>JARGCV010000080.1:6022500-8990000 GCA_034064705.1 Bothrops alternatus
GGTTTCTTGTACTTGACGTTTTAAGAGCCCACTCTTGATTTAATTTTCTCTCTTTTCATTTCTCTCTTTATCTTTATCTTTTTCTACTTCTTTCATGCTCCCGCTTGAATTTTCAAAGAAAAGTGGTACAGCCCGACAAGGACCCTGCACGGGAGCACGATCAGTGTTCAGGAGGCTTTATTCCTAATAGGAGCAGTTGCTCTACAGTACACGGTGTCAGGGGACTCTAGTGGCTAGCATAATCTATAGCTAGCAGCATCCCCCACTGCCTGTTAATAGTGAGCGTAACAGCTGGTGACTGGGGATCCCTCCAAAGGTGGCTGTCGAATTAGGCAGCTGCCTAAACAGAATCTGCCCAAATGTCATTGCACAACAGAGGCTGATCTGCGTGTGTTGAGCCTCTAGTGGGGGGAGCCTGTCCCACTCCAAAAGGTATGGCAACTAGCACCTCCTGCCAGCTGCAAATCCTTCCTTAATGGAAAAGCTGCCCCAGGAAGTCTCCTCTGTGTTGGCTGCCATTTTACTCTTTTGCTACCTTTCTAGTGCCAGACAGCTGTTTTCTACCAAGAGTGAGGGGAACCTGCCGAACCCAAAGAAGGGAGGTGAGAAAAATGAATTTTGCCCTGACTTCTCTTGTTCAGTTTTCCACAACCAAACAGGGAGGGATCCTTTGGGCTGGAGGACGTGCAGGTCATATAACCTCAGTAGTTATACTGTGATTACCATTCTTTTTTGTTTGTTTGCTTGTTTTCAGGAAGAACTCTATATCATTGCTCTGTGTAGGGATTCATGCTGGCTCAGGAATTCTGGGGGCTGAAATTCACAAGCCATAAAGGGGCCATAATTCTCCACCTCTGACTTAGAGGGTCTTTTATGGTCCGTAGCTTTAAAATGGGAGAAGCCCTGTGTACCTAGCTGGAATATGGAAGATTTTATGTTCCCCACCCAAAAGCAGCAGCAGAGAAACCCAACCAGAATGATATCACCTCAATTTCAGCCCATCAGCAGCCCCAGCAAGAAGACTGGGACTAGATGAAGGCTGAAAGCAGGATGAACTATATTTTTGGCACGAGGTCTGCAGTTAGTCTGGTTGAGATGTGGAGAGCTGCATGAAAAATAGATGTGGCTATGTGGGAAATAGGAGGAGGGGGAGGGGGCTGGAACTATGAATATTTCATCAATTAATTGTGTGTATGCCCCGTATTTTTATTCCATCCCTGCATGTGGATTATGCATCCCATAAAAGATGTGAGGCTTTTTGGCAACAAAGACTTCATCATTTCCCCCACCATCCCCGCCTTCCTCTGCCATCCTCTTTCAGTATCTGGTTGCAGGTAAGACTGCGCTGAATGTCTGTACTGCAGCTTCCTAAAAAAGGAAACGGTAGAGGCTAAAAATATACACAGTGAACAAACCAGTAACATAATAAAGCAATAAACACTTCAGTCCAGTAGTACATCTGGGACATAACATCAATGCAGCCTCAGCCAACAGCGCATTTAAAAAAAAGATCAAATCAAAATATCTGCATAGATGTTGAAATATAAAAGAGGTCACCCTGGGAATAGAAGTGGGGCCGTTGTCAAAGAGGATTTTTGCTGTCCCAATTATGGCTGGGTGTGTGTGGATATATTCCATGGAGGGCCACTGATGTTAATGAAGTACACTGTGTTTATCTATTTTTTTTTAAAAAAAGTATATCCAATATAGCAAACACACCCAATAACAAGCCGAAATAATAATAATAAAGTTGGAAGTGACCTTGGAGGTCATCTAGTCCAACCCCTTGCTCAGGCAGGAAACCCTATACCAATTCTAACTGTCCGTCCATCACCCTGGGGGGAGAAGTTTTGTCCCCCTCGGAGAGGGTTCGCAACTTGGGTGTCCTCCTCGATCCACAGCTAAGTCTAGAACACCATTTTTCGGCTGTGGCGAGGGGGGCATTCGCCCAGGTTCGCCTGGTGCGTCAGTTGCGGCCCTACTTGGACCGGGAGTCACTCCTCACAGTCACTCATGCCCTTGTCACCTCGAGATTTGACTATTGTAATGCTCTCTACATGGGGCAACCTTTGAAGAATGTCCGGAGACTGCAGGTGGTCCAGAATGCGGCCGTGCGAGCTCTCTTGGGTCTCCCAAGACATGCTCATATCACTCCAGCCCTTCGTGCGCTGCACTGGCTACCAATTGGTCTCCGAACACAATTCAAAGTGTTGGTTATGACCTATAAAGCCCTTTATGGCAATGGGCCAGGATACTTGCGGGACCGTCTTCTGCCTCATGAATCCCAGCGACTGGTTAGGGCACATAGGGTTGGCCTCCTACGGGTCCCATCTGTTAGACAATGCCATCTGGCGGGGCCTAGGGCTAGGGCCTTCTCCGTTGCTGCCCCAGCCCTCTGGAACTAGCTTCCCTCAGAGGTTCGTACTACTTCCTCCCTCCTAGCTTTCCGGAAACTATTAAAGACACATTTATGCAGACAGGTTTGGGGCGTGTGAGCTGCACTCTGCCCCTGGGCCTTTGATTGTGATTGTGCGTGGTATGAGTGTTATAAATTATCTTGTTTTTATATAGTATTTTAAGTAGAAATTTTAACTGATCTTATGTTTTGTTTTTTACTTGTATTATTGTTGTGAGCCGCCCTGGGTCTGAGGAGAAGGGCGGCATATAAGTCTGAACAAAATAAAATAAATAAAAATGAAATAAATTTTGGACAAATGGCTGTCCAGTCTTTTCTTTAAAACTTCCAGTGTTGGAGCATTCACCGCTTCTGGAGGCAGGTTGTTCCACTGGTTAATTATTCTAACTGTCGGGAAGTTTCTCCTTAGTTCTAGGTTGCTTCTCTCCTTGATTAATTTCCATCCATTGCTTCTTGTCCTGCCTTCAAGCACTTTGGAGAATAGCTTGACTCCCTCTTCTTTGTGGCAGCCCCTCAGATATTGGAACACTGCTATCATGTCCCCCCTCGTCCTTCTCTTCGTTAAACTAGACATACCCAATTCCAGCATCCTTTCCTTATATGCTTTAGCCTCCAGTCCCCTAATCATCTTTGCTGCTCTTCTCTGTACTCTTTCTAGAGTCTCAAATGATTCACAAGGGCTAGAAACCAGAGCCTAAAACAACAGCTAAAAACACCGGTTACAAATTTAACAATATTGAGCTGAAAATACTTAAATTGGAAAGAAGTCATAAAAGGGCCAAGTTTGAAGACCCCTGACAATAGGGAAGAGAAATCTGAATCCCAAGGAGGGATGCGGGTGAAGAAAGCAACTGTCCCTAGATCTTTGGAAAGTAAAAATACTGGGGGGGGGGGGGAATGCTTTCAGACTCACAGGTTCCTTTTACTGTAACTTTACAGTAAAGGTAGTATTAGTGCTTATGGTTTGGTTTCCTGTCTGGACTACCTCGAAAGGCTGACATCATGTTCTCAAGGATTAAATGCCACTTTTGTGAGAAAGGATTGTTTTGTTCAACTTTGTTTGCTCAGAATGGTTCTGTTAATTCTAGCTACGCTGTTTGTGGTCCTCCATGGTGATGATGGCTCAATCAAGTTTTTTTTTTTTTTACTCCATTGTCAGTCAAATAATTGGAAAAGAACACTACCAGCATAATGGGTAGGGCATTGATAGATCGATCAATCGATCGATCAATTGTTCAGTCATATGGCAATGGTAGGGCATATAAGTGCACAAATGTCTTTGATGCCTACTTCCCATCATCTCCAATTAGTATTGCCTTTATAGACAGGACTAATGAAATAGCGGTTCAACATGTCCGTTAGATACCCAGTTAGAAATAACTCAGTTCTCACAGTAGTTTGCCATTGACTGCGTCTTTTGAGAACTACAATCTAAAAACATCTGCATAAAAACATTGGCAGTGTTGCCTGTCTCCAGTGTACCATCTACAATAAAGAACTATCTTGGGAGTTGCTGACAAATAACTATCTATCTCTCCTGTCTGCAGTTTGTTTGGATATTTAGAAAAAAGTTCCTTACCAGCAGTTACTGTAATTCATCTCTCTTCCTTTACAGATACGAAGACGTCGCCCAACTCCTGCCACCTTGGTCTTGAGCAGCGACCAATCATCACCTGGTGAGAGCAGATGCATAACTTGATTGAATGAAAATTCCCCCCTCCCCTCCCCAGGAATGGTTTGCTGCTATTCAGTAGGTCAGTCCTGGAGAGAATTTGAATAGTAGTATGTGAGACAACAAAGACTTTAAATCAGGGATGGGAAGGGGATCTGTAGTCATCCAAGCATGACTGAAGTATCCGCCCAGCAACTGCAACCCAATATTGCTCAACATCTAGATCTAGTAATATCTCAAAAATCTAGAACTAGTAATATCTAGATGGCCATGACCAACATCTAGTAACATCTAGATGGCCACCTCTGTCACCCATGCCTGTCCTAAAAAGTTGCTCATTATTTATATTATGAGGCATCTTTTCTGACCCCTGAGGAAGGGGATATATGGGGGCCTCACTCTGATTGGTACAAGGGACTATTTCTGCTATTGCTGAAACTCTCAAGCTATAGCTAAGGACTAAGAGCCAGTCAGCTCTCTCTACCCCAAAACATAACTTTTTGCTAAAGCCTTTGCTGTTAATCAGGTTTTTCAATTGCTTTTTGCAGTGCAAAATAGATTACAGAGTATGATTGAGGCTAAATAATGGCAGCTGAGTCCTGCCTTTATTCATGATTGCACAATTGAAGCTAGGAGGGCTTTGGCCAGCCTCCCATCCCTTTTCTGTATTGCTCCTGGTTTTCAGTGAATAAATTAAAATTAAAATTATTGGATTTATGTTTGGATAAGAGGGATAAGAAGAAGGAATTGAACTAATGAGTAAAACACGTGTGGGCATAAGAAAACATAACTCTTATCCTGGACAAGGCATTTGACCCCCCCACTCGTCACCCCTATGCAACTTTCAAAACACTTGACAAGATTCATACATTGTCAAGGCAGTTGGAGAGTGAGGAAGCCACAGTGCCCCCCTGCCCCACCGATGCACAGTGAGGGAACTCTAAAGATGTAGAGTCACCTCCCAAGTGAACTTCTGCAATGTGCTTTACATGGGGCAACTCTTGAAGAGCATTCAGAAGTTGCAGCTGTTCCACAATGCAGCAGTATGGGCAGAAGTGGGCACACCTCAATGCATCCATGTAACAGCACTGCTGTATGAGCTGCACTGGCTCACAATAAGCTTCTGAGTAGGTGCTGGCTGACAACTTTTAGCCCCTATGTGGCATAGCCCTGGTTGTTAGCAAGGCTGGCTGTCTCTGAAGGTCTGTGTCTATATTACTTAAACTAGTGGGATGTTTCAGGTCCCTTCAATGAAGCAGTCTCACCTGGTGGGGCCTTGGAAATGTGCCTTAGCTGTCTTGGAATGGGCCTTAAAGAACGCCCTCCCACTGGGGATATGGATGATCCCCAGCCCTACTGGCCTCAGGGAAAGCTGCAAAGACTGACTTTTCCCCCAGGCACTGGGGCCAGGATGTTGGTAGAGCAGGCACTGGGTAGTCGGTCAGTAGCTGGAAGTAAGTTTATTGAAGCCTTGATTTGTTAAATATTACAAAAGTTTAATTTTAAAAAAAACACTAGCTATAAAAAAGATAAGATCTATCCTAAGGCTTATAGATTAGAGAAAAAATAGGTCAGAGATGAGGATTCCCTTATCTATATTATATTCCCTTCCGTTCTTTCCCTCCAGGGCCATCTTTCCGAAACTAAGATTGTCAGTGCAGCAATTGGAATTTGCGTCATGCCCATTTGAATTTTTAATTGACTGGCAGGTTTCATTAATGTAAATTGGGAGGGAGTTGGAAAGAGAAATAGCAAGGAAGGAACCTAAGCGATTTATTAAGGTTGGAATAAAAGTGGATATACACATACCGGTAAATGCATTTTTCGGGGGGGGGGCTCCCCAATTTGCCAATGTTTCAGTTAGAAAATCAATTGCAGAAAAAAGTTTACCAGGACGGTGTGGGCTGGGTTCCTTTCTCTTTGGATCACCCTTGCCCCTCATGCCATTCTAATCCTCATCTATCCAAATTGTGGGCAGGATACAATATTGGCTGTATCTTTTATTTTTTGCAACATCTCTTCTCCAGCTGATGACGTTTTCTTTTTTCTGTATGTGGTATCAGCAAAGAGGCCCTCAGAGTTTCTTACTGTTTCTGCTCATGGTTTGGTATATAAAATAAGTTGCATGAAAATCCTTCACTTGATGCCTGCTTAATGATACAGCCAAACATGAATACCCATTCTGCTCCCAGTGAAGGAAATGATGGCAAGAAAATGTCCTTCGTATCTGGACACTCTTCTCCCTCATTTTCCTATCCGGTCAATCTCCAACAGCTGCATCTGCCTTTTGAAAGTCATGCAGCCCCTGTAATGACCTGTACATCTCTCTCCATCTGTCTGAATGTTTAGGAACTTTTCATAGCAGATGACAGATTGGCAAACTATATTCCTAATGCCTAAGGAATTCTGGGCACGTTGCTCTCAAAAAGTAAAATTTAGATGCTTTGACAATGTTGAGATTTACAAGCTAAGAGATATTTACAGTTTAATCCCCCAGTCTAGAAGAACTCAGCATCTAAGTGATAATTATTTTCCAACAATTCATACATAAGACTTGTTCAAGTAAAACTGTGCCACTAGATTTCACTGATAATAGAGTAACGCTAACAGGGTGTTAAAAGCTTGCTTTCCCTCACTTCTGCCCACCCCTGCTCCCAGTCATTTACAGAGTAATATGTGTACAACTGATCTATGGAAAAGTTACATCTTGAATAGGGAGTCTTCTGGAGTATGTGAAGGAAAAACTCAAAATAGGTTTCTTGTCCTTGTGAAAGGAAGTGTTAAAGGTTTAAATCCAGTTTTGCATCTGATATGGAATCTGATACATTCTTGGAATTGACATCTAATGGATAGATTTGAAAACCAATACATACAACTTATCTCCAGGCATTGTTTTGATCATTCAAAACTATCCCCGTTCAGGACACTGTCAAATAGCATAAGTAACATCAATATTGAGCACAACAAACTTTCTGATACAAAAATGTAGGCATGTCTCCGTCCATCATTCAGAGAACTGATCCTTATGACACAACATGTCCCCAATGCTTGGTGCACCAGAGTAGGAAATTTAGCAATTCTATTCAATGAATTATAAAATCTTGTTGGCTTCTTTGGGAAAATACTGTATCTATAGAAAGATAACTCTAAATATAAGACTATCCTCCAGCATCAGTAGATAGGAAAATATTAGAAAACACACACACAGTTCCTATTCAATGTTCGGCTTCCCTACTTTGTCATCCTAGGATTGGCAACTCTAGCTGAAAATGATTTGGAAGATTACCTCCACCAAAAACTATGTTTCCATGTAACACATATATTTGTATTTCTATGTATCTGTCCAATGTCACACTTCAAAAAAAGAATAGGGGCAGATAATATTGTAAGAGGGAGGGAGGGACAGACAGGGTAAGTAGGTAGATGAATTAAAAAATATTAATTAAAAGTAATAATTTGAACAATAACTCACACCATTTATAAAATTAATTTATGGTGACCTGGATGTGTCACCAATCTTCTCTTAGGCAAATCATTCTCACATGCAGAGACAGATTTGTATACACACAAACACACACACACACACACACACACACACACACACACACGTTCTCCCTTTTTCAATAGAAACAGCACAACAGAAGGAGACATTGAATAGAGAGGGAGTGCAATGAAAGGATAGTTGCATGGGGAGGAAAGATTTGAGAAAGGGCAAGGATAAAACTTGAAGGGGTTTGGGTGTAGGGGAAAGAAAAAAGCTTTTGTTTCAACGTGACAGAAATTGTTATGTTTAGTAGGCAAGCAGCTCCTACCACGAAAAGGCTAATCTTCCAAAGAAACCCCTCTGTAAGATATTCTACAAATTTCTTGGTTCTCTAGAGCTTCTTCTATTCTTATCGGCTGAATGCAACAAGTAATTATCCTAATTATCTGGGATCAGGCAATTATTTACTGGATACATATTCATTAGATTTGCTTGAGAGGAACAGATGGGTAAAGAACATCCTTCATGGAACAAGGTTGCAATAATAGAATGATCTTTAGTCCCTTGTTATGTCCACTACTCGGCTGCTTTTGTGATAGTGCTCTTCCAAATGTGAGAGTTGCCACATGAAAGGAAACAGAAAAGCAAGAGAAAAATCCCCATGCTCTTGAATTTGGTTCTTTATTTTCTGACTCAATGAGTTTCAGATTGAATTAGTCCTTCAGGAACACATAAACCTAACATACACGTAATTGAAGTGCCAGTTAGGTTCAATCTGGAACAAAGCACCTACTTGAAGGCTAGGCTGGGCAGCATCAGTGTCAGTTGTGGTAGGGAATAACCCAATACCCAAGCCAGAGGCGGCTGGCCAGAGCCCTTAGCAGATGCCAAGTTGTCTCCCAGATGGCAGCTTCAGTGTGGCTTGCTGGAAATCTCACAGTGGGCACAGGAAAAGGCAACCTCTAGTGTAACCACAGGGGCCTCCTAGGGCTTTTGGAAATCCTTCTAGGATTGTCCCACCACTTTAGAAAAGCAAGCAGCCCAGAAAAGCTCCCTTTGTACCACCAGGCTCTTTGGCATTGCTTCCCAGATGCCAAGTGGCTGAGAGAGACAGTGACAAGCAAGAAGAGTCTTTTCCTGTGGCAAGCATTCTCTCTGTTGCTGCCAGTGGACTAGGGAGGGGAGCAGGCTAGAAAGGCTATTTTTGTGCTGCTGGGCTCCCCCAACTGCTCATCAACTCTAGAGTAGAGTTAATAGTGGAGTAGGAATGTCTATGGGGATTCAGATCATAGTAGTCCCAAAGGTGCTTTTCAAAATACAACTGGACTGTCTTGTTTTTTTCCCCCTTGAAAACATTTCGCTTCTCATTCAAGAAGCTTCTTCAGTTCTTCAGAGAACTGAAGAAGCTTCTTGGATGAGGCATGAAACATTTTCAAGGAAAAAAACCAAGAAAGTCCAGTTGCCTTTTGAAAAGTTTCTTTGGGGTACAGTAGAATAAGGCCATTGGTCTACTCCCATCAGAGGACCTTGTGGTACAAAAGGAGGAAGGGCCAAATCTTTTGAAGGAGCTCTGTGGGAAAAGGCTGAGAGAAACTTTCTTGTAACCTTGGCCAAGGTGCTTTCAGACTAGGTAATATGGAGATCCTTAGATACACTAAGATCTTCTTGACTGTGGGCCAACCTTCATGAGAACATTTAACTGGTATTGGAGGAGAAATCTGAGAGGAGTCTTCTTCCACCATATGGACCAAAGCAATTCAAAGCCATCCAATTTTTTTGTGGTTGTTGATGCAAAGTGAGTGACCTGTTTGCTTATGCAATATGAATCAGGTTAGCCCCATGAGCTAAGCAGCTTTATTGAAGAGCCATCTATAAACCTAGTGCCTCTTCATGAGAATTGAATAAGAAATAAGGCAACATAGTTTGGAATTCTTAAATATGTTTTAATAATATACATGTAAATACTCCAAAATAGAACCAATTTCGTGTAGTGCTTAAAGAAACCACTAGCAGACTAGAATTTGAGAAACCGTGAATTCTTAGCACTTGCATAGGCATGAAATAAGTGGGATGACTTTGGGCCAGTCCCTCTCTTTCAGCCCTAGGAAAAAGGCAATGGCAAGCCACTTCTGCAATCTTGCCAAGAAAACTGTACATATATTTGCCAAGAATCAATACTGCCCAAAAGGCTCATACACAGAGGCTCCAGAAACAAATGTGTATAGTGTTATATACAGGTAATCCTTGATTAATGAACAGTTGCTTAGCAGCCGTTCAAATTTATGCTTGGACCTCTCCAGGATACTTATGACCTGGTTACGAAGTTCCAATAGCCAGCCCATCCACCCCCACCCCCACCCTGAGTAATATAACTGCATTTGGGGCAGTGGGCAACCAGCTTGCCTGCAGTTACAGCCAATGATAGCATCCCAAGATCAGATGGCCTCATTTTATGATGTTTCTAGGTTTTCAGCAAAACCCACTCATCCTGAACAATTAATAAGGCTTAACCTAAGGAACAAGTAACACTTAATGAGTGAGTCATCATTTTGCAACCACTGCATTCACTTAATGACCTCCATAAACAAGATTATAAAATTGGGACAGTCACATTATGACTGTCATGACTTACAACATGATACAGGCAAACAGGCAGACTATGTCTGTATATGTGTATGTGTATCAAACAGCACCTTTCTTTTAAAAAAAATATCCTAAAAAGAAAACTCTTAACATATGCTTTTGTCATTCCACTAAGGCACAAAAAGAAAACCCTAACCATCTTCTTTCTTTTAAGAATCATAGAAAGAAGAAAGCATTTTTCCCCTTGCTCATGTCTATATTCTAAGTAAAAATATTCGCACTGTTACCCGTGTTATAATAGCCATGTAAATCAAAGCTGCATCTGTAGAAATGAAAGCCCTTAACCCTTTCCTAACATGGTTGGAGTCAACAGCAGAAGCGAAGAGAGCTCCCTGAAACTCTGAAGTCCGGGGGGGGGGGGGAACCATTTACCTCAGTGTTTCTCAACCTTGACAATTTTAAGGCATGTGGACTTCAACTCCCAGAATTCCACAGCCAGCATTGCTGGCTGTGGAATTCTGGGAGTTGAAGTCCACATGCCTTAAAATTGTCAAGGTTGAGAAACACTGATTTACCTGATAAACATTACAGCAAAGGAATGTCCCTAAAAAGATAAAACATTTATAACAGAGGCTTATAAATCTCATTAGATCTCATTAATGATCACAAAAAATCCCATCTGATTAAAACTATCTAAATTCAGCATCTTATATAGTTTCCTCCTTTGTTCTTTTTTTTTTAAACTCCTCTATCCGGTGAGCCTACTTTTTCAATTCCCAGAACGTTGTCATCTTGCGTGTCTTTGCAGTTAATCAGTGGCTCACCAAAAAAGAAGCATTTATCCTTCCATTCCAGATATGACTTAGGGTTTCCCCTCTGGTTGTTTCAAGGGTCAGGTTATCATGTACAGCTTGTCTTGGGTGCACAATGACACAAGGGTTGTGAGAGATCCTTACAGCTTCTAGGTTTGTAAAAATTACAAATAGTCTTTGACTTACAACAGTTCATTTAGAAACCATTCAAAGTTACAATCACACTAAAAAAGCGACATGACCATTTTCCACATTTACAACCATTGCAGCATCCCCACGGTCACGTGATCAAATTTTGCGACACTTGGCAACTGATTCATGTATTTATGACGGTTGCAGTTCCCCCAGGGTGTGTGTGTCACGTGATCACCTTTTGCAACCTTCTGATAAGCAAAGTCAACGGGGAAGCCAGACATGTATTACTAGCTTAACAACTGCAGTGATTCACTTAACAACCATGGCAACGGAGGTCATAAAATGGGGCAAAATTCACTTAACAAATGTCTCCCTTAGCAACAGAAATTTTGGGCTTAATTGTGGTCGTAAGTTGAGGACTCTCTGTATTTTATTTTGGGATATATCTGGAAAGGCACGTCGCTGGTATTGGCTGGAAAGAAGGAACAGTAAAGACGGGAAGCCATTCCTTCAGAAGCTCCAGAAGAGAAGTAGATCTTGTGATGAATTGTGATAAAGGGAACTGGGGTTATTTAAAACTTGGAAATTATAAATATTAAACGTTAAATCTAAATATTAATGGGAAACTAAAAATTGGGGAAAACTAAGCAGGACATTGATTGTTTAGAAAAAAAATTGAATGTTAAAACAACTAGGATATGTATAAACGAAAATTATTGATAAACGTAAGAAAGTTATTTTTATTTAATTGATATAATAAGAATTGTGTGAATTTAAATAGGAGACAGCAAATACCAAGGGGAAAAGAGAGGAAATACTGAATGTAACAATTTGAGATCTGTGTTAAAGATATGTGTATGTTATTGAATTATTGACCAACCCAGCCACCACGTTGCTTTTCAAATATTTAAATGTAAAACTAGAAAATCAATAAAACTTTCTTTAAAAAAAAAAGAAGCTCCAGAAGAGAAAATGGAAATGTCAATATGGAAAAATTCGTTTGAATTGCCGATGGACCATCAGCCCAGCTTAAACTGGGTCCATAGTTACCTTTCTATACAGAAGGAAAAAATAGGCTCAGAGGGTTTGCATTTAGCAGAAGCTATTGTTATTCAGCTTTTTTTTTTTAAAAAAATCATCCTTCTGGCTGCATAAATTAACATTCTTTTATCCCATAGCTAAGCTTTATTCCCTAGAACTGACAGGTGAGTTCTGCTTATTTTATAAGAATTGTTCCCTTTCTTTAGTCACCCTAATATCCTTCCAGAAACACAATAGAAAAGAATCTTTAATCTTTCTCCCTCCCTTCCTTTCTCAAAGCTCCTCACAGTTGGAGATGTTACTTTATTAGAAAGGAGCAAGAGCCTCTCTGGATAGATGAAAAGTAACAAGGAGAGAGGGTGAATCGTTGGGGCTACAGTCTCCTCCCTAGCCTTTTCTGTCTCCCCTTCATTATGGGGTTGCAGCGTTCTGGATATCACCTAAAGCTGATTCTTCAGAAAAGCTGGAATAGGTTTCCTGCCCAGCTTGGACCATTGCTTAATAACAGGGATCTTCAAACTTGGCCCTTTTATGACTTGTGGACTTCAACTCCCAGAATTCCTCAGCCAGCTCGAACTCCTGGCAGTGGGCAGAATTAGCCTCCAGTACTGCATTCTAACTACTATGTTGCCAGGGCTAAATGATCTCTCCTCCACTGCAGTTGTTAGGTTAATAACACAGTTGTTAAGTGAATCTGACTTCTCCATTGACTTTGCTTGTCAGAAGGTTGCAAAAGGTGATCACATGACCTTGGAACATGGCAACCATCATAAATACGAACCAGTTGCCAATCCTCTGAATTTTGATCATGTGATCATGGGGATGCGGCTATGGTCGTAAGTGTGAAAAAAATCATGTCACTTTTTTCAGTACCGTTGTAATTTTGAACGGTCATTGAATGAACTGTTGTAAGTCGAGGACTACCTGTATCCTAATATATCTGAATATGAGTTTTCACGATCTTGCCTACGTTATCAAAGACTAATACTTAGTATTGTATACCAGGTGTCATGATGATTGCTGCACAATATGTTTTTATGTTCAATGTTAATTGTTTTAATAAAAGAATTTTTATTATTAAAAAAAAAAAAAAAAAAAAAAAAAAAAGAATGAGGAGAGTCTGTGTGGTGTTTTTGCTGTCTTCTGATTGAGAACCAGTTGGGCATGGCGGTTTAGGGCCCAGACCCTCAAGTGTGAAAGTTTTCACAGTCGTATATACATAATTGCCTGACTATTGAATTAGCCATTGTAATGAACCCAATTGATTGAACCATAGACTGATCAACAGGCTGGGTTTGCATAGCACAGTAAGGCATAAAAACATTTAACCAGAATTCAGATTAACCAAACTTAACAAGTTCTGTGAATACAGCTGGTAGGTTTTTTTTTTTTTACCCTGACCTGAATAAGCATCTTGTCCAACCTTTCTTACAAGGTGGTGGTGGTTGTGAGAAAAAATAGGGACAGGGACTGTGTGTATGACACACTGTACTTGTGGAGGGAAGGTTAAGTCTAATATAAGTGGACTATTTTTTTCATGGGCGAAGTCTGTGTTTTTTCATCAGAAGGGTGACAAGTGTGTTGGGAGAACTAGTGGATAACATAGTTTTTCTGATTTTTGATGCCGGGCGGTGTCAGTTTTTAAATTTAATTTAGCTGATTGAGGTAGAAATAAGTTTGGGGGTGGCAAAAAGAGAATGTGCATTCTGTTGGAGAGCAAGAGACTTTACTCCAGCCCTCAATTATAAGTCTCTCCATTATCTTCTACTTCATGGCCCATTTGTGCCTGTGATTCCATAAATGTAACATCCCTTGTCAAAGGAAGACTTCTGCAATTCTGGATGGTATCAGTGGATGGGAATAAAAATAAGACTAATGGATTAAAAAATATATATCTCCTAAGAGGAAACCTGACTGTAGAAATATTTTAATCCTCAGACAGTTCTGGCTTTTGGAACAGTGCCAGCATGATAAGTAAATTGCTTGATACTCAGACTGCAGAATAACTCTTCCACCATCTGCTCACACCTACCTTTTCCCCAGTGATTTGAGGTTGCATTTAGGTCTGGCATTTAGTCTTTTCACTGAAGTGATCTCTTTGTCATTTCCTTACCTAGAAAAACTAGCTGAGCACATAGCAGTCTAGCCTCTAGCGGTTCTAATCATTTCTGAATGTTCTGGTCTCCACAGATCTGTGGCCTAATCTAGCTATGGGTTAAGGTAGCAGTCACACTAGATAATACAATTTTGGAGTTTATAAGGGGAAGGGGAATCTTGGTTGCTTCTGTTAGTGGTTTTCGGCACCACAGATCATACTTTCCCAAACAATTACCATCATTCCCAGCACTGGGAATGGGAGCCCACATTGCGGAGAAATGATAGTGGCTGAAAAGGCTGAAAGAGGATGGCTTTTGTTTGAAGAACCTATGATGTCCAA
This sequence comes from Bothrops alternatus, assembly GCA_034064705.1. Classification (NCBI taxonomy): domain Eukaryota; kingdom Metazoa; phylum Chordata; class Lepidosauria; order Squamata; family Viperidae; genus Bothrops; species Bothrops alternatus. Next base: position 6,037,081 of record JARGCV010000080.1, read on the forward strand.
GAAATCTGAAATTGTTGGGGGCCAGGAAAGTTCTAACTTTAGCATCAGAGTGTGTGCGCTAAGATACCTGAAGTCACACTTCTGTCAACCTGTCAGATTATAAGAAGGTACTTCTAAAAATCTGTTTCTAAGTCACCTTAAGTTTCTCATCTTGGGAGCTACAGTATATCTACAGATTGGGGGCGGGGGAGTTTGCATCTTGTACATCTAAACCAGCGGTTCTCAACCTATGGGTTGCGATCCCATTTGGGGTCGAACGACCGTTTTGCGGAGGTCACCGGACACTGTGGTCCGCCATTTTTTTTCCGTCGTGCGCGCGCTGCGCATGCACGGTTCGGGCTGTCGCGCGTGCACCATGCACGCGTGGATTGGCCCGTCGTGGTCCACCATTTTGTTTTTGTTTTTTCCGTTGCGCAGGTCGGGGTCGCGCTGCGCATGGGCGGCGCAAGTGGGGTCTCAACCTGAAAAAGGTTGAGAACCACTGATCTAAACTCAATTTAATGGTTAAAGGTGATCTAAATACAGCATAGTGATTAAGGTTGCTGAGTTAGCAATCTCCAGTTCATATTAGATGCACCCATGTCTTAACAGCAATATTTTTTAGTGTCACAGCCAAGTATCCATTGGGGAGTTATCTGATTTTAAATCTGTTATTTGGTGTCCTGCCACCTGAGAGAACAAGTTTTAGTTTTCTTTTTTTTTAGACGTATTTTGGAGAGTGCTTTCATATTGCCTTTGGTCATCTTCAATCAAGGATAAACATACATGGCTTCCTGCTTGAGAAGGGCGTTGAACTAGAACAGGGCTTTTCAACCAGTTGTACCTGTGGTACATTGGCACCTGGCAGGTGGTATGCGAGCACCCTAGAAAAGTGGTAGTGGGGGAGGGGAATGAGCTGAGCCAGTGGCAGCACCGCACAAGCCTGAGCGAGAGATGGCTGGAGCTGCAGGGCTGTCAGGGCTCAGCGGAAGCACCAAGATCAGCGCCAGGCTCCAGCTGGAGCTAGGTGCTGATCCTGGTGCTTCTGCTGAGCCCCGAAGAAGCATCAATCAGCTGGAAAGCAGCACTGATCCTGGTGCTTCTGCTGAGCCCAGAAGAAGCGCCGATCAGCTGGAATGTTGCAGCATCTCCAGGGTCTTGTGATTTACATTCAGATGCTTGGCAACTGATTCATATTTATGATGGTCACAGTGTCCCAGGGTCATGTGAAGTGACCAAAACCTGCTGCAACCACCCAGCGGATGGGGGGAATAAAAACCAAACACCTCAACCCCACCCCTACTGCTAATCCTCAACAGAAACGCTCACAACAATGAAAACCTCGGACAGGAGGAAGAGCGCTGCGGGGTGGGCAGGCAGGTGTCTTGCTCGGCTGTGGCTTGGAGGGCACTTTTTTAGTGCCATTGTAACTTCGAACAGTCACTAAGCGAACTGTTGTAACTCAAGGACTACCTGTACTTTATCACTTTTTTCTTTTTTCTTTTTTTTTGGTCATCAAGTTTTTGACACTTTGCTAGGCGACTGGTGGTACTCGGATGTTGCCATATCCTAAAAGTGGTACAGTGGGTGAAAAGGATGAAAAGCCCTGAACTAGAAGACCTTCAAGGTCGCTTCCAACTCTGTTATTCTGTTATATCCAGCTCCTTCTGTCCACCCTCATGGGATTTACCGGTAGTTACTACTCCCCTGATCATCCTTTCTCTGAATCTGTTCTAATTTCTGTGAGTCCTTGCTCAAGTGAAGGGCCTAGAACTCTTTTAGAGTATCAATTTATACTTTCCCAATGTTATGTCACCTGATATCTTGGTAAGTATTCACCTTTACCTTTTCATCCAAATCATTAAGGAACATACTGAAAAGCAAAGGACTCAGCACTCAACAGTATATCTTGATATATGAAATGGGAAAACATTACAGGCGGTCCTTAATTACAGCTGTGATTGAGCCCGCAATTACAATAGTAAATTGTGACAGTCGTCGTGTTGGTAATCACATGACTGTGACTGATTTTATGACCTTTTTTTGTAATGGTCTTTATATGAACCCTGTGGTTGTTAAGCTAACCAATTTTCACTGTGGGGTATTTTTTTTTTTTTGCCAGAAATTGGAAGTAAATGCCAATTTCCAGCAAAACCTTCATAAATTATAGTGACATGATCACGGGATGCTACAAATGACCATAAATTTGGCTGGTTGCCAAGCACACAAAATGAGGTCAAGTGACTTCAGGGGGGGCAGCCATTAAATCTGGGTCGTACATACCTTTTTCAGGGTCCATTGTAACTTTGAACAGTTGCTAAGTGATCAGTCGAAAGTTGAGTATTATCTGTAACGCACATGATTTGAATATGATTTTTGAATTATGTCGATTAGTGATGCTAGCTAATGAAATGATGAGATAAAGGTAATCAGCCAAATTTATTCTTAACCATTTTTTTGCTGTCTTCTGTTTATCAACTTATCATTTTAAGATGCTCTCTAAAGAGACCTAGTGTACACCCTTCCCAGGTATCAATGTCTGTTTGGCTTGTAGCTTACTGGATCCTCTCTTCCCCCTTTTTAAAAATAGGAATGATATGTGGTCTTTCTGAGTCAGGTACTATTTTGCCGGTTCTCCAAAGTTTCTCAAAAATAATACATACAAGTTCAGCCAAAGGATCAGCCTATTCCTTTAGACTGCTAAAATGTAGTTCATTTGGCCTTAAAAATTTAAACTCATTCAAGTTGAAGAGCTATTCCCTCACCTGTGTCTGTCAATCTTGAAGCAAATTGATCAATTCTAAGCTGTGGAATCCTTGGTGTTTTCTGAGCTTGGTGGTTTCTTGCAGACATTTTATTACCAAACTAGATAACATCATTGGTGCTAATAGAGAGTGGTTTGCTCTTATTTTTATATATTAAATAGAGGCTTGCCTTGTCAGCATTGGTGGGTGTGGTCTTGGTAGTTCCTTGATGTTGTTTACTTTTAGCTTGTTTGTTGTTGGTAATTCCTTGATTGGTTACTTCTTGATTGCTGGTCTAATCTTGATGTTAATCTCTGCTCATCTGGGTATTGATTGCTGATGTGGAGGTGTTTAGTAATTCTAAGCATTTCAATTCTACACAATGGTTGTCCTGTCACATGAGCATTTTTCCATTTCTTTTATTTCTTTATTTTTCTGTTCAGATCTTCAGTAAGTTTTTAACGTAGTCATATTAGCTTCCTCTATTAGCCTCTTTTTCCCCTCTCTTTGGCTTTCTATTTCCTTCTTTAGGAGATCTCATCCCTATTGAGTTCCTTTTCTCATCAGCTTCTCCTTCTGTGGCGGTCTTACTGATTATTGCTCTGAGTTGATTAAAATCTACTTGTTTGATATCAAAAATATGCATTTGAGTACATTCCGTTTTACTTTTCCTCCACTATATCTTTATGTCTCTTTGAAAGATCTGGATTTTGTGTTTGGAAGGCATAGTTCCATTTTCTTGGCTGGGTGGGTGAGAGTTCACTTTAGTAACAGGAGTGCTTTTGTTTGCTTTTCCAATGATTTTAGTACAAAAACTATTTACAACATTCATCAAGTCTCATTCATCTGAATTTCTGAGCAGGAAGAGATATCTTTAACATACGGTAACACATGATCCTTCTAATTTTCTATTGCCATTGCTCCTTTGGAAGAAACCATATCTTTGTCATATTCCAGTTCAGGGAATATGAAGTCATCCCACCAGGTCCTTATTATAACCATTGAATCATATTTGTCTTCCTGTACAAAAGGCTGAAACTCATACTTATTTCCCATAATTTTAATATTAAGAAAGCCATGAACCTCATGAGCCATTTCTGATTTTTCATGCAGCGATTTAAGATGTCCCATATCAGCAACATCCCCACTTTTTACAGGGCACAAATCTTGATCTGAGGTCCTTAGCTCAGAGTTTTCATTCGCAAGTGGCCTACCAGGATTTAGACTAGAGCCCTCCTAATTAAGCTTGCCATAATTTTGCCAACATGTTTTTATCTGTTCTTGGACATACAACCTCATTTTATGTCAGCAGTCCATCATCTAGATAGGTCCAGGCATGGTCCTAGAAACCAGTTCCCTCTCATCAACACCCTGGTACAGAGAATCCTCAGCTTATGACCACAGTTGAGCCCAAAATTTCTGTCATTCAGTGAGACATTTGCTAAGTGAATTCTGCCTCATTTTATGACCTTTCTTGACACAGTTGTTAAGTGACTCACTGCAGTTGTTAAGTTAGTAACACGATTCTTAAGTGAATCTGGCTTCCCCATTGATTTTTGTTTATCAAAAAGTTGGAAAAGGTGATCCCATGACCCCGGGACACTTCAATCGTGTTAAATATGGGTCAGTTGTCAAGCGTCTGAATTTTGATTACATGATTGTGGGGTCTGCGACAAAGGTCGTAAGTGTGAAAAGTGACCAGAAGTCACTTTTTTCAGTGCCATTGTAACTTTGAACAGTCACTAAATGAACTGTTGTAGGTCAAGGACTACCTGTACTACTCAGCCAGGCACTGACCTGAGATATTCTACATCCTTTTCTGGTCCTCTGTTATGTAGTGGAAGGTTGGACAAGAACACCATATAACAGTAATGGCGAACCTTTTAGAAACCAAGTGCCCAAACTGCAACCCCAAACCCACTTATGCATCGTCGGGTGCCGGGTGCCAGGTGGCCCATTGGGTGGATGTGGCCCATTGGGTGGGCATGGCTGCGGTGGTAACGGCAGACTGGGTGGGACTAAAAAGTTCAATCAATCAATTCCAACTTTGCAAGATCTTTTTTTTTCCTGCGAGAAGTTGAAATTGACTGATTGAACTTTTTTTTTTTTTTTTTTTTTTTACACAGGGTGGCGGAGGCCTAAAGCGAAAAGGTTTTATAAAACCCAGCTGAAGGCCTAGGACTGGGGCGACGGCATGCGTGCCCACAGAGAGGGCTCTGCATGCCGCCTCTGGTACCCGTGCCACAGGTTTGCCACCACTGCCCTATAAACCTCTAGAGCCTTGAGCATCCTTCCAAGACTTTCAAACTCTTTGGTCGCTGTCCTTTTTTTGTAACTTCTGTTCCAGCTTGGATTAGCTGAGAAGAGGTCATTGTTAGCGGACTAGACAAGTATTCCATGTTTTTCTCATGCCTAGTCCTAGTCAGGCAGTCCTCGATGTACGACCACAATTGAGCCCAAAACTTCTGTTGATAAACGAAACATTTGTTAAATGAGTTTTGCCCCATTTTACGACCCTTCTTGCCACAGTTGTTAAGTGAATCATTGCAGGACAAGCAGCAGCGGATGGAAACTAATCAAGGAGAGAAGCAACCTAGAACTAAGGAGAAACTTCCTGACAGTTAGAACAATTAACCAGTGGAACAACCCGCCTCCAGAAGCTGTGAATGCTCCAACACTGGAAGATTTTAAGAAGAGACTGGACAGCCATTTGTCTGAAATGGTATAGGGTTTCCTGCCTGAGCAGGGGGTTGGACTAGATGACCTCCAAGGTCCCTTCCAACTTTGTTTGTTGTTATTGTTATATGTTAATAACACAGTTGTTAAGTGAATCTGGCCTCCCCCACTGACTTTGCTTATCAGAAGGTCACAAAAGGGGATCATATGACCCCCGGGGACACTGCAACCGTCATAAATGTGAGTCAGTTGCCAAGCATCTCAATCTTGATCATGTGACCATGGTGACATGCAACAGTCGTAAGGGTGAACAAACGGTCCAGTGCCGTTGTAACTTCGAACGATTGCCGAACGAACTGTTGTTAAGTTGAGGACCACCTGTAAGCTTCATGAGGCCATGGGTCTGATCAGAACAACTTTTATTTTGATTCCTCCTGGTTGTGACTCATCAACTACCATAACCAGCTACCCCAAAACTCAAAAGAGGAAATAGAAGGGCTGATTCTGAGCCATTCATCTCCAGAGCATGGCATTGGCAACACCATTGAAGGGAGCCAAGAAAGTCTTGTATGCGCATTTTGAAAGTTATATTGTCCTTATTTTAATCATTTAAATCAGGGGTAGTCAACCTTGGCTCTTTTATGACTCGTGGACTTCAACTCCCAGAATTCCTGAGCCAGCTTAGCTTAGGAATTCTGGGAGTTGAAGTCCACGAGTCATAAAAGAGCCAAGGTTAACTACCCCTGATTTAAATGTAGGGTTGCCTCACAAACTGTTATAAACAGTATTTTTCATGTTTATATTCATCCTGGAAGAACTGCCCTTTTCAGAACAAAATCCTGAGGGTTGACTGAGGCTGTATCCAAAACGCAACCACCATTTAGGTTATACCTGCTGGGCAATCTTATCTGTAAAGCATCGGAAGCCAAAGTCTTTATGCTGCACACCACAGGCTGCCAGAGGGAAGAAAACAATATTGTGCCTCCCACCTGGAAACAACGCAAGCAGCAGTATCTTACTCCGATTACAGTTTCAGCAAGTGTGCTTTTTCTCTCCCCCCCTTTTTCTTTTTTTAACTTGCCGCCACACACACACCTCCTTCTGCCAGCAGGCACCTGTGTTTGATCTTTAAATGGAGCAGAGATTATGTGAGAGCCATTCCAGACCCTCTCTTCCATTGCTCCAGGCCCCTCCTGCCTTCGCCCCCATCACATTGCCATGATGTAAAGGTGGATCTCAGTCAGGGGAGGCGGAAGAGCAAAAGGTCTCTTTTTCAGCAAGCAGTAACCTAAAGCCGAAGTCAGATTCCTGATTATTACTGGGAAAAATAAATGTCAAGGCAAGGCGGAACTATTTTCAAGACTGTTGGAGAGCTCCCATTGTCATTGTCATGCATATGTGTCTCTGTGCGTGTGTATGTATGTATGTAGTCACACACATACGTGTATCATCTTCTCCTCCTTTGCCCAGGGAGTGGCAGAGTAGTTGTATTAAAAGAAAAAGAGGGAGGGGGCGACAAATCTGCAGAAGTTCATCCTAGTCCTACCTGAGGTGATTTTGCTGGGTGATTTTGAGCCAGTCCGTCTCTCTCAGCCCAGCTCACCTCATAGTCTTGTTGTTGTGGGGAAAATAGGAGGAGGAAGGAGTAATAGTTACGTTTGCCACCTTGAGTTATTAGTAAAGGCAGGATAAAAATACGTTAAAAAAAATAAAATGACTGCTTCTTGTGATGTCAGCAAATGTCTTCTCTCCCCCTTGTCCTTCTCAGAGCAGATTTACAACTTAAAAACAACAATGATTTTTTTTATAATGTTGAAATATTAAAACATACAGGAGCATCCACCCCCAACCCAAGCACATATACCTTTTTACACACTTGCCATCATTGTTACTGTTCAACTAAACACGATTTGAGGATCTGGTGTTCAAAAGAAGAAGAGGCAGTGAGAAAAGATGTGGATTGTCCAAAAAGGCAGGATTAAACCTGTTGGAATCTCTCAGTCCTTAAAAGATTACCCCACCACCACCACCACCACCACCACCCTTTCTTGTTCTAATACTAAATCTATAAATGAGCAGGCAGGACACAGGAAGAGTCTTCCCTCTGGACAGAGTTGTCTATAAATCTTTGGGAAAGGACTAGTACACTGATCTTTGCCTGCTCTTTACTTTTTAAAAGAAGGTGCTTTTTCAAAAGGCAACTGGACTGTTGTCCCCCCCCTTGAGGAAGAAGAAGATGTTTCTCTTCTCATCCAAGAAGCTTCATCAGTTCTGGCTAATGATCAGATGACTGCAAAGAAATATGGTCCTTCCAACTTCCGCCCCCATCCTGTCAGAACTAATACTTCTATCGCCCCAGCCATCCTGCCAGAACTGATGAAGCTTCTTGGATGAGAAGCAAACGTCATTTTCTTCTTCCTTGGGGGGGGGGGGAAACCCCAGTCCAGTTAGCTTTTGAAAAAGCACTTTTGAGACAACCTAGATGACTGAGAATCTCCACAGACATTTTTTAAAGACAGGTGTGTGAACTGGATTTCCCTTTGACTTTTTTCAATTTGGCCCACACTGCCCCTTCAAGTGTTTCTTCTATTACCCTTGGCATGTTTTAGAAGACTTTTTAAAGATGTTTTGGTCATAGCAGGTGGCAGTACCTAGCCAACCTTGACTGTTTTTTAAAAAAAAAATCTAAGGAGAACACCAGGAGACTCCAAAGCAGTAGACTGGATTGGGAAGTCAAAACAAATCCCTTGGAAGAAAGAAATGGAAGATTACTTCCACCTTGTTCCAAAAACACTCCATGGATGATGCATCCATGTAAGTTGCTAACAGGCAAAACTGATGTTCTACCATGTTTGGTTGAAGGTCACAGAAGAATGTGGTCAAGGGGACACAATATCACAATATACTGAAGTTGCTGCTGACTTTTGACCTGATTCTGAAATCTTAACAGGGCTGGGTTGTTAAATGTGTACAGCTTATTGTTAAATGGGTGATCACAACTCCCAAAGATTCCATTTGAAGGTAGTCTTCCCAGTGATTCTTTTTGCCCCAAGTTCCAACCTTTCTATTAGTTTAGCATATTGTCCACCAGACTGGTTTACTTAAAAGTGGCATTTGGAGCTAGGAACTACTGGCTGTTTTTGGAAGAGTCAAGAAGGGAGAGAGCCTGGCAGTCCAGCAAAATTCTAGTTCCCATGGTAACATCCTGGTATGTTTCCTGGGTGACAGAGATGCTCCAAACTATGTACCTTTTAGAGAGTGTAGAATATGTCAGGTTGTGTTTCAGTACTTGCTGTTTAGCTTTTTGGAACAGAAGGAAGACTTTTTAGGAGAAACACCTCACACACAGCCACACCACCACCCCTTTAAACAAAAGTCCATTTTTGTTTTAAGGCATTTCAGATATTGTTTGGACCTTGGTCTGCTTCTTTGGCTCCATTTTTTTTAAAGAAAAAAAAAATAACCTGGGTCATCCTTTTCCAGGGAAAAGTCATATCAGGGGTCTGTATATCATGGTGATTCATAATCAGTCAAGTTGTCTGTACAAATTGAAATCACCAAGGATGAGTGAAATAGCTTTCATAAGCTGTGTCCTACTTCTCACTGTACAAGTATGGTATTCATCTTAACACTGAGCTTTAAGAGAGTTTGATGGAATATGAAATATAGTCATTTTTTGCTGTTGATGTAGCAAATAAATATATGGACAGCTATAGAGATCTTTGCAGCAACCATTATTTTATGTATCTATAATTCCTTCAATGTCCTTCGGGGTATTTGCAGGGGGGCTGTCAAAATCATTTTAACAACCATGATTGCAAATTTAAAAGTTCTACCCGTTTTCTGAGTCCATGCACAAAGCACATAAGATCAAAGACATTCACATAAAAACGGGTGGGATTTTGATCATACAGTCAGAAACTTTTTGACACACACACTCCTCTCTTTCTCACACACATACACACACAGAGACATCACTGCAGATGCCTCTGAAGTTCCTATGATTTCAGGCTATTTTACATTATTTAACTGGGAGCACAATTATAAATTATAACAATCTTTCCCTGGAGAGATACTATTCTGTGGCAGCTGCAATTAGATAATGTCTGTTTTCAAGTATTCTGGGTAAATAAAATGGTAGCTGCCTAGTTTATCAAGTAACTCTGCTTCTTCCAGCAGTGGTTTGGAAAAAACAAAAGAAGAAGAAACAAGAGCATTTTTTTTTAGAAACAAATGAATAATGCAACAAAAAAAGAGGACTGCTGTATACTCTTTATATACTACTGGAACTCTCTTGTCTCTTAGTAACCTGCAAGTGAGTGAAGGTGACAATTTTTGAATCCAGGTACCTCAAATACACTAACAACAAACGTGTCCAAAATCCATTAATCCCACAAGATTGAAATTTCAAGGATCTTTAGACCAGTTGCATTGGCAAAGTTGTGGCCACTGCAATGCCACCCTGCCACCCTGTGAAACTGCCTTTTTTTTAGCAGCATCACATGATCATAATTTTTGAAGCTCCCTGCCAACTTCCCACAAGTGAAATCAATAGGGAAATTGGCAGGAGATCAGAACTCGCTCCTGCTCTCATTGCTTTTTTAAAAAACCAATGGTGGTTAATCTGTTCCTCTGTTTAGATAAGGGAATATCTCTAAAGCGATTATCCAAGGGGTCAGGGGTTGCCTGCTCAAATGGAAACCTGATTATAAAATGTGGGAGAGGGAATTATGCAAACTCCTACTAACTGTCAAACTAACTCTAATACAAGAGGCTTAATTTTTCTCCAATGTCTTGAGAACTTGGTCCAGGCTGGGGTTTCCAGATCTGGATTGCAAAGACCACCAGATAATCACAAAGAGATACAGACAATAACCCCCTGCTGTAGTATGATGGTCATCCAGGTTTGGACTGCCCAGATCAGATTCATTCAGTTGCATGGACATGAGAAAGGTTCAAAAATATCTGTTGCTTGTTTACAAGGATTATTGAACCCTGGGATTTAAACCTGGACATTTAAACTTCGGTGAGTTCTAGTAAACATTAACCTCTGTTTCTTTTTCACAATTTGGAGCACTTCCGCCTAGCCACCAGCTCCCTCGAAACTTCCAAAACAGATTTCCACATCATCACAAATGTCCTCCCTTCTGTTCTGGCAAAGTTGGAGAATGATTCCTGAGCTAATCAGCACTTCCTCCAGCTTCTCAAAAGAGAGAAGTGAAAAGGTTATTCTCCAAGTGCGAAACCCCTATCCTTGTCTCACTCCCACATTTGGTCTTGCAAAGAAAAGAAAAAAGCTGGTCTGCCCGCAAAGAGCCTGGTAGAAGCTAGGAGACCGCGGAGCTCCAAGGATATCACAGTTGGGAGGTGGAGATTGGCCAGACATCCTGCCAATTATCACCTGATTCACCTCCAAGACCCGCTTAGCTTTAGTTCGGCTGCCAATCTGAGCAATGGTTAGCTTGGCTGCCTGAGGCCAGCAGGGTTTTAATGCTGAGGCATGGTGCCAGTCCAGAGCAGTCCCCATGGAGGAAGGGCCTTGGAAACGCCCATTTTGTGAGGAGTTCTGGTTAGGTTTTGAAATTTCAAATAATCTCTCGGCCATGAATTGGGTCATTAGCAACCATTCAACATTATGACAGACAACCCCCCTCCCAAAAGCTATTTATGACCCACCTTTGAAGATCCAACATCCCTCCCACACCCATAGTCACCTGATTGCATTTTGGGTGCTTGGCAACCAGCCCACATTTACAGCTATCTGCAGTACCCCACGTCACACGGCCATGACTTCGGACCATTTTGCCAGCGCTTCGAGTTTCTGGCAAAAACCACCCCAGAGTGAATATTTATGACCACTGCAAAAAGTTATAAAATCTGGTCCAATCACACGGTGCCCCACTTACGGTAACAACTGCTACTAATTGTGACAGTTGCAGGTGATAACTTTAGGACTACCTGTATTGCATCACACTCACATCAGAGACGCTTCCGCATGGAAAGAATTAGCCAGTGACATCACTGCTTCCCAGGGGACACCCAGTTGGGGGTCTCCTTTCATGTCCCCAGCAGGAGCTGTAGCGAAGGACAGAAGCTCACCCCACCCCATGGCAGCACATGGCTCTCGAACGCTAACCTCCAACCCAGCATCCTCACCACGAGAGCCAGCGTGCTCCAGGACTACCTGTAAAGAGAAGCAGACTGTTGTAGTGATTCTCAAGTGCTGACTTCAGGCTTGAGAGATCCTGGTTCAAGTCCATCCTCTGCCAGGGGACAACTTTAGGCAAGTCAGTTTTGCTCCACTCAGCCTCCCTTACAGGGTTGTTGTTAAGAGGCAAAATGGGAGTAGAGATTTATATGTCACTCTTGGAAGAAAGGCAGGCTGTAAATCAAACAAATAATAAATAACTTGATTTGTTCCTGTCCCCTCTTAACCTTTGAGAATGCCTCTCCTTTTACCCCCCTCAACTTCACTCAGTGCTCGTTTGTCTTCTGAGGTAACTTTCATGCTATACTTCCAGTTCCTCTGCCGTGCTGGATGAAACAACCAGCTTGGTTGTAAAAAGAGGGGAGGGAAAGGGTGATTGGCTAGTTTAAAAAAAAAAAATCCCCACAGCATTCAGCTACCTGCAGAAACTGGATTACACAATTGTTCCTGAGGTCTCCTTCTGGGAAGAGCTAACAATTTAGCCAAGGATCTGTACTGCTGTACCTCAAACTGCTATTTTGTTCTACTGGCAATAAAAAGGCGTTATCGCCATGGAAAGCTTCACATGCTCAATTTCTGTAGGACCAGTTGGCAACCCTACCCATAACAGAGCTGACAACTAATAAAGCAATAATAAAACTCTATCATAATGTAATAAATGACTCAGACATGGAGGTGCTGCCAGTAAAGCTATTCCACAGTCAGCATAAGTCATCCTAAAAATCTCAAAGTACAGCGTAAATTGAGCACAACAGGCACTTTGACAAATAAAATCACAGGCTCCCGGCAGGGATTCAGCAAATTGCAGGGGCCGGTGCTTAAGCGGCAAGATTGTGGAAAAAGCCTCAGGTGTTTTTCCAAGCAGCATCTGACCAGGGCTGGCTGAATGTGCAACTCTACACCTGCTGTCCTATCCAGCCCTTTGTGAGCCAAGCCACCTTTGTGATCCCTGGGAAAAGGATCACGGGCTGCAATTGAGCAAGTGGATAGGAGAAGCCACTCATCAGTGGGCCAGAATTGAAGTTTTGTCCGGTTTTAATACTTGAAGCATTTGGAAAACCTGCTAGTCTTACTCTAGCTTTTGGGCCACAGTCGACTGCAATGGGGCAAACATCAAGATTGTAGGGTTATTTTGTTATTGCTAAGTTGGGGTGGGAAACAGCCACAGCTGGCATTTCAAGGTGGCAGAGGGCTGCAAAGAGGAATGACATCAAATATATAGACAAGGCTAGGGTTAGGGGAAGATTCTTGGAGTTGTCTTAAAGGTGGTGGGTGCCTATTTTAGGGATTACAGAACAGCTGACATCTGTCTCCAAGTGGCAGGAAGGACAGCCATCAGCTTTCAGCTGTCCTGGTCAGGAGGAGCCTTACAGGCTATAGCAATGGTGGCAAACCTATGGCACGCATGCCAGAGGCGGCACTCAGAGCTCTCTCTGTGAGCACACACGCCGTTGCCCCAGCCCTGCCTTCCCCTGTGGCTCCTTCCTCACCAACAGCCCCCTGGAGAAGAGTCGCCCCAAAGCATGGACCACGTGGAGCAGTGCAGCCAAGGACATGGCAGCCAGGCAGTGGGGACAAGACTCCGCCCTCGTGCCCCATCATGCGCAGTTGATGCTGCAGGGCACGGGCAGAAGGCATGGCTGTCATGGCACTGCTGGGCCACCTGGGCGATCGGCGGGCCATGGAGGCAATGAGTGGCCCTGCGGGTGGGTGGGGCGGTGGGCGGGACAGAGGAGGCAGGACAAGGGCGGAGCAGGGGCAGGTGGGAAAGCAGGGCAGGGCTAGTTTTGGGGCACTCAGTTTCTAAAAGGTTCACCATCACTGGGCTATAGAAACAGTCTTTGGCTGGTGGTGGCCTTGAGACTACAGATTGTCCATTCTTGCTTACTGTAGCCAGATTCAGGATATAGCATAGCCTTACCCTTTACCCTTACACCATTCCAGAGGTGTTTTTTCCCCATGATATTTCACACTTATCTTCATTTTCTTATTTATTGTAACAGCTGCACAGAAAGAACTAATAAGACAGACTCAATAGGTGACAAAAATGCCAAATCCAGTCTAAACATCTGGCTGACTGGGTAACCAACCCTAATAATAATAGAAATATATGAAAACTACAAAAAAAATACAGCTATCTAAGTTAATCAATGAACTCTCAAGCAAGACTGAATCTTAGCAATGTTGCTTAATGATAATCAGTGGGATGGGTGGTCCAGCACACATTGAAGTGCACCAGGTAATGCAGAGAGAAACACACATTGAAGTGCACCAGGTAATGCAGTAGTTGGAGTTAGCCATCTCAGGCACTCCTTGAGTCACACATGGGAACAGCCTCTGTCTGTACTATTACAACAAGTGCGCTGCACATCGGTCTAGAAACTGAGAAATTGTGATAAATAAATTCAGGGAGACAGTGAAAAGGTATTTCCATTGCAAAAATAACCCAGAGTTCCAGGATTTGGTGTGTTGACTTTACCTTATTGGCTTTAACTTATTGTTCTTCCTGTCTCTTCCTTCTCGGTCTCTATTTTTCCCCCCTAGAAATTGATGAAGACCGGATCCCCAACCCGCTTCTAAAGGTATATAACACCTCTGCTGTTCTCAGACTTAAACAACGGAGTCAGTTTATGCATTTAGCAGAATAATATTGTGATACATGAAAGCCTTTTGGGATGATGATGGGGGAACAGAGTTCGTGTATGAATGTATACACTTCCCATAAAAAACTGCTTACTAAGAACTGAAAGTGAAAGAAGGAATTTCAGAATGCCAGGAAGACCGAAGTATAAACTAGTTCGTAGAGTGCCATACACAGAGCCTTCATTAGACTGGGATGAGTTTTACTGTCGTTGCTCTAATTAATAAGCTTTAATAATGGAAAAAGCGTTAGTTTTAGGGCTACTTGAAGTCTCCAAATAAACACTAGCTGGCAGCAAAGAAGTACAAGTAATCTAGCCCTTTGCTGCCCTCTTGTGGTTGTCTAGATTCTCCCAGCCCTGATCTTGGAGCCTCAATTGTATTTCTGAGATGATCTGCGTTTCTGATTCTGAAGGTACGGGAGGCCAAACCAGACAAAAACCTTATGCTCTTCACCCTATGTTTTCCCCCATTGCTCCATGGGAATGGGGAGAATTATAGACCTCTGCAGGTCATAAATTTGGAAAAAAAGAGAAGGCAAGCGAAGAGGCTTGGGCTGGTTCTATCTAGTTTGTCAAACCAAAAACATGAGCCCAGAAAATGGTAGCCTTCTATGCACCAGATGATGATGTGTCCATCACAGAGAAGAAGCTGGAATTCCAGATCTTCAAGGACTTTCTTGATTTATTCTGGTTTCATTCTGTAAGTAGCAAGAGCAGCATATATTTATTTTGTTTATTTTGCAATTTCTATACCGCCCCCCTCCCGAAGGACTAGCTAGAAGATTATACATTGCACCTGAATTTCAGCATTTTATATCTCTTAGGACTTTCTTTCTCTTTCTTCTCTTTTCAGCCAGGATTGTCAATGTCCCCAAGGCAGAGGAAGAAAGTCTCTCGCACTACTCCCACCATGAAAGGTAACTGGTCTAGAAGCCATGTGGCTGTATTGAAGGATGGAATCCATCGTGGCAACTACAATGCCTAGGAAGCAGCCAACAAGGTAGTTGGCTGCTTTCTAAACCTCAGAAGGGCTCACTGCTAGATCCAGCAGTATCTTTGCCCCTCTTGGGATGAAAGGGAGGAAGAGGGGGTAAGTTTGGCAAGTTTGTCCCACAAGGTGATGCACTTTGGGTTTTCTTCCCACTCTAAATGAGACACACTCAGCTTTCTTGAATGTCCAAATCACAATCTGACCTCATCCCAATCCCTTATCCTGTTCTCCAAACGTGAAGTGATGGTGAGGAGAGTAGTCAGTCAAATGCTTGCCAGCTCTCTGCAGAATAGAGCTTGAAATAATATCTTGTTGCTAAAATGGAAGGTCCCACAGGCTGGTTGTGGGTTTTTGGAAGAATACACCTATCTTCTTTCTTGCTATGTGTGCTATAGCAGACATTGCATCCTGTGATACTCATTAAAAGAGCATAAGATTTCTTTCTGGATGAGTGTCACCACCTTGTGTATAATATACTACTCCCCATTAGCTTGCAGTATTCAGAACTTGTCAGTCAGTGTTAAGATTCCTTTAGCCTTTCCATGGTTTTCTAAGTTCTTTCCTCCTCCTCTTCCCCACCCCCACCCCCATTGCCTCTCCCCCCACCTCCCTGTAGCTTTTCATACATCCTGCCTAATCCCTGCCAGGATCATTTTTCATTAATTTTGCATTAAAGCGTTTTATCTCTTTGTATCGGTCCTCTGTATTCTCTCCAATTACCAACCTTCTCCTTGGTCTTTGCCTCTGAAGTGTTGCAGTGCCTCACATAATGCAGGATGCCACTGTCAGGCTGGGATGGGACTGCAGCAGCCACTGCAGAGGAGTGCAGAGATCAGCATTAAAAACCTGTCAGAAGTTTCTAAATTAGAACATGTGAATTCAAGAACAGGGGAAATTTCACAGTCCAGGAAATAGATACAAGAATTACCATTGACCTTCAAGTTTCAAGGTCAACAAGTGAATGCCTATTAGGGATATTATTAGTCCGAAGCCTAGGTAATAGGAGTGTGGAGAGGAGCAAAGAGTTTCTTATAATAAAATAATCCTCTCCTAGTGATGCATTCCACCTCCAGTGGTTTCCACATCATTTTCTTCGGAAACCTGTTTACCATAAGTGTGGCCCATTTTCCCAAATTCTCTGGCCATTAAAAGTATTTGTGAAGCCGAAGTTCACATATCCCAATATCTAAGTGACTACCACAAAGAAGGGGGATCAATCAATTCTCCAAAGTGCCTGAAAGCAGAACAAAAAGCAATGGATGGAAACTAATCAAGGAGAGAAGCAACCTAGAACTAAGGAGAAATTTCCTGACAGCGGGAACAATTAATCAGTGGAATTGTTTGCCTCTGGAAGTTGTGGGTGCTCCAACACTGGACGTTTCTAAGAAGAGGTTGGACAAACATTTATTTGAAATGGTATAGGGTTTCCTGCTTGAACGGCAGGTTGGACTAGAAGATTTCCAAGGTCCCTTTCAATTCTGTTATTCTGTTAAAACTGCAGGCCACTTAAACTGTATAAGTTCCTTAATGCATGAGAACAATTTGCTGTTTCCAGCAGAGACTTTAAAAAGGGAAACATTTCCATAAGAATTAGTTCATCCCGAGATCACAGTTTTCATGAGTTCTGCCCATCCCTACTTTTCAGAGCTCCAGCTGATGGTTGAACACCATCTTTGCAAGCAGCAGGGAGATGAAGAAGAAGAAGACGGCGCTGAGGCACAGGAATCACACAGTCCAAGTTGCTGCCCTCATGCCAGCACGGAACCTGCCCACAGTCCCGAGAGTTGCCCTTTGGCCCAAGCCCACATCCAGCTGGAGTCCCAGGAAGAACCACACTCTGGCCTTGAAGAACGTGAGTATGATCCTATCAGTGTAGGGCAAGCCAGGCTTCCTTGGAGCATCTCACTTGTCCACTTCCAATGAAGAAGGAAGCCTGTCTAGATTGCTTCAAGACATGACCCCCCAGCTGACCACATGTGTGCTTTCTTCGAAGAAAATGATAGTCCAAACCTAATCAGGAACCTGAAGCTCTCCAGATCTTACTGGATCACAGTTCCTAACAGGCCTGGCCTGTGTGGTGACATCTGAGAGCCACAGATTCTCTGCTTCTACCAAAATGTAGAAAAAGTTTCCCTTAAATTCATCTTTCTTTCATGAAGGAAGTTCATTTTCCATGGAACAGGAAAATACTTAATAAAACAGTCCCTGAAGCGTGCTGCTTTTGGAAAATATATATTTTTTTTGTTTATCCAATACATTCTCTTTTCATTAATATCCTAAACTTATAAGGTCCTCCCAAGCCATCAGCTCTGGGGAGGGAGGATCATGGTCCCAAGTTCAAGCTTTGATTTATTTTTCCCCCCTCAGAAACAGAGGATCATGATCGAGAGCAGTAACAAAAAAAATGGACTCAGCAACACCAACGGGACAATAAGAATGCAGAGCAGGATTTGATCTGAGCTAATTTCATGCCCTAATCCGTGCCGCCCAGGCTGACACACACATTAGACCAAACACATTCTTCAGAATTTGCACTTCTTTGAATATTGTCCTGCCCATTTTGACTCAAAGGAGAAAATGCTCTTCAAAGCTGTACCTATTTCAAAGGAAATGAAAGCTGTGCTAGATTTTTAAATGCATATGTACGTAACTGTGCTTGTATATGGTGCATATTTGTGTGTCTAAATCGAGATTTTATGCACATTTTTAAAAATTTCCAATCCAAGGCAGGACACACTAGAACCATTATATACATGGCAAGTTAGCGCAGGCCCAGAAAATAATTGATCTGTCCTAAACTCATTCTAGGAGGCCGCAGTATCCAGATTTCTTCAATTTCCAGTGGTGACCTAAATTATTATATGTCCTTTATCCCCTCAGATTGAAGAGGAACAGCTGAGAAATAGGCCTTTCCTGCCTGTAGAATCCAACTCTGTCATTCAAGAAATGTGACCTTAGCTCTGCATATTGACACAATTCTACAATAAGGATTTGTGGGTTCCAACTTCAACTTCTGGCTTCTTTCCCTAATGGCCAGGCAGGTGTTGTTGCTGCGCATTGTAGCTTAGCAGCCTGGGAGAGCCACAAGTTCTCCATCACCAACATAAGCCAGTGTTTCATCAAGATGCATGTTAAAAGTGTTGCTGCAGATTCCTTTGATCAACTGTGCAGGTGGCAGAGCACAAAATCCTGCTATTTTTGCTAAATAAGTCAGGGAAACAGCAGCCTCTAGTGGCCAAAGGCTAATGTGATAACTAGGTTGTTTTTGGCTATACATTTGTGGGTAAATTCAAGCTATTCTAAGCTTATCCATCGCCCCAGGTGTTTGCCCCCAAGAGGGGATTTTTTTAAAAATCAGCCTGGAATCCCTTACCAAATTCTCACAGCGTGAGATTGCTTTACGATGTGGTGTCCCTGGATGATGAGCATCAAACAATCGCAGCAGCAGCAATAGCAATAGCATACCAATAGCTTCTAGATCAGCGATTCTCAACCTTTTCCGGGGCTTGACCCCGGCCCGCATCGCACATGCGCGGCGCAACGCCCCACATCACGCATGCGTGGCGCGACGCCCCGCATCACGCATGCGCGGCACGACGCCCCACAGACTATGGGCAGAGTTTGCCTGCAATACTGCACTTTAGCCACTGCACCACCAGAGCAGCACATCCTTTGACCTTTCAAAGGGGAAAGAAGTTGAAGTTCAGGGAGAAATATCAGTCACTGAAAGAATACACTCTGGGCTTATCCAGTCATAGAGGCAGGCTAAGTAACTTTCTGGTGTATCGGTAACCTAGGGGTGTCTGTGCCCCAGCTATTCACGCCTCTTGTAAGAGACCCACATCTTTGAAGAAAGCACATCATGGGCGGAAAGTCAGCAGTTTGCAGACACTCAATACTTTCTTGCATTTCACAGGATGTTAATTAGGCGCCACTGTATTTCTTTCAGTCACCCACAATTCATATATAGAAACACCTACTCAAACAAAAAGAATTGATCGGGGTGTGTGATCATTTGACTTTTTGAAATGATTAAATGGACTTTCAGCACTGAAGAGTGGTGTGTGCATGAGAAAGGGAGAGAGTATGTTTGTTTTATTCATTCATTCATTAGGGCTTGCATTTGTGTTCTCCTTTTCTCCAGGAAATATATGTGGCACTTCCTTCCAATTCAGTTTTATTGTCAAAAATGACCCTGTGAGGTGGATTAGTCATTAAATGGGATTCATGACTAAGTGGGCATTTGAGCCTGGATCCATCCAGCAATGGTGATAATCAGTTTGGGGAAAGAAAAAAAAAACTAAGACATGTTTCTGTAAGCAAGAACATAAATGGCCGCAGCTTGCATTTTTATACCATTAATAGTATTTGTGAAACAGGAGGACTTTCCCGTTTTGTGCCTCTCTTGCAACAGAAAATCTTGCTAAGAGCACACAAGCTGTAAAATTGCTTGCCTTCTTTCCGTCTGGGCTCCTTGTACTACGGGCTGTTTTTTTTAATTAGCTCTTTTCTTAAAACTACTTCTCCTTAGGTACTGCTGCAGGTGTCGCTTTTCCCTGACAGTTCTCTGGGATTAGCAGTGGGACCTGAAGAACAAGTGAGAGCTCTTCAGGGCCCCTCATCAGCCCTGCCCATCATCTTCCTCCCAATCCAACTTGTATCTATGTCCTTGGTGATCTCTGAGCTTGCTTGCTGAGCACTGATGACGTTACCTAGTTAGGGTAATGAAACGTCTGCAAGAAAACAAGCAAGTTCAGAGGACCCCTCATTTCAACCCTGAACTACAAATATTCTCCTTCATTGGTATTTATGCCAATTGTTGTTGGAACAGAGAGCATGCCAGGTTAGTCTTGCAAGAGAATCCTCACAAACATTCTAGTCTCAGAAGGGGGAAAGTCCACCTATGGATACCCTCATACGAGTGAAACTACTTTGAAGGAAAATTGTTGTGATTTGTTTTGGGAAAGCCATGCAGCTTGCTTTCTGTTTGTGAAAATTTGGGATAGGAGCTGTAGATGAAAGGATGATGTATAAAGCTTGGAGCTCTGAATAAAAAAGAGTGCACTGATCTGGGTCAGCGGAACGAGTAATGGACAATAGACCTAGAAGCTATGGGAGAGCTCAACTAGGAGGGTTTTTTTTTTAAAAAAAAACACGCTAAGAGGGAGAGGAAAAATAAGAAAGGTAGTGATAGACAAGGTGCAACTATTAAGGTATCTGCAGTAAATCTCTCCACTTATTTCCTGGAGTTGCTCTGCAAGCAACACCATAAGGTACAAATGCCAGTCTTTTTATTTTTAGCGGAATGGCAACATCTCTGAATTTCTTTCATCCTATTGCAAAAAAGCAATGTGCTAATCTTTATAGGAGATTTTATTTTTGTGTTTTCTTTTACTGTATGCAGCCAACGGTTTCTGATTGTGTTCTGCAGAGCCAGCCCAATTTTTTTCCTGCCTCAAGCAAATCAACATTTTACACCCTCTGCCTTACGACTCGTAGCCTAACTGCAGAATGCTATTACATTAAATTATAAGAATCAACATGATTACTACTTTCTTATTTGCATTTCTGACCTTATAATAGATTTGAACAGACTTGTGCCGCAGGCTTTTTAATCTACATTAAATCTTTCTGCTTCATTTTTTTGCAACCATCATTCATATCAATTAGATTCCCCATGTTGCCCATTCATCCACATGGCAGTGTAAAAAAAAAAATCCATCTTTCCTACCACTCCTTAAAGTCTCTTCATTTGCAATTCAGTCATCCAGAATTTGTTGAGTTCTAAATTAAAATGGTCTGCCTAAGCCTTTGAAGAGAGACAGCTTAGTGTAGAGCAGGGGTTCTCAACCTTGGCAACTTTAAGACTTGTGGACTTCAACTCCCAGAATTCCTCAGCCAGCAATGCTGGCTGAGGAATTCTGGGAGTTGAAGTCCACAAGTCTTAAAGTTGCCAAGGTTGAGAACCCCTGGTGTAGAGGTTAAGGCACCAGGCTAGAAACCGAAAGACTGTAAGTTCTAGTCCTGCAATGAAGTCCACAAGTCTTAAAGTTGCCAAGGTTGAGAACCCCTGGAATGCTTAGGTTGAAATATAATTATCACCACCAGTACTATTAGTATACTAGTACTATACATATCTACAAAGAAAGAAACAAAGCTCAGATCAAAAACTTTATTCTAAAAAGTGACTCTTTTCATGCACAATTTAATATAAAAAAAAACACACCAGTTTTACTCTCTGCTCTTTCTTTTCAAAGTTGGAAAGCTCTACACAACTGAAGCATTTCTTCCTAAAGAAACCATCATACTGATTTATTTGGAACTCTGATCTCTCTGCTGAGTATGGGAAGTCAATTATTCTGCTAATGTATACAGACTTATCTGTTGTAAGCCACCTTTGTTCTGAAAGGCAGCATCTAGATCAGCGGTTCCCAACCTTTTCTATACCCCGCGCCCCTAGAACACTTCTGATATATTCTCGCACCCCTTACAAAAGTTCAAAATAATGGCAACAAATTACGCATATACACTATAATTTTGAAAACCCAAGTTTTTGCACCCCCTGGAATATGGTCTTGCACCCCCAGGGGGTGCAAGCACCCCTGGTTGGGAACCCCTGATCTACCGTAGATACTTTTAATATATAATGTTACATGGTAGATTCAATTAGCAGTACGAGGATGCTCTTCTGATTTGTTTTGTTAGCATTTGCACTCTTGAAATGCTCCCAGGTTCTTCTCCTTGCTCTTTTTTGGGGGAAGGGAGCAGCCTCACAAAGGTGCACATGCCTGAAATTGCCTCGGCCCATTGACATAAATGAAGAGGGTGCATCCCACTCAAAGTCTGAGCATCTGTGAGCTGGTGTGGATTGATTTCTTTGGGTTTATTTCCAGTTACTTGTAGGGCTGCCTCCTCAATCAATTTAGGGATGGGGGTTGATGGTCACAGCCCACTAGTGATGGGTTTTAATTGCTGTCTACCCAATCCCCTTTCAACAGTTACAAGCCATCTGGAATCCATCTATACATACCTACCCAGGATGTTATGCATAACAGTGCCTGCTTATTAACAGTACATCTCATTTGGCATTTCTTTTCTCAGTGACCTAGTTTTGGAGAGATTCCCCAGGAACTCCTGTCTTGACAGCCTTCTGGTCTTGTCTTGTTTTGTCTTGTCTTGTGTTTTTTTTTCTTTGAATTTTATATCCTTTCGTGTTATCTATCAAGATTGCCATTTTCAGGTTTCTCCCATCCTCCTGATCCCTTGCAAATGAAAGAAAAATCCCCCCCCCCCCGCTCTTTTCTGCTGATCTCTCCCCATGGATTTTTTGGAGCATTTTTTTTGTTTTGAACAGAGGGAAGAGTCACAGAAGCTTGCGGTGCAGAATGCTCTGACAAAACAAGGTCTTACTTGTGTTCAGAAAAGCAAGGGATTCATATATCACCAGAGAACTCCGTGGAAAAGGACAAGCTGCCCAAGGAGTAGGTATAACCACCTATCAGGGTGGAGGTGGGTATGGGTGGTTACATTCAGACATTTCACTAAACCAGGGGTAGGAACCTTGGCTCTTTTATGACTCATGGACTTCAACTCCCAGAATTCCTGAGCCAGCATGGCTCAGCTTGGAAACCTCTCCCTTTCCCCTCAGCATGGCTGGCTCAGGAATTCTGGGAGTTGAAGTCCACAACTCATAAAAGAGCCGAGGTTGCCTACCCCTGCACTAAACTATACTTGGGTTTTTTTGTTGAACAAACTAATCTACATGAACAAAATAATTACAAGTTGATTTGCCAAACTCTGAGGAACGGGACATCCCTAACTCTTGACTTGATCATGGAGAAGATCCATGTGGTGGCCAAGAGTCAAAAATTACTTCATGGCATGAAATCACATAATTAATAATCAATCAGTCTTGACTTCTATCTCTGATTAGAGATACAGGACACAAAAGCAAGCAGGAATAAGCCAGGGAATGACAAACAAAGCATTCCTCATGTACATATCCCACAAAAGCCAAAGTGTCATGTAATAAGCCAACAAGAGTTCAGTCTGGAACTGTGGTTTACTATCTTAAAACTAACCATAGTTTAGTCATTGACCATCTTCCCTGATTCACCCAGCACATTCAATTAAAAACAAAATGCATAATGGCTTAATTCAGCCTTAATTCCGAATTGAATGGGCCAAAAAGAAAGTATTTGGTGTTTTCTAAAATTATTCTACCTATTTTCCCAATGTGTTTCTTGAATCCTTGAAAATAGCAGCTCTTTTGTCTTTGGAGATGAAAATAGGCTGAGCATCTTATTCCACAGAAACACAGAGACAAAAATCCCACTTTGAGAAAATTCACCTTTTTAGTGCCGACTCCTGACTGTGGCTTCTCAGATATTTGGTGACTTCTGCAGGTTCTTCTTGAGCTAAACCTCCCTACTTTCTTTGATTCCAGCCAATGACAACCTCCTACCATGTTTAGCTATTCAAATTGGTATATATATATATGTATGATATATGTATGTATGTATGTATGTATGCATGCATGCATGCATGTATGCATGTATGCATGCATGTATGTATGTATGTATAAATTGGTATATATATATGTAGGTCTTTGGTTCTTCGGGTTTTCTCCCATGTAGAATTTGAAGTGTCTTGGCGACGTTTCGACGAAGTCCCATTCTTCATCTTCAGGCTGGTGCTTTCGGCTTCATGTTTCTAGCAGCAATGTGTGATTGCAACTGTTTCTTCCTTTTAACTGCCAGTGGGGGTTTGAACTGATTGGCTGGGAGCTCAGCTGTGTTCTGATTGGGTGGAGGTGTGTTCTGATTGGTTAGGGGGTTGGCTGTGCTCTGATTGGATGAGGGGTTAGTCTGAATTACAGGGGGGTTAGAGATGGTGAGCTGCATAGCTGTTTGGCTTCGCATTCGTGGTCGTGCCTCATCTTCATGGTGGGTGTCAGTTTGCTTCTTGTATGGATTGGAGGGGTTTAAGGTGGCTAATGATGCAGCTGTGGTCTGGCTTCTGGTTTGTGGTCGTGCCTCATCATCGGTGTGGGTTTGGGTTTGCTTTTTGCTTGGATGTGTGGTGGTGACATCGTGTGTGGTTTTTGTGAGTGTAGGTCTGGTGTCATTCTTTGTGTTATGGACTCTTTTGTCAATAAGGGCGGGTTTCCAAATGGCTGGTAGGCGGGAGGTATCATCTCGTTTGTTCATGCTGTGAGGGCGTTTTTCTATCTCGATGGCTTCTCTGATTATTCTGTTATTAAAGTGTTCAGTTTTGGCAATAGTTCTGGTCTTTTTGAAGTGAATTTCATGTCCTGTGGCTTTAAGGTGTTGGACCAGGGAAGAAGTTGGTTCCTCTTTTTTGACCGAGATTTTGTGTTCTTCAATGCGTGCACTTATTCTTCTGTTGGTTTGTCCGATGTATGTGGTGGAGCAAGCAGTACATGGGATTTCATATACTCCTTGATTTTCTAACTCAATTTTGTCTTTGGGGTTTCTTAGGATGGTGGATATTTTTCTGTTTGTGCAGAATGCTGTTTTGATGTTATGTTTGTGCAGGATCTTGCTGATTCTGTCTGTGGTGCCTTTTATGTATGGAAGGAGGGCTTTGCCATTTTCTTGTTCTCTGTCTTGGATTTTAGTGGCAGTTTCTTTTTGGATTAAATTGGAAATCTTATTTCTTTGGAATCCGTTGGATGTAAGTACATTAGTGAGAGTGTGTAGTTCAGTTTTTAGGTGTTGTTCGTCAGCTAGGCATTTGGTTCTGGAGATGAGTGTCTTGGCTACAGAGTTGATCTGTGCTGGGTGGTGGTGTGAGAGTGCGTGCAGATAGCGGTTTGTGTGTGTTTTCTTCTGGTAGATGGTGTGTCCTAGGGACCCATTGGATTTCTTGTAGACTAAGACATCCAGGAAGGGAAGTTGGTTATTAGCTTCTGTTTCCATGGTGAACTGTATTTTGGGGTGTAGGCTGTTGAGGTGTGTGAGGAAGTTGTCCAGTTTTTCTTTCCCATGTGGCCAGATTACGAAGGTGTCATCTACGTATCTGAGCCAGAGTTTGGGTTTGTGATCAGATTTTTCTAGGGCTTGGGTTTCAAAGTGTTCCATGTAGAGGTTTGCAGTGACAGGTGAGAGGGGTGATCCCATGGGTGCTCCTTCTATTTGTTTGTATTTTTGATCGTTATAGATGAAGTATGTGTTGGATAGATAGTGGTTGGTCAGATCTAGGATGTGTTTGGGGGGGTTATATTTGTTTTGGATAGCTGTTAAGGCTTCTTTGATTGGCACTTGGGTGAAGAGGGATATGACATCGAAGCTAACGAGTAGGTCGCTGGGTTGTAAGTTTTGTTCCTTTATGATCTCTATGAACTGGAATGAATTTTTTACGTGTGAGGTGATGGATTCTGCATAGGGCTGTAGTTGTTTGGCGACAAATTTGGCTAGGTTTTGTAGAGGTGAGCCTATGGAGCTGACTATGGGTCTTAGTGGGGTTCCTTCTTTGTGTATCTTGGGGAGACCATAGAGCTTAGGGCATCTGGATGATTTCTCTCTGGGAATGATTATTTGCTGGATCTCTTCGCTAATGGGGGAGGCTTTTATTTTGGATCTAGTGGTTTTTTCCAGGTAAGTGGTGGGATCTGTGTTTAGGGGTTTGTATGTGGAGTCTTGGAGTAGGTTGGTTAATTTGGTTTGGTAGTCAGCTGTATTCATGACCACCGTGGCGTTGCCCTTGTCTGCTGGTAGGATTATTATGCTGGTGTCTTGTTTCAAGTTAAGTAGTGCTGTCTGCTTCTCTTTGGGTAAGTTGCTTTTGGGTGGCTTGCTGGTGCAGAGTATGTTGGTGATTTCGAGTCTGATTCAGTTAGCGTCGTCGGGTTGATTTTGGTCAGGCTGGTTTCAACTCCGCATATAATGGTTTCAGTGGGGATGTGTTTGGGAGCGACTGCAAAGTTGAATCCTTTGGAAAGGACATTGGTTTCAGCTTTGGTGAGGATCCTATCTGAGATGTTATGCACTGTTTGTTTCATGTGTGGCTGTGAGGGAGGAGAGGTTTGTTTCTGGTGTTCTTGTAGTCTTCGGAGTTTGTTGGTGTGTGTGTCTGTCTTGAGGGTGGTCTGTGTTTCGGCTCTCCAGACGGCGAGTTGTTTGGATTTGTCCCAAAGTGCGGGGTGGATCTTGTTGCTGAGTTTGAGGTGAAGTGTGAGGAGATCTTTGTTGATTCGGTCTAGGAGGAATCTTTTTGTGTGAAGTTCATTTCTGATTAGGGCCAATTCTGTTCTTTTCAGGATATGTTTGGTGGCTGCAGAGTTGGAGTGGAATTTCAAATGGAAGCATGTGGGGATTAAATTTTGATCTCCTAGACCGAATGCATGCATGTATGTATGTATGTATGTATGTATGTATGTATAAATTGGTATATATATATGTAGGTCTTTGGTTCTTTGGGTTTTCTCCCACGTAGAATTTGAAGTGTCTTGGCGACGTTTCGACGAAGTCTCATTCGTCATCTTCAGGCTGGTGCTTTCGGCTTCTGCTTCTAGGAGCAATGTGAGATTTTAGCTGTTTCTTCCTTTTAACTGCCAGTGGGGGTTTGAACTGATTGGCTGGGAGCTCAGCTGTGTTCTGATTGGGTGGAGGTGTGTTCTGATTGGTTAGGGGCTTGGCTGTGCTCTGATTGGATGGGGGATTGGCTGTGCTCTGATTGGCTGGGGGAGTGTTCTGTTTGGGTGGGGGCTTTGTTGTGCTCAGGTTAGTCAGTGTTACAAGGGGATTAGAGATGGGATCACCTCTCTCACCTGTCATTGCAAACCTCTACATGGAACACTTTGAAACCCAAGCCCTAGAAAAATCTGATCACAAACCCAAACTCTGGCTCAGATACGTAGATGACACCTTCGTAATCTGGCCACATGGGAAAGAAAAACTGGACAACTTCCTCACACACCTCAACAGCCTACACCCCAAAATACAGTTCACCATGGAAACAGAAGCTAATAACCAACTTCCCTTCCTGGATGTCTTAGTCTACAAGAAATCCAATGGGTCCCTAGGACACACCATCTACCAGAAGAAAACACACACAAACCGCTATCTGCACGCACTCTCACACCACCACCCAGCACAGATCAACTCCGTAGCCAAGACACTCATCTCAAGAACCAAATGTCTAGCTGACGAACAACACCTAAAAACCGAACTACACACTCTCACTAATGTACTTACATCCAACGGATTCCAAAGAAATAAGATTTCCAACTTAATCCAAAAAGAAACTCCCACTAAAATCCAAGACAGAGAACAAGAAAACAGCAAAGCCCTCCTTCCATACATAAAAGGCACCACAGACAGGATCAGCAAGATCCTTCACAAACATAATATCAAAACAGCATTCTGCACAAACAGAAAAATATCCACCATCCTAAGAAACCCTAAAGACAAAATTGAATTAGAAAATCAAGGAGTATATGAAATCCCATGTACTGCCTGCTCCACCACATACATCGGACAAACCAACAGAAGAATAAGTGCACGCATTGAAGAACACAAAAACTCAGTCAAAAAAGAGGAACCAACTTCTTCCCTGGTCCAACACCTCAAAGCCACAGGACATGAAATTGATTTCAAAAAGACCAGAACTATCGCCAAAACTGAACACTTTAATAACAGAATAATCAGAGAAGCCATTGAGATAGAAAAACACCCTTACAGCATGAACAAACGAGATGATACCTCCCGCCTACCAGCCATTTGGAAACCCACCCTTATTGACAGACGAGTCCATAGCATGGGGAATGACACCAGACCTACACTCACAAAAACCACACAGGATGTCACCACCACACATCCAGGCAAAAAGCAAACCCAAACCCACACTGATGAGGAGGCACGACCACAAACCAGAAGCCAGACCACAGCTGCATCATTAGCCACCTTAAACCCATCCAATTCATACACGAAGCAAACTGACACCCACCATGAAGATGAGGCACGACCACGAATGCAAAACCAAACAGCTATACAGTTCACCATCTCTAATCCCCTTGTAACACTGACTAACCTGAGCACAACAAAGCCCCCACCCAAACAGAACACTCCCCCAGCCAATCAGAGCACAGCCAACCCCCCATCCAATCAGAGCACAGCCAAGCCCCTAACCAATCAGAACACACCTCCACCTAATCAGAATACAGCTGAGCTCCCAGTCAATCAGTTCAAACCCCCACTGGCAGTTAAAAGGAAGAAACAGCTAAAATCTCACATTGCTCCTAGAAGCAGAAGCCGAAAGCACCAGCCTGAAGATGACTTCGTCTAGTACCAGTAATTCATGATGTTAACTTCTGAACCTGGCATGCTCATGAGAACTCAGGTGGAAAAGGAACAAAAGTTTTGACAGACTCCTTGGCACCCACAGCAGGGAACGTCTATATGATGGCTAATGGAGAGTGATAATTATATTGCAATCATGTTAGGATAGGATAGCCACTCTTATCTTACAGTTGACTACATCTTACAGGAATAAATGAATATAACAGAGCTTAAAGAAATAGAAAATATTTCCCTCTTGGCAATCAGTCATTTTTCTTGGAAAATTGTTAATCTACAAACCCCCTCCCAGTTTCACACTCTCCCCTTCAACAAACTTTTGCTGGCTCTATAATGCTTTAGTTTATGCTTTCATAGATTGGGAAACCAGCAGTGCAACAAAATTGTGTTCAGTCATGCACAAAGGAGTCAGATCATAGGGCAAAATCCCACCAAGATAAGTTCTTGATACATTTTCAGAAATCGAGTTGCAAAAATGGTCCCCGCGATTGAATAAGTCCAATATTGTGTCTCGGTGGGCAGTGAGTTGAATTGAAACAGTCCTGGCTCTTCATAATAATTACAGTATTATCTCCTGCTTGTTACTTCTAAACTAGCACTGGAGATACCAGGGCTTCTGCATTCCTTGGATGCAGGGTGAGGAAACTGACATCTGCAAGCTTGGAAAGAATAAAATCCTGAACTTGCTATGTGTCAGCCAGCAAAAGACGCATCCCTTTCCTTTGGGGAATACCCATGATTGTGGCAGTCAATTCTCCTTTCAGCTTGGATTAGTTCAGCTCCAATCAAGCCAGTGAAAGAGAACATCCTGTTGCTGGGCTCAGAGCTGAGCCTAATCCGAACTGAAACTTGCTTATTTCTCAAATGCAGGCAGGGGGTTAGAGAAGCAGGCTTCATAGAAGGCCTTTCATGGGGCCCTTCCAACCTGATACCCAACCTAAGCTGCATACATCTCATAAAACTCCCCAAATCCTTGGGAACAGCAATAAATCTGGCTCCAAGATGCCAGTGAAATTCAGGGCAACCCTCTGACCTCTTGAGGCAGGTGTCTTCAAATGTGGCCCTTTTATGACTTGTGGACTTCAACTCCCAGAATTTCTCAGCGCCGTACCTGGCTGAGGAATTCTGGGAGTTGAAGTCCACAAGTCATAAAAGGGCCAAGTTTGAAGACCCCTGTCTTGAGGGAAAGGAACAAGAGATGGCAGTCTTATTGGATACACCTTAGATTAGGGGTGTCAAACTCAATTTCATTGAGGGCCACATCAGCATTGTGGCTGCCCTCGGAGGGGCGGGGGTGTGTGGCCAGGGTGGATATGGCCTACTGGGTGGGCATGGTTGGAGTGGGTATGGCCTACTGGGTGGGCGTGGCCAGCTCTACATCATTCGCGTCATGCCTGTGGGGGCCTGGGCATGAGTGGGACAGATCTGAGGGTTTCTGGTAGAAAGGGGTGGGACCAGGGCAGAGTCCATCAAGCCAGATATGTGAAGTAGGCGAGGGCCATTTGCTGGTCACTTCCAGGCGATGGTGCATTTCTTCATTCCTAACAAAGGGTGACATCTTCCCAGCAAGAACCCAGGGGGTGGGGCCGATGCAGCAGTGGCTGGTTCCTTGCTGTTTCCAGACGGTCTTTGGAGCTAAGACTGAATGCATTTCAGCATAGATGGCCACCACAAAATTGTACATTGGCTCCCGGCTGGCCTGGGCCAGGCCCAAGGCAGCAGGGGCCGTTCCCTCACTGTTTCCAGGATGGCTTCGTGGGCCACATGAAACTACTTCTCGGGCCGCATCCGGCCCCCGGGCCTTGTGTTTGACATGTCTGCCTTAGATATAATCAATGGGTTCCTCTCTGAGGAAGGGGATTGATTCATCCCTCTAGGCAGCAATTGACAATTTTATATATACACGTAAGGTTGACTATTGAGAGTGGGTCAGTGGAGAGAGTGGGCTGCAGGCAGAAGAAGAGCTTCCTCCCCATACCTGTTTGTTGGAACAGCGGGAGCTTCTACCTGTTTGCTTCCCCTCCAGCCATCCTTTCTGTTTGGCATTCTACCAATGGGGGAACAGATTCTATGCAGATTGCACAAGCCAAGGGAGACTTTGGTCATACCTTTTAGTCAACCCAGGGAACAAGCAGAAGTCTACCTAAAAACATGGGGCTTGGTTTGGAATGTGTCATCCTGAAAATGCCCCCTCCCTTTTCAGTAAATTTCCATGGTTTTGTTGCAAAGAGTGTCTGTAATTTTTTTTCTCTCTTTTGTTGTTGTCATTTCCACTATAGGTGATTCTCTGCTGGAGGCACAGAGTTACAGCTGGACACAGGGCTCATGCATACCTGAGAAATATCACAGTCCTTCCTTCCTTCCTTCCTTCCTTCCTTCCTTCCTTCCTTCCTTCCTTCCTTCCTTCCTTCCATCCCTTTTTTTAAACAATTGTTTTTTTTAAAGATTTCAATAACTTGGTCATATATCTGTAATGGTCCCATCTTATTTTTTTAAGTGAAAAAACACTTTCACCCTTTTGGGTTTTGTGGTCAGACAGTGGTAAGGATTTGGCTTAGAGCACTAGGCAGATTTTAATCAGAGATGGAAAAGCCTCTGCACTCGGCCCTGAGTGGCGGCCTAGATCTCCCAAGCAGCAGCTGTGTGGCTGATAAAGGCCTTCAGGCAATTATCTGCCTGGTTGGATTGTGATCTCTGTCACTCCCAGCCACGCTGGACAGAGGTAATGAGAATGGTAATCTAGTATATGTGAAGGCAGACAAGCTGGGAAAGTGAGCCTAAGTCTAAAGCTAGACCACTGTAGATTCCAAGGGTGAGGCCTTGACTGAATTTCCTGCTGTGCATTCCCCTGCCTTTGGTCCACTCTGTGTTACGTGTGAAAAAAGAAACAGGAATTCTACCTCCTGGTGTGCCACTCTTTGTGTTGTTCGTAGACAATCATTAGAAGTTTTTCCTTGCCAACATGATACAGTTTACCTATTCTCCCCTCTGCTGTTGAATAGAACTGAGAGAATTTTCTGTAATATTTTACTCCTTTGGCCAGTTTTTTCTGTCCAAAGCTATCGCCCTCCAAAGTTGCTTGAGGTTTCATCTCCCCAGGTTTGCAGTCTATGTGGCCAAAAATCTGGTCAAGAGGAAGGTTTCTCCAGGCCTTGTTTTCTACACTGTATGATATTTTGATAGCTGTCTACTGTTTTCTGAACCTTGTATTTGCTTTCTGCTCTAGCATAACTTTTATGTATGCTGGGGCCTCTTATAGCTCCCTCCGAGCATGCATCGCAAGGCAGCAAGGATGCATACAGCAGATTTAGGGTGATAACAAGATGGACTGCATGCTCGTAAGTACAAGACCTTGTGCAGCTGTGCTTCGCACCACAAAAGTAACACTTTTCCTCTGATCCAGTGAAGAGACGTGATTCTTGTCATGGCACTGTGCCTCACCTCAAAGCCTCATCTGGCCACTCCAACAGCTGGAAGATGAGTAGAAGAGTCTGGGAGTTTCCACATGTGTGTGTTCGTGTGGGCAGAATACACTTCTGGCTCCTGGAACTGTCAGCAAAGCAATGGGAAGCAAAGGATTTGGAGATGGGACACGTTGCTTCGGGGTGCGTGGTGTAAAACCTTCATTGAAAAGAGCCAAGCCCACCTGGGAAGCTCTCAATATGGCCCCAGTATACTCACAAGTGGGCCACCCAGTTACCAACCTGGACCTGAATAAGAGAATTTCTTCTTGTGTTGTGGGGCAGGGCCCCTTTAGCTGTCTTCAGGCCCATCTCTTGGTTCCAGTTCTATTCTACTGAATCCTGCCTCCTTATTGGTTAAGGAAAACTGGGCAGCTGTGGTCGTTTCTGAAGCCTCTCCATTCCCCTTCTAGTGGAGGTACACCCAACAGTACCATCCAGCAGTGCCTTCCGAGAACAAACCAGCATTTCTGCTGTCACACCTACAGGCCTCTGTTGCACGTATGTGCAAAAACCCTCCCAAGAGTTGCCATGCAAGTATTACAAGATCATGAGTGCTGGGATACATTTTTTTAAAAAAAAATATGATAAGGAGTGTTTGCAATAGCTGCTTATTTTCCCCTTCTCGTTTTAGATGTACGACCAGTGTTTTAAACTTTTAAAAGTGAAAAACCAGCAGCCCTTCCAAGGATGTTGAACTACACTTTGCAGCCTCTCTTCCCCTTTGATCGGGCTGCTAGAAATGGAAGTTTGACAGCATCGGAAGGCCCACCTAATCCATTCAATATGAAATACATTCAAGGCTGTCATGTCTTAATAAAGGAACTAGTTGAACATAGCCTAGATGAGAAATAGACTACATGTAGTTGGGCGATGGCGTTTGGGGAGGGGGCTTTTCTTATATTATTGTTCGCAAAATAATCCCATCCCGGATGATGAGGTGGCTGCAGTCAGGAACCATGTGAAAGTTCCAAGCAAACTGCCTGCTTGGGAGTGTCCTTAGTCCTACATTGCTGTATCTCTGAATTGGTTTTACGTATCTGGACTACAATGCTGGACTCTGTATCCTGACTCCCCCACCTGTGAATCCTGCTTCTTTATTAAATGGGTCATCTTTGCTTGCTTTGCGAGTCCTTAATTGCTGGCTTTGCCAATGTGTTTTGTGTAATGTTTAAAACCACATGGACACAGTCATTCGGCATCAACATTCAGAATATATTTAATAATCCTTTCTCGTGACTTACAAGGTTGGGCCTTGGTCCCAAACATTGATACTACTGATTCTCCCCTGATTATAAATCCTTCTGTGATCAGAAGATTCCCTACAAAGAGCATACACTTCCAAGATGAAGCTTATGCTAAACTCGGGCTGCGAGAAATGAAAAACGTGCAACAAAAAGCATTTGAAAGCTCCCTCTGAGGGAATCTATCTAGTGATCATTGCCCAGAGTTGTCTGCTCATGATTCCCCTATTTTATATGCAGCTATTGGAAATAAAGAATTCCTTATTGCCATCTTGAAGCTCAACAAGTGCATATAGCAGCTGTCTCCTGAATGATTTCAAAAGTTGTTTAGCATTCCCCATTGATTTGGTCGTACAAATCCAAGATCAGCTGAGTATACTTTCCTGTAAAAGAAATCTACATATTCAGTGCATTTTCAAATGCTTCCTGAAAAACTTGTATAGGATTAGGCTATAGAAGCTATAAGGGCAGAGCTGGGCATGGTGTTCTGGATCATGGAACAGGAAGAAGGTGAGAAGACTTCACTTTTTCAAGGCAATATAATTAATGCAGCCCTCTCCTTTACTCTCAAATAAAGCAGGGTGAAGTCACCCAATGGCTTCTAGAAAGATCTAAACCTGGGTAATCACAGTTGCAGGTCACATATTGCTGAACTTTCAACTTACAGCTCTGATTATGATGGGTGGGACAGATGGGACTTGTAGCATCTGGAGGATCAGGAATTACACACACACACACACACACCTTAGCCAAAACAGCCTTGTAATTTTGTGGAGGTGGTATTAAAAATGTGTAATCCATTCACAGAAAATTTACAGGTAATCCTCATTTAGCAACAATTGGGACCAGCAGCACTATGTAAGAACAATTAAAGCAGTGAAATGGCTTATCTCTGGAAGTTGTGAGTGCTTCATCACTGGAGGTTTAAAAGAAGAGACTGAACAGTCATTTGCCCAGAATGATATGGGGGTCTCCTGTTTGAGCAGGGGGTTAGACTAGAAGACCCCCACGGCCCTTTCCAACTCAGTTCTATGTTTTATCATTAAGCAAAGATGTCACTAAATGGGAAACCAGGAGACTACAACTGCTTTTTTTACCCCCATTCCCCACCCTTTAGAATGCTCAATCTGGCACAGTGCCAGGATAGCCAGTGCAACTGCTGCCTCACAATTTCACTGCAACTTCCCTTAAAAATTAGAGAAGAATTTCCAAGAAGGAATTTAATGTTTGTATTTACATTCATTGGAGAGCAAGGGATTACAAGAGAGTAAGCAGGCACAGAATGGGGAACACACAATGAAACCAATGCTGTGGTTCCAACAGCTCTGAGCATATTTCACAAACAGCCCAGTGTATTTCCCATTGTGTGCCTGCCTACTCTCTAGTAATCCCTTCCTCTCCAATCTCTCTACTGCAAGGGAGGGGGAGAAAAATACGTGATTTCTCTAGGTAATCTCTCCTGTATCTGATGTGTTTATTTTTCTCCCCCTTCTCTCACAAAAAAGAAAGATTGGAGAGGAAAGGATTACATGAGGATAAGCAGGTACACAACAGAGAATGCTTGCACAGCATGCTATGATAAATTATGTCTATGAAGGGGGAAGTGGTATGATAGACTACAGTGAAACATTAGTATCCCAAAAAAGAGGGAGTACATTCCAAGAAAGAGATCAAGACAATATAGCCTGGAGCTGGACTGTAAGCAGAAAAAGAGAGTTAACATAGCCACTCCCTAGAACAGTGTTTCTCAACCTTGACAATTTTAAGGCATGTGGACTTCAACTCCCAGAATTCCACAGCCAGCTTTGCTGGCTGTGGAATTCTGGGAGTTGAAGTCCACATGCCTTAAAATTGTCAAGGTTGAGAAACACTGCCCTAGAATCTCCAAAGGTAAATTCATTAGAATTATAGTAATATAGTTTAGTTTGGCAAGGTTGTATGGTGTAAGCACATAAAAAAGTGAAGTTTGAGTGGATTGTTCTATGCCATTATTGGGCTGGGCCTGATATGCTCACTAGTGTCGCCATATTCCTTTCTATACTCCCCATGATATGCCTGCCTACATCCTTGAAATCCTTTACTCTTCAAGCAGTTCACTTTGCAAGGGAGAAAAAAAAAAGAAAATTCCATCTTTTATTAATGTCAAATTTTGTGAAAGGTTTTGTTTAGCGTATTTCTTTATGGTTTATTCCCTGGTCATTTTGCACTGCCCTGACAGTTCTGTTTTCAAAGCCTGTTGCATAGCATATAATATCACAGCACCATTGGTAACTATTATTGCTAAGAATGGAATATTATTTCAGCAATTGATCTAAAGATCCTGACTTTGCTGCTCCACACCAAATTAGCATATTAATTACTAGTATAAGTTCTCTTTTCACCTGCATATCTACCCCAGAAAACTGGCTAACATCTCTCTCTTAATTCCTACAATTGTATGAAATTATTAAATATCTGTGGCAACTTATGATACTTTCCCAATAATTCTTAAATGTTTTAATTGAATTCTATGCTCAAGCATATTTTTAAAAACATTAAGAGAAACTATGTATATAAATGAGAATCCTTGTGCAGATTTTTAAGCAAAAATTAGAAAATGAATGTAGATGTTCAAACTTGCATAAGTATTTGTAAAAGAGCTAAAACGGAATTGTACTGACAAGAGCTAAAAAAAAAAAGTTGACCCCCACCTCCCTTTTCTATGAAATTTCTGATAAATAAACCAGGAGTCAAAATGCTTGTTTGGTTTTCCCCCTCCTTTTATTTTATTTTGCTGTTTATTGGTTTCTTCTTTTTTAAAGTTGCTTTTACATGCGCATAATTTGGAATTTGCATTGGAATATGGAGCTATTATAATAAGAATCTGACTTCAAGAAACAGAACAACAACAAAAAAAAGTTACTGCATGGTAGAAAAAATTATGTCCGAGGTACAAATACATACAGAGTTCCAAGGACCAAATGTGTTGACAGATTATTTACAAAGTTGTGGGACTGAGAGGACAAGGAAGTTGGAAATGCAAACAGGAAGTTTTGCCCGAGTTGAACGCTTGGAGAACGAGCCAAATCAGGACGAAGATAGCTCCAATCCACTATGATCCTTGTTCAGCCATGTTGGTCTCCGGGAAAACGTTCAGAATGTTAGATTAGGTGGCACAGCCGAAGTAGAAATAAAGGGCAAATTTTCAGCTACATCTCCATTTTAAAAGAAGAATTGACTTGGATGAAAGGCGGGGGAGGGGGGACTGAGGCCTGAATCTATTAGTTGTGTTGTTGGCCTAACTGCAGAGTCAGGGAGAGTGACATTCATTGTGAAGAAATGGGCAAGATATCCATTCCCACCACAGTCACTGTGATACTCTACTTTTACTTATGTATATTGTACTTAAATGGTGGCTTTTCCTGTTATTCAGCCATCTCTATATAGAACTTCTTCCTCTGAAGCTTATCCAAATACGCTGTTCCCACCCTGAGGCTAATCTGAAAAAATAAAACCAACTTATCTTATCTTTTCCTTTCTTCTTGCAATGCCCGCAAGAAGATAATTATTCTGTAGCTAAAGAAACTTAAAGAGAGCATCGGCCAAACCAATTGATTTTTCATAGAGGATAACCGATTCGCCTTTTTTTTTTTCTTCCACTGTTCAGAATGAAAAAGCCAACATTTGGGAAGGACCATAAAATCAACCTCTGCGTTCAGTAAAACCATCTGGGACAACACAGCTAGAACTAACCACTTGTGCCTGCCCTTAGAAGCCAATCACACCACTCCTATTCTCCCCAGTTAAGAAGATAAAAATCCCTGTACATAGAATACATACTTTCTGGACTTCCGGTCCTGCGTAGGAGCACAGCAGTCAAGAGGTTCGGGACTCCATGCCCTTCGGCTGAGTTTTTTCCTGTTAGGGGACCCTAAATGGGCCAGAAGCTGCCCCAAAGAGGCGGCAAAGAAGGAAGGAAGTCCCAGGGACCTCGGAGTGACAGTGGTCAGCCCAATCGGTCCAGGAGAAGCCTTCCAGAAACCAACAGGAGAAAGGCTAACCTACGTTCAGAGTCTAGCCCAAGCTGCAAGCAATCAAAGTCAAAAGCACTATTTTAAGCTGATTGTAAACAGCACATTTGAATCTGGGTAAGAACATCGATTTTCTCTATCCTATTTATCAACTTTCCTGAAGAAAAAAAAATCCCAAGAAGCAAAAAAAAAACCTCCGAAAGTGAAGGAGGGGGATTTTTGCCCCACCCTTTTATTAACAGAAGCGGCAAATTAAACCTTTTATGGAGCACCAAAATGTATTGAAATGAAATGAAATGAAATGACTATAAAACCTAAATCTGGATATTTGAAATTACTGAATGGTTAAGATTCTCATTTCAAAGGCAATTTGTTCATTTTGAAAATTTGAAAAATAAACCAATACTGACATCTAGTGATGGATGAAGACTATGACAGCTATGGCTTTCATGCAGGACTTGGCAAAATCTGGAAAAAACGAATCTCTACTTGTGACCTTCAAAGCTCTAACAATAGAAAACAGCTGTGACAAAAAAGAAAACAATCTGGGCTGCAGACAAGGTGAGATTTACAAATTTCAGGGAACAAAAAAACTTTTTTGAACTTCCTGGATTACAAGTATCTATTTAACTCTGACCCCAAAGCTATTTGCAGAGAAAAGAAAATTTGGATTCTTGGTCATCATGGAGATTTATAGAAAAAACCTATCAAGAAAAAATAAATACTTTTCAAGAGGAGACATATGATATGTTGCAACTAATTCAAATAACAATGATTTCAAACCACAAAGAAATCCAAAATAACTTTGAAAATATAAACCAATTCATCTCCAATTTAACTTTACAACAACAAAAAATCCCAGAAAACAACAGAGAAGGAACAGATAAAACAGACAACTGAATACTAATTTGAGGATAAAGACTTAAAGATGGAACCTAACAAAACAAAGAAGTATGCTTTAATCCAAGTGGAAAATTTTTTACAAGAAATACTGGACTTCGAAAAGACAACTTATACTTTAATACCACAAAACAAATTTGAGGATAAGAAAAAAGATTGGACAAAATATACTGCAGAGATGCCAGGAAAAACACTATAACTGGAGAGACAAAAAATGATAAGAGAAGCAGAGAGAAAAAGAAAGAAAAAGATTTTCAACAAAAATGAATGGGCAAATGCCTCTCACAAAGATATTGTACTTGACTTGCCTTTTATATCTACAGTAACACTTACAGTAACACTTACAAGAATATGGAAAGATTCTTTGATTCAGCAGAACATATTGATTAAGAAAGATACTGGGCAAAAGAAAAAGGCTAAAGTGAAAATTAAGAAAATAGATAATTGGGCCTATCAGAGACAATATTTAAAAAAGAAACACCTGTTCTAATATGGTTAAAGAAATAGAAAAATTTTGGATATGAATTTGGTTTTAAGAGGGAAGAGCCCCTCAAGTAACATAGTACTTTCTTTTCCTTCTTTCTTTCTTTTTATTTTATTTCTTGATATGAGTAATATAAAAGAGTTGGAATGGCTTATATAAAGGAAATGTTTTAGATATTTAAAGGTGATTGACTTTAAGAAAATTACAATGGATTACAAAAATGTATTCTTATTCTTTTTTCTTTTTCTTTTTAGTCTAATTTATTCCTTAAGAAAGGTAAAAGTATTGGGTTGGCTTACATGAGAAAAAATAGACTTAAATATTTAAATGTAATTAACTTTGAGAAAATCTTAACCAGTAAGAATGTTTTGAACATTGTGGGGAAAACAAGTAAAGTTATTATGTGGATTATAGATTATAGAAATCAACTGTTAGTGAATGTTTCTTAAATGTAAACCCAGACAACACACTGTTTACCAAATATTGAGGTGATTATGTTAAAAAAATAATAAAACATATTTTTAAAAAAAGAATACATACTCTCTACTGGTATCCTAGCGTTGTTGTTTTTAACAGATTGAGAGTTTGATTTGGGGAGATTTCATTTTGTGAATTCCTCAGGCTGCTCTTGAGCTGCTCTGTACATGTTTTCATATTCCTTAGCTCTCCCTAAGATTTATCACAGTTGCCATGTGTTAATTATGCCCTAAGACGTACTTTTACATGGAGTAACCAAGTTTCTGCCACAGATTAGCAAATGCTGTAGAATCACACAATGGCTTTCCCATATGCCCAATTTGCTTTTCAAATTACATCTCCCAAGCCATTTCTCAAGCTTCTTGACATCTACCACTGCACCCAATGCCCTTATCCTGACTGTAGCATTTCCTGCTGTGTATGCTTGTAGTTGTGTAGCATTATTGGCAGCTCAGACTACTGTAATTTAGCAAACATCAGTGTAAGTGCCCAAAATGGGAATTAACCAACCTCGCTGTTCAATAATAATGTAATAAAGGTATCTCAATCTTGTAGAAGAACTTCAAAGATGTTTCTGCTATGAGTCTGACAATGCTCCACAATCCTAGAACCATATCCATCTAATATGGATCCTCAACAAGTCAAAACCATGCTTCTGTTCTAATTTGCTGCTAAATCTGAAAGAGGTGCCAGGACTTAAGTAGCAACCAGTCATTAGATCTGGAAGACATATCTTGACATTTCAGATATATGGAATGATCTGCAGCTTGAGACAAAGACCATATGCCCTTGGTGACAAGTATGATGTTATTACTTAACGGAACCCTAACGTTACTCTGTACTCCTGATTCAGGTTAAATAAACGCTGGTCTTTTGTTCTCTTCTGCTGGTGGGATGCCCTTCTCAGAACTCCCTTTGTCTGCAGGAGATCTCTCGTTTTCATCCTGATGTCAACTAGGCAGAGTAACATCCATGTTTGCAAGACACCACACGAAAAACCTTCAGATTGCTAGCAACCAAATGACCACTAAGGAATATAAAGCCTTCCGCTCCCCACCATTCAGCCAGAACTGAAGAAACTTCTTGGATGAGAAGCGAAATGTTTTCAAGGAAAAAATGCAAGAAAATAGAGTTGCCTTTTGAAAAAGCACCTTTGAGACAACCATGACCTGGATGGTTGAGAATCTCCATAGACACAAGAGAGACAGGCTTTCTGTCAAAAGAGCATCTAAGCCCACAATCTCAATGAAAAAACAGATGCTGAAATCCTGATGCCCACAGATCAGAGTGATGGCTCAAAGGACACACTACTATCCCAGTGGTCCCCAGCTGAGTGCTTTCTAAACGAGTTGGACTACAATTCACTTCAATCCCCAGCCAGCCTCCTCTGTCTCCCACCCACCTCTCCCTTGCCATCCCTGTCAATTCTAGATGGCCGTGCTGAATAAAGATGGTCAAAGTTGTAGAGCAACACAAACGGAGAGCACCAGGTTGGGGAAGGCTGAACTGAGACACTGAACTTTCTGCTCCTCAGATGTTCCTAGCAGTTGTGAAATCTCTTGCTGGTCCAAAGTGTCCTGGCCTCCATACTGCAAATTCATAATAGCAGGGATTGAGTCTATGAATAGGTAAAGAAAACACAACTGAATTTCAAGATCAGGACTGAAGAGCTTCTGCTTCGAAAGAGAAGATTACCTTCACTTGCTTATATCTCTGAAATGCTGGAGTGATGCTGGTTGGGACAGGGCAACATTTAATGATGTTGGGGACAGCAGCTGAGGTTACAGCCTTTGGTCACAGTATAAGCTGTTGCCTGAAAGCAGGGAGAGGTAAATGTATTTGAGATCTGAGTCGCTCTGAGTTAATGCCACAGCCGTTGAAAATTGGATGTCTTCAAAACCGGGAGACAGAGGACAGGGATGACCTTTACCCATGCAAGAGGCTGGATGACAGAGACAGCAGGATGTTGCCCTATGGGGGTGAATTTCATTAGGGGTGAAGGATTGCTGGGATCCAGCCACTTGAAGCCTACTTCAGAGGCCATCATGCAGGGATGAGAGTCCCCACCCTCAGACACATACATGCCTGCCATGCTCAGTTAAAAAAAAAACCCTCCTCATACTCTTCACCTACAGTACAATCACCGCCATTCTTTGTTTAAAAGGGGGGCAGAAAGTGGTGAGAGTTGCCTTGGCAGTCGCTTGGCTGGTTTGGCAGTGAAAAGCCTTACCTGGGCTGTTGGGCACGAAAGGGAATTGGGTGACCAGTCCCAGCGTTACCATGGCCTTTTGCCCACTTGCACTCAGGAATGGGAGGAAGCTATACGAGAGGGAGGAAGGGTCTCAGTCTTTCATTCTCTGCAACTCAGGGATGGGGCAGGCAGTGTGTACTGTGTGATGTCGACATCGTTGACTCGGTAACACTTGCATTTATCAGTATTAATATTATTACTAGTAGTATTGATGGTCGCATTCATGTCACACCCTTCTCGAGCTGGGGAGGGGCTCCCTCCCTGTGCGGATGGTGCTGAGTCGATGGTATCGAAGACTTTGGAGTAACTGTGTTGAAAACCTGCCAGTTAAAATAGAAACAGAATTAAAGGTGGACTTGGAGAAAAAAAATACAATAACTGGATCCTTGCCAGAAGATAAGTCATTGCAGATGATTTGCTCTTCTCACTTGGAATGAATAGCCACAGGATTTAGTTGCTTTAGAGCAGGGGTCTTCAAACTTGGCCCTTCCATGATCCAGAACACCACACCCAGCTCTGTCCTTATAGCTTTTATAGCCTAATCCAGGGGTAGGCAATCTTGGCTCTTTTATGACTCATGGACGTCAACTCCCAGAATTCCTCAGCCGTGCCTGGCTGAGGAATTCTGGGAGTTGAAGTCCCAGGGCCAAGTTTGAAGACCCATGCTTTAGAACAGCCTTCCTCAACCAGGTATCCTTCAGATGTATTGGGACTACATCTCCCAGAAGGCCTTGACAGCAAAGACCGGAAATCAGAAATCCAGCAAGTTAAGCCAATTTTAGTTCTCCCTTTTGGCATTTTAGGTCAGCAGTTCTCAACCTTTTTCAGGCCGCGACCCGACCTGCACTGCGCATGCGCGGCGCGACGGCCCGCATCGCGCATGCACGGCGCGACGGCCCGCATCGCGCATGCGCGGCGCGATGGCCCGCATCGCGCATGCGCGGCGCAATGGCCCGCATCGCGCATGCGCGGCGCAACGGCCCGCATCGTGCATGCGCAACGGCCCACATCATGCATGCGCGGTGCTACCCCGTACATGCGCGGTGCTGCCAGCCGAGGGGAAAAGGGGGACTCCCGTGAAATGGTCATTCGACCCCAAATGGGGTCGCGACCCACAGGTTGAGAACCGCTGTTTTAGGTGATGCTTTTGTGACCTCAGGCCAGTTTTTATCTACATAGCAAACTGCAGAGGGGATATGTAAAGAACATCACCTGCTATGCTCAATTTGACATAACATATGGGGAACAAAGTGAGAAGCAGCCTCATGTCTGTGCCTTTCTAGAGCAGCCTTCTGAAAAAGCTGAGGGAAGAGAAGATTAGACAAGGGAGTCTTTTGATTAATGAACCCAAAATAGAAGGTTTCTCTCATCCTCGACAACCACTGGAGAGTACAGAAACAGGGGCCAGACTATGTCACTGTAGACCTTAGGCACCATCATAACCGTAGGCTTCCAAGTTAGATTCTATACACCGTATAGCTTTCATAATGTGATCAGCACACAGACGCAACTTTATATTCTTGTCTCATTTTTGAGGCATTTGAGGATTTGTTGCAGCCTCAGACCTTTCCCTGGGCCATTGACTGGTGTTGGGTTTTCTGCCCACAGATAATCCAGTTTTGGTGGACTCCCACTATCCCGGGATACTTGCAACCATGCTACGTTCACCAGTGGAACTGAAAGTTAGCTAAGGGGGGAGGAGTGGCCCCAAAGACAAAGCAGAACGACATCAACCAGAGATCAAGTGAGAATGGTCTTCCCAGTGGCATGAAATTTTATCTGCCAAGTTTCTGGCTTGCTACCTACTATTAACTGCCTACTATGTAAATGCCTTAGATAAAGTTGGGTGGAAGAAATGTTAAGTATTGTGTGTTGTGTGTTGTGTTGTACTGTGTTCTGCTGTGCTATGTTATGTTATTGTGGTGGAATGTTGTCTGGAGTCACAGGAGAGAGGGGAACCTGGAAAGTTTAGTGGGCAGAAAAGAACAAGGTTGGACTCTCCCATAGCAAATCAGAAAGCATATCTATAGTTACTGCTTTAGTCTGGCAAGATTCTGTTTGTAGGTGAACAACAATAAAGGAGCTACTCAGAAGTAACTTCCTGTGTCATTCTTGGGTCTTTGGGCCTGAAAGTTAATATTGTTTTAATTTTGATTGGCAGCTACCCAGAGTTTGGTATAAAATGGACAGCTATATAAGTGTTTTAAATAAATCAATAAATAATGAAGACTCCTGTATCACACATACACCACACACAAAATAACCCTTCTCCATTAAAAAATAATAATAATTAAGCCTCTTACGGAGAAGAAAATCTGAATGGGAATAAGAGTCAGAGACTCAATATAGAATCTTCCCGATTGCCTGCTTTTTAGCTGGAATTATCAGCACTCTCTAGTAAGCAAGAGCTGGGAAGCCCTTACCTTGCTCCTCCCATACGCAGTGCTATTCCACATTGCCATTCTGATTGTGCCGATTTTCAGGTGTGCTGGCCTCCTCCTCGCAAGATGAGAGCTCATCAATAGATGTCTGGTTGGTGATTCCTAGACCGAGAGGGGATCAATCAGAAGCATAGCATCACAGGTAGAGAGATCTAGATCTATCTACTCATAGTTCTAGATCTACATGCACAAAGATCTAGATCCATCTATTCCCAGATCCAGCTTTAGTTCTATCTACCCGTGGATCTAGAGAGATCTGGCCAGGCCCTGGGTCAGAGAAATCCTTGGAAGATCAGGTGGCAGTGAAGAGGCTGGCAAAGAGAGACTGTAGGAACCTATAAAAAAGCCAGCCACAGAAAAGATTCCCAAGGAAAAAAGAGGAAAAAGCAACCATTTGGCAATCATATTCAACACTTGGGTAAAATGAGGGAGAAGACTTGAGGTTATAGTGGGCCAATGATGGTACCAAATGGACCAGCCTTTAGAGTTAGATTAGGATTACTGTTATTTATTTTAAAACAACAGATCAGACAGAAACTGTGCCAATTATTTTTCAGGTATTTTTTAGGGATTTGAGGGCTGCCACACAAACACCCCCCACCATGGGACGGCAGGAAGCTCTATGTCCTGAGCTGCCCACCTTCTGATTTAGTAAACAGAAGAGTATGGCAGGAAGAAGAACTTGGAGGTCTCTCTCTTCTGGAATGGAACTTTGAAGTCCC
This sequence comes from Bothrops alternatus, assembly GCA_034064705.1. Lineage (NCBI taxonomy): Eukaryota > Metazoa > Chordata > Lepidosauria > Squamata > Viperidae > Bothrops > Bothrops alternatus. Next base: position 6,081,630 of record JARGCV010000080.1, read on the forward strand.
ATGCTCTGAGAAAAATTTTAAGTTTAATTGGGGGGAAAATGTGAAGGAACAGGCAGCCTATACCTATGGGATGTGTATAGACATCGAGAACTCAGAAACCAGGGCTGATCACCATGTCAACATCTAAAAATGATCCTTTTCTTTCTTTTTTCTTAACAGCTTAAGGAAGGGACAGAAAGCCTTTAAGGGGACCTGAATGGGAGAATTTCTCCAAAGCTCCCTCACTCCATCAGCGTTCCCATACCGCTGGCAGCTCGTTCCTTCCACTTCTGCTTGTTCTCTTGGATGTACTTGCTCCAGGTGGAACGGAAGCTGTTGATGTCAGCGTTGATGTCCCCCAGCTCAGCATGCTCATCTACAGAAGTCTGACGCCAGGTGGAACTGTGTGCAGTGGGATACAGTCAAGAACATGTTGCACATCCCCGGAGTGGTCATTGCAAGACGCGATTGTGGACATTTCCTCTCCTCTCTTCCCTGTGCTGGCTTCTCTCTTCCACTTCACATCTTTGTCATTACTACAGCTCTGTCTTACAGCTCTCTAGCACAGGGGTCCCCAACCCCCAGTCCATGGACCACTCCTGGGCCGCGACATGCCAGCAATCGGTCCAGACAAACAAGCAAAATCCCATCCGTCATCTCCTTCAATTCCCGTCTCATCAAGTCTCATCTGTCAAATCTGGGGCAATCAAGATCATTATTACAGGGCAGGCTTTGCCTTCCCCTGCAGGGAGAGAATTTTTTTACAGTGGTCCACCATCAGTGGTGCATGCCAAATATCACACCTTGCTCTTCCCAGTTAGGAGAGGAGCTGCTTATAAAGAGATGTAGAAATCTCATATGTCAGGCTTCGGGGAGCTTCTGTCACTCAGTAAACAATTCCAAGCTAGACAGACAGTCCACCTTAAAGCCACTTTCTTATATCCAGTCGAGAATATAGGGACAAATATGCTTTAGCGTTCTGTGGCTTCTTTCCTCCATCTGATGTGGCACAGCCTGGCAATAGAAAAATACACAGAAGCAAAGTCTGGCCACTGTAGCTGAACCAGTTCCAAATAGGCAAAATGGGACAACTCTTTGCAACCATCTCGCCACGGCCAGCACACCACAGCCAACTGGCCACAGGACAATTTGTTGTGGGACAATTCCACACGGGATAACTCAATGCAATAAGAGTTATACACCACTGTTTCTTTGACCTTATTTCCACTGACAAAAATGGAAGTCATGCAGAAAAAATGGTGGCAGATAACCTTTATTGCATTGAGTTGGATTGTCCTGTGGTGAGGTGTCCTGTGATGAGTTAGCCACGGCGAGATGGCCATGGCAGGTTGGCCGTGGCGAGATGGCCATGGCGAGTTGGCTGCAGTGAGTTGTCCTAGACCCCCAGATAGATAGGGAACTGGGTGGCTGCAAAGAATCCATGCCTTCTCCAATCCATTTAGAGAGGAAGGAAAGGGGGAAGGAATGTATGACTACATAGCATCAAACTGTATTATTACTATAGCTGATCATAGTCAGCCAGATGTTCAGACTCCATTTGGCATTTTTATCCAACTATCAAATCCTTCCCAAGGACCTGGAATAGGCTATTGTTGTTTTCTAAAATCCAAAGTTCTATTCCAATTACAGCTGCCTTTTGCAGTTGAATTATTATGCAATTATTATGCAAGTTTATTACTATTATGGTTTGTCACACAGTCAGCCAGATGTCTAGACTGGATTTGGCATTTTTATCCACTCATTGAATCCTTTCCAATGTTATTGTTATTATTTTCTGCTTCTTTTCAGACACCGAAAGAAGGGGCTTGCAAAAGATCGTGCATGGCTTGTCTGCAGGCAGGATCAGCTCCCAACTGGAGGATGAAGGTATCCTTCCCACTGGAAGAGGTGAAAGAAAATACTGCCCCAGGCAGCTAGGCTGAGACAGAGGAATCTTATTTGATGCTGCCCAACTCCAAACATCACAATATACCAGACAATATAATAAAAACAATTATCATGTTCAAAGGCTAGACCAGTCGGAATGCCATCAGGGACTCATAGAAAACAGTTTCTCTTAGGAGACAGTAACATTCCCCCCCCCCAAAAATTGTGAACAAGATGAAAGGCCACATCATTGCTTTATCCCGGAAACCTTTGGTCATTGAAAAGCAATCTTCCACCTGCTGATCTACATTAGGGAGGTCAGACCAGAGAGTTGGAATATTGGGCAAGTAGGACAAAAACCCTGAGAAGAATTCATGTCTGAGCCACTTCAAGATGTGTGGCTTTCAACTCCCATGGTTCGCTGAGGAATTCTGGGAGTTGAAGTTCAAGATATGTGGATTTCAACTCCCACGGCTGGCTGAGGAATTCTGGGAGTTGAAGTCCACCCATCTGGAAGTAGCTGAGACTGAGAAACACTGCAGTAAAGAATGCCAAAGAGGTTCATTCCACCCCCACGGCTGCACCTCCCTCTCTTCCACAATTCTCCATCCCCACCAGTAAATGCCAACCTGCTCTGCTGGCTGGACGATTTATTCTTGGAACCTTCTTCCACTAATGGGATGACCATTTTCTCCGCGACATCTGTCAGAACTTGGAAAGTGGGTTCCACAATAAAGTCAATGAAACCTGTGGAAGGAAAAGAGTGTTAGGGACAGGGCTTTTCTGTTTTCCTCTGAAGGGTTATCCACAGAGTGCAATGAGGACAGTTCACTTCGCTATCCCTGTGGCAGGAGAAAATAAATAAAATAATGTATGGAGGATACATTAACATCTCTACTACGTCAAGGGAGGGAAGGAAGAGGAAGTCAAGGAGAGCTCCGCTGTGGCTTACAGTCTGGGTTTTTTTAACCACTCACCAATCTGTGACTGGGCCACCAGTGTGGATGTGCGATCACATAACGGCGAGAAGGGCAATCCCAGCTCAGCTTCCTTGTCTCCCTGTAAAAAACAAGGTAGATAAGAACCTTGTAGTGCAATGGCTGAGTCAGACATTTAATGACACGGCATAAGTAAACCAATCGGTTATATTCATGATAGCTGTTAAACTGGGCTAGTTTTAATTTGATCTATGGCACAGAAGTCACGCAACCCCAGCCTGTGGAATGCTTCACAATTCAGTGTATGATATAAACCCAGAAAATGGGCTAATTGGCTAACCAGGTGTAACATGCAGTGCAAACTCAGCCACAGTTCATGCATGGAATATAATCTTTCCCTGAACATTCTAGAGCAGGGGTGTCAAACTGCTGGACCGTGGGCTGGATATGTCATCTGGAAGCTATGCCCACCCCATTGCCGGCAATGGCAAAACCGTCCCGATATGTTGCGCGACATCACGTGATGTCGCAAGTTTGACATGTCTTCTCTAGAGACTTGGTGAAACCTGAAAACTGTGGCTTTGTTTGAATAAGCAAGTGTTTGTGACTACTAAGAAAAGTGAGCATGATTTCAGCAGTCCTATTCGGCCTCCAAGCCCCAACATTATAACCCTTCTGAGGCAGAACCCCAGGCATACCTGGCGGAAGAACTCTTCCATGAGAGCTTTGGTCCATCGGCAGTGCACCGGCCACTGTTTGGTGGGGTGGCTGATATCAGCTGCATGCAGCAACAGGGAGAGGGCTTTTGATTTGTCAATCCTAGGGAAGCAGCAGCACAAGAATAGCGAGAATGGGGTCAGTTCTTGCCCCTGGAATAACGGACCCGCAAAGGCACAGTGTCCCAATTGGGACAGGCAGCCTCCCGTTTCCTATGCCATGCTCCAGGCTCTCACCTTTGCTGTTGTGTAGAAGCCTGAATTAGCAAGTATCAACACCCAACCTATCAAGGAGCAGAATTACCACTTACTGTGCACATCCTTATCCCAGAGACCTGTTTTTCCACTGCTGTTTTATAGCTGATTTTTTTTTAAAAAAAAATAAAACAGGTATGCTCCTTAGGCAACAGGAGGAACTTCTGCCACTTCTTACTTTATGCTCCACCCATATATGTGAAGACCTTGACTTTTTCCCCATGCCCTCTGTTCATGCCAGAAGCAGCCAGGAAGGAACCTGGGCAACTTCAAACGGTTGACTATTATTCCGACTAGTTCAGAAGTTGTAGGTGCTTCTTCACTGGAGGTTTTTAAGAAAAGACTGGATAGCCACCTACCTGAAATGGTATAGGGTATCCTGTTTGAGCACAGGGTTGGACTAGAAAGCCTCCAAGGTCCCTTCCAGCTCTATTCTGATTGATTGATAGTGTTTTCAGATGTGGCTCAGAAAGTCCTGTTTCCCCTCCCTTCATTATTTCATCTACAGTTCTATGTCTGTCTGCCTACCTGCCTGCCTGCCTATATCTATCTATCTATCTATCTATCTATCTATCTATCTATCTATCTATCTATCTATCTATCTATCTATCTATCCATCCATCCATCCATCCATCCATCCATCCATCATCCATCCATTATCTATCTATCTATCTATCTATCTATCTATCTATCTATCTATCTATCTATCTATTTATCTATCTATCTATCTATCTATCTATCTATCTATCTATCTATCTATCTATCTACTGTATCTATCTACTGCATCTATCTACTGCATCTATCTACTATATCTATCTACCTAACTACTATGTATCTCTGTATCTCCCTCTCTCTCTCATCCATCCATCCATCCATCCATCCATCCATCCACCCACCCACCCACCCACCCATCATCTATCTATCTATCTATCTATCTATCTATCTATCTATCTATCTATCTATCTATCATCTCAAAATATCTGTAAATGAAGCATTGTCCACCCTCACTCTGAACTGACTTAGTTGTCAGCATCATAATCACTAAAAAAAACTGCCTCAGGCTAGATAAAGAGTTTTCTAATGTACCGCAGATTTAATATGTATCTGCAAACCTTCCATGCTTTTTATGCTTTCAAATCCATTTTTTTTCTATTACATATCCAGGGGTTATCACAGCAATTTTTTTAACACATGCACATGCACACACACACACGCACACAGCCCTCCTTTTGCCATTTACCGTTCCAGCTGCTGCAGGGACGTTTTCATGGACTTGACTTGCTGGAAGTGACAGGACATGTCTGTCGCCAGAACCATTTCAATCACGAGGGACCGGAGCTCCCTGCACCCCATGAAATCAAGAAACACAGCCAGCCATCAAACACGTTCTTCCTTATGTGTTTCAACCTCCAACACAAATGCATCTTGCGGATACACCAGGAGGAATCCCCATTTTTAGTGACAAACGGGGGGGGGGGAATCTGTCCATTCCGTTACCATGAGTGATCACATTTGAGTTGATGCTCTGCAATCCCAGAAGAAAAATTCTGCCCCAAGAGGACACAAATATCAAAAATGCTTGAACATCAAATAAAATTATTGGCATGTTTAGCTTTTGATATCGTCTTTGATAATGACAGTCATGTCTTTAACCCTTTTTTTCCTGGGGGAGTGGGGGCCCCCTCAAAAGACTCAAATACCATTAGAGACTACACAGATGCCTTCCTTCTATTCAGTGTATTCCCAAAGATAATATATCTTCATGCTGACTGCTTTGCTGCAGGAAACCCTATCTTCCCAGCAAGTCCTTTGCAGTTGTAATACATTTAACAGAAGTCTGCCAACTTTTATTTCATTTTATTTCCTGCCTGTGAGTGGGTTTAATAAGTAATCATCTTTGTGGTTGAGCAGCTGAGTTTAAAAATAATGCAATAGAATTTCAAAGCTTAATTTCACCATGCCTCCAGAATCTCTCTTTCTTTCTCTCTCTCTCCCCCGCCTCTCTCTCTCTCTCACACACACACACAAATACATGGATCCCAGAAAATTCTAATTCAAAGATCTGTACAAATTCCTATGTAAAGTTCATCACAACTTAATTGTTGCCCTTTTCTCACAACACTATATAAATGCACAGCATTTTGCAGGAAGAGGCCATGGTGTTCCAGTTAACCACAATGTTGACCATCAATTTGCTGATTTCTGCCCTACTCCACCCCACAATGCCTGGACCCTTTTGAAGCATTTCTCAGTGAAAGCATGCCCTGTTTTTCCTGAGAACATGGTTCAGTAGAAAAAGAGAGGATGAGGACTCACACAAATTCATCCTTGGCCAGGTTAATAAGTATGTTCATCTCATCTTCCTGCATCATGCGGAAGACGGCGCTGATGTGGTGGTTCTCCAGAACTGACCGGTCATTGTACAAAATGGCTGTATCTGACCTGAAAAAGAAGAAAACCATAAAGCAAACACAATGTCAAGGGCAGGGATGAATGATCTTGCTTTTTTGAAGAACTGGTGAACCTTTCAACATTTTGGTTAACTCCAAACATACCTAATACAATGGCCTACAGTGGCTTATCTTTAATTGTGTGACAAAAAGAGGCCACGGAGGCCTCAAGTAACCAATACAGTTCACTTACTATTTGTTATTGTGCATTCTACAGGTCTTTCAGAATTCTTCTTTCCTCTAAAATGACATTGTAACATTAGCAATGGAACATCCACATAACAACGTTTTTACTTACTTGGTTTGGATGTGGAAGCTGTTGGTAGTACCCGTGTGTTCATAGTCATGGATTGCAGCTGCAAAGATAATGGCTAGGGCCTCAATCTCTGTCAGGCAGTGCTGTGGAGAAAGAAGAAGCAAGGGAGATTATCAGCATGTTTGGGAATGAAAGGGTGAGGTCTGGAAATAACTCCAGACGTTTGCCATCATAAATGGAGGACATGTTCTACAATGGGGGGGGATCATCCCTATGACCAAAACTCGCTGATTCCGTAACCTTTCTAGATCAGTTGTTGTCCTATCTGTGGCACAAATTCTGACTTAAAGCTTACTTTCCTGGAAACAGACACTATAACAATTGCACTTCCCATGGCAAGAAGAGAAGCAGCAACAAGGCACAGATAGATACCTATCTTACTGTTCTTTGGTACATATGTATGGCTGGGTATGTGCAATATAAAATAAGTTATACAGATATAAAATATAAATTTCCTCCCACACGGGACATATACCATTTCTCATCTTAGGATTCCTACCACAAATATGGTTTTGTGTCATTCCAAAGAAAATTGTTGGAAGAGTCTTGAAGGTCTTCTATTCCAGAGGTCCCCAACCTTTTGAGCACCGGGGACCGGTTCCGTGGAAAGAGGTTTTTCCGCAGACCGAAGGGGGCATGGTTTTGTGTGCTGCCTGCATCCTGTGGATGGGGCTTTGCTTGTTTGCGCGGACCAGTTGCTGGCATGCCACAGCCCAGTACTGGTCCACGGACCAGGAGTTGGGGAGCCCTGTTCCATTCCAATCCCTGCTCTAGCAGGAAACTCTATACAATTCCAGACAAGTGGCTGTCCAATCTCTTCTTAAAAATCTCCAATGATGGAACTCCCACAACTTCTGGAGGCTAGTCGTTCCACTGATTAATTGTTCTCACTGTCAGGACATTTCTCCTTAGTTCTAGGCTGCTTCTCTCCTCCATTAGTTTCCATCCATTGTTTCTTGTTCCTGCCTTCGGGCATTTTGGAGAACAGGTTGATCCCCTCTTCTTTATGGCAGCTCTTCAGATATTGGAAGACTGCTATCATGTCACCCTTAGTCCTTCTCTTCATTAAACTAGACATACCCAATTCCAGCAACCTCTCAAAGCTAATGAGTTCCAGGTGTGCTGGGAATATGACCAACATTTTCAGCAGGCATCATTCCCATGCAGAGCCAGCTGTGGCTACGTTCTTCAAAACCCAAAGAAAAGCAGCCTAATTTAAAGGCTGTGCTTTCTCAAATAAGTCGGTCCTGGTTTAAAAAATCTTTGGGAAAGTCCTTCCTTCTGCTTTGTCCTAGGCGAAACTTGTTGCCTCCTGCCATGGGAACTCCCCTTTTCAGAGAGAGAATTGGTTTTCAAGATATTTTATTTGCTGGAACGCATTTGAGCAGGTCGGATCACTGATTTATTTTAGAGTTTGTTTGGGGTTTTTTACTTGATATGATTTTATATTTTTATATTAAAACTGTGTATTTATATTGTAATGGATCCTGTAGAATTTTTTGTTTATCACCTTATTTTTTTAAAAGAAGGGGCAGGGGGAGAGGACACAACTCACTCAGCCGACATTTGCTGACTGCAATTCCTGGCTTGGTGCTAAATTGGGAAGACCTCTAGAGGGCACTGTTGCTTTCTGTATGTGAGTTTTGATAAAGAATGATTTGGGAGCAAAACAGCTTGTAGGTCTCATTCCTGAAATTTGTCCTAGGTACAGTAATTTAGGTCAGCCGAGCACAAAGTTAGGCACTAAAACCCAAGATTTGAAAGTTTCTTCAGACCCAAAAAGCAGAATTAATTTTCTAAGCATGTAATATACTTGAGGGTGAACAAATGGGACATTCACTGAAGCACCCAGACCACAGGATAGCCTTACCACCATGCCAGTGCGAAGCAGGAAGCAATGTACAGTCTGGGTAACATCAGCAGCATGAATCTGATTGTGATAAGGGTTCTTATATTTCCCATAACCAGCCTCCAGTGCATCCAGAAAAGTCATGAGGTACACCGTGGGGATCTGCAAAACAACAAAGACAAGGTGACCCTAGGCAAGATCTGAAAATAGCTGCAAGCTCAGATGTCTTCTGTTGAGTCTGATCCATCTGAAAAGCCATAGTGGCACAGTGGTTAGAATCCAGTATTGCAGGCTAATTCTGCTGACTGCCAGCAGTTCGATTCTGAACGGCTCAAAGTTGACTCAGCCTTCCATCCTTCCGAGGTCAGTAAAATGAGGACCCAGATTGTTGGGGGCAATAGGCTGACTCTGTAATCTTCTTAGAGAGGGCTGTAAAGCGCTATGAAGCAATATATAAGTCTAAGTGCTATTGCTATCTAGTTTGGTGCTACCTGTATTAGTCTTTCCAAACATGTCTTCCAGTTTTGATGGTTTATAACTCCTCAGCCAGCATGGGAAGTCTGACTTGAGATGGTTGGGGGTTGCAGTCCAACAAGGTCTGAAATGTAATCTGCCTAAGTAGTGGTGGCTCTCCAGTATTTCAGACAAGTTTTTTTCCCAATCCAATTTGGAGATGCTGGAGACTGAGCACAAAACCTTTATATACCTTGGCTTCTATGCAGAGTAAGATTCCCCTTTTAGTGTATATGATCTACTGCTGTGTTTTCCCAGCTTGGCAAGTTTACGATGTGTGGACTTCAACTCCCAGAATTCTCCAGCCAGCAACTGGTGATTGGAATCACAATAAGCCCCAGTTTGTTCTCATAATGGTTTGTTGAAAAAGCCAGAGTGACGTAGGTGGTACATACTGGCAAGTCAAATTATGGCTTAGCATTTGTTAAAAATGAAAGTTTTAAAGGTAGAGCTAGACGACTGTAGCTTTATCATGAATATTTAGAACCCTCTATCATCAAAGCAACATCTCATCTGGAAAATGTTAAACTATTTGATTCAGGAGAAGCAGCTGGTCTCCTGCTGAGGTTTTGGACTATCATTCCCATAACTTCATGCCACTGACTATGCCCATGATGAATGATAAATGTTCAGATATAAACTGCAGGAGTTTCAACCAGGTTTCTATTATAGCCTTCAAAAAAAAGCCCTGGTAATTTAAGCAACATATTAAACCTGTTTCAATGCAAGAAATTAGTACAATTATTTTGCTGATGTCCCAGCAAGTTGCAGCATCCAGCCAACTCTGGCTGCTATTCCCCCCCCCCCCAAAAAAGAAAGAAAGGCTAAATGGAATCAGATCTGCTTCTTACAAACCACTTCTGTGGAGAGCAGCAAGGTCCATATTTGATTCAAGAGAGTCTTTACCTTTTTGACTCTTGGAAATTTGGAAAAGTAAAAGAAGGATGGGCATTATCTACTCCTCAGTCTGCTTTCAAAACATTTACCCAAACTGCTCAGCATCTTCCCTGGCAATCCTTTGATTGGGGGGGAAAGAGGGGAAAGATGAGAAATGACCCCACCCACTTTTGACTCTGAATCTGATCACAGACCACTCAGGCTTCAGCCCTTAGCCTGCAGAACTCCTCCCCAACTGATCACTGCTATAAAAATAGGATCCTCTCCCCCCCCCCCCGTCTCTCTCTCTCCCTCCCTCCTCCCTCCCCCCCTCTCTCTCTCACACACACACACATACACACACAAAATACACTCCCTCTTCTACTTTAAAAGCAGCATTATAGTGCTGCCCTAACTTCTCACAATTTGGAAAGATGATTTAATCTGCAGGCACAGAAGGGTTACCTGGATGTGCTTGGATCCCTTTGTTTCTTACCTTGAAGCGGCTGTTGAGATTGTGGCGGGTGAGCAGTTCAAAGACAATTGTGCGCAAGGCATGGTCTTCGCTCACCTTGTTCAGTGCAAAGACATCGAAAAACCAGAGGTCAAGAGTCTAGGAAGAGAAACAGAGGCAGAGTGAAAGATGGAGCAGGAGAGGAGGGTCAAATCTGCCATACCTATTAAGCAAAGGACTTACCTCTGGTGTAGGATGGGGGTGGGGAATGAGGCAAGGATCCAAAAGAAAAGGATGTTTTTTTTAAAAAGGGGGGGGCTATTAGATAGAACTTAACGTGAACCAAGAAATCCATTTCTAGGTATTAATCATTCCTCTAATAAATAGGCCTGTCGATCTGTCCGTCCATCCATCCACCTCTACACACACATTGTACACATATAATACATATGTTCATTTACCTACTGTCAGGCTCCACAAACCAAGAGAGACACACAAGAGCTACTTCTAAGCAATTTATTATTCTTCGCCTATAGGCAGAAATCTTGACAAACTAAAGCAACTACTTGAATCATTAAAGATATTTCTAAGAACTTCTAGGGGAGAACTCTCTTGACCCTCTTCCTCCCAAACAAACTATATAGTCTTTGGATCCTCTGGAATGCAGCTCTTCCCTCCAGGGAATCCAGACTGCATTCTACCACACACACACACACACACACACACACACACACACACACACACACACACAATCCTATTCCAAATTACTCCAGGTGGTTTATAATATATATCAAAGAGAATTCCTCTAAGCCTTTTCCTTCTTGAAGTGATTAATTAACCTCTACAGTGCGGATTATTGATTACTGGTGAAAACTAGGACTTTGGGGGAAACTTTGCCTCCAGTATCCTTTTTTATAGAGCGGATAGTAGGGAATAGCTAGAAAAGTGTGATTCATAAATATTGACCCAATGGATGGCTTGAGATGATGGGCAAAAAATAGCCTTGGGAATTGGGGTGGGGTGAATGACAGAAGCCTCCTCTCAAGCAGGAGAAACCACCTGATGCAAAAATTAGGAATTATTACCAGAGTGTAAGCCTCATTACATCCAGCAGACACTTACACAGATAAGCATAGCACTGTTAACAGGATCCTCCCTCCCAAAAGAGTTGTTACCTTCAGACAGTTGATGACCGATTGGGAATAATTGGGTCCCACCGCTGTGTACGTTCGACGGAACATCCTGTGCAGTGGAAGACACAGTCAGACGGTCCCTGGGAGATCTGGCTTACTTGCAATTAGAAACAGCTTCCAAATCCCATCAAGCATGCAAGGAGCATTCGGCTTTCTCCAGGCAGGGCAATACATTTCAGGCATGTCGAATTTGAACCTCTTCTCCAGAGATACTAAGAATCAATAGCCCAGTAGTGTTCCAGACCCATGTACAGATTCCCCAGGCACAGGAGGCTATATAATAATTTTCAGTTTCAATTTTATTCACTATCAATATGCATTTTTATCTACTTCCTCCTTTCCACTCGTTCCTTGTCATTATCCCAGTTCCCTTTCCTAAACTGGAACTAAGAGACAGTCCCCTGCACAGATGCCCCAGAACTAAGTCAGACCCGGGTTGTCCATTTGACCCCTTTTGATGCCCTCCCATCTTTCACCCCTAACCAGCATGCCTAACCATGCAAATGGGGGGGAGCGAGGGCTGGTAAGCTGCAGCACGAGAAACCAGAGATGGGGTTCTCAGCTGGGAAGAGCTATCCTAGGACAAAGTATTCCCTTTTCTCTGCCATCTCATACGAATCATTTCTTATATTCAACCACACAAGCATTGTCCCTCATCTCTCATCCCCTCTTCCATTCTAATTCCAGGCAGTCCGGGAAGAGGCAAGATGAACCAAACCTTTCCACAAAGATGCCAGCTTGAACAGCATGCACAATGCTGCGAAACTTGGGTTTTTCCTCCGAACGGCGCCCCTTGGACCGGGTCTGCTGGGTAAAAGTGGAGGCCAGCCAGTCTCGCACTTCAGAGGGCACAGCGTCAGATTTGATCTCTTGGAGTTCGTCTTCTGTGTCCAGAATCTTCCTGAAACAGGAATGGTGCCAGTGGGGAGAGGAAGGACAGATGATAAGCAGTTAGAGGCAACGTAGGAGACAAATAGGAGACAAAAGCTGCAATTACATTGCCCCCCCCCCCGAAAAAAAATTAAAAAGAAGCCCAGAGAACAACAGTAACACCGGCACTTAGCCTGGTTTTCAACACTGATGGGTCATCTTTTAAATGTTAAAAGAAATTTTGAAAAATAAAATGAAGGAATGTTTAACTCAAGTCTCCATAACATTGCTTATACTAGCCCAGGGGTCTTCAAACGTGGCCCTTTTATGACTTGTGGACTTCAACTCCCAGAATTCCTCAGCCAGCGTGCGTGGCTGAGGAATTCTGGGAGTTGAAGTCCACAAGTCATAAAAGGGCCACGTTTGAAGACCCCTGTACTAGCCTATAAGTAAGATGGCCTTAAGTCATACTATTTTGTTCGTTCGTTCGTTCGTTCGTTCATTTGTTCGTTCGTTCATTCGTTCATTCATTCAATCATCAATCAATCAATTTCTATAGCTATCCATCTCAGGAAATGACTCTGGGCAGCTTACAATTCAGAATGTATCTTACAATTAAAAAATGTGAAAAACATTTTAAAACAATAAAACCAGTAGAAAACATTAAACAGCCAATTCAAAATGCACAAGAGCAAGGTATTTGGCCCCTTACCAATAAAGCTAGGAAAAGTGGGGGGAGAGGCTTGGTGCATTCAACAACCCAAGCTCAGGAACATAGCCAGGTCTTTAAGGCCTTACAAAAGGCTAATAGGGTTGGGGCCATTCTAATCTCTGAAGGGAGGATTTTAGATGCCCCAGTACTAAAATAGTATGTTTCCCATTATTCTGAAGGTGCAAGAACAGCTTCAAGCTGAGTAAAGCTATTAGGTTTTCAAGCATTACTTTGGAAGGAAGTCAGATGACTGATAGAAACTAAAAACACCTAGAATAAAGGCCCAATAGGGATTGGCCCAGTGGTGGGATTCAAATATGTGAACAACAGGTTTTCTGTGTGGATGCCGCTTCCGGAAGTCCATTCTGGGCCTGGGCAACAAAAAATTAGCTACTGGTTCTGCTGGTGAGAACCAACTGAATCCCACCACTGGATCAATCATGGGCACAACAAATTTCCTAGATAGTACTGTTCTGGCAACTTAAGTATGGATGATGGCAACTCAACAATAAGGAAATGTCATCAGTGCTTCTTTGGACTTTAGATAGAGATGAGGTGTCTTCTAATGTGCTCTTACTTGGGTTTCCCTTAGTGTCTCTGAGAAAGTATTTCCTACAATTTAATAGAACACTGAGGAATGAGTTTGTGATTTAGATAACAGCGTGTACAATATTTGACTGACTCTCTGGATTCAGTGCATCCAAGGTTGGTGAGTTCTTCATATGTCAGTCTGCCACTAGGGGGAAACCACATCCCTTTTTAGTGCCAACATGAATTGGAAACCAGATGAAGATCCACCCATTAAAGGCTTTCAGAGCTGGTAAAACTCAGCAGAGCTTCTGCCAACATCCAAGCCAGGATGCTAACCACCACTGTCAAATTTCTGCCTGATGGTGTCTGTTGCCTTACAACTTCCCCATAATTCAGTTTATCCCAGCTTTTGTCAACCTGGGTGCTCTCCAGGTGTATGGACTGACTTCCAGAAGAAATTTCAGCAATGGGATGTGAGTCTGGAGTCTGCTTAACCAGGGGATGGGCAGCCTATTCAGGGGCACTCATTTTGACTTTGGGGAGGGAGGGAAATAGTATTGGACCAGACGGACACCCAACAGGTCTTTCCCAACCCTTCACCCTCACCTGGTCTCATCAATGTAAACTGCTTCAAGCAAAGAAGCTGTATATTCCAAGTTCTTCTTCAGCTCCTCAATATTCACCTCTCCTGTCTCCAGCTGTTTCACCATATACCGCAACCTGCAAATCAAGGGGAAAAAAATGAGAGGAAGGGAGTAAAGTAGACAGGGGGGGAACTTCTTTCCTTGGCTCACCTGCTACAGAGCATCTCACATCACAATCCCACCTCCTCAAGAAAGAGCCAACCAGAAAGAAATCATACTCCAGTTGTTTGCCACTGCTGTGAGAAGATAATCTCAAGGAAAATAGACAGGGCTGGTCACCTTTCTAGAACTTGCAAACTTCCTCAACCATCAACTGCTTGATCAACTACATCAACAATGACTCTTAAAAAAATAAATAAACGCAGTGTTCTCTTGGAAAATGCTTTGACTTCTTACACACTCAAAGGGAATGGAGGGAAGGGCAGTTTCTGATAGAAAAGCACCACATTTGGGGGGGTTAATATACGACTGGACACAGGGTAACAGCATTCACTGTAAGAGGACATGTTAAACTCCATTAGAAGATGGAAATAAGGCAAAAGAAACCCAAGTCCACATCTCTGTCCAGCCATGAAACTTATTGAGTGATCATTGGCCCGTCACTCTCATCTCCCTTTCTCACAGGATTGATGTGATAATAAAGGGGAAGGAAAAGGGATTTAGAATGCCACGCAGAGTTCCTTCAAGGGATAATGGGAAGAAAATATAACAAAATAAATAAACGTGTAGATAATTCCCTTCTTGATCCTGATCCCAGCATTATAGATACAAAACAAAGAGCAATAGCAATAGCACTTAGACTTATATACCCATTCACAGTGCTTTACAGCCCTCTCTGAGTGGTTTACAGAGTCAGCCTATTGCCCCCAACAACCTGGGTCCTCATTTTACCGACCTCAGAAGGATGGAAGGCTGAGTCAACCATGAGCAGATGAGGATTGAAGGAATCGAACTCCTGGCAGTGTGAGCAGAGTTAGCCTGCAATACTGCCTTGTAACCACTGTGCTTTCATGGCTCTCAGGTTGCTTGCCTACAAACAAGTCTTCTTTTCTCCTCCCTAGCTGCTATCAACCAAGAAGACCGTTGGGTTTTTTTCATCCGCTGCTGGGAGTCTGAGATCAATCAATTGAAAATGGTAAAAAGGAGGCTAACTCCCACCCACCCACCTCCTCGTATGGATTTCATCCCACAAGGGATGTATGTGACACACCCACAAAGGCATTGGCAGACATTGCAAAAGATCTGAACAATCCACACAGAAGATGGAACAGGCCGATCTTCTGCTGCACTATACAAGCAA
The DNA here is from genome assembly GCA_034064705.1 of Bothrops alternatus. NCBI lineage: Eukaryota > Metazoa > Chordata > Lepidosauria > Squamata > Viperidae > Bothrops > Bothrops alternatus. The sequence continues at coordinate 6,097,113 of JARGCV010000080.1, forward strand.
AGCTGGAAGCAAAGATTTAGGGGTGATTTCAACTGAAAGTTAAGACAGGGAGCAGAATTCAGCTCTAGGAAAAGAAAAACTGTGGAAAGCCCTTTGACAATGAAACAGACTGTCTTGGGAGCGGGTATGCCCTCTTTTCCTGGAGGTCTTTAAATAGAGTCTGGCTGGCTGTATATCAGCAAACAAGGAATTATTAAGGTCTGTATACGTGCTGTGCAAAAGATAAAAGGCACTTCAGAACACATGAGTAAGTGCTTTTAGCCCTTGTCCACAACTCTTTAAAACTAAATACATCTTTCCCCAGGATCATCCTCTCACCTTTAAATCCCAAAGCACAGCTCTATTCTGCACTAATCTTCAGGGATTGGGCAAGATGGCCTTTCAAAACTCTTCCCAAATTCTTCATTTTGACATGGACAGTTCTGTATATAACAGGAGGGAATTTATCTTATTCAACCAATTCTAATAAGCCTGCAGCTTGTCTTGAACATGGCTTCTAAGTGAGGCAGGCAGAAGGCCTGCCAAGGGCCAACCCTATCTGTCAACAAGACCCCTTATAAAAAATGGGAAAGGATTAATCTGCAAGTGACCTTTCGCTCCTGTGACAACTTTGGGATCTGCTTTACTCACACATCTGGAGAAACTCTCATTCACCTTTCCTCTCGTAATTTATTTCTTCCAATTTTTAACTTTTTCCCTTTTGTTTAGAAGGGAACAACAAAAGTGGGTTCCATTCTCATCTGAATGCCCCTCCTGTAACTTGTTTCACCAACTGTATTTCTCTTGTGACACAATGACCCTACCTGTTCTGCAGAGAGTGGGCTAATGTCAACAGCCTAGCCAAAGCAAAAGATAGGTTAGGTCATGCAGTTCTGGCCAGTTCTTCATGTGCTGCTAGTTAATAACAGGCCATCAAGCTCAGCCAGGCGCTTCGTCTGTAATGTTTCACTTCCAATTAATCAGTCCTATTGTAATGCATGAAAGACACTGACAGGAAAACAACAAACACCACTTAGTCTTTCAGTGAAACCAGAGGAGCACATCATTAACGCATGAGTGTCTTTTGAAGGAAATGGAAAGTGCACACACATTTCTTGGGGACAAAACAACATGTCAACAGCAACACAAGGCAAGCTGTAAAACAAGGAGCTTTGGAGTCCTCTCTTTGAACTTAGAACTTCCCTTATCCAGCACCCTCCAGATGCACGAATATTACAATTCCCAGGATCCCCAGCCAGTATGGCCCAACACTACTGGAGAGTCAGCTTGAGGGCTGCTGCTGAAAAACACAGAACAATTCAGGGCATTTCTTATATGGAAGCCTATGTTCTTCTACGCTGCAGAAATGGAAGCACAACAGGATGATGACAAAACAATCGCATCAGCTGCGCGACATGTTACAGGAAAGTTAAATCTTGTGACTGGGTTGGCATTTTCAGTGACAGCTCCGTGTGTTTCATAATCCACTGCCCGGCCCTCCAAGAATTTTTTCATGGCCGCAACTGCTGAATGAGAAATCGTAACCCTTTCCCAACTTTTCCTTTTACCATCAGCGGGGAATAAGGCTTCTGTCTAATTTTTCCTTGCCTAAATCAGTCTGATGATGTACCAACAAGGGAACCTAATGATAAGCCAGTGATGGCGAACCTTTTAGAAACCGAGTGGCCAAAAACTGGCCCCGCCCCCATTCCAGCCCCCGCTGCCCGCCCCCACTCTGCCTCCCCCATCCCCCGCTCCACCTGCCCACAGGACCACTCGCTGCCTCCAGGGCCCACCGCAGATCGCCCAGGCAGCCCAGCAGTGCTATGGCGGCCATACCCTCTGCCCGCGCCCTGCAGCATCAACTGCACGATGGGGTGTGAGGGCAGAGTCTTGTCTACGCTGCCTGGCTGCCATGTCCTTGGCTGCGCTGCTCCGTGTGGGCAACGCTCGAGGGCGAGTCTCCTTCAGGGGGGCTGCTGGAGAGGAGGGGGTCACGGGGGGAGGCAAGGCTGGGGCAACGGCACATGTGCCCACAGAGAGGGCTCCAAGTGCCACTTCTGGCACCCATGCCATAGGTTCGCTACCATTGTGATAGACAATGGGATCTCCCCGTACTTGAAAAAAAATCTCTCATTTTGGAGGACCCCTTTGCTGGAGAAAGGGCGGCACCGTAGAGCAGAAGGGAGAATGAAAGCAAAATGGATCCACGCAGCAGGAGCTTTGCTGTGACTGGATTACAAAAAAGCGGAGAGTAGCAGACAGAGAAGTAAGGTTTAGCTGGTAATAGATTGAATGGGGGGAGGGGATGTTGGGGCAGGGAATATGAGAAAACAATGCTCTCTAGGGCCCTCAAAGCTGATGAAGGATGACCCAATCAACAGGAGACAAACTTTGAGAGCCTGGGAGATTAAGCTTAATGTTTTTTGAGTGGGCTGAGGACTGCAGTAGGAATTTTCATGTTTTTCTCCCTCTAGATTTCAGTGTGGGTGAGACTTTCATGCTTTTTTTTAATGCTATGTAAAGGAAGTCACAGAAGGTGGCAGCACTTACCCAGCCTTCGTTGACTGTAAAAAAAACCTAAGCAGGATCTGGATTAAGATCTGGTTAGTATTGGGATGGAGGGGGGGGGTTATCAGAAAAACCTAGACCTGTAGGGGAAGTTGAAAAAAACACCCCTAGAAGGGTGGCAGTGGCTAGCCACTTGCATGCAGTTGTCAAGAAGATCACAAAGGTGTCTTCATATAGTCCATAGGAGTAAAGCTCGGCTTGAGAGAGATTTTGTTGATCTAAAGTAGGATCGGGCAGACCTTAAAAATGATTTGGAAGAAATGTTTCTGACCTTATATGAGCTCTTCGTGAAAGCAGCTGGCCTTCCTTCAGGGAACCTGAAGTTACCTTTGCACTATGAATCACTTAAGTGCCTCTTTAAGTAACTGACACACAGCAGCACACACAAAAGCAGGAGCATCTTTTCTCAGGCTCATGCAGGAACCTGCAAAAAAAACATGTGTATAACAAAGAAAGGCTGTGCTGACAAAACAGTACTGACAGTACTGACACTACACATCCTCTTCACGACCTGTTTTCCTTGCTACCTTCTGGGAGGAGGCTTCGTGGTATCCGTAGCAGAACATCCAGATTCAGCCATAGTTTCATTCCATACAGCATTAACCTTGTGAACTCTCCAGTTTCCTCCTTCCGTTATATATATTCAAGATGGACAGTATTTAATATTTATTTGCTACGTATATGTAGGGGTGTGGGTCTATACATAAGTTGTATATAGGATGTTTAGGTGTGTGTCATGTATGTGTTTCACTTTGAGAGCAAGCAATTAAATTTCATTTTTGATGTGTGCTGTTGTGCCCACAGTAAAAAATGACAATAAAGGTTATCTTATCTTATCTTATCTTATCAACCTCAGGGGCACCAGGTGGGAGGGCATTAAGTTTGATGGAAAGAGTATATTGTGCAAACCTACTTTAAATATGCGTGGTATAATGTGCTGTCTTTGAAAATTCAATTACCATGAAATAACAACATAAAGACAGCACTCATGTCATCAAATTATTCAACATCTACTGAGCTTCAAATGCCAAAGGAATTAAATCAGTAGATGTAAAAGCAGCAGGGGCTATGTGCAGATAATGGGAAACAAGAAAAAAATGTCATCATCTATTAAGACACTTTCCCCAACAGGTGTCTTTCACATGGTGTTGAGATTACTACTCTGAGGAATACCTAATCAGCCTGTCATCTGTAAACACTAATAATGTTAGGCCCAAAACCCAAGGAAGACATGTGGTGATTCTTCCAATTTGAGTTCTTTATTGTTCCGTGCCTATAGACAGAATCTTGCCAAAATGAAGCAGTCTCCTATCTGCAGCTACCGTAGACTCTGAGAACTATTTACTATTAAGGTTGTCTGTGAGGATTCTCAGTCATCCAGGTCATAGTTGTCCCAAAGGACATTTAACTATGCACTTTGGGATGAACATCCTCCAAATGATGTGGGACTATAAATGGATTTCCAAAACAATTGCAGCCTACAGGAACCCTTTGTGCTTCAGTTTGAGATGCAGACTACACAAACTCATCTACAATAGCCTGTGCCTGTGTTCAACAGTGAAGGCACACAGGGCAGAAAACATCCTGCGGTTAGCACAGCTCCACAACACAGTCTTTTCAGCAATTCCAAGAAGGCTCCACACCCATTTGCACTACTCAGGTGACCCCGAGGACACAGACAAACCTCCAAGTGACCTCAATGACTTTTTAAAAGAATGCAACTGACCAACTGTCGGCAAGGAATTTAAATCTGTCCATTCTCCACCATCCACCCAGATCTGAAAAAGCTTCTTGGATGAGAAGCGAAACGTCTTCAAAGAAAAACAAGAAAGTCCAGTTGCCTCTTGAAAAAGCACCTTTGGGATATTAAAGAGGCAGTGTCTCCAACCTCTTTCTCTCACACAAAATATTTGGGTTGATCTGCCTCTTACTCCTCTGGAATGTACACTCTCCATCCTGGGTGTTCAGCCTACTATATTGCATCACAGATAAGGAAATTCAAATATATGCATCAGTTTCAGGAAGGGTTAAGACACTGGACTGGCACCGGGGAGACCAGTTTTAAGCCCATCCTCAGCCATGGAAGCTTATTGAGATAACTTTGAGCCAGTCATATTGTCTTAGTCCAAACTTGCTTCATTGCTATTTCTGTTGTAGGAAAAAAAAATGGGAGGATCTTTACACTTAACAACACAAGTAGGTAACAAATTAGATCAAATCAATTACTTTGTTTGGAGGCAAAATGATATGCAACCTGGCTGGACAAATTTATGGCAAAACACACAAATGTTTGTTTTGGTTGCAGACTTATTTAAAGGTAAATATTCTGTATTGTGCTGCAAATGGTTAAACTTTTAATGTTCCATAAAGGCTGCATGACTGCTTTTCAACTTTCTAGATCATCAGATAATGTTGTATGTGGTGTTTGTTTTTCTCCCTTCAAATAATACCAAAAAACCCTCCCCTGATGGTGATAAGCTGATTGTTTAAGAACAGTACATCTTTCTGGCCAGCTTCTAAGCAACAGCGGCACCCATGGGGTAAAGATATACATTTGATCATTAAATGGTGCTCCCAAAATAACATCTTCCCAAGCAGCATATTTTTGATTTATGATGAAGTGTTGTATTTTACGATTTATAATGAATGTATTTTCATGTTGTTTATGATCATGATTATCACTATTACTTGTGTGAACACTAAGAGCTTATGCACAAATTCCTTGTGTGTCCAACCACACTTGGCCAATAAAGAATTCTATTCAGTAGAGACAAGGGGGGCTTGGGAAAATATAAGAGGAGAAATGAGAGGCTTAAGCATTGCAGAAGCTTAAAATATCTGTTTTATTATGTATGTGTTAGAGCAGGGGTAGGCAACCTTGGCTCTTTTATGACTTGTGGACTTCAACTCCCAGAATTCCTGAGCCAGCATGACTCAGCTTGGAAACCTCTCCCTTTCCCCTCAACATGACTGGCTCAGGAATTCTGGGAGTTGAAGTCCATGAGTCATAAAAGAGCCAAGGTTGCCTACCCCTGCGTTAGAGTTATATCCAGCCTTTCATTCAGGAGATCAAGACAATGTACACAGCACTCCTCCTTCCTACTGTACCCTCTAAAATATTGAAAAATGAAGGGAAAGGCAAAGGGTTGGGTGCAGTGAATATCTTAAGCTTCTGCATGGCTTAATATATAGATGTTGGCCTTCAATTGCACCAAAAAACAAAAAAGAAAGCTTGACAAACTGCACCCAACCCTTTGCCAGATCACATGTAGCCTAGGAGGCCGCACCTTCTCAGCTCTTTGCCAAGAAATAAAAGATAAAGGTAAAGATTTCCCTGTCGGGTCATATCCAAGTCTAGAGTATGGTGCTCATCTTTGTTTTTTGGCTGAGGGAGCTAGTGTTGTCCAAAGACATTTTCCATGGTGATGTGGCCAGCATGGCTACATGCCAAAGGCGCACGGAGCACAATTGCCTTTCCACTGAAGTGGTGCCTATTAATCTATTCACATTAGAAGAATCTAGCATCTCAACATCTTTTTTATATTATGGGAACCAAAACTGGGTGAAATATTCCAAGGGTGGTCTTAACCAAGGCATTGTAAAGTGGTACTAACATTTCATGTGATCTTGATTCTATCCCTCTGTATAAAGAGTTTAAAGTGTTTAAAAGTGTTTAAAGTGTGCATCAGGGTTTAAAGGGTTTAAAGTGGTAGTTTCGTATGAATTTAATCTTTTAACTGTTCAAATGTTGACTTTAGTGCTTTTGTTTTTGTTCTGTGCAGTTAACAAATCCCTTCTTCCCAATTCATGCTAAGTAGTATCTGGCTGAAAAACATTTGATATGGGCATAGGTTTTGTACAGCTGATGCAAACAGATAAGGTCAATGACCCCGATTTTAGATGCAAACTGAAGATTCTGCATCTTGGGCAATTAAGAGCAGTCGCATAGATATCCTTCATCTCCCAGAGACATGTTTCCACGCATCCAATCTTCTGCCTCGTTTGGGAAAGGATGGCTACTAAGGAGAAGTATTACCATGTGCCCTGCACCTAATTGCCTGGAAGTAAGCCAAATGCTTCATTGCAACCAGATCCCCAAACTTGATTTATCATCCAAACTACTCACACAGAATGAAATATATAGCACTGGATAATAGATGACCAGTTTTTCCCCCCTAATAATTCATTTAAAGTTGTGAAAAGGGGATTGTCCATATTTTTCTAAGTCTAGGTTGGCAACCACATGAGAGATACAATCAATTATTTGAGATTCTGCGACTAAGTTCAACATTTCTGCTGACAATGTGGACCAATGTGCTCGTGTTAGGGGGAAAAGCCCAAGGCTTAGGCCATGGCTGTCTAATCTTTTGGCTTGCCTGGGCCACATTGAGTGAGGACGAACTGTCTTGGGCCACAGATAAAACATATATATCAGTAGTTATTTAAATAACAAACTTACTTTGTTTTTTAAATATTTTTTTTAAAATATTAGCTGTCAAGGGTTGCATGTGGCCTATTGTCCATGAGTTGGACACCCCTGGCTTAGGCAGTGAAAGGCACCATGTTGAAGGCATCAAGATCTTGAAGGAGAGAAGTGGGCATCATATGCCCTGCACTGCACTTCCATCCCTACATTCAATGGACCTTGCTGTCCTTAGAATTAGCAGACCAGGTCAACCCATTGTCAGTGTTCTCATCTATCATTTTCAGAGAATGACAACTGAAATAACATCCTGATATAGTCTTCTGTAAAAAGTCAGTGTCTGTTAGAAAGCTTTTTTTTTTTTGGCAGACAAAGCCATTACTTCCTAAGTTGACATGTACAAACATTATGCTTTGAAAAGAAAGCTGCCATAGCCACGAAATTTGCAAAGAAGGGCCTGCTTCAGTCCACAACCTCTATCACTGTAACACAATTTGTGTTAGACTGATTTAGCCAAATTTGGACAAGAACAATCATTATTGAGCCATGAGAGAAGGAAGGGTGACAATTCATGAAACATTTATTTTTAAAAGAACATTTTCCCCAAGTTAATGACCAACTATTATCTTGCAAGACAATAGAAGCATCCATTCATTTCTTTTATGTAAACGTGTTTCTCAGCATGAAGACCAGCAATAAAATGCTTAGTCTAGATATCATGTTTTCTGAGTTATTTACCAAATACAATAAAGGCAAATATATAAATAGTAGCATACAAATAATATGTACAACCAGGGTGGAGGGAGCTTTGGCTTTTTCACAGTAGTAGTTGTTAAACTGTAATTCTCATTGGATGACCCATTATGAACAAGCTGGGTATTGCAATCCAACAATTTTTTCATCTAAATCTACATTCATTCATTCATTCATTCATTATTTAATATGTCACCCATCTCACTATAAAAAGTAACTCAATAATAGAACGCTGGCTTCCAATTACAATTTCATATGAAATCAAGTGGTGTTGAATGCTAAGGTGTATCTTTCTTTTCTATTAATTTTTAAAAATTATTGATGCTATAATCAAGCCAGGAAAACCACCGGGTGGAATTAGAGAGAGAGAAAAAAAAGGAGACGTACGAAAGTATAACAAGAGTTTTGGATCTAATCAGCTGCATTTCCTGTTCTGCTTTCATAAGTCTTAATTTTTACGATAACAGATTGTATGTTTGGAAGTAGCAGTTCTTTATACAGTTGATACTCTTAAGGATTTGATCATTTTAAAAGCTTAAAAAATAATAACCTATTCTACAACAAATCACAGTCATTGTTCTCTTTAAAGTGGAATCTCATCTCTGGACTATATGGCAGTTCACACAATTTACTGTAGCTAAAAAAATTCTCTACTTTAAAAAAAAACTAGGTTGCCATGGGGGAAAAAAAATCTAGTTTAATTCTTTGGCTCTTGTGGTAATTTTTATGCATCTGTACTCTGAAATGATTCAGCCCAAACACAGATTTACAATACCTTAAAAAATAACTGATCAGGAAAATCCAGGCATTGCTTAGAACAGTATTATCAGTTGCTCCCTGGAATTCAAAGGAATGGATTGGCATGGGGAAATGGCAAGGGAGCACCAGACTAATTTCTGTTTATTCACTCTTGAATTAAATGGCTTTTTTTGTTTCTTGCAATAGATATACAATTTTCCTCCTCTATCTTCTCCCATTTTCTATCATACATGTGCACACCCACACCTGTTACCGGTAGAAACATTTCTCTCTCCAATTAATACATCTTTAGCCTCCATCAAGCTGAAGTTTTTGTATATTTGAATGTAAATCTATGAGGTGTTCTTTTTTTTCCTTTTCTCCCCAGCTGTCGTGATATGCATATCTGTGCTTTCAAAGCACCCTTCTGAAAGATTTACACAGCTCAACCAACTGCTGTGTTGTAAAAAGAAATCTTCTGGGCTTTTGTTTGTTTGTTTCCTTTTTTCTTCAAAGGACCTGGGCTACACAAATAACAGAAGTCCCTGAGTAATGTTCCAGAGATTCAGGCTTCTTTGCTGCAGACTAAGCCAAGAGTGGGAAAATAATGAAGAAAATAGACATGACTAGTTTACCTTAGCTTTCAAATAAATTTGTCATATTTCAGCAGACCAAGGCAACATTTCTGTGTCAGTATGGAATTTTGGAATCATGTTGCAGGTAGTTTCACAAAATGGATGCCAGAGGAAGTCTGCTTTTTCACATAATGAATGGCAGGATGGATGTAACAAAATAAAAAGCTGATTTATCATTGTCTGGCCCTATGAGACAAATGAGTGGGGCGGGAGTGGGAGATGAAGGAAACTTTGAAAAATTTCCCAGGGACAGCATGGAGGGAATATCAGCCCTGATGCCTGCACATTTCTGTTCCTGTCCCCACAATTTCAATCCAGGCAGGACCAACAGAGAATCGTTCTTCAGTGGAATTTAATTCCAGATTGCTGAGTTTCGGTGCAAGGATTCAGTGAGCTCTTCTGGACTGTGCTACCCGTATTCTATTGCCATGGCAACACCCCAAGAGACTCAAGATACTGAACAGGGATGGACAGATGTGTTTGCATGTTGGAGGGGGGGAGTGATGCAACATTCTGAGAATACCCAAGGCTTTTAAAACTCTTGCTGGCAAACATAGCAGCCTTTTGCCGAACTTTTGAGGTGACCATTCATTGCATTCATTCCTTAGAGGCCACTCACATCCAGTGTTTGCAGGAGATGTTCTGGTCTGGCCTACTTAATAGCCTTGGCATTCAAATCCCCCTTCAACATAATGCATACTCTCAGTGAGGCCTACCTTATAAAGATTTTGTGTGACTACAAATGGTACGGAGGGACCTGAAAACCACCTTGAGTCTTTGAAAAAGAACAGGATATTTTTTTTGTTTTTTGTTTTTAAAAAGCCTATACATATACACAAACAGGTAGTTTAGTGATCACAGTCAAGACCAGCAACTTGATTGTATTGTTAAGTGAAACCAGACTGTGCTAATCCTCTTTCTGTAGCTTTCCCTATGCCACCCATCTGGTAAACTTGCAAGATTTGCTTTTCTCGCCATGTACTGTACATGTATATATCCAAACTAGACTTTGTTGTTTCTTTGTGTTATAAAATATATGTGGGTATGTGGATATATGCAATTTTTTGGTCATATTTATGTAGTATATATTGTAGTGTATATTACGTAGTGTATAAAATGTATACATACATTTTAATGTATGCCAATTAGTGTACATTTAAAGTACGATAAAGTTATTCTATTCTATTCTATTCTATTCTATTCTATTCTATTCCATTCCATTCCATTCTTTCCTTTGCTTTACAGAGCTGCAAAGGTGGTAAATGTAAGGATTGGTCATAAAGTTTCTTTTTTATCACCATCATAACTGTGAATGGTCATTGTAGGAAGCAGTCGCTAAACAAGGACTATCTGTAATAAAATAAAACCAAATGAAAGATGAAAGGATGGACATCTGTGTATGGCAGCAATACACACTTGCAAAATCCAGTTTAACTTTCTTTCCTGCAAGCCAAACATAGCTTTTATACAAATCTATGAAGGCATCTTGTCTGGCTTCAGTATTGCTAATAGCAAGAGCACTTAGACTTCTATACTGCTTCACAGTGTTTTACCGCCCTCTTCAAGCAATTTACAGAGTCAGCATATTGCTTACAACAATCTGGGTCCTCGTTTAACCAACCTCAGAAGGATGGAAGGCTGAGTCAACTTTGAGCGGATCAGAATTGAACTGCAGAACTGCTAGCAGCCAGCAGTAGACTGCACTCTAACTGCGCCACCAGTGCTAAGAAGGTTTTGCTGTGCTAGAGTTGGTTGGGATCCATAATAATAATAATAATAATAATAATAATAATAATAATAATAATAATAATAATAATAGTAGTAGTAGTAGTAGTAGTAGTAGTAGTAGTAGTAGTAGTAGTAGTAGTAGTAGTAGTAATATCACATGGCCAGAGTGCTGATGATGATCAAGGCATAGCTGCTCAAGCTTTCTTTCTTTCTCATTGAAGAGGACAAGAGATATGAAACACTCCTCAATAGCTTAGTGCAGGAGTCTTCAAACATGGCAACTTTAAGACTTGTGGACTTCAACTCTCAGAATTTCTCAGTTAGCAGAATTCTGAGAGTTGAAGTTCACAAGTCTTAAAGTTGCTAAGTAGAGAGCTTCTGTGGTTGCACATTCACATCCTTGTTTTGAACTAGACCAGTTTGCATCCCATCCAAGCACACCTGCAGAAATGCCCTATTGCAGCACTGGGAGACATTTTCTCTCCTCTATGTGAAGCCCATCAGCTCTGAGTCACTTCCCAGCTGGAGGAAAGGAAAACAAGATGAGACATTCCTCCAATGAACTACCATCTGAGATTATGACCCTAATGCCACCTCAGGGCCTTGTGCATATTAAGCAGCACTTGGCAATCTGGCTTCCAGTGAGGATTAATAGCAATTTAGTGTGTCTCAGAAGAGCAGAGACAACACCACAGTCTGACTGTCACTGCCGGATGCCAAAAGTCGAAGGATCTGACATTACCTACAATGGAGGAATGGATGGTGAAGCTCAGACGGCGACATTGATAGTTTTGATTAGAGAAAAAAAAATAGAAAAAACAAAAGTTATACTGTAAACTTAAACTAAGAGGTACATGTAAATTTATACTTATTGCAAAAGAAATTTGGAAGTTATTTCTTCTTTCTTTTTTCTTTCTGCACTTTTGGTTTTGTTTTGGCTTTGCTTCTTTACTTTCTTCTTTTCTCTATCTTAAATATTAGTTAGGGTTTTTATTCTTCCATAGTATTTTATTTATTTGTAGGATGAGAACATGACAGAAGAGAAGTAAACATATGCACACAATCCATGTAATTACTTTTATGGGGTTATGGCAGTCGCCTCATAACTGGATATCCAATTCTGCTCTCCTGGCATTACTTCGTGCAGATCTTCTAGGGCAGGGGTCCCCAACCCCCAGTCCGTGGACTGCCACTGGGTGCAGCATGCCAGAAAGTGGGCCACACAAACAAGGGAAGTCCCATCCACGGGATGCAAGCAAATGCCCCCTCCGCGGAAAAACCTCTCTCCACGGAACCGATCCCTGGTGATTGGGGAACGCTATTCTAGGGAACCAGAGGACGCATGTTGTGGGGAATGTTGCACAATATGTTTATAGTTTGTATATTAAAAAAACCTTCCATATTAAAAGTATTCCACATTTTTTATATTCCATATTTTAAAAATCCAATTTAAAAAAAGATTAACAGTTGCAAAGGCACACAATCTCATCCATTATAGGTATCTAGGTGGAAACCAGTCAAAGAGAGTGCAGAGGGGCTGGGAGATCAACGGCATTACAGCACATAAATTGCAGCCCAGTGGAAACCGAGTGGGTCAAGGCTGTCAAAGACCAAGCAATACAAGACATTACAAGAACCCTCCTTGCCCTTTTTGATTATGTAAGCATCATTATGGAAAGCAGATGAACCTTTAAAAATGAAAGTAACACAAGAGGAGGATCTTGGAATGAATCGACCTATAGATGTCCAAAAAAGTCTTTGGTGAAGTGGGACCATTATCACATCAAACTGATGGCAACTTTCAGTGCAAAAGGCAGAAGGTAATTGTCCATCCAGGGTAAAGAGGGAGATCTTTCCTGGACTGAGTGGGAAGGGGCTTACTTTAGGCTCCTTGTAGATCAGCAGTTCTCAACCTTTTTCAGGCTGCGACCCCGACCTGCACCACGCATGCACGGTGCTGCCCCCTGCACTGGCCAAGGGGAAAGGGGGGGAAAATGGTGGACTGCGTTGTTTGGCGACCCCCGTGAAATGGTCGTTCGACCCCAAATGGGGTCGCGACCCACAGGTTGAGAACCGCTGTTGTAGATAAACGGTTCCATGCTTTGATGCCTAATGGGGATTGGGGGAAAGAACAAATTAAAAACTCTTTATGAAGGAGGTGGCTAGACTAAACCTTCCTCCCTACTACATGCTAGGGTTTTTTTTTCTATACAGGAAGAATGAAAGAAAGACTATATAATATCCCTCTTCCTTGAGCTAACAGTTTAATCCAGCACAGTCCTTCATTCTGCCAACTGTAGGAACTGGATGCATCAATGAGTAAAGCAGTAAACAGTAATAGTAAATCACTCAGCAGTATTATGCTCTTCATCACAAAGGAGGACAGTTTCATCTTCATCCTCACTACTGTAACCACAACAGCCAGAAAGTGACTTTGCGTTAATACATATGTCTGAGTGAGTGTGGGTTCACTCTGGACCTTAATTGTCCTAAGATGGGTTTATTTCACTGTTATTTTACTTTTTTCTCTAATAAAACTGAGAAAGCTTAGCCTTTGAATCTTGAGAGACACTTTTTTTTTTGAATCCTTATGGAGGATTCTTTTCATATGAATCAGAATAAAGATTAATGAGTCAATAGAGGTGTATATTATCCCCCACAGCAATGTAAAGTAGAGATGGTTAAACTGATCCTTTTATCCAAAGATGAGAATACATTTAAGCTAGCTTCTGTCTTGAAATTGCTTCCAGATTTTGTGCTTGAAATGAAAAAGAAAAATGAAAACTTGATTTTGTTTTTGTTAATCAAACAGGTGTATTGTTATAGAAATGGTTTGCACATATTGTTGTGCAAAAGCAAAAAGTTGGGACTAATGTTATCTTCTACTGTGTTAAAGAGAGTCGGAAGTCGGTGCCTTTTTCTTGTCTTCTTTTCTTTTCCTACACCATCTTCTTTTTCTTTTACCTTCCCTCTTTTCTAATTCCCTATTACTTTTTTTAATTTCTGTTTGTATTTTATATTTTGATAAATCAATAACATTATTTAAAATTTAAAAAAAAAGAATCTTGAGAGGCACTGACTGTATTTTGAAGTTGTTTCCAGCACATTATGTTTTGCTTTTGTTTTTAACATCCCACACTTCCTCCAAAAAAAGCTCATGTTAGTGTGCCAGGTCTTCTACTCATGTACATACATGCATACAAACCCAAACACATAACCCAAACACTGGGAGAACTTTAGACAGGGGTAAAAGAGAGAAGCAATAGGCAGTTCAACAAGTCCACAAAGAGATAAGCAAAACAAGTCCACTACCAGAGATAAGCAAAATTCAGGACTAGAGGATTTGACTTCTTCTTCACTGTACACTTAAGGTTCATCATCCAAATGTCTGTGGAGATTCTCTGTCATCCAGGTCATAGCTATCCCAAAGATGCTTTTTCACGAGGCCACTGGACTTTTTTGTTTTTCTTTGAAGACATTTTTTCACGTTCTTGGATGAGAAGCGAAACGTCTTGGAAGAAAAACAAGAAAGTCCAGTGGCCTCCTGAAAAAGCATCTTTGGGTTCATCATCTAAGCCAGCGGTTCTCAACTTTTTTCAGGCCGCGACCCCGACCTGCGCCACGCATGCGCGGCGCAACCCCGACCTGCACCGTGCATGCACGACATGGCGGCCCGCATCACGCATGCACGGCGCACGTGCAACGGCCCGCATTGCGCATGCATGGTGTGACGACCCGCATTGCGCATGCGTGGCGCGATGGCCCGCATCACACATGCACGGCGCGACGGCCCGCATCGCGCATGCATGGTGCTACCCCCGCACATGCACGGTGCTGCCCCCAGCGCCGGCCGAGGGAAAAAGGGGAAAAAATGGCAGACTGCGGTGTTTGGCAACCCCTGTGAAATGGTCGTTCGACCCCAAATGGAGTCGCGACCCACAGGTTGAGAACCGCTGATCTAAGCGAGGTGCAAAATCCAGCAGGTGGGGAATGGACAAACATTTAAGCGGGCCACACAAACAAGCAAAGACCCATCTGCGGGATGTAGGCAGCACACAAAACCACACCTCCTCCGGGAAAAACCTCTCTCCACAGAACCAGTCCCTGGTGCCCAAAAGATTGAGGGCATCTGCTCTAGCTGACCAATCTCTCGTTCATTTCTTTCAGCGCTGTTGGAGTGAGAATCAAATGGCAAGTAAAACCATGAACTCTGCTTTAAACGACTTGGAAGAAATGAAATGAAGTATAAATAAATAAAGGTCCCTTATTAGTAAGAACATCTCTGGAGGACAAGAGCAAATTTTCACCTATAATTATATTAAGAAATCTGGGGGGGGGGTGAATCCAGAAAGAAGCTAAGTTTTACTTTACTAAATACATCCAAGAATTATGAATTTTGCCCATTATCTAAAAATGCAACCCATATGATTTTTTTTTTTTTTGCTTCCACACTTAGCACTCTAGAGACTCCATAGGCTATGAGATCATTGATTCTTTAGTTCTGTTTCCAAACCAGATTGATGCTGCTGACAACTGGGATTAGGGCATCAAAAATGCAGGCTGTATTTTTGCATTATGCATTCACGGTCTGTATTTTTAGGTGAGTAATAATTACCTTGGGCAGACTGGGTGAGGTGGCTTGGGCCACATCAGCCACAACAGTATTTTCCGGCTTCACAGACTCGTGATTGATTCATTGGCCAGAGCATCTCCCTTGCTGGCTGTCAAAAGTCACTCTTCCATCCTGAGCAATTTACACAGCAAGGCTGCAATCTGGGTTTGCTATCTTTTCAATTAGCCTAGGAAGGTGGAAGGCAAGCCGTGATGCTGCCAAAGGGGACGAAAAACACAGCAAGTGTTTAAAGTGCTTCAGAACAAACAGCAAGGGCAAAATCAAGGAGACGACTGCCTGAGGCATGCTCCATTCAGGAGGAAGATGTCTCCCAATGCACGGACCACCCAGGTCCTTCTCCCTTTTCCAGCCAGTAACTTCTACTGAGCAGCAGTACTAAGCATCCAACTTCTGGTTAGGACCATATTCAGATATCATTAACCTCACAGAATCAGTTTATAAGGCATTTCTCGCATTGTGACCAATGCAAAAAGAGCTTCTACAGAATAGCATTTCTCAACATACCATATCATGGCCTCACATCTCCCCACCAAGGATATATAATTTGGCTTCTGCAACCATACCAATTCCATGCAAATACAGGACAGACAAACTAAATTTCAGAAAAATCTTAGCAACCATTAAAAGCATCAGAACCATCATTTTCCAGGCCTTACCCTTGTAAAGAGGTCCTTGAAAGTTGTTCACAACTGTGAACAACTGTGGCAAGAAAGATCACAAAATGGTCGTTAAATCAAGGACTACCTGTGGTGTTGTTTACCTGTCAGGAACCAGGTTTAAATGCAATCATTCAGAAATATAGAACTACACACACACACACACACACACACACACACACACACATATTTAAATGGTTTCTAGCCTAGGAACCAGGAGACTGGGAGTTCTAGAGCTTTCTTAAGCATAAAAGAATGCCTCTCAAAATTTCAGATTTTTTTTTTCTCATTTATTAAGTCTCCATAAATTAAGTCCTTCTATACCAGTGGTTCCCAACCTTTTCTATACCCCGCACCCCTAGAACGCTTCTGATATATTCTCACATCCCTTACAAAAGTTTGAAATAATGGCAACAAATTATGCATTTACACTATCATTTTGAAAACTCAAGTTTTCGCACCCCCTGGAATATCGTCTCGCACCCTTGGGAACCCGTTCTATACAGATGACATGACTCTCATTAGGAAATCCTTTTTTCTGCACTTGAACTTTCTGTTCTCCACCCCATCAAAGATTTTTTATGCATCTTGTCAAGTTCAGTTGTTATACATAGCCTCTGTTCGCCTCTGTTAGCATCTGCCAAACGAAGCCTGCAGCTTCCTACAGTTTAAAGACTTTACCAAGGCTAAATCTGGCCCTGGCAACACAGATGCCTTTCAGATGTTTGCAACTCTATCATCTGCAATCTCTTGCCACTAGTGCTGATGGGAGGAGGCCAAAACCCACTAGTGGGTACCTGGTTATCCATTGCTCCTACAGTGGAAGTTCGAGGGGAATTCTTTTTAATAGGCTTGTATAAGATTGTGCTGTCGATAACATCCCAGAACTGCAATTATTAATAGAACTGGGCAATGTGCTGTAGGAAACATAGGAGTGCAAATGCATTAAGAGATTAAATTACATTAATCTAAAGCCACACTTTATTCCAGGATTACTGGGATAAAACCAGTACTGGGTTGTTGTGGGTCTTTGCCGTACTTCTGAGTCAAATCCGCAGCAGTCCACTATTTTTGCTGTTAAATTTTATCATGCTTTTTTCCCAAAAGCTTCACTAAGAACCCATAATACAGGGAATGGCTTTACGCTGGGTTTTGTTGTAATCTTACAAATCTTGTGTAAAGCATGCCACTACTATAATCCCCATACTTTCTAATAAATAAGAGAAGTTTGCAGTGAATCCAATTAGGACTAGAGGTGTTGAGTTTCTTTTCTGGGCCCCGCTAGTTTTTGCTTGCAGGCAAATGGCATTTCTTGCCAATACCCCATTGTTGCTACTTTGTCATGTCATTGTTTATAGTCACCCTGTACAATCTTCTTGCAGCAGTTAACTAGAAGGTCCACTAATTTTTCAGCTTCTTTGCAGAGGCGGCATTTGCTATCTATTGCTATCTTCTCCATTCTGGCTTTGTATGCATTATTATCATCGTTTCGGTTTGTGTAGCCGCCCATCTCATCTAAGTGACTTTGTCATAAAGTTTGAATTTCATTACTAAAAATCCTGAGGAAGGATGATGTACTTGCATAAATTGAATCCAGGGAACTGGCCATACAGTTCTTTTGCACAGGGAAAGATTAGCCTATTCCAGGGGTAGGCAACCTTGGCTCTTTTATGACTTGTGGACTTCAACTCCCATAATCCCTGAGCCAGCATGGCTGGCTCAGGAATTCTGGGAGTTGAAGTCCACGAGTCATAAAAGAGCCAAAGTTGCCTACTCCCGGCCTATTCCATAAGAATACAGGGAAGTTGCAAGTAACCCAATTTATAGTAGAGGCTACACCTGGAGCACCCACCATCCCAGTAGAACCAATGAAAGAAGGCAGAAAAGCGCCAAGTAAAGAAAGCTTGCAATGCCTGGAATTGTTTTCAATCCATCTCATGTCTTGCATTGTATCCTGTCTTTTTTATATATAAGCTGGCAAACATACCCAATAGCCCAGTGGTTCTCAACCTTTTTCAGGTTGAGACCCCACTTGCGCTGCCTATGCGCGCCGCGACCCCGACCCGCGCTCCGCCATTTTGTTTTTTTTAATTATTATTTTTATTTATTTTTAATTTTTTTTCGTCGTGTGCATGCCGCGCATGCGCGGTTCGGGCCGTCGCGCGCACGCGCCGCGCATGCGCGGATCGGCCCGTCGCGGTCCGCCATTATTTTTTTTTGTTTTGTTTTTTTTGTCGTGCATGCGCCGTGCATGCACAGATCGGCCCATTGCACGACGAAAAAAAAATAAAAATAAAATAAAATTAAAAAATTAAAAAAAAACCAAAATGGCGGACCGTGATGGGCCGATCCGTGCATGCGCGGCACGCGCGTGACGGCCCAAACCATGCATGCGCAGCGCCCGTGACGAAAAAAAAATTAAAAAATAAAAAAAAATTAAAAAAACAACATGGCGGACCGCGGTGTCCGGCGACCCCCGCGAAATGGTCGTTCGACCCCAAATGGGGTCGCGACCCATAGGTTGAGAAATGCTGCAATAGCCTTTCTTCCTCCTAACAACAACCCTGTCAAGTGGGTTGACCTGAGAATGACGGATCCAAAAATCGTTCGGATGGCTTACACACTGAAGAGTCTCCTGGTTTCTAAGCCACCGTCTTTCTTCATCATGACACCAAACTGGCTCTATATTCACCAGTACATTGCCCATTGGAGGATATCTATGTGTTTGGGCCTGTGGCTCTGAATATTTCTACTCTCCTGCTTTGTATTTGCATGTCCTTGACTGTAAGTATGCATCTTCCCCCCCCCCCCCGGGAGTTATTCAGCATGTGTGCATATTCATTGCTTGGCAATGTAGGTATTCTTACCCTTCTCCAAGTGTTCCATCAGCATTTCTTCGTATGCATTCACTTTCTCCAGGGGTCTAATCAGGATGTGTAGAGACATGTTGTTTCTATGGGTTTGTGGAAGGGTCTAATCAGGGCATGTGAATATATGTCATATCTGTTAGTGTTTTGGGCACTAAACAGCAGAAGGTGGACTATGTAGAGCTCTCTTTAGCAACATCTCTCTCCTGGGTCAGGGGAGAGGACAGGGGCAGGCAACTTGGCTCTTTTATGACTCATGGACTTCAACTCCCAGAATTCCTGAGCCAGCATGGCTGGCTCAGGAATTCTGGTAGTTGCAGTCCACGAGTGATAAAAGAGCCAAGGTTGCCTACCCCTGGTCTAGGAGATAGAGAATGGAGCAATCATCCACATTCTGAGCCAGTGCCTAAGGACCTCTCCCAAAGGGAGAACTTTTTTTTTTGGCCAGCCCACCATTAGCACTACATGTGTTTACCCTCCACTTGGTCCTGTTCTGCTCCATTTTCAGAACATAATAGAACAGAACTGTCAAACAGAGGTCTGGACTTCTTTACATAATTTCCTTCCACCATTTAATTGGCTTGGAAAGAACAGAAAATATCTTCTAACCTGGTCATCCCCATCTGGTCTCTTCAAATATGCTGAGACTACAGTTCTCAGGATACCAAACCAGATTTTGAGTTTGCCATCTTCCAGTAGCAAAAGAGGATTCTGGAAGTGGCAGTCTTAATCTTATCTAGAAGATGGCATATTTGGGGTTACTACCGCAACCCGGTCCTCATCACATCACTTCCAAAGTAAATCCTACAAGGGTGGGAGTGGATTCTCCATCTCCGTGCTGAGAAAAGGCGTTCAGTTAAGACAACGCCTCTTCTCCAGCACTGGAGATGGAGAATCCACCAATGGGACATACCAAAGCCTACTGTCCCTGAGGGTGGGAAGTAGACGGTCCGGTGTGACACTTTGATGAACAACCTGTTGGAGAACCCTCCTACCGAACGAAGCCTCCGCCGAGGCAAACCTATCGATTTTGTAGTGCCGTATGAAAAAAGATGATGAAGACCATGTGGCCGCTCTGCAGACATCCTCAATGGACGTCTGAGTGGCCCAGGCCGCAGAAGTAGCTGCACTCTGTGTAGAGTGAACTATAACCCGTCGTGAAACTGGCAATGACTCAGCCTGATACGCCCCGGCAACTTAATCCACCTGCCAATTGTGGAAGAGGAAACCTTCCGACCCCTGGAGGAAGGATGGAAGGATACAAAGAGGGCCTCTGATTTGCGGAACGCCGCTGTCCGTAAAATATAGTACTGGAGCGCTCTGCGGACATCCAGGCTATGCCATTGCCATTCCAGAGCATGCAATGGATTAGGGCAAAAATCCAGGAGCACTATTTCCTGGGCTCTATGGAATAGTGAATTGACCTTTGGAAGGAAAGTAGGGTCGAGGCGAAGGACCACTTGTTCTTGGTGGAAAATGCATAGGTCATCCCGGGTTGAGAGCACTGCCAATTCGGAAATACGTTGTGCCGGCGTGATTGCCACCAGGAGTGCCACTTTGTGGGACAAGTAGTGAACGTCGCACGACTTTAGGGGCTCAAAGGGAAACATGGTCAGAACCCGAAGGACCCGTGGTAGCTCCCATGAAGGGTACCTGTGCACTGTAGGGGGGTCTGGTGTTAGCGGCCTCCTTAAGGAATGAGCGGAGTAAGGGGTGATGTCCCAATAACCCCACGGAGTCACAGGTGAGGACTGTGGAAAAAGCAGCTGTCTGCGCAATGTGTTTGGGGCCAAGCCCCTCTCCAGACCTTCTAACAGGTAGTCCAGAATATGGGGGATCGTGAGTTCCGAGAATGACAAGTGTCGACCTGAGCACCAGGAGCGAAAGTTCTTCCACATGGCCTTGTAAATATGGTTTGTGGAAGGGCGACGGGAAGCCTGGATTACCGTAATGACCTGCCATGGAACTGCAAGGGAGAGGCTCATCAGATCGGCGAACTAAGGCCTCCTTGGCCAATAAGGGACCACTAGGAGTATCTCCGCTCACTCCCAAAAAAGCTTGCGTATTACTGCTGGGAGAAGAGATAGAGGGGGGAAGGCATAAAGCAGACCCTGCAGCCATGGGCTCCAAAGAGCATCCGTCTATTCTGCCCTTGGAGATGGGAACCGGGAAAAGAATCGAGGCAGCTGGGCATTGGACGGGTATGCAAAGAGGTCCAAAAGCAGTAGGCCGAAATGGTGACAGATTTCTCTGAAGACCCTTGGGTGGAGGCGCCATTCCAAGTGATCTACCGTTGCCCTGCTCAGAAGGTCAGCCTGAGTGTTCACCTCCCCTGAAATATGATCGGCCTTGATGGAGGCCAGATTGTGTTCAGCCCAGGAGCCCAGTAAGAGCGACTCGGTCAATAGAATCCGAGATCGGGTGCCCCCCTGTCGGTTTACCTGAGCCGTGGCAGCCACATTGTCTGTGAGGACCAGTACGTGGTGCCTTGTCACCAGGCTGTGAAAGTGGCGGAGGGCTAGATGTATGTCCTGTAGCTCCAGCCAATTTATGTTGTGCCAAAGATCTGAGTGGGACCAACGGCCCTGTGCCCACTGCGAGCGAAGGTGCGCTCCCCAGCCGAACAGGCTGGCGTCAGTCGTTAGCACTATCCAATCTGGCTCCTTGAAGTATGACCCTTTGAGCATGGCGGGCGATACCCACCACATGAGGGAACGCGATACCTGAGGTGGGAGTCTAACCCTTCATTGGGAGGCACTGAAGTTCTGCCTCTGGAAGGGGAGCAAGAACCACTGCAGTTCCCTGGAGTGGAGCCTGGACCATGGGACGATCACTACGGCCGAGATCATCTTCCCTAACAATTGAGAGAGACTGGCCAATGTTACTGTCCGACCCCTGCGTAATTGGAGGACTGACTCCCTTATGCTGTCCCGGCGTTCTTGAGATAAATACACCCTGCACTCCACCGTGTCTATGATGGCCCCGAGGTGTAACAGCCTTGTTGTGGGAACCATATGGCTCTTGGGAAATTTACCGAGAACCCGTGATCCTGGAGCAGCTTTACCACCAGTTTGACGTCCGCCATGGCTGACTGGGTGGACAACGACTGAATTAATATGTTGTCCAGGTAACATTGGATTCTGACTGGTACCATCCTTAAGTGAGCTGCTAGAACCATCAGGATCTTGGTAAATACCCTGGGAGCCGATGATAGGCCAAACGGTAGTGCTCTGTACTGAAAATGACGCCCCTTGTGAGCAAATCTTAGAAACCAGCAGTGGTCGAGAGAGATGGGGATATGAAGGTATGCTTCCGTGAGGTCAATGGACATCAGAAACTCTTCTTTTCTTATGCTTCCCAAGATGGAACACAGCATTTGCATCTTGAATTTGCGGTAAGCAAAATGATAATTCAAGCCCTTGAGATCTAAAATGGCTCTCCATCCCTCTGACGCCTTGGGGACAACAAAGAGGATGGAATAAAATCCCCGACCTCTCTGGTCCACCGGCATCGGTTCTATGGCCTATATATTTAGTAGATGTTGGATGGCTTCATTCATTAGTTTTTTCTTTGTTCGATTCCGGGGTATAGGCAAGAGAGAAATCGATTCAGGGGGTTGGAGATGAACTCCAGGGAAAGGCCATGACTTACGGTGTTAAGTACCCATGTGTCCATGGTGGTGGCCTCCCACTGGTGGGCAAAAAGAGAGAGTCTGCCCCCAATGGGAGGGACCACTGGAGAGTCACCCAGCGTAGAGGAATGGTCGGTTGCTTCCCCTGAAATGGCCACTTGCCCTGAAATTGCTGTCTAGGTCTGGCCGCCTGTCTGTCAGACTGTCTATCCTGTCTGTCCTGCCTGGCCGGGAAAGGGCAGATGGGTTGAGTGTAGTTATACCTACCCCCTGCATGAAAAGACTGTCTTCTCAGATAATAATTGAACCGTTTGTCCAATTTCTTAAGGAGATGATTAAGGACCTTGCGCTTATCCTTATTTTCAGTGAGATAAGGATTCAAAGTGTCTCCAAACAATTTACCTCCCTGATATGGAGCTGCTGACAGATGCCACTTGGACTTGGACTTGGTGTGCCAGTGTTTCAACCAAAGCATACGGCACCCAGTGACACTGGACGCCATAGCCCTTGAGGAAAATCTGGCAGCTTGGAGAGTGGCATCTGACGCATACTCGGTGGCTGCCACCATCTTGCTAAGATCCTGGTATGTGCGGATATCCTCCACTGGAATACAGGCCTGGAGCTGCCTGAGCCAGCAAAGGGCGGATCTATTAAAGAAGGATGTGGAGGTGGCTACCCTAATGGCCCATGCAGCCGCTTGGTGCGTCCTGCGATAGGCGAGTTCGCACTTACGGTCCTCGGCTTTAAGAGCCTCAGAGACATCCCCGGGAATGGCGGTGGGAGATACTAGGAGGCCGAATGGTTCGTCCACAGCGGGCACTTCCAGGGCCTCCTCCAGATCCTTGTTTTTTTTATCAGTGTTACCTGGGAGGGGAAGGGAGGCCAGAGATGTCCACTGTTTTCTGACCGCATTCAGGAACATGGGGGGACAAGGGATGCGGTGTTGAGCTGCCACCGGTTTGGTGAAGTTTGGGTCCACCTCCGAATCTAGGGAAACAGTGGTTGTTGTTGAGGAAGGATCAGGCCCTAGATGGGCTGTGGATGTGGCCTTGCGGAGTAAAGGGACAAAGAAGGAAGGGTTGAAGATGCCGCTATATGAAGGGGGCTTCGGGAGGAAGCTCCTCCTCCTCAGACATTGGAATCCCCTGTTCAATGTCATGTTCGTGAAGGGATGAGCCCTCAGAGTAAGTGGACCCAGACAGGGAAGAAGGAGCATAATAGGTTTCAGGAACCAGTTGATGAGTATGGAGGTAAGTGACTGCCACTGGTCTAGGAGTTTGCCTCTGGCCTCCAGAGCGTGGTCTACCACTTGCACAATCAGTAAGGCTAGACAGCCCTCCATAGGGAGGAGAACAGGCTCACTTGGCTGAAGCCCGGCCACAGTAGGGGTGAAGGTAGCCTCGGGGGTCCCATGGTGGGCCCGTGTAGCAGCGGGTTGGGAAATGGGAAGAGCTCAGTCCGTATCACATGGTGCAGGGGAAGGTAAGTATTCCCCTGTCGACCATATCCCCAGGGGAGAGGCGGGGGCCCCAGTTGTAAGTCAAAAGGGAAACCTTCAGCTAGAGAGGTCTCTAATCTGGCTATTTTCTGTTCCCTTGAAAATTCCTTTTCTAGGGCTTGGTGTCTCCGGCTGGCCTGCTTTTCAGCTCTCTTGGAGGTCTTGGCGGTAGTTCTGACCTTGGTTTTATTTGCAGTCTTGTCAGCGCCCTCCAGACCAGATGGATTAGGATTCGTTGGAACCGATGAAGACGGCAAAATGCCTTTTGAGGAAGGCATAGAATCCTCCATTCTCTGATAACACAGGAGCACGATAGGGTACCCCTGGTATCCAGAGAGTATTGTACACTGGGTAAGGACAGGTGCACTATTGGGGATGCCTGGAACCCAGGTAAAGCTGCTGAGTGGATAAGAGAGGTTATTGTTGGGATGGGTATATGGGGGGGGGAGGAAGGATCCCCTTCCTTATAACAACCCAATTCAAACCTCCCCCCAAGTCAGGAATTGAGAATAAATTCTGAAGTTCCTGAATGGGAAAGGAAGAGAGATTTCGCTAATGGGAAGGCAAATTTTGTGCTGAATACAGCACTACGCAGCAAACTGGGAAGATGGAAAATCCACCAATAGAGACTGTACGTGCCTAAGAACCAAACTTGCACGTCTGTCCTGGGTGAGATCAAGTCAAGACTGGGATCTCTATGGTCCAGGATGGGCGTGGCAACTTTGGCTGACTTGATCTGATTGGGCAGGAATACAGTCTAAACCCATTGGTGGATTCTCCATCTCCAGTGCTGGAGAAGTACAAGATTTCAGCCTAGATGCATTGGGTACAATATTCTAAAGCATTTTATTATATAATAAAAATCTAGCGTCACGTTTTGAAAACATGAAATAGATTTATTGAATCTATTAATAGAAGCTGGCATTAGCAACAAGACAGCTTTTCTTTTTATTACTTGATAATGACGGGAAACAAAAGTGGGAGGTTCTTATGACCTGCCCATGACAGAATTGCTCAGCTGGCCTTTTTAGGAGAACCAGTGCTGGACTAGATGTATTAATAACCATTAAGTATCTTGGGCAACTTCAGCCGATCATCACTTAAAGATACAAAAAAGACAGACCACTGAGTCTGGATACTTTATAGCTATTGTTAAACTGATGGACTGATAACACTGGCCCTTTCATTCATTACTTTAAAACAGCCCTGGAATCCACATCAAGTATCATTGCCTTCATTAATAAAAGAAAGCAACCTGGAATCTCAGTCTAGAGGAGAAAAAGGATAAAAATGGGGAATTGGGCAAACACTGACATCCTCCCTCACAAATGGATCAGAACCTGAGAGATATTTTCCATGCTTCTCTCCTGCTCCCAGGGAATTTTGGCAGCATCCTGGGACTAAAAGATAGAAGGGTTCCATTGGTTGATTGAAAATATACTCTGTTAAGTGTCTGTCTTTGTTGTCTATATCTCCTTCGCACCCACAAAACAAGAATCTGTCCATTTCTAGGGATACTGAATATGGAGAAAAATGGGAAGGTGACCCCACATGCATTACTAAGTCCCATATTTGAAATGTTGCCATGGTGATTCATATTCCCTCCCCGCCGTGTTACTAGGTAACTACTGAAAGCTGGCTCTGAGCACTGATCCAGCAAGCATGCTTGCCGTAAGAAAAGAGTGTTTGCTTTGTGTTCACAATGAGCAGCTCATTCCTCCCCACGCCCACCAGGGTCCGTGAATTTGTCATCCTTTGGTAGCAGTCTCTTCATGTGGGCCCCAGTCACGAGTTGATCAGCTATATTGTTCTACCAGAGAGCTGAGGTCAACCAGTTTACAAGATGCTGCCTCTCTCTTCTAAGAGCTGATACCTACTCTGTTCAGTTTTCCACAGGATAAAGTTTCAAACAAGAATTCACGCCTGCAGAAATCGCAAACCTGTAATGGAACATGTGGATGACCTTGGGGGACAAGGGAAGAGATGCTGCCTAGGAAACAATCAGACAAAAGAGGCAGAAGTCCCTATATATATATAAATTTAGGAAGGACCCACCTTAAAGGATCAAGCACTTAAAAGTGGCAGTGCTTGCAAGATTCAGTTAATGTAGCCTTGCAATAAAGTAGAATTAGCTCATCTAGTCATGCTTCCTGCCTGGTTTACTTGGAAAGGCTGACAAAACCATCTACAATAGTTTAAAAATCCTATTTAAAAAAATCCTGATTTGTGCTCTTATTTATTTTATTTGAGTGTGGGGAAAAAATTCCCACCCTGCTGGGAATTCATTTAAATCAAGAACAAGGAAAGAATTGAGACATTTGGGTCCTTTCTCAAAAAAGGAGGAAAGATCTTAAAGGCAGAATCTAGGGGACCAGAGAGAAAGCCAACCGTCTCTTTGACAACTAGTTTTCTGTTTGCACGCATCCAATTACACACTTTGAAATGACATGTTCCAGAACCCTTTTTTGACATGTTGTTTTATGATGTGTTTTGCTGAAATCCTAAATAGGCAAAATGTGAAACCTTAGCCAAGCTGAGAAGGGGCAAGCAGACTTCAAGGCACTGATCTCTCTTCACTTAGGGAAACCTTCCCTGACTTCCACGGAGTCCCTAAATATTGCTGGACTACAACATCCATCACCCCTGGTCACTGGGCATATTTACTGAGATTTGTCAGCTAATATCCATCTAGAGAACCAAGATGGGGAAAGGCACCTGTAAGTCAATATAAAATAAAATAAAAACAAAACAATAGAGCAACCCAGTGCTTTTGAATGCTGTGGATCGTAAATGCCACTAATCCTGAATTAGCATGGACAATATCTAGAATCAAAATCTGTCTGCCCCCATGCTATAGTTAGGCATATTGTGTATTTGTGATGACTCACACCTGTTTTTCTGGAGAATTCTGCTGCTCCACTACTGGAGTTATATGAATATATACCGGTAGCTAATAAAACAGCCCAGCAATGACTGAAATCGCTGCACTCGTAAAATTAGTTTGCTTTTTTTTTTTTTGCCAAGCCATCATAACCTTTTGACAAAGCTCCAAGAACCTAAAGCAAATTTATGCATGAACTTTAGTGCTACACCAACTCACACTTCTTTGAAGAAATGTAACAAAATAGACTAAGCCTGAGGGCAAAGAGGTAACAGTGTCCCCACAGTTCATTTTAAAATATATTTATCTTGAGCAGGAGTCGCACCCCCTGGAATATCAAGAAATTATGAAGTAATTCATATATATATGTATATACATATATACATATACATATACATATATACATATATACATATATACATATATACATATATACATATATACATATATACATATACATATACATATACATATACATATACATATACATATACATATACATATACATATACATATACATATACATATACATATACATATACATATACATATACATATATAT
The DNA here is from genome assembly GCA_034064705.1 of Bothrops alternatus. Lineage (NCBI taxonomy): Eukaryota > Metazoa > Chordata > Lepidosauria > Squamata > Viperidae > Bothrops > Bothrops alternatus. The sequence goes on from JARGCV010000080.1 coordinate 6,124,668, forward strand.
ATAACATTTTACAACAGTCCCTTTCTTTGAAGTATTTCATGATTCGTGATTAGGAAAGGATGATTACAGTCCTGTGCAAGACTACTCATCAGTAAGCTCAGTTGACTTAACAGGACTTACTTGCATATAGATCTGCCTGTCAATCATTCCTGAAATAAGTCCTTTTGACACTTTATTAGACATTTGCTGTCAAATTTAATTAATTTCTTTTAATTTATCTGATGAAATAATTACATTGCACTGATATTTTACTATTTCAAATGCTCCTTGTAAAAAAAAATTAGATGCATTACATAATTTGTGTAAAAACATATATATATATATATATATATATATATATATATATATATATATATATATATATATATATATATATATATATATATACACACACACACACACACATATATATACCCTCTCCACCTAGTTTTCAATGCTTCTGATCCTCTCACTAAATGTACAAGTATTGCGAATACTTGTAATTTTTCATGTATTTCTTTTCTGATTGTTTGATATTTTATAATTTTCCTATTTCTTTGTCAAAAACATGTTACAAACAAATACATAAATAAGAATATATAGTATGCATTCTCTTAAAGTGAAAGTCAGGGGCAAATTGTCAGGTCCTTCCTGTACTCATCCAACCCTTTCAGTTAACATGGGAATAATGGAGAGAGAGAGAGAGAGAGAGAGAGAGAGAGAGAGAGAGAGAGAGAGAGAGAGAGAGAGAGAGAGAGAGAGAGAGAGAGAGAGAGAGAGAGAGAGAGAGAGCTTCCAAGCACCTATAGGGATTCTGTTATCAAAAATAAATAGGACATTTATAGTTGACTCTCTAAGAAATGCTATATTCTAGTGGGAAAGCAAAGTTAGTTTGTTGGGAAAGTAACAAGCAATTTTTTTTCAATATCTTAAAAGGGGGAAATTTTAATATCAAACCTTAGGAGTCTAAGCCTGCTTTGCTGTACTGCAATCCTCTTAAATTAGGATTGGATTATCACTGCCTAAATGTTGCACATGCCACCCTAGTTCCCAGTTTGTAGTGCCCAATCCCAAGACTGCCCTGTCAAAATTTAAATGAAAATGGTAATTCCTGGCCAATTACTCCAGCAAATTGAAAAAGAAAATAGATTATACTTGCATAAAACATACAGTAACCAGTTTTTCGTTTATTACCGCCTTCTATTTGCTTTGAAAAACAAAGCAAAAGCTCTAAATTGTCTGTCCTGCCCAACTGATGATGTCACGTAGGGCTTGCCCTTTAAGTCTTTGGAGGAAAAAGCATCATATGAAAGTATGACCTTCAGGCTGAAAAGTTGTGCTTCTCGTATCCCCAAATCCAAGGCTAATATGAGGGATGTTGGGCTTTTTGTTTGATTCTGAGTTTACCTCTTTGGGGATTTCATAATTGCTCTCCGTGACTTCCCAAGCCCTGTTCTTCCACATTCCCCACAGCTATGATTACTGGTTTCTTCTTCTCCTTCCTAAAACATAAAAAGATGGCATTTTGCCTTGTCCTTTCATTCTGAACAGTGACATAGGTTGGATAAGTAGACCATCATATAACAGAGAGAGACAAAGGTGGAATGGACCTTGGAGGTCATCTAGTCCAACCCTCTGCTCAGGCAGAAAACCCTATACCATTTCGGACAAATGTCTGTCCAGTCTCTTCTTTAAAACCTCCAGTGTTGGAGCATTCACCACTTCTGGAGGCAAGTTGTTTCACTGATTAATTGTTCTAACTGTCAGGAAAATTCTCCTTAGTTCTAAGGTTGCTTCTCCTCTTGATTAGTTTCCATCCGTTGCTTCAGGTGCCTTGGAGAATAGGTTGGTCCCTATTTTTTTTGTGGCAGCTGCTCAAATATATGCCTGTCTTTTCTAACATGGTATGTTCTAAACCAGGGGTGTCAAACTGCCTGCCCACGGGGCCAGACGCATCATCCGGAAGCCACGCCCACCCCATTGTCGGCAATGGCAAAACCGTCCCGATACGTTGCGCGACGTCACCTGACATCGCAAGTTTGACCTGTCTGTTCTAAACATATTCAGCTTACATTCCCATCACTCCAATAAATCTGATAGGATTTGTACTTAAAGGAAGCCAAGTTGGAGAAATGGGTATAGGTCCTAGTAATTTGTACCAAGAAAATAGGATCCATAAAACTATGGTCAATATCTCTAAAAGCAATTAAGTCTCCTAGCTACCAAAACACTCTTTTAAGTGCCTTAGATATGCATGACCTTTACAAAGTAACTTTAACCGAGAATCTTGAAGCATGTCAAAGGCAAAGCAAATTTGTTTTATTACCATTTAAGCTTGCGTGTATTACAACTCATTTCATTAATGTATTATATCTATTCATAACGGATCCCTGGTGCAAAATGCTATCCTAGAACAATGGGCCCAGTCTAAGCTCAATAGCAGCAAAACACATGGTCATATAAACTCCAGCTAAAGCTCAGAAGAAAGGACTTAGTCAAAGAAAAAAGTGTAACTGCAGGAACTCACTTCTTACCTGATAATGGGGTCATGCATGTGAACCCGCTGGATTTGAATAAATTCTTCCATGAGCTATTGAGAAGAGTCTCAATATCCATAAACAGCTTCAGATTTTGCCCCTTTCAACCCCAGAAGGATACAGTATAGTTACCCAGGGCCCAGCCCTTCTCTCGTTTGCTAGCGACATCCCTTGCTTCTTCCTTAAACTCAGCTAAAATAGTATTTCACAAGGGATCTGCAAAAGTTATGTTATTTTGCAGGAACAACTACGAGCAAGAGCTTTTGATTTACTGAGAGCAGCTGTGTGAGAGAGCAGCTTAATAGCACCCGGCAAAGACAGAGGGGAAAACCCACAGAAACCATTTAAGGCCACCACGGGGGGGGGGGGGATGAACATATGTGCTAGAATATACAAAGGCGGATTTCAAAATTCAACCACTGGCTATTTTTGTCTGTCAAAAAACATTTATCATTTATATCATAGAAACATTTACCGAACAGAGATGAACAGGGGCCAAGTGGGTTGGGACAGTGGCTTTCTCAAGAAGAGAGGAGGGAGCATTTGGAAATACCCTGGTTGTTTCAAAAAGGGAAGAAAAAAAAACCCAGCTTAGGCCTAGCCAGAAACAAATGAAAGGTCTGAGAGACCATCAGCTTCTTTTTAGCAGAATGAGATGCAGATGCTCCAACACTGAAAGTTTTTAAGAAGAAATTGGACAAACATTTCTCTGAAATGGTATAAGGTTTCCTGCCTGAGCAGGGGGTTGGGCTAGATGATCTCCAAGGTCCCTTCCAACTCTGTTATTCTATTCTATTCTATTCTATATGCGTGATGTGTAAAAAAGATGAGTTACAACATTCAGGTGGCCTTTTCGTTCCCCTCAGAATGTCTTTCTTCCGGCAAAGCAGCTTGAAGGCCAAAGGGAGAAAAGTGGGTTGAAACGCTTCTGCTTTTCTGTAATAAAAAGGAAAATAAGCAGTTTGCACAGTCACAGCCATTTTCCCCTAAGCGTTATTTTCCAAAGGAATAAAAGAAAATACCCGATTTCTCCTAGCAAATTTGAAGCACCCAATTCGAAGGGAAAGAATGCTTTGAGAACAACATGTGGCAATTGTGGCAGGTCCTTGATAAATCTGTAGTTAGCAACTTGACTTGCAACCCATTCATTCATAAGATTGGGCAATCTTTGGCTTCAGATCATTCATTCTTCTGCAATTCCTGTTCACTATTTTTGAGAGAGAAAGCATTCCTAGGGTAAGCCTCCAATCAGTTTACCATAGCTCAGTGGTGGCGAACCTATGGCACGGGTGTCAGAGGCGGCACTCAGAGCCCTCTCTGTGGGCACATGCATCGTTGCCCCAGTCCTAGGCCTTCAGCTGGGTTTTATAAAACCTTTTCGCTTTAGGCCTCCGCCGCCATGTGCAAAAAAAAAAAAAAAGGTTCTTCAATCAATCCCTCAATTTCAACTTCTCGCGGGGAAAAAAAGATCTTGCAAAGTTGGAATTGATTGATTGAACTTTTTAGTCCCACCTAGTCTGCCGTTTCCACCACAGCCACGCCCACCCAATGGGCCACACCCACCCAGTGGGCCATACCCACCCGGCACCTGACGATGCATAAGTGGGTTTTGGGTTGCAGTTTGGGCACTCGGTCTCTAAAAGGTTCGCCATCACTGCCATAGCTAAAAAGAAATATCCCTATTTCCTAAAACACATATACAGTAGAAGAGAAAAAGTTTTGACTCTGCTCGTATACTGGACACAGGCTATTTCCTCTGCATCATAGTCTCACCATTGCAGTGTTTGATCCCTTCAAAGCTTATGTCATAGCTGCTGATTCCGGACCAAAAGTTTTTCCATCACAAATTTGTTCCTGCCTGACATCTACTACGCCATAATACCTGAAAAAGATTGGTCAGTTGCTAACTACCTTATTTTTATTCCACTCATCTCCAGTCATAATCAGCAAATGTGGGTCAGGCAAGTTATCCTTTTGCCATACTGAAAAATTCAACGAGTTTCATCAAAGATCCACATTTGCTCTATTCCAGCATTCCCTCACATGTCTGTATTGGACTACAATTCCCAGAATCCCATTGGCAAGTTGGCTGACTGGCTGGCTCCTGTTTCTGGGAATGACAGATCAATATATATGGAGGCCCATGTTGGGGAAGGTTGTTTTATTGCCAGAAATGAATGTTGGACCTTCTCAAGTTACCACCTTAACTAGTTGGCAAAAATCACTAGAGCAGTGTTTCTCAACCTTGACAATTTTAAGGCATGTGGACTTCAACTCCCAGAATTCCACAGCCAGCATTGCTGGCTGTGGAATTCTGGGAGTTGAAGTCCACATGCCTTAAAATTGTCAAGGTTGAGAAACACTGCACTAGAGCATGATTCTAGAACTACTCCGTTCTGTAAACACACTCCCAAAGATTCTTATCCATGTATATTCCTTCAACATTTTTTTTAAAAAGTATTCTTTTCCAATTGAGGACACTCCACAAAATTGAGTAAGTGCAATGAAAAGCTTCTCATGGGACATATGCCTTGATGCATCTAGCTTCTCGTAATCCTTCGGGGTTGCTTTGAAAAGGGCAGGAAGGGAGTTTTCAGACTTCCTAACATATAAAGAACATGTCTAACATATAAAGAAACAGGTCAAATGTTGGTATCCTTCATGACTTGCATGCTAGTTTAGGAGCCCACAGATTCTGCCCACCGACACTTCCTTGTCTCTCAGTATTTGCCTCTACAGAGATCACTGAAGTCTGCTTCTTGATCAGGACAGTCTGGTAAACAAAGCTATCCTTCCCACATCTGCTTTTAAGAGCTTGGTAGAGAGAGAGAGAGAGAGAGAGAGAGAGAGAAAGGAAGAGAATCCAAAAATTTGGGGAAGCAAAACCAAGGATCCCAGCCGGCAAACAGGAAGTTTGGCTAGCTTTCATTCTCCTTTCCCTTACTTACCCAACTATGGTTATGAGACATACTGCTGGTGCATTATTTCGAGTTAATCTGAACCACATAATCTTATCATCACGTTTTCCCAGAACAGAAAACAGAAAAGGGGTGTTGTCTTACCTGAACGCCTTCTCCACTGATTGGGTTATTTCAGTCTTCCTGCTCAGAGAGATTAAGTCAGAGCTTTAGTCATGCCTCCTTTTGGGTGTGTCTTCCCAGTTTTGACGAGGCGAAGGATCCTGACAAAGTCTGACGCAATGACTCCAAAAATAAAAAAATGACAATACACAAGCCTAGACACCTGTCCAAGGGAGGGTGTGGATTCTACACCACCATGCTGAGAAAAGGCGTTCAGGTAAGACAATGTCCCTTCTCCAGTATGGTGGATGTAGAATCCACTGATTGGGACATACCAAAGCCCCCCATGTCCCTTGGGGGGGAAGGTCTAGGCTGGTGTCTCCCTAGAGGAAACGAACTGTTGAAGAACCCGTCTGCCAAATGCGGCGTCCACCGTGGCAAACCCATCAATCTTGTAGTGTGTGATGAATGAAGATGGGGATGACCAAGACGCCGCCCTACAAATCTCCTCTACAGAAGCCTGGGTAGACCAGGCTGCAGAGGTTGCTGTGCTGCGCGTGGAGTGAGCTGTGATACGAGTTGGGACCGGAAGTGACTGGGAGGCATATGACCTAGCAATACAAGCCCTGATCCACCTGCCAATGGTGGAATAGGAAACCTTCCTGCCCATGGCAGATGGCTGAAAAGAGACAAACAAGGCCTCCGACTTGCAAAAGGACCCAGTACGCTTGACGTAGAGGCGCAGAGCCCTGCGTACATCCAGCTTGTGCCACTGGCGTTCTAGCCTGTGAGAAGGATTTGGACAGAAACTTGGTAAAACTAGATCCAATGATCTATGAAAACCGGTGTTCACTTTGGAGATAAAGGAGGGGTCTAATCTAAGGACCACTCTGTCCTCATGGAAGATACAGAGATCTTCCCTGACTGAGAGGGCGGCCAATTCCGAAATCCTTCTGGCCAAAGTGATAGCAACTAAAAATGCCACTTTCAAGGAGAGAAAATGCAGAGAGCAAGATTGGAGAGGCTCGAAAGGAGCAGTGGTTAAGGCCTGCAACACAGTAGGTAAATCCCAAGATGGGTATTTATGTACTGTGGGAGGACCGGAATTGGCTGCCCCTTTAAGAAAAGCAAAGATCGCTGGTAATGAGAAAGTGGACCCAGAGTATCACAGGTGAGGACCGTGGACAAGGCCACAACCTGCCCACGGATGGTGTTAGTGGACAAGCCCTTGGAAATGCCCCCCAGCAGATAATCTAAAATGTTAGGGACTGTAACTGAAAGAGGGTCCAATTTGCACGAGGTGCACCACTGGCAGAAATTTGTCCAAGTGGCGTCATAGATCCGGTTCGTCGAGGGGCGTCTAGAGGCCTGGATCATAGAGATCACCCCCGAGGAATAGGCCTGCCTAGCTAGACTCTCCCGCTCAAGTGCCAAGCAGCTAATTGGAGCCACTGAGGGTCCGGACGCAGGAGCTCCCCCTGATTGAGAGCTACTTGGTCTGGGGGGAATCTCCACGGCGGAGACAGAGACAGATCCACTAGGTCTGCAAACCACAGGCATCGAGGCCAATATGGAACAACCAATATTACTTCCACCTGTTCTAATATCAGCCTGTGAATGGTGGCTTGTAACAGCGGGAGGGGAGGGAAGGCGTAGAGCAGACCCTTGGGCCACTTGCACTGAAGGGCATCCGTCCCCTCAGCCCCCCTTGTCAGGAACCTGGTGAAGAATCTGGGGAGTTGGACATTGGACGAGGAGGCAAACAGATCCAGGCATGGCCTGCCGAACCTGTTCACTATCATATCGAACAGCCTCGGATCCAGGTGCCATTCCGAGTGGTCCACAGTCACCCTGCTCAGGGAATCTGCCTGTTGGTTTGCCTCCCCCAAAATGTGTTCCGCTCTGATTGAGCCCAAGTGGGCCTCTGCCCACAAACCTACCTCCGTGGCCTCCGGCAGGAGAGCCCAGGAATGTGTCCCTCCCTGCTTGTTGACGTGAGCCTTGGCTGCCACGTTGTCCATCAGGACTAGCACGTGCTTGCCTGACACTAGGGAGGAGAAATGGAGGAGAGCCAGATGAATCGCCCTGAGTTCCAGCCAATTTATATTTTGGTTGAGGTCCGCCCTAGACCATCGCCCCTGGGCCAAATGGGTCTGGAGGTGAGCCCCCCAATCGAACAGACTGGCATCTGTGGTCAGGACGAGCCTGAGGGGCTCCTTGAAGATGGTACCCTTGGACATGGCTGCGGAAGACCACCACTGGAGGGATGAGAGAATGTGGAACGGAACCTGGACCTTTCTGGAGGAGGCGCTGAGGTTCTGCTTCTGAAAGGGGAGGAGGAACTACTGGAGGCTCCTCGAGTGTAGTCTTGCCCACGGGACTATGCCCATGCAAGATACCATCTTTCCCAGGAGCTGGGACAACTGTACCAGAGGAACCGTCCTCGCACCCCGAATCTGGGATACCAATTTCCGAATGCTCAACCGTCGCTCCTGGGATAGATAGACCCTGCAAAGGTCGAAGTCTATCAGTACTCCTAGATGGAGTAGTCATTTTGTGGGGGTAGTGTGGCTTTTCCTGAAATTCACCGAAAACCTATGATCCTGAAGGATCTGAATGGTGGTCGACAGATCTGATCTTGCTGACTGAAGGGACCTGGACTGTACGAGGATGTCGTCCAGGTAGCACTGTACGCACACTGGCATCATCCGAAGGTGGGCTGCCAATACCGCTAAGACCTTCGTAAAGACCCTTGGGGCTGAAGACAGGCCAAATGGAAGGGCCTGGTATTGGTAATGCTGGTGTGCGTAACAGAAGCGCAGGAACCTGCGGTGCTCCTGGGAGATTGGGATGTGGAGGTAGGCCTCAGTAAGATCTATGGAGGATAGAAATTCTCCCTTCCTTATACTGGCCAGTATTGACTCTAGGGTCTGCATCTTGAACCTTCTGTATACTAGAAATTGGTTCAGATCCTTTAAGTCCAGTATCGCCCTCCATCTTCCTGATGCCTTGGGGCCCACGAACAGGATGGATTAGAAACCTGTTCCAATTTGATCCCTTGGGACTGCCTCTATGGCCCTGATTTCTAAAATATGTTTGATGGTGGTGGACACCAGACGTGCTTTTGAGGGATTCCATGATACTGGGCACTGTAGGAAGCGATCGTGTGGGAGCGCATAAAACTCAAGTGCCAGACCCCGTCTGATGGTGTCTCTGACCCAAGAGTCAGTGGTGGTCTGCTCCCAGACCTGGTAAAACTGCTCCAGGCACCCTCCTATCGGAAAATCCCTGATGGCGTCACTTGGAGTGTCTGTAGGGACAGCCCCCGGAACCTCTGAAGGGACGTTTGGCCTGCGACTGACCCCTGGCTCCGGAGCTCGGGCGGTCCTGTTGTCAATCCTGCCTCTGAGGGAAGGATCGTGAACCTCTGGGCCAATCCCAGGACTGCCCTGCTCGAAAGGGCTGTTGCCACTCCCACAATCCCGAGGGACGGAAGGACTGCCTACGGAAATCCTGCTGTGGCCGCCTGTCAGACTTCTTGGAGGGATGCACCAGAACCTTGCGCTTGTTCTTACCCTCGACCACGTGTGGATCAAGAATAGGGCCAAACAGATCTTTCCCGGCGTACTTGGCTGTAGAGAGACGCCATTTGGCCTTTAGATCTGTTCTCCACAGCCTCAACCACAGTAGCCTGCGAGAAGCCACTGTGGCAGCGATGGATCGGGCCGAGCACTTGGCCGAATGGAGAGAGGCGTCAGCCATGTATTGAGAGGCCTCCACCAGCTTGACAAGTGTCTGGTGTACTCTGACCTGATCGGGGGGAACCAGGGTCTGAAGATCACGGAACCACATGATGGCCGCTCTGGCGAAGAAGGAAGCAGAAGTTGCGGCCTTTATGGCCAGCCCCGAAGCCTGATGGGCTCTTCTACAGGAGAACTCAAACTTCTTGTCCTCTGCCTTCAGAATCTCTGCCATGTCATCTGAGACGGCGGAATTAGAAAACAAAGAAATTAAGGGAGGGTCAACCGTTGGGACCGCAAGTATGGAGGCGAATGAAGGAGAGACATTGTACAATTTCTTCTCCATACTACTTTCTTTGGTGTTAGTGGCCAGAGATGACCACTGGGCCTCAACCGCATCCCGAAACATGAAGGGGCAAGGAATTTGTTTTTGGTCCACAACCTTCACCGCAAATAAAGGATTGGACTCCTGATCTGCAGAGGTAGGTTTTTTCCTCCTGAACTGAGGTCAGGTTGGTGGTAGCACAGGCCTTCAAAAGAAGGGATTTAAAGACAGATGGGTCAAAAAGACACGAGGCAGATGCCTGATTGGGCGTTGCCTCCTCATCCTCTGACACGGGAGTGTCAGCTATAGCCAAATCCATGGACTCCCCCTCTCCTACTTGAGATGAAGTTTCAGAGACATCTGAACCTGGCGCCGTGGTGCATCCCGGCAGAGAAGAGGGACTTGTAGGGGGAGGCAGAGGTTGGGAGAGACCTGCGAACTCCTGGAGGAGGACATAAATTGAACAAAGGCATGGTGCATGAATGTCTGAAACTGGCTTTGAGACCACATATCCCCTTGGTCCCTAGGGATAGCCCCCACCACTGTTGGAGCATGAACAACTTTGGGGCCCTGCTGTAAGGAGGGGGAAGAGTGAGAAGGACCTGCCTGTTTGGTTGCCCCCAGAGGAGAACTAATCCAGGTGGCTTCTTGCACAGGTGCCAATGGAAACTCCAAGGTAGCAGTATCCAGTGCGGCGGGGGAACCGGTTCAGCCCCGCTGGATAGGAGCCGCTGTGCTTTGGAGAATTCCCTCTCCAGTGCCTGGTGCCTCCTTGAGGCCTCTCGCTCGGCTGTCTTGGAAGTCTCTTTAGTAGACAAATGCTTGGTTTTGGCTTTTTTCTTTCCCCCTGCTTCCAATTCAGTAGATCTGCGCTTTGACTGTGTAGGGGGTGTACCAGAGACTTGTGTTGCCTGGGGTGAGGAACTGTCTGCCATTGCGACTAGATAGGGCCTAATTGAGGATATCTAGCGAAAAAGGGGACCAAGGACGCAGATCAATAGTCAGAGATGGAACGCACCCGTTCCTCACACTGAACAAAAGAGGCAATCGGCAGAACAGTCAGGCAGGTCAGTAGGCCTGTCCAATTAGGCCTGGTGGCTAAAGGCCACTACTAACAGTAACAGGCAGTCAGAATAACTCTTACTCCAGAACAGGGCCGAGGGCAATATCGAGTCCACTGATATTGTTATCTATTTATAACAGCCTCCTATATCCAACCTTTATTTATTTATTTAATATTATTATTATTAATAATATTATTTCTAGTAAAGAAACAGTCAGAAACAACCCCTTGAATATATGCGATTGTCTCCGTTGGGCCTGCCAACGCTGTAAGCCGCCCTGAGTTCCCGGAATAGGGCGGCATAGAAATTTAATAAATAATAATAATAATAACGCAGTCCCGGATAACCACTGGAGGTCCAGTCTAGCCTGCACAAACCGGTCTGGAGGTCAAAATGGTGTCCGCCTATGGACCTCAGAGCCGCTTGAATACAACCCGCTATCTGGTCCCCCGCTCAGACCTAGCAGCCCAGGTCAAGGCGACAGTTTCTCCGAAAAGCGGCCTAGCAGGCCCTAATCCAAGATGGCGGCCGTCAGCGGGAGTCTGTAATGGCGACCACCTGGCGACCACGCGGTCAAAATGGCGGCTGCAATTCCTCGTATCTCTGGCGAGGGAGACGGGCTTGAAATAATAAGGGGAAATGAAGAATGACGTGAGGCAGGGTTCCCTGCTCCCCCCCTGTCCTGGAACCTGAGGTTTAGGGACGTGAAAGTCTGCGATGCATCCAATGCCGGAGCCCCATGCACCTGGAGCTCAGATGGAGATCCGCCAGCTGTATAAGTCCACTCGCCGTGCAGAGGTGTCGGAAAAAACGGGTGGGAAACTACCAGAGAGTCCTGCTTGAGGGAGGCCTAAAGGCCCCGAGGGGAGGAGAAGAGCCCTGCCGGAGCCCAAGAGACTCGAGGTTCGAGGAAGGACAGAGTCCTTAAGAAATTAGCCAAAACCCAAACAGCTATAAATTTAGAAAATTTAGAATCAATTTGGAGCAAAAAAAACAAATTAAAGTGATCAAAATAGAATATTCCAATGGAGCCAAGAAAACTGTGTGCTGCTGAGCCTAAGACTAAGTCAAAACTGGGAAGACACACCCAAAGGGAGGCGTGACTAAAGCTCTGACTTAGTCTCTCTGAGCAGGAAGGCTGAAATAACCCAGTCAGTGGATTCTACATCCACCATGCTGGAGAAACAAATTGCAGTTCTCTTATAGTGTAACTTCCAATGATCACATACAATACGTAAGAAAACTTCCATAGGCTAGATGAGCTCAGTGGCCCAACTAACCAGTGGTGGGATTCAAATATGTGAACAACCAGTTCTCTGTGTGGATGCCACTTCCAGACGTCCATTCTGGGCCTGGGCAACAAAACATTAGCTACCAGTTCTGCCAAAGTGGTGCGAGCTGGCTGAATCCCACCACTGCAACTACAGTAACCCATAACCATTGACATGGACAACCTATGGCTCTTAAGATATGGATCCGCATTTATTTTCCTGCCTTGCCTAGGAAGGCTAGGACTTGAAACTGGATCACAGACTAGTGGAATACACAGGGTCCCGCTGCCTCAGACCAAAATTTCATCTAATCCAGTATTTTTGTTTCAAATGGGGTGTCATTCTTGGGTTAATGTCATGGTTCTGATAAATGAAACCAGTTAAAAGAAATTCAAGGCAAGATTTCTTCCTTAAAGAACATTTTATTAGGAAACAAAGTATCGGCACTTACATATTTGAACCCAAGTATGAGATTCCCTCCTCCCAGATACAAAGTAACAAATTGCAATTCCAACCCCACAAGAGCTGTCATAAATCACATTCTACATTGTTAGCTAGCTAAACCTTCAGGCATTTACCCCATCCCCCCCTTCTACCTCTGAACTCTAAAAGAATAGAAAGACACATTAAAAGCAAAAGTAAAAATGGCTGCTGGTTCTCACTTGTCAGAGCGACGACATCCATTGTCACAGCGTTGACGTCAGGCTTCTAATAGCAATGTCTGCAGGGATCCCATACTGAAAACAATAACTATTGTGTTTTCTGAAATTCTTGTGTTGCCGGCTAATTTAGAATCTGCAGATACAGAGGCCCAGTATTGTGTTAATTTAAATTGTCCCCATTAATTCCAATGCTAGAGGTCCTTCCCAATTGTCACAGTAAAGCCAAGTGACAGGAGCGTCTTAAGAATTCAATGCACAAAGGAATTGCTTTTGTTGGATAGGTTTTATAGCCCTGCAACCTCTTTTTTCCCCCTCTCCTACTCAGAGTTGCTCGGTTCAGGCACCAGCAAGGGAAGGCTACATTTTCTACGGTAGCAGGCACTGGGCACCTGCTATGACAAAAGAGGGAAATAACTACTTAACAGGTTTTGCCACAGAAAGTTTGTTATCTCACAATTTATAACAGTAAATAGAAAGAGCAACCTTATCTAAACAGTCTCTCTTTCAGATGTTAATTTAAAAATACAGGTCAATCACAAGACATCTTATCTATTCATCTGTACAGTCCAACTAAATAGGAAGGCTCTCTTAGGATACAGTCTCTGCGTATTTGTCAAAAGTCACAGAAAGAAACGAATGCTTCTGGATAGGACCATATTATGGGCCAGTGAGTTCTGCACTCTAATTAATATATGTAGCCGCAAGGAGGCTGACCCTAAATTAAAATCATCCCCTCCCTCCCATCCATCAAAAGGAAGATCAGACAGGGAAAAATATTAGTTGACATTTCTTTAATATGACAGGCAAATTATGTGGGAGGGGGAAACTTTGTCTTCCTTTGATATCGATCCTGTATATTGAATTAAGAGCACTGCATTTCAAGTCATGTCTACTGAAATTCTGACCATCCCTGAATCAGATGAGAACACAGAAAATAATGTGTGCTTATTTAAAGACATGCTATTAAATAAGCTTTGCAATTACACTGGAAAAAATTGATCATACTATTCAGGTACCTTTTGCAAAATGTATTCTACTTGTACTTGTGTAGCTTGATCTTTCCTTCTTTACCTCCCTCCCTCTTTCCTTGGGTTCAAGGCAGTCCATGTTTTTTTCTACCATTTAATTTTGTTAATTTTTGTCTCAATTATCCTGTAAGTTAGGTCACATTTTCAGAGAGAATGACTGGGCCCTGCTGGCCTTATGGGGACTTGTATCTGTGTTTCCCCAAGTCCCAATCCACAGTCACTACATCATGCTAACCCTCTTGTTCCTGAGTTTCAATAAGCTATACAGAATCCAAATGTACCTCTGGCAATAACTGCATGTTCATTTCTAAAACTGTGTTGAGCTTCCAATATGCTCAGACAATAACATCAGATTTGATATGCTCTTCGGTTGTTTTCAGCAACATTCTCCAACCTGGTGCCCTCCAGATGACCTGGACTAATATTTCCAGAATTTCTGATCATACTAGAGGTCCAAATGAGGAACGTTGGCAACAGGAAAAGTGGTTCTGCACTGGCTCACATTCTTTCTTGCTCTATTTTATTGCTGCACTATTTTCCATTGCTGCTTCTCGTGGGCTGGAATTAATCATATCTGGCGTATCATAATGCCTCAGTAGGATGCTATTTACTGAGCAGCCCCTGTATTTTCTCAATGGATTTCTCATCACCCTGGAAAGCGCTTGCCTGTTTATCAAAACTCCCAGTTAGATAATGCAGAAGGGTCCCTGCAAGTTCCACAGAACAGTGAATGGAAAAACAGTAAATTCCTTCCATTTAGGAACTCTCTCTCTCTTGTAATTAATTAAACCAAAAGGCAATGCATTTCTCAAGGATACTTGCTGGTGGAGAAATAAGTACTGAGCATTCAATACACTGGAACTTTCGCTGAATCCCAGATAGACCACTTGCAGTTCCCAATATGATCTTTTGCATTTCAAACAATGCAACTGAATTGCAAAAAAAAAAAAAAAATCTGACAGTGTAATTCCCTGCTATTTTGAAAGACCTGTACATTGCAGTATATTGTAAAGTGGGCTTACTGTAATAAAAAGCAAAAAACCCCTGCAAAAATCTTGAAAAATTAGAAAATCCTCAACTTAAATAATCCCCAACTATTTGCTATCAAAGCCTGACCCCTGCGATCCTTGATCCCATCAAAATGTACACCCCTTAACAGCGTATCAAGTGGTTTACCATAAAATTAACAGAAACAACAAAATACCAAATGATAGGGAAAAGGAAAATAATCATCCTTACCAAGCAACGTTCATACAGAGAAGACCTACATGAAGATATCCCTAGAAATATCATGGTATATGATTCATGAATTTGAATCTTTACTGGCATTTATTCACCTTTTCACCCTGTCCAGATGTTGGTTCAGAACTTGCACAGCCTCCTCCACTATGCAAAAAATAGAACTGACTGTCCTCTGAAATTATTTTAATTATTTACTTATTAAATCTGTATGTTGTCCATCTCACTGTTAAGCAAATATTGGTGACACCCAGCTTCAAAACACCGGATGGGCCATCTTTGTGCTTTAAATAGATACTAAAAAGTACAAAACAGTGCCTTGAGAATCCCTACATTACAGGCAACCAAATGCATCCCACTGTAACATGGTACCCTCAACCCCAGCTCTAAAGACAATCCAATAAAACATGAGGTCGAAAGCAGCTGAGAGACTGAACAAACTCTTCCCTTAGGTCAGGGGCCTTCAAATTTAGCCCTTTTATGACTTGTGAACTTCAACTCCCGGAATTCCTCAGCCAGTGTGCCTGGCTGAGGAATTCCGAGAGTTGAAGTCCACAAGTCATAAAAGGGCCAAGTCTGAAGACCTCTGCCCTAGGTGATCCTCTACCAGAGTACCCATAATTAATTTTGTCCCCAAATTCAGTCTGAATGAGACTGAAAAAGGTTGAGATCTTTCTCCTCCAATAAGATTTGCAGGTGTGCAGATACCACTATTTGCCCAGAGTCATCTTATAGAGGAGATGGGAGGGATAAAAATTTAATAAATAAATAAATATTAAAAATTATCTCAAACTGCTTTGCTTTAAAAAAAAATAGGCATGAATGACTGAGCTCAGGTTGATAAATTTGTCTGGAGGCCAGGATTTTTTCAGGCCAATTATAACACAACACAACACAGTAACAGAGTTGGAAGGGACCTTGGAGGTCTTCTAGTACAACCCCGTTCCGGCAGGAAACCCTATACCATTTCAGACGAGTGGCTGTCCAGTGTTTTATCTCCTTTACTGCCAGTAGATCTACTCCATCATGTCCAAACATATAAATTGCTCCTAGATTCATCTAGTTAATGGCTAGATCCCCTGTCAATCCCAAGTCTTGAGTTCTCCAATGCCATCCTTGACAACCAACTTGGTCACAGAACTCACCGGGCAGCAAAGATGGGTGGTACACCTCCAACAATAAGTCTACCTTGTTATTTCAATGGCAGGAAAAAGCCTTTATAGACTAACCCAGTTCATCATAGAGGTTTCCAGCTGAGTGAAAAAGGCCCAGAGAGGATAAAAGTCCACAACCATCTACAGTACGTGCTCCGACTCTTAATACTTAATTCTTCTCTTCTGACATGAGAATACAGCAAGTGTGGCTCTTCCAAACTGGCATTTGCAAAGAACTTTATAGCCATTACCAAGCAAAGAAAGTTTCAAAACCTGTTACTGTATTAACTGCAATGCTCATATGTAGACAGCTACCTAATATCTCTTCAAGGGAGGGGGTAATACATCAGAGGCCCACTTAGAGTTGCGATTCCTTGCCAGCCAGTGGATCTGGCAGCTGACTCTGAGGAATCAGATGAGGAGGAGGGACCTGGAGTGACATTGGAGTCAAAGAAAGGCTCTGAGGAGCTCCAAGACTTACAGTCAGATGAGGAGCCTGGCCCCTCTACTCGCGCTCAGGCTGAGACACAGCTGTGCTGGGAGCCTGAGTTGGATAGTGATGAAGAACAGTTGGAACAAATCCAGGATGTACAAAAGCACAGGCAAGAGAAGTGAGTAGGACAGAGGAATGCAATGGGGGCGGCTCCAAAGGCAAAGGAGAAGGCCTTAGGAAGCCATGCATTGGCTGAATTATAAAAGGGAAGGTGTGGAAGGTGCTGGTTGCCAAAGGCAACCGTTTGTGTTGAGGATCAAGTTTCTGTGGACTGTGTTTGTTTGCCTTGAACATTGACTCAGGTCTGTGAGAATAAAAGGGGTTGGTTTTTTCTTGCAGTTCCTGCCTGTTTCTTGGAAGAGGGGTTTCTCCTTGTGAGCATAACAAGGGCTCACGTAGGCTGGGACAGAATACTTAACTGGATTGTTACAATCCCACATTTCTCAGTGTAGCACAGATTCATTTCTGAGGGACAACTGTGTTTTCCAGAACCATTAAGATCCTTGGAAGATTCCTGAATGAAGCTAATGCGTCAGCCCAAAAAGCATGTTCATTCTAAAGAATATTTAGAAGACAAAATCAGCTTTTAGTTGTCCCTTTTTTGATGTGGAATGCTTCAGATTATCTCTTCGTGAGATTGTTTTCAGCCCTAGTTATAAGCATTAGCAAGTATTTCTGGAATTGCGCACAAAAGGGGAAAAATAGATTTCACCATGGAAATTATGAGTATCTTCACCATAAACCAAAGCTAGTTTACAACAATTGTTTATTTATGTATTCTTAAACCCAGAAATAAATGAATAAATAGCCTCCCCATGGGAGCCTGGGAATTGTACTTCTGTTTAAAGGGATGAGGAATCTCTGAGGATAAAGAGAAATTGGGACTTTTTTTTTTTTTTAGCACAGTAAGGATTCTTTGGAAGTACCTTTTACTGCATTTGATCTAGGCATTTTTATATTTTTCTCTTCTCCTGTAAAACCTGCTTGAGGACAATGTATCTTGTTCCTTTTGATGCGCCTTAATAAAATAAAATCCATCTCCAAGGCACATGAATGTAAGTTGCCAAAGAGGGTTTCTCTGCTTGCTGGAATCACTTCCCTCCTTTCTCCCCATCCTCTCTTCATGTTAGGAAGGCAAGCACAGCCCTTTCCAAAACAGCTCCTGCATAGCCGCTGGTTTCCAGAACATGAGGTAGCAGCAAGAAATAGAGTATTAAAAGAATAGTGATGGGATAGGGGTAGGCAACCTTGGCTCTTTTATGACTCGTGGACTTCAACTCCCAGAATTCCTGAGCCAGCACGTATGCACAGAATGCCCATTTCACACCAACAGATACACAGAAAGGCACTAGCTCAAAAAAGGGCAAGTGAGCCACCAAACTGCACTGGTGAATACATAGATACCAATCTGTGGACTCATGCAGCTCCCTGATCAGGTACTAATCCAGATGAACAATTTCAATCCCCTTCCCTTCCCTTTGCCTAGACTAGCTGGGTCAAGCAAAGGCCCCTTGAGGACAGGGCACAATACCGCCTCCTTGAGAGATGACAGAACCACCCTCTCTCAAGAAACTACTAACCATCACACAGACCCATTCATGAATCTCCTCCTGGGAAACCTTAACCAACCAAGAGGAACATGGATCTAACTCAGCTAACAACTGCAAATGCCCTGTCCACTTCCTCAAGTGCACAGGATCAAACTCTCCAGACAACCTTGCAAAACCTAGACGCCTTCCCCAGTCTCCACTGGTGCTGCTCTCAGTCGAGAGCTGAGTGAATTCCAGCATCTCAAGTTCCATCAACTCCACTATCCTTGAAAAGTGTGAGGTTTGAGGAGCGCTGAACTGTGCAACCAGCTTTCATAAGATATGCTTGCAAATGGGCAAGTTGACAGCATTTTCTTTTTATTTCCATTGGGGGGTGGGGGTGGGCGGGAGAACACCGTTATTTCAAATGTGAGGTTTGAGTTGCCTTTTAGCAACTTAGGCTGGCCAGTTTTGCCTTCCCCCAAACATTGTAACAGCTGTCTGCTGAAAAAGCCTTGGAGTTCTCATGAACCAAACTGACCTCCAAGTCCCAGCTGAGCTGCTGGGGTATGGAACAGGAAGTGTCGTGTGTTTCCTCTGTCACAGCATCATACCACCACCCCAGCCTTCAAAAATGTCTATGGAGATTCTTGGTCATCCAGCCCATGGTTGTCCCAAAGGTGCTCTTTCCAAGAGGCAACTGGACTATCTTGTTTTTTCTTTGAAGACATTTCACTTCTCATCCAAGAAGCATCTTCAGCTCTGACTGGATGGTGGGGAATGAAAGGATTTTTATTCCTTGCAGAGAAGCACTTTGTGATGAACACACTTTGAATGGTGCGAGAGTATGAACGGATTTCCAGAAAACATTGCAGACTACAGGAGCCATTTGCACTTCAGTTTGAGAGGCGGACAACCACAGACTCAACAGCCTGCATTTGTCTTCAACAGTGAAGGGACACAGGGCAGAAAACATCTTACAGCCAAGAAGGCTCCACACCCATTTGCACCACCCAGGTGACCCTGAGGACACAGGTAAATGTCCAAGTGGCCTGAATGACTCTCTAAAAGAATGCAAATGACCAGCTGTCTGCAAGGAATAGAAACTCTTCCATTCCCCGCCATCCAGTCAGAGCTGAAGAAGCTTCTTGGATGAGAAGTGAAAAGTCTTCAAAAGAAACACAAGAAAAGTCCAGTTGCCTCCTGAAAAAGCACCTTTGGGATGCCCAGTCTTGAAAGTTACACTTTTATCTCCCAAGAATTCTGAAGAAAATTCTCAGCTCAGTTCCCCAAATGAGCTGTTTATTTATAGGACACTTTCTGAACTTCTGAAGGTAACTTTTCCATATAGCCCTCTTCTCCCCTCCTGTCCCTTCCAGGTGGCAGAATAGGTGCTTTGCTGGCTGAACCCAGAACGTCCAGCTGAACCTAGACCTTCTGATTGAACCTAGAACCTCCTGCCACCCAGTGGGCCTTTCACAGGGAGCAAGAGCAGATATGCCCTGCAGGGTGATCACCCACTTCCAGCAGAAATGGGTGATCACCTTGAATCATAAGCCAAGATTAGGAAAACTCCTTTTCAACTCTCTATTGCATGGAATTATTCATCTCATATTTCCAAAGTCAGCCAGGCCAAGAAAAAAAAAATAGCCTTAAACCAGAGATCCCCAACCTTTTGGGCATCAGGGACCAGTTCCGTGGAGAGAGGATGCGTGGTTTTGTGTGCTGCCTGCATCCCGCAGATGGGGCTTTGCTTGTTTGTGCAGATCAGTTGCTGGCATGCTGCGGCCCAGTACTGGTCCACAGACTGAGGGTTGGGGACCCCTGCCTTAAATCACAAAGGAACAGGGAATTGAGTCAAGAACAGTTGATTTTATAGTATTATCAGCAGCCTCCCAACACTCCACCAAGTTTTTCAAATGAAACTTTTCTTTCCCATTTATAAGCAAAGCAAGAAGTAAGGGGTCAAGGCCCTTGGTCCCTCCATATAAACTTATATAGAACTAGAGTCACGCTCATAATGGTGCCTGAAGTTCAAGATGTCGTCTTAAGGGATAAAAAGGAAATTGACAGAGATCTCAAGACTCTTCCATTTTTTTCTGGTGGCTGAAGAGAAATTACAAAGGGATCAAATCTAGAGTCTCTAGAATAGGAAGGGAGAAGCCACAACTTTCCAGATATCTTGGCCATATGCCCCGTGGGTGGAGCTGATGTGAGATGGAAAATACCTAAAACATTTGCACTGTTAAAGCTTCTCTGTCCCTGTCTAAACTGAAAACAATCAAAAGTTTTATTTATTTATTTATTTAGACCGAGCTCTTTGGTAGCAGGCATGACTTGTGGCTCATCAAATGTGATATTTCACAGGAAGACTTCAAACCTAATTAAGAGATTATTAGAAAATAAAGGGTTGTTTTTTTTCCTCCCCCACAGGCAAGTTCCTGCTAGCTCCTCCAGTCTACACCTCCCTGGCACGGCTCCCCCTTATTAGCACTAATCAGAATTGTCAGTCTCATAGCAATAAACTTGCAATGCTATTTAGTTAACAGCATTTCAAGCTCAACTGGGAGCTAACGGCATCACGCAGCCAAAATCAAGGGCAGTGCCAGAACCAGATGTGTAATTCAATTGGGTACATTTGCTTTCTGTGGGTGTAATTTTTGGGATGCCAAGAGCTCTAATTGCACAATATAAATCCAATGGTTTGCATGTGACTTTGCATAATTGTGCTTCTCCTGGAGATGGAGAAAAGGACCGGAAATCAAGCCACTGGAAAGCTTGTTCAACTTCACCCACCCTCTTCGTGAATTTTCACCAGGCACTTCCCACTCACTCTAACATGGAAACCTACAAAAACAAAAAGCTAAAAATCCTGGAATGCTAATTTCAACTCTGCATTGTCAAAACCAGTGGTTATCATCACGGCACTCTGGAGGACACACACACATCCCCCAGCACTAGCTATATATTCCAAACTTAAACTGCTCTTTAGAAGTAACATTCTAATTCTCCATCTTAGAATTCATGCAGCATTTAAACAAGAGGGTGGCTGTCGTTTCACATTCACCTTTGAAAGTTCTAGAAGAAGAAAAACAAAATCTCTTATTGCCACTGGAATATCTGTGGAGATTCTCAATCATCCAGGTAATGATTCTCTCAGAGGTGTTTTTCAAAAGGCAATTGGACTTTTTTTTGGAGGGGTTGTTCTTTGACTGCAGGAAGGATTTATACTCTTTGCAGACCAGATGATTGCAAAGAATACAAATCCTTCTATTCCCCACCATTCAGTCAGAACTGAAGAAGCTTCTTGGATGAGAAGCAAAATGTTTTCAAGGGGAAAAAAAACCTAAGTCCAGTTGCTTTTTGGAAAGCACCTCTGGGTGCACCTGGAAAGGTCACTCATAAAACCTCCAATGCTTCTCAAAGATAGTCGTAGAAATCAAGTGTGACTAGGAGTTGAGGATGTATTTAGCAACCAGCTCAATACAGAATCAGCAGAACAGACAAATGCCTTTGAAATAATAGAAAATATTTGTAGCTCAAGTTTTAGATTTTAGCAGTGGTTTGTTCTCCAGGCTTGTTTCAATATAGTTTCTGAAAGTTACATGAAAGAAACCAGACCATTCGAACTGCCAATCAACAAGAGAGCCAATCAGCTGCTCAGAATTTAAATATAGCTCCAAACGAACAACCAATCACACGACCAACTGACCACACTGGCACACAAGACATTTATTGACTTAGGAAAATAGGACAAGAAAATATTGCTGATGATGATGTTACCTAGTCTGGTAACGAAACGTTCAGAAACTAAATTGAAACAAGCTTGGACAGCAAACCACAGCCAAAGTCAAATGCCTTCCCTATAATTAAGGTATAGGATGTGGTTTCTAGAGTTCCACCCAAATCCAACTGAGAACTAGAGAAACGGTTACATTCAAATGGCTAGTGATTACCCAATAAAATGCAAAAGGATTCATTTTATATAAAAAGTTAAAAGGGTGGTCAGAAGGAGCAATACAGAGATCCATCGTAACAATAGTAACATAGGCCACTCTGAAAGCAACAAGTGCTTTTGTTAACCAACTGGAAAGTACCTCAGTACAAAAAAAAAAAAAAAAGAATGGGGGCACATGTGTCCTGTAGGCTGGCTATCCTGTTTTAGAAGAGGCACCCCAGTGTCTCTTAACTGCCCAAGAAACAAGTAGCTTTAGCTAGTAGGTTCCAGGAAAAAAAAGTCTGAAAAGAGCTTCAAGTATTGATATTGTAGTCAAGTGCAGATTTTGACTTAAAAGATCCATAATACAGGCAGACAGCCGCGTGGATTGGCTGGCTGGGCCTGCTGGAAAGAGATAACAGGCAGAAGCTATGGAGCCATTCTGCGATTCAGCCAAATGGGAATTTATAATAGCACAGCAGTGCTGGCACAGCTCTGCCGTGTCAATCAATCTTTTGCGGGCGGGCTTCCCAAGAGACAGTGTTGGGCCATTGGAGCTTCTGTCTCAAAATGACTTAAAGAGGATGCTGAACAGGGCTGCATAATTATTAGATTCATTTTAAAAATGTCTTGTTCTTAGCCAAATAAGCGTTTTATGCAGAGATAAAAAAAAAAGATTCACCCAAGAGAAGTGGCAACACAAGGCTCCATCTGCACAGGAATCTGTGGAGCCCAGGTTTAAAAGATAGCAGGATCCAAGCAAGAGTTCCCAAAGAGTCTTTGAGCAAACGTTTTGAGTTTGGGTTCAGGATCTGTACTTTAGAGCAGAGGCCTTCAAACTTGGCCCTTTTATGACTTGTGGACTTCAACTCCCAGAATTCCTCAGCCAGCGTTCCAAAGGAGGGGATCACATGACCACAGGATATCGTGATGGACATAGAGTACTATGTTTTATTTATCGGTTATAGTATGTTGTACACCACCCAGAGCCCCTCTTTGAAGGAGGTGGGCGGTTTAGAAATATCCAATATAAATAAATAGGTAAGTAAGTAGAAGGACCAGTTGCAAGTACCACTCATTCAGCACCATCATAAGTTCAAAGAATGAGTGCTTATTAAGGACTGTCGGTCCTGATCTCCATTCCTGGCCCCATCTCCAGTAGGGATTTGACCTCTGACCCCCGGCAAAACAAGAGGAGGGACAAGTTGAGCTACAGGAGGCAGCGTTGAACCTCTTCTACTTTTGCAATGTCAGATCCCCAGCATTTCTGAGATGGCATTACCAGATACCTTCACTGGGGCTGTGTATGGCCCCTTTGCCTTTCTATGTATGCTGCCTACTAAACCCCTGTAAAAGACTAAGCTGAGAGGAAGCCCATCCTTGTGGGGAACCTGAACAGACACAGCGAGTTCCTATTTGCAGTCATAAAAAAAACCACCAGATCTTTGATGTGTTATAACAGGCGCCTTCAAACTTGGCCTTTTTATGACTTGTGGACTTCAACTCCCAGAATTCCTCAGCCAGGCACCCTGGCTGAGGAAATCTGGGAGCTGAAGTCCACAAGTCATAAAAGGGCCAAGTTTGAAGGCCCCTGTGTTATAACTTCTGTGAAGAATATTGAAACGCCCTTTGTAGTAACTTTTTTTCTTCTATTTTTCTTTAACTTTTTTCCTTGCACTTTTTGCTTTCTTTTTTCCATGTTTTGTTTTTTTCTTCCTTACTTTGTATTAGTTTTAGAGTTCAATCTTCTTTAATCTTTTAATCTTATTGAAGTTTTAATAAAAACGATAACATAAGATCACTGTTCTCCTCCACTAAAAATTGTAATAAAATAAAATAAAATAATAAAGTAAAAGAAGAAAAGAAAAGAAAAGAAAAAAGAAAAGAAAAGAAAAGAAACAGCTACTCTGCAAGAACCAGACCAGATTAGGTAGATTTCAATAGCCCTCCAACATGCCATCCAAGTTACACTCTGCATAATTGCAACCAATTTTGTAGCAACACTTGGCCTTCTGGACAAGCAGATGAAGCTGGACTCTATGAAAACCATATCTAGAGTCACAATTTCACTTAACAAGTGTTTTGCTTAACAACCGAGTTGCTGCTCCTAACTATGGTCGCTTAACAAGGACTGAATGGTAAAGGTTGCATAGATTGCGGTTTAAGAAGGATAGGAATTTCTCAGCAGCACCCATCACCATGCTCTATGATAAGGCACCCTGGGAACTATAGTTCAACAAATCTAGAAAATGTGGGTGGGCTCTCCCTGCTCTCCGAGGAACAACCACAGTCAGTAATACTGTATCATCCAGAAACGTGGCTAGTTGTATAGTGAGAACTGTACCAATTTCAAAGAACTTTTAGACCAGCTGGCAGAGAGATTTGTGCCTCTATCTCTTTTCACACCACAAACACTTCCTACAAACAATGGTGGCTGTAATATTTACAAAAGCACGGGAAATGTTAAATACAAACCCGAGTGAGGTGGCTTGGGGCAATGCTACTCTTGAATGCACACACAAATGCTTTCCTATGAATGAAGACACAGAACAGCAGCCCTACCAATTTTGGTAGCTGTGTTGTTAATATTGTGGTCCAACGAGAGGGACAAGAAACACAGACAAATGAGTATTCGGTAGGTAAAGCATGTAGAAGCAGGACCCTCCCCTCTTTCCTACAATTTGTCCTTCATTTTAGTGCATAGCAAAACAGGGGAAATGTCAGGGAGATGACTGAGAAGGGTCTAGAGCAGTGGTTCTCAACCTGTGGGTCGTGACCCCTTTGGGGGTCGAACGACTCTTTCACAGGGGTCACCTAAGACCATCGGAAAACACATATTTCTGATGGTCTTAGAAACCGAGACACAGCTCCTCTATCCGTCTCCGCACGGCTTCGAGCTGGGGGCTGTTGCAGCGCCGGAAATTAGTTCTGCTGGCGCTGGTGCCCTCTTGGCTCTCTCTCTCTCTCTCTCTCTCTCTCTCTCTCTCTCTCTCTCTCTCTCTCTCTCTCTCTCTCTCTCTCTCTCTCTCTCTCTCTCCCTCCCTCCCTCCCTCCCTCCCTCTCCCTGCCTGGGCACTTATCCAACCAGGCTTGGCGGACCCGGCAGACCAGCCCTCCTGACCCCCCTCCCCAGCCAGCTGGAGCCGGGCAGGCCAGCGACCTTCGGAAGTGAGGCGAGGACAGGCGAGGCGCGCTGAGCCCTGAGCGCGGCGGGTGAGTGGGCAGCACACTTGGAGAGCCCTTAGGGTTGGGGGTCACCACAACATGAGGAACTGTATTAAAGGGTCACGGTATTAGGAAGGTTGAGAACCACTGGTCTACAGCAAGGTTGTCAAACTGCTGCATCACATAACCTGTTGCGACTTACCGCAACTTTTTTCCCCTTGCTAGAGCTGGGGTAGGTGCAGCTTCCGCGTGACACATCTGGCCAGCAGGCTGACAGTTGACAACCCTGGTCTAGGGTCTTAGATTGATATGCGGCTGACATTCCCACTCAGGATCATCAACCACCTCAAATAACCTGAGCCAGAGGAAAGGTACATGTATGTTTGAAGACTTCCAGAGGGGAACCTTGGTCCTCTTCTTGTCTCTTGTGACATGCTTGTCTTCCGGCCTATTGGTTCTGACATATTTGCCAGTGTCTATGTTACAGGTGGCTTAATCATGGTTGATTGAACACCTGTCTTTTCACAACATGCAAAGCCACAAGCCATGGCTTATAAGCTCCACTGGCTGGATTCACACAATCTGCTATCCCGAAGTTAAGCAAGTCACATTAGGGCTTAGTCTGATGATGTGTGAACCGGGTCACTGACTCTATGGCTACATATTCAGGTTCTGCCATTCCAGAGTTGATTGAACACCTGTCTTTTCACAATATGCAAAGCCACAAACCATGGCTTATAAGCTCCACTGGCTGGATTCACACAATCTGCTATCCCGAAGTTAAGCAAGTCACATTAGGGCTTAGACTGATGATGTGTGAACCAGGTCACTGACTCTATGGCTACATATTCAGGTTCTGCCATTCCAGAGCGAGGCTCCTCTCTCCAGCCTTTACCTCAGGACTTGCAAAAAATCAAGGTGTGGAATTCTGTGTCTGCAAAGAGCAGATGGCTTTAAAATAGAGAGGTCAGTTAATTGCACAGAGGGAGATTTCTGACCAAAGCTATAAACGAGAGCAATTATTGCGATCACTGCTGTTGGAAAACCTAACTCAGGCTGGCCATCCAGAAAATAAATAAATAATGGTGGATCCCAGTGGCTGAATCATTTAATCAGTCTCATTCAGCAGCCAGCATCTTCTCTGGCAACAAAGAAGCAGGAGACAGCTAAAAATCAATAGCGGTGATACATTTAATATAAATGACAAATAAGAACCATGGTGGACCATTGCTGGCATCAGTTAAGGTTGGTCTGGGCATTAATTAAATGGATAGATGAACAGCAGATGAAGGAGAAGTAAGCCTGGAGAGGTAATGCCTGGAGACGATGAGGCATCATTCCTTAAGAAGCGGCCAGGTTTACTCTCCAATTTGCCAGAGTTAACTCCTAGTCACTTTTGACATTATCATGGCAACTGAAAGTGCTTGCCCACTTCCAGGATTAAAAAAAGCAAAGCAAAACAAAAACCTTTCCGGTCTTTCTAGCACCCTGATATTGGTCTTCAATCCAAATATCAGCCAAGGCCTGCTTCGCTTTTCTAGCTCTACCAAGGTTGGGGAGAGTGTTGCTATTGCCAAATACATAATGCAGGCCATTTAGAACAGAGGTCCCCAACCTTTTGAGCACCAGGGACCGGTGCCATGGAGAAAGATTTTTCCGCAGACCAGAGGGGGTGTGAATACTGCCTCCATACTGAGGATAAAGCTTTGCTTGTTTGTGCGGCCCACTTGCTGGCATGCTGCAGGCCGGTGCCAGTCCACAGACCGGGGGTTGGGGACCCCTGATTTAGAAGACAGAAGTCCAGCTGGGCATTATAGTGTTCCATTCTGATCTCCTAAGAGGCTATAAGTAGAATGCATAAATTAACAGAAATCAAAGCAGCACTAAATAAAATCCTTGTATAAAGTCTCCCAAAACATTCCCGCCAACTATACTTACAGCTCCAAAAGGCTTACCATCTTCTATACATGCCCGGTTCCCAAAACAAGAATCTGTTCCAATTCAGAAATCCAGCCCACTCCTCATTCCTTTCCTTGTGCAGGAAATGGAAAATGCTGCTTCTTGTTTGCTCTCCATTAGGCAATTGAGCTGCAATTGAGCTGCAGCTGCCAGGTGTTCACCGAGGCTGCTAATATGGTTGGCTTGTTCATTTAATTGGTTTTATGTCACTAGCGATTTTAAATATAATTGCAGGCCACTACAGCCAGCAATCTCATTTGTGAGGTGTATATTGTTGAAATAAGAAATTAAACTAGAAAGACCGCATGTTCCTAGGTACAGGTAAGAGAGAAATGCCGTACATATACATAGTTGTTAAAAACTATAGATGCCCAAAGATACTGTTCCAATATCAGGGTGGCTTCACATACCAAATCATTTTGTGATCTGGTTTGGCTTAGCTAGGGCTCCCAGAACTGGACTGCAAAAAGTTACCGACAAACATTAGATGGCAGCAAAGTGAATAAGGGGACTCTTACATCTTTGCTGCCATCTTTTGGTCAATGGGATTTTTACAATATGGATCTGGTAGCCATAAACCTAGCACCAGGTGTTTGGATTATCAAACAAAATATGTGGCTTCATGTGGTGTGGGAAGCCAATTGTGTTTGGCAAAGTGTGGTTAAATGGCATGGCATGGCATGGCCTGACTGTAGAACCCAACCAATGTGGGGATCAGGTCACTTTTTGTCTACCTATATGTGAGGAGTTAAATAAAAGCTAAACAGCTGCAAACTGGGAGGGGAAACTTTGACTCAGATGTTGTTGGAAGTACAGCTCTTTTCACCCCAACTTAGTCATGCTAGTGAGGGTTGATAGGATTTGGAATCCAGTAACCTTTAGAGAGGGACAGTTCTCCCACAGACCATGATTGCAGCATCAAAGCCAGTATGTAAGAGCAAGGAAGAAACATCTGGATTAAGACTCATTCCCAGCTTCCTAAATCATGTTTCAGGAAGTGTAAATGTCCAGATAATCTCCGGGTTTATTCCAAGAAATTTTCAACATTCCCAAAGACTGTTCTGAAACTCCCTTTATGGCCACTGAATACATACTGAATTAGGTATTCAGTACTCATCTTTCCTGCAAGCTTACAGCTAATTGCAGGCTTAATAGGTTTATAATACCA
Source organism: Bothrops alternatus (assembly GCA_034064705.1). NCBI lineage: Eukaryota > Metazoa > Chordata > Lepidosauria > Squamata > Viperidae > Bothrops > Bothrops alternatus. Next base: position 6,152,938 of record JARGCV010000080.1, read on the forward strand.
ACGACATCGGGGAAACTGATCCAATTAACAGAGAAAACAAGCATGCTTTTCTTTGAGCTTTGTGAAACCTTGGAATTTCCTTCTGTGCTCCATGCTACTTCTTGTTTCACACCTCAGTAACAGAGGAACAGGTGCATTCAGACCAGACCAATATGCTTGTATAAGAAAATAAAAATAACACAGAGATTATTAGCCATGTTTTCATCATTTTCTGAGCACAGTGCTCAATCCATTTTGGAATCTGCATCTTTTAGCCTACCTGCTCAGATCGATGGAGATCTGCAGATTTCTGTTAAGTTTTAGTCCCAAAAGCTAATTCTGGGATGGAGTTTCAAAGCTCTTTCCAATGTTTTTCTTCATCACTTCAGCCAAGGTCAACATGTAAAAGTTGTTCCAATGTCCAAAACTCTAGCCCTTGCACTGTAATTAGAACTTCAACACAAGCACTGCATCTCTTTAGCTGAGACAACAACGCTGATTGTCTGGCATAGTTCCTGGCAACTCACATACCTGGCAGAACACTCCCATCTCTCTAACACACATACTTAACAAGAATATTCTAAGAATGCACATAAATCAAAGAGCTAGTGGATTCAGTGGATAGCTAGTTGGGAATGACCATTAATCAAGCACGCACAGGGGTTCTTGGCTGCAAAACACCACCATTTATGAATGGATCAGGAAGGGAGGGAGGGAGGGAGGAAGGAAGGAAGGAAGGAAGGAAGGAAGGAAGGAAGGAAGGAAGGAAGGAAGGAAGGAAGGAAGGACGGATGGATGGACTATGGATTTCACTTGGTGTATTGGCCAAGCAGAAATAGATTCCAATTCAGGAAGCAAGTGGCTAGACGTGAACAACGTTTCCCAATCTGAGCATCTTCAGAACTATAAATTTATATTCTCAGAACTCCCAGCTACCTTGGTCATTATTCTTGAAGTCCACACATCTAGAATGAAGCTAATTGGTAGGGCAGGGGTGTCAAACTGCCAGCCCGTGGGCTGGCTTCATCATACCAAAGCCGCACCTACCCCATTGCTGGCAATGCAAAAAGAATTGTGATACGTCACAATATGTCACGTGACATGGTAAGCTTGATACCCACGTGGTAGGGTATGTCAGCAGCAAAAAAATAATACTCCATAATACCACTAGAGGGTAGCAAAGAGATAAAGAACATTCTCATTCTTTGCGCCTTCTAGCAATGTAGTTGTCTAGATTTCTACTGACTGGATATAACCGAATAAAGTTTGGGGAAAGATACTGTAGCCCCTTTTCCATCTTCAGAAGCTTCACCATAGAGCACTGTCTTAAGGTGAGCCAGAAAAACAATGCCATCAGTCAGAGAGTTCTTTCTCACAGCATGTTAAAGCAAGTCTTTTCTCATCGCTGAGTTGGAGAGAAGTGTACCAAAAGGGGCGTTGTCTTACCTGAATGCCTTTTCTCAGCATGGTGGTGTAGAATCCACTTGATTGGGTTATTTCAGCTTTCCTGCTCAGAGAGACTAAGTCAGAGCTTTAGTCACGCCTCCTTTTGGGTGTGTCTTCCCAGTTTTGACGAGGCGAAGGATCCTGACAAAGTCTGACGCAATGACTCCAAAACACAAAAAAAATGACAATACGCAAGCCTAGACCTCTATCCAAGGGAGGGTGTGGATTATACACCACCATGCTGAGAAAAGGCGTTCAGATAAGACAACGCCCCTTCTCCATCATGGTGGATGTAGAATCCACTTGATTGGGACATACCAAAGCCCCCCATGTCCCTAAGGGAGGGAAGGTCTAGGCTAGTGTCTCCCTAGAGGAAACAACCTGTTGGAGAACCCGTCTGCCAAATGCGGCGTCTGCCGCAGCAAACCTATCAATCTTGTAGTGTGTGATGAATGAAGATGGGGACAACCAAGATGCCGCCCTACAAATCTCTTCTACAGAAGCCTGGGTAGACCAGGCCGCAGAGGTTGCTGTGCTGCGCGTGGAGTGAGCCGTGATACGAGCCGGGACCGGAAGGGACTGGGACGCGTAGGCCCAAGCAATGCAAGCCCTGATCCACCTGCCAATGGTGGAAGAAGAGACCTTCATGCCCATGGCAGAGGGTTGAAAGGATACAAATAAGGCCTCCAACTTGCGAAAGGATGAGGTACACTTAATGTAAAGACGCAGAGCCCTGCAGACATCTAGCTTGTGCCACTGGCGTTCTAGACGGTGAGAAGGATTTGGACAGAAACTTGGCAAAACTAAATCCAATGACCTATGAAAACCGGTGTTCACCTTGGGAATAAAGGAGGGGGTCTAATCTAAGGACCACTCTGTCCTTGTGGAAGGTACAGAGATCCTCTCTGACTGAGAGGGCGGCTAATTCCGAAATCCTTCTGGCCAAAGTGATTGCAACTAAAAAGGCAACCTTCAAAGAGAGAAAATGCAAAGAGCAAGACTGGAGCGGCTCGAAAGGAGTGGTGGTTAAGGCCTGCAACACAGTAGGTAAATCCCAAGATGGGTATCTATGCACTGTGGGAGGACCAGAATTGGCCGCCCCTTTAAGAAAAGAGGAGATAGCTGGGTGGTGTGAAAGCGGACCCAGATTGTCACAAGTGAGGACTGTGGACAAGGCCACAACCTGCCTACTGATGGTATTAGTGGACAAGCCCTTGGAAATGCCCTCCAGCAGATAATCTAAAATATTAGGGACTGTAACTGTAAGAGGGTCCAAATTGTGTGAGATGCACCACTGGCAGAAATTACTCCACGTGGCGTCATAGATCCGGTTCGTCGAGGGGCGTCTAGACTCCTGAATCATAGAGATCACCCCCGAGGAATAGGCCTGACTGGCTAGGCTTTCCCGCTCAAGTGCCAAGCGGCTAATTGAAGCCACTGGGGGTCTGGGTGCTGGAGCCCCCCTGGCTGAGAGCTACTCAGTCCAGGGGAAACCTCCATGGAGGAGACAGGGACAGATCCACTAGATCTGCAAACCACGGGCGTCACAGCCAATAAGGAGCAACCAGTATTACTTCTGCCTGCTCCAGGATCAGCCTATGGATGGTGGCCTATAACAGCGGAAGGGGAGGGAAGGCATAAAGCAGACCCTCTGGCCACTTGCACCGGAGAGCGTCTATCCCCTCTGCCCCCCTTGTCAGATATCTGGTGAAGAATCTGGGGAGCTGGGCATTGGACGGGGAGGCAAACAGATCCAGGCATGTCCTGCCGAACCTGCTCGTGATCATCTCGAACAGCCTCGGATCCAGGCGCCACTCCAAGTGGTCTACAGTCGACCTGCTCAGGGAGTCTGCCTGTCGGTTTGCCTCTCCCGAAATGTGCTCTGCTCTGATTGAGCCCAAGTTGGCCTCTGCCCATAAACCTAGTTCCACGGCCTCCTGCAGGAGAGCCCAGGAATGTGTCCCTCCCTGTTTGTTGACGTGAGCCTTGGCTGCCACGTTGTCCGTCAGGATCAACACGTGTTTCCCTGACACTAAGGAGGAGAAATGAAGAAGAGCCAAATGAATCGCCCTGAGTTCCAGCCAGTTTATGTTTTGTTTGAGGTCCACCCTGGACCATCTCCCCTGTGCCAAATGGTTCTGGAGGTGGGCCCCCCAGCCGAACAGACTGGCATCCGTGGTCAGAATGAGCCTGGAGGGCTCCTTGAAGATGGTACCCTTGGACATTGCTGCGGAAGTCCACCACTGGAGAGATGAATGTGGGGTGGGACCTGGACCCTCCTGGTGGAGGCACTGAGGTTCCACTTCTGGAAGGGGAGGAGGAACCACTGGAGGTTCCTCGAGTGCAGTCTTGCCCAAGGGACTATTCCCATGCAAGGTACCATCTTTCCCAGGAGCTGTGACAGTTGGACCAGAGGAACCGTCCTTGCCCCCCGAATCTGGGATACTAATTTCCGGATGCTGACCCGGCGCTCCAGGGAGAGGTAGACCCTGCAAAGGTCAGAGTCTATCAAGGCTCCTAAGTGAAGGAGCTGCTTTGTGGGGACTATGTGGCTTTTTTTGAAATTCACAGAAAAGCCGTGATCCTGTAGAACTTGAATGGTGGTAGCCAGGTCTGACCTCGCTAATTGGAGGGACCAGGACTGGACCAAGATGTCGTCCAGGTAGCACTGTACATGCACCGGCTTCATCCGCAGGTGAGCCGCCAACACTGCCAGACCTTGGTGAAAACCCTTGGAGCCGAAGACAGGCCAAACGGAAGAGCCCTGTATTGATAATGCCGGTGTGCGTAACAGAAGTGCAGGAACCTGCGATGCTCCTGGGAAATTGGGATATGGAGGTAAGCCTCCGTGAGATCTATTGAGGAGAGAAAATCTCCCTTCCTGATGCCGGCCAGAATGGATTTTAGGGTCTGCATTTTGAATCTTCTGTAAACTAGAAACCGGTTCAGGCCTTTTAGGTCCAGTATTGCCCTCCATCCTCCTGATGATTTGGGGACCATTAACAGGATGGAGTAGAAACCTTTCCCAATTTGATCCCCAGGGACTGCCTCTATGGCCCTGATTTCTAGAAGGTGAGTGATGGCAGGGGTGACCAATCGTGCTTTTGAGGGGTTTCGTGAGACCGGACAGAATAGGAAGCGATTGTGGAGAAGTGACTGAAACTCAAGAGCCAGACCCCATCTGATGGTGTCCCTGACCCAAGAGTCAGTGGTGGTCTGCTCCCAGACCTGGTAAAACTGTTCCAGTCATCCCCCAATCGGAATGTTCCCTATGACATCACTTGGAATATCTATAGGGATGACCTGAATCCCTGAAGGAATGTTTGGACTGTGACTGACCCCTGGCTCCACTGTTCGGGCAGTCCTGTTGTTGATCCTGCCTCTGGGGAAAGGATCAGGAGTTTCTGGGCCAATCCCAGGACTGCCCTGCTCGAAAGGGCTGTCACCATTCCCAAGAGCCAGCCGGGTGGAAAGACTGCCTGCGGAACTCCTGCTGAGGCCGCCTGTCAGTCTTCTTGGAGGGGTGAACCATGACCTTATGCTTGTCCTTACCCTCGACCACGAAGGGATCAAGGATTGGGCCAAACAGATCCTTGCCGGCATACTTGGCAGTGGAGAGACGCCATTTTGCCTTTAGGTCAGTTTTCCATTGCCTCAACCATAGTAGTCTGCGAGAGGCCACTGTGGCAGCAATTGATCTGGCCGAACACTTGGCTGAATGGAGAGACGCATCGGCCATGTACTGGGAGGCAGCCACTAGTTTAACTAGAGTCTGGTGAACTCTGACCTGATCGGGGGGAACTGAGGCCTGAAGGTCACAAAGCCACATGATGGCAGCCCTGGCGAAAAAGGAGGAAGAAGTTGCAGCCTTTATGGCCAACCCCGAGGCCTGATGAGCTCGTCTGAAGGAGAACTCAAACTTCTTGTCTTCTGCCTTGAGAGCCTCTGCTGTGTCGCCTGGGGAGGCGGAAGTAGAGAACAGAAAATTAAAGGGGAATCCACCGATGGAACCTCCAATAAGGCAGCAAAGGAAGGAGAAACATTGTACAGTTTCCTTTCCAAACTACTTTCCTTTGGAGTGGATGCCAGGGAGACTCCACTGCATCCCGAAAAACCAGAGGACAAGGAATCTGCTTTTGCTCGGTTACCTTTACTGCAAATAAAGGGTTAGCCTCCTGCGTGGCGGAGGTAGAAGGCCTCTCCTCCTGAACTGAAGTCAGGTTGGTGGTAGTGCAGGCCTTCAGAAGAAGGGATTTGAACAGGGAGGGGTCAAATAGACCCGAGGTGGAGGCCTGTTCTGGTGCTGTCTCTTCATCCTCTGACATGGGCGTGTCAGCTATGGCCAGGTCCACTGACTCCTCCTCCCCCAATTGAGAGGAGGATTCAGAGATATCTGAACCTGCACCTCCCGGCTAAGGAGGGGAACTGGGAGGAGGAGGCAATTGTTGAGAAGGGACTTGGGAGTTCCTAGAGGAGGACATAAATTGAACAAAGGCATGGTGCATGAATGCCTGAAATTGGCTCTGAGACCACAGGTCCCCTTGGACCCTGGGATCAGTCCCAAGCACTGCTGGAACATGAGCAACCTCAGGGCTCTGATGGATGGAAGAGGATGAGGAGTGGGGAGGGCCTACCTGTTCGGTTACCGCCAGAGGAGAACTAATCCAAGAGGCTTCTTGCACAAGGTGCTAAAGGAGCCTCCAGAATGGAAGTATCCAGTGGGGCAGGGGGAACCATTTCAACCCCACTGGATAGGAGCTGCAGTGCCTTGGAGAATTCCCTCTCCAGTGCCTGATGTCTCCTCGAGGCCTCTCGCTCGGCTGTTTTAGAAGTCTCCTTAGTAGTCAAATGCTTGGTTTTGGCCTTTTTCTTCCCCCCTGCTTCCAATTCAGTAGATCTGCGCTTTGGCTGCGCAGGGGGTGCACCAGAGACTTGAGACGCCGAAGGTGAAGATCTGTCTGCCATTGCAATCTAGATAGAGCCGGCAAAGGGTATCTAGAAGTGGGGGGAACCCAGGCACGCAGATCAAGGTCAGAGATGGAGCGCAACCTATCCTCACACTGAGCCTTGGCAATGGCAGAACAGTCAGACAGCAGACTACTCCTGTCCGATTAGGCCAGGTGACTAAAGGCCACTACTAACAATAACAGGTGGTCAAACAATTCCCCACTCCAAGGAACAGGTCTGAAGACTTGTAACCAGTACCAATCAACTAACAGTTACTGTAAAAATAGGATTATACGACTGCCCTGACAGCCATGGGCCTAGCGAGCAACAAGAAATCCGGCCTAGCCGGCCTTAACCCACTGGAGATCAAGAGGCGTCCGCCTATACCACTCCAACAGTTGACTATGAATACGAAGAAACAGTCCTCCCGTTCAGACCTGTCAGCACAAGTCAAGGCAAACTGCAGGGATAGAATGTGGCCTAGTAGGCCTGAACTTTAGGCCCCAAAATGGCATCCGCCTGAGGACCTCCCAAAATGGTGACCGCCTGTCAGCCACATGGTCAAAATGGCGGCCGCGACTCCCAGATCACCCCACAACGATCAAAAAATGACAAAGGAAGGATTTGGGGCCGGGTCCTGTAGAACGGAGCCGCCCGCTTTTCCCTCCCCCCCCCGCAGCGAGAGAAACTTGTGGTTAGGAGACTCTGCCGAAAATCCGGAGGAACGCCATTAGCAGCCCTTGTGCCAGCTCCTCAGCAAGTGGATCAGTGAGGGAATGTCGGCAGGCAGCAAGGACCGCGCTCGCGTGAAGCCGCTCAGATCGGGTATTGAAGTACCCGAGAGTCCAGCTTGAAAGGCCTTGAAGGAGCCTGAAGGCCGGAAAGAGGAGGGGGTGGGGAAGAGCCCTTTCAGAGCTCGCGGAGCTCTGATCCTCAAGGGAAAGGACCAAGTCCTTACCTGGTGGCCAAAGCTACAAAACCCTATCAATTTTAGCAATTTGGAAAAAAATTTTATCTAATAAAAAACCTAATTAGGGAAAAAAACTCTGGAGCCAATACAACCTGCATTCTGCTGAGCCTAAGACTAAGTCAAAACTGGGAAGACACACCCAAAGGGAGGCATGACTAAAGCTCTGACTTAGTCTCTCTGAGCAGGAAGGCTGAAATAACCCAATCAAGTGGATTCTACATCCACCATGCTGGAGAATAAATGTTCCCACCTCACAGCCCACCTATACTTCACCTCACGGCGTTGTTATCCTGGCACAATTTACTGCAGGGGCAGTTTCAGGGCGTTATCTGATGGTTCCTCTGCCGTTCCCCTCTCAACTCATGATCATCTAGCAATGGGAAAACTAACCAACAATCACTCTCCAAAAGCTGGGGAGGGTGAGGGTTGAATACTCAATGTGTTATTATTTTACCACATGCTTCTTTGATAAATTGATCAGTCTCAGAGAAGATCAACAAACCTGTCAGGGAAATAGCAGATTGATATACCATACAAAATCATTCAAGCGATAAGACTTTTTGTATTTTCTAAGTAGAAATTTTCAATTAAATAAAGTATACACAACAAACAAGAAAAAAGAAAAAAGAAGAAATAGACAAACAAGAAGTCACACGCACACACACATACATTAAAGAAAAGGCATGCCTTTCTTTCTTTAAGAGTAATTGTCATCTTAATCTTTTCCTCAGCCTCTTTGTTTCATTTTTAATCAAATGATAAGATTTGAAATACAAATCAGGAAAGCTCAAACTAGAGAATTCTCAGTGCTATTGTGTCTCTGGATTTTTCTTTCCTTTCTCCCTATTAAAACTAATTCTATCTGCCCTGAAACATTTTTGGTCAAATGGAGTCTCTTCTCTCTCTGACCCATCATTCTACCTGTGTGTGTTTGCATGTAAGTATCTTATGCATTTCTCCTAGTTTTCAGTCGCCCCCACCACACTCACCATTATACATAATAGCAATAGCACTTAGACTTATGTACCATTTCACAGTGCTTTACAGCCCTCTCTGAGCAGTTTACAGAGTCAGTATATTGTCTCCAACAATCAGGGTCCTCATTTTACCAACCCCGAAAGGCTGGAAGGATGAGTCAACTTTGAACCGTTTGGGATCAAACCCCTGGCAATGGGCAGAGGCAGCCTGCAATACTGCATTCTAGCCCCTGCACCAACCACCAGTTCTAATCTTTCTCTCCAGCATGGTAAAGCATATTTATCCTTTAATGCAAAGATAGCAAAAACCTCGAGGGCAGCAAGTGATGCTAAGCAGATGCACATTGGGTTCAGATCCTTGGAAAGGAGCTACTGCAAATCCCACCTAAGAACAAGATAGACATTTATTGAACAAACTTTTTTTTAAAAAAAAATGGATATCCATTCATTTGCACTACTCTTTTGCCAATATGCAGGTTGTCCCATTTGCCGTTGCCTCTTGGCGAGCCTTTATCTTTAGTTTCAGCAGACTGACAAGCAGTAGCACAAGCTACTGAGCATTGAGCCAGCCACAAGGATTCCAGGACCCACAGGAGCTGCCAGTCCCAGCACACTTTCTTTTAATTACTCAACCCAGACTGGTGATTAAAGTTCTGTTCTGCTGCACTTGGAGCTGCAGGGAGGGCTGCCTATTAACTTGACTCAAGATAAGCAACTCAAGGGTGACTCTGTTTCATCTCTGTCTGGACAAATGCAGGGCTCTTATGAGCCTAACAAAGAGCAGGTTGCAGCATAGCTTCCTGTTACATGGAAGATAAAAGCTCTCTCCGCCTGGGCCTGGCAAGCAGGCTTGGGTGAAATTGCTTCTCACACTGAATCTACCCCGAGTGGGAGGCTCCAAGTTCTAAATGTGGTGGCCATGCAAACTCTAAGCAAAATCTGCTCCTGAGACCCAAGTGTCTCTGTGTGGATTCAATGAAATTCCTTCTTTCCTTCTTCCTTTGTCATGGAACCCAAAGCTCAGAGTAGAAAGCCACCAAAAGCTATTTTTCAATAAACAGCACACTGCAGCTTAATCTTTATATCCAGCATTTCACCCTCTGAGGCCAAATTCTTACTAGCTGTTGACTTAATCCATATTCTTTGAGAATCTCTTATGGTCAGCAGACACTATTAATTTTTTTTTTCTAACACCATCACTACCAGCAAAGACTGGAACTATATCTTTAATTGAGATCCTAAGCGTTCTCATCATCCTTTTAGCTTGAGCTAAGTTAAATGATTAACGTACACATCACACACGTGCACACAAACTTTAAAAATCAGATTTGATATAACCTGCAGTCTAGATATTTAATATACATCATCCACAAGCATTATCTAGTTTAATCCTTGATATAAACAGCTCAAGCTAATGAAAATGGGGGCAGTTTTAAACTGCTTTCTAAGATCTTACAGTTATAATCGATTAACTTTTGCCACCAACTAAGAAGACTTTAAAAGATTAGACAAATTAATGATCAAGCTAATGCTGGCTAATGCTGACGAGATTGTCTAAATACATAATAGGTAACTTTAGACTAGTAGCGGCAGAACACAAAAGGGAGAGAAATAATTACACATAAACCTATCTTGCAAATTTCTTCCCTTTCATTCTGGGAGCAGAATGTTGAACGACATGTGGGTTCCAACAGATTCTTTGGATGTCCTTCCATGTATGAACATAGCCTCAGAAAAACTCTTAACTAGGGCTGAATCAACTTATTTCCACCCAACAGAATGGTTTTCTCTCTCTCTTTTTTCTATAATGTAACACTTTCCAGTATACTCCAAATCCTTCACATATTCTCATTATAATTTTGGGAACAGAGAGTAAAAGAAAGAATCCGAAGGTGTTGTTTTTTTTCTTCACAGTACATGACTTGGCTCAACAGCAATTGCTTTCACTCATCATGTTATCCTGACTTGTAATCTATTCAAAAGGGGACGGAATAGCACAACACACAAAGAAACCAAACAAAAAACCCAAATTCACTAGGCTTAATCTGAATGAATGCAGCCATTAACTGTTTAGTTAATTTGGCATGTATGAATTCAGCCAATAACCACAAATAAAACATACAGTTCAGTCAATCAAAAACTAACCATACTGTATGTCAAATTAGAGATAGGCAGTCTTTTGATGGTCAAGGACCATCTTTAGTATTTGGGGGAGGCATGACTTGGTTAACATAATATCTGTGGACAGAATTAAATTTGGGAAGAGAACATAGGGCAGTGATGGCGAACCTTTTAGAGACTGAGTACCCAAACTGCAACCCAAAACCCACTTATGCATCGTTGAGTGCCAGGTGCGTGTGGCCCATTGGGTGGGTGTGGTCCTTTGGGTGGACGTGGCTGCGGTGGTAATGGCAGACTGGGTGGGACTAAAAAGTTCAATCAATCAATTCCAACTTTGCAAGATTTTTTTTCCCACGAGAAGTTGAAATTGACTGATTGAACCTTTTTTTTTCACACGGTGGCAGAGGTCTAAAGCGAAAAGGTTTTATAAAACCCAGATGAAGGCCTAGGACTGGGGCGATGGCGCATGTGCCCACAGAAAGGGCTCTGAGTGCCGTCTCTGGCACCTGTGCCATAGGTTCGCCACCACTGACTTAGGGGTTTACTTTTTTGAACACTATAATTTATTTTAAAGTATACATCATAATCTTCATGCATATCTTTTCTCAAAATGATGGGAAACTACAAAAAACAAATCAGAGAAAGTAGCTGAGAAATTGGCTGGTTAAAATTGATGAAATTTTTGAAGCAACCACTTCTATTTTTCAAAATTATGTGGGACTCTGGAAAAAAACAGGCTGCTTTAAATTGTACAAGAGATATGTGGCGCCTCATCTGAATTTTGAAGCTCTTCCTTCCAATAATGTTTGAAGTATGCATAACCCTAACATAAATTGTGCTGTTAATTTACAACAATTATGTTCAAAAGCATTTTTTAAATGCACAGAAGGGACACGTGCAGAGATACATCAGGAAGCCAAGACCAAATGCACCATCTTGGCACTTCACTCTGATTATACTTTCTTCTTATGCTGTACATGTTTATTGTCACTCTACTGACAATAAACAGGATCAATAAACTGAAATGAAGTAAAGCATATTTACTACCACTGGGATGGCAAAAAAAACCTGTTAATAAAACCAACTAAGAACAGTAGTCAGTTAATAAAATTATTCCTAACTTGCTTAAATTCCATGGCTACAAAACCTATCAGTACGAGATGTTATAAACCAGGTTTGGAGGAACCGTGTGCCCAGAACAATTCAACAATTGCCACTGTCTTGTAAAACTTCTCTAAGTTTTTATGGCAAGGGAAAGAGTGTGTATTTTGGTCTCTACACATTATCCTCAGCACTTTCACAAAGATCTCCCATAAGTTGAATTTCCACAGTAATGCAAAAGGAAGGAGGACATGGGACTCAAGAACAAAACTGTATAGGAAATCATGTTCATGGCAGTGAAGACATAGAAATGGAAATGCACCAGCACAAACTAATATTACTCAAACTAGCACAAACTGTGCTAGGTTATGGAACAAAAGAACATATGCAGCGCGCAAGCAACACAGAGTTCTGTGCTCCGGTGCATGTGTTAGAACTGCCTATAATGGTAAAGTAGCACGCGCAGAAGCTCCAGGCTGTCACTTTGTCTTCCCTTCGGAAATGCAGGATCAACGCACACGATGGAACCTTCTGAGATTTCCCACCCAACCACTTTCACTTGGTTGGCCGCCACTTTGAGTATAAAAAGTTGCAATTGTAGAGTTAACAACAACATGCAGTTTCCATGACTTAATGCTGGTGCCAAAAAGAGATTAGAAACAGTTGCCACAATTCAGCAGCCTTAATTCCAGGTTTGGTCTTGATACTTAAATCAAGGAGGTGAAAGAGGGTGGAAGGAGGCAAAGGAAAGATTAATATATGGACACAACAATGAGAAAACAAGATAAATGCTGGGTAAGGAAAATGTTCTTGCCCTTATGAAATAAAATGCAAAATTCATGAGAAAGAAGAGACACAGAGAGAATCAAATGACTAGCTCAGTGGTGGTGAACCTATGGCACGTGCCAGAGGCGGCACTCAGAGCCCTCTCTGTGGGCACGCGTGCTGTCGCCCCAACCCCCCCTGTAGCCCCCTCCTCAGCAGCATCCCCCAGGTGCGGACCACATGGAGCAGCACAGCCAAGCACATGGCAGCCAGGCAGCAGGGACAAGAGTCCACCCTCACGCCCTGTTGCACACAGATGATGCACAGAGTGCGGAGGATGTGGCCACCATGGCGCTGCTGGGCCACCTGGGTGATCTGCAGCAGGCCTGGAGGCAGTGAGTGGCCCTGTGGGTAGGTGGGGTGAGGGGCAGGGCAGTTTTTGGGGACTCAGTCTCTAAAAGGTTCGCCATCACTGGGCTAGCTGTTGAGCCAATAAAATTGATACCAATACTTTTTGAGGCCGAATAAATCACTTTCACTGGATTCTTTGGCCCATATCTGTACAGGCTGATCTCTTACATTATTATCCATGCAACTCATGGACTCCTTGGTCAATATCCAGTCTTTTTCAAGCCAATGCTGCCCAGGCATGCTGGACCGAGACTCCCAATATCTGCTGATTGAGGTGACAGGAAGACATTTGGAAGATACCAGCTGAGCAAAAGCTGATCTCTTCCATGAAGTTGGACCCTTAGCTTAGGAGCATGGGTGGTTGAGGGAAGAAAATATCCCTCTTATCTAAAAGCACTGCATTTCTGGTCACTATACAATGTCAATAGTAGGAGAACAGGAATATGATGCTTCAACATGGGGTTGTCTTTAGCCATGACTATTCTCCCAGAATTCCAGGCAGCAATTCAGCTAGTCTGTGCACGGAATAGATGCCTTTAATCGGTTCCAGCTTCTTTCTCCTGCCCTCTTTTCCAGGGCCCAGCAGGTGCATGCATAGCATGCAATAAATTAGAACTGCTTTCATAAGAGGAAATTAGGTTGGAAAGAGAGAGAGAGTAGAAGGGAGAATTTCTCTACAATTTAATCCTGAAAAGCAGATGCCAGAGGAGGAAGAGGAGGAGGTGGGCAGCCAGGGTGTGCAAGAATCAATTGGATTGGCTATGAAAAAACTTCTGGAAAGACTGAAGAATCATTTCCAGAATGGTAGGCAGGATGGCATCTGCTGCAGCAAAAGTGATTAAAAGTCTTGATGGCATTTCAAATCTTAAATTTACTGTTAATCCTTCCCCTACCACCGAACCCTGGGAGTTTCTGCTACAGAAAGATGATTGGGTAGTTGAGTATACAAGAGCACGGGTCCCCAACCTCCAGTCCATGGACCAGTACTGGGCTGTGGCATGCCAGCAACTGGTCCACACAAACAAGCAAATCCCCATCCGTGAGGTGCAGGCAGCACACAAAACCACGCACCCTTCGGTCCGCAGAAAAACCTCTCTCCACGGAACCGGTCCCAACCTTTTGGGCACCTCTGTACAAGATGGCACACCATTTCACCACGGCCTGCCCAAACAATAGAAAGAAAATCCTTTGCCTTGCAGCACCATCCCCAAAAGCCTTTTTCACCAGACTTGGAGGAAGAATATGTATGTAACATCTGCTAGCTATATTTCTGGAGGAGAGAAAAGAAGCGTAGAAGAACCAGCATCGGCATATTAGAAATTGTAGGTTTCCCAAGGCAGGTGGCTGAAAAGATATTTGACTCAGTTTGGAGCCCCAGAGAACTTATAAAATGACTTTCCAAGGAGAGCTGTGGTCCTCTCTCCTAACTTTCATCTCTTATGCTTGATTCAGTATTGATGTTCACAAGCATAGTAAGAAATTCATTTTAAATCAGAAGAATTGGAGTTCCTGTGTGTTGGATCTCAATTCCCATTACTCTGCCAGAGTTGAATAGGACTTCAAAGCCAACATATCTTGAGAGAATCACATTAAGGAGGGGTGGTTTCAATATCAGAAAACAGGCAAGGAATTTTTCAGGACCCCGGATAGCTCCCCTTACATTTTGATCGGAGAAACAGACCTTCTGGTTTAACTAAAAACTACCAATGATCAGGCTACTCTAGGGATTTACCATGGTGTTGCTCCATACCATACCTTCTCCAACCTACTATTTTAATTGCAACTCTCCTCATCCAATCAATTTTCCTAACTGTGCCTGACTGGAGTTTTAGAGACCATTTGACTGGAAAAAAAGATACTCTGACTTCATATCTCTATGATGAAGCCACACAATTACATGCTTGGGATGAACAAACTGAATGGCCAGAATGTTCCACTGCCAGAAATGCTAACAAAGATGGCAGTGGCTCTACCATTTTATTTTGCCTGTGCTAAAAGAAGATGAAATCTGGCAGTTTTTAATGGGAAATCTTCATTTAAAAGAAGAGCACAGCCAGTCTTTTATTATTTCTGAAGGCTTTAAACATTTATAGTACTTGTGTAACCTTCCTAATATATTCTGTTGTTAGTATTCAGCCAATGTTCAAGGAATAATAAGCCTTTCTGCCTTTTTTTGCAAGAGCAGAGCCTTAGAAGAGAAGAAAGCCCAGAGGTCCCTCTGGTGCAGAGCTGTGCCAAATGGAAGTGCAACACAAAAGCAAAAATTTGCCTCAGATAATTCCATATCTTGACATTCTCACAGATGCAAGCATGTAATCCATTATCTTTAGACATGATGGTCTACAGGTGTCAACATGGTTATTTTTATTAGAAGTCATGCAAGAAGGCATGAAAGTTCTAACTTCAACAGTATAATTGTACAAGTGCTTTACTGCATGTGTATCACCACTGTTGTCAGCTGTTTTCAATACAGTACTGTGTGTGGAAAAGCAGGATATAATTTGAAATAATAAAAATGCATGCCTGATATTCAAATACAGAAATGTATCCAGCAGTGTATTCCATGTGTGCAAAATCTGCTCATTCATTGTTAACTACATAGAGCCTATTTGATTACAATGATCTCTTGACTCAAACAATTATGGCACATATTTGTTTTCATGAAGGAGAGTCTACAAAGTAATGTGATAAGTGGAGGGATAATGATCTGTATACATTGCATTAATAATTACTAATTAAATTAAATCATTGTTAACTACATAGAGCCTATGTGATTACAATGATCTCTTGACTCAAACAATTGTGGCACATATTTATTTTCATGAAGGAGAATCTACAAAGTAATTTGATCAGTGGAGGGATAATCTGTATACATTGCATTAAAAATTATTGATTATTAATGATAAGTCAAAGATGAGATCTTCTGAAATCCTTTCTTCAGACTGGCCAAAAGGACTGAAGGAATTACAAAAACAAGGTGGAATATTATGAGATTTGGCTAAATTTGAAAAACCTACCACAAAAAATTCAGATCATCTGAAGAGGCTTATTTATAAATGGCCGATGAGGTACAATTTCAATCTGATGGCACAATTGAAAATCCCAACAATTTTGAAAATGATTTATATTGGAATAAATTTTAAAAGTGGGTTTTTCATTCCAGCCTATCTTCTTACTATTACTTTATATTCTCACAAAGTATGTTCAACTGGCTTTGTGCATGGAAATAGCTGCTACGGTAGGAGTTTTTATGCCTCTCATTGGAAATTACAGTCACTTTCATAGAAGAATGTGGAAATTAAGTATGTGAGTATCAATGTCAAAACTAACTTCATATTTAGAAAACAATCTGAAATGGAATTTAATTCAATGTGAAAATTACTTTTAACTATAAAATTATGAAAAAAATTCATAGCACGCATTAAGTTTGTTTTTTCCTAATGTAAAACTAACATTTGATCTCCTTATGATCTGTTCAATTTGCCAGATTTCTTACATTAGTCAGAAATTATTGTAATTTGTAACCAAAGTCATTCTGGTTATAGTGCTAATTGCTGATTTGAATATAGACATTCTAATATTTAACAGCTTTAAACTGACATGAGGTATTCTAATATGTATATTTATACTTCATTTTTAATTTTTTCATTCATTTTACAACCTTTATAATTTTTTTTCTTTTTCTCTTGTTTTTCTTTTATTGCATCTCTAAATCTAATAATGAAACAACATTTGGCACCACAAGTGAGGGTTAAAAACACAAGAGCAATCTGTTCTGCAGTTTAAAATATCTATTTTTATTGAACTTTTTTTTTAACTCAAAATAAGATCTAGATTTGGGAGATGGCCATCCCTGATTGAAATAAAGCCTGGAATAGAAAAGAAGGAAACATTAAACTATTAAGTAGCCAAATATGAGTTTGCTGATTGAATTCTTCTATTATTACATTTGGACAGTCAAAATTCCTCAAATCAACCACTGGGTTATTGGCTTAAGATGCCAAAAGGAGATCTAAAAAAGAGGGGGCAATCACCTCCGGTTCTTACTAGATCCAATCCCGAATCCCCAGTTTACTCTGAACAGTAACTGAACATGATGGATGGTTACTAATGGCCACTCAATGTATTTAACCCTATGGCCCCAATTACTACTCCCCGGCAGCTGTGCCCTTTTCCTGTAAAAATGCAAAAATGTGCTCAGCCCAGCCTGAAATGACTTGTTAAGGCACAGCAATTTATCTTTGCTTTTTAAATTTTGTGTACAATCCTTATCAGGAAAAATATTTCTTTCCAGGCTCTAACTCGCTCTGTAAAAATTAGCCCTTTTAGAAAGATGTATTAGGCAATTAGCAAGCTCAGAAAGATAATCATTTAATGCCAAAGGCAGGACTGACTTCTTTTTTCTTCAAAAAGGGGAAAAAATAAATTGGGATAATGAATATTAAGCTTTTTAAAGGGGATGAGAACACCTCTTCAGTTTGTTTTAAATCAACTAGCACCCGTTTGCAAAATGCTTTTTAGATCTTTAAGAAAGAAAAACATTTCAATTACCTTGGGGAGGGCTTCATATTAATTCTATCTGCACAAGCATTATCTCTGATTACTCCCGTATGAGCATTAATAATCATAGTTTTTTCCAGCTAGATTTTCTTACCTAGAAAGAGAACCCATTTTCTGTCTTTCCAAACTTGTTAAACCAGAATTCCTAATGAGCTCTACCCACGATTACCAATACGGTAGTAAAAGGTAATGTGAATTACAGAATATAGAACAACAGATTTGGAAGGGGCCTTGGGAGGTCTTCTATCTAGTCCAACCGCCTGTTCAGGCAGGAAACCCTGTACCCTTTCCGATAAATGGTTGCCCAATCTCTTCTTAAAAACCTCCAGTATTGGAGCTCCCACAACTTTTGGAGGCAAATCTTCCCACTGATTAATTATTCTCTCAGGAAATTTCTCCTTAGTTCTAAGTTGCTTCTTTCCTTGATTAGGGTAGTTTCCACCCATTGCTTCTTGTCCTGCCTTCAGGTGCTTTGGAGAATGGGTTGACTCCCTTTTCTCTGTGGCAGCCCCTGAGATATTGGAACACTATCATGTCACTCCTAGTCCTTCTTTTCATTAAATTAGACATATCCAATTCCAGCAACCATTCTTTATACGTTTTAGCCTCCAGTCCCCTGATCATCTTTGTTGCTCTTCTCTGCACTCTTTCCAGAGTATCAACATCTTTTTTATAATATGGTGACCAAAACAGGATGTAATATTCTAAATGTGGTCTTACCAAAGAATTATAAAAGGGCATTAACACTTCACATGATCTTGATTCTATCTCTCTGTTAGTGCAGCCTAGCACTGCATCGGCTTTTTTGGCAGCTGCAGCAAACTGCTGGCTCATATTTAAGTGATTGTCCACTAGGACTCCTAGATCCCTCTCACAGTTACTACAATTGAGCCAGGTGCCACCTATACTATACCTGTGCAATTGGTTTTTCTTGCCTAAATGTAAAACCTTACTTTTTTCATCATTGAATTTCCTTTTGTTAGATAGTGCCCAATGTTCAAGACTGTCAAGATCCTTCTGTATCTTAAGCCTTGCAGTTCTCAATACCTGGAAGGCTAGTCAATCATTATTCCTGCTGTACCAACTTCACTTCTAAAGAACTATTCAGTCCATTTGTTTCACTCTTCCTCCAAAGAACTTAAGCAAAGATTTCTTCACATTTATTTACAGAACTACCTTTCAGATCTGTTTGATTGGCTCAATGACTCCCAAGGTAACTGGATAAAGACTTTGACCAATTCAAGATTATGTACCACAAGCAGCTGAAACGATATGGAGATGGAGAAAAACACATACATTTTATGCATTCTAACTATCATTACTTGCCGGAAGATTTCTGATAAATCATTGTCTGTTACATGTTTAAAGATACAGGTTTCTCCTGTCCAGTTATGTCTGACTGTAGGGGGTGCTCCTCCTCTCTGTTTCCTAGCCAAGAGAGCCAGCATTGTCTGAAGACATGCAGACTGCCATTTTATAGGTGTTTTACCATTTGGATGGTCCAAATATGCACAGATCCACTGATGCTATTGTCCTAGACCAGCGGTTCTCAACCTTTTTCAGGCCGCGACCCCGACCTGTCAAGCGCCGCGCATGCGTGGTGCTACCCCCTGCGCCGCGCATGCGTGGTGCTACCCCCTGCACCACGCATGCATGGTGCTGCGCCACGCATGCGTGGTGCTGCCCCCTGCACCAGTCGAGGCGTAGGCCGCCACCCGTTCAGGGCGGCAGCAGGCAGGCCCAGGTGCTCCTGGGCGGCCGCGGCGGCGACGGTGCAGGGCGACCATGGGCTGGGCCACCAGCTGGCCCAGCCCAAGGGAGGTAAAAAAACCCGCCGGGCCCCACATGCGCCAAAACCCCTCCCTGCGCCCGCTGGCCTCCCACCTCCCACCCCTGGCCCTCTTTTACTTACAGTTTTAGTAGTTGCTCAGCAGGGAGGGGTGGAAACTTCCGGAGAGCTCACCTTCGCTGCAGACAACTTGCAGCACCGTTTGCAGACTGGAACCTTTGGTGGGCTCAGCAGGGCAGAGACAGCCTGGACAATTCCTATTGGCTTTTGAAAGCCAATAGAATTAGACTCTATTCAAGAGAGTCTATTCTATTGGCTTTCAAAAGCCAATAGAATAAGAGGGAGTAGCAGAGCTAAGGAAAAGGGGGAAAAATGGCGGACTGCATTGTTTGGCGACCCCCATGAAATGGTCCTTCGACCCCAAATGGGGTCGTGACCCACAGGTTGAGAACCGCTGTCCTAGACATTTCATGGAGAGAGCTGAATAGAATGTTTTTGACAACAGCATATGTACAGGCAATTTGTCATTGTCTTTTGGGGAGGAGTTTTTTTTTCAAAAGCCCAGGGATAGGCAACCTTGGCCAGCCATGCTGATTCAGGAATTCTGGGAGCTGAAGTCCACAAATCATAAAAGAGCCAAGGTTGCCTACCCCTCGGCTAGCCCATAACCTTGGTGGCCTTCCACCCACATATGATCCAGATTCAATCCTACTTAGCTTATCCAAGATCCTTTCAGATGGGTTGGGTGTTGCTACCCACTTGCTACTCTTATATTGCAATTAAATAGGTTTCAGTATAGTTTCCTAACTTAAATACATAGTTTGTTTTTAATAATCGCCCTAATGTCATGTGAATTTCAGGAACTGCATTAAAGACTACTGGTTCAGACTATGGGAGTACAGTGGTACCTTGGTACTCAACTGCTTTTAAACTCATCGAATTTGGTACTCAATACATTTTGACATGAAAATTTTGTCCTGGTACTCATCATTTGTTTGGTGCTCAATGCACAAGCTGCAACTTGTCGGTGTTGGCTGCTTTGTGACTCACTACATTATTCCTTATGGGAAAAATTTGTTTGGTACTCATTGTTTTTGGTACTTGTCATGCCTCCTGAAACCAAATAAGGATGAGTACTGAGATATCACTGTACAGTAATGCAAGGAAGGCATCTGTGATATCTAATGACATTGATGGAGAATCCCAATTTTTGCCCTCCAATTCAAAACCTCCCAAATGCATAAGTATTTTTTTAAAAAAAAAAATCAGCTGCAGAATAGTACATCATTGTAGTTTTTATCATACTGTTTTCATTTTCCAGTTCCATGGATGTGTAAAAATTAATTTTCCTCATTCATATTAGTTGTCTTTAATATTGCTTGCACATAGAAACTGAACAAATACATCAAGAAGGGGGGGAGGTGAAAGGAACAAAACAAAGTAATTTCATTAGGAAATATGTAGGAGGTAAAAGTTACGGGGGAGTAGTTTTTCTGTTTTCTTAAGATTGCAGTTTCAGTTTTTCAAGTACCCAATGAGATTAGAATTTCCAACAAAGGTTTTTAGAGTGAAACTCGATGAATAGATTTTAGTCTACTGCAAAATGCCTTACTGGTTATATCTCAGGATATTCCCCTGTAAATGTGTTTCCACTAGAGCAATGTGGCTTCCCTTCATGTTATTTCCCCCTTCAAGACCACTCCCTTCACATATATCCAAACCTCTGGAGCAGATCTGTGGAAGTTTGGGGGTGGGAGAGAGATGGAATTAGTTGTTGCAGCAGATGGCATTCCCCATCAGAAGAATACCATGGGATTCAGAATTATGAACAAGAGTAGCTGTCGTGCCTCACAACAGCTTGCATGTGGAGACTGCCAGGAAATCTATGACCCAATTGGTTCAGGTGCATAACATTTGCAGCAGACAAGTCGATTTTCCTGCCCCACCCCCATAGATTACCTACACACATACATACTGTATATATCCTCTCACGTGGCAAATGGTCACAGAATGCTGCTTCCCCAGGGCTATCAAGAAGCCATGTACATTCCTGGCTTCTAGTTTCCAACTGACATTGTACCTTACTCTCCCAGATTCTCTAGGTGCACAAAACTGAAGCACCAGACTGCTCCCCGAACGATTAAGAATTTGAGGCGAGCAGCAGGGCTCAAACACTACATAAAGCGACACAAACTTCTTAAGACTGGGAGACTTTACTGCATCCAAGGTAGAATGGGCTCCTTTGTGATTCCTCAGATTCAGCACGCAAGTTGATTTTCCTGGGCGTGGAATTAAATATCTATATTACCATTTCCTTGCCGGTTCGTGTTCTTAACAGAATAACAGAGTTGGAAGGGTGACAACATCTATTATTACTGATGTCATCTTACATTTTTGAAGGAAAAAACTTACACAGCCTGAATTATAACTGGCTGGGAAAAGAGCCAAACATTTAGCTGAAGACTTAGCTAGGATGCGTAGATCACCCTTCGTCTTCAAAAGGCTGAGAGGCTTGATTACAGCATAGAAGTGGAAACACTTTATGTCCCCCCTGCATTTTGCAATTGATTGAAATTTTTACTTGTACATTATATTTGGAATAAAACTCCAAACAGCCAGCAAAACTTTAAACCTAATGTATATAATAAGACTATGCCCAATTTAAAGATATCCAGAAAAGCTAAATTAACAAAAGTGCCATATTCACCCTGTACTCATCAGGGGAATCTAAAAGTCTTCATTAAAATCTCCTTTCTATATGTTTTCAGAGCTCTGGAAGGAACAACCAGGAAAAAGCAGCGAGCAGAAAAAAGACAGAAGGGCAAATGCCCCCATTTGCTATTTCCCCACTGCAAAATGTCCCTTTCCATTTCTGCTTAGCAGATGCTCAGCACAAGCCCAGACACCAAATCTAGTTCATTCCTAAGCTTTTTGCCTGGGGATGGACAACTTGCAGCTCATATACTACCAGTTTTCCTTGCTTTAAGCCAGCTCAGAACTCTGATGAGAGTTATCAGAGTTAACTGATAACCACACCAGTTGTGGTGTGCTGCTTAAGGCTGTGAGGGAAGAATGGAATGAAAGAAGGAAATAAGATGAGCCAGAAGGAAGAAAAAAGGGGGGTGCCAGAGAAAGAATGTGTCTGTGTGTTTTGGAGTTGGCCCAACCTATTCTTTGCTTTAGGTCCTCCTACCATATCTTCAATACATTCCCCTGAGAACTTCTTTTTAAGCGTGTCTCTCCTATAAGTGTCTATTTATAATATATCCATCTCCTGCACTTGTAAGTCTCTACCCTCCATGCAGGATTTTAGGAAGGCCACTAAACCAGCAACAGTCAGTGAATAGCAAAATAAAATAGTATCCCTAATCTCCTGCTCACAGGTTTGTCTACATAGGATTTGCAACTAAGATCAGTAGGACGGTTTCCACTTTTCATAAATCAGCAGGCTACAGTTTTCTTCCAGTCATGCTATAACTTTTCCTGTCATGCCACAGCAGTGTGCTGAAGGCTTATTTGGAGAAAGAAAAGCAGCATCCTAAGAGGAGAACCAAGACAAATTATTTCTGGAATTGTTCATTAGTACAGAGATCTTATTAAAGTGACTGTTGTATTCTTGTGTTACTGCCTCATTCATTCATTCATTCACTCATTCATGATAAGGGGTGTTGTCTTACCTGAATGCCTTTTCTCAGTACGGAGATGGAGAATCCACCAATGGGTTTTCTCTGTCTGCCTGCTCTTGAAACCAAGTAGTCAAACTTGACACGCCCCCTCTTGCTAGGAGATCCAGTCTTGACGAGGACGAAAGTGACTGATGCAAGGATGAGGTGCTGGCTCTCAATTCCCTAATAACGGCCTAACTGACCTTAGGGTGGGTGTGGATTCTCCATCTCCATACTGAGAAAAGGCGTTCAGGTAAGACAACACCCCTTCTCTAGTACAGGAGATGGAGAATCCACCAATGGGACATACCAAAGTCTCACTGTCCCGATGGGTGGGAAACAGAAAAGGCCGACTCTACGTCCCCGGGGACTACTTGCTGGAGGACCCTCTGACCAAAGGATGCATCCACTGAAGCAAATCGGCCAATCCTATAATGGCGTATAAAAGGGGAGGGCGACGACCATGTTGCAGCCCTGCAAATCTCTTCGATGAATGCCTGAGTGGCCCATGCCGCAGATGTCGCAGTGCTGTAAGTGGAATGGGCCGTGATATGACTTGGAGTCAGTAGGGAAGAAGATTGGTATGCCTCCATGATACAGGACTTGATGCACCTGCCGATAGTGCCAGCGAATACCTTCCGTCCCAGGGAAGCTGGACGGAAGGAAACAAAGAGGGCCTCAGATTTGCGAAAGGGTTCCGTACGTTCAATGTAATACCGCAGGGCCCTGCGGACATCCAACATGTGCCACTGCTGCTCCAAGTCATGGGAAGGATCAGGACAAAAGTTAGGCAAGATGAGTTCCTGTGACCTATGGAAGAGTGAGTTGACCTTGGGCATGAAGGCGGGATCCAACCGAAGGACCACCCGGTCTCAATGGAAGATGCAAAGATCATTCCTGACTGAGAGAGCAGCCAGTTCTGAGATGTACCTGGCTGATGTGATGGCGATCAAGAATGTAACTTTAAGAGATAAGGCCCGCAATGGTATAGTAGCTATGGGCTCGAAGGGCAGTTTTGTTAGTGTGTGAAGCACACGAGGCAGCTCCCAAGAAGGGTACCTAGTCTAGTGTTGCAAGCCCCCTTGA
Source organism: Bothrops alternatus (assembly GCA_034064705.1). Lineage (NCBI taxonomy): Eukaryota > Metazoa > Chordata > Lepidosauria > Squamata > Viperidae > Bothrops > Bothrops alternatus. Next base: position 6,176,755 of record JARGCV010000080.1, read on the forward strand.
TGAAAGCGCGTATCCTGGGATGATGAGCTAGAGGAGCTGAATCCGCACAAGTGAGCAATGTCGATAGGGCCACCACCTGCCTACAAAGGGTCGCAGGGGCCAGACCTCTATCCAGACCGTCAAGAAGGTAGTCTACGATCTGGGGAATAGTTAAATTGTAGGCATCCAGTTGTCGCCTCCTGCACCAATGGCAAAAAATTTTCCATGTGGAATCATAAATGTGATTGGTCGCCGGTCTGCGAGAGGCCTGAATCATGGTTATTTCTCGTGGAGAGAATAACTCTTGTGTCATGATGTTGCGCTCAAGCGCCAGGCAGCTAACTGTAACCACTGAGGGTCCGGATGTTGGAGGACCCCCTGGTGTAAGGATATGCGATGTGGGGAAATCTTCCATGGAGGAGATTGGGATAGATTCATTAGATCGGTAAACCAGGGCCTCTGTGGTCAATATGGGGCCACAAGGATCACTTCTGCCTGCTCCTGAAGCAGTTTGTGGATGGTCACCGGAATGAGTGAGAGGGGAGGGAAGGCATAAAGAAGACCTTGCGGCCACGGAGTCCGCAGGGCATCCGTCCCCTCCGCCCCCGGAAGATAATAATGGGAGAAGTACCTGGGGAGTTGGGCATTGCTCGACGATGCAAACAGGTCGATGACTGGATGGCCGAACCTGTGGGATATTTTGGAAAAAAGATCCGGATGTAGTCCCCATTCCGAAGGGTCTATGGTGGAGTGACTCAGAAAGTCTGCCTGCTGGTTCTTGACCCCCGAGATGTGTTCGGCCCTGAGAGAGGCCAGGTTGGCCTCTGCCCAGGATCCCAGTAACTGGGCCTCGGACATAAGGGGCTTGGACCTGGTGCCCCCCTGCCAATTCATGTGGGCCTTGGACGCCACATTGTCCGTGAGGATCAATACATGACATCCCCTGATCCAGTGCCGGAATTGACGAAGAGCCAAGTGAATGGCCCTGAGTTCCAGCCAATTGATGTTGTGTCTCAAGTCTGCACGGGACCAACGTCCCTGTGCAAACTGAGACTGAAGATGGGCTCCCCAACTGAAGAGGCTGGTGTCCATCGTGATGGTGAGGTGGTCCAGCTCTTTGAAAGGAGACCCCTTGGCTACCGCTTGTGAGAACCACCAGCATAGAGACCTGAGGGTGTGGACCGGTAGCCTCACCTGCCGGCTGGATGTGCTGGCATTCAACTGCTGGAATGGAAGGAGGAACCATTGGAGCTTCCGCAGGTAGAGTCTGGCCCAGGGAACAATGGCTATGCAGGAGACTATCTTTCCCAGAAGCTGGGAAAGCAAGACCAGTGGAATGGTGTGGTCCTTGTACACTTGGCGAGCCAGATCCCTGATACTGACCAGCTGCTCCTGGGAGAGATAGACCATGCAGTTTGTGGTATCTATGATGGCTCCCAGGTGTAGGAGCCTGGATGAGGGAACCGTCTGTCTCTTTTGGAAGTTCACCAAGAACCCGTGCTGCTGGAGGACCCGAATAGTTAGTTCCAGGTCTGACTGGGCCGCCTGGAAGGAGGACGCTTGGATCAGAATGTCGTCCAGATAACATTGGACGCGTACCGGTACCTTCCGCAAGTGGGCGGCCAGAACAGCCAGGATCTTGGTGAACACCCTGGGTGCCGAAGAAAGGCCGAATGGAAGGGCCTTGTACTGGAAGTGGCGGCCCCTGTAACAGAACCTGAGGAACCGCCACTGTTCTGGATGGGTGGGGATGTGGAGATACGCTTCCGTGAGGTCTATTGATGCCAGGAAGTCTCCTTGTCTGATGCCTCCCAGGATGGACTGGAGGGATTGCATTTTGAACTTTTTGTATGCAATGTAATAGTTTAGACTCTTGAGGTCTAGATTTGCCCGCCATCCCCCCAAGGCTTTGGGAACCATAAAGAGGATGGAGTAGAATCCCCTGCCTATGTGGTCCGGTGGTACCAGTTCTATGGCCTGAATCTCCAAGAGATGTTAAATGGCCTCCTGCATAAGTCCCTTTTTTATTGGATCCCAAGAGGTGGAAAGGAGATGAAGCAACCCGGGGGACTGGCCAGAAATTCCAGGGACAGGCCAAACTGGATTGTTTGTAAGACCCAGGCGTCCGTGTATGTGAGTTCCCACTGATGGAAGAAGTGGGCAAGTCTTCCCCCTATGAGGAGTGTGGTGTGAGAGTCATTTGGACTTCCTGAAGAGACTTCCTGCTCCTCGAAATGACCTCTTGGATTGGTTCTGCTGCCTGGGGCGAAAGCCCGGTCTATCGTACGGACGGTCATATGGCCTGTCCTGCCAGGGCATGTATGAACGGGAGGTCTGGGTGGCTTCTGAACCTGCTGCTGTCCGAAAGGACTGCCTGCGGAAATAGGGAGTGGCATGTTTGTAGGACCGTTTATTAAGGTGGGCCATGACCTTCTGTTTATCCTTGTTCTCGATAAGGAATGGATTCAGTGCCTCCCCAAAGAGATTATTGCCCAGATATGGAGCTGTGGCGAGATGCCATTTAGCTTTGGCATTGGCTTGCCAGTGTTTCAGCCACAGCATTCTTCTGGCTGTGATGTTGGAGACTAGGGACCTGGAAGCAAAGTTGGCCAACTGAAGAGTCGCATCCGTGGCATACTCAGTTGCAGCCACCATTTTACTTAGGTCCTGGTGAGTCCGAATGACCTCAGAAGGGACTCTGGCCTGTAGGGACTCTGGCCTGTAGCCATAAGAGGGTGGTCCTGACAAGAAAAAGGACGCACAGGTGGCAGTTTTAATTGCCCATGCCGCTGATTGATGGGTCTTACAGAAAGTCTGTTCCCATTTCTTGTTGTCTGCTTTAAGTGCCTCAGACATATCCCCAGCGACCGCAGTCTGGGATACCAGCGGGGTCCAAGCCTCGTCCACCTTGGGGACCTCAAGGGCCTCACTTAAATCTGTAGAGGTACTAAAGATCTTTTTATCCGACCCGCTTACAGAAGGAAATGAGGCAGGGGAGACCCATTGTTTTTTTTGATCCCCTTGAGAAATATAGAAGGACAGGGAACGGGCTGCCACTGTTTCAAAGAATATAAGATTTGGACTGGAATCCGATGTGGCCTGCGGTTGAGGGAACTGATCCGACCCAATGTTTGCTGTTGAGGTGGCCTTGCGGAGTAAGGGAAGGAACAGGGCTGGATTGAATAGACCACCAGATGGGGAGGGTTCAGGGGGGGAGTTCCTCCTCCTCTGAAAGATTGAAGTCTGGGTGGTGCTCATCCTGCAGAGATAAGCATCTGCTCATTGAGGAGTGTGCGGGAGATGTGGGCTCCTGAAACATAGGGATCCCTGCAGGGGGAACGTAAGGCGGCATAGCTGATGTGGATGCCCCCTGTCCAGGTGGATGGAAGGACCGTTCTGCTAGAGCACGGTCCACTAGCTTGGATAACAGGGCCTCCAGTCGTCCATCAGAGAAAATGTCTCCGAGGTCAGGACCCCTGAGGCCTGCTGCAATTGGAGTAAAGGTAGCCTCAGGGACTGAACCTGAGGGAAGTAAGGGATTAGTAACTGAATGCTGAACTAGTGCAGAAGGTGTGGTGGGGGTTTCTGTCAGGGACCACATGCCCTGAGCTGAGGTTGAAGGACCTAAAGGAAGGTCAGACTCAGGGGCCCCCATTTGATCCATCTCTAATTCTGCCTGTCTCTGCGCTCTGGAGAACTCCTTCTCCAAAGCCTGGTGCCTACAGCTGGCATGCTTTTCCGCCAACTTAGAGGTGTTCCTGAGAGTGCCCTTAGCCTTGATTGTGGGCTTGCCTGCTCCCTCCGGTTTGGAGGTGGTCTGCCGGCCGTAACTAGAGGATGGGGAAGCTGTGCACATGGGTTGAGGCCCAGTAGAGTCCTCCATCCTAGGTTGAGCTGTCTCAGGGAAACTGAGGCGAAGCTCTGGCAGGCAAGCAGTTGGCAGAAGTGAAATTGGAGCAAGTAACGAGGATTGCTCCCCTGACCACCTGACCGGAAAATCAAATCTATCTGGGCTTGGTCATGGCAATTGAGGCTGATTCCAAAGGCACGGTTGGGGACCCGCTCTGGGCTCCGCCCGGAGGCCTTAGGTGGCCAGTCAAGATGCACCAGATAGCCCAATAAAGGGCGCAGAGGGCCTGAAGTAAGGCCTGGCAAAGAAGAATAAAGACAAAGGTAGTTGAGCAATTTGGCGTGGTCTGTGTGTTGGCAAATGAGATAAAACACACGCTCCTCCAATGCAGCCCCAGCCTGTATGACTATTAAGTCATGGCTTAAAGAGGCCTAAAAGAGCAACCACAAAATGGTGGCAATCAAAATGGCGACCATCTGAGTTGGAAGAGATAATTATAATCCCTGGGGCTGTGCCTTGAGTAGGGAACTAAAGTCCTAAAGGATTTAGCGATTTAGCCACAGAACAAGCAAAAAAATTTTTTACAATCCTGCAAAAGGGAACCTTTTATTCTCCGTTGCCTTAGGCGGCAACAAAATGGCGGCCGCAACTCCCTCTGCCTTCGAAAAAAAGGGCTGTATCAACCCCAGGGAAGTTTTGGTGATGCTGGGGTAGCCGTGGCCGCAGCGCTAGATGCTATGCCAGGGAATAGTCCCAAAGGTGGCCTCCGATCGAAGCTTGAAAAAAGCGGAGCCCTGGAATCAACTTTTTAAAACTTCGTTGCCTGAAACGGCAACTAAAATGGCTCCCGCAGCTTGCAAATGGCTCTGGAGGCATGGAAATGGAACTTTACAGACGTGGGAGCTCTGAATGCAGCTCCTCAGGTCCTGAGAGGGGAGAGAGGATCGTTTTTAAAGTAGCTCAGTGAGCTACCCAAGAATACTTTCCCCCAGAGCCCTGGGGAAAACTAAACAAATGCAAAGCAGTTGCCTCCCCCCCACCTCCCCTCCAATTTTAGGCAGCACTGATCCCAGCACTGCAGGGGAAACAATGAGGAAGTATTAAGTTCTTTAATATTATAAGTATTATAATATTCTAAATATTACAGTTATTGATGTAGATTTTTAATAAAGGAGAATTCACCAATAGGTTTCTACCTGCTAATCTGCTGAGAGAGCCAACCTGACATGTCTTCAAGAGCTTGAGACCAAGTCAAGACTGGATCTCCTAGCAAGAGGAGGCATGTCAACTTTGGCTACTTGGTCTCAAGAGCAGGCAGACATTGGTGGATTCTCCATCTCCTGTACTGGAGAAATGCAGCTAACCACAACTAAAATACCCAATACATCATAGAAAGCCAAACACATCAATGAAAAAGCAATGCTAAAGTAGCGAACAATGAAAGGCTCAGCAAAGGAAATGTGTTTTAGCAGCTCTCCTGAAGACAGAAAAATGGGGGAAGGGAGTGTCAAAAGCAATTCCTATGGAAGTCCATTCCATAACCTGGAAGTGACATAGGAACAGCTATCTCCAATGTATTGACAAGAAAGATCTCTGGAAGTGTGGGCAGTTTCAGAAGAGCTTCTTCTGTAGACCTGAATTCTGGATAGCTTCCAAATCTGATGCTGATTTCCTATATGCAGTACTTCAAAATTCAGCCATACAGTGGGGGAGGGAGAGTCGCTTTCATCAAAAGCCAACCAAAATTGCACAAAAGTCACTCAAAAAGGATACTTTCTAACGGTTCAAGGTAAGGTGATGGGAAGATCAGAGTTGATTTCATTTTTATGAAGATCAAAACCAAAAACTGATAGACTACTATTGTGACTTCAGTACTACCAAAATTCCACAGTTTGGGTTCATCATTCTAAGATCTGCATATGTCTTAAGAGAAGGTTACAGAACTTTTATCAGCATTCCTTGTTTTCATGGGGTGAATTTTAAAACATTTTTAAATTTCTCACAATTTCTTATCATTTCTTACAATGATAAGAAATTTTCCTAAATGGGGCGAAAGCCAGGTTATTTTGAAAACATGTTGAGATCACCATAAACTGAGGGGAATGAGTAACAACACTCTAGTTATGGGTTTAGATGCAGAAGGTATGATCAGGAAGCACAATTCAGCCAGAATATATTAACATTTTTGTGCCATTCTCTCTAGAAATTAATCATTTCATTGAACAGCTGGAAATAAGACAGATCACATCATCCATGAAAACAGACAATTGACTTTTAAAAATGACATATACATAAGTATCTCAAAGTCTGTATAAATCGAACATCCCTAAACCACATCATCCAGACTATCCTACATATCCATTAGACAAACAGAGAATGTCATTGAAGTATCGAGACTGCACATCTTGATTTAAGATGCCTCAAATTTGCTTGCTTCAAGATTGCAGTAAGTCAGCTCTGTTCTCTCCCAATACAGTTTACTTAAATAGTGAGCTCTGACACAAAAATATACATCTCTCCCTCCTTCCATTTAAAATTGTAAAATATGCACACACGGGCATGGACAGAACGGAAATCTAGACAAAATTCAAGTTAAACATTACTTTCTCTCCCTTTCGTTTGTCATTACAGGATTCCTTTAAGCCTTAGGGTTAAAAAAAAAAGTTAATAAGATAATTAAATATTGTCTTAAATTGCCAGAGTGATTTTTTACATGACAGAGTGTGGGAGGGGATTTGGGGGCTGGGAGAGGACTTTTTATTTTTGCATGTATTATTATAACGTAAGAGCCATAGTGGCGCAGTGGTTAGAATGCAGTAATTCAAGGTACTTCTGCTGACTGCCGGCTGCCAGCAGTTCGGCAGTTCGATCCTGATAGGTTCAAGATTGACTCAGCCTGTCCATCCTTCTGAGGTCGGTGAAATGAGGACCCAGATTGTTGGCGGGCAATAGGCTACTCTGTAAATCGCTTACTGAGGGCTGTAAAGCACTGTGAAGTGGAATATAAGTCTAAGTGCTATGGCTATTATGGTTTGCATTTCTCTTAATCCTTTTCTTTAAGTGTCAGCTCATGCTCTGAAAAGATGGCAAGGAAATGAAATGGCAGGCACATGTCCTTTTTATTCTTTCCTATACAAAATGAACTAATTTAATTGTGTTCTTTTTTTTTAAAAAATATTTTTATTGTTTTTTTAATTTTAACAGAAAAGAAAAAAGATACTCAAATCTAATCATAATGTTAAAATAAACAATCATCCATAAACACAACACAACACAGATACATATTTCAATACAACTCAACTGAAAATAATCATAGACCAGCTTTACCAAACAGTTGACATTGCTCAGAACCCCCACCACCACATCCCCCTAACCCTAACCTCCCCTCACTTACCAACTATCTACCTACTTCTCCCCCCTTCTCTATCTCCATCCTACTAATCCACCAATCTATCCCTACCTTTAATTGTGTTCTAAAGGCTTGCTTATAATATATATATTTTATTTCCCAAAATAGTCTCATTTGGCAGGTACGTGGGAGGCAACTCACTTATTCTCTAGCTGAGTCCCATTAGGTATGCTTTCTTTTAAATCAGCTTAAAAGCTGGCTGGGGTCCAGCAAAGTTTTTAAAAGCAGAGAAACCACATGCAGAAAATCATGGAATTTCATTGTAATCTACAGTGACGTTATGATGGGCAGAGGCAAATTTTCGAGAACACAGAATGGAACAAGGAAGAGAAGGAAAAATAAATCTGTTTGTTCTGGAAAAATTCTTGCTATGCCATCCTGCCATTGCAGGATGGGTAAGATTGCCAAAATGGAATGGATAAAGTTAAGGTTGTACAAGGGCTGCCAGAATGAAACTTTTGGAGACACTGTCCTGAAATAGTTAATGTGAACAGGAGCTGAACAGAGATATAAAGTTATAGCTCATTTTTGTTCATTAGTGTCTTCTCTATCTACAGCCACTTTCCTTGTATCTCACTTTTATCAGGAAGAAAAAAAAAGGTAATGTATCTCTCACTCTCTTCCATATCAAGTACAGTATATGAACATCACCCACAAATCCATCTATTATCGAAATACTTGTCTTACTGATAATCTGTAGAATAGGGTAACCTGGTCTTCTGCCTCCTTTCTCACTATAAATACACATACAGCATTTGTCCCAGTCTTCGATTACTAAAGCTTTTAAAGCAGGATGCAGAAAGCCTATGGGAAAAATTTCCATGTTATAAAGCCATCATCTAGTCTTCTCCATTCTAGCACTTTCCAGATGACATTGATTAACATTCCCATTTTCTCCATAAATTCTAAAGTCTGGAAATTATACTCCAGAACATCCAGGCTGGGAAAGGCTAAATAGAAGTCAAGTCCAATGTTCTCCAAAAGAGGAAAGGGATAGTTCACTGTTAAGAGAGGATAAGCAGTAAGTGGAGAAGTCAGTGAAGACAGCTAACTTAGCTTCTTCTTCAGCAAGGGACATTGGAACTCTCCAAAGCTTTCATGCAAATAAAATAAAATCCTATAACATTGATGCTTGTTGCAATGAGCTCAGGAGAGCTTTAACGCAGGCCAGTTTTACAGGCTTTGGGTTAAGTCACAATATGGTTTGTTTGGCTTGAATTACATTTAGGGTTGCAATGTTTGACTCAGTAACCCATTTGTAACCATGCCACTATAAACACTAGTAAATTGATGTGGGCATATACATTTGTGGAATCTATTGCACAGGCTGTTCTTCTGAAGCAGAGTTATACATCCACTCTAAGCCATGAGATGGGGCTGCAGGAATATGGAAAAGAGAGGGAAATAATACAGACAGTAATAATTACTTCCATAGTGGCTATTCAGAAATTGTCAGAAGGTCAATTCTCATAGTTCACACAACCAGATTACTAATTTAACCTTCTCAGAAGGATGCCTACTTCTATTTGGGCTAGTCTGAAAGCACCTTCCATTTTTCTTAGTTTGCAGACCTGCTATTCAAACTAAAAAGACTGCTCGGACAGGCAGGATCTGAAGCTCAGATGTCCTGGGGAGATAAGTAAGATCACCCAGCTTTCCAGCTATGGGCCAAGCATAAAAATGAATGAATGGAAATTTGATTTGGAGATGACAGAGTGAAAAATATTACAAGTAAAGGCGTATCAGCAGCATGTCAGCATATGCATAGTAATCTCCCCAACACACACTCCCAAGAGGAGAAACTGCAAAGACCTTTGAGAGAAGACTAGTACTTTTCAATTGCAGTTCTCGCTGCCTCTTTGCATCTAACCTTCCCCATCAGGATTTATTCTTGCTTTCCTTGCCTGGCTCTCCAACACCAAGTGAATTTGGACAGCAAAGCAAGCATGCCTCCAGGGAGCTGGTCTATGGCCATAATAAATTGAACTGAACTGGCCCTAGGGCTATTAAAGCCCGACACCCAGAGAAAAATAATTACCAGAGCATTTGTTGTAGTGATAAGGATTTGGGGAAGAGGGGGATTTATGCTTTCAGAGATCTCATTTCTGCCTATAAATCCCTCTTTCCCAAGCCACTCTTCACAATAAGTGGCTTTTGCACCCACAGTCTTACTTTCTTTTTCGGTTCCAATTCTGATGGAGAAAGGAAAAAGGCCTTAGCTGGCTTTGCATACCAATTATAGCACATTTAAGTATTTATTTTGGGTTCTGTGGCACTGCAATCTGCTAAAGACCCTCTGCAGTTCACAACAACAAAAGTACAGTAATAAAACATCCATGTTTTAAATCTTTGGCACTACTCATTAATTGGATCAGGGCACAAATGATTTACTGAGCGGGCTCTCATCCAGCATCTTAGAAAGTAAATGCCAATTAAAGTAGGAGAAAATTATAAAATAAAGGAAGGACTGGCTTACGCTGGTAAAGCTTGGCTGAGGGGATCTGTGGCCTTCCAGATTTCCACTTTATTTCCCCGTTAGCTATGCCATGCAAGTCCGATAGAAGGAAGTCACAGATTCCCTATACCAGGGGTCTTCATACTTGGCCCTTTTATGACTTGTGGACTTCAACTCCCAGAATTCCTCAGCCAGGCATACTGCTGAGGAATTCTGGGAGTTGAAGTCCACAAGTCATAAAAGGGCCAAGTTTGAAGACCCCTGTCCTATACCTTATTCAGATTCCATTGGTCAGAAAGATACAAAGGGTTCTTTCTCAAGTTGGTCAGCAAATAAACAAATCTAGCCTAGAAGCTTTTATAGTAAACAACTATTTATACAAGTACTCCTCGACCTACAATCATTCATTTAGGGACCATTTCAAGTTACAACGGCACTGAAAAAAGTAAGTGATGACCATTTTTCACACAACGGTTGCAGCCTCCCCGTGGTCACATGATCAAACTTTGGACTCTCGGCAACTGGTTCATGATGGTTGCAGCATCCCAAGGTCATGCGATCCCCTTTTGCAACCCTCTAATAAAGCAAAGTCAATGGGGAAGCCAGATTCACTTAACAACCGTGTTACTGACTTAACCACTACAGTGAGGTCGTAAAATGGGGCAAAACTCACTTAACAACTATCTTTGCTTGGCCACAGAAATTTTGGGCTCAATCATGGTTGTACGTTGAGGACTATCTGTACTCTGGCTTGTATTCTTGCAATTCTCTCCTTTGTGCAGAGTTCAATGGTGGTGGTCATATTTTATCTTGCTTAGCAGACCTTGGCAAATTTAGAGCTTAATCGTCTGAAATTAGCTACAAATGTATGATTTGCTTAAAAATGGAAAGGTTTGACATAGCCCACAAAGAGGGATATTGTTGAAGATGATGGAATTTGCAGAGAGGGGTAAATTAACTTCTTAGACTAGAGAAAAAACAATACTGTATCTATGGCTGACTGGAAACCCTTTATAGACTTTTTTGCATGAAATGAAACAAAACGCTTTTACATTTTGCGGTTTTGATGATTAGAAAAAAAAAACCTGGATAATAGAAGAGTGAGCTTTTTTTTTTGTAATCATAGTAAGAGATAACTTTGCGACTCTACTTATATTTGCTACAAAGAAAATCAGATGCTTCTTTCTACATCTTTTTTGTTCTTTCTTTCTTTCTGCACCTTTGCTTTTTTTCTTTCTTCTTTCTTTCTTTTCCGCTTTTACTCTTTATTAGTTTGTGTTAGTTTTCATGCTCTGTGTAAAACTTTTAATAAAAAAAATATGGGTACAAAAGAAATATAATGGACAATCTCTTTTATTTGGAACACCTGGTTCACAGGTTCACTGTAGTTCACGCCTGAAGCTTTTCTGAACACATTTTTTTCCCCAAATTTCATTGACTTACGTGTTAGGCATTTTCCTCTCCAAATTCAACTGCTCCTATTAATCGCTATTTTAATTACTAATTATATTGGACTGCATTCCAGGGAAACCTGCAACAAAGTGGATGAGAAACTGACCAGAAGTAAAAAGTTGTCTCAGCAAAGGAAAGTCACCCGATTGCTTTCTTATGTGGCCATATGCATGGTTCAAAAACAATCACAAGTCCGAGCAGCATAATATGGTCAGAGAGAAAGCTATGCCCTCATTCCCAACTTCGCCTTGGCAATCAACTCATCATGCTGCTGTCTCCCAGCCTCAGTTGTGGCAGGAATTACAACTAAATAACGCAAGTGCTTCATGCAGTTCAGAGAACTGCCATTAAGATCCAGGAGTCAAATATATTCACACCATCTCATCCCTGTTGAGGATTGAGTACACAGATCGTGAGGAGATAATGGAAAAGAAGACTTTGTCCCAAAATCATCCTAACCCCCCCCACACACACACTTCTCCCCTAAATTCCAGCATACTGTCCCCCAATCTAGTAGGCTCCTGATGTCTAAGAAGTTCAATTCCCAGAGTAATAGGAGTAACAGCCAACTCTTGGGCAGGAGGCTTCTAATCAGAAATGGCTAAACCAAGCACATTTTCTGGGCGTCCTAAGACCGATGCAGTGCCATCTTCAATGTTTGAGATCTTCAAGCCAGAGATGTGTATGGAGATTCTCAGTCATCCAGGCTTTGGTTGCCCCAAAGGTGCTTTCTCAAGAGGCAACTGGGCTTTCTTTGTTCTTCCTTCAGAAGAAAGTCCAGTTGCCTCTTGAAAAATCACTTTTGGGGCAACCAAGGCCTAGATGACTGAGAATTTCCATAGACATTTAGCTATGCACTTTGGGATGAACACCCTTTGAATACAGAACTGAAGAAGCTTCTTGGATGAGAAGCAAAACATCTTCAAGGGAAAACAAAGTCCAGTTGCCTCTTGAAAAAGCACTATGGTTCAAGCCAGAGAACACAACAAAGGTCAGCTTTTCTCTGTGCAAGAACTCACAGTTGCTTCAGAAATGGCAGAACCTTATAAGTGGTAAGAGATACCTGCCGAAAGAAGCAGAGTTGTCCATTCTATTGGGACAGTTTAATTTTGCTTTCAGTCTAGGATTCCCACTTATTAAAGTCACACCTGAGCTCTTCCAAATCTGGTCTATAGAAATAAATTGTGATTATACAATTCCTGCATCATCTGTGAAATTGATGTGGAAATTCCACATGTGGAAATTCCAGGCTAGAGAAAGCTACTCCAGGCTGATCTCAACTGTGAGAGGTTTAGTTCCAATCAAAGAGCAGAACTTGGAACTTGATGCTTTTTATCTTGCCTTACTGGGACAGGAGGAGGAAGGGGTGCAATGACTCAGCAGTTAAAAAGACATAAGAGGGCTGACAGCCCGGGTTTGAGACCCGAGCTCCATACAACAGGGTGAGCTCCCGTTACATGTCCCAGCTGCTGCCCACCTAGCAGTTCAAAAGCATGCAAATGCAAGTAGGTTAATAGGTACTACTTTGGTGGGAAAGTAACAGCATTCCGTATGCCTTTGGTATCTGATTCCCCAAGAATCAGACACAACGATAGAGGAAATCTTTACTTTTTTTTACTGGGAGAGGGTCACGCTAGAAAACCCATTAGCTGTGTCCATGGCCAGGAGCAAACTATAAACATGAATTTTTATTTATTTATTTGATTTCTACAGATGCTTTAAGTCAACCAAGTGACTCTGGGTGGCTTACAGTTCTAAAATAATTTTAAAAAGATTAAAGCAGTCAAAACCTCCACAAAATAAATAAATAGAAACAGCAGCCTTGATGATTAATCATTGCTGATTAATTAATAATGAGCTGGAAAATGCTATGTTTTTAATGTACTTCGTTAAGTAGAGCTCTCTATAAGGGAATGGAGAAGCAAGCATTCCTTAAATGGGGTGGGAGGGAGAGAGAGTTTCAGCAGATTTAGGAAAACAGCCTTTAGTAAATGGATTTGGAATAATCCCAAAATGTTTTGAAAGCTAATAGTAATTATTTATTCCAATGCCATTCTTGCTGTAAACTGCAATAGGAGAGACAAGAAGCCGTTAAGATCATGATGAGCCCATCAAATTCATGTTCCTAACACAATCATTCTATTTGGTGAAAGAAAGCAGGAAGCCGCAACAGTATCTATAGTTCTCACAAGCTTCGTCTCTTTTGGGTGTGTAAGTACTAAGAAATAGAAAGGAAGTGGGGCTTGCATAACGCACCATAATACTGCTTTTATCACTCAGTTCCCTTCCCCCCCCCAATACTGATAGAAGTCAGGCAACAACACTGTTGCTTGGCCAGGCATCTGTCAAGCACTGGGGAAATCAGGAGATTCAGGCAGTTCAGATGAGTTTAAAGATTTACTGCAAGCTTAAGCTCTCTACAAGAATCTGAACTACTAACAGTCAAGGAAAATGAGTGGGAGTTAAGAACAGAAACGAATTCTAAAGCCATCAAATACGCTAGCAGATGAAGGAATAGTGTGTACCTGGCTTTCATATTTACAACTGCAGTCTAGATGGCAAAAAGACCTGAAGAGGGGTTTATCACTAACAGATGAGAGTTTAATCGAACAGGTTAGAGAAAAAGGGCCCATGCATATTAAAAGAGTGTACAGTGTATTGATAGAAATTGACTCTGAAACTGTACTAGTCAAGGATTGTATGGTAAAGTGGGAACAAAATTTTGGGCAACCTATCACGATGGAAACGTGGGAGAGAATTTGGGTGAAAAATGTAAAATTTACACAAGCGCAACATTTAAGAGAGAACTTTTATAAAATGTTTTATAGGTGGCATCTAGATCCGAAAAAACTATCATATATCTACCCTGACATCCAACCTAAATGTTGGAGATGTGATAGTATGGAGGCTACATATTTTCATGTATGGTGGACATGTAGAAAAATTAAAGCCTTCTGGAGAAAAAAATGGTGGACACTCCAAACCATTTTGAAAAAGCATATTGAATTTCTACCTCAGTTGTTTTTGTTAGGGATCATAAAAGACTGTACCACCACAGAGACGAACTTAATTCTGAATTTGATCACAGCAGCGAGACTGTTGGCGGGACAATACTGGAAGAAGCCAGAAATACCATCTATTGAAGAATGGACTTTGAAAGTTATAAATTTGGCAGAAATGGCTAAAATATCGGCATATTTGAAGGATCGCTCAAATGAAAAATATATGTTGGACTGGAAACATTGGATAGACTACATACAAGAGAAGCACCAATCAAAGAAAATGTATCTGGCTTACAGTTAAATCTTGATATACGGAGTGAAGAATGTTTACAAATTTAAATTGATTGTATTAAGTTGAATAGCAGTTAACTTGAATTTTTTCTTTGTTTACATGTACAAATATATATATCTATTAATAAAAAATGTTAAAAAAAAAGAACAGGAACGAATTCAAGATGGGCTGAACTTAGATCTCTTGTGGGTGCGCAGGGACTCATGACTGATGATGTGCTTGACCCCTCCCTCAGGCTCAGCCTGCTTATTTCCCATAGGCATACTGTTATATGTGTAGGGAAGATAATGGAATTTAAGCACAGGAACCATACACATACACAAACATTGTATTTTACATAATTTATTTCTACCCACAATCGGATCAAATACTATATAACTGAATGCACACTAGTAAATCAGCAAAGCGTTTTTATATGCTGGTTTTACTGCTGCATTCTCCATATGCATTTCCTTGTCCCAAGGATGAGCAATAACACAGAGAGAGTTATAAAATATGTTCCCAGAACAGTGCCAGAAAAACATTCAACTCCTAAGTTGTTAAACCTCATTCAACCATGGAACTGAATCCATGGATATCTAGAACCTAATTTCAGAGTTGCAAGAGGTTCTCAACATGCTCATGAAAACCAAACAGATTAAGTTCTCTTCTGGGAACAACTATCCAGCCAACATTTGTAAATTATGAAGTACGTGCAAGGCAGGTTTTTGCTTCCAAAATAGGTGCTATTTTTATTTATTTATTATTATTTATTTATTTATTTGATTTGACTTCTATGCCGCCCTATTCCGGAGAACTCAGAGCGGCTCACAACACAAATAGAAATCATTTTATTGCTGTGGAGGGGGGTTGTACTGTATTGTTGGTTTTATTTTGTAAAACCTCCCCAGAGCCAACTGGAATGAGGTGGCCTATAAATCCAATAAGTAAACAATTGGCGTGGGTCTTACAAAACCTTGAATTACTATCATTCCCATTTACACAAATACAATAGTCTTGCATAGCTGGATCTCTACCTGTCTGTTTACACCTGCTACATAGCTAAGTCCTCAAACTGAGGTGGAAGAACCATCCCAACTGGTATCATCAAATATGTTTCTTCTACATTTTTGACTAAAAAGGATTTTTATAACAAATGGTTGTCCAATCTCTTCTTAAAATCTTCCAGTATTGGAGCATTCACAGCTTCTGGAGGCAAGTTGTTCCACTGATTAATTGTTCTAACTGTCAGGAAATTTCTCCTTAGTTCTAGGTTGCTTCTCTCCTTGCTTAGTTTCCACCCGTTGCTTCTTGTCCTGCCCTCAGGTGCTTTAGAGAATAGCTTGACTCCCTCTTCATTGTGGCAGCCCCTGAGATATTAGAACACTGCTATCATGTCCCCCCTCGTCCTTCTCTTCATTACACTAGACATTCCCAATTCCAGCAGCCGTTCCTTATATGTATGAGAGGCATGGCATGAATTGAGGATGGTACACAAGGGTGCAGAGTGGAATGGAGAAGTTGCAAAGGAGTGTGCGAGTGGGTGGAGTGAACACATAGGACAGTGTGCAGGTGAGGGAGAGACTTCCCCCCAGAGATTTGTGACCTTCCCTGTCATCTTCCCCATTTATTTTCTGGGGAAGCTGGCAGGGAAGGTTGCAAGTAGCGATCATGTGGTTGCAGAGGGCTGCAACTGTCTGTAACTGCAAACCAATTGCCAAGCACCCACAATCACAATCACACAACCACAGGGTTGTTGGGACAGCTGGAACTCTAAGGTCTGGTCATAGCTACCATTCGCTCAGCAGAGTCATAATTTTGAACAGTTGCTGAATGAGTGATCGTGGGTCGAGGACTACCTGCATTTCTATTCCAGAGGGCCTTCAGGATAAAACAGTGCAACAAAATGCATGCCCAGCAATAAACACAGCAAATAAAATCCTTCAATGACTGAAATTTTATTTCCCCTCTGCAACATTTGCCTATCATAAAATGGGCTACTGCACCTGGAATCAAAGGTCCCTGTTTAGAGAGATAATATTGGGTAATATTCTCTTATCGCACTTCAAAGAAACATTTCCCAGTACACGAGGAAAAAACTTCAGATCTCTAAATTAGGCTCAGCTTGAACAGCTAAGTGTAACTTCATGCCCTATTTTCATCCAACAGATGTAGCCTCTCCCACAAGATTGACTGACATTAGTTTTTGCGGATATGGCTTTATATTGCAGCCGAATAAAGAAACACCTCCATGCAGTCTGGAACCCTGGATTATCTAGACTTGGGAAAGGCTTTGCAGATCATCTAAAGATGCCCTCCTGGATAGATTTTCACACTGCATACAAGATTATCTATGGACATAACTGCATCAGGAGCAAGAGTGGAGGCTGGAGAGTGAAAAGCTACATATCTTCAGGCAAATATGCCTGGGGCAATTCTAACTGGAATGTTTGGATGGAGCTGTGAAGAAGAACTACATCAAAAGATTCCGGCAAAATGGTCTGGCTTCAAAGACAAGTATGGCTGCTTTGAACTGCCCACTGTATTCAGCGTAGACCAAAGAAGCTAAACATCCTAAGTCCTACATTTCTGCAATGAAATCCCTCTATGAAACGGAGAAAAGAAGCAAAGATCTTGTGTTATGGGTCTCCAGCAAAAGGGAGATTTGGTAAGAGCAGCTTCTTAGCTCACGTTCTTGATCAGTTCGCCAGGTGTAATCTTAATTGATACCACCCAATCACTGAATTGAAAAGCCACTTTGAAACCCTATATAAATAGAAAGGCAGGGTGTAAATCCAGTAAAAATAAGAAATAGCATTGTAAAAATAATCAGATAGGCTTCTGATTCAGGGAGAGAGGAAAAGGATGATATAAGTGATAACAGATAATCTGGAATTAATATCAGAGTTAATATTGGAATTAAAAGAACGGACTATATGCCTGTTTGGGTGTACTGTACCTGATTTTGCCTTTCATGGTGCTAGAAAGATGGCATGTATTTAATTAATCAGAATAGCAACAACACAGAAGGAAGCTATTCCCAACACCTCTTTTTCTTCAGTACTAGAGATCTTTCTGTTCTGATTCAAGAGCAATCAACTTTTTTACTGCAACTGTTCTTGTTTTCCAATTATCTGCTTAGTTTGGGGCCTGCTGCAAGAAAGAAATGGCTAGCTATCTCATACTCCAGATATTCCACATAGGCCCCTAGAAGGTGAACTTGTAAATGAGGGAAGATGCAGACCAAGAGCTCAAATGGATTTCTACCTAATTCCTCTCATGTGCCCACACACTCCACACTTCTGTGCACATCCACTCATAGAAACATTTTCACTCACACAATCCAAAAGGAACAGAAGTGAGCTGCTGAATTGGATTTTGGATTTTGGATCTGTGATATTTGAAGAAGATTATCTGAACAGCACGTGTCAGGCAATGAGAGAAAGCAAGCATAACTTGCCCTCCTTAGAAGCTTCCAAAGGCATCTGGTGTGCCACTTTTGGAAACCTCTAGAGCAGCAGTTCTCAACCTTTTTCAGGCCGCGACCCCGACCTGCACCACACATGCGCGGTGCAACGGCCCGCATCGCACATGTGCGACGGCCCGCATCGCGCATGCATGGTGCTACCCCGCGCATGCGCGGTGCTGCCCCCTGCGCCAGCCGAGGGGAAAAGGGGAAAAAATGGCAGACTGCGTTGTTTGGCGATCCCTGTGAAATGGTCGTTCGACCCCAAATGGGGTCGCGACCCACAGGTTGAGAACCGCTGCTCTAGAGAAACCTCTAGCCCAGGGGTAGGCAACCTCAGCTCTTTTATGACTCATGGACTTCAACTCCCAGAATTCCTGAGTCAGCATAGCTGGTGGGGAAATGGGAGGATTTATACTCTTTGCAGACAGCTGGTCATTTGCACTCTTTTAGAGAGTCACTGAGGCCATTGGGAGGTTTATCCGTGTCCTCGGGGTCACCTGAGTGGTGCAAATGGGTGTGGAGCCTTCTTCCCTGAAGGATGTTTTCTGCCCTGTGTCCCTTCACTGTTGAATATAAATCCTCACCGTTTCCCACCATCCAGTCAGAGCTGAAGAAGCTTCTTGGAGGAGAAGTGAAACATCTTCAAAGAAAAAATAAGGAAGTCCAGTTGCCTCCAGAGAAAAAGCACCTTTGAGACAAGCCAACGTATGGTTTTCAGCTTTTAGGAAACCTAGACTTAGTTCACCCCTCGCAGTAAGCCAAATTGTACTTCTTTTGAATTAAATTATGACGACCGTCCAGCCATTGTGATCTATACATCCTGACAAGTGGTTTACCAACTTTGGGTCTGCAAAACACTGGTGCTAATCCATGAGGTTCTGTAGGTGATGCATAGAGAGAGAAAGAAAAGATTAAATGACGACAGGTCCTGTGAGCCTACAGTGACAAATACAGGTAGTCCTCAACTTACGACCACAACTGAGCCCAACATTCTGGTTGCTAAGTGAAACATTTGTTAGGTGAGTTTTGTCCCATTTTACGACTTTTCTTGCCACAGTTGTTAAGTTGGATCACTGCAGCTGGTTTTAGTAACATGATTGTTTTGGTAACATGATTGTTTTGGGACCGCCTTCTGCCACATACTTCTCTACGACCGGTGAGAGCGCACAGGGTTGGCCTCCTCCGGGTCCCGTCAGCGAAACAATGTCGTCTGGCGGGGCCTAGGAGGAGGGCTTTCTCTGTTGTGGCGCCTGCCCTCTGGAACCAACTGCCTCCTGAAGTCCGCGTTTCTCCGACTCTCCCGGCCTTCCGAAAGAATTTAAAAACCTACCTCTGCCGGCAGGCCTGGGGATGATTGTTGATTGTGGTGTGACTGATGAGTATGTGTGGGGTTTTATTTTTAATATTTTTTTGTTCGGATTTAGATTGAAATTGTTTTATATATATGTTGTGAGCCGCTCCGAGTCTTCGGAGAGGAGCGGCATACAAATCCGAATAAAATAAATAAATAAAAATAAATAAACATGATTGTTCAATTAAAACTGACTTCCCTATTGATTCTGCTTATCAGAAGGTCACAAAAGATGATCACATGACACCGGGACACTGTGACCATCATAAATATGAGTCAGTTGCCAAGCGTCTGAATTTTGATTAGGTGACCATGGGGATGCTGCAATATGTCATAAGTGTGAAATATGATCGTTAAGTTACTTTTTTCAGTAACTTTGTAACTGTTGCAAGTCAAAGACTACCTGTATATTGGGGTTTCTGAGAGCATAAGAAAATACTAGAAAGAACCACATTTTATTATTCCTTCCTATAAAGGCTTGATTCATGTCAAACATAAACTATACTAAAAAAAATTTTTAAAAATGGGTTATATGGTGACCTGCAAAGAGAATGTATTAGTTTACGTAAAGAAAAGGGTAAGGAATTGCAAGTTTAGCATGATAGCTAAATCCAGGCATGTGTGATTTATTCAGTCAACGATACTTAAGCAAACCATAATTCAGCACAAAAGAATCAGCACACAGTTTCTCTCTGCCATGAATTTCAGCAGAGAGTTATACAATGGATTGCAATTAACCAAGGAGAGAAGCAACTTAGAACTAAGGAGAAACTTACTGACAGTTAGAACAATTAACCAGTGGAACCACCTGCCTCCAGAAGCAGTGACTGCTCCAACACTGGAAGATTTTAAGAAGAGACTGGACAGCCATTTGTCCAAAATGGTATAGGGTTTCCTGCCTGAGTAGGGAGTTGGGCTAGATGATCTCCAAGGTCCTTTCCAACTTTATTATTATTGTTGTTGTTGTTGTTCTTGTTGTTGTTGTTTAGGCTTGTATGCTTAACTGGGCTATTGAAATAATTTTTGGCATTTGTGTGATATAGTAAACCATAAATTGACTAAAAAGGCTGGATTCACACCACATGCTAAGTCCCCCTAAGCCAAATTAAACATGAGGCTAACCCAGCTTAGCATATCATGCCAATGAAGCCACTAGACCAGGCATGTCAAACTCGCGATGTCACGTGACGTTGCGTGACGTATCAGAGCTTTTTTGCCATTGCCGGCAACGGGGTGGACGTGGCTCCAGTATGATGAAACCGGCCCGCGGGCTGGCAGTTTGACACCCCTGCACTAGACTGTCATCTAAAATTTTAAGATGACAGCCAAAATGTTTTCATTCCGAAAGCAGACGTTTAAAGGAAATGGCATCTGTGGTGCCAGACTGCCAATGATCCATCCATCCAGGATACTGAGCTTGTTTTCACACACAGAGCATGCATCTGCCAATCATCCTTTTCTCTTTTTTCCCCCCCAGCAGCGGCGGCGGCAGCACAATTTTGCCTCCCATATCCAAGCCACTCCTGCTACCAATACAGGTACCCCTCAACTTACAACCATTCATTTAGTGATCATTATGATGGCATTAAAAAAATTACTTACAACCAGTCCTCACACTTATGACCGTTCAGCACCTCTGAGGTCACACAGTCAAAATTTGGGTCCTTGGCAACTGGCATGGGTTTGTGATGGTTGCTGAGTCCTGGGGTCATATGATCACTGTTTGCAACCTTCCCAGCCAGATTCCAACAAGCCAGGTCAATGGGGGAAGGTAGATTTGTTTTATGATCACATGGTCAGTTACTGACCATGGTAATTCCTGGTCAACAATCATACCAAAAAGAGTCATAAAATCAGGTGCTACTCAGTTAAGAATGACCTTGCTTAGCAATGGAGGCTCCGGACTCAGTTGTGTTCCTAACTGTACTCACTGTACAGACCTCCACCTGTCTAAAAATGAGAACAATTTAGCCACCAATCGAGAGAGCAGTAGATCAAAAACGAGGGAAAGAAGGTAGAACAACTGAAGCCAATTTTGGCTTCAATCAATCTTCCATCCAGAAGTGACCATCAGAGACATGAAATTAGCAAGGTGGCATATCTATACACGCAATGAAAGAAGTTAGGCTTTGGATGCACTTTGCACATCAGTGAAACATCAAAATGAACTAGAATATAAATATTGGCCCATGTTGGCCCAAGTGGTTGTGGTCATGGGTTTCCTGGAAGGTTTCTGGGATGGGTATACCTGCCAAGCTGTTTTAAATCAAAGATATTCCTCTAGTCAAATCCAATCGAAACTTCAAAACCCAGTCAGAAGTTGATTCTTTATCCTTTAAGAATAGAGAGAACCAGGAGAAATTACAAAGAGCAGCCCATTCCCTTAGGGCAGTGATGGCGAACCTTTTAGAGACCGAGTGCCCAAACTGCAACCCAAAACCCACTTATTTATCGCCGGGTGCCAGGTGGGCATGGCCCACTGGGTGGGCGTGGCTGTGGTGGTCACGGCAGATTGGGTGGGTGTGGCCAAGGTGGGCGTGATCACCTCGATGTTCCTCGTGGGGAGGGACATCTGTGGGGGCCGGGCAAGGTTGAGGGAGATCCAGGGGGTCTCTGGCAGATGGGGCGGTGGGCAGGAGGCTCATCCTGCGGGGTGAGGCGAGGCAAGGCAAGGCAAGGCAGGGGTGCCATTGTCACAGGGCAAGGTGAGGCAGGGGCTGTGGTGGCTGCTGCCTGACACCATTGGCCCCTGCACCATCGGCCAGCGAGCGCATGGGTGCTGGGATGCATCCGGCCATGTGGGACCTTGGCGAGTTAGCGGACGGCTGGTTAAAGAGGGATGGTTGCTATCTCTGGGGCACGGCACGCGTGCCCACAGAGAGGGCTCTGAGTGCCGCCTCTGGCACGCGTGCCATAGGTTCGCCACCATTGCCTTAAGGGAACCATAGGAAGCCCCACTAAAACAACAGAATTCCAGCAATATTGATTTTTTAACCCATTACCACCCAGGTTCACGAGCAGTGATTGTGGAAGCCTTTTCTCTTTTCCCACTGCTATGCAATCACAACTCAGCAGAGGGATTCAGGTGAGGCATCCACAGTGCTTTTTTGTAGGATCCCATGTGATTTAATTCACCATTTAGAAATTGAACCATTTTGAGAGCTGTAATATTTCCTTTAGAGGGGCAGTGATTAAGGTATGAGACTAGAAACCAGGAGGCCATTAATTCCAATCCTGCATTAAGGGCAGAATTCCTAATGTTCTTAAAAATTCAGGAGACATTTCAGACCCCCGTTTCTGCCTTGAAAGTAGCCCATGTTGAACTGTATAGAGCACAGTGAAACATCAGGAGCTCGCCACAAGAAATGTTTTATGACATTTTATGTCATACAATGCTTTATGACCGTTCTTCTGTCTTAAAATGTTTTATGAAATTGCCAAATTTCAATTCATTGAAATTTAGATGTTTGGACCCATTCTGTAAGTTAGCCCATTTGAGATACCTTGATTTAAAAAAAAATGTTTGCTCTACAATTCACTGCTCTGTCCATTTAAAGGTTAAAGACGTGAGAGTCTTAGTGGATATAACAGAACATATGACTAGAGTTATTTAATGCATCTGAAATGCTATAAAACGCTAACATTTTCTTTGAAAAACGTTAATTACATACGTTAAAAGTTGAAATAGGTGTTTTTTAAATTCTTTTTAAAGTGCTGTATTTCTCCACTTTCAACAAAAAGGGCAAAATGAAAACGCAAACAGCTTTGGGGCCTTCGGGCAGAAAACAAATGGGAAAAGTGAAAGTAGCTTGAAGATACGAAGGAGCTGTCAATGTCAATTGCAGACAGGAGGCATTTGGAAGATCAAAGAATGACAGTAAGAAGCCAGGAGCTATAGGGCAAGAGTGTTGGTGAGGGATCGCGGGACCCTGAATAGCTTAAATGAATTTTCGATTTGATTGAACGAAGCTGGTAAGGACAAAGGCAAACAACCGCACCACGATGGGGCACCAAGCAAGGTAGCTTTTCTGAGCCGCAGGCAGTCGGGAACTGACCTGTAGCATTGCTAGCCAAATTTCTAGCATTCAACAAAGAGGGCTCCATCAGGGTCAGAATAGGCATCATGAGAGAGAAAGCTAGGAGCTGATAATAACACCATCCTTCCTTGAACCCACTTCAATAAATGGTATTTCAGATGCTGGAATCTACATGGCTCTGAGGCCATGCCTGTGAGCACCAGCTGAAGA
Organism: Bothrops alternatus; assembly: GCA_034064705.1. Lineage (NCBI taxonomy): Eukaryota > Metazoa > Chordata > Lepidosauria > Squamata > Viperidae > Bothrops > Bothrops alternatus. Next base: position 6,200,240 of record JARGCV010000080.1, read on the forward strand.
GCGTGTGACACAGGCTACTAGCAATAGCAATAGCAGTTAGATGTATAGTATATACCCCTTCACAGTGCTTTACAGCCCTCTCTAAGCTGTTTACAGAGTCAGCGTATTGCCCCCCCAACAATCTGGATCCTTATTTTACTGACCTCGGAAGGATGGAAGGTTGAGTCAGCCTTGAGCTGGTGAGAATCGAACTGCAGGCAGCCAGCAGTCAACAGAAGTAGCCTGCAATGTTGCATTCTAACCACTGTGCCACCACAGCTCATACTGCACCAATGTTCCCACACACTTCCTGAAACTTTCAAATCCCACAGCCCTTATTTTTACACACAATTCGATTAGAACTTGTTCAAAATGAACGAACCATTTACCATGATGAGAATCTCATCCTGAATGAGCAAAAATGCAATACTGATAGCCCTTATCTTTTGATCAGTGGTTTCACAACTGTTCGCAGTCACAACAGACTCGGAACGGGTGGTCTACAGCTCATAAAGCACTTCCAGTCATCCTCAAAAGTTTCTTCAGCTTCCCAATCACATTACCACATTCTGAGCACTAGGTAACTTGTTTGTTCTTATGAACGGTTGCTAAGTGCTTTGTGATCATGTGATCTCCACTTGCAATCTTCTGAGATGGCTTTCCCCAGAAAAGCAACAGGGAAACCAGCAGGAAAGACTGCAAGGGGAGAAGATGTTGGATTTGAGGCCTGTTCCCTCAGAACACAGAGAGATTTTTTCCTTTGCTCCATGCAGGGAAGGGAAATCACCCAACGTGCTGGAGGAATGAATTTGGGAATGCCAACATTATTGAAATCATTCTCCCTGGTGGGGCATGAAGAAGGTGGGGCATGGTGGGAGGCTCAGACCTTCTCCCAGCCCCAACACACCTGGGAGGCCCAGACTTTCTCCCTGGCCGTCTGCTTAACAATCCACCCAGTCAAAGACAAAGAACCACACTATGAAGGGGCGCCAAGCAAGATAGCTTCTCTGAGAGGCAGGCAGTCAGGAACTGACAACCATAACTGGGAGAGTCAGGGTTGCAGTTGAATGAAGCAGTCACATGGTGTTACGCTTAACAACTGCTTTGCTCAACAGCTGAGATTCCAAGCTCAGTTATAGCTGTAAGTAGAGAACGATCTAGATCAAGGGTAGGCAACCTTGGCTCTTTTATGACTCGTGGACTTCAACTCCCAGAAAGAGCCAAGGTTGCCTACCCCGATCTAGATAAAACAGAGGAACATTCAAGAACAGGACCACTCTCTGCATGCTTCAACCCAAGCTTAGCTGTAGTCAAAAGGAAAGAAAAATCACAAGACCTGGACCCTAGAACATGTGAAGTGGTAACAAGAGTGTTTCTAAGCATATGCCAGTGCGCCCTACCACACCAGTAACAATATCTTGAATAAAGAAGTAGAGAAAAAGAGCAGCCATTTGCATGAAAACTCACCCCTTTTTCAGACTGTGGCCCATTTAGTGATCCATGTAGGAAAGTAGAAGGGGCCAGCAGTGAAACTAAAGTTGTTCGGATTTAATCGGAATGCTAGAATTCATTTCCCCAACTAAAGTTTTCGCTATTGTTTTCTACGTCAATTAATAACTTTCCCCTTTGGCCATACAGAAAGCTAATCCTCTTTTGGCAATCCAATAAATGCTTTGACCAAGTAAAGGGTCTGATTGCATGACATCTGGAGATCCTGCCTACTCTATTATTGTTGTGTCCTGAGCCTGCAAAAGCAGGCTCGGGGTGTTGCATTGGTCCCAGGCATTCCAAAAGCTGCCTGGGACCAGCAGAGCAGCACCAGCCTTGTGCGCATGTGCAAGGCGCGAAAATGCTCTGTTTCTATTGGTTGTCACTGTCCAGGCTTCTGGCCATATAAAAAGGCCTGTGAGCCTTTTGCTTTCGCTTGGTTGTTGTAGAAGGAGAATAAAGTGTTTGTTAAGCATCGCCATGTGTCTTCATCATTCACACGCGAATGTATACAACAATTATGACTTGTATTGTTGTAATATAACTTTTGAAGAAGCAGGGGAGGCCACATGCAGCCTGTTTCCCAAAGACCTCTGGTTGTACATCCCTGTCTTTTTTTGGCCATCCCTTGAAGGTTTAATTTTCAATTGGGCACCCAGAGATATTAAACCCTCTCTCCTACAGACCTGCTTCCCACACCTCCTTCCCTTTATAGTTGGTGGAGAATTAATAGGCAGACAAAGCAGAAAAGATGCTCAGATATTCTTCTCTCATTTCAAAGGCAAAGGCATTATCACAAACCTCATACAGTCCAGCAAAGATTAAAAGGGAAGAAATTGTTCTCTTCTTGCTTCCTACTTAGGTGAAATGTATCTATCTGTCTATTTATTAACAGTGGAGAAATGTAATGTACTGTTTTAATTCAATTTTATTTGTTTGTTTCCATTTTAAAAAAATGGTTTGAGCAGTCACGGAATGGCCACCAAAACAAAAATTGCTCTCCGGCAGGTCATCGGTAATCTTCTAACTACTAGGACTCAGTTCTGGGGAGAATGGGTGGGGAAAAGCAGAAAGGCGGGGGGTGGGGGAAGAGATTGGAAGATGCTGCAAAGACTTAATTCATTTTGGGTAACTACAATCTAAAGCAGCCCTTAATGAAAACAAAAGAAGGATAATGAACATTTCGCAGACAGAGCAGACAACTGGAACATGATCAGAGGAAGAGATTTCTTTATTTATTCATTGCAACATTTTCCTGTCTCCTTTCTACTGGATACACATTGAACCTTGCCTCTTAGGAACTTCTGACTCACAGAGGGAACCAACCATCGAAAAGCCGTGGTGGCGCAGGGGTTAGAATGCACTAGTGCAGGCTAATTGTGCCGACTGTCAGGAGTTTGATTCTCACCGGCTCAAGAGTGAGACTTCCATCCTTCCGAGGTGGGTAAAATGAGGACCCAGATTGTTGGGGAAAATATGCTGACATTGTAAACTGCTTAGAAAGGGCTGTAAAGCACTATGAAGCGGTATGTAAGTCTAAGTGCTATTGCTATTGCTTTCGAGTTCATTGGGAAACTGAACGCTGCTCAGTTGCTCTCTTGCAATCTCATCTATTTCACCATTTCCCTTCGTATGAAGATAAAAGCTTGCCCCCCATAGAGAAAAAGGAGGATATTAATACAATATATCAAAATTTAAAATTGGGAGCACCAGTCGTGGTTCGTCTTCAGTGGATGTTCACTAATGGAGTTCCACCAGAATTTGTTCAGTCCTCCACAAACCCCAACTGGTTCTTGCCACTAGGCAGGAAAGCAGAGTTGCCAAAACACAATAGCTGGGTTGGCACCACATGCTAAACCAGCCAAACAAGCTCCATCATGGGTTCACCTTCTCATGTCCTTCCATCACCTTCAAGATCTGAAAAAAGTCCATCCATTTAAAAGCAGCTTTGAAACTAACCATGTCTCACAGTCCTGAAAGGCAGACATGCTGTGTTTTGGTCTATTATTTCAGAAATATAGAATCACTCCTAGGAGACACATTTCACATTTGGCTAGTACACTTTTCAGCACTCAGATACACTAATACATTAATGCTGAATACACTAATTCAGCACTCAGAGAGACTATTTCATCTCTGCTTGAAATATGTAAACAAGCAGTGATGTTTAGCAAATCATGAACAAGAAGGGGGAAAATCTATGAAGGGAGCTGGCTGTATGTGCCAACATTGCCAAGATTTTTTTTTTCAATTTTAGATATTTAAGGGTGTTCAGTTAGAAGTGGGGGCCCTGCAGTCCATGTAGTCCTCCACACAAAACTCCCTCCATATCAGAAAAAAAGCATGTCAAGAGTCTAGCGAGCCATTTATCTGATTTATGCATTCTTTCATTGGAGTAAATACAGAACATTCAGTCATATCATCCTCACCCACCCTGAAGGTTGCAGAACCCAAAATCTGGACGTGCACTGCAGAAATAGTCCCCTCCTAGTATTAAGTTCCCATCCCACAAATACTTCAGGGTAACTTATTTATTTGGGCAAAAGTCACAGAAGAAGAAGGAGGAGGAGGAGGAGGAGGAGGAGGAGGAGGAGGAGGAGGAGGAGGAGGAAGAAGAAGAAGAAGAAGAAGAAGAAGAAGAAGAAGAAGAAGAAGAAGAAGAAGAAGAAGAAGAAGAAGAAGAAGAAGAAGAAGAAGAAGAAGAAGAAGAAGAAGAAAGATAGCAAAGATCTAGCCCACCCCAATCCTGTCCTTCAGCAACAACAGGGGAAAAACACAAACAAGTCATTCTCATCTGTCAGATAAAAGATAAAGGTCAAGCATCAGAAACCTAAAGCCAAAAACTGGCTGGACTGCTGCAGGAGAAGAAGCAGTGCTGCATGTTAAATAGGGAAGCAGAGACATTCTGGATTTTAACTTCTCCCATGGTCCTCAAACAACTCTCCCACAGGTTAGAAAATCCTATCTTAGGTCACTTCATGCATACCACTTCATGCATTAAAGAGAGATAGACAAATCTTGTGTTGACATACTAGTTCTACACCTAAAAACATAAGGACAACAATGGACACAATGACCACATAATTCCTACAGCTACATGAGTCAGGAGTCACAACTGGTGCTTACAGTTTCTTGGAGGACGTGAATTTTTAAATGTCAAGGCTGATTTGCCTCTGCACCACAGCCCTCAAGTCTGTGAAATTTCAGTGCAAATTTCCCCAGCATCGGGTGAAGAAAATAGTGTACAAACCAGACACAGATGGTTCACCAATGCTGCCACCCACAGGCCATTTGTCACATTAACAGGAAGCAAACAGCAAGTATCCTTACCATGTTCAAAGGACGAACAGAATCTTCCCAGGTCAAAATACTAATGCATCAGTATTAATACGATTTTTATTCCATTCTTGGGGGGGAGGGTGTTCATACTTAACGGTCATGGAAGACAAACTATGTGGGATTTGTTTATTATCCCAAAGATGCTTTTTCACGAGGCAACTGGACTTTCTTGTTTTTCTTTGAAGACGTTTCGCTTCTTATTCAAGAAGCTTCTTCAGTTCTGAGCTGAAGAAGCTTCTTGGATGAGAAGCGAAATGTCTTCAAAGAAAATCAAGAAAATCCAGTTGCCTTTGTGAAAAAGCATCCTTGGGATAACTATGATCTCGATGACTGAAAATCTCCAAAGATTTGTTTATTACATTCTTCACTGTCGATTTATCAGACAACCCTCCTCCTGCAGGGTAGATTAGGCAGAGAGAGCATTAAAATGAAATATTTTAGAGCTCAAAACAAAATTGTATATGAAAAACAAGTGTATTCTCTTTGTTTAAACCTGCTGCTCTCAGCATAATAATTATATTTCAATGCATGTAAACCAGGGAGTGATAAAATTAAATATGAGAAGACTGGCCCAAAAAGACAAAGATTTTAAATAAATGATGAAGAAACCAAAGGGGCCCTCAAAAGATCCTCACAGGGAGATTACCTCGGAGATATGGTGCAATCAATAAATTGTTCCTGTCTTTGCAAGTAACTAATGGCTACAGCATCGTGGAAATTCCTAAATGTATCTGCCTCACTCGTATATAAGTACTGCTTATTTATTCACTGACCTTACATAAGTCTTATACAATACTTTAAAAATGTAGGCAATGTCTGAGGGCCCACAGCTGCAGGGCATAAGATCTCACCTCTTAAAGCCCTCTTAACCCAAAAGTGGCTCAGAAAATTTAAGCCCCATAGATGCCAGACCTCTCTCAAAAATTGGCTTGTGAGTATTAATAACCTCCGAGAACGAGCACAATTTTTGTGGGGAAATACAGATGGGAAGATGTCATACCCTGGCCACAGACTGCTGAGAAGTCACCTTGTTGCCTGGGGAAACAGAAGACTTGATGGAAAGTGGCGTGTGATCTAATTCAGGTGGGCTTTTCTTATCAAGAATTATTGCCCTGAAGGTCATTAGCATCTTGAGATTTTTAATAACCCCAACACCAGCATGATGTTCTCAAAGCTATATTCAGGCTTTGCCATAGACTCAGGAGGTAACAGATCCAAGGCTCCTAGCCTCCATTGCAACACAGTAATCCTATATTTAAAGCAGGTGTGCCTATCGGTGTATTTTGAGGGTGGGCAATTTGCAGCCTCAGAGTATAGGATGTAGCTCACAGAGCCCCTCCTAATCATGACTGCTGAGAGCTGGTGGCATAATTTCCTGGGAAACAGCTGAAAACTGTAGCATACAATCTAAAATAAGCATATTATGGTTAAGAAAACAAGCAACATGCTAAAATTTCAAGGGGGGGGGAACCAATCCAATTGCTATGCACAATATGGCTCCTCTCACATAGTGGCCCTCAGCTCTCAAAAAACATTCAGAGTGGTCCTTGGCCACAAAATGGTTGCCCATTCTCAGTACAGATGGTGCCACGACAGCCACACATCTCAGCCTTTTAAAACCCAGAGAAGTAGCTGACTTATTCTGTTGTGGCAATAAAGCACCATGAATTCTATTAAGGGATAAGAAAATCAATTGTGGCATAACCTTTCATAGACCTGAGCTATGTTTTCAGAGCTGTGATGTATAAAGCTCGTAGTAGAACTAATAAAAGAAAAAGGCTCCAATCATTCACAGGCCTCAAATTCCAGAGAGCAAAATGCTCAGAGCAAAACTCACAAGTGCTAACCCCTTATCCAGACTCTACACATACCAGGAAACATTACTGTTGGTGCCTGTCACAGGCAATGATTTTCCAATGGTTTCATTGCAGGGATTTTCCCTCAGCAGAAATAATCACTGGGCCGGTTCTTTCCCTCCCTCTCTCTCTTTTTCCAACTATACTTGCTGATCAATGGAATAATCACCAATTCTCTTGAATACTGCAACTGTGAAAATGTACGAGCAAAAGGAAGTATTTCCTGAATCTAGCACTACCACTTACTTTAAAAAAAAAATCAAAAAGTTCTGGTAAAAATGTGCACAATCTGTCATATCTAGATAGAAGAAAATTTGGATTTCAACACATTTCGGGGTGGAAGCCAGCCTAAACATATCAACTATTGGCAGTTCTCAGTTACAGTTGTTCGTTTAGTGACTGTTCAAAGTTATATCAGCACTGAGAAAAAGTGACATACAAATGCAGCAGGAGCCCCATGGCCAGGTGATCGAAATTCAGGCACTTCGTAACTGGCATATGTTTGTGAAAGTTGCAGCATCCCAGGGTCACATGATTGCCATTTGTCACCTTCCCAGCTGGCTTCCAACAAGCAAAATCAACAGATTCTTTTAACCACTACATGAGTCATTTAACAGCCAGGATGATTCACTTAAAAAACATGGCAAAAAGGCCATAAAATTGACCCCAGCTGCACAACTGCCTTGCTTACAGTAGAGGCCAAAATTCTGGAAACCTTTTGGGAAAAGTGTACAGTAGAAATGCCACCTTTGGTTAAGTTTCCACCAATTTTTCCTTCTAATGTCTTTATAACTGTAGCCTTGTTCACTTAATAATACTATTTTACATCGCTTTCTGGGCAACCAGTCAACTCTTTGCACCATTACTTTAATTTTATTACATTTTACAAGCTCACTAAATGAAAGAACACAAAAAAACAGGAACTTGATAGCGATCACATAACACACTGACAAATGTCCTCCTCTCAGCTTCAATACATGACATCAATAACTGAATCCTACTGTGATCTGATTGGCTCATTGCCAAAACAAGATGACACCTGATTGGCTCTCTAAACACTCACGCTCATTGGCTACAGTCAGATGAAGGAAAGCTACCTGATATCAACCTAAGCAAGTTGTGCTTCCTTTTTCTGGTTATTTGGCTACATCATTTCATAGAATACAGTACAGATAATTGAACAAACTATGTTGCATTGCATCCTTGATTAAATTATCTTTCCATTGATATATAATTTTATAGTACTACTCCCCCCAAAATAAGGTGTTATTAGCCATCAAACCTCAAAAATATACTTTTCCCAAAAGGTTTCCACAATTTTGGCCACTACTGTAGCAATGGAAGTTCCGGTCTCAGTTGTGATCATAAGTCAAGGTACAAGGTCTGATTTGAACTTCAGCAATTTGAAAACATCCTGGCTTCCCTCAGTCTGCTTTGAGAAAGTCAGGTCAACTCAAATCCAAATCAGAATCTCATCATGAGCAAACTGAACATTTATGTCTCTTCAATGTTAATCACTAGGCAATAAAAAAAATGTCAATGACTAATTTGCCTTTTGACCAAAACTGGATACAATTTGCAGACATGGCTGTCCAGTTACAGCAGGGGTTCTCAACCTTTTTCAGGCTGCGACCCTGACCTGCGCTGTGCATGCGCGGCGGCCCGCATCACACATGCGCCGTGCTACCCCACGCATGCGCGGTGCTGCCCCCTGCGCCGGCCGAGGGGAAAAGGGGGAAAAATGGCAGACTGCATTGTTTGGCGACCCCCATGAAATGGTCGTTCGACCCCAAATGGGGTCGCGACCCACAGGTTGAGAACCACTGAATTACAGTCAAGTAAGTGCTGGCAATTCGTATGCATACCTTTTAGAGGTCTTCCTAAATGTTCTGTGAAGTATCAAGGTATGACCCATGCAATTCCATACAGTTTGTATAAGAGTAGCTTTTACAGATTACCAATTTTAAAAACCATTTCCTCTTTTTCCTTGGGGTTTGGGAGCAGCCTTGGTAAAATACATACCATATACCTGTGGCCCTGTGGAATTAACCTGCAAAATGTCAGTGGGAGAGACAAAGGGTTGGGGAATCCTCATGAATGAAAGACAGTATCAAACGTTTCGTTCTCTACTCCAACTGACAAGAGTCGTCCAAATTGACTAAGGTCATGGAACACAATCCAGGAAGGAAATGTGAAGTTGGGCGAACTCAAATTATTCTACTTCAGATGCATTATGCAAAGACCCAGCTTTGTGGATAAGGCCCCAATCCTCGAGAAGGTAAAAGGAAAGGAAAGAAAAAGGCAACCAGCAGAAAAATGAATGAACTCCATTCAAGCAACAATGGATGCACCACTGGAAGACCTGGAAGCCCATGACAGGGAAAGATCTTTGTTTGGGGAAATGCTTATGTGGTTAATAGAAGCTGAAAACGGCTTCAATCAATCCCTTTCTTGGAAGTGGCAATGGATTTTAAAAAAAAGAAAAAAAAAGAACTGGATGCTAGCTCCCTTGAGTAATTTAGTTGAACAGAAAGATGAGATAGAAATTAAAGAAATGAATACAATTCTTCTTCACTTGGTTGCATTCTTTATTCTGTGACCCTGTCACTTACACATACAGAAAGTGTTAAATTAATACTCGATGTAATCATAAAACCTGCCTGACTGTAAAGCCTTCAGGAGCATACATCCTTTTTGAATCCAAATATCACACTTCATCCGAAAAAGTATTCTTGCAGCTAGCAAACTAGGGCACACAGCTACAAAAGGCAGGGATTTCCCCAGAGTAGTTTGTGGTATGTTTTTTTTTTTAATGCCCCTCTTCTCAAGTTGTGTCAAAAAAGAGAATTTTGAGTAAAGCAGTCGCCTGTTAGTTGTCGGTCACAACACTCAAGACTTCTTTCACTGTGCTGTAATTATATATGCTTACATGCAAAAAAAATTGGGGAATGAAACATATAGGCTTTTCTAGACAGAACGTCTGCATATCAATGGATAGTCAAATTATTCCTGAAGTGTCCTGAGGATTTGGAAACGGTTCGAGGCAATTTGGAAGACTGTCCCTTAATTTTGAATTCGATCAGCTGCAGTTTGGGATTCGTCCAAATTCTGCTAGGAGTTTTGTATGGCTAATTATAATAGATGAGCAATGGTCCCTCAATCCCAATTGCTTAGCACAAGCTGCTACGGTAGTAGAGCAACAACCACAGAATGTTTCCCTCTCCCCTCCCCCTCCAAAACTAAATTGGCTAAAAGCAGTGGTGGGGTTCAAATATGTGAACAACCGGTTCTCTGTGTAGATGCCGCTTCCAGAAGTCCATTCTGGGCCTGGGCAACAAAAAATTAGCTACCAGTTCTGCTGAACTGGTGCAAACTGGCTGCATCCCACCATTGGGATCATTAGAAAAACCAAGATCCTATGTCTGAATTAAGGAATTTTTTTTCCTAACACCCCACCCCACCCCGAAAAGCTCTTATCCTGCACCTGATCCCACTTGGCCAGCTTCTAGTAAAAACACAAAAGGCAGTTCTGCAAGCCTGAAGCCTGTCCATTCGTATCCCAAAGGTCCAACTGCATCAAAACAACTCATCCAAAGCACACACAAAAAAAGGGGGAGAGGGAAAGAGAGAGAAAATGTTTTGTTTCTTCCTGCGGCTGGTTGGCAGCCCTGACTAAATTTTTAAACACAGGATAAACTATGATGCTGCTGCTACAAACACATAAAACTATTTGAACATCCTCTTATCTTTCTCTTGCAAGATTGCAGTCCCTGTCTCCCATGGCTTATTCTGAACTCAGCCTACTGGCTGCATGATTAATACTGAGGGATTAGATAATTTTGTTTGCAATGTTGACCAATCCAGGGGCAAGTTGTGAATTAGTATTACTATCAAGGATAAATCTCACAGGCCTGCCAAGTCCCCAGGGAGGTTTGACAAATAGCAGTTGACAAAGAACTGACTGGGCCAAGAAACCTACAGGTAATCCTCATTTAATAATCACTCAATGACTGTTCAAAGTTACAGCAGCACCGAACAAATGGTACCTATGATAGGTCCTTTGAGTTCCAGCGGTCCCCGGGGGTCCTACAGTCACATGGTTACAATCTGGTCCCTTGGCAACCAGGCCACACTTACAATGGTTGCAGCATCCTGCAGTTATACGGTTACCATTTGCAACCTTCTCTATCAGTTTTCCTAAAGCAGTGCTGGGGGACGATGGCCCCTTTTATGACTTGTGGCTCCAGGAATTCTGGGGGTTGAAGTCCACAAGTCACTGGAAATTTTTAAGAAGAAGAGACTGGACAGCCATTTGTCCAAAATGGTATAGGGTTTCCTGCCTGAACAGGGGGTTGGACTAGATGACCTCCAAGGTCCCTTCCAACTTTACTATTATTATTATTATAAAGGGGCCATCGTTACCCACCTCTGTCCTAAAGCAAAGTTAATGGAGAAGCCAGCAGGGATAGTGGCAAGTTGCTCCGGTAAGTTACTTACATTCCCCCCCCCCACTTAGTAGCAGCTATCCCTCTCCCCCATAGCCTACAACGCTCACATTATGCCACCCACACATCCTCCACCCTCTCTAGCAGCAGTCACTTACCTGCCTACCAGCCTGCTGGTGACACACCTGTGATTTGCTTTACAATCTGCAATCCTCACTTAACAACAGCAGCAGAGAAGGGCCGTCACTAAACAATGCAGTCAAGTAAAAACACACTTTATGACCACATTGTTTAACAATGGAAATACTTGTCCCAATTACCATAGTTAATTGAGAACTAACTGTTAATAATAATAATAATAATAATAATAATAATAATAATAATAATAATAATAATAATAGTAAAGTTGGAAGGGACCTTGGAGGTCATTTAGTCCAACCCCCTGCTCAGGCAGGAAACCCTATACCATTTCGGACAAATGGCTGTCCAGCCTCTTCTTAAAAACCTCCAGTGTTGGAGCATTCACCGATTCTGGAGGCAGGTTGTTCCACTGGTTAATTGTTCTAACTGTCAGGAAGTTTGTTTGTTTCACAAACTCTATCAACTTCACACTCATGGCTCAGGCTAAGCTATACACAAGCGCACGTGCACACGGACACGCACACACACACACACACACACACACACACACGAAACACTGCCAACTGATGCTTTGTTCGGTTAACTAAATCTGGCTCCACTCAATGCTGCTGAGAGGCCAAGATGCATTGGACCACAATAGTTTCCAGCATAATAAATCTTTTATTCTTTAAAAATCCAGGAAGATTTCATTACTGCCAATTACTGCAAGTAAGGATGGCTCTATGTGCTTATCTTGGACTCAGCAGTCAGTATTGCAGAGAAATGTCACATATAAATCTTTTTGAATCTCATGGCCTTTTTTTTAACCCTACAGTTTATTTATCTTTTCCCATAACCGAGACAACTCTCTGTGCTAATTGAGGTTAATACTTTTCCCATCTGAAAGAGTGGATTCCTGTCCCCAAAAGCTACTGCTACAATGAATCTGTTAAGATTTTCAGGCACACAAGACTCTTAGTGCCACATCAAGTGATCCACCTCTTTCCCATGACAGAATCTGTTTGCTACACTTCCCAATGAAATTCACTACGTTTTAGATGGATTACAAACAATATAAATGACTACTTGGTTGGCTTCTCTGTTATTTCATAACCGTTGGCACAACAGTAGGGAACCTTCTAAAACTAATAGGATACCTTTTATTTCAAATGCCATCAGCGGGCCTGATGGGTAGCAAGAGATAAGTCTGTAGATGTATCAGTATACATGAGCACCTATTTGTGTATCGCTAACTAACATACCCTAATCACAAAATATAGACTATTCTGGCCACCAACCCATGACCAAGCTTCTATACAAGAAACTTATCATGTGTTATGTGTATATTCACTTATAATTCTGCATACAGGTAGAATTCAACAAAGTGTAACTGATTTATTATTTTATTTTCCCACATAAAAAGCAATTGAAGTATATAAAAATGACTAAGTTCTTCAGAGGTAAGGTAGTATGAATACTGAATCCTTTCCATATTCCCCCCAAAAATATTGCTTTAGAGCAGGGGTGTCAAACTGCCGGACTGCGGGCTGGTTGCATCATGTGAAGGCCATGCCCATCCCAGCTCCGGCAATGCGAAAAAAAAATCATGATATGTCGCGACAAGTCATGTGACGTGGTGAGTTTGACACCCATGCTTTAGAGGATGCTTCCAAACCAAAGATCTCAGAAGGTTAAATCATAATCTTGATAATATTGTAATAGAGTTTGTGGGATTGTGGAACAACAGAAGAAACATAACTAGACTCAGATATCTGACCAATAGTGAATTTAGCTTTGATACCCATTTCCAAACGGAAACCATTTTTCCCTTGTTTCTCATGTTAACTAAACTCACAGTTTCCTAATACTCTGAAAAAGGATTCGGGTAAATCTGAGGTTCAGAATGGTTTCTCTAAAAGAGAAATATCGGTCTATTTTCTGTCTCCAAAATTATCCCAAGGGATCTTGACCTTGCAACAACTCTTGTACTCAAAAAACTACCCCCAGGACTCATTCATACTCTCAATCTAAAGCAGTGTTTCTCAACCTTGACACTTTTAAGGCATGTGGACTTCAACTCCCAGAATTCCACAGCCAGCATTGCTGGCTGTGGAATTCTGGGAGTTGAAGTCCACATGCCTTAAAAGTGTCAAGGTTGGGGAAATTCAAAATAATTAGGCACCGTGAAAGGGAGCGACGAAGAGAGAAGACCGGACAGAAGGAGAACATCGGAGCTCTCGAAAACAGTGAGGCTCACCGCCAGAAGGTCCCGGGAAGCCGCGAACGGAGCTGCTGAAGCCAGCGGTGACCGGGCGGCCGGCTGGCGGGCCCGAAAACGCCGCGCCACGAACAAAAGGGAGCTGGCGAGAGAGGAGCCAAGAAGCAGGAAGGAGACACAGACTAGCTGCTGGGGGGGTCTGCCGGCCTGAAGAGGACCCCCCCCCGGACGAGCTAGCGAGAAGGAGGAACGGAGAGAGCGCAGCGGAGGAGGCCTGACGAGGCAACCAGAAGCGGAGGCGAACGCCGGTAAGACAAGCGGGGGCCGATTAGAGCACCGAGGGACAGTAGACGCAGGGGGAGCCCAGCGGTAGGGGGAGGACCCTCACAAGACCCCCAGAAGACCCCCCCAGACCCCAAAAAGTCTAAGTGTACTGCACCTGGTGAAAAGGGCCATCTGTGCAAGTCTCAAGCCACAGATCATTTCACCTTGCATCATCTCTGCCGGCACAGTGAAGCTTATCCGAAAGCAAATAGCACCCCCTAGTGGACAATTTTAAAAATTAAAAAAAAAAAATTTGTTAAAATATAAACTGTTTGATCCAACCTATCCTAGCAGCTTGATAAACTGGCACAGGAACAATCCGCCCACAATTCTTGGCATCAAGGGGTGGCTTAAAGGGTGGACAGGCCAACAGGAGGAGAAGCTCAAAATGGCTGCCAGACGGACAAAACATATCAAACTGCGAGACCTGAAGGGAACTGCACCCTCCCCGGCCCAGCCCTCTAATCAGCCAGACAATACCCCACCCATCCTCACACCCCCCCATCCAACTACAGGCCCTCAGACCCAAACCCCAACCCATGACTCCACAACAACACGCATGATCCAAGAACTAACAGAGACGATTGAGACACTAAATGAGACGATAGCGACGATGGCGGCAAGGATAGAGGGCATGGAAAGAAAATTGGCAGAAATGAGTGCGAAGACGGAGAAAGGACGCATAGAAACAGAACAGAAGATGGAGGAAAGATACAAAAACATGAAAAGGATGCTGGCGGACCAGGGGAGAGACCTGGAGAGAAAGTGGGAAGAACAACGCAAAGCGGTGGCCACAAACCTGGAACAAATGAAGGAGGCAATGCAAACACATTACAAGAACCTCCAAGAAACAAGGGAGAATACGGAAAAGATGATGAAAGAAGTGGAAAATTGCATAGAGGGACAGGCTGCTGAGGTTCAGGACCAGTCGACCATGATGCAATTCTGGCAACTGTCATTTGCGATCAGATTCAGAGGGTGGAAAGAGACAACATACGAAACCCAAGAAAGCCTGCTCAGGACCTTTGTAGAGGCACTGGCAACATTCCTGGGCAGGAGCGCCAATGAGATTGGGTGGCAAATCGAAAAAATCTACAGAGTGGGCGCCTGGAGGGCAGTGAACAGGCAGCAACCAAGGGACGTGGTCATCCACTTCACAACACAGAGGCTCCGGAATCACATCTCTGCCACTTCCTATAACAAGGCATTCTACATAGAGGAACAGGAGGTGAAGGTTCTGAAAGAGATCCCCCAGGCGATGCTGAGAGACAGAAAAGACTACAAATTCCTGACCACAGAACTGAGATCGCGTGCACTGCGATACCGGTGGGAAACCCCAACAGGACTGTCACTTTCCTATAGAAACAAGAGACACTACTTGACCTCGGTCCAGAAAGCCAAAGACTTCCTCGAAAAGGAACTGAAGTCGGGAGGCCCTCAACCCACCGCGGGAGAAGACGCAGATAGACCACGGGAAAGCGGGAGGGATCGAGGCCAACGAGCAAACAGCGCAGAGGCACAGATCAGGGCAGAGGCAGAGGAAATGAATGGAATACCTAGAGAGGCGAGGGCACAGAGAGCAAGGAGCAACAAAAACAAGGCAGCAAGACAGCCTACAGAGGACAGGCTACCAGGCTCCACTACCAAACACACAGACCAGCAAAGCAAGACCGCACAAACCAATACGAGCAGCAATCCGGATATCATGGGAACGGGACCAAAGAAGACAACAGGAGAAATAACAGAAATGGTCTCGCAAAAATATCCTGCAACAGATGATGGCAACTAAGTATTTGACTTGGAATGTGAACGGACTGAACTCCCCCCAGAAAAGGAGAAAAATTCTCCACTATCTGAACCAAGATAAAAGCGATATAATCTGCCTACAAGAAACACACATCAGAGCAGCAGACCAGAAATATCTGACCAACTACAAACTAGGCGCGCACTTTGTAGCAGCGGCGCCAAGAAAAAAGAATGGGATTGTTATATATGTAAAGAAACATGTATTGGCCAAGCTAATAGAGTCCGACCCCCAAGGTAGATACCTGGCAATTGAAATAACACAAGAGGACAAGAAGATTCTAGTAATGGGCGTATATGCACCAAACCAGCAACAAGGCAAATTCTACAAAAAGCTACACAAGAAAGTAACACAACTTAACTACAGATCTTACATCATCATGGGCGACTGGAACGGGGTCATAGAGACTGCTCTAGACAAAAAAAGAACTACACCGAACCCACAAAAACACTCCAAGTTGCCTAAATCCTTCTTTGACATGAAGGAGGAACTCGAACTGACAGATGTATGGAGGAAAAGACATGGCAGAGAACAAGAATTCACCTTCTTCTCTGGCAGACATCAATCCTTCTCCAGAATTGACTTTATATTAACTTCTAGTGACTTGCTAACTCGTCTAAACGCGGTGGAAATCCTACCCAAAGCTCTGACGGACCACAACCCCGTGAGGATGGAGCTAAGACACGGCCAGACGCAGAGGAGGTCCTGGAGAATCAATGAAAACCTGTTTAGACACGGAGACAAAGTGGCGGAATGCAAAAAAGCTATGAAGGAATACTTCAGCACACATATGAACAACGGAACACCAATAGAACAGATCTGGGACGGCAGCAAGGTGTACATGCGAGGGATCCTCATATCCATGAATAGCTGGCACTGGCGCCAACAAGAACAAAAAAGAAAAGAGTTAGAAAATGAGATAAGCAAAATGGAGCGGCTACTGATAAAAAGACCAGAAGACAAAGTCGCCAAAGAAGGACTCAAGATCTTAAGAAAGCAATTTGACACGTTGATGGCGGACCAAGTTGCAAGGAATATACAATATGCAAAACATAAGACATTCTGCAAGGCCAACAAACCGGGCCGCTGGCTAGCTTACACTATAAGAAAGAAACAAAAATCCCGCATAATTGAAAAGATAGAATACAAAGGCAAGCTAGAATTCCGACAAAAAACCATCAAGAAAGCCTTCACAGAGTTCTACTCGAAACTATATGCCGAGGATAAGATACAAGACAAAGAGATAGATGAATTCTTACAAAACGAAAAGATACAGGCGATTACCGACACACAAAGAGAAGCCCTGAATGCCTTAATCACAAAGGAGGAAATACACTCAGCGATCACACAACTGAAAGCAGGAAAATCGCCCGGGACGGATGGGATAACAGCGACCTACTACAAGCATCTACAGGATGAGATGCTAGAACCCCTCAGAAAGCTATTTGCCAGCATTCAAGAAGGAGGCCAGGTCCCACCATCCTGGAAAACAGCCTACATCTCATTAATCCCAAAGGAGGGGAAAGACAACACACAGCCCGCAAACTACAGGCCCATCTCACTACTAAACACAGACTATAAAATCTTCACAAAAATTTTGGCCAATAGACTAATGACTGTTTTACAGAAAACAATACACCCGGACCAAAGGGGATTTATACAAGGACGCCAGATGAAAACCAACGTGAGGCAGCTGTTGAACATAATAGAGTACCTGCAAAGGCACAACCAGATACCCGCCGCTCTAATGTTTGTAGATGCAGAAAAAGCCTTCGACAGACTGAATTGGCCGTTCCTGACGAACTTGGTCCTGAAAATGAAAATGGGAGCACAGTTCTTCAACTCCATAACGGCAATTTACCAGAAACAAACAGGCCAGATCATTGTCAATGGAGACTTAACAGACTCATTTAATATAGAGAGAGGCACGAGACAGGGCTGCCCGCTGTCCCCCCTGCTATTTATCCTAACACTGGAAATTTTACTGAACAGAATAAGAGCGGCTGAGGATGTACAGGGCATACAGATTAAACAGCAAGAATACAAACTATGTGCCTTTGCGGATGACCTGCTGGTGACAATGTCGCAACCAGCACAATCAGCAAGGAAGTTGATGGAGATAATGGAAGACTATGGTAGGGTGTCAGGCTTCAAAGTAAATATATCAAAAACAAAGATGCTAGTCAAAAACCTAGACAACAAAGCTAAACGGAACCTGGAAAGAATAACGGGTTGTGAAATAGTCAAGAAAGTCAAATACTTAGGAGTGGAGATAGAATCAACAAATGCGAAATTATACAAGAATAACTACGAGGTTCTGTGGAATAAGATACAAACAGACCTGGAAAGGTGGAAATCGCTACGTCTGTCCCTGCTCGGCAGGATAGCGACAGTAAAGATGAATGTATTACCCAGATTTCTATTTCTCTTTCAAATGCTACCCATACTCAAGAAAGATGCGGACTTAGACAGTTGGCAGAAAGGCATCAACAGATTTATTTGGGACGACAAGAGACCGAGGGTGAAACTAAAAATCATCCAAGACGCAAGGGAGAGAGGGGGACTCAAAATGCCTAATCTAAAGCTATATTACTATGCAGCAACGTTGGTGGCGGTTAGTGACTGGATCAACATGACAAACGATAGAGTTCTGAATGTTGAGGGGCATGGTCTACGATTCGGCTGGCACGCATACCTAGTATACGACAAAAAGGCAGATAGGAACTTCAAGGAGAACCCACTACGAATCCCACTGCTATGGGTCTGGAAGAAATACAAGCACCTCCTACACGACAAGATTCCCATCTGGACGATCCCTGGACACGCAACAGGGGATATGAACACATCCCAAGGGCAAGGAGTGGTGCCCTACAGTGAGCTTGTACTGGGAGAAGAAAACAGGTTCCTCTTGAAATCTCAAGCAACGCTAGCAAACAGAGGAATAGGAAGTAACTGGCTATCATATATACAACTACAGTCAAGGTGGCGTGAAGACAAGAAGAAAGGCTTCTCCCAGAACGACGAGAACCTAATCAAACAGATCAGAGAACAGGGGATTAGGCACATCAAACGAGTGTACAGCACTCTGATAGAAATGGACTCTGAAACCGAACTAGTCAAGAACTGTATGATAAAGTGGGCGCAAGACTTCGGACACCCTATCGCCATAGACACGTGGGAGAAAATCTGGGTGAGGAATGTAGAATTCACGAAATCGCAACACTTAAGGGAAAACTTCTACAAGATGTTCTATAGATGGCACCTAGACCCGAAAAAAATATCACTCATCTACCCGGGCACCCAGCCCAAATGCTGGAGGTGCGGAGACGGGGAGGCTACCTACTTCCACATATGGTGGACATGCAGAAAAATCAAAGCATTCTGGAGGAAGATATGGTGGACACTCCAAACCATTTTCAAAAGGCGTATAGAATTTCTACCTCAGGCTTTTCTGTTAGGGATCACAAAGGATATCACTACCTCAGAGACAACTTTATTTTTGAACTTGATTACAGCAGCAAGATTATTGGTGGGACAGTACTGGAGGAATCCGGAAATACCGCCTATTGAAGAATGGACTGTGAAAGTGACAAATCTGGCGGAAATGGCAAAAATATCAGCATATTTGAAAAGTCGCTCCAATGAACAGTTTGTGACGGACTGGAAACAGTGGATAGACTATATCCAAGAGAGACACCAATCAAACAGAATGCAGCTGGCGTTCAGCTAAGGATCGAGGGGAGGAGGGATGAAGGGTTAACAAATCAAAGGTTTACAAAAACTAACACCCAATGTTGAATGTATATGTTCTATAACTAATGCCTCTTAACATAACCTTATGACTAACGTTGTTTGCTTTAATATTGTTAAAGTAGACTGAATCTCTACCTCAGGATATGAAACTTTTACCTCAGGATCTCGGGTTGGGGACCATAAAAGATTGCACTAGTAATGGGATGAAGTCAACTCAGAAGCGCAAAAGTACAATACGCGATAGATTAGATACAGTAGATAGACCATACATAGGAGAAACACCAATCAAACAAAATGTATGCGGAGTATACTTGAAGATGTAAGGGAGGAGGAAAGAACGTTTACTAAAACAGATGTTTACAAAGATTAATACCTAATGTTGTATGCTATGTTCTAGGATGATTGCTTAGCAATAGGATCTTATGTTTAATGTTGATCACATTAATATTGAAACGGATAAGGGAAACACCAATCAAAATAAAATGTAACAGGAGTATAGTTGAGGCTAGACGCGAGGAGTGGGGGAAAAGGCTTACTAACTCAGACGTTTTCAAAGACTAATACTTAGTATTGTATACCAGGGATCATGATGATTGCTGCATAACATGTTTTTATGTTCAATGTTAATTGTTTCAATAAAAGAATTTTTATATAAAAAAAAAAAAAAAAGTGTCAAGGTTGAGAAACACTGATCTAAAGGAAGTAAAAAAGAATAATAGATCCAGGCTATGGCATGTTACGGACCACAATCAGTTCCTTCAAGCCAATACAGAACAAAGCTTGCCTAAAACCACAACTGGGTGAAGCAGTATCTCCTTACAATTGTCAAAGGACAAGCCATTCCGCACATTCAAATTACATTAAGAACTGTCCATGGTACTGATCCAGCTTACTTAACTGAATCTGAACTTGCTGCACTGGTGCAGTCATTACCGTAGAATACAGTAGAGTTCAATCCTGACAGGGCTCAAGGTTTACTCAGCCTTCCATCCTTCCAAGGTTGGTAAAAATGAGGACCCAGATTGTTGGAGAGCAATATGCTAACACTATAAACTACTTAGAGAGTGCTGTAAAGCACTATGAAGCAGTATATAAGTCTGACTGCTATTGCTGTTGCTATTTTACGAACTTTTTGCCATAGTTGCTAAGTGAATCACTGCAATTGTTAAGTGAACCATGCAGTTTTTAAGCAAATCTGGCTTCCTCTGTTGACTTTGCTTGTTGGAAATCAGCTGGGAAGGTTACAAATGGTGATCACATGACTCCAGAACAGTGCAAGTGTCATAAATACATGCGAGTTGCCCAGCAAATTTTGATCATGTGACCATGGGAATGCTGCAATGGTCATAAATGTGAAAACTTTTTCCAGTGCCGTTGTAACTTGAAACTGTCACTAAACGAATGGTTGTAAGATGAGGACTACCTGTACAGTTCCCTGAAGCCAACCACCTGACAAGACTTTGCTGCGAAGGGGTTGAATATTTCATTTGTCTGGTGGAATGTGTTCACCAAGACTCTACCCATCAAACTGACGCATCAACAATAGAAACACTCAAGACATTTCCTATACAGTACTGTGGGAAATAGGCAACAGGTTGAGAGAGAACAAGACCAAGCAAAATGGATTCATACCACTATTCCCCAAACCCATCAGGCCAACTCACAGAAAATATATTTATTAACACATGCAATGTGAAAATTGTCAAAATGGAAATGAAAAACCCAATTCAGCTGAATTTACAGTAGAGTTTCCATGGGGGGGGGAAATGTGTAGGATGTATTTTGTAAATGCTGATATTTGATGCTGAAAAACGTGTTGTGTCAAGAATCCTGTTACAGTTTCTAACTGCCGCCTCTGTGTATCAATTAGGTTTTTCCTGTATTAGCCTGATTTCATCAACAGGAGCATATAGCAAGGAATACAATGCATCTCTGGAGTATACTGCAAACTAAATTTCAGAGGTCTTCAAACACATCCCCATGCACCGTATCAGCTGATTATACCTGGCCAGTCTAATTTGATTTCTGCTAAATGTAAAACTCATTGCTGCCTGCAAAACCCAATTACTGAGACAGAATCTAGCTGCCTCAAACTATATCAGGGTCAAGGGACAGAGGGGCTAATCTGCAAAGACAGTTTCAAAAACCAACCCGACTGTGCATATAGTTGCAATCAATTCAAGCAGGCCTTTGAATGCATAAAACGTGCATTGATGGATTCACATAACGTGAAGATAAAGCACAAATTTATCACCCACTGAGGAGATGACGAATCAGTTGAACATAGCTCTGTTATTTTACTTGCTTGGATTGGGATTGAAACAACTGCATCTGGCTCTGCAAAAGAAATGCTGTGACTTGATTGAAACCCAGGGTTCTTTTGGTCAAAGAGCGGTCAAACCCATTTCTGGATAACAAAATCTTAAAACTAACTCCCAATTGCTTCACACAAGATTGTCCCAGCCAGCTCAGCATCAGCTCATCCAGCAACTGCTGACAGAATCAAGTCTCCCCAGCTCTGACAAAATAAAGTACTGAACATCCCACCAAGCACCAGCAAAACAGCTTTAACCAATCCAGAGTTCTCCAGAGGCATTCCCTCCCTGCCTTGATGGAACCTCTATTCCCAAATCAATGGGAGGCTGGCAAATTGGAGAATACCACAATGCTTATTTGTTTATTTATCAAATTTATAGGCCACTCATCTCGTGGTGTGAGGTGACCGTGAAGCAATTGGCTATGAGCTGAGCATGGTTCAAGTGGAAAAATCAGATAGAAATCTTTGCTCAGCCCTCGAGGGACAAAGAGAGATCATTAGCTAGTCACTCTTTCTTAGTCTAAGCCAGGGGTCTTCAAATTTGGCTGAGGAATTCTGGGAGCTGAAGTCCACATCATAAAAGGGCCAAGTTTGAAGACCCCTGGCCTAAGCTCCCTACAGGGTAGTCAAGAAAATAAAAAACATCTGCGCTTCCTGGAAGAGAAATTGAGGGAAATCATTTGGTATTCATGGACTTTCTTTTGAGGATTTCAGTCAAGATCCATGAAGATCTATAATACTTACATAACAGTGTTTTCACTCAGTTCTCACATGCAAGCCACTGTGAAATAGGTTGGCATCTGTTCCCTTATGGCTTCTCCCATTTGGCTCCAGAAGAACACTGACAGGGGTGGGTTTATGTAGGAAGACCTCATTTGCATTATACATGCCATTCAGTGTTGGTAACAACAAGTAGAAGATTCTCTTCTAGAGTGTTCAGTTCTCTTAACATTCACCCACAACAATCCAGAACCCTAAATGGTCACATGACGGGGCAGGACTACCTGCGCAGTTCTATCCCTATCAATCATCCAATTGTCAGGAGGAATAACTGAAATTGGGCAGTCAGGCAAGGAACATCTCCCAACAGATATCTTAAAATGTACTAGCTGCCAAGCTAATACATGAGCTGATTGGAATTAACAGGGAAACAAGACACCAAAATGATTGCAATCTCAAACAGTTTAAATAAATAAACACACACATAATACAGCTATTAGATTACATAAATGAAACAGCAATGGAAGGCGTCAGCATCAACGTAGGTCAGGTTCAATTATTCAGACAGTGCTGTAGGCTAGGAAAAAGGAAAATGACTTAATTTACCTCCTTGGTTTTAAAGGGAGGAAAAACCCAAGTAGAGTGATATTTTCTCAAGCACAGATCGATCCTCTGAGAGGAAGAAGCTACGGTATTCCCCAAAGCCAGCAGGTACATTATATTCTCCCTGTGCAATAAGTTTATATCATTTTGAACAGAGTTATACAGGGTTTGAGAGAAGTTCCAAAGAGTCTTCAGAGAGGAGCGGCATATAAGTCCAAATAAATAAATAAATAAATAAATAAATAAATAAACGTAAAATATGGAAATGGTTTGCCATTATTTTCTTCCATATTTTTTTTTCCAATTTCCAGTCTAGGCTACTATTCTGGAATTGCCTGATGGTCTCTCTCAACCAAGTATCAACCAGGTCCAACACTCTTTGCCTTTTAAAGAAGGGTCATAGTTGGCTACGTGCTGCCACCTGCTATAACTTTCCACTATAATGAGTGGCATTAAAAGGAAATTGTGGCCTTATAAACCTCATATATAGTTTCATTTTAACATCTGCTAAAATCCTCGTACATGTTTGGACAAGGAACTCAACTTATTCTCTAGCTTTCCCCCAAACTTTCTGATATTTCTGGAGTAATTTCCATCATCTTCCCTTCAGGGATGGCGTGGGGGGTGATGGGAGTAACAATTCAACCCATCTGAACTGAACAACTCTGCTCCCTTTTGTACGATATCTAATGAAACCATCATTATCCGACCATACAGAACAGAGACTAGAGATAAGGGATGAAAAATGCTAAGGCAGCACCACACCCTCCTATAATCAAACCCACACATGGCCAATGTAAGAAAAACAGGATCCAGAACACTTTCAATATCAAAAGTGGAGACTGACATATTATATTTTAGGACTAGATATCTGCTGTCATCTAGTGGTCATACCGATATTTTTCAAGGCAGATCTGGTAGCCCTAGAACAGGGGTGTCAAACTCAATTTCATTGAGGGCCGCATCAGCATTGCGGTTGCCCTGGGGGGGGTGGCCAAGATGGGTGGCCTGAGTGGGCTTGGATGGAATGGGTGTGGCCTACTGGATGGGCGTGGTCAGCTCTACATCGTTCGCATCAATGGTGCCTGTGGGGGCCTGGGCAGGAGTTGGACAGATCTGAGGGTCTCTGTCAGAAGGGGGCGGGACCAGGACCATTTAAAAGTGATGATGCATTTCTTCATTCCTCACAAAGGGTGATACCTCCCCAGCATGCACCCAGGGGGCGGGGCCAACACAGCAGGGCCTGGTTCCTCACTGTTTCCAGACGGCCTTGTGGAGCTAAGACTGAATGCGTTTCAGCATAGATGGCCACCACAAAATTGTACATTGGCTCCTGGCCGGCCTGGGCCAGGGCCAAGGCAGCGGGGGCCGTTCTCTCACTGTTTCCAGGATGGCTTTGTGGGCCACATGAAACCACTTCGCGGGCCGCATCTGGGCCCCTGGCCTTGTGTTTGACATGTCTGCCCTAGAATATCCTCCAGCATCAGTCTCCACTGAGAAAGACACAGGTATAGATGTGCACACACAGAGTATCTTAGGAGCATCCTTGCACTACTCCATCAGATGCAACACCATAAACACAAAAAACACAGGTATTAAACTACTTTGTTTACAGGATTCAAAAACAGAGTAGAAAGATAAGATCAAGTGTATGTAAGAAACATGATAAGAAGTCCA
Organism: Bothrops alternatus; assembly: GCA_034064705.1. Classification (NCBI taxonomy): domain Eukaryota; kingdom Metazoa; phylum Chordata; class Lepidosauria; order Squamata; family Viperidae; genus Bothrops; species Bothrops alternatus. The sequence goes on from JARGCV010000080.1 coordinate 6,224,883, forward strand.
GGCTTACTCGGTGCAAACTTTACAAATGCATCTACCAATCAAAAGCTGAACCACAATGGAAATGTGGTTGAGAAGGATTCTTTACTCATCTTTTCCTCTGCAGAATGTCTTTCACAGCTACAAATGCAATGGAAAGTCTTCTTAGGACACAAGCAACCCAAGCACATCCATAGTTGCCTGTCATCTTCCCATCAAATACGTGACATTCAAACAGTCCAAGCCCCACTCAAGCAAAAACCCTCTGAATCCTAAGCTGCTACAGCTTCAGCATGATTTGCCTTCAACACCGGTTGTCTTCTTCCAAGACAAATGTCCCAGAACTGGCTTGGATAACCCGAGTTCCTTGTAAGGAAATTTCTGACTTCAGTCATTGAGGTCTTGAGACTGTCTGTTCCAAATATAATCTACCCACAGACTATGCCTAGGCAAAGAAAGGATGGTGCAGATCCATGAAGGGGATTGGAACCTTCTTGGTGGTAGCACCCTCACTCTGGAAGACTCTGCCTCTAGATTACAATGGTCCCTTCCATACTAATTTATAGAAATATATATTTATATATATATATATATATTTATGAAACCAGTTTTACGACATACAGTAAACCCTATAGAATCAAACAGATAAATAAACTCTTCAGCAAAATCACTCTTCCAGGTCTGAAACAGATCAGGGAACAAGACCAGCAGGAAATAAATACATATTGAATGGGCAACCAGGAATGATTAGGAAATCCTCAATGCTTTTTTTTTCCAACACACAAAAATATTCCTTTCATAATATTTCAGAGCAATCCAGTACTGCCAAATATCCATTTTTTAAAAAGTATAGAACCCTAAGTGGCAATACAATATATCAAAGCCCTGAACAAAAGTGAAATTTCAGCCCACATATTTCAATTTCCAAAACAGCATGATTTCTAGCTACTATAAAGGAGGAAATATGAAGCTCCCAACAGTCTCAATCCTGCCTATCCATGACGGATGCTGGAAGCTATAATTCAGTAATACCTATAGGAAGCTATCGGTTCCCCCATCCGGTATTCTGTAATACTGCTTGATCAGCTACAGGTCTGCAATTATACATCCCCAAGTATATTCAGCCCCAAAGATTACTAACCAAGAGATAAAGAAAGGCACGGATTTAAAGGTGTCTAACAAACTGTTTAGACCCTTCCCCGTTGCCTTATCAGGAGTCACATTTTGAGGCACTGGCTCCAATATTTCCTTCTTCAAGCCCTCCTTCCAGGTTTATTCAACTAAGAGATGGCTTGATGAAAAGGCACTGCTTCTTTTACAGTCGAGGGACAGGATTAGGGGGAAAATACGATAATGAGCATGGAGTTCCTATTCCTTGGGGTTGAAAATTAGAGGAAATTATTGGGGAAAAAACCTCACAAATGACAATAGACTGAGTTCCAATATAAATAGAATGCAGGCAATGTATTGCAGCATTTTACAAGGCATATCTTCTACATGACTCCATTATACACAGAAGAACGTTAAGACGACAATAATCAGTGGCTAACGTCCACAAGTGGCAAGTTAATGCTATATTGTATACCGTAGAAGCTAACAACACAAGATGTGTGTACGAATATATACAAGGAAGGAAATTGTATGGAAAATTTGTGCTTTATCTGTGGTTTGTATTACATTTAAATCAGATTACAAAACCAGGAGGCATTTTTTGTTGATAAGTTTATCTGCAGGATAACACAGCAGAAAAGACCACTAAAAATTATTTAAAACATTGCAGCAGCTTCCCTACAGGAAAAAGTACAAATGTTGAGAGATGCTAAATGTCAAAGGGATAAATTATAGACAATAAGGCAGGCCTGTACAAAATAATAACAACAAAGTATATATTGATTTTCTTTTAAAATACTGCATTTGAATAAGCATTGTGACTAACAGAACCGCTAGCCCAGAAATGGAGAAAATACAATTTCACACAATGCATGAAATATTTGTGGGGAAATATACACACAAGATGTGAACATATAAAACTAAATAACCATAGGGAAGATAGAAGGATAATTCTGGGCCTAGGGAAAAAAAATAAAGAACACAGTTCCCCTCATTTTGTTCTAATCAGATTCAAACCCAGCATAAAGTAATGAAAATAAATTTTCCATAAGTCTCCTGCACCAAAACAGTAGATTCACGCAAACGTGTCAAAATATTTATCAACACAAAAATCTGAGTGTGACATTCAGTTCTAACATAATCTTTTCCCCAATATCTTCATTTTATATATATATATATTATATATATATTCTTTCATGGAAGTCATGCAATTTCTTCCTCAAAACAAGCGCAGGAGGAAATAAATTGAGACTACTTCACAAAACATAGTGTCCATTCACACATTTCACTACAGCACATACAAATTTGCCAGTATGTAGATGTTTTACAAGATCCACATTAAATCCCAGTTCCTTGACTTGATGTTTCAAATGGATCCTTGGAAAACAGAGATAGAGAAAAGCACCTATGAGCTTTTTCACTCTCAGTTTCCCTGGTTATAATATAGGAACAAACACAGTTTGGGATTGGAGAGTTTCTGAAGGACTAACAATGACAAGAGGATAGAGGACATGAAGAGATCACAACACATTCCCAACCTAACATCACAGACTCCTGGCAACTGGCCAGAGTAGTAGTCCCTGCAACTTTGACAACTGAAAAGAGAGTGATTGGCCAAGGTCACCCTGGTAGTTTTGTGCATGAGGCAGGACTAGAACTCACAGTCTCCTGGTTTCAAGCTTGGCACCTTAATCACTGTACCAAACTGGTTCTCTATAGTCAATATATCTATATATTTTATCCTGAGAATGCAGTGAAAGCTTTACCTCTGAATTACAAAGTCTCCCCCCAAAAAAGTGATCAGACAGTGTTTAACAGCTTCAGTTTGTAAACATGGGGAGAGGCCATTCAATCCAATGATTCCCAAGATGACATTGGACAAACATTCATTGATTGTGCTGACCACAACATCTAGGGGCCCAAGGCTAGTATCACTAATGCCAACCCATGATACCTATTCCAGATGTAGATTACAGTAGCTGACATCTAAAATATCTGGAGGCCACCAGGTACTCTATCTCTGATCTTCTCTGTTTAACTATAATCCCCTAGATTTCAGAACAGGATCTTACCCAACATCTGCTGCTAGATCCCTTTAACTAGAAATGCCCAGGATTCATCCCAAGAACTCCTGCAGGCAAAACAGATGTTCCCCCACTTTGCGGCAGTCCCATCCTGACCTTATGAGGCATCTCTCAATTCTATAGCCCCTCACTATTCCACACTGCATCCCCACAGTAATTGGGGGGGGAGGAATCCCAAGTCAGGAAAAACAAGCACCGAAGATTTACAACTAGTCATATTCCAGTCATTCCACTACCTTCCTCTTCTCTTTTTAAATATTAAAATACTTGGTTAATTAAATTTGCCAGCTATTGACAAAACATCGCATTTGTCCCATTCAGTCCTTTGAAAGCGTCAGTTATTCACAGTTAGGTGTTAATCTCTGCTTTGGTATCTGGCACCCAGCCTGACAGAGAATGGCTCCTTTTCCTGTGCAACTCATTTTTAAATTGCCCTGTTGAGCTAGAACCAGATTCCTAAACAGCCAGGATACAAACCAAGCTGGAGAAATAACTACATCGATGGCTCAGCCATCCACATTGTAAGCACCCAACTTTTCATTTTAACTCGCCGCAGTCAAAAGACCTCAGTGTGATTTAAATGATGTTTCGCTATCTCTTTTCAGGTTCATCTTCACAACAACCCCAGTAGGTAGCTTCGGCTGAGAGATGCTGAGCGGCTCAAGGTCACCCACTGAGCTCTGCAGATTAGCCAGCATCTCCGTTTGCTCTCTGCAGGTTTGCATGCAACAGGTTAAGATAACGGAAGCTAAAAAGGCAGGGGGGTTACAGGGAAAAGGACACCTTCAAGTCACGTCCTGCTTTACAATTTCACAATTTCAACATTGTGTTTCCAGCACAAGGCAGTACATTAACAAATTTCCAACCAGGAAATAATCACTGCTATCCAAATGCACTGCACTACAGCCCCACCAGGCTTCATCATTATGAGCAATGATGAGCCAAGTTGAGAATGATGGGACTTGTCATCCAAAATGTCTGAACAATGTTGACTTGTCAGAAGGAGATTTCAGAAGCAAAGATGCAACAATTTTGTATCCAGAAACGGCAGATTACAGCACATCCCACAAATTTCACTGATACAAATTAAGTCCTGAATCAACCAAAGGGACACTTTCTGCATGAAAACCAGGCTGCCTCAGGCCACAGATCGCTACGTGGTCTGAAGGATGATGCATAAACTCAGAACTGTTCCACTGAGCTAAACAGGAACTGTTTCCCAGGCAAATGATAAAGGATTTTTATCTTGAGTGCACTGGTAAAGGTCACCTCCAAACTATGCAATGCTTTGGGTTATCTCTAGCTATTAGGAACAATAATACTACTGGAAACTGCTAAGCACACAGAGGGTTAGCTAAGTCATCTCAAAGGCAAGGAAGATTTCAGGCAAAGACTATCTGTACTTCAGTACCTCAACTGTTATACCACACTGTGTATGCAAATTGAGGTCCATGCTTGGAACTTTTAAGAGATAGTAAAACCATTATTCTAATGTATATGCTGTGGACTTTCGGCTCAGCAGCTAAGCACAATCTTTGCTCCCAGGCCCTAAAATATCTTAAGCTTTCAATTAATCATAACCAAAAAAAAAAAAAAAACAGGTGAGAGGTAATGAGCCGGAAGAGAGATACAAAAAGAGAAAGAGAGATTTCTGTGTTTAATTGTATATACTGTTGTTTTGGAAGAGTGATTTTGCGTTACTCCTTCTCACATCACACAAGTGGACCCTAAATGACAGAATTAGTGGCAGGCAAGTTTTGATTGGATGCACATCAAGGTTCCAATCCTCGGATGCAAAATGACATGCAAGCATCTTTTCAAGGCACATTCATCCCATCAGCCTGATGCCTTGTTTCATGCTAACCATGCGCCGCCACCCCCACCCCCCACCAATACACAACGAGAGCTGGCTGGAAACAGCAGGAATATGGAAGGGGGAGGGAAGACCCACACCAAAGCAGCTTGAGGCTATTCAGCCAGTGCTATTAATTGCTGCGGCAGGGAGAAAAAAAATTAAAAGCCTCCCAGCGGTGAATCCTGGCACTATCCAATGTCAGCAGCATACACAAAAATTCAGCATTATCAACTCAGTGGGATGCACGGAAGCTTAACTGAACCCCAAAGAAGAGAGCCGGGGTGACTGGACACAGGGACCACTGGATGACCCTTTTCTGTCCGTGTGTGTGTGTGTGTGTGTGTGTGTGTGTGTGTGTGTGTGTGTGTGTGTGTGTTAGGGTTAGTGCTGCAGACCAACCGCCCTTTCCCCTTCCCACAACTACACACACACACACACACTTGTAGCAAAATCCTTGCACACCGATCAGGCTTGGAAGGCTAAGTCCGACTGCAAGAAACTAGAGAAGTATCCAAGGCTACCGAAGACCGGAAGGGAAGATCGGAAAGTGCCGGGATAGAAAGGAAAAAAAAAAACTAACCGCAGAGAAGAACGGACCGATTTGAATCGCAGGAGAGCTGCGATGGGGTTACTCACAGCGCTCGGAGCTTGACCCACATCTTCTTACTGGGAGCAGACTTGAGCTCCAGAGGGGAGGGACAGCCCTCTGGGGACTCCAGCAGTTCGAGGTGCGGGGATTCCATCTCGGGATCTTTAAACGTCAACGGGGAGGGGATGGAGAGAGAGGGGGGGAGGAAAGAGAAAGGAATGATGGTCTCTTTCCCAAAACGGAATCCGCTTGCACCTCCCGCCCCACGGCAATCTTCGGAGCCCCCCCCCCACCACCATCAACAACAATCCTCTGACTACGAGCGCCCTCTCCTCCTTACCCCCCCCCGCCCCTCCCAATCACCCCGCCTGCGCGCTCGTTCGCCGTGTTACCGGCTGATTTCTCGGCGCTCATCTCCGTCTCGGGAACTCGCTGCCGGCGCGGGTGTAAAGGCGCGAGGGGCGGGATCGGGCCTGAATCATCCTCCGTTGGGTGACTGGCAGCCGATCCCCCCGCCCCGCCGCTCGCGTGCCAGGCTGGGCGCTCCCCCATCATGGCCTCCCTCAAAGGGGCTGGCGGTTTGGAGGCGCCCCCTCCTCTGGAGCCAGGCTTCCCTGATCCACCTCTCTCCTTCCGCGGCACCCACGCGTGGATCCGCGGGGAAGAGGGGAAAAAAAACCCGCTGCCACCGCGGCTCCTCGTCGCCGGAGGGCGGGGGTCTAGATCCGCCTCCCCAAATCCTCTCCCCCTTCGCGGATGCCCAGAAGTGTCCCGGGCTTGGAATGGAAGCTAAAACGGCCCGCCGGTCACCCCCTTCCCTTGCCGCAGCGACTGCCCGCTATCCCCGCGCCCAGATCCACCGCCCGGTTGATTGCAAGGGCCGGCCTTGCAGCCCCGAGTGCTGGCAACTCGCTCTGCTAGCAGTTACCCGGATCTGCTCGCCCTTTCTGCCGCGGGAGACCCCGGTGCGCCGTCCCAACACCGAGCGATCCTGTCAAAGGTGGCGCGGCGGTGGCTCCTGCTGCTGCTTCCTCCGAGCGCATCCGGATTCCTAAAGCTGATCGCTCGCAGCGCAACTTTCAGCGAGGGAACAACGCCACGGCGGCGCCGGCGGGCGGCAGGTCCGCTGGTCCCTGTTGCGGCAGGTGCGACGCGGCGGCGCCTGCTGCGCTGCTACGGGAGAGGGAGAGAGGCTGGCCGAACAAAGGGGAGGGCAGGGTGCGAGTAACCAGAGCGCCACCCAATTGGCTGGTTGGTCCGGTTTTCGGGGACAGTGCGCTTCCCCGCGCGAGCCAGGTTGTTTTCGAGGCCGGCAGCCGGCCCGTTGCAACAGATTCTCTGAGCGCGTGCAGAGGAGCCCGGAGGAAGAAGAAATAGACGCTTACAAATACGCAGGACGGTCCCCCTGTCGTTTTGCTCCTCAGTAGCCGTTCCCGAAAGAAATAGAGCGCGTAATTCTGGAGACAGCGAACATCCACCGAGAGTAGCTAACGCTGACAGTTTGATCTGATTTCTCCTTGAATCTGATCTGGTCTTCTTCTTGATCGCTCTAAATGACAGCCTTTTACAACAATAAAAAATAAAAATAGATACTTCCTGTTTATCAGTCCTGAAACTCTAAGCATTTAGCTTTTATGGTTTCAGGTTTTATATATATTACTTCTAATGCTATGAAGGAGGAAAAACTCTCCACTTTTTCAAGTCTCGGCAGGTGGCAGCACCCGGCCAACCCAATTGCTCATGCAAAAACAAAAACAAAAACAAAAAAACAACAACAGTCCTTGACTTATTTAGTCCTTGAATGGGAGACCACCAGGAAATGCCAGGGTTGTAGACCAGATCAAGAAGTCGGGAACAAACAACCCTTCATAAGAAGGCAATGAGAAACTGCTTCTGTATTGTTGGCAAGTAAAATGACACTAAGCCAGCCGTATCAAAGCAGTTAGCAGAAGTCAAATTCAACAGTCTGGTACTAGAGACTGCCATCTGTAGCTTGTACCAAATCTTTTTAACTTGAGCTATTTTTAAGCCCCAGCTGAGCTCCAGATGGTAAGAAGTAGGGGGAAAAAAACCCACTAAGCATCTGCAAAGTGCCTGTCATTGCTGCCATCACTTCAGTTAAAACACATGTCCAGAGGTGAGGATTATTTGCTTTAAGAGCCATGCATATCCCCTTGGCTTTCCTCAACCTCATGTCTGCAGAGGGATGTGTCCACATGTCATCACCAACCTCTACTAGGGAGGCTTTCTCTTACATACAGTATCTCTATCACATTTGGAACAGATATCCAAATGCCATGGTGTGTTTATGCCTGCAAAGAGCAGCATCGTGCAAAAAATGGTGCTTCTTGTGACACGCCATGAAAGAGAAAGTTGGATTTTGAAGAAGCAGGATAGGAAGAGTATTGATGCTTTTGAACTTTAATGTTGGAGAAGACTCCTGGGGAGGGGGGGATCCAAAGAATGGATCATTGAAGAAATCAGCCCAGAGTTCTCACTGGAAGCACCAATGATCAGGCTCTAATTATTCTACTTAGGATACATTAAATGAAGACACAGCTCTCTGGAAACTGCTCTAATGCTGGGAAAGGTGGAAGGAAAGAGAAGAGGATCCCTAGCAGCAAAGGTGGATGGAGTCAATTACAGTGATAATGGGTGTACCACTGGATGCCCTAAAAGACCAGATGAGGGACAAATCGTTATGGAGAAAATGTGGTCTCTAAGGGTTGACAAAGACTCAATGGAATCAATCAATCATGTTTCTACTTACACATCTTAACCTCAGGAGATGTACATGTAGTCCTCAATTTACGACCCCAATTGAGCCCAAAATTTCTGTTGCTGAGACATTTCTTGAGTGAGTTTTGCCTCATTTTATGACCTTTCTTGCCACAGCTGTTACCTGAATCCCTGCAGTTGTTAAGTTAGTTAACACGGTTGTCAAGGGAATGGCTTTGCTTGTCAGACTTTGCTTATCAGAAAGTAACAAAAGAGGATCACATGAGCCCAGGATACTTCAACCGTCATAAATTTGACTCAGTTGCCAAGCGTCTGAATTTTGATTGCATGACCATGTGGGATGCTGCCAAGGTTGTAAGTGTGAAAAACGGTCATAAGTCACTTTTTTTCAGTGCTGTTGTAACTTTGAGTGGTCACTAAATAAACTGTTCTAAGTCAAGGACTATACTCTTTTCTCATAGGGAAGCTACTTCAGTCTGCTAATTTTGTTGCCCACTTTGGTACCTTTCCCAACTCTGCAGGTCCATTTCTCACATATGGTGACCAAAAATGTACACAGCATTATAGGTGTGATATGACTACAGGTGTAATAAGTGGATAAATTATTTGGATTAGGGCTGAAGGAGGTACTGATTTACTTTAAAGCTGACTGCATAACCTTGAGCCTTTGGTGTTAACTGTCTCTGTAAGGCAGCGGTTCTCAACCTATGGGTCGCGACCCCATTTGGGGTCGAACGACCGTTTCGTGGGGGTCGCTGGACACCGCGGTCCGCCATTTTGTTTGTTGTTTTTTTTTGTCGCATGCGCCACGCATGCGCGGATTGGGCCATCGCGCGCGCGCCGTGCATGCACGGATCGGCCCGTCGCGGTCTGCCATTTTGTTTTTTGTTGTTGTTTTTTTTCATCGCGCGCACGCAGCACATGCACGGTTCGGGCCGTCGTGTGCTGCGCATGCGTGGATCGGCCCGTCGCGGTCCGCCATTTGTTTTTGTTTTTTTTTGTTGCGCGCGTGCTGCGCATGCGCAGATTGGCCTGGTGCGCGCACATGGGCGGGGCAAGTGGGGTCTCAACCTGAAAAAGATTGAGAACCACTGCTGTAAGGGGAGTTACAGAGCCAGTTTGTGGTTAAGGCACCAACTAGAAATCAGGAGACTATGAGTTCTAGTCCCACCTTAGGCATGAAAGCCAGCTGGGCGACTTTGGGCCAGTCATTTTCTCTCAGCCTAACCCACCTCAAAGATCGTTGTTGTGGGGAAAGGAAGAAGTATTGGGTATGTTTGCCACTTTGGGTTATTTATAAAAATAATACAGATGGGAAATAAATAAATAAGTAATTTAAAAAAAAAGAGGCAGAGGACCTTACATTTTTCCTTCAGCATCATGGATATATACAGGTAATCCTCACTTAATGACTACAGCTGGGACTGGCAACTCCATCACTAAGCTATGCAGCTGGTAAACAAAACATCACCTGTCTGTGCTGGACTTATATCAGTTTTGCTAGGGCAGTGGTTCTCAACCTTTTCTGGGGCTCGACCCTGGCCCGCATCGCGCATGCGTGGTGCGACAGGGTGCATCGTGCATGCGCGACGGGGCGCATCATGCATGCGCAGCGCGACGGGGCGCATCGCAAAGGGGAAAAAATGGCGGGCCAAAAAAAATGGCCGACCAAAATAATAAAAAAAATGGTGGGCCCGCATCGCGCATGCGCGGTGCGATGGCCCGCATCGCAAAGGGGAAAAAATGGCCGACCAAAAAAAAATGGCCGACCAAAAAAATAAAATGGCGGAGTGCGGTGTTTGGCGACCCCCGTGAAATGGTCGTTCGACCCCAAATGGGGTCGCGACCCACAGGTTGAGAACCGCTGTGCTAGGGTCATTAAGTGAACTACCCATGGTTGTTAAGCAAGACATCACACTTGACCGCAACTTGTGATTTTCCCGCTGGTTTCTCCATTAATTTTGCTTGTTGGAAGCCAACTGTAAAACTCACGTCTATCATGTAAACATGGAATGCTGTGATGGTCATGACCACAGGCAGACTGCAATGATTGTAACTTCAAGGACTGGTCTTGCTCTTCCAGCATCATCATAACGTCAAACAGTCACTAACCAGGCAGTCATTAACTGAGGACTATCTATATTTAGAGATGCACAGAAGAAATTCTGCTAGTTGGCTGGCTCAATAGCTTCACTGAAAAATGTTACATCTGGCAAAAAGTAGACCCATTGATATTACAGTTTTCAGGATACCTGTTACAAGATCCTCAGCTGTATGAATACTGATCAAAGACAAGTCTTATTTGATCCTCAACTTTCACTCCTAGCGTTAGACTAGTGATGCAAAATCCAGAAACCTCTGATTCACCAATATCCACAGAATTGGGGAAGATGCCAAAAACTAGACACTTCTTTTTTTTTTTTGCTTTGAATTACAGCCATACCCCCCTTCCCCCCCCTTGCTTAAAACCCTAAACATCTCTCTGCAATACTTCCTGGCTATGCTCACACTACGATGAAGAGAGCTTCCAAACGAGGCTTGACAAAGACACTAGTCCTTTGCTTTTCACCACTTATCATCCTTGGTGCTACGCCTACCATTATGATTAATGGCTACCGATGGAACTGTTCTCTTGCCCTTTGCTCCTTTTTGTAACAAGTATATTCTTTCCCAGAATATACAACAGGTAGAGTAAAACGAGGCTAGATACAGAAAAATCATTATTATCTCAGTCTTCTAAAAAACAACCCAATACTGTTTTTTTTTTTAAAAAAAAACATTGCTGAAGATTATCTTAAAAGTGCAATACATAAATTTCAAACCAATTTCCATTCTGGTATTTTGCAGGCAGTCACAGTTTTCCCATAACTCTTGTTTTGTGCAGTTTGCCCCAACACTGGGTGAGTGGCAAATGAAAAAAGTGAGCCACCAGGAGCTGTGTAAGGCAGGCAGCACAGACATTGTGCAACATAAATTGCTTATAAAAATAAGCATGGAAAATACAAGTTATGAGTTACCTATCCCAGTTTTAAATAATTATGTAGGACAAGAACTTTCATTAACTGCCTGCCCTGGCCTAGTTAGATGCAAGCAAATGCCAACATTCTGGTATTAGGCATTTTGAAAATATTCACAGAACTGGTCAGAATATACAAAATGCTACTATCATGTTGACACATGTTCTAACTTTAAAAAACACTAATGCTACTAAATCTACATAGGTATCCAACTGCCAAGAAAGAAAGAAAAAATCCAGCTAGAGTCACGACTATTAAAATCCTTTAAAGTTTGGGATGAAGAGATATAGAAACACCTTGAAAGGAATAACAGATTAATAGAGTCGGAAGGGACCTTGGAGGTCTTCTAGTCCAACCCCCTGCTCAGGCAGGAGACCCTAGACCAGAGGTAGGCAACCTTGGCTCTTTTATGACTTGTGGACTTCAATACCCAGAATCCCTGAACCAGCCATGCTGACTCAGGAATTCTGGAAGTTGAAGTCCACAAGTTATAAAAAAGCCAAGGTTGCCTATCCCTGCCCTATACCATCTCAGACAAATGGCTGCCCAGTCTCTTTTTAAAACCTCCAGTGATGAGGCACCCACAACTTCTTAAGGCAAGCTGTTCCAGTGGTCGATTGTTCTCACTGTCAGGAAATTTCTCCTTAGTTCTAAGTTGCTTCTCTCCTTGATTAGTTTCCATCCGTTGCTTCTTGTCTTGCCTTCTGGTGCTTTGGAAAATAGGTTGACCCCCCCTCTTTTTTGTGACATCTCCTCAAATATTGGAACACTGCTGTCATGTTACCCCAAGTCCTTCTTTTCATTAGACCCAATTCCTGCAAGGACCTTTCCAGTAGCAACAATAAGATTTTGTGGGGTTTCTGGCAGGGAGGCTGTCAAATAATCTCTCTCATTATTGTGTATCTTCCGATGTCCCTAGAAGCAGGTTACCATGATTTTCCAAGAAATGTTATGTTGCCTCACTATTTCAGAAGGACAAATAGTCCTTGACTTATGACCACGATTGAGCCCAAAATTTCCATGGCTAAGCCAGGCAGTTGTTAAGTGAGCTTTGACTCATTTTACAACCCTTGTCCCAGTTGTTAAACAATACACTGTGGTTGTTAAGTGAATCATGCGGTCGTTAAATGGATCTGACTTTCTCCCATTGACTTTGCTTGTTAGGAAGCCAGCTGGGAAGGTTATAAAGGATGATCACTTGTCCCCAGGACAGTGCAGCTGTCATAAATACACGCCAGTTGCCAAATGCCCAAATTTTGATCACATGACCATGAGGATGCTGCAATAACTATTAAGTGTAAAAACCAGTCATAAGGCACTTTTTTCATGCCATTGTAACTTTGAACAGTCACTAAATGAATGCTTGTAAGTCAAGGACAACCTATAAGTTAACATCTCTGAGCTAAAATCATCACAAGCATAAATAACAAAAATATTATAAAGCTACATTAGGAGATGTTATTGGCAGGACTGGGAACCAGGACGGTCTCCTGTATCCTGACATCCACAGACATATTAAGCAAAAGCTAGAAATGCTTCAAAAATCCTTTCAAAATTCCAAATCAGATTTTTTTAAAAAAATCAAAACTTCCCCCCCCTTTATCTTTTTTCCCCTTGTAGATACCATCTACTGTACATCTGTTGTCAGATATATAACTTCATTTTCCAGAGTATATCCACCCAGAGTCATTTCAGTACGAGATGGGTGATAAATACATTTCATAAATAAATAAAATAAAATAAAAAATAAATATCACTTAGTAGGGTGGATGGCAGCCTGTTTGGGGTCATTGGTACACAAGGGCAATTGGGCTCTGCATTTCAGAAATTAGGTGGATCCTGAATAAGCACATCTTATTAAATAAACATTAAATTAATTAAACTTAGTTAATATGACAACTCCTTATACCTCAACACATAACCGTTCTTACTTTAAAATTAACATCAGTGGCAATTTTTAGAAGTCCTAGGCCCCACATGCAAGCTTAGGAATTCAATAGGGGGACATAGCAAAACTGAAAGTAAATCAGGGACGGTTTCTGTATCGTAATGTGGCTGGTTAATAATCATATACAGTACATACACATGGACCTAAAGAAAGAAAGAAAGTCATATTAAAAGAATTGCTGCTTGGTAAAAATTTCAGTTTCTGCCAAGAGTTTAGAAAGGAGATGGAAGTTGCAGCCAAACCCTGTACATGATTTGCTGCAATTACCATCTCCTGTCTAGATTCCTGAAAGTAGAACCACACTTGATTCATCTTGCAGATAAGCTTTGATTCCAATTGCTCGACATTTTAATGATAATCTTTCAAGCTCCACAAATGTTATTATGAAATCAGACCCCGAAATGTTCAAATGTCTTAGCCTTTGAATGTGTTTAAATTTCTGCTTGATATGACTTTGCCTTTGAAAAATTATTACTGTTGTTGTTGTTATTATTATTATTATTATTACTATTATCATAATCATCACCACCATCATTCTCATCATCTAATGTGCAGGAATGAACGACTAACAGATAACAGAACCGCAGTTTATTTCTCCTCAGTAAAATCACAGTTTTGTCAGTTGTATCTGATGCTGGGCTTTTATGTAACTTGTTTATGTAACACGTGGGTGGGTGACTTGTTTCTGTACTGTATCTCACAATTGCACTTCAGCAAGAGAGCAGCCTTGCCGTGCCTGCTCCCATCTCAGAGCTGTGTCAGGAATTAAGTAATAGACAGAGAGGGAACTAAATATTTAAGGGGCTGAAAGCATCCTCATGTGTTATACATGTTTCAGAAGCACATGGTAAAATCATAATAAGATGTCCAAAGACACAAGGGAAACAAAAGGACTATCCCTTTGCACTTTCAGATTTTTTTTCCCTTATCTTTAAATTGGGCAGGTAAGCTGAAAGGGATACGTTTCTCCTGGCTATTTCCTTTACATTGGCACTGTTTCTATAAGGTGATATATACAGTAGCCATTAGAATAGGTAAGATATATGTCAGCGAATTATATGTATTACCTGCTGGTTTATTATTCTTTTTTTGCAAACTATAGTTTTAAAAAAGAAAAACTTGCTTGATCTTTCTTTCATTCTAGCTAGTTAACCATTTCTCTTATTTGTGGAAGAAGCAACACCACCATTGGGGAAAGTTGATTAGAGTCATGTTCCTCCATAACTGAATCAAGCTTCCCCAATCATTTTTTGTCAATGTGTTCAACTAATTCTCCGAATGCGTAACTCATTGTGCTATTTTGGCTCAGTTAGCGGGTGTTGAGACTAGCCTTAAATTTCCTTGACCAGGTGTCTGTGAAGATTCTCAGTCATCCAGGTATTTTTTTCCTCAAAAAAAAAATAGTCCAGTTGCCTTTTCAAAATAAAAGCCACTTTTGATATGTTCCTGGCCAAGATGATTGAGAAGGTGGTGGCCTCACAGCTTCACATTCATTTGGATGAAGCTGCTTATCTAAGATTATTTCAATTAGGGTTGGGCTGGAAATGGTACGGTACTCTTTTAAATGTTTTAGTCATTTCAGTGAATGATCTGCATGGAAATTAGATGATATGAAAGCAGTCCTACTAGCTGGACCAAATGTGTCAATTCCTTTACTGTGTATCGTGATGTCATTTACTGGTTATCTGATTTTTGCTGAGTCTTGAACAAACTAGTTTGCAGTAGTTCCAGTCCTTCTTGTTGGGTTGTAACCAGAAGGAGATGCCAGGGTCATGATAATTTATGAAATGTAGGCCATTGATTTCCAATATTGCACAGAGTTCCAGTTTATTCCCACTTCTATTCAGCATCTAAATGAAGCCATTGGAGAAGATCACTATTTCTCCTTTTCATCCAACTCTAAGAAAACAATTACCGTATTTCAACTGCCTAATTTTACCAATGAGTTGAATAAAAAACAGGCTGAAATTAAATCCAGTAACAACAGAGGGTTTGTTGGTAAAGAGAAATTGAATTCAAAGATTGAGGCAAGGCCTCTTTGGATAGTGTTGCATACACACATACATACCAAAAAGCAGGCCTGTTCTTTGAGTGCTCCTTGATCCCCAGCTGTCTTTGGATTTGTAAAATGGGAAAAAAACACCACCAGTCTCAGATACTCTGATTAAACTATTTTGATGCTGGAAGAGAAGAAGACTTAAGGGAGGTTAAAAGAGAGCGAGAGAATGCAAATCCCAGTGTACTGCTAGATATTAAACAACCAAGATTAAGCTTAAATTACATCAACAGGCAGTGCTATCCCAATAGAGATGGATGGAAAAGTCATTAAAAGTACAGTAGTAACAGACTTTATCTTCCTAGACTTAAATATAGAACAATGAAATAAAGACCATGCAGCAAAAGATCACGGCAGACCCTGAGAAAGTGCTAAGTGTAAACTAAAATTGTACACATTATTAAAGCCATAGATCTGCCAGTTGTAACATGGCGGTACTGTAAAAGGCTGAACAAAGAAAAATTGCCGAGTTGGAATGGTAAAAATTGTCCAAAATACCTTGGACTGCAAGAAGAATAAATCGTTCAGTATTAGATCAAGTGAAACAAAATTGCTTACTGAAAGAACTACTAATGAAGCTAAGGCTTAATTATTTTAGGCATATAGTGCAGAGGCGAGAATAGAAGCTTACAAGAACTTGAAAAGTTACTAACAAATAGAGTGGGTGACTTTTGGATCACAAAGAGCCAGAAACAACTGAGCAACTGTACAACAAGAAGAGTACCTTCACAAATTATAACCAAAATGCCAGTTGCAAAATTTCCTGAGCTGTTTGAATGTAGTGATGGTTATCCATGACTTGCCTCTGTCATGCTTCAGAGAGGTTTTAAAAGAATATTATCTGCTGCAAAATGCCAATGATGACTTGTTCAGGGTACAGAAATTACACAAATCCTGTAGTGATGGGTTTTCCATTGGTTGTGTATGCTTACTGAGCACAACGAAAGGAACTGGTGCTAAATTTTAAGACCTACAGCAATGCTTCTCAACTTGACAACTTGAATTTTAATCTTCCATTCCTTTAGGGCAGGGATTTTCAAACTTGGCCCTTTTATGACTTGTGGACTTCAATTCCCAGAATCCTCTAGCTAAGATGCTGCCTGGGGAATTCTGGGAGTTGAAGTACATACATCTTAGAGTTGCCAAGGTGGAGAAGCACTGCCCTACGGTGTTTAAATCTTGGCTATTCCTTCTATCAATCTGTCTGGTCACTTTGATCATAATGGGGATCCTTTTGAAGAAACTCATCTGCCAGAGGGTCTTTTACCTAATATGTTGGAGAAGACCTTTCCCTGTGTGGCTTTATGGAATGCTCTATATTTAGGGAGACTTTCTTAGTCCCCACTTTCCCAGTAGCTGGACAAAGGCATCAAATGTTTAATTGTTGATCAAATTTTGATTTTACTCATTTTAATTTTATATTCTAAAACCTTATGTTTTCATTTTAAACATGGCAGGTCATCCCGAATGCTCATTGGCGTAGAAAAGTAGGCTGTATATACTCAATAAATAAACTGTATATGAATATAGTACTGGATTAGGGAAAACAACATTCAGATGAGCAAATTCTGGTTACAATTCTATTAACATTTGGATTACTAGAGGAGATAGGGAGACTTCTGACACAATTTCAGACTATCGTCAGCTGCTTAAATCATCACCTTTTGAATTGTTAGGAGGATCATGGCGTGGACCGCTTGCCATGATTGACAAGTAAAAGCAAGCAAGCACAGCAGAAGAGCAGATCTCAGTCAAATTGCAAATGTAAAGGTTGTCTGGTGCTTGGAGAATACAATGTAAGTGGTTTGATTTGAGCAAGCAGTTGCTAAAGTCCAGAGACAGAAGAAGAAAATAGAATCAGAGGTGCCCATGACAGCTCACCTCAGGTCTTGATTAAATGTTGCAGTCTAGGAAAGCCATGGGGTCATTATTGCCAGAAGAGAGGCACAAGAAGTCAACATGAGGTTCTGAAGGAAATACGCAATCCAATCTTTCTTCTTTTAGCAAACAACTAGATTGCTCCTCTCTTTCTAGGGATACAGACCCCTCTAGAGACAGGGACACTATATTGTCAGGTGGTAGAGCACAGGCTCAAATGTCTGAACAATTCTGATACAGAAATTGAGGATAATTGGATGCTTGGAAGTGGTGTTAAAAAGAAAATTGAGGTCCCTTGTATTATGGTGGCTAGCTTCAACAATTTTCAGCTAAAAAGCAGGTCAGATGGCCTTTTATATAACTCATATTTTCTACTTATTGAAGCTGGCGAGAGACTTTAGTTATCCCCACTGTTGCTATGAGCAGGAGGTGAGCAATAGGAATGGGTGGAGGGGGGGGAAAGCATCCTCCTTCTCAGCAACATTTGAAAATCTGGAAGCTACCTGGATGTGCCCTCTGTCTTATCATCTGAGCAAAAGCAGAGCTTTCAACTTTCCTTCTCCTGTATCTGCCAGTTTTCTCTCCCTTTTTTTCCCTCCCTGCTGCTTCTGCATCACGTGCTGAAGTCTGACCAGAAGCTGACAGCTCCATGCTGAAGAAAGCTTTGCATGCTGATTCTTCCCAATCAAGCAGCCCTTACAGTCACAAGAGTAAGTTGAAACCCGCTCAGCTGGCAATTCTCCTGACACTTGTCTTGCTCTTACCACCATTTAAGAATAAAATTAAGGATGGTGGTGATGATAATGAGGAACTGTACTTCAGTCCGAAGCATTAGAGTTGCTGAGAGATTTCAAAAGGTACGGGAAGAAAATAATAATGTTTAATTTCACTGCTTTGTTGATATTCCCAGGAGAGAAAGAGCAAGTTTAAACACTATTTTCCCTCCCAATTTAGCAGATACAGTCTATTCAATGCTCCCCATTCTCCATGCTACTTTTAACCAAGCTTGAAATTAGCAGATTCTCTCTCTCTCTCTCTCTCTCTCTCTCTCTCTCTCTCTCTCTCTCTCTCTCTCTCTCTCTCTCTCTCTCTCTCTCTCTCTCTCTCTCTCTCTCTCTCTCTCTCTCTCTCTCTCTCTCTCTCTCTCTCTCTCTCTCTCTCTGCATGTTAGTACTCTAGCAGCTTTCTGGGAGGCTACCAACTTAGTTCGCATTCTTCTCTCCCTGCCCCCCACCTCCTTTTATTTATTTTGTTTTATTCCTTTATTCCTTTTAATTTGTCCACAAGACAAATCAAATCAACCGTATACAAACTGCATTAATTCTATCCATTGTTATATATTTATCCAACCCATGCTTTTGAGATTCACCACCACTACTGTCAAAACAAAACAAAATCTCTTTCAGTGGAGGAAAGAGAAACGCTCGTCCAAAGATATACTTCACTTAAAAAAAAAAAAAAAATCCTGGAGAGATCATGATAGCCTCAGTCTGAAATAGCCCAGGGCTTTAAGAACTCAAGTGCTGTCATACAAAGAGTCGGCAGCGAGTGTGAGTTGCAGTTAAATGCCCACTGAGTACATCACTTCATACAGAAGCCTTGCTCAGTGGCCAGACTTAAATTACCTTTTCAGAAGAATCTGAACCCAGGTCAGATCTTCAGCTCGAGAAGAAGGAATGACCTCAAATGCTCTAGCAATTTGTCAGAGAGAATTCTAAATTTCTTATATGTTGTCCAGGTAAATCAGCCTTCTGTTCTGCTTTTAGGAAATTGAGTGGTAGGAATACCATGGCTTTTGAAAAGAGAGCTATGTTCATTGGGTTCCTAAGGAAAGTTCTTTTCTTTTTCTTTCTTTTTTCCTTTTCTTTCTGTCCCTCCAAGTCAGTCTTGACCCCTGGCAACTGTCTGAACATGAAGATTTTTTGGCAAGGTTTTGGAAATGCTTTGTCATTGCTTGATTCTTAGGTTGAGAGAGAGTTACTGGCCCAAGGTCACCCAACTGGATCATGACCAAGCCAGAACTAAAACTGACAGTCTCCCAGTTTCCAGTGTAGTGCTGTGATCACTACACCAAACTGGCTCTCACATCTAAACAGTAAAGTACAAAAGAATCAAAATGTATTCTTAACTGATCAAACCTGCAGTCATGTTAATCTAGGATGTTTCCCCATTTTAGCCAACCAGATGCCTCCAGCAAGTTTGTAAGTAAATATGAGAACAGCCCTTTTTTGCTGCTTGTCAGGTGCAAAGAATCAGGATCACATGTTAGGTTTCAGCGAAGAAGGTTTATTGCTCATATGGTATATACAAGAATCTAGTCAAGTAACAGCAATAAACTGGCACTAAATAAAAGTTAGTGGAATTCAAGGGGTGGCTGGTGTTGAAGGAAAAACCTTCATCAGGATCCAGTCCAAGCCGGGAATAAACAAAATGGAGATTGCTTTAGAAAGAAGGTTGCAGTTTATTGAAGAGCAGAACCACAAGGCATGTGGCTCTGGAGCAGCTGACCACCTGTTGCTGGGAGTGATGGATTTTTATACCCTCTTAAGCTTTTGTGTTTGGAGTTGTTCCTGTGGCATGAACTTTAATCTTAGTGTCAAGCAAGAACATCCGATGCTAGCAGCTTGACACTGAGCTTTTGAATGTGTCCTTTTGGTATTCTGATGGTGGTGGGTTAATCCTATTATATCCTAAAGGTCATGTCCTGCTTCCCTGGGGCTGTGGCTGATGGTTATGTCATGTGTTGGATGGGTGAAGGGTTGTTGGTCCTAGGGATCTTTGTCTTTCTAATCCCATCAGCTCCAAGTTTCCTGGCTCATCTTTCTGAAAGGATTATCAAATCTGAATTTCTACAGCCTGGCCTCTAAGTTTCTGGCTGGGGGAGAGGGAGAGGTTTCTGCCTTTTAAGAATTTCTTCATTATTCCTTTGGGGAAATATATTCTGCTTTCCCAAAATATTCCCCAAATATTTCTTTCTCTGGGGGGGAGCTGAGTTCCCACACTGGATTAGGATCACCTGCAGGAACCTAACAACTTCAGGTTGATTGCTCCCTAGACTCCACACTCAGGCATTGCCTCATCTTCTCCTCCAACACTATTTTCTAGAATGGGCACCTACTGTGTACCAATTGTCACTGAACTTCAGCTTCTAACAGCTCAAGCCAGAATGGTTTAGAGAGAGAGTGGATAGTGGAGTTACAGTTCATCTGGAAAACCATGGGTTGCCTAACCTTGTCCCAGTACAATTGGCAATGACTGTTCAAGTCTAAGAAGTCTTCTACACCACATGTTCCTGTTCTTTGAATCCAGATATGAAAAGTAAAAACAACCAAATGTTGTTCCATCCCATTCAAATGTTGCCCGTTGATGAAACAACTTCTTTCTGACTCTTCACAATGTTAAATCACGTATTTAAACATTCTGCATCTTCAGTTTTTCAGTCATTTAAGATTCTATTGGAAACATGGTTTCTTTTTAAGGAAAACACACCTCAAAACAAGTCAACTTGGCTATTTAGCTTTCTCCTTTGAAAGAACACTCCCTGCAAATTATTTCTGGAGTTATGGGAGTTGCAGTTCTACATCATTGGTTGAGAAAAATGCAACAAAACATATCACATTCTGTTCGGTATGAATATTCGATCAATATCCCACCCAGGCAAAGAAAACAAGGAAGATCCAAGTTCACAAAGAAGTGTTCCAAGGACAACTTTTTCCAAGAAAATTTATCATGATCCATGTTGATCCTATGGTGAGCACTATTAAAGAACCTCAGAAGGGCAAATCTAAGCCAGTTCTCAAAATGTTTGATATTTTAATTATTTTAGATACTAAACCATGGATCTGAATTCAATATGTAAGTAAAAGAATATCCCTTGAGAGGGATGGACTCCAGAAACAAGACAGCCATAAAAGCTCCAATTGACAGTTGTCAGTACAATTGTATGGATAAACAAGACTTAGGAGATGTGGGGGAAGAGAGAACAATCAATACTAACTTAACTGGCATGTTGTTCCTTCAGAAATAGCAGGGAAGAGCAGCAAACTGGCCTGTCAGCTATGTGGTTTAAAGAGTCTCTGAGAGAAAATTAACTGCACCATAGCAGCACTAGCATAGCTAATACTGTTTTTTTGTATTTGGCTAACAGAAAAGTGTGAAACGAAGAAGAAGAAGAAGAAGAAGAAGAAGAAGAAGAAGAAGAAGAAGAAGAAGAAGAAGAAGAAGAAGAAGAAGAAGAAGAAGAAGAAGAAGAAGAAGAAGAAGAAGAAGAAGAAGAAGAAGAAGAAGAAGAAGAAGGAGAAGAAGAAGGAGGAGGAGGAGGAGGAGGAGGAGGAGGGCCATGTTTGAAGACCCCCTGCCCTAAAGGAATGGAAGATTAAAATTCTCTCCTACTGCAGAGATGTTTCTGCTGTCCCTTCTTCAGAATCCTTCTCATTGTCCTTTTTTTAAAGAAAAAGAAATGGAACTTCTACTCTGCAATTTGCTGTTATAAGGCTCTTTTGGTAAATTGGCGTATCATTTCCTTGGCTGACATTGACCAAAGTTAAAATCCAAAGCATTTCAAGAGAATTATAAGTTTTGCATGCATCAAGAATGTCCAAAGAATGTGAAGTATGAAAAGGAAGAAGGCTATTTCTACCGTGCATGGTGGAGTTGTGAAAAAGAAAAAAAAAGGGTACAAATTCATACAATACAAAAGATATTGCAGATTAATATGGCGATGAAACCAGAACTATTTTTATTGGGTTTTATGGATAATGAAATTGAAAAGAAATATGGGAAATTAATATTGTACATAATAACTGCAGCAAGACTATTGTACGCAGAAAAATGGAAGAATAATGAAGCACCCACAGTAAAAGACTGGATTATAAAATTAATGGCGCTTGTGGAAATGGCAAGGCTGATCAATTTGGTTAGAGAAAAAAAAAGACTGGAAGCCTTTTATGGACTTTTTGTTGAAAGAAGAACAGATTGAATTAATGATTTATGGATTTGGTATTTAAAAAGGTTCAGAGAGGAAAAGGAAATAATAAGATGGCAATTACTCAATAAAAAGGAAAGACATAATTCTATATTTTCTTTCTTTTTTCATTTTGTTTTCATTTTTTAAATCTGCATTTGTTTCTCTTTCTTAATCTTCATTTAATTTTGTGTACTTTTATTGTATTGATAAATTCTGATTTAAAAAATTAAAAAGCATTCACCAAGAGTGTGATCTTCACATGCTGCTCAGGCCAGATATGTCAGTGCTTTTGAAATAGAAGCCAGAGGAAAAAAATACTGGAACTTTACTTTCTTGATATAGGTTATAATAGCAGAATATTGCACATCTGAGAATTTCCTTCCCTTTCTTTTATACCCAATAGAATCAAGGCTGCCCAATATTGAGTTTCTTCCTCACCTTTCTGTTCTTTTTGAAATAAACTTATGTTTTCATAACAGCTGGTGCATATGTTTTTTTAAGCTATCACCATATTCCTCTACAGCATGGGTGTCAAATCATGTGGCATTTTGCGACATATCATGACTTTTTTCACATTGCTGGAACTGGGGCGGGCGCAGCCTCCGCATGATGCAACTGGCCCAAGGCCCTGCAGTTTGACACCCCTGCTCTACAGAGTGCTCCTCATAAAAGCAGCCATATCCTTTTTCAGGCTTCCACTTTATCCTGAAAAAATATATGGCTTTAATAGCTGTGCTAATGAGTTGGCTTCTTAAAGCAGAGGGTTGGGTTGTTGTTTTTTTCAGATTACGTGTGGCGAATCATGTGTGTCAAAATTTGCAAGCTATGGACAGAACATCACCATCCAAGCCCACCCCATTTTTAAGCATATATACTGAAGGGACAATTTTTGAATCACATTATTGTGCTATATCTTGCAGATTTTGACTAACTGCCCCTTATGCAGAAGCCACCAAGGAGATAGCTACTTTCACAACAGAGAGATGCTATAGTAGTGCAAAATCTGAAACTCTTTTTCCAAATCTTTTCTCAACCAGGCACAGCTCTATTGTCTATTCCTGCTTTGGAAATGGGACCTTGTTCCCAAAAGATTCCAGGAACAGAACAAAATAGCAGCGTGGGAAGGGACCTTGGAGGTCTTTTAGTCCAGCCCCCTGCTCAAGCCGGAGATCTTATACCATTCCAGACAATTGGCTGTCCAATCTCTTCTTACAAGCCTCCAGTGACGGAGTACCCAAAACATCTAAAGGCAAGCCATTCCATTGATTAATTGTTCTTACTATCAGGAATTTTTTCCTTCTTTCTAGGTTGGTTTTCACCTTGCTTAGTTTCCATCCATTGTTTCTTGTCTTGCCTTCTAGTGCATTGGAAAATAGGTTGATCCCCTCTTCTCTGTGGTAGCCCTTCAAATATTGGAACAACCAAAAGCATGGGACAGAGTCCTCATCATTCAAAAAACCTGAAATTTAGAAGTATATTTCCTCTGAACAATGCATTTCCTCTGGGTTTAATGTGTGTCCCAGGGATTTCACCAAATACCTTTTTGAAAGCTCATGCAGTACTGCTGGGGCTTCTCACACAATTAGATCCTCTAAGTCAATGCTCCACCATGTAAAGAATTTTCCATTTTAAGCTTATGCCAAAATATTTCATCAAACATTAATATAAAGGAGAAAAGAAACCTCATTACTTCTTTAATTCTAATTATAAACCTCAGTCGTGACCTATGATACCAATTGCCAATTTAACTTTGTTTCAAGAAATTCAATCCACTGAAGCCTATTTTTAATACCTCGTTTATCTGCTTTTTCTGCTGCAGTTATTATTATTTTAGGTTTTTTTTGCTATATTTGCTTAGAAAGAATGAATTGTAATATGGGACTGCATTATAGCATGGGATGGGAATCTATGTGCCTCCAGATTTGCCTTGGAACTACAATACCCAATAACCCTGCCAAGCATAGTGAATAGGAGGAAAAGCTGGGAACTATAGTTCAGCAATTACTAGAGATCCACAGCTTCTTCACAGTTGGAGAGTCTGTTTGTCTTTTATGTACCGGTATGCACTACAACATAAGTTTTGATGGACCAGAATTTACTTCATTGGTTGCTTCATTAACTCAGTTGAAAATAAAGTGCCCCAAGCAAACTCCAGACAAACTGGATAATTTGCTTCCTAACTCCCATTTGTTCTGTATAGTTCAGCAGTGGGCATTTGTTTTTCTTTCAGTCTGCAAGAAGAAAAAGGTTTCTTTGTACTGAGAATTCATAAATTTGTATATTCAAGTTGACTTCCAATGGTACCTACGATTGAAATTTTGCTTTTCTGAAGATTCAGTGTAGAACAGGGGTCCCCAACCCCCGGTCTGTGGCCCAGTACCGGGCCGCAGCATGCCAGCAATCGGTATGCACAAACAAGCAAAGCCCCATCTGCGGGATGCAGGCAGCACACAAAACCACGCACCCTGTGGTCCATGGGAAATCCTCTCTCCATGGAACCGGTCCCTGGTGCTCAAAAGGTTGGGGACCTCTGGTATAGAATGATAAAGATGTCCTGGTTTTCAGATCCTGGTGCTTTCAGCCTATTATAGTATCCCACTGTGAGCAATAAAGACACACCAAAAAAGACAAGCTAAACTATAAGGACCCACCTCTAGCTAAATATAGGGAGCCCAGGAAAATTATCCAGAACTGCATAGCCCTATCAGATTGTGTTCAAGGTTTCTAATGAGAATTGTTCTGTGGCTTGATAAGCAATGCTTAGGCCAGGATCAAGCAAAACACAAAGCTTCTTTTTAACCATAAACCAGGGGTCTTCAAACTTGGCCCTTTTATGACTTGTGGACTTCAACTCCCAGAATTCCTCAGCCAGTGCGCCTGTCTGAGGAATTCTGGGAGTTGAAGTCCACAAGTCATAAAAGGGCCAAGTTTGAAGATCCCTGCCATAAACCATTGTAAATCAATCACAATGGCTGACTTCAAACAGAGCCCTAAGCCCAAACCAATCAAATGAGTATAATCCAAAGATCATCTGGTTCTAGAACAAGGTCTGGACCACCTTAGTTCGTGATAGACTGATGAATTGGCAGGGAGTGAGGAAACCTGTACACGTACTGTATGCCTTTGTTTCTTAAGTGAAGAATCAAAGCAGCTACTTTGGCTAAGAATCCAGAATCCATACGAAAGCATTATTTTTATTAAGCCAACTTAAGCTTTATGCAATAGTCTGCAAGAGTTCAAGTTTCTATAAAATCTTTAACAGTCACTGTTATGTCCTGGGCTCTGATTGACAGAGCAGGTGCAGGAAGCTGCACTGAGACCCGGGCAGACCAGGCCAGACAGGCTGTCTCCGGTTTACTGAGCATGTGCAGGAGCGGGAAAATATGTTGCATTCATTGGCTGATGCTGTCCCTTGCAAAAAAGTATAAAAGGGGGCAGAGCCATTTTGTTTGTGTTCTGTTGAAGCTGAATAAAGAAGTACCTGTCTGTTACTCTGCCTCGTTCAATGCCTACCAACGCAGAAAACAGAACAGTCACGATGATGAGAAAAAAAGAGAATCAGGAGAAAATGTGGCAAGTACTTCCATTTCAGACATACAGACATATATATCCAGTCCTCCTTAGCGAAGGCTATTTTAAACAGAACCTTCGCAAGGCTTGCTGGGGAAAAAAAGGAATTGGTAATTGTTGTTGACCCTGTTTTTTAAAAAAAGTAAAATCCTTCAGTTGAGGTCAAACCTATTTCCGTCTTTAGATGAGATTCACAGATCTCTTAGCTGATGAAAAACAAAAGAGAAGTGGGTATCTTGTATTAGCAGAGGAGGGAATAATCTGTTCTACACAGTACAAAGGTATCGGTAGAAACCAGACCAGGAAGAAAAATACACTCCCATTATAGGGACTGAACTCTGGAAAAGAGAGAATAAGATGGAAAATCAGGAACTTGCTTGCCTATTTGTGAATCTGTCTTGGCCAATCACTGGTAAAAATATAAAACAAACAAGCGAATAAAATAAGCTTCTTGGAAAGGCAGGCACCACTGAATTGTTGCCTAAGGCACAAATTCTAATTTTGCAAAATATACTGGTAAAATGTAAATACAGAGCTTCCCAAACTCCTTTGCTTTCAGGAGTTGCATAAGACAGCAGTTTAACCCGTGACATTTCCCGCCCACTGCTGCTTCTCTGTGCTAGAAGCTTACAGGCTTCAATAGGTTGGGAAGCTCTTTAAAAACCTTGAGCATCAATTCCCCTGACACTGCTTTTCCAAATCAGGTGAGCCCTAAGTAAACAGAGTATACATTGCCTGGCAATGGTATGGATAGTAACCAAATATATCAGGGAGGATGCTAAGCGAAAGTAGGGCTATTTTAGTCCATCCATGTATGTTTTTACTCCAT
Organism: Bothrops alternatus; assembly: GCA_034064705.1. Taxonomy (NCBI): domain Eukaryota; kingdom Metazoa; phylum Chordata; class Lepidosauria; order Squamata; family Viperidae; genus Bothrops; species Bothrops alternatus. The sequence continues at coordinate 6,251,500 of JARGCV010000080.1, forward strand.
TGGTTGAGCATTGTTATCAATCAAGGGAAAAGTCAACCAGAAACTTCCTAAAATGAAAGACCCACTGCAATGAATGGACTGGATCCAGTGTTTTGGGAGTCACTACCAAGACAATAAAAACCAACCCGGAGCCTGAGTCTCTTTGGAACCCAAAGAGATTTAACAATCTACTGTATGTATATCTGTCAATTTTGTCTTATTTAAGCCAATTATCTCTCATTGGAGAATGTTCCTTCTTGGTGCAACAAAACCACTGCGTTTCAGAAAGTTACAGATTTAACCAAACCAGCTGCAGATCTCCAAAGTTCTTCCTTGTTTGCAAGTTTCTTATCCAATGCATTTGGGTTACAAGGCCCAGAGTATGCTTTGCACAGTACTCCAAGGAGTTGCACACAGCACGAACCCAATTATAACTTGCATGCTTACAAGTCTACAAAGCACAAACACTGACCGCTGATCCTCAGTGTCCCCCCCCTTGTCCCTATAGAAATGTTTGGATAATGTGGAAAGATATTTGCAGCACAGACTGCAAACAAAACAAAGCAGAGTCCTTGGCTATCTTTGTTCACAAGGATTTGGGTTGTCAACAAGCACAGAGGGAAGCCATCCTCAGCCAGTTTGTTTGATTCTTTTAATACTTTAAGACATTAAAAAATAAAAGCAGTACAGGGAAGGCTAATGAAAAGCTTTGGCCAAAAGGGGAAGGTGACTGAACATTTGGCAAGGAGATAAAAGCTATTTCCCAAGGTTCCTCAAAGGGAAATAGGACTATATATTGTGCGAAGTCAACCCCCCAGAGAAATAAATGTTTTGGCGAATACTTAAAAGGCAGAATATATTTCCCCAAAGGAATAATAGAAAATCTTAGGCAGAAACCACCACCCCCAAGTCTCTCTGCCCCAAGCAGAAATCAGATCTGTAGAAATGCAGATGTGATAATCTTGTCAGAAAGATTGGAGCCAGGAAGCTTGGAGCTGATGGGATTAGAAAGACAAAGATCCCTAGAATCAACAATCCCTCACACCCAAAAAAAATCCAACACAGGACATAGTCATCAACCACAGCCCTAGGGAAGCAGGATATGACCTTTGGGACATAATAGGATTAACCCACCACCATCAGAATACCAGAAAGGCACACTCAGACTCAGGTCAAAATTCATGCCACAGGAACAACTCCAAACAAAAGCTCAAGAAGGTATAAAAACCCACCACTCCCTACTACATGTGGTCAGCTTTCTCAGAGTCACCTTTCTGTCTGGCTCTACTCTTCATTAAATTGCATCTTCTTTCTAAAGCAGTCTCCATTTTGTTTGTTCCCAGCTTGGACTGGACCCTGATGAAGATTTTTCTTTTAACAATATAATTAATATTTATTTTCATTCCAAGAATCACTAATTAATCCCCCATAAAAGCATCCTCTCTGCTCCAGCAGCATGTATGAGTCTAGTCTTCTGCAGCAAGATTTGTAATAGAATATGTCTTTAAAACAAACTCATAATAAAACAGTATCTTTAACCAATTGTATGAATTCGCTGGTGGGACTCCAAACTCGTCTCAGTAAGATAACAAAGTAAGTCAGTGAAATTTACATAGTTAAAATTTACTGTAAATAATAAATAACACGGTGTCATATAAATGCTCCTTGGAAAAGGTGGGATTTTGATTTCTGTCATGGTTATTTGATAGGATGATTGTTAGGACTTAAGATCTGAAGTGACTTGCTTTAAAAGAGCTCCTTGAACTTGTTATGGAACCGCTACAGCCCAAAAGCCTATTCAATGACATTAACTAACTAGATTGGTGGCTATTATGGATGGGAGGGGAAATGTCTACCTTTTAAATCTATTTGCCTATCATTTGTATGCATGGACACGCTGAGTCAAAAGCCTTCTGTCTGCCATACACATATTTAATTTCCGGATGTCCAAACAGGAGGCCTGAATCTAACAGCTTGCCCTAACAAGTTCCTTTTCAAAGGAACTCTCTGTGCATCATTATATTCCTTAGTGGGTTTGCTTTTATGGCTTACTGGCAACTCACACTTTACTAGCAGAGGGGAATTGTCCATATTTTAAAACCAATACAAATTCTACTATAATACACACTGCATTATGTATTATCATGTTTCTCTTCCACCTTTCAGCCATCAGAGATAACCAAGCAGAACAGAAAATTCCAAAGGAATTTCATCCTGCTATTCCCCCACCTTTCCAATAGGACTGTGTTCAGTTTTAAGTCCTGACTGGGGTGGGGTTGAGTGGGAATAAAAAAATAAAAACATGGGCAAGTTTCTATACTTACCCTTTATGGATTAACTCCTCGCTGGAGCCCCAAAAATGTATAAGCATTTCTACCAACTCTATTGTTTCATCTTAAAAAGTAAGTTTCTAATCTTTATAAACTTACCATAAGGACTAGAAACTTATTTTTCTAGTCTATCATCTGCATGGATTTCCACATAGAAATGGAGAAAAATATGTATATTTTATGCATGGAGACAATACCTGTCTCCAATATCTGTCTATATTACCTCTCCTATTCTGTAGGCAATATTAACATCCCTTGTTGCCACTGTCACATACTAAACTGGATTAGAACTACAGTAACTTTTCTTCCCTCCCTGCTCCAAGCTATTTTTCCATCAAGGATATAAAGAGAAAGAATTGGAGCAGTTTCTTGCTTTGATTGGAATTGTCTCCATTAGGAGACAAACACATAAACGCAGAATCACACTGAAACACATATCCTCAATTATTTGGTCTGCTTTTTTTAAAAAAAAACCCAGGCTCACACACAGGTGCTTATATTTTTCCTCTGAGAAACTAAGAGAAGCAAGGTGGTGGGTTTACACTGGGGAAATAGATTGGCAATAACCTCTATATTTATGCTGTTGTGATCAAATGTGGAGCTAAATTTCCCAGGATGGTGTTATTTTCCTCATGACTACAATCTACGTGTTTATATTAATACACTGCATACACATACACACAGAGAGAGACACACATTGCAAAAACAATAGATTATAATGAAAATTTACTGCACTGACAATTCAATCAACTTTCAAAAGCAATTTAGGTCAAGAAAAACGCAACCTACCTTATTATGGGGGAGAAACTATTGGCCTTGGGGGGGTAGGCTAAAAATTTAACAAACAACCACCTCATGGCAGCTGTATTTCATTTCTGCTCTAAACTTGGTGCCATTTGTTCATGTTGCCATTGTATAGTTTTCCACACTTTTTTTCAAACTTATTCTAAAGAGAGTGCAGGTTCCCCTAAAAAGGAATTTAAATAAAAATCTAAAGATCAAAAGCTCTGGTCATAGACTGCCAATATAATGTGATGCTTGGTTCAGAGAGAAAAGATAAAGAGCAAAAAAAGGGGGGGTTAGAATGCTAAAGCCTGGAAATACATTTAAAATGACTCCATGAGGCTAGTGCTGAATTTTTGGATCATTGAGAGACTGGGCCACAACCCAATAATAAAGGTTTGCATTTTCCTGATTTCAACCTAGAATTAGGGTCATGTTACTAAGCACCTAGTTTCTGGCCCATTTTCTATCTGCAGTCTTCTGAAGAAGCACCCCAATTCTCTGTCTATTGATATTTATTTCTGTGAATCAAGGAAAGGTTGCATTAGAGCTAACTTTTAGAAAACCTTATTCCTTTCTTCCTCTCTGTATCATAACTTGGTTGCTTAATATGCACTATATAAAAAGAAGTCTGACAATTAAATTAACTTCCTCACAACACAGCGTAATGTCAGGAAATGAAAATGAAATTTCATTTTCATCACAGGAGATGTGTAGGAAACAAGCTTTCCTATTCGTCCTCCTACCCCCAACAATATTTTGGTGCCATTCCTCATTATAGTAGAGCACCTCCAATGTTTCTGGGACTTAGTTGTTGCTCTGTTTTAAGGGGGTAGAAAGGTGTTTTTGGGACAGGGTGTTGTTGTCACCGCTGATGGAGGGTAGAGAAACCTGCAAGACTCTGCTTACAAACAAATCAATTAACAAATCTGTGGCTAATTTTATTTCTCTGGTTTTCGTCTCCCCAATCGTGGCTGATCAGTTTGGGTGTTGTGCAGAATGAACGAACTGCTAGCTTATTCAATAAATGTAGTTAAGCAACTCATGATTTGGCTCTGTGTGCAAACCCAGACAAAGGAACATCTAGGAACCTACTCATGCTGTATTATTATCCAGATTATTATCCAGTTGTGCATTCACTTAAGGGTGCAAAACTTTCCAAAATGATCTTCCTTCCAAAAATGATCACTAAGGGTGGAAAAAGGGGTAAATCGTGAAAAAGCCAGGAAGCAATTATATTCATACAGTATTTAAAATTTTAGTCACACAAGTGACAATTACATCCAATTAAATTATTTTTCCCTTGGCTCTGTCCATTTTTTTTGGCCTTGGCTTCAACTTAATTTTCAGAGTGCAGCACTACTTGGCATGCCATAAAGCAAAAAGCAATTGTCCCCAAAAGATTTGGGCATCGTTGATCAATGGTCTGCCTTTAGAAGATGAATCTGTTCCCTGCCTTAGAATTGGAATTGCATGCAAAAAAAATTCAACTCTAATGAAGGCAAGTCCATTAGTCACTCTGATGCTGGCCTTCATTCAAAGGTGGGCCCTGCTGTTCTAGGTAGACACCAACAAGTGTAAGGTGCCTCCTCATCTCCCCCAGCAGGAGACCAGGAGGAGTGTGGCTGTTTTCCTTCAAGTTGTCTATTGTGAAGGGCTTCTTTGTTGAGCAAATTCTGGGGAAAAGGGATGCAAAGCTAATCTAGATAATGACTGTGCTGCTGTACCAGCAGCAGGGTGTATTAGAAGCTTATTATTGCTTAATACTATGATTGATGAGTATAAAAAGAGAGCATTGTATGAATCTATTCTAGAATAATAAGGAGTTCCTTGGTAGTAATTCCTAGGAGGGCATAGCTATAGGAATGGCTGTGTAACAAGTTAATGAAGATGGCTGAAGAAGGGAAGGACAAGGACACACCACGCATCAGGAAATGAAAGAATAGGGTCATCCATTCTGCCAAATCATAATTTACTAATCATGGTTTGCTGAAAAAGTCACACCTGATGAATTCCACAAAACCAGCTTAAATGTAAAACATAGTTTTCAAGCCAGAATGGCTGGGTTTGTACAACCTGCTAAACCAAATCAATGAGGCTACACAGGGCAGTGTGTGGCTTTGTGAAAGAAGATCAAAAGTCAAGTGAAAATGCAATTCAGGGAGGCAGAATACTCCTGTTCTTGAATCATCCTCAATATTAAAAACCCATTTTAAAAAGCCAACTCACTCATTTTCAAAATCCATATTACTGTTGTCATTGCTGTTATTTACCAAATTTAATATAGCTACCCACTGCAGTAGACTCTGGTCTGGGTGGCTTACAAAATATACCAGTATAACTATTCTCTACCAAACACTGTTTGTTCAAATGACCCGGTCAAATTGTTTAAAACAATCAAAGCACTGGGGTTGCACAGAACAGGTGGCTGGAACATTTGTGTGCTGGCTTATGAAGTATTTAGTTCTGGATATGCAGTTTGTAGAAGACCAGTTGTGCATATGCATTTCATTTTACAGTTCAAGGGATTGTTGTGGAGGAAGGAGAGGTAGGGAGGAATGCAATTTGCAAAAAGTGACCTTTGTGAAATTGATCAATTTCTGTTTCCAAATAAATTATTACAAATCTTGGTAAAATTAATAGTCTCCGTTTCTTGTGGTATTTATCACCTCGCTGGTTTGAGGACATTCTCTGCTCTGCTAAAAAAGATACATATCAGAGGACGAGTATCTAAATGACTAAATTATCAGAGTGATAGATGAGGAGAGAAGACCATCCATCAGTCTTACAGGCAGCCTCTACACAGGTGTCTGTTGATGACATTTATACCTTTCCTCCAGAAATTCAAGATTTAATTCTCCCTTTTCATCATCACTACAGCGTTGTAGGGTAGGAAAGGAAGAAAGACAGAGACTAGCCATGCTCACTCAGGGATCTCCATGGTAAAATGGGGATATTATAGCCTGGTCTTTCTACTTCCTAGCAACCTTCACTTCAGCACACTGGCAGGATTTAAGGCAACTCTCAGGGAACAAGGCCTCGCTGCTTGAAAGCGATCTCTTGTTCCGGCCCCTTGAATCTCTCCCGGGGTACTGGTAATGAGCGAAATCCGGACCCTGGACTCAGGCTGCTGCTGCTCAATGCCAGGTCGGTGGTAAATAAAGCTCTCCTCATCCAGGATTTAATTCTGGAGGAGGAGGTCGACCTGGCATGTGTGACTGAGACCTGGCTGACCCCAGAGGGAGGAGTTCCCCTCTCTGAGATGTGTCCAGCTGGGTTTCAGGTATGGCATCAGCCGCGACCCCAGGGAAGGGGGGGGAGGAGTGGCGATTATAGCTAAGGAGACACTCGGGCTGCGCAGACTCGCTGCTACTGAGATATCAGGTTGTGAGTCCCTCCTTATGAGGTTGGACCTAGGTGTACAGGTGGGTCTGTTGCTTACGTACCTGCCTCCCAGCTGCGTTTCTACAGCCCTGCCCACGCTACTCGAGGAGGTAGCCGGGTTGGCGGTTGAGTTCCCCAGGCTTATTGTCTTGGGGGACTTCAACGTGCCGTCACTTGGTGAGTCCTCTTGGCTGGTGCGGGAGTTCATGGCCTCCATGGCAACCATGGACCTGACACAGGTAATTGAGGGCCCAACCCATGAGGGGGGACACACACCTGACCTGGTTTTCCTCTCGGAGCAGTTGAGTTATGATCTGAAGCTAAGGGGCTTAGAAGTGTTGCCCATGTCATGGACAGATCATTTTCTGCTGCGGCTTGAGTTTACGACACCAATCCTCTCTCGCAGGGAGCCGGAACCGATTAAATTGACCTATCAAGTCCTACATGGCATCGGACCAGGTTACTTGCGGGACCGTCTGCTGCCGCATGAAACCCAGTGACCGGTTAGGGCCCACAGGGTCGGCCTTCTCCAGGTCCCGTCAGCCAGACAATGTCGCCTGGCGGGGCCTAGGGGAAGAGCCTTCTTTGTTGCGGCCCCGGCCCTCTGGAATCAACTCCCCCCAGAGGTCCGTATTGCCCCCACCCTCTCCGCCTTTCGCAAACTGTTAAAGACACATCTTTGCCGGCAGGCCTGGGGCAGTTGACACCTTGCCCCAGCCAGTGTATGTTTGTTGTGAGTTTGTTTCGGATGATTGGTTTTAATTTAGGGGTTTTATAATGTATTTGATTTCTATATGCTACTGATTATGTTGTAAGCCGCCCTGAGTTTTCGGAATAGGGCGGCCTAGAAATATAAATAAATAAATAAATAAATAAATAAATAAATAAATAAATAAATAAATAAATAAATAGTTCCGCCCCAGACGCCTGATGGACCCTATTGGTTTTCAAAGGGCGCTTGGGGAATTGCCAGATTCGCTCATACACAGTCCGGCGGAGTCCCTAGTGATGGCCTGGAATACGGCCACTACGGGGGTTCTAGATCGGATTGCGCTGTTGCGACCTCTCTGTGGCAGCAGACCCAGGAGATCTCCTTGGTTTACCGAGGAACTCAGGGTGATGAAGCGCCAGAAGAGACGTCTAGAGAAGCAATGGAGGAAAAGTAGATCTGAACCTGATCGAACCAAATTGGGAGCTTATATTAAGACCTATTTGGAAGCGATCACTGCAGCAAGATCTCAGTATCTTTCCGCATTGATCGCATCTGTGGAATCTCATCCGGCTGCCCTGTTTAGGGTGACTCGCTCTCTCCTGAATACGAGGAGGAGGGAGGAATCTTTGCAGGGCAATGCCGAAGAATTTAACACCTTTTTCGCAGACAAGGTTGCTCAGATCCGGACTGACTTGGACTCCCATTGGAATGCAGTGTCGGCTGACAATGAGTCAGTCGAGATGACAGAGGCCTGTCTTAGTCCTGTTGTATGGGATGAGTTCGATCTGGTAACTCCTGATGATGTGGACAAGGCCATTGGAGCTGTAAGTTCTGCCACCTGTTTACTGGACTCGTGCCCCTCCTGGTTGGTTTCGGCTAGCAGGGAGGTGACACGGAGCTGGGTCCAGGCGGTTGTTATCGCTTCATTGAGGGAGGGGTCCTTTCCGGCTCCCTTAAAGGAGGCACTTGTGTGCCCTCTCCTCAAGAAGCCTTCCCTGGACCCGGCAGTTTTAAATAATTATCGTCCAGTCTCCAACCTTCCCTTTTTGGGGAAGGTTGTTGAGAATGTGGTGGCACTCCAACTCCAACGGTCCTTGAATGAAACGGATTATCTGGGCCCTCAGCAGTCTGGGTTCAGGTCCGGTTACAGCACGGAAACTGCTTTGGTTGCGCTGATCGATGATCTCTGGGGGGCCCGGGATAGAGGTTATTCCACTATCCTGGTGCTTCTTGACCTCTCAGCGGCATTCGATACCATCGACCATGGTATCCTTCTGCGCCGGTTGGAGGGTCTTGTAGTGCGAGGCACCGTTCTATGGTGGTTCGCCTCCTACCTCTCTGGCCGGTTGCAGTCGGTGTTTGCAGGAGGTCGGAGATCGGCCCCGAGGTCTCTTCCATGTGGAGTCCCTCAAGGGTCTGTTCTCTCACCTCTGCTTTTTAACATCTACATGAAGCTGTTGGGTGAGATCATCCGTCGGCACAGGGTAAGTTATCATCAATATGCTGATGATACCCAGCTTTATATCTCTACCCCGTGTCATTACAGCGAAGCAGTGGAAGTGATGAACCGGTGCCTGGAGGCTGTTGAGGTCTGGATGGGTGCCAACAGGCTCAGACTCAATCCCGACAAGACGGAGTGGCTATGGGCCCTGCCTCCCAAGGACAATTCTATCTGTCCGTCCATTACCCTGGGGGGAGAAGTTTTGTCCCCCTCGGAGAAGGTTCGCAACTTGGGTGTTCTCCTCGATCCACAGCTAAGTTTGAAACATCATTTTTCGGCTGTGGCGAGGGGAGCATTCACCCAGGTTTGCCTGGTGCGCCAGTTGCGGCCCTATTTGGATCGGGAGTCACTCCTCACAGTCACCCATGCCCTTGTCACCTCGAGATTCGACTATTGTAATGCTCTCTACATGGGGCTACCTTTGAAGAATGTCTGGAGACTGCAGGTAGTCCAGAATGCGGCCGCGCGAGCTGTCTTGGGTTTCCCAAGACATGCTCATATCAATCCAGCTCTCCATGAGCTGCACTGGCTACCAATTGGTCTCCGAACACAATTCAAAGTGTTGGTTATGACCTATAAAGCCCTTTATGGCAATGGACCAAGATACTTGCGGGACTGTCTCCTGCCTCATGAATCCCAGCGACCGGTTAGGGCACATAGGGTTGGCCTCCTACGAGTCCCGTCCGTTAAACAATGCCATCTGGCGGGACCTAGGGCAAGGGCCTTTTCCGTTGCTGCCCCAGCCCTCTGGAACCAGCTTCCCTCAGAGGTTCGTACTGCTTCCTCCCTCCTAGCCTTCCGGAAAGGATTGAAGACACATCTATGCCGACAGGCTTGGGGCATGTGAGCTGCGCTCTGCCCCTCGGCCCTAAGAGTGTCCCGCCATCAGTGCATGTGAATTGATTGAGTTTGTGTGTGGTATGAATGTGTTAATTTTAAAATTATTGTAGTATTTTTTGTTGTGAGCCGCCCTGGGTCTTTGGAGAGGGGCGGCATATAAATGTGATTTAAATAAATAAATGTGGGTTGCTGGATGTTTCAGATATTTATTTTCATTAAAAATAGCAATGGAAGAGTGGTATTAAATCAAAATAGTAAGGTACAGAGGAAAATGGGGACATAATTCTTCCCAATTGGTTTATCCATTTGAACCCCAAAGCTCCTCCATGGGATAATCAGTAGTCTACTGAGTATGGGGAATGCAAATATCTTTTTTCCTCCAGGCATAACATCATTATTTTCAGAAAGTAAAAGTAGTGGAAGAATAACTGAGTACTCTGTCTCCCATTTTCCTAATCTATTTGTTTCTTCCTGCCAACCACTGCTCTTAAGTGAAAATTTTAAAAAATCTAATTACAGACTTCCCATGTAATCAGCAGCTTGGCTCAAGCAGGATCAGCCATTAAGCTGCAGTCCAGGTTGAAATTTCATTTCTGCCATGTGCTTAGTCTCCTTTAACAAGCTGCCACCTTTTAGTGTGCCATCTGCAAAATGGGTGCAATAACCCATTTCAGCTATTCTTACTGCAAGGCCTCTAAACACTTCAAAGTACTGTATCAATCCTCAATCCTATACCAGGTTGTGTTTTTTTTTAAAGTATTCACACACGTAGGATTTTAGCATGAAGACGTCTGTTCTTCCATGCGGTTCTAGATGTGGGAAGGGGGAGGCTGCCATTTTGACTTTGAAACGGTGACTTAGCCTTCTGCCTGGTACCCCTGGTCTCTGCCCATGAATCCCTTGCTGAATTAAGAGGGGAAGAAAGACACAATGAGCTTGTCTTGCCAAGCAACTCTGAGCCTTGGAGGTGAACAATGCCACAGTGCAGAATTTAGACTGTGCAGAAGAATCTTCCCCTCCCAGCTTGGTATTGTTCAGTTCAGCAGCCACAGATCCAGCCTCAAAGCCAAAAGCAGAGCAAAAGCAATAGAAAGGTTATCTGTTCTAGCTGAGGGAACGGACTCTTTCCTTTATTAAGGATTTAATTTCTAAAACTCACCCAGACATACACAAAAACAGCGACTGTGAGAAGGACCTTGGAGTCCTAGTGGACAATCACTTGACTATGAGCCAGCAGTGTGCAGCTGCAGCCAAAAAAGCTAATACAATCCTGGGTTGCATAATTAGATAGATAGAATCAAGATCACACAAAGTATTAGTACCGCTTTATAAAACCCTAGTAAGACCACCCCTGGAATACTGCAAAAACATATGAAGGCTAAAACATATGAAGAATGGCTGCAGGACTTGGGTTTGACTAGTCTAAAGAAAAAAGAAATAGGGGTGACATGATAGCAGTATTCCAGTATTTGAGTGGCTGCCACAAAGAAGTGGGAGCCACATTATTCTCCAAAGCACCAGAGAGCAGGATAAGAAACAATGGTTGGAAACTGATCAAGGAGAGAAGCAACCTGGAATTAAGGAGAAAGTTCCTGACAGTGAGGACAATTAACCAGTGGAACAGTTTGCCTCCAGAAATCGTGGGCGCTCCATCACTGGAGGTTTTTAAGAAGAGACTAGACAATCACTTGTCTGAAATGGTATAGGTTCTCCTGTTTGAGCAGCGGGCTGGACTAGAAGACCTCCAAGGTCCCTTTCAGCTCTATTCTATTCTAAAAATATATCTCCCAACTTAAGATGTGCAGGAGTCTCAGGGTAGGAAGGGAGGTGCATTGCATATGCTCAAAGACAAACTACTTTTCAAGTCTGCAGGCTCTTTTTTAAAAAAGAAAGGTTACAAGTATAAAACTCTTAATGGATTTGATAGAAGCATCTTCAGGAAAGACCCAGGATAGAGGCAAATAGTTCAAGCTAAATTACTCTTCATCGTTCACCCAAATCCCCACAGCATCTATGCCTTGCCTTTGTTGCACTTGGGGCCATATATGGGCACCAATATATCTTGCTATTTTACACTGCATGTACTTGGCCTATTGGACTATTTTTCTAGAGTCTTTTAAGGCAATTACAAAGCAAAACAAGGCACCATCCAGCTTGCAGCACTGTCTTCCTGCTATCTACATAGAAAAAAAGAGAGAAAAAGTTATGGTAGATGTCAGATGAATAGATTTGTTTGACTGCCAAACCTGTCAATCCTAGTTGCCATTTTTCAAAGAAGCAAGCTCTTAGGGCAGCCATTTTGTGAAAGTAACTAAAATTTCAAATGTGCCCCTTGGCCTAAGAAACCGTTTAGCATTATCTTGTGGATTTGGTTCACATTAAGCCACCACATTTGCATGATTGTAGCTTAATGCAATGGGTGGGGGAATCTCATCTTTCCATATTTGTTCAATAAACCACAAACAAGCTATAGATTCACATAATGCATAGGATCAGCCTACAGAATTTTTTCTTCAACTCACTTTTTACAAACAGCAGACAAACCTCAGAGTAGACTCTCCACTCCAAGTGTCTTCTTTGCTTAATTCTTTATTTCTTTGGCCCTGCAATCTTTTCTGCACTTTATATTTTTTAGCCATTTTGTTCTCATGTCCCTATTTTTCAAGCTACGGTTTTCCTTTTACCAATTTTCTTCTTTTAGACATGAGTTTAGCCTCTGGACGTTTTGTCCTGTAACTCTAATTTCTGAGCCTTCTCAGCTTCCAATCTGTTACCTATTTCCCATCAAAATTCAAGAGCATTTCCAACTTTCAGCTATTTCTTTGTTCTAGCCAAAATTGCTTCTCTATTGCCTCACTAAATTGGTCCTATCCCCCAACATTCTATTATAGACCCCAGAAGGTAGGAAACCAGTTCTTTATAACCCAGCAGCTCAGCTTGATTTTTTTTTTTAGCTCTTTATTGAAAATGTCAGTTTATCAATGGAGAGCGACCATCAAAAAATCTGAAAAAACATTCTTACAAAGTGATTGTTCCTCATTGTTTGGTATTCGCCACTTGTAGTGTTTTGGAGAAGTGAATCAATAACATAATTAAAAATGCCACATCCGTTGCTGAGAAAAGGGATCAGTGTATCCTAATAAGATGCACATTATGCAAGTACACTCCCTTTGTTCCTAAATTTCAACCCATATCCAGAAGCTTAGGGCCTGCTGAATTGCAAATCATTTTCCTTCCCTGCAAATATATCCATTTCAGGAACACTGTTTAAGTAAAACGTGTTGTGCAACGAACAACCGATTCTGAAATCCAAGATTCTTCACTCTTGTCATGAGGACAAAACACCCACAAGGATTCCAGTAGGGAGGCGATGAATCAGAAGACCCATCATTGGCTGTAATTCTCTCAGCAATGCCCATGTTTGACTTTTAAGTAACACAGGAGAGAAGAGGGTGGACAGGAGGGAAGGAAGGGCATCCGTTGCTAAGTGCCTGGTAGGAGGCACATGTGTGTAGAGGGACAGCTTGTTGTTAGGACACCTGCTATCCCCATGTGTTTTGCAAATAGAAACATGATGGACCCCCTACTAGATCCTTGTTCATGACAGACAGCCCATTAAGAATCAGGACTACCAATATATGTTTTGTTCTCAAAGTGGAGTTTTACACTTTCCTTGAAGTATGAGCATTTCTCGACTTTGTAAACACTGTAAAACATTGTAAAAAGGAGAGGGGGAGAGAGAGAGAGTCTCTACAGTTATATTGCCTAAGCAGATGTAATCCATCTACTACCATTTCTTTTCATCATGAAGAACCTGTTTCTTGCTAAGACTGACACATCTAAATCTTTTAAGGGGGAGGGGGATCCACTCTCATCTGGACTCTAAGTCAGCAAAGGTTTACCTAAATGCATGAATATAGAGCTGGGGTTTAGTATGAGACATTGATCAAATTCAAGAGGAAATTGAAGATCCCAGCTCAGTGCTGTAGCAATCACCATCTTCTAAATTATTAATATCAATTACTATCAAATTTATTTGCTGTCCACCTCACTGTTCAAGATCCTACAGATCCCGTCTGTTAGACAATGTCGTCTGGCTGGGCCTAGGGCAAGGGCCTTCTCTGTTGCTGCCCCAGCCCTCTGGAACCAGCTTCCCTCAGAGGTTCGTACTGCTCCCTCCCTCCTAGCTTTCCGGAAACTCTTGAAAACACATTTATGCAGACAGGTTTGGGGCGTGTGAGCTGTGCTCTGCCCCTGGGCCGCTGATTGTGACTGTGTGTTGTATGAGTGAAATTGATTGCCCGGTTTTTACACTGTGAATTGGTAGTTTTAAATTGATTTTGTGTTATACTTGTACTTTTGTTGTGAGCCGCCCTGAGTCTTGTGAGAAGGGCGGCATATAAGTCTAATAAAATCAAATCAAATCAATAATCTGTAGACATAGCCTGCAGTCGTAAAGACTAAAGCTAGCAAGGAAGGAACCAGTAGTTCCAGGGTAGAGAGGGCTGTTAGATGACCCTCAAGTGCCTCTTTGTCTTCTCATTCCCTTTTTTTCCTGATGACACAGAAGATTGCAACACGAAGAGAGTGTATGACTTTCCTTTCTTGAAGGAAGAAGAGTTAAAATTCTGCCACAATGGCCCACCAGCTAAGCATTTAGAATACAAAAAACTACTGTATACACTTCTTTCTCCATGACTTTCTGTGACTCCACAATAAATAGATGACCAGATCTTTGTTTCTTCCTGCCACTTTGCCATCCCTCCAAAGAATTCCATTTCTTTCCCACAGGTGCCTTCGGATACAGTTTCTTTAGACTTTGTAACTGACCTACTGTGTGTCAGGACCCTGAAACATTTTGGGGATAATCCATCTTTTTATTAAGATCTCCCATCTCGTTAGTTATCATGGTCTCTCCCCTAAATCATCTTGCCTGCTTATTTAACAGATTTTCTGGACCCATGCTTTGCTCAATCGCTTGATTTCTGTCAAAATTCACAGTCGTTTTTGGAAAGCTCTATTTATAACTGAGAGCCAGTTTGGTGTAGTGGTTAAAGCATCAGGTTAGAAACCAGGAGACCAGTTGTTCTAGTCCTTGGACATGAAGCCATCTGGGTGGTCTTGGGCCAGTCAGTTTCCCTCAGCCGTAGGAAGGCGGCAATGGACAACCACTTCTGAAAATTCTTACCAAGAAAATTGCAGGGGCTTGTCCAGACAGTCTCCAATAATCAGGCACAATTGAATGGAAGTGGGGGGAAAAAAATCAACACTTTGGATTCAAAATTCAGACACGTGAACTCAGAACATAGCTGGGGTCCAAATCATCACCACACTATAAAAGGAAAGAGCTTTCCTAGAGATCCAATAGCAAATTCCACCTAGGCTTACTCTGCAAATGAAAGCAAACTTAAGAGTTACACTGAACGCTTTATATTTAAATACAAGTGGCATTAAATCTTAGTTCTGCATTTGGCTGTACAAATTGCAGCCAATACCCAGTTCCCAGCTGCTTCTACTTCAACCTCTTATTACAGACAGCCTTGCTGATACATTTTGGTCGTTTGTCGCTCATCCATAGTTGCATGAAGAAATGGAGAGGAAAAACAACACCTTGTAGCAATACTGATTATGTAAACTATAAACAAAAGAATTGGCCTGACATGTCATCAAATTGCTGAGTTCCAGTAACAAACTCCAAACCCCCATTACCATTTCAGGAGGTGCCATCACTATAACTAGTACCCCGATTTTCTCAGCTGAAACAGTAACGCTGGGGCACTGTTTTATAAATTATGTGCATTGTTTTGTTCATGTATGTTTTATTATGTACTGTTTCATGTCTGGACTTTTCAGTGCTTCTATCTAGGCCATTTTAAATTGCTACCCTCTGATCATAATAAAAAAAAGTTCAAGTTCAACTTTAGCTCACCAAGACTGGAATGTGGCATTTAAACCCTTTTCCTGAATTAGGTTGCAAAAGCTTCTCTGCTGCTGTTGTAAATATGATGAATTAAACATAGAGAAATAATTATTTGGATGATTTGCCTGTATAAACACGCTCTTTCTAGGCTGAAGATACAGAATATGTAATGGAGGAGAGAGAAACAAAAAACAAATGTGTGCACTATGTTATGCAAGGCATCACGGGAATAAACAACTGCCTATTTTTGTTTCTAAGATTTTAACCAAAAAGGTCTGGATTCTTTGCCTTGCTGTCTTTTTCCACTTACACCAAATTGCCACAGGATTAAAATCCCTGTAATCCTTTTTTATGTTGTGTCCCCATGATGTTATTGCCATTTTGTTGCCCAACCCATCTGAAGCCGTTTAAGAATCACTTGTCAAGCATTTTATAATTAAAAGTTGTGCTTTTCCCCCCTCAAAGACCCAACAGTCTTACTGTGAGTACCATTAATGATGTTTTCCTGACCACTTTGGCAGTGGCAGTATTGTGTGACATTTAGGGGATAAAAACAGCTCTGCACTGTTTTGTGTATTGATCACTTTAGGCCAGGGTGAGCAGTTAACACCTGGCCCCAGCCAGTGTATGTATGTTGGTATGTCTGTTTTGGATGATTGGTCTTTTAATTGTTGGGTTTTACAATGTTTTTATATATATATTAGATTTCTACATGTTAGTATCTATGTTGTGAGCCGCCCTGAGTTCTTGAAATAGGGCGGCATAGAAATCTAAGTAATTAATAAAATAAATAAATAAAATAAATAACTGCTGCCTCTGGTCTCTGAACATGGTCTTCCAGAGCTGTTCTGGTTTAACACTGGAAGATTCTTTTTTTAAAAACATACAAAAAAACCCCAAAAACCGGAATCTTCCTCTGCATACACCCAGGTATGTAATTTTTATTGGGCTCAATGACTGCTCATTGCAATAAATAGAAATACAGAGATACTACATAAGCTTTGCAACAGACACAATGTGGAATAGATTATTACACAGAAAAACCTCTTGAGTGGACTCATTGCTAGGAGGTCTGGCAGATAGAGAGCTCCCTTCTCCCCTCCTCTACCTGATGGTGGGATTCAGCCAGTTTGCACCAGTTTGGCAGAACCGGTAGCTAATTTTTTGTTGCCCAGGCCCAGAATGGACTTCTGGAAGCGGCATCCACACAGAGAACTGGTTGTTCACATATTTGAATCCCACCACTGCACTCCACCTGATACCTCTCCCAACTCCAGCAGCTATCCCATATTGGGAAAAGGGCAGGTGAAAGAAGGGCAAGTTATGAGAAGCAGCTAAAGACATTGGATTAGTTGTCTGTCTGTCTGTCTAAAAAGGATGCCACTCACTGCAGCAGATGATTTTTTTCCCCTGGCTGGAGATGTTGAGAAGGTTGGTGGACAACAGCCTTCTTTGCATAGGAAATTATAACATCAGCTATAAGAGAACAGAGACATTGGAACTGGCAACAGTAATGATTTTTTAAAAAATCTATACTGTGCCAATTTTGCCCTCTTACAAATGGGAGGTGTGCATTTTAATTGAACCATGGGAAAGAGAACACTAGAGAGTGTTGAGGAAATTGAGATTCTGATAATAAATCATATTCATTAGACTAACTAGTGTCAATCATGCAGGAAGACAGTTCATGGGATGAGACATTACATACTTGAAGAAACCAAGAGAATTTAAGCATTAAGATCATATGGTCAAGTTTAGGCACCAAGACAGGACCCTGAATTAGCTGAACAATTCATCATTTTCAGAGACTTGGCCAAAGAGAAGAAGTTAAATAGGGTTGCTATTTGTGGACAGTCCGGATTGGAAATTGAACAAAGCAGAGAGGGATCCACCTGAACTGTCTTGGACATTTTCCATTTGATGAACAAGGCAACTGCTATCCTTCCATATAGTCAAGTCAATGAAAATGAAATAGACTTGTGAAGATACAATTGGGAGAGATTTAATTTTGAGGGGAGATCTTGAGAAAGCTTGCTGATTCTTTCCCCGGGGTTGGATGATAAACAACCATCTGTTTAGTTATGAATGCTATGAACCTTCTTAAGCACAACTTGTATACTGTATTGCAGGAATATGTTTTATAATCCAGAAATAGCACCTATGACCTCCTCCTTAGCAGATTGTACTCTGGGCAAACCTGATTCATGTATGATAATTATTCAGAAACTCTTAAACATGTAAGTGGGAGTTATTTTCCAGGAGGAACAATGTTTGGCCAGACATAAGTAGGAATATACAGTTCACGCCTGAATTGTAGGCATCGTTGATTAGTTGTCAGCATTTGGCTCCTACTGATGCTGAAAAAATGGGAAAAGATTCTTTCTAATGGTTAAACAAAATATTGACTTTAAAAATTAAATAACCTGAGTAAATGTCCTTACTGGGGGGAAAAAACCATCTGGCATCTTCAGTAGTTTCTTTTACCCAACAAGCAAACCTCTTTTTATTCTCTTAGGATTTCCAATTTTCTTTTTTTTACATTCTGTATTTTCATCTACCAGCTGTGATTTGCTACAAAAATATCAATTGCATTAAAAGGATGGGGAAAGAGAAGCTTTAAGTCACAAAAACTGTTTTGAAATTGAATAAGGGAAAGGCAGGATCAGAGACGGAAATAAAATAATCGTACAGCAGCAGCTCAGGGGTAGATCCTGAGGCGTTCTTTAGCATTCTGAGCCCATGGCAGTACCGATTGGGACGGCCTGGGGGGGGGGGGAACTCAGTTTGGAATATATTTATTAAAAATGTACATTCAAGTCCATGATGGGAATTATGAATAAATGGAGTGTCACCATTGTCAAATTTTGAAATAAAATTATGATGCAACTAAAAAGAGGAAGCTGAATCAATTACACTTGACATTGTTGAGATTGCTGTTTATAAAACAGGTCTAATATGCACTTCCTGGATCCCCCGTTATCCCAAAATCATACTTTGAAATGTGGTGCAGATAAGGACAAAATAGGCTTTGCCCACTCTCAAGAGTGCTTAACACACTTAATAAAACAGCCTGGTTCCCCAAACCAAATCATCTTTTAAGTCCTAGCTTCTGCTCAAAATCAGGATGTCATCATTGCCCCTCTCCATTACCTTCACCTCCCAACATTTACAATGCACAACCAGACTCCATGTTCCACCCCTCTTACTGAAACATTGCTCGGCTATGCTACAGAGCAAAGTTGCCATAGTCTGAGTGACCGAGTGTGCAGGCAAAATATTAGATCTTTCTTGCCCTCCCAAATATTAGGCGTAATTCACTTTCTGCAAGAGAGAGCACAAAAAAAGACATGTCAGCCACTCAACCTCCTTCTCCCCTTCCGGTCTATAAGCAATCATATTCTCTTCTGTCAGAATTGAGGGACAGATTGATAAGGCAGTCTTCCTTCCTGAGAAATACACTTGACAAGTGTAATGATCTTTTGTGTGTTGTTCAGGCTTTGGGGTCTTACTTCAGTCACCAGAAAAAGTTTGTGTCTGGATAAAGTGCACTGCCAGTTCAGAAACAAGACATTTTTGAGTAGTCCTCTTCCCTTTCCCTCCACTTTTCCCAGCATCAGAGCCTTCTCCAGAAAGCTAGCATTTTGCATAAAGTATCCGGAAGTAGAGTAATTTGAGCCTCATCATTTGAGCCTTAAAGGAGAACCCTGGGTTGATTTGTTCAATGATCCATTTGCTTTCTTGGCTGCCTTTACAACATCAAAGTTCAAAAGAGTGACTTCTTTCTCTGTCCTAGTTCTTCAAAGTCCAACTTCCAATTCCATTGACTGTTCCATGGAATACCATTGCTTGCATGGTTCTGATCTGTATAAAGGCATCATGGCATCTGAATATTTTCATGATTGCTCTACCAAGTAGTGATTTGCAATGTATTCCTTGACTGCTCTTTCTTTTACTGTTGAGGGTTGATCCTAAATGGCAGAAGCTGTCTGGGTGCAGTCTGTCCAACTTCATGATGAGGCATCGACCCCAACGGAGTTCAGCTGGGCTCTTTCCAGTGGCAGTGCATGATGTGGTGCAGTGTGCAAAAAGAAAATCTGCTAACCTGTGATGCCAGCTACCGTGCGTGATTCTTTTGAGTGCATCTTTGGTGGTGCATACCATTCGTTCAGCTTGCCCATTGGTGGAACGGTGGAAAGGAGCTGACGTTGCATGCCAGATCAAGTTGGCCTGTAGGAAAGCCTGGAACTCAAGAGAAGTAAATTGGGGGCCATTGTCAGAGACGAGGACATCAGGAAGTCCATGGGTAGCAAAGATTCTTCTCAACACCTGGATAGTCCTAGCAGTAGTACGGGAGGAGACAGGTACAATCTCTAGCCACTTGGAATGGCTATCCTCCAGGATAAGGAAGAATTGCTCCTGAAAGGGCCCAGCATAATCTAAATGTACCGTTGACCAAGGGGTTTGTGTCTCCTCCCACCTGTATACAGGGGCCTGAGGCATTTCAGGCCATGACTGTTGGCACACCTGGCACCTGTGCACCTGGGCCTCGATAGCTTTATCAAGCCCAGGCCACCAAAGATGGCTGCGTGCAAGCACTTTCATGCGCACAATGCCCGGATGTCCCTCATGCAGAGAGAACAAGACTCTAGAGCTCAGTGAGGCTGGGATAATTACTCTACTACCCCATAAAAGGCACCCATTAAATGTAGACAGTTCATGCCTCCTTTGCCAGAAGCTTTGAAACGCAGCATCTGGACACATGTCAGGCCATCCTGACAACACCCATGTCAGCATGCGTGTAAGCGTGTGATCAGTGGCAGTTTCTGCAGCCACGTCCCTAGCATTGAGGGGAGATTCAGGCAGTTCCTGAAGAGAGAATATTAACAGCAGGGGCAGGATCTGCCTCTATTTGTGTGAGAGGTAGCCTACTAAGGCCATCTACATGGCCCATTTCTTTCCCAGGTTTGTGAATGAGCGTGTAGTCATATGCTGACAGGAAAATGGACCACCTCAGCATACATGGGCATATAATGTGTGGGGTTTGTTTGGTCATTGTAAAAAAAACCCAGCAAAGGCTTGTGGTCTGTATAGACTGTAAAGTGGTGGCCATATAAGAAATCATGGAATTTCTTTATGCCAGCCACTATGGCCAAGGCTTCTCTGTCCATCTGAGCATAATTCCACTCTGCAGATGACAGAGTCCTTGAGTAGTAAGTCACAGGGACTTGTGTCCCGTCAGCCTTCAGGTGACTGAGTATTGCACCCACCCCATAAGGAGATGCATCACAAGCGAGGCACACAGACAGTTGCTCGTTAAAATGTGCTAATACAGCATTTGATGAGAGCAAGGCCTTGACCTCTTTAAAACTCCTGTCATGGACCTTAGTCCACTGCCATGGAGCTTGCTTATCTAAGAGCCGGTGTAACGGCTCAGCCACTGCAGCCTTATGGGGAAGAAAAGCATGATAGAAGTTGAGAAGTCCCAAGAAAGCCTGAAGCTCACTTTTAGACTTGGGACTTGGCGCCTCCTGAATGGCCTTCAGTTTAGATTCTGCAGGGTGGATGCCTTGAGCATCTATTTTAAAGCCTAAAAATTCTGTGGAACTAACTCCAGTTTTGCATTTGTCTTTTTTCAATTTGAGGCCCGCTTGGCGGAACCTCAGCAACACAGCCCGTAACCTCTCAGCCAAATTCTGTGATGACTCCCCTGCGATGAGGACATCATCGAAGTAGGGGCAACCCCCCCCCCCGGAATACCCCTGAGCGTGCGCTCCATGATGCTCTGAAATATGCCAGGAGCAACATTCACCCCAAATTGTAACCTTTTTACCTTAAAAGTGCTCCTATGGGTCACTATTGTTTGGGCCTCAGCAGTTGCCTCATCAACAGGTAGCTGTTGATAGGCCTGTGCTAAATCAAGCTTTGCAAACAGCTTTCCCCCTTTGAGGGAGGCCAGAATATGACTCACTACCAGTACAGGATATGCATGCTGTTGCAAAATTGTATTCAAAGTACATTTATAGTCTGCGCAAATTCGGACTTCCCCATTAGCCTTTAAAGGCGTTACAATGGGGGTTTCCCATGGACTTGAGTCCACATGTTCCAAGATGCCCTGCTGGAGCAGCTTGTCCAGCTCAGCATCAATCTTTCACTTGAGGGCGAAGGGCACCCTCCTAGGCTTAATCCTAACTGGTGTGATGTTTGGGTCTAACCGCAGGGCAATGAGAGGCCCCTTGTATGAACCAAGCTCTGTACTAAACACATCCACAAACTCTCTGCAGACTTCTGCAACTCCTGGAGTTTGCAGGCTGTGTAGGCCAGTTACCTGGATTCCCAGGGCCTTGAACCAATCGAGTCCAATTAGACTCGTACAATCACCCCCAACAACCACCACATCTAATAGGCCTTGGAAAGCCTTACGCTGCACCTTGAGCGTGGCTTCTCCAAGTACATTAACCCTTGAATTTTGAAAGTCAGTAAGAATTAAGTTCGATGGCCTGAGTTTGACTCGAAGGCCACTACTGCTGCAAATCCTTTTAAAGGTATTGTGTGAAATGATTGATAGAGCAGACCCGTGTCCAGTTCCATCAATAAGGGAACCCCTTGTAACTTCACATCAATGCAAAGTTTCTGTTTAAGGGGCTTGTGTGTCCCTGTCCGCAAAATGTTTCTACGTGACATGCAGAAACCCACCCTGTGTTGGCTGGGGACCCTGGTACCTTTCTGAAGGAATTCTCCCCGAGGTTGCACCTGCTGGCGACCCAAACAAGCGGTGGCAATGTGGCCTTGCTTACCACATGTTCGGCAAATGGTGGAGTGGAACTGGCAGTCCGTGCACTTGTGGCGTCCTCTGCAACCGAGACACTGAAGGGCTGCTGGGGCCTTGTCTGGTTTCTCTCATGGCCTTCTTACCGCAGGCTGGTGAAGTCTGTCCACCTCCTCTTCAGGATCCAAGTCTGAAACTTCTTGAGCGACCTCTTGATGGACGGTCGCGATGGCTGGAGCATTTCTGGCGAGCTGCAAGGCCTTCACAGTGCCGCCTGCTGCTTCTTCAGCTTCAACTTCACGCAAGACATCTTGGAAAGTGACTTCAGCTTTAGCAAAGGTTTTTTGTTGCAGCTCTCTGCTTCTAAGGCCGCAGACGAAGCGGTCTCGTAAGTGTTCTTCCAGGTCCTTGAATTCACAAGGCCTGGCAGCTTGTCTCAAGGCAGCGATGAATTCTGCAGCATACTCATCCAGCTTCTGGTCCCTCTACTCAAAAGCATGCCTCCACGCAATTACAGACAGTTTGGGATGGAAGTGATCCTTCAGCATGTTTTTTAAGTCTGTTTAGGTGACAGATTCCAGCGGTGCAGAGGCTACCAGGTTTTCGGCCACATTGAAGGTGTCCTGACCACAGACGCACAGCAGGGTTGCCGCTTTCAGGCTGTCTTCCCAGACCTGGTTAACCCTTAGGTAATTTTCTACCCGGGCCACATAGAAATTCCAGCGCTCCGGGTGAGAAACGTCGAATTCTGAGAAGCTTCCTATCTTCAACATCTTCAGGTTTGGAATGCCTCACTGCAAGCCTTAGTTGGGGGAAGGGCCCGTTTGCCAATCTCACCTCCAGCAATGCTGTACTGGCAGGTGAGTGCAGAGCGGGATGCCAACTTCCCAGGCTTCAGGCTCTTCAGATGAGGCTTACCCTCTTCTTCTTGCCTTCTTCCTTGCAGCGATCCCACCTTCATCGCCACTTTTATGTTTTGGAGTTTGCGGCATTGAAGCAAGACACATGTTGTAATCAAGTACTTCTTTATTCGTTACTCAACTCAACTCAACTCGCAACCAAGCAGGCACGCAGGCCTTTTATAGTCTCCCAAACCCAGGCAGTCCAGCCAATAGGGAAGAACTTTTTTTCGCACCTTGCGCATGCGCACAAATCCAGCACCAGCCAGTCTGGTCCTGGGCAGCTTTTTGGTTGTCTGGGACCATTTGCAACATTTCTGGGCCTGCTGAAATGCTTCAGCAGGCCCAGGACACAACACATATGACTTCTTTTTGGTATTCTTTTGCTTTCTCAATTATCCTGTGCCCATCAGCACTGATATCTCATACTTCTAGACCTATTCTAAAGCCAGTTTAAGCATCTGGAATATCTTTTTCCATCTAGGGTTCTAATTTGTATTGGATAATCCACAGATACATCCTATGCATTGAGATCCTATGATTATCCCTATAAAGTTTGAGTACAGTTTGGGTACAGGGAGCCAGTTTGGTATAGTGTTAAAATGTCAAGCTAGAAACCTGGAGACTGGGAGTTCTGATGCCAACCATAGGCACAAAGCAAGGTGACTGGGCCATTCAATCCCTTTTAGCTCTAGGAAGGAGTAAGGTGAGTTCTGTCCTCCCTCGAAAAGTGTCCTCCTACATGTCCTCCTTTTCGATATTTGAAGACTAATCTGCAGGGCTTTTTTTTTCTCATAGAATGCTCAGAATGGCGTTCCGGCACCTTTTTTTGATGTTTTTTTTTCAACTTTTGCATGAGCTGTGCTACTCCCCCTATTGGCTTTCGAAAGCCAATAGAAATTGCTACTCGACCGGCAAACTTTGCACATGTAAGTTGTCTGCAGCAAAGGCGAATTGGTAGGAACTTTGCACCCCTCCCTGCTACCCAACTACACCATCTCCTAGTTAGTCCCAAAGATACCTGGAGGAGACTGGAGCAATGATGCCACAGTGACTTTCTCTTGATCTTTGGCCCTGCTAGGGCAATAATGGCTGCGGGTGCAAGAGGCAGGGGTGGCGGGGCTGCTGCGGGTGGGGGTGTGAGGGGCGGTGGTGGCTGGCTGCCCCCCGTGCTGTGGGAGCCGTGGGGCGTGCTCTACACAGGGCTGCGCAGGGTGGGCAGTGGTGCTGGTGGGGCAGCTGCAGGAGGGTTGTGTTGACGGCAGGCTGCCCCCCCAGGGCCGGAGCTGGCACAGCTGGTGCTTTGGGAGCTGCGGGGCCCACTCTACACGGCGGGGCAGCAGTGCTGGTGGGGCAGCTGCAGGCGGGGGTGCGGCATGTAAGCAGAATTACAATATAAAATGTTATTGTTACAAATGTTTTTTATTATGCATTTATCATATTATAGTGTATTTTGTATTATTGTTGCAATGAATAAAATGTTTCTTTTATTTACGATATTTTTTTCTTCAATTTATTTGTGTCCTCCTTTTCATTGTAAAAAACTTGGTCACCTTAGGAAGGAGGCTAAATGTCACCAAGAAAATTGCAGGTTTGTTCAGGCAATCACCAATCACCAACTCTGACTCAAAGGCACAATATACGTATAACACCCAGAGACACCTCAAATGTTTTTTTTTATTATTATATTCTAATTTGTAATGAAATAGAATGGGGAAAAATACTACAATCATAATTTGAAAGTTTAAATGAAAACGATATTAAATAAAACAAATGTCATTTTGCTCCTGATCCCACCATCACTTTTTTTTTCTATGACCACTTAAAGGCCAAGTGTGGCCATTAACTGAGAAAAGCTTACTCATTTCTGCTCAGGGCAATGATCTCATGAATATTTCTGGTTTTATTTTCTCTCTCTTTCTCTCTCTCTCTCCTTTCCCACATTATGCCCAAGAGAAACCAAGAGAGGAATTTTATAATGAGCTTTCTGATCTCAATGTCAATTAAAAGTCCTAAACTGGTAGCCATATGAATTTTCATTAACTTCTGGGTTTGGCTGAGTAATTCATAGTTGTAACACTGGTTTTGGAATGATTCCATTTGACTTCCTCTTTCAGTCTATTTTCCTTTGGAAACAGATACAGGCCCAGGTGCTACAACTGCTGTCCTAAGGGAACAGGGGCTGGGCAAAAGAATGAAAGCTTAGTTGTGTCCTAATGGACCACCTTCTTCAAGGCAAGTGAGTCATATCAATAGCCCGCTATTTGGTGGAGATGGGGAAGTTTGAGATCTGCGTATAGTGGAATATACAAAGCCAATGTGACCTAGTAGTTAAGGCATCAGGTAAGAAACCAAGAGTTCTAATCCCACTTTAGGCATGAAGCCAGCTGGATGACTTTGCTCTCTCTCAGCCCAATCCTCCTCACAGGGTTGTTATGGGGGGGAAAAATAGGAGGGAGAGGAAGGAGCGTTAAGTATGTCTACAGCCTTGTGTTCTTTATAAAAACAATAAAGGTGGGATAAAAATAAATAAAAGTTTAAAAACAGCAGTCTTAGGCTATATGGTAGACCGTCTGCTGCCTCATGAAACCCAGCGACCGGTTAGGGCCCACAGAGTCGGCCTTCTCCAGGTCCTGTCAGCCAGACAGTGTCGCCTGGCAGGGCCTAGGGGAAGAGCCTTCTCTGTTGCGGCCCCGGCCCTCTGGAATCAACTCCCCCCGGAGATCCGTATTGCCCCCACCCTCTTTGCCGACAGGCCTGGGGCAGTTAACATCTTGCCCCTACCCAATGTATGTTTGTGTGCATGTTTGTTAGATGATTGGTTTTTTTTAATTCAGGGGTTCTTTTTTATATGTATTTTAATGTTGATTTCTATTTATGCTGTGAGCCGCCCTGAGTTCCCGGAATAGGGCGGCATAGAAATCCAATAAATGAAATGAAATGAATGAGTGCCATCCTCCTCTCCTTTGGCATTGTCCCTGGTTTCCTGATAGGAGTACATTTTGTGAGGAGTAGCACTCTTATCTGGGGCTGGAGAGCAAGCATTCCTTTCCATCATCCTAGGACAAACATATTTTACAAGCAATATATATTCTACAAATGTAAATTACACTTTTATGGATATACTCATATTTTAGACTACTGTGATTGTTTAAATTATTGTGATTTATGTCTAGTTAGTGCTTTAGAAATATGTAAACCAAATCATGATTTACTATTGTGTAGATGAAAATGAAGCACCCTCTATCTCGGGGGCATTCTTTTGGGCTTTCTGTAATTGTGTATGTATGAGAGGCTAGCTGAACAATGATTTACCTACTTATCCCAGATCCTCTGAGTTCACACAACTACCCCAAATCTTAAAGTAACTGTACAAAATACAACTAGGTTAAAATATGCTGGGGATGGGTGTTGACTGAAATATATTAAGGAGAAGAGGAATATTAATAATATAATAGTTAAGGATAGAAATCAGAAAAGAAATTAATACAAGCATGAGGTAAAACTGAAGAAAAAATATTGAATTAATACAGAACAAGCTCAGTCCTCTAATGTATTAGTCAATCTAGATCTACACAAATGTATTGCCTTCTCATATTTACAGGATTCATAAAATCAATAAAGAACACATCTCTTAAATCTACTCTTGAATATCCCATAGCTCATAATAGGAATTACTTCAGACCTTGTGGCCAGGGACATCTGCAGGGGGAGATGGTTAATGTGAACACACTTTCAAAATTTGGGCCTCTTTTTATTTGTGGTGGTGTGCCAAAGGAGCAGCACTTCAACTGCATGTTTCTAGCTGCTTTCTTTCTGTTTTTGCCATTCCCCCTTCTGGACATCTTTGTGCACAAGAATCTGAACTAATTCCTGTCCTGGGCTGTGAGATTTACTATCATGGATTTCAGCAGTTTGCGGCCATGATAGGCTTTCCTTTAGGAAACAATGGAATCTGTATGAAAGAGGGAGATTTTTATAATGGTGTTTACATTTTCCATCTGTCAATCAGATTTGAATGATTCACAGTATTTATTTTATTTACCTGTTTGTTTGGGTACTTTACCTATTGTTATTAATTTTTAAATAAATAATTCAAGGCAGTGAACATAGCTAATGCTCCTTGTGATTTCCCCACAATAACAATCCTGTGAGGGGGAATTAGGCTGAAAGCAGTAGTGACTGTCCAAAGTCACCCAGCCAGCTTCAGTGCCTAAGGTGAGACTAGAACTCACCATCTCCTGGTTTGTAGGCCAACACCATTATCAATTCTGACTGAGCTATTCTAGGAAAGTTTCATCTTTGAGGCTGCTTTCTGATTAGATCCGATCCGATCCGATCCGATCTGATTGGATTGCATCGGATTGATTTGGTGTTTTTTTTTACAAACCTCAACATTCTCCCAAGCTTTCTGATATCTTTTTTATGTGTAAGTACGGTACCATTTTGATTACATAAGATTTCAGGACCCAGGAAACAGAGAAAGCAATGAGTTTGATATATTTTTATGTATTTATTAATCAAATTTATATAGCATTTCCTCTCACAGAAAGTAACTGGGCAGCATACAACAATCCATAGTTCAGTGAGCCCTATTTAGCATCTCATGGGGATCTATGACAATTCGCCGCAGCCAACTTGCTACAGCCAACTTACCACAGCCAACTCACCAGGGGACAACTCGCCACAGCCAACTTGCCATGGGACAAATCGCTGTGGGACACGAGTTATACTAATATCAAAGAAATGGTGGAACAGAATCATTAAAGAAAGGATGCAAAAGGCGGGACAGAATGAAATATGAATAACAAAAATTTAAATATTTTTTATTTATTTTAAATAATTAAATTGAAATGTTAAATTGTCCCATGGTGAGTTATCCAATGGCAAGTTGGCCATGGCGAGTTCTCCCGCAGTGAGTGGGCCAAGGGTAGGCAACCTTGGCTCTTTTAAGACTCGTGGACTTCAACTCTCAGAATTCTTGAGCCAGCCAAGGTTGCCTACCCCTGGAGTGAGCCATGGTATGCAGCAAATTGGCTGCAGTGAGTTATCCCATTCCAATCACAGAAAGCCCAGAAGAATGCCCCTGGGATAAATGATGGTTCTTTTCCATCTTGTGCTATAATAAATCAGGATTTGGTTTACTTTATTTCTAAAGCACAACCAGCATCTACATAAATCTTACTATTGGAGTTGATATCTACAGATCTGAAGGACACCCAGATAGAAGAAGACAGCACATATATTGCACAATTATTGAGAAGCTACTGTTAGTTTATTTGGGAAAGCAAGAAGCTATCAAGTTAAACTTGGCCCCTCTCATGCTGGAATGGGACACCTCATCATTGCCAACTCGCTGTGGCCACCTCGCCACGGCCAACTTGCTGTGGCCAACTCAACCATGTCCAACTCGCTGGGGGACAATTTGCCACAGCCAATTCGCCACAGTGCGACTCACAGCAGGACAAGTTAACAATTCAATTTAATTATTTAAAATAAATAAAAAAATATTTTAATTTTTGTCATTCACATTTCATTTTTCCTCTCCGTTTGCAATCCATTCTTTAATGATTCTGTTCCACCATTTCTTTAATATTAGTGTAACTCTTGCTCCACAGCGAGTTGACCATGGCGAATTGTCCTGTGGCAAGTTGGCCATGAAGATTTGGCTGTGGCGAGTTGACTGTGGCAAATTGTCATAGACCCCGGTCATCTACTGGATTTAAACTGCAAACATTTGCTTGTCCAGCAGATGATAGCAAAGAGTTAGGAGGTTCCCGAGTCTCTTTGCTGCAATCTAGTGATCAGGTGGATCTCTATGCCATCTGTGTGTGGTAGTTCAAAGACTCACTATGTGAATTTATAAAAAAATAAATTAATTAATAAATCAAGCAGAGAGGGTGCGTAAGAGGATTTGCTATTTAAAAGCAGTAACATAGGGACTATGACAGCTGTAACAGCGTAAGTAAAGTCTAAAGGCAAATCTACACAGACGTTATAACCCATTAGTGTGCAGATTGCTTTACAGGCAGAACACATGATGCATACTCTAATCCATCTTCTTGACACTATTTTTGTTTAAATAGCAATTTCCCCCGTACTTCTCTTCAAGCGGTCATGCCTTTTGGCACTGCTAGGCCCCATAGATTTCCAAATTTGGTTTTATGTATCCAGCTGGAAGGAACATAGAGACTACTTCTGCAAGGTAACCAGGAAAAGGATTATATCTCTTTGTAAAACTGAACTATGCAAAGATATTGGACTTCCATGGGAAGCCTGCTATGGATTATGGCAGGATAATACCCCTAGAGACCATCAGGTTGGGAAACTCTATGTAAGAAGATCCTGTTGTATCTCTTTAAAAAAAAAAAAAGCTTAAGCTATCACCAAAACATCCTGAGAATGCGATCTTCTTGTTCTTTCCCGTTCCACCTTAGCCATGGATTTCCTCAAAAATAAATTATAAAAAAAAACACAGCCTTCTGTTCCTCCCCTCACTACCCAGTAATAGAGTGAACGTTGAATTAGCTGCTCCAGTTCCCATTGCACAAAAGGCAAATGCTTGCTGTAGGCCACATCGGAAAGGACAATTCTTTCCAAGGAGAACCAGAGCATGGAAGCCAAATTGTTGCAGAGTTGATACATTATCTGCAATGACTCATTCGAGTTTCAAGGGGAAAGCAAGGTCGTCAGTCTCAATGGCACAATCTGTGATTTACAGGGTCCTTGGCCAAGAGACATCCACGTAGATCTGGCACCGGGACAGGATGTGTTGTCTCTTTTGTAGCTTGGGAATACTCTTCAGAGCAGAAAGGCAGGCACTGTGGTTGATAAATCAGTTCTCCTTTGTCTGCTGCTCTTCCGGTGCAGCCTCTGACTGAAGCTGAGCATCGGTGTCAGCTGTATCTTCAAAGAGGCTAAAAATGGCATGAAGCAGCTCATGCTTGCAATGAAAAGAGTCACTTTAAAAAAAATCATTCAACAGTTCCAGCAGATAGAAGGCAGAGCAAACCAACTGAAATCAATAGGGCTTACTCATATATAAACTAGGATCACGCAATCAGGCTACAAACTTCTTCTTTTTTTTATCAAGACCCCCATACTCTCAAAAATAGGGCTACAGCAGGCAATGGGTGGATCAAAAAAAAAAAACATCCGCCAAGGGGAGGTCAGAAAAGTCAAGACAACATTTGTTCTAGTTGGAGCATCAGGTGCACCCTTACCTGGGGCAGGAGAGCCTATCTACAGTGACTCATGGACTTATCATTTAGATATATTACTAAAATACACTCTACTTGAGGCTGGCCTTAGCTACTCAGAAATTACAATTGGTCCAAATGCAATGATCAGCATATTGTCTGCTCCCATCATTGGG
The DNA here is from genome assembly GCA_034064705.1 of Bothrops alternatus. Classification (NCBI taxonomy): domain Eukaryota; kingdom Metazoa; phylum Chordata; class Lepidosauria; order Squamata; family Viperidae; genus Bothrops; species Bothrops alternatus. The sequence continues at coordinate 6,281,989 of JARGCV010000080.1, forward strand.
ATTATATGACCCCAATTTTGCAGATCCTGAATTGGTTGCCTATTGCTTTCTGGGTGGAATTTAAAGTGCTGGTTTTAACCTCTAAGGCTCTTAACGGTTTGAGGCTGTGTCACCCTGATCAGTTTGATCACGCAGAGAAAAACTGCTACTGCTACACACAAAATTTGGGAGGTCGTGGAGTAGAAACAAGGAAGTTCTGCTGCTCTGTGGCAGTGCTGCCACTTTGGGACAGCCCCCTTCCCTATCCCCCCCCCAGTTTAGATCAGACCATCCCCCTCTTTGCTAATATTTCAAAAGCTTTTAAACACAGAGTTGTTTTGGAAAGCTTTCTCCCCATTTTAAGAGACCAACTTTATTTTCTATGTTGTAGTTTTCTGCTTGGGTGGTGGTGTCTTACAGTTTTCTGCTTGTACTTACTGCAGAATGGTCTAATTTGGTTTTATATTTTATGTACAATAAGCCAGGGCTTTTCAACCAGTGGTACGAGTACCACCTGCGGTACATTGGCACCTGGCAGGTGGTATGCGAGCAACCTAAAAAAGTGGTAGTGGGGGAGGGGAATGAGCTGAACCGGTGGCAGCACCACACAAGCCTGAGCGAGAGATGGCTGGAGCTGCAGGGCTCTCAGGGCTCAGTGGAAGCGCTAAGATCAGCGTCAGGCTCCAGCTGGAGCTCAGCGCTGATCCTGGTGCTTCTGCTGAGCCCCAAAGAAGCATCAATCAGTTGGAAAGCAGCACTGATCCTGGCTCTTCTGCTGAGCCCAGAAGAAGCGCCGATCAGCTGGAATGTTGCAGCATCTCCAGGGTCTTGTGATTTACATTCAGATGCTTGGCAACTGATTCATATTTATGACGGTCACAGTGTCCCAGGGTCATGTGAAGTGACCAAAACCTGCTGCAACCACCCAGCAGACGGGGGGAATAAAAACCAAACACCCCCCCACCCCTGCTGCCAATCCTCAACAGAAACGCTCACAACAATGAAAACCTGCGGGCAGGCAGGTGTCTTGTTCGGCTGTGGCTTGGGGGCACTTTTTTCAGTGCCATTGTAACTTCGAACAGTCACTAAGTGAACTGTTGTAAGTCAAGGACTACCTGTACTTTATCACTTTTTTCCTTTTTTTTTTTGATCAAGTTTCTGACACCTTGCTAGGCAACTGGTGGTACTCGGATGTTGCCATACCGTAAAACTAATGCCTCTTAACATAACCTTATGATTAACGTTGTTTGCTTTAATATTGTTAAAGTAGACTGAATCTCTACCTCAGGATATGAAACTTTTACCTCAGGATCTCGGGTTGGGGACCATAAATGATTGCACTAGTAATGGGATGAAGTCAACTTAGAAACGCAAACGCACAATATGCGATAGACTAGATACAGTAGATAGACCATATATAGGAGAAACACCAATCAAACAAAATGTATTTGGAGTATACTTGAAGATGTAAGGGAGGAGGGAAGAACGTTTACTAAAACAGATGTTTACAAAGATTAATACCTAATGTTGTATGCTATGTTCTAGGATGATTGCTTAGCAATCATTAATATTGAAACGGATAGGGGAAACACCAATCAAAATAAAATGTAACAGGAGTATAGTTGAGGCTAGACACGGGGAGTGGGGGGAAAAAGGCTTACTAACTCAGACGTTTTCAAGGACTAATACTTAGTATTGTATACCAGGAGTCATGATGATTGCTGCATAATATGTTTTTATGTTCAATGTTAATGGTTTTAATAAAAGAATTTTTATAATAAAAAAAAAAGTGGTACAATGGGTGAAAAGGTTGAAAAGCCCTACAATAAGCCACTGAGAGTCTATGGATAGCAGTGGAATAGAAATGTGGATGATCAGTTAATCAGTCAGCAGAATCCTTTCCCTTTTTACATGTGTTGGACTCACAATTCATGTAAAAAAGGGACAGGGCTTTGACTGCTTAGTTGCAGTCGCCATGATGGCTGTTTTGACCCTCCTGGTGGCACCTCAGGAAGGAAGGCAGAGCAAAATGTGGATGAGAACACATTTATTCCCTTTCTCTATCAAACTACCGCTGAAGGAAAGAGCTGATAACTTGTGCCAGAGATCTAAGCTCTTATAAAGGGGACAGTGAAATTAACAGAACAACAGAGTTGGAAGGGATCTTGGAGGTCTTCTAGTCCAACCTCCTGCTCAAGCAGGAAATTAAGCTGTCCAAATTAAGTCAAAGGCGATGCAAGAGATTCAAGCTTTCACATAAGCAAAGACCCTAATAGTGCAGAGTCCAAGTGAATACCAATGCAATCTAACCGGATGTGTGAAGGCCCCTTTGGCACAAATGCTGTTGCAGGCTAAGCATCAACGGGGTGACTTCCCATCGCTCCTGCTCACATGGTGACTGGTGTCCTTTTGTGAATGTCAAGCCTTTTAGCAGCAGGGCCTACTCAACGGAGCAAGATTCCCCGCTGACTTTCTTTTATGAGTTACAGATAAGAGTACAGAAGCTGGAGAATTGAAACAGGAAGCTTCCAGTCCTCCATTATTAGCAGGTTTGTTAAAGGAGGACCTTTGAAGTTTTTGGATCTCTTTCTCCCAGGCTGTTTCCATAATGGACTAAAAATCTATTTCTAGAAACTGGTTCTTTAACATGCCAGAAATGATCTCTCCTTTCTGCTGATTTTTGTGTCTAGAGATTTCTTCTCTCAGCCTCAAGACAACCTTTCACACCGATTAGGTCACCGGTGTGAAAAGCCATTGTTGTAGAGAGCTTGGGGACAGATTTTTGTTGGATGCTATGTAATATATTTTTAACTTCTCTGTGTCAGAGCTATAGACCGTATATTTTAATTATATATATATATATATATTTAAAAACCCTCAAAGATATCAACCAGTTACTCCAAACTATGAACAGATTTTCTTACCAGGCAGTAAACATGCAGGGGGTTTTACAGATGGGTGGGAAACAGTTCTGAACCCCCCCAAAACTCCCCGGCAAAAGTTTATTGGAACTCCTGCTGCCATGTTGCTTTTTCCAGTCTTAAATCCTTGCTGGGGATTAGAAAACCAAGAAGTCCCATTGGAAGGAAGACTCAACAAGGAAGGGGAAAGATAAATTGCCTCCTAGCCACAGATCATGACCTGAAAATGCTACTTTAAATCATTTGCCTACTGTGAATCTAGTTCTGGTCTTAAGAGTTTAGCGGCAACAGGCTTTTAGAATTATCAATAGATAAAGATCAAGGAAGATTCAGCAGTTGGAAGAGAGAAGAAGCCCTGCCCAGCCCTCTTAGCCACTTCACTCCCTGCAGGTACTATCTTCTTTAGTATCAGAAAGGAAATTGCCTGCTTATTTCATGCCGTTTATTATCTGTTCGGCCCATCAGCTGGTCAAATGAAATGAACAGTCTTAACTCCAGGGGTATTTGGAAGGCAGCTGTTGAGCAAGATGTTTCTAACAAGTTCTGCTTCCAGGATGGGCCCAGCTTCTCTTTTTCACACCTTCTTTGAGCTCCAGTCAGCACCATCTGTCCAAAAGGCAGTGGTGTGTAAAGTCTGGATCTTTTTTCTACTCTGCTCAATGCTCCCTCATCTCCCAAAGAGTGTGGGTAAGCAGTAGGCTTGGGAGTAAGGGTATAAATATAGCTAATGCTCAGCAATGCCAACCCCCAGGGCTGCCTTTCCTAAAGCAGGTCACAAATTGTGATGGGGGAGTAGGGATATTAGAAATAGCATCCCTCTTTGTCAAACTACAATTCCCTTTATCGAATTGCGGTAATATCAAGACACCCATTCCTCTTTAAAATGCAAAAGGCAGACTTTCTTGACTCATAAAGCATTTGGCCTTAGGCTAAATGTTCAAAGCTGAAGCTGGAAAATAAAAAGCAGATGGATGAGGAAGTGTGGTGAAAGTTATCCGTGTATTAGCTTTTTCTTGTTTCCATTCTCAAGACAGACTGTTAGAAGAGACATATAGTTTTGTAGACTGGGCATCAATTTGTTTAAACTGCAGCCTATCCCCATTTCCATCACAATGACAGAAACGGATGCCTGAAGATGGATTTGAGACTGAGAGGGGCTAAGCCAGAGATCTTCAAACTTGGCCCTTTTATGACTTGTGAACTTCAACTCCCAGAATTCCGCAGCCAGGCATGCTGGCTGAGGAATTCCGGGAGTTGAAATTCACAAGTCATAAAAGGGCCAAGTTTGAAGATCCCTGGGCTAAGCCCTCAAATTTCAGCATCCCTTGCTCCCTACAGTTCATCTAACTTCTTAATTTAAACTTGGCTAAGCCCCCAATGGTGCTTTCTTTAGTTTTGGCTTAGGAGTTTCTGGGAACCCACCCATGAGGGTTTATAAATCAGAACCTATGGCTCAACGTGACATACAGTGCTGGGGCTGAACGAAGCATGGCTTAACATGCTTGGTGAACCTGGTTACTGCCATTGATTCAACCAACATAGTTAAGTAAGCCATGTGTTAACAGGTGAACCAGTTTTAGAGTGCAACCCTAGACAGATCCTCTGAAAAATCAGCTTGTTTTTTGTGGGCAGAATTACATTCTTATACATACTTTATATGCTCCTCTTCTTTGGGGAAGCCAGCACTGTGTCACTCCAGTTTCCAATTAAGCTTTTGTTGAATCCAAGCAGTTTAGAAACCAATTTCTTTGGCTTCAGTAATCAGCATGTGTGATATGCCAGCTGCAGACCATTCCACTGCTCCATAAAAGCCAAATGTTTTGTGTACTCCACTCTAGTCTGTCTTTTTGCTGCTGAGCACATGGGCTTGAGATCCATGTGTCAATTGTCCTTACATCTGGGGTTTTCAGGGATTCCCCCTCCTGACTGCAAGCATTGCCCTTTCTAAAAAGCTTCTGAAAGGCCAGAGTATCTTATAACATTTAATGATGCATGACATAAGGACTAGGTAGCATTTTCATGTAATGTGCAGAAAGGCCAGAGATAAATCCGGATCCTGAAGTATGTAAATCTGCTGTATCAAAGCCAGGCAAGCAGCTTTAAGTCATAATCCACATTTTATCCTAGATGATCAGAAAATGAGACATAGTGTAGATCAGGGGTGTCAAACTCAATTTAATTGAGGGTTGCATCAGCATTGTGGTTGCCCTCAGGGGGCCGGGTGGGTGTGGTCAGGGTGTGGGTGGCCTACTGGGTGGGCATGGGTGGAGTGGGTGTGGCCTACTGGGTGGGTGTGGCCAGCTCTACATCGTTCACGTCAAGGGTGTCTTTGGGGGCCTGGGCAGGAGTGGGACAGATATGAGGGTCTCTGGCAGAAAGGGGTGGGACCAGGGCAAGTGCCAAGGCATGGTCCACTGGGGGAGTCTCACTGTTCCTCTCAGGCCATGCAGGGGGTGGAGGGGCTTATGGAGCTAAGACTGAATGCGTTTCAGCATAGATGGCCACTACAGAATTGTACATTGGCTCCCGGCTGGCCTGGGCCAGGGCCAAGGCAGAGGGGGCCATTTCTCACTGTTTCCAGGATGGTTTCGCGGGCCACATGAAACCACTTCGCAGGCCGCATCTGGCCCCTGGGCCTTGTGTTTGACATGTCTGGTGTAGATTCATGGTTAAAGGATAGCAGAGTAGAAATCTGTCTCAATTTTGGTTCTAACCCATACTTGCACAGCTTTAAGAAAAAAAGTGCTAATACCACCAAACCATATTACAAGACGATAGTAAGAATTACAGTAATAATGTTAAAGCAAAGCTAGCAGTATCCGTTTAGTCAGAAAGTTGCAATGTGAACATTGCTATTATGTGAAGAATGTCATCAATGATGGTCTGTCACAAAACTTAGAAGTTACTTTACCAGTTATTAGGCAGGGCAATTGACTGTCCTTGATATTTAACAGATAATTTAAGCCTTTTCATTTTTCTTGCCGACCTCCTAAAATACGCCTTACTGAGAGAAGGGTCAGCATTCACCAAATTGCTGATATTAACCTTACCAGACTGGAAACTATATTTCAGTATTGATGTACTAATTGGACTTGTACAATCAGTATAATCAAGCAGCAGTTAACAACATAATCCACAATGTAATTAAAAATCCCATGATCAATTGAAATTAAGCTTACCCATAAAACAGTATCAAACAAAAGTGCTGTATTTCACAATGTGCCACAACAACCACAGACCTCAAAACCAAGAGTCTTAATTAATTCTCCAAAACTCTCCAAAGCAATAGCATCCTGGTTTTGGAACCTTTGAGAAAGCAAAAGATTTGGGAGCCAGCCTAATTCCAGAGAGAGAGCGTATTCCATAAAGCCAGTATCCTCACAGAGAAGGATGAGCCTCAGCCTTCCCTTATGGTGGAATTCATCACAGAGGGTACTGTAATTATAATCCTTGCCCATTTTAAAACGTTGCACTCTCTCTCTCTCTCTCTCTCTCTCTCTATCTCTCTCTCTCTCTCTCTCTCTCTCTCTCTCTCTCTCTCTCTCTCTCTCTCTCTCTCTCTCTCTCTCTCTCTCTCTCTCTCTCTCTCTCTCTCTCTCCCCTTCATGATAATTTAGGATGCCAAACACAAGGTTGATATATGTCTTCTTATTTAGATTGCAAATAACCTCCTCTGTGCTCAGATGCTTGGTGATAAACAAATACAGACTGAGTAATTAAACTCATCAATTGTTCCTGGCATCAGCTGCCTGTATCTGGATAACAGTGCTTTCCCTTGAACAAATGAAGGGGATGGAGCTGCTCAGCGCCACCAACTTAACAATTTCATTTTTATAGGCATCTTTTTTTGCACATTTGATCTGATGCACAGCGAGTTCATTCTTCTGTGAAAAGTGGCTCAAATGTCCCCAAGTGAAAGTAGGTAAGCACTCATCATGAAGAGAAATGGCTAGAAGGTTCATAAGGAGGTGATTCAGAAGATCAATTTCCCTCTTTCCTCAGCTCAACCAAACCCAGGTTATAAGAATAAGGTTGGGAATGGAAGAAGCATTGGCCCCTTTTTTTAGTTGCTGAAGCCAAAAACAGGGACAAGTTTCTACCATGACAACATGCCAAGAGGTTATGAAGCAGACATGACAAGACCTCAGAAATTTTGCAGTTTTGTGGGTGGGACCAAATGTACTCCTCTTTTGTCTACAGCAGTGGTTCTCAACCTTTTTCAGGTTGAGACCCCACTTGCCCCGCCCATGCACGGCGCAACCCCGGTGCACGCACGCGCGCGCGCCCGCCCCAAGCCAATACGCGCATGCGTGGCGCGCGCGACGACAAAAAAAGCAAAAACAAAATGGCGGACTGCGACGGCCCGATCCGCACATGCACGGTGTGCGTGCGACGGCCCGATCCGCGCATGCGTGGCACGCACGACGGCCCGATCCGCGCATGCGTGGCGCGCGCGACGACAAAGAAAAAGCAAAAACAAAATGGCGGACCGTGACGGGCCAATCCGCGCATGCGCAACGCGCGCGCGATGGCCTGATCCACGCATGCGCGGCGCATGCGACGACGGAAAAAAAGCAAAAACAAAATGGCGGACCGCGACGGGCCGATCCGCGCATGCGCAACGTGCGCGCGATGGCCTGATCCGCGCATGCGCGGCGCGCGCAACGACGAAAAAAAAGCAAAAACAAAATGGCGGACCGCGACGGGCCGATCCGCGCATGCGCGACGCGCGTGACGACCCAAAAAAAGCAAAAACAAAATGGCGGACCGCAGTGTCCGGCGACCCCCGCGAAATGGTCGTTCGACCCCAAATGGGGTCATGACCCATAGGTTGAGAACCGCTGGTCTACAGAGACAGTTCAAGTGGCAGTGAAATCCTACTGGTGATGAGAATCTATATTTCATCCCATTGAAAATGATTAAGGAGGCCAGGATCAGATGCCTTTCATCTGTAGAATATGATAGCTAGGGAGTTTAGAAGGAACAGTCAGAATTTGATATCCTGAAGGATGTGCTCTATTAGAGAAAGGCCTCACTCTATCTAACAGTAGGGCTGATCCTGGAATTAAACCAGATCACCCTAAATATAAGCATTCCTATCTATTTTTACTAGCTTTCTTTTTTAATAAAGAATTCCGGTGAAATGAGCTTGACTCCTGAAGTTTCACATTGTTTTGGGGGTTTTTTTTGACAACTATACAGAAGTGATTTGATAGTTCCGCCTCCTGATACCATATTGGCCTTCCCCATATAATGTAAAGCTTGGGATTGCCCATACAAATATTAATAAGGCCTAACCCTGCTCAGCTTCCCAGCTCAGACAAAGCTGAGTCAGATGCTGCTGTCTGAATGGTCCTGCTTAGTTCTAGAGTGCGTTATTTAATAATAAACAGCAATACCTTTAGATCAGTAGAAAATGCCTACATTTCTTTATCATTAAATAATTTATATAACCTGTTCATCTGGGATCAAAGAAAGTACTTCCGAATTTTAGAATATGCAGTATACATATACATGTTGGGGGGGAGAATACCCACTTTCAGAGATACAAGGGCTGACACTGTATTTTGTGCTGAACAAAATAGGGTGGTAAGTGTCAAGATAGTCACAACCCCACAGTAAAAGAACAAAGTCCCACTCTTTTTAAACATGCTTTCAATACCATTATTGCATGGCTACAGTCACACACGGACACACCGAGACCTGTATGCTGCTTGGGGACATGACAGTGTTGCATTAAACACCCAATTCAAGAAGACCAAACTTGCTAAGAACATTGTCATCATAGTTATTCTTTCTCAGGCCAAAAGTTATACAGGAAGATTACAAATTATTCATTCATGGGAGGGGAGCAGCCGGAAAAGCTAATCCTAACAAGATTAGATAAGCATTCGAAGCAATTGTTTTAAGCAACTGAAACAATTCTGCAGATTCAAGATAATCTCAAGAAGATCAAGGCGGTCAAGTGAAGTCCTCATACAAAATCTGTTGACCATTGTCCCAGATTGTAGGACACAGATTTATGGTTTTAAATTGTAGGAAGAGAAAGTATCCACAAAACTTCCTAGCAGTAAGAATAGTTCAAAGGTGGCACCAATTACTGAGGAATGGGGTTAATTAGTTCTCCTTCACTGAATTCATTTCTGGAGAGGATGGGCAGTCACTTGTCAAAGATTCTTTAATTTGGATTCCTACACAAAGGATTGGGCTCAAGTTTTCCAGCTCTACAATATTAGAAAGTCCAAGCAAGAAGCTTTAACTGTATATGGTACTTCGATTTCAGCCCATTTCAACACTACTCTGCTTTAACACGTCTGAAAGCTATGTGCTGCCTTGCTTGCCATCGTTCAAAAAATGAAGCGAATGCTTACAAGAAAAGCAGAGCCTTGTCTGCTACACACATTTTTCTCGCACTCCTCAGCATTCCTGGCAGGTACTGGAGATTGTCTTAAAAATTCACTCTCAGCAGAAGGTGTTTCTTTTCTATGTTGCTTCAAACTCTCCTCTCTTAACATCCACCTGCCCATCCTCCTATCTCTGAAGTCCACTGCCAGAGATACAAGAGGGCTGTTTCCAGCAACATGAAAAGGCATGCAGGAAAGATCTTTCTCTTCCTCAACATGTTAGTGGTTCAGAAGTAGACATCAATGAAATGGAGAAATATATGAATCAACCCCAGTAAGAAACTACACAGATACTGTACACCTGATGTTTTGTAGGTGATCCATTTCCCACAGAAAGACAGCCCTGGATGAGGTTGCTGTCATAATGCTGGGCTCAGCCATCACAATAAAGCCTACTGTCATAGTGTTGGTGACATATTTGAGGATGGGAACTGCCCATCTCCTACTAGCTGTTGAAGATTGTAATGGAAACATATCTTCAACTGCCTTGCTAGGGATTGCCTGACATGACTGTTTTGGCTTGGGCACAGAACAGAGACAACACCTGGTTCCCATAAAGATATCTGCTTTTTTATTGCCTGCCCAGTGCCTAGAGCATCTTATGAGAGAGCCTAATAACTGTGGGCTCAGCTTTCTTCTGAATAAGCAGCAATCCTGTGCTGTATTTGTTTAAACAAGGAAATAAGAGCTGGGTTTGCCAGGTATGTGACGCTGTTTCTATCGTCACATAAAAGGTTTTTCATTGCTTCTGCTGACGCACTTTCCCATAACAATATTTTTACCGCTTCCACTACTCTTATTTCTGACTCAAGCACGAATTCTATATCAATGATCCTGATTGCACTGTACTTCCTTGGCCAATATCATGGAATTGCACGTCTCGGGGCTTACTTGTGCAATGCTTTCTTCAATTACTCGTTCGTGTGTGTGTGTGTGTGTGTGTGTGTGTGTGTGAGTGATAGCACTGCCTATTCCATTCAAACTTTGATGGCACTCAGTGCCTTATAATGTCTGTTATATGCAGGCCAATCATGATGATGGCTATCTCCTGGCTATCTCTTGGTACTACTAGCCCCAACGATAGGACTCCTTGGTCACTTGCTGCCAGCACTGGCATTCCTTTACACCAGGGATAGGCAACCTTGGCTCTTTTATGACTCATGGACTTCAATTCCCAGAATTCCTGAGCCAGCAGTCTCAGGAATTCTGGAAGTTGAAGTCCACGAGTCATAAAAGAGCCAAGGTTGCCTACCCCTGCTTTACACCATTCTTTCAGGATGGAGCATGTTTTCTATTGACTGCTCTTTTTCACCTCCCAGCATTCAGAAATAGACACACAGATAAGTCATAAGGGTCCAGGAGGTGTTGTGTCTGGCAAGAGCATTGAAATTGCCCCTACATCTGCACTCTCTTTAGCATTTACACCTCTTGGTTGACAACCTGATAGGTGACTATACTGTATGTCCTAAGCACCTGCCTGTGGTCATCTAATCCCACCCTACTCAGTGTTAAGGAGCAGGAAATTACTTGGAGGAACTTCAAATAGAGGAATCCTATCAGCTTGATTTTTTTAACTTGGCCAGTAGTCAGTCAGTAAGGACAGCACCATTCTCTGGCTGCATGCACGTGGCTGAGTTGGGATTCTCAATGAAGCAGTATCCTTTATGCCAGCATACTTTTCTAACAGCTATGCTACCTGAAAAAATTGAGACTGAACAGGCAGAACTGGTTGAATGCTATTCTTAGCCATTTCATTATAAAGTATGGAATTTACAATAGGGTGAGGAATGGATACAGTAGCCCCTGCTATGTTACTGGCTACAGGGTTTCAATTTAGCCACCTCTTTACCTTGGGCTGTGGCAAGTAATAGCATAGGATCAAAACATGCGCAGAGTATTTCATCCGTTCCAAAATACAAACTGCAAGAAAAGGCTTTGAGTAAATGCTTCCATCTTAAGCTTACAGAAAGCTGCCTTATCTTTAAGGCAAAAGGCTTCTAAATTTGTTCTGTACAGATCATACGAACAGGCAGAGATGTTCCAAGATTAAGCCAGGAGTCTTTCTTAGGCCTTCTTGAAGAATCCGGAGTTCTACTCTGCCATTGCTCAGTTACAGCCCAAGCATCTTTTAAAAGAATTTTCAGTGAATGCTTGGCATCAAGGGGAGAAACTCACAGGCCATCTGTGGTCCCCAGAGCCATCTTTTTGCCTGTCACTGAAATCTGACATCAAATTTATTTTCAATCAACATCAGATAGCCAAGTAGTTTTTAGGAATTTTTAAATATGCTTGGAAGAATTTCTGATTATTAGACAGCAGCACTGAGGTTTTCATGTGCTCTGATCCCTTGTGGGTATAATCTGAGCTCTCTTTTATAAGCACATTTGACACACTGTACAAAGGGAGTGTATATATAGCATCTTATGACTATAACTTTGTTGTTTTTATCTTATGATTTATGTTGACTGCTTTTATTAGTATCCTATTATGATTATGTTGATTGCTTTTATTTAGCACCCTATGACTGTCACTGAGTGTTGCATCTTATGACCTATGATTGTATTTTATGATTATGATTATGTTTATCACTTGTTGCTTGCGTGTACACTGAGAGCTTATGCACGGGAGACAAATTCCTTGTGCGTCCAATCACACTTGGACAATAAATAATTTTGTTCAATGAAGAACTCTATTCTATAGTGCAACACTTGGTGGAAAAGGGTCAGTAAGCTCCACTGAGAAAGTTAAATGCTGGGTTGCTCCTTTCAACACTTAGGTTTTTATTTAGCATGATGTTGCATGGCTCTCAAGGTTATTTGCAATCTATAGATGTACCTTTAAGTCTGATGATTCCCAAGTTAGGCTCACCTCCTATTCTGATTGTATGCCCAAGAGCATTCAGTTGTCATTTCTGTGTGTGCCAGTTCTGTTTCTTTTGGTCTTCCTGGATGTTTTGCCCCCCCCCCAAATGAGTCAGCCTTAAATAGACAGGTTTACAATTCATGTATAATGGCTTGTTCTGGCTGCTCTGAATTATTGGAATATGGCTGCTAACACCTAGAAGAGTAACTCCATGCTAACTGGTGGATATAGTTAGGGTTAGAAGAGAAGTCATGCCAGTTTCTTTAGAGGGTGGACCATCTTTTTCTCTTTGAGTCAGGCTTGGACTCTTCAAAAGATATTCTTCCAGTGTCTGATAGTCTTTAGTTTATATTTTCAGGCTTTTGTCTATTTCTAGTTGTTTTTTTGTGAATTCAGAGTTTTAAAGGACATGGAGATTCATGTTCTGTTATACTCCAGTTGCCAGAAAGATGCTGGGGGGAGCCTTAGAAATGGAGCATTATAGAAATGTTCCTATCCTGCATCTGGAAACATAGCCAGACTGTCTCTGTTTGTTCTTTGGGAGAATCAGGTGGTTGGGAGTCAAATTAACTTGGGAAAGAGGGCCATCAAGCCAATTACCTTCATCCATTCTGATCCCAAATAGGTTCACTTTCCTGATAGTACCAGAAAGAGATGGGCAAGATGATGAGTGCTACTATCAGGGTCTATAGCAGATGATATGTACCCCAAGTACACAAGAATCAAGACATATTTGTCATTCTGCCAGCTCTCATGCATAGCTGTTGGGAGACCATGCAGTTGTTGGTTTAAAAAATCTATGTAAACATGCCGGGAAATTATCACAAAATATTTGGCATAGCAAGCTGTAAAACTTCATTCCATTAAAAAAAACAAAAACCTCTGCTTTTCTCCAGTGGCCTATCCAGTTAAGAGTTCATTTTCAAGTGCTGGAGTACTAAAAACGAAATAAAATGTTCTTGTATATAAAACTCTCTTCTCCCCTTTTCTCAAATCTGCTTTTCTTCTCTAAAAGCACCAACATCTAAAACAATCCTCCTATGGAAGGTATTGATTGCTCTCATCTCTATTTTCCCCAATCAAAACAATATCCTTTTTTTTTTCAGACAGACCAAGTATAAAATATAAGCTTTTCAGTGCTTCTGGTTAAGTTTTATTTTTGAACAACTTATCCAGTTTCAGGAGAAACTGGTTCTCTCCTAGCAATTCTGAGGCATCCTCAGCCTTTGAACAGTATAGATATGGAGAGGAGTAGCAGAAAGAGGCAGTATAAAATATTGATGGAGTCACAAAGAAAATGTAATTAAATTAATATTCTATATGTAAATAATGCATTCATCAGATATTTAATAATTTACCCATCTGTCATATTAAAAATGACAACCCAGATTACAACTTTGAAAAATGATTTATAATTGAATGAAACAAATTTTAACCATTGAATTTTGTTTCCAATCCGTTATTTTTAAAAATAATATATTGCTGAATGTTCACAAAGTAAGCTGAATTATCTTTGTACATGGTAACTGCTGGAGAGAGTATGCTTCCTGTTAGATGGTAGACACAGTTTCTTCTGTAGAAGAATAGCTAGTTAAGTGCTGGGAATGCATAACAATAACCAAAACTTCACATTTCAGCAATAAATGAGACAGAATTTAATTCCATTCAAAAATTAGTTTTGGATTGTCACTCTACATAAGGGTGTGTATCGCATTGAACATCTGAGTTTCTGTTAAGATAAAGTGTTCAATTGCTCAGCTAGAAATTACTGTGATTCTTAATCTCATGATATATACCGTGATTACTTTTACTTAGATTTTAATAATTTTTAGTATTTAAAATTATATACTATATTTTATTATTTAAAACTAATCAATCAAATACTGAAAAAAATAACCTAATTCTATGGGTGGTCAATTCCGTGTTTATCCACTTTGAGATATATTTTTCCTTTTAGCCACTTTTCTTTGTATGCATGTTTGTATTTTTTTTTTCAAATGTATCATCATAAAATCCAGTAACAACTTTGGGGAGGCATTGAAGCATCTTAGGCACTTAAAGGAGGTTGCCTGTAGTTCTAGATTGACAGTTTATCATCTTTTAGGTGAGGATGACAGATTTCTATTTGGAGCAATGATGGCGAAGTTTTTGGACTCAGCATGTCCACAATTTGGTAAATGTCTTACTTGGATCTTTTGGCATGTCTCACACTCATTCACACACACACACACACAAACAAAGAGTAACAATTCTCTATCTCTCCCCCATCTAACCCATCCTGAACAGGGGCATTCAGTGGCAGCACCAAGGCTGGGCCTGAGGAAGAGACCCGAGCCTTGATTTTAGCCCAGCCCCACTGCTGTCCCTCAAAAGGGCTGCCTCACGCCATTTTGCAAGGCAAGTGAGCCTCTTTTTTTTTGTTATTCTTCACTTTTTCTTGTACCATTTATATTTTTTTATATTTTTTCTATTTCTGTAATTTTTAAAATCTTCATAAAATTTTAACAATAATTATTTATATACAATATATCTATATACTACCAAAACTCTTGGGTCTGTATTGGAAGGTATAGGACAACAATTATTGAACCAATAGGCTAACTTACAGAATAATGCCAGGACTCCTGTGGGAATGAAATTTGGGGAAGTTGTGGCCATTTCAATGTCATCATGCCTTCCAATCATGCTTCATAAAAACCTGTAGGCTACATGGCACAAGGGAAGATGGGAGGAAGGGCTATATCCCCACCCTCTGTTCCCTGGATCCAATCAGCTGGTGGCAAGGCCCAACAGGCAAGCAGCGATTGGCTACTTTGGACAAGCCAAGTCAGTGGGGAAGCCAGCAAGAAATTGGAAGTCATTCCCACTGCTTTTTTGTTCCTGGTGCAGTCATTCCATTTATTTATTTATTTTATTTTAATTAAATTTTTATGCCGCTCCTCTCCAAAGGACTCGGAGCGGCTAACAACATAAACAAAAGAACATCACAGAGTTTAAAATCAAAAAGCAATCTACAAAACATTTAAAACCCCCCTGAACACATTCATAATTCACACGCAATCACAGTCATCCCCAGGCCTGCCGGCATAGATAAGTTTTTAGATTCTTCCGGAAGGCCGGGAGAGTGGGGGAAACGCGGACTTCAGGGGGCAGTTGGTTCCAGAGGGTGGGCGCCACAACAGAGAAGGCCCTCCCCGTAGGACCCGCCAGACGGCATTGTTTCGCTGACGGGACCCGGAGGAGGCTGACCCTGTGCGCTCTCACCGGTCGAAGGGAAGTATGTGGCAGAAGACGGTCCCATAAGTATCCATTGTTCCCTTCCCCTCAACAAAATCTCTCACCAAAATTGGACAGGTGGACCAATTCCATCTGTCAGCCGAGGAGTCATTTCCAATGATTCCTGCTACCTTCCTACAAGCAAAGTCAGTGGGGAAGCCAGCAGGAAGTTGGGAATTGCTCCAACTCCCACTACTGTACCCAAATGATTGGCAGCAAGGCCCAATGGGTGAACAGTGATTGGCTACTTTGGAACAGAGGCTGAAATATGAAATCTTTTAGTGGCTGTGAGCATGGACGGAAGAACAAGGAATCGACTGGGATGCCTGCTTGAGAGGTAGGGGCTGTTCTCTTTCTCCCTGGAGAGAAGCGTCCTTTGGGGTCATGTTGGAATAGACAGATGGGATACAGTTATCCTCAGGGTCCACAACTCCCTGTTTCCTCTCCTTTCAGTAAAGTGGCAAAAAGTTCCATGGGTCAGCCAAGGAGGAGGAGTGACTTATTACACTCCCTACCAGCTTCCCACAAGTCAGTGGGGAAGCCGGCATGAAATTGGAAGTTGTTTACCCTCCCACTCTTTTTTCCCTGCCTGTGTTCATCCTGCTTCTCTGTTTAAATAAGGAAATATTTCCAAAAGGTTGGTGTGTGTGTGTGTGTGTGTGTGTGTGTGTTCATTTCAATGAATTTTCACGTTACACAGAACAAATATTGTTTCTTTTTTCATCCTCAGAATTATGTGGGAAGAAAGAGACCAAGAAATTTGAGGGTTTCCAAGTTTATTATTATCCAAAGTTATCAAGCATGACTAAAGGATCATTAAGGTTCCTGCCATCCTTCTGTTGTGGCTTTTAGATTAGTTTTGTGTGATCCAGCTATGATGGTTTGTTAAAAAAAAACCCGTTAGCAAGTGTAAACCTAAGTCATTATACCCTATCATCAGTTCAGTCTAAATGCTTTGGGCTCCAGCTTCTATCTCAAGCCAGTGCATCAATTGTCATTCAGGCTGGGAAAGACATAAGGGGTAGATAGTCTAAGGAATGTCTTCCTTTTTCCTTGTTTACAATTCCAGTGATTGTTTTCAAATAAAACAAAAAGAACAATCAAGCTGATTAAATTTTCTGACACATACTCAGAATACAAGATTCTAGGCTGTTGCTTTCCTCAGGAGTGATTATTGTAATAATTGATAGCTTTATTTGCAGACTATACTCTTTTACAAGAATTGGTGCCTACCCTAGCTTATAACCTAAACTACAGAAATTATAATTAGTGGACTGAAATAATTAATGTGTGTGGAAAAATATTTAGACTTATTTTTTTTCTACAGGTGACTGGAATGACCATTTTGGGGGTTATTTGAGGGCTGGTCAGTCCAAGCAGACATTTTTTAAAGGCCACAAAAGCTGCAACTGGTAAAACGTAGCAATAAGTATCCAAAAAAACTTTGATGGCCACCATCAAATGGTTATACAATTTAGACTAGTAATAATACTGGCCAAAACAAAGGCCATCAAATGTTAGCTAAGCACTCAAGAAGCTGGGGTTGGTTCTCCTTAGACAATAAAGTGAAGGGTCAAAGAGATAACATGGCCAAAACATCTATCCTTCTTCTCCACTCCTGCCAAATATTCTGCATTTATGCGCCAGCAACTGCAATCTGGGTAGATGACCAGAAGGCAAGACCTTTCAATGTGCAGAGAGACGACTCAAAAATGAGTTTCGGGAGATTTCACGGTAAGCATTTCGCAGCAGCACATAAGGGAAGCAGGTCTCCAGCATATCAACGGTCAAGAAGGATGATTCTTCCACAAGCTGAAAGAGATATATAAAATCAGAAGTAAAGCAGAGAAATCATTTACTGGGTTACCTAAAATTGCCACCTGATAAACAGGTCAGTCAAGCATCCTGCCTAATAAAATATCCAGATTCTATTCTGGACTCTGAAAGGAGCCATACTACCCCTTGTGTATATGGAGATTCTCAATCATCTAGGTCATAGTTGTCTCAAAGGTGCTTTTTCAAAGGGCAACTGGGCTGTTTTTCCTTGAGGAAGAAGATGTTTTGCTTCTCATCCAAAAAGCTTCGCAACTGAAGCTTCTTGGATGAGAAGCAAAACCTCTTTTCCTCCTCAAGGAAAAAAAAAACAGTCCAGTTGCCTTTGAAAAAGCATCTTTGAGACATGCTATCTCTTGTGAACAAGAATATATATCACATTCACATTCAGAGTTTGTTTCCTGAAGAAGACAAATTCATTTACTTTATCAGAAGTGAAGGTGTGGCACTATTAAAATACTATTTCGGAATTGCAAAATCTGTTGGGGCCATACACAGTAACATTATCAGAGTTGGAAGGGACCTTGGAGGTCATCTAGTCCAATAACCCACTCACATAGGAGACCTGTACTATTTCTGACAAAGGGCTGTCCAGTCTCTTCTGAAAAGCCTCCAGTGATGAGGCATCCATAACTTCCAAATGCAATTTGTTCCACTGGTTGATTGTTCTCATTGTTAGGAATTTTTTTATTAGTTCTCTTCTTGATTAGTTTCCATCTATTGTTTCTTAGTGCTTTGGTAAATAACTTGGTCCTTTCTTCTTCAAGTATTGGAAGACTGCTATCATGTCACCCCTGCTCCTTCTTTTCACTAGACTAGGTATACCCAGTTCCTGCAACCATTCTTTGTATGTTATACCTTCCGGGCCCCTAATCATCTTTGCTGCTCTTCTCTGAACATTTTCCAAAATCTCAACATCTTTTTTACACTGGGGTGACCAAAACTGGTTGCAGTATTCTAAGTGTGGGTACACTTAAGACCCCGAGCAGGACAAATGAAGTCCCATCTCAAACAATTGCCAACTCTTGTCAATTTATAGTCTGGTTGGATTATGAAATGTATTCCCAATTCCTGGTTTCTATGACAATTCTACAGCTTTAAGGGCTGTTTCTGCTTTTTTTTTAAAAAAAAAATTCTATTTGACCATTTTCTGAAAGTATCCAGGGAATGAAACTCTATTTCTTTGTCTGTTGATTTCTGGCTGTGTGTGATACAGTCTGCAGCATTCTTTCTCCACTATGGACACCTCAGAAATTAGAACAACTGCTGACCCTCCAGCACATCTCGATGATCAGCAGGAGTTACCGTAGCAATGGGGGCCCTGCCAAAGATGATCCTGATGAAGCAGCTATACCTCTTCTCCAGTCGGGATGAGTGAAAGCCAGGCTGGGCTAACTCATTCACACACTCAGGAGGGTAGTATTTGCATTTAAATTGCTTTGTTGCAAAAGCTATGTGGCCAGTGAAGAATATCCAATCCCACCCAGGAAGCCAGGCCCCACCCGGCTGAGCCGTCTTCTCCCATCAACAAGAAAATCAATAACCATCTCCTGCTGCCAAGGGAGCTCCTAATGGAGATGCATCACCTGAGCTGCTACAAGGACTACTTTGTTGTCTTTTTCCCACCAGGGTAGCTCTTTTTATCAACCTAAGATGTCCAGCCCAGTAATAGTAAACATACACACACCCCGCCCACGAAGGAGTAATATTTGCTGATCTCTATCACTGTCATTCTTTCCTGCTGCCTATCCTGGAGGAGGAGGAGGAGATGATAGTACAACCAAAAAAGAAAAAAAATGCATAATAAGTATTGACCAGTTCCCCTCTTGGTAAACAAAAAGATCTGACATCTAACAACTATTTCCTCCTATTGTAAGTCATGTCATGTAGCTTGGCTTATTTGCTGCGGATTCTGTGCTACTTTATGACAATGAAAAATGTTTTTAAAAAATGGGGCGGCAGTTTCTGGTGCAACAGTTTTCATTACAGATAGTCCTTGACTTGCAACTGGTTGCTTAGCAATTGTTCAAAGTTATGACACACACACACACACACACACACACACACACACACACACACTGGCCCAAAAAGTTTTTATGACCAATTCTGAAGTTCCAACAAAAGGGGGAGGGTCCTCAGTCACATGACCACATTTTTGATGCCAATTAACACCGAACAAGCTCAAGTATCTTATTCATACATTATCTAAAATACTAGGAAAAAGGAATCAAAGAAAAGACTCTCTAAAATACTTAAGACTAAATTATTAAATAAACAAAATACTAACATCCTAATATACCAAATTACTGAAATGCCAAAATGCTATATTAATAACACTACTGAATTATTAGAATGTTTAAGGTATAACCAGATTTATCAGCCAGACAATCTGTCTCTTTATTATAGTTACAGGCCAATGTCAATTATTTAAATGTTCATGAAAACAATACAAAAAGCAATAATTCTTATCTGTCTTGATTTATGTTCCTCCTTATAGCAGCTGTACCTGGCACATTACCAAACAAAATTAGGCTACTTCCCCTGCCATATTAAAATCTTTATCTGCAAGTAAATAATGTACATATAATATATTGAGTACAAATGGGATGTTTTATATTAGGAGGCTCTTATCTAGATTCAGTGAATATCTATAAAGGAGAGAGATTACAATACGACTAGCTTTTCTAATATAACATTCCCACATGGACAGAGTCTTTCATTGATCAGGAAGTTTTTGTATCTTCCCTCAGGGATTTCTAAAGGAAGAAAGTTGAAATGTTGTGACCTTAAATATCTGTTATTACATATAGCCAATTGCCCTATTGTATATACAGACAAATCCTTACACAGAAATATGAAGGTACGTGATTCTCTGGATCTTGAATCTATCTGTGTGGTTGTTAGGACTTGAAAACAACTTGATGGCACAAAATAAATCCATCGGTTAATCAACAATCCTCTGGTCCTTTAATTTGGAGCATGTGTATTACCATGCCAGCCTTCAACGTGGGTGCCACCACCAAGCTCCAACCAAAAGAAGGTGCTAGAATGATCTGATCAGCACAGACGTTTCTCAACAATATTTATCATGAATCTTTCCCTCTAAAGATTCACAGCTTTTCTAGAAAGGTAACACATTCATGTGCAAGATGCACAAAAAAAAAAAAAAGGACAGAGGGAAGAGGGAAAAAGAACAAATTATGGTGGGTTTGATGATATTCCTTAGAATAATTTTTGGATCAGATTTTACTCCTGATACTCAGCAAACTTGTGCTTTTAGCACAGAAATAGGGACTGTCTGGCCTTTCAGCTAATACACTGCAAACAGCATCCTTCACCACTGTTTGTAGTAGTTTTAGTTGCCGGGAGATGGTTGAACACATTTTACAGGTCACAAGTTATTCACTTCTACCTTTGAGATTTTTTATTTCTGTCTCCAAATACTACCTTGAAAAACACAAAGCAATCTAATCTGATTTTCATTTATTTGAGTCACAGTATAAAAGAAACACCCGTCCAAATGCCTGACCTTTCAGACACTCACCAAGTACAGGAGCAATGAGATGGATTCCCAATTCTTGGCTTTCATCCGGTCAACTTCTTGCCCTCCCTGTGAGATGCTAGCAGAAGCCAGCTATGAACATAAAGGAAAAAAATAACAAACTTGAGCCAGTTTTCCTATGATAACAATAACTAGAACTATGAGGTTCTATCAGGGGTAGGCAACCTTGGCTCTTTTATGACTTGTGGACTTCAACTCCCAGAATTCCTGCATGGCTGGCTCAGGAATTCTGGGAGTTGAAGTCCACAAGTCATAAAAGTGCCAAGGTTACCTACCACGGTTCTAGTTTAATCATTTCAATTAAAGTTTAAACTGCAGGTCTAAATTCTTTTCTGAAAGAGACACTGGTCAAGTTGAGGAAATTAATAGACATCACAGAACAAGACACTGACATTATTTTGGTGAGCTATAAAATGCCCTCATGCTTAAACAAAAGATAACCCATCTTCCTGTTTTAAGGACCAAGCATAGCTACAAAGTTTGTCTCATTTATTTTCAGATGGAAACCACAATTAGAAGTGGACATTTTGTTTATTTGTAATTTAGATTTATAAGGCTGTCCGACTCAACGCTGACTCTGGGTGGTGTACAGATTAAAAATAATTACCTAAAACAAACAAAGAAATAACATAAAAAAATAAATGTAGCAGAGGAACAGACATATAACCAAAGAGATACTGCACATCAGCTGGGCACACCCCAACCTATCCCAGAGCTTGAGGAAATACATAGGTTTTCAGAGATAATTTAAAAGCTTTTATGGGTTGGAAGAATTTAAATTTTTGAGCATTCCAAAGGGCAGGTATGTTTCCTACATCGCATCAGATCGGATTGCTTAATAGATAAGACACAATCTGTGCCTATTCTGTTGGATTTTATATGGTGGGCAGAAATGATAGGACAAAACTGGTCCCAGGAAGATAACCAGGTCATGAACGGTTTCATAAGTGATAACTAGCCTCCTGAATTGCATTCAGCAGTTAACTGATAACTAATGCAGCTAAAGTATGGAAGTGTTACAGGGTCACTGTTGTGTCCTGAGTCTGCGGAAGCAGGCTCGGGACGCTGGAACAGTCCAGGGCAGTTGCACAAGCTGCCCGGGACCAGACGGAGTGGCGCCGGCCCTGTGTGCATGCGCAGGGCGTGAAAGCACTCCGTAAATGTAGCAATTCTGCCCGGGGTTCTCTTGCTTGTTAAGAGAGGCCTGCGTGCCTCACAGAAGCTGACTTCGATTCTGTAAGCTCAATAAAGACTGTGTTGAAGGATGAACCTCGTCACTCCTTATTTCCTCAAAGGACATAAAAGTCACCTCTAACTGCTCATGTTTCTATGGATCATCAGCACACTGATGACGCCTGACCTCCGGTCAAGAAGTGACCTCACCCAGCAATTTCATGTAAAGGTTGAATAGAGCCCTGAGGCAACCCACAAATCACAGGCTCAGGCTGGACCTCTCTCCATCCGTCAACACCAAATGGAAGCAGGACAATCACAGCACAACTATAACGTCTTGTCCAGAAGAAGGTCATGATTGATACATTGACTGAGAATTCAAGAAGAACAAAGACAACTGTATCATTCCCATCCTAACTCCAACCAACAAGAGGATCCCCAAAGGTGCTTTTTCAGGAGGCAACTGGGCTTTCTTGTTTTTTCTTTGAAGACGTTTCGCTTCTCATTCGAGAAGGTTCTTCAGCTCTGACTGGATGGTGGGGAATGGAAGGATATATACTCTTTGCAGACAGCTGGTCATTTGTCTTCTTTTACAGAGTTGTTGAGGCCATTTGGAGGTTTATCTGTGTCCTCAGGGTTACCTGAGTAGTGCAAATGTGTGACCCCGAGGACACAGATAAACCTCCAAATGGCCTCAATGACTCTCTAAAAGAATGCAAATGACCAGCTGTCTGCAAGGAATAGAAATCCTTCCATTCCCCACCATCCAGTCAGAGCTGAAGAAGCTTCCCGAATGAGAAGTAAAATGTCTTCAAAGAAAAACAAGAAAGTCCAATTGCCTCCCGAAAAAGCACCTTTGGGACAACCATGACCTGGAAGATTGAGACTCTCCAAAGACATCAAGGGGATTCAATGCCGGGTCTGTTCTGTGTCTTGGCCTGAAAACTGACTGAAAATGATCCATTTTATCTGTCTCCTCAAGGGCCCTCTGAAGCCATGGTCTGACCCTTTTTTAAAAATCTTCCCCAAAAAGGGAATGCTAAACTGGATGAAAATGATCCAGAACTGTTGGATCAAGTGATGGCTTCTTGAAGAGGAGGCATGCCACTGACTCCTTCAAGGCAGGAAAAACCATCCGTCTCTTTCAAGGATGAATTTACCATCACATGTAGATGGTCACTTGTCACCTCTTATGAAGCCTTATACAACAAGAGACATGGCTCTAATAAACATGTGATTGGAGTAACAGTCATGAAGATCATTTCCAATTTCTCAAGAATCGTAGAATGGGACTTCCGGTTCCGGGTTGCAGTTCTCCTAGTCGTACGAAGAGACTTGTCTCCTTGTCGGCTAGCTTCCCTCCGCTGGTAGACCCTTATATGGGTCTAAAGTCGCCCTGGAGGGTGCGACTTTCGTTGAAGAGGCTTTGCTCAGCGGTGGAGGAGCGGCGGCTCCTCCAGCTGTCTGGGCCACTCTGAGGGCCGACGGAGAAGAAGATCGGCCAGTAAAATGGCCGATCACTTAGCCACTAGAAACCGCAAGTCAAAGAACACCGTGGTGAATCCGGGTGAGATCTTTCTTTTTTTTCCATCTCTCTTTATGTTTTTTTTTTGTTGCTTTTTTTTGCCTGTAAGAGCTTTGTTGGAAATATTTCCCTGGCTTGGAAAGGCAGCTTTTTCTCGTCTGGGAAGAAAGGCGAACAAAAGAATAGAACAAAGCCTTAAAAATTACGTTTCTTTTTCATACAAGTACATTTTGGGGTATTGGAAAAAACTCTTTTTTCTTCCTAAGAACTTTATTATTAGTCTATGTTGTTGTCTCTTTTTTTTTTGAGTATTTCTTCCTCTATTTTTCCCTGAAAAAATAGAAAAAAGGGAAAGGGAAAGAAAAGAATAAAAATGAAATGACTTTTGAAAAAAATTTTTATAGCTTACTGAGGACATCTACTGGCTAAAAGCTAATATTGCAATTGGAGAGGAGATAATTTCTTTATAAGAAAGTTAATTGGATGTTTGAACAGTTTTTTTAAAAATGGAGCTGCACTCACATCTAAACTGTAAACTTATTCCAGAAAAAATTTATGAGACTAAAGAGGAAATATGTGTTACAATGAAAGAGCTTACTACAGAATTAAGAGCCAGAATCTCTTCTTCAAACTTCAAAATTGACTTTCAGATTGCACCTGATTCTTCTATAAAACACTATAGAAGAAGAGGACTTAACTGAGAATAAAGAGAAATTGACTTTGCCTTATATGCAATTCACCTATGGTGTTGAGAATCAGAAAAAGCAAAGATTGGGACTTGGAATGTTAAAGCAACGAGACTTGATGGTTAAAAAAATCAGAGGGCCAATTCAGAGGCCAAGATGGTTCTCACTGATCCAAATCCTTCTACAAGCAACAAAGAGAGACTTATCAGTTGGAAAGGAAGCTTTGCTATGGAAACCTTCTTGGCATTTGAAAAAACGTAGAATAAGACTGAAAAAAAGAGTGAAAGTTAAAGTTCTATGTAATGGACTAAAGGCAATCTAGATTTACGGACTGATTTAAGGACCAAGATTATGAGTTAGATGTAAGAAAAATGGGCAATTAATGGAAGATATATAAAATTTACCTATATGAAAATTACTGATGATTTATTTGTTTGATGATTAATGAACTGAAATATCTTAAAATTTGATGTTATTTTGTTAGTTAAAAGAGATTGATTGATGGATTAGATAGCTTTAGGACAGATTAATATTTTAGCTTAAAAAGGAGATATTTTTAGGTAATGGATTAAAGGCAATTTAGATTTATGGATTGATTTTAGGATTAAGATTATGAGTTACAAGAAAGAGAAAAAAGGGGTGATTGATGAAATATATATTAAATGGTTTAAGAATGTGTTCTTTTTTTTACTTGCAAAAAATTATTATGTAATTTTGAGTTAATCTAATAAGATGATTTCTGTTTGATAAGATTGATGTTATTAGTTATGACAATTAATTGGATATGATTTGAACTATGTTTAATGGATTGAAAGAACTTAAGGTCTGATTTTTATTTTTATTTTATTTTTTTTGTCTGTTAGTTAAAAGAGATTGATTAGTTGATAGACTAGATACATATAGGATAGACTAATACTTTATTTTAATTAAGGGATATTAGTGGAAGAAGAATCAAATAAAATTTATGATAAAAACTAAGGAACTAGAATATATTTGGAAGGGATACCCGAATTGATAAAGTTTGTATTTAAAGTTAATTTGATCATGGTTGTATAAATTTTTAAAAGTGTTAGAAATAAGTATAGGTTGATTAAATTTAAGCTAGATTGAACTATTTTAAATAAATTATGTTATTTAAGGGAAAAAGAGAGGGAATACTAGAGGTATTGATTGAATTATGTATAAATGTTTTGTTTTTGGATGATTGTCTACCCCAACACCATGGTGTGCCTTGAGCACCTTGTTGTAAAAATAAAAAAACCAATAAAACTTATTTTTTTAAAAAAAAGAACGCAGAATAAGCAATTCTTAGTTAATAGGACAAGGTTGTGTCTTGATCAGTTTGTCAGGACCAGCCCGGTTGGTATCTAACTCAGAGTGGAACTAAGTGACTTTATCCATCAAATACTATGATAGTCTTGAAGTACATACTCAGCAACTATTAGTAAAACATGAGGAGGAAAGCAGGAATGCATTTGAGAAAGAAGATTATCTGACCTTGGTGCTCTTTGATATAAGATGGGAGGAAGGGGAAATGCTGTCAGACTTTTTGCTATTACACCTGTATTTATGGAGAATAAGTCTAATATTTCTGATGATGATGTTTTCTAACTTCAGATCATGTCACAACTGCCCCGAGACAAAAACCACATCTAGTATGTGACCACCTGTGAGCAGTAAGTCCTCAGTTCCCTGGGCTGGGTCCCTGGGGCCAAGATCTCCAGAGCCGCATCAAATTCTGTCATGTGAAGACAAGTCTCCCAGAACTATCAATCTTGGATAGTTGCCTAGCTCAATGACAGAGTTAAACAACTTAAGCAAGGATATCACTGAGTAGAAGAAAAAAACATTACAGCCGCAACAAACTCAACTGTTCCCTTGGGCTCAACTTCAGCCCCAGGGTTTCACATCCATTATCTGCGGCTCAAAAACTTTGAAAACCACTAGGGCTTCCTAGATGAGCTTTCTTTCTCCTCAGTGTTGCTCTTCCCAAACTGCTTTCCTTTCCCCTGGGGAAGAAGACAAGATCCGTTTCTCTTCTCCTCCTAGATAGGGAAAAGCATTATGGGAATGGGAGGGAGGTCTTCCTTACTACTACTGCCCTGGGCTCTGTGAAACATTTTCCCTCGGCCAATGCTAAACCTGCTGATATTTCATTTATTTATTTTTATCCCACCTTTATTATTTTTATAAATAACTCAAGGTGGCAAACATATCCAACACACCTTCCTCCACCTATTTCCCCCAAACAGCAATCCTGTGAGGTGACTTGGGGCTGAAAGAGAGTGACTGACCCAAAGTCACCCAGCTGGATGGCTTTCATGGTTTTACAGATAACTTTGAAAGCCAGAAGGGACTGCCCAGCAACATTCAAACAAGTGGCCAATTGCTTTCTCTCTGGCATACTATTCCCTCCAAAGAGCTGTGTGTGTGTGTTTTGAAATCCAGGATCCCATTCAAGCAACTAAAATGTTTGTTAGACGGACTTCACTGATTGCACTAGAACTTCTCTGTCAGTAAAGGGTTGTCTTCCGTTATTTCAAATGAATTCCCTTTAATATTTGAGAGAATTGACTATATTGAGAGAGTTCCTTTTGGGAGATAGGTAGCTTTATCAATTTAATCCATACGTAAATTGAAATGGGCATTTCCCATTAAAGCCTTCCTCGCATGTAAGACTGCAAGATGTACTGCTAATACTTAGGATTACAAGATTTAGTTGGGTTCCCGAATAACTGACTTTTTACTTTTTACTAGAGATACTAGAGATTCAGCCTGGCTACTAGCAGCCTAATTTCATTTTTTTCTCCTCCTGAAAACATTCAGTCAAAGAGTCTACCAATGGGATAAAACCAATTCTTGCTCTGAGTCTTTAACAGCACCCCACCTGCCCCAGTCCTTAAGTGTAGTCTCCATCAACAAAATATTGCCTATCCCATCTGTTTCTCCCCCCCCTACCCCACCCCATCCTTCAAATTGAGCTGAGTTCAGGCAAAATATGGAATACGACTGCTGATTCCTTCTTGGATGTTTTTCAACTTCTCAGTCTATTACACAGTATTAACCAAACCCAACACTGCTTAATCATCAAGCTCAGACAAGTCTCCTGCTCTCCTGCTCTACCCACTAAGTAGACCTGACCAAGGAACCAATTCACTGGAAGGCTAGAATTATTTTGACTGATGTCAACTATAAGGAGAGAAACTTGCAAGTCTGATCGGGCTCTACCCTGTTTCCTTCTTATAATCCAGAAAAATCAAAAGATGTTCTTGCTTCAGCTATTTCCAAAAGCAATCTCATTTGCTTTGGACTTAAAAATGCCTCAGCCTCTTTTGCCTAGGCAACAGTTGCTGCATATCTCTGACAAGGTCATCTGCTTTACTGCCTACTACACTTGAGACAGTGAACTAAACAGACTTTTACCAAGTAGGCTGATGCAGAAACAAATCCTTTTTCTCCATTGCTATATTTCCAATCTGGTCCTTACGGAAGGCACTTATTAGCACTGAAACGGAGCTGATCCGTGAAGACGGAATGAACAACCTTCTCTTCCTCTGTCGGTCCTTCCACTTGCTTGCAGTCTGGGTGGCTTATGACTACTACCGGTAGGTAAGTTGCTAAATACAAAGCTGCATTTCCCAAACATATTCAGAAATCAGCAAGCGCCTCAGCTCAGGAAAGTCAAGGCCTGTGTCTTTTTTCTTTTTCTTTTTAATTAACTTAAAAGGTTCAATGCATGCATATTTTTTTCACGGGTGTGATTAAAATAATGAAAATCACTTTTCTTTAAACAAAGAACATTTTAAAAAAAACATGGTAAATTCTGCAGGAAAAAAAAACCTCATTCATCTTCTTTTCAGAATCCTGATAAAAACAGCTTTTCTGTTTGTGTGATATATAAATTTAATCAGTTAAAAACTAATGCATTTCTACTTGATTGGGGCAACCTCTTTAGGGGTTTATCTTTTCTCACACCCTGAAACAATTACAAAAGCATAATAACTCATGGGGGGGTATTTTAAAGGATTCACAACAGAAACTCAACTGGTGAAGATTTTTTCTTTACTGTGCTCTCCCTGTTGAATTCCAAACTCGTAGGGCCGGGGTCCCCAACTCCCAATCCGTGGACCAGTACCGGGCTGCAGCATGCCAACAACTGGTCCGCACAAACAAGCAAAGCCCCATCCGCGGGATGAAGGCAGCTCACAAAACCACGCACTCTCCAGTCCACGGAGAGACCTCTCTCCACAGAACCGGTCCCTGGTGCACAAAAGGTTGGGGACCTCTATCCTAGGGGGAAAATGGTAGCAACATTTACCTGCAAGATGCCAGCTCAAGAACTGCGTAATAAAGCTGATTGCCCACAACTGCTTTCCTCATTTCCGTGACCCCCTTTCACCTGGCAGGATGGCAGAGTGAAAATCCAGCCTGCCCTGGCATCTAATCAACAGATATACCGATTCCCAGAGGCCAGAAATATAGAAGCGATCATGCCGAGTGGCACCTCTATCCATCACTAATAGCCAGTGGATTTACCTTTTTTAAAAAAAAAAAAAACATTTGTGTGGGATGATATAGTTGTGCAAGGTGTGAGCCACTTGAAATATTAGCATGGAGAAATGTCTTTGGTCAAGGAGAATTTGCAAGACCGTGGAACTGGTCCCTGAATAAGGGGGTAAGTAGGCAGTCATGTCCAATTTGCGAATGTCTGTCCTCTGGCAACTGGAAAACAAATCTCAAGAAGATTGTTTGGTCAGACCTCTCCATTCTTTGTTTTCTTTTATCAAGTAGCAGCCCAAAATGTCTGGCCTATGTAGGAGGCAGTGTTTCTGAGCATGGCCTGCAAGAATTCTGCTTTTATTCCTTTCGGCAGATTGGAAGGAAGTAGAAATTTAAAGCAGGTTCTTATCAGAAAGACATATGAGTTTAAGGAAGACCAAAAGGGAACGGCCAGCTGTTAA
This sequence comes from Bothrops alternatus, assembly GCA_034064705.1. Classification (NCBI taxonomy): domain Eukaryota; kingdom Metazoa; phylum Chordata; class Lepidosauria; order Squamata; family Viperidae; genus Bothrops; species Bothrops alternatus. The sequence continues at coordinate 6,311,171 of JARGCV010000080.1, forward strand.
CAGGCGATAAGGCCCAAACTCCTCTTGAGGCAATATTTTTATGACAGCAACTGAAAATGCACACACTAGTTGCATGTGTTCAAGTGTTCAAGAATTCTTTATCAGGCAAAACGATTCAAGTAAGAAAAATGGACAGAGGGCAGAAGTCAAATTGGGTCTTAATGTTCACGGTGTAGATTTGGCTTTCACTTCTACCGCATTTCCTCTCCTCCTTTTTGTCCTCTGGATTTTTAATCACCTTGATTAATGAAGAAAACATTGAAACTTGAAAGCCTGAACATACACAGCATTTGGTACTGTAGATCTTCAGGTGGAGAATAAAGATGTGCCTTTTGGATTTTTGTTTTCCTCCTAGCTAGCCTGTCTATAGTACTATTGTTTTTCACATACAGTACCGCTCTAAGCAATACTGAACAAGCCACAATGACTTGGCATACAATTAAACAAAAGTCATTCTAGGCATATATACAGTTTCAAATATTAGTTCCTTAAAAAATCCTAATGAAATTGATTGACAATGTATTTTCCCCCTAACCATAAGAATCAGATGTATGTATAACTTTTGTTGCAGTGAACATAGTTTATAAAATGGAATCATGATTATCAGCCTTAAATCTGACCAAATAGATTTGTCTCCATCTTTCTGCAGCAAATGAAAGAGAAATTACTTTCTCAGTAAACAAATTATTTTCACTAGCAGTAAAAATAGAAAGAAAGAAACCACCAATTTTCCATAGAGTAAACCAAAAGTGGATGCAACAAAGGGAGCAATTCAGATATTGCCTTTTTATAAAAATGACACCGATAATGACCATTGTGTGCAAGAGAAGAGATTGGCCCTCAGTACAAATGCAGTATCTTTAATCATACATTATTGTACATTTGCTAGAACATTTCGATCTTCCTTTCCCAGAATGATTAAAAATCAGACAAACAGCATTCATGAAAATGAATTGCCATGCTCCGATTTTTCAGAACATGATATGCAGGAGCGTGTTTTTAAAGATTAACAACGTTGAAAGTATTTTGTTATGCAACAGGTATGTTTTGATTTGATTTTTAAATCAAGCTCCAGCAAAAAAAACCCTAGTCCTTAGGTTATTTTTTTAAAAGAATAAACACAATACAAACTTTGACAGAAAAAAAATAAGTAAAGAAAAATAAGGAGGACAAAATGCAAAGAAAGGAAAAGGAGAGGAGAGGTGAGAAGAGGGGAGGTGTTGAGGAGAGAAGAGGGGAGGGGAGGGGGGAGAGGGAAGAGGGGCGAGCAGAGCAGGGCATGGCAGGGCAGGAGAGAAGAGGAGGCTCACAATCTAGGGACCTTTGTCCTCCACTAAACTGTGGCCCTCCTAATGTTTACAAACATAGTTGTACTGATCTAGAGAAATAAAGGAGAGTTGGAGAGTCCTGAAAACCTATGGAGGAAGAACACACACAAGAAAGATCAAGAGTTCCACTCACAACCAGAAATTCCTTGAGATGGCTCTCAATATTTTTGCTGTAGATGGTGAAGAGGGCAGCCGACACCTGGATGATAGCTTTGGCAAGGCAGTGGATATTATTCCTATAACCTGCAGCAAAGAGATAGCAAGAGTTGAGTTCAAACAATATAGTGGACCACGGTACCCTTAGTAATGATGGACATCATACAGCTATTTGGTTTTGCCCAAAATACTAAGTTGGGAGGGGGCAATATTTCAGGGCCTGAGGATATAACCAAACCTCCTAACAATCTAAAAGGCTGCAGGAGGTCATTTGATGATGATCTTCCCCTTGTGTCAGTACAGATAGTCCTTGATTTACAACCACAATTGAGCCTAACATTTCTATTGTTAAGTGAGAAATTTGCTAAGTGAGTTTTGCCTCAGGTTACGACTTTTCTAGCCACATTTGCTAAGTGAATCAGTGCAGCTGTTAAGTAAGTAACCCGGTTGTTAAGTGAATCTGGTTTCCCCCATTGACTTTGCTTGTCAGAAGGTCGCAAAATGTGATCACGTGACACCCCCCCCGAGGACGCTGCAACCGTCATAAATATGAACCAGCTGTCAAGCATCCAAATGTAAATCGCGTGACCCTGGGGATGCTGGAATGGTCATAAGGGTGAAAAATAGTCCTAAGTCACTTTTTTCAGTGCCGTTGTATCTTTGAATGGTCACTAAATGAACTGTTGTAAGTCGAGAACCATCTGTAAGGTTGTAGAAGTTCTTTGCATTTGTTTCGAGAGGGATCTTCCTGGACTGCAGAAAGAATTCTAGGTATTTTTGCAAAATTAAAACCATATTCTGCTCTGTCAAGTGGACTTTAAAATTTGAGGGAGCACCTGTACTGTAAGCTTACAACAGTAAGCTCTCAACAATGCAAGGATGTTTCCCAATTTACCTGTCTCCGTAACGCAGTTACAATCCTGATCTTTGGCTGCTTTTGCTAAAGAAAGGGAGTGGCCAATGTCATCTGCTAAAAATTGTAATGCTCAGGCAGCATTTCAGAACTTTAACAATTGCTCGGACCAATGTGACCTAATTCAAAGCTATCCAATGAACTTCCATGGTACAGCCAATGAGGGACAAGGAAGGAGGAGTAAACTTGGCTTCAAACTCAAAAGAAACTCAACTTTAGACATATAATTAGAAGTGTTCAAATCACCATCATAAAAATTATATTATGGCAAGGGGACATCAAACGCTGGAAGTAGTCCAGAGCTATCTCTGACTATATGATTGCCTAACACTGATTCTTAGTGCAAGCCTTTTCAGCTGCAGCCAGCAATATTTTTCATGCTAAGCTTACTCCCTAACCCTGGTGATCCCAGATAAAAAGGCTGTACTTTGGGCTAAGATCTGCCTCCTCGTTTGCTTAGCCTTTAACATATTGGAAAAGAGATGCTGAACTGCCCCAAGGACTGGTTCCATTCCCTCTCATGCTACCAGGGAAGGAGAAGGGAAATCTCATTTCATCCACCATCTGGCCATCACTTTCTCCAAACAGAGGCCTGGTTCAACCAGAAGAGGAATTAGCACCTCAGGTATTCTCAGGTGGCAAGATCTACAAACATGATTTTTTGTTTTAGCTGGTCCCTATATGTGAATCAGATCCTGCTGGCATCTGTGACGGAGAAGGGAACAAATTAAGTGAGGAGAAATGTAGCTGCAGGAGCTGCTATACTTGCAGTCTCAGAGCATAGACAAAGCTTAACTATTATGTAGACCTCAACCTAGATCCAGTCATCACATTGGACTGTGTTTTGAGTATTATATTAAGTATTCCCCAATTGCTTATCTCATTAGATCTGGCAAGAGAGGCATGCTACAGGTCCTGTTTCTCAGAGAACTACGCTTGGCAGCCCGAGGAGGTGGGCCTTCTCTGCTGTGGTAGCCATCTTATGGAACATTCTCCCCTCAGAAGTGAGGACAGATCCGTCCCTTCTTATTTTCTGGACTTCAAAACCTGAGTTTGTCATCAGGCCTGGCAGTCTCAGGGGACTTGTGACATCTAGAGATGCTATGTTGCTGACTGAATCTCTCTCTATCTCTCTTTCTCTGTTCGTGTGTGTGTGTGTGTGTGCAATATGACTGTGTTTGACATGTTTATTGCTTTAATAGGGGTTTTTTTGCACACAAGTCACTTCTTGTGAGATGGGCAGCCATATAAATTTGATAATTAAATAAATATGCAGGCAAGCAAGCTTATGTCTTCTACAACTTGCTGCCATAATCCAGGCAACCAGTAGATGGCAATAAAAAGTCACTTCTGGCTTCCTGGATTTTTGCATCTTAGACAGCGGTAGGGAAGCTGCCCCAAGTCAGGATAAAGATTGTGTTTAAATTGCTACAACTTGAGTCAAAAGTTAACATGTGATATAAACCAGATAAGACAGCAAACAAATATATTAGCAGACATTTGGAGACGTTGCTCCATGCTGGTATTATGTCTCTTACCATCTATCTCAGTGAGGTAAATAGAGGAAGGATCCGAGATCAGGAGTGGCAGAGACACAGCTATGAAGACTAGAAGCAAGCAGGCTATCTTGTAGTCTTCCTCGGGGGATGAGCTTTCTATCAGAAAGACAAAAAGGATGGTGTACACCAAGAGATTTCAGAAATAAGTCTGATTTACACTGGCAGTTTTGTCTCCAGCTCAGCTGCTCAGAAGGCTTCCCCCCCCCAAGAAGGGGGGAAAAACAAGGAGGGGAGAATTAAAAAAAATGTATGGTAGTTCTGACAAACCAATAAATTAACTGATGGAAGGAGCTGGCTAGCTGAACAGAACTGAGACTGCTCAGCTCTGCTTCAATCAGCACATGTGCATCATAAAGAAATAAATAAAAAGACACTACTAGAATAATGGGTGGTGGGATGGAGGATAGGAAAGGAGAGGAGCAAAAAAAATCCCATAAGTTCTACACATCTCATTATTGTTCCTTAAACTGAGAGGGAGACCAATGTATCTCTCTGGTGCAGATTATATATATATATTTGTAAGCATGTATATGCAAGAAGAAAGAGAAAGCTGATTTGATTCAGTTCATAATACGATATAAAATGAATATCAACATTGTCCTCTTCAGGCCTCATTAATCCTTAATAGGCCACCATATTATACAGAGCAAAGCTGGGTTCACAGGCCCTGCCAAACTTTAATGTGGATTGTGCTTTTTGAGACAATGTGTAAACCCACTCATTTAAAACCTCAGGTTTTTTTCTTAATGCCTGTTTAACAAACCATAGTTTACCCAAGCATGCCATTGCACTATATGTGTGTGGGGGGGGGAATTCTTGGGAATGTAATTATTGTGACAGGAAGAGATGACTTCGACTGAATGGTGCCACATAACCATGGTTTCTTTTTTTTTTAATGAAAAAATTCTTTTATTAAAACAATCAGCATTGAACAAAAAATCATAGTATGCATCAATCATCATAGCACCTGATATACATCACTAAGTATTAATCTTTATAGTCGTCTGGTTTGGTAAACATTTTTCACTCCGCACATCAAGCCTCAACTAAACGCCTGTTACAATTTATTTGCTTGGTGTTTCTCTTGCAGGAAGAGGAAGGAAGCAAGCTTGCTGGGAGTCGCCCCAGGCAAAAGCAAGATGCAAAACATACTACAACGAAGTCACAGTTTCAGCTTGAAGCTAGCATGGCAGACACCAGGCAAATCATAACTTGCTTAGTTAATACAAATATTATACATCTCAGTAAAAAGGAAAATGTTCAAGACAATTCAGGTAGCAAGAAGATGGCAGTCCCGATCTACCAAATTCACAGTTTTGCAGGTCATTTTGAAACAGAGATGATCTGCCTATAATTCTTTACATCCTCATGCAGAGAAGAAATGCATACGCAACTGCAGCATCAGATATTGCCCTTAGTTAAACCCTTTCCAAGAACCATATTAAGCATTATCCTTACGCAAAATGTCTTTATTTTCTGAGAAAGGGTCACAAAATTGCATGCAAGCTTTCAAATTACTCTCCAGAAATTTTCACTGAGAAAAATGGGATGCTTAAGCCATGGAGTCTGCATTTCCAGATGGACTGGAAAAAAGCCTGCAGACTTTCACATTAGGTTCAGTCAGGTCTTGAGGCAATTTGGGATTGCATTAGGGACCCTCCTAAAAGCTGGAGGGAAGTGAAGAAAACACAAACAGAAGCAGCAGAATGCAACCTCCAAGACCTGCAAGTGGACATCGGCCACTGTCCAGAGGCTACCATACAGGAACAAATCGTGCACTACAAGGATCGTTTGGAAATGGGAGAAACTTCAAACATAATTTACCAGATTCCCTGCATGGATTGCTCCTGCAGCTGTGTAGGACAGAGGGGGAGGAAGCTAACCACCAGACTGCGAGAATAAGAGTGAGCTGTTAAAAGGAGACCCGAATTCATTGGTAGTCTCACACTGCAAGGAACAAGGACAGGCATTCAACTTCGCAGCTACTAGAAGATTGTTGGCCGAATAGGAACAAAAATAGCCAGGGAAATGATTGCAGCCTGGGAAACAGGTTCCTTTCAGTCAACAGGAGTGCTGATTTACCACCAACTTACCAGGTACTTCGGAGCTGAGGGGGCATTGGCACAAGGAAGTAGCAATCAATGATTTAATAACCAGCCATCAACACCCTAATTAAGAACTAGAAGCTACATATAACCAAGCATCATATAAACACAACAGCCCAGTGCACATATTCTGGAGAGAGAGAAGTTCCCTGATGATGGGCTCCAGTAGAAGCCCGACAGCTTAGGGATCGGCAATTTTGGCTCCTAGGAATTCTGGGAGTTGAAGTCCACGAGTCATAAAAGAGCCAAGATTGCCTACCCCTGGCTTAGAAGAATAAACCCAGGGCTTTTTTTCTCATAGAATGCCCAGAACGGAGTTCCGGCACCTTTTTTGGATGGAACCTTGTAGGATAGGCAAGGCGGGTTGTATGACGTGTGTGAGTTCTGGCACCTTTTTTTTTTTTTTTGAAAAAAAGCACTGAATAAACCTATAACTCTGGTAACTGACTCAGACTGGACCCGGCATCATTATCCTGCGTCATGTATATTTACCTTCATTTGCAGAACACAAACTGTAATAAATCTTCATTTTTTAAAAAAAAAATCTAAACCAAGAAAGTTCTAGAACAGGGATCAGGAAATTTTTTCCTCAGGGTATCAAAATGAAGGACAGAACAAGGCTGTTGCCAGAAGCTGGCTTAGGTGCAGTAAAGAGGGGCACAGTCACTGTCTTTTTGTTGGCCACTGATCGAATGACAGGAGGACTGTAGTTTTGCTTAGATACTTTCATGATATGAAAGCAGCAGTCTTTCTGTGGAGAAAGCAGGGTTTATGGGCACACCAAGAAGCTGCTGGGTCTCTGCTCCTTTTTTCCTCGCCACCAGGTGAGCCGTTGCATTCACAAGATGGAATATGAAATGGAACATTCTTTATTGGCCAAGTGTGATTGGACACACAAGGAACCTGTCTCTGGTGCATAAGCCCGCAGATCAAAGATGCTGCTTTTCATCTCTGACCTACGTTGCAGCAAAGGAGGATGAAAAATAGACCGCTGGTCATAGAATTAATCTGCTGATCAAAAGAAAAGTATGCACTTCCATAGCAATTGAATTTACTTATTGTAGCAGTCTAGTGCAAGTGGCAACTCCACTCTGATCCCCTCTACCCAAATTATCTAGGTTTTGAAAATAGGAAAGAGAGAAGAAAATAATTTTTTTTTAAAAAAATTGCTCCTAATGTCTAATATCTGTTAAATATGTTAGTACCAATGAAGGAGAATATTTGTAGCTCAGGGTTGAAATGAAGGGTCCTTGGTGCTCTCTGAGCTTGCTGGTTTACTTGCAAGAAAACAAGCAAGCTCAGAGAGCACCAAGGATCCCTCAAATATATTAGTTCCCCATTAGACATGAAGCCAGCTGATAACCTTGGGCCAGTAACTTTTTCTCAGAATTAGGAAGGAGGCCATGGAAAATCACAAGGGACTTGTCCAGGCAATCCCCACAAATCTAACATGATTGAACGGAAGAAGAAAAAAAAATCTCTAAGTACGAGACTGCATACATCTCATCCACAGAGATGTTCAGAACCAATAAATACTATTTATTACACATACTAGACTGCCCCTGCCAACTGAGAAAGACACAGGAAAAAATGCTGGCTAGCTGCATTTTCTTCGCACGGATCTGGCAGTGGGCCTTTTCAGTACAAACAAACCAGCAATTGCATCCAAGCAGTGACAGTTCCTGGAGACAAGAGATGAAATATTTTTGCCGGGTTGATGCTCAGCTTAGAGAGATTCCCTAAAAGAGGGTCTTTCCCAGCGCTAGATGATACAGGATCTTCCTGTATCATCTAGGCAAGTTTCCAGATAGGGGAATCTTTCCCAGTGCTGGGAAAGATGTCCTATCTAGAAACTTGCCTAGATGATACAGGACGGCATGCTGCAGCCCTAGACTTTTATCTTAATGGAGCAAGACAGACAAATGTTAGTAAGCTGTATCCTTACCTTTTTTCAGGTTGCATAGTGCAGAGACCAGGGCTGGGTCAATGTCACAGGGGAGCCCTGCAGCTGTGGCCAGTTCAAAGATGCTCAAGGTTACCTAAAGAGAATGGCAGAACCAGGTCTTATGAGAGGGACAGAATTGCTGCTGGACTTTGTTCCCTTTTTTTTCCCTCTTTCTTATAACGTTCCCTGTCAACATGGTGGACCTGGTCTATACCTCATTAAGCAAAGAACATGGTAGAATTCCTGTAACTGTATTACTTCTGACTGCAGGTGGGCCATATCATTCTCCTGTATTGCTAGAAAGAAAGCAACATAACTCTTCATAATTAAAACAAAAACAAAAAGATCAGGTATCTTCACCTCTCATTGGTAGGTTTTTGTTTTGTTTTGTTTTGTTTTACAAAAAATGGATTCACACTTTTTATAAAATCAAAATAAGGTTTGTTTGGTTTTGGTGTAAGTTCAAACCAGAGTAAAATTGAATCTGGTTTACTTAAAGGAAATAAAAAAAATGAGACCCAGGAAAATGAGAACTTCAGAACTTTGCTATTTCATTTCCACTTCATGCTATTTAAATTTTTTAATTATAATAAATGTACACATGTGCAAAACTTATATTTGACACTCAGTGATTTCCTACACATTATAGCTCTGGCTGTAGGAAACAAAAAGACTCATGGTGTAATGACACTACATCACAAATGGAGATTTGATCGGCATCACTAGCTGGCTTTTTGTCATTGAGAAAACACTTCACCTCACACTAAGATGAAAAGGAAATATTAGATAATTCAACATTGTTTTATCCACGGTTAATCTAAGACAGGACACAAGACAGGTTGTCTCTATTGCTCCATCCTTATTAGTCCTTTGTCTCAGTAACGTTTGTAGATTCAGGAACAAAACCAATGAAGCAAAGCAGCAGGAAGCAAAACCGGAGATATTCGTAGTAATTGCTGAGGTAGACCGAAAATAAAACGTCATGTAGGTCAGTACTATTTTTACTATAAAACTATAATAACAGAGGCTTGCAAGACTGAATGTACCCTCCCCACCCTCCCCCATCTTCGTGAGAACTAGGGAGAGTCTCATTTACTCAGGTTACATTCCTGCCCTGGACATAGTCCTCTTTTATCTGACCATTTTCTTAGTCCTCCTATCCTTCCAGGCCATTCTCCCTTTCCTCTACAGTAATCAAATATGTGTGGCTTTGTAATTTTATCAAGAATCAGCCCTCTAAGAAGTACCAAAGGGGCAAACATTCAGACTTCCAGGCCTATTGTGGAGTTGGGGCTGAGCAGAAAGTCTTGCCAACTCACAGTTTGTCCACAATTCATGACCAAAAATCCTGTTGCTCAATGAGGCACTAAATCAATCGTTTGACTGGGTCTTTAAAATGCATAAAGCACTTCTGCCATAAACTATCCAAAGTGATCCACCCATTCGGCAATAAAATGCTAGCATAATATCCACAAAACTACTGTATGTTATACAGTGCTTTACAAGAAAATATTACCCAAAGAAAATAGAATGAAGGCAATCCATGACCCTGTCATCCCAGTTCAAAATCTAATAGATATTATTCAAACAACCAGACTTGGGCAAAATAAAGCTGGGGCCAAATCTCTGATAAGCGACTCAGGAGTCTCTGTGCAACCAAGTGAGTTATAAAAGTAAAGAAGTTGCTTGTAGTGTGTTGACCTTTGCTTTGGAAAATACGTCAGTGCAGTGTTAGAAGAAAAGATGGCAGCTAAAAATCAAGCTATCAACATAAGTGCCCTCACAAAGTGCAATAATTATAGCAAGAGAAGAAACAACATTGGAGAGAAGCCAAGTGTGATACTGATCTAGAGAAGACTATAAACATAGAGGACCTTGAATCGAGGTTTGAAGAAAAATGCAATGGAAGCGGAAGTATCAACACTTTCTTCCATACATACACATGCTCCTGCCACACTGTCTTCCTCCGTTACACTTTCCTAGATTGAAGTCTTCATAAAACTTCTTTGCATTGTCATTTATTGACAACAGAAATTAAGGCAATTAATACAGTAGAAGGTTCTCAAATCAGAGGAGACACCCATGCATAAAAGATAGATTAATGACGTTTCTTTTTACTACACCCTACGGAAGCCCCTTCATTTATTTAACCATCATATCTATGGAGCTTCTCAGTCATCCAGGTCATGGTTGTCCCAAAGGTGCTTTTTCAAAAGGCAGCTGGACTTTGTTTTTCCTTGAAGATGTTTCTCTTCTCCTTCAAGATGCTTCTTCAGTTCTGGCTGAATGGTGGAGGATGCTAACAACCAGATGACTGCAAGGAATATAAATCCTTCCATCCTCCACCATTCAATCAGAACTGAAGAAGCTTCTTGGGTGAGAGAAACGTCTTCAAGGAAAACAACTGTATGTTATACAGTGACTACTGTACGTTATACAATGCTTTACAAGAAAATATTACCCAAAGAAAATAGAATGAAGGCAATCCATGATCCTGTCATCCCAGTTCAAAATCTAATACAGGTATGTCAAACTCGCGACATCACGTTACGTCACGCGACGTATCGGAGCTTTTTCGCCATTGCCGGCAATGGGGTGGGCGTGGCTCCGGTATGATGAAAAAGCAGCTCTGAGTTTAAACATTATGGCTGCTTCTTTCTTTCCTCGCCTTCCAACCTACTTCTATTATAAATCCCCAGTGATCCTTGCTTTCAACCACTATACAATTTCTAAGTTCTTTGGCCACAAAGATCTAGAATACTGTGCTGCTCTACTTAATATGCTCTATCTGGTTTGTATTAAATGGTGAATATATTCATAGAGCAGAAGGAAGAGTGGCAACAATTTATATCTTTGATTTAAATAAATTCAAGCAAATTCTCAACCTTGAGAGAAAGCAAAGATGGCATCCTATTGTACTTTTATTACCCTAAAATTCCTCCTTTCATGATACAATTGTCCTCTCCACACTTTGCATGTAACCATGTGATACCCATCACACACATACACAGAGCTCTCTAAATAGGGAGGACTTCAGAGTGACCCAGGATAGTATTTCTTCAGGATGAAGTCCTGAAGGTTTACCGCATCCAGGAAGAGATACAGTTTTTAATTTCAATTTTAATGTAGATTCATTATATTAATTCTCCCAATGCCTTGTGCTGAAGACGTCTTATAAAAGTAAGTGCCTTGTGCTGAAGACGTCTTATAAAAGTAAGGCAAATAATGTGTTTGTACTTTCTTACTGCCCATGTTGCTTCCCTACTGCACAAATACAAGATTGAGTGGGAAGAGGAAACAAAATAGATGTGGTTAATTCAGGATCAGTGAAAAAAACAAAACACAATTTCCCCCATTAGATTTGCTCAGGCAAGACCGTGCCCCTCTAGGATGCTACTTCAGTTCCCTGTATCTCGATCTTCCCAGAACCTAGTCTCCACAACTACAGCCAAATGCAATTTCTTTTCTTTGAGGAGGAAGAAACATGGTCCTTCGGGCACAAAGGCTGCCTGCCTGCTCACCTGCCTTGTGGCAAGGCCACTTTGCATTCCTGCTGCTCTATCACTGAAATAGGGCCACTGACTCTCTCTAAATGTATGAACTGGATTTAAATTTTCAGTTACTTCCAAAAGCCAGAAGGGAGAAGAGAGGAGAACAGGAATTAACTGGCTGTGAAAGTCGTCTGCTGGATTTCATGTAAAGCTGACAGAGAAGGCAGCTGGGGGCTAAAGAAAGTATTAAAACATTTACGGTTGTTTAAAGCGGAACAGGTCGGCTCCTGCTACCGGTACCTTATGCCCACTCTATCAAGCATCTCTATGATATACACAAGCTGATTTAAGTGAAGAGGCTTATGAATGACAGAGCATCCACACCCCCACCCATTGAAGCAGCCTGTAGCAATTCAGCACTCTTGCAGCAAACATGGGGACTTATTTCTACAGATTCTTTTCCAGTTCTTAATTCCTGGCTGTTGGTTATATTCTGTTTTCTATAGCTAATACAAGATTAGATAACTTTGTAGACTGGAAGGGTATCCTTGTGCCAAGAACCCAGAGCAAATTAAAATGAGAGCCCCTTTCATCTTCTTGGAAACAAATAAAAGAAAGACTATCTCACAGCTGCGAGGCTCAAAAACATATGGCCCACTGTGTGCTTCTCACCATTGTGTGTCCTGAAATAAATAAAACCATTGTGAAATCACGTGTCCTATTAAGCCATAATTTATTAATCAAATCAAAACCAATACAGAATTAATACAGATGAACAAAGTAGTTTTCACCTGCTTGGACCATTTTTGGCTGTTTTCCTTACTCTTATCATGATGCAGTTCTGAGCTGTTAGAAGTCTGGATAGAAAACAAACCAGGAATAAGGTTGAAAGTTGCAAATAGTGTGCTCGGCTTATATGTCACACCAAGCTACAATTATAATTACATTCAACAAATCACAGTTGCAAATATTGCTTTTACTGATTCTGTTTGCATATTGTGTTAAGAGAAAAATAAGGAAGTCTGCATTATGTGTAAATATCTTCTCTTTGGAAATTTCAAACCAGAGCATTTTAAATGTTGGTTCCCCAAATGCTTGGTTTCCAGCTATCCAGTATCACATAATAACATACCCGCTAAATATATTAAAACAATCAATCTAAAATCAATCTACTTACAGCCACAATTGGAATCAGAAGTTTTATCACTAAGTGAGGTGGTCATTAAGGGAGTCATGCCTGATTTTACTACTTTTTTGCGACAGTTATTAAGCAAATCAATCAATCAGAATACAACTGGAAGGGACCTTGGAGGTCTTCTAGTCCAATCTCCTGCTCAAGCAGGAGAACCTATACAATTTGAGACAAATGGCTGTCGAGCCTCTTCTTAAAAGCCTCCAGTGATGAAGTACCCACAAGGTCTGAAGGCAAGTCATTCCACTGGTTAATTGTCTTCATTGTTAGGAAGTTTCTTCTTAGTTCTAGGTTGCTTCTCCCCTTGATTAGTTTCCATCTACTGTTTTCTGTCTTGCCTTCTGGTGCTTTGGAATCAAAGCACCAGAAGGCAAGATGGAGTAATCAGATCATGTGATTTAGAATCGAAAATCAGAAATCAAATAATGTGAATCAGCTTTCTCCATTGACTTTGCTTGTTGGAAACTGGCTAGGAAGGTCACAAATGGTGAGCTAGGATGCTGCAACCATCATAAATGCCTGCCAGATAAATGCATGATTTAAAGGGGATCCAGTCACACTTGAAAGGTTGAAGCCTGAAGGGTGGGCCAAAAGTTCCCCATCCATAACATAAAGGCTTCTTCCATCTAGCCAGCGGTTCTCAACCTGTGGGTCGCGACCCCATTTGGGGTCGAACGACCATTTCACCGGGGTCACCAAGCACCGCAGTCCGCCATTTTTTTTGTCAGCCATTTTTTTTTGGTCGGCCATTTTTTTTCCTATCACGATGCGGGACGTCGCGCCGCGCATGTGCAATGCGCCCCGTCACGCTGCGCATGCGCGGTGCAGGCCCGCCATATTTTTTTTTTGGTCGGCCATTTTTTTTTGGTCGGCCATTTTTTTTCCTATCGCGATGCGGGCCATCGCGCCACGCATGCCCGGTGCGCCCCGTCGCGCCGCACATGCGCGGTGTGCCCTGTCGCGCCGCACATGCGCAGTGGAGGCCCGCCATATATTTTTTTTTGCGCGATGCGGGCCGGGGTCGCGCCGCACTTACGCGGCGCGTGCCGGGGTCAAGCCCCAGAAAAGGTTGAGAACTGCTGATCTAGCCCTTTTGAAAAAGGAAAGGGCACCCCAAAGCCATTTTTATGGCACCATGGAACTTTACCTGATAATGTGTGTGTGTGATGGTGGTGGGGCTTGAAAGAGGCTTAATGTTTTTCTTAGAAAGATAACCAGCCGCTCATTCCCCTCCCCGCCGCCGCCAAATAACTCCCAGAAAGAATCAGCACCATGCTGAGATCCCCACATAGTACTTTCCAGTATTTTATTTATTTATATCCCTCCTTTTGTTATTTTTATAAAATAATTCATAAATTCATAATTCATAAAGCCATATAGTTTCAATTGGGAAAATGTGACAATCTTAGACCAGGCCAAATCTAAAAATGCCAGGGAATTTCTAGAAGGCTGACACTCTGACAAATCAGCCATCAATAGACACATTAACAACATCTATAGACTATGCCAGTGATAGCAAACCTTTTAAACCGAGTGCCCAAACTGCAATCCAAAACCCACTTATGTATCGTCGGGTGCCGGGTGGGCATGGCCCATTGGGTGGATGTGGCTGCGGTGGTAACGGCAGACTGGGTGGATGTGGCCCATTGGGTGGGTGTGGCCCATTGGGTGGGCATAGCTGCGGTGGTAATGGCAGACTGGGTGGGACTAAAAAGTTCAATCAATCAATTCCAACTTTGCAAGATTTTTTTTCCTCGCGAGAAGTTGAAATTGATTGATTGATTGAACTTTTTTTTTTTGCACACGGCAGTGGAGGCCTAAAGTGAAAAGGTTTTAGAAAACCCAGCTGAAGGCCTAGGACTGGGTCGACGGCGTGCGTGCCCACAGAGAGGGCTCTGTGTGCCACCCATGGCATGCATGCCATAGGTTCGCCACCACGGGACTATGCAAAAGAGACAATCAACCAACCCCAAAGAGAAAAAGACTCCAGCACTTCTTCACCAGTAATCAGCATTCAGATCAGCATAGAATAGATTAATTCTAAGGTCAACTTCAGACCAGCCATCAAGTAAGCAATACGCCAATCAAGAAACTGCCAAAGAGCCATTAGTAAATAGCCTAACCAAAGAATCCCTAAGACCGCCCCCACCCACACAGACAGAATATAAACTCACAGCAAACAGCACTCCTTACTACCACTGATGATGTTACCTAGTTAGGGTAATGAAACATCTGCAAGTAAACAAGCAAGCTCAGAGAGCACCAAGGAACCCTCAAAATAATTCAAGGTGGCAAACATATCCAACACACCTTCCTCCTCCTATTTTTCCGCACAACGACAACTCTGTAAGGTGAGTTGGGCTGAGACAGAGCGAGTGGCCCAAAGTCACCCAAGTGGCATTCATGGCTGAGACGGCACTAGAACTCATGGCCTGGTTTCTAGCCTGTTGCCTTAAACCAGTAGACCAAACTGGTTCTCAGTATTAAAGTGTGGCTCCTGGTTATCGGTCCTGGCACAAGTAAAAATGGCTTGCTTCAATTCCTGCAAATGCCTCCAGAATGCACAATCTGCCTGGGATCCACCTGTGCTTCCCTTGTTTCTGGATGGCTCCCGATAGCCTGTGATTTGTGCCTTCATTTTTCATTCAGAAGAAATGTTCAACAGTTCAAATTTCTTTCTTCCTGTATTCACACTTACCAGCTGGAAATGGGAAGTCAAGATTCCTTCTGTTTATTCATAGGAATCCCACTACTACCGTAGTAATGATTGCAATTAAGTCTAATACAGTGGGGGGAGGGGGGGAGGTAGGCTGCAGAGAACAGCACTAATTAGTTAAGCTATGAATTTAAATCAGTTTCATCATTTACATTCTTCATGTCCACTCTGCCCACTGCTGCTGTCCTTATCAAGGCAATAGAGGGACAAGAACAGGGCTGTACTTAATACCATAGTGAATATCTGCCCCAGCTTGACTAGGCCCAGACCAAGAATATGCATTCAAATGGAGTGCATACGGAAAGAAATCCATGACATTCAGACAGTTCCTGAATTTCAGAATTCTTTCAAATTACAAAATGCAAGGTGGTGCCATTGTGAGCAATCTCCTAAAATGGGAGCCTCTATGCCAGAACACAAAGGAATATTAGGTTTGTTTGCCAATTTGAATTATCTCAAATGTGCCTTTTTTTTTTTCTTCAAAAGGCAACTGCACTTTTTTTTCCCTTGAGGAAAATCTATCCTTCCATTCCCCCTGCCCTCAGAACTGATGAAGCTTCTTGGATAAGAAGCGAAACATTTTCTTCTTCTTCTTCTTCAAGGAAAAAACAGTCCAGTTGCTTATCAAAGAAAGAGAAAAAAGCACCTTGAAACAACTATGACCTGGATGACTGAGAATCTCCACAGACCCCTTGAGTTATTTATAAAAATAAAAAGGCGGGAGAAAAATAAGGAAAACAACGTGGACAAATGGTTCAAAAGAACAATTGTAGTTTTAATATATATATTCCTGATTTTCCTTTTTTTAATTTTAATTTTTGTTCACTTATAAAATACGAAAATACAAAAGTAAATAATAAGGAACAAAGGTAAGAGAGAGGAAGAAAAAAGAAGCATGGAAAAGTGGGGGAAAGGGAAAAAAAGGAATTGACTTCCGACTCCCTCTGTTGCAGTAAAATAAGGCATTAACATCGAACCTCAACTTTTTACATTTCTATAATAGTATAAATTAGCCAAATCAATCTAATCAGTAAAACTCAAAATCAAAGTGTAATTTTTTTCCACTTCAAGCACAAAGTCCAGAAGCAGTTTCCAAGTAGAAACAAAAGTACTTATATTCTCGTCTTTTATCAAAACAGTCAATTTAGCCATCTCTGCTAATTCCATCAACAACCAAAATAGCATGGGACTTAGCTGAAAGCTACTTACTTTGTTCCACATTTTGTTCTTCTACGTGCAACATTTCCAATTATTGTGAACATTTATTGCACTCAGGGGGAAAATATTTTCCTATTTTGCAATATAGATTGTTCATAATTGTGGGTCTTTTATTAAGCTATTAATGCTGTTTTTTTCTACCTAGTTTTGAAGTGTCACACCAATAAGAACTGAAGCAACATCCTCATTATTTCCATCGGCCCCTTTGTGGGCGTACGCACCCAACACAATATGGAAAATATATCTAAATATCCCCTGAAACTTTAGCAAAATAACAATTAGGTTGCTACCTATATCAACGATTAATTCATAAACTGAACAGCACTGGGGGGGAAAAATCCCATTTGGGGATTATGGTGAGAATGAAAATCAAACAGCAATGCTTAAAAATCACCATTAATATCAGAGAGCTATTCTGGGGCATGTATACATGTATCTCATATATAACATAGCTCATTTTTAAGTTATACAATGCTAGTTCCATGTATCAAAATAAGGGGTGAGAATTTGTATTGCAAAGGGGTGAAGGTTTGGTAGAAGACACTTTTAGTGCTAAGAAGAACAACTGAAGTGAGCACCATGCTCCAAGGAAACACAAAAGCAAGTAAACAAAGGACAGGAGACATGGCTAGGTAATTTTTTGATAACTTAGAGCACCCTCCCACTCCTCCATCCTTTTAAACCTTGTCCAGTAATCATGTGCCTGGAGCCACACTATAAACACAGAAAGAATTGTGAATTTCATGAATTGTTTTGGTTTGTTTTGCCTGCCATTTACATTATTTATACCAGGAGCTCTGGTGGGGCAGTGGTTTAGAATGCAGCATTGCAGGCTGACTCTGCCCACAGCCTGGAGTTCAAGCCTGACAGGCTCAAGGTTGACTCAGCCTTCCATCCTTCCGAGATTGGTAAAAGGAGGACCCAGATTGTTGGGGGGCAATAGGCTGACTCTGTAAACCGCTCAGAGAGGGCTGCATAAGCACTATGAAGCGGTATATAAGTGTAAGTGCTATTGCTATTTCAGGGCTTATAGTGTAGCTTTTATTTACATTCTACTACTAAATAGCAGAAATCTATGTGATCCATATTCATCAGTCACAGTCAGTGAAGACTCTGGGGAATTATATAAGGGAGATTCCAAATGCACGTATGGTCAAAATCCAACTTTGCAGGCATCATATTTCTTTAATTATAAATATATTGCCTGTTGGGAGCCATAGATGTGAAGACATTTAGCAGAACTCTGTAACTCTTTGTGTTACATAGCTTCTATTGTGTAGAATGATATTTTCACGGTTTTCGTCCCTTTTTTCTCTCTCTTAGTTTTCTCTCACCTCTGTACTTCTGGTCTTTTTCTGATCCACTCCTTCTATCTGCTGGAGGATAGCATACTAGAGGCTCTTAGCTAGAGACAGACTTAAGAAGCTGGGGCCTTCTATTATTTCCAAAATAAAACTTGTCTGTTATTGTTTCATGCAAGCACTAGCTTCCAGAATACTTTTTTTTTTTTGCAGAAATTATATTCCTAACTTTAGCATTTCTCTTGTCAAGTTTTCTTTTCAATGAGTAAAACTACCTGGTATTCCAAACACAGAGCCTTGAGACTACAAATGGCCCACCAACTCAACTGCATCAGTTTCCATGATCTGATTCTGGCTGAATACTGCGATTCAGGGAACGCTGTTTGGGGAAGACTGACTAAGAACCCTGCCTCTTCCCAGGGAATTCTGAAAGTCCCAATTCATCTGAAAGCCTGATTCACTTGCTGCTTTACAAGCTGCAAAAACTGATTGGATTTACAGGGGAAAAAATGGAGGAATTGGCAAGCCGCGTTAACAAGAAGCCAAGGACACACACACACATGTGGGAAGGGCAAAATTAAGATCTAAATTTGCTTCCATGGCATCTCTAAGTAAAACAGATCAAGCCGCGGGCTCTCAAGAGACGCTGGAGAACTTCTGCCAAATTCTCCAAGTAATGGGAAAGCACAATCAGTAGCACAGCAGTTCATGCAGTCCGTCTCAATCAAGAATGAGGATTAAGGGATTAACCAAAAGACATAATAATGCTTTGATGTAGATCCTTCTACAGCAGAGGTCTCCAACCTTGGCAACTTTAAGACTTGTGGACTACAATTCCCAGAATTCCTCAGCCAGCCAAGCTGGCTGAGGAATTCTGGGAGTTGAAGTCCACAAGTCTTAGTTGCCAAGGTTGGGGACCTCTGTTCTACAATACAAATATTGGGCTCAAACAGCACTGTCAGTAATGTATGAAGACAATGCTCATGACCGTTGCTCAACACGTGCATCTGCTCTGCATAGGGAATGTCCAAGACTCAACCCCTGGCATGTCCAGTTAAAACCAATCAGATCTATTTATGCATCTATTTATTAAAGAAATACATATGGCTGTCCAACTCACACATGGTGCCTCCAGGTGGCTTACAAATTAAAATTTCAGTGGAAGAACCCATAACACCTCCCCACCCCCCAATATTTAGCAAATATGGCTAAAGATCTTGGAGAGCTACTGTCAATCAGAATAAAATGCCAGATTGAAAAAAGAGTCTCCTTAGGTTCCACTCATAGCCTGCAACTGCCTAGAAAGACTCTCAAAGCAGAATCAGATGGAATTAAATGGCGCTGGTGTAGTCGTGAAGATGCTGGCCTAGAAACCAGGAGACTGTGAGTTCTAGTCCCAGTTTAGGCATGAAAGCCAGCTGGGTGATTTGGGGCCAGTCACTCTCTCTCAGCCCAACCTCCCAGGTAGTCCTTGACTTACAACCACAACTGAGCCCCAAATTTCTGTTGCTAAGTGAGACATTTGTTAAGTGAGTCTTGCCCCATTTTATGATCTTCCTTGCCAAAGTTATTATGTGAATCACTGCAGCTGTAAAAGTTAGTAACGCGGTTGTTAAGTGAATCTGGCTTCCCCCATTGACTTTGCTTGTCAAAAGGTCATAAAGGGGGATCGCATGATCCCGGGACACTGCAACCGTCATAAATATGAGTCAGTTGCCAAGTATCTGAATTTTGATCATGTGACAATGGATGTAAGTGTGGAAAAAAAGTCAGAAGTCACTTTTTTTCATTGCCGTTGTAACTTTGAACTAAACGAACTGTTGTAAGTTGAGGACTACTTCCAGTTGTGAGGAAAAAAGAGGAGGGGGAAAGAGTATTATGTATATTTGCTGCCTTGAGCTACTTATAAAGTAATAAAGGCAGGATAAAAATCTAATCAATATAATAACCTAATAGATAACAGAGACAATTTGCTCAATTGTGCCCCCTATGTGTATGTGTGTGAGATAGTATATGCCTCAGCACATCACCTGTCAAGACAGACTGATGCTCCAGAGATGCTAAAAATGCAACGACACAGCCATAACATCAACGGAGACTGAACTGAAGAAAGTCACAATGCGTTTAAAAGATAGCAGACGGTATTCCTGAAAGAGATGCCTCATTAACACAGCAGCACGGAGAGAGAAAAGGAAAGTGGACAGAAACATAGAAAGGTAGACCTTAAAGGCCAATATAGGAATGTGAGCCAGTGTGCTACACTCTTCCATCTTTTCCACTCTTTGATACAATGATTGCAAATATGTAGAGAATATAGATTTGGGACCCTGAAATAATAAAAGTTCCTAAATTTGGCACTTTCAGAACTGTGCTGAAAAATGCCTTTCAAGGTGTTACAAAAGATGCCAGTGTCTTTAGCATTACTTCAAAATATATCTTACAAAAGAGCTGGTGAATCTTTTATTTTAGATTAAGTGTGGACAGCGTTTGAGGGCTTGGGAGCTGTAATTCAGGCTTTAAACCTCTCAGAAATACACAGGAAGTGATTTCAAGAAGTCATAGAAAGGGTAGGCTATCCTATTTTCTGTTCTTGTTTCACAATCACTAGAGAGAAAAAAATCACAGCCCATTTCAGGGTTTGGGGGACTTTAAAAATTGGGGTTTCCCAGATTATCATGCTCAACTTTAAGACGCCCTAAGATGTATTTTAAAACATTGAAATTGGCTCCCAAAAGGCATTCTGACATAGGGAAGGAATCAAATTTTGACAGCGGGAACTTGAGGTGCTGGTTGGCTATCTGTGGGCCACTATCTTCACTGCTGTGCTGGCAATTTCAGCTCCCAACCCCTCAAATGCTTCCATGCCTAATCTATGCTAAGAGAGTCACCAGCTCTTTTGTAAGGTATGTACTGAATTAATGCTAAAGATACTGCCATTCTTTGTAACACCTTTAAAGGCGTTTTTAAAGATAAAATTAGCATTTAAACTTAATCGGCAGACACCACATGGATATGAAACCTCCCTTTCAGATTACTGTCTATGTGAGCATGATGTACAGACATTCTAGGCACCTGCAAAGTAAATTCTCTTCCACACACCCACACCCACATTTTCTCTGCGTATTGATTCAAGCAAGGACAATGGTGCTCATAGAATCAGAATTGTTGTTGATACAACATTCAGAAAGTGCATGGAATGGACCCAGCCAGCCACATGCTTCATACAAGAAGAGAAAGAAAAGCATTGACAATTTTACCTTTATGTCCATCTCAGGGTTGACAAATTCTTTCAGATACTGAATGGGTCCCATCAGGAAAGGGCAATGATTGCTGAACACCTGTCCACGTTAGAATGCAAAAGGTGAATGCAACAAATAAAATCTACCCTTTTTTCTTATAAGCTCCTATTTAATTGTCTTCCCTCCACAAAAAAACAAAGGAGTAGACCATTGTTTGAAGCTGTGTGTGCACAACTATCAAGGTCCCGCCACTTACCTCTTGAAGTCCCTCCTGTGCCATTGACCGGAACCACAGAATCTCCCCAATAATTGTCATCCTTTTTAGAACGTTATCTATGCCTGGGCAGAATAGATTGTGATTATAGACACAATTTTCCAGGAGCCACAAGACCTTTAGCTTAGCTTATCCCAAGCTGGTAGCTGATCGTATTTGAAGTACAACATCCATAATCACTACCACCCAGCTTGGGAATGATGGTCATTCCATAAATACCTTTAGAAGGCATCCAAATGGGACAAACTATCCAAGATCAACAGAAGTTGTTATTTCTATGAAAACCAACCTAGTCTAAACAGTCTTAGAGTGAGAGCACAACACAGTTGCAATATTTAGAACCAGTGTCTGGAACAGCAGAAACTTCTACAAGGCTGCATCTGCTGGGAAGTTTCTAATGATTTCAGATCTATTTAGAATCTAAAACCTCTTTTGTGGAAAACTCTGCACAGAAGTTTGGCAATATAATATTCTATTCCATTCCATTCCCTCTCCATCCCCTCACCCCACTCAAATCTATTGGCCAGTCTCAGGATATACCCAGGCAGCTCGCCCAAACCACAGTAATGCATGACAAAACTATGCCATCATAATTTGCTCTGTCCCCACACCCAATTTCCAGTCTGCTTTACTAAAGAGTTGGGTAAATTGTGCTATAGAAGGAAGAAAATCCAGGTTGAAGTTCACATTCAGCTACAGAAACTCCCTAGATGACTTGAGGGCGGTCATAGTCTCTCAGCTCATATTATGCCACAGGGCTCTTGTGAGAAAAAGTGGTGGTGGAAATATCATGCTCCCTATCCTGAGCTCTTGGAGGAAAGGTGAGTTAAACCTAATGAATTTGTTATTTCTAAAATACAGGCTTATCAACATAGTGAGAAATGAGACATAATACCATCCATTCTAAAATTAGGTCAGAAAAGGAGCGTTGGCTTACCTGAACGCCTCTTCTCAGCATGATGGTAAAGAATCCACCAATGGGTTATTTCAGTCCTCCTGCCCAATCAGACTAGGTTGTCAAAGTTGTCACACCCGTCCTTGCCTGGTACCTCCCAATTTCAACGATGGCGGGGCCAATGACGGTAGTCCAACGTGATGACTCCCAAGAGAAGGAAAAAAGAAGCAACCCCCTGACACGGGGCCTAACTGATCTCTAGAGGGGTGGGCGTGGATTCTTCACCATCATGCTGAGAAGAGGTGTTCAGGCAAGCTAATGCTCCTTCTCCAGCATGATGGATGAAGAATCCACCAATGGGACTTACCAAAGCCCCCACTGTCCCTATAGGAGGGAATCAGTTGGGGCCTGTGTCCCTAGTCCTGGCACTACCTGTTGCAGCATTCGCCTACCAAAGGAAGCTTCAGCCGAGGCAAATTTGTCCAGTTGGTAATGCCTAATGAAAGGGGATGGCGAAGACCATGTCGCCACCCTGCAAATATCCTCTATGGATGCTTGTGTTGCCCACACCGCAGATGTGGTAGCACTACGGGTGGAATGTGCCATCACATGACTTGGAACTGGCAGGGAGAGCGACACATACGCCCCTGCTATGCACGCCCTGATCCACCTGCCTATGGTAGAGGCAGACACCTTCTGCCCCATGGAAGAAGGCTGAAATGATACAAACAGGGCTTCCAATTTACGAAAGGCTGCCGTGCGCTTGATGTAACAGTGCAAGGCTCTACATATGTCCAATGTGTGCCATTGACGTTCCAGGTCATGTGACGGATGGGGACAGAAATTTGAGAGAATAACCTCCTGTGCCCTATGAAACACTGTGTTTATCTTAGGGATAAAGGAAGGATCTAACCTGAGAACCACCCTGTCCTCGTGAAACGTGCACAGGTCTTTCCTGATCAATAAAGCGGCCAGCTCCGAGATACGTCTGGCGGAGGTAATGGCAATCAGGAAGGAAACCTTGAGTGATAAGTATCGTAAGGAACGTCTGTGGTCAGAAGAGTTCTGTGAGGCTTCTTGAAGAGAGTCCCTTTGTGCATGGCCGTGGATGTCCACCAGTCAAGGGAACGAAGGACCTGATAGGGAACCCTTACCAGTTGGTTGGAGGCACTGGTGCACAGTCTCTGGTACAGGAACAGGAACCATTGGAGGGTCCGGGCACGTAATCTGGCCCAAGACACTATCGCTATGCAAGATATTAATTTCCCCAGTAACTGGGAAAGCAAGGCTAGTGTCACTACCCGCTCCCTGCGGACCCTGAGGGCCAGGTTTCAGATGCTGTTTCGACGGTCTTCTGACAAAAACATGTGATAGGAGTCTGTGTCTATTACCGCGCCCAGGTGTAAGAGACGGGTTGAGGGGACCATCTGGCTTTTCTTGAAATTTATCAAGAACCCGTGATCCTCAAGGGTTCTGATCGTAAGGGCCAGATCCGCCTGGGCGGTTGGGGCGGAGGTTGATTGGATCAGGATGTTGTCCAGGTAACACTGGACGCGTACCGAGGCCAATCTTAAGTGTGCTGCCAGAACCACCAGGATCTTGGTGAAGACCCTGGGGGCGGAAGAGAGACCGAATGGTAGGGCCCTGTATTGGAAGTGGCGGTTGAGATGACAGAACCGCAGAAATTGGCGATGTTCCGGGAGGATGGGGATGTGTAGATATGCCTCTGTGAGATCAATTGAGGTCATGAAATCCCCTCACCTGATGCTGCCCAAGATGGAGTGGAGTGTCTGCATCTTGAACTTCCGATACTGGAAATGGAAGTTCAGGCCGAGGTCGAGAATTGCCCTCCACCCCCGAGGATTTTGGGACTACAAATAGGATGGAGTAGTATCCCTTTCCTACCTGGTCCACTGGGACCTCCTCTATGGCCTTGATGCTTAATAAATGCCGAATGGCGTCTGCCATGAGACCTCTTTTTATTGGGTTTCTCATGGCTGGACAAGAGACGAAATGGTCTATGGGTCTGGATATGAACTCTAGGGATAGACCCTCTCTTATGGTCTGTAGTATCCAGGAGTCTGTGGTTGTGTTTTCCCATTGGCGGATGAAGAGAGTGAGTCTGCCGCCAATGGGGGGGTCCCCACTAAGTCACTTGGAGCGACGGAAGGGGCGACCCCCTCTGCCTCAAAAGGAAGACTTATTCTGGTTCTGGTTTCAGGGCCGGTCCCTATAATTCGTCCTGTCAAATGGATGGTCTGCCTTGGGAGTAGAGGGACGGTAAGCTTGTCCAGCCTCTGCAGTTGCACCAGTACAAAAGGACTGGCGGCGGCCATAAGGAAAGAAACACCTCTTTGCTCTCTTAGCCAAATAAGAGATAACTTTTTGTTTTTGTTTGTTTTCCACCAGGTAGGGTGTTAAGGCCTCCCCAAATTATTATTATTATTATTATTTTATTATTATTTATTAAATTTCTATACCGCCGCTCTCCCGAAGGACTCGGGGCGGTTTACAGCCTTAAAATTTAAAAAACATATAAATGTACAAAATTAAAATATTTAAAAATAAATTAAACAAATAGGCCATAAAATCCCATATAAAACCCAATATATAAATCCTAAAATCCTAAAAATAATAATCGGCTTCCCTTAAATGGAGCCGTGGCCACCCGCCATTTATGTTTACTCTCGGCCCTCCAGTTCTTGAGCCAGAGCAGTCTCTGAGCAACTACGCTGGAAGCCATTGCTCAGGCCGAGTGCCTGGCGGCATATAAGGACACATCCACCATGTACTCAGAGGCCGCTATTAGTTTGGTCAGGTCCTGGTGGACTCTGACCTCCTCCAGGGGAATCCTCTCTTGAAGCTGCCTAAGCCAAGTGAGGAAAATTCTAGCGAAAAAGGAAGTGGAGGTTGCCGCTTTCGCTGCCCATGCAGATGCTTGATGAGCTTTGCAAAATGCTAGCTCAGATTTCTTATCCTCCACCTTAAGGGCATCAGATACATCTGCTGGTAGCCTGGTGGCTGAGAATAGTGGGGCTAGGGATTCATCCACTTTAGGCACCAAAATCAGACAAATTTTGAGCTATATCTACTATCTTACGCTCAGCTCCCCCGTGGGAAGGTTGTGCGGCCAGGGATTCATTGTCGCTGAACATTCTTAAGGAATAAAGAGGGACAGGGGATTTGCTGACGCCGAATTACCGGTTCCAAGAACAGCGGATTCGTGCCTTGGCCAGTGGAGGCCTCCGGGATGGGAATAGGGTCAGAAATGATCTTACTCACTGCGCATGCCCGGGCAAAGTAAGGATGGAAAAAGCGAAGCATTAAAGAGCTCTGCCATGGGATGGGAGTCTTGAAGAGGCTCCTCACAATCCGACCACTGATCTGCAGTTCCGTCATAATCTGAGGAGCTGGAAGAGTCTGATCCTGGTGAATGGGGGGCAAGGTAGCACTAGGGTGGTCGAGCAGTGTGTGTCGTGTTGAGACAGTTGGCACTGATGAGGACCTTGGCAGGGATGAAGGTTGGTGATGGCCCGATGAGGCCATCGCTTGAAGGACTGCCTGCGATATCATGGTTTGCAGCTGATCAGCAAAGGAAGGCTCCTGTGAAGGACGAAGCCCTGCTGCAGTCGGTGTGAAGGTCGCTGTGGGTTCCATGGAGGGGCCTGGTAGCTCGAGTTCCTCCCCAAAGAGGGGTGGACCTCTCTGACCAAAGGTCTGTACTGAGACCTGCTGAAGCTCCTGCTCTGGAGACCACGCCCTTGATGAAGTAAGCACTTGTGGGTCCATCTCACGGGCTGCAAGCGGGGGAAGTGGTGATTTATGTCCTTCCCCAGCTGACAAACGTTGGGCCTGAGAGAATTGCTTCTCTAGGGCTCGGTGTGTGCGATCGGCCTGCTTGTCAGTTGACTTACTTGACCTCTTGCCAGATTTAGACTTAGCTTTGGCCTTTCCCTTAGCCCCGGCTTCTTGACAAGGGGATTTTTGACTGGGTTGCCTGATAGCAGCAGAAGTCTGTGGCTCAGTGTTGTCTGCCATGGTTAGATGAGAGAGGTTCCTGATGCGGCCCTGGAACAATCTCGATCTGCAAGAGACGTCAGTTACCCACCGTGGTGGGGCTGACTGCATGTGGATCAGTGCGGTCTGGCCCACTGGCCAAGCAGGACTCATGCTGGGCGCGTCAAGGTGCTCGTCACCCAGGGAAGAGACAATGTCAATGAATGTCCGTGATACACAGTCCTGTGACCCGTGGGGTGACAAGATCTCACGTGTTTCACTTTAGTGGCAATGGTCAGGTTCTATGGAGCAACCACTAGATGCAGATGGCTAAGGTCAAGGAGTGCTAAGTGGCAAGGCCTTGCTGACTGAGCTGTCAAATATAGTGCAAGCAGGGAGTATATAAGGATTTTTTGAATTTTAATTGAAGGAATTTTCGAGTGAAATTGGAGTCTATGAATTATATGCTGGTCTCCTTGTACTGAGTGAGGCCAAGTTGTTGTGAGGTGATCAAAATGGCGGCCTAAGCGAGTGGGGAGGGAGTAGTTGGCAAGGGAATCTGAATTAGAGCTTGCTACTGTAAAGCGAGGAGTACTAGCTTTAACTGGGCTCTACGATTCACTGACTAATCCAGCTGCAATATTGAGGCAAGGGTAAGGATTGTGATGCTAATAAACGGTCGTCTCACAGCGCGCCAAAATGGCGGCCGCGCTCCAAGAACGAGAGGGACCAAGCCTTAAAGTTTTGGGGCTTGGAATGGCCAATCGCTGCTCTAAACACAATAAAAGGCTCTAGGAGACTCACAGAGAGCAGCCTCTCTCTTCTCCTGATGTAAGCCAGTTGGTCAGAGAGTTCACTGATCCGCGCCGATCAGCTGAGGCCGTGCCTCCTGGCAGCTGCGGCAAAGCCGAATTTGAATGGAAATGCTAATTGGGGTCTCCATCTCCTCCAGCGAGTGCCGTGAAAGACAGCAGTGAGGTTTTAATCCTCGCGCTGTAATTAAGTGCCTAGCTATGTCCAAAGCCAGTTAAGGGACCCTGAGGGAATTAATAGACTTAACAGCTAACAAAATGGCAGCCGCAGCTCAAACTGACGGAGCTGACAGCCAAAGGAGGCTTCAGGGGACAGAGGCTCATGGAAGAGAAACAAACAGCAGCTAGATAGCTGCAGGCTGCCCTGGCAAAGAGCAAAGCCTATTGGGTTTGTAAACCCTGAAACTTTGGGGAAAACAGCGTTCCCAAAGTGGAAGCTTAGCCCCCTGTGGAACTGACAGTTAAGGGGGGGGAAGGTTTCAGGTGGTAGAAATCTAAGGGGTTTAAGAGAAAGGTTGAACAGAAGCTGTGTAGCTTCTATTTCTTCCCCCTCCAAGAAGAATCCACTAATGGGTTAGAAGAAAAACAATTCCCTTGAGTCAAACCTGTTAGAAGTCAAATTTTTTGGGAGTCAAAATTGTCACGTCCTCATGGGCGAACAGACTAAGTTGAAATTGGGAGGTACCAGGCAAGGACGGGCGTGACAACTTTGACAACCTAGTCTGATTGGGCAGGAGGACTGAAATAACCCATTGGTGGATTTTTCATCCATCATGCTGGAGAATGGTGCATTTAAAAGTCAGTAATAAAGCCCAGGGTGAAAACAGATTTGACTTCTTTAGTTATGGTTTCTCTATTTTCTTTTAAGAAACAAACAAAAAAATATCCTGAATTCACTATTAGTCTCACCCATGACTGCTGAATACTTGAGGCAGAGAACAGAAAAACAAGCTTTATAGAACAGTTACCTGATAGGCGGGGCATTAGTGTTGCCATCTGCTCTGGATGGCAGAAGTTGGATCTGATCTGAATCAAAATATCCATATTCTCAGTCACAAGTTTCTGGAAAGAATGAAACTTGGTGATATTCTATGAAGACTCTGAAGATGGTACAAAAATTATCTTGACCAGTCTGCTTCTCAGTTTGCTCTGAGAAACAGCCATATGCCAATCTTCACATCTCTCCCTAAGAATCTTAGCAGAATTTCTAGAACCAGACCTTTTGCTCAGCGCCTTTTCTTCTAATCCGAAAGGCAGGTTTCATACACTGCGCTAAGCCACTGTTGACCAGATATCAGAGTCGCTCAATTAATAGGCTAGACTAGACCGTGAAGAATGGCAGGGGACTCACAAAGAACTCTGCCCAAACCAAATAAATTATATTACGGCTTCAATAAGTAAGAAAATAACTGATTCTAATCTGTTCTCCTCTCAACGGAGCTTTATACCTTTAGCTCCACCATCTGTGAGGTGACATGCCACATGAGGTTATCACTTAGGAACTTCATTCCATAAGGACCAAGGAGTTCAGCCAATGCTCTCATTTCTGCAAAGAAACCAAAAGGTATTCATCAGTATTTATTACAGTACAATAATGTAATATGCACACCTGAAGCAGCGACAGCAGGGAGTTTTTTTATTTCTTTCTCCCGTGGATATCTGGGAAAAGGAGACACCATATGCTGGTTTATCCTCTTCTAAGTATAGAAATTGCAACAGAGATCTCAGCCTCCTCATTTAACATATTGGTAGCCTTTTTAAAAAAACAAAAAATAACAATAGTCAAGACTACAGGCCACTAATGTCGAATACAACTCACTCAAGAGACACCAACTAGAATTTTCATCTGCTTGTCTGGGGTGAACAGAGTTAACCGAAATAGTTATCTTAAATCTAGTGGAGATTTGTCACACATTCATATTTACCCTTGTTATTGAGTATATTTTTCTTTTTTTTCAACATTTTGCTGCCAAAAATTAGTGGCATAGTCTTGGAAAGCTTCAGGGATATTCAGAAAAAGACCAGGAAGGATACGGAGGGCCCATGGGCTGACCTTTATCCATTTTGACTTTAGTAGGCAGAGTTTTATCTCGGTTTTGTATGATGTCCCAAGTTCATTCCTGTCTTCTAACTGGTTGAGAAACAGCCAAGAGTCATTTCCCTGCTACTATCTGCCACTGCTGAGGCTAGAGAGAGACACAATTGCAAAACTTCCATTGTTCTAAGATCCAAACTCTATGACATAGTGAACATTCTAACTAGGAACCTCATGCACAAAGCATGTGTTTCTGTCTTGTTTGAAGTTGTGTCTTTAAGATCTTACATTTAAGGCCAGGATTTTATTTTTAATCTTTGTATATTGCTGTGAGAGTGTATGTTTGAAATGGATGGCTGAATGTTACGGTTCCCTTTGTTGATGCTGTCCTGGTTCAATTCCTGATCCATGTATTTTGCCTATGAACAATATGGAAGTGGCTTGACATCACCTTCATCTGGAATGCTTTTTTCAACTTTCCATTTCTTCTTCTTCTTCTTCTTCTTCTTCTTCTTCTTCTTCTTCTTCTTCTTCTTCTTCTTCTTCTTCTTCTTCTTCTTCTTCTTCTTCTTCTTCTTCTTCTTCTCCTTCTCCTTCTCCTTCTCCTCCTCCTCCTCTTACTCCCCCCCTCCTCCTCCTGGATTACTGAAGGTTACTTCGTTATTCTCTGCTTCATACAGTTTGCTACATCTTCAGATTTAAACCTCAGCTGCAATTCAAAATTTGCCTTAGCCAAGCTAGGCTTGGCGGGAATTCCACAGCTTTTAATTGGCAATACAATTCAAGCCTTTCAGCTCATCTACTAACACTTGGAATTAAATTCAAATAAGGTAACCCAATTATAACTCAATTCTGAATGGTTCAGTCTAGGCCAGGGATGCCAAACTACCAGCCCACAGGCCAAATGCGTCATGCCGAAAGCGAACCCACCCAATTGCCAGCAATGGGGGAAAAGTCACAATACATCACAACACGTCACATGACATTGCAAGTTTGACACCCCTGGTCTAGGCATTTTGACACCTACCTAGGACATCAGAAAATTCTTCAGCACTGAAGATCTGCTCCCCTTCTTTGGGAACACTGACAAAAGCTTGCATTAAAGGTGAAAGGACAATGGATCCCATGCTTGCCTGCCGCAGAAGTGACTCCAGATACCTGGGAAGAGATGCCAAGAAAATCTATTCCATTTATAAACAACTAAGTATTACTTTCTTAAACTTGTGGCAGGGCAGCTATGTGAAAAGAGGAAATAACAGAAGCAGGAATTCTTACTAGCAAGAAAGTCTTCCTAAGAAGGCTTTGGCTCACAACCATGATATCCTTTCTCCCTCTTTCTATAGGAATGTACTAATGGAACAGCTCATGCATACCTGAAAATAGGACAATATTTTCAGCACTGACAACCCTCAACGGAGTCTGGAGTCTTTAGAGGAATTTTTAAATAAATATCTCAGATATTCCAGGGCTGACTCTTGGAATTTCAAGGAGATAGTAAGACTGATCTTAGTGACCTTGGGACAAATTATAACCAGACTCTTACAGTCATACAGCAGTATTTTCTCCCTGCAAGTCATCATTATGCCCTGGCCACATACCAGTTGGTATAGACTGTGGTGATTGTCTGCTCCCCATTTGCATCCAGTGGCTGTGTGTGCTGCAGGAGCACTCCACGGAGGAGGCGCGAAGTATCTACTCCTACACGATGCATCAAGGACACCAGGAAAGTAGCATAGGCCTGCACCCCTGCTAACACTTCTGTGGGACGCACTAACTCTGGAGAACTTGGGTTTGGTTTCACCAGTCGCACCAAAGACCTATGGGCAAGATTGGGAAAGTAAGCAACATCTGAAAACAAGGGCAAACAACAAAGAAACGCACATACATATATCAACTTGCAACCCTCAAGTCACTATTCAGCAGTACAGCATTATGCTTATAGCTCACAATGCTTTAGCAAAGAGCAGAGAGAATGGGCAGGTAATATTCCTGTCCAAGGAACACAAGCCAGGCCTGACAGTACATTTGGAACTAGATTAGATAACTGCTTATGGAGAGAGGGGTAGGGTAACAGCAAGTGTTAACTTTTAGCTACCAAAGAAGACTTAAATCATCTGGCTGAACAAAGATACGTAGGAATAATAACAAAGTATGTATGCTGTGGCTTATGGGACACTGGTTCTTCTCCTTTGCATTACTGACTGCCCTGCACAAGTCAGTAGCTAAGCTCATCTTCAAGATGGTCAGATATTTAGTGCATTTTCATCATAAAAAAAGCTCAGTTCTGGGACTGAAACCTTTGCAGGCCATTTTTATTAACTGGGTTCACATAAGCTTCAAAGTGGCATTTTATTGTCTGTTATGCCTACAAACGCACTTTAATTCAAACTGAAGGGCTCCTCAAAGCGAGACAAAACAAAAGTATAAATACAATATACTGTTATTTGTAGTATCTAAACCAAAAGCAATTCAGAACAATTATCTAAATAAAAAGCTTAGTGTTAAAACAAAACAATTGTTTCCCAATATATTTCTGGTTAAGAATAGAGTGATCTAACAGATGGT
The DNA here is from genome assembly GCA_034064705.1 of Bothrops alternatus. Taxonomy (NCBI): domain Eukaryota; kingdom Metazoa; phylum Chordata; class Lepidosauria; order Squamata; family Viperidae; genus Bothrops; species Bothrops alternatus. Next base: position 6,342,911 of record JARGCV010000080.1, read on the forward strand.
AAAGCAGATGCATCTCTACTCTATAAAGAGCTACAGAAGGAGGCAAAAGCCAGTCTGAAGTTCCAGGCAGAAACATCATCTGGATTAGACAGTACATAGCAAAGTGGGCTGGGCTCTGGGCTGATGGTCAAAACCAGCTACCAGCCTCTGCTGGAAAAGAATTAAGGAATTTATCAGTGCAAGACCAAAAGAGAAAGGTCTAGCATTGTTCCACAAACCAAAATAAGCTTTGTTAAAGAGGTTAAAAAAAAAAGTTTTGCAAGTTTTGTATACAGTAGTTAAAGAAGCACACAACATTCTAAGGCACTGATTTAACCATTAATTTAAACTGTAATTGACTGGGTTTGGGACCTTTTAGCAGGCAGTGAGAACACCTGACCCATATACTGTATGGTGGGCTCCCTATCTAAACCATGGACAAGTATTTAAAAGATTACATGAACAGTATTTCACACCATACTCAAGGTATCATCTGAAGAATTCAGTACTGGGTCTCCCTACATGCACCCAGTACACTTGACTGCTGACAAACAAAAGAAATACTGTCAAACATTTACCTCGATTTCATTGCTAATTTGCCCTAGGTTGCTCAAGAGTCTTTAAAAGGCTTGAGAAACAAACACACCAGATCAGGGCTTAACACAACATGCAAAACCAATGTTGCGTAGAAATCTTAATGCACCCATCTAGCACATGCCTGGATTTTTTGCAATTTGTTAGGGCATCCTAACAAATCCAGCCATTCAATTCATATGCAGGCCGAGAATTAAATGCATGGGAGAGTTAATAAGGTTGAAGGGAGGAAGATCATGCTCAGTTCACTAAACGGGGAGAAATTCACGAATGGGACCCACGCTATCACCTACACACACAAAACACACACACACACACACACACACACATACACACACACACAAACTTCTTTTCCATTCTTCAAAAACATGTGCAAAAGGTATGCACATTAGTGGCTCACTTCTAGAACAACCACCCTGCCCATGTGGCAACAGTATCCCATTACTGTTGTGAGCCGCCCTGCGTCTCTGTTGTGAGCCGCCCTGCGTCTTCGGACAAGGGTGGCATATAAATGTGAATATTAAATTAAATTAAATTAAATTACTTCCTGTACCTGCTGAGTCGTATCTCCAGCTGGCTACTGAGATACTCCACGGGAGTTACTATATGCTCGAAGACAACAATGCTGTCTACTTGGTTTATGCTCCAGCAAAGCTCAGACAGGGTCAGATGCAACTTGTCTAGACTGGGAAAAGAAAAAAAGATACAGATCAGATCAGAGTTTTTATAACATCGAAGGCGTTTCCCAAAATATTCTTTGCAAGAAGCAGGGGAGGGCAGAGAAAAGAGAGTGAAGACCTGGGAAAAGCTTAGGTTAACCCAACTCTACAAGATGCCTCTTTATCTCTCTGAGTCCAATACACTTTGGGAGTATTAGTAAGGTATCTTCAGAAAGCTTATTTCTTCTTCCACTAAGCCCGCACCTAGATACTTCCATGAGATATTTTATGTATTTTTAATCATATGCTGTTAAATCTATCCTGAAGGTTCTGGGTAGCTGGCAGACATAAACAGAATAGCTGTGCACAGTTTCAGGTTCCAAAAAGGGGGGGAAAGTGCTTCAGAACTCCTGCAGGCACACCTGTAGAACATCAGCAATTCATAAACTGTAAGGTGTGTCTTGTGTTGGGATTGTGCTACCTGCAGCTGCAAAGGACAGCTATGCAATCTGCAAAAAAGATGCTGTTGTTTTAAGGAGTTGTCAAAAAGTGGCAAAACAAAGCAATTGTTCTATTTTTTTCTCTCTGCTAATTTTGTTACTTTTATATTTTAAGAAGAAAAGTTTCCTTTCTCTTGTATTTATTGATTGGTTGGTTACATGCCACTGAGTCAGTGGTAACTCCTAGCAGCCACACAGATCTTATTTCTAGCCTCGTCCTTCAGGTCTTGCAACATACAGCCATAGCCAATTCACTTGGCTGCTGGTCATCCTCTATCTTTCTTTCCTTCTACTTTTCCTAGCAATAGGTCCTTCTCCAAGAGTTAGTTCTTTCATAATGTATCTGAACTAGGATCATTCGAACGCTGAGCTGATTAGTTCAATGATTCATTCCTTGGTTTTCTTGGCTGTCCATGCTACTCTCAGGGAGTCTTCTCCAACACCAAAATTCCAAAGTGCCTAGTATTCTTTCCATCCTGCTTCTTTAAAGTCCAGCTTTCACATCTATAAGTTGTCACAGAAAGCTACATTGCTGCACTATTCTGATCTTTCTAGGTATGGACCTCTTGCATCTGAGTATCTTTTCCAAGATCTTCATGGCTCCTCTACCAAGTTCTAGTCTGTGAGGTATTTCTTGACTGCTTGTTCCCTTAGGATGGTTGATCCTAAAAGGCTGAAACTATCTACCACTTCAATGTCTTCATTGTCAGTTCTATGACTGGTATCCTCCTGTTGTCATTACTTTGGTCTTCTTTATCTTTAATTTCTAGCCCGTTTTTCCAGTGTGCATCTAGATTTTTATTACTTTTCTATTCTTTTTATTACTTGAACTTGCATTTCCTTTGCATTTTCAGTGTTCAGGGTAGTGCCATCAGCAAAGTGTGGGTTATTGATCTTCCTCCAATTTTAAAACACATTAATCTTTTTTCCAATCCAGCTTCCTTTAATAAATATTCAGCATGTATTTAAGAGCATACAGCCTTGCCTCTCAGCTTTGCCAATGTAGAACCAATCTGTTTTGCCATGTCTTGTCTGTATTATGACTTCCTGATCTTTACATAGGCTCGGGGCTTTTTTTCTCATAGAACGCCCAGAATGGAGTTCCGGCACCTTTTTTGGATGGAACCTTGTAGGGTAGGCAAGGCGGGTTGTATGACGTGTGTGAGTTCCGGCACCTTTGTTTTTTGTTTTTTAAGAAAAAAAGCACTGCATAGGTTTCACATGAAAAGTGTGAGATTCCCATTCTTTTAAGTACATTGCACAGCTTGACACGATCAACACCATCAAAAGCTTTTGATAATCAACAAAGCAGATGCTGATATTTTTAATACATATTCTTTGGCTTTCTCAATTATCCAGCATGTTTTGGCAATAATGTTCCTTGTTCCTTCAGCCTTTTCTGAAGCCAGCTTGAACATCTGGCATGTAGAGCTGTAATCTGCTCAGGGAAGATCCTAAGCATTATTTTTGCTAGCGTATGAAATTAAAAACAAGGTACGATAGTCTGCACACTCTGTAAAGTCTCTTTTTTCCTTTTTTAGGGGAGTTGGGGGTGGGGATGGGGGTTGAATATAGGTTGACCTCTTCCAATCTGATGGGCATTGCATCATTTTTTTAGATTTGCTGGCGTAACCTGGTTACAGCCTAGACTAACATTTCTTCTGTTGCCTGCCTTATTTCTTTAGATATCCCATTAACTCCTTGAGCCTTCCAGCTTGATTAAAAAAAACTGGAATATTGATCTACCTTCATCTTACAGTATTAGAAGTCCTTGTAAATAGGAAATATCTTTTTATGTATTTTGGATATTGCTATCTCTACACTCCTTTCCGTCTGCTCTTTTGTGACCTACCGGTAGGAAGCTGAAGTCCTCAGAGCTTGATTCCTGGTGGCGCAGTGGTTAGAATGCAGTACTAACTACTTCAGCTACTTCTGCTGACTCCCAGCCGCCAGCAGTTCGGCAGTTCAAGTCTCACCGGCCCAAGGTGGACTCAACCTTCCATCTTTCCGAGGTTGCTAAAATAAGGTCTCAGATTGTTGGGGATAATCGGCTGACTTTGTGAACTGCTTAGAGAGGGCTGTAAAGCACTGTGAAGTGGTAAATAAGTCTCATCGCTATAAGTGCGATTGGTATTGATTCAAGACTATTTGCAGCCCCCGATTTTAGTTCCATTCCGTTAGGAAAGCCATATCCAACCTCTCCTATACAGTATAAAATGTCTCCTATCCCACCCTTCAAGGCATAAAAATATACAGCTCCCTCCCTTCCCCTGAAGAAGTGTATCTCCTTCATCATACCTGTTCGGGTTCTGATTATATATAGTTACACAACAAAATATAGAACAAACTTAGTGCTGAATGTAATCTTGAAAACACTACCGTAGATCAGAGGTTCCCAACCTTTTGGGCACCAGGGACCAGCTACATGAACAGAGGTTTTCCTGCGGACTGGAGAGGGCGTGGTTTTGTGTGCTGCCTGCATCCCGCGGATGGGGCTTTGCTTGTTTCTGTGGACCGGTTGCTGGCATGCCAGGCCTGGTACTGGTCCACGGACCATGGGTTGGGGACCCTTGGACTATATCATCTTTCGAAATGCCATCATGATGAAAGATGTGTCAGGATATATTAGGATTATATTCAGGATTATATTAACTGTATTATTATGATAATATTAATTCAGGGTTATATATTAGGATATATTCAGGATTAAATTAACGCCTCAAGATATGTAGCTATATGCTCTCTTATAACAGAACCATCAGGTTCAAAGTTATCTAAAAGGTAATCAGTTTAAGAAATACAAACAATTTGACTGTTATAATCTTACTTTGTGACCAGACTGCGGTCCTTCCGGATGCTCTCTGCTCCGGGTTTATCCCTTTCGGGCTCTCCCTTTTTGGAGGTTTTTTTCTGAGCCCTTTTGGTTCGGGCCTTGCTGATGGTGGGTGCACAGTGCTTGGGTAAGAGCTGGGAGATAAATGTAAAAGGTTAAGGCATGGAATGATGGGCTGTGTCTGTGTCTGGGAAATCACCTTCAAGAAGCAGCTTTTCTCCCACCAGCATGGAAAACCAATTAATAAAATCAAGACTACCGTGGCTATCAGTCAGTTTATATGAAGCTTCAGTAATCCCCTAAGTACTGATCATTTGCTTCATCCCATCAACCATCCCCCAAAAATGCTTTGGTGCAACCAGCAACATGGTGAAACGATCTTCAGGTAAATCCAGGCTGATGTCTAAGGCTTATAGTTGATGCAACTGGAAAACCCAAGTGCTTTTGTCAGTCAAATGTGTGAGGGGGTCCTTGGTGTTCTCTAAGCTTAGTTGTTTTCTTGCAGACATTTTGTTACCCAAACTAAATAATATCACTGATGATTACTAGTACTGATGATGTTACCTAGTTTGTCTGCAAGAAAATAAGCAAGCTCAGAGAGTACCAAGGAGCCCTCATTTCAGCTATAACTATTCTCCTTTATTGGAATCAGTGTATCCCCACCCATTCCCCAAGCTGCCTTTTTTTAATTTTATCCCAAGAATCTAACCTCTGCCTATCATAGCCCCATTCATTTGCCTATCCAGCCCACCCGTAATTTCTACTCTCCAGTTCTACCAGAAAGTGACCCAGAAAAGTACACATGGCCTCTAGTGTCTTACAAAAAAGATATGCTTTAGTCTTACTTTCAGTGGAGCAGAACTTATATAATCTATAGTATTATTCCAACATTCCGTCTATCTCAGATCAATCTTCTTTCATCCTGCAGATTATTATGCCTTCTTGGATTCCTTGCACTTGGTTTAGCTCTGGTGTCTGGTCCTCAGTGTCCTATATGGAGTTGGGTTACTCACTTGCTCACTCAGGTTACAGTGTTCAGCACAAGCATCAAGGATGCAGGTTGAAGTCTGCTTTGCAATCTCTTCCAGGAAGTTGTTGCATATGGCCAAGGCACAGGTACGCAAATGGGGATACTGGAATAGGATGCAAAAATCACCTTAATTCACTACATGGCTTGTGAATTATGATTGTGATCAACTCCTTGGGCAAGTGAATATAGCATTTGTTCATAAAAAAAATAAATTTCATTATCCTCAATAGGGCTTGATACCTAGTGCATGTGATAAGGTTTGCATCTTAAATTATGTGCTCATTTCCAAAAGTTAAAAAAAATATGTATTTATCTAATCCTTCATATCTATTCATAAGAATTTAATGCTGACTGTCATAAAATATAAGAATAATAACAATCAGTTAAAACCACAGTTAAAAGTCCCATCACAGCCATCTTACTTCTCTGTATTAAAGACCCTTCAAAAGACCACCGTTTGCGTAGTTTCTTAAATCACATGTGCCGTTAAGTCACAGTGTTTCTCAACCTTGACAATTTTAAGGCATGTGGACTTCAACTCCCAGAATTCCACAGCCAGCATTGCTGGCTGTGGAATTCTGGGAGTTGAAGTCCATATGCCTTAAAATTGTCAAGGTTGAGAAACACTGCGTTAAGATAAAATATCTGGAATTTTCTAGTTTGTGTAATGTAGACAGGATCGAAAACTTTTTTTCTAATTATGGAATTTAAAATACAACGGTATAGCACATTATTTTTTAAAGCCAGATAGGCCTATAGAAATTATAGTAAAGGGCGGAAAAAGCAAGCTTATGTAGGCTGGTAAAAACCTCTCAATCCAGCTGTTTTTCTTCCTTTTTCCCATGAGTGTCAAAAATGTACTCACTTCCTCGGGGCACATTGGATGGATCATATTACTGAAATCAGCACACAGAAGTGGGAAGGCAATGACATAACGCAACACGGATGATTCCTCTAAGGCGGAAGCAAATAACTTCTCCAAATGGCGCACGTAGACACTGTCAAAGAGATAGGAACTTAAGAAGCCCAAACAAGTGGAAGCAAACAACCTCAAGGCATGTTTCCTTTCCATTCATTCTTCTAACGAACAGTATGATGAATGCTGTGTACAATTTCTAAAAAGGATAATGCTCCCAATGATATCGCCTGCAGAAAGCACTCTTTCTTTATTTAACATATTTTTTTAAAAAAAAGAATAATTTGAATAAAATGCCCAACAAGGTAATTAGCAACAGATGGTACTTTCCTGACTTTTTATTTAAGAAATGTTTATCCCCTTCTCTCCCCCAAAGCATTCATGTAGTTTGGCATAAAAACAAAAATATATTAACAAGTTACAAATAGAACCCAAAACAATACATGCAACATTATCCCTAGCTACAGTAGTGGCCAAAATTGTGGAAAACTTTTGGGAAAAGTATACAGTAGAAATGCCACCTTTGGTTAAGTTTCCACCAATTTTTATTTTAATTTCTTTATAGCTGTATCCTTGTTCACTTAATAATACTATTTTACATCACTTTCTGGGCAATCAGTCAACTCTTTGCACCATTACTTTAATTTTATTACATTTTACAAGCTCACTAAATGAAAGAACACAAAAAAACCGGAACAACTTGATAGCGATCACATAACACACTGACAAATGTCCTCCTCTCAGCTTCATTACATGATATCAATAACTGAATTCTACTGTGATCTGATTGGCTCATTGCCAAAACAAGATGACACCTGATTGGCTCTCTAAACACTCATGCTCATTGGCTACAGTCAGATGAAGGAAAGCTACCTGATATCAACCTAAGCAAGTTGTGCTTCCTTTTTCTGGTTATTTGGCTATAACTTTTCATAGAATACAGTACAGATAATTGAACAAACTATGTTGCATTGCATTCCCCCCCTCCCCAAAAAAAGGTGGTGTTATTAGCCATCAAACCTTTTCCCAAAAGGTTTGCACAGTTTTGGCCACTACTGTAACTGTTAAAAGAATTGAGGAATGCCAGAGGTTTAAAAATGAATCAGTTATGGAGATCACTCCTGGAGCTGCATAGATCAGGGGTTCTCAACCTTGAATTTCTGGGAGTTGAAGTCCACAAGTCTTAAAGTTGCCAAGGTTGAGAACCCCTGGCATAGATGGATTGCTGCTGCTAGAAACAAAGCCCTCTCATTAGTGGCTTTGCTGCTAATGATTCCTCTGATTACAAAGCTGAACCAAATTCAAGGATTGTCCAGCAAGAATATAAACCCTTCCCAAGTAATTATCTCCATACGATCAGTTTTAAGGACCTTTCAGTAAGAGAGCCAGTTTGATGCAGTGGTTTTACAGCATCAGGCTAGAAACCAGGAGACTGTGAGTTCTAATTCCACCTCAGGCACAAAGTCAGCTGGATGACCTTGGGCCAGTTCCTCTCATTCAGTTCTAGGAAGGAGATAAGGACAAACCATTGCCAAGAAAACTACAAGGACCAGTCCAGGCAGTAGCCAAGAGTCAATGCTGACTCCAAGGTACACACACATACATATGCAATAAGATATGACCTGCTCATCACCTTAAATCAATGGGTGGGTGAGAATGTGAACTGCCATCAGAATGTTGCTGTGAATTGGCATCTCATTTCTATCACTTGCTTGTTAAAGATTCTGCCTCTGTGGAAATTCTGCCCTAGCCTTCCTTTTCAAAAACTGGAAGTTTTTAAGAAGAGATTGGACATTGTCTGAAATGATATAGCATTTCCTGCTCTGCCTATTCTATTCTATTCTATTCTATTCTATTCTATTCTATTCTATTCTATTCTATTCTATTCTATTCTATTCTATTCTATTCTATTCTATTCTATTCTATTCTATTCCAACATTCTGTTCCAATATTCTATTCTCTTATCTATTCTATTCTATTTTCTATTTTATTCTCTATTCTATTTTCTCTATTCTGTTCTAATCTATTATTTTCTATTCTATTTTCTATTCTATTCTATTTTCTATTCTGTTGTGCAGTCAGAACTGTCTCCTGCTATCCATACATACCCAAAGAAGGAGAGGTCAGATGTCTCCACTATGAGCTCTTCCACAGAGTCTAGCATCTTAGTATGGAAGACAATGAGGTTCATCACCTTGGCAAGATCATGATTCTCCCGCAGTTGCAATGGGGCCTTAGTGACACTGGTGTATGCCTGATGGAAGAAAGTACCCATTATTGTGGACATATCACCTTAAATTGTCAGAATAGGGCATGACTGCTATAAATTGTAGAATGGCAGGGACAACTTACATGCATATGTCCATGTCTGATCGTATGATTATGTGTGATATAGCTTTGCAGGGCAATGTAATATTTTGAGAGAAAAACAGATGCTAGAAAAGCCCCATTTTGTTTATTATCTCAATATATATAGCTGCCCATCTCAAAAATTATGAATCTGGACAGCAAGCACAGGATTGAAAAATCAAAACAATTCTTGTCCTTAGGCTTGGACAGGATCTTTCAATCTTTTCAGGTATCAGATAACCCATTTTTAAAATCCCTTTGTGTATTACACTGATTTATATAGCCACCACTTTGCAAATTGTGAGTTTGGACGGCCAATATAGGAGTAAAAAAGAAAAAGAAAAAAAGACTTATGATGATGATAGTGATAAAACAACATATAGGAAATTGAGGGAAATTAGTTTAGAATAGCTCACTCATATGCATAAAATTTATCAATGAACAGAATAGTCAACCAATGGAGAACAGGTTGATACCTTAAGCTAGGCCAGGGCTTCCAATCTTTTCAAGTTGCAGGCTACTCTCTCCCCATCTTTTAAAATGCCTAAAAAATTATGAGACTGCCAATTCTTACTCTTGTCTAGAAATCTCCCACAAGAATGCTGAAAACTTTCAGCATTTGGCATTCTTCCTTATTTTTTATTTCATTTAATTTGGAAGAATGCTATGAACATAAGAACATAAGAAGAGCCATGCTGAATCAGGCCAAAGCCCATCGAGTCCAGCATTCTGTGTCACACAGTGGCCCACCAATTGTACATGGGGATCTTGAGCAGAAAGAGAAGGCAAAACCCTCCCTTTCCCTTGACCCCCAAACAAATGGTATTCAAGGGAATCCTGCCTGCCTCAACCAACATAGAGGCGGCACATGGATATCTGTTTTAATAACCACCAATACACTTTGCATCCATGAATCTATCTAGCCCTGCCTTGAAGCTGTCAAGGCTGACAGCTATGGGGTGGCTTTAAGGCATAGCCAATGCCTCAGTGCCTAAGGCTACTCTTTGGCCAGTGTATTAAGCAAAGAAGTACAGGTAGTGCTCAAATTACAATCACAACTGACCCCAAAATTTATGTTGCTAAGTGAGACATTTGTTATATGAGCTTGTCCCCTTTTTACGACTTTTCTTGCCACAGTTGCTAAGGGAACCGTCGCATTTCTTCAGTTAGCAACACGGTTGTTAAGTGAATCCGGACTTTCCATTGATTTTGCTTGTCAGAAGGTCACAAAAGCTGATCGCATGACCCTGGGGACACTTTTTTCAGTGCCGTTGTTACTTTGAACAGTCACTAAATGAACCGTTCGAGGACCATCTGTATCTACCAGTGGAAATGCTGGTAGTGCTAGCAAAAGACATTTTCTCCACTGTGATATCTAAATTATCGGTAAACAACTGAAAACGATGCAACTAACTATTGCATCAATTTGTAACCTCCAGAAGCTGATAGGCCAGTAACTTTGTATTTCCTCCTCAAATGTTTTCTCAAGCCAGCATCAATACGAAGGACATGTTTTTAAAGCTCCTTTAGTGTAAACTGCAATTGAATGCTTGCAGTTTACCAGGTCAAAGTGTCCTGGATTCAAAGTTTTGTTAAGTCCCTCCTCTCTACCCGCCAGTGGGTAGCAAGAGTTAAGGAGTTGAACAATGGGAAGGAGGAGACTCTTTTTCTTCTTGTCTATCATCTCCCTTTCCTTGGCAGCAACTTCTTTCCTGCTTCTAGGAAAAGTTACATTTTGTGGGGAAAGACAAATAAAAGAGGGACTGACTACCCAGTTGGTTCTCCTTCTCTGCCTGCAGAATTCTCATTATGCGATGAGCACAATGTGCAACCCAGTTCTCTGTTACTCACTCCCAATGAACAGATGGACTTACAGGCAATACAAAATCCTAACAGGGCATAAAATATTCCAAACATTCCTAGGAGCCTTTATGGGAGAAAGGGGAAGAAAAGCCAACTGGAGAGTTTTTACCTGTAGTCTGAACCAATCTAATCGCAGTCCCTTGAATTCAAATTTCTCCTTGACATCAACTGCAAAACACAAGCACGAAAAAAGGCAACACTTACTGAAAGAGCCTTAGGGATTTTCTCTTTTTGTTTAAGGATGGAAAAAAAACCCAAGGTCAAATACAGTGAGGCTTTACTGCTGAAAGAACTATTTGCTGTGCACAGCTCTCTCCACAACAGCTTATAGACTACATAAGGTAGTATATCTGTAGTTTGGTGTAGTCCTACCAGCACCCAATCAGTCCCCCTTGAACACATGTAAGAAAGTATAATCAGATTTTTAAAAAACCCTGCAGAAAATCTGAACAAAGTTTCTTTCAGTGTCTAAGGCAGAGATGAGGAACTTTGGCAGCTTTATGACTTGTAGACTTTAACTCCCAGAATTCTTCCAGAATGCTGGCTCAAGAATTCTGGGAGTGGAAGTCCACAGGTCATAAAAGGGCCATAGTTCCCCACTCTGGTGAGGCAATGTGCAACACAAAGCAAACACACAGCTTCCATAGTATGTGCCTATTATAAAATCCCAAACCTTTTTCTGGCACCATGTTTGAATTACTCTTATATAGGAAGGTTTATATAGACCTCTTGAAGTATGAACCTTCTGCATGAGGGCAGGGAAAAGAGACACAGAAATTTCTAGCGGACAGCATAATTACCCTGTTTGACAGTCAGGGATGTGAGTGTGTTGACAAAAGCTGACATAATCACAGATTCCTCTTCAGGGCACACAGTCAGGTCCTGCATGAGACAAAAGGGCTTAGAGTGAAGACAACAATTTGTTATTCTGTGGTTTGTTTACACTGAACTTTACCGCATGCAATTATTTAAAGGAATTGTGCTGTCCGATTTAATGCTGTATCTCGCCTGAAGTGTCTTCAGAAAGAGAAGCAACCATCAATATAAGTAACAGATGCTTCAAGGCAAGGAAATCATTTTAAAGGGCTCTACTGACTCCTTTTTCTAATTTGTGACTTGTGAAGCAGCTTCCCTTCTATTGAAAAAAATAAGACTGGCTTCATCTAATTCACCTACTCTGACAGCAGATAAAAGATTTTTGCCAGCCTCCAGATACTTTTTCTTTTTTCCGTTCAATCGTATTTGATTCTCGTAAACTGCCTGGACAAATCCCCGCGGTTTTCTTGGCAAGGTTTCTCAAAAGTGATTTGCCATTGCCTCTTTCCTAGGTCTGAAAGAAAATGACTGGCCGAAAGTCACTCAATTAGCTTTGTGTCCAAGATGAGCCATGGTCTTCTGGTTTTCTGATCTCAAGCCTTAGCTTTTGTTTATATACCACTGTTATTATTTGTATAAGTAACTCAAGGCAGCAAACATATCTGATACTCAGTCCCTCTCCTATTTTCCCCACAACAGCAATTTATGAGGTGGACTGGGCTGAAAGAGAATGACTGGCCCCAAGTCACTCAGCCAGTGGTTTTAATACTTAACATTCTTTCACATTCTCACTTTTTTCCACCCATTTTTTTCTATCTTTTTAGGACGAAGGCTATTCAGTGGGTCCTGTTATTATTTGTATAAGTAACTCAAGGCAGCAAACATATCTGATACTCAGTCCCTCTCCTATTTTCCCCACAACAGCAATTTATGAGGTGGACTGGGCTGAAAGAGAATGACTGGCCCCAAGTCACTCAGCCAGTGGTTTTAATACTTAACATTCTTTCACATTGTCACTTTTTTCCACCCATTTTTTTCTATCTTTTTAGGACGAAGGCTATTCAGTGGGTCCTGTTATTATTTGTATAAGTAACTCAAGGCAGCAAACATATCTGATACTCAGTCCCTCTCCTATTTTCCCCACAACAGCAATTTATGAGGTGGACTGGGCTGAAAGAGAATGACTGGCCCCAAGTCACTCAGCCAGTGGTTTTAATACTTAACATTCTTTCACATTCTCACTTTTTTCCACCCATTTTTTTCTATCTTTTTAGGACGAAGGCTATTCAGTGGGTCCTGTTATTATTTGTATAAGTAACTCAAGGCAGCAAACATATCTGATACTCAGTCCCTCTCCTATTTTCCCCACAACAGCAATTTATGAGGTGGACTGGGCTGAAAGAGAATGACTGGCCCCAAGTCACTCAGCCAGTGGTTTTAATACTTAACATTCTTTCACATTGTCACTTTTTTCCACCCATTTTTTTCTATCTTTTTAGGACGAAGGCTATTCAGTGGGTCCTATCCCCCATACACCATGCCACTGGCCTCACTTCCTGTGCTGTTTTCCATACCTGTATGACGTTACCAAGCACCTGGGCATCAAAGCGTGACAAATACTGTACATGGTACCGTTGGATGACATTTTGGTATTTTTTAAGCAGGTTGCGGAGTCTTTCCATCAGAAAGAGCAGCTCGGCCAAGCAGCTGTGAGGAAAATAAATGGGGTTTTGGAGGAAGCATATCAGTCTTGCCCGAGGTTCTTTTTGCTGCTACAAAGCTGACTTTTGCCACTACCAGCTCCCCACACAAACACACATCAAAGAGAGATCTGCCAAACTGTCCAGAGCCTTACTACAAAAATCCACCCTCTTGAAAGAACTAAAATACAATATTTGGTTCTCCTCACCCTTTCCATGCTTTGCCCAGATGTGAACAACTTAACAAACCGATGCACAAGCTGGGAGCCAAGGGATACACAAAGTGGGTAAGGGGGCAGCCCAATAACCTTCTCCATCCTTTTCCCCAACAGCAAACATTCCCATGCAGATGCTGCCTCCCTCTGCCTCATCTTGCCTTCTCTGTTTGCAGAGTTTGTGTATCTTTTCCACATGCAAAAGCTGGGTTTGTGTTTTGTTCGCATGCTTCTTAGTTTACTTTAAACCTGGTGATTAGTTGCAATGTGATGGGAATAAAAATTGCATTACAATTCAACAGTTGAAAGATGAATATCAAGAGAATAAAAATAATTCAGTTCAGTTCATCTCCTATCTTACTTTTTGCAGTGATGTTTATGATTTGGTATAAAAACTGCTGCAGCCTCCAGTACGCAAATCTACCCTAAAGTGGAGTGTTTGCTTCCTAAGCTTAGCCAATAAACATTGAACAATTTAGCATGGACAGACACTACAGAACTATAAATGACCTCAGGAATACATGTGAGGGGAAATTGGTAAAGGTAGCCATGCATGGCCCTGAAAACAAGGCTGAGGATAAATGGATATGAAGACAAACCCACTCCAACTCAAAACTCTCCTGTCACAGCTATGCTAACTACGGTAGTAGTTTGTTTCTATTTTAGAACTATTTTGTCCTAAGTCTTATTCTGTAGGACTCCTCAAGAGCTTTCATCTATTGTAATGCCCTGCCAGAGGTAAATCGTTAATTCAGTCTGCAGCAAGATTACCTGCAACCAAAAAGTGCCAAAAAAATGTGGGGAGAGGAATCTTTTCATTTCCCCTCCACTTCAAGATGAAAGTACATCTGAGCATGTCTCTCCTACCCTTTCTTTATGAATTGGAGAGATTAACTCTTCATCACTCTCTTTGCTTCCCACTTCCCAGTTTGCAATTTGCCGCTGGTAAGAACCATGGTGAGAAAAAGCAGACTGAGTTTGCCACAGCTCTATGAGTTTGGGTTGGAAATCCAGTGGGCTGTAACATCAGGGCTCATAAGCACAAATTTACCCATCATGTTAACAGCTACATAGGCTCTTTGGCCAGTTATTTAATGGGTAATTCTAACCCCTGCAACTTGTAGAACATGACTTAGTTTTTATGCATAAATCAGACCTTACGGGTAATTGGTCAAATCATAATCTATCATAGCATGAGTACACTCCAATATGAAATGTGAACATTTATCCCCTGAAGAGAAGAAATGATGATTTCCAAGTGGTGTTTTCCATCCCTTGTGAAGATGTAGAGCTTGCATTCCTAACAGTGATGTAGAAAAGGACATTTTCGCAGCTACACTGAACCACATGGATTCATTAACTTTGAAAGCTTTAGAGTTTACCTTAATTCTAAACTTCCAGTCCTTGGATGACACTTCCCCAACCTGATCAATACCTGTCAGTGAAGTCCTCTTGGTTCTTGCTTTTGTGCTCACTGTGTCTGCACAGCCAGGCAACTTCATCCCGGCAGAACGACAGAGCCATGAAGACATAAATAGCCTATTGATATTGAAAGAGAAGGAAATGTTTCAAACAAAAGAGAGTTGAGCATCTCACTCCAAGTAGAATTCCCAGTTTATGAAAATTAACATTCATTTTCTCCAAAGATTTCAGGGTAGACAGAGGAAGCATATCTGAATGCTACAAATAGCTTCCCCAAATCTCTGTTCTATTGGTAGATGTCCTTGAATTCTGGGACAAAATAATGGAATGATTTAAGTGTGAAAAAGAACATTTAAAGAGGTGATAAACCTCAAATCGGCAGACCAATTATTAAAATTGCTGGAATCAGTATAAAGAGCCACATTTAGTTCTGGTTCATGTTCTCAAAGATTTTTTTTTCATGACTAAAGTGGTGAAGGTAGAAGGGGGGAGGGAAGCAAGTAGGTGAGACAGAAGAGGAAATAAGTTTAAGGGAAAGAATGAAGAAATATTTGTAAGACAGAAATGGTAGGCCAGGCCACAGATTCCAGCAATGCTCATTATTATAGTAAGGTTTCTTAAACTTCTTTCTCTCTCAGAATCTCTTCCCAATTTTAAAAATCAAGGAGGACCTCAAAAGAGTTTTTGTTTGTATGGTTTACATTTATCAATATTTATCATATTTGGACCTAAAATTTATGCATCTGCTGCCGCTACTGCTTTACACGATGGTTTGATTGGACTTCTATGTTGTATGGTTTTTCAACATAAACTGGCAAATAATTTTGGTTCTGAGGACCCCTGAAGAGGGGGAAGGGGAGTCCTGGGACCACAATTTAAAGAAACGTTGAGGTAGAATAACAGAATCTTGAAAGCTTATCAAAATTTTGCCAATCTTATACTAAACAAAATCAACATGGCATTGTTTTGAGTTTATACTAAAAAAAAAGAAATCAAGGTAGAGTTATTTTGAACTTCTCCAATTTCCTTCTATCCTAAGACTATGTAATTCTTCCTTTACGTTCTCCCTTAATGACTCACTCCTTTCTTTCCTCTTTAATGGCTTTCTCATAGCTTCCCAAGATCAGCTCAACATTTCTTTACTGCAGAGGTCTTCAAACTTGGCCCTTTTATGACTTGTGGACTTCAACTCCCAGAATTCCTCAGCCAGCGTGCCTGGCTGAGGAATTCTGGGAGTTGAAGTCCACAAGTCGTAAAAGGGCCAAGTTTGAAGACCCTTGCTTTACCAGAAAGGAATATATATGTTCCTATCTTCAGTATTATCCTTGTTACATGCATTCTAGAGCAGCTTTCCATCCAGGTGCCTTTCCAGGGTTCATACCAATTCCCATAATTCTTAGAACAGCTGTTTGCTAGGATGATTACAGAAAGGGTTAACTGGAGAAAAGCAGCTAGGTAGGGTAATACAGAAAAAGACAAAAAGCAGGAAAGGGTGGAAATCCACCCACAGCTCTTTTCCATTCTTTAAATCACTTCGTTATTTTACGCAGGATTCCTGCAGAATGAGTTTAAGAAAGCTTGCCACCAATAAGTATAATGCATCACACAAATAGGAAAAATGCGCTTAGGGTGACCAAATGTTTCATCAAGTTAATTCAGCCAAGAAACCGAGGTAAATATTATTTTTTTGTTTCATTTGCTTCTTAACACTAAGGGCGTAAAACCTCAGGCACTGACAGCGCAAAAGCCTTCTCTTTTTAAAACGTGTTTCCATTCCACTGAGGCCCTATTAACTGAGTATCAGTTACTGGCAAATCACAAGCCATTATTAGAGACAGAGACTGGAGCCCATCAAATCGAGAACCATAAATCAATGCAAGCGTATGAATACAGATAGTCCTCAACTTACGACCACTACCACACCTGATTTTATGACCCTTTTTGCCACAATTAAGAGAACCACTGCAATTGCAAAGTGAATCATGTGGTCATTAAGCATCCCCCATTGACTTTGTTTGTCAGAAGCTGGCTGTGAAGGTTGCACATGGTGATCATTTGATCCCAGGATATTGTAACTGTTGTAAATACATGCTGATTGTGATGGACCCTTGATTTTCCTTTTACTGCTGTTGTAACTCTGAACACTCGCTGAGCAAATGGTTGTTAAGTTGAGGACTATTTGTACTTGCTTTGGATTCATCCTTCTCACATAAAGAGGTGTGTGTGCATTTTATGTACACAAATCTCTCTTGCGCCCTGCATTGGCCCAACTCTAACTGCTTATGCACAGCATAAATTGTCAAGGATGAAACTTTGGCAGCTATGTGCTTCTGTGTTTCATCTTGCCTTTAGATAATGGGGAAGGATGTTACTTTTAAGTGGGTTAAGAGGTCCCCAATCTTTTGGGCACCAGGGACCGGTTCCATGAAGAAAGGTTTTTCTGCAGACCAGAAGGTGTGTGGTTTTGTGTGCTGCCTGCATCTTGCGGATGGGGTTTTGCTTTTTTGTGTGGACCAATTGCTGGCATGCCATGGCCTGGTACTGGTCCACAGACTGGGGTTGGGGACCCCTGGGTTAAATGGAGAAATGAAACCTCTTCAATTCAGCTGGAGACTGAGAGACCCTGAAGCCTTACCAAGGACACCATAACATGTGTGGATTTGAAGCAGACAGTTCCCATAACAAAATGAACTTGTTGATATGTATTACATAAGATGTTGGGGCTTTGGTTAGGAGAATTATTGTTTAAGTCTGTGAATTGGTGTTGGAACTTCAGAGTTAGTTTTTCTTTGACATAATCATGCTGTGTATTCAATGAACAATAAGCTTTTCGGAAACAAAATGAACCTGGAGTTGTATTTGGATTCTTGAGCTGGATGTTGACATAAATAAATCTGGTTACACCTTCACAGCTCTTAGTTCTGGCCCACCTCTATATCTCCCTGATCCACTTGCCTTGGGGCCCAGCAGTCCAGGTTCATTGGCCAGAATAGCCTCCATCTCCCGCACAGCAATCCTCAAGAAATAACGCCGGCCTCGATGTAATTGCCCACTGTCAAGAAACCAACCAAAGAATTTAAATGAAAAGAATCCTACTCCTCCCAATGCCCTGTGTGCATGTCATCAACATCAGGGGAAAAAAATTGGCCAAAGCAAGCAGCATAAAGAAAATATTGTACTACTGGGTCAGTCAAAACAGGAATTTTCTCCTGTTCCTTTCTAGATCAAGGTAACTAAATGTGTATTAGTTATCTATTGCCCAGCTAGGTGGTAGCATCTGGCCAATACTGACTGATCTCATAAAACTAAGAAGGCTGAACCTAATTATTACTTGGATGTGAGGAACCACCAGGAAACCCAAGCTAGATTGGGAAGAAAACAATGGCCAAGCCCTTCTATGTTCTTGCCAAAAAAATGATATGGATCTGGCCCATAAAGACATCAGAAGCCAAGCTTGACTTGAAAGTTCAATCTTCTGCTGACATGCCTTGTACACACTGAAAATCTGCCCATTTGTTCAGAATTTGAGTCTTGAATCTTCCTACATACTAGAGCTGTTACCTTCCAAAGACTGCTGAGCTACAACTCTCAATACCTAACCATGATTATTAAAGGCCTGCAGATTTCTCTCTATTTGCAGTAAAATTATCTCAACACTCACCAACTACAATAAAAATGCCATTTCCCTTTATCTTTTGACAATCGGTACTTCTATAAAAAGTAATGCCAGGAGCATCTGCAGTTACAATGGAGAAAAGACTGCAGAACTGGGCAATACTGCAGAGCTACCAACTGGATAATGTCATTCAAATCTACAGTCAAAATGAGAGAAGTAGCAGCAGGGACTCTGTGGCAGTTCATTCCATCCTTGCCTTTTGGGTTGTTATGGTTCATTAGTACTCCACTGAATAAGACAAAAAAACCTATCTAGGCTGGAAAACTGTTCCTCTCAATGGTTCAAAGGATGCCCCAGGGTTCCAGACATGAAGACAACCATCTTTCCCCACAGCTATTCCATCACATCTGGCACACAGAGGCATGCTCCCCCTGAGCCTGACCTTTTCCTCTTTCGTGATAGGATGAGATCTTGCTAGTTGTGATGCACAACAGATGGGGGTGGAAGAAGGAAGCAGAACAGGCTGCTACTTATCCACCATTCTCAACATGTGAGGTTTCAAACATAATTCTAACCATGATCTTCAAAGTTCATTCTATTAGCTGGGATCATACAGCAAGCCAGGAATTAGCAGCCTTTAAGGGTTTTGAATGTTTGAGCCAGAAAAACAATGAACTAAAACACTCGGTAATTAATAGAAAATTTGGAATGCAGCAAGATTTTGACCATGTGATTTTCTTTTCTTATTCATTTATTTAATTAATTGTAAAGGCAATGGAAACCCTCCTGCATGCCTGTGTGGCATCTTGTGCTAAGCAGTAGTGAGAATTGCTTGATTCTGGCTTAGTATGCTGGTAAACCCAGCCACTGTGACTTGCAGACTCTGATTTATGGCTCAAGCTAATTTACAAAGAAGGATCGCCTCTTGTTCAACAAACCATGCTAAAGCAAAACACAATTTAGCAGGAACAATAAACCTCAAAGGGATTAGGAAGCTCATACCATGTCATAGATAGGGCTGCAACCATAGAAGAGAATGCCCAATGTACAAGATAAGAGGGCCAAGATATTTGCAGGGCAATATGAAGAAAAAAGTATTATCAAAACTCTGGTTAAATAGGTCTGGAAGGGAGGTGGCAGACAGAAGGGAAAGTTGAAGACTGAAGAGAGTACTGTACTGAAGCAAACAAAGCAGAGCAATGGATATACAGGACACAGCAGAGAGTACCGGTAACTCAGAGCCAGAGAGGGAAGGGGCATTCCTACCTTTGTTGCAGAGCATGCTCTTTACAATCTTTAATATCAGTGATACGTTTCCCATAGCTGTAAAAGAGAGAGAAAGCACAGCTGTCAGGCTCCAAGAACAGACAGTGTTTTCTTTATTGCTCTTTATAGACAGAATCTTGCCAGACTAAAGCAACTATTTACATAACTACAGATATATTCTGGGAAACGCTAGGGTGGAGCTGTTTTAATCCTCTTCCTGCCAACCAAGCTTTCTAAGCTCCACTGCCTCTTTGCCCTCTGGAAAGCAGCTCCAGGAATCCAGACTACATTCCACCACAACTCCATTGCTTCGTTCTCCCAAAGCCAGAGTTTCTCAAAGAAATATAATCCTTCATATTATACTTGAATTTGTATGTCCCCTTAAAAAAACTAATCATTTCATTGGGACTACAGTTGCTCAACTGTAGTCTCGATAATTATATCACTTACTTTTAACTATTCAATTTTAATCCCTATATTAACAAAAGTATGATAGATATTGCAAGGTTAAAAAAACCTTTGTTCCGAATAAAGAAACTAATTTAAAAGCATATTTTTCATGAGAAGGATAAGCTTGCTTAATTTTACGTCATTTTTTAAATCTAGTGATATTTTTTTTTGAGATGGCTGCTTGCATTATTCCTTCCACATTTATTTTGAACTGACGTATGGTTTTCATAAGAGCAAAATGGAAAAATTCTAATGCTCAAAAACAAGATGTTGCAAATTAAGTCAGAATAATTATAGTTGGCCCAATTAATTCTTTGTATTCCTTTTACACATTGATTAGTAATTCAGGGAGAGAAATTGTTAGGAATTATTTTCAAAGAAATGTTCCGTATCAGTTATAACATCCAGTTATATTTCTATTTGTTGCACATGAGAACTTGTACTGAAAGTGCATTTCAAATAAAGATGAAATATAAAACACCTTTACTAATCTCTATGTTACTGCTTTCAATAGTTTCAAAGCAAGAAACATGTCTAAATTTGAGTCTTCAGGTTTTACTCGTCCCCAGTTTAACTTTCCCATTCATTATTTTTATTTGTCGCCAGGTTCAAGGAAATTGTCACCTTGCAATGAGGTCTTAAGAATCTTCAGCTTGTCAAAAGTATACTAAATAAACACTGAAATCACAGTTGATAAACATGTACATAACTATGTTTTTCACAGTTAAGAGTTCATTTCTCCATTTGAAAATGTGTGTCAAAACATCTTGACTGACAGTGAAACAGTGAAAAAATGTATTTGTCAGCCATCTCTTCACACAATCTTGCAAATATCTATCTATATAGGTCTAGTTTTTATTCAATTCACATAATAGTTTGTAAACTTCCTGAATGTTGGACTCAACTCTTCCAAAGCATGAGATTTCGGCATATTAAAAGTGTTTATGCCATTGTGATATAGAACATACTCCATCAGTGCATATCACAATGCAATTTGTCCACTGTTTCTGAAACAAAATAAATTACTTGCATTGATACAGTTACCCAAATCTTCAAAAAGGCCCTCAGCTTTACTCATCTTTATCACTTCTTTACAAGAAAGTAAATTTTCATTTATTTTGGTTTCAGAAACATTTCTAACATGCTGTTAACACAGCATCCTTTACCCTATTTGTCACTTCATCGGTCTGATGAGCAAATGATCTACTTCTTAGTTTTTCATTTAGTTGATCATTTGTATCTTCCACCATCTCAGTAGTTTGATGCAAAATGGTGTCATTTAATGGAGAGAAAAGTCCTACTGTTTGACTCTAGTTGCCCAATATAGCTGTAACCATATTGCCAGAATTGTCAACCATATTGATAATTGCCAAACAATTTTCTCCGGTTGTCTGGAGGTTGTTCCCCTGGCTGATTCTGTATACAATTTGATGAGAAGCAATTTTGCAGCGATGGTCATATATCTAATCAAAGTTTTTTTTTTCCTTCCGTTCATGTTCCTTTGAATGGAAAAATCTCACATTTTGTTCACTAAGTCTGCTTGATTTGTTTCCAGGTATTATTTTGGTTTTGCTTGGCTTTATACTCTCAAGTGACAGAGTTTTTTTTTCTGACAAACTATATAGTGATAACATTCTTCTCCAATAACAAAAACCCTTGTCAACCCCAAAGGTATACAACTTATCTCACACTTTTTTGGTCTAAGCTTACTTTTATCAGCACCGCTTCATCTTTTCTTTTGCCATGCCACAAAAGGCCTATCTCTTTTTAAAGGTCAGAAATCCAAACTAATGAACAGAAACACTGAAATCTGCTAATACAGAACCACAGAAATTGTCAACCTGCTAAGTGCCACACCAGGAGTCATCAGCCAGCAAGAAACCATATCTCAGTCACCGTGCTGCTGTGACTGGTAGACAATTTTGACAGACAGCTTAACCTATGGGACTGTCCCTCCCTCAAATCCAGCTGTAGGCTTTGCTGCTTGCTTGGCTTGGGCAAGCCCCCAAAAAAACCCAGGAACAAATTCGGACCTTGTTCCTGCTCTGCGAATATAAGCTTTCACATCAGTGATTCCTTCAAATTTGCTCATGGACTTTGAAGGGGGACGATTCACAATTTAAGAATCCTTGCTGTAAATAAAGCCACTGTTCTGTGAAGTAAAAATCCAGCAAGAAGAGTTTTACTTATAGAAGATGGAATCAGGATTTTTAAAAGAAGCCACAGGAAGCCACAAACTGAGTTCTCGGGAGAGGTATTACTAACCATTTATTAATACTGGTCAAGTCAAAAAATTTGAAAGTTCAAAAATGAGTGGGATCCTCGAGTACAACTCCCTGCTAGGAATCTAATTCAAACCCTGTTGATTGTTGAAAGGAACTTCCTAAGAACCTACTTCTCTATAAGTGTATCTTAATACTCCATGGCCTCTGCACTACCTGGGCACATCTTCAAGTAGCTGAAAAGTGCAATCACAGATATCTACCCCAACAGGTGTTTTTTTTCCCCTGAACGATCTTCTCTCAACCTCTCCTTGGAAGAGCTCATTTCCAGTCACTTGAGCATCCTCACTGCTTTCTTTGGACATTCAGTTTATCTGAATCCTTCTTAAATTGTAGCACCTGGAACAGGGTACAGTATTTAAGATGGTAATCTGATCAATCAAGAACGGAGTGAAAAAGAAGTGCCGTGCATCAAGTGGGTCCTCTTATGGTACCTGTCAGGAGCTCCTTTAAGATACACGGAGGGTGTCCATAGCAGATCCAAAGCAGCTTTATCCACTTTGGATCTGATTACTGCACATTTCTAGAATGGAACCACTACTTCCAGTAAGTTGGAGACTATATACTTTTTACATGCAATTTGTTAATAATTCTACAAGAGTTTGGAAAAAATTCAGAGAAGAACAACTAGGATGATCAAAAGCCTGGAGGCTAAAACATACGAAGAACGGCTGCAGGACTTGGGTTTGGCTAGTCTAAAGAAAAGAAGAAATAGGGGAGACATGATAGCAGTGTTTCAGTATCTGAGGGGCTGCAACAAGACAGAAGGGGGTCAGGTTGTTCACCAGAGCACCAGAGCACCAGAGGGAGGGACAAGAAACAATGGTTGGAAACTGATCAAGGAGAGAAGCAACCTGGATCTAAGGAGAAACTTCCTGACAGTGAGGACAATCAACCAGTAGAACAGCCTACCCTCAGAAATCGTGGGTGCCCCTTCACTGGACATCTTTAAAAAGAGACAGGACAATCACCTGTCTGAGATGGTGTAGGTTCTCCTGCTTAAGGGGGGGGCTGGACTAAAAGACCTCCAAGGTCCCTTCCAGTTCTATTCTTATTCTATTCTATTCTATTCTATTCTATTCTATTCTATTCTATTCTATTCTATTCTATTCTATTCTATTCTATTCCATTCCATTCCATTCTACAAGCAGCCTAATCCAGACAGAGCCAAGAAAGTAAGATCAGCCTACCCTTTCTGGCACCCTTCACCTTGGGCTATGCTGATTGGAAATGCACTGATCTGCATTCCCAACAATTCTGGAACACACCAGATTAGAGTACGACTAGCCTAGGATGAGCAATTATTACTTGGTATAAAAAAGTTGGAGAAGACTTTTAAAAAATAAATAAATCCTGAAATGACCAACTTCTCTGACATCCTTGGCATCTGCTTTCTCTTGCAGTGTCCCTTCCCCAGTGGATGAAGTGGATATTAACCCAATCCAGTGGTGGCAAACCTATGGCACAGGTGCCAGAGGCGGTACTCAAAGCCCTCTCTGTGGGCACGCACACTGTCACCCCAGTCCTAGGCCTTCTGCTGGGTTTTATAAAACCTTTTCATTTTAAGCCTCCACGGCCGTGTGCAAAAAAAAAAAAGATTCAATTCAACTTCTCGCGGGAAAAAAAATCTTGCAAAGTTGAAATTGATTGATTGAACTTTTTAGTCCCACCCAGTCTGCCTTACCACCGCAGCCATGCCCAGCCAATGGGCCACGCCCAGCCAATGGGCCACACCCAGCCAATGGGCCACACCCACCCGGCACCTGACAATGCATAAGTGGGTTTTGGGTTGCAGTTTGGGCACTCGGTCTCGAAAAAGTTCGCCATCACTGGCGTAGTCTAACCAGTGCAGGCTCATTAACACACAAGCTCTTACACAATTCAGAACATTACTTACCCTTTAATGCCACTGAAGACCTCTTCTGTCACCTTGTGAATAGAAAGCACTTCATCTCGTATCAAAGTGACATAGAGTGAGCCACGAAGAGCCATCCGCCAAAGTTCCAGGCAGTTCTGGGTAGAGCCCAGGCAACTGTGGCAGAGCAAGAATCCCACTGCGGAGGAGAAAACATTACTGAGGTAGGGTTAAAAAAAAAAAAAGAAAGAAATACAAACCTTTGGTGCTTTGAGGTATTGCCAGCGGGTGTCCAAAAATTGCTGGGAGCAGAATGAACAGGGCAAGTTAAGTCAAAGCATCATGAAGCGCAGCAAATCCTTACATCTTCTTTGAAGTGAGGTAGAGGCAGGTGGAAATACATGGAGCACAGTTTTGCCAACTGTGATGCTAGAAAAGGAAATCTACCCTAGCTAAGATAATGGAGGAGTATTTTCCTATTTTCTTAGGAAGTGAGGGAAGAGGGATCGTGCGTGTAAAAAATTGGCTAAAAAGTGCAGAGATGATTCGTGTCAGGAGGAAAAGTTTACCTCTTCCTAATAATGTTCGGAATGGAAGTGTTTTGCTCTTAAAAGTCTGTGATGAGCAATGGACTTTCTGAGTTGAGTTTGGGGAATAGAAGGACTTCCATCCCATTCCTTGTTTATAGAAACAGAAAAACAGGGAATAATAATAATAAAGCCCGTGGACGAAATAGGAATGTGACACTTTTTCACTCACCCATTACAAAAAGTGGCAATACTTCGGACAGTGCATACAATACAAAGAAATCATTAAACATCTTAGTTCCTTGAGGAGGATGCAATAATCAAAAGTACTAAAGCCAATCAGAAATATTTTATAGATTATGTATAAACGGTAATAAGAGCAACAACAATAATAATTTGTCCAACAAGTACAATAAGAAGGGAGAAGTTAGTCTTGACTCCTGCCTTGTGGGTGTTCTTTTGTCTGTAGCATCCTTTGCCTCCCCTTCCATCCCTTTTTCTCTGTCTATCACTTCACTGTCTGTTACACCCTCTCTGTCCCTCTTGCTGTATCTCTGAGATTTTTACATGGGCTCATTCCTCTATATTTCTGCATCCCGTTCTTGCCCAGCTACTACAATGGAAAGAAAAAGCCAGAGGAAAGTTGAGAACTTGATGCTTGGCTCCCGGATGTTTCATTACCAAACTAGGTAATATCTTCAGTAGGGTTTGGAGTGAGGTGTCTTGTTTGTTTATGTAGGTTCTGGGTGGTCCTAAATAGGTGGTCCTGGGTGGTTCCTTTATATAGGTCCACCCAGGACCTATATAAACAAAAAAGATACCTCGCCCCAAACCCCACTGAAGATGTTTGGTGACAAAACATCTGAGAGCCGAGCAGCAAGCTCAGAGGACAAACCTCTGTCTAAATGATGAATGTGGCTAAAAGTTGCCTATCGCTCCTCTAGGCTTAGGATCCAGCCTGGAACTTAAAATTAAAATGAGGGTAACTTACTCACAATCCATCGCTCGAGAGCCTCCCATGAAAGGTATTCACAGGCCATCTGGCGAAGAAAAGGGATGGACAAAGAAATAAGGCTTCTCTCCACAGCCACATACACAATGATTCGTACAAGTCTATCTTGGAGGTGAGTGTCCTTTTGTGTACCCATGTGGTTTTCAGAATCATAATTTTGTTCTGAACAAGTGAGAATTGTTATTGGGACATCCATTATCACAGTCAGTCCTTTCTAGCTTCAAACAATTGGACTTTCAAAGAGAAGTTCTGGCTTGACCGCTGTGAAAAAATTCTCCTTTTTATGTCTAGAAGTGCACATTTGTCTGGTTTTGCTCTCTCTCTCTCTCTCTCTCTCTCTCTCTCTCTCTCTCTCTCTCTCTCTCTCTCTCTCTCTCTCTCTAACTTGCTTTAACTGGAACTTCTTTTCCTCTCTTTGGCTGCTGCCACAGACACTTTTCTCAGTGTTTGTCCTTTCCTTTTTCTCCACAGTCTGAATGACCTTCCGCTCCTCTCCAGTTATCCTAGTTTACTTATTTTTTCTTACAAAACTGGCTGCCAGGAAAACTCTGGTCTCTAGTGCCACCCTCTTTTCATTGCAGGCTTGCATGGGCTTGGCAATCATATTGCCAACTCCAGTCCAGCTAGTAAAATGATCCAGCAAATTAGAACCATACTTTTTCACCCTATTGAGTTAAAAGAAATACCACCCATTCTTGCATGAAATGATGCCGTCTTAAAACAGGCCATCTCCACCATCTATTCTAGTTCTGCGTGTACTGTGCTTGTTCTGAATCACGTCTGAATCACGTTGGCCTGGCCTCTGAGTCTATGGCTCATTAGAGGCACGGTTATTGGTTTTCTCCTCTGGATTTGCTATTGTCCCTTTTCGGTGTGTTCTCAGACAGCGATGAAACCATCCTCCAATCAGAGAACTGTCGTAGGAATAGGGCGGGACTGACTCTGTAAGAGCCTTTCCATTAATTTGTTTTCACACTGCATTGAAGCATCTCCCACATACAAAATAAAGGAAGACAATGGGAAAATGCCAGGGTAGAAACAGTCTCAAACCGAGGGATGCCATAATTGGGCAAGATTGTCCTGTAGAGTAAGATGACTGAACATCAATGGCTGTATTTATTTTTATTTCATAGGGAAGAGGTTATTAAAACTAACAAATACAGGAGAACCATAAAATAAGCACTGAAGAGAAAACTGTCTGACACTTCTTGTTTTTTAGATTCTGCTGTGCGGGATAGGAAGCTGCTACATCTATAGAGAAAGATCCCCAGTGATGCCACTTCAGAATGCTGTTAACAAGGAAGAAGCTGGCTAGCACAAGATTCTGTTTTACAGCTGGGAAGCTGCAAATAAGTCCCTTCTTCTTCGCCAAACAAAATGGAGATTAGATCATTTCAGAAAAACACTGCTAAAAAGGAGTAGTGTAAAAATTTCTCCTCTTCCTTAAAAACAACATAATGGAGGTTTATTTTCTTTTTCCATTGCTGGAAACCTACCGGTAGATAGAGTTTGGTTGGGAAAAAAATTCTAGGGAAATGAGAAGTGACGGGTGTGAAAGATAGAAAGTAAAGTGCTAATACAGGGGTCTTCCAACTTGGCCCTTTTATAACTTGTGGACTGCAACTCCCAGAATTCCTCAGCCAGCGTGCCTGGCTGAAGAATTCTGGGAGTTGAAGTCCACAAGTCATAAAAGGGCCAAGTTTAAAGACCCCTAGTGCTAATAGATGCAGCACATACTGGGAGCAAACAGTACGCTATCTAGTCAGGTGAAAGGAGGAGAAAGCTCACACATCCCAATACAAGTATTCCTCAACTTACAACAGTTCATTTAGTGACCATTTTTCACACTTATAACCATTGCAGCATCCCCATGGTCACGTGATCAAAATTCAGATCTTGGCAACCGGTTCATATTTATGAAGTTGGGAGAATCACGTGATCTACTTTTGCGACCTTCTGACAAGTAAAATCAATGGGGAATCCAGATTCACACATAAGAACCGTGTTATTAACTTAACAAATGCAATGATTCACTTAACAACTCTGGCAAGAAAAGTCGTAAAATGGGGCAAAACAAATGTTTCGCTGAGTAACATATATTTTGGGCTTAATTGTGGTTGTAACTTGAGGACTACCTGTAGTCCCAAAACCCACCCTTGGTCATGCCTGCAATATGTTAGCTGACCTCACCTCCAGGTTAATGGGTATGAACCCATTACAGATTTTGGTTGAAGACTGAAGCTGTGGAAGGATAATATTGGTTTAAAAAGGGGGGAGGAGTTACTTTTATATCAGAGCACTTCATAGTAACTTAAGGCTATGTCCCATATGGTATGGGCTGTGTATGAGATGAGGACAAGTTGTGCAACCGTGAGGGCAAGACAGGGTGGCTGGAGCTTAACAGTTCCATGAAAAACCACAAGTGGGAACAGAGCCTAAGATGGACATCCGGAGTAAATGTATCCTTTCTGCTCAGCCTCATAAATCAGGAACAAACCGCAAATGGGTTGAGCACGAGGCCTCCCAGCTATTGCAGACTAGTTACATTTACCAATAACTCTCTGTGCACGGGGGAACTTCCGGAAGAAAAAATGACGGATTGAAGAAGGCTCTTCAAAAAGAATATAATAAAGAAACATATAAAGACGCAATTCCCAACCCTCATGATAACAAGGATAAACAATTTTAATAATTTTACATAGGGCTGCCATGAAGAACAACACAAGGAAGCTAGGACTAGTCCAAAATACAGCAGGGCACTGCCAGTTTGCTTCAAGGTTGATTTAAGTTGCCAACTATGCCCTATAAAGCCCTACAAGGCACAGGGCCAATTACCTGAAGGCACTGATCTGCAATATCTACCCAGATGATTTAAGACAGTTAACAAAGCTAGCATGCTCCAGGTTTGATTAAGCAGTGCCATCTATCAGGACTTCAGAAGCATGCCTCTCCTGTTGTGGTACTCGGCCTCTGGAATTGGCTTCCCCCAAGAGCTGAGTGGCTCCTACCCTGATGGGGTTCCAGATGCCTTAAAGACTTGGCTGTTTTGTCAGATCTTGAGCTAGTGTGGCTTGATCCATTGGCATAAGTCTCTGTATTCTTGACCATGTTCATCATTTTCTTATTTATTTACACTCTGTGTTTATCCTGCTTTGTTACATTGTGAGCTGTCCAGAATTTGAACGAATGAATGGTGTTTGTGTAATATGTAATGACAGAGAATGGCTGTCTTATGTACATGGGGATACATTACTCTAATCAACAAGTATTTTATTTTGCAGACAATTTCAAAGCAGCACATAAGGCATCTCTAGCACCAGCCATTCAAAGGGGTGACTGCTGAACATACAGTAATTTCCCACACTCATACTCACAGTGTCTGAACTGGCTGGAGACAGCATGCTGGCAGGATTGCTGATCAGACTGAAGAGCTGGTCACTTCGCCACTGGTCAGCAGAATGGTTTCGACGGACAAACAGGAAGTGCAGTGAAAGAAGTGCATGGCTCACAGTCTGGGAAGAAAAAAATTGATTAGCAAGTTTAGGAAAGAATAGCATGCAGAGAGAGAGAGAGAGGGAGAGGGAGAGGGAGAGAGAGAGAGAGCAAAAGGGAGAGAGCAAAAGAGAGAGAGAGCAAAAGGGCAAGACTGCGTGCCATCTTGGTAAATCTGGGTTCCTAAAAGGCACACGCAGAGATAATGCACATGCACAAGGCACCTGACAGGGAGGTAAGCAGAAGAAAAGAGAAAAGACCTTTCACATCCTCATTTTTCTCAAACTCCACCACAAAGGGACGTGAAGACAGGAGAGAACTAGTGAACGGGAAAAGAATTAGGGAGTTGCAATAATTCTGTAATTGCTGCAACTGACGTACGAAAATAGAGTCCCAATGTTTCTTTCCTGATAATAAGTTCTGCTCAGAAATAGCAAAACAAAATCCCAAAACGTAAAGGCTGGCTTTACAATTTAAACTTAACCATGGTTTGTTGAATAACTGCCTCAAAGAATTAGATTCATGCAACCACATACCAACATACCCCATACCCCATACCAACCTCACCTTGGTATGAGGTCCAAACTCCTCCACCAGCTTGCGCAAGGGGTTCTCGTACTCAATGATCATCTGACCCAGTCGACGGAAGCTGACATCACTGAAGTCAGACAAGCAATGCATTGTTTTATTATACCAAACATCGATGTAGCTCTAATTGCAGACTCTGGCTTGTCAATCTGTTAAAACTGTCTGTCAGATACAAACCAGGCACCACCTACTCACCTCAGACAGTGTCCACCTTGTTGCTAGATAATAGAGAATAACTTCTGTGGAAACTGCCTGAACATTTCACACAACATCTGAGTCTGTACACTGTGCTAATGCATAGTTTGTTTAAATACTGAATAAAGTCAAATGAAGTGGGCTTCCCCAACGTGTCAAGCCATAAACTATGTTTCCCAAACCACAATACGTAAGTTGATAGAATGCACTAAGACTAAGTCCAAGTGATATAGCAGTTAATGCAGTGTTTCTCAATCTTGACAACTATAAGATGTGGGGACTTCAACTCCTAGAATTCCCCAGCCAGCAAGGCTGATTGAGGAATTCTAGGAGTTGAAGTCCACACACACCTTAAAGTAGCCATGGCTAAGAAACACTGATGTAGGTATTAGACTGAGTGGAGACCACGTTTTAAGTCCATCCCTGGGTATGGAAGCTTTGGATAACTTTGGACTATATAATCTCTCTCAGCCCAATTTACCTTGCCAGGTTATTGTTGTGTGGAAAACTTGAAGAGGAAATATTTTACATATCATCTTGAGCTGCCAGAAGAGAATGGGATATAGAGCTAACCATTAAAATCACACCATCCACATGTTAAAAGGTAAATGTAAAGGTTCCCCCTGTCCAGTCAGGTCCAATTCCAGGGGCTGGCCAGCATGACTATATGCCGAGGCGCACAGAACGATGTTACCTTTCCACAGAGTGGTACCTATTTATCTACTTGCATTTGCATGTTTTCAAACTGCTAGGTGGATGGGAGCTGGGGCAAATAACGAGAGCTCACCCCATCGCGCAGCACTCGGGTCCCAAACCCGGGCTGTCAGCTTTAGAGCTGACAAGCTCAGTGTCTTTAACCACTGAGCCACCACCCTCATCCACGTGTACTTTAGCACAACAGATGAACCCAGCCTATTATATTCCTCTTGACAGGGGTAGGCAATCTTGGCTCTTTTATGACTCGTGGACTTCAACTCCCAGAATTCCTGAGTCAGCATAGCTCATCTTGGAAATCTCTCCCTTTCCCCTCAGCATGGCTGGCTCAGGAATTCTGGAAGTTGAAGTCCACGAGTCATAAAAGAGCCAAGGTTGCCTACCCTTGCTCTTGACATTGATTTCTATATAACATTGCCTCCAAAGAATGAGAGAACAGTTTTGCAGATCAAGAGTCAGCCATACTGAATTGGCCATATCAAGCTTCATGCTGAAATTGCTTGGGGGATGGGGGGGGTTAGTAACAGCCAAAGAGCACTCTAACGCTGGAGAAATGGGGGTCACCTATAGCTTCTAAATAGCAGACGGATCAAAGAAAAGCACAGCTGGCAGCTGAAGGGGAAGAAGTAGTTCTCATTTTATTGATTTATCTATTGATTGATTTTATTCATTAGTGCTTGACTGTTGTTTATGTAACCCACAACAGGAAGCTAAATGAATGCTCCTGGCAGAATAAGGCAACATGGAAAGCAAACATTCCACCAAAATTGGCAAAAAATACAATGAACTCACTCCAGGTAACATCATTTTAGCCTGAGTAGACAGACTCCCACCTGGTTCCATGGATCATTTCATGGGTACAGTGATGCAGACCAATCAGGACTTTACGATCATCAATACGGGAAAGAAGTACAATGACAGAAACATAGGTGACAATCAGGTCCAGGTAGTTCTTGGTGAACTCGTAATTCACATTCTGCAGGAAAAAAAAAAGAATGCATACCGTATAACTGAATTGGAGGGAAGAGAAGAGGAAGACTGAACGAGCACCTCCTCACACTTTTCACAGTTTCTCTTTCCTGCCAGCAAAACAGGGACTCCGACTCCTCCTCCGATTCCAGCAGCATGTGCTTAGATAATCTGAACTCACATACTTTATTAAGCCATAATTCTTATTAGCCGTGATTTGCTGTACAAGCTACAGTAGTCCCTTTCACTTACAATATTAAGCTAGGAACCCGCATTTACAGGGACAATGGTCGGGTGCACATTTTGCACTAACTCAAAGCAAAACAAATCACATTAGGGCAGAGGTCCCCAACCTTTTGGGCACCAGGGACCAGTTCCGTGGAGAGAGTTTTTTCCACAGACCAGAGGGTGTGTGTATTTGTGTGCTGCCTGCATCCCGTGGATGGGGCTTTTCTTGTTTGTGCGGACCAGTTACTGGTATGCCGCAGCCCGTTACTGGTCCACGGACTGGGCGTTGGGGACCCCTGCATTAGGGCACAATACAAGCATGTCAATCTTACTAGTTCCTCAGTTGAAGCACTCCCTCAAATCATCTGGAATGAATGAATGTTCTTTGCCAGATGAGCAAAAACTATACTTTGTCATCCTGGGCAAATGGGCAAACCTTCCGTTGTGGTGCAGAGTAATACTACGTGTTATGTTGGTTAAGGTGTTAGACTTAAGGGCGACTCAGGTTTTAATCCACTGGATGACTTTGAGTTAGTTCTCCACAGTCTAATCTATCTCACAGGATAGAGTGCTGTGGAGAAAACAGGACAGAACATCAGGCAAAATCACTTTGAGTTCCTGTACAAAATTTCCACTGATTTAATAATATCCATATAAATTTAACAAACAAATTAGTATTACTGGGAGGTCTTCGCGTATAGCTCCAGTGATGGGAATGGTCAACAGTATAATAAGCCTTCTTAATGGTGTACCCAAAAATAAGTATTCAGCTAGCCCCCAAATCTGACTTCATTTAGACACCAATTGAAGCCATGCTTATTTCCCTGGGTATTTGTGTAATAATAACTACTGTACTGCCTATAAGATTGCCTGCCACTGATGGTTCTTTTTTGTACTTTCTTAATCATTTTTAATTTTTGTATTTTTAAAGCATTATTGCTTTACTGTAATGATTTTAATACTTTTTTTTCTCCTTCGTGTCTTAATCTCCTTCAGTGGTCCACAGAAAGGAAGAGCAATATAGAAATAAAATATACATCCATATATTTAAGCATCTTTTCCTTTTCTGTTTTCTTTTCTGACTATTCAGAGTTTGGGGCAGTAGCAGAACACCAATTTCAGTTTCAGATACTCATCAAGTCCCCTCCTTGCTTCCCCAGTTTTTAAAAGCACTTTCCATTTCTTTTCTAAGACCGGAAAGCAGAGTCTCCAAATGTCTATACCAGAGGTCTCCAATTTTTCCGGGTTCAAGGACCGGAGGGAAGGAGAGCAGCTTCAAAATTGGTGTGTGCGTGCACACGCACCAGGCCACGCACACTGGCACAGCAATAGCAGCCCCGTTCATGCATGTAGCATGCACTGGCTAGCGGCCCATTTGCGCATGTGCAAATGGGCTGCGGACACCCATCCCGCACTAGCATTCCCGTTTATGTCTGTGTGAATGTGCAAACAGGGGCGCGGGTGCTAGCGCGAGTGGGGGGAAATGCACACCCACACGTGCGCGCACCGGCCAGTCATTTCTGCAGCCCGCTGGCCAAGAGCCCACAGCCCAATCTCAAGCTACGGACCATAGGTTGGGGACCCCTGGTCTTTTCTTTTGAGCACAGCATGCTTCCCAGTAGAAAGACAGAAGTTGCTAAGTTCTTGAAAATGTTACTGGGGAGCAACCCCAATGTTGTTCCCAAGCCTGTCCCAACCCTAATCCTGATCCCAACCCTATCCCGAACCTTAATCCCCATCCTGATCTTATCCCTTCCCCAACCCTATGAAACTCAATAAAAATCTTTTTTTTAAAAAAAAGTTGCCCTGTTCTTCTGAGGGAGACCACCATGCTATTTAATGATTGATTTTTTTTAATCCTCCCTTTATTATTATTTTTAAATAACTCCAGGTGGCCAACTTACATAATACTCTTTCCTCCTCTCATTTTCCCCAAAACAACAACCTTGTAAGGTGGGTTGGGCTGAGAAAGAGAGTGACTGGCCCAAAATTACCCGGCTGGCTTTCATGCCTACAGCAGAACTAGAAGTAGGTCAGTATTTTAACCATTATACCAAACCGTTTCTTTTTTTCCTTTCTTAAGGAAAGCTGGAGAGAAGAGGAAAAAAAAAAGATGGCTAGGGAGAGGGAGATCACGAAAAAAAGATAATATATTGGGATAATTTGGGATGATGGAGAGGGGCAAAAGAAGAATTTGTAGATATCTGTTTGGGAGGGGGACTGGTGTCTCAATGCATGCTTACTCTTGGAGAAGTAGAGCTCCTTCTACTCCCTAATTAGGAAGTAAGAATATTTTTTAATCTCTATCTGTCTGTGAACACATGTACACAAGTAATCCTCAAATTAGTGACCATTCAAATGGCACTAAAAAAATGATTGTTTCTCGCAATATGACTGTTGCAGCATCCTGATGGTTATGTGATCAAAATTCAGCCACTGATTCATATTTATGACAGTTGCAGTGTCCCAGGGTCATGTGATTAACTTTTTGACAAGTTCTGACAAGAAGCAAAGTCAATGGGGGAAGCCAGATTCACTTAACAACTGTTTTACTAACTTAACTGCAGCGATCCACTTAACAACTGTGGCAAAAAAGGTCATAAAATAGGACAAAACTGTGCTGGCTTTCCTGTATTTGATGGTTCTTTGCTTGTGCTAATGGGGACAACTACCGTGGGTGTTTATAACTTTAGCCTTCTCTGAAGATGATATAGGAACCTTTCATGAGGATGTTTTTTGTGATTCAACAGAACCTGCGAGCTGCCGTTTTGCGATGATGCCCATGAACACTCTTCAGATTTCCAAATATGTTCCTTAGTCTTAAAAGCACTAGTGAGTTGACTAACAAGCCTGGCCAGATCAGTTAATTTCTCAGTCAGTCAAATTTGTAGTTAAAGGCAAACAGAGAAACATGGAGTTACAAGGCCAATTCTGAACTTGGAATAAGATATTTCCCCCCCTCCCTCCTGAACCTTAGTCACAGAGGCAACTCTAACAGGAATGTTAATGTAATGTAACACCCATCCGGGCTTAGATTCTACACATCTTACAAACACCTTAGGTCCAGTTTGATTAGCCAGAGAAAACCAATCATTTGATAAATTGTTTGTAACCCAGGGTCTTTGGTTCTTAGAGAAATGGAGTATTAAAATATATTAATCCCAATCCTAGGCCAATCAGAAGTTTGCAAGCCTAGAGCTGGGAAACTTGGGACTTAAGGGTTTACCTTTCAAGGGAAATGGTGTAATGTTTATTTATTTATTTATCAAATTTAAATGCCATTCATCTCGCAGTTTGAGGCCACATGGTAATATGGCTATTACATCTTCCCAAACGTTTGGTGACCTGTAGATCAGGTAGCCTGCTGCTATATTATGAAAGAAAAGCCTATGAAAATGTTTGGTTAGTTGAACTTTTATCTGAGCACCTAAAATAGCCACCATCTTTTCCGCTACATCTTTCAGTCCAGGCCCAACAAATTCCAGTTTTCCTAACTGTTGTTTTTTCATTCACACTGTAACATAAAGCTTATAGTTTAAAGCAAAGATTTAAAGATTTAAAGCTGGAGAACCTCCAGCTCTTCAGGTCCTGGTGAACATGCTATGCTAGCCATGTAGCAACATCAAAAGGGTTGCAAATTCTTCACCTCTAGTTTAGAACCTTAGAAAAGTAGACACTCCATTGTTGATACTGTACTAAAATATGTCTTTTCCACTCTCATCTCAAAACTAATGTCTGTACTATCTTAAAATGGCACTCACAATGTCCAAGTAGCACTGGCTTGCATCTATGGTATTCAGCAGTTCATAAACATGGTCCTACAAGGGGAAAATAAACATGAATGAGATAACTCATTGAATAAGTAATTTTATCACCTTATTTAGCATTATCTCCGTTATTTCATTACACAGTCAGCTCTGGACAGGATTCACATGAAATACATTATTATACTGCTGATCCTAAACCAGGCAAACCAGGAATATCAACTGAGAATAAAACAGGTTTCTTTCATTGGCTTTGTTGGGTCTGTAGCTTGCGCCGGCTACTCATTCACAGAATGTGCATCTTCTTAGAATGATTGCATCTCCATCCATAAATAGAACATGCCTCTTGCTGATATCCGTAGGGTCAGACTTGTGAGACCTGCAAGTTCTTTTACAACAAGGCAGAAGCTGTTGGATAGAGGGTGGAAAACAAATGGGGCGCTGTGTATCATCTCCCCTGGAAGTCTCCTGCTGAAATTTCCAGGAGAGTGAGAAGGAGACATGATAGATTGAAGCAAAGGGAAAAATCTTCTCAAAGAGCCTTCTACTTTTGCAGGAATAGATTAAAAAAAAGTTTAGTTAGAATTCTGCAATTCTAGATAATTGATTTTTCTGAGTGGTACTAATTGTCTTTATTTCCTGAAAAATTACAGGATTGGATATTTAAATCTCAACTTGCATCTCTTTCTCAGATTGTGTGTCTGAAGTTATGATATTTATACAGGGATTCCTTCTTAGGCTCTGGATGGATACAAGTCGTTTTATAATAGACCACTATGACCTCATAGTTTGCGTGGTTTATTATTATTTTTTTACTTTGAGAATTCCCTTTTAAGTTGCTGTTCCTAACTGGAATAGCTCTGCTCATCTTTATCAACATTAAATATTGAAAATAAGAGTTTGAATTAAAAGAGAATTTTAGATTTTTATCACATATTTTTTTTAAAAAAAATAAAGCTGATTTTATTTATCTCCCAAGAAAGAGGAGAAAGAATGACTGGCACTTCTAATCACGTACCTCAAAACTATACAGCTAAAAGATGGCATTATAGACATTATTTCGTTTTCTCTATTTTTATCTTTTAAATGTCAGAAAAGTGGTATGGGAGACTTATCTCTCTTACACATCCAAACCAGGGGGAGGACAGTAAAAGGGACACCCTATGGGAGACATGCAGAGTAGTAACTGCAAGCAGCTATGCCAAAACAGGATCAGAGTCAGGGTACATCCACCCATTGTGCTTTTGAAAATGGAGATTTAAAACTTCCAAAACCTGAATGCTAGAGGCTCAGCCTTGCTACTATATCCTTCCTTATTTATCCGTAAAAGCTACATGAATCATCTCTAATTTTACTCAAGACTGACAAATCTTTGCTTTCTGGCAATAGACAGAAAATCTATAGGTGTAAACATTACTATTTTTTCATTTCCATTATCATTTTCTATGCTATAGGAATATTCAGGATTTTGGGGGGGAGGGGAGGACATTCTGGGAAAGTTTTATCCTTGTTTATTTACAATTTTACATGCCAATTGTACAATTGTACTTATGCCTCATAATAAACCAAACAAACATAATAATAAACTGAGCTACGAGACCTAGTCACTCCTTAATCACATGCAGCATTTTGTGCTAACAGTAAAGACAATGTCAGCCAGTGTGAGCATATTTTGGCCAGCGTGCTGGAAGCACAGCTAAAGCCCAATTTTATCCCAAGCATATTCAGGCTGTTTTTGCAAGTTAGTTCTTTGACCTAGAAACCATTTTGCAAGCCAACAAACTAGGAGATACAAACAATACATTATCACTTACTCAGATACCAAAATATTTATTTGGTTTATTTTGACCCACAATAAGCACACTTTATGGGAAAACTGATAAAATATGACTTCATTCAAGGCTGGACACAGTGATAGCAAGAGGCCAAAAACTTGTGATTAACATTTTAACATTTTCCAACAAGTAAACAAGCTCTGCAGGTCACTGAAACTGATTTAGTTTGGAGCATGCATATTAAGCCCAAGGCTATAGAATTCTGCCATCTCCAGAATGAAAGCAGAGAACTTGACCCTCTCTCCTTGCTTCCATAATTCATCTATAGTAGGGCAACTTCAACTAACACGAATGGCAGTATTTCCACTACAATAAGAGCCGTGATGGTACAGTGGTTAGAATGCAGTACTGCAGGCTAATTCTGCCAACTGCCAGCAGTTCAATCCTGACCAGTCAAGGTTGACTCAGCTTTCCATCTTTCCAAGATTGGTGTAATGAGGACCCAGATTGTTAGGGGCATATGCTGACTCTGAAAAACCGCTTAGAGAGAGCTGTAAAGCATTATGAAGCACTATATAAGTCTAAGTGCTCATGCTCTTGTTATTTGCTACAACAGAATCCATGTCATCCAAGGCAATCCCCATAAACTCAAAAAATATTACCGATACAATCCAGAATAAATGTTGTGAGAAGTCAGTGCAATGGGTTCATTGGAGCTTATTTCCAAAGATAGTATTGCAGCGTGGAACACATTAAAACAAATAATGTCCACTCTTATGTTCCAAATACAATATACCTACTAATCGGGAAAATAGTTTCAGACTCATTAGGATTCCTAAATAGGATAGGCAGCATTAAATACATGCAATTATCTCTTTAAGTGCCACCCAATAGTGAGAAAAAGTGCTTACTGTGTTTTCTGTATTTCTCCAGAATTTTGTTTACATAAAACAAAAATTCTCCCCCAGTTCAAACCGAGCAAATGCGAAAGGCTCAAGCTCACACATAGCATGTGTCAAACTCTGGCTTAACACTCACCCGGAATTCCATTACATCCACAAAGGTCTGATAATAGGCAGTGAGTGCCCGAAAAATATCTGCTTTCTCTTTGTTTACTGGACCCAAGTGTTGCTGTAAGGAGAGAGAGAGAAAAGCAGGCATAAGGTAGTGGGTAAGGTCTGTAGCAGCAGCCTTAATATAATCCCATTTTTTGCCGCTTAAGGGCAAAGAGCAGTAATAATGGACAGAGATCACTGCTTGCTCTTCCTGAATCTTGGTAACCCTATACCAGGGTATTTTGAAATTAATCTTTTTTAAAAATTGCTTTTGAAATAATAACAAAAAAATTATTATTATTTTTTTAAAGTATTTTTATTAATTTTTACAAAATTTTTAACAAAAGATAAAATAATAATTCAACTGTAAACAATCATGTACATATACAATTACCAAACAATCAAACAAAACTGCTCGGTACCCCCTCCCCACCACATCCTCCTAAAACAAAACTAACCCCCTCTTCTTCCCCTCTAACAACCTACTTACACCTTTCTCTACTTCCATCCCCTCCTCCCACCTCCATCCTGACCTCTCCCTCATACCCTCTTCCTACTTGCCTAGCCTTCACTCCTCCTTCTTCTCCCAACCAATGTGGTGCCCAGAGGCCACCCGAGCAACCCCTTACTACCTAAAAAGAAAAAAGAAAATATCCATCCCCAAAACAGTTGAAAAAACATAAGATAACAATTATTAAAACCCTCCCACCTCCCCCCCCAGGCTTCCCAGAGTGAATACAGGGTAAAAACGCAAGAAACCCCGCTAAACTACTTATACATAATTATTTAACTATAAAACAAATATAATTCCTTCAATTGATATTTCTTCTGTGTATAATCTATCCATTTTTCCCACTCCATCAAAAATTGTTCATTTGAGTGGTTCTTCAAATATGCAGATATCTTAGCCATTTCCGCCAAGTTTACTACTTTTAACGTCCATTCTTCAATAGATGGTGTTTCAGATGTCTTCCAATATTGTCCCACCAACAGTCTTGCCGCCGTAATCAAATTCAAAATCAACTTAGTCTCTATGGTGGTACAGTCTTTTATAATACCTAACAAAAATAACTGGTGAAAATTCAATATGCTTTTTCAATATATTTTGAAGAATCCACCATATTTTTATCCAAAAAGCCTTAATTTTTTTACAAGTCCACCAAATGTGAAAATAAGTAGCGTCCATGGAATCACATCTCCAACATTTGGGTTGCATATTTGAATACATAAGTGATAATTTTTTTGGGTCTAAATGCCATCTATAAAACATTTTATAAAAATTTTCTCTTAAATGCTGAGCTTGTGTAAATTTTACATTTTTCACCCATATCCTTTTCCAAGTTTCCATCATAATTGGATGTCCAAAATTACATTCCCATTTAATCATACAATCTTTAACTAATTCATTTCCAGAATCAATTTCAATTAAAACATCGTATAATCTTTTAATATGCATAATTCTTTGATCTCTAACTTGTTGGATTAATTTTCCATCCTTTAAAGAAAAACCCATCTTAACATCTTTTTGCCATCTAGCCTGAAATTGTATATGTGAATACCAATTATGGGCTATTCCTTCTTCCCTTAACCTATCTAGTGATTTCAGTTCTAAACTATTCCCCTCTTTAATTAAAGGCTTCTCATAGGGCACCACATCCTGGATTTGTTGTCTATTCATACTCTCTATTGCATGCCTGGGGACAGTCCATAAAGGAATTTTACCATTTAACTTATAAGAATACTTTTTCCAGACACGCAACAGTGAATTTCTCAATAAATGTTCTTTAAAACACCTATCCAACTTTTTATCATAAACTAAATACGCATGAAACCCATACAATAGTCCGTACCCTTCTATATTCAATATTCTTTCATCAGTTAAATTAATCCAATCACTTATTGCTACTAGAACTGCTGCATGATAATATAGCTTAAAGTTAGGCACTTTCAAACCACCTCTCTCTCTTATATCTTGAATAATTTTTAATTTAACCCTTGGTTTCTTGCCATTCCAAATAAATCTATTAATACCTTTCTGCCACTCCTCCAGATTCCCATCCTTTTTAAGTATTGGTAACATTTGAAATAGAAATAAAAATTTCGGCAATACATTCATTTTGACTGCAGCTATCCTTCCCAACATTGATAATTGTAATTTTTTCCAATTCTCCAACTCTAATTGTACTTTGTTCCATAAAAGTTCATAATTATTCTTATACAATTTCCCATTTGAAGCTTCTATGTAAATTCCTAAATATTTAACTTTCTTAACTATCTCACACCCTGTTATTCTTTCCAAATCCTGTTTTAATTTATCACCTAGATTTTTAACCAACATTTTTGTCTTGGATATATTTAATTTAAAACCTGATACTCTTCCATAATTTTGAATAATCTCCATCAACCTCTGAGCTGACTGTATTGGTTGCGTTAATGTCACAAGTAAATCATCTGCAAAAGCGCATAATCTATAATCATGTTGCCTAATCTGAACTCCTTTTAATTCATCTGAAGCTCTGATCTTGTTCAGTAGAACCTCTAAGGTTAACACAAACAATAAAGGGGATAGAGGACAACCCTGCCTGGTACCTTTCTCTATATTAAATGAATCTGTTAGTTGACCATTCACAATAATCTGCCCTGTTTGTTTCTGATATACTGCTGATATAGAGTTGATAAACTGGTCCCCCATTCCCATCTTGACTACAAGTCTTTTCAAAAATAACCAGTTCAATCTATCAAA
The DNA here is from genome assembly GCA_034064705.1 of Bothrops alternatus. Taxonomy (NCBI): domain Eukaryota; kingdom Metazoa; phylum Chordata; class Lepidosauria; order Squamata; family Viperidae; genus Bothrops; species Bothrops alternatus. The sequence continues at coordinate 6,384,318 of JARGCV010000080.1, forward strand.
GGCTTTTTCAGCATCCAAAAACATAAGAACTGCCAGCACTTGAATATGTTTATCCAGATGTTCTAATATATTAACAAGTTGTCTAACATTAGTTTTCATCTGTCGCCCTTGTAGAAAACCAGTTTGGTCCGGATGAATTATTTGAGTTAAAACTGTCATTAATCTATTAGCCAAAATTTTTGCAAAAATCTTATAGTCAGTATTCAACAGCGAAATAGGTCTAAAGTTTTCCACTTGAACGTTGTCTTTACCCTCTTTAGGGATCAAGGAGACATAAGCCATTTTCCATGAAGGTGGTACCCGACCCCCCTCTTGGATATTTACAAATAACTCTCTCAGAGGTTTAACCATTTCTTCCTGTAGAGACTTATAATAAATCGCTGTAAAACTGTCAGTTCCAGGAGATTTTCCCATTTTCAATTGCTTAATTGCAGCAATAATTTCTTCTGATGTAATCAGTGCATTTAATCTATCTCTTTGTTCCAGTGTAACTTTCAAAACATTTTGATTTTCTAAAAAGGCATCTATCTCTTTCTCTTGAACCTTCTCTTCAGAGTATAATTTGGTGTAGAACTCTAGGAAAGCTTTTTTGATAATTTTTTGTTGAAATACTTCTTGCCCCTTATATTCTACCTTCTCAATTATACGGGATTTTTGTTTTTTCCTTAATGTGTAAGCCAACCATCTGCCAGGTTTATTAGCATTAAAAAATGTATTGTGTTTAGCATATTGTAGATTCCTGGCAACTTGGTCTGCCATCAGCATATCAAATTGTTTCCGTAAAATCTTTAACCCTTCTTTAATATTACTATCATCTGGTTTCTTTATTAATAATAACTCCTTTTTCCTTATTTCCGCTTCTAACACTCTCCTTTTTTCCTCTTGTTTACGTCTATGCCTTATATTCATTTCAATTAAAATTCCACGCATATGAGCTTTACTAGAGTCCCACACAGTTTCTATTGCCGTTTCCCTGTTCATATTTAACATAAAAAATTCCTTCATGGCCTTTTTACATTCTTCCACATTTGCCTCATATTTAAACAAATTTTCATTAATTCTCCAAGATCTTCTAGTAAACTGACCAGTCATTAATTCCATCATAACCGGGTTATGATCTGACAATACATTAGGTAAAATTTTTACTTTCTTTAAACTTAATATAAAATCACTAGTAGTTAAAATAAAATCAATTCTGGAGAATGATTGGTGTCTATCAGAAAAGAAAGTAAACTCTTGATCCCTACCATGTCTTTCTCTCCATATGTCTGACAGATTAAAATCATCCTTAATATCAAAAAAAGATTTAGGCAAGATAGAGCGTGATTGAGGAACAGATGAGATCTTTTTCTTATCCAAACCAACATCAAGAATACCGTTCCAATCTCCCATCAAAATACAAGATCTGTAATCCAATTGTATTAGTTTTTTATGTAATAACTTATAAAATGTACCTTGTTGCTGGTTTGGAGCATATATACCCATCAAGATAACTTTCTTCCCACCTAGTAAAATTTCAATAGCTAAAAATCTACCTTGATTATCTGCTTCTATTAATTTAGCTTTTATATGATTTTTAACATAAATAACAATTCCATTTTTCTTCTCTAGAGATGCTGCCACAAAATGTGTACCCAACCTATTATTTATCAAATATTTCTGATCAGAAATTCTAATATGAGTTTCTTGTAAACAAATTACATCATTTTTACATTGCTTCAAATAGTGAAATATCTTCTTCCTCTTCTGTGGAGAATTTAAACCATTCACATTCCATGTCAAATATTTATTTGACATGACCTTTTTGTGAAAGCTTCTGCAAAGCCGAAACCACCTCCTCCTTCCTCTTAGGCCTTGCTCCCATGGCTTCCGAAGATGTCGATGCAGCTTGTTTTATATAAGTTGACTGTACTATTTCTCTTTGATCCGTAGTCTTGATAGCCTCACGTGTATGCCTTTGTTCCTTGGGCCTCTCAGCGACCAGAGGTTGAAAAATATCAATGCTCTGCACTGGCTGATCCGCCTCTACCTCTTTGTCCATATCTGATGTTGAAATTAGTTGAAGATCCATAAGTTGAGATGGTTCTATATCTTTTTCAAGAGCTGCCCTCTTAAGTCTTGGAGATGCAAATTTACCACCTATCAATATATTCTCAAAAAAGTCCTTCGCTTTAGCAACTGATGTCAAACGATATCTGTTATTCTGGAAAAATAAAGAAAGTCCAGTTGGCACCTCCCACCTGTATTGTATCTCTCTTTTTTTGAGCTCCTCTGTCAAAAAGGCATAATCTTTCCTTGATCTCAACATTTTGGGAGGTATCTCTTTCAAAACCTGTACTTCTTGACCAGCAATACTTAATTGTTTATTATAAGCTTTGGTAAGAACCCAGTTTCTAAATTTTCTTGTACTGAAATATATCACAATGTCTCTGGGCAAATTTCTTTGTGCTGCTATACGTGAATTCATCCTAAATATGCGCTCAATCTGCCAAGCCACATTTTCAACCGTGTCCTCCAAAAAAGTTGCTAAAGCTTCAACAAAAATTTTTCTTAAATCCTCTTGAGTCTCCTTTGACATTTCTCTAAAACCTCTGATTCTAACAGCCATCTGCATCTGGTGATATTGTGTCAAGACAGTTTGATCCTGTAAATCACTTCTAATTTCCTCTAATTTTTCCTCCATCTGTTGCTCCACGCCTTCCAACTTTTCTTCAACTCCCACAGTATAGTCCCATACTCCTTTAATAGCTTCAACAATATCTTCTCTTATCTCTGAATTATAAGCTTCTATCATGACTTTAAAATCTTTTTTCTGTTCTTCTATCTTTTCCTCCAGCTTATCCAACTTGTCATTTACTGTAGATAATGCTGTAGATAATGCAGAGGCCAGTGCAGTCTGCAGATCTTTCATTGTAAGCATTTCTGGAGGGGGTTTTGTAGAAGCTTGAGGTTCTGTCGGAATCAGCGATATGGGGGCTAAAGGGGCAGATTGTGATTTTGCTAGCTGCCCAGGGGAGGGTATAGCCGCCTTCGCTACAGCTGCCTTCTGTCTCGTCGTCATTTTTTAAAAAAGAAATTTTTTTTCTTTAGTTACCAGATTTTCCTCCCTTCTTAATTTATTTTAAGTTATTTTAAGTTCCAGTTACGTTGTGATTTAGTAAATAATTCAAGTCAAAATGGTTTCTCAAGCTTCACTTCCGCAAGAGAAGAGAAAGTTCAGTTTCACTTTCCAGCACTTTCACTTAGGACAAAGAACTATCGCCATCTTGAAAGGATTATGTTGATTTAAAAAAGTAATAGTTACCTAGGCAGAAACAAGGTAGCAAAATACTTGCGTTACTCAAAGAACTCCTGTATTCACTCCGTCTGTATAAGATCCTTATTATTTGTTTCTTAAAAGCAGAGGCGGTCGCGACGTCTATTTCTGTCAGCCGACAGAAGCGTCTCTGGGCAGGAGCATTCCAAGTGCCTAGGGAGCACACCCTCTCCGTCTCTGAAAATTATTTCCAGAGATCTTAGAGGGGCTCAACCTTACTCTTGCAGCTCTACACCTCTTCTTCGCCCGAAGAGGGGTTTTTCCGCCGCGACAAACAGCTGATGAGCGCTGTTTTTAGCGGCTTTACTAACCCAGGAAACGGAGCCTCACAGTGGAGACTCTAGCGACGCCGGCGGAGCCACCGGAAGCCTAACAAAAAATTATTTGAAGTTAAGTTTGCACTTGATTGGAGCTAGACAATATGGGATTATTGAGTATGATTTAGAAATACATTTTCATATGTATTACAAGAAGACAGAACTGTTGCTTTTCATTTTTCCCTTCTGTAAGACCAACCTTAAGGGTAAAAACAGAGTTAGGAAGGTAGCAGTTTTCTGCCTGCAGAAATTGCTCTGGCTGAAACTAGAATAACAGTTCCTGGGAAGCCCCCAAAGTGCTTTTTCAAGAGGCAACTGGACTTTGTTTTTTCCTTGAAGATGTTTCACTTCTCATCCAAGAAGCTTCTTCAGCTCTGATGCTTCTTGGATGAGAAGCGAAACGTCTTCAAGGAAAAAACAAAGTCCAGTTGCCTTTTGAAAAAGCACTTTTGGGACAACCATCACCTGGATGACTGAGAATCTCTACAGACAGTTCCAGGGAAGTGTCTTTCTTTTCCAAGAGGATACCTTGTCCACAACTTTCTACCCTGCTCTTAATTCAGGGACCCACCGTGCTGCTCCGTGTGTCCAAGTTGGGAAACTTTTTGTTGATATATTTGATAGAGGACTCCATTGTCTTCTCTGTGAGGAAAGGAAGCTTGGTCTGGGAATCCATGCATGTCTGCAAAGATAACAAAGCCCAGTCAAAATTCCCTTTGTTTATGTGCATAATTATTAAGCTTTTCATAATCTCACACTCACTGCAGCATGCAGCTAATCTCTTTCTTCTCTTAGAAATGAAAATGAGAAATAGAAGAACAAAAAAAACCCACATGGGAATGAACAGTGTCATTTGCCAGGAGAAACAATAGATAAACAGATTTTCAGAGGACTGATCCATTTTTGCTGTCAAGACATCCTTCCTTCTCTCCAGCTTTGTTCATTTGAATGGTTCTTTATTCATTTTCAGTGGTTAGTTGAGCAAGGTGGAGGGAACAAAAAAGAAGTTAGCTCTGTATCTTTTGTTCCCTTATTGGTCAATTATTACCAAACACAGGCAAATGAATCCCTTTTTAAGGTATTAACTTAATAGAAGATCATGAATCAACTCATTAAAATGATATCCTCCAAAGTGGTACTCTAAATGCAGCCTTTCTCTAGCTGGGGCCCCTCTATTAAGATGTGTTGTTCAAACCAACAGTAAAAGGATATGTGTCACAGGGGACATTATTATGCACTCCTCAAAAGCATTAAAAATGTTTCAGAAATAGCACGTTAGGTTTAACTTCCCCCCAGGGGAGGGATCAATGGAGATTTAAAATGTCTATTAGCTGTTTTATTTACAACCAGAACATCAGTGGAGACCAGCAATAGGCATTTCTACAAATAAACGAAACTCGAGTTAGATCCTTACTGGATTCCTAGCATCCTAAAATTCTTTCTGTCTCTTCATCTCCACATGACAATATATTAAACCACAGCAGACGGAGAAGAGCTGTCAGAGCTGGGAGGAGTGGAGTTAAGTGGGTCATCAGCCAAGAATCACTACGTTCCCACAAACAGTCCAGGTTCAACCCCTCTTGAATTCCATTGACTCTTATCTGGCACCAATTTAGTACTGTATGTTAGTTGACTAGATTTTTGTGTAAGGCTTGAGCAATAAATCTTCTCAACAAGGACTTATGTGTGATCCTGATCCTTCTAACAAAAAAGTGCATAATTTCTCTTGTTTCAAAGTCAGCACTAGATTTTGCATGGCCACAATTCAGTGGAATGGGGTAATGGAATAATTAAATGTGGAAAAAAAAAGATGCCTTAAAGTGAGATTTGGTCCCTAAATCACCAGAAAAACAAAAAAGAGAATGAAAAGAAGCCCTCCCCACCTTGAAGGCTGCAAAAGGACACTAGTGAGATGATGCATCGCCTTAAGTTACACTTTGAGCAACACTCATCTGCCGTCATCAGATAGCAAACTCTCTACAGAAACAAGGACTAATAGCATATATAAATATAAAAAATTCTTAACTGTATTAATATATTGCCATTTAGTACAATGGGAGATAATTGCTATACCACAAGGAAAGATTATGATGGCTATCAAAATGTGGCCTGTAGCCAGCAGTGGGGGTGGGGAGGAATATAAATACTGGTGCACAATCTAATTTGCATAAGATGCCCCTCCCCCAACAGTTCCAAACAGGAAGAGGAAGCAGCTACTTCTGCTGGCTTCTTGTCTGTTGATCTGAATTTAAAGCTGCTTTCTCCTTTCTTCCTCTCAAGCCTTCTTCAATCACTATTAGTTAAAGCAGCTAAGAATAAGGTATAGTACTTAGCAGTTCAAGCACTGGTGTTTCCAAAGGCATATTAGCTTAAATCCTCATTTGGTCCAAATATCCATAGTCAACCTGCTTGATTTTAAAGATTTATCCTATCAGGTTTGGCAACCTATCCAAGGAGAAGGGTTGATATAGTCAATAATGGAAGTCAAAATGAGTTTTTCCTTTCTCAAGGAGCTTTCCACAGTCTTATCTCCACCAGATATGTGCAACTACAACTTCCAGAATGTGGATGATATATTGGGGAGGGAGGAGACTGCCCTAATTTAACTCACAAAACATTTGTTAAGATAGAAAATCCCCTGTCAAGCTTTTAGGTTCTTTGAAGAAATTTGGGACATGCACGAAACATTTGAAAGTCCTAGCATGCTATCCTCTGCTTTTAAAATTAAATAAAATGTCTTAATTCTATCACTGAGCACTGCATAAGCAAGAAACAGTCCCTGCCCAGATAGAGGAAACATTAGGCCACAATAGAATATAGACATTAAAGACAGCTCAGAAAAAGCAGCATTTTAAAACCACAAACTAGGTTCACACATTGCATTAAGCCATAATTTAACATAGAAAGCCATAAACTCATGTTAATTTAACACAGAAAGCCATGAATCCATGTTTTATGTTAAAGAAACATAAGCACTAACACTAAATCGGGTGGGGAACTATGGCTGTTTTATGACTTGTGGCCGTGAGCCGTGCTGGCTCAGGAATTCTGGGAGTTGAAGTCCACAAGTTACTGTATAAAGGGGCCATAGTTCTTCACCTCTGCAAACCATTTTATCAATGTGATTTTGAATCAACACAGTCTGAGCAGAGATACTAAAAAGGGAGGAAGAAAATGTCTGCATAAGAACTATGTGCAACAGATTAACCAATGATTTATAGCATTAGGTTTGTGCTATACAAAACACAATGAACCATAAACATCATCAGGCTTGGATTCTCAATTTTCTTCTAAAGCATTACCTATGAATCACTCAATTAAAAAAAAGTGCTCAGGGCTTTATTCAGACTTCCATATACTTGCTATATAAGAACCATTCATTTCTTAATCTTTCAACTAGGGTTTCTGGGTGGTAGCTGTAGGCTGCACTATTTTTTTCTCTATCTACTCTAGCCCACCAGTTTCCTCAAACCAAGTTTAATAGGAGGTTTTCTCTATAGCTAATTGGGCCTCCCACCTTTGCTGTAAGCCAGAAGAACAAAATAGGAGAAAGCTCTAATCAGATACACACACCCATACCTTAGACACCCTCCCCCCCCCAGACATTACTATATTCCTTCATTAGGATCAGCTGGAAATCTTTGTCAGAAGAGCAGAACGTCTCCTGGGGCAGCTCAGTGCCTACCTTCTTGATGTTATATACACGGATGAGCACCCCTTTGCCCCTGTCATTGAGAATTGTCAGCTTCTCGGCAAATTTGTGCTCGTACACGGAGGACAGGGACATCTTCCCACAGAACTGGCAGTGCCCGTGGGGCTTGCAGGCCTGATGAGGGGAGCAATTCAAAAGTGGTCACACCCAGCTCCAACTCCTGTGGCACAACTTGCTCTTTGGGCTTTCAGCTTATCGTGCAAACTTCACTGCAACGCTTCCTCTTATGTAGCTTCCCCTATGAGGCTGGGACTTCCTGTAACCAGGCTACTCAATGAGCAGAGCAGCTCTGAGGCAAAGCCACACTGCTACCCTTTTCTGCGGTTAAACATCTTCTTTCACTTCTGCCCAGCTTGTTACTTATACTGCTCTGCTCCTATGATATGACATAATGAACCACAGTCTAGTCAGTTGCATTTTAGCCTTGTGAATCCATCCCCTGTACAGAGGGTATCACGTGAACACCCATCCCCGATGCCCATGGGTGGAATGAATAAACACAGGTAGTCCTCGACTTACATCAGCTCACTTTGTGACCAAAGTTACAACGGCACTGAAAAAAGTGACTTAGGACCATTTTTTCACTCTTATGACCATTGCAGCATCCTCACGGTTGCGTGATTTACATCTGGCTGCTTGACAACTTGTTCATATTTATGACAATTGCAGTGTCCCGAGGCCATGTGATCCCCTTCTGTGACCTTCTGACATGGAAAGTCAACGAGGGAAGCCAGATTCCACTTAACCACCCTGTTACTAATTTAACAACTGCAGCGATTCACTTAACAAATGTGGCAAGAAAAGTTGTAAAATGGGGCAAAACTCGCTTAACCAATTTCTCACTTAGCAACCTAAATTCTGGGCTCACTTGTGGTTGTGAGTCGAGGACTTCCTGTATTTAGGTAACCAGAACTATGACATGGGAATACAATCACTTGGTAATCCATATCTAAATGACTTTTTTGTGCCTTCAAGTTAAGATCGACAACTAGCAACTACCTGGTCCAGTCCATGAAGCTGTCTTGGCAATATTTTTCAGAAGTGATTTGCCAATGCCTCCTTTCTAGGGCTGAGAATGTGGCTGGCCCAAGGTCACCCGGTTGGCTTTGTGCTTAAGGTGGGACAAGAAACCATGGCTCCTGGTTTTTAACCACTATAGTAGAGCAAATTGGTTCTCTAATAACTAAACACCTAATACTAAACTGTATAAGAGAGATAAGCTTACCAAGAAAACTGCAGGACTAGTCCAGGTAGCCAACAATCGTCAACATTGTCTTGAAGTCATCAGGAATCAAAAATTGACTCATAGGCACAACTAGCCAGAACCAAACCATCTGTATTAGCTACAACCTGTCACAAAAGAATGTGCAAGCTTTCCAGTTCACTAGAGCTCTTCCTCAGGTATAGAGTTACAAAAGAGAGATAATAGGGAAAAAGCAGAGAGTTTTCCCCCATTTCAAGCCGGAGGCTTTCTGTTCAAGGTAAGATGGAAACTGCAAACTAGGAACCCAAATTGCTATAATGGGTTTTTCTCCTAGCCTGAATAAGAGTTGCCAAAAGGCTACTGGCCCTAAAAGGGTTTTTCAGGCGCCTTTTGATTACCACAAGAGGTTTCACATAGGAGCACAAAAGTCCTTATGTTATACCAGTTGTACTAATGCAGGGGTTCTCAACCTTGGCAACTTTAAGACTTGTGGACTTCAACTCCCAGAATTCCTCAGCCAGCTTTGCTGGCTGAGGAATTCTGGGAGTTGAAGTCCACAAGTCTTAAAGTTGCCAAGGTTGAGAACCCCTGTACTAATGAATAAACAGATGAATTCATGGCTCTGACATTACTCTAAACAGATGTACTCTCTTTACTATCTCTGCCCGTTTTACCCAGAACCAGTAATCAGCAAAGAGTTGAGGTGGGATGTCTGCCAACCTTAGCTTGGAAGTTATCCTTGCTGTACACGTCAAACAAGGTATCCTGCCTTTCTTCAAACTGGGATCCTTTTCCCAACTATGAGTCTCTTCCTGGTGCATTAAAAAAAAAAACTTTGTTCCCCACAGCCAGCATTTTGGATCTCTTAGCTTGACTACAGTACTAACTCTTGCAAACCTTGAGTCAAAATGAAGATGAAATTTAGAGGGAAGAGCAAATCATGCAATAAGCTAGTGGTTGTGTTTGGAAAACAACCCAATCCACGGTTAGTTGATCCATGGCTTACTTAAATTGCCTGGGTTTGCTCAACCCTGAACCATTAACTAGACCACTGAGCCACAAATTAGCCAGCCAACATTATTAGGTAGTTAGTATTTAGTGAGAAAGGAACTAATTAAGACCATTAACAAGTATGCTATCTAAATAGTTCTGTACTACCACTATTATTCTGTAGTTGAGAAACTTCTTTACGTCAATATGATTTTTGAAGTATCCATAATATTTTTTAAGGATATATATGAGGGTGAATGCAGTTTTAATCCCCCCAACCCTTTGTAATACAATGGTTTCCTTGGACACAATGATGTCAGAAAGTTCTTCAAGAAAGTTTCCTACCCTTGGTTCACTCTACATTTGAATTGCTAGGAGAAACCTGTGTTCATTTGAATTTAGCAATTGTTTAGGTGTTAACTCTTTGCCCTGCTAATCAGAAGCACTTTGAGCAAATGAGCAGAGAGAAAGGCAGGTGTTCCCATTAATGGCCAGCTATTTTATAAAATAGGGCTGTCCTTGAAGAGTATTCATAAGCTTCAGCTGGTGCAGCTTTGAGCCACGGAGGCTGGTTATTTGGTTAAAGGTAAGGCTGCTGCTTTGGGGGGGGGTGTATTTGGTTACACCTTTTTCCACTTGTTTTTACCTGTTCAGTCTGGTCTTGCAGGACAGGCATTCTGTGGGTTCTTGCCAGCCAAGGAAATTTGGCTGGTGGGGACCAGGTGATATGCCTTTTCTGCCATGTCTCTCTGAGATTAGCTTCATTGGCCTTTGGAAGACCTTGAAGATGTGATTATGTGCCCAGGTCTGGAGTGCAAGTGGGTGAAGGGTCCCATTTCCTGGCTATGTTGACACCAACAAATAGTAATATCTCTTGGTTGATATGTTTATTTAATTTCTTTTTTGTTGTGTGTTTTGTCTTGTTTTGATTGTCTGCTGGAGTGTTGCTGGTTTGAGATGGGTGGGTATGCAAATTGAATAAATAAGATGCAATATGAAATACCCTTCCTTTTTCACATGTGAAAACTTAACTTTTTGTTTTTTTAATTCAGCTAACAGTCTGTTGAGGAATAAGCTGGAAAGTAAGAACACAAGGTAAGTCTTTTGTTTTTTGTTACTGCTTTAATTATACAGTAAATGTTTGTGACTTGAGTCATCTATCGTACTAAGCCAGTTTGTTGAATAAAACAAAATTGTGTTTCTACAACACAATAAAATAACATACCCCTACACATTATGGAATGGAAAAATAAGTACATCTAGTTTGAGTTGGATCTGTGAAGAAACCCAATGGCTGTGTTCACACAACATAATAAAGAATTCAGACTGTAACCAATGTGTTTTGTAAGCCATGATGTGGCTTATCTTCTGCTAATATAAAATTTGTTTAACTCCATGTTTAGTTGAATTAAACATTGTTAGATTCATACTTCAAACTGAAGTATCGATTACGGTTTATAAATCACAATATATACTTCCCCAAAACACAGTAAACCAAACAATTATATTTGATTTATAGAATTCATGAAAAATATAGTTGGCTAGATATATATTGTAAACCCAGGTTAATTAACCAAAAAGCTGCAGATTAGCCAATTTGTGCAAACATAGTCAAGAAAATTCATAGCTTTCCCCCCCCTAAAAAGTAGCTTAGGAAAATGGGGAATTTCTAATTCACTCTGACTTGTATAGGATTCGGGGAACAAATGAAACATCTGAGAATACTGATTTGTATGCCATTTAAATTGATATCAAACATGGTTTAGCTTGCTATGTGAGGAAAGCCACTGTACTTTATAAACCATATTTTGATTTCTGATTTAATGAACCAGAAATGAACCAACTGAACCAATCCCAATAGTTTTGACCACTAAACAGCCTAACATAATACATATAGTCAGATTAATATATGACCAAACAAATCACATGGTTTAGCATGATCTATAAATCCAACCTATTATGGTTTATTCAACAAACTATTTAAAATCCATGCCAGTGCAATCTGTAAACCATCCATTAATAGGAGAGTCTAAACAATCCATGCCCTGTTGGGTCATCATAATTTCCTTAGCAGCTTCCTCAATGTCTTCAGCAATGACACATCATCTAATATATTGCCTTTACTGGAAAAGTTGAGATACAGAAATGCATGTCTTGAAAATAGCCCAAGCTGAACACAGTCAAACATCAGCATAGGAAATGTTTTACGACATTTTGTATTATGTCATAAACTGTTTTATGGTCAGTTTTATATCACAAAGTGTTTGATAAACTTCGCCAAATTTCAATCTTACGAGAGTCATAAGCCTCAGATTTTAAAAACATTATTGCCCTATGATGCACAGTTGAAGGTTGTGGGAACAAGAGTTTTAGCAGTGTACTAGCCCATTGGATCGTTTCGGAGATATTTTCTTACTTAAACAGAGAAACCAGAAATGACCACAGGTGGGCAAAAAACCAACGGAAGTGGCTTCTGACTTCCTGCCCATTGACCTTATGGGAAATTGGTAGGGAGCGTTGGAAATTCTTCCTTCCAGTTCCTCCCTTTCTTCCTTTTTCCCCTCCTTCCTGTCATTCTGCCACTGTCTTTTTTTCCTTCCTCTATCTTTCCCTCCATAGAATTCCTGCTGGCTTCCTAATTAACTTTGCTTGTGGGAAGCCTGTGGGGAGAAAGTCAGTGGGGAAGCTAGCAGTTAAGTTGCATGTCCAAGGCCAGCAGGCAGGTAAGTGGGTGCTGCTGGGTGGAAGAGAGCAAGGGGATGTCCAGGGTCAAAAATGGTATATGGGGGTGCATAAGAGGTGCTGTTTGGATCAGGAAGAGTGCACAATGTGCACAGGAGATGCTATGCAAGTGAGTGATGTGGGTCAGGAAGGGGGCACAGAGGTATGCAAGAGGTGCTGCCTAGGTTGGGTAGGGTATGGGTGCAGTGCCAGTCAAGGGTGTGTGGGGTCATGAGTGTGTGAGAAGTGCTTACAGGTCACAGAGGGTGCATAGGTCAAGGAAAGTTCATGGGGGGTTAGATCTGGGAGGGCTCATAGGATATGCAAGAGGAACTGCAAGGGTCAGGGAAGCAGGTGGCATGGCCCAGGAAGGTTGCACAAGGCCTTTCCCTTCCCAGTAGGAAGCCAACTGGCTACTAATGGGTGGGGGGAGGAAGTGAAGAATTGTGTGAATGCCTGAAAGTGTCACTGAATGCTCAAAATGAGGATCATGTGGCTGCAGCAACAACCTGGCAGCACTGAAGCATCCAGAACTTTCCTAAATTTCATTCCCTCAGGAGTCGTATGCCTCTATGTTTATTCAGAAGTGATTCAAATCTCAGAAGAGCTTATAGCCTGCAGAACACTGAAAGCTTTCTAAATGCTGTTTACTAACTCTTTCAGCAAGCTAACGTATTAGTCATACTAGGTAAATAAACCTCAAAGGGGTTGGGCTTTTTGTGTGAGATATTTCAATTCTGAAGGCTCAGTGTAGGTCTTTCATGACTTCAGTTATTTAAAGCTTGTCATAGAACAGGAACCTCATTCAGAAAAATGGTCGCCAAATGCCACTTTAGCAAACTCTTCCATAACTTTCGACTTTTACCCAGGACATCTAATTTTAGCCTTCTACATCTATGTACAAACAGGTTTACAGATCATACTAAGTTATGGTTTGTTTAATTATGGCCAGATGGAAAATGGAATGGTTGATATAACATGTAAACCAAAGCTAACAAAATCGCATTATGATTCTGCTATTTATATTTCACTTTTTCCTCTTAGAAACTTAAGGCAATAACAGCGTCTCTCTTACTTTTTATTGTTCCAGCAGTCTTGAAGAAGCCCAAATGATATGGAACTGGATTCATATTCCATGATGTCATATTTTGATTGGTTTATGGCTTAACTTATTGTACACATCCAACCAATTGTGGTTTATTTAAAAACAAGAGTTAGGCAATCATGTATTGCAAAAGTTTAAAGTCAGCCATTGCATACAGAAAGTTAAACAATGGTCAGACTGTGCAAGGAGAGGAATATATATAGATTGTTCTGTATTAAGTAATATTCTCTCAACTGATCGGGAAATAGAATATTTAGATCAGAAATTGACACATTCTCTATAGGTGCAAACAGAAGTATACAATTATAAGCTGACATGGAATGGAGCATAAAATGAATATAAGCTGTGGAAATAAAACCTGAATGTATTAAATCCAAGAGTTCATCTATTTTTTTTAATGGACAGCATAATACGGTAAGTTATAGGCTGCTGAACAACATGGTTTCATGGTTTCTAAAATTTCTAGAATCTAAGAAATAATCTTCAGGGTTAGAATGGTTTTGGACATAATATTAGCATCAAAAGGGTCTCTTTTTTATCTGCTATGCTTTCTACTGAGTCTTAGCATATGCACCTGTGTATCTTGCTATTTAATAGTACCTTTCTAATTCTAATTCTAGTACCTTTCTTATTTTTAAACATCTTTAGGAGCGCAACGACGCAGCAGCCTTCCCACGTCTCTCATGGATCCAGAACGGCTGGTTCAGTGTCCCTATGACAAAAACCATCAGATCAGAGCCAGCCGTTTCCCTTATCACTTGGTGAAGTGCAAGGAGGTAAGGAGAAAATGAAACAGTAGCAGGCAAATGCATCTGACGTTTAAAGACAAGCTAGACAAAACTGAAAAAAAAAAAGAGAGATTCAGAATATTTAATTACAGAAAGTTCCAACTCCGAAACCAGATGCGCTGTCCTCAATGTGAACTCTTCTCATGTTTCTTTTCTTTTTTTTTAATTTGGAATGAGTTTTGCTTTGACACGTTGACTACTTTAAGAAACATGAGAAGGATAGCAGTTAACCTGAACTTCTCATGTTTCTTAAAGTAGTCAGTGTGTCAAAGCAAAACTCATTCCAAATGAGTTCTTGGAATGAAAACACAAAGCAGACCTGAAATGAAAACACACAAAAAAGACCTATTCTGTATCATTCCACTTCCTGAAAACTCAGGACTGCCTACAACAGAATGCTTTGCAGGTTCCAAAGCAGAAGGTTATTCAGTAATTTGATGAAAAAAATATGTATGAACAAAACAGCAGAAAACCTAGACTGGTGTTGTTTTGTGATCTTGTCATAGTGATCCCATACAGTTTCCTTTGGGAACAGTCAATTGTGGGACTTGACTCAAACCCTTTTCTTAAACTATTGAGTTTTTTATCTTGAAATTTACTATTGCCAAGATCTATTATCTTGTTCCACATTCCATGGCTCCTTAGGAAATTGTGTTAAGTGTCAAAAGATTGCGAAGTCCCTTAATTTTCCACTTCTGAGGTATTAGTGGCACTGTGAAGGCTCTTCCAGGTTAAAAAAAATGGATTAACAATTCATTTTCTGCTACATCTTTTATATTTCAAATACATCTTTTCTGAAGTATCACTGATGACAGGATTCTTGAAACAGCCATAATTTTTACATTATAACAACTTCTTGGGTTTCTTTCTTTTTTGCCTAGAACAATGAGAAGATCGCTAAAAAACTAGCAACATGCCCCTATAATGCCCGCCATAGAATTCCCAAGGAGGAACTCAACTCCCATCTTGAAAATTGTGAGAATAAAATTGCTTTGGATGTGTCCTGCGGTAAGAGTTTGATTCTTTTGTCTGCTTAAATGCTCACTATGACTCTTGCATTGTGTAATAGATTATTCTGTTAACAAAATTTGTGAATTGAGGTTATGCTGTCTATAGAAATCAGCATCCCCAAATATTTCAGCCCCAGAAAATGTGCTGCCTAAAGCACATACTGAATATTCAAACGGTTGGAAAATAAGGTGCAAAGAGAAGAAATGAATTTGTAGTGCGCAAGAAGGGTATAAAAAGAATTGTGAGTTCATTCTTTTTAAAAAATTAGATATTGTGTGCCAGGAGATCAAAGTGAAAAGCTATCATGACTGACATTCAATGCAGTCAATAAGTGAAGGAAGATTACAATATCCACATATAAACCTTGGTGTTGTATGGGAGTCTACCAGGAAACATGGGAGGTTTAATGAACTTTTAAAGCTTAGAAACGTGACCACTATGTATATTTTCCTGGGCAAAGAATACAAAATACACTGTTAGGAAGTAGAGTAAGTACAGGAACCTTCTGGAAAAGGGTGTGATTCCCCTCTGTTCTTTGATTTTATGAAATGAAATTTAGGAACATTTTATGCTTTGTTTCTCCAAACAGAAATAAAAAAGACATGCAATTAACATACTTTTTCCCCTGCATTTAAACTTGGACATGAAGCAATAAAGCGGGCAGTACTGAACCTTTGATCCTGAAGGATTTCATGGTCCAGCTCCCATATTGACTGCCTGATTTAGATCGTGTCTGAAATTGTCTGTTGCACAAAGTAGAAGCTGTTCTTCTGTTCCCCTTTCTTCTCTCAGCGAATAATCAAAAAATGTTTATGTATTTAAGAAGGGATCTCACCTGAAACAATGGAGAGCTTCCATTACTTTTCATATTGTATGCCACGGCAAGCTCTTTCTCACAAAATGACCTTTTTTAATTTTCATTCATTTAGCTTGATAGAGCAGCTACCAAAATCTCCTGACGGTTGAAAATGAAACATGCATTTAAAATTGACATTAAAAACATTTAATGACACTAAAAGCGAGCAAAGCAAATTTAAAAGCATTAAAATTAACCACTGTAGTCTGCGGTTTAAAGCCTCTGCAAAATTATGTATTTCAAGAGCTTGTTTAAAAGCTAATAAAGCTACCGGTTATCAGATCTGATGGGTTACCAGAGACAAGGTTCTTGCCCTTTGCTCTGCCTTGCAGCAGAGTTGCTTTGAATTTCAGTATCTCGTTATGTGAATTCACAAACATGAGATCTAACGTCTTAAAGAGATACGCCCAGCCCTGGAACTAAATATCACTGCATGTAACTGTTTATAGCTGTTAGATATCTGTATAACTCTTTCTGAACATTTTGCTTGCAGGGGCTACCAGTCTAAACATGGGAATCAAAGAGGAAACTGGCCGGCAAAGCCCACCTTCGCAGGAAGACTGGGAGGCTGGTGAGCTTTTATTTCCAGAATACAGCACCATACACACATTTTCCAAATTGAACTGAATGCAATTTTTTTTTATAGCAAAGCAGTAACTCCTTCCCTCTTAAAAATCCCCAGCTTAAAAAAAGATTAAGGAAGCAGACTTCTTTCTCAAAAAATGTTATGTGTTCCTGCCGATTTAGGCCAAAGAGGACTTTTACCACATTTGAATTGCAACCACTGAGAACAAATTTAGATTTAGAGTATATGAAGACTGAGGGCATCCTTTATTTGTTTGTCTGAGATGCTCTATGAAGTTTAGTATTGTCCTTAACAGCCTTTGATGAGAAAAATTTTCAAAACGGCATGCCGCCCTAGATGATGATAAGAACAGCAAGTTCATTCATCGAAGATACAAGAACAATGGTTTAAGAAAGGGTTTAAGTAGATCTGAGACTTAGTAAAACTGATCAAATAACTCCACTGCCATCTTTCTCCTGACAGGAGCTTGATTCAGGCAGCGGTACTTGAATTGTATTATACTTTCATTCTTCCCTTCCTTTTATTTTTGCTTAGGCTGTCCCCATTCTTAGATTCTGAACCAACAGGAAGGATTTGAATAATATTTTTGTATTTGTATCTAGAATGCTTTTGATGCTTTGGTAAAATAAGATAATTCTGTTTAACACCGCTATTAAGCATAACTATCCCATGAGAGTATATAGTTCATGTCTTATCTGCTTGAGCGCTTCTTGCAAAAACCGAAAAACAGCTTCCCAGTTATGTAATGATGCAAACAGCCTCTAATATTTGTTTACTACTGTTATTTTTTAAAGATGCTGATAAATCTCCTGCTCCTCTTTTTGTTTTTGGGAAGAGGTGAGTCAACGGAATAACTGCTTTGCCTGTATTTCACATGTTAATTCAGCATCAGAATGGTTTAACAAATGACATGAGGTCGATAGCATTTCTTAAATCTGGGACAATCAACTTTTTTATATCAAAGGGGTCTCTGTTTTATGGTGTAGAAGAGCTTTGGAATAAAAAGCCATATTATGGGGGATGGAGGGAGAGTAAGCATAGTACAGCACTACAATGGGTGAAAATTGCATACTGTTTTTGCTTAGACAACATACATGCAGTCTCCACATTGTCTACAAATGAAACTGCATATAGAATGCACTGTAGTGGAAGCATGTTGATCAAGGCAAGAGTCAGTATTGGCAGGCATCAGTCTCCTTTGGGTAGTTGTGGTTTTGAAGAATTTGTCTATAACAATGTTATCAAATGCATCTAAATGTTATCAAACATATCTGTGACATGTCAAATATACCTTCTGGCAATTTCTAGATAGTATTTTTTTTCTATTGACTCTGGTAGGGAATTCTTCATAGAATAGTGTATTAGTTGCACTAGACTCAATTCTATTTTGGAAGAAGGAATTACATATCCAATCTTCCCTACAAACTGAAGCATGGAAACCAGCACTGTATCCTTCCAGACCTTTTTGCATGAATGAAAGCTGCTCTGCTGTTAATTTGGAAAAATTTTTAAAATCCATTTGATTTTTTTTAATATTAGAAAAAGAAAAATTCTTGGAATATTAGTAGAGGCTAATTTAAGGTATGTATAACTACTGATGTTCATATTTTTCTTCCTGATAGCTATTCTGAACAGAAGAAGTAGAATCTACAACTACAAAGGTAATGCATTATAGAATTAAATAATCTATTATAGAATTTCTAATTTTTAGCTTGAGATGAACCAATCAATCCAGTGTGGTTTATAAACCATGGTTTCCTTGAGATAGACTGAGGTGCAAATTGTTTAAGGCCTACATATCCACAGAAGCAAACAAGTTTCATTGCTAATGAGTAATTGTAAAAGCTATTTTTCTTGGGAGATGGCACTTTAAAAAATGTTTGGCCATTACAAAGGCCATCTAATTTAATTACAACAGAAGCAACAAAAACAAGCTCATTTTTTTAGGTGAAAAAAGATTGGGAGCCAATAAGGTTGGTACCACAAGAAATTGACTCACAGAGTATGATGTGAATTGAGACCAGCCAAAAACTGCTCATACTAGAGGTTAAATGGGGTGAGAGGTTATAAAGTTTCCCTATTATATCTGAGCTGCTACACAGTTATGTTCATATCGCCTTAGTGATAGCTTGTTGAATAAGCTAGAATTGAATTAGTTAGCAAAGTCCTGAAGCTAGACATTTTTTCCTATTTGAAATGGCGCCAATGTAGTCAAAGTGAACAACGAAAATGAGAGCAAGGAAAACTTTTTTTTTTTTTTTGCCTACAATACAGGAAAATGAACAGTAAATGGGATTAGGCAGGGGTTCTCAACCTTGGCAACTTTAAGACTTGTGGACTTCAACTCCCAGAATTCCTCAGCCAGCTTTGCTGACTGAGGAATTCTGGGAATTGAAGTCCACAAGTCTAAAAGTTGCCAAGGTTGAGAACCCCTGGATTAGAGGCTGTGCTAGGAAAGGCTAGTTTAAGATTTCTTGTCCAGATAAACTAATATTAGTGTTGGGGGCAGGATTTTTTTTCACATCTCAAAACCAATATGTGTTAAGCAATATAATTAGCAGCTTCTCCCCCTCCCCTCCCGTTTTGGACCTTTATCAATGTTGACAGATTGCAAGCAGTTTGGGAGGAACTAGTATGAGCCATTCTGAGATTATTAAAAATTGACTGACTCCTAATGTTATTCCAGATTTTATCATGAAGATCCCATTGGAAGAAGAAATCAGGACAAATTATTTTAAACATTCAAGACAATCCTTTTAAATGTTTCAATTTTTTTAAAAATGTGTTTTATCAAAATGTTTTAATAAAGCTGAAAATAAAATATGCAGCAAAAGTATCTCCGTTTGTCTGCCCTTTTTTATTACACGTTCTCAGCTCTTTCCCAAAACATGAGGCTGCAGACACATGACTCTCTCCTTAAAACAAGAGAGCCTTAACTAAGGGGGAATGAGTGCTTCAAAGTCATCAGTGATCTTTATGATTAAGTGGGGAATTTGAATTTTGCTTGGTCCCAAGCATTCAAACCAGTTCACCACACTGGCACTCATATGCTGCTGCTGCTTAGCAGCCATTTTGGGGAGAAACCTCTAGGTTCTATCTCCCTATATTGGAATAGAAGTGAGCTGCTTTAATTTTGTAAGAAGTTTAAGGATGGTATACTGATCAGAAGAACTACCCTTCATGAGCATAAGATGCCTCTCAGCCACAGTCCCTTCCAAACTACCATACAGGGCAAATGAGCTACTATAGAACAAGGCTTTTCAACCAGTGGTACGGGTACCACCTGTGGTACATTGGCACCTGGCAGGTGGTACGCGACCATCCTAGAAAAATGGTAGCGGGGAGGGGAATAAGCTGAACCGGTGGCAGCACTGCACAAGCCTGAGTGAGAGACGGCTGGAGCTGCAAGGCTGTCAGGGCTCAGTGGAAGCACCAGGATCAGTGCCGCTTTCCAGCTGATTGGCGCTTCTTCGGGACTGTCAGGGCTCAGTGGAAGCGCCAGGATCAGCGCCAAGTTCCAGCTGGAGCTCGGCGCTGATCTTGGTGCTTCTGCTGAGCCCAGAAGAAGCACCAATCAGCTGGAATGTTGCAGCATCTCCAGGGTCTTATGATTTACATTCAGATGCTTGGCACTGATTCATATTTATGACGGTCACAGTGTCTCAGGGTCATGTGAAGTGACCAAAACCTGCTGTAACCACCCAGCAGACGGGGGGGCAGAATAAAAACCAAACACCCCCACCCCCACCCCCGCTGCCAATCCTCAACAGAAATGCTCATAATAATGAAAACCTCGGACAGGAGGAAGAGCGCCACTGGGCGAGCAGTCAGGTGTCTTGCTTGGCTGTGGCTTGGGGGGGCACTTTTTTCAGTGCCATTGTAATTTCGAACAGTCGCTAAGCGAACTGTTGTAAGTCGAGGCCTACCTGTACTTTATCACTTTTTTCCTTTTTTTTTTTTTTTGGTCATCAAGTTTTTGACCCCTTGCTAGGCGACTGGTGGTACTCCGATGTTGCCATATCCTAAAACTGGTACAATGGGTGAAAAGGTTGAAAAGCCCTGCTATAGAATGCACATTTGCAAAGCTATCTTCAAAAGTATTTGATGCTAAATGACAAATCAAGAGTAAATCCCTTTGTAGAGCTCTTGCCAATCTTGGTTGTTTCTATTTGCATGAACTGTCACATCAGCCAACAGCCAAAACCTAAACAAAGCATTTTTAGGTTCACTTACAAGAGGGATCATATGCACCAGATGAACCAAGAGCTTAGCCAAACCTATCCCTTTTCTGCACCTAAGGGGGGAGAGAGAGAAAAGATAAAAAGTAAAAGATAAATGTCCCTAGAAACTTGCTGTCTGGCAAAGTGTGACTTTTGCAAGGTTTTTTAAGCTCTACTCTTTACAACAGCAAGGTATCTCTGCATATTTTTACCCATTTTTACTCTTCATTTCTTTAAGGATCATGAAACTGAATCAAAAGAGGACAACTCTAGCATTTTCCCCTTGTCTCCTTTCTATGCTCCAGCCATTCTTTGTTGGCTGGCTTACCACACCTTCCTTTTCACTGGTCAACTGAAAATGTACTAGATGCACAGTATCCACAGGAGACCCTGTTTTGAATGTAACAGTTGTGTTTGTTCACTTGATGAACTATATTAACCTAATTTGTATAATACACTGAGACCCTAGCCACCCAATTGCAAGTTAACCATGGCTATGTTCACACAGTGCATTTTATTGTAAAGTTCAGTGACGAAGCCCTTCATAACTACCATCAGCTGCATGAAGCTCTTTACCTGACTTTTTGCAATGTATGGCACTACATGGATCAAAACCTTTTGCCACCTTGTCTAGAAACACCAAGACATGCACAACAGGGAGCAACATGACAGTGTACACTAATTATCTGAAAGTTATGGCTTTGTATACTATGTAGATAGAGCCAATGCCTATGTTCATATAATGCACTACCATATGCTATGGTTGCTATTATGCTGTGTAAACCTACTCAACTGCAAGACATTAAATCTACCCCAGTTACAACCGCCTGGGTAGCAGCTTCCAGGGACCATTAGCTGATCTCAAGAAATTAAGTAAGATCAGGATATTACTAAGACACGTGACCATCAGGAAATCCTATGGTTGTAAACTAGATTAGAAAATGAACACAAACCACAAAGCAAAACATCCTGGAGAAAGCCAATGGCCAATCACTTCTATTCTTCTGGCCACAAATCTATGTGGATATCACCATGAAATCACCAGGTCAAATTAAAGGAGATTTGCCTTACTAGGATTATATAATTATGCTTAGGGAGTTGCATTAACACAACTAGTGGCTTCATACTTCATTAAATTACTCTTTTGTTAGTGCTGCTACATTAAGGTAATCACAGTTAATTGGTTTCACACTAACCCATAGCATGCCTTTGACTTAATATAATATCTGAAGCCAATAATTACACTTAGACATAGTTTAAAGCTAATGAAATGTAGGAAGCCAGCTAATGGAAATTAAGTCTGACTAGACCAGCGGTTCTCAACCTGTGGGTCGCGACCCCATTTGGGGTCAAACGACCATTTCACGGGGGTTGCCAAACAACTCAGTCCGCCATTTTTTCCCCTTTTCCTTAGCTGTGCTACGCCATTTTTCCCCCCTTTTCCTTACCTGTGCAACTCCCTCTTACTCTATTGGCTTTAGAAAGCCAATAGAACAGACTCTCTTGAATAGACTCTAGTTCTATTGGCTTTCAAAAGCCAATAGGAATTGTCCAGGCTGTCTCCGCCCTGCTGAGCCCGCCAAAAGTCCCAGTCTGCAAACGATGCTGCAAGTTGTCTCCAGCGAAGGCGAGCTCTCCAGAGGTTTCCACCCCT
Source organism: Bothrops alternatus (assembly GCA_034064705.1). NCBI lineage: Eukaryota > Metazoa > Chordata > Lepidosauria > Squamata > Viperidae > Bothrops > Bothrops alternatus. The sequence goes on from JARGCV010000080.1 coordinate 6,406,798, forward strand.
CCCTGCTGAGAACTACTAAAATTGTAAGTAAAAGAGGGCCAAGGGTGGGAGGTGGGCGGCCGGCGGGCGCAGGGAGGGTTTTTGATGCGCGTGGGGCCCAGTGGGTGGCTTACCTCCCTTGGGCGAGGCCAGCTGGTGGCCCAGCCCGTGGTCGCCCTGCGCCGTCGCTGCCGCGGCCACCCAGGAGCACCTGGGCCTGCCTACCGCCGCCCCAAATGGGCGGCAGCGAAGGCAAGGCTAGCAGGGCAGCGGCGGGCGCAGGGAGAGTTTTTGGCCCGTGTGGGGCCCAGCGGGTGGCTTACCTCCCTTGGGCTGGGCCAGCTGGTGGCCCAGCCCGTGGTCGCCCTGCGCCATCGCTGCCGCGGCCGCCCAGGAGCGCCTTTTTGGCGCGCGTGGGGCCTGGCGGGTGGCTTACCTCCCTTGGGCTGGGCCAGCTGGTGGCCCAGCCCATGGTCTCCCTGCGCCGTCACTGCCGCGGCCGCCCAGGAGCGCCTGGGTCTGCCTGCCGCCGCCCCAAATGGGCGGCAGCGAAGGCAAGGCTAGCGGGGCAGCGGCGGGCGCAGGGAGAGTTTTTGGCGCGCATGGGGCCTGGCAGGTGGCTTACCTCCCTTGGGCTGGGCCAGGTGGTGGCCCAGCCCGTGGTCGCCCTGCGCCGTCGCTGCTGCGGCCGCCCAGGAGCGCCTGGGCCTGCCTGCCGCCGGCCCGAATGGGCAGCAGCCTACGCCTCGGCCGGCGCAGGGGGCAACACCGCGCATGCGCGATGCGGGCCGTCACGCCGTGCATGCGCGATGCGGGCTGGTGTCGCAGCCTGGAAAAGGCCATTGTCCAAAGGTGATCTTATACAGGGGGGAAAAAAATCCTTGTGAATGCTTTCCGTATTGAAGAGTCTATAGCAGCGGTTCTCAACCTTTTTCAGGCCACGACCCCGGCCCACATGGCGCATGCGCAGTGCGACCCTGGCCCGCATCGCGCATGCACGGCACGACGACCCGCATCGCGCATGCACGGCGCGACGACCCGCATCGCGCATGCACGGCGGCCTGCATTGCGCATGCGCAGCGACCCGCATTGCGCATGAGTGGTGCTACCCCGCGCATGCCCGGTGCTACCCCGCACATGCCCAGTGCTACCCCGCGCATGCCCGGTGCTGCCCCCTGCGCCGGCTGAGGCGTAGGCCGCCGCCCGTTCGGGGCAGCGGCAGGCAGGCCCAGGTGCTCCTGGGCGGCTGCAGCGGCGACGGTGAAAGGCGACCACGGGCTGGGCCACCAGCTGGCCCAGACCCAAGGGAGATAAGCCACCCGCCGGGCCCCACGCGCGCCAAAAACCCTCCCTGCGCCCGCCGGCCTCCCACCTCCCACCCCTGGCCCTCTTTTACTTACAGTTTTAGTAGGTCTCAGCAGGGAAGTGTGGAAACTTCCGGAGAGCTCGCCTTCGCTGGAGACAACTTGCAGTTGAGAACCGCTGGTCTATAGGAAGCCATACTTGATTGCAAAGCTCTACCTAATATTTCTGACAGTTCCTCTCATATCTTGACAGAAAAGATCTGCATATATCTATATTTCTGAATGGCACAATAGCATCCATTTTATTCCAAGTCTTTCTGGGTATGGGGCTCTTTTGGCTTAGCTTTATTCTTCACTCATGTTTTTCATGCTGTATAATACACTTAATCTTATTCTTGACAATACAGCACTTAGTTTTAAATCTGTGTAATGACAAAAACAGTGTAAGGGTAAAATAATCTCCCATTTACTTGGTACATAGTAATTGGGCTTATCACAAAAATGTATTATAATGAAGGGAACACTCAAGATGTCCTTTCCTTCCTGATTTCTACTGACATTAGAACTATTGGCAAAAAAAATATGATAGGAAATAAAATTTCAAGAATTAAATTATCCAATCAAGAACCATTTACAAAAATATGCAAAAATATGCTACCTGCCCAAAGGACTCATTAGAACTAATTATAGAATAAACACAGCAGCATAATTCATTATCTCAATATCAATTTAATAACAAAACCCAAAATATGACATATGAATGTCACCTGAACCTCTATCTGATAATGAAAAACTGTTTTTATCAAAGAACGGCTTAGAATGAATGAATTTGGGTATTTTACAAATAATAATAAAGGCTTAATCAAGAACAATTATTCCCAGACTTAGAAAAGTAAAATGGTAGACGTTTTAAGATAGAGAAAACTGAAATTGTCCTGTTTGGAAAAATTGCAGCAGTAAAAATGAACATTTTACCAAGGCTTAATTTTTAATTTTAAATTATTCTAGTAAGAATTGAAGACAAACAGTTGGGGAAAAAATAAGTTAATTTTATATGGTCTAATAATAAAACATGTGAGGTAAAGATTAAGTTTGTAAAAACTTAAACGATCAAGTTGGGCTGACAGGACCAAATTTTATTGTGCTTGTTGCTTAACTCCCAATAATAAATTCAAGTATAACATTTTCGGTCAGATTGTTTCTATGAACTTCCAGATAATCTGCACAAATATCTTGGGTGTGATATAAACAGAAAAGCAGTTATATCTATAAAGGATATTAAATAATTAGCTTTCCAAAATTATCTGATAAATATGGACTAGAAAAATAATAGTCCAGGTTTATCATCTGTTGTTTCAATGCTAAGTATCTTTATGAACAATGTACCAAGAAAATGACCAGTGAAGATATAATACTTCATATAAAGATTTATATGATTTAATTAATAATAAAGAAGAAATCCTCCGAGATTGCTTCATCGGCATGGCCAGAAACCCACCTCACTGGTTTTTGTAGTTACATCATGGGATGTGATTGTTTTATTTTTAACAGTTTTTAGAAAATAAATTGGGACAATGGGAATGCTGCAACAGTCATAAGTCACAAAAACGGTCAAGTCACTTTTTTCAGCACCGTTGTAAATTTGAACAATCACAAAATGAACTGTTGTAAGTCAAGGACCACCTGTACTGCTGGTTCCTATTTATGAACAGTTGCAGTGTCCCTGGGGTCATGTGATCACCTTTTGCAACCTTCTGACAAGCAAAGTCAACATAAATTTTGGATTCAATTATGGTCATAAGTCAAGGACCATCTGTATACTGCAGTCCTAAAGAAATTATAGAAAAAAGTGGAACACTTAGAGATTTCACCAAATTAAAAAAAACTTATTCATATAAAATTCAGATTTCTGAAGCATGATTCAGAAATTTAACAAGTGAAGGATTTATAATCAACTGTATGCAAAATCTGACTAGAACAATTGACATTCAACAAGGAGGAATATCAATATCAAAAAAAAATATCAAATTTACAGTTAATATGACACTTAGCGAAAATTTTCTACTGATGGTATTACTGCAGTAGGAATTGGCCAAAGAGACCATTTATTTTCTAAAAACTGTTAAAAATGAAATAACCATGTCTCACTGGTGACAGTGTTGTGTAGTACAACAATTCTACAAAATAATTAACAATCAAATGAAAGATATTAAAGGTAGTATCGGTTCTTAGTTATTGTAGGTGATGGAATGGCAGAATCTGGAGGAAGAGCGAAATGAGGGATCAGCCTAGAATCCCTATGTAGCCACAAGTGAATTAAGTCCAACACCCTTCAGTGCTATTGATCTTTATTTAACTCTAAGTAGGTGCTGATAGTTAGTTAAGATTCCTGTGCACAGGCTTTTAGCAATAAATTAGCTTAACTGAACCTTCATATACGGATCTGGTCTTTTGCACCTAATAGTTACCTTTTTACTAAGTATTACTAAACCTTATATTCCTACAAAATATAATACTGGCTTCGTAGATGGTTAACAGCTTGTACATGAAAACATGAATATTTCCATCCATAGAAAAATAGCAAATTAAGTTATGGAAGTATGCACTGGTTATCAAAACAAATTTCATAGTTTAAAAATAAATCTAGTTAGAATTTAATTCAATGTGGAAACCATTTTTACATTATAATCTTACAAACAGATTCCTGCCATGTTCAAAAAATTGGGTTTCTCCTTTTTCTTTTTTCCTGATTTGCCAAATTTGCTAATTGTTTTCAGACCGGATTGAACTTACATTTTTAATGTATGTAAATCAAACCTTGCTGATTCAAGCTGTTAATTATTGTACATTTTTCAGATTCTAATAGTTGTTTAATAGATTTTAACATTAGTTTCAACTGATGTAGAAAACAAAACCTCTGTAACTGTTTTTTCTTTCTCTGATTATATGTGTAAATTTAACAAATAATTTTTAAAAAAGAAAAGGATCAGGGCTTTGATCATGCAATTTTAATTAGGATTTTGATTTTTTGACTTTCTTTTGTGGATGACCCCATTAAAACTTTCAATGGGTGTTTACTATTGTGGCAAAAATCAAACAACACAGACTGTTCTGGTCCTAAAAACCAAGGATCCGTGTATTGACTGGCTCTGGATGCAAGGGAGCACACATACAAAGAAATGTTATTCTCTTCTCTAGTTTTCATAAAATCCTTGAAAAGCAACATTTGGAACAGTCATACCAAAGGCAAAAAAACCCCTGTCCCATCCCAACCCACTTCACAGGGTTGTTGTGGGGAAAATAGGAGGAGGAAAGAGTATTAGGTAGGTTTGCCATCTTAAGTTATTTAGAAGGTAATAAAGGCAGGATATAAAGAAATACATATTTAAGAGACAAGGTTTGTGTGACTTTTTACCATTATTACCATCCTGCCATCATGATGATTTCAAAAATCACCACTGCATTTTGAAAACAAAAAAATCATAACTCTGTATCATGTTCTAAATTTCATGTAGCTGCCTTGACCTTCTGTCAGCCAAAAGGCAGAATACAAATATATTAAATATTTTATCAGATGATGAATGAGCCAGTTCCTGAAATCACCATAACTGTTATCCAGATTTAATCTAAATAAGACTCTATTCTATCTGGCCTATGACATATTACCACATTGTAGCTTGGCTCACTATGCCATCCACCTTAACCCAAGCTGTGTTTAGAGAACCATGAATACAATGTTACTATAGCTTTTTAAAAAAATTAATCTACCTTAGCTGCAATCTGGCAAGTTCTCCACGCCTCAGTTCTTATCTCATACCTAGTTAACTAGCCATTAGTCCTTCTGAAACATAAGTAGGCATAAATAACAATTCCTAGCTATGTGTGTATTACTTTCACTTCAACTGAAAACAAAGGGTCTAAAGCAGGGGTGTCAAACTCGCAACATCACATGACGTGTCGTGACATGACTTTTTTTCCATCTCCGGCAATGGGGTGGGCGCAGTTTCGGCATGACGCATCCGGCCCGTAGGCCAGCAGTTTGACACCCCTGGTCTAAAGAAAGATTAACCTTCCTTTACCTGATACAGAGCGACTCTGATATTAGTTAGGCCAAAGTGACTAACAATGAGATTGCATATAAATAAATAACAGCTCAGAATGCAACTAATTTAACTTAGATTGCAAATAACCAAATAAGTTAAAGCAACTGACTGCAGGTAGAACCATCACTAAGGGATTGAATTCTTTGCCAGGGGGAGAGAACAATTCAAAGAAAAAGTTACTAAGTTGGTTAGTGGAAAGGAAAACAAAGAAGTACAATGCAACTGGACTATCAGGATAAGGGCTTAAAACATTTTAATCGATGGTTATGTTTGCACAAAACAGTGGATTAAATATGATCAGTTAGTTTGTACAAACCTAAACAATATGGTTAAATTGTGGCACAAGCAGTTGTGCAAACTCATACAACTGATTTAATTAATTTAGTATAAGTTAATATCATGTATAACTTAGTATAAAATATATGAACCCAGAGAAGGGTTGTATTAAAGGAGATTCTTACTGTTTGGTTTCATTGACAGGTTTGTAGTTGGAATGCTAAAAAATAATAATAAATTTAGTACACTTTAGTTTCACTGTGAAACTAAAATAATAATTTTGTTCACCGGGTTGCTCCTTGAAGGCAAGTCTCTGAAGCACAGGACATTACTTCAGTTAGGCTTGCTTATCAGGTTTTCCTACCACAACACCAATGTTCTATGTACAGAAGGGAAGTGTGATATCCCAAACCTAAGGAACATAGATCAAGGCTTTTTTTTGCAACTAAAATGGCAGCCTATCCTTGAAACAAGAAGCTGCGTGTTAGCTTCTGACCTGAATTTTAATTGACCTTGCCAGTTTGGTTACTATACGTAGTGGAAATATTTTGCTATTGTTCCTTCCATTAAGTTTGCTTTTTTGACATCAAATCTAGGTTCAGACCAGTCCCTTCAAAGATTCAAAACTGGTAAAGAAATCTACCACATTGCTCTTCTAGTGGATATTTACCCATCCTTACTAATCCAGCACTATCTTAGTCCTGTTTTTACAGTCTTTACTTAGTGCAGTGATTTAAACATGGAAAGATTAATTTTGTCCAAACTCTAGACAACACTCCCACCATGTGGCCGGGGGACATTTCTTCCCATTGATTAAGCAAATATGAGTGGTCATATCTAATTCAAGTCAACTCTTTTTACCTTTAAGACTTTTATTTAAATGTGAGTATTCTTACATTCTTCCTTCACTCTCACGAGATATTTGCATTTTTGAATTGTGCTAGCAGCAGGCTCCCTGCAAGAGAGACAGAGCATTTTTAAAACCAGTGATGTGGAAAAGAAGAAAATTACTGAACGCAGACAGCAGTCCCCCTGTAATTTTATTTTGACATAAGGCTGTCAAGGTTTCTTTTCTCCTTCTTTAGGTTTTATTGAATTTCAGCACAAGTCTCAGTAAAAGTGCACCACCGCAAGAGAGCAATTCACTTTTCAAGCTCTTTAAAAAAAAAAACCCTCTGCTGCAAGGATTTATCTCCTTTTCAAGGATGCTAACCTTGAGAAGGTCAAAACAAAAATGGCTCAGGAACAGAATGAGTATTCTCACTTTGGTAAAGCTATTATTTGCAAAAGTACTTTTCGTTTTTCAAACGAGCCAAGCAAAGTTGTATTTTTACTCCATTTTACATTCAAATGTTTTAGCATAAATTTCATCATTACTCACAGCACTTTAGGAAATTGGAGGCATCTCTCTAACAGGTATATACATGCTTTATGAGAAATCACAATGCTATGTTTTTTGAAAGATTATGTCCTCTATTCATGTCTAACTAATGAAGGATGGGATGGTAGATGGAGAATAATAGGTAAGCCTATACGTTTTTTGAAAGATTATGTTCTCTATTCATTTCTAAATAATGAAGGATGGGATGGTAGATGGAGAACTGTAGGTAAGCCTGGATCCAAACTCTGGTAAAGGCACGGATGCATAGTTTGATTTTATCAGCCATTCTTTTCAATAGAGTATTTAATAGATGGGCTCATAATAATGCTAAGCCATAGTTAGCAAAAGCCAGAAAATGAAAAAAATAGTGTCCTGCTTCGCATACAGCAATAGCGTTTAGAATTATATACTGCTTCAGTGCTTTACAGCCATCTCTAAGCAGTTTACAGAATCAGCCTATTGCTCCCCCCAACAATCTGGGTCCTCATTTTACCGACCTCGGAAGGACGGAAGGCTGAGTCAATCTTGAGCCGGTGAGAACTGAACTGCTGGCAGTCATCAGTCAGCAGATACTGCACTCTAACCACTGCATCACCACGGCACAATAGCACAACACAATATTGGCTATTGTGAATTTTAAGCCACAAACTATTAATTGTGGCTTAAAATTCACAACAGCCAATATTGTGTTTCGGCAAATTAGGGATACCAGAATAAGTAACCATAGGGTGCCATCTAGAATGCTATTCGATCTGCTGTAGAAACATGCAGGGAAACTCCCTTGTTCTGCAACATGACAGAATGGAAACTCTGAAGTGACAGCTGGGGCAAAGGAGACAAATGCAAGGGCCAACAAGCAAGTAGAAAGTAATAGCTATAGATGACAACATCAGGAAACTTAAAAACAAGACTCAGCTAGACAATCCTATATATACAAGATTATGCCTATTATACTCTAATTTATTCTGTAATAAAGATTTAAAAAAACACATCCCTGATCTTTGCAGCAAACACTGGCCATATAAATAAGAGTCCTAAATGAATTTATTACTTACCTTCAGTGAAAGTTACTTACATGCATGCTATTCATTTCATGCAAATGGCAAACAGCCAGCCTGCTCTTCATGATTTCAGCTAGTTTATTTTTAATATTCTTAAGACAGCTGTACTTATACTTTGTGCAAGAAGGAACAATACATTTGAAGGTGAAAAACCATCACCGGCTTCATTAGGCATGCATGATCTGTTAGGCACGATTTATTAGACATAATTTTTGATGATTTATTTTCCAGGAAGAAAAAAACAGGCTGGCTTAATCTAAAGTCAACAGAGCAGTTCTTTTCTGGAACAGAAATCCATTCAGAAGGCATACAATCTAAAAGATTACAGACCATTTACATGTAATTCTAATCTATGTCTAACATTATCCATAAGGAAAGCTCAGCCATATACACAGTGCCTCAAATGACACATCAAACTGCTTCTGGTATGGTTAGCTGGTCATTCATCTCCCTGGCTGATACCCAGCCATCTTTGTGCTAGCTGGCCGGTTGACATATTTAATTTATATGCCGTGTTGCTCACTGTCAAGGGACATCCTACATTCTCGTTTTTTAAATATATATATATAAAGAAAGCTGGCACATGGTTCTTAGAGTGGAGTGTAGCCAGGTTTTAGGGTTAGGGAAGGCTAACTCTTTCACCAATCGTTTTGATTTTTAAAATATTCCCACCCCACTCTGCAAATCCAAGCACACTTGCAAATACCAGCATTTGCTCTTTTTTTTTTTCATCCATCCTACCATAATCCAGAATACATATGGGATAAGATTCTCCATCTTAGCTCAACCTTAGCACAACTCCTGATCGAGAAATCTAATTACAGCATGCTTTCCACCTCCTCCATAATGTGAAACCTTGCCTGAATTGTTTAGAGAGACTTTTCTAATCAAGTTGAAATGAGTTGCCCTTTAGTTCCCATGATATTCTGCCAGCACGGCCAACTCATTTAGAGAGTACCAGGTTATGGCAGGCTGCTCTCTATCTATCTTCCCTTCCTTTCCCTTGCATCATTGCTATTTCTCAGGTCTGCCACCAAGTAGCCCATTGACCTCTGAAATACAGATAGTCCTCAACCTAAAATCACAAATGAGCTCAACATTTTTGTTGCTAAGCAAGACATTTGTTAAGTCAATTTTGCCCCATTTTATGACCTTTCTTGACACAGTTGTTAAGTGAGTCATTGCAATTGTTCAGATAGTAACACAGCTTGTTAAGTGAATCTGGCTTCCCCATTGATTTTACCTGTCCAAATTTCACAAAAGGTGATCACATGATCCTAGGACACTGCACCCATCATAAACACGAGAATTGCCAAGCCTCTGAATTTTGATCACGGGACCATGGAGATGCTGCAATGGTTGTAAGTGTGAAAAACAATCATAAGTCACTTTTTTCAGTGCCATTGTAACTTTGGTCACTAAACAAACTGTTGTAAGTCAAGGACCACATGTAGATATCCTGTCCTGTGAAAGGAAGTAGAATGAGAACTAGGTGGTTTTCATTTCTTTCTTCCAAATCAAATTCAAGGCTTCCGTAATTTCAGGCAGGTAATTATTCCTGGGATTTCCTATCCCAGGAGTGTCAAACTCGCAACATCACATGACGTGTCGTGACGTACCGCGACTTTTTTCCATTGCCGGCAATGGGGTGGGCAGTTTCAGCATGACGCATCCAGCCCACGGGCCGGCAGTTTGACACCCCTGTCCTATCCCATACTGCAAATTGTATAACGTTGTTAATTTCAGATCTAGGGTTTTGAAACAACTCCTTCACTGAAGGCAGTTTAGATGGACAATTTTCTAGTTTAAATAGCTACAGTAAAAAATCTCCCTTTGGCACTTTATTGATATTGGTCTGTGTACTGTAACAGATGAGGGCATGATGGCTCAGCGGTTAAAAACACTGAGCTTGTCAGCTAAAAAGCTGACAGCCCAGATTCGAGACTCAAGCACCATGCAACAGGATGAGCTCCCGTTACTTGCCTCAGCTCCTGTCCACCTAGCAGTTCGAAAGCATGCAAATGCAAGTAGATTAATAGGTAACACTTCAGTGGGAAGGTAACAGCATTCCATGCGCTTTTGGCATGCAGCCAAGCTGGCCACATGACCACAGAAAATGTCTTTGGACAATGCTGGCTCTCTCAGCAAAGACAGGGAGATAAGCACCACACCCTTGACTGGATGGAGAAACCTTTACTTTTTTACTGTAGCAGATATCTATTCACTTTCAAATTATTTCACAGAGAAATTGCTTATTATTGATACAATTGATGCAATTGTATCAATATGATTAACGTCTTGGCCAATCTCCTGTAATAAAAAAAATAGATTATAATTGGTAGACATGCCAGGGAACAAAGATATACAACAATATACTTGCATAATCCTTTTCATCTTCTCTTCCAACAGAAAACTGCTACAGACATTTCTTTCATTATCCTGTTTAGGGAATAAATCTGTTAATATTTCAACCAACTTTTGCAACTTTCAGTACAGTAACACCTTGGTAAGAAAGCGTTAATATGCAATAATGTTTACGAAAAAATCTTAGCACAAGGGCTGTGCCCAAATATTGGAAGGCTGGACATCTGAAATCTTTCCTTCTCTCCCTGAAACCTTCTGGATTTTCGTGGTTTGGCCAGCCTCTTCCTTTGAGGTAATGTCTTAATAGTTCTCTCTTGTCCATTTGTCTTCCCTAGCACACTTCACCTGGTGTATGCCTTTCTGCAAATGAGAATATTAGGTGAAATACATAAAGTCAGACAATGCAACAAAGAAAATAAATCAATAATCTGATACAAAATCCTGGCTAAACCTTTAATTATTTTTACAGAAAGCAGGGGGCTCTCTGATGTTTGCTTCCTGGAGTCATTTTTCAGAGATTGACTAGGGACATGTTAAACTATGCACTTTTTCAGTCTTAATCAGCAACTACTCTAAGTTTCTCTCTGAGTTTTATCACTTGTTTTTAACTACAGCAGAATAATCTGACTATATGACCAAGAGCCAAGCTTTACTAGTGGAAATGGATTGACTGTCCAGCTAGCTTTTAATGTCAGAATTACAGCCTGCACATTCACAATGCCTTGATTTCTGCCCAATTAGGGAAACACACCTAGACAACTATGGCTAATACAGAAATCTAAGCAGGGACACACCTAATATTTGGATGAGAAATCACAATGAAAAAAACACTGTACATTAGACTGAGGGGGAAAAAAACCTTGAAGAAATAGCAAACCATTTTGTGATCTATTTATTTAGATGTACAAGTATTATCATATTTATATTCTGCCACAAACCTAAAGGGCTTCATATTGTTATCACTAAATGAATGTATCTACCATCATTAGGAATTGGACTCAACATGAATGACATTTGTTACTGATTTCTACATTTTGTACTTCCCTTAAAAACACAATGATAAACAACTTGAGCTCCCCAGATATTCCAGAACCAGGTTATTTACCTTTTGAATCTTTCTTATGCATTTATTTAACGTATTATAATCCTTTGGGAACAGCAGGCAGAATGCTAATCCAAACACAAATGTATTACTCTTTTAAAAGCTAATTTCAGTTGCAATAGAGGCTAGTCTGAAAATGAACAAGCAAAACTGATGTTTGAAAGTTTCACCTTAAACTGACATTTGTTGATGTTGAGACTCTAGAAAGAGTGCAGAGAAGAGCAACAAAGATGATTAGGGGACTAGAGGCTAAACCATTTAAAGAACAGCTGGAATTGGATATGTCTAGTGCAATGAAAAGAACAAGTAGGAGTGACATGAAAGCAGTGTTCCAATATCTCAGGGATTGCCACAAAGAAGAGGGAGTTAACCTATTCTCCAATGCACCTGAAGGCAGGACAAGAAGCAATGGATGAAAATTAATCGAGAGAACCAACCTAGAACTAAGAAGAAATTTCCTGACAGTTAGAACAATTAATCAGTGGAACAACTTACCTTCAGAAGTTGTGAATGCTCCAACACTGGAAGTTTTTAAGAATAGATTGGACAACGATTTGTCTGAAATGGTACAAGGTTTCCTGGTTGGTCTAGAAGATCTCCAAGGTCCCTTCCAACTTTGTCATTTTGTTATTCAGACAGTCTTTCAAAACGATGAAACAAAATAAATTGCACAGCAATAACTTTCTTCTTAAAATAAATGATGGTAAATGAACAAAGACTTGTCTTCAGGCTGATTTTTATTATTTTTTGGAAGGCTTCTTATTTTTGACTAAAAATTTTAGTTGGTTAAGTTCAGAAAAAAAAATGACAGTTATGGATCATTGGGTATCAGTGAAAGCAATTTTATTCTGATTATCACAGCTTTGAAATTTGAAAATGGGTTCAATCTGCTATGATTGAAATAAACTAGAAGTGGAACTGCAATACAAAATAAACACACATTGCAATGATGAAACCACAGTCCAACAGCTTCAGATTCCCATGACAGGATAACTTTAAAGAAAAAGCAGTTAAAAAGGTTTGATCAGTTGCTTGGGGTTCAGTCTAACACACTCCTAGGATTTGGGGTACTTCTTCTGTGAGGGGCCCATTATTAGTGCCTCTCTCTACTAGAAAGAAAAATATATGTGCTGACATCCCAGAGCCACAGTACACCAAGAATCCCCTAAGGCTCTTAGGGCCTAAGCCACGCAGTTCTGGGATTGCTTGCCTTCCCACAAAGCACAGTGCAAGATGACCAAAAGACAGAGATGGTAGGGGGCTCGGCTAACAACCAGTAGAATTCGCTGACAACAGGGAATGTTGGGCTTCCCATCGCTAAGCAACACAATCATGTGACATCATGCTTTATGACCATATCACTTACAGACAGAAATTCTAGTCCCAATTGTGATCCTAAGTCGAGGATTATCTGTGAATACATTGTGCCTCAGAGCTTCTGTCAAACCATTCTGAGTGTTCTGAGGGTCGGCAGAATTGAAATTCAGAACATTTTCAGTATTTGAAACAAACTCTTGTCTCTTTCTCTCTTCTGTGTCCTCCATGGCCAATGTGTTGGTTTGCCGGCATTTTATTATCTCCACATCTGTTGGGAGACAAATCTTGTAAACATGCTTTTTCCAAGATTCCTGACTGTCTTGCTGACAATCTTTTTTCTATCAGAGATGTAGAAGCAGATGTCAAACCATGCTGAGCATGGACCTTCTAAGTAGAAATGAAAGACCTGTATTATTGACTGATCTTATTTACTTATTAGTTTCTCCTAATGATTAGGATCAAATCAAGAATAACTTTCCCCTTTTGAATGCGAAGGGGATTCAAAAGGTATTTTTGATTTGATCCTAATCATTAGGGAAAACTTAGTAGGCAAATATAAGTAGTAGGAACTGGGAATGAGCATCTAATACCACAATTTTTGATGTTAAGAAAAAATGAAGCTGAGCGTTATATTGTATTTTGAACTTTAAAAAAGATGTACTCAAGAGCACTTATGGACCAGATTATACCACAAATAAGCTAATGGGAAAAAGAGCACAAAATGGGTAGGAATTTCTAAAAATGAAATACTGAAAGCACAATCACAAACAATACCAATGAGGAAAAATGGATGCCCTTAAAAACAGGACACTGTGGCTATCCTGAAAGATTTGTGAAAAACATAAAAACAAATGACACGTCCAAGAAGTAGAAAAAAAGACAGGTCACCAAAAAAAGGGCACATATAGGAATTTGGGTTTGTGGAGATAATGCCTGGAAAGCAAATGCTCCGAATAAATCCAAGTTAACAAAAGACTTTGTCATGTACTGTTATGTATTTAAAAAATAAAAAAGTGAAACCATGTCAGCTGTTCCTTGAACTCAATTGTTGCTTTGCAGTCTTTTCTGAGCAGTGTTCTGACAATTTAATTGATTATTAATAGTTCAAAGGGCAGAATTCCAACTTGACAGGAAGGCAGTTCAGATAACCAGGACCAGATGAATTGCATACTAAATGTCCAGCTCTTCACAGCAGGAAGCAAGTATTACACAACATTCCCTAAAGTTACCCCAGGATCAGCAGTAAAATATTGCAATCTACCAGAACTTCCAGCCCTCGTTATTAAGTTTGTTAAGCCAGAACCTTAATGATTTGAAACTCAAGCTTTTTGCAACCTGGCCTAAGCTACTATTTATGGGGTAATCTACTAACAAACTCTTATTTCTTTTGCATCTAATACTCCTCTCATTATTTTTCCAGTCTCTTTATAAGCTCCTATGCTAAGATACTGAAAAAAATCTATGGTAGGCCAAATTTCTACCATTACTATTACTATCCAGAAATCCTGGAAAACCAGTGAAGTGATAGATGCACCACTTGCTATCTTCCAAGAGAAAGTTTGACTGCAAAAAGAAATCTGGCTCAGTTAATGATGAGTAAGAGCATCTTAAAGAAAATCAACCCCGACTGCCCTTTGGAAGGAGAGTTGAAGAACTGAAGTTCAAATACTTTGACCACCAAATGAGGACTCACTGGAAAAGACTCTGATGCTGGGAAAGACTGAAGGCGAAAAGAGAAGAGGACGGCAGAGGATAAGATGTTCACGATAGTATCGTCGATGCACCGAAGATGGGCAAACTCCAGAAGACAGGGGAGGACAGGTGGGGAGCTGGAGTGCTGTGGCATCTCAAAGACGCGGACACGACTTAGCGACTGAACAACAAAGGGCATCAAACATTCGGACAGCCTGTTTTATTGGGAACGGCGAAGACCAACACAATCGCAATCCCGTCCTATTCAACCCAGGCTCGCTGCAGAAATACTCGCGCGCGCTAAGGCGGGACCCAGCACGAACCACACCAGAGACAAGACGAAGGAGCCAATCGCCTCCCGCCCCCGTTCACACCCGTCGAGCAGAGAGCGAGAGAGAAAAAGATAAAAAGAGCGGGCGGAAGTGAGGTAGCGCGCATGCGCGTTAAGTAGCCCGGCGGCGGGAGTCAGACTCTTTTTCGCATGTGACTCCAAGTCGGGTGAAGTAGGTACCGGGCGTTTCCGTGGTTTCGAGAGTTTCGGTTTTCTCTTTTCTCTCCCGCTCTGACAATGGGATGGGGTTTTCCAAAAGGCCGCCATTTATTAGTTTCCAAGGGCTCTCGGGGACTTTTTCTCTCGCCGAGCACTGCCATTTTGCTCCCTATACACGTTGACGGTTACAAAGCCTTCCGCGCCTATTGGTGAGCCCGCGGGCCTCCCGTCGTCTTCGCCGTGAGGTACGAAAGAGGGGAGCTTGGCGGGAGCCAGCCTTGTCCAACCTCTCGTTACTTTTTCCGAATGTTAGGTTTCTACCCCCCCCCCCTTTTTTTTTTTTTTTTTTGTTTCCTCCGAGAGCGCCAAGCAGTGTGCGGCGCATTCACTTCCATTTCTTTTCGCAACCAGCACTCTTGCAACCACAGCTTCTTTCCTAGGGTGTCTATGGAGCTTCTCAATCATCCAGGTCATGGTTGTCCCAAAGGTGCTTTTTTAACTGGACTTCCTTGTTTTTTCTTTGAAGACGTTTTGCTTCTCCTCCAAGAAGCTTTTTCAGCTCTAACTGGATGGTGGGGAATGGGAGGATATATGCTCCTTGCAGACAGCTGATCTCTCTAAAACAGGAGTTCTCAACCTTGGCAACTTTAAGACTTGTGGACTTCAACTCCCAGAATTCCTCAGCCAGAAAAGCTGGCTGAGGAATTCTGGGAGTTGAAGTCCACAAGTCTTACAGTTGCCAAGGTTGAGAACCCCTGCTCTAAAAGAAGGCAAATGGCCAGCTGTCTGCAAGAAATATAAATTCTTCCATTCCCCACAATCCTGTCAGGTGAAGAAGCTTCTTGGATGAGACACGAAACATCTTCAAAGAAATATACAAAGTTCAATTGCCTCTTGGAAAAAGCATCTTTGGGTTTCCTTAGGGTGCCTGTGGTTTCATAGTAGCTTAGCCATGATTTTCTTTCTCTTGATATATTCAGACCAATTGTACCTCCCATGAGGTGTCTTCAAGACCAGCAATTTATCTACTTTTGTAATATTATCTTCCCCCTTTTCTCTCCGGCTCTCAAAATTTAACATGGAAACCATCCAGACTTGCACCATACTTAATATCTGCCCTATGTGTGTCGATTTGTTTTCTTCTTCCTGTCTTCCATCTTCTTCCTCTACTGCTAGTATGAGTTCAAGGTACAGGTAAGTACTTAGTGACCGTTAAAATGGCACTGAAAAATGTGACTTACGACTGTTTTTCACAGTTACGATCTTTGCAGGATCGCCATGGCCCGGTGATCAAAATTCAGATGCTTGGCAACTTGTTCATATTTAAGACCATTTGCTGTGTCCCAAGGTCATATGTTCCCCTTTTGTGACCTGACAAGCAAAGACAATGGGAAAGGCCGATTCACTTAACGATCAGATTACTAACTTATCAACTGCAGTGATTCACTTAAGAACTGAGGCAAGAAAGGTCGTAAAATGGAGCAAAATTCATTTAACAAATATCTCATTTAACAGAAATTTTGGACTGAATTGTCATAAGTCGAGGACTAGTTAAATCTGATTCTTATCTAAAGAGCTATTCTGGTAGTAAATATCCTGGTGTTTTTTCTCTGAATTCAGTCCTCTGAACTGGTGTAATCACTGCAATGTTGTGAAATCTATTGTTTAGATTATTTATCAGATAATACCTCTGTTCAAGTGGCTTTATAATTTAGCTTTTGGCTCACCAGCAAGGTTATTTTAAGAACTGTAGACATCTTTCCCATTTTTATCCAGGGAATATTGTATCTGTATCATCCATATTATCATTTGGAAAGCAAGTTACTCTCATTTTATTGGACTTTGATGATAAGTATAGCAGATATCCTGTAATTGTTTCAAATGTTCCTAGAACAGAGGTTATCAACCTTCCTAATGCCGCGACCCTTTAATACAGTTCCTCATGTTGTGACCCCCAACCCCCCATCCAGCTGGCCGGGGAGGGGGGGCAGGAAGGCCGCTCCATCAGCTCCGCCCAGCCTAGTTGGAGAAGCGCCATTTCTCTCTCTTTCCTCTCTCTTTCTCTCTTTTTCCTCTCTTTTTCCTCTTCTCTCTTTCCTCTTTCTCTTTCCTCCCTCTTTCTCTTTCTCTTTCCTCTCTCTTTTCCTGTTTCTCTTTCCTCTCTTTCTCTTTCCTCTCTCTTCTCTTTCTCTTTCTTTCTCTTCTCTCTCTCCCTTTCCTCTCTTTTTCCCTCTTCCCTCTCCCCCTTTCTTTCTCTTTCCTCTCTCTTTCTCTCTTTCCTCACTTTCTCTTTCCTCTCTTTCTCTCTCTTTCTCTGTTTCCTCCCTCTTTCTCTCTCTTTCCTCTCTCTTTTCCTCTGTTTCTCTCTCTCTCTTATGGCAGCATCGTTGGGGGTCCCCTCTGCCCCCGGCCCGGCCTTCACCGTGTCCTCAGGCGAACGGGCAGGGAGGGGGAGCAGGACGGGAGGCTGCGGCGGCAGTACGGCTGCATCATAGGGGGTCCCCGCCGCCCCCACCGGGACTCCGCGCTGCCTGGCCTCGCCCTCCACCCATCGATGGAGCCGTGGTGGGGACAGCGCCTGCCCGAGCCGCCTGGGGGGGCAGCAGGAGGAAGAAGGGGAGGAGGGCAAGGAGGAGGCTCTCCTCTCCTACCATTGCTGCATCTCCTTTCTTCCCGGTAGCCTAGACTCCAGCGCACCTTCCCGGTGAGCGGGGCCAATGGTCGAGCTGGCTGGGGATCGCAGGGGCGGGTCTCCCTTGGGCCACGGCTTGCGGGAGGGCTGGCCTGCTCAGCGGAGCCTCCAGCGGGCCGCTCCCAGCAGGGATCCCGGGGCTTCCCCGGGCGGCTCCAAGGCCACGAGGCCCTGGCTGTGCTTCTCCCAGGGGGTGGGGCACCCGGGCGCAGGGCCAATCAGGAGCCCTGCAGGAGGTAAGTCTGTCTGAGAGAGAGAGAGAAGGGAAGTGAAAGTGCTTCTCTGTCTCTCTCTCTGCAAATGGCAGAGGAGGCCATGCAGAGATGCATGCGGAATGGTGTCTCGGTTCCTAAGACCATTGGAAATATGTGTTTTCCGATGGTCTTAGGCGACACCTATGAAAGGGTTGTTCGACCCCCCAAAGGGGTCGCGACCCACAGGTTGAGAACCACTGTCATAGAACAAGCTGTCATACATGCGTTGCTCTAAAGCAGTGGTTCTCAACCTTCCTAATGCTGCGACCCTTTAATACAGTTCCTCATGTTGTGGTGACCCCCCCAACCATAAAATTATTCCAGGGTCATGTGATCACCTTTTGCAACCTTATGACAAGCAAAGTTAGTGGGGAAACGAGATTCACTGAACAACCATGTTACTAATTTAATCTCTCTCCCTCTGTCTTTCTCTCTCTCCCTTTCTCTTTCCCTCTCTCCCTTTCTCCCTCCCTGTCTCTTTCTCCCTCTTTCTCTCTCTCCCTCTCTCTCTCTCCTCTTTCTCCCTCTGTCTCCCTCTCTTCTCTCTCCCTCTTTCTCCCTCTCCTCTTTCTCTCTCTCCCTGTCTCTCTTTCTCTCTCTCCCTCTCTATTTTTCTTTCCCTCTTTCTCTCCCACTCTCTATTTCTCTCTCCCTCTCAAAGATCCTTAAAATCCTTAAAAGTTATGCTTGGGTGGAAGACTTTTTCTTTTACTGATGGGGCGGGTGGGCCCGACATTCGCGGGCAGGCAGGACTCCGCCTGCCAAGCCGCCGCCTCCCCATTGCCCTCCATGCCAGCCGGCTCACTTGCCAGACCTCCCAGCTGACAAGCGCAAGTTTGGGGGTCACCAGCTGACGGGCGCAGAGTTCGGCGCTGCGGCAGCCTCCCCTTCACGTTCCTCACCGGCCAAAGCATTTCCAGGACGTTCCAGCTGATGGGCGCAGGTCTGGAGGTAGCCAGCTGACGGGCGCAGGAGGTTGGCGCCGCGGCAGCCTCCCAGCCGCCTGCTTCTTAGGCTGAAGCAGTTGCCAGGGCTTGCATGGTCGCCGGCGGCGGGGAGCGAGTCAGCGGCCATTGGGGACCACGCCAGCGGTCCTGTGCCATTGAGGCTTGAGGTGCGGGATGTGGAGTGGCATGGTGCCATGGGAGGCAGCAGGACAGGGGGGAGGGGTTACCTGCATCCTGCCAGCCGAACTCTGGAAGCCTGCCTGAATGAAGAATTTTAGGGGGTGTTGAAAGGGAGATAGATTGAGGGCTGTAGTAAGACCATAGATGGCTGTGTAAGGAGAGTGGAAGGGAGACGAATTTGGGGTGGAGCAGAAAACATGGGGGGGGAGGCGTTAGGAAATAAGCACCAAGGTACATGGTGCCTTGCAAGGGATTCCTGAGTATTCCGTAATTGTTTTTCCTCTCTCCTCTGTGCGAGAAAAACTTTTGCGGTGTAAATCTGAAACCAGGTGTTCCTGTGAAGAAGCGCAGGGGGTCCTTGGGAAAGGCGAGTACAAGCTCGCCGTTTCCTCTCTCCCAATCATCTTACTCTTCTTCACCCCCTTCCCTGGCCAGCCTGCGATCTTAGCTCGTGGCTCCGTGGCTTTTCTTTGCTTAGCCTAGCCAAGCTTTCTTCCACCCACGCCGTTCCCGGGAGCGTTGAGGAGGTATTGCAGAAAACATAAATTGGGATTGTGGCGCCCTTGGGAAGCTGATCATGCTTTGAACCCTCCCTCCCTCTCTCCCTGTCAAGCCCCCGTGGGCTCGACATGAGCGGGCAGGGGTGGGGTCGAGGACAACGTGCGGGGCGGCAAAGGAGACCAGTGGCTGGCGCTGTTCTACCTGGCAGCGTGGGTGTCGGCTCCGTGGGTGTCCCGACCAACAGCTGAGCGGCTCCAACTTCTGGCCACCAAACAACTGAGTCCTCCAGGAGGCAATGTGAGGCCCTGAGGAGTATTGCAAGGTCGCGGGGAGATGGGAAGGAAAAGAAGATGGAAGAGAGTGAGGCTGCAACAGAGAGAGCGGTGTCTCGGTTCCTAACACCATCGGAAATATGTGTTTTCCGATGATCTTAGGCAACCTCTGTGAAAGGGTCATTCGACCCCCAAAAGGGTCGCGACCCACAGGTTGAGAACCGCTGTTCTAAAGGGTTATTACTGATGTAATTTTTTATCAAGATTAATAAGATTATACTTTTACAAATGCAAAAATATTTAAATAAAGAGCAGGGACATATGAATAGTGCTATCTTTAAAGTTTTAGATTTTTTTTGATTAAATAGATCCAGGTTGCAAGTTTAGACTGAAATGGTCATTTTTCATTGTACTGTATTTTATATCTTTTGAATAATAGCAAGACTTTGAAAAAAATATTTTTGCCTATATTTATGTAAAACTAAAGAAACTTTAGGAAAATATGTGATTGACATTTCCCCTGCTCATCTCTATTCAATCTGCCCAGTCATATGAATAAGTAAGTTCACCCTATTGAAATTGTTGACTGTTTCAGCTTTTTTCAACATATACGGTAGAAATCTCATCTTCATTTCAACAATATTGATAAAGAAGATAGACTATAATAAATATGCACCATTTGCATTTGATAGTCTGTTGTGTAACTTTAAATGCAAATTTTACATGTGAAAAAACAAGTACATTCCTACATTTATCATTTCCTCAGCTACCTAAAATTAGAATCAAGTGCATCAGATCAGCTGTAAATGATTAGAACATAATTAGGATGTGGGTGAGACTTGTCTTATTTAAACCTCAGACATTTTATTTATTTTCTACCTCTCCTTTATTATTTTTATAAATAACTCAAAACGGCAAACATATCCAACACACCTTCCTCCTCCTATTTTCCCCACAACAAGGACCCTGTGAGCTGAGTTGGGCTGAGAGAGAGAGTCTGGCCCAAGGTCACCCAGGTGGCTTTCATGGCTAAGGCGGAACTTGAACTCCTAATTTCTAGCCCAGTGCCTTAAACATTTACTCTTCATTGTTGAAGTGTGTGTGGAATCACCCTGCCTAGATCAAAAGAATTCCCTGAGGATTCGGAAAGAAGGTAATAGTAGTAGTAGTAGTAGTAGTAGTAGTAGTAGTAGTAGTAGTAGTAGTAGTAAAGTTGGAAGGGAGCTTGGAGGTCATCTAGTCCAACCCCCTGCTCAGGCAGGAAACCCTATACCATTTCAGACAAATGGCTGTCCAGTCTCTTCTTAAAAACTTCCAGTGTTGGAGTATTCACCGCTTCTAGGGGCAGGTTGTTCCATTGGTTAATTGTTCTAACT
This sequence comes from Bothrops alternatus, assembly GCA_034064705.1. Lineage (NCBI taxonomy): Eukaryota > Metazoa > Chordata > Lepidosauria > Squamata > Viperidae > Bothrops > Bothrops alternatus. The sequence continues at coordinate 6,428,089 of JARGCV010000080.1, forward strand.
GTCAGGAAGTTTCTCCTTAGTTCTAGGTTGCTTCTCTCCTTGACTAGTTTCCACCCGTTGCTTCTTGTCCTGCCTTCAGGCGCTTTGGAGAATAGCTTGACTCCCTCTTCTTTGTGGCAGCCCCTGAGATACTGGAACACTATTATCATGTCCCATTATAGATGCCTATTAGCCTAGAAAGGGATTATAAAAGATCACCAAGCAATTGGGCATAAATCATTTCACTGTCTGGAAGATCATCCACAAATGCAGAAGACTTCAGACAACTGCCAACTTGCCCATGTCAGGCTGTCCCAGCAAGTTCAGTCCTATATTAGGATGCAAAATGCTGAAAGTCTCCTAGAATCACAGACTTTTATCATATGATCTACAGATGGTTCTTGCCATCATTGATGTCAAAGGGCATTTGTCTACTAGAATAATTCTACATGGGGTGTATGTGCCAGAAGGAAGTATTTGCCCTCCAGGAAGAACAGGGCAAGATGGAGACCAGGATTTCTTCAACAATATGCTCTGGAGAGTTGAGGCAAAGACAGAATTCTTCAGCCCCAGTATCAAGACATTTTTGATGAACGTCAAAGACTTCATTTCACCTGAAGAATCTGATGCCACTTGTAAAGCACGGTAGTGGAAATGTTATGGTTTGGGTTCGGTTTGCTATATCGGAGCCTGGGCAGCTCACTATCATAGAATCCACTTTGAATTCTTCATTGTACCGGAGGGTGCTTGAGGATAGTGCAAGACCATCTATCAGGAAATTGAAGCTCAGCTGAAAGTGGACCTTGCGACATGACAATGACCCTAAATCAGCGGTTCTCAACCTTGGGGTCGCGACCCCATTTGGGGTCGCACGACGATTTCGCAGGGGTCGCCGGACACCGCGGGCCGCCATTTTGTTTTTTTATTTTTATTTTTTTTTATTTTTTTTATTTTTTTTATTTTATTTTTTTTTGGGGCGCGCGTGCTGCGCATGCACAGATCCGCCCGTCGCGCTGGAAAAAAATAAAAAAAATAAAAAAATTTTAAAAAAAAATTTAAAAAATTTTTTAAAAACAAAACAAAATGGCGGCTGTGACTGGCGGATCCGCGCATGCATGGCGCGTGCGATGGGCCGATCCGCGCATGCGCAGATCCGCCCGTCACGCCGAAAAAAAATTAAAAAAATTTAAAAAATTTTAAAAAAATAAAAAAACAAAAACAAAATGGCGGCCGCGACAGGGCGGATCCGCACATGCGCGGCGCATGTGACAGGCTGATCCGCGCATGCGCAGATCCGCCCATCACGGCCACCATTTTGTTTTTTGTTTTTGTTTTTTTAAATTTTTTTTTAAAAAAATTTCGGCGCGTGCACGCGCGCGAACCTGGGTCAGGGTCGCGGCGTGCATGGGCGGGGCAAGTGGGGTCTCAACCTGAGAAAGGTTGAGAACCACTGCCCTAAACTTTTGAGTAAACACATTAAGGGATGATTGGGGAAAAAGGGCTTTTGGAATGGCCAAGACAAAGCTCTGATCTAAACCCCAATCAAGATGTTGTGGGGTGATTTAAAATGGGCTGTGCATGCAAGAAACCTCTCAAATTGCTTGCTTTTCCTACAGAAGGGAATTGCGTATCTTTTAGGGTTTTTTTGTTGAATAAATAATTGCAAAGTCAATTTTTACTCACTTACCTTTAATGAAGATAAAATGCTGATATGTCCACATTTTGTAAAAAACAAAAACCTTTACACGGACATACATGCTTTTCACATGACTGTTCTATGAAAGGGATCTATTAATAGAGCCCATTCTTTGTTGTTCACAGAAATTCTCTAAAGTCGCGGCGAACATTGAATTAGCAAATACTGAAGCATAGCTCCTAGGAGACATATAGGACAATTTTTTTAATGGCATGAGAACTGAATCGAGGTGTGCGTGTGTAAATATGAGAAAGTATGGTAACCAAGTTTTAATAATGTATACCACAAGGTGCAAATCGGGCTCCAGTCCAGAATGTCATGGGAAAGTGAAGTCAACCACAAGCTCTGTCAGTAGAGCATACACCAGAAAGAAGCTACTAGTCAATTGCTGTCGTAGCTGTATTTTAAAGCGTTCACTGTACCCATCCTTGAAGTAAAAGGACCGTATTGGAATGTATTGAGAACTGAGAGACAAATTTTCTACATTGCCTGTCTATTGTCTTCTCAGCTTAGTGCTTTCCTTTTTGCATACAGTATAATAACTCATCCTGCTGAAAACAGGGAGGTAGAAATTGAAACAAAATTAAAAGTCTTGTGAATTCTTTTGAAATCTCTTGAGTGATTTTTTTATGCCTTATTTTTTGTATTTACATGAAATAACTAACAACAATAATTTAAGAAATTACTTTTTTCAAGCTTGAGCTTTGTACTCTTCCAACTTTGTTGATGTTCTCAGATCATTTTCTTTTATCCAAATTGTTGTGCTACCCAAATAGTACTTATGGATGTTATTTGTAATATTCCAGTATAGGTTATTTCAAAATCCTGTTGAAATCCAGAATAGCACCCAAAAGTATTTAAGGGACCACTGCACACTAGGGGACAATATTGGTGTATACTGGTGTATATATACTTCTTTATTATTATGGTTCATTGCACAGTCAGCCAGATGTTTAGACTGGCTTTGGCATTTTTATCCACCTATCAAGTCCTTCCCAAAGATCTGGGATAGATGTTGTTTGATGATGTTAAAAGGTATCATCACGTGATGAAAGCTGTTCCAAGTAAAGCTGCCTTTTGCAATTGACTGATGGAGATTTTGTCAATGCTGATGATGTTCAAGTGGTGCCACAGATGATTTTGGAATTGAACCCAAGGCACCTACGTATCATACTATCTTTTCCTTTGCCACAGTTGTTCTACTTTTATTTGCAGGTCTTTGTATTGTTCTCCTTTCTCTCTTATTCTATGTCTCCAAATACCGGTACTACTACTGTGTCCACGCTAATTTTTCTTACTGACAGTTGTTAAGTCTGGGGTGTTATGTAGCTGGTGCTTGTCTGTTTGAATTCTAAAATCCTGAGCACTTTAGCTTCTTGATTTTGTGTATTTTGTGGTGCCACCACAAACTTATTGCTTGTAGGCAAATGGTATTTTCTGCAGATATTCCAGTGCACCATTGTTGCTGCTTTATCTTGTCATTGTAGTCTGTGTTTATTGTGTAATGGTTGAATTCTTAAGTGATCTGCAAATCTCACAGTTTTTTTGGCATTCTTACCATAACACTCTCGAGGCTTAAATTGGGAATACAAAAATCTTACAGGGTTTGGCACTTTTCCAGAAATTAAACCATTTTATGTGTAAGAATTAAGGATATTTAATGAAGAGTTGAGTTATGGCCCATAGGTACCAGTGTGCCAGATTTTAATGCTAATAGTAGTCTTCAGTTTTCAAGGATAATACAGTCTCCATAAAGTGAATGATAATGAATTTACAAAACTAGGGAACATGTGTCTGTCCGTAATCTTTATTCGATCATTTTTTTCAAAGCAGCAAAGGATTGTAGGGGAGGAAATTTGTTCTTAGAGTTTACATAGCAGAAATCTTTTCATGGTTTTCAGCAGTTCAGTTGCCCATTTAGAAAGTATAAAAAGTATGTGTAATAGTTAGCATTTGCTGGATTATTTGAAGTTTCTCACAAATTCTCTTATGTCATTGTCTCCCACCCAGCTTTTCTGACAGCTATTATAAACATGACAGCTGTATAAACCATAAAAGGTATTAACTGAAATAATTTTCATTACATCTGGTTTCTGCTATTTAGAAGACTCTGAATCCCAACGGCCGAGGTACCGTAGTTTTCAGCAGGATTCTATCAAACTACTAAATTATGAATACAGAAGACAGCTATGGTAAGATAAATTTAGATTAATAAAAATAGCTAAATGTAACTATATGTACCACGTGTTTGTTACTCCTTGATCTTAGTTACCACCTGGGAGTCTTGATAATCACCTCCTGAGCAATCTGGAGATTAAGGGGGGGGGACCCATGTTATTTATTTATTTAGGAAAATTTGTATTGCCACCTACTTGCTCACGGCCACTCCTGGCAGCTTTCAGGAAATAATGTTACATATTCCAGGGGAGGGGGAATCAGAGTAACTAACATTTGGTGACATAAAGACTCACACATTCATAGTCTTCATAGTCAGTTGTTTGTGTTGAGCAGAGTTCTGTGTTTCCTACTAGGGGAAAAGAACAAGCGGGAAAATGTTTTATCCCTGACCTTGTGCAGTTCTAAAATGCAGCAGAACACCAAGCACAAATTCCCTGTTCCATTGTCACTGATTGAGAATAGGGCTAGAGTGCACAAATCTACTAGTATTACTGCTCATCTTTATTGCATTGCACCTCTGTAGTGTTAACAGCTTTTCAGAAGTACAATACAGTACAGTACAAAAATCTCCCAGCTTTGACCTGGTTGAGCAGTCTGGGATCATTTCTGTAGGTTACAGAGCTACTGAGTCACATCAAGCACGTCTGCAGTTACTGCACAGGTAGTCCTCGACTTACAACCATTTCTTTAGTGACCTTATGAAGTTATAATGGCACTAAAAAAAAGTAACTTATGACTGCTTTTCATACTTACGACGGTTACAGCGTCCGTATGGCCACCTTGGCATCTGGCATGTATTTATGACACTTGCATTGTCCCAGGGTCGTTGGCTTCTGATAAGCAAAGTTAATGGGGGAAACTAGATTCAGTTAACATTTGCATGTTTCACTTAACAACTGCAGTGATTCGCTTAACAACTCTGGCAAAAGTTATAAAATTGGGCGCAACTCATTTAACAACCATCTTAGCAATGGAAATTTTGGGCTCCGTTATGGTTGTAAGTCAAGGACTACCTCTAATGATTCTAACATCCTGTCCAACTTAAAGCTTAAAAGAAAATCTGCTTTCCACATTTCTAAGGTATCCTAAGCATTCAAAAGTCCAATGAAATTGTACTTTTGTTACTTCCACTTGTGAACTTCACATTGGGGGAAGTGCTGGAGCTCAGTTGTATCCGATCTGCTTAAACCTGCTGTGAGCTATAATCCCCTCCCATAATCCAACCCCAGAGTCAGGAGAATGTCATATTCAGGCCTTCTTTCTACAACAGATTTCATTATATAAGGACAATCCAATGTGCTATGTGAATTCAGTAACCCGGTCAGTAAGTGAGAGGATGGTTATCAATTCAGTTTCATCCCAAACAACTCTGTGAGATGAGACTATCTCCCTAAGATAGCCATGTCATTCATGTATATAGAAGCACGAAGCCGAAAGCACCAGCCTGAAGATGACGAATGGGACTTCGTCGAAACGTCGCCAACACACTTCAAATTTTACGTGGGAGAAAACCCGAATTACCAGAGACCTACATATATATAATAACAGAGGGCTTAAGACAGAGCTTCTTGTAGGTACTCTCTTCCCCTCTATGCCCATAGTGGCCATCTGGAAATTTGGAAGAAAAAGATCAAATCCCAATCTTAATCAGAGCACTGCAGGTTTTTAGACCTTTTTTCCTTGCTGAGGGAAGAAAACTAAGTGATAACCTCCTTTGTGGCAAATAGGAGGACTTGGAAAATGTTAATTTTCAATTTTACCAAGACATTGAAAAATATGCATTTTCAGTGGATAGGGTAAGTCAGTTTCCGGAAGAATTACTAGGCTGCTTTAGTTTACTGGTAATAGGCATGGTATATAATAGGAATTAAATTCCTTCCTTTGAAAGTATCCAATTCTTTCAGCTGTAGATCACACCTCTTAAAAACTTTTCAAGTAGACATGATTTTGCTGCCCTTGGGACGATGATCTGTTGAATTGTTTCCAAATGGAGCAGAAATATACTGAATTGTACTTCCGTTGTACAATCCAAGAACATCTCACATATGCTATTTTGTTAAATGTAATCGTTTACACTGATGGAAGACATTTTTTTTTTCACATAGCATCTTATTGGAAATACTCATATTGAAGAAAAGAAAAAAAAATGAGAACAAAGAACAAAAGAATGCTAGCAAAGATTCAGTTTTTTTATACTTCATTTGAGATTTTAATGATATTCCCCTCAGATTTTTCCTGTAGCAGTGTGTTGTGGTGGTCTCTGAATTGAAAACACAGAGGATTTTGCCAAAGATGTAGCCTAACACAATGATGTCCCCTCTTAGCTCAGATAAGAGCCACTTATGTTAGAAGGCCAGTGGGGACCGTGAATAGCACCTCTTCAATTTTCTTGAATAACTCTTTTAATTGGACTGTCTAATTGAGTAGCTCAGGGATACAGATTTTCTGCAGCTTTCTCTTCATTTCATAAATGTGCTCATTAACATCTGCCGCATTGTTTTGCACTCCTGACTGCATTTCTTTGTTTAGCACTCTAATCGCCTAAACCTTCTGAGTGAATTTAATTAGCCAGCAAACTTGAAGTAATTTTGTTGTTATGGAATACTAAGAACTGATAGCTTTTCTTACTTATCTGATTAATTCCAATGTGTTGGTGTGTTTTTGCATTGCACTTAAAAGAGTACTTTTGGGATACTCATTAGACCTTCATGTTCTTTTCTAATAGATGCTTTGGATCCTGAAAAACTAATTCAGTGCCCCTATGACAAAAGCCATCAAATCAGGGCTTGTAGGTTCCCCTACCACCTTGTCAAGTGTCGAAAGGTAAGCTGTGGAAATCCTTTGTTTAAATGTAGTTGATGATGCAGAGTATATAGAATAATTGCCTACCTGCTTATTTCCCAGATGATACATTTACTTCTTTTTTTGGACAAGTCGGTATTACTGTTTTTCCCAATTTCTTCAGGGTATGTTTTAGTCACTCTTAATTTCCTTCATTCCATTCCCTCCATTTCAAAATGTGGTCTCAGTGTTCTTTTTTTCTACAGTGACGGAAAAAATATTTCATCCCCTGCTGATTTTGTAACGTTTGCCCACTGACAAAGAAATGATCAGTCTATCATTTTAATGGTAGATTTATTTTAACAGTGAGAGACAGAATAACAAAAACAATCCAGAAAAATGCATTTCAAAAAAGTTATAAATTGATTTGCATTTTTTAAAATAAGTGAAATAAGTATTTGATCCCCTATCAATCAGCAAGATTTCTGGTTCCCGGGTGTCTTTTATACAGGTAAAGATCAGAGATTAGGAGCACTCTCTTAAAGGGAGTGCTCCTAATCTCAGCTTGTTACCTGTATAAAAGACACCTGTCGACAGAAGCAATCAGTCAATCAAATTCCAAACTCCACCATGGCCAAGACCAAAGAGCTGTCCAAGGATGTTAGGGACAAGATTGTAGACTTACACAAGACTGGAATGGGCTACAAGACTATCACCAAGCGATAGTGAGGAGGTGACAACAGTTGGTGCAATTATTCGCAAAAGGAAGAAACAAAATAACTGTCAATCTCCCTCAGTCTGGGGATCCATGAAAGATCTCACCTTGTGGAATTTCAATGATCATGAGAACGGTGAGGAATCAGCCCAGAACTACACGGGAGGATCTTGTCAATGATCTCAAGGCAGCTGGAACCATAGTCACCAAGAAAACAATTGGTAACACACTACTCCATGAAGGACTGAAATCCTGCAGCACCCGCAAGGTCCCCCTGCTCAAGAAAGCACATGTATAGGCACATTTGAAGTTTGCCAATGAACAGCTGAATGATCAGAGAAGAACTGGGTGAAAGTGTTGTGGTCAGATGAGACCAAAATCGAGCTCTTTGGCATCAGCTAACTCGCTGTGTTTGGAGGAGGAGGAATGCTGCCTCTGACCCCAAGAACACCATCCCCACGGTCAAACATGGGGGTGGAAACAATTATGCTTTGGAGGTGTTTTTCTGCTAAGGGGACAGGACAACTTCACCACATCAAAGGGACAATGGACGGGGCTATGTACTGTCAAATCTTGGGTGAGAATCTCCTTCCCTCAGCCAGGGAATGAAAATGGGTCGTGGATGGGTATTCCAGCATGACAATGACCTAAAATACACAGCCAAGGCAACAAAGGGGCTCAAGAAGAAGCACATTAAGGTCCTGGAGTGGCCTAGCCAGTCTCCAGACCGTAACCCCATAGAAAATCTGTGGAGGGAGCTGAAGGTTCGAGCTGTCAAATGTCAGCCTAGAAACCTTAATGACTTGGAGAGGATCTGCAAAAAGGAATGGGAAAAAAATCCCTCCTGAGATGTGTGCAAACCTGGTGGCCAACTACAAGAAACGTCTGACCTCTGTGATTGCCAACCAAATACTAAGTCATGTTTTGCGAAGGGGTCAAATACTTATTTCACTCTTTAAAATGCAAATCAATTCATAACATTTCTGCAATGCGTTTTTCTGGATTTTTTTTGTTATTCTGTCTCTCACTGTTAAAATAAACCTACCATTAAAATTATAGACTAATCATTTCTTTGTCAGTGGGCAAACGTACAAAATCAGCAGGGGATCAAATACGTCTTTCCCTCACTGTATGTATTTCAAAATGACAGAGAAAGAACTGGCTATCTTCATTGGGTCTGAGTGGTACCAAATTTGAAACTGTATTTTCGGTCTTGTAAATTACAATTTTAATGTGAATCATTTTCCAGAACTTTACAACAATATCACCAAATAATGAAAAAGATCTGACACATTCATTACATTTCCAGCAGTTTTTAGAGACTTAGTAAGCCATTTCAGCAGTTAAGACAGAAGTAATATACCAACAGTAGTAAAGTAGGGTACCGAGTAACTCAATCAGGGAAGTAGTCAGTGGTTTGCTAGAAGAGGGGATGTTGCCAGCTGCTGTGCAAAAGATGATAGTTTAGCTTCTTGGAGCCGACAGGTTTAGACAGAGCTTTGCTCAGTCTTCAATCTTCCTTTTTAGGAAGGTTGTCAAGAAAATGTTGAGTTGGAAGTAGTTACACTAACTCAATCCATTGTCTCCAGTTAGCTAGATAAATACATAGATAGAATAGTATAACAATATAAAAGCATAGTGAAAACACTTGGCTGAACTATTGCAACACACTCTGTATGGAACTATTTTTGAAAACTGTTCAGAATCTGCCCGGTACAACCTGTTTGCTAAATACATGAAAGCTTCCTGAATTATATAGCACTGGTATTGTGGGCACCGTTTAGGTTGCCAGAGTCCTACATGCTTTGACACTTAGGTAGTTGTAGGACCAGTTAATTCAAGAGGAGTTGTCCCATTCAGTGAGTGCTTCCCATCAGGGATAGTGAGTATCTTCACATGTTAGGGGAAAGCTGGTTAGAAAAAAATGTTTCTTTGTGCACGATCTCTACTTAACAGCTTAACTCTTAGAACTTCAGATTCTATCCCTACTACTTGCTTTTAAAAAGACAAAACAGTTCCAAAGAACATTCTTAATGTAGCTAGATGTTTTAATCAGTATATTACAGTATTATTATTGGATGAATTTATATAAATTGCCAAGAGTCCATATATAGTTAGCAATATACGAATGTTGTAATATGTCTCTATAGACTAAATCCTTTTTTATATATAAGTTACAATAATTATAGCCCCCTTTATGGTTCAATAAGGGTAGTCTCTAGGTTCATGGAAAGTATCAGGAATTCTTGATGATATATAAAATTGTTCCAAATAAACATGATTCTTATTGAGGGGCTTCTGTAATTGATTACTTTCATTTTATAGTCTTCAGATTGAAAACTATGTCAGAAAAGAAATCAGGATAGGAATGTTCTATGCAAAAGTATATTCACTACTAGAGCTTTTCATTTTGTATGGGCGATGTTTCAATCATGTAAAGCCCAGGCAGCTGCATACTTAAGTGGCATAATTCAGAAATAGGTTCATCAATTTATTGAGAGTTGGGCCTTTTGGCTAAGATCAAGTGTAATTAGGCCAAAGGCTTCTGTTGTGAGAAATCAGGAAAGGACGTGAAATAGTATATCTTCGTTTAGAAAAATCTGCCTATGCAAGGTGCTGATTCAACCCTTTGTTTAATTTAGCAGCTCATATGAAAAATATTGTAATATTATTCAGATGTTATTCCAGTACATAGCACCTAAATAAACAATCATACATCAGCTCATGCAGCCTAGGCAGAATTTGCTTTATTTCAGAATATATTTGGAAATACCTTATTCTTCTTCCCAAATATGACATACGCTACCATTTATTGTTAGATTGATATAATGTAAAAACCCTAGAACCAATGATATTGTTTACCTGTAGAAATTAGAGAAGCAGTTCTTATATAAACTTTAAAAACAGTAAATTTCTTTTTTGGCTTTATTCCAGCCAGGAGAAACTCCAAGCTTCTCAGTGAATCTAAACATTTCAACATATCACCTCAGCTTAGGCAGCATACTCCTCAGTAATGAGCCAAGTCTTTGTTCTTCTTTGAGATTTTTTTTTTATACTTTCTTAAACTGGAGGTTCCTTGGTTCCTGACTTCTGTTGATATTTATACATAAATTAGATTCCTGAGGATATGTTTTCACTTTCCCAAGAATATGGTCAAATATTTTCCCCATGATCTGTGCAATGGCACACTATTATAAATTCATTTGTGAAAAGGCTGAGGGGTTTTCCTCATAAGATGGGCCGTAAGTCCTTTTTTAGTACCAACAAGACAAATGACCCATCAGCAGCACTGAACCCACCAAACTTTTACCTGACAAAGGTTTGTATTACAAGTGAGAGTTTTGTTTGGAAGGCTCTAGCTCAACACATTTCTTGATAATTTCCAGAGATTAAGTTCCAAACAAGCAGTAATCAGTTGAGCAGAATAGTTTGCCTATTATCTCATTGCCAGTCTCAACAATAAGACAGAATCTGAGTCGTTTGTCCTCAGCCAGTCCTTGAATTGTCACAGTATCCTCAGTTAACATGTTTAATCTTTATTCTGTTTCCAAGGAAGGTGCATTTTTTAATCGTACTTTACAAACAGGTCCCTTAACTGCAGACTCTAGCCTTCTTCCAGTAAATTTACTTTCCTCAACTAATATAAAATGCATTAGCTTCTGAATGTTTTGAACTGGAGAAAACATTTCAAACTGGATTCAGCTTCTTTTTCTGTTCCTTTCCCTGGAGCATCTGGCCTTCAATTTCTTCATGTAATTGAGATTTGGCATTATAATGCCTTTCCATGTTTACTTCATCAGAGCAGCTCATTCAGTGCTAATGAGGCAAACTGGCTTGTCTTTCACTTCCCTGCAAAATAAATCAGTTATTTAATTCTCTTTTAAAGTATGGCTCTCAAAATGAAAGGATAGAAACTCAGGTTGCCTCATTTCAAGAAAAAAACCATCAATATGTTTCCATCACAGAGCTATAAGTTTTTTCTATGCAAGCTTATCCAAAAGTTTAAGTCTTGTTGAAATCAATGTTTCAGATATCCTCAGTACGGACCAATGCTAGGCTATGTATGTCTGCTCAGAAGGAAGGGCAAATATCAGCCTGAAATTAAGTGTAGTCATTTCTCTTCCTAAATTACAAAACCGAACCTTTAATCTTATAAATAACTAGATTGTATTCATGCACTGAGTTAGAGTTGACAGAGGTGCTGTGGTAGTGGTGGTTCTGGAGTATAATGAAAAGGCTTTGGAAAATAATGGACTGTCTCTAAGGCATGGGGAAAAGTCCCCAAAGATCAAGAATAGGAGTCCTGCCAATTAAAAGCCACCTAAATAGATCAAAGAGAGAAATACAAGGAGAATAATGGAACTAGTATACCAAATATGGAGAGGAAATCCTGATTTCAAATCATGCTTTGGATGACCAGAAATATTTTCTGAATGTGGCCATTATGTATGGATTCGCACTTGTGCTAGTGGTGGTGATGGTATGGAGAATCCAACAGGAGGTGGGTTTTAAGATATTTTTTTCCCTGTGTCCTGCTCTAGAGCTATTTAAGAGAGCCCAACTTGTTTTACAGAGCCCAACTAAATAATAGTACCGGGCCACATTAGGCAAATCTTGAAAAATAAAGCAAAATTGGATATGGTTAGAAGTTCGGCTGTAAACCAAACTAGGAATTTTAAAAAAATAAATCCGTGAAGACGATGCCAAATGGTTGTTTCATGGAGAAATAAGTAAACTACTTACTTTGTGTCATAGTTGTATGTCACTGCTTGTTAAGATTTGAATGAAAATGCATGCAGGTTGTTAAAACAATGCCCAGGTGCCCTGTCAGTAAGGCTGCTGTGATTTTGTTATCTGTACTTGTCTTTCTAGAACCATCCTGGGATTGTGGAACAGCTGGTCACTTGCCCATTTAATGCTCGTCATCAGGTGCCCAGGGAACAGATCAGCCAACACATATCAAGCTGTGATGACAAACGATGCATCGAGCAGGACATCGGTAAAAATAAATCTTCTAAGAACTGACTGTTAACAGCTATAACAGTCCCTGACTTCGCTGTTAGATTTTCAAAAATGGTTTGTTGAATAAGTTTTCTTTTGCCTCCAAAAGGCCTTTCAGCATCTGTTACAGGTATTATAGACTGTGTGGTTCGCTATTGATTGTGATTTGGAATGGCATAGGTAAAATAACTACTTATTTCTTGATGACCTAGCAAGTCCTTTTGAGTCCTCAGTTTCATAAACTAAGGACTTTTTATTATTAAACATTGTGACATAAATTGTGAGTGCTATAGTAAAAGGCAGTCGGGTTAGGTTTTGAAAATAATAACCTTGGGTCACTGGCATCTCCTGTTCAGTGGAGTGAAGCAAGCAGAGACAAAAGCTATGTATTACTTGCCCTTTTATGACATAAGTGAATGTCATTGTGTTCTTAATCCACAAACATGCATAACAGAGCGTTATACTTGGAGGTTTATTGATTGATGTAATCATTTATAGACTGTCCATTGCTTAAATAACTCCAGATGATTTACAGTGCTATACATAAAAAGTGATTAAAAATCGTCAGGAAACTTAAAGACAGACAAGTACCATCAGCACCCAAATGACCCATAGTATAAAATATTTTAAGGACTTCTTAAGAACCACGAAGTGTGCGGCATTTCTTATCTTCGGAGAGGAGTGGCATACAAATCCGAATAAAATAAATAAAAAAATAAAAAATAAATCTTAGGAAATAACATTTTCCAAAAAGCTGGGCATCTACTGAGAAGAGGCATTCTTGAGTTACTAGCCCTTTCTCTTTCTGTAGTGTGGGAATCAAGATTGCATGGAGCATATTGAGTCTGGACAGAATAGACCTTTCTGTAGGTACCTGGGTAACTTTTCCCATCTGCAGGTTGGGCTGATACTGCAAGGAGAAAGCATTCTCTCAATTAACTCTTTGGACTGGGGAAAAAAATAGCAAAGTTTTAACCATGTCACTCATTGAAGTATTTTGGAAATCAAAACCTCACTAGATATTTAAGACCTCTTCTGTAATGTATGTATAAATGTGCCAGGATAAATAAGTGTGAAAGAATCAAAACAGCATGAATATCATTTGGCATAAACCTGAATACTTATCCCTTGTTAACCCATGTACTACTGTAAACCTGGGAGTAACTAGAGCCAGTGCAGCAGTGCTTCATAGTAACTGAGTATCAGATTGAAGCTTATATTTAACAGAATATCATCACACTGACTTGTTGTCAAAAGGTTGATTGGTACCAACATTAGTTCCAGTTAAGATTGGCAGAGGAGCCCCCTGATCTGGATCTGAAACACTCATCCCACAATTTTAACTTGAACTATATTGGCTATAATGTAATTTACATCTAGAATTAAAGCAGGAGAAGGGGCTTATTCTGGGAAAATAATATATGTTATTGCAGCTTGACACCTGATTGTAAGTAAAAAAAAGTAAATTGGGATAAGAGGAATAAGGAGAACTAGCATTAAATTTGCAGCTGGAGGGGGGTTAGGTTTGAACTCAGTATTTCAGAGGTTTAGTTTGGAGTCTGAAAGAAAACAATATTTTAGTTCCATACTCTTAAGTGCTCGTATGTGGGAAGCAATGGGGACCTGAAATGAATTCCTGCTCCTTCATTTTCTAGGGCCTCCAGATAGATGTTATAGAACAAGGGTGTCAAACTTGCTGCGTCACATGACGTGTTGCGAAGTTTTGCGACTTTTTTTTCCCCTTGCCGGAGCTGGGATCATGCTTCCGCATGATGCATCCGGCCCGTGGACCGGCAGTTTGACACCCCTGTTATAGAAGATGTAGACCCTACTGAATGCTACCGTATTATGACTCAACCAATGGAAGGAATGGTCAAGGGGATTTTTTTTCTTGCAATGTTTTTAAAGAATGGCCTTCAGAAGCCGTTCTATTGCTACCAAATCTAACAGCCATTAAGCCCCATCATTTCTACAAACTGAAGCCTTTTGTAGGCTACCCCTTAAGATGGGTTAGTACAGTGTAGCCAAATGTAGTTCCAATTTGGGTCATCTTAGAAGCATTTTTTTCTCAGAATGAGTCTTTTTTGTTACAGCAAGTCAAGCAGAGAATAAAAGAAAAGTGAATGTGATAAGTTCATGGCAGTCTCCTCCATGTGAAGAAGACTGGGACAAAGGTGAGAATTGTGCTGTTGATACTTTATTAGAATACCGCAAGTTTGAGGTTTCCCTTTCTCTTTTTTGAATGATGCTTAATATGAAAAGGCACTCCTATCAAACAGCTATTCTTCCATTATTTTCTATCCTGTGCTGTTATTATCCTTGTGCCAAGCAGAAATTGGAACATTTTACAACCTAAGGTTATGCATTTTCATGTAAATCAATTATATTTCTGCATTGCTTCCTTTGACACCAAATCCTAGATTAGTTTTATTCTTAATAAGTAACAGATTTTCTTTTCCATAAGTAAAAACTGATATTTTTGTGCCATAATAGATATAGCAAACCAATCAGACTCTACTTTTGTTTGGGGCACAAGCTGCTCTGCAGTGAACAGGTAAGTTATGTTTCCTTTCTATTCTTAAACTGAAGATCATTTCTCCCAAGTCCTGTGCATTCCTATTTTTGCTCTAAATGGAGAAATTGGGGTTTTTTTTAGGAATTTTAAGTTTTGTTATAAATTAGAGACATTGTGGCTTATTGCTGACATTTAAGAAATATATTTCTTTGTTCTTTGGGGTACTGTTACAGATAGTCCTCAACTTATGACCATTTGCTTACTGACAGTTTGAATTAATAATGGCCTCAGAAAGTATAAAAGACTTGCAACCAGTGCAAAATAATCACACATGCACATCACAGTTGTGTGATTATGATCTGGGCACTTTGCAATCTGTTCACACTTACGACTGGTCGTAAAGCTACGGTAGCATTGCTGGCATTGGGGAGAGCAAAGGATTGCGAAGAAAGCAAAACCAGCAGGATTTTACCTCCCCCAGTATTAACCAACTGCATTTCTTCTTCCTGCTACCCCTTTGTAGTAACACTGAAGAATATTTGCTGCTGTACCTGTGATTTTGTTTTAAGTCCACCTAATATTAAATTTGTCACAATTGAGATGTGAAAACTACTTCCCAAGCTGATAAGGGGATTAGCAATTATCAAAATTATAACAGTGGCAGTTTGCCATTTCTTCTCAACCTTCTAAGCCTATTGCATTGCAAAACCACCAAAAAGCATTATCTAGATCAGGCATGTCAAACTGCCAGCCTGTGGGCTGGATGCATGATGAAGAAACCGTACCCACCTCATTGCCGGCAATGGGGAAAAAGTCACGATACGTCGCCTGACATCACGTGACGTTGCGAGTTTCACATACCTGATCTAGATAGAATATATATAAAGAGGTTTCATTTGAAAATAGTCACTTGTGCTACAACCTAATATTTTTTTTCTAATAAACCATAGTAATTGAGTTTTTTTAGCTTGATTACCTGGATTAAATATTTCCTGCTGGATTTGGAGGAAGACATGTGAGATTAATTTCAGTGACGCCTTACTCCCTTTACAAGGGAGGCTTGCTTTCTGCAAGTTTTGATCTACAAATCATAGTGATTGATCTTATTATTATGCTGTTGCCTACTGAACAAATTGTCAGCACCTTGGTCCAGCAGACCTGCGCTAGAACCAGGGGGATATCAACATTAACCAATTGCCTCAAGCAGCCACCTATCTAAGGCAGCAGACAGGAAAGATTCTACTCCTATTGCCTGTTGCGCTCAAGGATTATACTGCCTGCTGTGACTGCTTTTTCAACCTGATTCCTTGTGATGGAACTCAGAGAAGTTTAAAGCTTCCATCACTGACTTTTTATACCAGGGCTGTCAAACTCGCAATGTCACGTGATGTGTTGCGATGTATGTTGACTTTTTGGGCATTGCTGGCAATGGGGTGGGTGCAGTTTCAGCATGATGCATTCGGCCTGTGGGCCGGTAGTTTGACACCCCTGTTTTATATGAATTGCATATATCCTTGTCATTAAGTTTCCCAGTTCTTGAGTAGAATTTACTGCTGATAGGCAAAACTGCCAGATAGGCAAATCCAGTTTTAGACCATTAGCCCTGAAAACTATAACAATGTAATGCTTACAATCAAGATCCACCTTTAATGACTCGGCTAGAAGGGTGTCGCTAATTGAAATTTACTAATTGCCCTAAGGTAAAATCAAAAGTATGAGTGTATATACTCCAGAGATGTGGGCTAGAATAAATTTGCATTAGTTAACCAAATTAAAAAGGGCCTTTCCAATGAACAGCCTCATGAGTTGGGTTGAGAGGACATTCCGCGTATCATAGCATAGCTAATGCAAGTAATCCTCAACTTAAAACAGTTCGTTTAGCAACCATTCAAAGTTACAACAGCATTGAAAAAAGTGACTTATGACTGTTTTTCCACACAACCATTGTAGCCTTCCTGAGGTCATGTGATCAAAATTCGGACATTTGGCAACTGGTTCGTATTTATGACAGTTGCCCTCTCCCGGGGTCATGTGATCACCTTTTGCAACCTTGTGACAAGCAAAGATTCGCTTAACAACGGTGCCACTGACTTAGCAACTGCAGTGATTCACCTAAAACAACTGGGGCAAGATAGGTCGTAAAAATGGGACAACATTCACTTAAAAAATGTGTCATTTAACAACAGAAATTTTGGGCTTAACTGTGAGCGTAAGTCGAGGATTACCTGTACTGCATAGCCATAGGCAAAAAATTAGACAGATATAGGATAAAAAGACTGACGATGAACCAATGCAAATGTGAGCAAGTAGACTTCATTTGCCAGCCACAGCCTAGATATCCATGCTCGGTTTCTATTTTGTTAACACAAATAAATGCCCAAATCAAACCAAGTTGGGTTTTCTCTTTCTCTTTATTATTTTTTTTTCTTTTTCTCTCCATTCTGTTTTATTAAGTAAAGCAAAAAAAATAACATCCCTTCTCCATGGAAATATCAGAGAACTATTGCAATGTAAGAATTTAGTAATAACCTATTATTTGAAAGATCCTGTCTTAGGGCTTAGTTGGGAACTAATTTGGTAACCGTGCTTGCTCATTTCTCGAGCTTAGTTTAATTATAAAATAGCTTAATTATAAAATGTGTGTGTGTGTGAATAGAGGTAGTTCAGTTTGCTTATATAAAGAGTACTGGAAATAGCACAATTAAATGCTGAGTGGAACTGTAGCAGATGTCAGTGGCAAATCTGTTTATCATACAGAAGATCATACAGGGGTATTAGTCCTGACCTACAAGAATGAGGAGTGAGGAATGTTTACCAAACCAGACGTTTACAAAGACTAATACTTAGTGTTGTATTTCAGGTTCTATGATGATTGCTTCTTAATATGATCTTATGTTTAATGTTGATTGTTTTAATAAAAAATTAAAAAAAAAGAATTTTTAAAAAAATTGTGGAATAATGAACAACACAGGTAGTCCTTGAGTCGTGACAGCATTTGGAACTGGAATTTCTGTCTCTAAGTGATACTGCTGTAAAGTGCAATGTCACATGACCTCCTCACTTATCAATGGCAATCCAAGCATTCCCTGTTGCTGGTATTAATCGAACCCCATTGGTTGTTAGGCAAGAACCCACCCCAATCGAAGCCATTCACCCCCCCACCCCATTTCTGCCCTTTTGGGCTACCCTACACTCTGCGACCTCTTGGGACCCTGGTTGTCTCTCTTGCCCTGGTCTCTGCTCACCCCGTGGAATGCGATTTGCCCCTTGCCCAAATTGCATATGGCGTTCTTGCGAAGCTTTGAAACCTTCCAAAGCCTTGCAGGAAAGTTTTTATGTCTTGGTGGGAAGAAAGCCTGGCGTGGCCAACAGCTGCCTCGCGAAGGGCTAGGCATCCCCCCTCCTCCGCAGTGAGAGGAAGAAGACAGCAAAGGTCAGCTCAGGGGAAAGGTGCAGGATTAGCCAAGAGGAGCCCAGGATTCACAGAGGCAGCCAAGGGCAGGTAAGCCCAAAGAGCAGATATGGGGGCTGATGGCTGGCTCAGGGAGTCCAGTGCAGGTAACCTGAATTTTGATCACATGATCATGAAGTGCTGCACAAACATAACTTCAAGGACTGAATGCAACTACCATTCAGTCACTACTGTTGTAACTTCAAATGGCCCCTGAATGAATGCTTGTTAAGTGAGGACTACCTATATATTACTATTTTTCTTCCTGTAAAACAAAAAACAAAAAAACCCCGTTAAATTTAAACAAAAGCCAGGAGCATGAACTTTTCTTTTTTTCTTTTACCCAGTCCAAGAGCCAACCCAATAATACGACATAGGAGCCATCTAGCTTCAGGTCTGCGAGCTCCTAGAACTTTGCCTTTCATTCTGCCGTGGAAGAACTGTAAGTAATGGTGCTGCCTGCATAGTAAACCTTGGATTGTGTACCATAAAGCACTCCCATGCAGTACAGTGTTTCACATTAAAATCTCGTGGGTTTTTTTCTTAAAAAAACAAAGCCCATAACCTCAGTGCAGTATGTCCAATGTGGATAAATAGGTAAGAACCTGGGAAGATTTATGTATGCACTTAACCTAAGGTTAATAATACAGTTTATTATTCATTGATAACATCTGATGGAAATATTTATATGTCTGGGCATATAAAGTCATTATTTATAACTGCTATAATGCTATGTAGAAAAAAAACAAGCAGAAGATTGGCAGAACGCATCCACGAACACCAACTAGCAGTCACAAGACATGATGAAAATTCTTTAATTTCACAATATATAGACAGACTTGACCATAGTTTCAATTGGGAAAATGTGACCATCCTAGACCAGGCCAAATCCAAAAAGGTCAGAGAATTTCTGGAAGCCTGGCACTCTGACAAATCAGCCATCAATAGACACATAGACATTAACAACATCTATAGACTATGCAAAAGAGACTGTCACCCAGCCCAAAAGAGAGCAAAAAGACCCAAGCACCTCTTCACCAGCAATCAGCACCCAGATCAGTATAGATTAATTCCAAGATTAACTTCAGACCAGCAATCAAGTGAACAATACCCCAATCAAGAAATTTGCCAAAGAGCCAACGGTAAACAGCACACCCAAAGAATCTCTAAGACCACCCCCATTAACACTGACAGGGCAAGCCACCAGAATATAAACTAACAGCAAACGGCACTTCTTACTAGCAGCAATGGTGCTACCTAGTTTGGGTAATGAAACGTCTGCAAGAAAACAAGCAAGCTGCTGCCGCCCAGAACAAAGCTCCAGAGGCATGCAGAAGCCCCCCCCCCCAAAAAAAACTCCGTTCCTGGCACAAACAATTAGGAAAATGCCTCCGAGGCTTGGATCAGGCCCTTAGAAGTTCCGTTCCAGGCGGCGGCAGCTTGGAACAGTCCTCCGAGGGCTGGATCCAACCTCCAGAGGCATGCAGAAACCTCCACTGGCCTCCGTTCCGGGCCATTTGGAGGAGGGCTCCGGGGACAATGGGATCACTTTCTCCCCCAGCGCGGCGATCTCCGGCAGACTCGATGTGGATGCGAGGGGCCTGGCCTTCTCCTTCAGTTGAAGGCTTCAGGCTTGCTGTCAGACAGAAAGGAGTTGGGAGCAGGAGACAGGTAACTTTCGCACAGAGAATGAAACTTTCTAAGGTCCATGATTTGGCGCAACTTCAAACACTCGCGCGAGATCATGGACTCCAGAAACTTCCATTCTCGGTGCGAAATACATTTCCAAGCTGACTCTCCTTTCCCTCAAAAAGAAAGAAACTGTGGCAGAGAGGATTTTTGCAAGGTAAGTGAATCCGGCACGGTAGGAAGGGAGGGGGAAGCAGTTGTGAGGAGTAGGGGGGAATAGGGTGAATGTTGAAGTCGCTCATAAGGGCGAACAACTGCCATGGTGCTGCAATATTCGTAACTTCAGGTGCTCATCACGTAACTTCGAACAAGCGTTAAGTGGAAGCTCATAACTAGGGGATTACCTGTACAGTAATATACTATCTGTTCACCTTGAGGAGAGGCAGCTGTCTCTGCTAAGGATTAAGGATTGCACCATAGAATTAAGACATGGACCAGCTGCATATGTAACTGATACGAATATAGATCAATAAATGTAAGATATGTTTAAAAATACAATTTTACAAGAACAAGCTAATTTTAATTGTCTTCAGACTGAATGCTTATTACGAAAATCAATCACTGAAATGTGAAAAAAATAAAATTGGTTTTCAAATGAATAGGGTTTCTGTTTATGGGAATTATTCCCCTAGGCAGATAATTAATAAACTTTAAAACTGCTATGCTGCTCAGTTCGTCCCAGTTGATGCAGGAATAGAAGGCAAGTTACTAGTCTTACTGATCTATCCTGAGAAATTGGGAAACTGGCAGTTCTAGTCCCACCTTGGACGTGAAGCCTGCTGGATGATGTTGGGCCAGGAAGCAGGCAACAGCAAGCCACTTTTGAAAAACCTTGCCAAGAAAACTGCAGGGACTCATCTAGGCAGTACCTGAGAATCAGGCATGATCGAATGGTAGAAAAAAAGGGGAGGGGGGTTAGCAAGAAGCCTTTTCTGCCTAAGACTAACTAGTATGCTTGCAAAATATGCTGCCCTCACCCCACCCCATCAGTGATCTGTTTAAGCCATCTGAGTGGAATCCAAACTTTATGTGGCTGTCATGGAAGAAGAGTTCTATTTCATTACTGTTGTCTCACTGGACAAGAGAGGGTGCTATTTACCCCTAACTTCTCTGAAACAGCTGCTTTGAAATATAAGTGCTAGAGAAGAAAGGGCATAAATAGTATCTTAACAGTTGTTAGATTTTTAGGATTAATTCCTGTTAAATTTGGTAGGAGAGCAGCTGCACTAGGTTTGGTTTGCAGAGCCTGTCCCTGTTCAGCCGTAATAGGCTGCAACAATCTGGAATATGTTGCATCGTTATTCTTGTCTCTCCTTGGGTGTGAACAAAGGGGAATGACTGTAGTAAGGTCTTTTTTTTTTTTTCCTCCCTCCTATCCCTGAGGTGACAAAATGTTTCTTCCAGTTCTAAAGTTTTAGTCAGATATACTAAGGAAGAACACAAAGGTCTTCCAGAGCTTCTTTTTCCTGGTTATATAGCGTGTGATTAGGTTCATGCAAACTGGGCCTCAGAACAATTAAAACTTTGGTTGCTTCTTGTGTGTGCGCCAGAGATTGTATTCGCAAAAGTAACTTGCAACAAATATTCTCTGGGACATCATTGGTTGGAAATTAAATATAAATAAAAAGATTACTTCATAGGAATGCAATTAGTTTCCTCTCCTGACAAATTAAAGATATGTGGCATAAATGCAAAGGTGTCCTTTTACATTTGCCATTTAAACATTGGGATAGGTGAAGACATGGGAGGATTATCTTGGGAGTTTTGCTTTTCTGAAAGAAAGGGACCTATCTTGCTTTAGACAATGGTGTCCATTAATCAAATGATTCCAGCCATTAAACATTGGAAGAAGCAAATTATGTGCCTATTGCTTAATAGGTTTCTCCAATTCCTCAGGAGATCAGATGTCGGACCAATATAACTAAAGTAGATTTGGTTGTACAGATGTATGCCACATAAATTACTTTATAAATCAGCTTACTATAGACGAGAGTGGATATATGAAATATGAAAATGTGTTTGGGGAAAAGTAATAATTTTCTTCAGCATGTAGGTACATGCATATTTGCATATGTGCTGAAGGAAATGAAGGAATAAAAAGATAATTGAGTTCGTAGTAATGATTTTCCATAGGACAGTCCTTGAGTAGTTAAAAAAAAAGTGGGGAAGGCTATTCAGCCTAAAAGAAGAATTGAGCTGGGGAAATATGTGCAAGAAGTAAGTCTCACTCAATCCCTCAATCTTTTTCTTGTGCTTTTATTGAAAGTTCTCAATTTTTCAGAATATAGCTCCACTGGTCTCACTGGTGCAAGACAGCTTCCCTTTTAGCTGTGTA
The DNA here is from genome assembly GCA_034064705.1 of Bothrops alternatus. Lineage (NCBI taxonomy): Eukaryota > Metazoa > Chordata > Lepidosauria > Squamata > Viperidae > Bothrops > Bothrops alternatus. The sequence continues at coordinate 6,450,429 of JARGCV010000080.1, forward strand.
AAGCTAGCGCTTTTACAGTGGAATGCAGGACAGTGACTTAGCTTGCATAAGCTAGTTAAGGAAATAGTAACAACATTAGCATTTGAGTGTCATTGAAAGTAACTTAAGAGTCACTCTTGTCTAATCCGTATACCTTTTATATCATCTGCCGCTCGTATCTTGTTCAGTAAGACCTCCAGCGTTAAAACAAACAGCAAGGGGGATAGAGGACATCCCTGTCTAGTACCTTTCTCTATATTAAATGAGTCTGTTAAGTCCCCATTCACGATGATCTGGCCTGTTTGTTTCTGATAAATTGCCAATATGGAATTAATAAACTGTTCTCCCATTTTCATCTCCCCAATCAGTTTTTTCAGAAACGGCCAATTCAGTCTATCAAAGGCTTTTTCTGCATCCACAAACATGAGAGTAGCGGGCACCTGGATATGCCTTTCCAAGTACTCTATTATATTAAGAAGTTGTCTTACATTAGTTTTCATCTGCCATCCTTGTATAAATCACATTATAAATTTGGCAGAAATGGCTAAAATATCGGCATATTTGAAGGATCATTCAAATGAAATATATATTTTGGACTGGAAATATTGGATAGACTACATACAAGAGAAACACCATTCAAAGAAAATGTATCTGGCTTATAGTTAAATCTTGATACACGGAGTGAAGAATGTTTACAAACTTAAATTGATTGTATTAAGTTGAATAGCATTTAACTTGAATTTTTTCTTGGTTTACATGTACAAATATATATCTAACAATAAAAAATGTTATATAATAATAAAAAAAAGAGTCACTCTTCACTTTAAAATGCTCCATTAAGCCCAGTGTTTTAGAAGAGCAATCCAAATGTCTCTTCTTTTTCAATAATTTGTCTAATTGAACTATCTGGAGAAGATAAGCATAAGGGGGAGTTATATATCAGATTTGCTCTACATTTTTTTTAAGAAAAAGTACGTGTGGTATAGATTATTCTCATCTCATTACAGATAGTTCTGGACTGATGACCATTCATTTAATGATGGCTTGAAGGTATGGCACTGAAAAAAGATGAGTTACGACCGTCGCTCCACCTTGTCCACGGCAGACAGCAACTGTCATAAACGCGAGCCGATTACCAAGCACCCAGATTGTGATTATGGGAATGGTGCAACGGTTGTAACTTTAAGGACAGATCATAGGACACTTTTTTCAATGCCATCATAGCTCCAAATTGCATAATGTGACTGTGAACACTGCAACCTGCTGTAACAGTGAACCGGTTGCCAAACACCCAAAATGCAGTCATGCAGCCGCAGGGGTGTGTATACCACTATCAGATCTCTGCAACTGGGTCATAGGTTCCTGGGGGGGGGGTTGTCCTAACTTCAAATGATTACTAAACAAGGGCTATCTTTAATGCTACTATGTAAGTAGTGCTTCAACCACACAGCATAAGGAATTTAATGGAAAGGCCAGTATTCTGTTCAAAGCCTTTTATTTGATCACTAGACTAAATGTACAAATAATTTTTTTTTGCATTCTACTAAGTTATTTTTAAGACTTCCGTTAGATCAAACTTCCCCTCCAGAAGTTTTGACCGATACCACAAAATCTTTTGTCATTAGCTGAGTTTAATGGAAGTTGAAGTCCAAAACATGTAGAAAATAATAGGCAGTCAATGCCTCTGTGTTAGACATTGTGCAACTATCATGAAAGTGCTTTGAAAGGTAATGCATAATAGCTAAGGATCAACCATTAGTAGCTTTGTTATTTCTAATAGGGAAAATAGATTGATGAAAAAATATTATCAGAAAATAACATAATTGCAGAAATAATTGTTATTCCTTAGTATATCATTCAGCTTGATTTTTTTTTTTCAAATATTCTACTGCAACTTAAGGATAACATTTGAGAATTGTAAATAGCCAGATGCAGATAAGATCTGATTGTAAAGGACTCCCAGCTAAATATTTCTGTTCTTGCTTATCTTGTATTGTGATTTTGCTAAATGCAGATATATATAGTAATTACTTTATGTTCACTATATTTCCAGGTTTGTTTTTGTCCTACCTCTATTTCGTATGTGTAATACTAATTCTACTGGGGAGTGATAGGTGAGAAATTAGCAGAGAATGTATGGAACTTTCCTACCTCCCAAAAGCCTGGGCCTTGAGATTACAGTTCTTCCATGACAAATATAAATATTTATGCATTCATTAATTTGATTTATACCCCATCTTTCATCCAGGAACTGAAAGCATGCACAGGATCCTCTCCTCCTATTTTTTTCTCAGAACGTAACCTTATGAGCAGCTTAGTCTGAGACATTAGTCTGCATTCATTAATTTGATTTATATCCTATCCTTCATTCAAGGGCTGAAAAGAGCTTGCATAACAACACCCTCTCCTATTTTTCTCAGAATAATAACCTTATAAATAACTTAGTCAGAGACATTGTTACCCATTGAGCTTCCTTTGGCAGGGATGGGTTTGAGTTGGGTACTCTCTATTTGACTTCCAATAACTGAACTACTGTGCCACACTAGGCCAAATAGGGAAAAGAATAGGGGAGAGCTACATCCAAACAATTTTCTTGAGTGCTTTAACCATTGCTTCAAACTGTAGCTTAGAAAGACTCTTCTAGGAATGCATTTATCAACCTGGAGTTAAGTCAAACAATGGTTTGACAGAACTTGGTTTGTTCAAATGGATTGCAAAAGTCTCAACAAATTTCCAGCTTTTTGGATAGCTTAAAAAAAACAAACCCTGTTAACTCTAGACCATTGCCTGTGGATAAGACATATTCTGCGTTTCCTCCTCATTCTGGTTAAGACACTTTGTTTGTCCTGCCTATCTTTGTAAGCATGCTAACCGTAAAGAATTGGTAATGTTTTCTTGAGGTAATGGGTACTATGGGGCCAACAAACTGATTTGCCTGACACTTCTCACATGTGGATTGTCATAGCTTCTATTTTGAGATCTAAAACTGCTTGTTTTTAATTTAATTGCAGATGCTGAAAATTGAAGGCCATGGTAAAAGCTGTTCCTTCCATTGGCTCTCAAGTATTCATTATCTACTCTTAGAAAGATTGAAATGCCAGCAAAGACACTGATGTCAAGCTGTTTTTCTGTTTGAGGTTGCAAAACTAAAAGAATTCAGGCTCTTAACTGCATGTGTGCCAGTTAACAATATAGTTGCCAACAGCGTGTTGTTTAATTGTTATGGATATAGAAGTTCACTCCTAAAAGGCTAGTAAAACAAAGGAACTTGGTGTAAAGCAAGGAAGAAGAGTAGGAGAAATTTCCAGACAATGAAAATTGTTTACTGTAGGATTGAGGACTCTAGCTTTCTAGATGTCGAGGTATAATTCCTAACATTCCTTGTCATTGACAACGCCAGCTGCAGTTCCCAAAAATTGTAATCCAGCAACATTTGGAAAACCACATATTTTCTACCCTAGCCTTGATATGGCGAGTCATGATTCATCCCCATTTCCAAGATAGTAGATCTGTTTCTTAGCACACAAACAAATCTGATGATGCAATTCTGAGTTAGTTAGTTTTCTGATTTATGACATATGGTTAGTCCGTGCTTTTTGTTGGCTTATTTTATAGAGTCAAGGAGCACTGCAGCATCGCCTTATAGGGGAGATGGGCAACATAAAAAATAAAATTGCTTTACTTGTATTCTTTACACCTTTGTAGATGTAAAAAGCTGTATTTTGGTATATTCAGACATATTTTGACAAATGTGATGGCCCCGCTTACAAATTTGGGGATTTGTATTTGAAGGGAAACGATAACATCAGTTGCTTGAATAAAGATTTACAGTTTATTTGAAGAAATTCTTCATCAACCTACTGTGGATAAACCCAAATAACAAATGTATTATTATTTAGGAAGACTGTAATTTTTTGTGTTAATAAAATCATTTTAGAAGCCGAAGAGCAGTTACTTCAGTTACTAGTAGAATTTCTTGATCCCTTTTTCTGACTGTTTCTGCAAAAATGTTTACTGTGCAACTCAGTTTAAAGGTTTTACTAAAACAGTTCTTAGTAATTAAGTTGTGTCTTAATTTTATGAGAAACAGATAATGCTGGAAGACAACCATTTGATGTGGATGAGGGGTTACCTCGTAGCTCTCTTAGGAGTATTCCAGTCCCACTGTTATTTACTTTGCTGTCTCTGGGCATTACCACAAGTAGGAATAAGAACAGAGTTCATTTCTTTTGGTGTGTGAAATAGGATTTGGTAGCCTACTGAATTTGCTAATTGCTATTAGAGCATGCAAGGCTGCACTGCAGAGCCACTCCATATATTATTAAGTGTCTTTCTTCAGGGTCTCACTGTGTCTATGGAGAGTAGCCATGGAACCCTGGAAAAATACACAGATACTTTAAGCAATTGTGGGGAAGAGCTACACAAACATCCCAACCCAGTCTGGGGTTCTCTACTTTCAAATTCAAAGTGCTGCACAGCTGTGGAGTCAAATATATCAAGAGATTTGGACTTGGAGAGCTTGTTCTTTGAAACTCAAAACTGTCTTCCAACAAACATTAACCTAATGAAAGATGTTGATATTTATTTTATATTAATGCAGTAGAAGCAACCTCTATTACCTTAAAATGTTTATATCCCCAACAGTTTCTGCAGCAAACCACAGTGTTATCGAAAGTTTAAAATTTACAAGTGACAAAATCGTAAGTGACTGGCTGATGCAAGTATGTAAATTATAGCACCATCAACCCTGGCAATCAATGGGTTGACATGCCACAGCCAGATCACCCTCACATCCAAATTATAGCACTTGTATGATTACATCATCTCTGAACATATCACTTGCCCCTCCCTTTGCATGAATATTTGAGTTTTACCTCAGCTTTATTACTTGATTAATTGATTGATTCTTATGACCATATAAAAATCTACAGTACAGAATCGAATTTCAGGACAAAATAGTTAAAAAGAAAATACAGTAATAAAAGACGTATGTGGTAAATACAAGGAATCAATGTTCAGATAAACACATCAAGTTCACAGGACATTTCAATCGGTTCTTAGCTCAACTGCCTTAACTATAAACTTAGAACTTATATTGTTATTACTTTATAAGTAACTCAAGGCAGTGAACGTAACACTCCTGCTATTTTTCCCACAACAACAACCCTAAGAGGTGGGCTGAGCTCAGTACGATGGGCCTAAAGTCACCCAGCTGGCTTTCATATCTAGGTAGGACTAGAACTCACAGTCCCCTGGTTTCCAGGCCAGCAGTTGCAAATGAAACTACCTCTCCTCCTCCCCTTCTGGGTCAGGATGTTCTTTTTCCAAATCCAGAATTTAAATGTGAAAATTCTTTGAATGTAAGTGATAATTATGTACCATAGTCTTGCTTGTGAAGAGGCCTTTCTTTTTGAATAAAAAAACCCCCAACATTTTAGATATACTGTATAAACATTTATTTGGAGAAAGGAAAAAACAACAAGGTAAGTAAACGACAAGCTATTGTATTCCAAATCCAGGTCAAAGTAATATTTTAACTGCTGTACAGACTTTTTGGGTTTCTAAACAAACTACAGAGATAGCTGATAAAACTTTTCTATCCCACCTTTATTATTTTTACAAAAAGGTGGTGAACATACTTAATACTCCCCATAACAGCAACCACGTGAGATATGTTGGATTGAGAGAGTGACTGGCCCAGCCAGTTTTCAGGATGCTATTAGTGGGACTCTTCATATAAATCTCCACCTTTCCTTAGCAGAAAGGTATATTTGTTGCCTGTCTAAAATGATTTATGCCATCCGTTTTATCAGAAGTCTACCCAGCAACTACAAAATTTCTTAAGTGGGCCAGGTCCTTCTAAACAAGCCTTTATCTGAATTAGCCGACAAAAATTGGGACAGGCTATTGTACAAAGGAGTTGTGTATTGAGACGACACTGCGAATTTTAGTTTGTCAAGCTTTCCATTTTGGGAAACGGTTCTGTCAAGCTTTAAATGCATGTCAGGATTTGTCACAAAATAATACCTCAGTGTCATGTGACACTGGAGAGGCTTAAAAGACCAGTTGTAATTCCAAGGATACTTAGCTTCATTTAGACAGATGGTAAGCTTTTTTAAATATACAAGTTCTTTTGTCCTGCTGGAATGCTCCATATCACTGGAATGTCACCTGTAAATCAGCCTTTGTTAATAGGTCCAATTTTTTTTATGCTCCTTTGTGCCACCATCTTGTAACTGCTACTCAGTTTATAGTTTTTACAAGATATTTGTTAAAGCATCAGTAGAAAATCCATTGGTAACTTCACACTCGTAATTTGCTGAAGAATAAAACAATGGGAACTGTCATCATTGAGAACACATGATTAAGTCATTTGGGTGACCTTTGGAAAAGAAAAATGTCCAAGTCTGTCAGGCTCAGTTGAAAATATTAATTATACCTTTCTTTTTAGATAATAATTCTAAAATTTAAAAATGTGGAAATCTTCCTGATGGAACATTGGAGAAGTAATTAATGGATTGAAACCTCAGTGTTCAATTTCCATCCATATATTCTGAGTACCACTCGCTTCTAATAATTTAGATTATCTCAAAAGTTTATTGGAAATATGGGACTTTAGATAGTATCTTAACTCAGATAGTTCAACATTCTGTAATTGTTTATTCAACAATGCATTGACTGTTCATATGAACATTGCTATTGGAATAACATGTATTTCTGCAGTGATAAGTTCTAGGGCATGGCATTTTAGTAAAAAATCATATTCAACTAGAAAAAATACCCAATTTTAGCAAAAAAAATATTTTTTGAAAATGTAAACTAATAGCAAAGGCTGAAGACCCTATTTTTGTTATTTATAATGTGGAGTTGGTTTTTCATTTATTTAATTAAACAGGATCCTCTTCTCTGTTCCTTAAAAGAAGCAGAGGATGGAAGAGCCTGAGTGGGAATGAAAATATAGATCTTTCTCCTTTTTCTGTCAGAGATAGGAAGTAGTAATGTTTTTTTTTTAATTTTTTATTAAAGCACTCAACCTTAATCATAACAGCATATTAAGAAGCATTCCTCATAGATCATAAAATACATCAGTAAGTATTAGTCTTTGTATACGTCAAATTTGGTAAACATTCTTCACTCCTCACGTCTAGCCTCAACTATACGCCAGATACATTTTATTTGATTGGTGTTTCTCTTGTATATAATCTATCCACTGTTTCCAGTCTATCATATATTGTTCATTTGAGCGATCCTTCAAGTATGCTGATATTTTCGCCATTTCTGCCAAATTTATTACTTTCAAAGTCCATTCTTCAATAGGTGGTATTTCTGGCCTCTTCCAGTATTGTCCCACCAGCAGTCTTGCCGCTGTGATCAAGTTTAGAATCAAGTTTGTCTCGGTAGTAGTGCAATCTTTTATGATCCCTAACAAAAAAAACCTGAGGTAGAAATTCAATACGCTTTTTCAGAATGGTTTGGAGTGTCCACCATATTTTCCTCCAGAAGGCTTTAATTTTTCTACATGTCCACCATACATGAAAATATGTAGCCTCCCCATTGCCACACCGCCAACATTTAGGTTGGGTGTCTGGGTAGATATATGATAATTTTTTCGGATCTAGATGCCACCTATAGAACATCTTATAGAAGTTTTCCCTTAAATGTTGTGCTTTCGTAAATTCTACATTTCTCACCCAGATTCCCTCCCACGTTTCCATCGTGATAGGATGCCCAAAATCTTGTTCCCACTTTACCATACAGTTCTTGACTAGCACAGTTTCAGAGTCTATTTCTATCAGAACACCGTACACTCGTTTGATATGCATGATCCCCTGTGCTCTAATCTGTTCAATTAAGTTCTCATCTGTCGGGGATAAGCCCTTCTTCATGTATTTTTGCCACCTGGACTGCAGTTGCAAATATGATAGCCAAGTACCCCCTATTCCTTCAGCTGTTAGCGTATTTGGTGGCTTTAATGAAAACCCATTAGGAAGTAGTAATGTTTTATTATGTACTGTGACTTGGTTGAAACTGGACGTCTCCAAAATGCTGAGTGTAGGTCATAGATCTTTCTCACAAAATGCTTGCCACAAGAAGGGAAAGATGAAGTTGCTTCACATTCACCCCTCTTTTTACAGTGCCGTCTCATCCCAGTTTACTTTTGATTTAATTTACAACTTCACATTTTTACTTTCTGGAAATGCCAATAACACCTCTCTCATCCTTGACAGCAACTCCTTGACTTACACCTGCTCCCTTATTTTGTTTATTTATTTATTTATTGGATTTCTATGCCACCCTATTCCAGGAACTCAGGGCGGCTCACAACATAGATAGAAATCTAACATTAAAATACTTTATAAGAAAAACTCCTTGAAGATGTAAGGGAAGAGGGAAGAACGTTTACTAAAACAGATGTTTACAAAGATTAATACCTAATGTTGTATGCTATGTTCTAGGATGATTGCTTAGCAATAGGATCTTATGTTTAATGTTGATTACATTAATATTGAAACGGATAGGGGAAACACCAATCAAAATAAAATGTAACAGGAGTATAGTTGAGGCTAGACACGAGGAGTGGGGAAAAAGGCTTACTAACTCAGACGTTTTCAAAGACTAATACTTAGTATTGTATACCAGGTGTCAGGATGATTGCTGCATAATATGTTTTTATGATCAATGTTAATGGTTTTAATAAAAGAATTTTTATTAAAAAAAAAAAAGAAAAACTCCTTAATTAAAAAATCAATCATCCAAACAAACATGCACACAAACATACACTGGCTAGGGGCAAGATGCTAACTGCCCCAGGCCTGTCGGCAAAGATGTGTCTTTAGCAATTTGCGAAAGGCAGAGAGGGTGGGGGCAATACGGATCTCCGGGGGGAGTTGATTCCAGAGGGCCGGGGCGGCAACAGAGAAGGCTCTTCCCCTAGGCCCCGCCAGGCGACACTATCTGGCTGACGGGACCTGGAGAAGGCCGACTCTGTGGGCCCTAACCGGTCGCTGGGTTTCATGGGGCAGCAGATGGTCCCGTAAGTAACCTGGTCCGATGCCATGTAGGACGGACTTATAGGTCATAACCAACACTTAGCAACAGTAATGACAGACCTGGAAAAGGAACATACAACATGATTTGAAGTTCTGATGCCCACCATCTTCCCTCCATGGTCATGTAACCACATTTTGGATGCTCAGCAATAGACCCACATTTATGGACCTTTGCAAGATTCTCACATTCACATGACTGATTTACAATGTTGTTTTCCCAGAAACCAGTGTTTACTTCTTGTTTCCAGTAAAAAAAAACACCCCATAGTAAATAATGGGTTCACTTAACAACTACCATATTTGCTTTATGACCGCCATGTTAATGATCATTGGGGAAAAAAAGTTACAAAATTGCACACGTTCACATGATGACTTGCTTTGTGATCATCTCAACTCATAACCGAAATTGTGGGGCCAATTACGGTCATAAATTGAGGACTATTTGTATGGATGAGAGGGCTGACCAGACTCCACACATCCACTTCATGGTCTGTTTCTGTTGCTCCCTTCCGGGAGGAGGTTTCAAAGTATTTATAGCAGAACTAGATTTTGTAACAACTTTGTTCCTTATGCCATCCGTCTTGTAAATTCACAGGATTTTTCCCCCCACCATGTATACATTCGAACTAGACTGATGTTTCTCTGTGTCATATGTAGGTATATGCATAATGCAATGAAATTTCATTTTAACGTATGCTGATTAGTGTACATCTAATGTGGCAATCTTCTATCCTACCCTATCCTATCCATAACTCTGAGATCTGAGTTGAAGAAGGATATGGGAGTGGGATTATTCTCTTCCAGTCTTAGTCTTGCTGGATGCTATGCAATCCACCAAAACAGGTTTCTTACTCTCTCAAGGTATTCTATCCATTGAATGCCAGTCTACAGCATTTATGTCTTGAGTATCTGGGGGGGGGGGGGTGAGACAGGATTTTCCTTAACAAAAAAATGCTAAGGGATGTTTCTTGTCAATTATTGTCCTACCCCATTTTTATGTGTGAACAGATTGCTAGTGCAAGTGTACTACCATGTCTAATGTATTTTTTTTAAATGACCATTGTCAAGAAGGAAATCCCTGAAACTTTTGCTTTTCATCTCCTTCCTGAGTCTAATTTAAGCAAACCACCTTTGCAGGATAATGTTCAGTGCTTCTAATAAAAGGAATTGTATTTCACAATACTTCATGTCACAAGAATTCAATTCTGTGATTTAGGTAGTCTCACTTTTGTAAAAGTCCCACTTATCTTAAGAGCATGTTTATATGGGAAACTATCCCATATAGAGATAGCGGCTGTCCCAGAGAGCCAATTAGCACTGGCTAAGTCCATTAACATTTTTTTCTTTTTTGCAAGAGGATCTTTCCAATGTCTTGTGCAATTTTATAGAAATGAGTTAATTTTAAGTAGCATTCTATGTGGAGTTACAAAGGGATTGTGAGTAAATATAGTCAGGACTCCTTTGGATAAATATTTCTCAATCTAAATACAGACCAAATTTTGCACTATAATTATTTTTCTATCTATATTCTGAATAAATAGACAGGGATACTTTTGCCAAGACTTTCATTTGTGGAGCTATATGTGGGCTTTGTTTAATATGAGAGTCCTATATATTACAAATCTCACCTCTACTGATTGATTCTTACACTCATTAATATCTTGTAGTTCAGCACTTACAGAACATGAGATAATTGAGCTGAAGAATTCATGGTTTTCCTAATATTTAAGGGTGCTCAGGTCAGTACATAATGTAGAATAGAACTAAAATCTATTTAAAGTTAATTTATATGAAAATAGTTGTAGTTCCTTATCTAGACAATAATATAGGAGTTTGTTGACCCCATCAGTAATATATCGGGCCTTTTTTAGTTTTAGTCCAAAAACCCAACACTGATAAAAAATAAAAGTAAAAAAAAACAAAGGCTTTTGCTATACTGTGGGTACTTGAAAGAAAACAAAAATGTTGATGGGCAAGAATCTGCCGTTATGACTTTGCTATGTATTTACGATCTTCCCTGACACTTTACAGCAAGATCAACGTTCCTTGAAGAAGAACAGGGGGAGTAAAAGTGAATGGCTACATTTCAGTTTCATGAGGAGAATGAAGATTCATCAAGTCAAACGAGGCGCTATAAAAGAAACTGATAGAGGAAGCAAGAAAAATAACAAAGGAGCAAGTTCAGGGGATGAGAATAACAACTAGGGAAAAGATACTGAAAATATCCTGCAGTATTAGAACTCAAGAATCATTTTCAGGCCCTCACAAAAGAGCCATCACTGAGTCTTCAGGGTTATGGAAGAAGCTATGGAACAAGAGCTAGGATCTCAAAAGTCAAGAAGACAAAGGTAAGGATTACAGTAATTGATAATCTGCTCTAATAAGAGCCAAACAAATGTATGCTATTGGACCCTCTTGGTTTTTTTTTAAGTATAATGTCCACCAAAGCAAGGATCAGGGATGTGATAGAAGGTAAGGTATATCAAGTGCACCAACAATAAACCCAGCTAATCTGTGTAGGGACAAATTCTACAATCATTGTATGGACAAGTTCTAAGAAGGGAGGTCAAGATCTATAAACGGCAGAAGGAGTAACCTTCAATAGGAGAAAAAACTGCTACCAAAACAATGGTCAGGTGAAAGAAATCTTGAGTCTAAGCCACAACTGTAATCTGAGCAAGTGTCTCAAACAAGACTTCCCCCTCCCCAGTTCTCCCCTGAAGAGGAGGGGAGAAAGTATATTTGGAGTCTAAGATTCTATTGTAACCTTATAATAAAATAGTATTAGCTTGCATGTCTTTGGTTTCTTAGTCAGGTCTATCTTGGAGGGCTCACAAGACTCTTGGACCTAAAGTAATATTCTCATCCGCATTTATGCTCCATGAAAGAAGACTGGAAAGAGAAGGAACAATACTGCAGGTATTGATTATACAAATAGTGTTGACAGAAGATACATAATTTCTGGGACATAGTCTGAAAGATGGAGTATAGTCCCATTTTTTTTTAAGAAGCGAATTTTGACAAAACTGGTCATTTCAGAAAATTATTAACCTGTCCCTTGCTGAAAAGTTTGTTCCAAAAGGTGGAGGAAAATGTAAAAAATGTAAAAAAATGTAAAAAATGTAAAAATGTAAAATGTAAAATGTAAAAAAAATGTAAAAAAAATGTAAAAAAACAGCTATTTATCCCCTATAATATTGGGTCCGTCACATTTTGGCTTCTCTCTTGTATTCATTTATTATTTATTGTTAGATTTATAGTCTGCCTTTCTGAGCCACTCAAGATAGTTTATGCAAAATACAGAATATAAAAACATAGGAAAATCAATGAGAATCACTATTAAAACTTCAAACAGGCTGCTCCTTGTTGTCCAACTCCTTATAGGAATTACAGAGATATCCCTATTAAGTACCTCTGGACAAATAACTATCTTCAGTTCTATCTCCTGCCATTGCTGTCGTCAGATCACATAAATGGTGACCAATATATAGTGGTCATCTGTCAACCTGGAATGGGATTAAATAGATTTTTCATTCTATGGGAAGACATTCTCTATAATAACAATACTGGAGGACTTACTGGAAACACATACAATTCCACAAAGCAAAAAAACCTTTGTCGAGTTGCTTTGGAAAAAGATTTGGCACCAGATAAATAGGAATTGGAATGAAGGTTTTTTCCAACTAGAAAAATATTTCATATTTTCAAATGGTTAAGTATATGGAGTGAGCTTTTGTAACATTTGATGTGGGCGCAAAGTTATTTTGATGTTGATTGGTTCTTGGAAGTTCTCCACACATACCTAGGAAATCTTTCCTGTAATTTGATCTTTATGTAATCAAAATTGGGTATCTTATGGGACCATTTATTTTGATTGCATCTCAGGTTCTTGGATTTCCCCCACCCCCCCAGATTATTTGAATTTACGTAAAAGCAATTTTCTTCTTTGAAATCAAGACCAAAAAATTGTTTGAAATATTCACTGCATAACTTTGTTACTTCCTGAACTATCCTGCTGATATACCGTATTTTTCAAAACTAAGCAGGTTGGGGAAGGCCGGCGGGAAATTGGTTGCAATTTTGAATGTCGGGGGAAGTCTAAAAAAATAATGGCTGAGATGAAAGATGATAATGATGAGCTGACAATGCTTGAAAAAGACATAAAGGAATTTTGGACAAAGTTCAAAACTATTTGCAGCGATTCTAGTGATCAGGTTTTGGGGCTCAGAGGTTCATGATAAATGGTATAAAAGACTGAAAGAAGGGGATGAAATTATCAACAAATTTCATGAGTATACCAATGAAGTCTGTGAGATGAATAAATCAATTGAAGAAAAGCAAGCTAAAATCTCAGAAGCTCTTTCTAATATTAAGGATGAGGAAAAGGAGGAGACAGACTTGATGAACAGCATTCAAGAGTTGAAGGAAGAATTAATCAGAAACAGTAAATGTAAGTTTCAGTGAGAAAATTGAACCTGTATAGTTTAGAATTGTATCCTGCCTTTCCTCCTGAAATTCAAGACTGCCTATGTATCACTTTATCTTCCAGTTTTTCCCTGAATAGCATTGTTGGGGAAAGAGAGAATGGCTGGCTCAGCATCTCCTGAGCTTTCATAACTGAGAGTGTTATTAAACGTGGGATACCCAGGTCTCAAGTGAACGTGTTAATCATTACATCATACTGGATATTTTTATAATGATTCGGGAGATGTTGGAGCTAGCTATTCCATTTCAACAAAGTCAATTTGAAACCACCATGTTAAGTCTCTTACATGGAAGTTTTTCTCCCTGCAGTGAAATAAATAATACAAGTTTCAAAAAAAAAAAAAAAAAAAAACTAAGCAGGTTGGGTGGATATAAGAAAAAGATAATAATACACAATTGCTTGGGGCAGTCCAAAAAAACTTCAGATATGGTATCTGGTATGGACATAAACAATTGGCCAATAATAGAAGCTAAAAGTAATTTGCATTGGGCTCCCAAGCTTACCATGAAAACAAAAAATGAGCTACAGGCTCAAAAAATACTAGCCTCCAGAGCTACAGGCTTTATCATTCATACATAAGCAGAATTTGAGACCCCTGAAATCTCTCAAACTAGGTTTAATAAGAATATGTTTATAAGCTGTAACCAACATATTTTGGCTCAAGATGTGAAGACTGTGGGGAAATATGCCTGTGAGACCTAGTCTTGCTGTCACTCATTGGCTCATACCTTTGACTGGATTTAATTCTCACTGCTCCTCAAAAGGAAAAGGGCAAGTCAGTAGGCTGCTATTCATTGTTAAAACATGTTTGGCTCTATCTTACATTCAGAAATGTCAAGGAAGAGTGGCTACAAAAACAGAAAACTTTAGGAATATGTAGAGACACTGACCTTGGCAGACACTTTATAATGCCATATCCTGATTTGTGATTTCAGTGTGAGTGGGCTTGTCACAGGGATGGACTATACAGTAGCTTTTCCTGACCATGTTTGTTCATACATATTACAACTTTCATCCACAATATAATACCAGCTGCTATGACAGACTGTATTATCTGATGCTGGCCAATATAGCTTCTTGAAGTATTTAATTAGGTTGAGCTGATGCAAATAAATCATCATCATCATCAGGGTCAAATCTCCGATTCTTCCAAAAAACTTACTCAAATGTTAAGCTACTCAGAGACTTTCCTGGGTTTTTTTTATACGTGGACCGCATAGTACTATAATTAAGATTAACCCATTTGCTAAGTGCTTTGCTAATTTCTTAGCTAAATATCAATCATAAGGAATGAAAACAAGGTGGTAAGAGCTTTCTTTAAACTGGCTTGAGTTATGGATGCAAGCATGCCTACCTAGTTTGCAGTTAACTTAATCTGGCTTCATTTCAATCAAGTTTAATCTTTAGATTTGACTCCATATCCATAGCATCCTTAAAGCCCAACTATGGTAGATCTGCTTTTCCAAGATGTTCAAGATTCAGAAATGATTAAGGGTACATAGAGGTATGGAACTGATATCTTCCAAGGAATCTACATGGGGGGGGGAGGATGTACATCTTGGGGAGCCAAGAGGTAAATTCCTAAACTTTCTTCTTGCTCAGATTAAGACCTTACTGGCTGAATGGCTGATGCTGTCATGACCTGTTAATAAAGTGTGTAAGAGGTGGTGCTGTGAGCTAACAGCAAAAGTTCTAGTTGTATGTGAAAGAGAAATACTTGTAGAATGGGAAGAGAAGCTTGATGATGACATACTTTTTATTGTTACTGGATTTCGTTGTTGTTAGATGTGTTTCTTAAAACACAAATCACTGTTCTTATCATGTCCTTTCATGGGGAATTTTAAGATCCACCCTATTTGATCCAGACACCAGACTGTAGTACAAATTAACAGAATAACAGAGTTGGAAGGAATTATTTTTCTCCTAGAGTTTGGGTGAGAAACTCTGAGGTGCCTGCTAAGTGGGCGGAATAGAGCCGTAAACTATTACTAAGGGTACATTAGCATATTTCATAAATATGGTTTCATTGCAATGAAATTCAATCATTGTGAAAGCAGGGAACATTGAATTTGCTCATATATCAAGGGAGGAGGCCAGCTCTAAGAATTGCACCACAGTTAAATGCTTCATGCTGCCATAAGAAGCACTTCTATAGTTCCAGCAGATGCATCTATCTTGTATTGGACTATGAAACAAAGCTGAACTCCTAAAAGCATGATGACATCTTACTTGTTTCTCAACACTAGAGATAATAATAATAATAATAATAATAATAATAATAATAATAATAATAATAATAATAATAATAATAATAATAATAATAATAAAGTTGGAAGGGACCTTGGAGGTCATGAAGTCCAACCCCCTGCTCAGGCAGGTAACCCTATACCATTTCGGACAAATGGCTGTCCAGTCTCTTGTTAAAAACTTCCAGTGTTGGAGCATTCACCGCTTCTGGAGGCAGGTTGTTCCACTGGTTAATTGCTCTAACTGTCAGGAAGTTTCTCCTTAGTTCTAGGTTGCTTCTCTCCTTGGTTAGTTTCCATCCATTGCTTCTTGTCCTGCCCTCAGGCGCTTTGGAATGGAGGAAGTGATGTTTCCACACTGTTACCTCAATCTTGTTTTACCCAGGAGCCAAACTATGAATTGCCTTAAGCAATTAATGCAATGATTTCAATTAGAGGTAGTAACTTAAGATGGCCTATAGATGGTGAGATGAGTTTAAGCCTTTTACCCCATGTCCAGCTAAACCAGATTTCCTATCAGAAATGCTATTTGTAGAGGGATAAAAATTCTCATCAGCTGTTCTCGGTGATTCTGTCAAGAGGGCTCAGGGGTCCAGTTCTATTCAGGATTTGAGCCAGTGCGAATAGGATAGAATTAGAAAAACCAAAGCACAGAAAAAGAAAGAAAAGGGGAAAGGATGCATAGGAGAATCCCCCTCTCTCATTTTCCCTTTGGATGGCTGAAAACTAGGAAGAAAAATTGTGTATTGTATGTTTTTC
The DNA here is from genome assembly GCA_034064705.1 of Bothrops alternatus. Taxonomy (NCBI): domain Eukaryota; kingdom Metazoa; phylum Chordata; class Lepidosauria; order Squamata; family Viperidae; genus Bothrops; species Bothrops alternatus. Next base: position 6,466,949 of record JARGCV010000080.1, read on the forward strand.
CCTCTCTCTCTCTCTCTCTCTCTCTCTCTCTCTCTTTCAGACAAAACCTTTTAAGCACTTTTTTTTTTAAGATTATGGTGCTGAAATCAAAATGTAACAAGGTAAAAGGTCGTATCAGCATTTGACCACAACTGAGCCCAATATTTCTGTTGCTAAGTGAAACATTTGTTAAGTGAATTTTGCCCCCATTTTACGACCTTTCTTGCCAGAGCTGTTAAGTGAATCACTGCAGTTGTTAAGGTAGTAAATTGGTTACGTAAATCTGGCTTCCCCACTGCTTCTCAGAAGGTCACAAAAGGGGGCTCACATGCAACCATCATAAATTTGAGTCTGTTGCCAAATGTCCAAATTTTGATCACGTGACCATGGGGAGGCTGCAGTGGTTGTGTGAAAAACCGCCATAAGTTCCTTTTTCCAGTACCGTTAACTATGAACGATCACTAAATGAACTGTTGTGAGTCATGGTCTACCTGTAGTTGGTTATCCTGAATTTTAAACTTTTAATTTGCATCTGAATTAAACTGGTTCTCATCGCCAGAGATTCAGAGTGGCCATTCCGGTTAAATTCCAGGAATCTAGAATCATTGGATGTGAGTAAAATGTTGGTTAATGTGGCTCACTAAGCAGATTGACTTACAGTATTAGGCAAATATATTCCTTGCTATGAATTGTATACTACCTGGGCCAGGTTCACACAAGATGAACCGTATATTACTTAAGCTTGAGTTCACACACCAAATCTAAATCTCATTCTGGCTTAAAATGTCTGAAGCCAAATGTTGTAGTTTAGAAACCATTTGTTATGAAGTATCATCTTGATCCAATCTGTGTAATTTACTTAGTAAACTTTGGTTAAACAAAGGGGCTAGTGGAATAAGCTTTGTCTAGTCTAGTGTTTTAATATTTCTGCATACAGTTGTGGGGATAGGACACAGGTAGATGGAGATCTGCATACTGCACTTAGCAATCACAATTGGGACAAGCAATTCCATTGTTAAGCGCCATGGTCTAAGTGTCATTAAGTGGAAAATCATGTGACTGTGATGGATCGCTTATGATATCCCTTCCCATTTGGTTGCTAAATGAGACCTCGTGAAACTATGACTTACAATTTTGTTTTGCATTCTCCGTTAACTCTGCTTGTTGGAAGCCAGTTGTGAAATACAGATACGTAGTGCTCATGTGACCGCGAGACACGCCGACGAGGGTCCTAAATGTGAGATTTGGTTGCAAAACTGTTTTTTGTTTTACACCGTCATAACATGGATCAGGTTTTAAACAAGGCAGTCAGTGAGGCCTACCTGTAATTACATACCTGTACCTGGCATAAAGTCAGTAAGCTGTGCTCCTGCATTCGTTCCCTAAAAGAGCTTCTGCCTGTTGCTTTTCCCTATTTTATTTCCTTGATGCTCAACTGTTCTGAGTGGATATTCCTAGCACCTGCTTTCATTGTTCATTTAATAGCTATTGATCCCCGGATCAGATCAATAGCTTAATGCAGCTGCCATGGCCACAGTTTCCTCTCTCTGTGTCTCTATCCTTTCCAGCACTCGCTTTCTCCTGCAGGGCTTGGAGGAAAAGCAATGGTTGGCTGAGCTGAAGCTATTTCCGTGCAGCTGCACGGAAGCTTAGGAGAACGGTGGGATTTATGAGCCTCAATCGTTTGTTTGTTCTTTCTGCATCCTCCCGTAATGTCCTCTCGTCTAAAAAGGTCTGTTAGAGACGTATGGTGATGTAGTTCTGGAGACCGCCGATAGATGGCAGCGCAGCGCTATTTTCCTTCTACAGGGGCTATTGAGAAATAGCTACTACCGTAGGAGTGCTGAGCTTATTTATTTATATTAGGGGAGCTTTATAATAGGAAACTTCCCTCAGGATCGAGAACAAATGCTTAAGCTTATTTGGTTGCTCAGTCAAAGGCTGCCATACCACAGCAAGCAGGCGTACCCGCTGAAAAATTTCCTTTCCAGTCCCAGATAGGAAAGGGGACAAAGCTGCTGTGGTTAGTAAGCAGTTGGAATGCTGCGTCAGTTTAAACATTCTCTTAATTCCTGCACAGTTGAGAAAGTTTGTCAAGAAGATGGAACTGCCTGTCTTCTGAAGAAGAAGGAATACAGAAAGTGGTTCTGGGTCAGCCCTGAATGTGAGGACAGCAGAGGCATCCTTTATGAGCTTGCACTACATTCAGCAGAAAAAGGACTGACATTTTTAAGGAAAATGACAAGGCAGATGATTGTTTCTATGAGCAGGCCTACCATATCAGATCAGTTGTTGGAGGGCAACAAACAAGGGACTTTAGTGTGGTGGAGGTAGCCCTCTGTCAGCTGCAGACATCGGAACATTCTGCTACAATCAGGAGTAAAGCACGTACAATTGTCTGCAAAAGGTCTGACATTTGATATGCAGCATTTCCACATAGGACTTGGGAAACCCCTGCCTGAAATCCTGGAACACTATTACTAAAATGAGTAGATAACACTGGGCTAGATGAGGCAATTTGTTCTGCTGTGAATTTCCTTTCACACATTCTTACATGATTCTTGTTTTTTGGTTCAGGAGCCAAAAAAGCCCCAAAAAACTCCCTTCTGTTTTCCTCTACCGCCTTATGGTAGCAATCAATTTTAGATTTTGCAACTGGGAGCAAAGAAATGTCTGATGATGTCCTTTTAACAAGTCCTGCAGTTGCCAGCAGCTGCAGCATAAAGCAGGCTGGCTGACATTATTGAGCACTTCTGCTTTGAGCAGGAGGGCACAAAAATACAGATACCTCTGATTTAACTACCACAATTGGGACCTGCAACTTGGTCATTAAGCAAAGCGGGCGCTAAGTAAAACCACAACTGGGCTTATGATTCAACTTCAGGTTTCTTTTGCTTTACAGATCTCTGAAAGTTGTTAATGCAAGGATTAGTTGCAAAGTTACTTTTTCATCACTGGCACGGTATTCAATCCTTGTGATTTTGATGGGGTAGAAATGTGATAACATGCCATATACCAGATCATGGTATAACCATAGATTCATCTAATCATATACGAGTAGTCCTTGACTTACGACCATAACTGAGCCCAAAATTTCTGTTGTTAAGTGAGACAGTTGCTAAGTGAGAGTTGTTAAGTGACTTTTGCCCCATTTTACAACCTTGCTTGTTAAGTAAATCATTGGAGTTGTTAAGTTAGTAAGATGCTTGTTAAGTAAATCTGGCTTCTCCATTGACTTTGCTTGTCTTGTCAGAAGATTGCAAAAGGTAATTATATGATCCTGGGACACTGCAACTGTCATAAATATGACATAAATATGAGCCAGGTACCAAGTGTCCAGTTTTGATCCTGTGACCATAGGGATGCTGCAATGGTCATAACTGTGAAAAATGGTCATAAGTCACTTTTTTCAGTGACATAATTTTGAACAGTCACTAAAGTTGAGAACTGCTGTAGCTTTGATTAGTCATTGAATTAAACCACAAAGTGGCACTTGATCCGTTTATAGTAAGTGGCCCAAACCTGTAGCCCCTGGACCACAGGTAACTAACTCTCCAAGTAATTTTTGTAGCATGGAACAATATTTTGTAGGCTGTGCGAATGCTGCTTAGTAAGACCCAGCACTGAGAACCACAGAGTCCTTTGACCCGGGCTATGGGAAATGCTCCAGGAAGATGATGGGGTGGGGGGGCTCACAATTCCTCTCAGCAAATCCACATGGATTTTCTGAGGCAGTTGACTAGGCCTCACCATTGGCAGCCTGAGGCCTGTTGCACCAAGCAGCACTGCTCTCTGAGAGCCCCTACCTGTTTCTGCAGTTTCTGCAGGTGGAGGTAGTAGGGGGGAAAAGGTAGGCCAGGAAGATGGGGCTACCCAAGGGAAGGAAATGCTGAGGAGGAGGGCTAAGATCTGACTGCCCCACTGCAAGGATCTCTGTGCTAAAGGAGGAGCAGAGAGAGTGAAAGAGCAAGCAAAGGCAAAGGAATGAAGGACGGGCTCAGCCAGGCAAGGGGAGAGAGGGGCAGGAAAAACAAGCAAGATTGAAAGCAAAGAAGATCATTGCTCAGCCAGAAGAAAGAAAAACACAGGATTTGTTATCAGTTCTTAGTGAGATGTTTTATCTAATTTAGATTTCTGAGAGATGATCTTAAAATCAACCCAGTAATAAAATTTTTTTTAAAAAAACACCTGGTGTTCTAATAAAATGCTAATAAGTTTTCAAGGACTAATACTTAGTATTGTATACCAGGAGTCATGTTGATTACTGCATAATATGTTTTTATGTTCAATGTTAATGGTTTTAATAAAAGAATTTAAAAAAAAAATAAAAAAAAAATGCTAATAAGGATAAAAATGCTGCCAGCTCAGTGGCCAAAGTGAAATGGCTCTGCTTCATAGCTGTTTTGCACATGGTTCTGGTATGTCTGTGTGCGATTAAAAGAACAATTAATAAAGGTGTGCTTGAAGGCACCTGGGATGCTCTTCATTTGCAATTGTGTATCTATGTATGAAGGGGCATCAGTGTTCCATCCCTCAGGCTAGTGAAATAGTTCTCATGAGGCATTTGAGATGATCTGAGTTTGAGATCCTTGGTTTAGAGCTTAATGTCTGGTGTTTGAAACCAACTGTTGTGATTGCTGAAGCCACAGCCAAAACAAGGGTTGGGCTTTTCCCAGCCATATAAGACAGGCAAGGGATGAAACTGGGATCTTTGACACTGTAAAGCAGATGCTCCATCCTAGAGATGCCGCAGGGAGATACCAAGTCTGCTCCTGGACAGCCACTTTCAACAAAATGGAACTAGCAGCTCATACCCAGTAGTTCCATTTTACTGTTTTAGTCCCTCACCCATTTTCTCACTTCCTCTCCCTTTATCTTTGGATACTAGTTGGACCTTCTCTCAGAGTTGGGAAGGGACTATGGAGGTCTTCTAGTCCAACCTCCTCCTCAAGCAGAAGACCCTATACCAGGGTCTAGCTCTAGCTATGCTGGCTCAGGAATTCTGGGAGTTGAAGTCCACGAGTCATAAAAGAGCCAAGGTTGCCTACCGCTGCCCTATACCATTCCAACAAGTGGCTATCCAGTCTCTTCTTAAAAGCCTCCAGTGATGGAGTTCCACCAATTAATTGTTCCCACTGTCAGGACGTTTCTCCTTAGTTCGAGGTTGCTTCTCTCCTTGGTTAGTTTCCAATCATTGCTTTTTGTCTTGCCTTCTGGTGCTTTGGAAAATAGGTTGACTCCCCCCCCCTTCTTTGTGGCAGCACTTCAAATATGGGAACATTGCTATTATGTCACCCCTAGTCTCTCAATTCCAGTAGTAGACCCCGAGGAGGAAGTTCCATTGAAGTTCCATTCCTATCCCTTGGAGTAGGCAGTATGGAAGGAAAGTAATTTGGGAAACTTGCAAAAAGATTGGAAAATTGGCACTGACTGGAGGACTGAAAGGAAGAACAGATGGATTTTGGTCTTTATTCTCAGCATTAACTTTGCTTCACCATCACCCACCCCCAGCAGCATCTAGCTACCAATTACTGCAAAAATTACTTAAGGACAGAGTTATGGCTTCATCAAAAGGGCAGGCATGTTTTTCTTTTGAATCATGGATGCTAGTCCTTGCCAGCACATTGATGAGAAGGGGGAAGAGATGACACAGCAGTTTTCAGAGTATCCAGAGAGAATTCCCACAATTACTTCATTTTGCTGGCCAGCCCAAAACATGTGTAGGTCGTTCAAGCCGCCCACAGTAAAGCGTCTGGCTTGGACTCGTGGGAAGACCCCAACTCTCTCAGCTTCAGGTCATCATCAGGGGAATTGACTTACCATAACTAAGACTGTGGGTTGAGGTTGCTTGTCTGTGCTCTCTTTAAAAAGCCGGCTCTGATTTCAAAACAATCTCTTTCCAGAATGTCTCTTTTTTGTGCTGAAGCTGTGAACTGGAACAGAGAATAAAAATAATTCAGAGCTACTGTAAGATAGGATATGGAGGGGGAAACCAATATACTCCCTATTCAGTGGTGGGATTCAAATATGTGAACAACCGGTTCTCTGTATAGATGCCGCTTCCAGAAGTCCATTCTGGGCCTGGGCCACAAAAAAATTAGCTACCGGTTCTGCCGAACTGGTGCGAACTGGCTGAATCCCACAACTGTTATCTATCACAGATTGTCTATCTAAAGTTCTTGGCAAAGAGCAGAATGACACGACCTATGTTATTTCAGATTGTAGGATACAGGATAATGGTCTTAAGCTACAGGGAGGCAGAGTCTGCTTAAATGCTCAGGAAAACATCTTTACAATAAAATCTGTTTGACAGTGGAAATAAGTACACCCAAAAGTAATGAACAGAAGCTAGACGGCTATCTCTCCAAGATGTTTAATTTAGATTTCTGCACTGAGCAAGGGGCCTTAAAACTGCTTCAAACTCTAAGGCTAAGTTCACAAAACACTAAATTTTGGTTAACAAAATATGTCTGCTGTGTTCACAATTGTGCTATCCCAAACAAATCAACCATATTGTGGCTTAAGAAGATGCTCTAATTCATATAACATGGTCTAACGATAAGTAAATTCCTGCAACATACTAAATGTAAGCTATCCAGCGCCTCTAGTGTAATATTTTGTTTCGAGTCTACCAATTGCAAATGTATTTTCCAAGAGTGGATCATTTTGTAGGCAAAATGGCCCTATTCATTGGTAAGAAACAGACAGTTAGCAAGCTTCTGAAAATGTCAAGGTTTATAGAAATGCGAAGATTTATTGAGAAGAAGGAAAAATATGTTTAGCTGTTCTAAAGGATCTATAATTGGCTTTCTTTTAACTATAGGAGATGACCGATAAGCATCAAGCCATGTTTTTGAAAATTATAATCTTAAAGCGAGCCAATTTGGGATAGTGGCTAAAGCATCAGAGTAGAAATCAGGAAGTATTGTGAGCTCTTGTTCTGATTTAGGCACAAAAGCCAGCTGAGTGACCTTGGCCCTTTCCCTCTTTCTCAGCCCTAGGAAACAAGCCATCTCCAAAAAACTTTGCCAAGAAAACTGCCGGGACTGATCCAGGAAATATTGACTTGAAGGCAGCAAATAGAAGACCCACCCATCAACAGTTTTAAAGTGTGATCTTGGTTACCCTGATTACATTGCTATGAGCTGAAAAGGAATCTCCTAGCTCTGATTAGTGATAAAAGCACTTTGAGAGTAGGATTCATTCATTCATTCTACCTCTGCATTAATGGGGTGGGACGGAGTTAGACTGCAAAAGCTCCTTCCAGCTCTGTGAGTCTACGGCCGCTTTCCCAAACCTGATGGTCTCCAGAAATGTTGAGACTATCTGGGAAAGTTAGATATTGCTGTCCCACTCATGAGTTTTGCCAAGGGTCGTCTACACACTGGAGATGTCTTTTGTTTTGTAGTCTCTGAAATGTGATTTTAAAATACATTAAATAGTCAAGCAAAGGTGCTTGGCTAGACCACATTTCATGAGGACATCTGCAACACTGTGCAATCTTGCTAGGACATTGCAAAGAAACAAGGCAAACAATGGAGGTGGAAGCTGCTGAGTTTTTCCTCTTCTTGATCACTGAAGGCCAGTCTGAGTCTCACTGGCCTGCTGCAGGACACTGAGCTCTGGGGAGCTTCATTTTTTATTATAGCATAAACAGGTGTCAAGTCTGCCAAAAGTAGTAGATGCTTTGTTGAAAATAAGCTACAGTTCTTTCCAAAGGGTAATGTTGCATTTCTAAACTGAAGACATACACAGTACCTCAGGATTTCGAAACCTACAGCTTCTAACATTCTGAGAGCAAGATTGTGGGTTAGGAAGGAAATACGTGATTGTTTCTCTCGAAGCTCTTATTTTTCCTAAACAGGGAATTGTAGGGGCGGGGGGGGGACCTTAAATTTGATTAGGCCATTGATTGTGAAAAAATGGTTTTTAATACTTCTCTCTTCTTATACCGTTTTCCTGGCATGACTCTACACCCAGTACCTTACCTGCCGTTCTTGATTGATCAAAGATATGGTCAGAGAACAGAGCACGCAGAGATGCAAAGTCACCCATGTATAGGATTAAGAAGCTTCCCCCACTACTGAGTTATTGTATGCTCCACCCATCCTTGAGTTGGCACAAAATTGTGTGAGATCTGCCCCCTCCACATTGTCGATCCCTACCCTGCTGTTTTTGCCTTTGTTCCCAATCATTACAGTCCTTTGACTTCCTATAGGCCAGGGCTTTTCAACCTTTTCACACATTGTACCACTTTTAGGATATGGCAATATCCGAGTACCACCAGTCGCCTAGCAAGGTGTCAAAAACTTGATGACCAAAAAAGTAAAAAAGTGATAAAGTACAGGTAGTCCTTGACTTACAACAGTTTGCTTAGTGACTGTTCGAAATTACAATAGCACTGAAAAAAGTGCCCCCCAAGCCACAGCCAAGCAAGATAACTGCCGGCCGGCCCAGCAGCACTTTTCCTCCTGTTCGAGATTTTCATTGTTGTGAGCATTTCTGTTGAGGATTGGCAGTGGGAGTGGGGTGGGGGGTGTTTGGTTTTTATTCCCCCCCCCCCGTCTGCTGGGTGGTTGCAGCAGGTTTTGGTCACTTCACATGACCCTGGGACACTGTGACCATCATAAATATGAATCAGTTGCCAAGCATCTGAATGTAAATCACAAGACCCTGGAGATGTTGCAACATTCCAGTTGATCGGCGCTTCTTCTGGGCTCAGCAGAAGCACCAGGATCAGCCCCGAGCTCCAGCTGGAGCCTGGCTCTGGCGCTTCCACTGAGCCCTGACAGCCCTGCAGCTCCAGCCATCTCTCGCTCAGACTTGTGTGGTGCTGCCATCGGTTCAGCTCATTCCCCTCCCCCAGTACCACTTTTCTAGGATGCTCGCATACCACCTGCCAGGTGCCAATGTACCGCAGGTGGTACCCATACCACTGGTTGAAAAACCCTGCTATAGGCTAATAGATGATAAAGACTAAGGGAAGTCACACTGATGTCCTAAATAATAGTAGTAATGAGGTAAACCCTGCTTTGTCACAGGTATAGCTAAAGATGATTTAGCCTTGTCTTGCTCCCAGGCTGGGATAAGATGCTGTTACCCCAGTGGCATGAGGTGAAATAAGTAGTGCCAGGCCTTAATTTATCTTGGTAAGCTTCAAGTGGCGACATAATGCATGTTATTATTATTGTCTAAAGCAGAGATAACTGGGCTGCATAGCCCTGTGGCCTAGCAATTTCCTTGGGTGACCTCATGAATGACGCAGCAATATTTTATATTGTGACAGCCTTACTTAGTGGCAGCAAGAGCCAGGGAGGAGGACATTTGGTCAATTTTTTGCCACAAAATCTCTGGCTTGTCATTGCCCTTAAAAAACACCACGTTGTTGCTCACTTTATATATGTATTTTAAAAAAATAAGCTGCCCTCATTTATCATGACTTTGGATGGCTTCCATAATACAAATAGCAACAACAGTTAGAGGCCATCTAACTCCAGATGATTCTGGGCAGCTTTCAAGTAAAAATGAGAAAGGAACATTAAAACTGAGCAAAAAAAGGACCACACATGCTTGGAGAACATAGAAAAAACCCACAGGGGCTCAGCATCCTTTGTTGCCAGGTCTTCATGGACTTCCAAGCATCATCAGGGTGGGAGCCATATAAATCTTGGGTGGGGAGAGCATTCTAGAGGACAGGGGTGTGACAGAGAAGACAGGCTGCCTAAATCCCCAAAGATGGCCCCTTTTATTGAAGGAATCTGGAGCACACCCACTCTGCCCAATGTCACTGTCCAGGTAGAAACAATTGAAGTCAGGCAGTCCCTCAAATGGCCCAGCCCCATGCCATGAAGGGCTTAATGGGGGATACCTAGCCCCATGAATTGCATTTGGAGACCACAGAGCTTTAGTGACACATGGGCAGTGGTGGGATTCGCACCACTTTGGCAGAACCAGTAGCTAATTTTTTGTTGCCCAGGCCCAGAATGGACTTCCAGAAGCAGCATCCACACAGAGAACTGGTTGTTCACATATTTGAACCCCACCACAGCACATGGGTATACTTTGGCCTATCCACAAGATAAGTAACAGATCTTAAACCTGGAGCTCCTGCTGAGATATCAGCAAATACTTTTGAATTAGCAGAAAAGTTCAGTACTGCAAGAATGGAAGGAACATTCTACACCATAAACATGTTAAGGAGGTTTAATACAGTATAGGCTTTGGTTTTGAAGCAACACCCTGCCCATATTTTAAATGTCATTGTCATAACTGTGTTTTTCACACACGATTCAAACTAATTTTCTCAGAATTTGCTTGGAATACACTCCCACATGCAAAAAATAACAGAGCAAAATGGAACAATCAGCCCTATTCCACAGGCCAGCTTGCTGCATGAGGAAATAGACCTGGGAAGTTGGGGAAATGGTTGCACAGCAGCTGTTTGGGCTTGGACAGCGTCTCTGCAGCGAGATAATAAAGGCAGGGTGAAGGGTCCCCTCAAACTGCAGCTGGTGACTCCATTAACCACTTCCAGCCCCTGACTTGATTCTGTGCGGCAGGAAACAGTGATGTGTTTTACACAGGAATGTCTGACCTAGATGGATGGTCAGGCTTGTGGGTAGGCCTGCTTTTTTTCACTGGAGCTGAATGGCCGCCTTTCCCATCCACTCAACTAAAAGCTATGTGCTCCCCAGTGTCCACACATTAATTGCTTTAAAACATTTCCTTTTCCTGCTTTCTCTTAAAAAGTCCATAGCAGTTAACCAGGAAGAAACACTGTGATTCTGTCTGTGCACACTTACACATGCGTGCATGCTCACACTTATACTAGTACATGCAAGAAGCAGATGAAGGGTGGGCAATTTTTGACACATTGGAGCTGCTTAATTGGGCTGAGGGCTGAGGGTAAAGCGGTGAGGTAAAAGTGGGTGGTCCCACATAGCCAAACAGAAATTAATCTGTATAACAATAATAGAGTGTTTACTTTGGGGCCAATCACTCTCTCTCAGCCCTACCCACCTCACAGGGTTGTTGTTGTCGGAAAAATAGGAGGAGGAAGATGTGGTGGATACGTTTCTTGCCTTGAGCTATTTGTAAATGTAATAAAGATGGAACACAAATAAGTAAATAAATACATTAATTTTTATTATAAGTATATATCCTTTTTATGGCATAGCTGCTTTGATTTTTGCTTGTTGTTGTTTTGGTTCCAAGAAGGGACTTGTTCAGGCAGTTACCAGGCATTACTGATCTGAAGGCACCAAAAAAAAAAAAAAAAGCCCCAAAAGTGTATTTGTCCTTCAAAGCTTTTCACAGTTTTTTCCTAAACTCCCTCCAAATCCCTGATGATTCAGTCAATTAATTCTGAGACTGCTTGGGAGGAAAAAAAAATACCCCCTTTCTCATTTCACCCTCTGCTACCAAACCTCTTCCCTCTTTGCTCCTTGAAGATCCGCTTTCATTTGGAAAGGGAGATGGTGGGTGGGATCTCCTTTGGCAATGGGACCCAGGGCATACAACTGACCCTGTAAATGCAAATTTGAAGGATGAAAGATTATTATTATTTCAATATGTGCATGCTGCCAGCTGGCATGAGACAGCAGTCTTGGAAAGCAAGGCTAGCTATTCACAGCTGAATCTACTACACAGGATCGTGGCGGGGGGGGGGAAGAGAAGTACAAGGGAGCACTAGATGTGTCACCTTTAGCCCATAAATGAAAGGGGATAGTAAGCTAATAAAAAATAATAAGCAAGCCCATCTCCATCTTTACATCACAATGTCGAAATTGAAAAACAAAAACCCACTGCTGGATTTTAGCAAAGGGGCTCTGGAAGCCACAAAAGGGGATTTTAGAGGCTTCTTGTCAGCCAGACATGTCAAACCTGTGACGTCACGGAATTTATCGGGACTGTTTTGCCATTACCGGCAATGGGGTGGGCGTGGTTTCCGCGTGACACATCCAGCCTGCGGGCCGGCAGTTTGACACCCCTATTGTAGGCCACGGGCTCAGGTTGCCCTTCTTTGAAATAGACTATGATAACTCTAGGAATTAAAAATCTAGAAATGGCAAAGTAAAAACAGCAACACCAGCTAGACAATATGGTGACAATATTTCTCCAGAGATGACCTCCTCCTCTCTTATTCTCCCCCTTTGAAGAATACCATCATTTTGGATAACATTCTCTTCATTCCTCAATGGTGACCTTCAGGTGCTTCTCAGGATACTCCAGATTGATGCCCAATCAGTTTTGTGGGAGTTGCAAGATGGTAAACAGGCTGGCAACAGAATTGTTTTTTCAAATGATGGCAGAAGAGAAAGATGTTTAGAAAAAAGAAGGCAGCTTCTATGACAGGCTAAGGTTCCCCCTCCTAAAAAAAAAAAAACCTTTAGAAAATGTCTCCCACTGGAGAATATTAGAAAAGTCCCTGCGTCTTGTGGTTGTCAAATAAGGTAGAGGCTTAGGACAGAGCACTGCTTCCATTCTGTGGCATCATTAAAATTTCTATAAAGCAGCAGAGTTAAAGCTACGTCAAATTTCTGCATCCTGTAAAAAATGCTGAGATTTGGAACCAATCATGCTAAGGGTCAGAAAATCTCAAAAAAGTCACTGAATTTCACGGACAAGAGACAGGACAAAGAATTAAGGGGTGGAGGAATCATTTTTTTTTCCTGGGCCTTTTGACAGGAAGGGAGGCAGAATGAAGAGAAGTTTGGCAGCTGGGTGAACAAGATCCAGGAAAGTTTATGAGGCAGGATGTGACCTTAAATATCCCATAATGTTAACCATCCCACCAAATATTTGTTTGCTGCTGTACTAACATTTATTTCCCATCCTTCTAAGTTCAGATTAGGTGGCTGATCTGCACTGTGCACATAGAAGAGTTTCAGGCATGTAAAATATGTATTGACACCCAAACGGAGTGCATGATGCTTTTGTTATTTCAGTGCCACTTCAAGACCAAAAGCTTTGGGATTTGGCATCTTTGCAGAGATGCCCAAGGATTCATAACATCCCTTGGAATCGCCTTCCCTTTAAGCCAGCTCTTTCCCTGAGCATCTCTCTGTTCCCCCTCAGTTGCCCCTCAGTTTTCCTTTTCCACAAAATGGAACGAGCAAACTTTGTGCATCCTCTCGGCCTTATCTATAATACATTCTTTCTTTCTTTCTTTCTTTTTTAAAGTGAAGGGTTTAGGCATTTCTGGAAGGGGTATTTCTACGTGAAAGTCCGTCCTAGCCTGCAATGCAGATTGCCCTTGGCGTCTGTTCAGAGGCCCTTTCAATTATTCCAATTGTATTTATTTGGAATTAGAAAACAAGGCTGGGGTGGAGCCCTGGCTAAAAGCCCTGATCCTAATAAGTCCTACATTCAGCAACAGAAAGGGGTGGAACCCTTTTCCTTCCTGCCTTGCCAGCTTCTACATCTCCCTCTGTAATGTCACAGGGACACCACTCACCTTTACAGAGGCATGTCCCCCCCCCTCCAGGACTCACTTTCCCTTGCACGGACCCATTTTCCTTTGCACCATCTGTTTGCTCTTTCGGAGGCCGAGGAAAGCTGCTCCTCTCAGCCAGAGCCGCGTCAGGCTGGATTTATGCTCCCCGTTCTGCTGGGGAAGCGCAAACCAGATGGAGTGCTGGCAGCCTGCTTACCTTTGGCTGCCTCCAATTCTCGAGCCGTGCGGGAATGCTTTCTTTTTCCTCCCCCAGAGGCTTGGGGAAAGGAGCCCCGGTGGGGCTTAGAGAAGGAGGTTCGACTAACACACATGGACTGGTGAGGCTGAAGAGCAGGGAACTGGAATTTGAGGGTGGGGTGGGGAGAGAGTGGGTTCTCTTGGAGACCATCTCTAGCCTATTTTTATGGATGGAACCTCTACAGCGAAACCAGGTGCTGCAGGAAATAGCTTTGGCCAACAGGAAAACAGCAATAAATCTCCTTCACTAGAGAAAGGAAAATGGCATGTTTTTTTCCTAAAACAGAAAAATCTGCTGCTGCTTCTTTCTTCCTTTACCTTCCCATTCCTGATCCATTTTTGCCTATTACTGGGAAGCCTTGGAATGTGACCAGCCATCATTTGCAGAACTGGCATTCTTCTTCTCTGATAACATCATTATCAGAGATCCTGCCCATCCTTACAATGGACTGAAATGGGACACTTTCTCCGCAATGGGTGAGGGAAACGCTCAGATGGGTTATTCTCAAATCTGGAATCATCTAAGGAAGCAGTGGGATGCTGGTTATGCCAGGTTAAAACCTCTTCTTGGGTCGCTCATACAAACCATTCCTGTCTGAATCCTGCTTTTTCTTCTTGATATTCTTTGGTTTCTCTAAGTCTAGGCCAGGGGTCTCCAAAGTTGGCAACATTAAAACTTGTGGACTTCAATTCCCAGAATTCCTCGACCAACATGGTCTAGGAGCCAGGGGTAGGCAACCTTGGCTCTTTTACGACTTGTGGACTTCAATAGCTGACTCAGGAATTCTGTGAGTTGAAGTCCACAAGTCATAAAAGGGCCAAGGTTGCCTACCCTTGGTCTAGGCTAAGATCTAACTTTAGAGATAGTTACAAGTGGGTCCATAGACAAAGGGCTGCACTCAGCTGCCAGTTCCATCATGGGCCTTGAGAGCCATGCCCTGAAGCATTGCACAGAAGGCTTTCCCTTACCGTTGCCTAATCCATCCATCCTCATAGCATCAGCAAGCAGGCAATGGAGCTTCTGAGCCAAAAGCTGATGGCTCCACTTCACTTAGCAGATGTTTGAGAACTGTTGCAAATATCCCTGGTGCTGGTGATACATGGGCACTTGCAACCCATCTTTGCTCACTAGGAAGGAAAATGGCAGCAAGAGCCAATACAAGTTCCCTCAGTTATCTCTGTGGTTGACTTTGCAAGCTGCCAGTGCTGAGAAGGAGAAGATTATTTTGGAATCCATTGATACAGGTGAACTTTCACTCTGGTTTCATCTGGTCCATGGAAAATCTTACCTGGAAAATATAGGCTTAACAAGCTAACCTACTCCATTATTTTTGAATGAAAACTGAGGGAAATCAATTGCTCTGTATTATTTGACATGCACTGAAGCTTTCATGTGATTTTTACTGTGGTTTTTTTCTGCAGTGTATTCTGCTCCAAGCTTACTTCATACTTTCCCCTTTATGTGTATATAGGCCCACCAGTTTAGAGTAACTTATCAAGAATCTATTGTAGTTAAATAGTCTCTGCTAATCTACAAAAGCTCACCTGGTATCAACATGCCACAAGACCCTTGTGTTTTTACCATACCCATACCATTTCTTCACCTAACATATCTCAAAGATAACTGCTTATTAAAAAAAAGTGGGATAAAAATGTCAAACATAAAGAGCAAAAGAGACTCCAATGGATGGTCAGCAAAAACATCATGATTCCTACTGTTCCAACAGGAACAGGGAACATCTGGCCCCTAGCCTGCATTGGCCAGAATGAGGTCACAGGGTCACCTCCTCAAAGCCTCATTTATACCCCAGCAGTATTTGTTTTAAGAATAGGATAGAATAGGATAGGATAGGATAGAATAGAATAGAATAGAATAGAATAGAATAGAATAGAATAGAATAGAATAGAATAGAATAGAATAGAATAGAATAGAACAGAGGGATAGGATAGGATAGGATAGAATAGAATAGAATAGAATAGAATAGAATAGAATAGAATAGAATAGAATAGAATAGAATAGAATAGAATAGAATAGAATAGAATAGAATAGAATAGAATAGAATAGAATAGAATAGAATACCGGTAGAATAGAATAGAATAGAATAGAATAGAATAGAATAGAATAGAATAGAATAGAATAGAATAGAATAGAATAGAATAGAATAGAATAGAATAGAATAGAATAGAATAGAATAGAATAGAATAGAACAGAGGGATAGGGTAGGATAGGATAGGATAGGATAGCATAGGATAGGATAGGATAGCATAGGATAGCATAGCATAGAATAGAATAGAATAGAATAGAATAGAATAGAATAGAATAGAATAGAATAGAATAGAATAGAATAGAATAGAATAGAACAGAGGGATAGGATAGGATAGGATAGAATAGAATAGAATAGAATAGAATAGAATAGAATAGAATAGAATAGAATAGAATAGAATAGAATAGAATAGAATAGAATAGAATAGAATAGAATAGAATAGAATAGAGGGATAGGATAGAATAGAATAGAATAGAATAGAATAGAATAGAATAGAATAGAATAGAATAGAATAGAATAGAATAGAATAGAATAGAATAGAATAGAATAGAATAGAATAGAAGACTTGATTTGACCAAATGTGATTAGACACCCAAAGAATCTGTCTCCAGTACAGAAGCTCTCAGTGTACATGCAAAGCAACAGAATCATCATTGCCATCATTATCATCACCATCATCATCCCAATGGAAGGAGGGGGGAAATAAAGAAGATAAGAAGGATAAGTAATGGTTTATGTTTTATTAAGGCTACCCACTCCAAAAGACTGTGGGCAGCTTACCGTATCCAAATGTGCAATTAAAAGTTAACTTCAGGCATGGAAACAGAACCAAATTTTAAGTGCCTTCCAGAACCCCAGGAGAGTTGGCACCATACATACCTCACCATGCTGGGGGATGCTGTTCCAAAGGGAGGGCAGGGACAACTATCTGTCTATCCATGTCATGTCTTTTCTCCTGAAAGGGAAAAATAGATATATAACAAAAACAGCAGAAGCTGAATTTATTCACAAAAGTATAATAAACTGCAGAGTTTGTTGCATTTCATCCCTGCCCTACCTTAGAAGCTGGCTCAAAACTTTCTAACAGAGCTAGAGCTCAAAACTTTCTAACAGAGAACAGGTTGTGTGGCATGTGTCAGATGTATTTATTTATTTGAATTATAGAGCTACCCAACCATCTAGTGATTCAAAATGCTGTACAAGACAGTTAAAATATTTAATTATTTATTTAGAATAAGAAAACAACACCACGTTCTCCTTCCTGGATACCCCCATCAGCAGAGACAGCAATGGCAAACTAGAAACACACATCTAAAGAAAAACTACCCACACCAACCAAGTGTTCCACTACCAGAGTAACAACCTAACCTCCCACAAGAAAAGCTGTATAAAACACCATTTAGACAAACACAAACACATTGCAACAGCCTGAACATCGAAAGAAAGAAAAAGAAAGAAAGAAAAATCTATACAACATATTCCAATAAAGTGGATATCCTCACAACTTTATCAAAAAGTCCCTGATCAGTCAACCCAATATAGCACAACCAACACGTAAAAAGATAACACTGCCACATCAAAAACTTCTCAGAAATCACCAACAGATGATTACAAGCACACAAACCAACTAAAAGCCCTCCAAAACATCCTAAATATCCAAAAGACCCAGCAGCCCAGAAGAAAAAAAACAGGACTCATCTACAACATATAATGAAAGGACAGCAACAGCCACTGCAGAGGACAAAAAGTCATTCATGAACAGCAACTAGCAGTCAGAAGACACATGGAAACTCCTTAATTTCATGGATAGACTTAATCATAGTTTCAACTAGGAAACTGTGACCCCTCTAGACAGAGCCGAGTCGAAATCCACAAGAAAATTCCTGGAAGCCTGGCACTCTGACGAATCAGCCATCAATAGACACAGAGAGATAAATAACATCTACATACCATTCAGAAGAGACAATTAACAAGCCAAAAAGGGAACAAAAAGACCAAAACAGCTCCCCAGTAGTAATCAACATCCAGATGAGCAGAAATTAACACCAAGATTAACATCAGACCTACAATCAAGAAGTAAACAGTACTCCAATCTAGGAACTGTCAAACAAGCTAACAGTGAACAGTCCAACCAAAGAATCACCTAGAGTAGACCACTCTCACCTGGGCAAGTCACTAGAACATAAAATGAGAGCAAACTCCACTCCCTACTAGCACTGATGATGTTACTTTATTTGGGTAATGAAATGTCTGCAAGAAAACAACCAAACTCAGCGAGCACCAAGGACCCCTCATTTATTTATTTATCGATCAAATGTATATGACCACCCCTCTTACAGGACTTGACTCTGAATGGTGTGCAGCAAAAAAAACATAAAACAATAAACTTACCAAACATATCAAAACACCCA
Source organism: Bothrops alternatus (assembly GCA_034064705.1). Lineage (NCBI taxonomy): Eukaryota > Metazoa > Chordata > Lepidosauria > Squamata > Viperidae > Bothrops > Bothrops alternatus. The sequence continues at coordinate 6,485,077 of JARGCV010000080.1, forward strand.
CCCACACAAGATTTAATCAGCCACAGAGCCACCTGAAAATCTCACTTGTCCCCCGAGACCCCTAGACTTGATGAGCCTTCAGGGACCCCTGGAAAATATGTAGGGATGGAGCTAATCTCACTTCAATAATATATTAACTTATTCAACAATTTATTGTCAAAGCTACAAAAGAAAACCATTCCAGGGTAAGATTATGTGGGAAGTCAGCACCCCAGAGAAGGAAATATTAAAAGGGCAGAAAAATATATTTCCTGAAAGGATCTTGAAGAGGCAGAAAAGCATGCCCAGTCTTCTCAATAGCTCCAAGTCTCCCTCCCCCAAGCAGAAACCAGCTCTGTAGAAATGCAGATGTAAATAATCCAGGAAGGTTGGATGCCCCCAGCTAGAAGATTAAGAAGACAAAGACCTAAAATCTATATAACCCATCCAAGACAGGACATAATAGTATTAGCCCACAGATGCCAGAGGGTATAAAAACCCACTCCCTACATGTGCTCTCTTTTTCTTCCAGAGCCATCTTTCTGTCTGGCTCTCCTCTTCAATAAACTGCAACCTTCCTTCTAAAGCAGTCGCCATGTTGTTTATCCCCAGCTTGGACTGAACCATAATGAAGACTTTTCCTTCAACAATAAAAGGAGGGAAATACAGTCTCCCCCAGTAACTGCTGGAAGACTCAGGGTTTGAAGACCTTCTGAAAGGAGAGCAGGGGTAGGATCATATAGACCTTAGGGAAAGTGTGGGCACATTCACTTCTTTTGAGTCTTATAAAATGACACTGTTTTGGTGATGGGACCTGGAGCATGCCACCACTGTCAGATCTTATAGGATTGGCAGAGATAATTTGAGATGGGTGCTCTGCAGATATGTAAACCAGGAAATGCTTAGACATCCTAAATCATGAAGGACCATCAAAATGTTCAGTTGTTCCTGGAAGCCAACCTGGGCAATCAATTTAGCTCATACAGTACAGGCATTACGTGCAAAGCTGCAGCATATTCTGGACCAGTTGTAACTTCTTAATGGTCTTTGAGGAAGAAAAGGATCACTGTCAATTCATTATAGAACATAATACAGTGGGACTGAAACAATATTTCCTTTTGCACCAGCAGAAAAAAAAATACCACTTGAAAGATTTTTTTTTTTCATCAAGCAGAATAGTGGAAAATGGGGATGGGACAACATTTAGTCATATTTTTAATTTTGTTGGATAAGCCGACCCAAAGATGCCACCAAATTCTACTCATGTTTACTCAGAGAAGTGGGGCGAGGAGGGGCAAAAAAGTGCTGTCTTTGAAAGCACAGAAAGCCACATGACCCAGTTATACGCAAGTCTCCAAAGGACTCCAGGTCCCAGCCTTCCAGCCCAAAACATCAGAGCACATGAGGGAAAAGTTAGCATGTGCTGAAGACGCAATAGACACCAGATTTTGCTGGCAAGACTGGAGAAAATTTAAGCCAAGAAAACAGAAAGACATACAGTTCAGGACTGTAGAGAGGGAGGGAGGAGGGAGAATCCAATCCAGACCTTTCAAGATTTACACAAAGGAATCCAACCCGGAAATATTAGGCATGAACAAAACAATATCATTAGGAAAACAATGTCCTGATAGAACACCCTTAGAAAACAACAGTAAATCTCCTGGGCACTTCAAGACAATAGGGCACTCTGTAGTGGGACCCAGCTTGGAATGCAAAACCAGGAAGTTGCATGAATTCCAACTCCATGCCAGATTTGGATGCTTTCAAGATGCTTTTGATAAAACAATTCACATCTTAATTGGGTAGCCTTGGAGAAGTCAGTTGCTGTTAATTTGCCATCTTGTAAAACAAAAACAAAAACAAGTCTCTTTGCATGTTTACTTAGAAGTTCCACTGCTTGGTTTCCGTGTCCTAATTGGTCCTTTGGTTGTCTGACTCAACGTCTTGTGTTGTGGAAGACATGGGATTGAAGTGGACGGCTAAAGTGGGAGGTGAACTCATTCAGCTGCATGAAGAGTCCATTAATGTTTTTCATGTGGAAGAGGCAATTTGGAGAATTTCTGAATCTCTCTCTCAATCTGCTTATTAGGACTCTTATTTGTGACCGTTTTTAATCATATTTCTCTTCCAAAGATCTCATAGCAAATACGCGAATAACTTTTCTTGCCCAGACTTATCCTCCCAGCAATTCCAGGAAGTGGATTAAACTGAAAGATAATGCAAGACAGGGTGAGCTTCATTTGAGTGACAAAGGGGAGAGAACCTTATACCCTAGGCTGTCCTATCTGTGTACTTTTGATCATCATAGGAGAATCAATGTTCTGGTATTCTTTGTGAAATGTAGTCCTGGACTTATGACCAGTAGCTTAGTGACTGAAGTTACGACAAACCTCCTAAGGGTATTTACGACCTGATTCTGAATTTCGATGGCTGCCTACCCCATGATTACATGACCCCATTTTGGTCGCTTGGCAACTGGCCTGCATTTATGGCTGTTTGCAATGTTCCACAGTCACATGACCACATTTTGTGATGTTTTTGCCAAAATTCAGCATTTACTTCTGGTAAAACCGGCCAATAGCAAACAGTTGGCTCACTTAATGACTGACATTCATTTAATGACTGCTACAAAAACAATAATAAATTCAGGTCAGTTAGATGGGTGAGCTGCTTTATAACTGTCATGACTGTAATGGGCAGGCTCCATTATGGTTGTAAATCAGGAACTACCATCTCTATGTCCCATTTTTTCTTGAAGAGGCAATATAGAGCATTCCCTTCATTATCTTTTCTTTATAAGAAGACCCCTGCAAGGTGAATTAGGCTGAGAGAGTCGCTTTGTGAGCTTTTTGGGGATGAAGATGGATTCAAACTTGGGTCTGTTTGATCTTTAAAACACTGGCTATCATGTGGTCACTAATTCAAGTGCTGGGCTCGAACTAAAGAACATTATGTTATAGTTCCTTATGTTTTATGACTTCCAAAGAAGTTCAGTATTCAACAGCTGGAATTTTACCTGGGGAGGGGAATAAAAATGCCCCTAACAACATTAATCACACTTCCTAGGGTTGTTTCTGGGGAAAGTGCTCTGTCCCTTTGTGTCTTGAACTTTGTGGAGGCAGGAAGATGATGTTGAGCCACGCAATCAGGACTTTGCCATTAGGGGGCAACCTTGTCCTAACGAGTAGGAGCTTGCTCGTGGAGTAGGAAGTAGGGGAACAACATTTGTTTAAAGGAATCTTGAAATCTGCACATTAACATTTCTCTTGGGAATACCGAGTCAGCCCTATGTAAATAGACCATCCCCGAAGTGAAACATTCCCTTAGAACTCAAAATGACCTTCAGGCTTTTCATGTAAGAGAGATTCGCTACTCAGGCTGCTCCTGTCCTCCGCTCTGCCTTCAGGAAAGATCACATTATGTCGGGTGAGATGACATGCTTTGGAACAAGCACACAGCTGCAAGGCTGCACCGTCAAGTAGTGACATTTGGGGATAATCCCACAAGGGGAGACAAGTGAGTACAGAGGATCTGATTGTGCACAAACAAAACAAATGTTCTCTTTGCCTACTTCTGTCCCTCTCTGAAACTTCAACTCAGTTTCCAGGATGGGTACTCCTGTAACCAACAGAAACGCACAGTAGTAGATGTGATGTGGTCCTGCCTCTGTTGCACCATTACGTCTAGTTAAACAAAGCCTTATGGGTAAGGCAATGTTTCTCAACCTTGGCAATTGGAAGATGCGTGGACTTCAACTCCCAGAATCCCCCAGCCAGCATCCTGATGATCTCCACATTCAGTTATTCTGAGAAGGAATCTCTAGCCGTGCTCCATCATTTTATTGAGTGTAGGAGACATAAACACAAGTCTTGAAACGAACAGCCCTGCTATGCAGGCACATTTGTCATGTTTTTTACCCTTGGCTCCAAACCAGTTCCTGGAGACAGAATGTCGTGCCTTTGGCAGAATCGAAGGAAACACCTTGTTCCTTGGAAAGTTGTACTGCCTGGGATGGCGCAGCCTTCTCTTCCTTCAACTGCATTGTCTGGAACACTGGTTTCCCCTTTTATTGCCTTATGGCAACACAGGAGGGGACTCCAGATATAAAATGGATGCAAATGTAACTATGTAGATTCATTTGGGGCAAGTCCCAAATCTGCAAATATGTTCTAAGGCCTATTGAAAACAAAACAGGTTTTTTTTTTTTAGTATCACTTGTATTAAAGCACAATAATCACTTGGCAGAGAGGCCCCTCCCGATTGTGTTTACATGTTATACTGAGCCACCCAATAGTCAACAATAGGATAAAAATAGAATTGCTTGGTTAGTTTATAATTCAGCATGTTCTACCAATCAAGAAAAATGCCTGTCAGGATGATGCAAACATAGCCCCCAGGGCTTACTTTTAGAATACGTAGGATTTCAACTTAAATCATGATGCCGTTACACTGGGGAAAGATTCGTGGAATTTAGTGGTACTTGTTTTTGAATAGGTATGCCTAGGATCACCAAGGATCAAATTCAGTTGATTCAGCTAGGTTTGAATCATCAAGTGGTAGACAAACCAATATTTCAGGCACAGAGGACTAGAATCATTGGTAACCTATTTACCAGGTTTCTCTAACCTGACTTTCTCCACAGGCGTAGAGACTGCAGTTCTTAGAAAGATATACTAGGAGTCCTAGCAATTATACCCTAAGTATGTTGTACATTTTGCTATCTCTTGTTCTTAGGTGTTACCAGACAAAGTCTAAGTGAAGTTTAACACCTGGCTACTTCACAGACATGCCCATGTCACATTTCGCTAATAATACAGAAGTGATTTGCCACTGACTTTTCCCAGGATGCATTTTTTCCTCTAAGTCTAGCCTATCGCACAAGGATTACCTGGTGGCCTCTCATCCAAGTCCTCACTAGGTGTGATCTTGCTTAGTTTTCCCAAATCAATAAAAGCCAGCTAGGCACTTCTATCTGTTTGGGTCCTGTAATATTATAAACTGGGAACAACCCACATTTTTTTGTTGCTGCTTGCCATTCATAAAGTAGAACTAGCAAACCATAAAATAAGAATGGCTAATTTACTGAGCTGTTTTGAGAAAGAACATAAAGTTTGAGTCACTCCATCCAAAGAAAAGCATTTTATGTTCCACTGGTTTCAGCAGAAGCTGTTTCAGTTCAGTCATGGGTACTTACAACATACCGAAAGATAATGAGATGTGGATAGCTTTTTACACATCCTGCTAGTGGAAGGATAGGATTCTTTAAATCAATGTTTCTTAAACTTATTGCTTTCAGGACCTTTTTCCATTCTAAAAAATGATGGAAAACCCCAAAAGGGCTTTTGTTTTGTGAGAAGTCAGCCCCCCAGAGAAGGAAATATTAAAAGGGCAGAAAAATATATTTTCTCAAAGGATCTTAAAGAGGCAGAAAAGCATGCCCAGTTTTCTTAATAATCCCAAGTCTCCCTCCCCCAAGCAGAAACCAGCTCTGTAGAAATGCAGATGTAAACCATTCAGGAAGTTTGAAGCTAGAAGATTAAAAAGACAATGACACCTAAAATCTACATACCCCACTCAACTCTAAGACAGGACATAATAGGATTAACCCACAGATACCAAAGGGCACACTCAGGTCAAAGTTCATGCCACAGGAAAAACTCCAAACAAAAGGCCCCAGAGGGTATAAAAACCCACTCCCTACATATGCTCTCTCTTTTCTTCCAGAGCCATCTTTCTGTCTGGCTCTCCTCCTCAATAAACTTCTTTCTAAAGCAGTCGCCATGTTGTTTATTCCCGGCTTGGACTGAACCATGATGAAGACTTTTCCTTCAACAGTTTGTATGGAAATATATTTATCAATATTTTATTAAAAATAATTGATGCATTTGTAGGATATTCATTTACTGAATAATGCAAAAGAAGGTTAAAACCAGTAGATATTAACATAAATAAAGTATATTTTTATGCCAAACCCTTTTAACAGAAAAAAAAATAATAGGAATGGTCACACTGTTTAACTTTTTGCAAATATTTTTGATATCTGACAAATAATTTTGATTTTGCAGCTCCCTGACAGAGACTTGGGAGACCTCAATGGTCCTTGGACCATACTTTAAAAAACACTGCTTTAAATAACCAATTATTTATTAGTGAAAACTCAGTGCAGTCAATTAGATCATGCACAGCAATAAGTGCAGAACAGTTAACTTTTTTAACCATTCCCACATGAGCTATATACAATTGTAATAAAAATCAGTACATACATGTCTTATAAAATCACTCTTTATATCAAGTATTGTAAGAGTCACTCCCTGTGAATCTGCAAGTCTTGGAATAATGTGTTCACACATTTGCAAAAGGAAACTAGCTGTGAATTCTTCAACTCCGCCTAACCTCTCCCAAAAGATTTCCTGTAGGTTTTGGGATCTTTGAAATGGTAATGATTTGACCCCATAGCACAGCCCTCCCCCTACTTTTTTCTTCCTTGCGTTTATCATTTTGTTGTTATCTGAACAAGTGTGTTTGTGCATGTGTTCTTCTACAGCTTTGCTTGCAAAAAAAAATTAATAATAATTCTAAAATACTTAGCAAGCATTTTTAAAGAAAAAGCAAAACTAAAGTATTAATCATTGAGCTAAAACAACCAATAATAATAATTTATTCTCCTGACTCCCAGTGCCTGGGCTGTATCCACTGGGATTAGAATTTAATTCCTGTGGTTGGGATTCAGATTTGCATAGGAAGTTGCATCTTCAAGACTGGAAGATTAATTTCTGGAGGATGAGGAATTGAAATCCATGACTAGGGAAAAAAATAACTCAGTATTTTAATGTGTTAGGCACAAATCTTTCAAAATATACTCCAATATTCTAATCACAGCACACATTTTTCTAAACCGAGTCCATGCCGTGAAAACCAGCTTCATCGCTAAACCCTCATCATTTTTACTGGAATTTCAATTCTGAATTTATGAGTTCTGGGTTTTAGAAAGTAAGCCAATGTTTGTTTAGCTGCTTTTTTCCATTTGGAAGTCTGTGCTCATTGGATGTTTGCCTTTATTGATGTGGAAATTACACCTAGAAAGATGATGGCAACAGAGCTGACAGCTTCTTCCTCTCAGGATGATTGGAAGGGAGGTGAACAAGGCTGCGGTTAATCAGTTTTGTGCAAAAGATGCTGTCCTTGCATTCTTAGAGAACAGGCTCAAGTTTCTGCATTTTTTTTAATATTCCTTCTTCCCAGAGGTTTCTTAGCATTTTACAGCATCTAGAAAATTCCAGTCTATTTCCCACTTAAGCAAGGGATACATACCAGATCCTTACATACTATACTATCTGTATCCATTTGAACCCCTTCATGTCCTAATGATTATAATGATGATTATTCAGGCAGAAGGCTCATACATCCAATTGGTTCCTTTTCTGTGTTCATTTAGAGGACTGGGATTCTCAAAATCAAGCCATTTAAAAAAAAAAATAACCCACGCAGCAACCAAGTTAGGATCTCTAACCACTCTTGGGAGATGTCCCTTTCCTGCCACCCGCACTGCAGTTGTGCTCTGATCTTAATGTCCAAATCCAGGTCCCAGGCCTGGTTATTCCATTCCTCCCCAATCTACAGGCACACAAACACAAATGCACACATCAAAGGGAAATATCAAGGATGGTGTCTTGGCCACAGCACCGCCTGGGTCTCCGGGGCGGAAGGGATGTTGATTTAACAGCAGCAGCTCAGGGGCAAAAGCCAAGGAGAGAGAGCCTGTGTTTGGCTGATCTGCAGGGGTGTGGATGCCTGCCCAACAGCAGAGGCTGCCAGAGTGTTGAAAGAGCCCCGGTGACAGGAGAAGGAGCCAGCTGCTTTGCTGAATGCCAGCTTTGCAGAAGCACTCATGTGACAGCAAACGGGCCACTCTAGGGAACTGGGTAACTTCTTCCTTCTTCTCCTTCTTCCTTTCCTTCCTTCCTTCCTTCCTTCCTTCCTTCCTTCTTCCCTCCCTCCCTCCCTCCCTCCCTCCCTCCTCCTCCTCCTCCTTTCCCCTTGAGTTTCTTAGCAATAGCTTACACACACACGTTGACATTTAATCCTGTGCAATTTTAATAAACTCTACCAATGCTTAGGGATGACCTGGACCATTACACACATTACCTGATTTCAACATGTGATGCAAAGGAATTGGTTCCATAGTTTTCCTGGCCTGGGACAGATATACTGTATACTCCAAAACCAAATGGGTATCAGCATGCACAATTCATTCTTGTTCCAAAATGTACTCGGGGTGATATGTGAGGTGATACTTCTCTAGGCAGTCACTTCTTTATGTGATGAAACTATTCTCGGAGGTTACTGTTTCAGGCTCCAAACTGCAGGAGAATCACATGAATGAAAACTCAGACATTCAAAGAGGAATTACTAGAAGTCAGGCAGAAGAGTTCAAATCCAGCCCTTCCTCCAACATTCTAGTTCTCTGTGATGGAGTCTAGGGGATATTCAATCTTGCAGACCGCCCTCCCCCCCAATTCTGCTTGAAAAGTGGTACAGTTCAGAAAAATTATGAATTACTTTCATTGACAGAGCTCCCACCTGGAATGTGTAATGTCATAATAATGAATCGAATATAGATTCACTCAAGGCCATACTATTATGCAAAGTGAAGAGGTGGGCAGATCTCATGGGAGATTCTGAGTGACAGGGAAACATTAAGAATCTGCAGTGTATTTCAGCCTTGAAAAAAGGGGAGGCTTGATTTCAGATGCTGCAGGAATGTACAAGCCTTTACAGTTGTTGAAGGAAAAGTCTTCATCTTGGTTCAGTCCAAGCTGGGAATAAACAATATGGCGACTGCTTTAGAAAGAAGGTTGCAGTTTATTGAAGAGGAGAGCCAGACAGAAAGATGGCTCTGGAAAAAAAGAGAGAGAGAGCACATGTAGGGAGTGGGTTTTTATACCTTCTTGATCCTTTTGTTTGGAGTTGTTCCTGTGGCATGAACTTTGACCTGAATCTGAGTGTGCCTGAGTTGTTATTTTTGGTCAGAGACGCATTATGCAAAAGAAGGTCAATCCTAGTTTTTCATTCCAGAGTATAGATCCTTGAATGAAAAGCATTCAAGCAAGGTAGATTCAGATTGAATGTTAGAATAAACCTAATAGTGCAAGCAAATTATCCAGATAGGTTGGGGAGGTCTTTCTCTTTCAAATGTGGTCCAGTGGAGGTGGAAATACTTTTGTCAACAATGCTTTAGCTTGATTTCTGTATTGAACTGGGAGGGTAGCACTTGGATTTGAGAACTTCAATAATTGCTTCCAACTCTTGTTATGTGTCTGCCTAGCGCAGGTGATTTCTAGAGCGACATCTTACTTAATTGTGATTCTCCAATTGAGAGGGATTACTGGGCTACCCAGAAACTATCAGAGGAGTCTTCCCAGGCTATTAATCAATGGAAGAGGCTCCTATTTTCTGTGAAGATGCTGTGTTAATCCCTGAACCCTTCAGCAACAGAAATTTGGGGCAGCAGGCAATAAGAAGGACCCCTGCCTGAAACATTGTGGCCAGAATAGAAAAAGCTAACTAAGATAGACAAAGAACACCCAACAGACAAAGAACATCTTCCTTCATTTGGATAGTGGTTAACAGTCACATTTTAAAGATTGATTTATCCGTTACACAGTTTTTGTTACTTACAGGCAGTTTGGAAAATTTCTGTGGGGTTTCTTTACATTATCTTTAAAATAAACAATTAAATAACTTGGGACTATTTGGCAAACTGACTAGGTGCAAAAACAAGCACTGAGTCTGGAAAGTGGTTTCCCCCAAAGGATGGAGAACTTGTACAGTGGTCATGCCCAACATTTCTTTGCCTGGTCTCTGCCTGTTGAAGGACAAGGGGGGACATGATAGCAGTGTTCCAATATCGCAGGGGCTGCCACAAAGAAGAAGGAGTCAAGCTATTCTCCAAAGCGCCTGAAGGCAAGACAAGAAGCAACGAATGGAAACTAACCAAAGAGAGACATAACCTAGAACTAAGAGAAATTTTTCTGACAGTTAGAACAATTAACCAGTGGAACAACCTGCCTCCAGAAGCGGTGAATGCCCCAACACTGGAAGTTTTTAAGAAGAGACTGGACAGCCATTTTTCCAAAATGGAATAGGATTTCCTGCCCAAGCGGGGGGTTGGACATGCCAAACTCATGCAATGTATCGGGACTGTTTTGCCATTACCGGCAATGGGGTGGGCGCGGCTTCCGGATGACGCATCCGGCCCATGGGCCAGCAGTTTGACACCCCTGGACTAGATGACCTCCAAGATCCCTTCCAACATCATCATCATCATCATCATCATCATCATCATCATCATCATCATCATCATCATCATTATTATTATTATTAATATTACAAGCAAAGAAGGGGGAGGAAACATTTCCTAAGCATACCGTAGTAGCTTAAAATCCTTTGCCCCTGCAAGTGAAAAACAGAAAAGCTCATCAAAGTTGCACATTGACAACTGGATATTCCGTTGGAAGCTTCCATGTGCTCTGTTGGTTCTGACTCAGCAGTTGAAACTTGAGGAATATCCAAGGTTTCCAAATGATACTTGGAAAATCTGACCTTGGGGGTTTCCTGTTAGACAGAAGAGAGTGTGGTATGTTCTCTCTCTCTCTCTCTCTCTCTCTCTCTCTCTCTCTCTCTCTCTCTCTCTCTCTCTCTCTCTCTCTCTCTCTCTCTCTCTCTCTCTCTCTCTCTCTCTCTCTCTCTCTCTCTCTCTCTCTCATCATCATCCCATCTTCTCTGCCGACTGCTTTTTCCATAATATTCTAAAAACCCTTCATTGAACTTTCTTTTCTGAGGGATAGTGGCAGATTAGATCATCTTGCCTCTCCTTTTGGTTTTTTTTCCTTCTTTTCCTTTTTTTTTAAAATACTCATGTATATCTGTGAATGATGTCATTTGGCTATTAAGATGCATACTCTCCTCTAAAAATTCAGACAGCATGTTGGAAGCCTTAATGGTGCCGTCCTATTGAGGTTACTCAAAAGGAGACACCCCCCCTTGAATGAATTACTGATTACTTCAAGGCAAATGGGAATAGGATTGTAGCCTAAATATCTTTATAAATTTGCTGACCTGCCTGATTTATGGTGTTCTGCTACAGTGATTTGTTTGGAATAAAGTTGGGAGGAGGGAAGGGAGACATTGGAGGGGGTTTATTGTCATCACAGTTTCCATAGTGGAACAATTAGAAGCAGCAATGCTTATTTAAAATGTGGGGAGCTGCAACCAGGTCCAACATAACTATATCAATAAAGGAGAATATTTGTAGCTCAGGGTTGAAATGAGGGTCCCTCCTAGTCCTCTCTGAGCTTCCTTGTTTTCCTGCAGACATTTTATTCTCCTAGCACTGATAATGTTAGTTAGCACTGATGATGTTACCTAGTTTGGGTAATGGAACATTTATAAGAAAACAAGCAAGCTCAGAGAGCAAACCCCCCCCAGCATAGCTGTGCAGCTTCCCCCCCCATCCTGCGTGAAGTGTCTGCAATCCAGAGACCCTAATGTGGCAGAGGTTTTCCATCATATCTGCTTGCACCTCCAAACAATTTTTTAAAAAATCAGCTTAACTGCAGGGCTAGCAAGCCAGGTACTCCGAAAGACCTGACCAATTGTGACAGATCTCAATAGTCAAGTAGAAATGGACTTGGTTAGGAAACCCCAAGACTTTAGGCTAGGTGGGAGGTTGTCCACAAAATTGCCAGAAATCAAGCTTGACTTGAACTGGGTTTTTTACATCAAGCTCAAAGAGATCAAATGTAGACTGATGCTATTTTTTCCCCTATGGCACCGTCATAACCTCTCTGAATCTCCAAGTTCTATACTCCTGTTAGAAGTAAGTCTTCATCCTGGTTCATCCAAGCCGGGAATAAATAAGCAACATGGCGACTGCTTTGGGAAGATGGTTATAGTTTATTGAAGAGGCAGAAAGAGCAGAGGAGAGAAAAAGGTGAGCACATGGGCAGTAGCTTTTTATACCCTCTCTAGCCTTTTGTTTGGAAGTTTCCTGTTCCTGTGGCATGAACTTTGAGGCTATTTCCTGTGTCACGTATTCTGACCTGAGTTTAGGTGTGCCTCTATGGCAGTGGTTCTCAACCGGTGGGTCGCGATCCCATTTGGGGTCGAACGACCATTTCACGGGGGTCGCCAAACAACGCAATCAGCCATTTTTCCCCCTTTTCCTTAGCTGAGCTACTCCCTCTTATTCTATTGGCTTTTGAAATAGAATGGACTCTCTTGAATAGAGTCTAATTCTATTGGCTTTCAAAAGCCAATAGGAATTGTTCAGGCTGTCTCTGCCCTGCTGAGCCCGCCAAAAGTCCTAGTCTGCAAACGGTGCTGCAAGTTGTCTGCAGCAAAGGCGAGCTCTCCGGAAGTTTCCACCCCTCCCTGCTGAGCAACTACTAAAACTATAAGTAAAAAAGGGCCAGGGGTGGGAGGTGGGAGGCCGGCAGGTGCAGGGAGAGTTGCTGGCATGTGTGGGGCCCAGCGGGTGCCTTACCTCCCTTGGGCTGGGCCAGCTGGTGCCCAGCCAGTGGTCGCCCTGCACTGTCGCTGCCGCAGCCGCCCAGGAGCACCTGAGCCTGCCTGCCGCCCCCCCGAATGGGTGGCAGTGAAAGTAAGGCTAGCGGGGCAGTGGCGGGCGCAGGGAAGGTTTTTGGCGCGTGTGGGGCCCAGCGGGTTTTTTACCTCCCTTGGACTGGGCCAGCTGGTGGCCCAGCCTGTGGTCGCCCTGCGCCGTCGCCGCCACCCAGGAGCGCCTGGGCCTGCCCGCTGCCGCCCCAAATGTGTGGCAGCGAAGGTAAGGCTAGCGGGGCAGCGGCGGGCGCAGGGAGGGTTTTTGGCGCGCGTGGGGCCCGGCAGGTGTCTTACCTCCCTTGGGCTGCGCCAGCTGGTGGCCCAGCCCGTAGTCACCCTGTGCCGTCACCACCGTGGCCGCCCAGGAGCACCTGGGCCTGTCTGCCACCATCCCGAATGGGCGGCGGCCTACGCCTTGGCTGGCGCAGGGGGTAGCACCACGCATGTGCGGCGCTTGACAGGTCGGGGTTGCGGCCTGAAAAAGGTTGAGAACCATTGCTCTATGGTATACTTGATGGTAATGGGTTAGTCCTATTCTGTCCCAAAAGTCATATCCTGCTTCCCTGGTGATGGGCTAATGACTCTTAAGAGTTTCTTTGTCTTCTTGAGTTCCTTGGCTCCAACCTTCCTGATGGTCTTATATCTGCATTTGTATAGGGCTGGCTCTTGCTTGGGGCAGAGATTTGAGGCCAGAGAGATTTAGTTTCTGCTTTTCAAAAAATGCTTTTAAAAATCCTTTTGAGGAAAAATATATCTTCCTGCCCTTTTAATATTTTCTTCTCTGGGCTAACTTCCCTCACTTCTGTCCTCTTCCAACTGCAGCAGGTCAGGTAAACCCAATGGAAGATTCCTACACACACTGTTAAATGCTGATGCTTCTCCTGCCAATGCCACAGATGGGATCACTGGTGGGTTTTGAAGACATTAACAGGTTGTTTATCCCTATAGAGCTGCCCTCTATTTTTTCCTGACTAGGGACTGGGGTTCCTGGACTCATGCCCAGACTCAGGACTGTGATTCTAGGGAGTGTCCTAATTTGGGTATTTCCAAGCAACCATTCTATGTCTCTTTGAGATGGGCGCTTCACAGTGCAGCGCTGACTCAGAGGCAATATTGGGACATATAGCCTATCAGACTCAGACCTCTGTTTCAAACCTAAAAGTTCTCAGAAGAAGGTGCTGAGAATCAACTACACTTCTCTGTTACTTCTTTCATTTGACTTTGGGAAGATTCTTGGGAAATGGTACAAGGATATATGAGTAGCAACCTCAAAGGTGATGAGGCAACCACAGGAAGGCAAGAGAACTTTGATTCTCCCAACCAACTCCTCTCCTAAGTCTACAGATGTTGCCAGAAGAGAGTTCTCAAGCTGCTCTTTTTCTCCTTAAGTATATGATCAGGGAATGGTGGGGAGGGGACCTTATTTCTGCTTGACCTGGTTGTGGGTTGACCATGAGCTAGAGTCAGAATAACTAGAGCAGCCTCTTAATGAAGCCCTGGGGGGGAATGATGGCTTCCTTCTTCAAACTATAAATCCGTGTTTCCTTCAAACTGACTTTTTTGCTAGTTGATGGTGAATAGCAGTCCTAAGATCAACACTTACTAAGACTTCATCAGACTCTTGCTGGATGGCTCTCAGCCACTCTGCTGACAGACTGAGATAACCCTTGGAGCCAGAAACTGGATTGAGACATTGGGGCTCCCTCCTTGGCCAAGCATGGAGTGCTGTTGCTTAATCTTACTTCATCTGTCTCTCTCTGTCAGCTACTGAGCCTGATTTACTGTATAACAGGCCATCTCTCCTCCTGTTTCTACATCTGCATTATAAGAGCAGGAAGAAACTTTGTAAACCTGGATTCCACAGCCTCTGATCCCATTTCCTCCAAGGAGCTGGGAATAGAGCAGGAGTGCATTTTTTAAAAAACAGTAATATATGCACATACATCAGTAAAGGTTCTCCTGCTTGAGCAGGGGGCTGAATTAGAAGACCCCCAAGGTCCCTTCCAGCTCTATTCTATTCTATTCTATTCTATTCTATTCTATTCTATTCTATTCTATTCTATTCTATTCTATTCTATTCTATTCTATTCTATTCTATTCTATTCTATATTCTATTCTATTCTATTCTATTCTATTCTATTCTATTCTATTCTATATTCTATTCTATTCTATTCTATTCTATTCTATTCTGTTCTATATTCTATTCTATTCTATTCTATTCTATTCTATTCTATTCTATTCTATTCTATTCTATTCTATTCTATATTCTATTCTATTCTATTCTATTCTATTCTATTCTATTCTATTCTATTCTATTCTATTCCTGCACATATACATAAACCCCAAGAAATGTCATTCTGTTGCTGGGAAGGGGAGTTTGCAGCAGAATGGAAATGTTTCGTTTGAATTGCCTAATTTATTGTGTTAAGTACAATTGCAGATTTTGAAAGAAATGAAATTTTAGTAGGAACATGGTGTAGATAGGAATTGGAGATGTGTAACCACTAGCCATTAAGAAGATTTTACTGTAACTGTGAGGACTAGGAACCTGATTAAAGGAGGTAAAGTATAGTTTCTCAAACTTTCATTTAGGATTCCAAATTCTATCATGATATATTTGTAAATGGTGAATGATAGTAACTGGGTAATGTACTTAAACCACTATAAATTATTTTCCTCCAACATAAAGTAAAAGCCAGTTTGGTGCAGCAGTTAAGGTATCAGGATAGAAACAGGAAGAATGTGAGTTCTCTGGCACAAAGAGACAGTCCCTCTCTCTGAGCCCCAGGAAGAAGATGTGTCAACGCTGCTAACATTGGATGTTTTTGCTTTGACAACATATGGAGATGCAACCATTTTCCTTCTTATGTTTTACTCTTAGAATTAGAGTTAGAATTAGATGATACTGGGGGGGGGAGGAGGAAGAATGTGCATGGGAGTTTAATAAACATAACAATACTGTAACTAGTGTGAGAACCAAGGTTATTGAAATAAGAGATGATAAGAATTGGAGGGCTGGAGAACTGGAGGGAAAGCCTGCATTTCAAACTAATTGCAGAATGTGATTTATGACTGTAAATTAGAGGAGGGAATTGTGCTTTGATACTATGTGCTCAGGGGAGGGAAATTCAGATTTTGGCTTTGGCTATGTAAGTGCCGAGGCTATGCTTCTCGAATAAAGATTCTTTAAGGTAAACAATGCCTCGAAGTTCTTTGAAGAATTTCATCTGTCAGAACCATGACAAGGTGAGGGCAAGCCACTTACGAAAAACCTTGCCAAGAAAACTGCAGGGCCCTGTCCTCCAGACAGTCTCCAGGAGTCAATGCTTACTTAAAGACACACCAAAATGAAAAACCAAAATTGTTGAGTATCCATTCTCTTTTCCCATTTTCACTGGACATGAGTTTAAATCCAGAATTTCAAGCTTTGTTTTATACAGCCACAACCGAGCCCAATGTTTTTGGCGCTAAGCGAAGCGGTTGTTCACTGAGCTTTTGCCCCATTTTGCGACCTTTCTTGCCACAGTTGTTAAGTGAATCACTGAAGTGGTCAAGTTAGTAACACAGTTGTTAAGTGCATCTGGGGTCCCGATTGATTTGCTTGTCAGATCACAAGACCCCTGTTCACTGCTACTGTCATAAATACAAGCCAGTTGCCAAGCATCCAAATTTTGATCACATGACCATTAACAACCATTGATGCTGCCATGGTTGTAAGTGTGAAAAATGACTGTGTCACTTTTTTGAGTGCCGCTGTAATTTTGAATCGTCACTAAATGAAGCGTTGTAAGTCAAGGACTGCCTGTAATTGAATCGCAATTTAACAAAATAATCTAGTAAGATTGCCTCTTCTTTCTACTCACTTTTAGTGATTTTTTTACCTGTTTTCTAGCTCACAAAATTACACACATTTTGATACTTATGCCTTCAAGAGGCATTTTGCTTTATAGAAATCAGGGGTGATTTTTCTTCCACGTAGCACTTTTGTGCCTTCTGTAGTGTAGTGTGATATTTTGTAATGGGCTTTTGTGATTTCCTGTTAAGTATAGTGGGTAGAATGCTAGAATTGGCAAAAGAAGGGAAGAGTCTGAACTCTTAGAAATGTGAAACTCAGCTGAGTCTAGTCATAGTCTCCTGACAGCTGCTTCTAAGCACTTTTTTAAAGACAAATACTGAGAAGAAGGAAAATTATTTATCCAACTTGTGATTCTTGGAGAAACAGTGAGATGCAAAAAACTGTAAAATATACATACAGGGATGAACAGGTAGTCCTCGACTTATGATTACAATTGAGCCCAAAATTTTTGTTGTTAAGTGAGACATTTGTTAAGTCAGTTTTGCCCCATTTTATGACTTTTCTTGCCACAGTTGTTAAGTGAATCACTGCAGTTGATTAGTTAGTAACCCGGTTGTTAAGTGTATCTGGCCTCCCCCATTGACTTTGCTTGTCAGAAGGTCGCAAAAGGGGATCACGTGACCCTGGTTTACAGCAACGGTCATAAATATGGACCAGTTGCCAAGCATCTGAATATTGATCATGTGATCATAGGGATGGCTGCAAAGGTCGTAACTGCGGAAAAACAGTCCTAAGCCCCCCCTTTTTTTTCAGGGCTGTTGTAACTTTGAACGGTCACTAAACAGACTGTTGTTAGGTTGAGGACTATCTGTATAAAAGTCATAGGATCATTGCTCTGTTTCAAAGGTATCTAAGTAAAATAGGACAAAGTAATGAACATCTTTTATTCAGATGTAAAAAAGAAGTCACAAATCAATGCCTTAGTTTTGGAACTTTTCAAGATTTTACTTCTGTGAACACCTCAGACTTTTTAACAGGCGGCTCCAATATGCTTAGCCTTTCTGTTTCAACTTAACATCTACCCTGGAGAATTCAAAAGAATGTACTCATTGTTTTCTGTTCATTGGTCCTCAGATAATAAGCTATTACCATGTGGGAATCTGAGATGGCCACCTTTGTGACAAACAGCTCATCAAAATAAAGCCTCTTTGCTGATGACTTCCTAGGTACAGCCTCTTTGTTTTCTTGACAACAGAATGGGGGGGTGGGGGGAGGAGAGGAACTGTCTTTTGCTATCTTCTGGGCTGATCTAACATGAAGTGAGGGGTACTAGGTGTGATAAATTAGCACAATTTGCAGGGGAACAGTTTCCCTGATTGGGCGCTATGCAAAGTATGCTTAGTGGAGCATTTGAGTTGCCTTCAAAACAAGAAAAGCTTCTCCAGCAGATTCCCAAGGAACAGACCTCTCTTAAAGAGATAGTACTGACTGCTGGATTCTTCCCTCCTTCCTTTCATCTTGCCAGTTGGCAACTTGTCCAGGGCTTAAATCAGTTACTCCAAGTCTCAATTTCATTCCCCTGAATGTGCTACAATTTCCAACTCCTGACTGTCCATAGAGACTGTCTATCCAGCCAAGCTGGTCCTCAATCAAGTCCCCTCCTTATCTTTCCACTCTCCCCCCTCCCCCCCATGCCTGTTATTCCAAATATATCTTATCGGTTATAAGAATCCAGTTTGGCCCCTGGTGATTAAATAGCTGCAGCCCTATTGCTTCTTTAAACTAACTGAAGTCAAGATTTGGCTGGGTTCTTTCTTTGTATCCTTCGGTTTGTATGATTTATGCCTTTGCTTCATTCTGACGTGGAGCCCAAGCCCCTTTGTTTTGTCACAGTTCAGCCAGCATGTCCAAATGGAGAGGAAGAGGGGCTGAAAAAGATTTGGCACCTGATTTCACACATCTTTTTTTGGGGTGGGGGGAATGCTCCATAGTGATTTATGTTTTGGAGTCAGGATGTCTTCAAGCATCCTCACTGGGGTGGTAGCAAATATCCCTGTGACTCCAATTCACATTCCATTTCGGTGACACCAAATGGATGTCCAAATCCAGCCCGATGACCAGATGGCAGCAAAGGCAGACAGAAAATCCTAACTCTGCTGCCATCTAGTGATCATCCTTTGCAGGCCAGATTTGATAGCCCTAGCCCAGAGGTAGGCAACCTTGGCTCTTTTGTGACTCTTTATGACTTTTATGGCTGGCTCAGGAATTCTGGGAGTTGAAGTCCACGAGTCATAAAAGAGCCAAGGTTGCCTACCCCTGCCCTAGCCCTAGGACTGTTGTTCTTGTTGCAGAATAATTAGTATGATACCATACTACAGTATACCTTCCTCTACATCAGGGGTCCCCAACCCCTGGTCCGTGGACCGGTATCGGGCTGTGGCGTGCCAGCAACCGGGCTGCACAAACAAGCAAAGCCCCATCCGTGGGATGCAGGCAGCATACGAAACCACACACCCCTCTGGTCCGCAGAAAAACCTCTCACCAAGTAACCGGTCCCTGGTGCCCAAAAGGTTGGGGACCTCTGCTGTACATAATTAAGAATATGTGTCCTTTCTTTTCCTCCTAGTATTAACCTTTAAAGTGAAAACAGGCAAAAAGTAGATTAAGATCTATTGAAGATTTCAGGGTGATTTAAAGCCAGCGTGCATGCATTTCTGTCTCCTCATTGTTTCACAACTGCAACAAAACAATCCAAAATTAACTGCACGACAAAACGCATAGAAGGATAATGAAGCTTAATAGGAGCCCAGCTCTATATTTCCTAAATTCTCAGGATTCTAGGCTTGTTTTTTTGTTTTCGTTTTAAACAGACTAACTTCTTAGCCTGCAAATGTGAGCTGCAAAAATCCAAATAACCACCAGATGGAAACAAAGATTTATTTTGTATCTCTTTGCTATTATTCAATGGGGCTTCCAGTTTTGCAGCCCTGAACTGGTAAGCTACACTTTTTAAAGCAAACCACCTCCTGGTAGACCAAGCAGTACGCTTTCCCACAATTAATTAGTCCTTGTGTTTACCTATTTTAGGGGTTAAAATAATTTCACATGGTGGGAAACACACACTGCTCATTTGGAGTTATTATGGGTCAAGATCGCTTTGGGAGGGAAACAAAAGATGCTGGAGGATTATCGCTCCAATGAACAATTTGTGATGGACTGGAAACATTGGATAGACTATATCCAAGAGAGACACCAATCAAACAGAATGCAGCTGGCGTTCAGCTAGGGCTCGACGGGAGGAGGGAAGAAGGGTTAACAAATCAAAGGTTTACAAAAACTAACACCCAATGTTGAATGTATATGTTCTATAACTAATACCTCTTAACATAACCTTATGACTAATGATGTTTGCTTTAATATGGCTAAAATAGACTGAATTTCTACCTCAGGATATGAAACTCTCACCCCAGGACCTCTGGTTAGGGACTATAAAAGATTGCACTAGTAATGGGATGAAATCGAGTCAGAAGCGCAAACATACAATAGGCGATAGACTAGAAACAGTAGATAGACCATATATAAGAGAAACAGTAGATAGACCATATATAAGAGAAACACCAATCCAACAAAATGTATTCGGATTATACTTGAAGATGCAAGGGAGGAGGGTAGAACGTTTACTAAAACAGATGTTTACAAAGATTAATACCTAATGTTGTATGCTATGTTCTAGGAGGGTTGTTTAGCAATAAGATCTTATGTTTCATGTTGACCACATTAATTTCGAAACAGATAGAAGAAACGCCAATCAAATAAAATGTAACAGGAGTATAGTTGAGACTAGACGCGAGGGGTGGGGGGGGGAAAAAGGCTTACTAATTCAGACTTTTTCAAAGACGAATACTTAGTATTGTATACCAGGTATCATGTTGATTGCTGCATAATATGTTTTTATGTCCAATGCTGATTGTTTTAATAAAAGAATTTAAAAAAAAAAAAAAAGATGCTGGAGGATTACACAGCCCTAGTTTATACATAAGCAGCGTGGATGACCTCAGCTAACTGTATTTATATAGTAAAATATGGTAAGCCAATTATGGATTTGCATAATCATACACTATGATAACTTATTGCAATAAGAGAACCTAGCCAAGGTCCAGACAGAGTATTACTTATTCTGATTGGAAGGAAAGGGAAGGAAAAAAAATGGGTTGTTTTTTTCCCCTCTCTTTCTCTCTTTCTCATCAGTTCCTTGCTGAGAAACAATTGTCTCTCATTTCCGGTGTGAATTGGTGACATTTGTGGTGGGCAAAAGAGCTTTGAAGTTGAACAGATGGAAGGAAGGGAGTGCTGATCCTCACCAAAGTGAGCACGATTTCTTGGTTTGAAATGTTCTCCAGCCCACCTACGAACAGGAGGCAGAGGATCCTGTCTTTTTAGTACTTCTGCAGCTGGAGGCTGCTGGCTTTTATAAGCAGGCAAGGCTGTTTGCATTCTGCAGTTCTGCAGAGTTGTTTGGTGTGGACTTTGGATGCCTGGAAATTTCCCTCCCTAGAAAATACAATGTGGTCTTAAGGTTAAAATGTGAAAACTGCATTAATTGGACACCCTTCAACATCTACATGCCATAATATGTATCACAGTCATGGCTAGAGCCGGGAACCCTCTTCCAGGCATAGTTAAAATAAAATAAAAAACAGAAGAGAACTTTTTCCTTTGGTCAGACAGTATTTGTCTCTCCATCAACCATAATAAATCAATAGCTATAGTCTGGATGAAACCTTTGAAATGATATTCTTTGTCCTACAAAGTTATATACAAATAAATCATTCAAGGTCAAAAAGGGAATGATTTATTTTTAAAAGTTATGGTAGCAGTTTAGCTGAAACTAAACTCAGAAACTTATCACAGCGATACAATTAGAAGTGAGGGAAACTATATAATGTTTAATTATTGATTAACTAGCTACAGATTTCAGCTGTATTCAGATATGATTAATTAACCCGTATCTGGATTTGCATAATACATGATAAAGTAATCAATCAGATTGGGTTCATACAACATGATAAATTATTAAAAACCTAACCAAAATGAATGCTAACCTAACCTAGCATGTTCCACAACTGTGTTTAGATTAAATATATGAGTTCAATATGTTGCACGCACACAACTATAAAGCTGTTTGATTAATAAAAGGAATTTCTCTCCTTTGAAGCCGCTATGGTTTTTAGTTACCATAACTCAAAAGGAAAACAGAAAATCATTAAAGATGTTATGACTTCTAAAAAAGAAATTCTAACTTTTGTTGATTAAATCTCCTTCTTACTTGATGCTATAATGAAACATTCATTATATGTAAATGTCCTTAGTTGTCCCTATATACAAAAATAAATGTTTTGTTGTTGTTAGTTGCAAAGTCGTGTCCGACCCATCACGACCCCATGGACAACGTTCCTCCAGGCCTTCCTGTCCTCCACCATCTTCTGGAGTCCATTTAAGCTCATGCCTGCTGCTTCAGTGACTCCATCCAGCCACCTCATTCTCTGTCATCCCCTTCTTCTGTTGCCCTCAATCTTTCCCAGCATTAGGCTCTTCTCCAGTGAGTCCTTCCTTCTCACTAGGTGGTCAAAGTACTTGAGTTTCAACTTCAGGATCTGGCCTTCTAAAGAGCAGTCAGGGTTGATCGCCTCTAGGACTGACCGTTTTGATCACCTTGTAGTCCAGGGGACTCGCAGGAGTCTTCTCCAGCACCATAGTTCAAAGGCCTCAATTCTTTGGCGCTCAGCCTTTCTTATGGTCCAACTTTCACAGCCATACATTGCAACTGGGAAAACCATGGCCTTGACTATACAAAACATTTTGGGCAGTCAGGGCTAGAAATGACATTTCTGGCCTTCAGACTGAAAAATGGAAAGGCATCTTAACCTGCAAAACTTTTAAGAGTCTTACATGCCCTTATTTGACAGAAAAACCTATTGAATTTAGAGGGGCTTGTTTGTTTGTTTGTTTGTTTGTTTGTCTGTCTGTCTGTCTGTCTGTCTATCTATCTATCATCTATCTACCTACCTACCTACCTACCTATCTATTAAATTTATTTGCCATCTTCTAATGAAACAACTCTAGACAGTTTTTTTCTGAGTAAACATGGATAGGCCTGCAGTGTAAATGGGCAAGTGAGGAATAAAATCTAAAGGACAAGGGAGAACGTACTGCAAACCAAGACCTTAATAATGGTTCAGATAATGTGAACAGAGAATTAGGCAAATCTGAAGGAAAGGCTTCCTTGACAAAAAAAGAAAAGGGGTGGGGTGGAGGTAAAGATTGCTCTAAAGATAGTCCCTGGCATGGGAGAAGGTTTAGTACCATATTAGCTAGCAGTGATGTTTGGGCAACAATAAAAGGCACTGAAGAGGGTGCTTTTTAAATGGGAGAACCAGAAGGTGTTCTACTTCATCAAATTATTCTGCTTTCAGAAAGATTGCTCCTGCAGCTACCTTGGAACTCACAGGTTTAATTGCTCTTCTAATAAATATTCTTAAAAGCATCCTGTCTCCAAGAAACAATTAGAAACACTTCTTGGAAACATGGGATGGTAGCTATTCACACAGAGCCATGAAATCTGCCATAGACCTGTGGGTGTTTTAAGTATCTTCAGACTAACTAGACACTCAGAGTATAAAATTCCTCCCTTCACTACATTTAATGAGTCAGTTCAGTCTAGAGCAGGGGTGTCAAACTGCCGGCCCATAGGCCAGATGGGTCATGCCAAAACTGCGCCCACCCCATTGTCGGCAATGGGAAAAAAGTTGTGATACATCACGACACATCACGTGATGTCACGAGTTTGACACCCGTGGTCTAGAGCAGGGGTCTTCAAACTTGGCCTTTTTATGACTTGTGCATTTCAACTCCCAGAATCCCTCAGCCAGGCACGCTGGCTGAGGAATTCTGGGAGTTGAAGTCCGCAAGTCATAAAAGGGCCAAGTTTGAAGACCCCTGGTCTAGAGATTCAGGTGCTGGTTTAAAAACCAGGAGACTGTGAGTTCTAGGCCACTCTTAGGCACAAAAGGCCAGCTGGATGACTGGGGCAGTTGTTCTCTCTTAGCCCAGCCCACTTCACAGGGTTATGGTTGTTGTGGGGAAAATAGGAGGAGAAAGGAGGTATGTTTGCCACCTTGGGTTGATTTAAATAAATATATAGGATAAAAATCAAACAACAACAACAGCAACAACCTTCAGTGAGACACTACCTTGATGTGGTTGTGGAACCATAAAATAGAGGAAGTCATAGAAAATGAAGAAGCTAAAAAGCTCTGGGACTTTAGAATTCAAACAGACAGGCACCTGCCACATAACATCCCAAACTTAACAATTGTCGATAAGAATAACAAAAAAAAGTCTGGATGGTGGATGTGGCAGTACCTCTAGATGGCAAAAGAGAAGAGAAAGAACTGAAGATCACAACATGCAAAGGTCTGCAAATAGAAATAGAAAAACAGTGGTAGAAGCAAGCAAAGGTAATGTCAATAGTAATAGGTGCCTTGGGTACAATCCCAAAACAACTGGAGCATCACTTGAACACCATCAGCATTGACAAATTCATCATAAGTCAATTGCAAAAAGCAGCTTTACTTGGAACTGCTCCCATCCTGCGTGCAATATCTGTAACACCATCAATCATTCACATCTGCCTATCCCAGGTCCTTGGAAAGGGCTCAATAGGTAGACACAAATGCCAAATCCAGCCTGAACACCTGGCTGATTGTGTGATGAACCATAATACCGGAGAGCATGGGGAATCCATAGAATTCAAAATAAGTAAACACGTTCCCTGAGATCCACTTCAGGGGTTGGTTTTTACAATGCTGAGTCAAGCTATAGATCAAGAACGAAGACCTAAATGTGAAAGCTAAGTCCATATGTGTGACCATAATATCTTTGTTATACTATAATTAGCTGGATCATCATATAATGCCGAGCAATAAAGCACAGCTTACAAATCATAACAGCTGATTACATAACCCTGTTAAGCCCCCACCCCACCCCCTCGCTAAAAAAACCCACTATGCCTTAGCACAGTAAGCAAACTCAGACAAGGATCATTTATAATGATGACAACCTGATTCCAAGCTCTGGAATCCAGTTTAGGAGATCCATCAGATTTTAATTGATGGTTGTCAACTTTTGAAATACCATGTTGCAGCTAGATCTCTGGATGGAATTTGAGGGAGCAAAACGATGGCTTCATGGAAGATGTCCCAAAGGTGCTTTTTCCAAGAGGCAACTGGACTATCTTGTTTTTTCTTTGAAGATGTTTCACTTCTCATCCAAGAAGCTTCTTCAGCTCTGACTAGATGGTGGGGGAATGGAAGGATTTATATTCCTTGCAGACAGCTGGTCATTTGCATTCTTTTAGAGAGTCGTTGAGGCCCCCTGGAGGTCTTTCATTGAGAAGTTGGAGCTGTGCATTCTGCAGGATGTTTTCTGCCCTGGGTCTCTTTAGTGTTGGACACAGGCACAGGCGGTTGGGGATGTGTCCGTGTTGTCTGCATCTCAAACTGAAGCGCAAATGTAGTCTGCAATTTTTCTGGAAATCCGTTCATACCATTCCAACGGTGTCCATCCCAAAGTGAAGATATGCCAAGAGTTATAGAGAGTAGGAGAGCACAATATTTTGAGGGCAAATGGATCCACTTGAAATTTTTTGGAGAGTGGAGAGTTTCTAAGCAGGGGTAGGGAACCACATCATAGGTGAAAAGTGCTTTTACCAGGGAGCTTTGTTTTTAGGCTTTTTCAAGACTCACATCTGCTTTCCAGGGTTTTCCTCTGCTTTCTGTCTCAGAATGAGAGAAACTGTGTTGTCAGTTTTAAGCAAAAGGTCAGAGGAGTCTCCAAAGGCCACAAAGAGGCAATTTGAGGGCCACATAAAGATCCTGGGATTGTCCACAGTTTATGTCAATCTATTGCTCACCTCCAAGCCCTGACAACAAAGTAACATAATCATGTCTTTTGCTTATTTATTGAAAAAAACAAACCCTACAACATCTCAAACTAAAAAAGAATAGCCCAATTCAAATATCTATGTTTTCAATAAGGCTACGTATTTGAGGCTTTAATGTAAAATTAAAATACAGCTATACTCTGGATTGTAATTATTATGATGATAGATAGTAATTTTGTGTATATGCATGTGCGTTTATATAATATGTTTTTTTAGATTTTTGGGGGGGGGATAAACTCAGGACATTAGGAATGTTGTAAGATTTTGTGTGTATGTCTGTATAATACAGTTTTTAGATTTTTTTGTATATTCATAATATTAGGAATGTTGTAAAAGAACAGTCAAGCTTTGAAAAATTGAAGAGGAGAGATGTTAAGGATTTTAAGCCTTGGGAATATTGTGGGGTGGTCCCTGAAAAATCAATTTTCAGGATTATAGTAAATAACTTTTATTTTATTTTTCATTTGTTAAGATTTATATCCTGTTTTTCTTTGTGTACATACACACACACATTTTTTTAACCTTGTGTGTTTTTTTTAACTTTCAAAACTATTAATTCTTTGTATTCTACCCTCTCTATGCTGGTCCATGACCATAATAAAGATTTGATTGATTGGATTGCAATTATATGGCTGTTGAATTTTGGCAGCCCAGCTCTGTCATGCTGTAATGGTTAAGGTTTTGAAGTAAAACCACCCAAGTTCTTATCTTAGACTAACCACTTCCAAGCCTGTTTGTTTGTGTATTTAGTCTATTTACATGGCCACCCATCCACCAAAGGGACTGTTTGTTGATAAAATAGGAGGAGGATGCTACAGTATATACAGAATATTGAGCTCTCAAAAGAAAAACAGGTTATAAATCTTAACAAATGAAAAAATAAAATAAAATAAAAGTTATTTACTATAATCCTGAAATTTGATTTTAAAGGACCACCCCACAACATCCCCAAGGCATAAAAATCCTTAACATTCCCCCCCCCTTGCCCACACCATTCTCCAAAGATTGACTGTTGTTTTACCACATTCCTAAATGTCATCAGTTTACAGGCTTGGAGCATACCGGAAACACAATTCCTTTTTCTAAAGAAAAGCCTATTAGGTTTGATTCTCAATCAACAACCAGTCTGAGCACTTACTAAAACTGTTAAAAAAAAGAAAAAAAAGAGGGAACCTCAAACTGGGCAAAGCTGCCACATCCAGATGCGTGGACGAGCTACCTGCCACTTGTTCAGTGCGTGGAGGCAGGCTCTGTTCTTGCTGCCAATGGATGGCCACTTTTACCTGCCTCTCTAGTGTCTTTAATGCTGTGTGGAAGAGACATAAGGCAAAAGAGTCTGAGAAGTAGGGGGGAAGAAAGCTCAGGGCTCTCTGGAGCCTTACCAAGCGCACTTCCTGGGCGCACCTTCTTCAGAATGTACATCAGAGCTTCGCTGTCCCAGTACATCCAACATTTGGCTTCCGTTCCCATGGGGTTCCCCAGGGACGCAGGATTTATAGCTCCCAGCTGGGGAGCATATGCTGACTGCTTGATTGCTTGCATATTTCTTCTTCCTCTGGAGGGATCTCATTAATTAACTCTCTTTTTTTTCCATTTTGCTATTTCCTTGGTTCAGGGAAGGAGACTTTCTGATAGGCTGGGAGAGAAAATCTGGGTTAATCCCCCAAAATATATGGGTCAGGCATCCCACTAAATCTTTATAATTTAGCACTCCGTCCTGGATTTTCCAGTGTAGGGATCGCATTAAGCAATCCTATGGGACTTCTGGTCATGCACAGAACAACTTCTCCACTGATATAAAGAGTGTTTGAAGAAACCAAACAGGGGCAGCAAGGGAGAGAGACCCCACAAGCTTTACCGGGCACATAAAAAAAGATTACTTTGGTGTGATCCTATCAATCTTCAGTCACTGCTGTTCATGCTCATGCTAAGGGAGGCAGCACTGCACATCTGAACATCTGGATTTTGACAAATCGCAAGCAGTAGGCCTTTTGTAAAAGGCTGTTAGTACAGGTAGTTCTCGACTTACAGCACTTCATTTAGTGACCGTTCGAACTGACAACGGCATTGAAAAAAGTGACGTATGACCATTTTTCACACCGATGACCGCTGCGGCATCCCCCCACGGTCACGTGATCAAAATTCAGATGCTTGGCAACTGACTCACATTTATGAAGGTGTCCTGGGGTCAGGTGATCCCCTTTTGCGACCTTCTGACAAGCAAAGTCAATGGAGCAGCCAGAGTCACTTTACAATTGTGTTACTAACTTAACAACGGAAGTGATTCACTTAACACCCGTGGCAAGAAAGGTCGTAAAATGGGGCAAAATTCATTTAACAACTGTCTCACTTATCAGCAGGAATTTTGGGCTCAATTGTGTTGATAGGTCTAGGACAGCGGTTCTCAACCTATGGGTCGCGACCCCATTTGGGGTCAAACGACCATTTCACGGGGGTCGCCAAGCACCGCAGCCCGCCATTTTTTTTTTTTGGTCGGGCATTTTTTGGGGGGGTTGGCCATTTTTTCCCCTATCGTGATGCGGGCCATCGCGCCACGCATGCGCGATGCGCCCTGTCGCACCGTGCATGTGCGGTGTGGGCCCGCCATTTTTTTTGCGCGATGCGGGCCGGGGTTGTGCCGCGCTTGCACGGCGCGGGCCGGGGTCGAGCCCCAGAAAAGGTTGAGAACTGCTGGTCTAAGACTACCTTTCCTGCAATGCATATTTGTTTGTACCAATTCTGTCCAGCCGGAATGTAGGGGGTTTTCCTCCTATTTTTCTTACAACCATAACTCTGTGAAGTAGGTTGGACAGAATGTGTGAGAGTACGCCAAGTCCCCCAAGCCGCTTCTGTGGCTGAGGGTAAACAAGGACCTGGGTCTTCTCAATCCTACTTCAATGTCCCCAGATTTTCTTCCAGCAGAACCTGCTATTGCTTCCAGATTGGTTTTGAGGATTATTATTTGAGCTACTGCAGATGTGATTACCTCCCACAGACCCATTCTAGAAGCACCTTCTTGGCACAATGTATTTTAACCATTATCATGCACACAACGTGCCCCTTAAAGTCTTAAAATGGGGCTACAAACATTAGTCCTTAAAATGGCTGAAATGGAAGAGGCTCAGAAGATGCTTCTTGCCTTGACACCGCTTTGCCTAGAGTAGACCAGGGGTAGGCAAGCTTGGCTCTTTTATGACTTGTGGACTTCAACTCCCAGAGTTCCACAAGTCATAAAAGAGCCAAGCTTGCCTACCCCTGGCCTAGGCCTAATCTCTGTTCCTCACACTGATCTCCATGCAATGAATGTTGGTGGCAGAAGGACTGAGTGATGGCCTTTTTATCTTAGAGTTTGGGTGTTATGATTCCGGCTATTGAAACACTTCGAAGAACTTCCAGGCATTGATTTTCCTAAAAGTTGTTTATTGTTACAAAATGTCAGCACAGGCATAACGGAGGTATGCCAAGATCTAAATTCTCTTCCCCTGAGCAATTAAATTATCAGCATGTTCCCTACCCAAATTAGCTGTCATATATTACGTTATCCAATTAGTATGAAGGTCAAAGGTTTCCTTCCTCTCTCTTTCCCTTCCCTGCTCTGCATTAACTCTAAAAATACCAGACAGTTCTGCATATTGTCAAAGCAAGAATATACAGTATTTGCAGTGCTGACATTGGGATCTTCCCGTACTTTCTTATTTACTGGGCTATTGACATCAGTGGACAAAAATAGTGGGTGGAAAATAAGGGCCAATCTTGGCTTTGGAAGCTTAGCACATTGAGACTTGATGAGTTTTTAGACTGGAAACCACAAAGGAATGAATATCTGAGCCGTTTCTCCTTGGGGATCCGCTGTGTGCAGGGTAACAAAAGAGGTTTGGGGGGGGGAAGGTCAATCAATCAATTTCAACTTCTGAGATCTTTTTTTCGGGGGGGGGGCTACTCTGGGGTGTTGAAAAAGCATCCTGAAGAGGACAATGCAAACCATTTCCATACTGTTGCCAACTACTTGACATGTGTCTGAAGTCAAGAAGACACAAGCACAACTTGAAGAAGACTTTGCCTTAGATTGAACTAAGAAGAAATATGATCCTTGAAGAGAAAGAGAACAGTGTTAGTAAAGAGTGGGGTTTGCTCTCAGTTTATATTCCAGTGGCTTCCCCTGTCTCTGTCAGTGGGAGTGGTCTTGGGAGTCTCTTTGGTTGGGCTGTTTACTGTTAGCTTGTTTGGCAGTTCCTTGATTGGGGTATTGTTTACTTCTTGACTGTTGAACTGATGTTGATAGCTATTGGGGAGGTGTTTTGGTCTTTTTCTTCTCTTTTTGGCTTGTTGATTGTCTCTTTTGCACAATACCTAGACGTTGTTTATGTCTATGTGTCTATTGATGGCCAATTTGTCAGAGTGCCAGGCTTCCAGAAATTCTCTAGCAATTTTGGATTTGGCTTGGTCTAGGATGGTCACAGTTTCCCAGTTGAAACTCTGGTTAAGCCTGTCCATAGGTTGTGAAATTAAAGAATTTTCATTATGTCTTCTGACTGCTAGTTGGTGTTTATGGATGTGTTCTACCATGTTTTCCCGAAAGTAAGACTTTCTTTTGGGCTCTGAAGTAAGCATTAGGATTTACTTTTGGGGAGGGCTTACTTTTTGACGGTACCAGTGGGCCGTGAGCATGTAGGGGTGGGGTGGGGCCTGTGCATGGGGTGGAGAAGCAACACGGCAGTGAGAGAGTGGCAGATCAGGTATGGTACTGGTGCGGGCAGGGCGCATGCCCTTCCTATGCCAAGCCAGTCCCTGCAGCCCTGGGGTGGCCATGCTGGGCAGCAGCAGAAGGGTGCTGAGATGGGGGCAGCCAGGCCAACCAAAGCAACAGGTAGAGCACCAGAGGCTCTGGGAGGGAGGGTGGTGAAGTGGGCAGGTGTCCTGCCAGCAGCATCCATGCCAGCTGCCCCTTTCTCATGGAGCTTGAGAGCTTGCTATACCACCGCCCAGATGCCCTCGCTTCCCCCAGGAATTGCATTTCTTTCCTTACCTGACTTCCAGCCACATCCTGTTTCTCCTTCACGATCTGCTGCCACTGCATGCAGGGAAAGAAAAGAAGGGGTTTTTTTGGGGGGGGGAAAGGTCAATCAATCAATTTCAACTTCTTGCAACAAAAAAGATCTTGCGAAGTTGAAATTGATTAATTGACCTTTCCCCACCCCAAACTTCTTTGTTTCCCTGCACATGGTGGATTGCGAAGGAGAAATGGCAAGGGGCTGGAAGTCAGGTAAGGAAACAAATGCCGGTCAAAGACTATTCCAAGACTACTCCCACCAACAATGGCAGGGCAAGCCAATAGAATGTGAATTGAGAGGAAACCCTACTCTTTACTAGCACTGATGATGATGATGTTACCTAGTTTGGGTAATGAAGTGTCTGCAAGAAAACAACCAAGCTCCAAGAGCATCAAGAACCCCTCCTTCTAACCCTGAGGTACAAATATTCTCCTTCAGAGGGAGAACAGCCAATGAACTCTGCTTTCTCCTCTCCTCCATCCCCCCTCAGAATAGAGGAAAGCTGAAATTTATCTCTTTTTTAATGGCATCTTACTTTGATTATTTTTAGGATTTGGATCTTCATCTCATAACTATAGGAACAATAGTTCCCATCACTTGGAACAGAGGGAAAACAAGTCTGATGAGGTGATGGTGTATGGCTATTTGATGTACTCTGCTAAGCAGTGCAGAGAAAAATTCATGTGAAAAATGGGAGCAAGCACTGGGATTATAGACTGGGGATTCCAGCAAAACTGGAAGAAAATTTCCAATTTGATGAAGAGATCAGATCTCAAAACTATTAATATATTTCTGATGTTGAGTTGATCTACTGAAAATATTGCCTTAGTAGGAGATATTATAATTGTTCAAGGTGCTATAGGGCATTGCAACAAACTAGCTTGACTATTCCTCCAGAATTAGCCTAGAATTATGACACTGTCTACTCTGTTTGCTTAGTCCAGGGGTAGGCAACCTTGGCTCTTTTATAACTCATGGACTTCAACTCCCAGAATTCCTGAGCCAGCATGGCTCAGCTTGGAAAGCTCTCCCTTTCCCCTCAGCGTGGCTGGCTCAGGAATTCTGGGAGTTGAAGTCCACGAGTCATAAAAGAGCCAAGGTTGACTACCCCTGTCTTAGTTTGAGACAATGTTCTCTAACTTGGCCTTCTCCAAATATATTGGAATACAACTTCCACTATCCCTCACCCAGGCCACATTGCCTGGGGGCAATGGAACTTGAGTTCAATATATCTGAAAACTTTCCTATCAGGGAAGCCGGAAGGAGCTCAGAAAAGTAATCACTCAAAGAGTGTACGGTTTGTGGTTGTGCAATGAAAGAGGAAATTCCCAAAGGAAAAATCTTCCCTAAAGAACTTCCTAGGGGGTGGGAGTGAGGGAGGAGAGGATCTGAAAGCTTTGTCTAAGCCAAGATATTTATAATGTCATCTGCTGTCCTTGAACATGTAGAGAATGAGCAAGCAGTGAATGGACACCTGGATCGTTTCAATGTCAGAATTCCCAGACCAACCTGACCACTGAGCCCAAAAAAGATCATTTTG
This sequence comes from Bothrops alternatus, assembly GCA_034064705.1. Lineage (NCBI taxonomy): Eukaryota > Metazoa > Chordata > Lepidosauria > Squamata > Viperidae > Bothrops > Bothrops alternatus. Next base: position 6,517,065 of record JARGCV010000080.1, read on the forward strand.
GAAACTTCCGGAACTCTTCATCCAAACAATGGTGTCTGATTTGATTTTTTTTTTATCTTCAGACTTTGGTTTGAGGATGATGCCTTGCTCAGAGTCAAAGCCGACTCTGCTGGGAAACTTCCTGCTATGAAACCATAAAGGGAGGTATCTGCCTTTTCCTTTCATGCAGGATTGAAATGAGTGTTACTCTAACCCAATTTCTTATAATGATCCTAATGCATTATTTCCTAATATGCTATTTATTTATGCTTTCTATGATGCTTATTTATGTTTCCTACACTGGGGATGATTGAGAGAAACTTAGGACTGTGGCAGCGCTTAGTCAAGTTCAGCCAATCTCAGAAGCTAAGCTGGTTGGCCTTCATGGACTGAGACTCATCTGGGAATTCCAGATGATTAGGAAATCCCAAAAATATTCTCCCAAGTAAGAAATTGGCATACCCACTTCCATATCCTGCCAAAACAATTGCATGGTTTTAGTCAACTGGAATCAAGCTGGAGGTTTATTTCCTAGGCATCCCCTGAAGAATGTCATTTCAATGTGGAGATGCACCTCGAGAAGGATTGACTCTTTACACCACTGATAACCTGTTGATTATTAGAGCATTCTGAGTATAAGAACATGCAAAAATTTCCTCATATTTATTAAGTTTTCCCCTTTGAATAAACCTGGTTTCCTTCTTCTCCATTTACCTACTATGAGAATAGGAAGCTCAGAGAAGCTATCTTTCTACAGAATATGTAACTTACTTAATAAACTTTACTTATCCTTAGGGACTTTAACATCTGGGCTTAATTCGAGTCACACCTTGCTAAATATAGTTCCCAATAAATAAAGTGGAGGCTTTCAGCCAAGATTACTTCAGTAGTTTTCCTACAAGTACCGGTAGTACTGTAGGACGTTTTAATGGCAGCTTCTAGTGTCACCTCCCTCTCTGGCATTAATTGAAACAAAATCAAGGCAAAGGGCTTATTCATCCTCCAATTGCCCAAGGAATTGTATGAGCTAAATATTGGCCTGCAATCCACCAAATATATGTCGTGGCCTGCCAACTGTTTGACTATTACTGAATTTTGGTAGGAGGTGGCGTTTTTAGTGCCAGCCAAACTCTGCTTAGTGTGCCAGAAAGTAAGGTAAACTTTTCCTAATGATGTATTTTCCCCCTTTTTGAAAAGAGAGAAAAGAATCTTGAGAGGTGATTTTCTCTAGACAAGCTGAACAACGTATCAACTGCAGTAGGCTGTCCAAATATTGGAGTGAGTTCAAAACTCAACTGATCAAGACCCTTTCCTTAAATTCATATTTGGAAATTAAAAGAAGTAAGAGCTTCACTTAACTATATGGCCCACCAGATAATACGTTTTACAGAAACTTTGCTGATGATGCCAGTGCAATTCTAATAAATCAATGAAGCCAATTATAAAAAAAAACATACTATTTTGAAATGAGGAGATGGTGAATGGGGTACACATGAATCACGCTGTCATCCATAAAGTTGATTCACATATTGTTCTAAAACAGAGTGTGATCTGTTTTCTTTGGCTAAGGCAGATGTGTAAATCAGGCTATTGTGACTTGCAAATTATTATTTAAGGCTCAACATTATATGTGTGTGACTGAAACGTTATGATTTATCTTACAACTTGAGGCTCAGTACTATGTTCAAATTCAGGAGTTCAAAATAAAAGAAAAAAGCTGGTAATTTATATTTTACTGCTTAAGTAAAATCTTAAATTGCAGAATTCATTACAGAGAGGGCGGGGAGAGGGAGAGAAAGATCAGAAACAATTGAAAGGCTCTAAATAGCCCTTGCTGCTGCTTAATAATTTATTTAGAGGCTGTGTTAATTTCTTCCGTTATTTATGCATTACAAAAGAACTAGCTAAGCCCAATCATTTGTGTCATTGTAAGGAAACAAAAACAAATCCTATTTGTGCACATTTTAAAATTAAAAGAGAGAGAAAGAATTTAGGACTTCACACCTCAGCCATTAGAATGCCAATCACAAATACTAATGTTACTGCTATTAGGGGTTCCTAAAACCCAAGACAGAAAGCTTCCCTGGTAGGCATTTTGTTTGATTGAGGTCTAATATAGACCTGACATAGAAATGAGATCCAAATATCAATAGACTCTTCAAACAGCTGGTAAGTGTTCAGTGTTTCATGTGGATTAGGGCATGCAGTGTATTTTAAGCCAAGCAGTTATTAGGGGATACATAATGTGTTTCACCTATGTGCTTAGCAATGGCAATTCTGGTAGTCCCTGTTGTGTCATTAGGTGAAGATCATATTATCATTAAGTGAGGACTTCACTCTACTCCTACCCTGCTTCAATTCCCCCCCCCCAGCCATCTCTCCCCCCCACATCACTGTCCTTTCGGAATGCCTCTTCAGCAGTAAAACGGCCCAATTTTTAAAAACTAGTAAAAGCACCATTTTTAAGCATGAAATTTAACCCCGAATCCCATTCTGAGGTCTGTTTTTACATAGGGGTGAAAAAAAAATTTCACCTCATGAACACAAAAATCCCTGATTCCGGCATCAGGAATTTCGTTCCACGGACACCAAAACGGCTCAATTTTTAAAAACTAGTAAAAGCACCATTTTTAAGCATGAAATTTAACCCCAAATCCCATTCTGAGGTCTGTTTTTACATTGGGGTAGAAAAAAGTTTTTCACCTCCTGAGCCCAAAAATCCCTGACCCCGGCATCAGGAACTTCGTTCCCCGGACACCAAAACGGCTCAATTTTTAAAAACTAGTAAAAGCACCATTTTTAAGCATGAAATTTAACCCCAAATCCCATTCTGACGTCTGTTATTACACTGGGGTGAAGAAAAAAATTTCACCTCCTGAGCCCAGAAATCCCTGACGCCGGCATCAGGAATTTCCTTCCCCGGACACCAAAACGGCTCAATTTTTAAAAACTAGTAAAAGCACCATTTTTAAGCATCAAATTTAACCCCAAATCCCATTCTGAGGTCTGTTATTACACTGGGGTGAAGAAAATTTTTTTCACCTCCTGAGCACAAAAATCCCTGACCCCGGCATCAGGAATTCCCTTCCTCGGACACCAAAACGGCTCAATTTTTAAAAACTAGTAAAAGCACCATTTTTAAGCATCAAATTTAACCCCAAATCCCATTCTGAGGTCTGTTATTACACTGGGGTGAAGAAAAAATTTTTCACCTCCTGAGCACAAAAATCCCTGACCCCGGCATCAGGAATTCCCTTCCTCGGACACCAAAACGGCTCAATTTTTAAAAACTAGTAAAAGCACCATTTTTAAGCATGAAATTTAACCCCGAATCCCATTGTGAGGTTTGTTTTTACATTGGGGTGGAAAAAAAACTTTCACCTCCTGAGCCCAAAAATCCCTGACCCCGGCATCAGGAACTTCGCTCCCCGGACACCTAAATGGCTCAATTTTTAAAAACTAGTAAAAGCACCATTTTTTTTTAAATATAAAAATTCCTTTATTAAAACAATCAGCATTGTACATAAAATCTTTGTGTGCATCAAACATCATATCATCTGTTATACAACACTACGTATTCTTTCTAAACGTCTGGTTTGGTAAGCATTTTTCACTCCTCACTTCATTCCTCTATTTTACACCCGTTACATTTTTTTTTTAATTCTATGATCCCTAACAATAGGTCCTGAGGTAGTAGTTAAACATTAAATATAAGATCATGTTAATAATCAATCATCATAAAACACCACCTATAACGCTAGGTGTTAATCTTTGTAAACATCTGGCTTGGTAAATATTCTTTACTCCTCACTTTCAGCTTCAGCTAGATGTACACCTGTTACATTTTTTTTTTAAGGCCTGTCAGGAAAAGCACCATTTTTAAGCATGAAATTTAATCTCGAATCCCATTGTGAGGTCTGTTTTTACATTGGGGTGAGAAAAAAAATTTGACCTCCTTAGCACAAAAATCCCTGACCCCTATGGAGGGCAGCCAGAAGAGCAGAAATGGTGTAAGGGATGAGGAGTGGAAGTGCACCTTATGGTTGTTTAAATGAAGGAGGCCTGCCAAGCACCACATTTTGATCATGTGACCACAAAGATGATGAAACAGCTGGACTGGCTGTAATTTGCCTTTCAGTCAGTGTTTTCATAACTTTGAACGGTTGCAGAATGAATGGTCATTAAGTGAGAAGCCCCTATAGTTCTGTAGTTGATCCCAACTGGCTCAAGAGTTGCCTCAGCTTTCCATCTTTCCCAGGTCAGTAAAAGGAGGACCCAGATTGTTGGCGGGGGCGGGGGGCATATGCTGACTCTGTAAATTGCCCAGAGAGTGCGATAAAGCACTGTGAAGTGGTATATAAGTCTTAAGTGCTATTGCTATTGGTAGTTGTTCAGATATCCAAACTTGACCTTGTTTGCTCTTGGTGGTGCCTTTTCCCAAGGTTTCCCCAACAGTAAGATCCTTACTTGAGTCAATCCAACTCACGTGCATGAAGTCTATGAAGCCCATTTGTCTCCAAAGCCAAGACCACCGTGTCTTAGTACCGGGACTGCTCTCTGTGTCCGCTTTCTTCCATCCACATTTGCCAGTGATTCTTCTGCACCAGTACGTACTAGGAGTGTTACAAAAGACGTCCATTGGGATTTGGGTGTCCTGGATCGTAGCTCATCAAGAGTCCACCTAGATGGCTTTCATTTACAGTGATCGGGTGAAAAATGTTTTACGGCATAATACCGTTTTATGTTGTGTCTTTTGAAAAAAAAAAGGAACCAAACAGCTGTTTTTGTCATTTCTGCATTTAAAGAAGGGGAAAGTTACAGATCAATGTATGAAGCCATTGTTCACTGAGCGGGATTCTGGAAAAGCTCCTGAATAGGTGTAGTTAATATAATTCTTAATATTACTTTTAGATCAAAAAGAAACTGGTTTAACAATAGAAATAACAGGACAAATTAAAAAATAATTTTAACAACCAACTCACTCTGCCTCTACTTAGTCTTCATTCATATCCTCCCCCCTCAGATGGTCTCCTGAAAAACTGTGATTTCACAGCTATTCAGAAATATAACAAGGAAAGAGCTGTCTGAATATCAGAGGATAGGTTATTCCAAAGGTTTAACAATCATTCACTGTCCCTAGAGAGGGACAGTGAGAACTAGAGCAGCGGTTCTCAACCTGTGGGTCGTGACCCCATTTGGGGTCGAATGACCATTTCACGGGGGTCACCAAACAACACAGTCCGCCATTTCCCCCCCCCTTTTCCTTAGTTGTGCTACTCCCTCTTATTCTATTGGCTTTTGAAAGCTAATAGAATAGACTCTCTTGAATAGAGTCTAATTCTATTGGCTTTCAAAAGCCAATAGGAATTGTCCAAGCTGTCTCTGCCCTGCTGAGCTCGCCAAAAGTCCCAGTCTGCAAACGGTGCTGCAAGTTGTCTGCAGCAAAGGCGAGCTGTCTGGAAGTTTCCACCCCTCCCTGCTGAGCAACTACTAAAAATGTAAGTAAAAGAGGACCAGGGGTGGGTGGTGGGAGTCCGGCAGGCGCAGAGAGGGTTGCTGGCACACGTGGGGCCTGGTGGGTGCCTTACCTCCCTTGGGCTGGGCCAGCTGGTGGCCCAGCCGATGGTTGCCCTGCGCCGTCGCTGCCAGCTACACCTCGGCCGGCGCAGGGGGCGGCACCACGCATGCACGGCACCCCTGGGCAGGGAAATAGTCCTCGACCTACGACTGGTTGGGGGTCCTCGACTTATGACCAGTTGGGTAGTCCTCGACTTACGACCGGTTGGGGGTCGCGGTATTAAAAAGGTTGAGAACCACTGAACTAGAGAGTCTCGAGAACTATAATTCATAAAGGAGGTGGCTATGAATCATCAAGGTGAATTCTTGTCTTCAACAAATTATAATTTCCTAGGGTTTCTTTTCAGGGGGCCCATCACCACTGGAAATAATAAAACAGAAACAAAACCATTTAACACATGAATGTTTTATTTATTTATTTGTCGTATTTGTGAACCTCCTGTCTCACACAAAGAGTGACCCTGGGCGGCATAAATTTTGAATTTAAAAGGAGGCAAGGATGATTAAACCCTGTTAAAAATTAGTTTAAAAAGTGAAGGGAGGGCTCTCAGGGATCCAGCCAACCTCATAGCTGAGGGCTCCTCTGAGCTCACCAGGAGAGGCCATGTTTAAACCTCTTCCCACAAGGCCAGGAGAGTGGGGGCCTGCCTAATCTCTGGGGAGAGGATTTTCCACAGGGCAGGGCAACAACAGAGAAGGATCTCTTCCTAGACCCCGTCAGTCATAATTCTTTTAACTGATGGAGTCTGCAACATACTTTCCCTGCCTGAGTGGGTGGGACAGGCTGATGTAATGGGACAAAACTGGTTCTATAGGTAGCTTGGCCTCCTGCCATGTAGGACTTTACGGGTCATAACCAACACCTTGAATTGAACTTGGAAGCAAATATGCATCAGTAGTGCAAATTTTCGACATTAAATGTACATCTTTAATGCAAGCATGCTTTCATTGAGCTTGGTGCATTGTTTATAAGCCGTCATCTATTATGAATGGGTTCAGGGGTAGGCAACCTTGGCTTTTTTATGTCTTGTAGACTTCAACTCCTAGAATTCCCTGAGTCAGCCATGCTGGCTCAGGAATTCTGGGAGTTGAAGTCCACGAGTCGTAAAAGAGCCAAAGCTGTCTACCCCTGGGTTAGGTAAATGTTTACAAGCTTACATGATGAAATTCATATTAAGTTAAAGAAAACTGACAACTACTGTTCAGTAAGATTTAGAGGGTCACAGGTTTTTCATTCCCACTTTTGAAAAGATCAAAAAACAAGGTAAAGGTTTCCTCTGTCCAGTCACATCCAGTGGGAGCCAGTGTTGTCCAAAGACATTTCGGTGCTCAGGTGGCCAGCATGACTATACGGCCAAGGTGCCCCTAACGCTGTGACCTTCCTACTGAAGCGGTACCTATTTTATCTACTTACATTTGCATGCTTTCAAACTGCTAGGTGGGCAGGAACCTGGGCAAGTAACAGGAGCGCACCCTATTGTGTGGCACTCGGGCTCGTGAACTTGGCATGTCAGCCAAGTGCAGCATCTTTAATCACTGAGCCATCGCACCCTTCTATTTGTGCATATACACCTTATATTCAAAAAGTGGAAACGGAAGAGTTCCGGTTCCGGTCACGCGGATCGGAGCCATTCTAGGAAAGCTCCGAGACGCGGTTTTTTTAAAACATAAAAATTACCGATCAGCCGGGAGAGTGAGACACCGGAGAAGAGGAGACGATCGAAGAGGACCCTCGGCTCGATCCAGTGAGGTGAGAATCGCCGAAGGGTCCGAGAGGGACGCGGAAGAGGCAGAGAAAGCCGACGGCAGCCGGCCGGCCAGCTGGCCCGAAGGCGCTGCGCTACAGAAGGGAGCGGGCGCGAACGGAACAACGACAGAAGACACCGCTACAAGCAGCGAGGGCCGCCGGGAGGGCCTGCCGGCCTGAAGAGCATCACCCGAAGGGCAGAGCACGGAGAAGGGCGCCGAGAGACCAGCGGAGGAAGACTGGCGCGGAGAAAAGAAGTGGAGGCAAGCGGAATCGTGGAAGAGCCGACACGAGCAGAGACAAGAGGCGCAAGCAAAGGAGGAGAAGATTACCTGCATTAGGCCGGGAACGGACGCAGGAAGATTCTTCACCGACCCACAGACGGCCAAAATTGCACCACACAGTAGAGGCGAGGAGAGAAGATCAAAGAAGGAAGCAGCGGGAGAACCCACGCAGCTGCAGCCGAGGACAGCCGAGGAGAGCCGGCTGGAGCGGGAAGAAGACGGCGGAAGGCACCGGTAAGACCAGCGGGGGCCGATTAAAGCACCGAGAGACAATAGACGCAGGGGGAGCCCAGCAGTAGGGGGAGGACCCTCACAAGACCCCCAGATGACCCCCCAGACCCCAAAAAGTCTAGTATTACTGCACCTGGAGAAAAGGGCCATCTGCGCAGGCCTCGAACCACAGATCCTTTCACCTTGCATCATCCCTGCCAGCACAGCGAAGCTTACTTGAAAGCAAATAGCACCCCCTAGTGGACAATTTTTTTTACTGTCAAAATATAAACTGTGGGTAACCCACCAGGGAGAAAGGTGGGCATAGGAGGAAGACAAAAAGGCATCCTGGGCTGCTGTGGAGGGAAGGCAGAAGGGGCCTGGAATACCAGACAGGCAGAGGCACTGAATAGACTCCCTGAACACGGACAGACCTTCCTGCCCACAGGCCCCTAGACCTGCAATGCCTGAACCCTGAAGCCTCCCCTCCCACTGAAAGGTCAGACTACTGGACCAGCACCAGATCACAGTCTAGTGCCTAACCTGGTCCAAGTTAGAAACCAAACCAGTGCCAGAACAACAGGAAGACAAGCTCAAGATGGCCTCCAAACAGACCACACTGACACAAACGAAGGGACTTGTATCCTCCCCAGCTCAGTGTACCAAACCATCAGGACTTAACTTACCCGCCCCCACACCCTCCCATCCAAATACAGGCCCCCAGACCCATCTACCCCCACAGGCCAGCTCAACAACACACATGTTACAAAAATTACAAGAGGTAATAGAAATGCTGGTTGAAAGGATGGATGGAATGGATAAAAAGTTAGTGGAAATGGACGCAAAGATGGAGAGGAGGTGTGTAGAGGCAGAACAAAAGACGGAGAAAAGATACAACGATTTAAAACAAATGCTGAAAGAACAAGGTAAAGAGCTAGAGAGAAAATGGAAGGAGCAATGCAGGGCGATGGCCACAGACCTGGAACAAATGAAAGAGGCGTTGCAAGCACACTACAAAGAAATAGGGGAGGAAATGGAGAAAAACTTCCAGGAGATCAGAGAGAAGGTGGACAAGCGGATGGAAAAAGTAGAGAATCAAGTAGAGGGACAGATAGCAGAGATAGCAGAGATGAAAGGAGTAGCCCAAGACCAATCTTCCATGATACAGTACTGGCAACTGGCACCATCCGCAATCAGGTTTAGAGGTTTGAAAGAGACATCAAACGAGACCCAAGGGGGCCTGCTCAGAACCTTCATAGAGGCCCTGGCAACATTTCTGGGAAAGCCAATCTCAGACGTCGCATGGCAATTCGACAGAATTTACAGAGTGGGCACACGGACGACAACAAACAGGCGCCAACCAAGGGACGTGGTCATCCACTTCGCGACGCAGGGATTCCGGAACCTCATCTCAGCCACATCGTACAACAAGAGTTTATACATAGAGGGGCAAGAAGTGAAAGTACTGAAAGAGATCCCCCAGACGATGCTGCGAGACAGGAAGGAATACAGGTTCCTGGTCGACGAACTGAGATCACGCGCCCTGCGGTACAGATGGGAAGCCCCTACGGGGATGACACTTTTCTATAAAAATAAAAGATACTGCCTGGACTCGGTCCAAAAAGCCAGAGAATTCCTTGAAAAGGAACTGACGTCGGATGGACTTCAATACACCACGAGAGAAGACGCAGGAGAGCCACCAGAACGACAGACCGATGCAGGAGCAAGAGAAAGGGAAGGACCAACCCGAGACACGACGACACAGAGAACAGGAAGCAACAACAACAAGGGAACAGGACAGACTGCAGAGGGCAGGATAACAAGATCCACCGCCAAACGCACGGAACAACACGATATGACCACACTAAGCAACTTGAGCACCAACTTGGATACCATGGGAACGAGACCAAAGAAGAACACAAGAGATAGAACAGAAGCGGTCTCGGAAGAGTATCCTGAAACCGACAATGACAACTAAATACTTGACATGGAATGTTAACGGACTAAATTCCCCACAGAAAAGGAGAAAGATATTTCATTATCTGCTTCAAGGAAGAAACGACATAACTTGCCTACAAGAAACACACATCAGAACAGCGGATCAGAAATACCTAATCAACAACAGACTAGGTACACATTTTGTCGCAGCGGCGCCACGAAAGAAGAACGGGATTGTTATATACGTGAAGAAACATGTAATAGCCAAGCTAATAGAGTCAGACTCCCAGGGTAGATACCTAGCAATCGAAGTGACACAGGATGACAAGAAAATTCTAGTGATGGGCATATATGCACCAAATCAACAACAAGGAAAATTCTACAAAAAGATACACAAGAAGTTAACACAACTCAACTACAAATCATGTATTATTCTGGGAGATTGGAACGGGGTCATAGAGATTGCCCTAGACAAGAAGAAAACAAAACCTAACCCACAGAAGCACTCCAAGTTGCCTAAATCTTTCTTCGACATGAAGGAAGACCTTGTACTGACAGACGTCTGGAGGAAAAGGCACGGCAAAGAGCAAGAATTCACCTTTTTCTCCGACAGACATCAGTCATTCTCCAGAATTGACTTTATATTAACATCAAGCGACCTGTTAGTTGGTCTAAACGCGGTAAAAATCTTGCCCAAAGTACTAACAGATCACAATCCGGTGAAGATGGAACTAAGACACGGCGGGAGACAGAAGAGATCCTGGAGAATTAATGAAAACCTGTTTAGACATGGAGAAAAGGTGGCGGAATGCAAAAATGCCATGAAGGAATTCTTCAGCATAAATATGAACAATGAAACACCGATAGAAATGATCTGGGATGCCAGCAAGGCGTACATACGGGGGATTCTTATGGACATGAATAAAAGGCACCGTCGCCAACAAGAACAAAAAGAAAAGAGCTAGAAGAGGAGATAAGCAAGAAAGAGAGGCTACTAATAAAAAGACCAGAAGACAAAATCACCAAAGAAGGAATTAAGATCTTAAGAAAGCAGTTTGACATGTTGATGGCAGACCAAGTTGCGAGGAACATACAATATGCAAAACACAAGACATTCTGCAAGGCCAACAAACCGGGTCGATGGCTGGCCTACATCCTAAGAAAGAAACAGAAATCCCGCATAATTGAAAAGATAGAATATAAAGGCAAGGAGGAATTCCGACAAGTAACCATCAAGAAAGCCTTCACAGAATTCTATTCGAAGCTATACGCCGAGGAGAAGACACAGGACAAAGAGACAGAAACTTTTCTACAAAACGAAAAGATACAGGCAATCACCGATACACAGAGAGAGGCCCTGAATGCCGCAATCACAAAGGAGGAAATACACGCAGCGATCAAACAGCTGAAACCAGGAAAATCGCCAGGGACGGATGGGATAACAGCGACTTATTACAAGTGTCTCCAGGAAGAGATGTTAGAACCCCTTAGACAGCTATTTGTCAATATACAAGAAGGAGGCCAAGTTCCACCATCCTGGAAAACAGCCTATATCTCATTAATCCCCAAGGAGGGGAAAGATAATACACAACCCGCAAACTACAGACCCATCTCACTACTTAACACGGACTACAAAATATTCACAAAAATTCTGGCCGATAGACTAATGACTGTACTACAAAAAACAATACACCCGGACCAAAGGGGATTTATACAAGGACGCCAGATGAAAACCAATGTGAGACAACTGTTGAACACAATAGAGTACTTGGACAGGCACAAACAGGTACCAGCCGCCCTTATGTTTGTGGACGCAGAAAAAGCCTTCGACAGACTGAATTGGCCATTCCTGACGAACCTGATCCAGAAGATGAAAATGGGAGCACAGTTTCTCAACTCCATAAGGGCAATTTACCAGAAACAAACAGGCCAGATCATTGTGAACGGAGACCTAACAGACCCATTCAACATAGAGAGAGGCACGAGACAGGGGTGCCCGCTGTCACCCCTGCTATTTGTCCTAACACTGGAAATTTTACTGAACAGGATAAGAGCGGCAGAGGACGTACAGGGCATACAGATCAAACAGCAAGACTACAAACTATGTGCCTTTGCGGACGACCTGCTGGTGACAATGTCGCAACCAGCACAGTCAGCAAGGAAATTGATGGAGATAATGGAAGACTATGGTAGGCTGTCAGGCTTCAAAGTAAATATATCAAAAACAAAGGTGCTAGTCAAAAACCTAGACAACAAAGCAAAACGGAACCTGGAAAGAATAACGGGTTGTGAAATAGTCAAGAAAGTCAAATACTTAGGAGTGGGAATAGAATCAACAAATGTGAAATTATACAAGAACAACTACGAGGTCCTGTGGAATAAGATACAAACAGACCTGGAAAGGTGGAAATCACTACGTCTGTCCCTGCTGGGCAGGATAGCGACAGTAAAGATGAACGTCTTACCCAGATTTTTACTTCTCTTTCAAATGCTACCCATACTCAAGAAGGATGCGGACTTAGACAACTGGCAGAAGGGCATCAACAGATTTATTTGGGACGGCAAGAGACCGAGGGTGAAACTAAAAATCATCCAAGACGCAAGGGAGAGAGGGGGACTCAAAATGCCTAATCTAAAGCTATACTACTATGCAGCGACGTTGGTGGCGGTGAGTGACTGGATCAACATGACAAATGATAGAATTCTGAATGTTGAGGGGCATGGTCTACTATTCGGCTGGCACGCATACTTAGTATACGACAAAAAGGCAGACAGGAACTTCAAGGAGAACCCACTACGAATCCCATTGTTATGGGTCTGGAAGAAATATAAGCACCTCCTACACGACAAGATTCCCATCTGGACGATTCCCGGACACGCAACAGGGGATATGAACACATACCAAGGGCAAGAAGTGGTGCCCTACAGTGAACTTGTACTGGGAGAAGAAAATAGAAGAAAATAAGTTCCTCTTGCTACCCCAAGCAACGCTAGCAAACAAAGGAATAGGAGGTACCTGGCTATCATATATACAACTGCAATCAAGGTGGCGTAAAGATAAGAAGAAGGGATTCTCCCAAACTGACGAGAATCTAATTAAACAGATTAGAGAACAGGGGATCAGGCACATCAAACGAGTATACAGCATTTTGATAGAAATGGACTCTGAAACCGAGCTAGAACTGTATGATAAAGTGGGCACAAGACTTCGGACACCCTATCACCATGGACACGTGGGAGAAAATCTGGGTGAGGAATGTAGAATTCACGAAATCGCAACACTTAAGGGAAAACTTCTACAAGATGTTCTATAGATGGCACCTAGACCCGAAAAAAATATCACTCATCTACCCGGACTCCCAGCCCAAATGCTGGAGGTGCGGGGACGGGGAGGCTACTTACTTTCACATATGGTGGACATGCAGAAAAATCAAAGCATTCTGGAGGAAGATATGGTGGACACTCCAAACCATTTTCAAAAAGCGTCTAGAATTTCTACCTCAGGCTTTTCTGTTAGGGATCACAAAGGATTTCACTACCTCAGAGACAAATTTATTTTTGAACTTAATTACAGCAGCAAGATTGTTGGTGGGACAATACTGGAAGAATCCGGAAATACCGCCTATTGAAGAATGGACTGTGAAAGTAACAAATTTGGCGGAAATGGCGAAAATATCAGCATACTTGAAAAATCGCTCCAATGAACAATTTTTGACGGACTGGGAACAGTGGATAGATTATATCCAAGAGAGACACCAATCAAACAGAATGCAGCCGGCGTTTAGCTGAGGCTCGATGGGAGGAGGGAAGAAGGGTTAACAAATCAAATGTTTACAAAAACTAACACCCAATGTTGAATGTATATGTTCTATAACTAATGCCTCTTAACATAACCTTATGACTAATGTTGTCTGCTTTAATATTGTTAAAGCAGACTGAATCTCTACCTCAGGATAGGAAACTTTTACCTCAGGATCTCTGGTTAGGGGCTATAAAAGATTGCACTAGTAATGGGATGAAGTCAATTCAGAAGCGTAAACGAACAATAGGCGATAGACTAGATACAGTAGATAGACCATATATAAGAGAAACACCAATCAAACAAAATGTATTCGGAGTATACTTGAAGTTGGAAGGGGGGAGGGAAGAACGTTTACTAAAACAGATGTTTACAAAGATTAATACCTAATGTTGTATGCTATGTTCTAGGATGATTGCTTAGCAATAGGATCTTACGTTTAATGTTGATCACATTAATATTGAACCAGATAAGAGAAACACCAATCAAACAAAGTATAACAGGAGTATAGTTGAGGCTAGACGCGAGGAGTGGGGAAAAGGCTTACTAACTCAGACGTTTTCAAAGACTAATGCATAGCATTGTATATCAGGTGCCATGATGATTACTGCATAATATGTTTTTATGTTCAATGTTGATTGTTTTAATAAAAAAAATTTTTATATAAAAAAAAAAGTGGAAACCATTCAGGGGCAGAGGGACAAGGGAAGTTTAAAAGATCCTCAGATTTGTTTTTTTTTCGTGAAGCCCTTGAATGACACTGTTCTATTTTTCCCTCCCTCTGGTGCCTCTGTGTGTGTACAGTACACGCATATTTCCTTCCCCTCTTTTTACGAGCGTACTCCAACAGCTTCCCGGGGCTCTCCCACTATCCCGGCTCTGCTGCTGGGATGTTAGTCCATGGATCTCAAATTCGAAAAGGTATCCAAATATGAAGATGAAAAAGGGCAGTGTGAAACAGTGTCATTGTCAGAAGATGAAGAAACTTTATCTTGGCCTGGACTCAAACTGATAGTTTTACGACGATCACCAATAGGTTTTGGTTTTACCTTAAGACACTTTATTGTTTACCCCCCAGAATCTGCTGTTCAGATTTCTTTAAAAGATGAAGAGAATGGAAATAGACGTGGGAAATCAAGAAAGAAGCCTGAGCCAGTGGATACCATATTTGTTAAACAAGTTAGAGAAGGAGGGCCTGCTTTTGAAGCTGGACTATCCACAGGTGACAGAATTATAAAAGTGAACAGAGAAAGTGTCATAGGAAAGACATTTTCTCAAGTAATATCTTTAATTCAGAACAGTGATGATGAGTTGGAACTTAGTGTTATGCCAAAAGATGAGGACATTCTTCAACTTGCATATTCCCAGGATGCCTACCAGAAAGGCAATGAAGCCTACACTGGTGATGCTCTTTACATACCTGAGCCTCCACCAATAAGTTATCCTCGATTAACATATCCAGCTCCTGTCCTGGCATTACCTATGGAGAAAGCACCTCCTGACTTAACACTGGGAAAGCAATCAAATAGTAGAGCTGTACAGACATCAGCACAACTTGAAAAGGCCTGCAGAAAGGAAATACAAGTGCCTCCATCTCCAAAAGATATTGCAAAATCTAACACAGCTGTCTGTGTTTAGGAATGTAGAATTCACGAAATCGCAACACTTAAGGGAAAACTTCTACAAGATGTTATATAGATGGCACCTAGACCCGAAAAAAATATCACTCATCTACCCGGACTCCCAGCCCAAATGCTGGAGGTGCGGGGACGGGGAGGCTACTTACTTTCACATATGGTGGACATGCAGAAAAATCAAAGCATTCTGGAGGAAGATATGGTGGACACTCCAAACTATTTTCAAAAAGCGTATAGAATTTCTACCCCAGGCTTTTCTGTTAGGGATCACAAAGGACTTCACTACCTCAGAGACAAATTTATTTTTGAACTTAATTACAGCAGCAAGATTGTTGGTGAGACAATACTGGAAGAATCCGGAAATACCGCCTATTGAAGAATGGACTGTGAAAGTAACAAATTTGGCGGAAATGGCGAAAATATCAGCATACTTGAAAAATCGCTCCAATGAACAATTTTTGACGGACTGGGAACAGTGGATAGACTATATCCAAGAGAGACACCAATCAAACAGAATGCAGCTGGCGTTTAGCTGAGGCTCGATGGGAGGAGGGAAGAAGGGTTAACAAATCAAATGTTTACAAAAACTAACACCCAATGTTGAATGTATATGTTCTATAACTAATGCCTCTTAACATAATCTTAGGACTAATGTTGTTTGCTTTAATACTGTTAAAGCGGACTGAATCTCTACCTCAGGATATGAAATTTTTACCTCAGGATCTCTGGTTAAGGACCATAAAAGACTGCACTAGTAAGGGGATGAAGTCAATTCAGAAGCGCAAACGAACAATATGCAACAGACTAGATACAGCAGATAGACCATATATAAGAGAAACACCAACCAAACAAAAGGTACTCGGAGTATACTTGAAGAGGGAAGGGAGGAGGGAAGAACGTTTACTAAAACAGATGTTTACAAAGATTAATACCTAATGTTGTATGCTAAGTTCTAGGATGATTGTTTAGCAATAGGATCCTTGGTTTAATGTTGATCACATTAATATGGAACCAGATAAGAGAAACACCAATCAAACAAAGTGTAACAGGAGTATAGTTGAGGCTAGACGCGAGGGGTGGGAAAAAGGCTTACTAATTCAGACGTTTTCAATGACTAATACTTAGTATTGTATATCAGGTGCCATGATGATTGCTGCACAATATGTTTTTATGTTCAATGTTGATTGTTTTAATAAAAGAATTTTATATTTAAAAAAAAAAAGGATCCTCAGATTTTGTAGAAGTACAGACCAATGAGAGAAGGGAATCCCGAAAACAGAACAGAATGAATAGGCCTATTCAATGGGCAAGAAGTGTTTGTTAATTATGAGAGCACTTCAAAAATCACAGATCTCACTTTATGATATTTTTCATAAAGGATACCTGGACTCCAATCCTGTTTTAGCATTTTTTTTCATTAATAACATGTCTGTGTACTTCCAATTTACGTTATCTCTCTCCAAGCTGGCAGCGATAGACTCCCTATTTAAACAAAAAAGTTAACCACAAAGTCTTAAGGATTTCTTGCTTAAAACCTTGTAGTTTTACTTAAGATCCTGTTAGCTAGAGCATTCATAGGTGTATTCTTAAAACATTTTTAGCTTTCAATTCCCCCCCCCCCAAATCCTAATTCTTTTGGTGCTCCTGATATCAAACAAAATTGTGACACAACAGTGGAAGCTGCCTAGACAGGTTCCTGCTGTGAGACAGTTTTATGTCTATTTCATGCATTGTTCCTCGTCCCAGCTCTATTGGAATAAGCAAATGAAAACCAATATGCAAACAAAGTGGAATGTTTATTGGGAGAATTGTTGTTCCTGCAATCCAGACTGCTGACTTTGGGAGAACCAATTGCAAAGAAGGCCCCAAAGGCTGTGCTCTGGAAAAGACCCAGACAAAGAGGAAGGGAAGCAGGAATAGACATTTGCTACATTGTCTATTCCTGCTTCCCTTTTCTCTTTGCCTGGCTTTCTTCCTTAAGGAATGCTTGTTGCCTGGGCTGGAGAGAATCTTTCATCTGCAACAGGAGCTAGCGGAAGTGGAAATGGCCATTCAGAAAAGTGTAGAAATGACATCAGCTAAGTAGATGTTAACTTGTAATCCTGTTAAATCCCACCTCTATAGATTTTCTGCTAACTGTACCCAGAGGGTTGAAGTGCTCCTATCCTCCCACCCAACCTTTCCTGTACACAGTCCCTAAGAGTCAGGTGGCATATAAATTTAATAAATAATAGCATGTGGAGATATTGACAAACTCTACCTCACAAGGAGCATAGAGGAATGTGGAATGCTGCAAGTAGACCAGACAGCTGAAGAAGGAAAGAACATTGGAAGAATATCTGAAGGACAGTGGAGAAGATGCATTGAAGCTAGCTGAAGGCTTCCTGAATACCAGAGATCAAATTGGCCTACGAGAAAAACCAAATGAAGACTAGAAAAGAGACACGGCAAAGCAAAGTATTATATGGCCAGTACACACACAAACACACATACGGGGGGGGGGAGAGCAGATCTGGCAATTTCTAAGAGCAGGAAAGTAGAAGAAAGAGAGGTGCTAATTCTGGCTGCATACTTAAGAACAAATGCATACAAAAAAAGACCTTGAGAACAAATGCATACAAAGCCAGAACTGAGAAGACGGCAACAGATAGCAAATGCCACCTCTGCAAAGAAGCTGAAGGAACAGTGGACCACCTAGTTAGCTTCTGCAAGAAGATCACACAGATTGACTACAAGCAGTGGCATGACAAAATAGCAGTTATGATGCATTGGAATACCTGCAAAAAATACAGTTTGTCTGCAAGCAAAGACTGGTGGAACCATAAAATAGACAATGTAATAGAAAACGAAAAAGCTGAAGTGCACTATGACTTTGAATTCAAACAGAATCCAGACTTAACAATTGTTGGTAAGAAAAACAAAAAAATCTAGATAGTGGAGGTGGCAGTACCTGGAGACAGCAGAACAGAAGAGAAAGAACTGGAGAGAATCACAAAATAAAAAGACCTGCAAATACAAGTAGAACAACTGTGGCAAGAAAGCAAAGATAGTATCAGTATGAAAAGGGTGCAATCCTAAAACAATTAGAATACCATTTAAACACCATTGGCATTGACACACCCAACACCAGTCAATTGCAAAAGGCACATTTATTTGGAACAGCTTACATCCCATGTTGATACCTTTTAACGCCACTAAACAAGAACATCTCTTGAATTGCCTGAATTGCGATCACTGTTAAGAGCCTCTTATTGCACTTTTTTTTAATAAAAAATTCCTTTATTAAAACAATCAGCATTGTACACAAAATGTTGAGAAGCGATCATCGTAGAACATAACATACAACAATAGGGATACATTCTTCACTCCTCATTTCAAGCCTCTACTATACACCTGCTACATTCTACTATACACCTGCTACATTTGCACTTTTTTTAAAATTCAGTTTTGGCTTACAATATGTGAACTAACCATTTTGGCTTATGGCAGAGATGAGCCATCATTGACAAAGGTCTATTTCTATTGAAAGCAAAACTGTACGAATAGACCAATTTCATCCTTCATGCTACCGGTAGCCAACTGTCAGATTCAATCCTAGAAGAGAAAGGCTGAAGCAAGGTTGTAATCTGGACCCTTTTTTAATTTCATATTTATATAAATTCCTTAGTTAGCTGTCTGCAGGGCTCAGACCAAGAGCTACCTGTTTCCCTTTGTATAGATCCTGCTTCAATCTTGTTCCTGGAACTTGTTGACTCCAGGAGAAGGCTCAGTTCTATAAGGAAGGAGATTTGACCACAGGAGACAAAAACCATGGGATTCTTATACAGCATAGCAATAAACCTACAGAGATCATTATAAAAATCAAACAAATATTTTAAATGTCTAGAGATGATATTTCAAGCTTCTAGAAACAATAAGACTCATTCAAATTATACCTCCAATAGTGCAATTGCCATTTTTTTCCCCATCAGAGACAAAGAGGGCACTTTATCCCAGCTACTTTTAAATGGTTTGATGCAAAATCGGCTGTTATATGGGATGATGAGACTTTGTCACTCTGAAGGAAAGTCAAATGACTGGTGACAGAGACAATAGAGACAGGAGAGTCAGGAAAAGGATTGGCAGTGGGACAACAAGTCTCAGGCCTGTCATTTATTTTATTTTATTTTATTTGACAGTTCAAGGATGAATGGAAAGCGCTTCAGTAGAGTCAACCTATAGGGGTGATGGGAGGCATAACCATTTAATAAATAAATAAGAAGAAATAAATAAAATAAACAGCAGGAGACGTCCCAGAGAGACCTCAGTTGGTTATATAGAGTGCAACGGCAGAGCAAGGCATTCTAGTCCCACATTAAGCCTGAAAGGCAGCTGAATTTTGGGCCAATCACACTCTCTCAGCCCAATCCACCTCAAAGGGTTGTTGTTGTGGGGAAAATAGGAGGAAGGAATATTAGGTATGTTTGCCACCTTGAGTTATTTAAGAAAACAGTACAAATGTGATATAAATAAAAAAACCAAGCAAGCAAATAAATAGGCAAGTGCACAGTATTGAAGTAGCCCCACCAAAACCGTGCATCGTCACCAACATTCAGCAATTTGGTGCACAGATTTTTTAAAGCTGGGGGTGGGAACAATTTCCCAGAGCCCCATCTGAAGTATAATTCAATATTTGAAACAACCAGATGGATCAATATTTTTCTCCATTCAAAGCAGAAAATCAGATCAGCTAAAATGTGATGTTTTTTTAATTGTTTATGACATCAAATCTGTATTAGGGACCACAAAGATAGATTTTCTCCAGGATGACCTGTCCCTAACCTGGTCCTTCAAGTCTTCCAATGGGGACTACTGGAGTGGCGTCCACCCTTCTTGCTGCTGGTTGTGCTTGTCTCTTTCTTTCTACTTTTCCCAGCATTAGACCCTTCTCTGGAGAGCTAGATCTTCTTATAATGTAAGGTCTAGTGCTATTTTATTATTTTAAATTTTGGCGAACACACATGAGATAAACAGGCAGCTGACTTCAGTGAAAGGAGAAAACATTTCAGTGGCATAGGATGCAATGAGAAGAAAGAAGGTTGTGTGAGAGGGGTTTCAAATGATCGCTCGCTCTCTCTTTCTCCCCTCCCTCCCTCTTTCTCCCCCCCTCTTTCTCCCTCCCCCCTCTCCCTCCCTCCCTCCCCCTCTCTCACCCTCCCTCTCTCTCCCACCCTCCCTCCCTCTCTCCCCTCTCTCCCTCCCTTCCTCTTTCTCTCCCTCCCTCCCCCTCCCTCCCTCTCTCTCCCCTCCCTCCCTCTTTTTCCTCCTCTCTCTCTCCCTCCTTCCCTCCCTCTCTCCCTCCCTCCCTCTCTCTCTCTCTCTCCCTCTCTCCCTCCCTCCCTCTCCCCCCTCTCAAACTGCACAAATCCCTAAAAAAAGCTCAGATTCAGTATCTTGAGTGACTCCGGAGTAAACATCACCCCTTCTGCAGACACAAATGGATAGTTTTTATTGGAACTTTTACCTCTTATTCACTTACAGGGAAAAGGAGGGAAATCCTATTGCTTACTTATCACCATGAATATAGAAGCAACAGAGATGATATTAACATGCTTTAAATCTCTTCTTGCTTTCCTTATTTAGAAGATCTGAGGATCGGTCATTTGTCTTTCTAATTATAGCATCCTTAGACAGCAAAGCTGGGACTAATTGGGCAATCCTGGTCTGATTCAGCATCAGCTTTGTAATAGCTGAGATCACGCAGTGCACAAAACCTTCCGGTGAATTATTTGGCTTGTGCGTCTTACGTTGTGTGAGAATGTGGCCACCACAATGGCGAAACAGCCCTTTATGCTTGATCTCTCCCCCTTGACCAGTGCTTGGCCTTCTGCTCCTGGTGAGGTATTCTGCACACAGCTAGCTGATAGTCTCAATAAAGGAGACTATTTGTAGCTCAGGTTGAAATGAGGGGTCCTTTGTCCTCTCTGACCTTGGTTGCTTTCTTGCAGAGGTTTCATTAGCCAAACTAGGTAATGTCATCCGATGACATGCTACCTAGCACTGCTGCTGTTGCCTGGTTTGGGTAATGAAACATCTGCAAGAAATCAACCAAGTTCAGAGAGCATCAAGGACCCTTCATAGCTGACAGTGCCTTATGCTCAGTCTTTCCAACTGGGTTCTGATAGGGAATGGTACTCTGGGCCATCACAAAAAGCCATATCCTGCCACCTCAGCAAGCAGATCACCAGAACTGTCTTTCTCTTCTTCTCTTAGGGCAAAAGGTGGGGAGAGAGGGGGGAGAGAAATCTAGCAACGCTCCAGTATTGACCCCACCTCAAATCCCACTCTCCCAGACTGAAGTCATCATGGTTACCATTGTTTGTTTACATTGCTTCCCATGTTGGGCCTCATATAAGAGGCGAGGATGGGATTCCGTGATGATTTACCTCATTTGGGGGGAGGGCGGGAAGCAATTAGGCTTAGAAAGAAGGTCTTCCAATCAGCTGCTCCAGCACCATTTGCTGCTTTGCCAAAATTAAGGAGCCGCACGTGTGGTCGGGCACCATTCCCAAGGGCTCAGCTCAGAGCACCACCATATGTCCCTTCCTCTCCTGCCACCCTCCCAGGGAAGCAGAAGGAGGGGGAAGCCTGGAGGCAGCAAAACTCCCAAATGCCAGGGAAGAGTGCCCTGAGACCCAACAAATTCAAACCACCACCCTTAAGATTTGGCAACAACAACAAGTTATTTCCCCTTTCAGCTCAAGCCAACAGGTTTACAAGTTTGGAGGCAGGCTGTCATTTGCACTACTGAACGAAGAAGAAAAAGTATTTATTTGTTTTCTCCATGCTTACTGAATTGAAACTGCGATTGTGTTAAGCATGGCTTCTTGAAGGAGCCACAGTTGGCCTGCTTTACAGACTCTGTTGAGCCACTATTCAGGGGTGTGGAAATTGCAGCTCCAGAGGCTACATGTAGAGCAGGGGTGTCAAACTGCCAGCCCGCCGGTGCGTCACACAGAAGCCGCGCCCACCCCATTGCCAGCAATGGCAAAACCGTCCTGCTACGTTGTGCGATGTCACATGACGTCGCGAGTTTGACATGCGTGATGTAGAGAATCACCATCTTCTCTGTGGGGCCCTTAGCCTTCCTGAATTATGGCTCAGCACATAATTTATTTTATTTATTTATTTTATTTGGACTTATATACCGCTCCTCTCCGAAGACTCGGAGCGGCTTACAACATATATAAACAATATTCAATCTAAGTCCAAATTAAAAAAGCATTAAAAATAAAAACACATTTATCATTCACACAACAATCCACAATCATCCCCAGGCCTGCCGGCAAAGATAGGTTTTAACATTCTTTCGGAAGGCCGGGAGGGTGGGAGAAACGTGGACTTCAGGGGGCAGTTGGCTCCAGAGGGTGGGCGCCACAACAGAGAAGGCCCTCCCCCTAGGACCCGCCAGATGACATTGTTTCGCTGACGGGACCCGGAGGAGGCCGACCCTGTGCGCTCTCACCGGTCGAAGGGAAGTATGTGGCAGAAGACGGTCCCATAAGTATCCTGGTCCAATGCCATGAAGGGCTTTATAGGTAATAACCAACACTTTGAATAATACCTTAAACTGAATGGGGCCAAACAATATTTGGGATGAGGCGCTTACATGGCAAAGCAAGAGCCTTAGACATTGACTTAGGCATGCCCTTTGCCCCTTAAAAAACCCAGCTCCCCTCAAAATCTATCTGGACAATACACCCTTCTAAAGTCTTTCCTTAAAGGCATCAGCGTTACTGCATGCTAATATAGTTAAGATAGCAATGTAAGTTTACAAAACACAGGGGCAGGGTTCACGCAAACAAGCAACCTGCATTAAAAGTGGTCCTTGACTTACAACCATGATTGGGACCAGAATTTCCCTTGCTAAGCAAGGAAGTTGTTAAATGAGTCGTGCCTGGTTTTATAACCTTTTTGCCCCCTGTTGTTAAGCAAATCATTGCAGTTCTTATGAATCTTAAGTCATTAAGCAAATTTGGCTTCCCCCATCGACTTCACTTGTCTGAAGCCAGCTGGGAAGGTTGGCAAATGGTGATCATGTGATGCTGGGATGCTACATGCTGGTTCGGTCATGTGTCGGTAGGAATGCTGTGACCGTTGGAAGTGCGAGGACCAATTGTAAGTCACCTTTTTCAGTGCTATTGAAATTTTAAACAGTCACTAAGTGAACAGCTGTAAGTTGAGGATTACCTGTAGTTTGACTGCAATATATGAAACCAAGTATAAAATTCTTTCTGCATGGCATAACATAGAGGTCTTCAAACTTGGCAACTTTAAAGCTGAGGAATTCTGGGAGTTGAAGTCCACAAGTCTTAAAGTTGCCAAGTTTGAAGACCCCTGGCATAACAGATAAACATGAATATGTCCCAGAAACCTGGGATTATAGAGTCCACCTGCTTTAGGTGTGTCTGAACAGTTCTTCCAGATATCACTCTGTGGAAATGAGTCATCCTGAGAAACTTAACTGCTGGATCCACCCCTCAGATATAGTTACTTATATCACATATTAATAATCATCCTAGTTCAAGTATATTCAACATTTCTGAGAATTTTTGCTTTAAAATCACAGTATAAGTAACACCATGTCCTGAAGGCAGGACAAGAAGCAATGGGTGGAAACTAATCAAAGAGAGAAGCAGCCTAGAACTAAGGAGAAACTTCCTGACAATTAGAACAATCAACCAGTGGAACAACCTGCCTCCAGAAGTGGTGAATGTTCCAATACTGGAAGTTTTTAAGAAGAGACTGGACGGCCATTTGTCCGAAATGGTATAGGGTTTCCTGCCTGAGCAGGGGGTTGGACTCGATGACCTCCAAGGTCCCTTCCAACTTTATTATTATTATTATTACCACAAAATGTATGCAATGGGATCAGGGGCTCGTTTACAAAATGGCAACTGGAGTTGGTATAATCATGGAACATAAGCATTTGTATCTTGAATAAATGCATTAAGAAACCTAACTAAGACTGACCTTAATCAAGCTGGATATCTTGTGTGAATGCATCCACCAGGTCTTCTCCTATCTTGACTAAGCATGTTGCATGAACACATCTTAAGTGTGTCTATAAACATGGTCAAAGTCTTTTGATCCCTACTGAATTGCTATTATCGGTAGCTAACTATTAATCATCTGTCAACAAATTTCTAAGTTTGGTGCCTGGCACATCTCCAAACTTCAGAGTTAAGCTTACCTCTTTTTTTGTTAGAAAATAACTTCCACTAACATTAACGGTCTCATCGCAATTTCTCTCCATTGTCTCTGTGCATGGGCGATATAGTGTTGCTAAGTGACCACAAGTTGTGGATCCAGAGGTATATTCCTTCCTTCCTTCCTTCCTTCCTTCCTTCCTTCCTTCCTTCCTTCCTTCCTTCCTTCCTTCCTTCCTTCCTTCCTTCCTGAGCTGGACAGGACAGGAAACAGCAGCAGAGGTGAGCAATGCAGCCAGCCAGAAGCATCTTCCAATAAGATACAGCCAAACAAAATAGTAATACGGTAGAAATTAGGAAAATCCTGGAACACCATATCCAGGAGGATATTGGGAAAAGCTACTACAGTATAGAATTTCCAAAGGATTTTTTTAATGGCAAAGCAAATCAGTCTGTCAATCTGCACAGCTTAACCCACAATACTCTTGAAGCATGAAACTGCTAAAGCAGAATGACATCCATCTAAAGGTCTCCCTCTGGCATTTATTTACTTTGAAAAAATTAAAAGAGAACCAGTGTATAAAATAAGTTCCCCACAAAATTACAAGGATAACAATGCATTAAGGCAGAGGAAGGCTGTATCAGCTTTGGTGGGGCAGAAGAACATTATGCGGCAGATTATAGTTTAGGGTAGGAAAACTCTGCATCTTGCATCCTCTGCTTGCCTTTTTCCACGGCTGAATGTAATTAAAGGGCTTAGTTCAGCAAGGGAGGGGTCCTCCCCATGTGATCCCTTCAGGGGAGGACTCATACAGATGGGTAGGCAAACAACCCGTTTAATTCAAGAACTCAGCAAATGTCACACAGTGTGTTAAAGGGAGAAAGAGCTCACTGAGCAATAAATTGGATGTAACTAGTGTCCTACAACATGGGGTAAAGTTTAATGGATTGGGAAGACAGCCAAGAGAGCCAGGTTCTGGTTTTGCCTTCCGCTATGGAAGCTCACAGTGTGATTTGGACCGGTCACCCTTTCCCCCTCCCCAACCTTCCTCACATGATTGTCACTGTGGCACAAAACAGAAGCATTGTGTTCCCTGTTTCGACTTCAGAGGTGTCCACAGGGGTATCAGTGGGAGAGACTGGAAAAACTATCATGTTCTATCAGCTCCTTTGGCACATACATTGTGACATCACATGCACACCCAAACGGGTGAGCTTACAATGTGACTCTGTGTCATCATTTCAATCATTGAATGCTCCAGATGCCTCTACTTCTGAACAAAAAAAAATGGGATATAAATCTAATCAATAGATGTTAAATCTGTGACTGGTTTCATGCATCATCCTAAGCCATGATGTTCAAATTATGATTTGTTGGGTGAGTCACCATTGGTTGCATTCCCCTGGCAGGCTAAGTCCAAACCAAGATTAGCCCAATGTCTGAAAATAACTAGGGCAGTGGTGGCGAACCTATGGCACGCGTGCCAGAGGTGGCACTCAGAGCCCTCTCTCTGGGCATGCATGCCATGCCCCAGAGATGGCAACTGTCCCTCTTCAACCAGCTGCCCACTAACTCACCGAGGTCCCACATGGCCGGATGCATCCCAGCACCCATGCGCTCACTGGCCTCTGTGTGCAGGGGCCGATAGTGTCAGGCAGCAGCCGCCCCGGCCCCTGCCTCACCTTGCCCTGCGACAATGGCACCCCCGCCCTGCCTCGCCTTACCCCACAGGACGAGCCTCTTGCCCACTGCCCCACCTGTCAGAGACCTCCTGGATCTCCCCCAACCCTGCCTGGCCCCCACAGGCATCTCTCCCCATGAGCAACATCGAGGTGATCATGCCCACCTTGGCCACATACACCCAATCTGCCATGACCACCACAGCCACACCCACCTAGTGGGCCATGTCCACCTGGCACCCGGCGATAAATAAGTGGGTTTTGGGTTGCAGTTTGGGCACTCGGTCTCTAAAAGGTTCGCCATCACTGAGCTAGGGTGTCACAGCACTTCTGAGAAAACTTTGTGCAGAAATTGTCATTTGATGTTGCCAGGGGCAGATACCTTGGGGGTATTACTCCTCAGGAACTGTGGATCCTTAACAGTAGCTTCACAAAGGCAGTGTTTTCCCTTTTTGCAAACAAACACACCCTGATACAAGAGAGGGTTTTGCATTTGAATTAGGAACAACAACAGAAGTGATGTGCATTTCTGTACGTGTGTGAACACGTGCAGGATGATAAAATTGGATTCGAAAACAAATAATTTCCTGACCAGACAAAATGCCAGTTGATTAGCCAATCTGGTCACCGGAGCTTTTCTGAAGAGTGACTGTGTTTATAAATTGCATTAATCATAATTTATTGATTAAATGATAACCGAGGTACGCAATAGCAAGATAAGAACTATACGCTACAAAGCACATTGGTTGAATTCTAAAGCAAATATAGCGTTATCCCCTAGAGGCCGCCAAATCCCAGCCCCTCCCAGCCCCGCTCCCCTCTGCAGCTGCACTCTCAAGGTGTTAGTAAAGTGTCTTTTCTAGCAGAAGCTCACACAAAGTGAGGAGGTTGCAGACTCTCGTTGTCAAAGGGGGGGGGGCTTTCAGGAACAAAGATGACCAGCCGCTAGCCCCGATAGTCAATGCATGATGGTGTTTAACAGGCCCAGGCAGTAATAGCAGCAATAGTCAATGATTTCACAGCGACCGTTTGGAAACAAGTGGGGTGGGGGAAAACCCCGGCTCCAGGCAGCAATAGGAACACGAATGAAGGTAGTCAGCATTCTGCAGGGCAACTCCTCACAATGTCTATAACTTGCACAAATAACAATAATCAAAGTTCGGATGGCCACTGGTCTCCAAAGCAGTAACGACCAGCCTCTCCTTCTCTTCTGCCATTGCTCGCAGTCTCAGGTCTCCTCGGTGTCAAAACCCCTCCCCCTTTTCCTTTATTGTTAAAATCTGAATTCAGCAACCCCAGCAACTTTCTCTCTCCTAACTCTCTCTCTTGCTTTTGCTCAGGATATGCCCCCTGCGAGAGAAAGCAGTAAAATTCCACCTTCCCACCCTCTCTCACTCTCTCCTTCCCTCTCCTTCATAGAAAGGGATCAGCTAAAACAGCGGTTCTCAACCTTTTCTGGGGCTCGACCCCGGCCCGCATCGCGCAAAAAAAAAAGACAGGCCCGCACCATGCATGCGCGGCGCATCGCGCACGCGCGGTGCGACGGCCCGCATCACGATAGGAAAAAAATGGCCGACCAAAAAAAAAATGGCCGACCAAAAAAATATGGCGGGCCTGCACCGCGCATGCGCAGTGCGACGGGGCGCATCGCGCATGCGCGGCGCGACGGCCCACATCGCGATAGGAAAAAAAATGGCTGACCCCAAAAAAAATGGCGGACCGCGGTGTCCGGCGACCCCTGCGAAATGGTCGTTCGACCCCAAATGGGGTCGCGACCCATAGGTTGAGAACCGCTGAGCTAAAACCTCAAATCCCTCTTCGACTTCACCTGGTCTCTCTCCGACAACAGCAACAGCAACCACCCCACCCCCTTTCTTTCCTCCTTCTTCTTTCCTTCCACCCAATCCACCCAAAACTGGCAGCAGCTGTCCGAGCTTCCCTCTCCCCAGGCAGGCTCCTGCAAAGCCTTTCAGCCAGCCCTGCTACACAAGCTTAGCCCAAAACAAATTACATTATGGCAAGTATGTTATATCAGCCCAGCCAATTGTGCTTTATGAAATAAGTTGTAGTTAAGTACAATATTGGCTTAGTTAGTACAATGAATGAATCCAGTCAAATTCCGTGATGACATATGTGCTAACTGAACACGTGCAGCTTCTATTCTGGGATATTTTGGAGGAAATTATTTTCAGTGGGTAATATATCTAAGCTTTACAAACTAGATAAAATGGTATCCTGAACCCAAGGAATTAGGAAATTCAGCTACATTTTTTTTTAAAAAGATTAGAGTTTTATTTTTCTCAAAACAATCTGAGACTGTTCAGTTCAAATAGGAAACACCATATTGCAAGATGTGTCATGTCCCCAGTTTGCCATTTCAGGACTTGTTGTCGGGTTTTATTCATCTGCTTGTTGTACTGTTCCCTTCTCGGAGACGTAGATACCGTCCAAGAATTTTCTTATGTCTTTATTCTTGACAGTTGTGGCTTGCTGGATCAAGGCAGCAGAGTTAGATACCAATTCAATGTCATTTCCTTCAAGGATCAGCTCATCCTTCTGGGCTTGCGACACTGCACAATTAACACCTGCCCTCATGCGTACCCGTCGGATATATTTCTCCCCAAGGAAGTTTCGGATCTCGACCAGGGATCCACTTTCTTGAATAACTACGTTGATGGGGAAGTGGGCATACACCGACCTCATCTTATAACGAAAGCCCAATGTAACCCCCTTGATCATGTTTTGCACATGGCTGCAAATCGTGCGAACGGTGGCCGGTTCCTTTCTGTTACCCCACCATTTGTCGACACGCAGCTTCTTGCGTTTTTTTCCCAAAAGGGAGAGTTCCACATTGATATGGTTGAAGTCCCTTTTCAAAGTTCCACTGGGGCCTTTGACAGTGACTGTCCTCCCCTTCAGGATAATGTCGACTTTCTTAGGGATGTCGACTGTTTGGTTACTAAGAATAGTCTTCATTTTTAATCTTTCGCGTTGACAGGAAAGAGGAAAGGACAAATTCAGCTACATTTGTTGCTTCCAGGTCTGACCAATTAAGTCTGTATGGCTGTATATCTTTTAAAACCTACCAACTCTTTTGTGCAAGGCTGCCCTTATTATATAAAATAAATGGGCAAATAACAATTAAACTAATACAAAAGGCATTTAAACAAAAAACAAAAAAAAAACCTCTTATACTACCAAGTACCATAACAATCACCTCACAGAACCACAAATCTTAGGCTCTTTTACCCATTCCTCCTTACAGAATACCAGATCCTAAGCCAGGTCTTCATGGACTTTTAGAAGGCAGGGAATGGAGGACTCTCCCCCATATTTCTAGAGAGATTATGTTCTTTAAAGTAGGCACAGCTACAGAAAAGTCTGCCTAGGTCCCAGCAGATGACAGCATTTAAAAGAGGGGAACTTGGAGCCTGCTTACTCTAACCCAGCAGTTCTCAACCTATGGGTCACGACCCCATTTGGGGTCGAACGACCGTTTTGCGGGGATCACCGGACACCGCGGTCCACCATTTTTTTTTCGTCGCGCGCACACCGCACATGCGTGGATCAGCCTGATGCGCGCCGGGGGTCGCACCGTGCATGGGCGGGGCAAGTGGGGGTCTCAACCTGAAAAAGGTTGAGAACCACTGCTCTAACCAAACTAAGTGGGGTGGATTGATGTCTTCAAGGAAGAGTTGGTCCTACTGCCCTGATGTCATATACGGCTTTAAAGATAGCAATCAGCTGTAACTGCATCTAGATAGAAATTGGGAGCAATGCAGTACACAGTGTGACATGGCCAAACTGTGGGGCACCCAGAACTTCACATGCTACTGCTTTCTGCAACAGTTGAAATTTCTGAGTGGTCTTCAAAGGCAGCCTCATATAGAGCAGGGGTCCCCAATCTGTGGGCTGCGGCCCAGTAGGGCAGGCTGGCCAGTGTGCACGCATGTCCCTGCACACTCCTCACTTGCACTAGTGCCGTGGCTTTGGGATGCAAAAACAGGACGCTGCACCATGGGGTGCAAAAACGGACCAGGGCACGAAAATGGGACACTGCCGCGCCTCGGGGCACAAAAATGGGCCACCACCACCATGCCTCGGGGCATGAAAACGGGCCACCGTCGCACTGCAGGGCACAAAGTTGAGGCACTGCCACACCACAGGGCACAAAACAGTGCTACCGCACCACGGGGTGCAAATACAAGGTGCTGCGCCACACAAGAATGGGGCAGGGCTAGTGAGTATCATGCAGGCATTAGTCCTGCCCCATCTGCGGCATGCACATGCTCGCAGCCCCGTCCGCACACGCACACACGCATGTAAAATGCTTCCCCCTCCCTTTTCCTCTGGTCCACCAACTGACAAAGGTTGGTGATCTCTGATATAGAGCATGTTGCAATATGCCAAATGAGAAGTAATCTGGGAAGTCTACCATGGATATCCCAGCCCCATCCTGAGCTCTCCAGAGGTTAACCACAAGCACAATCAATTCTGTCTTAGTACTATATTCTGACCTTAACACTATCTGAAAAAGGTCCAACTTCATCTGTTTCATCCAGGGCCCTCTGGAGCTGAATGCTTACTACCATCTCAAGAACTTTCCCTAGCAAAATTGTCTGACAGAGTCAGGTCCAAGGATGTTTTCTTATGAAGAAAGCAAACCATCACCTCCTTCAAGGCTGGCAGAATCACCTCTCATGGAAAGAGGTAACCATTACTTGTACCCAACAACACACCTCCTGGGAGGCCTTAACCAATCAGAATATGGGTGGCAGAGTTCACAACCACAAGGACCTTGTCCACTTAAGCAGCTAACTGAAGCTCCACCCAAATAACTGATGCGCCTCATTCGCTTCAACATGAACTGCCCAAATCCAAAGTGAATCCAAGTGAATGTATCTGACAGATGTTGAGAATAGTCCTCATTGTGGACCAGTGGGAATTTCCCCCAATCCTTCTTACTGAGAAGGAGCCTGACTACTCGAAAGAGGGCCACTGGCTGGCCTGCTTCAGATGCAATAAGGGTGGGGAAGTCAATCCGTTCTGCCACTCTTTTTACTACACAGTAGTCCTAATAAAGGCTCACATGTGTTCAGTTGGATTAACTCCTTGTCCGTTTCCATAGTGGCATTCTAGGTATCTCTTGCATTGCTTCATCTCCTGCAGCACCTTAGTGGGTTTTTTTCTGGCATACGTGAATACAAGGAATCTGCAGAGGAGCAATGTGATCTGCTCCAAGGCCCTTGTTGCACACGCATTCCAAGTTGCGACTTAGTTGAACCAGGCACCAAAATTTTGGGAACAACCCAAATACTACCTGCTGGATTAATTAGACACAGGGGGTGAGCTGATCAAGTAGCTCTTCCTCCTTGCAAAAGTAGGCAGCTGCAGAGAAATCCAGGGCCAAAAGGAGATCATCTGTCTATGGCAGTCCCTTTTCAAGAACTTCATGCAACTTTTTCTAATATATGCCCCACATGCCCCACCTCTCCAATGATTCATACCGGTAGCATGGCTTTCTCTCTCTGAGTTTTTGCAATACATTTTGTAACCACCAGATGTCCTTGCCTATTGCATTGGGAGGCATCCTTAACAAACCAAGGTGTGAAGTACTTTACACCAAATTAGACATAGGCTGATGGTACTTGCTGGTTGCAACAACGATAGTAATAAGATTTGCAACTATCAAACTAAGCTCCTCCATATAATACAACAATTCAGGACTGATGTGTATAGGATTCAGGGGTGATTCTACAGAGCCAGAGAGCTATACTTCTTGATGTTCATTAGGCACAATCCTTCTAGCTTCTGAATACCTTCTTTTTCATTTACATTTCTAGCTTGCTGCCCAAGCTTTTTTATATGCCATATAAAATATTCAACATTGTCTTGGGGCAGGGATTCCTAAAACGTTTGCCATCGCCCATCCTCTTTAGCATAGTCTTAATGTACACCCCCTCCTCTAAAAATCCAAACAACAAAATGAACAAGGAAAATAATACAATGAAACTTTGGAATAGGTGGATTTATTGTAACAATGTACAACTAAAAGTTTCTTCACACCTCTCCTGGACTCTGTCCATACTTCCCCAAAGGAAGGATACCTGATAGTCTGGGAAAGCCTGTTCTTGGGGGCCTAAAGAAATAACACAACACAAATCTGTAGGTCAATGCGGACAGTTTGCTGAGTAAATGTGACATAGGTAGAAGTAGAATGATACATCTCAGGCTTTCTGAGTTAAGGATCTGCCTAGCTTGAAGTCCCAGGAAGTTGCTGGGGGATCTGCTCTTAAATGCAACCCTGATTCTGTCTGCTCAATAACACTGTAACAATTGTAGATACTGCAGAGAAAGATATGGCTTTTAGACTGCTTGGATTCACAACGAATGAAAGTTAGAATTCAACGTTACCCTAATACGACAATGATTTGTCGTATGCTGTGAGCCGCTCTGAGTTCTCGGAATAGGGTGGCATAGAAATTTAATAAATAATAATAATAAATAATAATTTTTTTTTAGTAAATGTGCAACGTTCTTTAAATTACAAATCACTACAACAAAACACACAGTCCTGTTAGGTAGGCTACGGTCATGGTCTTGAAGCCTCGGCTTATCCCACCTTTTGCAGATTTTCCTGTTGGCTGGAATTCCTGCCTGGTTTTCCTGAAAAATTAGTTCTTTTCAGTCAGCAGAAAAACCGGGGCAGGAATTTGCTCACAGAGCCACAATGCCAGACCATTTTATGGTGACAGACTAGACTTCTGAATGGCCCAAAGAGTCTGTATTTACGATCCCACATTCCTTGGCTTTATTTTATAGCAGTGTCTGCTCCCTCCCGCCATCAGTACAGTTTTGGGCCAAAGAATGGGGATAAAGGGTGTTTCTGTGTTATTTCCCCATACTGAAAAATTCAGAACAATGTGCAGAGGAAATGATCATAGGAGGCCCTGCCCATTCGAAGCAGCAGAAATTACACTATATAGGGCAAGCAAACAAGGGACCTGTATGCCCTCCATGCCCTCCCTTGGTCTGCTGACAGCTGGCTGGGCAGTCCCGCCAAGAGGACAGTCTTGGCAGATGGCCAAGCAGATCTGCAGTAGCTCAGCATCCATCACCCATCCTGGGCTAGTTAGTCAAAAAGGGAAATGCTTAAGCAAGACTGATTTCTTAAAGCTGCAGGAATAGTGTGATTACAGAACTCATCATTCCCAGCCAGAACAGCTTGAAATCTGGAGAAGATGGAAGCTGTTGTCCAAAGACATCTGGAGAGCAGCAGCTGGGATTGTGTCAGCAGTGGTTGATAAGCCCATTCCAAGTTCCTTTGGGAAAATTTGGCTTTGAAAGACAATGGGTCCCTTTTTAAAATCAAATAAAGAATATGTGATCCACGCTCCCAAGGGATATTGCATTGCCTCACTTAAAGGCATGAAGAAAGAGAGCGGATGTTCAGCATTTGCATATAGGTGTTTGCCTTTGAGTCAATACTGACTCCTGGGTTTAGACAAATCCCTGCAGTTTCCTTCGTAAAATTCCGAAAGTGGTTTGCCATGACCTCCTTCCTAGAACTGGGAGAGACAGTAAGGCTCAAGGTCACCTAGCTGGATTCGTGCCTAAGACAGAACTAGAACTCACAGTCTCCTGGTTTCTAGCCTGATGCATTAACCACTAGATCACACTTAGCATTTGCTCTCCCCACTCTCAAAAAAGACAGCCCCTTTTTTGAGCCCAGCCCCTATCTTTGTGAAATGGCAATTTAACAAGGGCTCTGGGTCTAGATATTCTCTATGAGAATCCAGTTTGCTTTTCTGCAGTCACCCCCCCCCACTCTTGCCCTAGCGCTGAACAGACCCCCCAGCCACCGACCATGTGAGCTGCTGATGATGATGAATTATAGTTCAAGGTGTCAAGAAGAGAAGGCTGCTGCTGTAGTTATAAACACAGTTATACTGTAAACATAACCATAACTGGGCTTTATTTTTCTTCTTTCTCATTTACTCATTCAAAGAGTCATGAAGTTGCTCTGAACAAATGGAACATTTTCTGACTCAGACTGAAGTCCTTACCCTAGCAAAAAACCAACCAGGTCAGCCAGTGTCTCTCTCAGCCCAACCTACTTATAGAGTTGTTGCCATGGGGAAAAAGTGAGAGGAACTCCCTTCCTTATCTAAACTGAGTTCCCCAAAGAAACGTAGCATTTAAGTGCAATTAATGAAATGCAAGTGAAATAACAGGGATTAGATTTCACTGCACATCTTTTGATTTCTCCATGGGAAAAGCTCCTTAACTTTCTACACTGTAGAAGCCCCATGATTTGGCTAAGCAAGGAGCAAAGTCCTGAACATCTCTGATAAGGACAAAGGTTCTGCCCTAACTCAACACATCTGGTGGTGCAAGGGGAACATCAGTCCTACTAATTCACAGCCAATATGGATTTTCTGCTGACGAGGAAGAAAGCTGAGATGAACTATTTTTCTATGATGCATCTCATGGGGTAAGATGTGTGAAATAGGTTCTCGCCCAGAGAAATATTGGTGGGGGGTATTTCTCAAGTGCTTTTTTTTAATGATTCAAAGAAAGAACATGTTCCAGTCTCAATCAAGCATCAGCCTAGCAGTGGTTTAAATACACACACACGCACACACATTCAGCAGAGTGACTCAGGGCCTGGTTGGTTCAGAAAAAATATCTTAGGGGCAGAGCTAGCAATGATACATCAGGATTTCTCTGCGTTCTCACTTCCCTATCCAACAATGAAGGTGGGTAGTAATTTGGCATTTTAGTGATCAGTATTAATTGTCAGCATCCAGACACCAGCAACTGGATGAGTTTGCCCAAGCAGGCAATGGGGCTGTTTAGAGGACACAAGGTTTTCTTGCACTGTTCTTGATGTCTGTTGAAAACAAATCCTAAGGCTAACATACCACTTTTCTTTTCATGTTAGAATGTACATAATTTGCCCATTTGCTCATCAATGTCAGCCATACAATCTTGTTCAATCAAAAGAGGCCTGGGGAGTACAAGTTGTCTGTAATTCTTGGAAGGTTGCCTGGGCCATCAGGTCAGAAAGGAGCGATATGGTCGCTTGCTGTTGGATCTGCAATCCTCACCGTCTCTCTTGTTGGCTTGCTGGTTAGGCTCTGAAAAGTTTGAGTTAAACCACGTCTAAAGAGCCAAATGTAGCCCACTCATGTAACAAACATACCCTTATCAGGCAGTATTAAATAGGTTTTATTTTTAAATAGCCACATGCTGTATTAGTCACTTTTCTCTTCCCTAAAATATCCAGAAAGCCATACTAAAATTACATTAACAAGGACAAGATTTAAAAAGAATATGGGAAACATGCAGGACTGAACTTTACAAGTAGTAATCTCTGCAAAAACACTATGGATTCTCTATTGCTTCTTAGTTCATGATTTAAATTAATTAGTAATGTGTTTTCTGACAGCCTGGGTAACAGTCCCACCATTCAGGGTGGCTGGGGCAGGCAACACATTAAATCTAAACCATAAGAAATGTAAAGATAAAGGCAAAGGTTTCCCCTATCCAGTCGTATCCAACTCTAGGGGGTGATGCTCATCTCTGTTTCTTAGTTAAAGCAACCAGCATTATCTGAAGACATTTCTTTGGTCATGTGGCCAGCATGATGCCCAGGCATACAAAATGCTGTTGCCTTCCCACCAAAGTAGTATCTATTTATCTACTCGCATTTGCATGCTATTGAACTGCTAGGTGGACAAGAGCTAAGGCAAGCAACAGAAGCTCATCGTCGCATGGCACCCGGGTCTTGAACTTTGGCTGTCTGAGAAGCTCAGAGTCTTTAACTGCTGAGCCATCGTGCCCCCCTATAAGAAAGGTGTGTTTCCCAAAGAACACAATAAAAAACTGAACCAGCAGTCAAGAAATACCCCACATGGACTAGAACTTGGCAGAGCAGCAGTGAAGCCCTCAGAAGGCTATTTGGATGCCAGAATGTGTCTATACTTAACAAAGAAAAGAACCGTGCAAGCAGTGGTTTTCCCTGTTTCACTTTACGGAAAAGTTGGACTCTGAAGAATCAGGCCAGAAACCGTACTGATACTTTTAAAATTTGTGGTTGAGGAAGATGCCTGAGAATACCAGGGA
Organism: Bothrops alternatus; assembly: GCA_034064705.1. NCBI lineage: Eukaryota > Metazoa > Chordata > Lepidosauria > Squamata > Viperidae > Bothrops > Bothrops alternatus. The sequence continues at coordinate 6,553,232 of JARGCV010000080.1, forward strand.
TAGCCAACTAAGCAAATAAATGAACCCAGTGTTCTCACTTGAGGTACAAACGACTAGGCTTAAATTACCATATTTTGGATACATTATGCAAAGAACTAGCTCTCTTGAGAAGTTATAACGCTGGGAAAGATGGAAGGAAAGAAGAAAGTAGGATGACCAGAAGAAGATGGATAGACTCAATGACAGTGGCAATGGAGATATAACTGGAAGAATTAAAGAACCAAAGTGAGGATAGACCCTCCTGGAGAAGATCCATGTGGTTATTAAAAATCAATAATCAACTTAATAACACATAATCATCAACCAATAACTCATGTCCACCATATACCCAAAGACACCTATGTCTTTTCTTTGTGTGTTTACTATAGTGAATATTCCTCCTCGGTTCAGAAGAGTCTTGGATAAGACCCCCTTCCCTAATTACCTCCTCTTCATTCTCCCCATGGCTGGTACATCTCTTGCAGAAAATAAGCAAAGAAGGAGCATCAGAAAGAAAGAGAAAACTCTGGGCTCCCCTGCTGTTGTCGTGGGGGAAACTTGGAATGAATCCAGAAATGTCAACAGCCTTTTTTTTTTTTTTGCTATAAAACATCAATTCCTCTCTGAGCTGAGAAAGTTATTAATGTTTAAGCCAGATGTTAGAGGTTTTAGCTTCCACAGAGCCAGTTTGATATAATGGCACCGGAAGACCCAGGCTCAAGTCTATCCATTTGGTGACTTTGGGCCAATCACATTCTCTTGGCTCAGTATAGGGCTGTTATTGCAGGAAAAATGGGCAGAGAGAGAATGCTATGAACACCATTTTGAGCTTCTGGACAGAGGATGGAGTATAAATTAAACAAACAGTACAATAGGTAAATAGTGCATCGAGTTATAGATAACTGATTAGATATTGTGGAAAATCAATAGTGTACAATACAGGAGATCGTTGAAAATTTAGAATTTTTTGGTGGAAAGATTAATCAAATGGGCAAACTTTCTAGTAATGTTGTTTTTCCATTTTTTTGTTAGTGTTAGAGCTTGCTACTTTGACAACTGGTTGTACTCCTTTTTTGGGGGTGGGGCACAAGCTCTGATATATCAGTCGATTAGAAGGGACTTATGTTCATGTTGGGAAAAGTGTCATTTAAGGTCTGTAGTTTTGGTGGTAGTTAAAGACCTAGTAAACAAGTTGTGATTTTAATAACATTGTATATATGCCAAAGGGCATTCTTTTTCTCACATCAGTTGCCTGCCAGCTAAGGAAAGGAAAGTGGTTAGAACATGTTGGGTAAAGTTGGAAGATCTGGAACAGAAGTCATTTGCAACATCTCACTTGCCCTTTCTTCTTGAACTCTTCAACCACTCTGTGTGTGCGCACTCAGCAATCACACTGCTGAATTTAATTCCAGCCCATTATACTGTTGTATGACAGTTTTGGCAGCTTTTTGGACTATAATTTCCATAATAGTTTGCCATGTTGCTTGGGGTTAATGGGATTAATGGATTAATTAGTGGAGAGCCAATTTGGTGTAGTGGTTAAGATGTTGGTCTAGAAACCAGGCAACGGTGAGTTCTAGTCTTGCTTTAGGCACGAAAGCCAGCTGGGTACCTTTGGACCAGTCAGTCTCTCTCAGTCCAATTCATCTCACAGGGTTGTTGTTGTGGGAAAAATAGGAGGAGGAAGGAGAACAAGGTATATTTGCTGCCTTGAATTATTTGCAACAATAAATAAATTTGTAATCTAAAGAATCTGGAACACACTTCATTGCTGCTCCTATGCAATCCATACTTATCTCTAAAACTTCCCTACTTGTCAGATGCCCTATCTATAACAGATTGTCCTTATTTTCTGTCATTTGGTAAACTCCACCCCACCCTACCATTTTGTTCTTTGAAGAGATTTGATAAAATCTCCCTCAGATTGTTATTAACTGCTCTGTCAATCAGCTCAATTAACCCCTGTCAATCAGCTCAATGATTGTGGCTTTTCCACGTGGATGTTTAATGCTATACATTGCCTGGAGTCACTGAGAATGAGTTGAACAGCTATATATAAACTGTATATTTATTAAATAAATAAATAATGCCATACGTGCTATTTTAGAGTAATCATGTCTAGGATATATTGTTAGATGTAAGATGTTGCATTCTTCAGCTCTAAAGAAAGAAATGGCTGTGGTCAGTTTAGTCACCCTCTCTTTGAAAGTTAACCCCAAACAGCTGATTGTAGATTATAATATGTAGCAAGACATCTTTAGAAATATGTAATATTACAAATAATAACCCTGTTTCCATAAAGCACTCAATTCACTAAACCACCAAGCAATTTAAGTATCTGATTAATGTGTCTGATATCACACAGCTGCACTGATCAGGACTAAAGGGCCCAGGTCAGCTGAAATATTTTTTCTGTTCTCACAAAACCTAACCCCTTGCTAAGCATCTTGTGAAAACAGGGCCTACATATATATCTAGGGCTTTTTTTCTCATAGAATGCCCAGAACAGAGTTCCGGCACCGTTTTTGGATGGAATCTTGTAGGGTACGCAAGGCGGGTTGTATGACGTATGTGAGTTCCGGCACCTTTTTTTTTTTAAGAAAAAAAGCACTGTATATATCTAAATTTGTGACTGAAGCAGTGGCCTTTGGAGAAAAGGAGCTTTCCCTATTTTGAGATTACAGGTTGTGTTATGTCCCGAGCCTGCAAAAGCAGGCTCAGGACGTTGCATTGGTCCCGGGCATTCCAAAAGCTGCCCGGGACCAGACAGAGCGGCACCAGCTTTATGCGCATGCGCAAGGCGCAAAAACGCTGTTCCTATTGGTTGACACTGTCTGGGTTTCTGGCCATATAAAAAGGCCTGCGTGCCTTTTGCTTTTGCTTGGTTGCATTGCGCTGCGCAACGGGCCGAACCGCGCATGCGCAGCACGACGGGCTGAACCGCGCATGCGCGGCACGCATGCGACGGCCGAGGGGAAATGGAGGGGGAAAATGGGGTCGCGACCCACAGGTTGAGAACCGCTGTATTAGAGCCAGATCCTGCTCCAGCCATTAATATTCTTTCCATTCAGGAGTTGCCTGAGTCTCCCCTCAATGCTAGGGATGTGGCTGCAGAAACTGCCACTGATCACACGCTTATACACATGCTGACATGGGTGTTGTCAGGATGGCCTGACAAGTGCCCAGATACTGATTTCCAAAGCTTCTGGCACATGAAGCATGAGTTTTCCATTTTCAAGGGTTGCCTGTTATGGGATAGCAGGATAGTGATTCCAGCCTCATTGAGGTCTAGAATCTTGGTCTCTCTGCATGAGGGACATCCTGGTATAGTCAGGATGAAAGTGCTTGCGCGCAGCCATCTTTGGTGGCCTGGCTCAATAAAGCCATCGAGGCCCAGGTGCATGGGTGCCAAGTGTGCCAACAGTCTCGGCCTGAAATGCCTCAGGCCCCAGTACATAGGTGGGTGGAAACTCAAACCCCATGGTCTAGGGTGCATATAGATTATGCTGGGCCCTTTCAGGGGCAATTCTTCGTGGCTGTTGTTGATAGCCATTCCAAGTGGCTAGAGGTTGTTCCTGTTTCCTCCACTACTACTGCCAGGACCATACAGATGTTGAGAGGAATTTTTGCATCACATGGTCTTCCAGATGTGCTGGTTTCAGATAATTTACGTCTTCTGAGTTCCAGGTTTTTCTTCAGGCCAACCTGATCCGGCATGCACCATTGGCTCCCTTCCATCCATCCTCCAATGGACTGACAGAGAGAATGGTGTGCACCACCAAAGATGCCCTCAAGAAACTGACAGTAACTGGCATCACAGGTTAGCAGATTTCCTTCTTGCACACCGCACCACACCATGCACAGCCACAGGGAAGAGCCCTGCTGAACTCTGCTGGGGTCACTGCCTCATCACTAAACTGGACAGGCTGCACCCTGACTGGGTGGCTTCACAGGTATCAGAACTGCGGGCACCTAGGAGACTCCAGGTGGGCGATCCGGTTTGGGCAAGAAACTACGGGCCTGGACATCTCTGGGTCACAGCTGTGGTCTGCAAGGTCTTGGGGCCGTTGTCATACGAAGTTGCCTTGGGTGACGGCCATGTTCTTCGCAGACACATAGACCAACTGCGTTGGAGACTGGACTCGCACCTTTCCGCTCCTGGCTCTGTTCTGGGGGGGGGAGGACCATAATATGCATTCTGGGTCACAGTTTCCCAGGACTAACAGCCCTCACTAGCTGCTACTGAGGCTTTTTGGAATTCATCCCAAGGTTCCACAAGTGCTCCTAACAGGAATTCACTGAATAGGGGGTCATCCCACACATCCATAATTACTCCAGACAGGGAGTCACACCGGGGGTATCCACAGTATTCACATATGTCAGATAGTGCTCCAAACAGGGAGACTGACCGGGGGTATCCACACAAATCACAAATAGCAAGAGAAAAGGAATTCCATCAAGGGCGCTTGCACAATTCAGCAATTGGTCCCAAGAGGAAGTCACCAGAAAAAGGGTTTGTCATGGAGGCGACTCCTGACTCAGGCACCACGGGCATGTGCTCGGGGGCTACAGAGTACTGGGGCTACTCAGGCCTCTCCATCTGCTGGCCTTGGGCTCGAGGGACAGTGTTCCCAAGAGGGGTCCATTGTGGACTCGGGGACTTCCACCCCTCCAAGGTATGCTGGCTTGGACTTAGAGGGTCCAGCCAGCCAGCAGCTGGGTGGGTCAACCGACTATTTTGGGCAGCAAAGTCCTGGCCTGCCTAGCCTGGTAGGCAAGCAGGTAGGCCAGGCACCCTCACCAGGGTCACCTGGGGATTTAATGCAGCACGTATAAATTAAAAATGATACACTACATAGGTAAACACAATTTTAAAAAATTAAAAAGATGCCTATAATTGGGAAAACAAACAGATCACAAGTATATAAAATGAATTCTATTTAGATGGACACCCACTTGAGCCCAATCCCGTGTTTAGAAGGAAAAGTACTACTTAGATCTCTGTGGGCTTTCAGCTTCTTAAATCAACTGCTCTTTTTCCTGGGTTCATCTAAAATCCACAGGCTCAAGAAAATGGTTAATTGACTTAAGGAGCTGGTAACTGGACAATAATACATGTTCATACCCTGCCACCGCCTGCTGCACTGTTTTCTGATTCTGTACAACTACTGTGTAAGGCCTGGAAAAAGCAGGTCTTTTTAGGGAGAAATAGATATTGGACTGACAAAATAAATATTTTTTTAAAAGACGCTTTGCAGTAACAATATGATATGTTTCAAGTTGAGTTTCCCAGTTGCCACAAATGACTATGACAAATGGAGCATCAGAAAAACTAAACAAAGAAAACTTGATGCCTTTGAACTGTGGTACTGGAGAAAATTGTTGTTAATGCCTCAACAGGAAAGAGAACAAATCATTTAAAACTAGACAAAGTCAGTCACCTCAGTAGAGGAATTAATAAAGAAGCTAATGCTAAGATACCAAATGTGAAGGCAAGAGTTATTGGAAAATTTCTTGATGCTGGGAAGAATCAAAGATAATAGAGAAAGAGGCAGAAGAAGACAAAATGGCTGGTGATTGGCTCGAACATCAGCCTACAAAAATTCAAAAAAGCAATTAAAGACAGACATTCCTGGCAAAATTATGTCCAACAGATCACAAAGCTTTGGGAGCGACTGAAAAACTACGTAGCCCATTGTTTCCCTGAAGGAAGTCCATGTTCAGTCCTCAATATCTTGAATTAGAGCTGAGAGTGCCTTGCCAGGCAAGATAAAGATTCTTAGCTAGATGGACTTCAGTGATATGGTTTTCTTGTCTTTGTGTAAGTTACTTAACCCCTTCAGTTCCAGCAGCAGTCATAGAACACACTGCACCTGGTTGATATTAAATATAGTTAGTGCAAGGTCCCTGGTGCTCTCTGAGCTTGGTTGTTTTCTTGCAGATGTTTCATTATCCAAGCTAGGTAACATTATCAGCACTCATAATCAACATCACTGATGATGTTACCTAGTTTGGGTAATGAAACATCTGCAAAAAAAAAAAAAACCAACCAAGCTCAGAGAGCACCAAAAACTCTTTTTATTTCAGCTACAAATATTCTCCTCTATCACTAAATATAGTTAGTTTTTATTCAATTTAGCATTCTATATTAAATATGCTAAGATGAACACAAACAAGGATGTACAGTAAATATAGACTGGATTGTTCCTAAAATACCAAGGAGCCAAATCACTTCAGCCACCACCCAATTATGATAACAAAAGTAAACTATTAATACTGATTATGCTTCTGTTAAGACCTGCACACTTTTAATCTGGGATATCAGCCCTTTGATTCACAGCAGCTTTTGGTTTGTTTACATGTCAAAGGGTGAATCAGAGTCTGGATTCAAGGAAATTACTAGCACGATAGGAGAATATCTTGATTCACCTAGCTTGCATTCTTGCAGAAATTTTCATGTAAACAACAGCAGGATTGTTATCTGGAATCGGCAACAGTGGGCAGAGCTTCAGAGGGCTACAAAGCTTCACAATATCTTATCCTGCATTTTTAAGGTTACAATTTTAAGGTTTCTTTCAACAGTAGAAAACAAAAGTTGGATCTAACAGTTTCTTCCTTTGAGGAATACAGGAAGCTGCTTTCTACCAAACCAGACTGTTCATCTAACTCATTATTTGTCTTTGTGATTTTTTTTTTAAAAAATGACAAGCTGCTCATGATTTTAGATCAAATCTGGATCATCTCCAACCATCATGGATATTACCTGGAATCGTGAGGTTTGAAATTCTACTAGCTGCCTGACCACCAGCAGTTCTGGAGGCTTTCAGGGCTGATCTTGAAATCCCTTTCAAGGGAAAGCATGGAGTAAAAAAGGCAACCAATATTCACAAACAAGGAACATGGGATCTTAGAGCAGCAAACAGAAGCCCTTTGGAAAGTAAACTTAATTTAACAACCAGCTCTAAATAATCTGGTCCAAAGGCCCAAGCAACCCATGAGGCATAACAATGGAGGGCTGCTATACATACAACAGGCAAGTTCTGTTGGAGTATGTCAGTTTGATGGTTGACAGAGCAACATTGGCTAGTTTGGTGCAGAAATTTTGTGCACCTGCAAGCAGCAGAAAATGCTCCGCTCTACTGAGTGCATCTGTTCGTACCCTTCCCCCTTGCCATCCTTCCCAAAATATCACATGCAGCTACACCAGTTCGCATGGCAAGACTTTTATTCAGGGTAACCATCTCAAAGCTACTGGAAGCTTTAACACATTCCTTCTATCTAGTAGAAGCCCAGATCTGGTAGCCCTACTTTTGCTTGCAGATTCCTGACCATCATTACTCACAGAATTCAGCTTATTTTAGCAACATCAGTGTCCTTTTGGAGGTATCTTATAGAAGCCTGATGGGAATAACCAAGATCACTAGAAAACTGCTTGTCCCAAGGAGCCTTGCAATTCAAGGGTAATTAGAATGCAGTGTTGCAGGTTAACTCTGCCTACTGCCAGGAGTTCAATCCTGACCAGCTCAAGGTTGACTCAGCCTTCCATCCTTCCAAGGTCAGTAAAATGAGAACCTAGATTGTTGGGAGCAATATGCTGACACTGTAAACCGCTCAGAGAGTGCTGTAAAAGCACTATGAAGTGATATATAAGTCTGTTGCTTAGTGCTACTGCTAATTTGAGTATCCTCATAATTGCTAGATTTCTCCTCCCTTAAATCCTCAAAAAAATTAGGATTGGCTATACAAGTGATCTGGTTGCAGTGATTTATCTCACCAATGTGCAAGAAAGCTTTAGTTTGGCTTAGTGTGCTGCGTGAACACTTTGTTGTTTGCAAGTGTAATGTATAGCTTAGCATTAATTATGAAATTAGCTAATTGTAGTTGAGTTAATACACCATGATTAATCCAGGGCTTAGGGCCATATGTGGATAAATTGGGTTATGTGTTGTTAGGCAGAACTGCTTGCATGCAGTTATAGTGGAACAACATGAACCACATATTACAGATACAGTTAGCATGACTTCAATTGCTATTTGCAGGGGGATTAATACAAATTGAAATAAACGGTACTGTGTCCCAAAACTGACTTGGCCAAGCTGCGCTATAGAATATCCTTCGCTTGCCCTCCTCACAACTGATGGAACTTCTTGGATGAGAAGTGAAACATTTCCTTCTTCTTCCCTGAGGAAAAAGCAGTCCAGTTGCCTTTTCAAAAAAAGGCACCTTTGAGACAACTGTGACCAGGATGGCTAAGAATCTCCACAGGCAATATGGTGGCCACTTCTTCTACAGAATCACCCTTTAAAAATCTCTGAACCATAATTCCTTGTTTCTGGGAAGGAAGAAATAAGTGCAAAACAACTTGTTTTGAGCGGATGTTTTCTCCAGTGTCAGTATAAAGGCACTTGTGGGCTTTTTTTGAGTCAAGCCAGACAGTGGCCATGACCCTTATTTCATTCTCTTGGATCTAAGCCGAGCCTGAAGGAAACCAGGTTCCAAACATCAGGCAAGCTTCATTGTTTGCTTTTATGGCCCATTCTCTTCTTTGAAGTAATTGAAATTAAGCCTAGGCGAGCAGGCAGTTCTCTCAGTCCAGGCATCTGAGTCTCTCTTCCTGATAAGGAAATAGCACACTGCAGGAAAGAAAGGCCAAGGGGATTAGAGGACCTACCAGAAGCTTGCGGGACAGGCAATGGGCAGGAGCGCTGATGTCATTGCATTGAATTCCCCAAGGAATGGTGTCTACAGATTCCATTTTCTTTATGCAACAGGAAAGCACTGCAGCTGTGTTTCTGACCATAGGGTTAAAAGGAGTTGTGTTACAGGAAAACCAGAAGTCTACAACCCAAAATCTGCCTGCTAAGTCCCAAGCCATTCATCAACACCAGCTTCTCTTACTTCTGTAGCCAGTACAATTTCTCTTTTCTAGTTTCCCTTCCTGTGCTAGGCGACTTTTCCTTTCCTGTCTTTCTTATTTTCTTTGGGCTATAATCTTCTTTTTTCTAACCTCTTTTGACTGGCTGGCTTCTTCTGCCTCCAGAGGAGTGCAACCTATTGCAACCAGAGGTGTGTGCAGTTAGAATAATAACTCAGCCTTTTGGCTCAGAGGAACAGTCCATCCCCAACTGGTGCTCTTCTGATGAGCTGGATTACAGTTCCCATTTGTGGAACGTATGAGACAGAAGAAGGTCAGGCTGCAACACCTAAACACGTGGCTTCAATAGCCAACACACAATCGGTTAGCACATAAAAATAATAGATTACAGGTAGTCCTTGACTTACAAACAAAATTGGGACTGGAATTTTGGTCGCTGTGGTCATAAAGCGAGTTATCAGGTAACCAGACCCAATTTTATAACCATTTTTACTGTGGATTATTGAGCGAATCTGGTTCCCCCTATTAAATTTGCATGTCAAAAGCCAGCTGGGATGGACACAGATCATGGTGGTATTATTCCAGAATGCTGAAACCATGGTAAATGCAGCTGGTTGCCAAGCACCCAAATTGTGATTGTGTGACTGCGGGCATGGTGTGACAACAATCACTTTGAGGACGGGTCATAAATCTCTTTTTTTCCAGTGCTGTCATAACTTCAAACCCTCATTTGTAAATCAAGGATTACCTGTAGTGGATTACAAAAGGGAATTCCAAATGAAATAATACAGACCTAACTTTGCCTAAAACTTAGCTTTTAAAGATGAGTGCCCTTGGGTTTGTGTGAATTTTTCCTCTCCACTTCTTCCTTTCTCACATATAAATCCTTTCTGTATTTTTGGTCGGGAAGCAAAATCATTGCCAGCCTTAAAATGTGTATGGTCGGATTGCTTTTTGCACATTGTGCTATGCCGGGCTTTGAAAAATGTGTTTTATTGAGCAAATCACTGTGTCCTAATTCATACAGTTCAGCCAAAATGGGTGGGTTTTTTCACACAGCTTTTGAAGCCAAAAGCTTGAGGCCAGCCACTCCAGTGCGAACCACAAGCACTGCCCAAACATGATTTGTAACCATAATTAGATGTGGGCCTGCAAACAGCGATGAGCATTAAGACTGGTGCAATAAGAAATGTTAAAATTAAAGGGAGGAAGAAGAGAAAAATGTCTAAGGAGACAGTGCTGTAGCCAATGGAGGCACGAGTAGAAAGGCAGACGGTGCTTCTGAGCTGCTTCAGTAGAGGTTTACCACAGTACAGAGAGGTTCAAATGCTCCCATATTGTTCACCAAGTCATCCGTTTATTACTATATAAGATAAATTTATTTATTTTTAAAATAAACTTTATTGGTTTTTAAAACATACATCACATAATAGGTGATTAACAGTGTGTTTGCCTGGCTTACATTTGCAAAGGAAAATCGTCAACAATTAATATCCATAATCCATAATTCATGTATTCACACAAATATAAGATACATTTATGATGACATATGCCAAGATATTATTTAAGTGTATGGATATGCAGGTAGTCCTTGACTTACAACAGTTCATTTAGTGACCGTTTGAAGTTACAAACGGCCCTGAAAAATGTGACTTATGACCATTTTTCACAGCTACGACCTTTGCAGCATCCCCATGATCATGTGAACAAAATTCAAATGCTTGGCAACTGCTTCATATTTATGACGGTTGCAGTGTCCCGAGGTCATGTGCTCACCTTGTGCAAACTGCTTCCAAGCAAAGTCAATGGGGAAGCCAGATTCACTTAACAACTGAGTTACTAACTTATGAACTGCAGTGATTCACTTAACAACTGTGGCAAGAAAGGTCATAAAATGGGGCAAAATTCACAACAATATACATACATACATATATACACAAATATATATATTTAGGTCTTTGGTTATTCGGGTTTTCTCCTGCGTAAAATTGAAAGTGTCTTGGCGACATTTTGATGAAGTCCCATTCATCATCTTCAGGCTGGTGCTTTCAGCTTGGTGCTCCTAGAAGCACGAAGCCGAAAACACCAGCCTGAAGATTGCAAATGGGACTTCGTCGAAACGTCACCAAGACACTTTCATTTTACGCGGGAGAAAACCCGAATAATCAAAGACCTACATACAAACATCCGCGAAAACCTCAGAAAACATATATATATATATATATTTCTAAATTCATATCTTCAGTTTCCTTTGGCTGATCTGCTATGACATCAGAGAATTTCAGAGCAGATAAATGGGCCAATGAAGGAAGCAGAAAACAGAAGCCAGGGATCTGAGAAGGTAGCAAGCCAAATGAAACAAAAAAATAGATAGACAGACAGACGATGATAGATAGATAGACAGACAGACAGACAGACAGACAGACATCATCATTTTAGCCATTGTCTACTGCAGGATGATGGCCTCTTCTGCATGTTTCCAACCTATACAGTCCTGAGCTTTCTTTTGCCAACTTACTTGCTGATGCCGTCGATCTATGGAAAGATACACGCTTGGCATTAAAAAGCAAAGGTAGAAAGACCTGCACATGGATTAGAGAACAAACGAAAGTATACGACATCATCAAGAGAGTAAAAGAACTGAAATGGAAACGGGCTGGTCACAGAGCAAGAAGAACTGATGGAAGGTGGACCAAGGCAGTCATAGAATGGACCCCACTTGATAAAAAGCATCCATGAAAAAGACCTAAAAAGTGTATATACACAACCTACAAACAAACACTCTCCCAGTAGAAATGTGATTTTAAAAATAAAAACTTCTCTCTACTTTGAATCTCCTGTCCTTTGGGATCAACAGCGGTAACCATTGTCTGTTCTGCTTCCTAATACAATCCTGTTTGGGTTTTACAGGCAAAGGTCAGCCTTCCAACCCCCTTCCCCTTTGCACACATTTTCACCCACTGGTACAAAAAGGATTAAACAGAGTCCCCTTCTGGGAAGTCAAGACAACGTAGCATCTGCAAGAGGAAATGACACGACAGGAACTTTCTGCTGATGACAACAGCAGACTTCCAAAGTCCTGTTCCTCAGTTGCTCAGTTTGCACCCCCACCCCCACCCCACTTAAGAGCGTTGTTGTCATTGCTACTACCAGGAAGTAGTGTGAGGGGTTTGTTTAACTCTTATTTTAAAATAGACTTATGTATGCAACAGGAAGTGAATTTATCTCTGCCCAACCTCCCTTATAGGGTACATGTTCCTGAGAAATATTGGAAGAGGGAATGCAACTTCTTTCGTCCTGAGCACCTGGAGAAAAGGTGGAACATAAACAAACAAACAAACAGCATTTGGCCCAGCAAGCTGAGCATTGCCCAGAATTGCAGCATCTCTCCAAGTTATTGAAAAGAGGTTTTTTTTTTCTCACCAGCTTCCAGAGCTTCAAATCTTGCACTTGGATTTAATTATCAAGCTACGGTCTCTGGTCTTGTTCTAAGCCAGAACCTACAGGCTGAAAACCAATTTTGATTTAGTTCACACATTGCACTAAACTATAATATAAACAGCCACCAACTGTAGTTTATTCAGTCAGTGAAATTGTCTAAGGAATAGTGTTGCTTTTTACTCAGTGAAAGCAAAGTGTACCTGGAAGGTGTTTTGAAAGAAAAAAAAAATCAAATGGATGTTTGATTTGTAGCAAATCTGTTCCTGATGAAATTTCAAAAAGGGGGGCTTCTAATGCTATTTATCAAAAGGCACTGTGTTCACATCCCATTTTTCCATCTGTGATGAGCTTCCGGTAGAAAGAAAGAAAAAAATGAAGCAAGGAGCATGAAAACACAGGATCACATTGTCACCTGAGCCTCTCCATAAACTTCTCCAAACAAAGCAGGACTCTTCTGCCATGGAAGCCTCACCTGGAATTGTCCTTGGTCTATGTAACTCATCTGGGGGGGGGGCAATGTCCCTTCATCAAAGCACCCCACACAGCCAGCAGTTCACCTATAGGAAAGTATCTTGCATATGCATATTATTATGTCCCAAACTCACAGAGCTTAATTATAAACAAACAATCCTAAACAAACCAGACAACCTTCTATATATGGCATTCTCCATTCCAACTCTCAAAATTTCCAGTGAACGCCTGCTGGAGATAACAGAATTTGTATGGGGGAAAAAACATGTTAGACAAGTTGCAGCCTCATTAAAAACATCAAGACTTTCTCCTTGATCAATATGCGTAAAATCATAAATACTCTGGGATGCAACTTCGAAATCAAGATACAGTTTGCTTCATTGTAGCTTTCTTATTGAGTCAAGAAATTCTATAACTATGGTTTAGGCACCTAACTCAGTTGTGTTTTATTTAACCAAACATAAATATGCATTTATTGGTTTGCTTAGCAGAATGTTTGAACATAGATTTTACCAGAAACTAATGTCAGCAGCATCACAGCATCAGGACAGACCCTCCACTCCTTTTCTGCGTGTGTCATGATGTTGTGGGAATATGCAGAAAGCATATTTTGTCATTCTGGTGAAAGCAATGATGTCATATGGACATTGCTGTTCAGACCTCCTTGCCATTGGTTATTGGGATAACATACAGCCAGAACTGGGTCATGGGTCATGGATCAGCATAAATCAATGGTTACCCTTTGGCGAACGTAGACTCCCCACCCATTTATGTCCAGCAGGGACTCCATTTTCCCTAAATGGTATTGCATGAGGAGAATTGAAGTGAGACAAACATGATCTCACTAGCCCCTTCCCCGTTGGCCAGGCATGCAGCAGTAGGTGTGACTTGGCCAATGTAGTCATTTCTGTGTGTGGGAAGACTGTTGTGTGCTGCCAGGACTTGACAATGAAATCTGTAGCGGAGAGGCTGACTTTCTCTCCAGAATGTTTATGAGTATATAGATTGAGTTTTAAAAAAAGGAGAATTGGTTGGTTTTTTTATGTTCCCTCAGCTAATTGGTGAAGTTAATTTTTACCCTATACTAGACCTACCACATCCAATCTGCCCTCAGGCAGCCAACCAAACTGCAGTAATGACATCAGCATGGTGATTCATAATCCATGTGCCACTATCACAAGTAGTCCTCGACAGAATTACAGTTATAAGTCATGGTGATCATTAATTGAGTCACCATGTGAGCGCACCTGATTTTACAACCTTTTTTGTGGCGGTCGTTAAGTGAAGACTATGGTTGTTAACGAATCCATTTTACACAATGGACATTTTGTGCAGGAAACAGGCAAAACCCACCAGAAATTGTGGTCCCATGACTGAGGGGTGATGCAAAAAGCCATAAATGCAAGCCAGTTGCCAAAAGCCTGACTCCAGGGGTGAAATTAGAATTTCAAAATTGGGTCATAAGTACCATTTTGGAGGTCCATTATAACAGTCACTAAGCATTTTTTTTAAAACAAAGACCACCTGAACACATTTGTGCCCTGCTGTCTGACACACTTATGTGGCATTTGCATGACAACACATCACCACACCAGGGCAAGTTAAAGATACTGTGGAGATCGTCAGCCAACCTCTGAAAAACTGGATGTGAACAAAAAGATGAAATTAAATCTTAGTAAAATGGAGTTAGGGTTCTTTCAGAAACGCCTTGCTGCTCATTTGCTTCCAGTCATAGTTCTGGATGGAGTTGCACTCCTCAAAAGAACATACTAGTGACTAGTGCTCTCCTAATCATGCAGCTCCTGCTAGGTCAGCAGGTACAGACAGTGGCCAGGACAGGCTTTGCCCAGCTGGAGCTGTCCCTTCCTGGACCATGAGGCTTGCCAATAGTGACTCACACTTTTATCTCCACACAGACGTCTGCAACACGCTCAGCAGCAGTTGCCTTTGAAGATGGTTTGGAAGCTGGAATTGGCACGCAAGGCAGTAATGCTGCTTTGGCTATGGAACAGCAATTGTCAAGCCTAGAGACGAGACAGTGACACCCAATCAAGTCCAATCCTTTATTTGCTTACATCTAACAGAATTACAAAACCTTGCCAAACTAAAGCTATAACTTTCTAAGCTACCAGATATATCCTGAGCGATTCTAGGGTGTGGTTTCCCTGAACCTCTTCCCCTCTCCCCCTTCCAGCTTGGGACTGTTCAGTTTCTTGATTTGGGTCTCTCTCTGAGAAAGTTATGAGTTGGCCAAACCCCCCACTCCTCTGCTGCTGCAGTTGCACATTCCGTCACAGCACTTTGTTGAGTGCTCTGTTAGTTGAGTAGTCCTTGGCGCTCTCTGAGCTTGGTTATTTTCTTGCAGACGTTTCATTATCAAACTAGGTAACATCATCAGTGCTAGTCGCATTAGCACTGATGACGTTACCTAGTTTGGGTATTGGAATGTCTGCAAGAAAACTACCAAGCTCAGAGAGTATCAAGGACCCCTCATTTCAACCCAGAGCTACAAATATTCTCCTTTATTGGCTCTGCTAGTTCCCTATAAATTCTGGGTCCAATTCCCTGTGCCAGCTATTATCTATAAAGCCTTATCCAACATGATGTTAGTTGAAAGAGAAACTGTCTCCTTCCAAATGATTCTCCCCATCCTCTGGGGGTGGCGCAGCAGTTAGAATGCAGTATTGCAGGTGAATTCTGACGACTGCCAGCAGTTCGATTCTCATCGGCTCAAGGTTGACTCAGACTTTCATCCTTTCGAGGTTGGTACAATGAGGATCCACATTGTTGAGGGCAATATGCTGACACTGTAAATCGCTTAAGAGAGGGCTGTAAAGTGCTATTAAGCAGTATGTAAATCTAAGAGGTATTGCTATCAAGAGTGGTGCTGCTGTTAAGGTGAAGGGGGCTTGTACACTGAGGCAGGCTTCTTCCATGGTGGGCTTGATGCTTTGGGACACCTTGTCTCAGAGATATGCCTGGTCCCCTATTTTCTACAAAGCCATGAAGCCATTTTATTTAGTCTGGGCTGTGGTTTGAGATTTGGTTTAGTTTTAATAATAATAATAATAATAATAATAATAATAATAATAATAATAATAATAATAATAATAATAATAATAATAATAATAATAATAATAATAATAATAATAATAAAGTTAGAAGGGACCTTGGAGGTCATCTAGTCCAACCCGCTGCTCAGGTACGAAACCCTATACCATTTTGGACACATGGCTGTCCAGTTTCTTCTTAAAAACTTCCAGTGTTGGAGCATTCACCGCTTCTGGAGGCAGGTTGTTCCACTGGTTAATTGTTCTAACTGTCAGGAAGTTTCTCCTTAGTTCTAGGTTGCTTCTCTCCTTGATTAGTTTCCATCCGTTGCTTCTCGTCCTGCCTTCAGGCGCCTTGGAGAATAGCTTGACTCCCTCTTCTTTGTGGCAGCCCCTGAGATATTGGAACACTGCTATCATGTCCCCCCTCGTCCTTCTCTTCGTTAAACTAGACATACCCAATTCCAGCAACCGTTCCTTATATATTTTAGCCTCCAGTCCCCTAATCATCATTGTTGCTCTTCTCTGCACTCTTTCTAGAGTCTCAACATCTTTTTTACATCACGGTGACCAAAACTGCAGTATTCCAAGTGTTTTTTTTGGTGTTGCTGATTTATGTTAAATGCTTCCATGTGATTGGACCAGTAACAAACATTTATAATCATAATAATAGCCATGATAATAATAATATGCCAAAACCCAACAAATAAACTGTAGCATTGGACTAGGTGCTAAATAAGCCCAACCCAAATATTACGCAAAATGAACTATTTTGAGCAGAACTGAAAATAATTAAATATTTTAAGTTATTGAGGTGAGAAGCACTGGGGGATGCTATGCTTGATATTGTAAGGGTGGGGTGGGTGGAGACAGAGGTGTCATTTGCTGGCCTCAGTCATCAATATTAGGCAATTGCCCGCTTAGAGCTATTCATGGACAATTTTATCATGAGAGAAAGACAGAAGACAGTAAGATGCTTCCTCCATACTATATTTTCTCATTAAAAGAAATGTAAACAGCTAAAACTGTTTACTTATTTATGTAAAGCCCAACATATAAGTATCTTGTATGGTGGGTTAACTGGGCTACTACCCACAATCAGTTTTCTTTTGTTCAAACATATTTTGGCAGCTACCGTGTTCTTTGGTCAGGAACTTAAGGAAGGAAAACAACTCTTAAAATTTTGAGAGAGAAAATGAGGAGAAGAAGAAATTGAATACTTTATTTGGCCAAGTGTGATTAGACACACAAGGAATTTGTCTCTGGTGCAAAAGCTCTCAGTGTACATGCAAAGCAACAGAGTAGTAATATTCTTAATAATAATACCAATAAGAGGAGATAGTAGGTGATGAGAAAGTTAATAATACTACTACACCCGTATTACATGAGTAAATATACTTAGACATAAAACAGTGCTATGGGAATTGGATGTTCAGCAGAGTGATGGCATGAGGGAAAAAACTGTCTCTTTATTTAGTTGTTTTGGCATGCAATGCCCTATTGTGGCGTTCTGAGGGGAGGAGTTGAAACAGTTTTAAGTCCAAGATGTGAGGGGTCTGCAGATATTTTCTCAGCTCTCCTCCTGACCTGTGCAATATACAGGTTTTCTATGGAAGGCCTGTGCTAAAACTAATTTTGTGCTAAAGCTGTACATTGCTCCCTGTGAAATTTTAAATTGCAGATGTACTGTCATCACAAGACCATAAATGTGATTACATGTTGTTCTGTTGGAAAACAGAGGAGCACGCACCATTTTAAGTTAACAAGATTTCCAAAAGTTAAAAAAGGAAGGCCTTTGGCAGGGCACACCAACAGAAGTCAGTCACATATTTGGCTTGCTCACCATTATTGAATCCCTTGTTTCCTTAATGCAAAACAGTGTTTGTATTTTCCACTGTAAAATATAGAAGGGAATAGTTGCTGAATAGAATATATAGCCAAGAATGTGAGCTGAGAAACTCTTGGTTTCAGCATATAGCCCTAGCAAAATATATCTAAGAATCAAAACCCATTTAAATTAATGACAATTATGTATATGACAGCACTACATGACAACTGGGAATTATTACTTTCTATTACACTCATTCTCTTATCTAAACTTAAGAACTGGCTATACCAACTTGTTTCACAGCATTGTTGTATAGATTACTTTGTTCCCCAATGATCTGGTGAGCGAGGATCATTTTTAAAATCTGAAACATGCATTAGCTTACTTACATCTGGCACAGATTTAAGGGTGCTAATTTGAGCTATCCACCCACAGGTGCATTGCTGTATTCCCATTCTCTGCAAGCACCAGTAGGACTATTTGTCTTCTCATGGGTTTGAATGAGCTGATCATGTATAGAGACAGCTGTACTCACCATCCCCAGAAAGCCATAGCATCGATGCATGCAGAAACACAACAGTAAAATTCCCAAGAGGATGTAGCTGCTACATCCACAGTACAAGCCAATGCATGATTACCAAGAGGTTAATTAATGGCATTTGCTGGGGCCTAGCTACAGGTAAGTTAACCTACAACTGTAGCCTTTAATTTTTCAGTCCATTTAATTCTCAATGCAGCAGCTTATGACAATTTGGACAATGGGAGTGGAAGTTCAGTGGCATCTAGATGGCAACAAAGCAACTGAGTTTTCTGTGTCTCTTTGCTGTGGTCATCTGGGCCCCAATAAAGGCAGAAGTAGATTGGCCAAAAAAGCTAACACAGTCCTAGGCTGCATTAACAGAGGGATAGAACCAAGTTCACATGAAGTATTAGTACCACTTTATAAAGCCTTGCTAGGACCACACCTGGAATACTGCATCCAGTTTTGGTCACCACAATATAAAGCAAGATTTTGAGACTCTGGAAAGAGTGCAGAGAAGAGCAGCCAAGATGATTAGGGGGCTGGAAGCTCAAACATATGAAGAATGGTTGCAGGAATTAGGTATGTCTAGTCTAGTGAAAAAAAGGACTAGGGGTGACATGATAGCAGTTTTCCAATATTTGAGGGAATGCCATAAAGAAGAGGGGGTTGGCCTATTTTCCAAAGCACCAGAAGACAAGACAAGGAACAATGGATGGAAACAAATGAAGGAGAGAAGCAATCTAGAACTAAGAAGAAATTTCCAGGTGGCGAGAACAATTAACCAGTGGAACAGCTTGCCTTCAGAAATTGTGCTCCAACACTGGAGATTTTAAAGAAGAGATTGGACAGCCATTTATCTGAAATGCTTGACCAAAGGTCCCTTCCACCTCCCTTATTCCATTATTCATTTTGTTATGCCATTATACTATTATTTAGTTCAAGCTAAAAACTTGATGGATCAGAACAAAGGCCTCTCTAAGCTTTATCAGATAGCCAACCAAATGTCTGTGGAAGCTGGGGATGGCAATGAGAGCCATCAATCAGTCCCCCCCCCCCATCAATCTCCCCAAAATGGCATTCATGAGTATCTTGTGGTTTGGTATGCAAAAGGCTTATTTTTCTGAATTTGATAGGAAATAGCTGCTGTGCCAGTTGGCAGAAGTTAGGATTCTTTTGTCCCCTTTGCTTCTACTTTTTTGTCTAAGCAAATGAGGTGATGCAAGCTCAGCCTAAGTTTTCAGCACTCTTGCATCCTGTAGCATTTTGCAGCTTGAGAAAGCAATAATTCATGATTTCATCAACCAATTTATGGAGTAAGATGGGCTTGCACTTAGATCAAAGGCTAGTGAGTTCACACATCACACTGAGCCCTAAGATAGCTTCTGGGCTTCTTCCTGGCTTTGTACAGAGTGCAAACCACCCCACACCCATCATAGCTCAGTGTTACGTGCCAATTAAAGAGATTCACAACATTGGCATCTCCCTTTGGGGAGGCTGACCCTGGCAAATGTTTGCTAGTCTGATTTTCCAGTTGTGGGACTGATAACAGAAGTCAGGATTTTTTGCTATCAGTTTTCAAAACCAAAAATGGAAGCTGCCATCTCCCTGGCCTCTGCTCAGTCCTGCTTAGAGAAAGAGCAGCTTTGGAGAAAGGGTCGGGTGAAATCTTGGCCTTTGTTGATAAATTTATTTATATTTTTTACATATCCCAAGGAAGCACTCCCTCCTTCTATTTTTCCCCACAACAACAACAACCCTATGGGGAGGGAAAGAACAATCCACTCAAAGTCACCTGAGGAGCTTCCAGTTGAAGCTGAACCCAAAACACTCTATTCGTAAAGCAACATGTTAACCACTACATCCAGTGGTGGGATTCAAATATTTGAACAACTGGTTCTCTCTGTGGATGCCGCTTCTGGAAGTCCATTCTGGGCCTGGGCAACAAAAAATTAGCTACCAGTTCTGCCAAAGTGAACTGGCTGAATCCCACCACTGACTACATCGTACTGGCTCTCTGATAACTTTCTGCTTCTCCTCTCAAAATTCAGGAGAAAACCTTCAGAATGTTTATACAGGTAGTCCTCAACTTCTGACAACAATTGAAACCAGGATTTCCATTGCTAAGCAAAGAGGTTGTTAAGTGAGTTGTGTCCAATTTTACCATCTTTTTTTTTTGCCATGGTTGTTAAGCAAATCACTGCAATTGTTAAGGGATTCATATGGTTGGTAAGCAAATCTGGCCTCTCCCGTTGACTTTACTGGGAGAGTCACAAATGGGGATCACATGACCCCAGACACTGCAACCGTCATAAATACATCTGTGGTTGACAAGTGCCTAAATTTTGATCACGTGACCGTGGGGATACTACAATGGCCCGTAAGTGTGAAAAATGACCATAAGTCCCTTTTTTCTGTGTCGTTGGAATTATGAACATTCATGAACCAAATGAATGCAAGTCAAGGACTGCCTGTACACAGGTACTGTTTCTGGTGGGCTGAGGAGAAGAACTGCCTTGCTGCTTTACATGCAGTTTTAAAAATGTGCTTGTGTACACTCATAGATGTACACAAAATGTGATTAGGGTAACTTCCTAAAATTATAAAAGTTGGGCCTCATCTAGTACATAAATTGTGAGTTTATCTTAGTGTTGCACTTCATATGTGGAGGGGGGGCTGCTGGTGAACAGGAATGAAACATAAAGTCTATGTGTGTTCTAACTAAATGTTTAGTTTAATGAAAAGAAGGACGAGGGGTGACATGATAGCAGTGTTCCAATATCTCAGGGGGCTGCCACAAAAAAGGGGCTCAACCAATTCTCCAAAGCGCCTGAAGGCAGGACAAGAAGCAATGGGTGGAAACTAATCAAGGAGAGAAGCAACCTAGAACTAAGGAGGAGTGGGAACAGTGAGAACAATTAACCAGTGGAATGGCTTGCCTTCAGAAGTTGTGGGTGCTTCATCACTGGAGGCTTTTAAGAAGAGATTGGACAGCCACCTGTCTGAAATGGTATAGGGTTTCCAATTGAGCAGGGGGTTGGACTAGATGACCTCCAAGGTCCCTTCCAACTCCGTTATACTGTTATTGCACTTCTTTAGAACACCTAAAAGGGGAGGGCAAACTTTGTCCTGTTTAGGCTTCAAATGCATTGTCACATACTTTGATTAGTCTCCAAAACTTAGATTTTGTCTTGCATGGGTATATGTGTGTATACATGTGTGTGTGTGTGTTTGCATTCACTCAGTCTGTTTAGGAATGACAGCATACAAATTGAGCTTAAATTTAAATGAAGTCAGATGGAAAATAGTTAACGGCTGTCATTGTCCTGTGCGGCATTCCTCACAGAGGACAACATCATTTGTAAAATAGTAAATTCAGACAAGACTGCCATTTGTTCTCTAGACAAAATAGATCCCAAATGGGAGGTTTAAAAAAGTCCAAAAACAATATGCCCCGATGAGAACTGAGCATATTCGGTAACTGTAAAATGTCAAATGCCAATTTTTAAAAATAATAACGAATGATGAAGAAGAACCAAGACGAATGTATACTAAAGAAGGGCATAACTGAATGGCAAAAATCATAAGCAGCAGTTTGGGGGGGGTGGTTAGGGTGGATGATTTCAGAAGAACATTTTGTTACAAGCACATGGAAAATATGAAGTGGTAATATAAGTGCTTTAAAGACCCTGTCATCCTGAGAGATAGATAAATCTATGAAACATTCATAATAAACGTTATGGGTAATTCCTCTGAGAATATGCAGAATACTTTTCATCTAACCGCTGACAGTGGCCACTCCTAATTCTCCTACACCTTTTGGAGAGATTTGTCCATTGTCAAACTGTACAATTTCCAGGACAGCTTGAGTGCTGGACCTTATAAAAAGTGGCATATTGCAAGAAACCCTGAGATTTGTTTGCAGGGGAGGCTCAGATCCGTTTTCAGCATGCCTGATATCTATAATTCAAACCTCACATTTAAATTGGCTACACTGTTACATCCAGCTTCAAAATGGCCACCTTCCAGGGGTTATCAGTCATTGCCTAGACATTTGGGTCTTTTGGCAGTAATAAACATTACATTCATACATCCCTTACCAAGACAGGTTCTCCCAGTAGATCCAACCTAGGCTTTGAGCCTGGCGAAAAGCCTAGTTTGGAAGCCTCTTCTTCAGAGAAAGAGATCCTCCCTTCTCCAGCTAGATTTTCTGTGTGGGGAAGTAGTCTCATGAGAGCTGTTTCTGGTATGTGCATCGGAGCATCAGGCTTCTCAGTAGCTTCCTCCAGATGTTTGTGATCACAGCTGCCCATTCCTTTACTAATGATCATGCTGGTCGAGGCTGATTGGAATTGGAATCCCAGCCATCCGGAGGACCTAAGCTTGCCTGCCTCTGGTCTTATGCTCTGAGAATGAAGTTGATGATATTGTTATGCTCTGGACAGGGTTACCATTGAACTGAGAGGCCTAGGGATGGCATCAGGGAGATTTTCTCTCTCCAATATCTATGGTTCTATATGAAGGAGGCCCCAATAAGTGGAGGAATGTTGTTGCCAAAGGCAAAGTGATCACCGTTCCTTTGTGACTCCTCTGCGCCTTCATTTGCACTACTAGGCTCTAGCTTGGTTTGACTGAGCCCAGAAAGTTAAGTGGATTAGCTCTTGCATGTGATTAGTCCTTGGATAGGAAATCACCAGTTGTCTTTTCACTCCCAATCCGCTCATTTTTCTTGCAGGCTTTTGTCTATAACAAATCTCCATTGTCGTTTGTAGGTGCGTAAATCAAGATTGTGATGAATGAATTGATGTGTACATGTATTTACCAATATTTCCATGGTGGCCAACAACATTTTAAAAGTAAACAATATTATGGACACAGCCTAAGTCCTTTGTTCACTTCCCTCAAATTGGAAATTGAGGTTAAAGAGCTTGCCTCTTGCCAGAAGAGGCAATTATCTTTCCCTAGAGCTGAAGGATAAAGAGCTTCAAGACAGGAAATAGGAATGGCCAGCATGGCTGTAGTGTTCCTCTAGGACTGGAGAGACCAGATTTGAATTCCCACTCAGCTTTTTAGCTCATTCAGTGCCACCCCCTTTTGGTTTAGCTCACAGAATTGTTCTGAGTAGATAAAATTGGGGAAGGAATCCTCACAGCTGCAACAAGAGTGTGGTTAGCCTATTTGCAGGGAAAGATCTGCTTCTATACAGTATTTCTTTTTTTAAAATAAAAGAACTGTAATAGAATTGTTGGAGTGCCACCACACACTGAACATTTGCTTCAGTTCTGAAGTCTTTACACAGCACAAGGGAAACAGGACTCTGCCTTTGGCAAATGAGAAATGCTAACTTTCCTTCTTGCCTTGTTTAGCAAGGAAAACCCTTTAGCTGTCCTCCCTGTATTCATAATAACTCCCTCCCTTCCACATGCTGTCCACATTTGCCTTTCCAGAGAAGCAACGAGCATTAGAGCCACGAAGCGCTGAGCAAAAACATTTCCTTCTTGGAAACGGGGTTGTTGTGGGTTCCCGTTTTCTGCCCATCTCTCTGACTAAGGAGTGATGGGGAGATTTGCATTCCTTTACTTGTATGGTAAAGCAGGCTAGATCCCTGGGGTTGGGAGGGATGAAGAGGGAACTGACGTCCTGGGCTACTGAGCAAGCAGGGATGTATCAGTGCCAAGGGCCCCCGACAGGCTGCATGCAGGCAAAACCACCCTGGGTTACTTCGCAAAGTCTGATCTGACACACTGGGAAGAGTTTGTGCCAAAGATCAAAAGAGAGAAGTAGGTACCTGCATGTTCCCCAGACATAAGAGAGCCCACATTTCTCTGGGTGCTTTAAACATCCTTGGGATCAGAGCCAGATTTTTTTTTTATTTTTTTTTACACGCAGAGTGGCGAAGCACAATATTAGATCCTGCTCTCAGAACAGCACTGATTCACTGCAATCAGTCATCCTGGGCCCCAACTCACCAGACATCCTGACTCATGAGACATCAACCTCAAGGGGAACATTAGACAGTTCTTGCTGATATGGAACAAAGTTGGACCCAGTTTTCCTTCAGGAGCACAACTTCATCACCAGGACTCAGACTTCCCCACTGTTGTTTTCTGTGGAATGGCTACCCTTTGTTCTTCTGTGGTTTGCCCTTGTGGTCTTCATCCAAGGATCATTCCGGCATTTTCCCTTTTCTTTTTCTTTTAGAAGATCATGGAAAAGGGGCACTGCCACCCTAATAAAAATGGCGTTAATGTGTAAAACCTCCACCTTCCGCACAAGGCTCATTTTCCTATACTGTATACAGTAATGCCACTTTGTGACAGCATGTGTTATTAGGATTGAGAACCCTCTGAAAGTGATTTGGAAGATGTCCTTTGGGCCTCTCTGCTACAAGTAGTCCTTGACTTGCCACCATAACTGAGCCTGGAATTTCAGTTATAAGTTGTTGCGGTCATAAGTAAGGGCCTCGTGTGACCAAACTCAAATTTTTCAACTTTTTTTTTGTAGCAGTTGTTAAGTGAACACCACAATTGTTAAGTGAATCCTTTTTTCCCTCAATGGACATTTTTTGCCGGAAATTAGAACTGTATGCTAGAAACTGGCAAAAAAAATAATAATAATAATTGCAAATCACATCCATGCGACTGTAGGATTCTGATCATGTGATTGTGGGGGCATCATAATTTCAAAAACAGATTGTATGTAGCTCTAGGGAAGGCTGTTATAACTTAGAACAGTAAATCAGCAACCAGCGGTAAGTCAAGGACTACCTGTTTTCATTAAGGCAGCTGAATTTTTTTCAGATTTCCACATGAGTGTCATGGTTCTGACAGATGAAACTCTTCAAAAGGACTTCGAGGCATTGTTTACCTTAAAGAACCTTTTATTCAAGTAGCATATCGGCACTTACATAATCAAAGCCAAAAATTTTCCCTGAATTCCCCTCCCCTGGGCACATAGTATCAAAGCACAATTCCCTCCTCCAATTTACAGTCATGAATCACATTCTCCAATTAGCTTGAAGCGCGGGCTTCCTCTCCAGCCCACCAATTCTTTATCAGCTCTGATTTCAACAACCTTGATTCTCAAACTAGGTTCAGTGTTGCTATGTCTAGCTGGACTCTCATTCATATCCCCCCTCCCCAGCATCATCTAGTTCTAAAAGTGAAAGGAAGAAAATGGCTACATTTCCATCTGTTGTCAATGCAAAAATATCTGATGTTAGTAGCGTTGACATCAAGCCTGAAAAAATGTCTGGCTGCTTTAATGAGCAGATGCTTTCAACCAGCAGCATCCTTCCTTCCAGACTCAAAAGGCATCCTGATAGAAGGTGACTTATGAATAGCAAAGAACTGCTATGCTTGCATGAGGTACCAAGCTCTTTCCTTGAACCATTTTCTCCTGTTTACTGCTATTTTGGCCTCAGGCTTGTTAAATTTATCTTTTTATTTCAAAATACTAAAAATACAGGCTTATGCAATAGCACTTACATGAAAAAACACGGGAGTGCAAATGTTAAATAAAATTTTAAAAAACCACACACACACAATTAAAATAATTACTTGGTCATGTATGCACATTTTAGAATGACCATATCTGGGCTGCAAACATCCCAAGAACTCTCTGTTACCATCCATTGAGCATCTGCATTTTCGCAGCCCTGTTATGTTAGTCCTACAAACTTGAGCAACACCCAAACAGCCTGACTGAAACTCAGTAAGATGTAAAAGCCAATTCCTTCCCCTCCCCTCCCCTCCCCTCCCCTCCCCCACCCTCAATAAAGTGTTGAAAACGTATATTCCAAGTTTGTTGCTAAATTAAATATCATTTGCCAAAAATTACAAAGATTTCATTTGAAACCATTTGGATGCCTAGACAGGAACCAGCTGCCTTGTATCCTTTAGAATCCTCCTGGGTATTTGAGGCTTTCACGTCTTAGAGACAAAATAAGCCTATGGTAAGCATTCACCCAATGTTTTATAAAATTGTTTACATTAAATTAGAAACTGAACAGTATGGAATAAGATGCTGAAGCAGGTATCTGATGTCAATGACGTCCCATTTTGTCATCCTTGTGTCCCATTTCTATAGATTTAGAGTTAATTAATTCAACAAAAGTGCTATTTCACATTTGTACAGCATTATATGAAGGAACAACCTGATCATATTTTAGGATTCTAGTTAAAAAAAAATATAGATCTCTGACGTGCCTCAAGTTTAACTATCTGACTGATTGAGAAAACCCTAATTCTTGTAGACAGCCCTGAGAAATCTATGACCTGCAGCATGGGTCTGGGTGTGTGTGGGGGGGGAGTGTCAGTCAACTACAAGTGCATCATGTTATCACACAAAAGGATGTAACTTACATCCTTAGAAAAAGTACAGAGAAGAGCAACAAAGATGATTAGGGGATTGGAGGCTAAAATGTATAAGGAACGGTTGTTGGAATTGGGAATGTCTAGTTTAATGAAGAGAAGGACGAGGGTGGACATGATAGCAGTGTTCCAATATCTCAGGGGCTGCCACAAAGAAGAAGGAGCCAAGCTATTTTCCAAAGTGCCTGAAGGCAGGACAAGAAGCAACGGATGGAAATTAATCAAGGAGAGAAGCAACCAAAAACTAAGGAGAATTTTTTTGACAGTTAGAACAATTAACCAGCAGAACAACCTGCATCCAGAAGCGGTGAATGCTCCAACACTGGAAGTTTTTAAGAAGAGACTGGACAGCCATTTGTCCGAAATGGTATAGGGTTTCTTGTCTGAATAGGGGGTTGGACTAGGTGACCTCAAAGTCCCTTCCAACTTTTTATTTTTTATTTTTATTATTATTATTACATGCTTTAATCAGATGTAATTTATTTAAATAACTGATATGTCCATCTATCTCACATAGTATCCTAGACAGCTAACAACAACCAATACAAATAGGAATAAAAGCAAAACGATGCTTCCCACCAGGTGCAATGCTAACCGAACTATTAGCCTGATTCACCACCTCCACCCCCATCCTAAACCAAGGTTTGGGAGAACAGCCAGGTTTTCATGGCCTTCCAGAAGGATAAAACAAAAGAAGCCTCTTGACTCTCCGTTGGTAGACCGCTACTGCAGAGGTCTGGGCTGCTACATGGAAAGAATGCCTCCAAGGTCCCATCAGATGACAGCATCTAAGGGTAGGGACTTGGAGTGAACCCACCCTAACTGATAGGAAGGCACGCTCAAGGAAAGGCAGTCCTGCAAAAACCTCATCCTGCAATATGTAGGGCTTTAAAGCAGGGGCCCCCAACCCCCAGTCCGTGGACCAGTACCGGGCTGTGGCATGCCAACAACTGGTCCACACAAACAAGCAAAGCCACATCTGTGAGATGCAAGCAGCACACAAAACTACGCACCATCCGGTCTGCGGAAAAACCTCTCTCCACGGAACCAGTCCATGGTGCCCAAAAGGTTGGGAACCTCTGCTTCAAAGGCAATAACCAACTTCTTAAATTACACCCGGAAAGCAACTGTGAACAAGTGCAGCTCACGCAAGACTGGCATAACTCAGGAGAACTACAAGGCTACCCAGAACTGTGCACACTGTCACATTCTGGAACAACGGCAAAATCCAGATGGTCTTCAGGAGCAGCCCCAAGAAGAGTACCTTTTAAAAATCCAATCAGTAAGTGACTAAGGCATAAATGACCATGAGCA
Source organism: Bothrops alternatus (assembly GCA_034064705.1). Classification (NCBI taxonomy): domain Eukaryota; kingdom Metazoa; phylum Chordata; class Lepidosauria; order Squamata; family Viperidae; genus Bothrops; species Bothrops alternatus. The sequence continues at coordinate 6,581,082 of JARGCV010000080.1, forward strand.
AGGCATAATGGCAATGGCTTCAAGGCAGGCAGATTGTCATTTTGACATACCGGTACTACGGTACTTGTGACAGGCACTTTTAATACCTCTCCCTCAGCCTCTCCTTACCTATCGTAGAACTGACTTCCAATTCAAGAGCAAGCAGGATGACATGACTGAAATAGAGGAAGCACAATAATTGATTCACTTGAATACATGCTCAGAATTTACCTTGAAGGAAAAACAAATCACCCCTTCCAGGATCTTTCTAAGTGTCTGAAAGTCCTTGAAGGCTCCATACACATTTGCAGTCGGTGTGCCCCAAAAAAACATCATGTTCACAGCAAGCACATGTTGCCTACACTGCCACCATATCCATGTGAAGCTTTATTCTACATAGATGTCCTACAATATTTTACTTGTTTGTTTGTTTGTTTAATTTATACAGCTGGCCATCTCACCAAAGGCGACTATGTTCGTGCATATATTCTGTACTGCTCACAAAGACAGGATCTGTTAGTTTGTTTGGTTTTTTTTTCTTGTCAAAACATTCTGACCACAAGCCTGGACTATTAAAATGTTGACTCTATAGCAACTCTAAAAAATAAAAGCTTAGCTTACTTGCATGAATAGTGGTAATCAAAAGTAATAATGAACTTTATTCTTCCAATTATTCAAGACACATTTTGAACACATCAGGATATTCTTTTTCTTGTGGTCTTCACCTAGAACAGAGGTTCCCACCTGGGGGTTGGGGGTTGAGATGATGTTCCAGGGGGTGCGAAAACTTGAGTTTAGAAGTTTCAGAATTATAGTGTATATGCACAATTCATTATTTCGAACTTTTGTAAGGGGTGCGAGAATATATCAGAAGTGTTCTAGAGGTACGGGGTATAGAAAAGGTGTGGGAGCCGCTGACCTAGAAGGATCTTATGAAAGGCAGATAGAAGATATCAATTCAGAATTTCTTTTTCATGATAAGTGTGTACAGGTAGTCCTCGACATACGACCACCATTGAGCCCAAAATTTATGTTGCTAAGTGAGACCTATGTTGAGTGAGGTTTTCCCCATTTTACGACCTTTCCTGCCATGGTTGTTAAGTGAATCACTACAATCCTTATGTTAGTGACCCAGTTGTTAAGTGAATCTCACTTCCCAACGACTTTGCTTGTCAGAAGGTCGCAAAAGGTGATGTCGCGATCCCAGGAAAACAGCAACGGTCATAAATATGAACCGGTTGTCAGACCTCTGAATTTTGACTATGTGACCATGGAGATGATGCAATGGTCGTAAGTGTGGCAAACGGCCATAAGTCACTTTTGTCAGTGCTGCTGTAACTTTGAACGGTCACTAAACAAATGGTTGTAAGTCGAGGACTACCTGCATGTTGGTTGGATTGGAAAGGAAACTTCATTCTATGTAGTGGTGGGATTCAAATATGTGAACAACCGGTTCTTTATGTGGATGCTGCTTCTGGAAGTCCATTCTGGGCCTGGGCAATAAAACATTAGCTACCGGTTCTGCTGAAATGGTGCGAACCGGTTGAATCCCACCACTGATTCTATGGCAGATAAAGGCAACTTAGCAACTTTTCATATAGGCTGCATAGCCAGACTTCATGGAAAGACAAGGTAATCCAGTTCATTGCATTCTGTTTCTCATTTTTCTCATCTTAAATTTGTTCTATGTCTGCATTAGTTAACCTTTTTTTAGGTAGATTACCAAAAACGTGTACGGTTTTCCTAACCTTTCCCCCACTATCTACCTTTTACGTAGAATTTCTCTAATTAAAATCTGATTTGGTGCAAATCGGTCATATTCACACAAACACATACAACAAATGTGCTCACAAATACATATTTTGAATACCAATTTTATTGGAGCTGCTCATTATATTGTTCAAATTCAAAAGAGTGTGGATATATGGGGCAATACCGTCTTCAATATCAATTTGAGAAGTGTTCATGTTAAAGTGCACATCTAAGCAGTTACTGGTACATTTAGATAAAATACCACCAGGAGATCTCAGGGTTGGGAAGTGAAAAACACACCTTAGAACAGTGTTTCTCAACCTTGACAATTTTAAGGCATGTGGACTTCAACTCCCAGAATTCCACAGCCATGGAGTTGAAGTCCACATGCCTTAAAATTGTTAAGGTTGAGAAACACTGCGCTTAGAACAAGACAAGGACAAGCGGTTTTTATTACTGTTGCCAAGAAAATCGGTGTGCCTGGATACATCCAGGAATTGAGCTTTCCTTGGAGAGGAGTCTGTACTTTTATGGCATTGAAATACAAACAGAATAAAGATTACCTATTCCTCTTTAATAGACCCGATCTTTCCCACCTTCCTCTCTCTTCTTTAATGAGTAATGCTTTTCCATTAATTTATATATTTTCTGGAGACATCAATAATCGTTTTTTTTTATATAAAAATTCTTTTATTAAAACAATCAACATTGGACATAAAAACATATTATGCAGCAATCATCATGACACCTGGTATACAATACTAAGTGTTAGTCTTTGAAAACGTCTGAATTAGTAAGCCTTTTCCCCCCTCCTCGCGTCTAGCCTCAACTATACTCCTGTTACATTTTATTTTGATTGGTGTTTCTCCTATCTGTTTCAATATTAATGTGATCAACATTAAACCTAAGATCTTATTGCTAAGCAATCCTCCTAGAACATAGCATCAATAATCGTTTTGATGATCTTTTTTTTTTTAAATGGCAATCTTAGGATTGCTCACTTATTTGTGGCCACAAAGTCTGTTTATTCAGGAGTAAAGTCCACTGTCCTGAAGGGACTTATCTCCAAGTAAGTCCAGCCTTAATCCAAAAGCCTAAGATTGGGGAGCAGAACTTCCGGGGATCTGGCCAATATCAGAAGATCTTATACACAGGTACCCACTACCTTCCAGTCTGCACAGGAACATCTTGTTGAGGGGGGGGAGATGCTGAGAATCACGTCCCACGTGCAGGATGGGCCCCTACTTCCTTCAGCCTACCTCCCATGGCTATATAGGGTCTGTGCTGCATTTACTGGCTGCCAAAGTCTGGGTCCTTCCTGCCTGCTGTAGTACCGAGGTGCTGCTACTGAGCAATGACTCAAAGGAAACTCTCTGTAAACATAAGTCTGGGATAGAGATCACCATAATTAGCCAAGGAGAAGGAGCAGTTGGCCCCATCCCCCACCCTACCCAGACTAGGAGACCTTCTCAAGGCCTCATTTCCCCTGGCTTCAGTCTATCCTCTCCACCCACCAGCCCCACCAGCTATATGTCACTCTCAGTGGCAGCTAAACCTCCCATTCTCTATTAACAGATTAATGCAGACCAGCCGCACTATGAATAGGATTCCAAGCCACATTATGCCACCTTCCTGAAGATGCACTCGTGTAGTTACACGCAAAGAGATGCAGTCCTGCACAGGACTTTATTGAGTCTTCTCAATAAAGTAACTGAACCCTGTTAAGTATGCAAACTTCTCAGAACAAAGTGTGTGAGCTTTTCTTAAGGGCACGGCCAGTTTACTAATTACAGCCTGCTTCTGAAGCCAGTGCCAAGCCCAGGTTCTTGCTGAGTAAGATAATACCTTTTATTATATAGCATGCGGAGAAATCTTTTTAACACTGTTCAAAAAGGTTGGGGAAAGGCTCATGTTGTGATCCTTGGCATAAAGATAGGGATTGGGATGTTATAAGTGCAAACTTCATTATTTCAGCATCAAGTTGAAACAGATATTCTCATTCTCTCTCTCTCTTTCTCTTCCTGTATCCCTTATTTACATACCCACCCATGTATATAATGTCAGCCTTCCTCCCCTTATGCTCCTGCCCTTCCCCAACCTTAAGATATTTGGAGAGCTTGAAATCTGGGCCAATATTTTCTATGCTTTCATTTTAATAATTGTATTTGGCTGACTGGATGGTTTGGAATTTTTCTTATCAACCAGCATGGCTTCCTTTCTTTGAAAAGAAAAGAACCCCCTTTTTGCCTGCAAAAAGTTGGAATGCATTTATTTCTACTTTGAGCCAGGATATACCATTGTTATCGTCAATTCAAAAATAGACTCATGTGTTTTCTTAAGGTTCTGCACAATCGGAATGGCAGGCCTTCTGACTGATTAATGGCTTGGTGTACAGGGACATATATTTACATAGGGAAAAGCTGTACACTAAGTCAGATGGTTAGACAAGCTAACCCAGTATTGTCTGCAAGGTTTCTCCAGCATTTTAGCAAGTAGTCTTTCATATCATCTTCCTTTTAACTAGTGCTGCCAGAACTTAGACCTAGGACCTTCTATATCCCAAAAATGAGGTCCATTGCTGAATCGGCTGTAAAAAGTCAGGGAGTAAAGAGATTCAGACAAATCTCTTTGCCACCATCTAGTAGTGGCTTACCATATTTTTTTTTTAAATATATTTTTATTGGTTTTTTTAAAATTTTACAGAAGAAAAAAATTAGTCAGGTCAAATCATAGTATTAAAATAAACAATCATCCATAAACAAAACATAAATACATTGTTCAATACATCTAATACTAATAACTCAACTGAAAATAATCATCCCAAACAATTAACATCACTGCTCGGCACCCCCACCACCACATCCCCCCAACCCTATCCTTCCCCCCTCACTTACCAACTAACTACCTACCTACCTTCCTCCCTCCTTCTCTTCTTTCTTCATCCTTCTCTATCTCCATCCTACTCTTCCCCCTTCTTATCAACTTCCACTTACATCAGCCTTCACTCCTCCTTCCTCTTTTCCATCAGATGTGGTGCCCAGAGGCCACCCGAGCAACCCCTCAATAACAGTAATTACATATATTCTTCCACCAACCCCAATTACAGTTGAGAAAACATCATATATAAAATTATAAACCCTCCCTAACCCTCCCCCCCCCCGACTTCCCAGAGTGAGTACAGGGTACAACAAAAGAAAACCCCACTACATCAAACAAAATTATTATATAATCCTAACAAGAATTTTAAACTATATTTTATTTATTTATTTATTTATTTTATTTATTTTATTAAATTTCTATACCGCCCCTCTCCCGAAGGACTCGGGGCGGTGTACAGCCTAAACTTTAAAAAACATATAAATATACAAAATTTAAAATAATTAAAAATAAATTAAATCATTTGGCCAAAATCCTAAAACCCAAAACATACAAAATTTAAAATCTTAAAAAAATACTCAGAAGCTTCTATGCCAGGCCGGCCTGTCGGAAAAGGAATGTTTTTAGTTCCCGACGGAAGGTGCGTAAATCTGTTATTATACGGAGTTCGGGGGGGAGCTCGTTCCATAACGTGGGAGCTCCCACAGAGAAGGCTCTCCCCCTGGGGGTCGCCAGCCGGCACTGTCTGGCCGACGGCTCCCTGAGGAGGCCCTCTCTGTGGGAGCGTACCGGACGGCGGGAGGTATTTGCTGGCAGTAGACGGTCCTGTAAGTATCCGGGTCCGATGCCATGGAGCGCTTTAAAAGTGGTCACTAACACCTTGAACCGCACCCGAAAGACCACCGGCAACCAGTGCAACTCACGCAGGAGCGGTGTTACGTGGGAGCGCCACGACGCTCCCATCACTACCCGCGCGGCTGCATTCTGGGCAAGTTGGAGCTTCCGGATGCACCTCAAGGGGAGCCCCATGTAGAGAGCATTACAGTAGTCCAGCCTGGAGGTCACGAGGGCATGAGTGACTGTGCGTAGCGAGTCCCGGTCTAGGAAGGGACGCAACTGGCGCACCAGGCGAACCTGGTGGAACATCCTCCCGGCCACGGCCGTCAGATGGTCCTCTAAGGACAGCCGTGAGTCCAGGAGGATTCCCAAGTTGCGAACCCTTCCTGTGGGAGCCACTGTTTCGCCCCCAATACACAGCGATGGAATCAGCTGGCTGTACCGGGATGACGGTAACCACAGCCACTCGGTCTTGGAGGGGTTGAGCTTGAGTCCGTTTCTCCCCATCCATACCCGCACGGCCTCCAGGCACTGGGTCAGCACGGCAAGGGCATCGTTGGGGTGGTTTGGCGTGGAAATGTACAGCTGGGTATCATCAGCGTACTGGTGGTACTCCACGCCAAAACCACGGATGATCTCACCCAGCGGCTTTACATAAATGTTGAACAGTAGAGGCGAGAGGACCGACCCCTGAGGTACCCCACATACGAGGGGTCTCGGGGTCGACCTCTGGCCCCCTGTCATATATATACTATATACACTCTCTAAATCAATTCAATCCATTAAACAAAACAAACAACTCATCTTGTTAAGAATAATAATTATCATTTACATCTAAACCATCAATCTAAGTCAAATCTTAAATCACTTCAATCCATTGAGAGGTTATATAAAATCACCCAAACCATCAAGTTTAATATATACCATTCTTTTTAAAAAAAATAAAATAAACAAATAATATCAAATACAATAAATCCCTCAATTCAAAAAAAATTATATTCTTAATCAATTTAATATATCTTAATATATCTTAATATATCTTCATTTAAACATCCTCTCTTATGACTTACTTATAAAATTGATCTTTGATTCAACCCATAGTCTTAGATTGGCCTTAATTCCTTTCATTTAATTATAAATTATTATCAATCGACTTCTGGGCTCTCTCATCTGTCAAATAAACCTCCATAACAAATACAGTCTATTTATTCCATTTCTAACTTACATTCCTTCAACTTTAACCAATCAGTTAATGCTTATCTATCTCATCAAAAAATCAATCTAATGTCAAACCTAGATCATCAAAACAAATACATTCTTCATCAATTTAATTATATCAACCATTAATCATCTTCTCTTACATCTTACTCATAATCTTAGTCCTTAATTCAGTCCATAATTTTAGATTACCCATAATTCCTTACATACAATTTTAAATTTCATTTCTTCAAACGAATTCTAGGTTGTTTTTTTAACCAAGTAAACCTCCATAACGAGGCCTCCCATCCAAATAATAAGTCTCTCTTCTTTATTTCTTCAGTCCCATAAATAAGTTGCTTCTTAAACTGAATCAATGTCTCTTTTTTCTCAATTAAATCCTCTTCTTGCTGCTTAACTAAAAAAAAAAAAGCCGTCCTTTCCTTTCTTGAAACAAATCCTCTTCCTCTCCATAAATAAACTGTTCATCAAGCAGGATCCATTTCCCTTTATAGTCTTTATTCTCAGAACTATCTTCTTCTTTTTCCTGTTGTTCTTCTAGTTTATATTGTATTATAAAATGCTCAGCAGTCAGTTGTAAATCAGTTTCATTTGGGAGAAAGATTCTAGTTAATTGTTCTTGCTCTTCTTCTTGTTTAGATTGTATTATAAATTGTTCAGCAGTCGGTTGTAAGTCAATTTCATTTGGAAAAAGAAATTTAGTTAATATTTCTGTAAAAGTTTCTTTCAATACTGCTTTAAACTCTTGCGTAAAACTCTTCACTATTTCAAACCTTTCTTCATGAAATTTCTCAATACAGTCCAGAATAGGTTCAGCATTTAACTGTAAATTCCACTCCATTTTAAATTTAAGACAATCACAGCCGTCTCTCTGACTTCGCTTACGAGAGCAGGAAGAGAGAAAAAAGTAAAGAATTCACTTTCCGTTAAAAATATATAGCCAAAAAAACAATAAAAAAAATACTTGCAATCCATTAAGAACTCCTGTATTCACTCAGTCTGCTTACAATCTCTCCTGTGTTGTATTTTAAAAAAGCAGAAGTGGTCGCGGCGTCTTTCTCTGTCTGATGACAGAAGCGTCTCTGGGCAGGAGCGTCCTCCGGAGCTTTAGGGAGCTCACTCTTGATCCCTGAAAACTTCTTTCCCAGGGATTTAAGAGGGGCTTAACCTTGCTCCCGATGCTCTACACCTCTCCTTTGCCCGGAGAGGGGGTTTTTCACCGCAAAAAACAGCTGGTGTGCGCTGTTTTTTGCGGCTTTACAAACCCAGAGAACGGAGTCTCACAGAGGAGACCCTGGCGGCGCCGGCGGAGCCACCGGAAGTCGCTTACCATATTTTTGAAGCTCAGGTCTGGTAGTGCTAACTGAGCTATGGTCCTTCTCTGTACGTGTCAGTCAACAAGAAGTTACAGCTCTCTTTTTACCACCCTATTGACAGGACGGTTTCTAGAAAAGCATGTTGAACAAATGATTCTGATAGGCTTGAACTTCATTCTTGGCAAGGGTGGCCATGAATGGCGTGATTCAGAATGTCACTGTGTCATGCCAGTTGTGAGAAATTAAATGGCAGCTTAACTCAGCCATTTAGTGTTGAGTCCATTAAAGTAAGATAGATATCAATATTCAGAAGTAATCTTTCTACAGAAAGAGAAATGCTTAAACAAGCTTTCTCCTTACTGTCTTCAATCAGCTTCCTCAATCTTATGCTCTCCAAAAGTACTGGTCTAATCATCCTCAGCCAGAGTGTGTCATGGTCTGGAGAGTACTTGAGGAGGTCTCAAAAGAAATCAGGTGACAGAGCATAAATACATGGATGATTGTTTATTTTAATACTATGATTTGATATGATTAGTCTCTTTTTTCTGTTAAAATTTAAAAAAAACCAATAAAAATATTTAAAAAAAAAAAAAGAAATCAGGTGAGCTGCAAGTTTTGGCGCCGACCCAACTCTGTCAAAACAACTCAACTGCACCAAACAAAATTCATAATCGGTCTGCACTGGAAATGTCTTATAAGGAGCATTTTCCATCTCCTTCTTGCCCATTCCATTTCAGAACCTCTTTGGTTCTGAAAATTCTATTTTACAATTTCAGTGCAGGATTCGCCCAAATGATGCATTGTGTCAGATGAGATGATGAATTTCATCCAGGATCACACCCATTTACAATCAATCACACAGCTAGTTGAAAAGGGGAAGTGACTATGTAAATATTCGGGGGGAGGGGGGACAACATAAATTCTACACTAACCATGCAGGCCCTTATTATCCACTTTAGGAGTGAGTATGCACTCAGCTGCTAAGAGGATCCTGTAATTGATTAAGTAACTCATCACCAGAGCAGGTTCCAGGCTTTAGCTGAGCAAAGGACCCACCAGTCATCCCAGGCAGGCTGCTATTTTAGAGTACCAAGAACTGTTTTAAATTTTGTTTTTAGCTGTGGTTTTAGTCATGTTTTTATATTATTTCATGGTGTTGTTTGTAAACATCCCGGAGTCACTTAGGTGAAATGGACATGTAGAAATTTGATAAATAAAAAATAAATAAATTAAAACGATACTCTGGACTGCCCTGCTCTGAAATAGACCTCCTTCATCTGTAGCAGCATGCTATAGATCAGTGTTTCACAACCTCAACATGTGTGGACTTCAGCTCCCAGAATTCCCTAGCCAGCATGCTAGCTAGGGAATTCTAGGAGTTGAAGTCCACACACATTGAGGTAGAGAAAGTCCACATACTACTATAAAGACAAAACAAAACAGATTAGCTTCTTACACTCCCTAATGTCTACTTGGCATTCTCAGCCACAGAAGGATAAAACATGCTTACTGGCTCAGGCCTTAAACATAGAGCAGGAGCTTACAAACAATTTGGCCTCAGGAAGGAAAGTTGGTGGCAATTACTGGGCTGTGTGGCCACGTGTCATGCTAAATGGCAAAGCTTCACATGAGAACAGCCAGCTCCTAGGAGAGAGAAAAATGGCTGCTGGAACAAACCAGAGTGATGATTGGAGGGAGGGATAAGATGACTGGGAAAAGGAGCCATGCATAGGGAGGAGATAGCTAGAGCAAGGCTTTTCATCCTTTTCACCCATTGTACCACTTTTAGGATATGGCAACATCTGAATACCACCAGTCGCCTAGCAAGGTGTCAAAAACTTGATGACCAAAAAAAAAGGAAAAAAGTGATAAAAGTACAGGTAGTCCTCAACTTACAACAGTTCGCTTAGTGATTGTTCAAAGTTACAATGGCACTGAAAAAGTGCCCTCCACAGCCCAGCAAGACACCTGCCCTCCCCACCCAGCAGCGCTCTTCCTCCTGTCCGAGGTTTTCATTGTTGTGAGCATTTCTGTTGAGGATTGGCAGCGGGGGTGCAGGGTGTTTGGTTTTTATTCCCTCTGTATGCTGGGTGGTTGCAGCAGGTTTTGGTCACTTCACATGACCCTGGGACACTGTGACCATCATAAATATGAATCAGTTGCCAAGCATCTGAATGTAAATCACAAGACCCTGGAGATGCTGCAACATTCCAGCTGATCAGCGCTTCTTCTGGGCTCAGCAGAAGCACCAGGATCAGTGCTGCTTTCCAGCTGATTGGTGCTTCTTCAGGGCTCAGCAGAAGCGCCAGGATCAGTGCCTAGCTCCAGCTGGAGCCTGGCGCTGATCCTGGTGCTTCTGCTGAACCCTGACAGCCCTGTGGCTCCAGCCATCTCTCGCTCAGGCTTGTGCAGTGCTGCCACCGGTTCAGCTCATTCCCCTCACCCGCTACCACTTTTCTAGGATGGTCACGTACCACCTACCAAGTGCCAATGTACCACAGGTGGTACCCATACCACTGGTTGAAAAGCCCTGCTCTAGAGACACAGAGTGAAATAGTATAAACCTAGGCTTCAACAACTCATCCTTCCACATGGCTCAGTGTTTCATAATTATATGGGAACTGTTGGAACCCATATTTTCCCTTTCCTTTATTAATTTTCCCCAATATCTTCTATCCTTCCCTATCCTAGCCAGTTGCAAATAGTTTCAGAAGCTCAGGCTAGGTTCCAGGGTGCTGACAATGATCTCTAGGGAGGCATCCCAAGTACGTTAAAACTAATACAAGCAATGATGCATACCCGAAGAAGATACTAGTTGGCTGAGTAAAGCATACACAGACACATAAACACACACACACACACACACAATCACATGACAGTCACTGTAATACTCTTCTTCTCAGAACTGTTTGGTTGCTGAGCGATGTATATGCAAACAGATAGTCTGTCGCCTGTCAGGCCAATGTCTGCTTGTGGCTAACCCCACAAGTAGTCCTTTGCTTTTTGCCAGAAACAGATAATGACCGTGCCCAAAACGGCATTGGGGGAAAAGCAGGGAAGGTATAGCAGGGTAGCTCCCATACTTTTAACACAACTCTTGACCAATCTTTCGTAATCTAGTGGAGTTATGAGGGTGGCAATGCCCATCATTTCCAGACAGCAAATGATCTTCATGTGGAGGGCGCTAGATTAGGGAAGGTTGTGTCAGAGAGCAGAAACTAAATGGGGGGAAAGTGGAAAGAAAAAGTACTGGAAGAAGTAGACATATTCAGGCAAACAAGTGTTACCTCTGGCCTTTTTGTCAAGATGGCTAAAAGGAAGCCTGTATCTGCCATGAATATCAATTTGGGAAAGCAATCAGAAAGAAGTCTACCAAACTCCTCTTCTGTTTGCAGGAGTTCTAGACCAGAGGCATTTAGTTGGATGTTATGGGAAACAGAACACAAGTGTCAGCTCTTTGAAGTATCCTTTCGAGAAAGAGACACGGGAGGGATTCCAGGAGAGCTGTTGCTTTGCTGTTGTATGACCTGTTAACAAAAATCTGAAAGCTTGTCCTAAACCTTTTGGGATCCTTTTGAAAGACAGCAAGGGGAAGGTGGGTTTGTTCTAAGTCTCTTTCTACACCTTCTCCTCTTCCAGGACTGAGCAATGATTTCTCCTCTCTTCCTCCTTCTCAAAGCTAGCTATGTTCCTCTTTATCTATATTTCAACTTCTCCAAGCTGGTACCCAGCCATAGTGCCCATCTTTTGCTCTTTCTGGCAGGATAATGAAAACCCTGTCCCAAACTATCCGAAGAATCCCAATGCAGAGTTGTTGAAGTGCTGTCCACCCATCCATGAGTTGGTAGAAAATTACTAGGGTCAATGGACCAGCCCTGTTGCCAATCTTTAGGCTGCCTCTACTGCTACTTCTCAGTCACTATCTGTCTCCTAACTTCCTTCCAAGAAATGGCTGAGAAAACCTGACACACTTTGGATGGTATTAGAATAATGCTTCATTAACACAGGCATAACTAAACATGGCTTAAGGATGATGTCTCATTGTCAGGCTGAAAATGAGATTAAAAGAAATCTGTAGGGGGAAAAAAAGAAGTCACCAGGATATGTTTCTGCATCAGTGCAGGTAGGTAAAGACCCTTGGACAAGTTTTGCTTTTGGGCAGAACTTTAGATTTAAAAGGCAACATGTGATTCAGAGCACAGTAGCACCTGTACTTGAGGGAGAGAACGAGAAAGAGAGAGATGGAAAAGTACTAGCATGGAGGAAAAAGTACAAAACGCACCAATAAAATACAAAATGTATAAGGCCATACCTTATGTAGGTGGCACCTGTGGTGATAACTCCTAAAGCAGAGCCAGATGGGATGTCAAGGAATAGATGCTGCCAAAACTAGCATAGTTTTCAGACCAAAATGTCTGAATTCATTTTGCTAAACCAAATGAATTTTGCTAATCTGCATGGTCATAAAACCTAGGTGGCATGTTTCATAATGTTGCCTGCCCTAAGGAAAAATCCTGCCCCATTGAGAGGCTTATTACTTTCACTACTTATTTACGTTCAAATGCAATGACAAAGACAGGGGGAAACCTAGCAGCTTTCCCTTTGTGATTTGAAGAATTGAATTATTTCTATAATATTGGAGAGAAGTATAGAATGAGCAATTTATAATTCAAAGTATTTTGCTAAGCCAGGAAAAGGGTTGAGTCAAAGAGGAACCCGCCTACCAGCCATTTGGAAACCCGTCCTTATTGACAGGCGAATCCCTAACACAAAGAATGACACCAGAACCACACAGGATGCCACCACCACACATCCACGCAAAAAGCAAACCCAAACCCACACCGATGATGAGGCACGACCACAGACCAGGAGCCAGACCACAGCTGCATCATTGGCCACTTTGAACCTCTCCAGCACAACAAAGCCCCCACCCAAACAGAACACTCCCCCAGCCAATCAGAACACAGCCAACCCCAGCCAATCAGAGCACAGCCAAGCCCCTAACCAATCAGAACACACCTCCACCCAATCAGAACATAGCCAAGCTTCCAGCCAATCAGTTCAAACCCCCACTGGCAGTTAAAAGGAAGAAAAAGTTACGACCACACATTGCTCCTAGAAGCAGAAGCCAAAAGCACCAGCCTGAAGATGACGAATGAGACTTCGTCGAAACGTCGCCAAGACACTTCAAATTCTACGTGGGAGAAAACCTGAAGAACCAAAGACCTACATACAAACACCTGCGAAAACCTCAGAAAACAAATACATACATACATACATACATACATACATACATACATATACTCACGAAAACCACACAGGATGTCTCCACCACACATCCATGCAAAAAGCAAACCCAAACCCACGATGATGAGGCACGACCACAAACCAGAAGCCAGACCACAGCTGCATCATTAACCACCTTAAACCCCTCCAATTCATACATGAAGCAAACTGATACCCACCATGAAGATGAGGCACGACCACGAACACGAAGCCAAACAGCTATGCAGCTCACCATCTCTAATCCCCCTGCAACTCAGACTAACCTGAGCACAACAAAGCCTCCACCGAAACAGAACACTCCCCCAGCTAATCAGAGCACAGCCAACCCCCCATCCAATCAGAGCACAGCCAACCCCCTAACCAATCAGAACACACCTCCACCCAATCAGAACACAGCCGAGCTCCCAGATAATCAGTTCAAACCCCCACTGGCAGTTAAAAGGAAGAAACAACTACAGTCACACATTGCTCCTAGAAGCACGAAGCCAAAAGCACCAGCCTGAAGATGACGAATGAGACTTCGTCGAAACGTCGCCAAGACACTTCAAATTCTACGTGGGAGAAAACCCGAAGAATCAAAGACCTACATATAGGATCCTCACCAAAGCCGAAACCAATGTCCTTTCCAAAGGATTCAACTTTGCAGTCGCTCCCAAACACATCCCCACTGAAACCATTATATGCGGAGTTGAAACCAGCCTGACCAAAATCAACCCCGACGACGCTAACAGAATCAGACTCGAAATCACCAACATACTCTGCACTAGCAAGCCACCCAAAAGCAACTTACCCAAAGAGGAGCAGACAGCACTACTTAACCTGAAACAAGACACCAGCATAATAATCCTACCAGCAGACAAGGGCAACGCCACGGTGGTCATGAATACATCTGACTACCAAACCAAATTAACCAACCTACTCCAAGACTCCACATACAAACCCCTAAACACAGATCCCACCACCTACCTGGAAAAAACCACTAGATCCAAAATAAAAGCCTCCCCCATTAGCGAAGAGATCCAGCAAAAAATCATTCCTAGAGAGAAATCATCCAGATGCCCTAAGCTCTATGGTCTCCCCAAGATACACAAAGAAGGAACCCCACTTAGACCCATAGTCAGCTCCATAGGCTCACCTCTACAAAACCTAGCCAAATTTCTCGCCAAACAACTACAGCCCTATGCAGAATCCATAACCTCACACGTAAAAAAACTCATTCCAGTTCATAGAGATCATAAAGAAACAAAACTTACAGCCCAGCGACCTACTCGTTAGCTTCGATGTCATATCCCTCTTCACCCAAGTGCCAATCAAAGAAGCCTTAACAGCTATCCAAAACAAATATAACCCCCCCAAACACATCCTAGATCTGACCAACCACTGTCTATCCAACACATACTTCATCTATAACGGACAAAAATACAAACAAATAGAAGGAGCACCCATGGGATCACCCCTCTCACCTGTCATTGCAAACCTCTACATGGAACACTTTGAAACCCAAGCCCTAGAAAAATCTGATCACAAACCCAAACTCTGGCTCAGATACGTAGATGACACCTTCGTAATCTGGCCACATGGGAAAGAAAAACTGGACAACTTCCTCACACACCTCAACAGCCTACACCCCAAAATACAGTTCACCATGGAAACACAAGCTAATAACCAACTTCCCTTCCTGGATGTCTTAGTCTACAGGAAATCCAATGGGTCCCTAGGACACACCATCTACCAGAAGAAAACACACACAAACCGCTATCTGCACGCACTCTCACACCACCACCCAGCAGAGATCAACTCCATAGCCAAGACACTCATCTCAAGAACCAAATGCCTAGCTGACGAACAACACCTAAAAACCGAACTACACACTCTCACTAATGTACTTACATCCAACGGATTCCAAAGAAATAAGATTTCCAACTTAATCCAAAAAGAAACTCCCACTAAAATCCAAGACAGAGAACAAGAAAACGGCAAAGGCACCACAGACAGGATCAGCAAGATCCTTCACAAACATAATATCAAAACAGCATTCTGCACAAACAGAAAAATATCCATCATCCTAAGAAACCCTAAAGACAAAATTGAATTAGAAAATCAAGGAGTATATGAAATCCCATGTACTGCCTGCTCCACCACATACATTGGACAAACCAACAGAAGAATAAGTGCACGCATTGAAGAACACAAAAACTCAGTCAAAAAAGAGGAACCAACTTCTTCCCTGGTCCAACACCTCAAAGCCACAGGACATGAAATTGATTTCAAAAAGACCAGAACTATCGCCAAAACTGAACACTTTAATAACAGAATAATCAGAGAAGCCATCGAGATAGAAAAACGCCCACACAGCATGAACAAACAAGATGATACCTCCTGCCTACCAGCCATTTGGAAACCCGCCCTTATTAACAGACGAGTCCATAGCACGGGGAATGATACCAGATCTACACTCACAAAAACCATACAGGATGTCACCACCACACATCCAGGCAAAAAGCAAACCCAAACCCACACTGATGAGGAGGCACGACCACAAACCAGAAGCCAGACCACAGCTGCATCATTAGCCACCTTAAACCCCTCCAATCCATACACGAAGCAAACTGACACCCACCATGAAGATGAGGCACGACCACGAACGCAAAGCCAAACAGCTATACAGTTTACCATCTCTAATCCCTTTGTAACACTGACTAACCTGAGCACAACAAAGCCCCCACCCAAACAGAACACTCCCCCATCCAATCAGAGCACAGCCAACCCCCCATCCAATCAGAGCAGAGCCAAGCCCCTAACCAATCAGAACACAACTCCACCCAATCAGAACACAGCTGAGCTCCCAGCCAATCAGTTCAAACCCCCACTGGCAGTTAAAAGGAAGAAACAGCTAAAATCTCACATTGCTCCTAGAAGCAGAAGCCGAAAGCACCAGCCTGAAGATGACGAATGAGACTTCGTCGAAACGTCACCAAGACACTTCAAATTCTACGTGGGAGAAAACCCGAAGAACCAAAGACCTATATATATATACATATACATATATATCTTCACATATATATCCTATAACTCCTAGCTAGCTTGGAAGTTGTGTTCTAAAACATCTGGTGGGTGCCAGGTTAGAAGAAAACTGCTTTAAATCAAACCTAGCATAGGCCAACATGTAAAGGAGATTCAACCCAGGAGCAATTATGAAGATGTTGGCTACAGCTTTAAAAGGAATTGGAACTTGTGTATGGCCATTGCTGTTTATAACAGATTCCCTCATTTGTTATTTTTTAACTCACATTTAATCAACTCACATTGTTGTTTACTGAACGGAAGGCTTGCCACCCTTTGATGCAGCAAAGCCACCCAATGTGCCTGATAAATTAGAGCATCCATAGCAAGCATTGATCCATAGCAGGACTGGCTCAAGCCAACTGAAGAGACTGACCAGATGGGGTGGAAGAGATCCAGGGACATGGACTCTACTGAAAGAATCCTCCAAGAGCTTCATTCTTCCACAGCCTTTGGTGAAACATAATTAAACAGAACTACAATTTATGAAGTGAGAGCTAAAGCATAACGTAACTCTCCAGGCAGCCTTGCTAATTCTGCTGCCAACCCTCTAGAGCCACCAACTAGAATGATTGGATGAACCTCTGCAATTTTTACAGCTGTGTAGAAGAGGGAAACGCATGGGACTTGGTGGTATATATTTTTTTTCAAATCACAGCTGCATGTTCAGTGCAACATCTCACTGATGTATAGATATAACTTGTGCTTTTTTGCAGTGGTACATGAACCCTGCCTTCTTCTGTAACTGGCTTGGGGTCCTCTGCTACTTTCTGGAGATCAGTCCTCTGTTAAACACAGATAAACTCCTCTGTATCCATCACCAAGTGTTTCCAACTTCTTTGTAACAGCAGCCTGAATTCCAGAAATCAAAGGTGACATTTTTATAATGCTACATGGAAATATAATCAGGTTAAGATCTTCACAGTTCCTAATTCTTATTCATATTCTTTCATCCTAGAATATTATCTCATTTCCAAGGTGCTCAAGATGGTCAACAGACTAATATAAATAAAAGAACATGCACAAAATGCTTGAAATGACCTCATCATCAGATGAACCAGCTCAATAAATCCATCTTCAAAAGGCTTGGCTGACTTCTACTCAGGCACCCCAGAAAACAGGGAAGATTGATCTTCAATCATATGCAGCCGGGTTCTTCTTCATGCTCGAAGAATTGTTCTTGCATTGCTTCACCATAAAGATCTCCTGTTTCCCCGAGAGGAAGTTGCAGAGAGAGATGGGTAGGATTTAGTTTTTACAGTTTTGGGGTCCGGAAATGCACAGTAATTATGAACGTGGGACTACTCCACAATATTTGAAACCAGAGCTATTATGACTTCCTGGACAGTTGGAATCCAGTACTCCTAAATCTGAAACAGCTGGATGACGACGATTAAATTTAAGCCAGTGAATGCCAAGGTTAAGAATTACATTCAGATCCAGGCAAAGATTATAATGCTGTTTATATTATTTGTTGACACCTGGAAAATGCTGCTTTGTTATTGCTCAATAACACATTTTCTTGTCGCATAACAGGGACTAATGGGAGGAACGGCCTGCAATCAACTCCCAGGAAGAAGGGCTGAGTATTTGAGGCCAACATGTGAGCCTGCGAGTTGCTCAAGTTGCTACGGGCAAATTCCAGGAGAAGTCAACCTCCTGCACTTCCCCTGCCTCAATTCTGCTCAGATCCAACAAGTGTTTCCCTGCAGGCAACTGCTTCCTGTTTTCCAAGGGTAGAAAAAAAAGTAGAAAATCAGGGGTCAGCTTGGCTGAAGGACCAGGAATGTTCCCAGGTTCAGTTTAAGCACACTAACACATTTCAGCTTGATGTTCCCACACAGGTAGTCTTCGACGTACGACCACAGTCGAGCCCATTTTTTTTTGTTTTTAAGCGAGACAGCCGTTAAGTGACTTTTGCCCCATTTTACAACCTTCCTTGCCACAGTTGTTGAATCACCTCAGCTGCTAAGTTAGTAACCCGGTTGTTAAGTGAAATCTGGCTTTCGCATTGACTTTGCTTGTCGCAAAAGGAGATCCCATGACTCTGCAACCATCCTAGATACGAGCCAGTTGTCAAGCATTCAAATTTTGATCACGTGACCGTGGGGATGCTACAACGGTCATCAGTGTGAAAAACGGTCATGTCACATTTTTCGTTGCCCTTGTAACTTCGGACGGCCAGTAAACGAACGGTCGCAAGTTGTGGATTACTTGTACTTAAAACCAAGGTTCCCTACAAGATTATTAAGGAAGAGTACGTTGAGAATCTCCTTAGTTGCAACTTCTTTTCTGAGCATTGTTTCCAAAGAGGTATGATATGGCTCCAGCCTTGTCAATCCTTCACAGGAGAAAAAAAAAAAAAAAAGCTCCGAGAAAAACATTTCGGTAGGATAGATTTATTTATTTATTTATTAAATTACTATGCCGCCCTATTCCGGGAACTCAGGGCGGCTCACAGCATAATAGATGTAGAGAGGTAGAAGCTTAGTGGGGAAGGGAACAATGTAAGAAAAATATTCTTGCCCGTCCATTTTCTCTACTTTAGTTTCTTCCTTTGCAAACGTAGGACACATTTTGACGGCAGGAAAAATGTAACGTAGGTGAGGAAATAAGGGATCCTAAGTTTTATAGTTTTTCCTCTGATCCAGGGGTGTCAAACTCAATTTCATTGAGGGCCGCATCAACATTGCGGTTGCCCTCGGGGGGATGGGTGGGTGTGGCCAGGGTGGGTGCGGCCTATTGGGTGGGTATGGATGGAGTGGGTGTGGCCTACTGGATGGGCATGGCCAGCTCTACATCGTTCGCATCAAGGGTGCCTGTGGGGGCCTGGGCAGGAGTGGGACAGATCTGAGGGTCTCTGGCAGAAGGGGGTGAGACTGGAGCAAGCGACAAGGCATGGTCCATTTCTTCATTCCTCAAAAAGGGTGACACCTCCCCAGCATGCACCCAGGGGGCGGGGCCAACAAGGCAGGGGCTGGTTCCTCGCTGTTTCTAGATGGCCTTCTGGAGATAAGACTAAGTGCATTTCAGTATAGATGGCCACCACAAAATTGTACATTGGCTCCCGGCCGGCCTGGGCCAGGGCCAAGGCAGCGGGGGCCATTCCCTCACTGTTTCCAGGATGGCTTCGCAGGCCACATGAAACCACTTCGCGGGCCGCATTTGACATGTCTGCTCTAATCCCTCATAGCTCTAGGGAAGAGCTATGTTTGACATGTCTGCTCCAATCCCTCATACCTCTAGGGAAGAGCTTTCTCCTTGACATCTATTACTTCTTGATACATATATATTTTGGGGGAGGGGAACGGGAGATAAGTAGCATTATGACAACTACAGAAAAAGAGAAAGAGATAATAAGTAAACTATATTAGATATTGATTATGCGCAATCAAGAAACGTTCAGCTCCTAGTGACCACACAGATAGAGCTTCTCCATAAATTAGATATGAGAAAACTTACCAGAAAATACGGTTAAATCTAGTTTACACTCACTGTATCTCATTATATCTCTCTGCTGCTTTTCAGCTTTGTGAACCATCTTCATTTCTATGACATCCATACGTTGATTCATACATTGTCTTTGGTTCCTCTCTCTTTCTCTCTTCTTGAAAGTCTCATCTCTATTCAATCTCAGGTTTCCTAGTCCTCTCTTATCTTAACCGATTCACTTTTAATTCAAATATTAGTGTTTGATCCTCTTTCATTTTCTCTGTATAATCCAGCCACCTCAACCTGTTTCATTGGTACGAATCACTCATTCTTGTATCTTAATTCATTCGCTATCCATTCCTTCTTCCTTCTCCTATCTTATCACACACATTTTAGGTACCCCATTCCTAATGCATTGCTTTTAAGTTTCTCCTGATACATTGAGGTCTGTGATAGTGGCAGATATCTGTAGGTCGGGTGGACGATGAGGGCAGAGGTACATTCTCCAGGCTCCAAACACAAGCTCAGAGAACGAACCTCCACCCACATTGAGCTCTGACTGACTCTCATTTTCATATATAATGCAAGCAGATATATGCTCTAATATAGAAGCATTTTTGCTACTTTTGACATATTCATTCATTTGCATCCGTTAACATTTTTCCATCCTTTCCTCCTCTTTCAGATAATGTTCTATTAAGGCCCACCTAGTCATCCAGCTACTCTGCTTCAGACAGGAAGGCGGTGCAGAGAGTGGTAAGGATGGCCGAAAAGATCATTGGCATTTCCCTCCCTTCCATCCAGGACATAGCACATAAGTGTTGCTTGAGCAAAGTCCGCAAGATTGTCTGGGATGCTACACATCCTCTTCACAACCTGTTTTCCTTGTTACCTTCTGGGAGGAGGCTTCGTGGTATCCTAAGCAGAATGACCAGATTCAGTCACAGTTTTGTTCCATACAGCATTAATCTTGTGGACTTCAAGCTTCCTCCTTCCACTATGTATTCAAGATGGGCAGTGATTAATATTTATATGTATTTATATGTAAGGGTGTAGGTTTATACATATACATTGTATATAGCATGTTTAAAGATGTGTTATGTATGTGTACACTTGAGAGCAAGCAACTAAATTTCATTTTTAATGTGTGCCAATGTGCCCACAGTAAAAAAAATGACAAAGATTATCTATCTATCTATCTATCTATCTATCTATCTATCTATCTATCTATCTATCTATCTATCTATCTATCTATCTATCTATCTTTACCATTTATATATAACTTTCAATTGATAGCCCATTTTGATTTATCACTTTTTACATTTACTCAGGGCCCCAGGTTCAGAAGCTTGCTCGGTGTTTGTTTGTTTTTTAGTTATTTTAATTATTGACTAAATATCATTAGGTCAACATTGGCTCTCAGCAATTACATATTTAGACATTCTCCATGATATCTGCCCCAGACGGGACCTTTCAAATTAGCGTGCCATCATCGTTGTAATTGAGTGCCTTCAGCTCGCTGCTGGTTTTCCTCTTCTACTTTTCCTAGCATTATGGATTTCTCAAAGGAGCTGCATCTTCACATAATATTTTCCAAACTATGATACTTTAAACCTGGTTGTTTACGTCTCAGATGAAAATTTTGGATTGATTTGTTATATCATCCATGTGTTGGTTTTCCTAGTTACCTACTGTATCCTCAAAATCTTCTTGAGCATTGTTAGTACAGTAGCCTATCCTCCTCCTTCAAAGTCTAAAGTTTGAATTCATGAAGTATCATACAGAAAACCATTTCCTCAACAATTCCAATCTTTGTGGATACAGACCACACTGTGGCAATCTGAATATCCTTTCCAAGAGCTTCATTGCTACCCTACTAAATGCTAGTCTTATATATACAGATAATCCTTGGGTGATGGCCACTTGTTCAGTGACTGTTCAAAGTTACAGTGGGCTGAATGATGAGTACTTCACCATAAAGTTGCAGCCATCTTCATGGTCACATGAGCGCAATCCAAGTGCTTGGGGCATGGTTTGCAATTACAACACCACAGTGAGCTGCAGTCACATGATTGATGCCACTCTCCGCAGCAGCTGCACACTCACTCATGCTCTGTGGCACCTGCCCACATTCCCCCCATCCCCTGTGGCACCTGCGCATCCACCTGCATTCCATAGGGCCAGCCTGTGGCAACTCCCAGTGGCACCTTTTCATGCATAATATCTTCCCATGGGCCATCCTACCCATCTGCACCTCTCACCTGCTTCTGGGACTTCTCTCTCTTCCTGTTTAACAACCCATGTGGTCCTGGGGTTATGACAGCAATCTAGATTGCTGGGATTGCTGTCGCTAAGTGGTGCAGTCATGTGATGTTGTGCTTTATGACTTACATCACTGACTTAGTAACAGAAAATCTGATTCCAATTGCTACTGGAACCCCAGTAGTGCCTATATTTCATAATAGCTGGGTTCTTTATTGTTGATGGTTGATCCTAAAAGGGAGGCGCTATTCACCACTTATATTTTTATGTATCAGCCAGTCCTACTCCATTTGTGGAAAACTGTTTTGCACCCCAATAATAGGCCACAGAAAATTGTCAGAATACTGGACAGGCTCAAACAGTCTATCACTGGCTTTTAAGAAAAGATACCATTTGCAAAAAGCACCCAGGTTGAAGAAAGCACATGGAGAATTCTGCATACCCTATTGTAGTGAGATTGCTTCGTATTTTGGACTCAAGTTTGTGGCACCCTTCCCAAAAAGATTGGCTATGACTATCATGGAAGCTGCTGAATCTCAGCCTCCGGAAGGAAGAAAGAATATACTTGTGATAAGTAAATCACAATCTCCCAACAAACTACAGCCCTGACATCTCTTTGGAGCCTACATCTGTCTGGCCTCATCCCAAAATTAATAGAATTCTTTGAACTGTGGTAATCCAAAACTATAGGTTTTCCTGATTATCACAAACACCGGGGCAGTAAGAATCTGCCATATACAATATTGTTCAGCTCCAGATTCTCTTGATATCTGTTTGGGCACATATATCTGTCCTATATCTTCTGACATAAAGAGGGAGGCAATTATTTATTGCACTGGCAGCAGCCTGTCTTTCCCATGATCTCAAGGTAATTTGAGACTCTCCCTCCATTGTCCACCTCAATGCACTACCCTGGCACCACCTACTCTGTGTATCCACATTGTACTACTTCCCCTGTGAGGTGGGGCTGGGCTAGATAAAAGACAACTAGCCCAAAATCCCCCTGAAAACTCTATAGGAAAAGAGGAATGTGAATCTAGGCTTTGCCAATGCAAATCCAGCCACTTAACCATAAGGTGACCAACTTTTTTACAATGAAAAGGAGGACACATGTCCCGCCATGTAGAGCGGGCACCACAGCTCCCAAAGCACCAGCTGTGCCGCCTCCAATCTCGGGGGGCAACCCGCCGTCAACACACCCTGCCTGCAGCCGCCCCGCCAGCACCACCACCTACCCTGCGCAGCTCCGTGTAGAGCAGGCCTTGCGGCTCCCACAGCATGGGGGGCTGCTGGCCATTGCCGCCCCTCACACCCCCGCCCACAGCAGCCCCGCCACCCCTGCCTCTTGCGCCCACAGCCATTATTGCCCTAGCAGGGCTGAAGATCAAGAGAAAGTTACCGCTCCAGTCTCCTCCAGGTATCTTCGGGACTAACTAGGAGATGGTGTAGTTGGGAAGCAGGGAGGCGTGCAAAGTTCCTGCCAATTCGCCTTCGCTGCAGACAAACTTACATGTGCAAAGTTTGCCGGCCAGGTGTTTTGGTGTGCTCAGCAGGAATTCCTATTGGCTTTCGAAAGCCAATAGAGGGAGTAGCACAGCTCATGCAAAAGTTGAAAAAAAAACCATAAAAAAAGGTGCCAGAACACCGTTCTGAGTGTTCTATGAGAAAAAAAAAGCCCTGCAGATTAGTCTTCAAATATCGAAAAAGAGGACATGTAGGAGGACACTTTTCAAGGGAGGACAGAACTCACAAAAGGAGGACTGTCCTCCCTAAAGGAGGACGGTTGGTCACCTTATTAACCACCATATTTCATTTGGTCTCTCTTTATGCTATGTAATCTCTTTATGCTATTTTAGAATATCTTTCACACAACTTTCACACAACCTAGTGGCCTAGCCTCTTACCCATAAGATTTGCTGCTGTTGCTATGTTTGAATGTTTGTTACTGTTGCCTTAAATATTTCAGTGATGCAATTGTTGTTTTCACACCTTTATTTCCTTGCATTTCTTTTATCAAAAAGAAATACTCCTTCTTCTTGTTAGCTACATAACGTTTAAATAATTTTAACTAGTTTTTAAACCTTCATTTTATGTATTTGTATTTTGATTTTTGTTGGCTGCCTTGAGAGTTAAAACTGAATAGAAAGGTAAAATTTAAACCAAGTCAATCAATCTATTTCTTCTGTTGGTCACCATGATGTAAAAAAGATGTTGAGACTCTAGAAAGAGTGCAGAGAAGAACAACAAAGATGATTAGGGGACTGAAGGCTAAAACATATAAGGAACAGTTGCTGGAATTGAGTATGTCTAGTTTAATGAAGAGAAGGATGAGGGGGGACGTGATAGCAGTGTTCCAATATCTCAGGGGCTGCCACAAAGAAGAGGGAGTCAAGCTATTCTCCAAAGCGCCTGAAGGCAGGACAAGAAGCAACGGATGGAAATTAATCGAAGAAAGAAGCAACCTAGAACTAAGGAGAAACTGCCTAACAGTTAGAACAATTAACCAGTGGAACAACCTGCCTCCAGAAGCGGTGAATGCGCCAACACTGGAAGTTTTTAAGAAGAGACTGGACAGCCATTTGTCCGAAATGGTATAGGGTTTCCTGCCTGAGCAGGGGGTTGGACTTGATGACCTCCAAGGTCCCTTCCAACTTTTTATTATTATTATTATTATTATTATTATTATTATTATTATTATTATTATTATTATTATTATTATTATTATTATTCCCATTCTTTGAAATAATCTCGACTTTCTTCATTAATGGCATTGGTGAATTTTAGTTGGACTCTTCCTGAATTAAAATATGCATATATTCCAGCTACACTTTTCTTCTCGTGATTTTGAATAACCCTGAGATATGACCTTCTTAACTTTCCTTTTGAATTCCTTCTCGCCAAGTTTCTCATTTTTTTAAAGAAGATTCCTCTTTTGATGTTAATTTCTATTTATATACCTGCCTGCATAACAATTGAATTTTGTATCATTATGGCAAAAAAATATTGTAGGTCAATGACATATGTGTCATACAAGAACTGGGACTTCACTGATGGTTAAGCATTTGAGAGACCATCCTTTTTCTTTGTTGTTGTTCATTGCTCAACTGGAACATACTTGTAAGGCCCAATTCTTAAGAAATTAAGAAACTACATTGTCCAATATGTAAAGTCATCCATTACTACGGCGCTTCCTCCATCAATGCCCTCTCTGATCTATGTGGTTTCATTTCATTGCAAGGGAACCTGGTTTATTTTCTACGGGTCTGGTTTGTCCCTACAAACTCCAAGTTCTTAATGCTGCCGTTTATCCATACCTTCTGACACTTCAATTCTATCACTTGTAAACTAGACAGGTAGTATTTCAGACCAAAATAGAATGATAAGAGCTGGAAGGGCTCATGATCTAGTCCAAGGCTTTTCAACCAGTGGTACGAGTACCACCTGTGGTACATTGGCACCTGGCAGGTGGTACGCGACCATCCTAGAAGAGTGGGAATGGGGGGAGGGGAATGAGTTGAACCGGTGGCAACACTGCACAAGCCTGAGCAAGAGATGGCTGGAGCTGCAGGGCTGTCAGGGCTCAGTGGAAGTGCCAGGATCAGCACCAGGCTCCAGCTGGAGCTTGGCGCTGATCCTGGCACTTCTGCTGATCCCTGAAGAAGCACCAATCAGCTGGAATGTTGCAACATCTCCAGGGTCTTGTGATTTATATTCAGATGCTTGGCAACTGATTCATATTTATGACAGTCACAGTGTCCCAGGATCATGTGAAGTGACCAAAACATGCTGCAACCACCTAGCAGACGGGGGGAATAAAAACCAAACACCCCCCACCCCACCCCCATTGCCAATCCTCAACAGAAACGCTCACAGCAATGAAAACCTCGGACAGGAGGAAGAGCATCACCAGGTGGGCAGGCAGGTGTCTTGCTTGGCGGTGGCTTGGGGGGCACTTTTTTCAATGCCATTGTAACTTCGAACAGTCACTAAGCAAACTGTTGTAAGTCAAGGACTACCTGTACTTCATCACCTTTTTCCTTTTTTTTTTTTTTTGGTCATCAAGTTTTTGACACCTTGCTAGGCGACTGGTGGTACTCGGATATTGCCATATCCTAAAAGTGGTACAATGGGTGAAAAGGTTGAAAAGCCCTGATCTAGTCAATCCACCCTATTCAGTGCACAATCCACTAAAACTTCTCTTGTGGATGACATCTGGCTGCTGTTTGGAGACCTCCACCAAAAGAGATCTCACAACTTCATCTGACTGGCTGACAACATGTACAGTCAGGAAGTTCCTCCTGAGGTCTACCCTGAGCCTCCTTCCTTATAATTTTAACCCATTAATGTTGATCCTGTCCTCTGGAGTGATGGAGAATAACTCCATCCTATCTTCTACACTGTTTGCTACATTTCTTCTGTACGGTACTTGAAGTCTGTTATGATATTTCCACTCAGTTGTCTCTTCTGTAAAGTAATAACCAGATCCTTAAACTGTTCTTATAGTGCTTGATTTCTAAACCCTTACTATTCTGATAGCCCAGAATAGAATTGTTACAATTTATCAGTATCCTTTCTGAATTGTAATGCCTGGGCCTGGGCATATATTTCAGAGTGGAGGGCTAATGTCCCATGATCTTGACCCTGTGTTTCGGTTAATGCACCCAGGGTAGTATTTGCCTTTTTAGCAACTGCATCACATTGTTGGCCACATCAGCCATAAGCGGTCATAAGCACTCCACTCTGAAATATAATTTGTGCAGGGGCATAAATTATGGTCAGATCCTATAAGTCTTGGATTTCAGCTTCCTATCCAGTAACATGCATTTTTCTTCCAGTACTACATATTCCCCATATCACTGGTGTCATTGCAAGCTAGGACTGCTGACTTCTGATATATCACAATGAAGTGCTGCCCTACTATTGAATCGGTCAGGCAAGTCATCTACGTTATCTCTTACTAATCCAACTCCCTTTGTGAAATATTTACTACAAGGATTCTACTAGAAGTATATCTTTTTTTTCTTGGTTCTTTTTTTGAAGACCTCTGTGAAAGTAGTGAAGGTATCTCATCTTAAACGACATTCCTCTGGCTGTGTGTTTGCACCACAGACAAATCCACCATTTTCACCTACAGTAGTGGCCAAAATTATAGAAACCTTTTGGGAAAAGTGTGCAGTAGAAATGCCACCTTTGGTTAAGTTTCCACCATTTTTTCTTCTAATTTCTTTATAACTGTAGCCTTGTTCACTTAATAATAGTATTTTACATCACTTTCTGGGCAACCAGTCAACTCTTTGCACCATTACTTTAATTTTATTACGTTTTACAAGCTCACTAAATGAAAGAACACAAAAAAACCGGAACAACTTGATAGCGATCACATAACACACTCACAAATGTCCTCCTCTCAGCTTCAATACATGACATCAATAACTGAATCCTACTGTGATCTGATTGGCTCATTGCCAAAACAAGATGACACCTGATTGGCTCTCTAAACACTCACGCTCATTGGCTACAGTCAGATGAAGGAAAGCTACCTGATATCAACCTAAGCCAGTTGTGCTTCCTTTTTCTGTTTATTTGGCTATAACTTTTCATAGAATACAGTACAGATAATTGAACAAACTTCGCTGCATTACATTCTTGATTAAATTATCTTTCCATTGATATATAATTTTATGGTACTAAAAAAAGTGGTGTTATTAGCCATCAAACCTCAAAAATACACTTTTCCCAAAAGGTTTCCACAATTTTGGCCACTACTGTACAATTGAATATATCCAGACCTGGATTGTTGGGGCAATATGCAAATAGCGATAGCACTTAGACTTATATACCGCTTCACAGTGATGCTTATACTGCAAACTGCCCAGTGTGTGCTGTAAAGTGCTATGGGGCAGTACATAAGACTAAATGCTATTACTATATCAGGCCAATTTCAGTCAACATGATTCAGGGAATCACACAAAACTTGGAAAATAATTCAGTTCAGTAAAGCACGCTTAAGTGATCTGTGGGTAAATATTCTGTGTAAAGACACCTCTTGCCTTTCTCAGCCCCTCCGGGTCAGTTGCCTTGACTTCAAAAATATAAATCTGTTCTGGGGAAAGGAAGAATTGCATTGCACTGAGCACACACCCATGACATCAGTTCAGCAAAAAAAAAAAAAAAAAGCGTGCGTGTCACAGTCTGCACAATAATTTCGACAGCTCTCCCTGCCCCACACACTTACTGCCCTGCCTTGATTATATTTAGTCTCTAGCTGGGTCACAAAGGCATTTTGTATGATAACTTGAAGGGTTGGGGTGGCGGGCAGGCACAACACAAATCAAGCTGTACAAGTTGAAATTTCTCTTGCCTCAGACCCAAGGCATTTCGGTGACGTCAGTTCAGGCAGCTCATCTGTACCTCATCAGATGAAAAGGCAACCAAGCAACGTGTAAACGTGCATGAACAGTATTTATAAAAAGCTGATGGCTTTAAAATAATGTATTTGAGGCCCCTCCCTTATAAGAAAAAAGCCCATCTATATTTCTCCAAAGATCGAAATGGGGTGAGGAGATTCAAGCATCTGTTTGGAAGAGTTGCTGCGTGCGGTTTATTTAACACTTTTGTTTGCAGGGGGCCCAAACAACAATGAAAATGAAGTTAAACAGCTCTGAGCCCCAAGTAGCCGGCGGGGTTCTTCTGCAGCAGCATTGTGCCATGCGACCCCTAGTGGTGAACAATGGAATGGCGATTGCATTATAACTTTCTAGCCTGGAATGGAAGAGAGATTTGGAGGAAAAGGAGGGACCGATATGAATCACACATGATAGCTGAATGAAATAAATGAAGGTCACCAAAAGGGAAAGCGATATCCAGAGCCGAATATTATTAAAAGATCCACCAAATAATAGCATGAAAAATTAAGCAATGGGTGTGTAGCTGCAAAGGAGATAGTGTGCTCCTTACTATGTCAGCACAAAGAAATCATGCCCTCGTATGTGAATCTGTGCTGTGCGTAAGTGTGCAAGAAGGTAAATATGGCATGTTTAAATTTGCAAAATCTGCCGAAGAGATGCTTTTGTATCAGGAGCATTCTATAATTTATATATAAAGATATAACATGGGCAAAATGCTTCTTGGATTGAGTAAGGCAGCTTTATTTTCTGTAAGAGCACATACATTTTAGAAAGAAAATATTTTTTTTCCCCATCATGGGCATGGTGAATAAAGGAGAGGGCGAGATGGCACACAAACAGTTGCACCACTGTGTAACTTGGTGGGTACATATCAAACAATGCTTAGTCACTTGAAATATATAGGCATCAACATTTTCACACAGTTTCCATGTCAAACATATATTAGTCATTGCATCTGTTTGGGACTGTCCCTCCATCCATCTCTACAAGATCTCAGCCCAAGTAATGTACATGTTTTATGCTGAAGTTAAGGGAAGTAATCCATATCAAACCCATCTCTCAGATTTCAGTGGATCTCTCTATTTTCTGAATTGAGGCCAAAAAATATATAGTTGGAATTGCACTCTCTTGAATACATCTGGAAATGAGTTTTCCTCAGCCACATGGCAAAATGTTCTAGCCCAACTCAAATGGCTCCTTCTGCCTGGCCAACATGGTCTAGAGCCCATCAAATTCTAGATGGTCCTCATTTGACATGCAGAATTCTGACAGGGGGGACCTTGATGGTCTTTAAGTTCTCAGGCAAGATCCTTTCTGCACAGCCCTAATGCCAAATGCATTCTGGGAAACACTTGCTGAAATTCTGATAAGAGGACCGTTTGAATATGGAAATGAGAATAAGATCCCCTGTCAACTGGCAGAGGAAAGGATGCATGTTTCCAGTATTATAGCATAAATACATTTGCAATCAAAAGTGGTTGTGAGAGGGTTTTTTTTTCCTCATTACTTGACAAATCCCAAAGAAATACACTTCAGGGGTACATAAATCTAATCCAAGTTAACGTCACCCAAACGGGAGTCAGAATAGGGCTTGTCCACCATGATGGTTGAGAGGGAAGCAGGACTTTTTTGTCCACATCTAAATTCTCTTTCTCAAACTGGAGTCCTCCAGCTGGGCAAGACCACTGAACATGCCATTCCCTATTAGCAAACAGTTGGGGGAAGATGGAGCTTGTAGTCTTACGTATCTGAAAACCTCAGATGAGGAACTATGCTATGAAGTAGTCTAATTTTGAAAGTAAATACGGAGTTTGAGAAACCAGGGAAGACTTTTAATATCCTTAAGTCTATTCCACATAGAGCAGGCTATTTTTAGTTTGACAGTCACAAATTATATTGTTGGATACTGATTTTTGCAAACATATAAAATACACAGGTCCTGTTATATAATCACTCCAGAACAGATCTCTTCAGCAAAACAGTACCCTGCAGCAGGATGATCAGGAACCTGCTTATCAATTAAACATTCTCACATTTTGCCAAGTGCCAGGGACATTGATGGCACAGCATCAATAAGTAATAATGAGTTAAGTGAAATAATTTCTTCTAAATGTCAACAGCAAACTGGCTCACTCAAACGAGCTGCCAGAATGTTTTTCGGAGATATAAGGGGAAGGAAGTATTCCAGCAGCAGGGATGGAGTACAGATTTGGAAGCAAAATTTCTGGAACGGAAATAGGAAGCATAATGACCATCTTCACAAAGCAATGTTTCTCAACCTGAGCGACTTTAAGATGTGTGGACTTCAACACCCAGAGTTCCCCAGCCAGCACTTGCCACACATCCTAGAGTTACCCAGGTCAAGAAACATTGTCTTAAAGAAATGTGGGGTTCAGCTCTCTTGTCTTTAGCTTACCCTCTGGTTTGCTGTAATTTTTATTGTCTCTACAGCCCAGATTAATCTGTGTCTTCATGTGGATGGAGAGCAGACCAACATAACTTCTTTTAAGTTACACAGCAGCCAGAAATTCATCTGACAAAAATTCACCTCTCCACTTGAATTTCTGCCTACTATTCTACCATTGAATCGCTGGAATCTTGAGAGGAAGAAGACAATTAAGCTGACAGCCCAATTTTTGAGACTGGAGCCTGAAGGAGGAACCTCTGGGACAGGTTTGTGAGGTGCCTGAAAGGAACTTCAAAATTTGGGGCCTACTTTCAGAAGAATGACTAAGCGGAGCTATGACATCAATGAGGCAATGAGACTTCTCTTACCTCAGCTTTTTAACCTGCAACACAAAGAGGGGAACTCTTGAACCCCTTGCAGGCGGTTTCTGTGATAACATTCTAGCAACACAGCCTGAATACTTGAAAGGAATTATTTCAGTATTATAATTCAGAAAGACTCTAGGGGGGAACTTGCATTCCTTCATCTCTATTTTCATAAGCACCAGCCTATGAAAAAGCTGCACAAAGGAGGCTGCAGGGTTGTGCCCTGGCTTGAGGGAACTGATCATCATCCAAAGACAATCAACTTTTCTCAGGAGGGTTTGCATCAGGCTCAGATCCAGGATGGGACATGACAGCTTTCTCTGGGCCCAGGAATTCATAAGCAGTGGAACTGGTCTGTCCCCAATTTAATTCTCACCTCCACAGGCCACCAGCTATTTATTATTAGCACACAATGTTTTCCACAGCTAAACAAATGTTTTGCAACATCGGCTGAACTCGTTCCTTTCCATGAGCTCAGCTGAGTCAGAGAAGAAACCTGGTCTGCTTTCAGCCTAAGCACCCCCCCAGGGGCCCAATTAGAAAGGGTGGGCAAGCAAACAACTGCCTGTGGGGAAGCTGAGCCCCAAATCCCACCCGCCTGCTATTAACAGCAACTGGATAGCTGGGGGGTTTTTTAATCCCAAGAAAGGGCTGTTCTTGACCTAAGGACTGACAGCTCTCAACACTCTCTTTTCCCTTCTGCTAACACTAACAACGGTTTGGGAAAAATCAAACCACCCAAAGTTGCTATGGTTCCTAAAAAAAATAAAATAAAACAAAGAGCTGCACCAAATTGTTCCCTTTCTCCAGGGAGAGTCTGTGATTTAGCTGCTTCTTCCCATTTTACAGATGGGGGAAGTGAGGCTCAGACAAAGGAGCCGTGATGGACGTGAATGCAAGACTCTTTTAAACCTGATTTAAAAGGTCTACACCAAAGCAACAATAAACAGCCATTTTCCCCCTAGTTCTTAGATCTCCCTGCCTGTCACTTTGCAAATCTTTGACTTGTGTGCATTAGAGGGTATCCCAATGATATGACTGCCTCTGTATGGAGAGCTGCACATGTGAAAATTCCCTCCCTGCACAAGTCTATACTATAGGCAGCGGGTGGAGCATTATGATGCAGGTATGAGCATCATAATGGGCTGGAATTATTACAGCCTGGTCCCACTGCTCACCTGCTGTTTAAGCAACCATTTCAGATCATCTCCACTCTAAGGGTGAGGAGCAGCAGAAGCAGAAGCAGAAGGGACAACAAAAACTCCTAAGACAAGTTTATTTGATCCAGGATGGCCGAAGGTGCGTTCGGTGAGGAGTAATTCCACAGGTATGAATAAGCCATTAGAAGCCAGACAAAACGCTCCTTTTGATTCCTCTTCACCATTTCAAGTACGTCTGCATCTCTCGCTGCAAGTCATCAGAACATGGAGGAGATGTGTAGGGTCATCAGCACATCTCATCACCCAAATCCTCTCGCATCCATCCTGAACTTTTGATCCGTGCCTGGTTTCTCCCAATTGGCCCATTTTCAAAGACAGTGTGAGTTTTCCAAACAGGATCTTGGGGCCCTTTCTAGCTTTCCCAGCCTACTGGCTGTCTTCAATCTTTTGCAGCAAACTTGGGGCTAAATTCTTGTGACACCTTAACCATGAACGATTTATTTTGGTATAAACTTTCATCGTGGGTCAGTGGGCCATTCTTTGTCAGGATGGAACATTATCCAGAACTGGCAAACACACAAACACACACACACACACACACACACACACACACACACACACGAAGAAAACCAGTGTTAAACCATGGGGTCTGGGACAGCACTTAGCACAACTGACCTTCTTTTCCATTAACAGCTGCAGAATTAATAGAGAGGCTTTTGTTTATGCAGCAATGAAGTAGGTCTCTCTAGATTTCCCCAGTGCTGCTGCTTTCCATATGATCCCACCCATCCACCCCCTTTAAACTAATCATTATTATAAATGCAGCCACACACGTGGGCAGTGTTCACAGTTGCATAAAACCTAGGCTGGAGCCAAATTTTGAAATCTGCAACAATGATCCCCGTTACAGAAAAAGTACTGCCAGCAAACATTATTTAATTAACGAGTTGGAATGGATGAGTGGGAGAGAGGTTCACCTACTATTGTGTGAATTGTTTTTTATGTTGGTAAATAATGCCACAGCCTTCTCCATCCTGACTTTTCAAAATACGTTGGGCATACAATTCTCAGAATGCCATTGTCCTTGAAAAGGTCCAAATAGACAGTATGGTTCAGTGGGCGGAGACAAGCAGCAGATGTGCAGAACCTCAGCAGTGTTATCTAGAAAGAAGGAATGGATTATGAAATTCACAACCTACAACAGCTCCACCCATAACCAAATCACTACTCTCACCCATAGCTTTCTAAAAAAAACAATTGCCACAAACCAGGATGGCCCTAAACTAACCCTCCCCCTCAAAAAACCTCTGATCTTCAGCAGCCATGATGATGTATGAGGTCTTATGACCATCTCAGAAGTACAGAGAAGGAATTAGATGGTGGGGGGCAGGGGGGGAGGCTTAATGAAATCCATAAGCCTCATCCTTGACTGATAGATCAAGTTGCACATCCTGTTGTAAGTAGCTAAGAGTATGTTAAATGTAAGATCCTTCCTTTCTGTTTTTCTTTCTTTCTTTCTCTTTCTTTCTTTCCTTTTCCTTCCCTTCTTTCTTTTTCTCTCTTTCCTTCTTATTTTTTAATTAATTTTCTTATTTTTTTTCTATAAGCTTCCCACTGTGAGTTGAGCAGCTTTATAGGTTTCTTAAATAAATGAAGCACTGCTCTGTCTCCATTTGTTTTCTTCCTCGTGATACCTTTTGCTGAAATAAAAATCCAGCTACTCGTGGTAAGTAATAGCCCATGAGCCCTGTCATCACCCACCTGCCCCTTTCGGTACACCCGAGATGCTCAGCTTGTGCCCTTCCAGATGTTGCTGAACTGCAGCTCCTACCATGTGTCACTATTGCCCTGTTGTCTACAGCTGTTGGAAGTCATAGTTCATCAACTTCTCAAGATTCCCTGCCCAACAAGGAGATTTGAAGGGGAGGTGACCAGTTCAACCTTCCTAAATTTCATAGTGGTGTGAGGTTCTCCTACAACAGATAAGCAAAGTTGTTAAAGCAGAGGTGGGCAACCCATGGCCACTGGGCTGCATGTAGCTGCATGTAGCTGATTGAGTAACTTTTCCGTACTCTTCAGTCCTAACTGGAGTGCAAATTAGCGCAAATTCTAAAACTGGCTGAACACTGCTTTTGGAAAGTTCCCCCCCCCCCAAACTCCAGGGAAATAAGAGAAAATCCTTGCTTTGTTCCTATGCAACCCCACCCTGCCATTTTGCATCATTACCCCACCCACGGTAGTCTTTGTTTTCACATCCATCCCTAAAGAAGTGAAGTATAGCCTCCAGCCATCAAAAGGTTACCGGAAGGCCTAGCAAGGCATATTCACCAATCAGCTTCCTATTCATTGGACAAAACCATAGAATGGAAGCTACTGCGACCTTGAGAATGTGCAAGATGTTTTCTCCCATTCACTTGTTTGGGATTGTCAGACTCCAGTATTTCAGGGATGTAG
This sequence comes from Bothrops alternatus, assembly GCA_034064705.1. NCBI lineage: Eukaryota > Metazoa > Chordata > Lepidosauria > Squamata > Viperidae > Bothrops > Bothrops alternatus. The sequence continues at coordinate 6,615,897 of JARGCV010000080.1, forward strand.
GTGTTATTTCTTACCAGCGAAAAATTGCTGAGCAGGAGATTAGACTAGAAGACCTCAAAGGCCCCTTGCAACTCTGCTAGTCTGTTATTTGAGTCAGAAGAAGACAAATTGTATTCTCTAATACAGGGGTCCCCAACCCCCCCCCCCCCCGTCCATGGACCGGTACTGGGCCACAGCATGTCAGCAACCGGTCCTGCACAAACAAGCAAAGCCCCATCCATAGGATGCAGGCAGCACACAAACCCACACACTCTCCGGTCCACAGAAAAACTTTTCTCCACGGAACCGGTCCCTGGTGCCCAAAAGGTTGGGGACCTCTGCTCTAAATATTATAGGTTTTGTTGGATCTGGGAGATCCAGGCTGACTACAGATTATCACCGGATAATCTTGGGCCAGTCACTTTCCCTGCTTAATCCACACAACAGGGTTATTGTGGCAATAACTTGAGAAGAGGCCTCCAGCAGACTGCTTTAAGCTTTTAAGAAAATGGAAACCATACAAACCTAATGAATTAATACAGCTCCCATCAACATGGTCTGCCATTCAGAGTGATGGTCGCTTATGCCTAAGCATTTTCAAGAACTCAATCTATTGTGCTTTTTTTTTTACTTCTAAAATCACCTGAACAACATGATTGGAGGGTTGGCCGCCCTGAGTCTGGGGAGAAGGGCGGCATATAAGTCGAAATAAATGAAATGAAATGAAATGAAATATCTTTGCAACTGACTCATATTTATGATGGTTTCAGTGTCTGGGGGGGCACGTAAACCCGTTTTGCAACCTTCTGACAAGCAAAGCCATACTAACTTAACACCCGCAGTGATTCACTTAAGGACTGTGGCGAGAAAAATCGTAAAATGGAACAAAACTCACAACAAATCTCTCACTTAGCAACAGAAATTCTGGGCTCCGTTGTGGTCATAAGTCGAGGACTACCTGTACGGGCAATTCCAGAACCTCACCCATGAACCCCACCCATCTGGATTTCTGGTCCCTGCTTTTGGATCCTTTTCAATAGTCCCATTTGTGGTAAGGTGGAGGGAAGGAGAGAAGAGAGTCCCACACCCAACTGGGTATATTATTATTATTTTCCTTCTTTTTCGGCTGAGCATAATTTCGGTTTTTTTTGTTTTTTTGTTTTATGGTAACGCGGGGCAACCAATCACAACCAAACCTTCGCCTTTGGCACCGCGCGCTCGATTCCCTTGCAGGAAGGAAAACCCCAACGTGACATCATCCACAGCGTACAGCCCGAAGAACAAGAAGTTCAACGCAAGTCTCAGACAGAGCGGTTCACATTTTGGGAAAATTCGGCGCTTTGGCTTTCAACACCCCCTCCCCACGAACACACATACACACACACACACACACACACACACTCTCCTCCTCCCTCCCTCTCCTCCATATCGAAATATTCATCACAGCTCTTCCTGGCTCTTCTCCAAAATTCCCAGCGCTGGCAGTTTAATGAGATCCATCCTGCCCCCCCCCCGCGCTCCCGCTCCCCGCGCGCGTACCGTCGAGGGGGGAGGGCGAGAAACTCCTCCTTTTGTGAGTCACTCGCGGGGAAGAGGCGAGAAAGGCAGGGAGTCTCCGCGGCACTCACGTTCCGAGCGGCTTAGAGAAAAGATCGGAGCCAAACGCTCTTGGCGACCCCGGCTGACTCGACGACGGTTTGGGACTCCTTGGCCTTGCGTGCATCCGGACCCTCGTTTCTCCCCCCCGAGTCTAGCCATGCTTTGTCGGGCTCTGCTCTTCCTTTCAAGCGGGCTCTGCGCTTGGGGTTTCAACCTGGACTCCAAGGCGCCGACGGTTTTGGTCGGCCCCCCAGGCAGCTTTTTTGGCTTCTCCGTGGACTTTTACCTCCCGGAACAACAGAGGTGGGTCCGATTTTAAGGCGGCGCGACCCGGAGCGCACCGGGGGTGGAGTGGGGTGGGGTGGGGTGGAGGAAGGCATTTCGCCCTTCTGCGAGAAAGGGGAGCTCAGCTGTGTCCTATCAATCCCATCGCGTCAGCTTTCCTATACACACACACACACACACACACAAAGACACACACGTACACGGTAATTGGGGGATCCTGAGTGGAAAGTTTAGTGTGGTCGTACTTGGGGAGTGGGCGGGGGTTTTGCATTACAGTGGCAGGCACGGTTCAAGATGTTGGACCCTTCGGGAACACTTGGGACAATTTAGCCCGGGGAAATGGAATTGCCTTGGCTCGGCTTGAATTAGCGGCGAGAGCCGCCTTCTCCCTTTCCAAATCACGCCCCCCTCTCCACTTGGCCTGGCCTGGCGCCCGCTCCCTCTTGCTAGCCCCACTAAGTGATTGCAGACCCACCGTCCGTGCCAGTTGAGCGCGCTTCCTCCAACTCGCTCCCGCTAGTGGGGTCTCCACTCGGCACGCTTCCTCTCTCTCTCTCTCTCTCTCTCTCTCTCTCTCTCTCTCCTTGGCTTGAGCGGCGGCCGCTTTTTCCACGGGAGGGGGACGCGCGCCGCGGTCCAACTTTCCCGCAGGGGGAACCTGGCGGATTTTCCGTGCGCGTTCCCCCCCCCCCGTTCCCTCTTCACTCGTCCTCGCCCCCAACAGGCTCGGAACCAAGCATTTCCTGTAATCGGAGCTCAGCCCCGCCGCTCTTGTTTCCAGGGGGGTGGGGGGGGGTGGAAGAGAAAGAAGGGGGGTCGGGGTTTGGGCGGGGAGAGCCGGAGCGGGGGGAGAGAACCCGCCCCCCTTTGTCGGGGCAGGTCTATAAAAAAAGTTGCTATTTAGCCTGGAAGGGAGTGGTAAAAGAAAGGGGGGGCTCTGACCTCAGCTCCACCAGGTGTGTGTTTGGTCAAAGGATTTTGGCAAATAGCCAGCCGGAAACTTCCCCCTCCTCACATACAGCATCAGGGAGGGGGGAATCCGGCAAGGGAACTGCTGCAGATCAGATTTGGGGTGGGGTGGGGTGGAAATCGTATTCCAGGTTCTCCTCCCTCTCCTTGGGATGTGTTGAACAAGAAGCCTCATCCTGAACGGAACAGCCTACTTGTCTCTCTCTTTGTATAAGCCAACAAAGCTGAAGGGGTCTGGCAGAAATCCACCGGGGGGGGCTCTCCTTCCTCTTTAGCTAGGATGCCAGTGGTATGTTGAGGATTGGCTGTGGGCTCCCCCATCTCCATTTTTGGGGTGGCTTGCAAGAAAGAAAGGATGCTGATGAAGTCTACCAGGTCCTGAATGGCTAGTTCTGCCTTGGCACGTGGTTTTACACACTTATGAAAGTCAGCTGGTAACTGCCTGCAAAGGGAGGGACATTGGGACACTGTGTATTACACCCAGATCTCTGGCATTTCCAGATTGAAAAGCTGATACTGGACAAATGGGTTGGGTGGTTATAAGTGTGCTATACACAAACACACACACACACACACACACACACCACGATATCACAGAGAAGAGATTAAGTAGATTTAATAGAACTTCTTCAGGATTAACTCTCCAACAGACTTGTACATAATTGCTAGCTGGTCTCTTAATTGATTAGGGCCTTATTATACACATAAAAGGGCTGAAAACTTCTGGAGGTGCAGGCTAAGCTCTTGTATTAATCAACAGACTGGCAGCCTTGTTCCTCTGCTCTGCTGACAAAGAGACATATTGCAAAGTGTGGCTGAAAGATTTTTTTTTTTTAACGCTCTCAAATTCCCTTTTAAACATTCTAGAATGGTGTGTGGGGAGAGAATGCGTTTTGTGAAGAAAAGAATTAAGTTTTGAGCATTGTTTTTAAAGCTGTAACTAATCTGCAGTGATGATCTTCAGGTCACACCCTACTAATACAACCATTATGCCTATAGTTTAAATGAGCCAGCAAAATTTGGAAACCAGACAGTGAGGTTAAGACGAGCTGGGAAAACCAGTCACAAATCCTCACCTCAGACTTTACAGAATGAAGTGGCGGGAGGGAAAGCACAGATGTTTATCTACTGCAAAATGGGGTGTTAGCTGGGAATGATAACAATTGTGGTCCAGGAGATCTAGATCCAGGCTGATTCCTTCTGCTCATTATGGTTTGCCCAGTGCTATGGGTTTCTCCACCTTGAGGGAGTCCCTGTCCTGAACAAACCCCTTTTGGTCAGTGGGCAGACATTCCTACATATAATAGTAGCATTGTCTCAAGCACAGTAGGTTAAATAGGTCTGATCTACCACTGTGCTCTGAATGATTCTAGGGGCTGTTGCTCAAGAAGAAAGATCAAGGGGGGAGGGGAAGCAGATTCCTACAGGATCCTGACATTGGTGCTGTATGTATGCAGTCTCCTCCACCTCCTGATTTGCTCTTTGGGGAGATGGGAGTGGCTGATGCCTTTCTTTGTGTGTCCTGAGAAAGAAAGAAAGAAAGAAAGAAAGAAAGAAAGAAAGAAAGAAAGAAAGAAAGAAAGAAAGAAAGAGAAAGGGAGGGAGGGAGGGAAAGAAAAGGAAAGAAAAGAAAAAAAAGAAAAGAAAAGAAAGAAAGAAAAACCTATAGGGGGGGGAATCCATCTATGTTCGTCACTTCCTTGGCTAACTCCAGTTGTCCCAAAGATGTTGCTATGAATGGCAGCAACGCATCCCTGCCAGATTCTTGTATGTACCTAAGGGACAGATGTCCAATTTTGTCTGAAATATTTCTTATGTGCGTTTCCCAATGCTACTTTTTGCCACAGGAAAAGTTCCCATTGAGTCATGTTTGCAATGAGCTTCAAAGACGCCAACGGCTTCCTTGCTGGCTGCACTCCCTTCTCTCCTTGGCTGATCAGAAAGAACCTGGTCATCCTGGGCAAGCGGTTCTTTTTTGGTATTAGGTCTGGACCTGGTCCAGTCCTTGATGCCATCCCCCAGGGCTTTATCCTTTCTCCCAAGAGCTTAAGCTACAGTTCCTTTCCCAGGCTGGGCCAGGTTGTGTAGTTCCACAGAGCTTCTCGCTAGAGTCCTCTGGTTGAAAGAAGTCAGCTGCAGTATGTGATGCTCCAACCAGCACTAAGCCTGTAACTATGGCCTGTTGCAGGCACTTCCAGAGCATTAGCAAGATATTTTGAGGTCAATGCCCTGAGGTTTGATGGGAAGATTTTTCTATGGGAGCTTTGCCAGCAAAACTGGCCCAGATGCAATACAACTTCCTAGCTGGAAACATTTGCACAGGACGTAGACCAAGACATGGATCATCACCAATGTTTGGCGCTTGTGTGTGTGCGCACTCACACACTGCAGAGTCACACCCATGCATGGGTGTGTAGCAAATGTTCTGGGCAGAGAAACATACTCCAATGAGTCTCTGTGGATAGTGTATTTTCCACATACAAGGGATTTGGCTGGGATTATTTGTTGCTTTGAAGCCGTCTTTTGTAATTGTGGTGCTGGCATTTCCACCCCTCAGCTGAAGTTATTGTCAATTGTTGTATAAGTGATTTGTTCTGATCAGACTGGTAAACAAGAGAGTGAAGTGTTAATTGTTCCTCCACTGCTGGATGCATCTGCCCAGCCAACACTGCATTTTTTTTTCCCCTGTGGAGAAACAATCCTTCCAAAGCTGAGGTTCTCCTGAAGGACAATTATTGAAGGACAATTCCTATGAATTCCCAACCAGATTAGAATATTGACAGAGAAGACTGCAAATATGTACAATCGATATCTGCCTCTCAGTTTGAACTGCAGAACAGTTGTTTGATGGTTGATCAGGATAAGATGAACTTCTCTGTAATTTAATAGACCTGCTTACCCCACCCTCCCCAGACTCCTGAAGTTCTCTACTTTGATATTGGGTCAACTTTTTCTTACTTCAAGCTTGTCTTTTGACTTCTCCAACAGGTCCATATAATTGTCCGGAAGTGGTTTGCCATTATTTTCTTCCAGAATGTTTCTTAACTCCGAATTGTAGCATGGGATTTCCTGTAGTCCTCCTTCAAATACAAACCAGGTCTGAATCTGCTTAGCTTCCAAACCCAAGCAGGATTTGCCAGCTACTCCCAACACTTGCCGGGCTTTTCTTATGATGCTGATTTTGGAATCTCTGCCCTCTGTGCCTAGCCAAGCCTTTTTGCTGCCTCTTTGCGTTAATCAGAGATTCAAAAGGGTTTTGTTGATCTGATGGCATGGGACTCCCCCACCTGTTCAGCGCAGGAGCCCAAGTTGTCTGCCTTGCTCAATTCAGCCTTCTCCGATTGACAATTACTCATTAAGATCAAAAGCCGTGCTCTTTATTTCTTCCAACCTGAGATTCAAAAGACTGAACTTGGTTTTTTTAAGGGAAGGGCCCATCTGTGAGCCTCCCTTCAACAATGGTTATAATGCCGAACAAGTTATATGTGCCAGATATGTCCTTGTCCCCCAAGCAGGCCCATCATTGCAAAATGTAACAGGCAGTAGCTCTTGCAAATGTGACCTTTTTTATGGGTTTTAGAGCAAAGCTTCTTCCAGGCCAGGAAGCAACATTATTTGCCTTTTTATTGCAGGAAGGGCCAGGAGGTGGGTTTGCTATAGGCTGCCCTGGTGGGAACTTCCTGCCAGGCTCCTCAGACTAGATTCTTAGGCATTAAGTGTCTGTTTTATGATTCCAATGCCTGGTGAACCACTGCCTCTCTTTTTTTTTTTTTTTGTCTCTTGAGGAGGCAATGCAAAAGCATTTTTTAAAAAAATAACCACAAGTATTGCAATTCCTCAAACTCTTTTTCTCATAAGTGTGTGTGTGTGTGTGTGTGTGTGTGTGTACATATGGGGTGTACGTGCACATTTTGATGGACAGGCCTGTAAATATGCATCTATGGACAGACAGATCCAATTTATTGCTTCCTTTCCTTTCCATCTCTGGCCTACTTGAACAGTTAAACGTAACTGAATGTGGTAGCTATTTTAGCACTAAGTACAATCAGATTCATTGTAAAATTGGAATGATCTCTTAAGCCTTCTTGGAGGGAGAGGAAAGGGGAGAAATTGCATGAGGCAAAAAGAAAAAAAAAAGAATGTCTTCCACAATCAAACTGCAGCCAAATGAACAGAAGTTGTGCTTAGGTCTACTAGCATAGTGGACTGGAGCTGCGGGTCTTCAAACTTGGCCCTTTTATGACTCGTGGACTTCAACTCCCAGAATTCCTCAGCCAATCCTTGCTGTAAGCCTCCAAATTCAAGGACAATCTCTGAGAAAGAAGGGTGGGAAGTTAGCCTTCCTCCTTGCCTACTACCTTGTTTTGCTTATGGAAAAGGTACACCTACAGTCCAATCTTATTTCGCCTGTGCCCCTGGCTGAAGATTGCTGGTGTCCCACTGCAAAAAGCCAATCATTTTGAGGAGGAATGAGGTAGGAGAGGAGCGAATGCTCCCTCAATCCAAGCTTGACATAGCTGCCCCGTCCCCGGCTCAGTATTGCTATTTTTTTTTCTGTTATTATTAGTGAAATAGCAGTGATCTATTCTCAGCAGCCCAGCTTATCACCCCTAGCCCAGACAATACGGTAGGAAGCTGCATGAACTGGTAACCTTCCAGGAATAGCAAAAGGAGTGCCTGAGCAGCATATTCCAGAATATAGACGTCCCCCTTTAGTATTAGAGGGTGTGTTGGTACTTCCAATCTACTCCTACCATGTCTGGACTGTAGAAATCCAAGAGATCCCTCGCTGACTATTTTAACTCTGCTACAAATACTTTTCCTGCCCAGTAAATAGTTTGCCATTATTCTAAAATGTCAGATCCTGTATTTAATTCTATTGTTGTTCTGGTCCTTTGACCATGGTCCGTATCTCCTTCCTAAGATTGCAAGAGAGTGACTGGCCCAAGGTCACTGTGCTGATTTTGTACCTAGAACTCAGGCAGGACTAGAACTCTCCATTCCAATTCCAGTGCCTTTAACCATTCCACCAAACTGGCTTCTACAACTGCTACTCCTTCATGCTTGTCAAATACTAGTGATTTGTTTCCTATTAAGTGACATATCCTCTATCTCGGAGAGCTTACAAAAAAAAAGATTAAGAAGATGATGGTGTAGCATTTTCTAGAGAATCATGTGGATATTTACTGGAAGTGCCTTTCTGTTGCCCAGCTTATCCTCCTTGGCTCATATTCCTGATGTTGGAATTAGCCTTGTTAGATGTACTGGCATGTCTGTATGAATAAATCCTGCACTGTGAATGTTTAGAATGGAAATTTGGGGGGTTCACATCTTCTGTAAAACTGCTGAAGATCTGGCAGGCTTGCTCTTAAAGCTCAGGTCATTGGGCAGTGAGAGAGACCCAAATAAAACTCCCTGTTTAATAGAGATATACCTTGAGAAGGAGATGTTAAAACAAACAAAGGTAATCATGCTTGTAAGAGTCCAAGGGCATCTGGTTAACCAGCATTTAAAAGAACAAAACAATGGGCCAGTTGGAACTTCAATCAACTTCCATCTGACCCAGTGGAGTTGTTTTGAAGATGTAATCAGCATGTAATTAAGTACTCTAAAAATACTCTGAATGTAGTTAAGCCTCCTTTTCTTTGCTCAGAGACACATGTGTGAGATAACAGTATAATAGTGATAAGGCTAGGACTGCTTCAAGAACGATGGCTCTTGCATGCAGCTGTTTTCTATTTCCTGATCATCACTGTGTCTTGCTTTTCTGTGGATTGCCTTTGCAAAGGTGAAGCGCCTCTGTTTCCGGTTACATATAATTGTTAGCTCTGAGATGGGATGGTGGTAATGATTAGGTTTGTATGGGAAGGATGGAATAGATGGGTTCAAATTATAGGAACTACCTCGTAGATGGAATCAAGAGCTGTTAATTAACTCATTGTACAGAAGAGGAGATGATAGCCAGGAAAGAAAGCAGTGTATCACATAGGGACGTGTATTGACAAGTATCCTATCATAAGAACATAAGAACATAAGAAGAGCCATGCTGAATCAGGCCAAAGCCCATCGAGTCCAGCATTCTGTGTCACACAGTGGCCCACCAATTGTACATGGGGATCTTGAGCAGAAAGAGAAGGCAAAACCCTCCCTTTCCCTTGACCCCCAACAAATGGTACTCAAGGGAATCCTGCCTGCCTCAACCAACATAGAGGCGGCACATGGACATCCGTTTTAATAACCACCGATACACTTGGCATCCATGAATCTATCTAACCCTGCCTTGAAGCTGTCAAGGCTGACAGCTGTCACGACCCCTTCTGGAAGTGAATTCCATAAATCAACGACCCTCTGGGTGAAGAAATATTTCCCTTTATTTGTCCTCACTTTCTTACCTATGAGCTTTAGGGAGTGCCCCCTTGTCCTGGTATTGTGTGATAGAGAAAAGAATTTTTCTCTATCCACCTTTTCTATCCCATGCATGATTTTATACACTTCGATCAAATCACCCCTTAAACGCTGTCTTTCAAGGCTGAAGAGACCAAGGCGTTGCAATCTGGTTTCATAAGGGAGGCGCTCCATTTCCTTGATCATTCTTGTTGCCCTTTTTTGCACCTTTTCCAGTTCCATTATATCCTTCTTGAGGTGCGGTGACCAGAACTATACACAGTACTCCAAGTGTGGTCTCACCATCGATTTGTACAGAGGCAATACAACACTTGCTGACTTATTTTCGATTCCCTTCCTAATCATGCCAAGCATGGAATTTGCTTTTTTTACTGCTGCTGCGCATTGGGTTGACATCTTCATTGAGATGTCCACCAAAACCCCAAGATCCCTTTCTTGGGTTGTCTCAGAAAGTTTGTCCCCATCAGTTGGTAAGTATAATTGGGGTTCTTTGCCCCGATGTGCATAACTTTGCACTTGTTTAGGTTAAAATGCATTTGCCACTTTGTTGCCCACTCACACAATTTCGAGAGATCCTTCTGGAGCTCCCGACAATCAGTTTCACTTTTCACAACCCGGAACAATTTAGTGTCATCAGCAAACTTGGCTACCTCACTATTAACTTCTACATCCAGATCATTGATGAATAAATTAAAAAGTAAAGGTCCCAAAACTGAACCTTGGGGTACACCACTTCTCACTGCTTTCCATCATGGCATGGCATGTTGTATGTTTTACTATAAACTCAGGTGTTACACTTGGTTTAAGCATTCTAAATCAGATTTAAAACTCTTGAATTATTCTAAAGGTAATAGCTAGTTGACTGGTTTAAGGGAAATGAGAAACTAGGGTGAAATATCTATGTCCTAGGCAGATTTTGTGGGTCACTGATAGGAAGAGTAAAGGAGTAATTTGAATTCTGTCTTAATTATATGATAGCTTGAACCAGGCCACAGAGTCAATATCTGTGTTCAGAGTTGGGTATATAAGCCATCTACATTCATTGTGAATTAGGAATTGGTGCATGTGTGTCCGATTGCCATTGCACATATATATTCATAAAGGCATATCAGTTCCTGGTTCTTAACTGGGTAGTACTCTGGCCAGTGAGACTCTTTGGATGTGTGGTTTGCTGCTTGAGTTCTCTCAAACCCATTCCCCATCCTACTCATGGGGGTTGAGTGGGAGGTAAAACTAGATACAGAATATGAATAGAGAGGTTCAAGGTGACTAGAGAGATTGGCAGGTTGAGAGGGGAGAACTAAACAAAGGTTTAAAAGGAAAGCTTTTATATTGGTTTAGAGTGGCATCCATCCCTGCCATGGAAAGTGTGAATGATGTGGTAGGGCAAGTCCTTACATTGATTCCAGGGTAGAATTGGAAGGAGGACAGGGACCGTCTGCTGCTGGTTTGGTCTTCGCTGATCCACTGGGGTGTGTTCCTCTTATGCTCCACTGGCATGACCCCAAAGGGTATCAGGCCAGAGTTGGCTTTGTGCCCTCTTTCCCTCTACCCCCCTCCTCTGTGTGGTTTTATCAGGCTGAAGAGCATAGACCCATCCCAGCATAGAAATCCTATCTGTGGAAGGACAAGACCAAGAAGCATATAAACTGAGGAGAATAAGCTATCTATGTATCTCATTGGCCCTAAATATTTTCCATTTGCATTTGCTACTTTTAAAAAAACCCCATCATTAACTTTTGCTAAGAGCAACCTCAACTTCATATTAAGTGGCCACTTCAAAGCAAAGAAGGAGAGGGATGCCACCGGAGAAATGGCAGCATTTGGGGCATGTACTTTTCCTGGAATGATGTACGCTGGGCCTTTATCCAGCTTGTCCTGCGAGATAACTCTCATCAACAGGGCCAATGGCAATTCTGGCTGAGGATGGTGGGTGTTATGGTTGTTCACATCTTAAAGGAAGTGGCTGAGAAGCAAGCAGGCTGGGAAAACTAGAGCAATGGGTACAGAGGGAATGGGCTTCTCACATCTCCCAAGAGACCTCTTAGCTGTGACTGATCTGTCTATGTAGGAGGTCAGGAAAGGACTTCTCCCTGACCTCTGCTCCTCTACTGGCCTCTCCTGACTTCAGCCTCTGACCTCTATCACCTTTCTTCCCTTCTTCATGTCAGATGTCTGAATAGGCTGGCTTCATCCTTAAGAGGCAGCTATGCCCAAACTAACTCAAACAGATTCCATTGGACATGGTTGCGCCCTCTGGGCTTGCTTGCTCTCTGGAGCTCTTTGCCTTTCTTCCATGCCCAAACAGAGGCTTTGTCTATAGCAAGCTCAGTTTCAGTTGTTCAATATCACTACAACTTGGCTTCCCAAAGATCCCTCTCCCAAGCATGGGAGTATGGACTTGGAGTACCACACAGCTGCCACATCTCTCAGTGAAAAGTGGTCTACAAAGTTTTGCGGCGTAGTCCTTGTTCCCTAGGTATCCATTCTCTCTTAAAATATAGCTTCCCTTTTGCCTCCTCACATAGCCTGCCCTGTGTCCACCTAACCTCCACTGGAGTGCACCTCCCCTGATATTTCAAGTTGGGTTCCGGTGAGCACAGGGGGAAGAAATGTCCCCTTTGTCTACCAGTGAGCTTTATCTGGTAATGGGAGAACAGCCCTGGATAGCGTGTCTGGAGCTTGCATTCTAAACACATCCAATGACAGAGTTAAATTGGGTTTAGTTATTGCTTCCTTTTCAAGATCCAGGACATGATGGACACAGTTGCACACTGTGTCAAACTATGATCCCTAATAACTTTTGTGGGAAAACAAGATTTAAAAAATGGCAAAAAATAATAATAATATAGTTTGGGGACTAGCACTGCTGCACATTATGAAAGGGTAGCTGAGGGACTGACCTGGAAACAGGACGCTCATGGACAGCCCTGGGTCTCCTGTAACACATGCTGCTTTCCGGTCTACCCAGCTGCTTTGTCTTTTTAATTCCTTTTTTTAGGCTGAGGAAGCTGAATTTCTTTTAGCAGCTGGGAAAAGCAGATGCTTATTGAATTTATTTCTTAGTGTTAGTTCAGTTCAATGCTACCTTTTTTTTTCTCTGTCAAGGAAGTCAAATAGAATATATGTAGGTTTAAGATAAAAAAGAGTGGGGTATAAAGATAGAACCGACAGAACTAGATAAAATTTTATTAGGTCCCGAGGATAAAATGATTAAAAAAATATATCATTTTCTTTTAAATCAGAGAATGTATGAAGAACAGGTTAAGGAGACCATGTTAATTTGGAGTAGGGATTTTGGTTTCAGCATCAACCTGCATATTTGGCAAGAACGGTGGGAAAGAAATAGGAAACTCACCTTAGCTACCTCATGTAAGGAAAATCTTTACAAGATGTTTCATAGATGGCATTTCCCACCCGTAAGGCTAGCCAAAATGGGTTCAAACATCTCACCCCTATGCTGGAAATGTAAAACAGCAATAGGATCATATTACCATATGTGGTGGGAATGCCCAAAGACTTGTGAGTATTGGAACAGGACACGAAACTGGTTGAGGGATATATTAACACTGGACTTAGAGTTAAAACCTGAACTCTTCTTGTTGGGAATAACGACAGAAAAATACAACAAGGGAACAATCTACCTGCTGCTACACATCCTGACTGCAGCTAGGCTTGCTTTTGCGCAAAAATGGAAGAGCAAGGAAATTCCCCCAGAGGAGGAGTTAATACATAAAATATTAGCATGTGCAGAAATGGACAGGCTCACAATGATATTAAAAGACAAATGTGGATCAGTTTATTATGAAACCTGGGATAAATTTTACCGCTGGAGGAATTCGAAAAGGACGGTTGGGATTAAAGATGAATGTTAAGATAGAAATATATGTTATTTTAGAATAAGTATTATATATAAAACTTAGATGTATATGTAGGGATGAAGGATTCATTGTAAAAAGTGGAATAATCTGATAAGAATGTATATACTGGAATGTCACGTTAAATCCAATGTTTGTTTCTTTTTAACTGTATTATAAATAAAATTTGTATTAAAAAAAAGAATATATATAGGTTTAAAAATCAGAATAATCCCAAATATTGGGAGGCTTTAAAAAAAAAACAGTACCCAGGAAAAAAAATGCAGGGAAATATTTTTTCCCCCCTCTCAATACTCACTGCTCAGCTATATGTATGTGATGAATCGGGGTCTGCCTTTTACCTCAATAGAAAAATCTTTGAAAGCGAAGATTGTACGCCTAGTGTGTTTGCCATTTTCAAAAGACTGCTCTGTCCTGCCAGAATGAAAAAACCTAGCCTTTTCTCCTCCAGGAGGAACATGTCTCTGTATGGGTGTGCAATCTAGAATGGGTAAGTAAGCTGGGAATGATGGGAGTTGAAGTCTTCACTATATCTGGAGGACACAGGATTGGAAAAAGATGTACTGGTAGTAGTTTCACAGCTGTCTCCCTTCTTCTTTTGAAAACCGATGGTGACCAGCGGGTGGTAACAAGGGCTGAGAAAATGGAGAAGGAAACTGATAGCATCTAAATGACTCTGGCCTGGTTTCTTGAGAATTAGCTGTGGTAGGAAGCCGATATTCAGATATTTTTCCCTACTAAAGCTATTCCCAGCGTCTGAGTGCTAAAGGTTATGTTAAAATAAGAGGCCAGGCTATATGCATATTTAGGGAAGCTCATTTGGCCATTTCACTAAGAATAATCAAGTCAATCTATGATGTATATTTATACATTAGTAATTGCTCCCAATGAACTTATTGTGTCTCATGTTTTTGGAGGCAATTTGCATCTTCCTATTCATGAAGTGCATTCAGAGAGTAGCAGCTAGAATAAATTTCCTTCATATTGGATCAGACCACTGGTGCATTTTAATGTATGGAATCTACCCGAGAGTAAACAACGTGGTAGCCTCTGGAAGTTTTGCACTTAGCGGACACCACGTGGAAGTGCTACCGGTAGATATTGACCCTGGGGCTTCTGTGGGCTAGTGCAGGGGTAGGCAACCTTGGCTCTTTTATGACTCGTGGACTTCAACTCCCAGAATTCCTGAGCCAGCATGTCTACGAATCATAAAATAGCCAAGGTTGCCTTCCCCCGGGCTAGTGGTTAAGGCACCAGGCTAGAAACCAGGAGATTGTGATTTCTAATCCCACCTTAGCCACGCAAGGCAGCTGGGTGATCTTGGCCTGTCATTCTCTCTCCACCCAACTTCCTTGTAGTAATTGTTTTGTGGGGAAAATAGGAGGAAGAAGGAATACAGATAGTTCTTGACTAGCGACCACAGATGAGCCCAACATGGCTGTCACTAAATGAGACAGTTTTCTTGCCACAATTGTTAAGCGAATCACTGCAGTTGTGAAGTTAGCAACACAATTTTTTTTCTTTTTTTTCTTTTTTTTTTATTAAAACAATCAGCATTGGACATAAAAACATATTATGCAGCAATCATCATGACACCTGGTATACAATACTAAGTATTAGTCTTTGAAAACGTCTGAATTAGTAGGCCTTTTCCCCCCCCCTCGCGTCTAGCCTCAACTATACTCCTGTTACATTTTATTTTGATTGGTGTTTCTCCTATCTGTTTCAATATTAATGTGATCAACATTAAACATAAGATCTTATTGCTAAGCAATCCTCCTAGACCATAGCATACAACATTAGGTATTAATCTTTGTAAACATCTGTTTTAGTAAACGTTCTTCCCTCCTCCCTTACATCTTCAAGTATACTCCGAATGCATTTTGTTTGATTGGTGTTTCTCTTATATATGGTCTATCTACTGTTTCTAGTCTATCGCATATTGTACGTTTGCGCTTCTGAATTGACTTCATCCCATTACTAGTGCAATCTTTTATAGTCCCTCACCAGAGATCCTGAGGTGAAAGTTTCATATCTTGAGGTAGAGATTCAGTCTACTTTAACAATATTAAAGCAAACATCATTAATCATGAGGTTATGTTAAGAGGCATTAGTTATAGAACATATACATTCAACCTTGGGTGTTAGTTTTTGTAAACCTTTGATTTGTTAACCCTTCTTCCCTCCTCCCATCGAGCCCTAGCTAAACGCCAGCTGCATTCTGTTTGATTGGTGTCTCTCTTGGATATAGTCTATCCACTGTTTCCAGTCCGTCCCAAATTGTGTTAGCAACACAATTTTAAAGTGAACCTGGCTTTCCATTGGCTTTACTTGCCAGAAGGGGATCGCGTGACCCAAGGACACTTGCAACCGTCATAAATATAAGTCAGTTGCCAAGCGTCCAGATTTTGATCACAAGATCCTGGGGATGCTGCAACAGTCCTAAGTGTGAAAAACGGTCATTTTTTTTTCAGTACCACTGTAACTTTGGACGAAAGGTGAGGACTACCTGTATTAGATGTCTTCACATGCCTTGAGCTGTTTATAAAAAATAATAAAGGCGGGATGAAAAAAAAAAATCTAAATGCAGCCCCTCTTGTCACTGAGCTGCAGCCTTCCGTATTCCTTTATAGCTCTGAAAACAAGCTGGGTTCCCTTTCCCAGGAAAACATTTAGCTCTCTTTACATGCCATTATTATCTTCAAAGGCCTTGCAGGAGACCGGTGGCCTTTCCAGCAGGTTGCAGATTAACCAGTGCTGCTTAGTTCGAGCTATTGATTCACCCACCTGAGAACAGCGGTCCTCTTCAAGAGAATGGCCATGGCCCCAGGGCCTGCACAACCCCACTGTCAGATTTATTTGGCCTTCTGGCATGTGACGAAGGGGGGCCCAGATTGTGGCAGGCCGTGATGAGGAGGAAGCCTTTGGCCGTCTAGGCAGAAGCCAGTCTGCTTATCAGCTTGTTTTCCTGGCTGGCGAGCCACTCTTACATCTGAAGGAGAATATTTGTAGCTTGAAATGAGGGGTCCTTGGTGCTCTCTGAGCTTGCTTGTTTTCATTACCCTAACTAGGTAACATCAACCCCTAACTCCCCTAACTAGGTAACATCAGCACTGATGATGTTATACCTAGTTAGGGTAACGAAACGTCTGCAAGAAAACAAGCAAGCTCCGAGAGCACCAAGGACCCCTCACTCTTACGGTACATCTGCTTGCATAATCCCGCCAGTGCCTTATACATCCAGGCTGCCTTTAAAATGGAAACTTGTTATAAACAAAGCGTGTGTTTTGCCTCCCGAAGTACGTGGAGATAGCTAGACCTGTTGCTGATGGGAATGAAAAGTCAGTGGGATACTCTCCTTGATGACTGGGTTGGAAGGAAGTATCTGGGGCTGAGCAAACCCACCTGTACAAAGCAACACCTGTCCTTTGAGACGGCAGCTCCCGACTGGGCAGTTCATCTGAGCATAAGTCCTTCATGACTCACCTGTGATCAGTGATGCATCTCAGTCTTGCATGCCACACTTAATGACTTTACTCCCCCTTGCTTTTGGATGGCTGTGAGTATCTTTCCCCATTCCTTGCTCCCCCATCCTCAGACGGCCTTTGCAGAGTTATCAGCTGCTGCTGCTGCATTCCTGATAGGTGAGAACAAAGGTGTTTCTTTTTAAGTCCTAGCTGGTTTGTTGCAGCACATTCACCCGTGGCACATTTTTAAATTCCTGTATATCACA
Organism: Bothrops alternatus; assembly: GCA_034064705.1. NCBI lineage: Eukaryota > Metazoa > Chordata > Lepidosauria > Squamata > Viperidae > Bothrops > Bothrops alternatus. The sequence goes on from JARGCV010000080.1 coordinate 6,632,745, forward strand.
GCACCATTATGTCCACAGGGGGGAAAAAATGGGAGTTCTTATTTTTTTTTTTATTTGAAATATTTGTAGCCTAGCCATTAGGCTAAAGGATCTTGTTGGGGGGGAGTGTCACAACAATCACAATTGGGTTACAAAGCAAAGTAGAACACCAGGCAAAATGTGTAATAATTTAAAGGTAAATCAGGGCTTTTTGACAGAGAAGTGCTTTTGAAGGAAAAGGGGAGAGTTTGAGCATTGCATGGGCATTGACCCTAGGTGCTCCAGCAGATGAAATGTATCTTTCTCTGGGATTGTGCTGCAGCTGCAAACATAATCCAGAAAAAGACACACCCTTTGAAGTATCCTATTAATCCAAAGCACTGTCCAGCCTTAATAATAATTGTAATGACCCTGATTGAGAAACTTTAGGAAACAGAAGATTTTCCGTATGTGTGGAAGTATCCTAAAATTAATTCCCCGCCCCCTAAATCTCATCTGTGGAGCCCTAAGTGAGAATAAATTCCATAATGAAATCAGCAAGGAGTCCCTGCGGATTTTACTCTGCTAGTTGGTGCCGACTTTAGTGGCCAATGCTCATCTCTATTTCAAGGCCACAGAGCCAGTACTGTCCAAAGACATTTCCACGGTCATGTAGCCAGCATGTCACAGAGCACTGTTACCTTCCCACCAAAGTGGTACCTATTTATCTACTCTCATTAGCGTGCTTTCAAATTTCTAGGTTGGCAGGAGCTGGGGCAAGGACAGGAGCTCACCCTGTTGCATGGTGCTTGCGTCCTGAACCTGGGCTGCTGGCTTTCCACCTGACAAGCCCAACATCTTAACCGCTGAGCCACCACACCACCCAATGAAATCAGTGGCGGGTCAAAAGTGCCCCTGATACCTCCAAGAGAAGTTAGATACAAAGAGTGAGAATGAAGACACCTCCCCCACACCTGACAAGACCTAGATCAGAGGTAGGCAATCTTGGTTCTTTATGACTCGTGGACTTCAACTCCCAGAATTCCTGAGCCAGCCATGGCTGGCTCAGGAATTCTGGGAGTTGAAGTCCACGAATCATTAAAGAAACAAGGTTGCCTACCCCTGACCTAGATAAACAGAGAGCATTTCCCCAAATCCTTTGCAAAATAAAGGTATATGTTGCTGAAAGTGTAATAGCAACCACTTTGGGGTTGCGTGTCACAAATCATACAATAGTGAAGCAACAGTTGCTCCTTGCTGATGCCCCATGGGCACATGTTGGCTTTTCTCTTGAATATGGTTTCTATCCACCTGTACCCACCCATTGTGGCCATGTGGTTTCCATTCATGTCTTAACAAGGATGGAAGTCTTTAACAAGAATTGATTCAACTAGTCTATTAAATGTAAGTTAACCTATCACAAATCATGTATATTCACCTTGGTTGGAAGCAGTGCCCTGTGTATGGATGATACCAGTAAGCAAGAGAAATGAATATAACAGGGTGTAAAGTTGTTAGCTCTTGCTATACCCAGGCAACGTGTAATGAGCAGAAGTAGAAAGATGGGTATCCTGTGTTTTTAGGGGGACCGCTATAATGTGGGAATGGGTTTGTGGACGTGGAATGAACTTCTTGAAAGTAGAAAGCTGAAACCTCAAAGCTTGGGTTTGATTTGGCATTGCTATCCCTGAAAATAAATTCATTGCTTTCCCACATCTTTCAAAAGTCCGGATAGGATACAGCATGTAAGATGATCGCGTGTCAGTTTTTGGAAGCAATTTTTTCACAGTGAGTTAGATCATGAGATGATGGCTTATTCACTCAGAACACTGGCTCTGAAAGTATTGGAGTTTGGTTTTATTACCGCTTTCTTTGGTCTCCTAATTACTGTGCATCGCTCACATGTTCCCATTTGAAACCAGGACACAGCCACTGTTTTGTACCATTTCCTCCTAAATAAGATTCCTTTTACCGAGCTGGAACTGAATTGAGTGGCTTCCTCAGGAAGCAGGATTCTCAGCTAACCTCTCCAAAACATCACCAGCATTGTAGTCACAACATTTCATGGAGATGCCAGTTGGGAGAAGGTTGATCATGTGAGCATAGCTTTGGGCCAAAAGAGGTCCCAAGAAAAGTGGAAGATTATATAGCAAGTATACATAGCTAGATGGTCACTTCTGGATGACTAGCAACCACAATTAGCTGCTTTGGGAAGACTGAGAAGTGTGTGGGGTGGGGGGGCAAAGGGATGGTGGTGAGCACAAGGGAGTGTGCAGGATCAAGTAGATTAAAGAAGATAAAGAGTGGATTAAAAAAAGAGGATTCTGTAATTTGGTGGGGGAAACGGTGGCAAATGCTTCCATATTGTTACTAAGATAACTATATAGATGTGTCATATGAAATCCCAGAGGGTCAAGCTTGGCTTAAGTAGACATTACTTTTCTAGTGTCATTTTTGGGGTCTTCAATACAGTTCCGGTGCCTTTCCTCCCTCAGAATGGAAACGGCAGTATTAATTCTTTGCCATTGTGATTTTCAGCAATCGCTTGGGTAAGCTCCAGAGGGAGCAGAGCTCATTCTTCCCGGAGTCATATGAAGTGGTGCACTTTTATTTGCCTCATACATTTCCGTTGTGCCTCAGTGCCAAAGAATACAGGGGGGTGGATAGAATTCCCCTTCACTCTTCTTTGTCCTCCGCAACACCTCTATATGATTAGTTATTGTTTCCTATTTTGCTTTGTCTATATTCTTCCCCCCCATATCTTAATAATAAGAAATCAGCTTAAGACAGAAGCCTTTGTTGTACGACAGATATTTTGCTGTGGTTTGCAGCTGTTACTTGATGTTCAACTTTGGCTGTACAAGCAAAATAATCTTACATTTAACATCAACATTTTAAATCATAGTTAATGCTGATATAATACCTCTTTAAATCTTTAATGGTCTAAGTTATGTAAAGATTAAAGTGGTAATGGTCGCTAGTCAACACTTTTAAATACCAGTGTATCAAAGAAATGTAACGTATTATGTAGGTCTTATAACAATATAATAATAATAATACTTTTTTTAAAGAGTAACTGAACATAGAGATGATGATTTTATTTATTTATTTATTTTAATTAGATTGTTATGCCGCTCCTTTCCAAAGGACTCGGAGCTGCTAACAACATAAACAAAAACAACATCTCAGCATTTAAAAAAAAAATCTAAAACCAAATCTACAAAGCATTTAAAAAGACCCCCCAAACACATTCATCATTCACACACAATCACAGTCATCCCCATTTGATGATTGTTCAAATACCAGCCAGACATTTTATTGGCTAAATGGGAACCTGAACCAGGATTCATCTATTTCAAACAGGGCTCTCTAACCACTAGCCCATACTGGCATGAACTTTTATACTGAAATGCTGAGCCTGACAGTCTTTTGTTTTGAAGGCAAAAGGAGAAGGGGACAGCAGAGGATGAGATGGTTAGATAGTGTCATTGATGCAGTGGGGAGGAAGGGGGTGCTGGCATGCTATGGTCCATGAGGTTGTGAAGAGTTGGGCATGACTTAGCAACTGAACTATAACTCAGGATTATACCGGACTAGGCACCTTAGCTAAAAATGTTGTTACTGCCTATTTCTTCAACAAAATAAAGCTTGGCTGTTACATTCAAGATTTTGCGAAATGTGTCCACAGAGTTAATTTTGTTTTATGTGTTGAACATTTCCCCAGTTCATCTGACAGTTTTTCTGATCACAGAAGCCTTTCCTCTTTGAAAGTAGAAGCAGAGTACATCTCTCCCAGGGGCAGGTCAAAGGACTGAGTCTTGTGTGGGCAGTGGAGGGGATTAGGTTCTTCTCTAGTTGAACTCCAAAGAGCTCAAAGGGAGTCCACATGTCTGAAGTGTCCCAAAGTAATAAAATGTATCTATAAACCAAGTATTATCTATGTTATGATAAAATATAAATTCCATAGAAGTTCATTGGCATACCAACCTAATCCTTCTCTTTGAAACCCATCCTAGGCTAATATCTTCTGTTATTTCTAGAATATTGTATGTTCATATTTTTGCAGTAGAATTCAACAATGAAAGTACTGTATAGCCAAAGAATGCCTCTCCATACGATATAATAAATAATAATAATAAAGTTGGAAGGGACCTTGGAGGTCATCTAGTCCAACCCCCTGCTCAGGCAGGAAACCCTATACCATTTCAGACAAATGGCTGTCCAGTCTCTTCTTTAAAACTTCCAGTGTTGGAGCATTCACCGCTTCTGGAGGCAGGTTGTTCCACTGGTTAATTGTTCTAACTGTCAGGAAGTTTCTCCTTAGTTCTAGGTTGCTTCTTTCTTCGATTAATTTCCATCCGTTGCTTCTTGTCCTGCCTTCAGGCGCTTTGGAGAATAGCTTGACTCCCTCTTCTTTGTGGCAGCAGGGGACAAAGTATTGGACCCCAATAGAAAACAAACATAAAAGCAACATGGATCGTATTTGCGGGAACGTTCTCTGTTCTTGCCAACTTGAGATTATATTCTACATAATCATCATGGTTTTGCATATAGTCTCATGTTTTGCCTGGGATGTAAAGGATTGGCAAACCAATCCTCTTAAGGGAGCCTTAAGGTTGCACAGCTTGTACCTCTTCCTGTTATGATCAGGAAGGCAACTTTTCTGTTGACAAGGGACATAGGAAACAGTGGTCTTTTTGCAATAGAGGAACTGAACTTTCAGAAACATTCTGAATCTTTCTCTTTTTTTTTAAAAAAAAGTCTTTCATAGTGTCTGGAAAAAGAGAGAGCCCACACAGAGGCTGCTATGTTATGTTAACTTATATGTTACTGTGCAGCAGCAGTAGGCAACCTGGGCCATCTGCCCCACAAACCATTGATCATGTGATGGGCAAGCTGCAGGGATCTAGCTTCACCGGGATGAAGGAGTATGACCTAAGACCAAAATCATCTGTGGCTGGGGGAGGTATCAAAGGGATGAAAGGATCACCATGCCAACATGATGCAATATCCTCTGCCTTTTTCATGCACTATTGGCCATGCACGCAGGAAAGGGGTAGAGTTTGCACCATAGCACCGCTTTTAGCATTTTAACGAAACCTGGGGTCTCTTATCAATGCCACTGTGCAAAGTTTCCTTTTTCCTCTGAGAAAGTAATCCTGTATCATTACATTCTTGTGGACTGAGGGAATGAAAATGCTGCCATTTTGTCCTCCTTTGCTTGGAGGTAAAAAGAGGTCCCACTTAGATCTGTGCAATGCTTCAGGACCCCAAACAAAGACACTTAGCATGTGGGCCACTCAAGTAGTGTTTGTCTGTTCTTCCACAAAATCAGTGTTTTCCAGACCACTGCAATCCTGGGAAAAGTTGCAGCTGATTGCAGGTAGGGGCTGTGCAAGCCTCCTTGGGGGGTGTCCTAAAGCAGGGGTCCCCAACCTCCAGTCCATGGACCAGTATCGGGCCGCAGCCTGCCAGCAACTGGTCCGCACAAACAAGGAAAGCCCCATCCACAGGATGCAGACAGCACAGAAAACCACGCCCCCCTCCAGTCCACGGAAAAATCTCTCTCCACGTAACCGGTCACTGGTGTCCAAAAGGTTGGGGACCTCTGTCCTAAAGGACTTTATGGTCTTCAAATTCAAAGTATTGCAGAGCTCTTGTAGATGGCTCCTCCTGGACTACTCCCTGATCTCTATTTTATAAGCTCTTCTTGTGTGGAAGATTGTTCGTGTCTGCAGTTGCTGGCAAGGGTCGCAGTTGCCAATGCTGCCCCCAGAAGTGACTGTCAGGAGCATGGAGCTACAGACTTCCCCCTTAGTTCAGGTTATGCAGGACAGGCAACCTGGTGCTTTCCCTAGAGCAGTGGTTCTCAACCTTTTTAATGCCGCAACCCCCAACCGGTTGTAAGTCGAGGACTTCCCAACCGGTCGTAAGTTGAGGACTTCCCAACCGGTCGTAAGCCGAGGACTTTCCCTGCCCGGGAGCGCCGCGCATGCGTGGTGCCACCCCCTGCGCCGGCCGAGGCAAAGCTGGCAAGGGGCAGCAACGACGCAGGGTGACCACCGGCTGGGCCACCAGCTGGCCCAGCCCAAGGGAGGTAAGGCACCCGCTGGGCCCCACGTGTGCCAGCAACTCTCCCTGCGCCCGCCGGCCTCCCACCTCCCACCTCTGGCCCTCTTTTACTTACATTTTTAGTAGTTGCTCAGCAGGGAGGGGTGGAAACTTCTACACAGCTTGCCTTCACGGCAGACAACTTGCAGCACCGTTTGCAGACTGGGACTTTTGGCGGGCTCAGCAGGGCAGAGACAGCCTGGACAATTCCTATTGGCTTTTGAAAGCCAATAGAATTAGACTCTATTCAAGAGAGTCTATTCTGTTGGCTTTCAAAAGCCAATAGAATAAGAGGGAGTAGCACAGCTAAGGAAAAGGGGGAAAATGGCGGACTGCATTGTTTGGCGACCCCCGTGAAATGGTCGTTCGACCCCGAATGGGGTCGCGACCCACAGGTTGAGAACCGCTGCCCTAGAGGTAGCCATGTTTGGTTGAAATTCCTGCTCATTTGCCATTTGGTTTCTCTTATCTAAGGAGTTGTAGTTTGAAAGACCTGCAAGTAGCCGCTTTGTTTCAAAAGTGCTTAGGTACGGATTTTCACCAAACATGAGTCTTACAATGGGGACATTGGGAATTGCAGTGTATGCAACATCTGGAGACCAGACTGAGAAATATGGTAGATATTTCCTGATGCTCTTTAATAGCCCGGCTAGATTATAGCAGAAGCCTATCCTTTAATTGAGTGTCCTGCTTTCCCACAGCTTCTAAGCAGATGTCTGTGGGAAGCCTTCAGGTGCTGCCCTTTTCAGCTATTATTAACCTTAACCCAGAAATAGGTACTGAGAGGCATGGTTTCTACCCACCATTTTGCAACAAGCTGTTCACAAAATAAAAGTGAGCTATTAATGCTACAGGTGAGCAAGAAATCAAATTCCCAAAGGGGAAGAGCAATGAGTATGATCTCTCCACTCCATCAAAGGTGATATGAAAAGTAATAACCATCTCCAGCTTGCTGCCCTCCAGCTGTGTTGGGATTAGAAGTCTTGAAAAATAAGAGTGCTAGTTGGGAATTCAGAATATCGTTCCTCTGTCTTAAGGGAAGAGCAGTGTAAATGTTATAATCCAGAAGAGTAAAATCTCCTGGAATCCAGCTGCTGCAGGAACTTTCCTATATTTGGTTCTCATGTAATAATATCAATAACCTCTTCCCTTGCATCAAGCTTACTGAGATGCATGGTTGACTTTCTGTTGTGTGCATACAGTTTTCTCTGCTCTACTGTGCTCTTCTGTCACACCAGAGTAGTTTATATGAAGGAAGACCTTTGTTCCTTGGTGCTGGTGTTACCTCTTGACCCTCAGCTGTTCTGTGTAGTGTGCACCTGCATGCCCAGCTGAAACCAAAGAAGGAAGAGTGGATGAATTCTGATGTCTCCATTGCCTGTCTTGGTGCCAAGAAGATTAGCTGGGACAGGAATCGGGCTCAGCAAACAGAGAGTAAATAAAGACCTCAGACATGACGGGTTGTAATGTTTACTTACAGGAAGGTTAATAGAGAGTCTGGTTGATGCATTGGATAAAGGGGGGGGAATCAAGCCTGCCTTTGGATCCCATTCTCAATGCTCTGAAGTATAACCAAACTCCTAAATGCTGAATTTAAATCTTAACTCCTACTTTGATAATTTGCAAGAGTTCAGACTTGTGATATCTTATCTAGAAGAGCCTGCTTCATTATCTCACTTCCCCTCCCGGATCTTGTACTTTAATTATTCATATAGATTGCCAGTCCAAACATGATCTTCCATGTTACTGTAATCCTTTATTAAGAAAGGTTTTCTTAAAAGTGATTTATGGTAGCGCACAGCCTTTAGCGGCATTCTAATTCATTATTCATTAATAATGAATAAAAAGTAATTTTGCATTCTGTGGGAAAGAATTCCTTTGTTGTTGTCTTACCCTTAGCACTGTTGGGAGAGGTGGCACTCCTGCTACACTCGGGATTGTGATAAATGAGAGATTCTCCACCCAGGCTCAATCCAGATCAGAGATACTGATTGTGCTATTCAATGGCAGAAGGTCTTGGCTCCTGAGATCTGGTTCAGTCTGGTGGTTCTGCCTAAGAGTCAAACTCCATAGCACTTCTCCAGGTGTTAATGTTTGCAATGCCAATTACAGAAGACAGCAAACTCCATTTAGGAATCCTGCAGAACGTTTGCATCCAAGTCCCTTTGTTCACGTTTTGTGTACCCTGCCTGCTACATTGATTTTGAGCTGGAAAGAGTGTACTGCATAGAGATAGATACATGGCAATGGTTGGGAACTAATCAGGGAGAGAAGCAACCTAGAACTAAGGAGAATTTTCCTGACAGTGAGGACAAGGAATCAGTGAAACAACTTCCCTCCAGAAGTGGTGAATGCTCCAACACTGGAAGTTTTTAAGAAGGGACTGGACAGCCATTTGTCTGAAATGGTATAGGGTTTCCTGCCTGAGCAGGTTGGACTAGAAGACCTCCAAGGTCCCTTCCAACTCTGTTACTCTGAGGTTTGACTTGCCCTGTGGGTAAAGCTATGCTTGATATCATTGATACTCTAGGCTGCGAAACTAATTTTGTAGGGGGAATTTGCTCCTCTTTTTCGGTTTCCGCTTTTCATCCCAGTTTCTCTTCATCCTAGATTTATAATTCTTCAGGTTCTCAGAGGTATGAAGTTTTCTGTCAAAGTTTGAAGACAGGCTGGGAATCTTTGCACATTTCTCCCAATTACGCCTGCCTTGGCTAGTATTCGGCCGCTGTCTCCCCCGCAGAGATGAAATGGGAGACGGTTTGGAGCTCCCACAGATCCGCTTTAGCATCAAATGCATCTGGCAGGTTTACAGGAAGGAGCCTGCCGAGGCAGAGATTCTCCTTACTATTCTGCCTGTCCTCTCTGCTTTCCTACTGTGGGACTTCCTCGGCCACTAGGCAGTATTTTAAGCTCTTTCCCAGGCCTTGTGGGCCCCAAGAGGGGTGGATTCGCTGCTTGCTTGCAGCTGCTGAACCATACACCTGACTGCCTGCACAAGGATCCTTTGTCCTGCACCAGGGAATTTTATGGAGGGGGGGATGTGAGCAGGGGGTGGAGAGGGTAGTTTGAAGGGAAATAGGGAGGTAGTCAAGAGTTGGGGAGCCAATAAGGAGAAGAAGCCTGGAGTGAATGTGCCTCCATTTTACACAACCTGTTCCTCACGTACAGTCCAACGATACTAACCAATCTGCAGGTATTCTAAAAGAAAAAGACCCATCTGTCAGTTCTCACCTAGGGGAAGGTGCGTTGCAAGAGGTAAGAGGGAGGGCAAAGAGTCTCCCTGGGGAGCTGTACACTGATAACACTGCATGGATTTAATAGTCGAGAGGCCTCCTGAGGCCTCTTGTTTGCAAACCAGAGCAGAGATCGTAACACCATCACACAAAAACAATTCCTTGGCAGAAGGTCTGATGCTTAGAATGGCTTCAGTTCAATTTAGATGCAGGGTTAGAGATGTGGCTTCACTTAGGAGCAGTGCTTTTTTTGTAAAAAAAAAAAAAAAAAGGTTCCGGAACTCTCACACGTTATATAACCCGCCTTGCCTACCCTATAAGGTTCTATCCAAAAGTGCCGGAACTCCGTTCTGGGCGTTCTATGACATAAAAAAGGCCTGCTTAGGAGTTACAATTAAACTGGAAGGTAAGTCACTTTAGCCCATAATCCAGTCTGCTTCTCCCCCCACCCGTCCCTATTTGAAAGGGATTGGGGTTAGGAATCAGTAAAGTATTGAGAGAAAGGACTCCATCTGATCTGCCTTGAATTACCCCTTGAAGAATGTGATCTATGCCACTGGTTCCCAGTTTGTTGCCTCATTAGATGATGTCCAGAATTCCTATCTTGACTTCCTCAAGGATGACCCATTGGGCGCTATCTTTCTTTTTGCTTATTCCTCAGATTTTTTTATCCCTTGTTGGGAAAAAAAGGGGGAGAGATCATTAAATGAGGGATATTGGTCAGATCATACAAGGAGGGACTGGCTATCAAATTGCCAAGGGATGGGAAATGCAGTGCTGCTTATGTCATGGTTCCGACAGATGAAACTCTTCAAAGAACTTCGAAGCATTGTTTACCTTAAAGAATCTTTATTCAAGTTGCATGGCATCGGCAGTACATGGTCGAAGCTGAAATCTGAATTCCCCTCCCCTGAGCACATAGTATCAAAGCACAATTCCCTCCTCCAATTAACAGTCATGAATCACATTCTCCAATTAGCTTGAATTGCAGGCTTTCCCTCCTGATGTCTAACCCGCCAATTCTTATCATCTCTTATTTCAAGCTCTGAATTCACACACTAGTACAATATTGTTATGTCCTAGGACAGCGGTTCTCAACCTGTGGGTCGCGACCCCATTTGGGGTCAAACGACCATTTCACGGGGGTCGCCAAGTACCGCAGTCCGCCATTTTTTTTGGTCGGCCATTGTTTTTCCCTATCGCGATGCAGGCCATCGCGCCGCGCATGCGCAATGCGCCCCGTCGCACCACGCATGCGCGGTGCGGGCCCGCCATATTTTTTATTTTGGTCGGCCATTTTTTTTAGTCAGCCATTTTTTCCCATTGCGCCGCACATGCACGATGCACCCCGTCGTGACGCGCATGCGCGCTGCGGGCCCGCCATTTTTTTTTTGGGTCGGCCATTTATTTTTTTTGGGTCGGCCTTTTTTTTCCCCTATTGCGATGCGGACCGTCATGCGCACATGCACGATGCGCCCCGTCGCGCCGCGCATGCGCGATGCGGGCTGGGGTCGAGCCCCGGAAAAGGTTGAGAACCGCTGTCCTAGGAGAAGGGCGGCATATAAATTTGAATAAATAAATAAATAACTCCCACCACATTCCCTCTCCTCCCACAGCATCATCTAATTCTAAGAATAAAGCATAAGAAAGAAAAAGGCTGCATCTTCATATGTTGTCAAAGCAAGAACATCCAATGTTAGCAGCACTGACAGCTTGCTTTCATTCCTCTGTATTGTTCAGCAGATGCTCAGGCCAGATCCTGACCAAGCTGTTGTAGGAGGCAAGTTGTCCTAATCTAATTTTCTGTTCCAAGGCTCAAGCTTCCGTAAAAAAAATATGTTCATTCCAGTTCAAAACTACTATGCATTCTTAATTCAAAGTGAACTTGACCCATTTTTGTTTGTAGCTGCTTCTGATTTGGCAAAGCTTGGGAAAAAGTTATGCATTAATCAGAGTACTAAACCAGGCATTACTTTTCTAGCTTTAAGCCCAGATTTGTTATCAGGTGGATTAGAAACATTTTCTGCATATTTAAGTGAAAACCATAATACGGCCTAAACAAAAATTTGTTATACTGGGGTAGTGAGGAATAGCTCTCTGAAGGACAAGGGTCCTGATCACAGACTAAATTTCTTTTCTTAGTTTCTATTGTCTTTTGTGGCCAACCAAATCCTGCGGTTTTAAAAATATCACTCTCAAAGATGCATATTTATTTGTATTCACTTATTTCAGTTATTGTCACCTTTTCCCTAATAATGACTGTGGGGGGAGGGAGGAAGAACCACTAGAAATGCAGCCAAAAGAAAGCTATTGAGACACAAAAGGATATCACATTTTTAGCCTCTCACCTTTTACTTTAAAGAGGAAGGGATTTAAAGGGATATAGGTGAGTTGTCTGAAAACACTGTTTTATTCTCCAGGAGAGGTATGCACCAAAAGATAGCTTCTATTATTCTCTCCATGTTGCTCAGCATTTACAGTCTACAGCTACCAGTTCCATTTTGCCTAATGGTTGGGCTGGGCATAATTGGTGCCATTCAGTCTGTGGTCCCCAGTACTCTGCACTGGCATGTATAGAACAGGGCTTTTCAACCAGTGGTACAGGTACCACCTGTGGTACATTGGCACCTGGCAGGTGGTACGTGACCATCCTAGAAAAATGGTAATGGGGGGAGGGGAATGAGCTGAACCAGTGGCAGCACCGCACAAGCCTGAGCGAGAGATGGCTGGAGCTGCAGGGCTGTCAGGGCTCAGCAGAAGCGCCAGGATCACCACCAGGCTCCAGCTGGAGCTTGGCACTGATCCTGGCACTTCTGCTGAGCCCTGAAGAAGCACCAATCAGCTGGAAAGTGGCACTGATCCTGGTGCTTCTGCTGAGCCCAGAAGAAGCGGTGATCAGCTGGAATGCTGCAGCATCTCCAGGGTCTTGTGATTTACATCCAGATGCTTGGCAACTGATTCATATTTATGATGGTCACAGTGTCCCAGGGTCATGTGAAGTGGCCGAAACCTGCTGCAACCACCCAGTAGATGGGGGGACTAAAAACCAAACACCCCCCACCCCACCCCCACTGCCAATCCTCAACAGAAATGCTCACAACAATGAAAACCTTGAACAGGAGGAAAAGTGCTGCTGGGCGGGCAGGCAGGTGTCTTGCTCGGCTGTGGCTTGGGAGGGCACTTTTTTCAGTGCCATTGTAACTTCGAAAAGTCTCTAAGCAAACTGTTGTAAGTCGAGGACTACCTGTACTTTATCACTTTTTTCCTTTCTGGGGGGGGTCAAGTTTTTGACACCTTGTTAGGCGACTGGTGGTACTCGGATATTGCCATATCCTAAAAGTGGTACAATGGGTGAAAAGGTTGAAAAGCCCTGGTATAGAAGACTTAACATTGTCGGTTTCAGATGAGTTTGTGGGTAACAAGCTTGTAAGAAAAAGCAGCTGGAGAAGAGTTTTGCTTTGCTTTTACTATAGTGAATTTCTGGATCGGTCTCCTGTACTTATTCCTGTCTCTTTTTTCTTTCAGTGGCAGCATCCTTGTTGGGGCACCCAAGGCTGAAACAGGCCAGCCAGAAATTACGCAAGGAGGTGCGGTTTTCTATTGTCCCTGGCATCTTGGCAACAACAGCTGCACAATCATTGAATTTGATAGCAGCAAAGGTAAGCTGGGTTGATCTCAGGGGGAAGGCTAGCTACCTGCCTGTTCTTCCTTCCGAGTTTGCAGCTGAATATCCTAGACCCTGATGTAATTCACACTCCTCCCAGACTCATTTTCTTCCTTTTGCTGTCTTAGATCTTATTTATCCGTGTGGTTTTCCTACATCAACAGATTTTGCTGAACTAAAAATTCAGGCATCCTGAGCCAATAGTGAGGGATGCCAGGAATTGCAGTTTAGGAAGCCTCTGTCTTATCTTCAGAGCACTTTTGTGTATTTCTAGGGGAATAGCCTTGTAAAGCTTGGCCATATAGGTTGGTTGAGAAAACCAAGCAAATGTTTGGAAATCATTTCTAGCCAGCTTTAACTGCTACTCTCTCTCATCTGGAATGAAGCCCCTAGCAGGTCTGCCAGCAATGTAGACTTACAATATAATTGGATACCAAGGTTGACTGCCGAGCCTATTAATCCTGGCACTCAGCATTCATTGTCATTTATAAGCTGTAGGCCTTATTTCTCTATCACTGATTATCTGAGTAAAGTTTTGTTCAGTTTGATATTGCAAGCATCAATTGTTCTAACATTGGCCTAGGACTCCCCTTCCTAGGCATTTCTGGCTAGAGAAAGTGTGCAAGGAATTTGGTCCATGATAAGATCTCAGTGAAATTTTGGGTGTTCAGCTATAATTGAGTCTGCCAGATCTGCTAAGTAAGTATTAGATGAAAATCCACAAAGGTGTCAGTCTGTCCCAACCTCATGTCCCTTCTGAAGAGAACCGAACAGAATAGAATAACAGAGTTGGAAGGGACCTTGGAGGTCATCTAGTCCAACCCCCTGCTCAGGCAGGAAACTTATACCATTTCAGACAAATGATTGTCCAATCTCTTTTTAAAAACTTCCAGTGTTAGAGCACCCACAACTTCTGGAGGCAGGTTGTTCCACTGGTTAATTGTTCTAACTGTCAGGAAATTTCTTCTTAGCTCTAGCTTGCTTCTCTCCTTGTTTAGTTTCCATCCGTTGCTTCTCCAAAGCCTTCAGGCGCTTTGGAGAATAGCTTGACTCCCTCTTCTTTGTGGCATCCCCTGAGATACTGGAACACTGCTATCATATCCCCCCTCGTCCTTCTCTTCGTTAAACTAGACATACCCAATTCCAACAACCATTCCTGATATGTTTTAGTCTCCAAGTCCCCTGGTCATCTTTGTTGCTTTTCTCTGTACTCTTTCTAGAGCAGTGGTTCTCAACCTTTTTAATGCTGTGACCCCCAACCGGTTGTAAGTCGAGGACCCCCAACCGGTCATAAGTCGAGGACTATTTCCCTGCCCGGGAGCACCGCACATGTGTGGTGCCGCCCCCTGCGCCAGCTGAGGTGTAGCTGGCAAGGGGCAGCAATGGTGCAGGCTGACTACCGGCTGGGCCACCAGCTGGCCCAGCCCAAGGGAGGTAAGGCACCCGCCGGGCCCCATGCACACCAGCAACCCTCCCTGCACCCGCCGCTGCCCTGCTAGCCTTACCTTGGCCACCGCCCGTTCGGGATGGCGGCAGGCAGGTCCAGGCGCTCCTGGGCGGCCATGGCAAGCGGCAGCGACGGCGCAGGGTGACCACTGGCTGGGTCACCAGCTGGCCCAGCCCAAGGGAGGTAAGGCACCCGCCGGGCCCCACGTGCGCCAGCAACTCTTCCTGCACCCGCCGTCCTCCCACCCCTGGCCCTCTTTTACTTACATTTTTAGTAGTTGCTCAGCAGGGAGGGGTGGAAACTTCCAGACAGCTCACCTTCCCTGCAGACAACTTGCAGCACCGTTTGCAGACTGGGACTTTTGGCAGGCTCAGCAGGGCAGAGACAGCCTGGACAATTCCTATTGGCTTTTGAAAGCCAATAGAATTAGACTCTATTCAAGAGAGTCCATTCTATTGGCTTTCAAAAGCCAATAGAATAAGAGGGAGTAGCACAGCTAAGGAAAAGGGGGGAAAATGGCAGACTGCGTTGTTTGGCGACCCCCGTGAAATGGTTGTTCATCCCCAAATGGGGTCGTGACCCACAGGTTGAGAACCGCTGTTCTAGAGTCTCAATATCTTTTTTACATCGTGGTGACCAAAACTGGATGCAGTATTCCAAGTGTGGCCTTACCAAGGCATTGTAAAGTGGTATTAACACTTCCCGTGATCTTGATTCTATCCCTCTGTTAATGCAGCCTAGGACTGTGTTGGCTTTTTTAACAGCTGCAACACACTGCTGGCTCATTTGAATGCAACTCCCAGCACATCCCCAGCTACAATTCTAGTGCAGTACATTTGGAAGGCTGGTGGTGGCTGCTCTCAATTCTTTTTTCTGTCTCAGCTGATTGAACTATCAATTGCAAACAGGAAGTTCAGAGTACTACAACTCTTATTTATTTATTTATTTATTTGTTTGTTTATTTATTTAAACTTCTATGCCGCCCTTCTCCTAGGACCCAGGGCGGCTTACAATAACAATACAATAAAATTAATTACATTCATACAGCATACAATCACAGTCAACACACAGTCGCTGATGAAGGGACATTCCTAGGCCCAGGGGCAGAGTGCAGTTCATACGCCCCAAGCCTTCTTCTTGCCTATCTGTGGTTGCTAAGCAGCAAAGGACTGCCCTTTTATTATTTATTATTTATTATTATTATTTATTTGACTTCTATGCCGCCCTATTCCGGAGAACTCAGGGCGGCTCACAACATAATAGAAATCAACATTTAAAAATACATGTATATAAAACCCCTTAATTTAAAAAAAACCCAATCATTCAACATACACACAGACATACACTGGCTTGGAGCAAGATGTTAACTGCCCCAGGCCTGCCGGCAGAGGTGTGTTTTAAGTAATTTACGAAAGGCGGAGAGGGTGGGGGCGACACGGATCTCCGGGGGAAGTTGGTTCCAGAGGGCCGGGGCCGCAACAGAGAAGGCTCTTCCCCTAGGCCCCGCCAGGCGACACTGTCTGGCTGACAGGACCTGGAGAAGGCCGACTCTGTGGGCCCTAACCGGCCGCTGGGATTCATGGGGCAGCAGACGGTCCCATTAGGGAACTTAATGTAATAAAGCAACAATAGCTATTAATTGGTCCTACTAAGTTCAGAAGGAAATGAGTATTATTGAATGTCGGGATCCTGATTTTTTGCCCTAACTGACTTTACTGTCCTAAGCAGGAGATAAATGGAGTAGAACTGTCAAGGAGGGGGATCAGATTCATATTTTTACATAAGGATTCCGCCTTATTGTTCAAAACCAAGAAGTAAGAAGAGAGAGTTTTATGCTCCTTGTTTGCGCTGATGCTAAAAACATAAGCGGATACAAATAGTCCTCGACGTATGACTGTTAGCTTAACAATGATTCAAAGTGATGACTGTCTCACACACACCCTTGTAATCATGTGATTGCAATTTGGGCATTGGCAACTGGCTCCCATTTACAACGGTTGCAACATCTTGTGGTCATGTGTTTGCGATTTGTAACTTTTCTTACCAGCTTCCGACAACCAAAGTCAGTTGGGGAAGCTGGATTCATTTAACAGCCATGTGATTCGTTTAATGATCACAGCGATTCACTTAACAGCAATAATAAAAATGGTTGTAAAATCTGCTCCAATCACGCGATGACTCACATTATGGCCATATTGATTCACAAGGGAAACTCTGAGCCCAAATGTGGTCATAAGTTGAGGACTACCTACCATTTGGCCTGGATGCTCTCATTCTTCAAAGATTTCTTTGGGATGGGAAGAAATTATTTTAGGGGCCTGACATTTGAATATTTCTGTTATAATATTCTGTTATAAAGGACTGACCTAAATCTGATTTATAGTCTTAGGTTTATAGATGCGTAGATTGGTCGATAGAATAACTTTATAAATTTATAGATGTATAGAGACTGGTTTACAGACTGAAATCTATAAATCAATCGATTAATATCCTGCCTTTCCTTCAGGAGTTCAAGGTGGCATGCCTTATCATTTCTCCTCACAACAAGAACTCTCTGAGGTAGGTTAGGCTGAGAGAATGACTGGTCCAAAGCCCAGGAGGCTTCTGTGGCTCAGGATAAACTTGAACCTGGGCCTTCCTAATGCTGGCCCAATACCTTGATCCCGACACCATTTTGCCTCTCAAATGCAGCATTTCTCAACCTCAGCCACTTTAACATGCACAAACTTCAACTCCCAGAATTCATGCTGGATTCTGCAGAATTTTTGGGGGTTTAAGTCCACGCCTCTTAAAGTTGTTGAGATTGAGAAAACCTTTTCTAACGGATGTCAGGTCAATTTTAGGACCAAGGATAGCACACACCTACAATCTCTGGAAAGGCAGATTAGTGCAGTGTAATATTGAGCCTGAAAAGGCTGATATTCATAAAAGTTCTTCTTGTCTGCCAATAGAATAGAACAGAGCTGGAAGGGACCTTGGAGGTCTTCTAGTCTAGCCCCCCATTTAAGCAGGAGAACCTATATCGTCTCAGACAGGTGATTGTTCAGTCTCTTCTTTAAAATCTCCAGTGATGGGGCGCCCATGATTTCTGGAGGCAAGCTGTTCCACTGGTTGATTGTCCTCACTGTCAGGAAGTTTCTCCTTAAATCCAGGTTGCTTCTCTCCTTGATCAATTTCCAACCATTGTTTCTCGTCCTTCCCTCTGGTGCTTTGGTGAACAACCTGGCCCCCTCTGCCTTGTGGCAGCCCCTCAGATACGGGAACACTGCTATCATGTCTCCCCTATTTCTTCTTTTCTTTAAACCAGCCAAATCCAAGTCCCGCAGCTGTTCTTTGTATGTTTTAGCCTCCAGGCCTTTGATCATCTTAGTTGCTCTTCTCTGATTTTTTTCTAAACTCTCAACATCTTTTTTGTAATATGGTGACCAAAATTGGCTGCAGTATTCCAGGTGTGGTCTTACTAGAGCTTTCTAAAGCGGTACTAATACTTCGTGCGATCTTGATTCTGTGCCTCTGTTTATACAACTTAGGATTGTATTAGCTTTTTTGGTTGCTGCTGCATACTGCTGGCTCATAGTCAAGTGAGCGTCTACTAGGACTCCAAGGTCCCTTTCACAGTTACTGTTTTTAAGCCAGGTCACGCCCAATCTGTATTCGAGCCTTTGGTTTTTCCTGCCTAAGTGTAAGACTTTGCTTTTCTCCACATTGAAACTCATTTTGTTGGATAGACCCATTGTTCGAGTTTGTTGAGATCTTTTTGGATCCTGAGTTTGTCTTCTGGGGTATTGGCTATTCCTGTCAGTTTGGTGTCATCTGCAAATTTGATGAGTTCCCCTTCAATTCCCTCATCTAAGTCACTTATGAAGATGTTGAAGAGTACTGGGCCTAAGACAGAATCTTGTGGTACCCCACTGCTTACTTCTCTCTGTGTAGTGCTGTTGAGGACTACTCATTGAGTGAGGTTTGTCAGCCAGCTATAGATCCATCTGGTGGTGATGTTGTCTATTCCACCTTTTTCTAGCTTGTCAATTAGTAGGTTGTAGTCTACTTTGTCAAATGTCAAATAGGTGAGGCTGCTTTATTTGCACCAAATCCCATTTTGCTTGTTGCTGCCGACTGGCATAGACTTCAAGATGTTATAGCTCTGTCTCAGGAAGCCAAAGGCCGAACTGGGAGTCCAAATAGTTGCTCTGCAGAATCACGGCCGCTTCCCATAGTTGAGATAATTAGGCTCATCCTTTTCTTTCAGGCCCACCTTAAAGGGGTGTTTTAAGGATGAAATGGGAAAGGGGAGGATTAGTGTGCCACTCTGAGCTCAGGTTAAACATAGAACATACGTAAGTTACAGGGCTGGGCAGTGCTTTGGATTTGAAGGCACAACATTTGGTGCAGATGTGAGCTGCTGGTGACTCCTTAAAATAACAGTGTCTTCACCAAATCCCACTGCAGCTGTGGAAAGCAGCCACCTGATCCCTGGAAAAGATGCAGCTGCTTTGCAGAGTTGTCAAGGGATGCTAGCTGAGCACTCCAGCGCACTCCAAACAATCATTTTCTTTTTGAATCCCAAATGCTGCATAGCGCGAGGAATAAAATAAGTGCTGAGATCATGCTCTGCCAGTGGCCTGTTTTTAATTTACACATGCTGAGACTTGCATATTGTAGCCCCTGATGTATTCTGTGTAGCAGAAGAATTCTAGATGCCTCAAGCATGCACATATGCGTGTGCGCTCACACACACAGACACACACTTGTGCACACTTGAAAAGTCTGGACCTTTGGCTGCCTGAACTGGCACTGGATTTCTCTGCCTTGGCATTGTAGCCTTAATGTGGACAGTCCCTGATGGAAATGGGCCAGAAATACAGAGATCAGATTTCAGCCAGACAGCAGAACCAGATCGCTGCCTTGGGAAGCAAATGTAATCTGATCTTGGGGAACTGGGCTGCTGGTAATATCTAGGCACCCCTCTATGTTGGAAGCAGGCCTCCATTTTTATTATATCAACTACTGTTCACAGGGCTGGAAGCAGGCCTTTTATTTATGTAAACTAATGTAACTGTGGCAGAATCACCAAGTGTGAGGGAAGGAAAAAACAATAGAAGCTGAATAATTGGATTCTGGAATGGGTAGATATCAGTACAATAAGGCTGGCTTAAAAAAACGAAGTTTAAGGAATTCCCCGCCATGCTGTTTGCCCTCTTGAAGAGCATTTCCTTGAAACTGGGAAGATTCTGACTTCATTAGCCTTATGGAAAGCCTTAAAAAACCTCCCTTTTCCTCTATCTGCCATGGACAGGATGTTAAGTGAGCAGGACCTGCATGGTTTGAATAATAAACATTATCTTTAGTGGGCTCTGGCACATTGTATACTGTATATTTGTTTGCTGGTTTCTTTGCAGACTGTAAAGTACTGTTAACTGGCCATATTGATTGTTTAAATAAATAAAATCCTGAGAATGAATGAGCATTTTAAACCACCTCTATCAATTGAGCCTTCCATAACTAATTAATAATAGAAAACCTGACCTGATCATATAAACATACACATTTATTAAATGAACAAACAAACAAACCAAATTGGCTGCAAGAAAAGCTGGAAAATTTGTTAGGTGAAGGAAAAGGGTCTAATTAGTGTTGAATTTAATATTTGCTGGATCTTTTTTGGTGTCCCCACAGAGCAAACATGTGATGTCAGCCGAGCCTAGGTTGACAAATTACACAAAAACTCCCAACAGTCCAATAAGGCCATGGAATAATGGCCTAACATAAATGCTCTTAGCATAGAGGTTTTGATCTCATTTTTCATGATGACAGTTTTTGCATTTTTCTCCTCCTTTCTGCTGGAAAAGTTTGGTAGGATACATGCTAATTTTCTATTCTGTCATCTCTAAATAAGTCTGGTGAACTGACTTGATTGCGAGAGATCCTGAAGGGGATTGTATATATTGTAAATAGCAAATCAAGAAACAAGCTGCATCAGATTGGCCCAGAACAGATAATCCTCAACTTATGACCACAGTTGGACAAGAATTTCCATTGCTTAGAAAAATTAAAGCTTTTTGGAGAAAAATATGGTGGACACTTCAATCCATCCTGAAAAAGCGTATTGAATTTCTACCTCAGTTGTTTTTGTTAGGGATCATAAAAGATTGTACCACCATAGAGACGAACTTAATTTTGAACTTGATCACAGCAGCGAGACTGTTGGTGGGACAATACTGGAAGAAACCAGAATTACCATCTATTGAAGAATGGACTTTGAAAGTCATAAATCTGGCAGAAATGGCTAAAATATCGGCATATTTGAAGGATCACTCAAATGAAAAATATATGTTGGACTGGAAAAAATGGATAGACTACATACAAGAGAAACATCAATCAAAGAAAATGTATCTTGCTTATAGTTAAATCTTGATATACCGAGTGAAGAATGTTTACAAGTTTAAAATGATTGTATTAAGTTGAGTAGCATTCAACATGAACTTTTCCTTTGTTTACATTTACAAATATATACTTAATAAAAAATTAAAAAAAAAAAGAATTTCCATTGCTAACCAAGGCATTTTTTTAAACTGAATCATGCTTTTAAACTGAATTAGACTTTTTTGCCATGGTTGTTAAACAAATCAGTGTATTTGTTAAGTGAATCCAGCTTCCCCTGTTAACTTTGCTTGTTGGAAATTATCTGGGAAGGTGTGAAAAGACGATCACATGATCACAGGATGCTGTAACCACGTAGACGTGAGCCAGTTGTCAAACATCTGAATTTTGATCACATGACTATGGAGATGCTGCAATGGCCCAAAGAAGAGAACAGGTCATAAATCACCCTTTTCAGTGCCATTGTCATTTCAAACTGTCACTACCTCTAAGAATTTTGAGAAAGCAGGAATTGTAAACCTCTTCCAACATCTTGCTCACTCTCTTTCTTTTATGGATTCTTCAGAGATTTTTTACTTTTAGGGAATTCATTCCCTGTTGAATGTGCACAAGACGTGTTTGTCGTGTTTGGGCTGTAGAATTCCAGCTGACCACTAAAGATTAGTAGAGAATAGTTTTCTGTGTCTCTTTACTATCATCTAATGGCCACCCAGATTTTTGCAGGTCAGAAATGAGCTTGACTGTCAGATAACCCTCATATATGTATGTCACAAGCAGCTACAATACATGCTAGAACATGGGCATGCTTTGTGCATCTGTGGGTCACACAACTTTACTTTTATTATTGCTTTTTTATCACTGAGAGCCACAGGGGGACAGGTCCAGTAGTTCCATGATTCCTCAAGGGTGGGAATGGATAGTTTGATCCTTTGGAGATATGTTTTTAAGTGGTGAAATGACTGCCTTAAATAGAAACTTAAGAGACTTATTTTGTCCCTTAGAACTGTATAAAAAAGTAGCTTGCAGAGACTAAGCTCTCTGCAAAAGTGAAATTCTCCCCCAAGCTTTCAAAAAGGGCCACAAATCTTAGGTGTTTTGAATCAGGATGCTCTAGAGCAAGGATATCTAATCTTTTGGCTTGACCGGGCCCTGTTGAGTGAAGTCTTGGGTGTTTGGGGCTGCACATAAAATATATAGTTAATGTATATAAATCACACAATAATATTAAACATTTATGATCTTGTGACTCCGTGGGCCGCATGTTGGACGCAACTGCGGTAAAGAGTACTACAGGTAGTCCTTGATTTACAACAGTTCATTTAGTGACTGTTCAAAGTTATAACGGCACTGAAAAAAGTGACTTATGACCGTTTTTTCACACTTACGACTGTTGCAGCATCCCCATGGTCATGTGATTGAAATTCAGATGCTTGGTAAATAACTCATGTTTATGACAGTTGCAGTGTCCCTGTGTCACGTGATCACCTTTAACAACCTCCTGACAAGCAAAGTCAATGGGGAAGGCAGATTCCCTTTACAGTCATATTACTAACTTAACAATTGTACACAAATGCTAGAAGCATTCGAGCAAAAATAGGGGAATTGGAATGCTTGGTGAAGGAAAATAATATTGATATTATCGGCATAACAGAAACCTGGTGGACAGATGAAAACCAATGGGACACAAGGATTCCAGGTTACAAATTGTATAGGATGGACAGGAGAGGGAGAAATGGTGGTGGTGTGGCCTTGTACATAAATGAGGAGTTAGAATCTCATGAACTCGAAATTCAAGAAAATTCAAACTCACCCACAGAAACATTGTGGATAAAAATCCCAGGACAGGAAACTAATCTGATGTTAGGGATCTGCTATCGCCCTCCCAACCAAACTCCAGAGGCAGATTGCTATTTGGAAAATGAATTTAAGGAGGCCTCAAAAAGAAATAGGGTAGTCATAATGGGGGACTTCAACTATCCCCAAATAGATTGGGTAAATTCTTGTTCTACACATGAAAGAGAGACAAGGTTCCTTGACATGTTAGCCGATTATTCCCTTGAGCAGATGGTCATGGAACCTACCAGGGGAAAGGGGATCCTGGACTTGGTTCTAACTAACGCACAGGATTTGGTTCATGATGTCCTTGTAACCGAGCCCATAGGAACCAGCGATCACAACACAATAACCTTCAACTTAACCATGGATAGCAAATTGTCAATGAAAACTAACACAGAGACCTTAAACTTTCACAGAGGGAATTTTGACAAAATGAGGAAAATAGTAAAGAAGAAACTAAAAGGAACAGTAAAAAAAAGTCAAATCCCTCCAAAATGCTTGGAAACTGTTTAAAAATACGTTACAGCAGGCTCAAATAAAATGCATTCCTAAAAGAAGAAAGAGGATTGGAAAGTCCAAGAGGATACCAGTATGGCTTACGAATGAGTTAAAGGAGGTTATTGGAAAGAAGAAAAACTCATTTAAGAAATGGAAGGCTCTTCCTACCGAGGAGAACAGGAGGGATCACAAACTCTGGCAGACCAAATGCAAGGCGATAGTCATGAAAGCCAAGAGAGACTTTGAGGAGCATATAGCCAAGAATATTAAAAATAATAACAAAACCTTTTTTAAGTACATCAGAAGCAGGAACCCAACCAGAAAATCAGTTGGGCCACTTGATAACAATGGTCAGAAGGGGATAATCAGAGAAGACAAGGAGATTGCTGAGAGGCTAAATGACTTCTTTGCCTCCGTTTTCACCGAGGAGGATAGAGAACATTTGCCTGCCACTGAATTAGTTTTCCCAGGGAGGGAAATAGAAGAATTAAACCTGATAGAGATAAACAAGGAAGATGTTCTTGCATGCCTTTCTAAACTAAACGTCAACAAATCGCCGGGTCCAGATGGCATCCACCCTAGAATTCTCAAGGAACTCAAGTGTGAAATTGCTGAACTTCTAGCTAAAATATACAATCTTTCTCTAAGATCAGGCACTGTACCAGAGGATTGGAGGGAAGCAAATATAACCCCGATCTTCAAGAAAGGATCCAGAGGTGATCCAGGAAACTATAGACCAGTCAGTCTAACCTCAGTTCCAGGCAAACTGATGGAAACCATTATTAAAGATAAAATTACAGGGCACATAGAAAAACAGGCATTGCTGAAAGAAAATCAACATGGTTTCTGCAAAGGCAAATCATGTCTTACTAACTTGTTAGAATTCTTTGAGGGTGTAAATAAATACATAGATAAAGGGGCCCCAGTTGATATTGTATATCTTGACTTTCAAAAGGCTTTTGACAAAGTCCCTCACCAAAGGCTCCTAAAAAAGCTCTCCAGCCACGGAATTAGAGGACAGGTCTTGTCCTGGATTGGTAACTGGCTAAATTGTAGGAAGCAAAGGGTGGCAATAAATGGACAATTCTCCGGATGGAAAGAAGTGAGAAGTGGTGTACCCCAAGGTTCAGTTTTGGGGCCTTTACTTTTTAATTTATTCATCAATGATCTGGATGTAGAAGTTAATAGTGAGGTAGCCAAGTTTGCTGATGACACTAAATTGTTCCGGGTTGTGAAAAGTGAAACTGATTGTCGGGAGCTCCAGAAGGATCTCTCGAAATTGTGTGAGTGGGCAACAAAGTGGCAAATGCATTTTAACCTAAACAAGTGCAAAGTTATGCACATCGGGGCAAAGAACCCCAGTTATACTTACCAACTGATGGGGACCAAACTTTCTGAGACAACCCAAGAAAGGGATCTTGGGGTTTTGGTGGACAGCTCGATGAAGATGTCAACCCAATGCGCAGTAGCAGTAAAAAAAGCAAATTCCATGCTTGGCATGATTAGGAAGGGAATCGAAAATAAGTCAGCAAGTGTTGTATTGCCTCTGTACAAATCGATGGTGAGACCACACTTGGAGTACTGTGTACAGTTCTGGTCACCGCACCTCAAGAAGGATATAATGGAACTGGAAAAGGTACAAAAAAGGGCAACAAGAATGATCAAGGAAATGGAGCGCCTCCCTTATGAAACCAGATTGCAACGCCTTGGTCTCTTCAGCCTTGAAAGACGGTGTTTAAGGGGTGACTTGATCGAAGTGTATAAAATCATGCATGGGATAGAAAATGTGGATAGAGAAAAATTCTTTTCTCTATCACACAATACCAGGACACGGGGGCACTCCCTAAAGCTTATAGCTAAGAAAGTGAGGACAAATAAAGGGAAATATTTCTTCACCCAGAGGGTCGTTGATTTATGGAATTCACTTCCTGAAGGGGTCGTGACAGCTGTCAGCCTTGACAGCTTCAAGGCAGGGCTAGATAGATTCATGGATGCAAAGTGTATTGGTGGTTATTAAAACAGATGTCCATGTGCCGCCTCTATGTTGGTTGAGGCAGGCAGGATTCCCTTGAGTACCATTTGTTTGGGGGTCAAGGGAAAGGGAGGGTTTTGCCTTCTCTTTCTGCTCAAGATCCCCATGTACATTTGGTGGGCCACTGTGTGACACAGAATGCTGGACTCGATGGGCTTTGGCCTGATTCAGCATGGCTCTTCTTATGTTCTTAACCTCAATGATTCACTTCACAGCTGTGGCATGAAAGGTCGTAAAATGGGACAAAATTCACTTAAACAACTGAGTCACTTATCAACAGAACCTTTGGGCTCAATTGTGATTGTAAGTCGAGGACTACCTGTATAAATAAGCTTGCTACCGTAGGAAGACCACATGTCCTTTCAAGACACAGATTAACCACCTCTGTGGAAAGACAGGCTTTAAATCGCATCGGGCAGGGGTAGGCAACCTTGGCTCTTTTAGGACTCATGGACTTCAAATCCCAAAATTCCTGAGCCAAGAGTCATAAAAGAGCCAAGGTTGCCTACCCCTGCCATAGGGCATTGGCCTGGTTGCCTATTGTTGCCTCTCATGGATCCTGGCAAAGCTTTGGTTTAGATACGTGAAGCGCCAGAGCATAGTAACCAGTTTCACTCTCCACTGGTGGGTCTCTTCCTTTTTACCTATCCATAATCCCAAGCCGCTTTGATTTCCATTGACTATAACGCTGCCAATTTAATATCAATCAAGAACATTGTGGAAAACTAAAATGGCAACTGCTGGCTTTTTAAAGGGGAGGGACACTGGGCAAATGTTGAGAGGGGTCCTGGCAGCTGTCCAGAGATGCAGGATGTGAATGCTAGATTAGACCATAGCCCACCCTCCACTCTCCTGTACGGTGTAGGGAAAGAATTAATATTTTCATGCAGGACTCTTGAAAAGGTTTCAAGGGGCCTTGGGGTGCTTTGGATCACAAGTTGGAGAATTATAGCAATTGTAGTGTAGTTTCATCTGTCAGAACCATGACATGTAGATTGTTCAAGATGTTCAGGAAGATTGTGGTGGTGGGCTTCAGGGCGGGCATGCCGAGGGCTGTCTGCATTTTTGAGGAGCAAGAACTTCCTCTGCCATTCTTTGCCCTCTTTTGAGTCCTCCCTTCTGTGCCAAAGGGAAACAATGGGAAATTTGGGTGGGGGGATGGGAGATGCAAAACAATATTGTATTGTGACATCTCTCTCTCTCTCTCTCTCTCTCTCTCTCTCTCTCTCTCTCTCTCTCTCTCTCTCTCTCTCTCTCTCTCTCTCTCTCTCTCTCTCTCTCTCTCTCTCTCTCTCTCTCTCTCTCTGAATAAACAGTGAAGGAATTTCTGGAGTCCTGTTCTGAGCAGCTTGTGGGATTTTTGAAATCATAAACAATGAAAGAGTTTTGCTTGGTTTTCTTTTCCTTTTTTTAAAACTTTTCAGGCACTGGTGTCGATGGAATAAAACAGGAGGGTGGAAGTGGAGAGAATTATATAGAATCAAGCACAATTTTTGGCAGGGGAGGAAGAGAAGTGGAAAGGCCTTTCCAGACCAGAAATAACTGCTAACCCTTTCGATTGCTTACACCTGGCCTGCAGCAATTCACCGAGTTCACTCTCTAATGGGATTTTGGGGGAGAGGAAAAAGACAACATGGTGTCTTATTCCAAGACCCCAGAATGCATTGCTCTATTCTTCTGGATTGTTGCCTTGGTACTGAGCAGTGGGAATACTAGTGAACCTCTTTGATTCTGAGGCCTTTTCAGATCTGGATTGAAACCAACGACACCAATTATCAGGAAAATTGAGGTCATTGCTTAAAATCTCTAGGCCAAGGTTTTTCGGATTTCTGACAACTGGGGTACCTCTTTGACACCCTCCCCCCCACCTCCTGCCATTCTAAATTAAAAATGGATGAATTCATTCAGGAAAAATGTACTTTTAGAAAGCGCTTATTAATACCATAGAACTCCTGCTTGAGTTGCTGATCAGAACATATAATATTTAGTCTTTGGAAGAATCATTAAATCATGCAGGGAGACAACAGGAAACCTCTGGGTATTTTTGCACTGTTCAGCACAGAACGGTTTAGTATACCCGCATGTGGCAGAATTTCTCAAAAGCTAAGGAAGCAAAGCCAAATCTGTAACTCAGGCAGAAGTCTATCATAGGAGACTAGGGTGGAGGCTGGTTGCTTTGGTCCGGATTATTTTATTGATTCTTTTTCAAGCCAGCAATTTTCTTGGGATGGAAGATGCTAGATTGCAATATCTGTACAATCTCAGGCCTGAGATATCATATATTGAACAAAAGCCACAGCAGAAACTGCAGCTCAAATGTTTTCCAACTCTGTGCTGTGGGAGCTTAGCTAATTTGGTTTATTTATTAACCTTCGCCAAGGAAAACATAGTGCGGTATTTAAACCCTAACAACTTTTTCTTGTCTTGAGACTAAAGCCTGTTGATTCACCACGGATTAAAAATTGTGCCCCAAATGCTAAAATAGTTAAAAGTCCATATATTTAGGCCACGTTTGTCTTTTGTGTTACAGGATCCCGTTTGGATGAACTCAATGGGACGCTGGAGCAGATGGAATTTAAATCTCTTCAATGGTTTGGAGCCACGGTGCGATCACACGGCAAATCCATCTTGGTAAGTATTGGCTATCATAATGGATAATTGAGCAGGAGATGCCGTGCAAATGACTGGAGCTCAGTCACAGGCATTTTGCTTGCTTCCTTTGGTGATGGTGATGCTTTGGATGGTAGATGTGGGAGCACAAGAATCTCTGATCCCAGGAGAGATGCTTCAGGATGGTTGAAGTTGCCACAACCACATTGTTGGCTGTTGTGCAATCAGCTGAAATCCGGGAGTGATGAAATCCCAAAAGTAAAGTATTTTCTTCCTGTGTCTTGAGAAACAAAAACCACAGTACCACTGCACTGATTCTGAAGACATTTGCCCTTCTCACCCACTGTGTGGAAATAGTAGTCCTTTCATCCACAGACTCATAGCAATTGTACATGCCCTTATCTTGGAGTAAGGCTCCTCGACCAAAGCTGGACTTAACGTCTTAGTAAACAAACACAAGACACTGCTAACTCCACTGTCTTTCCTGATCACCTTAACGTTTAATTCATGTTCACATTAGAAGGCCAGGCATCTTACTTTCAGTCATTATTATTTATGCTACAATTGCAACCCAAGGTCTCTGGTCACATCATATTAGCAAAATTTTGTGAAAGACATTTTTAAGGATGACCGCAGAGCAGCTTTTTCCTATCTGTTGTGCTCGTTGTACCAGACGTGCAGCTCCTATAAATCCAGCCAGCTCTGCTGTTCCAGCTGGGTGATGGGAGCTGTTGTCAAACGTTGATGGGTAGGCACCAAATTAGGCAGTCAGTACAGATTATTCTTATGCTGGGTTGCAACAAACAACTTTTTTTAAAGGCATGATAGCAATAGCAATAGCACTTAGACTTCTATACTGCTTCATAGTGCTTTGCAGCCCTCTCTAAGTGATTTACAGATTCGGCATACTGCCCCCAACAATCTGGGTCCTCCTTTTACCGACCTCGGAAGGAT
Organism: Bothrops alternatus; assembly: GCA_034064705.1. Taxonomy (NCBI): domain Eukaryota; kingdom Metazoa; phylum Chordata; class Lepidosauria; order Squamata; family Viperidae; genus Bothrops; species Bothrops alternatus. Next base: position 6,661,469 of record JARGCV010000080.1, read on the forward strand.
GGAAGGCTGAGCCAACCTTGACCTGGTCAGGATCGAACTCCTGGCAGTGGGCAGTCTGCAGTATTGCATTCTAACCATTGCACCACCACAGCTCTTATGATAGCAATAGCACTTAGACTCATATACTTCTTTGTAGTACTTTATAGCCCTCCCTAAGCGGTTTACACTGTCAGCCTATTGCCCCCCAAAATCTGGGTCCTCATTTTACCGACCTCAGAAGGATGGAAGACTGAGTCAAGCTTGATCAGTAAAGGAAAATTGAAACTCTGGCTTAGCCAACTCCTAGGCTAGTTTTTCTATTGATAAGCATGCTACAGGTAGTCCTCAACTTACAGCAGTTGTTTTAATGTCTGACGTTCCAATGGCATCGGGGGGAAAAGTGACCTATTATTGTTTTTCACACTCACGACCATTCCAGCATTCCCCCCATGGTTATATGATCAAAATTCAGACGCTTGGCAACTGACTCATATTTATGACCATTGCAGTGCCCCAGGTGGGGTCACGTGATCACCTTCTGTGATCTTTTGACGAGCAAAGTCAATGTGGGGGGGAAGCCAGATTCACTTAACAACTGGGTGACTGACTCAGCAACTGCAGTGATTCACTTAACAACTGTGGCAAGAAAGGCCGTAAAAGGAGTCAAAATTCAGTTAACCACCATCTCGCTTAGCCACAGAAATGTTGGGCTCAATTGTGGGTCGTCGGTCAAGGCCTCCCTGTACTTATTTCCCAGTTGCTAAGATTTGCCCCACGTTCTTCTTCAAAATCTGTTTTACAGCTTCCGGATTTTCAGATAAAGGAAACAAGGAGTTCAGGATTGGATGTCTTCAGAATGTGTTTTAATTTTTTTTAAATGTAAGTGGTGTGTGTGTGTGTGTGTGTGTGTGTGTGTGTGTGTGAGAGAGAGAGAGAGAGAGAGAGAGAGAGAGAGAGAGAGAGAGAGAGAGAGAGAGAGAGAGAGAGGAGAGAGGGAGAGAGAGAGGGAGAGAGGAGGTAAAGGTTTCCCTGTCCAGTCATGTCCAACTCTAGGGCATGGCACTCATCTCTGTTTCTTGGCCAAAGGAGCCCAGCATTGTCCAAAGACATTTTCTGTGGTCATGTGGCCAGCATGGCTATATGCCTTAAAGGTGCACGTAACACTGTAACCTTCCCACCGAAGTGGGTATCTATTACAGATAGTCCTCCAGTTACGAGCACAATTGAGCCCAACATATAAGTTGCTAAGTGAAACATTTGGTGAGTTTGCCCCATTTTACCGCTTTTCTTGCCACGTTGATAAGTGAATCATTGCATTGGTGAAGTTAGCCACACGGTTGTTAAGTAAATCTCTCTTTCCCTCCCTCCCCCCACTGACTTTGCTTGTCAGAAGGTCGAAAAAGGAGGAATCACATGATCCCAGGACACTGCAACCGTCGTAAATGTGAACCACTTGCCAAGCGTCTGAATTTCGACAAACGTGACCGTGGGGGAGGTGGCAACGGTTGTGAGTGTGAAAAACGGTCCGAAGTGACCTTTTTCAGTGCCGTTGTAACTTTGAATGGTCACGAAATGGACTGTTGTAAGTCGAAGACTACATGTAATCTACTCACATTTGAATGCTGTTAGGTGGGTAGGAGTTGGGGCAAGGAAGGGGAACGCTCAGCCCGTTGCGAGAGTAGTGCTTTTAAAGCAATATCCTGCTTTTAACAGTGCAGATTAAATTATGTCAGTGACGTATACATTTACAAATCCTGTTGATCTGGCGGGTTTTTAAAATTGATCTTATCTAGGTGCAGCATTTTGGTAACCTTAGCTGGGAATCTTATCGGGGGGGGGGGGGGTTGTCCGGTATGTACTGATTTCATTTAACCACATGTACTGATGAGAGGAGCCTGTACAGGCCGAGTTATCCCTGATAGTTTAGACTGCAAAGATAGGAAAAATACACGGTACAATGACCAGCCCTGCCATTAGCCTACCTCTTGCCTTGTGATTTTAGGGTAGAAACAGATTACCCCTCACTGCATGTTCTCTCTTTTAAAATGTCCCCTGTGATTTTTCTCTGAGCACTTCAGGAACTGGATCATGGTCTGCAAGTTTAGGGAGCAACAGGAACGTGCAAGGCTGAACCTCATGGCAAGATCGGTCCTGAACTAGCTTCCATCAGCTGCAGCTACTAAGGGATGATCTGTTTCTGAGCTCTAAATGACAGGAGCCAGTGTGGTGTCGGGGTTAAGGCTGCTGGAGTAGGACTAGCAGGGGTAGGCAACCTTGGCTCTTTTATAACTCGTGGACTTCAACTCCCAGAATTCCTGAGCCAGCCATGCTCAGCCAAGGTTGCCTACCCCTGGACTAGAGAGATGCAAGTTTATGTCCACTCTGAGCCACGGAAATTCCTTTTTTTTTTTTTATTCCTTCGGGAAATGCACTCCTTACCTACTTCAAAGGGTTGTTGTTTGAAGAAAAAGATTGAAGAGGACGTGCTTCTGTATGTCACGCTGAGCCTCCTGAAGGAAAGATGGAGGAGCGAGGAGGGGGCAGGGATAACAAGCAAAAAAATAAAATCAGGCAGTTGCGGATGTCCCTATTTGTTGTTTCAGTACAGGCTGGTGCTTCAGTATGCAACCTGAATTTGAAAGCTGCATACAAGTACCCAAAACAGCAAGTGGGTTTTGCAGCCTGCAAACGCCAATTGTGACTCTCTGATCTCCCAATCAATCAACCTTTTATTATGGTCACAGATCAGACTCTGCTCTCCCCAGATTGCATTGGCTTCCAGACTGGCATGGTCCCAAATGCTCAGAAGTCTCAGCTGGCTGGGGAATTCTGGGAATTGAAGTCCACACATCTGGAGATCACTAGTGTTAAGAAAAGCTTCTCTTGTACAGTCAGTTCAATATTCAAGATGGGCCTAGGCAGCTTCTTGACTGCCCCTTTCTATTTTGATTTAGTTGGGAAATATTTCTTCTTCCACCCTTAATGCTATCCTTGAGTCAGCCTTCCTGCCATTTTTGAGAAATTGGCTTCTTGTCCAGTGGTTTGTGATAACAGAAGAGAGTTATCATACGTCCTCTTTGAAGCAGCTGAGTATTTAAAGATAGCTATCGAGACCCGCTTGTTACATTATACACAGCCTGTCTCCTTTGTGGCAGGGCTTTTCAACAAAAAGAGGCTGCCCCGTGTTTTAGGCTGCCAGCCTTCAAACCAACAATATATGGAAGGATCTTGTTGCAAATTCCTGTGTGTATAAAATGGCTTTATAGTGCCCATTGTTTATTCTCTCTGCTTGTTGTGTTTTCTTAAAGAGAAAAGAACGCTGCAAAGTGTATACATTTCATTCATTGTTCTGCTTGTGCTATTCAACGGGAGGGGCAGGTCTATACAGGGCGATGAAATCTAAACTCTGACATTTTGGACTTCGGAGAATCCTGCTCAGATTTTCCCCTCCCCTTTCCCCTCCTCTGCACACATTTGTCTTCTAAATCTATTGATCCCAACGTCTTGAACAAAATCTTTCTACCCACGAAGGCTAGAAATGTTGCAGATTAATCCTGTCACCACTAGCAGTGAGCAGAGAGGCTGTTTCATCCAAATCCCAAAAGGAAAGAAGAGATAAAGGCATGGCCTTTGGGCTTGTCATCAATCTGGTACCACTTTCTAGGTTTTTGTTTTTAAAAAAACCCACAAATATGTCCTATAAAGTTTAACGGGAGAAAAATTAATCAACATCATCTCGAGGGTTGGTGTTAATATACTACTGGTCTGAAGACTGTAGATCATGCCAATTCATTGCTTCTTTCAAGAAGCCTCTAACAGACATTTGGAATGAAGAATGTTTCCTTGGCCACTTTAAGGGGAAGTTTGAATTTTCTATTTAATAAATTCTTGGTTACTATACATCTAAAAAAAAAAATCTTAGAAAAGATTTTTGTTATCAACATCTGCATTTAGTTTTACCTGACACTAATTGCAAGGGTTTGTGGGTCAAGAATGCTATTACGCTGTTGTTTCTTCCCTACTTCAATCGTCACTTGGCTATACTGCAATTGCTGCTTCAACTTTCCAACGCCCTGAATTCAAGAGAAAGGGGTATAGCTAAAAAGGCAATTTCGGAAAGGGGGAAGAGCCTCCAGCTCTTTAAGCATGCAGGTTTGGGGTTTGGAACCATTGTACAGGGAAGAAACTCCTTTCTCTTCTGGTGTCGTTGCGTTCCTCCCCCAAATTATATTAGAGACACATTTTATTTTATTATCTGTTTGCTTAAACTATAAAGGTAGATAGAAAGAAGGGTAGATAGATTACTTTTCCTCAAATTTGATTTCAGGGTGCTTTGCAAAATCGAATACTCAAAGTCTGAACTATAGATTGCTCCTGTAAGAAACAAGTGAGAGTGAAAAGTAGAAACAGTTCCAGGAAAGAAGCACAAGCTGGGATTTTAAGCAACTTCTAAAACTTGTCAGCTTTAGCAGAGGCTGCACTGGGAAGTCTCCAAGCAGTATTTATACGTTTTAAGAACTTATATCCAAAACAGGAACTCATATTGATTAACAAATCAGAAGACACTTTTGCAGAGTTTTAGACGCACTGTCAAATTCATCCTGCCTTAAACAAATTGCTGCCAGTGATGAGGCTAGAGGGATGAGCATGGTTTTATTTTTCTACTGAATCAAGGTATTTGGATGCTTCAGATGAAGAAGCGGTTATCAGCCATCTTCTTATTCCATGGAAATGACCTTACTTTTGTCAACATCAGGAACAGAGCAAGATTTTCCATTGCAACAAGACAGAAAGATACCAAAGCTGTATATATGTATAAGTGTGCAGGCCACATGGCCTCCAACATCTGTCTATTACCTCCCGGCTCAGGAATTCTGGGAGTTGGAAGTCCACGAGTCATAAAAGAGCCAAGGTTGCCTACCCGGTCCTAACATCTGTTGGCTGAGTCGGCTGCCTGAGAGGAACTGATGTCCAGGATGGGATGAGAACTCATTTGCTTGTGAATGAAGGTGCTGGGAAGGAAGTTAGTTATGGGAGAAGCTTTGGAATAGTTACTCTGTGAAGGTGGAGTTTCCCTCTGGTAGGGCCTGGCCTGGTTGATCTAATAACAACAGTGGAAAGGTTGACTGCAGGTTAGATGCCGCTCATTGACCCTTGATCTCTCTGTCTTTGCTTACTAGGCTGATTTTTTTTCCCCTACTAGGCCTGTGCCCCCTTGTACCGCTGGCGGACAACTAAGGAGGAACCTCAACAAGAAGTTGTGGGCACATGTTACCTGTCAATCAACAACTTTACTAAATTTGTGGAATATGCTCCTTGCCGCTCAGGTAACATGCGGTCCATGAGAGAAGGGATTGTTAATGAAAATATTATTGAATAACTTAATCCTCTAAAGTAATGAATTGTCAATGGGGAGGGGAGCCTCAATACATCTGGCTAGGGTCTCCAACCTTGGAAGTCTATTGGACAATTTGAAACATAGAGAGCATGCCGTGGACCCTCTTAGAAAATGGCTGCAGTAAGAGAGCTTACTCATTTACAGAATGGCAGCTGTGATCCATATCTCTACGCCCTTTAGCTTCTCTTCACAGAAAACAATCATATTTATCCCTGGTCATTTATGACCTTTCTCTGAATAGATGATCTGGAACTGAAAGCATGCTTTAGAGATGTAAAACATCAGGTGGAGCAGGGACATGTAAATATCACGGGAGGTGTCTACGGCACACTGGCAATGCTAGATTCCCAGACTGGAGGCCTTTATGGCATATTTTGGAGTATAGCACAGTGTGGAATAGTAGTTAAGGTGCTGGCTTAGAAACCAGGAGACTATGAATTCTAGTCCTGCCTTAGGCATGAAAGCCAATTGGGTGACCATGGGCCAGTCACTTACTTTCAGTTCAACCCACCTCACAGGATTGGTTTGTGGAGAAAAGAGGGAGTATTTATATTCGCCACCTTAATTATTTATAAAAATAATGAATCAGATAGATAGATAGATAGATAGATAGATAGATAGATAGATAGATAGATAGATAGATAGATAGATAGATAGATAGATAGATAGATGTAGTTTTCTCAGTGATCCTTTCCAAATATTTGTTGTGTGCTTCCCAGAGTTCTCTTTGGTGACATGGGTGGCTCTATAAATTTGATTAATAAATAAAAATGTGAATTCTAAGCCATAATCCCAAAACAGGTATGTAAGCATGAGACTAGGGAGTATTGTTCCATGTCTGTGCTGTTTGGAAGGCAAGGCACAGTTAGTGCCTCTTTCCAGATGGCATTGAATTAAAGTATTGTTTTACCTGCTTCCTGGCAGAAATCTCTTTTTGTCTTGACTAGGGATGTGGGAAACTACTTGGGGAATGAAACATTCCTTTGAACTAAAGAACATTCTATTCCCCTCTGGACTATGCCACTCTGGGGCAGCATAATTGTTTCTGGATTGGAAACGGTTTGAGGTATCCTAGGCATGGCATTCTGGATGAAACAGGCCTATTTCATGCCCAGACCACACCCAGGATGCCTCAAACTGCTTCCAGTTTAGATGATTTACTTCTGAAAATTGCCAGACCACCCCCCGGAATGGCACAGTCCAAAGGAGATTGGCTATTCCAGAGGAGAAGCAGAATGTTCCATTCCCAAGTAGAAAAACTTGGCATATCTCTACTTGTAACGCATCTTTCCACTTTTATTATTCAGGAAGTATTAATGAATGTTTAAAGAAATACCTCCTACTGTTTTATTAAAATAAGCAATTCATGTATGGGGTTTTGGGTTTTTGTTTTGGATAAGAAAGGAAAAGATAATAACCTTTATTGTCATTTTTTACTGTGGGTACAACAACAAACACACATCAAAAATGAAATTTAGTTGCCCGCTCTCAAAGTGAACACATATATGACACACACCTAAACATACTATATACAACATAATACATACCATATACAACATATGTATAGCATATGTTTGTTTTTTTTAGCTCTGTGCTGCAGGATGGAAAACCTGTAGCCGTCCTGATTGTTAACGGACAGCACATTTTGCCCATGACTGATGCTCAGTCATTATGATTATGAAGCTTTGCTCAGTTTGTATCAGATTAAATGATGGGTTTAATTTGAGAGATAGAGAAGCGAGGGAAGTAGAAGAGATAATCTTGGATTCCTACTTCCTGATGCCTTTAAGTGGGAATTTTGTCCTGATCCTCCTCCAATACATTTGCACATCCATGTGCAGAAAACACAGTCGAAAGACATCACATTGAAAAATTCAAGCTGCAATATTAGTGGTTTCTTATGTTACCCACATCAACTGTTGTTGCACCATGATTTCATGTCACTCATTACTTGTTCAGCTTCTCTGAATTTCTCAACTTTCTTCTTCCCTCTCTTTCTCTCTCTCTCTTTCTCTCTCTCTCTCTCTCTCTGTCCTGCCAGATCTGAACTCACCTGCTGGACAAGGCTATTGTCAAAGTGGTTTCAGTGCTGAATTCACAAAGGTCAGTTTCCTTCCTTCTTGAGTGTGGGGCAAGGTATGGACAATGCAGGTTAGGACATTTAAGGGGGAAATCTCAAATACATTAAGGTAGAGGGGGTTAAATAAGAGTTTTGTGGATTTTAAAAATTGTCTTTCTCTCTGCAGGCAGGAAAGGTTCTTCTCGGTGGCCCTGGAAGCTACTTCTGGCAAGGTGAGTTGGCAGCTGCACACCCTAGAGCTACGTCTACCCACAATTGCACGATATAAGTTAGGCAGATCTTCCACAGCATAGCCTGGTTTCATCTCTTTGCCTTAAACTCAAGTAGCAGTGGGAAACAGTACTGTGAAGAATTTTAATTTGGCATGAAGGAAGAGAAGAGAAAAGGCAGCAGAGGCAAATATTAGGGAGATTTGTATATTTAAAAAAAATGCTGGGAATTTGAGATAAATGAGATTTTGTATGCCTGGAGAGAAGAAGATGTTGCCATATTTTTCAAAGTGGCTGTTCAGGCCATAAGGGAATCTGTTTTTGCAAACCTTGCAAAGCTGATCTAATGGAAATACAAGTTGTCCTCGACTTACAACCACAACTGAGCCCAAAATTTATGTGGCTAAGCAAGACAGTCGTTAAGTTAGTGTTACCCCATTTTACGACTTTTCTTGCCACAGTTGTTAAGTGAATCACAACAGTTGTGGGGGCGGGGCAGGGGGTGGAGCAGGGGCGGGGCCAGTTTTTGGGCACTCGGTCTCTAAAAGGTTCACCATCACTGCCCTAGGACATTGCAATTGTCATAAATATGAATCATTTGCCAATTTTCATCACATGACCATAGGGATGCTGCAACAGTCATAAGCAGTGCTTTTTTTCTAAAAAAAAAAAAAAAAAGGTGCCGGAACTCACACACGTCATACAACCTGCCTTGCCTACCCTACAAGGTTCCATCCAAAAAAGGTGCCGGAACTCCGTTCTGGGCGTTCTATGAAAAAAAAAGGCCTGGTCATAATTGTGAAAAACGGTGAGGAGTCACTTTTTCCAGTGCCATTGTAACTTCGAACAATCACTAAATGAACTGTTGTTCAATCCAGGACTAGCTATATACTTTCCTTTGCTTCCATGTGTCCTTTTCCTCCCTCCCCACTACCTCCAAATGGTGTCCTAGAACATGTACTGGCTGACATAACGGGCCCTCAACAGAAAATGAGTGATTTTCATTCAAGCTCTTATATCAATTTGATATAGAGAAAAGGAGGCCTCCATGGGATCCAGTAGAATCCCTTTTAGAGGGCTAGGGAGGGACTGGATTCTTTCCAACACGTATTTCCCTCTGTTTTTGTTACTTGAAATACATTGTGTTTTATGTATTCATTATCTGACAATGTTTATTTGCCTGATCAGATAAATCTTATTACTCTTTGTCCTATTTTTGAGCGCAGCTTCTCATCCATGGGGGTCAGAATTCCTTTCTTTAGTTTGGGCAGGAAAGTGGCAGCTAAGATTCACAAACAGCATTATTGTAATATATTTTGTTTACAAGTTCCGTGTGACTGTTGATAACCATAAGCACCAGCTGCCTCACATATCTGAACATTGTCTCCTGCAATCTCTCAAATGCAGCATTATGTTATTTCTTGCCTTTCTCCCCCCCCCCCACTACCCAAAAAACCCCTCTCTTACGTATATCTCCATAGCAATTCTGTGAAATAACTTGAGTTGCAAGACATTAATAATTTTCCTTACCTTAAGAATCTTCCAACCTAAGTGGGGATTTGAACCTGGGTCTCTCTGATCTTAGCCCAACGTGCTAATTGTTGCACTCTGCTTGCTCTTTAGGCCAAGTGATCTCAGCAACTCAAGAGGCCATTGAAGAATCCTATGACCCTGAGTATTTAATCGTTGTGGTCAAAGGAGAGCTCAAAACACACCAGACTCACCTCAAAGCGGATGACAGTTACCTTGGTGAGTTCGACAGAGAAGACAGATGATGGAGAAGCAGCCTTGACTTTGACAGATTTTTGTTGTTGTTGTTCTGGCGGCCATCTGCTTCAGTTAATTTTGTGGAGCATGGATAGGAATCCTAAATTATAGGATTGATTTTTCTCAGATGTTGACTCATTTATGTATTTATTTTTATCCTGACATCATCGTTGTTGTTGTTGTTGCTGCTGCTGTTGATTTGATCTCCGAGCTTAGCAATTTGGCTGCAAACATTTCATCTCCATTCAGGAGGGAGACATCTTCAGTGTGCTTTGAACTGAATTTCAATTCAAACCACACTGAAGATGCCCCCCCCCAACGGAGAGAAACACTTGGAATCAAATCGCCAAACTCTTGAGATCAAGCCAATAGTCCAACTATCAACCCAAGCTACTAATATTCAAAATAATAACAACAACAAAACAACAACAACATTATTATTATTATTACTACTACTATTATTATTATATAATTCAAGGTGGTTTACTTACTTAATATTCCTTCCTTCTCCTATTTTCTCCACAATAACCCTGGGAGGTGAGTTGGGCTGACAAACAGGGACTCCATGCCTAAAGTGGAACTAGAACTCACCATCTCCTGATTTCTAGCCTGGTGCCTTAATCACTAGGCCAGTGGTGGCGAACCTATGGCACGACTGCAGAGGCGGCACTCAGAGCCCTCTCTGTGGGCACACGTGCCGTCACCCCAGTCCTAAGCCTTCAGCTAGGTTTTATAAAACCTTGTTGCTTTAGGCCTCCGCCGCTGTGTGCAAAAAAAAAAAAAAGGATCAATCAATTTCAACTTCCTGCGGGAAAAGAAAGATCTTGCAAAGTTGGAATTGATTGATTGAACTTTTTAGTCCCACCCAATCTGCCATTACCACCGCAGCCACACCCACCCAATGGCCACACCCACTCAGTGGGCCACACCCACCCGGCATCCGACAATACATAAGTGGGTTTTGGATTGCAGTTTGGGCACTCAGTCTCTAAATGGTTTGCCATCACTGCACTAGGCCAAACTGGCTCTCATCCTCAGATCTGTTTATACCAGGAGGACTGCTGGACTCCCAAAAGTCAGATCCTTAAAGCGTCCTACCTTGCTCCTGATTCCCAGGAATTCAACCCACACATACAGTTCAACTCTCTTCCCCAAATTGAAAATTCCAGCTCTCTCCCCAATAGAAAACTCAGGCAGGAGCCTTATGGATCCCTTCTGAACTGCAGCACTTCCCTCAACAGGCCTTTTGGTTGATTCTTCGTTCCTGTAGTCAGCTAAGAACATAAGTGGATCTAGTGTTGAGTCCCTGAGGTGCTCTTTACACAAAGGCCAGGCTGCATGAAAGCAATGACTACGATTCATACCTGGCAGTGAGGGTGAAAGAGTTCTTGGATTGTCTGATTCTCCTAGCCTAGAGGTCAGCCACTTTACCTGTTCTCAGTTCAGAATAAGGCTAGTTAATGAGTTGCAAATCAAATCCACACATTGTAAGGTGAATCAGAGGTCACAGTAAACCGCAACCAAACAATATGCTCTGTCTGACCCCTGGTTCTTCATTTCTGGGAGGAAGTGTTGCCTCTGATGTGTGTCATTCCCTAATAGTAAGGTTCGTAAATAACTCAGCAGAGTCAGCAGAGTTGTCCTAGAACAGTCTTTTTCAATCTTGGCAATTTGAAGATGTGTGGATTTCAACTCACAAAATTCCCTAGCGAACAAGGAAAGCATGGCTGGCTGGGGAATTTTAGGAGTTGTAAACCACACATCTGTCAAGGTTGAAAAAGAGACTGTTCTAGAATATTGTAAATACTGTGGACTTCCTTTGTTTCTGATTGGCTGTCTTTTCAGGGTAACAAATCAAGGTGGATCCTCTCTGGAATTGAAATGAGCTCTATTCTATGGGTTGATCTTTCTTTGGTGCCAAATGCAAGCATTTTTCACTTTGTGATTGTTGGGGTTTTTTCCTCTACAAATGATAATCTATGCTGATCTTTAGGGAAACCACAAGGATTAACTATTCTGAACCCAACTGAGATGAGGCTGCTTAGGTGATATTTATAGGTTGCCTTATTTTGTGCATTATTTTGTGATTTAGGATACTCTGTTGTTCTGCAATGATAAGGGGACCCTCAAATGGTCTTGGTAGCTACTAGAGACAAATTGTTTGTCATCCGTTGCATTATTCCTTGTTTTTTGTTCCTAGGCTATTCTGTGACTGTAGGTGAATTCAGCAGAGATGCCACTGAAGGTACTAAGAGGCTTGAGGGAGAACTATCACATTCATTGGTGTGGGAGATAGTACATGTACGCTTTGGGGGGGGGAGGAATAAGAAGCTGGGATTGTATATGCACCAACAGTTTATATTGCCTTCCAAATGAAATGCCAACTAAATTTGTCAATGGAATCTTTTTTTAAAATATTTTCAGATTGTCTATATAATTCAAGTGTTGTTTGTTGGCTACCTCATTCTGATCACCAAAAATGGAGGCTGCCTGTGCTTAGGAGAGTTGATCCAGTGAATAACCTAGATTTCCTTTTCCTCTATGAGGAGTAGAAACTTACTTTGCTTCAACCTGTGACCATAACTGAGCCTGGCAATTATGGTTGTAAGTTGCGATGGTTGTAAAGCAGGTCATCATGTGACCACGCCTGATTTTACAACCTTTTAAAGATGATTGTTAAGGGAATATGGCAATTGTAAAGCGAATGCTGCGGGTCGTTAAGTGAAGGATGCGGTTGTTTAATGAACTCATTGTTCGCTATGAGCCGTTTTTGGTCTCTGACAAAAACATCATAAATTGCGGTCACGTGACTGTGGGATACCACGTGCCGCTGTAAAAGTGGGCTGGTTCCTGAGTGTCGAAAATTCTGTCACCTGACTATAGGGAGCGGCGGCAGCCATTGAAACTTCAGAACTGAGTCATAAATAGATTTGGGTGGGTGGGGTCTGTCGTAACTTCAAATAATTGCTAAGTACAAGAATCCATGCTGTAATGCCATATTACATATCTTGTAATCACTTTGCTTCTTACAGATTTTGTGGCTGGTGTACCCAAAGGAAATCTCACCTATGGATATGTAAGAGCTATATCCATGTCATTTCTATTTTTTATTGTTCTCAAACAGTCTGTGACACCACCTTCCCCCCCCCCCCTTACTAGAGATGCTAACTTGGGTCATATAATTCCACTGAAAGCTACTTGTCGGGAGCCATAGGCTGGTGCAGTATTTTGACTGCTCACATAATTGCTGAGAATGCATGCAACTTACAGTTTCCTCCAGGTGTAATTTAATGCCAACCTTCTCCCAAATCACTATGTCTTGAAGACACTATGTGTCTTAAGTCTTGAAAACCACTTCCTAACTTCAGTTCTCTTAAGTTAAAGCATTCATTTAACATCCCTTGCTATCGAAAGTATCCAACAAGGGAGCATAATAAGGTCTTTATGCCTGATCCATAAACTGGGAATTCCCTCTTTCCCAAAAAATTTGCCCGAGGCCAGATTGAAGCAGCGTTGCTTTCTCTCAAGAAGTACAATATCTCCATACTGCTTGGAAGCAGAGTTTTTAAAGTTGCAAATGCCTCATTCAAACCTTAATAAGCCCCCTTTTTGGAGCTTTCTGGACACCATTCTCTTCTTCAAAAATATAACTGCCTGATCTTCTGGAATTTGGTAGCATTACTAAATAAAAATAAAAATAAGGCAAGCTATTCACTTCTCTAATACTTGAATAGCATTATTTTAACAGGGATTCTGAGGCTTGGGGAAAGGGTGATGCATTTTGCAAGGTGAAAGTCTCATAGGTGTTATATGAGTCAAGCTATTCTCCAAAGCGCCTGAAGGCAGGACAAGAAGCAATGGGTGGAAACTAATCAAAGAGAGAAGCAACCTAGAACTAAGGAGACATTTCTTGACAGTTAGAACAATTAACCAGTGGAAAAACCTTCCTCCAGAAGCGATGAATGCCCCAACACTGGAAGTTTTTAAGAAGAGACTGGACAGCCATTTGTCTGAAATGGTATAGGGTTTCCTGCCTGAGCAGGGGGTTGGACTAGAAGACCTCCAAGGTCCCTTCCAACTTTTGATGATGATGATGATGATGATGTCTGACAGCATCCAGCTAGCCAAGATGCAACTGCACAGCATCCTCAAGTTGTGCTTTTGGTGCCATGGCATCAGCTGGTGTGTTGCTGGAGTAGGTCAATGTTTCCCCTCCTGGTATGCGTGATGGGCTTGCTTGGTAAAAGCTAAACAAGGGCAGATTTTGTTAGAAACCTCAGCCCTTTCCATGACCCCTAGTCACTAGTTGTACTGTGTCCAGATATGATACAAGATAAGTGAATTAACCTGGTCACCCGTTTTGTGTACGTGAAACAAGACATTGCCTTGTGGCTATGTGAGATTGCTTCCTCTTTCCCATCTTCATTTCATGGAACTGCTTGCTTGTTGTGGATCCCCGTGGCTGCTATAGCAACCAATATATTTTTAAGGAGGAGGGGAATGTAGAGGCCCCAAAATAAAGAAATCTGATTTTCCTAAGGCGCTTTGATTATGGATGAACACAGAGTCATGATGTGGACGTCATGTTGCGTTCTTCCTTTTCCTGCTTTCAGCTTGTGACCTGGCTTCCCAACCTCCTCCTCTGTTGAATGCTCCCTTCTCCCAAAAAAACTTCACTGTTAGTTTGTTCAAACAGGACATTTGACAGGAACCTCAGCTACCAAATCCCAGATGGCAGAGTGCTTGTATTAACAGCTGCTGCTTCTCAAGGTTTTCACAACCCAGATGTGCTAACTCAGTGGCTTGGTGACCCAGTCGTGCTATTTATTATTATTTTTTTAAAAAAAAATTCAAAATAGATCTCTAAATTCAAACAAATAATGTTCACCCCAAGATTATCATCTCCCAATTTACTCTACTAATAGTTGGGGGAAGAGCAAGAAAGATGGGCAAAGAAATGTTAATGTGAAAAGAGGGATACCTTATGGTCATTTGAATGAAATGCAGGTAGTCCTCAACTTATGACCCCAATTGAGCCCAAAGTTTATGCTGCTAAGTGAGACAGTTGCTAAGTGAATTTTGTCCCGTTTTACAACTTTTCTTGCCACAGTTGTTAAGTGAAAGACTGCAGTTGTTAAGTTAATAACACGGTTGTTAAGTGAATCTGGCTTCCCCATCAACTTTGCTTGTCAGAAGGTTGCAAAATGTGATCAGACGACCCTGGGACATGGCAACCGTCGTAAATATGAGTCAGTTGCCAGGCGTCTGAATTTTGATCACATGACCATGGGGGGGATGCTGCAACGGTCATGAGTGTGAAAAACAGTCATAAGTCCCTTTTTTCAGTGCTGCTGTAATTTCAAATCGTCACTAAACAAACTGTTGCAAATTGAGGACTACCTGTGTGTATCTTATTAAAAGCTACAACTATAGCTTGGTGTCTGGATGTGCTTCTAGATAAGGTTACTCTTAGCTGTACCATCCCAGATGAAAAATACTGTGACTGTTTCACCTCTTTAATTCACTTTTGCAGGGGAAAAAAAGAAGCTAGAAAAAGCAACGAGAAAACAGCATTTGGGTCAAGAGGAACCATTTAGCTTCCTCTTCACAAAGCTAAAAGCATTTGATGAATTTCTGTGGAGAGATGATGTTTGATGTTACATCTATTTTTTGCTCTCTTTTTTTGCCCCACCAGGTAACAATTTTAAATGGAAGTGACATTCGACCATTATACAACTTTTCTGGAGAACAGGTGAAGAGATTCATTTGTTACACTGAAGTGCTTTGGGTCCAACTACTGAAAAAGACCCTTAAATCAGAATAATTTGCTCTCCCTTATAAGATGATATGGTCTGCCCCTAACAGACCATGGTGAACTGCTAACTGAGGCTTACAGTTAATCCTTGACTTACAGTTGCAATTGGGATCAAAATTACTGTCTCTAAGTGATGCAATTGAAAAATGCAACTGCATTGTTTAGCTACAACAATCTCTGCAGTCCCAGTTGTTGTCATTAACTGAGTCCCACAGTCGTTAGGCAAGGCACCTTCCTGCCAGCTCCCCATGACAAAAGTCACTGGGGATTCTGACAGGATGTTGCAAGTCCCAAGCCTGCAGGCTGGTGCCGGATAAGGGAGGGAACAAAGCTGTGGGGGATGTATGGGGGAGAGTCTGGAGGGTGTTGGAGAGGTGCCATAGGGGTAGGGAAGGGAGTGTGGGATGCACATGAGGTGCCATGTAAGTTAGGAGGATGCACAGGGGTGTGGTGTGGATCGAGAAGGGTGTGTGGGATGGGGTATATGTAGAGAGGGTGTGTACAGGTGAGCAATTGGCTGGCATAATGGAAACACGGGCTGGGAAAGGGTGTACAGGTCAAGGAGACTTATCCCAGTGATTTGCAGTTCCCACTGGCTTTCCTTTGACTTTCTGGGGAAGCCAGCACGGAAGGCTGCAACTGGCATTCATGGGGCACTTGGCTTTTGGTTGTCAGTGTGAATGGGTTGCCAAGCATCCCAGTTGTGATCATATGATGGTGGATATGCTGGGACAGATAAGACTCCAAGATTCAAAATGGTCATTCATTCAGTGCCATTGTAACCTTGAACGGTTGCTGAATGATTTGGTTAAGAGAGAAAGACACACAAATGAGGTAAACTTCCCTTGTGGAGCAGCCATATCTCTCTTTACCTTCTCGACTTCTTGAAGCTGATAGCAAAACTACCAAAAAAAGTGTGTTTGGATGATGAATTCTGTTTTCTGAAAGTCTGAGCTTCCATTTCAATGTCACAATTTCTTGTTTATTTATATTTATTAAGAATTGTACATGAAGTAAAGGACAAAACTAAAGAAAGGAAAAAAGAAAGGAAAAGGTGCAAGAAAAGGAAAACAAAAAACAGAAGTTGTGGAATATAATGACTTCCAAGCTTCTCTTCAACAAATAATTACAATCTTATAGTCTCCCCTCCCTCTTAAATGTTATAGGGATCCCTTCAGCCTTTCATTTAGTCCACAACTTTTTTTTAATCCTTAAACCTATAAATCATCATATCTTTTTTTCTTCTTTCAGTAAAAAGTCCACACAAGGTTTCTAGTCTTTCAGAAAAGATTTTTTTCTCTTCATTTCAGCAAATTCTGATATTTTCACAATCTGTTTCTCTGCTATGGGAATGTCATTGTTCTTTCATCATTGTCACAAGCTTTTTAGCCCTTATGTCAGTGAAGATATATACTCAAAACACAGGGCCTGTTGTTATATCAGCAACTGGAATTGAGGCTGACCAACCTTTACAATAATTGGGAAATGCCTGTATAACCCCAACTTTTATGGTACAGTTCCAACTTTTATAGCATCTAGTATAAGATCATGAGAAATGAGCTTTTACACTAATTGTTTCATGATATAAATTTTGAAGTACTTTCTGCAGAGGATTTTAACCATTTTTCTTGCCTTTATTTATTTATTTTTTTGTTTAGATTCCTGTTATTTATCGCTCAGATTTACTGTACCATTGGTTACTGATATTTCTTGACTATACAGTATTTCACTGTAAAACCTGAAGGGACTACACTTCCCCAAGAAGGGGAAGGTACTTCCAGCTAAAATGAACTTGAATGTAATGCATATTAAGACAGCTGGCGAATTTGAGTAGTTGGAAGCTGAGTACAACTGAGGAAACTTTGGCCTTCACAACTTCCATCATTGTCACTATTGGCCACATTGGCTGGAGCTGTTGGGAACTGCAGTCTGACATCACTTGAGAAGCCAGTGTCTTTATCTTTGTCTTGTAAGGCCTGACAACCAGCCTCTTGGAGAATATTTTTTTCCTCTCTTCCATTATGGAAGTGGGCAAATACTGCAGTAAGGGCAGGTATGAGGAGGTTGTAGGAGTGTGTCAGGGAAACGGACATCTCCAATCCTCTGTGATCTCAAAATGTCTCTACTATGCTGACGTTTCTTGATCCCTGTCACTTGTCTCAACAGATGGCTGCCTATTTTGGGTATGCTGTGGCTGCCATGGATATCAACGGTGATGGGTGAGTGTTGGGGAGGGGCTGCTTAGTCAACAGTAAGCTTGGGGTGGGGTAGAAGCAGCTCTTCCCAGCTCCTGAGGAAATTGGATATGATAATAGATTTAAGTTTGGGTGAGGTCTTGATGCACACCATACAGAAATTGTCTGGGAAGTGAAACGTCCATCTACAGAGAAGATTGAATTATAGAGAGAAGCAGTCAGGTCATGATGGAGAAGAGGTGGCCGAGATGTTGGCTGAGAATTGTGGCAGAGCAACCGTACTGAGAAAAGCTAATCTAGATCCCTTTTCCCTCCCTCTTTGGAGCAACTCTACAATGTTCTCTGGACTCCAGCCACCTGTGATTTATCTCCCAGAGCTTAAGAGTTGATTGTCTCATTTCTTCCCTTTCTCCCCTCTCTCCTGCCATGCAGACTGGATGACTTGCTGATCGGTGCCCCCTTGTTTATGGAAAAAACGGAAGATGGCCTTGTTCAGGAGGTGGGCAGGGTCTATATCTACCTGCAAAAGACATATGGCATGGAGCCCAGTGCATCAGCTGTACTGACTGGTCACCAAGAGTTTGGCCGCTTTGGCAGTGCTATAGCCTCATTGGGAGACCTCAACCAGGATGGCTACAATGGTATGAAAGTTGGATAGGAGGTGCATGGCATGGGGAAAGGAACAGAAGGTCTCCAGGTTTGACTTGTCTCCTTGGCTAAGATGAATTGTCAATGTATTATTTTCACACAGAGAAAGGGAAGGGAATATCCAGCAGTGTATTTGCATTTCCATTACTAGAGTTCCGATTTGCTACTAAATGTTTTCCTTTCCTCGGCGTTCATGGAACAGCTCATTAATTCTCACCTTTATCTTATTTTACAACCAAACAAGAAATGGATGCTAGAGCTATGTTCCAATTAAAGTGATATTTTCCAAAATTCTCCTAACTGAGACGGAGGCATATTATTGGATATTTTCCACACAACTCATAATGGAGACTGAGGCACGTTATTTTGGTGTAGGATAGGAGATGGGAACGTAGGGATTTTCCATCATTCTTGGCCATTGGTCCTACTTCCAGTGGCTAATGGGCGTTGGAAACCCAACATTATCCAGAGAGCTACAGGTTCCTCTCTCCTGGTGTATGCCTTAAAAATGGAAGCACATTTCAGTCATATTCCCACTGAGCCAAAATGTATCTGCATGCTTTTGTTGTTCTGAATATGCCTTCCCTTTGGCAGCTGAGAAACATTGCAGAGCTAATTTATCTGGAAACTTTGGTTTATTTGTCTGGAGGGTGACTAAATCCATCGGGTTCAATGCAGAGACACAACAAAACTATCTAATCTCTGGCAGAGACATCTGGAGAAAGGCAGGCTTAGCTGCAAAGAGAGACAGCAAGGAACTTTCTCTGTGGACGTTTTCAAAAGGGACTGTAGCTTTGTGACTCACAGATAAAAATTCCCAGATGTTTTTCTTTCTCTTTCCTGCCTAAAGGAATCTTAAATAGCAGGATATCCACCTGAAATTTTGCCAGTTGAAAGAGCCATTACGGGCTAGAGGGAGTAATGGTTTGACTTGGATGACACCATTTATTTATTTTTTATTGGGGAGGGGGCAGGGATAACACAGCGATAAGAGCACATGGTTTGCAGGTGAAAGGTCCTAAGTTAAATCCCTGGTATCTTGCTGGCCAAACTCTGAGTGTGTAGACTCAACGCCAGTCAGGAGATGTTGGGGTGGGGGAGTAGGCTTCTAGTTGGATTTTTTGGAAGCTTTAATTCTGTTCATTCATCTTAATTATACATTCTATTGCATCCGCAAAAAAAGGAAAAATGTCAGCGTTCAAAGGAGGAACGCGGATAACCTTGATTGTTGGGCTGCTGAGAACATTTAGCAGAGTCTCTTTTTCAAGCCAGCATCTTGTCAAATGGTACTTCCAGGAATTCTCTGTCCTTCGTTCCCCTGTTACAGGTATCTGAGTTCTAGGTGTGAAAAACTGGCACTCTGTAGAGTTCAGTCCTCCTCAGTTCCTTAATTTGGCCACTTAATTTTTCCAACTCTCTGTTGAAAAATCCTGTTGAATCCATCTGAGGTACAATTGAGGATTGGACCGGACTTAGTCTTGGTGGAGGTAAATTTAAAGGAGCACCGGCAGGAATCATCTGAGTAGAAAGAGGGGACTGAAGACTAACCACCCTGCCCATAGTATAGATAGGTAGTCCTCAACTTACAACCCTTCGTTTAGCGACTGCTCGAAGTTACAACGGCACTGTTTTTCCACACTTAACAATTATTGTGGCATTCCCCAGGGTCACATGACCAAAATCCAGATGCTTGGCAACTGACTCATATTCATGATGGTTGCAGTGACCCTGGAGTCATGTGATCCCCTTCTGCGACCTTCTAACAAGCAAAGTCGGTGCCGAAGCCAGATTCTCTTAACAACCGTGCTACTAACTTAACTCTTAACTGTAGTGAGTTGCTTAACAAGTCTGGCAAGGAAAGTCATGTTGGTTATGACCTATAAAGCCCTTTATGGCAATGAACCAGGATACTTGCGGGACTGTCTCCTGCCTCATGAATCCCAGCGACCGATTAGGGTGCATAGGGTTGGCCTCCTACGAGTCCCGTCTGTTAAACAATGTCATCTGGCGGGACCTAGGGCAAGGGCCTTCTCCATTGCTGCCCCAGCCCTCTGGAATCAGCTTCCCTCAGAGGTTCGTACTGCTTCCTCCCTCCTAGCTTTCCGGAAAGTGCTGAAGACATATCTATGCCGACAGGCTTGGGTCATATGAGCTGTGCTCTGCCCCTCGGCCCTAAAAGTGTCCCGCCATCAGCGGCTGCGAATTGATTGTGTTTGTATGTGGTATGAATGTGGTTAATTTTAAAATTGTTATTGTATTCTTGTTGTGAGCCGCCCTGGGTCTTCGGAGAAGGGCGGCATGGCATATAAGTGTGAATAAACTAAACTAACTAAAATAGGGCAAAACTCAGTTAACAACTGTCTCGCTTAGCAACAGAAATTTTGGCTCAGTTGTGGTGGTCAGTCGAGGGCTACCTGTATGCGTATTCAAGATAACATGGATTCATTATCCTTTAACAGCCCTGCTTCTCATAATGGCTGCCAGAGCACTGTGGGGGGGGGAGGGCTTTTCCTTCTCCTCCATGTTGATGGGCAAAGCTGGAATCCTGATCCAGCTAAAGCAGGCCTTTGGGGCAGAAGCTCTTTTAAATTAAATCCTCAGCCTGTCTCTGTGGCAGAAGAGGGAGTTGTGTGTGTTCCACTGCTGCCATCTGCTGTTGGCTCTTTCTAATTCAGCTCCCATCAGATTTCTTTTTTTTTTTCCTAAACAAAAAATGGAATGGGGGGGGGCATTAATTAAGCAAAAGAAAATGCACAGAAAGAGTACAGAGAAGAGCAACAAAGATGATTAGGGGACTGGAGGCTAAAGCATATAAGGAACGGTTGCTGGGATTGGGTATGTCTAGTTTAATGAAGAGAAGGACGAGGGGGGAACATGATAGCAGTGTTCCAATATCTCAGGGGCTGCCACAAAGAAGAGGGAGTCAAGCTATTCTCCAAAGCACCTGAAGGCAGAACAAGAAGCAATGGATGGAAACTAATCAAGGAGAAAAGCAACCTAGAACTAAGGAGAAACTTCCTGACAGTTAGAACAATTAACGAGTGGAACAACTTGCCTCCAGAAGCGGTGAATGCTCCAACACTGGAAGTTTTTAAAAAGAGCCATTTGTCTGAAATGGTATAAGGTTTCCTGCCTGAGCAGGGGGTTGGACTAGATGACCTCCAAGATCCCTTCCAACTTTATTATTATTATTATTATTAGTCTGCCTAGGCACTTTGGATGGCGGAACACCACAGTTGGCCAGATGGGGACAAGGGCCACCCATAGCCACTATGGGGTGTTCTCCAGAAGCCTTCTGCTTCTGTCACAGGAATGAAAGCAGCACAGCATGCATACAAAAGGGGAGTGGGTTATATCCTGACAGTGTTGAGCTACCGTACTTTTCTGCCCTCCCCTCTTGTCTTTACCCTGTGGATGCTGCTGATTGCCACCCTGAGGCATGGCTGTCAGGAATTCTGGGAGTTGAAGTCCACAAATCATATAAGGGCCCCCTAGAGTGGCAATCAGCAGCATCCACAGGTTAAAGACAAAAGCCTTCTTACAAAGTGGCCCTGATGGCTCCATGCCGATCTCTCAGTTGGTGTGCTGCTCTGGCAGGCCACTCTAGCGCTCCTGTGCATTATTCTGAGAGAGTCTTTGGAGGGCTACAGTACACAATGAGGTAATTTTGGCATCAGCCTGTAGAGATAGTGGTATAGGGAGGCCCCAGGGCCAATTTGGATTGCATTGCTCTGCGGATTCTCTCAAAGTAGGTGGGGGGGGGGGTAAGAGGACTTCCCTTTTAAGACACACAAGAAAAAAAAGTGTATTGTTTCCTTCAGTTACCTTAGCAGCAGATCCCGTTGGGCCTCTATCAATTAAACATGCAAATCTCCTCTCTGAGTCTGATGAAACAATTAGTCTCATCTTGGCGCTCCTCTGACAAGATTCCCTAGCACTTCTGGACCCAATCAGGGGAGAAGGTGGAAGTTGAGAAGTGTTTTATTTTGAGTAATTAATGAGGATCTGATCACCTGAGTTCTGATCCTTCAGGCTACAGTCCAGTATATCTAAGGAAGATTAGTTCAAACGTAGGATGGAATGAACTCCTGTACCTGGCAATGCTCAATTGTGCCATTTTGGCCTCTTGAAAAATGTAAATAAGATTACGAAATTCAGTTTTGCTCTGATTGGAATGTAAGCAGATGAGCAGCTCCAAATTGATTTGTCTACTGTCTACCTGTCAATCCAAGTCATGGTCTAGCTTCTAGAGCAGGGGTTCTCAACCTTGGCAACTTTAAGACTTGTGGACTTCAACTCACAGAATTCTGGGAGTTCAAGTCCACAAGTCTTAAAGTTGCCAAGGTTGAGAACCCCTGCTCTAGACAGTCTTTCAAGAGATCATCTGGAAGTCTCACTCCATGTCTACAACAGGATTTTATGTATATGTTGGCTAGCCTACCCTTCCATTTCCTTTTATCCAATATATTGCTCATCTTGTTTTTTTATTTCCTGCAATAACCCTACAAACAGTGTTGCTGACACAGGTGTTTGTTCCCACAGATGTGGCCATCGGAGTGCCATTTGGCAGACCGGCAAAACAAGGAATGGTCTATGTGTATAATGGCCAACAGAACGGGCTGGACCCCAAGCCATCTCAAGTATTGCAAGGCTCCTGGTCACCTGGTCAAGTACCAGACTTCTATGGATTTACTTTGCGTGGGGCCAAAGACCTGGATGGAAACGGTTACCCAGGTGAGGATGACCTGTGAAAAAGTGACAGAAGCACATCTGAATTTGGCAGAATGCTTATTTGGCAGGTCTGAGGGTACAGATATGATGCTTGACATCCGGCAAACTCTTACAACATTCACTTCCAATGGAGCGCTAGATATATCTATCTGGGATAATTTAGCTGCTTTAATAAACCCATACTTCCATTGCAACTTGTAACAAAAAAAAGTGCAGTATGAAGTACTTCCATTCATTGTTTGGTAACCATGTCTTCCTCTAATAAATTCTATTTCCCTTCTCATCTAGAGTTCTATTTTTTTTTCCTCCAGTTGTTGTATTGGTATGTTGGGATGAACATGGGAGATGTTGGGGGGGGGCTGCATAGGAAACAGTCATATAAGAGAGTCATACGGTAGATCACAGCTGCATCGGTTGGAGAAAGACGATCAGGAGCAGTAACCCCCTCCCCAAGTTCTCAGACTGTAAAAGAGATGGCAGGAGATTTCTATTTTCAGACTTTCAAGGTTGATGTCAGCCTTCCCAGGTATGCCAGACAGAAAATATCACCAAATGATTTAAATCTACTTTATTATAAGGCTACATTAACAATTTTTTGCAAATCTGAAAAGTGCAAATCTCCCGCCATCTCCTTTATAGTCTTTTTTTCCCCAACCATTATACAGCTGTGGGCTATGCCTTCTCTTGTCTGGCCATTCCCCAGGCAGCATCTATTCTCTCCCCCCCCCATTTCTCAAGGTCATTCCCACTTATTGTTACAGTTGCTGAACATTTTGGAGTCATTGATCGTGTTTAGTCCTTTTGGATTAATTTGGGAGGTGTTTTTTTTTCTGATGATTTTTAAATATTTTCAGATGCCCTCACGCCTACTGATGGGAAGTACCCTTTTGGCAGTCATGCTGGAACATTGGAAATACATAATTACATTCTTTTTTTTTATAACATTTTTTATTATTTGATATCCATTTGTACATGTAAACAAAGAAGAAAGAAAAAAAATAATTTCAAGTTAAAGCCATTCAGCTCTATACAATCATTTTAAATTTGTAGACCTTCTTCACTCCATATATCCAAGTTTAACTATGAACCAACTACATTTTAAACATTTTAACTTTCACTTCTTTTCAGATCAATCCATTGGACATCAAACAAACAAGTCATCTTATTAATGTTAATAGGTCTTAAACGGATGACTGATTGAAAGCTCTGATTTAGTTCGCTGCAGTTTAACTATTTAGCAGGAGTGAGGCAACATCTCTGTGATCTTTCAGAAGTTACAGAGAGGAGGAAGAAAGTCTTCAAAGGCTGTTGTAAAATCTACTGCGCTTAATTCCGTTCCAGATAGTCTCTTTCAAAGAACCTTTGTCAGCAATTTCCCAGAAGAAGTACTTGAAGCTAGCAATACACAAAATGACTTAAGGCTTAAGCTGTCAAGAAATGATCACTCTTACACGTTCATGAGATCTTCTGATCTTAGATTCATACACCCATTTGCTACATACAGGATGCAGAGAGGACTCAATTGGAATATTGGGGCAGCCCTATCTCCTGAAAGTTAGTTGTAATTGTTTTGAGGCCGTTTCCACAAATTTTGACCGTGTGGTTCTCAGACCTGTGGTCCACAGATCTCTGGGGGACCACAACGTCATCACAGGGACCTGAAGAAATGTTAGGATTTAAATCTTGGTCCGTGGCCATGCTCCATGGCCAGAAAAGATATTTAAAGGGGGTCTGTGGAGAAGAAAAGAATGAGAACCACTGCTCCAGACTGATGCAGTCATGCTCCAGTGATTGGGAAAGGGCCCTGAAGCAATTGCAGCAAGCTTTCAAAAAAAAAAAAAAAACACAAGTGCCTTGATGCTCCGAGCAATGCATTCAAATTCTCTGACCGCAATACAAAGGTCATTCTCTGTGCTAAGCATGCTGTTGTTTCAGCTTTATCTCAAAATAATCATCTAGCTAGCCCAGTAATGACATTTTGATGTGAAAGGCCACCAGGATTCCATTCAGCGTGCACTGTATGATTTTTTTCCCCTCCCTAACCAACGAGAAATTACTAGGTTTCACGGTATGCTGTCTAGGCAAAGCAAAGTGTGCTTTTTCTCCTTCGCTTTAAAAATAGCTTCCTGAAACTTGTGTCATGATTCGCAGTCACTATTTTCTGCCAAGTGCTCAGCAAACCGTCTCTTTCTTTGTCCTGCAGATCTAATTGTGGGGGCCTTCGGAGTGGATAGAGCCATGGTTTACAGGTAGGTAAAGTGTCTGGAGACAATGAAGACCAGTCTCCCCTAGCCCTGTGCTGTCTGAAGGATATAGGAGTTGAAATGCAAGATATGTAATGCATAGTAAATTGAAGAAACTGATAAAGCAAATTTCCCCTGGAAAAAGTGATGAGATTATGACTCCATTGCAGGATTTCTGTCTCTCGCTGTGTGTCTCCCTCTCCCTCCCCCTCCCTCCCTTTCTCTGTCTCTCTCATTGCTTATTGTTTGTTTGAACACTGACATATCTTATTACTTGGCTGTAACCCCCATCTTCTGGAACTGCCAAGACAAGTCATGAATTAGGGTGACTCATAAATCACTGAAAAGGTCCTCCTTCTCCATGTATACCAATCTTCTCTTGAACTCCGACCCTAACCAAGGGGCTGCCGCCATCTTGGATACCTGCCTCCAAGGTGTTTGTTGACAGAGATTTCTGCTGACTTTCCCCAGCCAATGTGACTGCCTTGCCAAGCTTGATAATAACTTAAGTAAACTATCAATTTCCTTAGTTTTTCATTTCTCATTCCAAATTGAAAATTGCTTGCGTTCTCTCCCTTTTCTTACCCTTCCTACCACAGAGGACGCCCCATTGTTCATGCCAGTGCCACTCTCAGCATCTTCCCTACTATGTTTAATCCTGAGGAACGGCCGTGCACCCTGGAGGGAACTGGCACCCCTGTGGCCTGGTGAGTGATCCTGGGAGTTACCTTTTCCCCTTGTCTCTTTGTGGCTCTCTGTTGTTAGAGCTCTTATATCAGTTCTGAAGCGTTTTTCCCTCAGTTCTCAATAGTTAATTGAGGGCTTGTGTTTGTAGAATATATATGTGGTTCATTTTTATACCACGTTGAACATATATAAGACATACGGTTTAGCTTATTTGAACATATCTAAAAGAAGGCTATGTGCCCATTTTAAGTACAGGTAATCCTCGACTTAACAATTTATTTAGTGACTGTTCAAAGTTACAATGGCACTGAAAAATTGACTTATGACCAGTTTTCACACTTATGGCCGTTGTAGCATCCCCGTAGTCGTGTGATCAAAATTTAGATGCTTGGCAATTGACTCATATTTATGACGGTTGCTGTGTCCTGAGATCACATCATCCCCTTTTGCAGACTCCTGACACGCAAAGCCAGATTTGCTTAACAACAGCTTGACTTAACAGTGGTTCACTTAACAACTGTAGCAAGAAAAGTCGTAAAATGGGACAAAAATTCACTGAATAAATGTTTCACTTAGCAACAGAAATGTTGGACTCCGTTATGGTCATAAGTTGAGGACTTGCCTGCACACCGTGGGCTGATCTGTATGTTAGTGGATAAAATAGTGAGAACAGAAAGAGGTACAAGTAGTTGTGACAGCTGTCGTTACCAACAGTTGCTATATTTACCTGTAGGCTCCTGACTATATAAGGTCTTATCTAGGCATTCTTGCAGGAATTGATTCTGTAGTTTGGCCTTCCCACCCTGACCCTCTGCAGATGTTGGGGAAGACAATTTATAGAATCCAGAGCCTCAAATTCCAGCTAAGAATTCTGGGAGTCCTGACCACCTCAGGGACATACAATTAGGAACCCTGACTTAGTTACCTTGCCTATCTCCAGTCACTCACTCTGTTCAAAACTACCTAAAACCAGGAGCCATTTGGAATGAATCATCTAATGGTGGAGGGATTTATTCCAGAAGAGGCTAGATAGCTGTGTGCCTGGGATGTGTTAATTTGGATTCTTGCACATAGTTGGGGGGGGGGTGATGGCTTAGGCATCCCCTTCCATGACTCCATGACTCTAAAAGAGGAGTAAGAAAGTGGTTGTTTAGTGTGATATTTTATGGCAACAGTGGAATAAGTTACCGCAGGACACTTTCAATTTGTCACTTTCTGCTAAAATAACATGGAAACCAGCCATGTGTCTTTTAGATTTGATCTAACTAAATGATGCTGGTTTTCAGTCTGTGACAAGAGATAATGGGGGAATTTATTTATAGACAAGAGTTTTTCCAAATGCTCAGCTCCATGGGGTCATCCTGACTGCTTGTTAAACATGTTCTTGAATTGGGCGATTGTCCAGTTCATGACCTGGCTGGGACCACATGGCTAGAAGGAGAGGCTGAGTCAGCCAGATAGGATCCCACCCACCCCTGTTTATACCAATCAGGTGTGATGACTTTATTTTTCTCCACTGTTACAACCAATAAAGGTCCCCTAGAATAACCCTCTTTCCATCCTTTCTTCTTGGGCGGAGTTGGGTTTCCATTTAGGTTGCAATATTGGGCCATCTACTCCTCCAGGTGCATATCAACTTTACTTTTTTGCTGTGACAAAATACTTTTCACTAATGGGTGTAGTCCCAACTATTCTTTTGAAATAAGACCATATTTTCCAACCTTTGCCTTCCAAGCATTCCCACACATGCCTAGCTCTCTTGTCATCAGAGTGCATTGTCTCTCATAGATTTCTTATATTGGCTTATTGCTTCTTTTTTTTCCCCATGTGTCAACAGCATCAACTTGAGTTTCTGTCTGAATGCATCTGGGAAGCATGTTCCTGATTCCATTGGTGAGTAACCACAGGGCACAAAGGGGAAAGGATCTTGCTAGCTGTTGGGCCAATCTAGTTGTCTTCACATGTCCATATTATTGTCAATGCTGGAAGAAGACAGCTGTTTCAGAATCCATCAGAATGACTGCTCATACTGTAGATCCAGGAGTTGGTTCAAGCTCCGTGGAGATCAAGATGAAGTGACTTTACTAGGTGCGCTTAGACTCTACAATCAGAAGCTGACCATGAGATCATGAAGTTGTTATGGAGACTAAAAAGACAGCCAAGGCACTAGCAGTCCGGTAATCAGAAAATGATCAAATAGTAGACAGGTCTTATAAAGCTAGAATAATCAAGGAAGAAACAAAAGTGTTTTGCCTTTGCTGATGAGGAATGTTGTGAATTTTAGTTCAGCATTATAGAGAGAGCTAAAATCCCCCCAACCTCTGAGGGTGATCTGGAAACATTTGCAACTGTTTTCAAGTCAGCTGGGGTGAGATGAAGATACTGGAAGGGGGGGGACCCCACTTCAGA
Source organism: Bothrops alternatus (assembly GCA_034064705.1). Lineage (NCBI taxonomy): Eukaryota > Metazoa > Chordata > Lepidosauria > Squamata > Viperidae > Bothrops > Bothrops alternatus. The sequence continues at coordinate 6,689,630 of JARGCV010000080.1, forward strand.
ACATTTTCATTCAGTAGAGAACTCTCCCTCCGATCCTAATTTATCACTGGAAAAGAATGAAAATAAAGGAATACTCTCTGCCAAACCAGGATTGTGGCGTGCAGAACAGGAGTTACCAGAATGAAGGATAATTCTGTGATGCATCCCCAAACAAATTGGAAAGACTTTTACTGGAAGAACATTCAGCAATATCTGATGGGGTTTAGAGTTTTGTATGTTCTTGAAGAAATTTTAAAATCATCATGGGAAGAGATGGTTTCCTTTATTCTCTTTCCTCACGTCATCCAAATGATAGTGTGAGTATGAAGCTAATAATAAGGATTTTTAAACCTCAGTTTTTACAAGAATCCCTAATTATTGGGTTTTAGGTTGTATTTTAATAATGTGCAGTAACATTAGAACATGGAACATAGAACAAGAGAGTTGGAAGGGGCCCTGGAGGTCTTCTAGTACACCTCCCTGCTCGAGCAAGAGACGATATATCATTTCAGACAAATGGCTGTCCAATCCCTTGTTGAAAACTTTCAGTGATGGAATACACACATTTGGAGACAAGCCATTTCACTGATTAATTAATCTCACTGTCAGGAAATTCTCCGGAATAGGGCGGCATAGAAATCGAATAAATAATAATAATAATAATAAAAATTTCTCCTTAATTCGAGATTAGCTCTCTCTTTAATAAACTTCACCCGTTACTCCTTGTCCTGCCCTCAGACACGATAAAGGCCAATTCCTTCTTCTCTGTAACAGCCCTTCAAGTATTGGAAGGCTTCTATCATATCACCCCTAGTCCTTCTCTTCATTAGACATGCCCGCAAACATTCATCGTATGGTTGAGCTTCCAAACCCCTTAATCATTTTTGTTGCTCTTCTCTGTGCTCTATTCCAAGCGTGGTCTTACCTGCACAGTATAAAGCACACATTGTTTACATGTTTTCTTTTCAAGATGAAGGTTCTGCAGTTAAACACAGTGCACCACCTTGGATGCCTGTAGGCTTAATGGCTCAACTGGTGTATGGGAAAGTTGCATTGTTTTTAAAGGAAGTTTTTGATCTGATATCAGCTTGAGATGGTTCATAATCCAGAGGGACTTGCAGAAACAGATCCTTCTGCAATCCCTTTTGTATGATAGGCCACCAAACTTTTACGTCACAGGACTGAGCAGACATTAGGCTTATGGGATTTGTTTTTTCTTTCTGATACATCCTTGAGCTTCATCGACTATAGTCAAGCACGGAAGACAATATCTCACTTGGTTCTGCTTTCTCTCTTATTGGGCAGGGTTCACCGTGGAGCTGCATCTCGACCACCTCAAACACAAAGGAGCAATAAAGCGGGCCCTCTTCCTGAGTTCCCAGCAATCCCACCTCATTCAGAGCCTCCAGGTCCGCAATGGAGCCAGTTCAGAGTGCCGTGAGATGAAGATTTACCTGAGGGTGAGTTGAGTCTACCTCTGTGGATCCTGCCTTTCCCTCTTCTTGTAAATTGTCTTCTCCAGAATGAGAAACATCCCGTGACTGCACTGTTGGTGCTCATTTTTGCCTTGCTGTCCCAAATAGAACTATGTGTTGTGATGGATGGGAAGCATTTAGAAAATGACTCTTGCTTTGTGCCCCAGTGAGACAGTGGATTTGCTTCAACAGATCTTTCTATCTTGCCCACTACTGGAGCTACTAGGAAAACACCCTGAGTTATAGAATTGAGCACCTAAGTCATTCAATCTCTGTTAAGAGTGACCTGTATTTAAAGACCCAAAACAGAATAATATATAGGGAAGAATATCAAATTAAGCCTGGGAAGGCTTGGTTCCATCTCGGTCCCCAGCCACCTCATCCCGCCTCACCCAAACTACCTCCATTAGGATAAAATTTGAGGCCGCAGAAGAAAAATCCTGTAGAGAAACAGTGGAATAAAGATCTAACCAGTTCTGTTTATCACAGATATTCTGACATAATTGTGGATATTTTAAAGAGAGACCACAAGAAGAGCCTTAAGGACTTGCACTTTTTAAACAACAGAACAATCATTGAGGGCTAGAAGGGTAGGAATATTGTAACTACAATGCAGCCGGGATGTTGTTAGTTATAAAGCTCTGGTTTGCAGAGGAGCCAAAAGAGAACAAACAAGCCCATGTTACAGCATGCATTTCTTCTTCTTCATGGCTTATTCCCTACCTTGCTCAAGGTCTTCCTCTGTCTCTCCAGAATGAGTCAGAATTCCGGGACAAGCTCTCCCCCATCCACCTGTCACTGAACTTCTCGTTGGATCCGGAGGCGCCACCCGATGCACATGGCCTACAGCCCATCCTTAACTACCACACACGCCACCACATTGAACAGAAGGTATGACCCCACATAGCCTTTGAAGGTGTCAAAGAAGGCTGTGCCTGGCAGGACAATGGAATCTGTTGAGTGTTGCTTGCAAATGAATGGGATACCAGTGACTTAGAAGGAACTTCCCTTGTTCCTGGTAAAACTTTAGTCATCTGCCAGGGGAAGAAAGACTACAAGGGGGTCAATAAGTAAATGAAACAAATTCTGTGATTCCTTTTTTCCCCATCCAGCTTAACTTATGATTGGACATTTTTCAATACTGAAAGGGCTTAGGTGGGGAAGGGGGGGGTCCTGTTTTCTCTAATGCTGGAGAGGCCATTGTGGTATAGAGTGGGATGCCCTGGAAGCTACGCATCAATTTATGAAAAGGAAATAATATTTTATGATGGATGGGCTTCATCTGGTTTTGCGCCTTCCCCATAATGTATGATTCAGTTGGCTTATTCTTGTAACCAGAGACCATAATCTGAGGACAAACATTTCTGTGCAAGTGCTTGGTATATTCTAGGCACGATTTTGGAGGATGGAGCAGCTGCTTAAATGGACTAGAGATGAACAAGCCAGTTTTCAGTCCCTGTATATTTTTTCCCATGGTGCTACCACTCTGGGATTCTTAGAATAGTTCATGAAACAAAGATGTCATTCAGTATAGTACTTTTAACACATGTCAACATGTAGTGTTTCATCTGACTCATAGCTGGAATTCTTTCCCAGGCCCAAATTCAGCTGGACTGTGGAGAGGACAATGTCTGTGTCCCTGACCTGCAACTAGATGTCTTTGGGTAAGTCTCTGCCATGTCATGTCCTGCTGGGCCACAAACAAGGATGAAGGTGGACAACGGCATACTACTTGTATTTCTTTGATATCAAGAAATCCAAATAGACTCCTCTTTCCTAAATCTAATATATTTTGCATCTTCTTATGCATTTTGAGCACAGGTCTGACTTTGGAGGAGTCAAGCAATGGAAATGGTCCATGTCCCATTCAGTAATGTTGTTTTCCAATATCTGCTCATTTGCAAGTCAACTCTAGCTTTTTAGTAGGAGTGTGTTTAACATCTTCCAGAATACCTCTGGAATGATCAGAGCAGTATTGGAAATCACTTCTGGTAAGCCCAGAACAGCCCATCTTAAGCTTGAAATGCAACTTGCGTGCACTACTTAATGTGCTTTTAGTACCGGGGACCTGTGGCTCAGTATTGTCCCTTTCTTAAACATTGACAGTTTGGTATCCCTTCCTGCCATGATATGAAAATGCAGGCATGCAAGATTTCCATCTGGAAAATGTAGCCTTGCCATTCCTTCTGTGTGCAATCATTTTTACTCTTTTGTTATCAGCTGATCCATTCGTGGGCTCTTTTCAACGTTTCGCATCTTTTGTGGCTCGTAACACGAACGGACATACACATCAACATTTACACACACTGAGGGAATAGAATCCCTTTTTTTAACACTGTCACCTAGCATATTGTTACCAACACAAATAAATATGAAATGAATGTGCTCTGTGAATCAATTGTATGAAAAAGAAAGACGTTAAATCTTTGCTCAGGGAAGGCTACGTGCCCAACGCTTTCTATCTGAATCTCTACACCAGTCAAAAGAGGAAATATGCAGTTGCAGAATACAGGCTCTGCGTGCCAAAAAGTCTCATTTTAATGCTTGGCTAAGAAAGAAATGTCAGAAAGCCTTTGCTGGTCAATGTGGACAAGAATGAGCTAAATCATAGATGTGCTATCTGACCCCTTCTTGAGTGCAGCCCTAGAGTTATCTAAAAACAATTACTGTGTTATAATTTTAGTCTTAGCAAGTGTCATTAGCAAGTTTAATTTTAATTAAATGTACTGGGAAAGGAAAGGAAATTGCTCTGCTTCTAGCCCAACCACAGCCGGCAGGGACCAGATTGTGAACGTTCGTGTAGGGAGTTGACAAGAGAAATACAGTTTAGCACATTCTAAATGCCAGTGTAGCTCTGTTTGCAAAATATGTTGCTGATAAAAATTGAGACTTCCAGTGCTCGTTGTGGTCCTTTTTCCATCGGGTTTTATGCCGCGTAATAACTGTTAGTACAGAACAAAAGAGCAATCCTTTTTCTGTACTGCAGGATCTTTATCTGACATGGACACCAAGCACAGTGGTTTGATTAACGGGTGTTACTCCTGGGAAGGAGTCAAAGTTTTATGTGCTTGAGAAGAACTAACATTTTTCATATGTTACACCGGGGGTGTGGTGTAATACTTTAAACTCTCCAGGCTTCGTTGGCTCCTTGGTTATATAAAACAACTGCCTACCAAGGTGGTGGAGAATGGTCTGAAGTTCAGACCGATTTAAATTGTATGCCTGGAAATTTAGAGGACTAAATGAAAGAGACATAAAAGGGCTGCTTTCTCTGAACTCTCTGGATGGTGCCTGAATAATTAGCTTTGCAGCCTTCGATCTGTGCTCTCGTGGTTTTGGCATTTCATTGTGTTTCGAGGCGCGCTTTCATTCATTTTGGATTTCACCCTTTGCAGGGACCGCACTGTTGCCTGTCTGGGAGACAAGAATACAGTGAACCTTTCGTTCCGTGCGGCGAATCGTGGAGAAGGTGGTGCCTATGAAGCTGAACTCCATGTGACAATCCCACCCGAGGCAGACTATACAGGAATTCAACGCAACTATGGGGTAGGTGCTCCGTAACAAACCACCTCCCTCAAATGACGTCACATCCATTCGTTGTAAAAACAGAGCACGAGTACAGCATGGGGACTGCTCTCCAAAGTTAGAAGCCCCAGGACACATCTTCTGTTCTCTGAGCAAAGTGTAAAAGATTGTGCATTGCGGGGGTAGGTTGTGAATTCCAGCATGTCAATATTTCTGATTTCTAAAGGAGCAAAAATAAAACAGGGTGTTTTGTTTTTTTTTGACATTTCAAAAAAGAACACATTCAATTAATTCTTGGAAGCTTATGCCATAATAAATACGCTAGCCCAAAGTACCACATGACTCATTATTTAAAAAAACAATTAAGCCTTCATAAAGCGACACTATCTCAGTTGCCAATCAGTGCAGTCCTCAACTTTCAACCACAATTGAGGCCAGAATTTCTGTTGCTAAGTGAGAGAGTTAAAGTGAATTTTGCCCCGTTTTACAACCTTTCTTGCCACGGTTGTTGGGACACAGCGAACGGTCATAAATATGAACCGGTTCTCACAAGTAGGACAAGAGAATGACAGCAGCTCAGGCCTCTTTGCTCTTTAGCCATTGGTATCCCAAGCTTATTACCGTTAACCTGGATGATGACATGCGATTTACTATCCTCCACAGATTTGTCTAAATGCACTTTTTTCTTTGTCTCTCCTTTAGAACATTTCCAGCCAGAGCTGCCACTATGACACCATGAATGACACAAATATGGTTATCTGTGACCTTGGCAATCCAATGAAAGCAGGTGTCAGCGTGAGTGTTGGTGCTGTGTACTAAGGCAGTGGTCCCCAAACCCTTTTTCGCATCAGGGACCAGTTTCGTAGAAGACAGTTTTCCCACAGACTGGCGAGAGGAGGAGGAGCATATAACCTAGATCCCTCACATGAGCCAGTTTATGGTAGGGTTCACCTTCCTATAAGAATCCAATGCCTGATGGTCTGAGATGGAGATGAGATGATGATGCTAGCACTGGGGAGTGGCTGCAAATACAGATGAACCTTCATTCACTTGCCCACCGCTCACCTCCAGCTGTGCGGCCCAGTTCCTAACATGTCATGGACCGGTAGCATTCCATGGCCCAGCGGTTGGGGACCCCTGTATTAAGGTATTGGCTTCGGTCAATCAGCATGCAACTAGTACAGCCAAAACAGCCCACTTTGTTACATAGCTGGGTAATGAAATGACTGCAAGGAAACAACCAAGATCGCACTAAACCAAGAACCTAAACTGCACAATCCCTGATAGAAGAGATCTGAATAAAGAACTTAATTCTAATGCCTTCTTTTTTTTTTTTTTCCTTATCCTTCTTAGCTCTGGGGAGGTTTGCGTTTTACTGTGCCCCGTGTCACCGATGCTAAACCATCCATCCAGTTTGATTTCCAGATTCACAGGTAAAAACACCCTAGATAACCTGCCAGTGCCTCACACACACACACACACACACACACTCCCTTCACCTTGAGCTCAGGTCCAGCTGCCCTCGATGTCCTGTGCTCTTTCTTTCCTGCATCCTTCACTAGTTCCACATAGCCATGTCTGTTTTTTTGCAGCAAGAACGCCAACAATTCTCACAGCGAAGTGGAATCATTTGTTCTGCGCGTTGAGGCTGCCTTTCACCTTTCATCCCATGGGTAAGTATCACACCAGGAGTAATTATTTTTAATTATTAAAAAAATGTCTGAGGCCTGTTGTTGCCTGCAAAGTATGCAAATGCTGAAGGTTAATCATAAATGAGTGAGGGCAAATCACACCTTATTTAATAGCAAAGGAACGGTGCCATGCATTTTGGCAAACCATTTTAGCCCTGAAGGCTGCATCAGGTGCCAGGCCAGGAACCCACCTGCCATTTCATCCCCTCATAAGGTGATCCTCCTCTCTCCCGACAATTTTCAATAAGCTTCTTCCTACTTCCCTCATGCCAAGAATGTTCCTGTTTTCTTACTGTGCGCTCTGCCACATGCATCGGTAGGAGATGATCAGTTAAACAGTGGGGAAAAAATAAAGAAAAAATATAGCCAAAATAGCACGAAAGAGAAAGAGAAACTCTACCAAAAAGTTGGGATTATTGATTCAATAATTAAAAGGAATTTAATGAAGTTGGTCTAATTTCCCCCCAATCAATTTACAGTTTTCAATTCATTAGCAAGGGCAATATTGCATGTATTGGTGTGTACAGTATTAAAGAAGTTACATTGTTTTCTTTAAAAGTTCGCCTGACGAGAAATGGTGTCTTTTGGATCTTCACTACATTTGTCAAAGATCTTGTCTATTCTCCCTTAAATGAAGACCTGGTTTGCTTTTAGAAGCAAACCTGCTGAATTTATTGCTTAGATTCAAACATATGCATATTTGACTCTGCTTCGTGCAACCAAGTATTCCACATTTGTTTTGGATAGATCAGTGTTGGAAGCAGTGTTGATATCCAACACAGGACATGAACTTTAGTTGACTGTGGACAACTGGTAAATCAGAAGGAAAGACAAAGAACTTGCATTGTTTTAAAATGCTATAGAACCTTTCAACTAGACAGTCCTCTTAGCCATGGATGTGTGGCCCTCACATCAGTTTTTTTGATCTGTGCTGATTGTATGAGTTCAGTCTAGAACTTGCGCCCACTTTCTTATTTGACACCAGTGGAATGCTAGCTGCTTTGACGTTTTCTTATGGAAACATAGGTATTTCTGGAAATGCTCTCCAATGTGGTAGCAGCTGATATTTACCACGAGGGAGCTGTTTTTTCTTCTGAAACCTTTAATGTAGTCATCCAGGGTTATCTCCTTCAGGAAAAACAAACAAGTAATTGAACTAGACATTTTACCTAAAGCTCAGCTGGCTTATATTCAAGGAATATGCACCTGGAGAAACAATATAATTTTCCACGTGATTCTATGTCCCATTTTGGAGTGCATGAATCAGCTTTTAATTCAAGTACTTTGAGAAAAACAGTCCATTTGATTGCCGTGATTAGCAAATGTTCTTGATTAGTTGGCATTCTCTTGAACAAAAACTGTAGGGTCTGTTGTTCAAGTCAAAACTTGAAACCATTGGTCAAAAGTTTAGAAAGGCTTTCTTTTTCCAGTAGTCCTCGTGAATCCAATAGTACAACTTTTATATCCCCCAGTTGCCTAAAAAAATGCCTGTTTCTTAATTAGCAATTGCACCACCTCTAGGCAGGCTGGTAGCTTTTGCAGAAGTAGCTTAGAATAACATCTCCTCTAATTATAGCAATTCAAATGAATGCTGCTTAATCATAGAAGACATGTGCAGGTTCATATTTCAAGAAATGTATAAACCAGGAATGAGGAAACTATAGCCTATAACCCTAAGGAATCTGTTTCTCGTTTGTTTATTTATTTAATTTATTTATTAGACTTGTTTGCCGCCCATCTCGCCTAAAGGCAACTCTGGGATTTTAGGAAAATCCTGTCTCCTCCTTTCTAAACCCTGCCTCTGACAGTCAAGACTATTGCACATGTCTTTCTACTCTTCTCACCAAAAAAGATTTTTCCCTCACAGGCTTCAGGTGGGGAGATCTTCTGCCATTTGATCTCCAAGACCTGCTGGTAAACTTCCCCAAGGATTAAATTTTTGAGGTTCTTCATACAGAGCTTACATTATCTCCACAACTAATTGCTCGCCTTCCCTCTTTACCTAGGTTTCTTAGACATTTTCTGTTAAAATTATAAAGCTGTTTTGAGTGAATGCCTCCTAATTTACCAAGTGATAGAACATTAATGAAAAAATGTCATTTCAGTGGGTTATAATCTGAGGTAGTTTCAATGTATGCAAACTTATTATATTCTTGATTGAAGGATGGTTGATTCCACAAAGAAGATGGAAGAGATCAAAATGTTGAGTAGAGCAGGTCATTTGAAGGCCATGGTCTTAAGACCTATATTTCAGCAATTACATCCAAGAGTAAAATAGAAGACATTAAGTAATCTAATATATACCACCTTGAGTTTTATCGTGGGCTAAAGGAAGATCATAAATGCACAGCTGGTGACACTCAACCTTGACTAGGCTCAAAACATCTCAACAGGTCTGCTTCTAGCAGATACTTGAATGGAAGACCATCAAGAAACCCCAAGTAGCAGATTGAATGGGGAAGACTGACTATGCTTTTATTTATAACTGTATCAGAACAAGACATATTAAAACAGAGCTACATAATTTGTGTTGATTCAGGAGCCACAGTGGACTTTGAACAGCATGCTAGCAGCCATTCTCTAAAAGGGAGTAGAGCCATTTTTCATATTTTAATTAAGCAGGAGAACCAAGTTATTTTTACTACTGAATTTTAATAATTATTTTACTCCATTTTTCAACCCTGTATTCAAGGTTTATTTTAGTAATGAAAATAAAGTTGTATACAAGGCCGAAACTGGTCGCTGATTGTTTGTAAGCTCATCGTGTCATTATATATATGTTGCATTCTATTTGATAAAACAGAACAAAGATAAAATAGTGAAACAGTAACAAAAAGAAAAAAACCACAGCAAACAACAAAAATTTATACATGTGTATAGTAAGTGTGTGTGTGTGTATGTGTATGAGGTTTTACATAACAGTTCATACTTCATTATATCTATGCCTATAAGCAATGTTCATGAGTTGCAAGTGACACCAGTCTTCAGTTTTACCATGTAATATGTATGTGGTTCAAAGGAATACGAGCATCTAAAAATATTAAACTTCATTTCAAAGTCAATTTGTGTAATTTTTTCCCAGAACATAACCTTAAGAAATAGCAACAATATATTTTGATGAATCATTTATTTTTGTTGCATTTTTATTGTTTTATTCCTTATCTCCTCATTCTGTTTTACTAGATAAATAAAACACACCTAAAAATGATAATTATCATTGCATTACTTAATTGTGGATTAAATCCACAGCCTTGGGCCTATTCTAGAAAAATGAGATAAAAATATCAAATAATTCAGATCATACTGTTGCCAAACATTAGTTTTATAATTTGATTCTCAGTGGGGGAAAAATACATTAGCAGAAGTTCAATTTTGAATTTTAGCCAGAGGGACACACACATGTTCTAATTTTCATGCTTACACATCCCAGTAAAGGTCATTGGTACATTAGCAGACATCGCAATGATTATTATGTGACATTATGACTTGATTACTGTCATTTTGATTTTGCTTTAATTTTGCCTCACATCCTTATTTAAATTGCTCTAGTACCTAGTGATTAATTTGTGCATGTCTGAAATGCTTTCATTCTGCCTCTTCCACAGAGCATCCATGCCAGACACTGTATCTCTACCTGTGTCTGGTTGGGTCCCAGGTAGATCAATGCAGCGTGAACAAGATGTCGGTCCTGGGGTCTGCCACGTCTATGAGGTGGGTGTTTCTTGCTGAGCAGAAGAAATTGATGGAATAACTGGAACTGGTCAATGGGCCAGATGTCCTGGTGGAGCATATCTTTTCTGGATCCAATTCAGTTCCTGAAATGTCCTTCTGAACCAGTCTTTTCCAACATGGTAGCCTCCAAATGTTTTCAGCCTCAGCTCCCAAAATTCTTAAGGAACGTGACTGTATTTTTATTTATTTATTTATTTATTTATTTATTTATTTATTTATTTATTTATTTATTTGACTTCTGTGCCGCCCTATTCCGGAGAACTCAGGGCGGCTCACAACATAATAGAAATCAACATATAAAAATACATGTATATAAAACCCCTTAATTTAAAAAAAACCAATCATTAAACATACACACAGACATACACTGGCTTGGGGCAAGATGTTAACTGCCCCAGGCCTGCCGGCAGAGGTGTGTTTTAAGTAATTTACGAAAGGCGGAGAGGGTGGAGGCGACACGGATCTCCGGGGGAAGTTGGTTCCAGAGGGCCGGGGCCGCAACAGAGAAGGCTCTTCCCCTAGGCTCCGCCAGGCGACACTGTCTGGCTGACGGGACCTGGAAAAGGCCGACTCTGTGGGCCCTAACCGGCCGCTGGGATTCATGGGGCAGCAGACGGTCCCATAAGTAACCTGGTCCGATGCCATGTAGGGCTTTATAGGTCATAACCAACACTTTGAATTGGGTTCGGAGACCAATTGGCAGCCAATGCAGCTCGCGGAGTGATGCCGAAATGTGGGCATTTCTGGGCAAGCCCAACACTGCTCGCGCGGCTGCATTCTACATTACCTGAAGTCTCTGAACGTTTTTTAAAGGTAGCCCCATGTAGAGAGCATTGCAGTAGTCGAGCCTCGAGGTGATAAGGGCATGAGTGACTGTGAGAAGAGACTCCCGGTCCAAATAGGGCCGTAACTGGTGCACCAGGCGAACCTGGGCAAATGTCCTCTTCGCCACAGCCGAAAAATGATGTTCCAAATTTAGCTGTGGATCGAGGAGGACACCCAAGTTGCGGATCTTCTCCAAGGGGGTCAAAAGCTCCCCCCTCCCCAGGCTGATGGACGGATAGATTGAATTATCCTTGGGAGGCAGAACCCATAGCCACTCCGTCTTGTCAGGGTTGAGTTTGAGCCTGTTGGCACCCATCCAAACCCTAACAGCCTTCAGACATCGGCACATCACTTCTGCTGCTTCACTGAAATGACACGGGGTGGAGATGTAAAGCTGGGTATCATCAGCATACTGATGATATCTCACCCCGTGTTGTCGGATGATCTCACCCAGCGATTTCATGTAGATATTAAATAGCAGAGGGGAGAGGACCGATCCCTGAGGGACCCCACAAGGGAGGAACCTAGGGGTCGGCCTCTGACCCCCCGCCAACACCGACTGCGACCGACCAGTGAGGTAGGAGGTGAACCACTGCAGAATAGTGCCCCCAACTGTAAGTGATAACTAGCTAGGAATAATGGGAGTTTCAAGCCTATACATCTGAAAGAGACTAACAATAAGGAAGCAGATCTAGATTAACAAAAGCCCAATAAAAGCTCAACATTCACAACAATATACCTTCACAGGTGGAGGAAACATCTGTATAAGGTTATACAGAAGTTAATTTTTCATATCAGGGATTTTTCCAAAAATAATGTTTGGCTAGCAACGGAAACATGGCTTATTTACTGACTATTGTTATGGCACTATCCTTTAGTTGGTTGCTGATAAATATATCTTTATGAAATGGCTGCAACTTGCCTCATGGGAGGTCTTGTAGCTTGTTCTGCATTATAAAAAGTCCCAAGTTTACTCTGGTTTGCAAGGTCATTTAGCAGGTGATATGCTTCTTTGCATCTCAACCTTGAAGGACAAAGTAAATGGACAGCCTTATCTAGGATTAAGCAGTTCCTTGATTCCTTGGACAATTTCCTCTATTTCTTTATTTTCTTTTATGTAGTTTGTCAACGAGGGACCCAGTGCCATCAGTGAAGGAGTGTTAGACATCAGTTGTCCTCTCCGAGTGCAAGGACGAGCTATACTGTATGTGACAAGCTTCACGGTGCCAGCAAATTGTACCTCCAGCAGCCCCATTAATCCATCACGTCTGCAGGTAAAAGGTGACCTCTGTAGCTGGGGAATACAAAGGATGGAACTGAAGGAACATTTAGCCTGGGTGCTAAATGTTGAGACTGGAGTTCAGCCACTAAAACTTAAAGGCCACAGCTGAGATTGCTTAGAAACTCAAAATCAACATGAAGAGGGGAGTAATAAATTGCAGAAGACAGCTAATTTCCCAGTTTTGGCTATAAGTTATTTGGTTGCTTTAATAACTTGCCCTTTTTTCTCAGCAATGGAAATGTATGTGCATTGTTCTGTCCCAAATCTTCCATCCCTTTGGTAAGCTGCTTAGGGGTTTTTTTTGCCTGCAGGTCATCTTCATAAAAATTTCAATAAATAGCTTGTTTCCACAAGACATTTGGCTTTGCTCTGTGTAGAACATGAACAAGACTGAAACTGAGCTGTAACAACGCGGGAGGATTTTCTGCCATTGTCGCACAACAGCACTGTTCCTTGGAGTCAGCCAGAGCAACATTGGCATTCAGAAGGAGGGACTTTTTTGACTGGCAGCTGTATTAAGATACCTTGCAAAGCCATGGCAAGGTATCAGGTTTTAAAGTGAATATATCAAAAACGAAGATGCTAGTTAAAAATCTAGACAACAAAGCAAAACAGGACTTGGAAAGAATAACGGGTTGTGAAATAGTTAAGAAACTTAAATACTTGGGAGTGGAGATAGAAACAACGAATGCGAAATTATACAAAAATAACTACGAGGTGCTGTGGAACAAGATACAAGCAGATCTGGAAAGGTGGAAAACACTACGACTGTCCTTGCTGGGCAGGATAGCAGCAGTAAAGTCTTGCCAAGATTTCTATTTCTCTTTCAAATGCTACCCATACTCAAAAAGGATGTGGACTTGGACAATTGGCAGAAGGGCATCAACAGATTTATTTGGGATGGCAAGAGACCGAGGGTAAAACTAAAAATCATCCAGGACACGAGGAAGAGAGGGGGACTAAAAATGCCTAATCTAAAGCTATACTACTATGCAGCGACGTTGGTGGCGTTGAGTGACTGGATCAATATGACGAATGATAGAATACTGAATGTTGAAGGGCATGGTCTACTATTCGGCTGGCACGCATACTTGGTGTACGACAAAAAGGCAGACAGGAACTTCAAGGAGAACCCACTACGAATCCCATTGTTGTGGGTCTGGAGGAAATATAAATACCTTCTACACGATAAGATCCCCATATGGACGATCCCCGGACACACAATAGGGGATGTAAACATAACCCAAGAGCAGGGAGTAGTGCCCTACAGTAAACTGGTATTGGAAGGAGAAAATGGGTTCTCCTTGAAGTCACAAACAACGCTAGCAGATGAAGAAATAGGAAGTACCTGGCTATCATACCTACAACTGCAGTCAAGGTGGCATAAAGACAAGAAGAAGGGCTTATCCCAGACTGACGAGACTTTAATTGAACAGATTAGAGAGCAGGGGATCATGCATATCAAACGAGTGTACAGTGTACTAATAGAAATTGACTCTGAAACGGTGCTAGTCAAGAACTGTATGGTAAAGTGGGAACAAGACTTTGGACATCCGATCACGATGGAAACGTGGGAGGAAATCTGGGTGAGAAATGTAGAATTCACGAAAGCACAACAGCTAAGAGAAAACTTCTACAAGATGTTCTACAGGTGGCATCTAGACCCGAAAAAACTATCATACATCTATCCAGACACCCAGCCCAAGTGCTGGAGGTGTGGCGATGGGGAGGCTACATACTTTCACGTATGGTGGACATGCAGAAAAATCAAAGCCTTCTGGAGGAAGATATGGTGGACACTCCAAACTATATTCAAAAAGCGTATTGACTTTCTACCTCAGGTTTTTTTGTTAGGGATCATAAAAGATTGCACTACCTCAGAGACGAGCTTATTTCTGAACTTGATCACAGCAGCCAGATTGTTGGTGGGACAATACTGGAAGAATCCAGAAATACCACCTATGGAAGAATGGACTTTGAAAGTAATAAATTTGGCGGAAATGGCGAAAATATCGGCATATTTGAAAGATCGCTCAAATGAACAATATTTGACAGACTGGAAACAGTGGATAGACTATACAAGAGAAACACCAATCAAACAAAATGTATCTGGCGTACAGTTGAAGCTCGACGTGAAGAGTGAAGAATGTTCACCAAACCAGACGTTTACAAAGACTAATACCTAATGTTGTATTTTATGTTATATGATGATTGCCTCTTAATATGATCTTATGCTTAATGTTGTTTGCTTTAATATTGAAAAAGCGGATTGAATTTCTAACTCAGGTTATTGAATTTCTACCTCAGGATCTTTTGTTAGGGATTATAAAAGATTGCAATATTACTGAGACGAAGTTAATTCTGAAGCGCGAATGAACAATATGTGATAGACTAGATATAGTAGATAGACCATATACAAGAGCTGTATTTTCAGGTCTTATGAGGACAGCTTATTAATATGAGCCCAGATTTAATGTTGATTGCTTTAATATTGGAAAAGCGTACTGAATTTCTACCTCAGGTTATTGAATTTCTACCTCAGGATCTTTTGTTAGGGATCATAAAAGATTGCACTACTACTGAGACGAATTTACTTCTGAAGCTCGAATGAACAATATGTGATAGACTAGAAACAGTAGATAGACCATATATAAGACAAACACCAATCAAATAAAATGTATCAGGCGTATAGTTGAGGCTTGACGTGAGGAGTGAGGAATGTTTACTAAACCAGACATTTACAAAGACTGATCCTAAGAGTTGTATTGCAGGTTATATGATGATTGCTTTTTAATATGATCTTATGTTTAATGTTGTTGGTTTTAATAAAATAATTTTTTACAAAAAAAAAAAAAGATACCTTGCAAAGCCATGGGGAGAACTGTATTAACCTAACACACACCCCTCTCTCTCTCCCTCCCTCCCTCCCCCATTCTCTCTCCCCCACTCTCTCCCTCTCTCAATCTCTCTGGGTGTTTAGCTGGAGCAACCTCCAACACCTTTTCCTGGGCAGGAGCAGCACTATGGAGGATGGAACATGGGCAACATTGGAGGCACTTTCCCTCTGGTAAGCCCTGCGCCACCATTTTAAGAAACATCTTAAAAACACAACAGGTGGGCTCCCTACTCTTGATTTCCTTAGGATACCTTAGGACCAGCCTAAGAGCTGCACTAATCATTTTGTCAAGGTTCAGATCCATAAGACCAAATAAATCAGAAGTTCAAGGCAGGAAAGTCCCTTAAATAACATGATTATTGGATACATAATATTGGCACATTCAAAAGTGAAACCAGATCTAAACTTTCCCTCCAAGAATCAAAATAATACAGTGTAACAATTCCCACCCCTCTATTCATGCTGCCCAATAGAACACTTTGGTGGGCTTTCTGACTTCGCGATCCTCCTCCTCCCCTCCGGCATGGGAATGATCTTGGTTCCCGTAAGAGTTTCTCATGTTTAGACTACCAGAAATACCATCTCCCCCTCCTCCTTCTTGTGGCAACCTGGAACGAAAAAAGATGGCTGCAGCCAGGTTCGTTGTAGAGTTGACAGATTTCCTTACATCACAGTGTTGGCTCAAATGTTTTTGTTACCATTGTGGGCCGCCCAGAGTCCATGGGAATTGGGTGGCCAATAAATTTAAATAAATAAATAAACAAACGCATGAGGAAGATGGTTTTCAAAGAGCAGTACCAGTATTACAGGCACTTCAATAGCTTATTTTCAAACCTAATTATCCTTCTTTGCCGTAGCTCTTCGAAATAAAGATGCATCCATAACACACAGGAACTTCAGTCTAATCTCCCAATTCACATTCCCTTGATTTTAATCACTGGAACAGCCTTCCCTCATTCTGTTGTCCTCAAGATCTTAGACTGTAGTTCTTATTTGTTGCATTGTCTGGGCATTCTGAGTTATAACCCAACCAGCAAGAGAATACTTATGTCAAGTAAGGCCAGACATTCAGGTTCACAAAAATGTTTGGCCCAAATTCCTTCTTGGGTAACTCAAGGCTGATGAGATATTTTCATCTGATGTCTCATTTGATCATTCAATGTTCTTGCACTGCAGAAGTGTGATGAAGATGAATGTTTCCAACTACACTGCCGCACGGGAGCGTTGCAACGGCAGGAAAGTGTCAGCTTACGCCTCTATTTTCGTATCTGGTCCAAAAGCTTTCAACAGGTAAACTCATTATATTTTTGGTGTTCACCAGGCCCCAATTGTGTGTGTGTGTGTGTTTGTATGTATGTAATAAATTGTGTGTTACCAGGTTTTTTCCCCCATCTTCCTTATTCTGTTCTAGGTTGTAACAGTAGCTGGCACAGAAAGGAATGAAAGTTGAGGGAATAGGATAAATCAGGCTAAAATTGCCCACCTCTGAACTATGTGCATACAGTGCATATAGAAAAAAGTGTAATAATTAATCCCAGCAGAAAAATAATGACCTGCTCCTTCCCATTCATTTAGTATAGATGTTAGCTTTCATAGTATTAAGCCTTTGGGAATGGGATGTTTGATTCCTCCATATTAAGGTTGTTTCACCTCCAGTGAATCTGTTCAACCCAACATTTGTGCAGAGCCATTTCTCATTATTCTTTCCTCCCTTGCAGAAAGAGAACTATCCCCAAGCTATCCAGTGTGAAGCCGTCTATCATATGCAAAAGGTGCCCTACAAAATTCAGCCTCTAGCGCACTCCCCCACTCATCTGAAGGTCAGTATTATCAGTTATAATGGGAATATTCTGCCCTTATGAATACCAGTTCTTCCAAGACGATTATTCCAATTACATTAGTAAAATTACAAGGCACTTTTCCACAACAGAGAGAAAGAGAGAGAGCGATTGGGATCAGCTCAGCTCAGAGAAGTAGATAGCGAATGGGTGGGGTCAGTCCAGCTTGGATATATTCTTGAAAAGTGAATAAATGAAAATTATGGTAAGAGGGCAAAAAGTGGAATAGAATAGGTTATTCTCCCTCTCAGAATTCTGGAATTCAGGTACTAGATTGCCTAATGAGGCCGAATGGTTTAAAACCTAGGAGAACTAAAAACAAGGGGTATCCTCTTTCCAGTGGCCTATTTTGAAATGGATGAGAATGACATACTTGGCAACCTGGTGGATTTAGGATGTTTATTCTTATTTATTTATTTATTAGAGCAACACGGTGGCCTAGAAGTGAAGGTGCTCACCTCCCATTTGGAAGGTTTAGAGTTCTAGGTAGTGGCAGATGTTTCTCTCCTAGAGCACAAAGAAAAAATATCTGCTGCGAACTCCACATGGCATCAGGAAGGGCATCTGGCCAGCTCCATCCAGTTGCCTCAACTCCACCCCAAGTAAGGGATTACAGAGTTGTGAACAGGAGTTTATTCTTATTTATTTATTTGCAGTACATCCTATCTTTGCTACACAGCTCAAGGCAGTGTACATACCTAGTATTCACTTCTATTTTTTCCGTAACACGTCACACTCTCAGATACTTATTTACTCATACTGCATATGGTAAAATTATTCAACTTATATAGTGGTCCTCTAACATTTTGAAGAATGACTGTATAGTATATGTGCTAATCCAGCAGGGCTTAGATGCTACCAATATAACATCTTCAATTACAACTTTTGGATGTCTCTTATTCATGCTTCCTTTCTGGTGACAGGTGTCAACATCACTCCATTGGGCTAAGGCAGAGACTAGCCAAGGTGTTCCTCTATGGATCATCATCTTAGCCATCCTGATTGGACTGCTGCTGTTGGCACTGCTCATCTACGTGTTGTACAAGGTGAGTTCACAGAATAATCTAATAATAGAGGAATTCATGGTTGGAGAGAAAATTTTAAAGCTCCAAAGTACTATACAGTAGTGGCCAAAATTATGGAAACCTTTTGGGAAAAGTGTACAGTAGAAATGCCACCTTTGGTTAAGTTTCTACCATTTTTTCTTCTAATGTCTTTATAACTGTAGCCTTGTTCACTTAATAATACTATTTTGCATCACTTTCTGGGCAACCAGTCAACTGTTTGCAACATTACTTTAATTTTATTACGTTGTACAAGCTCACTAAATGAAAGAACACAAAAAAAACCCAACCAACTTGATAGCGATCACATAACACACTGACAAATGTCCTCCTCTCAGCTTCAATACATGACATCAATAAGTGAATCCTACTGTGATCTGATTGGCTCATTGCCAAAACAAGATGACACCTGATTGGCTCTCTAAACACTCATGCTCATTGGCTACCGTCAGATGAAGGAAAGCTACCTGATATCAACCTAAGCAAGTTGTGCTTCCTTTTTCTGGTTATTTGGCTCTAATTTTTCATAGACTACAGTACAGATAATTGAACAAACTTTGTTACATTACATTCTTGATTAAATTATCTTTCCATTGATATATAATTTTATGGTACTAGTGAAAAAAAAGTGGTGTTATTAGCCATCAAACCTCAAAAATACATTTTCCCAAAAGGTTTCCACAATTTTGGCCACTACTGTATGTTATTTGACTTGTAAGGTCTGCAGGTGTAAGAAAATACGAGCAGATAGGGAAATTCTGAAATCTCAGAAGCCAGTTAAAAGCTGTGGTGTACAGAATGTTAAATGGTGTCAGTGGGGGAGTGGCTTCAGCACCCTGGACAGCACCTGACTCTTCTGCAATACCTGTGAATTTCTAGCCCTGCCCTGGTGAATTCACTCTGAGTCATTTCCCTGGGATTCCACAAGTGTACAGCTTGGCTTGCATCCGAGAATTGCAACCCAAAGCACGTATAATTACATTTTTAGCATTCTGCTGCTGCATGAAGTAGCCTGTACACAGTCAGGAAAATGGCATGAATCAATGTCTAGTGTTTTTAAGGGAGAGAGTTTCCAATATTCAGCTGAAACTCCAGAAGTGGGGCATGTGATTGAATATGTGATTGAGCCAAGAGTTTTTAATTATTATGGCTCCAGTCCTTAGGAGTTTAGAGCAGCGGTTCTCAACCTATGGGTCGCGACCCCATTTGGGGTCGAACGACCGTTTCGCGGGGGTCGCCGGACACCGCGGTCCACCATTTTGTTTTTTGTTTTTTGTTTTTTTTTCATCGTGCGCGTGCCGCGCATGCGCGATTCGGGCCATCGCACGTGCGCCGCGCATGCATTAATCAATGGGTTGAGACACCCTCCCCCCAGTTTGGTACAGTGGTTTAAGGCATCAGGTTAGAAACTTGAAAACTGTGAATTCTAGTCCTGCCTTCGACAGAGAGCCAGCTGGGTGACCTTAGGTCAGTCCCCTACCTTAGCCCTAGCAAGAAGATGGTGATAAATTACCTCCAAAAATGTGGCTAAGAAAACTGCAGGGACTTGTCCAGGTATCCTCTAGGAATCAAGAATGATTCAAAGATACTAAAAAATAACAACAATAATTTAATGTCAGGAGACACTCAAGAGAAATGGAAAGAGAAAACTTATCTCTTTTCAGATAAAAATCTAGAGGTATTTCTGTACTAATTTGATTACAGTGGTCTTAAGCAAGAAACATAAATGTGCCTCTATAAGACCACTCAACTGCAAAATTCTGTGGGTGATGTCCTGTATAGATGCTGACTTTCTCTTTCTTTCTTTCTTAGCTGGGCTTTTTCAAACGCTCCCTTCCTTATGGCACAGCCATGGAGAAAGCTCAGCTGAAACCACAAGCAGCTTCAGAGGCCTAGCGGGTTCAGCGTTGCCCTCTATGTGTGTGTGTTGCTGCTGCTGCCGTCCTGCAAAGAGGCACTCGGATCGCCCATCAAGAGCACTGGGGAGGAGGAGGAGGAGGAGAAGGAGGAGGGATTCCAACCAAGACCGGCAAGGCGTAGAAGGGCAGGGCCACAGACACTGGGCCCCTTGGATGACTGCAGGGATCAGCGCACCAAGGACCTCTGCTTTCCCTCCGTGAAAGAGGCTCCAACCTTGACACTGAGTGCCCTCCTTTCCCAGCCACCCTCATCCCCTGAGGCTTGGATCCTACAAACAACTATTGTGTCATGAACTGAGGGCTGCAACAGGCATTCACTGCCAGCCCAAGGGAATACTTGAAGCCGCTGGAGCGGCAGGTGCTGGCCTGATTTCAGGTCTCTTAAGCCAAGCTGTCTGTTCCGTCCACCTGTGGGGAAGGGACTATTGTTGTGGACAGTTTTCAAGCTGCCGGTTTTCTTTAGATTAACACAGCTTGGCTGGGGGGGGGGAAAAAAGGAAGAAAAAAAGCACAATCACCTCCTGAGTCCAGCTCCTTTCTCCTCCGTGGACCAGAATGGAGGATCCTGGGCTCTCTCTCTCTCCTTTCCCGTCTTCCCCGGTTTGCTTCCTGTGGGGGACGACATGGGGCAGACACTTTAGCTGGGAAAGCTGGATGCTCCCACGATGCCAAAGATTTGCCACATTAGGAAGCCAAGCCATCACCCGGTGTCGGCCCGGACTCGCCGATGGTCTTCGCACTGATCTCCGGAAACCGCTAGAGATTTTTATTTTTCAGATGCCACTTTAATTAAAAGAAGGAGGAATGAGGAAGCGAGTGCCACCTCTTGGTAGCAGAGACAGGGGTTGCTGTTTTAATTTAAAATGTCCAATGTGCAATAAATGCTTCCCTATTTTCTACTTTGTCTACTTAGTAAATGTTAGCACCATGTGGTTGGGTAATGGGTAATAGCCTCTAGAACTGCTTGTTTCTTTTCAAGGGAGCTGGAATTTTGATGATGTAAATAAGCATTTTAGATGAATAGAATTGAGTAACAGAGTTGGAAGGGGACCTTATAGGTCATCTAGTCCAACCCCCTGCTTAACAGGAGACCCTATACCATTTCTGACAGATGACTGTCCAGTCTCTTCTTAAAAGCTTCCAGTGATGAAGCACCCCACAACATCTGAACGCAAACTGTTGCATTGGTTGATTGTTTTCATTGTCAGAAGAGTTCTCCTTATTTCTAGGTTGAAGCTTTTCTTTGATCAGTTTCCATCTGATGTTCCTTGTCTGGCCTTCAAGTGCTTTGGAAAATTGGTTGTCCCCTTCTTCTCTGCGACAGACCCTCAAATATTGGAACACTGCTATCATGTCACTCCTGGTCCTTCTCTTCACTAGACTAACCATGCCCTATTCCTGCAACCGTTCTTCATATGTTTTAGCCTGCAGTAGTAGAGGGTAGTAATAAATAGTAGTGGTAAGCAGTAGTAGCGGGTCACATAAAAGAAACAGCTAAGAAGAGAGCTTTGGTAGAAGCATTATTTGGGATAGTTGTGAAGAATGAAGGACAGTCTTGCAAGAACAGACTGCAGAAACTTTTTCAAGATGCCCTAAGAAACATCTGTCCCTTGGGATTCTTGTTATGTGTCCCCCAATCAATACATAGCTTAATATGGAAGTGATACACGGTAGCTGTGCAAGGATTTATTTATTTAGTTTGGCCTTTCAAATACGTTTCTTAACTTTTCTGTTGAGGCAGGCTTTTTCGGGCAATATTTCTCAACATTATTTTGTGCTGCTCTGGCTCTTGGTGTTGCGGGAGAGCAAGAGGCTAAATTTTTAGCTTGGAGGTTTTTTGGGGTGGGGCCAGGGGGGGGCCAGGAAGGTTAAAGACTGAAATGATATCTTTTTAAGTATTTAAAAAAATCAGCATAATGTGGATCAAGTCAGCTAGATGGAATCAAATAGTCCAGGGAAATAAGCTGTAATAAATACAGTACTGTAATGCAGAGCTGGGTGATAAATAGGAGTAGAGCATGAGAGAAAGCAACTTGAGGCGTGAAAGTGATTTAAACTACTGATCTTGGTTTTTCCGAATGAGAATATTGAGGCCAGGTTTGGAATATTATTGGTCAGAGTTATTGACCTGGGCAAACCTATTTTGCATTCATTACCATTTTTAGGCTTTTGTGGAAAAGCATGACATTTTAGGCCTTGGTCAATAGCAAAAAACAAAACTAGAGGGGAAAGGCCAATAAAAATGAGTCATGATCCTGGTGCTTCTGCTGAGCCCCGAAGAAGCACCAATCAGCTGGAAAGCAGCACTGATCTTGGCACTTCTGCTGAGCCCAGAAGCAGCACCGATCAGCTGGAATGTTGCAGCATCTCCAGGATCTTGCGATTTACATTCAGATGCTTGGCAACTGATTCATATTTATGATGGTCACAGTGTCCCAGGGTCATGTGAAGTGACCAAAACCTGCTGCAACCACCCAGCAGACGGGGGGGGGGGGGGAGAGAAAACTGTTGTAAATTGAGGACTACCTGTACTTTATCACTTTTTTCTTTTCTTTTTTTTTGTCATCAAGTTTTTGACACCTTGCTAGGCGACTGGTGGTACTCGGATATTGCCATATCCTAAAAGTGGCACAATGGGTGAAAAGGTTGAAAAGCCCTGCTCTAGTCTAGACAGCTAAAAATTATTCTGGGGGTAAGGGGGATTATGCCACAACTTTCTATTGCGACAATCATTTCAGCTTGATAGGCCTTGCTTAGAATTTCTAGATGTGCGCAAGCAAGGTTTTATTCTAAAAAATGTTATCAACCCTAGGCTGTGCATGAAATGTTATACTAACCCTTATCTTCTGAGCAGCCATGTGAGGAGAGGACCAGTTAAAAATGAAATGTCTGCAAGAAAACAAGCAAGCTCAGAGAGCACCAAGAACTCCTGTCAACCTTCTCCTTTATTAGTATTTTCCTCTGCCAGCATGTGGGTGTTTTTTGTAGCCTTTAACCCAACTCAAGCCGCCTTTAGTAAGTTACCCTATTGGTGAGTTTAATATGTTACCCTATTGGGGAGGCTTCCGATAAAGCAGCAATCAAGTGATTGGGAGAACGTGCCCAGATGAATGCTTCTAAGTCTCAGAAAGGAAAAAGTGGCACCACTGTGTTATTTTTGAATGTGGTCCCTCAAGAGACTAGCTTCACCCTATTACCACCGAATAAGATACTAGTTTCATAGTCCATATGAAACGATGCTTTAAAAACACAAGCAGTACAGACATCCCTAAGGGAACATGACCTGTCCATATGCACCATTTTAAATTCTGTGTCACAGAGGGTTAATTTGCATTAGTTAACATCAGGAACAAATCTTAACTGCAATGTAGGAGCATTTGCACAGGAAGCAACCTCAGTGGCCAGTAACCTTTAATGTCAAGAGAACTTTTGGGGGCGGGGTTGTCTACCCCTTCCAAATTCCTAAATGAGCCCTGTTACAAACAATCCATTCATGTTTTCAAAGCACCGAATGCTTTTTATCAGATGTGAAAGAGTGGATTTCTCTTGCTTTTCCATTTACCTTTATCTTTGGCCTTCCCATAAGAAAAACAAACACACAGAGAAAAGTTAAGCCATTTACTATCAAAGACTGGAAGAAAACCTTTTTATTTCAAATAAAATGAAAACCATGTGAAGTTCTTAAAATCTCTACAGACTACCTTCCTTTGTGCTTCTGCCCAACTCAGCTTCCACTTTATCTCTTTCTATCATCCCAGACAGGGTGGACTGCAATTCCCATCATCTTTAGTAATGATTCATTGATAGGAGTTGCTGTCTCCTGTAATAAGACTCGAGTGAAATTTTCCCAAATCCCCGCCCTTCAAAATAAAATGGTTCCAAGCCTGGGTTTTAATTGAAAATTTGACCTAATGATGTGCAATAGCAAGAGGGGTGAATAATACAAGGCAGCTTTTAAACAGTATGAAAACTACCAACAGCAATTCTGAGTAGGTCATCTCTACATATGGTGGTCTAAAAGAGTTAAGACTTCTCGTGGACCCTAGCTTGGGAAAGCGGCTTTCCTGCATTTTTTCAACAGCTGCCGCCACTGATGGGATCCTGTCAAAACCATGAGATCCCCTGGGCAAGCAGGTTTCTTTCTCCTACAAGTTGTGCCCCTTGCTTTTTTCTCCCTGATCACATCTCATGCAAGTTCAGTAGCGACATTTTGTGATGTTCTAAAGCAGCTGTAGACTTCCCAGTTGCAGCTGGACTCCAAGTTCCAACAGCCTCATCCAGCATGGCCAGAAAAGGGCTGATGGGAGCTGTAGTCCATGAGTATCTGACAAACATAAATTCTTCCTTCTAGAAAAAAAAGTTCACCGAGAGAATAAAGGCATTTCTTCCCTCTCTTCTAACCTGTGGCTCATCATCTTAGCTAAATTAGGAAAGGCTCATTGGATTCAGGCACTTTAAAACCATCGGTGGTTCCAGGCTCAAGACCCCACCGAGCTAGTTTGACAGCACATCTGAGGACTCAGACACCAGCTTTCCATCCCGAGTCTCAATCTTCTTGATGACAATGGCCTTGGTCTTGCTGATGGCCGAGCTCTCCATGGGCAATATATTCATGGAATATCCACCAGTTGAGTAGGAAGAGTTGTAACCACCCCCATAACCACTGAAGCCACTGCTTAGGCCACCTGGAAAAGAAATAGAAAATAGTTAAGGAGAGAAGAGCAGTTTCCAGCATTTGACATCTTATTTTAGTTTTTATCTCCATATCTAGAAATGGGAAGAGTGTCACAATAAGCAGCAGTTACATGCACAATTTTTCCTCATTTCTTTTCCCAGATGGAGATGATCCCCCCTCTTGCTACCTTGTCCAGTTATAGTGGCACCTCCTGACACGCCAAATTCCCTAAGGCAGGGGTGTTTAACTGCCGGCCTGCCGGCCAGTTTCATCATACTGAAGCCGTGCAAAGAGCCACCCCATTGCCGGCAATGGCGAAAAAGCTCTGAGACGTCGCGCGAGGTCACATGACGTCATGAGTTTGACATGCCTGCCCTAAGGTGAGCGCTGGGAGATGAAGACCTGAGACTAAAATAGACTTCAGATTGCCCCTATTGCTCTCATCTTCGAACACTGTGACAACCTTATACAGGTAGTCCTCGACTTACAACAGTTCATTTAGTGAGCAT
Organism: Bothrops alternatus; assembly: GCA_034064705.1. Taxonomy (NCBI): domain Eukaryota; kingdom Metazoa; phylum Chordata; class Lepidosauria; order Squamata; family Viperidae; genus Bothrops; species Bothrops alternatus. The sequence continues at coordinate 6,715,040 of JARGCV010000080.1, forward strand.
TCGAAGTTACAACACTACTGAAAAAAAGTGAGTTATGACCTTTGTTCAATCATTGCAGTATCCCCCCGTGGTCACATGATCAAAATTCAGCCGCTTGGCAACCGATTCATATTTATGACGGCTCAAGTGTCCCAGGGTCAGGTGATCCACCTTTCGTGACCTTCCCACGAGCAAAGTCAATGGGGAAGCCATACTCACTTAACAACCATGTTACTAACCTAACAACTGCAGTGATTCACTTAGCTATGGCAAAAGAAAGGTCATAAAATGGGGGTAAAACTCACTTTCACAACTGTTTTGCTTAGCAAAAGAAATTTTGGACTCAATTGTGGCCGTAAGTTGAGGACTACCTGAAGTCACATAGGGACGAGGAAAGGATAAGTAGCAAGCCATTTCTTCAAGCTTAGAGGAGTGGATACAGCCTCATATTTTGTTTCGATTCTCTACACCAGCGGTTCTCAACCTATGGGTCGCGACCCCATTTGGGGTCGAACGACCGTTTCGCGGGGGTCACCGGACACCGCGGTCCGCCATTTTTTCATTTATTTTTTTTTGCCCGTCACGCGCGCACCGCGCATGCACGGTTCGGGCCGTCGCGCTGCGCATGCACGGATCAGGCCATCGCGTGTGGTGCGGGTCGGGGTCGCGGCGCGCATGGGCGGCGCAAGTGGGGTCTCTACCTGAAAAAGGTTGAGAACCACTGCTCTACACACAGAAACACACCCTTTGTATACATATTTTTCTCATGGGGCACTGTGCAACTAAACAGAATTTCTGGAAATCAATGGCTTAAAAACAGTATGGTCTCAGAATTGCAAATGGGGCAGGGGGGACAAAATTTGGCACAGGGTCCTCACTGAATGTCACCTCAGTCTTTACAAACTTGCTGCTCTCCAAATGTATTGGAATGTAACTTTTATCAGTTTCTCATCCAGTTGGGGATAATCAAAATCTAGTTCAACACATTTGAAACACACCAGGTTGACAGTAGCTGTTCCCAAAAAACCTCCAATTAACAGACATCCACAGACGTTTGTGCAAGAAATGGACAATCCCTACCTCCCAGCCTCTTTTTCTGCCAGGTTACAGCACAGCTCCCTCATTTACACCTGAACTTTTTCCCCATTTAAAAAAAAGTAACACACCAATTTTTAATTTTTGAAAAACCAACCTACTACCCATAAAAGTCTCAAAAATATGGCCCTGGCAATTGCTTACAACATTATCATGGGTACATCCTTGCAACTGCTTTATGCCAAAGCCAGTTTTCATTTTTGATCTTTGAAGGACAAACAATTTCAGAGTGCCTATTTTTTTATCACTATTGTTTCTGCAAAATAAAAGACTTTTTTTTTTAAATGCAGAAAACTAGTTTTTTCTCCACCCTGTGCCCTCCAGATCTACTGGAACAGGGCTCAGAGATGGGAAAAGCTGCTGGAGGGAACAGATGCCAAAAGTGGCGAGATGGGTGGCGAACAAAAAGTAATAAACAAATAATTTTTAAAAATAAAGAAATTATTTATTGCCCAGCCAAACATGCTTCAACTATGATGGTTTGTCCTCTGAAATGGCTGGCTTATCTTCATACTGGCATGTATTTGTTCCTCTACCAACTGATCTGCAGTTATTTCAACTGCCATTGGAAATAAGAAAACTGAAAAAAAAGGCACGGTAAAAAAACAGAACTTGGGTGGCATCACTTAAGCCATAAAAAACCCAACCCTCAACTCAGGGAAGACATCCAAATTCACATGCTGAAATATTATTACAATTTTGATTGATTACATCAGTTTGTAAAATAGAGGAAGTTAAATTATTTTATTTCCTCTTAGAAAAAAAAATCGGCATTAGACAAGCTGTTCTTTGTTAAGATCAGGGCAGGTATCAAGTTAAACAGGTTCACAAATGAAAGCAAGGAAATAAACATCACTTAACAGTGTTGAAACACTTGAGATCTAACTCGGCAATCAAATATTTTTTATAAGGTGCACGCCACCCAGAATTACAATTATGTGAATTGAGCGGCTCTCTAAATCTTCTAAATAAAGATGGGATTCTCCCTGCTCTGGTTAATTTCTGACAGTTGCATTGATATCTTGATCACCCTTCCCCTCTTCTTCAACATGCGACATTTGCTTACCTGAATAACCAGTTGTCTTGGTCTGAATGCTGAGATTCTGCATTCCAGACTCCAGTCTGTAAAAGAGAGAGAGTTGGGGAAGAGAAGTCCCCCCCGCCCCGCAAAATAAATTAAGTCAGAAAAAATATAAGTCCCACAGAACAAGTTCTGCAGCCAAGTTGAACTTGAACAGAATCTGAACAGTTTCTTGATGCACTAATGATCTCAACAGCTGTGTTAGGCTAAAGCGCAGATTGTGGGTGTGGGTGTGTGTATACACACACACACACACACACATATATATATATATATATACACACACACACACACAGTAGTGGCCAAAATTGTGGAAACCTTTTGGGAAAAGTGTAAGTAGAAATGCCACCTTTGGTTAAGTTTCCACCAATTTTTCTTCTAATGTCTTTATAACTGTAGCCTTGTTCACTTAATAATACCATTTTACATCGCCTTCTGGGCAGCCAGTCAACTGTTTGCACCATTACTTTAATTTTATTACGTTTTACAAGCTCACTAAATGAAAGAACACAAAAAAAAAACCCCAACCAACTTGATAGCGATCACATAACACACTGACAAATGTCCTCCTCTCAGCTTCAATACATGACATCAATAACTGAATCCTTCTGTGATCTGATTGGCTCGTTGCCAAAACAAAATGACACCTGATTGGCTCTCTAAACACTCATGCACATTGGCTACCGTCAGATGAAGGAAAGCTACCTGATATCAACCTAAGCCAGTTGTGCTTCTTTTTTCTGGTTATCTGGCTATAACTTTTCATAGAATACAGTACAGATAATTGAACAAACCTTGTTGCATTGCATTCTTGATTAAATTATCTTTCCATTGATATACAATTTTATGGTACTACTCCCCCCAAAAAAAGTGTTATTAGCCACCAATACTTTTCCCAAAAGGTTTCCTCAATTTTGGCTACTACTGTATATATAGTACATAGTACATATGTTGGGCCGATCCTTACCTGATCTCTTCTCCTTCCAGCAGCTTCCTGTAGGTGGCAATCTCTATATCCAGGCCCAGCTTGGTGTTCAGCAGTTCCTGGTATTCCCGCAGCTGACGTGCCATGTCTTGTTTGGCTCGCTGCATAGCACTCTCCAGTTCAGCCAGCTTGGTGCTGGCATCCTTCACGGCCAGCTCCCCACGCTCCTCTGCTTCAGTGATTGCCGCTTCCAAGCTGGCACGCTGTAGGAGTTCAAAAGGCAGCTCTAATCTCAAAAATCAGGAAAAAGGCAAGGGTGGAAAGAATACCACATTTTACAGTACTCCCACCCGGTATGAGATGGGGAATTAGATTCAGTGGACAGATTTGTCCCTGGAAAAATAGCCTAAAGGTAAGGAAAGAGAACTCTATATTGTCTCTTCCCAGATGAGGATAACCATGCCTGATCAAAGCACAGTTCATTATAATTGGATTGAATGACTCCTATACTTTCATATCCCATTTATCCTCCAGGAAAGTGAAAGCCACAAGCAAGGATCTTTATCCAGTTCCCTTCCTTTTATTCCTGCAAAGGTCTTTACACTACAGATGAAGGTGAGAAGCTGTGCAGAGTCCCAGAATAACCATATTCCATCTATCGTAGGAGGAAATAGCATGAACTTGCATGAATAAAATGGAGAGAGGAGCACAGACCATCTCCCCACTAGTCTCAGAAAGCAAGAATAGCTCAAAATTCATCTTCTCTGTTTAACATGCTGCCTTTCACCTTCCACATCAGCCACTCACATTCCCAGGCCTTCAACCATACCAGCAACCCACACCCCTAATCTTATAGATCAAATGGCAACACCCAGACATTAGCCATCCCTTTCATATGGTCACAAAAGGAAAAGTCATCTGGTCTTCTGATCAGCTGAATGGCCTTCAAGGGGTTAAACAAACGTCAGTCTCTCCCAGGCATTTACTCCCAAGTCATGAATCTGCAGCATTCCTACAGCCCAAGACTTCAGGGTTAGGAGGTGCTATAAGCCAGTAACAGCATAGAGGAGGCCGCTGGTTCTCCAACCTAGTTGGAGATGAGACTGTACTAAGGACCTTTTACATATACAACCGTGGGTACTGTCATCAGGTTTTGGCTCATCCCCACTTTCTGCCCCAGAAAAGGCTGAGCTTCTTAATACAGACATTCCCAACCTAGCACTGTCAGACATATTGAAACCATATCACCCATATCCATGTTGTTGGTGACTGTAGGAGCTGTGGCTCAATAACTCTGGATGCCGGTAGAAGGCTGGGGAAGACCAATATGTAAGTTCCTTGAGGCAAAGCAGAGAGCTAGCATGACCAACTTAAGCAGGCTTGCAGAAGACAGATTTCTGACCTGGCCTTTCAAACCATCGATTTCTGATTGTATCCGGTTTATCATTCTGTTCAGTTCATTGATTTCATTCTTGGTGCTGCGGAGGTCATCCCCATGCTTGCCTGCCACAGTCTGGAGCTCTTCATACTAAAGAGAGAAGATAAGAGGGGACAAGAGTTATGATGACAGGAAGGCCACAGGAACAGAGAACTGGAGAAAACCTAAATTTCATTCTGTCTAGATTACTTGAGGGCAGGCAGAAGACACTGGAGAACTCACTGACTGGGATCACACATATTCTAAACTCTGATTTATTTTAAGAGTGGTCTGTTGAACAAACCAGTTTTGCATACCCTATTGAACCATAATCCATGCGTTATAAGCCACAATAGTTAAGTTCACATATCAAAATCAAGCCACATTATAGCTTTACCTAAAGATATAATGTTGCTTGTTTGATTTTGATATCCATTCTCCAATCCCAGCTGAGCCAAGAGTAAATGTAAAAGATAATCTGTGAGGAAAGTGCCTAGTTGTCTATCCTCCATTTCCTTTCAATCAGCTAGTCTACCAAAGTTGCCATGAGTGTCTGAGTAACAACCTAAAGTATATATCATAAACCGAGAAATGCATCATAAACCTCACATGAACCACAACTATTACTTGGACAACCTCAGGCAAGTAATTATCTCCTAGTCTCAACCCCCTTCTCTATTTGCAATGAAAATAACATAAGGCTTCCATCATTGGGATAATAGTGCTATTAATATACTGTCCAAGTTATAATTCTGGATACCAAACTGTTTTTTTCCAACCCCAACTCAGATACTAAACCCCAACATTGGCCAGCATGCCATGAAAGGATACCATGGCCACCAGGGGAAAATGGAGGCCACAACTGAATAGGAGTCGGTAAGTGAAATGATCTGATAAATATTTTCCATTCATGCCAATTAAACACTTGCTAAAATGGAATTCCAAATTCATAGGGTTAAGGCTTATGTTCTTTTTTTTTTTTCTCCTTCTGTTCAATCACAGACTGTCTGGACAAGTGCCTGCAGTTTTCTTGGAAAGTTTTTTTTTCAGAAATGGCTTTGTGACTGGAACTTCGTCCTGGAATAGGAGAGACAGGATAGCCCTGTTCCAGTATCTCAGGGGCTGCCACAAAGAAGAGGGAGTCAAGCTATTCTCCAAAGTGCCTGAAGGCAGGACAAGAAGCAACGGGTGGAAACTAATCAAGGAGAGAAGCAACCTAGAACTAAGGAGAAACTTCCTGACGGTTAGGACAATTAATCCGCTTGCCTCCAGAAGCTGTGAATGCTCCAACACTGGGAGTTTTTAAGAAGAGACTGGACAGCCATTTGTCCGAAATGGTATAGGGTTTCCTGCCTGAGCAGGGGGTTGGACTAGATGACCTCCAAGGTCCCTTCCAACTGTTATTCTGTTATTCTCTATTAGTCTCCTAGTTTCTAGCCTGATGCCTTAACCACCACACAAACTGACTCTTTTTTTTTACAGTTTTTACTGTTAACTATCTCTAACCATCTTTCCTTCTTTTCGCTGGTTATTGTTTTTAATTGTTCTTAACACTAGCCAGAGTTATCACAGAATCAGGCACCTTTAGACATCTGACAAACCAATCCATCATTATTGCAATATTGGGATTCTCCAGACTTTCCCATAAAACAGCCAATATTTTCAATAATAAAACAGTGGGACAGAGATTCCACTGCTAGGCAAAGAAAAGGGGTGGAGACGAGCAAACGGAAAGAGACTCTGGAAGGCAAATGTGGATGCTGCTGCTGCTCCTCTTTCATCACTGCATGAAGCACTGATTCCTTCCTTCAGTGAAATGAGTTATCCCCCACTCCTAAAACTTTTGAGTGAAAGGACGGAAGCTCTTCGTTGAGAATTAATTTTTCATCAGGTACAATCAAGGAGACCTAGAGTTAGCATGGAGCTCACCTTGATCTGGTACATCCTCTCTGCCTCAGCCCGGCTCCTGTTAGCAATTTCTTCATACTGGGCTTTGACATCAGTAATGATGCCGTCCAGGTCCAGGCTGCGGTTGTTGTCGATGGACAGGATCACAGAGGTGTCGCTGATTTGAGACTGCAGGACACGCAGCTCCTGTATCAAAAGGTAACATTTATATTTATCCCAAATCAAAGAGCAGGCCACCCCTCAGGGAACCGTGAGGTGAGGATTCAAATCTTTCCTACTCATTCCTCTACTGGCAAGAAAGTTCTTATTCAACAGGTGAAGTCTCAGAACCAACGGCAGAACTACTTAAGTGATGGTTAAAGAGAGAACTTCGTACAGGCTGAGCTTCCTCGGCCCGAACTTCTGCAGACCAAGAAGAGGAACTTTGTCAAGCCTGAATCACTGGGGAAGCCTTCAGTAAAAAAAATGTATTTGTTTCCTAGCAAACCAAACCAAACCAAACCAAACTGTACTCTGCGAGGGACATCCTCATCAAAGCTTAATGTAATCTCCAATTTTTTTGCAGCCTCAAAGCTATTTCTAAGCAGAGCTGCCACAACATGACAGCACCTTTTCTGTCCGGTTTGCAGAGAAAGAAAAACCACATTTAATATCGGTCATAAAATAGGCTAAACATTCCTGTCTTTCCCCACCAGCCCCAAAAATATCCTGGCTCTATTTTCTTTGCATTACCACCCCCTCTCTCTGCAACCCTTTCCCCACACAAACATTAACTGGGGTCCCCAGCCCCCCAAAGTTCTCCCTTGCAATAAAATAGCAAACAAAGTACTACAATTTACCATGATTCTCATATTTCATACAGAAATGGAAACTAGATACAAATGTCACTATGTAGAAAGGTAGACTATAAGGCTAAGAATATAGCCTTGTTTTAGACTTTTTAAAAGGCTTTGACACAACATCAGAGCTATCTTAGTGCAGCCTCTTATTAGCTTGCCAGCCCTGTTAACAAGCCAAAGGACTGATTCCCTTCACTGAAATTAGCTGCAGTGGCCAGTCTGGGCTGTTTCGGTATGTAGAAAGGAAACACAGATGCCCTTTCGTCATCTGATCCAGACACCACACTTCTTGGCCTGTCCATATCTTCAAAAAGGATATATTTTTTTAAAAAGCCGTTCTTCACTCAATTCAATCCACTGTCTACCTCATCATAAAGCTGCCTCAGGAAGTTGATCTCGTCAGTCAGACATTCCATGCGGGATTCCAGTTCAATCTTGTTCATGTAAGCCTCATCCACATCCTGAGGGAAGAATGCACCATTATAGGTAACAACTCATAGACCAAATCCCAAAATTGTGATAATTAACGAAGAAACATGATCAGCCTGCCATTTACCTTCTTCAGGAGGACAAACTCATTCTCCTTCTCAGTTCGATGGTTGATTTCATCTTCATACCTGTAGGACAAAGGGAGTTAAGTGGTTATTATTACGTGCAATTTGGACCAAGGCTAAGCACTTTGTGCTAAGATCACTATTAGAAATATGCAAAGATAGCGATGCATCTGACCCTGTGCAAAGTGCTGCATCCCCTGACTAATCACTGCCAAAATATAGGTGCTGGGAGTTAAAAGGGGAAGGCCCTAAATTAAAAGATCATCATGGTTTTAAAAGGTTATTTTCTGATTAACTTGTTTTTGAATATTTTAGTAGAAAGACAGGATAAAGTAGATTAAGAGTATGCAAGACTATAGTCATATTTTCTCATCAAAAGTTACTTTTTAAGACCCTGTGATTCCCATTATTCAACAACTTTTCTCTTCCATTGGTCAGTATTCACTTATACATAGTATTCTGTTAAAGAGTTACATGGAAAAACATGGCAGCTTCACAGTAAGTTCAAAGTGAACTGCACTATTTGGACAGGTGGGCAAATTGTACAAGAGCAAAACACCCAAAACCCCAGAGAATTCCTAGGATAGCAGCCTTAGCATCCAAACCTGCAGTGTTTTGCTGAGGTTCCTGATATATTGTCTATTCCCTCTTAGGCTGCCTTTCAGGATCTTGTCTTGTCAAATTTTTAAAATTCTATTTACATTATTTTAATTTTAAAAATGCACATATGAAAAGCTGGCCTTCTGCATAGCAACTTGTCAACCATTAGCATTACAGTAACTGTTTTTGAAGAAATGCCTTTGGAGCCCGTAAGGAACCCTAGAATATAAAAAATATAAAATGGCTGAAAGACAGTGCTTAAGAACTGGGCCTACCAGTTCCCCTACTCAAAAAAAAAAACAACCCCAAAACCCCACAACAGACCCAGCTGTTAGAGCATCAGTATACATAATGACTCAAAGCAGCTTAGGGATACCTTCATCGATTTGCTTTCTGGCCACAATACTTGAAGTGGGTGCACATTACAGGTTCAACAGCAATTGAGACCAGAAACTCCATTGCTAAGCAATGTAGTTGTGGAGCACAGTGACATGTGACCAGTGGTGGGATTCAGCCAGTTCGCACCACTTCGGCAGAACCGATGGCTAATTTTTTGTTGCCCATTCCCAGAATCGACTTCCAGAAGCGGCATCCACACAGAGAATCCGTTGTTCACATATTTGAATCCCACCACTGCATGTGACCGCATCGCTTAACAACAACAATCCCAGTTGCCATCTTTAAACAAGGACCATGCAGGCATTAAGTGAAGACCTCACATGATTGTGATTTCCTGCTGGCTTTCCCATTGACTTTGGTTATGGAAAGCCAGGAGGGAACATTGGAAATTGAAATCATATGGCTGTGACTTGCTGCAACAGGCAGGAGGCTCTGAGAATGAGTTTTCCCCCACCTCATATAGCACCATAACTTTGAGTGGTCACTAACAAATGGTTATAATCTAAGGACCATCTGGCAGAGTCAAAATGCATTCAGCAACAGCTACTCTTTTGTCTGCTCAGGCACCCTTTAATCTACCTTTATAAAGAAGCGAGAGAGTGAAACCTGCAGATGGCAAGTTTAGCTATGTGGTTTCATGTGGAGCAGTTCTGGAACTAGGAAAGTTGGAGAAAGAATGTGGCATAGCCAGGGATAGCTGATTTGGATACAAACTCAAGATACCACAGATTCTGCCTCCTTCTTAACACTCTCAGGAATGGATGTGAAATTTCAGGATGTGAAACCAAAAATAGGTACAGGCAAGAGGTCATTTTCACCAGCCATTCTTCCCATGCTCAAACACCTACTTTCTCCAGTCCTAAGCTGTTGTTAGCTCTCTATTTCTACAAGGGATACAACCAAGAGAATACAGGTGTAACATTTTATTTTGAAAATGCCTAAGAAAGAAGAGCTGTACACGATGACTCTTTGGAAAAGATAAAGATCCCAAATTACTGCCATCAAACTCTTTCTCTTTATTTGAGTTTCCAGGCATCACATTCCTGTCCAGCTCCCAATGTCAGAAGTATTTGGAAAGCTGGAAATTCTTAAAACCATATCCCATTCCCTCCATTGTAAAATAGACTCATCCAACTATACATTCCAGCCCAGAAGTATCCCTCTGTAAAGATATGAAGGCAATAGGGAAGAATGACATACTAACAATGCAGGTTGTCCTCAATGTCCCTGCCTCCATTAAAAACAGACACTTTCAAAACAAGTTAGGTAATTCTCCCATTAGTGGGTTTGTCTAACAACAATCTTGCTTGGTACAAAACAGACACCCAGGTGTGTGATGACAGGTGTGCTACCACACAGAGGACAGGGCTGAACAATTCTACTGGCAGAGCCCTCCCATCCTCAAACACTTCAAAGAGATCTAGAGATCTTGGTTTTGGTTTACCACTTCCCTTTTCTGGAAATAATCCTCGCCCAGCATCCTGGTACAATTCCTTTGTTTAGCATGGTTTGATAAATAAATCCTTAACATTATCCTTCCAGCTTTGACCAGTGAGTTTTATATTTTTTTATATTACATCAAATAAACGTGTATATAGGGCACCTGGTTGGCACGGGTCAAAATTAAGAGACCGGGGCTATAATAACAATGCAAAATCAAAAACAAGGATAGCAAAACCCAAAACAAGACGACCCACCAGCAGCCGCTAACAATTTTGATGTGTGGCAGGAATTTTAAAAATAGTTTTGGTAAACCAAGCTACCGCAGCAGATTGAAGGATTGCTGTGGAATTTCCACAGTTCTAAGCATAAGATGGCTACTTTGTCCAGCCCCAGCATATCCAGAGCAATGGAACCAGAAGACCCCACTCACTTGTTCTTGAATTCTTCCACCAGGCCTTGCATGTTTCCCAACTCAGCATCCAGCCTTGCCCTCTCCTGACCCAAGTTTTCCAGCTGCCGACGTAAGGTGTTGATGTAGGCCTCAAACATACTGTCCATGTTGCTCCGTGTAGTCTTCTGATTCTGCAGGAGACTCCATTTGGTTTCCAGCATCTTGTTCTGCTGTTCTAGGAAGCGAACCTGAGAGGGAAGGGAGAACAGACTAGGAAGTAAATTCCTGATACTTCAGCAACACCCATGAAGCTCTGTGTCTTTTCAGATATGGGCCACCCTCATTTATCCCTTTTAGCAGAATTCAAACTGGTATTTTTCCTGGCCTAAGGTAGGCCATATTCTACTGGCCTAAGATAGACCATCACCACACAGTCAGAAAAGGTTCAGAGCAACTTGCAAAGCTGTAGTTCCTGCTACAAGCAAATTGATTCAGCAGGCCTTCTCAAATTTAGCCATTATTAAGTAGTATTCAATTACTAGAAACATCTGAGAACAAAAGATATACATACTAAGGAGTATGCCTCTGGGCTCATTGCATAATTTATTTGTGATGTTTCCTGAATGGAATCTAAAGTGGTTGAGGAAGTGTAACTAATACAAGTTACTTTCTGGACTTCGTTTATGCTGGGTTTTATAGGTAGCCTTTAGTGCAGTGGTTCTCAACCTTGGGGTCGTGACCCCATTTGGGGTCGCGAGACCATTTCGCGGGGGTCGCCGGGCACCGCCGGCCGCCATTTTGTTTTTTTTATTTTTATTTTTTAAAATTTTTTTTTAATTTTTTTAAAAAAAATTTTTTATTTTTTTTATTTTTTTTGGCACGCGCGCGCCGCGCACACTCAGGTCCACCCGTCACGCCAGAAAAATTTTTTAAAAAAAATTTAAAAAAAATTTAAAAAATTTAAAAAAAATTAAAAAAAATAAAATAAAATAAAAACAAAATGGTGGACCGCAATGGGCGGATCCACGCATGCGTGGCGCGTGCGATGGGCCGATCCGCACAGGCGCAGATCCGCCCGTCGCGGCCGCCATTTTGTTTTTATTTTTATTTTTTTAAAAAAAAAATTTAAATAAAAAATAAAAAAAACAAAATGGCGACCCGTGACGGGCAGATGTGCGCATGTGTGGCACGTGCGACGGGCCAATCCGCGCATGCACAGATCCGCCCGTCACGGCCGCCATTTTGTTTTTTTGTTTTTATTTTTTTTAAATTTTTTTTAAAAAAAATAAAAAAAAAACAAAATGGCGGCCCGCGACGGGCGGATGCACGCATGCGTGGTGCGTGCGACGGGCCGATCTGCGCATGCGCAGATCTGCCCGTCCCGGCCGCCATTTTTTTTATTTTATTTTTTTTAAAAAAAATTTAAAATTTTTTTTGCGCGCGCGCGCACACGCGCACACCCCCGGGTCGGGGTCGCGGCGCGCATGGGCGGGGCAAGTGGGGTCTCAACCTCAGAAAGGTTGAGAACCACTGCTTTAGTGTGATTGCCATTCACCCCAGGATATTTCTGAAAGTTGGCACTAAACTTTAAAGTTTAACATAAACAGAATATTAAATTCCCAATGAGAAATCATATTATTTATCTGATTTTAAGGTAAAATTAACTTAATTTTAACTATCCCAGACTCTCCTACTTTCTGGAATGTGAGCCGCTGCCTCCATTAAGAAATCAAGTATGGCCTGTAGCCCCAAATAAAAAGATCTGATTTATTTTAAACAACTTTAAATAATTGGAAAGCCAGAGCAAAAAAAGAAAAAGAGACAGCTAAAAATTGTAGCAACTCTTATTTAGTTTGGGCTAATGAAAACACAAATAATATAAAAATAGCTCAGTAATTTCACTTTAAAATCAAATGTAGCAGGAGAGTCATGAAAAACATTTTGCATCACATACTTCCCTGCTTATCCTGACAATAATAATAGTCTGTCTCAACATGAGACACTTCCATTGCGTTATTCCCATTAGCTGAGGAAGATGGAAATCAGTCCAATAGTTCTAGAGAATCCCAGGTTGGGAAAATCAGCAAAACTGGAATTTGAAAATGCTCCCTCCTATATAGCTATGAGTACTCACAGGAGGAAATTTTATCATCTCAGCTGAGAGTGTTTTGTTGTGCTGCCCTGCAAACTTGACAATTCCCAGGTTCTCTGTGGATTAAGCCTGCTCCAAGTAAAAGGACAACAAGCAGATTTCTGTTTTTCCAGAAATGCAAGGTGAAGAAGTGCACGGCTTCTTTTGGGCTTAAGGTACACTGATCTTTCTGTGGCCCAAGGCCAGGTGATGCACTTCAAAGTGTAGGAAAGGCAAGAGCAAAAGTTAAGTCTGATTTAATTTGAATTAGACCCAATCAATTTGATTACCTCTCTCAGGCCTACAATAACTTTTCCCCCCTCCGCTCATTACAAATTACAATTCAAAGGCACTCTGGGGGCCTCACCCAAAGCTTTGGGAGTGCACCTCTGGTCTGGAAACTTATTTAAGTGATTGCATACCTGGAAACCACTATTGCAGGAACAATGTTTAATTAACTTTTCAAAATACAGCCCCAGCACGTCAAAGGTCAAGAACATTTGTGTGATGAGACTGCCAACAACTCTCCTTGAGGCAGAAGGGTCTTAAAAGGGTCCTTTGTCACCCTGCCTTGACTCAACATATCTGAGCCATTATAAAGGCAGGAGAGGAAGCATTGGTGATGGAAAGCCAGCATTTAATCTGAAGCATAGTTAGCCAAGTTTTAAAACTCAGAACCTGTTTTTAATGGCAGAGCACACTTAGCAATTCAGATGATTACTGAAGAAGCAAATGCTTTAATGATGGAGTACTTGCAGTTTGACAGTCTTGTGAGGAGTTCACACTCTTAATGAAAGACTGGGGCATATATTATAAAACATAAACACAGCTTTGGATGAACCATTTTGCCTTAGGGAAGAGGAACAGTGGGATGTGAAGCAGTAAGAGAACCAGAAGAGGAACAGGCTAAGAATAAACATTGGGGGGGGGACTAGAGTTATCTTAGAAAACCTCACTTTCTGTTCATCCCGGGCGGTCAATCAAATGCCACCATCACTGTTTTCCCTTCTGCTCAATCTCATTTTTGGTTTCTCTTTTCTTTCAGATGGTCTCCCTATAACTATTGTACCAGAAAGTTTTAAGGATGGTTTCTGAAGGGAAGGGTACAAGGCTGCTTTGACAAATTCAAGATGATATACAACATTAGGAGGAACTATTTGTGTATTAAAAAGAGCACTTCTTAGAAACAATCAGCTGAAGCTCAGCTCTGTTGCTTTAGGGTGCATGGCAAGAATGCTAGGGGGTCACTCAGGAAAATCCAGAGAGAACACTTTTTTCCAAAGACTTCAGATCTCTGTTGATGCAGCATTCTGGCAAGAACTCAAGAGCAGAAGGTGTAAAAGCTCTCACCTCATCATATGCTGCCTAAGTGATAGAGGTTGTTCAGGAAACACCCAAAGCTGCAGCACTTGTCTGATTTATTATGAGCCAAAGTAATTAGGGGAATTGTCGGATTTCACACATATAGTCAAATCAGTTAATGCAGCCAGTTTCCAAGCCTGAGAAAGTTCACCAAGAGAGGTTATATATTTGGAATTCTTTGGGTATTCAAGAAATGTGTTCAAAGTAGACAACACAAGCTTCGGAAAAACCTCACCTGTGAAAGCAGCTGGTACCGGTAGTAACATGGAATGAACTCTGCAGAGAGCCACCCACCCAGCTGAGAACTTTCCCACTTGTACTCTAGACCTGAAATATAAATTTTGCACCCACGTTCCTTTCAAATTGGGACACTGATTTCCCATTGTACAATGCACACATTCAGCTCTCATCTGCCCGCTATTAATCAAAGAAAATGTATCTGGCTTATAGTTAGATCTTGATATACGGAGTGAAGAATGTTTACAAATTTAAATTGATTGTATTAAGTTGAATAGCAGTTAACTTGAATTTTTTCCTGGTTTACATGTACAAATATATATCTATTAATAAAAAATGTTATATGAAAGAAACAGTGCATTCTGACCCACCTTCCTGCAGCCACCCTTCCCAGGCATTGTTCCTCCACTCAATCTCCTCCAATGGCCTTGACTGTGGCTTAAATTACTAAGACCAGCCTGATACTGGCTGAATACTAAATAGAAACCCTGTTCAAACAATTTATCTCTGGAGTTTAAAGGGTTCTTCTCGCCAGTACCACAAGTCATAGAAAAAGGCTGATTTTTGCACACATTAGTAGTTTCAAATCCTTAACAAGGATACTATAAGTACAGCAGCACTGCAGTTTCACTTATCTACTGCTAACATACCCATATTGCAAAAATCTAAATGACCATTAGATGGCAGTAAAGAGGTACAGAAAGATAATCTTCAGTGCTGGCTAGAAACCATCTGGATTTTTGCAGGCCGGATACCATAGCCTTGAGGAGGAAGGCAATCCATAGGATTAGCTACCTCTGTGAAAGTACAGTTACCTCTGCATGTGTATACATACACATTGTTCTTTTTCACAATACATACTGTCCTCAATAACTATATGCTTTGCAAGTTTAGAAAGACAAGTGGAAACAGGAAGAAACAGATTAGCCACTGTTCTTGGTTTCATTATAGGATACTAGAAAAGTGTATCCCCCAAATAATCCAGAGAATAGCTATCCTCATAAAAAAAAATGGGTATATGAACTGGATCCACTGTCCCTTTTCAGTTCATTTCTGCAAATCAGCCTAACAAGGGGTATTTTTCAAGATGTGATTCCATAGAATCACAATTTAGCAACATTCTCCCTCTCCATTGCAACTCTGTTGCAAGTTTAATGCAATGCCATGAACTTTTGCCTCAAGCCAAGCCAAGCCAAGTGGATCATAAACTTCGTGTATCATCCCAGACATTCAGTAGGTTCTGCCAACAATATAAAAGTAGAGCAGAATGCCATATGCTCTCCTCTCTTTTAAAACAGGAAAATTAGAGACTCCTCTTTATGTTTCTCTTTAACCTTCACACCTGTAGGAGGAGCCTTGTCCACACCACTCAACAAGTTTGATTCCCTCTGCAGAAGTAGTCATATGGGTGCAAGAATTATCTCTGGCCCCCAGTCTCTAATCCCGTTGCCAGCCCCGCCCCCGCCCCCCCCACTGCAGAGAAGAATCCTTGTTCAGATGCCTTTTGTTCACAGAACATCCCCCCCAATTCCTCTGCTTTCTCCACTGAGTACATGCACCTGAGGTCTCACTCTTCCCTTCCTGCCTCAGTTTCCCCAAAGCTTAACCTACCAAGTTTCTTAAGAGCAGAGAGGCCCATTCGGGCAAAACCAGCAGAAACGTTGCTCAAGGAACAATCCCCCCCTTTAATCCCCCTTTTCAAAACCGCATCTGTATAAAGACACACCCCCCCAAAAAAACCGGGCAACTCACCTTATCAATCAAGTTGGCAAACTTGTTGTTGAGGGTCTTAATCTCTTCCTTCTCCTTGGTTCTCACTTGCTGGAGGGCGGGGTCAATTTCCAAGTTGAGCGGGGCCAGCAGGCTCTTGTTGACGCTGACCGCCGTAATGCCGCCCAGGCTCCCCGCCGAGGGTCCGCGGAAGCTGGCCCCACTGCCATACCGGCCGCCCCCGAAAACGGAGCCGGAGGAAGAGTAAGAGGTGCTGATTCGCGAGCTGGCGATTGGCCCGGAGGAGCGGCTGCTAAAACTGCGGACGGTGTTCGACGTGTTCCGGTAATTCTTCCTCATCATCGTTGCAAGGGAGCGCGGGGAAAAAAAAGATGAGCTTGGAAGAGCCGGGCAGCTGGGAAGAGAGCAGAACGCCGACGGCGGAGGAAGCTGGGCTTATATGCGGCGCTTTGGGGGTGGGGAAGGGCGGGGGCGAGGAGAGGACGGCAGCACCTGAGTGGCTTTTCCAGCAACGAGGGGGCGGAGCTCCGAGGCTCGGATACCTGCTTTGCCAAGCAGGGAAGCGGCGCTTTTTAACTGTTTCCTGTCGGGGAAAAAAAAAAAAGGGCCCTAACGCAGGGAGCGGCACGTCCGCACCTCTTCAGGGAAACCTCTCTTCTTCCCTCCCTCCCTCCCTCCGCCACCCGTTTCTTCACTCCGGCTTATCACTTTTCAAGATTTCGAGTCGTAAACGAACCCAAAGAGGGCAGCAGTTGCCCAAATTTGCTGCGAGCCGAATACAGAAGAATTACAGAGTTGGAAGGGACCTTGGAGGTCATCTAGCCCAACCCCCTGCTCAAAGCAGGATACCCTACTACACCGTGTCACACAAGTGGCTGTCCAGTCTCTTCTTGAAAGCCTCCAGTGATGGGGCACCCACAACTTCTGAAGGCAACCACCTGTTCCACTGGTTAAATGTTCTCACCTGTTAGAAAATTTCTCTTTATTTCTAGGTTGAAGCTCTCTTTGATCAGTTTCCGTCCATTGTTCCTTGTCTGGCTTTCGGGTGCTTTGGAAAACAAGATTGTCCCCCTTCTCTCCGTGACAGCTGGACCCTCCCTGCCCTCCTACGGGACGACTGAGATCCCCCCCTCCTCTCCCGGCAGAGTCAAAGGCATATTTGAGCCTTCATTCACAGCCACTTTGCTCTGGTGGGTAAACGAAGCGAGAGGGCGCCTTTATGCTTTTTCAACCTTTTAGAGCCCAAGACGAGGAACTCCCTCAAAGCAAGAACAGGCAAGGAAGCGGCTCAGCAGAAGCAGACAAGCGGGGTTCCTTAAGACTCAGGGATGAGTTTGAGGGGTCTAGGACCCGTAATCACAGAACTGGCAGGGTCTAAATTGAGAAACATCCGGACGGCCACAAGATGGTGCCAAGTACACGGGGTCCTCGACTTACAACCGTTCATTTAGTGACCGGAGTTACAAGGTCACTGAAAAAAAGTGACTTGTGACCCGTTTTTCACACTGACAACCATTGTGGCGTCCTCACGGTCACATGATTAAATTCAGCCGCTTGGCCACTGGTTCATATTTATGATGGTTGCAATATGGGGGGGGTGAAGGGTCATATATGATTCCCCTTTTTGTGACCTTCTGACAGGCAAAGTCAACAGATTCACTTAACAACCAGGTTACTAATTTAACAACTGCAGTGATTCCCTTAACGAGGCAACATTCCCTTCACAAATGTCTCACTTAGCTACATAAATTGTGGGCTTACTTGTGGTCGTATGTCAAGGACTACCTGCAGTTAAGCTTTTTGCTGCTTACTCGTAGCCAGCGGGATTTTTTTTTTTTTACAGCTTCGAACTGGTGAACCTTAATTAATAGAAGGCGGGAGAAGGGAGGGGAGAAGGGGAAGATGTGCCAGCTGGATTGAATGGCCCTGATTCAGCTCTCAGTTGCTTAAACTGGGACCTGCTGTGGTGATTACTGTAAATGATTCAGTGTAGGTAGCCACCCTTTGCTTGCTGGACTCAATTTAAAGTTTAATCTTTAAATTCCCTCCAGGATTTAGGGCTGTCTGGAGAGGGACTGTTCCTATTGACTCCAAACCAAATGCTGCCTGCTTCAGCCTCCATTCTCATGGGGCAGCAAAATAAACTACCGGTATTTCCCGTTAGCCTTGGGGCACTTTTTAAGCTGGGCTTTTAATATGCTGTGTCTGTTTTTCACTGTTGTTTGGACTGCGCCTCTTTAAATGACAGCATTTACATAACTATAAAGGTAAATGTAACTTTTGCTTTCTTAAGAGTTTAGAATGTAGATCTTGACTTTAAGGTAGCTTAGCATTTCAGATGTTCAAAGGCAGGTCAGAAATTCAAGAAGACACAATAAATCCACAATTGCTTAATTAAAGGGCAAACCAGGAATCCAAAACAGGGCAATGAAAACTCTCCATTTGGATCATTTTCTGCTATTAAAAAATAACAAAGCGCTATATGTTCATGTTCCTATCTTTTCAATTTTATAAGCCACCCAGAATCATTGAGAGTCAGCGGGAAGCCATATAAATTCTCTTAAATAGGTCTGTGCATTCAGTTGCTAAGCCTGCTGCTGGCCACATTATTGTACTTGTACTAATCATGGTTTTTTTTAAGTAGAATCATAGATTTCCTGTGTAATTCAAATACAGAACATCACCATTTGGGGTTTATACAAACTGGCAACTGAAACTATGTCAAGATAGTTTCCTTTCAGACACCCAGTTTTTGTAAATCCAAGATAATGACTGCTTTGTATTCAAACAGGTTTTAATAAAAGCCTTGTAGGGCAGGAGGTTAGCAAACTTGTGCTCTTTAACTGGACCTTTTTGAGATAGCCTATGCAAACACAACCATTATCTGGAAAAGCCACTGTTGTGCAATTCAATTGATCATCAAGAAACCCTCCAAGAGGCTGATAGAAATACAAAAGGGACATGAAGATATACTGTAACAGACATGTAACTTAATTGATGCAGGTTTTCTCATACATAAATCCTGTTGAGTTCAACTGGACTTATTCTCAATTAAGTATGCCATGGGATTGAAATGCTAAATGGATGAGTGGGTGTCTCTCTCTCATATCTTCAAGAATTCCTGAAGCTAAAATCTGCAGGCTTACTCAAAACGCAGGGGTTCTCAACCTTGGCAACTTTAAGACTTGTGGACTTCAACTCCCAGAATTCCTCAGCCAGCAAAGCTAAGGCTGAGGAATTCTGGGAGTTGAAGTCCACAAGTCTTAAAGTTGCCAAGGTTGAGAACCCCTGCTCAAAAGGAAACTGAAATTTGGTGGAATGTGCAAGAACTATTGTTCCCCGATTGAACATCTCTAGCAATGAATACACAGCACAAAACTAACCATTCTGACTAGGATGGGTGGTCCTTGATACTATTTAAATAGGTTTTAAACAGGTTTAGATGAGTAGTCATTGTAGAATTATTTAATCACCATGCCTAGTTACTGACTATATACATCAAATGCCTTAAAAGAGAAGCCAAGTCATCCTCTCTTTTTTTAGACCTCTTTTGATGGCTCTATCTGTTTTTCCACAAGTCTTGTGACTGTCTTATTATCCCCATGGTTTTCTTTGGTCTTATTTGTGCATTCCAGATGAGTAGCAAAACAGAACCCTCCCTTTAGTCGTGGCACAACTGGAATTATTGCTCTGGGGAAAATTAGTTTCTTACTTAACTGAGGACATTCTCTTAGTTGCAAAAGGCTATCTATGAGGTTCAGAGGGATAATTGAGACTGAAGGAATAATTACATTCTTAGCCTATCAGCTTACTTAGCCTCTTGAAACCTTGAGAGGCTGATGCAGCAATGCTATGGCTGAATCATACAATGGGCTAGACTAGGTTAGAGTAGAGTTGGGTCACTTGTATTTCAACATGATGGAGGAAAACTATTGTCTTAGCATGTTGCATGAACCATCATATTAAGCCATAATACGATTTATTTGGGTGTGGCAGACCATATGAAAACAGTATATTTTGTTAACCCAGGTTTGGTGTGTTGTATGAATCCACCCTGTTTGTATGGTAAGTGAAAACAAGATGTATAAAACTGCTTCAACTTAGTAGTGCTGATAAAATGCAATCTATCTTAAAACACTTGGCTAAAGAACTGAACTTACAGTCCAAGTACTGTAAGCTTGTGATCAAAGTTTTGGACTATAAAAATACTAATGCATGCTACAGTACTTAAAGTTATGTTCCAATTTGTCTCTTCTGTGCTGCACTAATTCCAAGGTACTAGACACAGACAAAGCCAACTCAAAGTCAGAAAGAGAGAATATGATGCTTACAAGTGTCTGCTGGGGGCAAAGGCATCAGGCATATCATCGCATGACACAGATAATGCAAACATCATTTCTGTTATGATGATGCCATGATGTGCATGACACCATGGTGATTTCCACTGGACGTTTAAGTGTATAAGGACAGTAGACCAGGGTGAAATGGAAGAGGAGCATTCAATGGATGGAGAGAAATGTAAATCAATCCCTCTAACTGCAAGTTGAGATCCAGAGCACCAGGAATTTTGAAACCAAAATCAGCCATTGAAATCCACAACAAATGTTTGGAAGAGTCTTCTGGATTGCAGAAGATACAATAATTAATAAACAACCAGGTCTAAGAATATTTAGCAGCAACAGTGTGTTAATTGTTTGGGAGAAAATTAGAAAACAAACTGATAATGGTGGAAAACGTTTCTTTGACATGTAACACAAGCTGCCACTCCCTAGATTTATTTCAGTTTTGATACATGCAACATCTTTTCCCTACTTGACGCATCCTCCATGTTTTGAAGTTGCAATTCATTTGACGCCTTTTTGGAAATTCTGACAACACCACTGGTAGATTGCAGATATGTGCTAACATTGGTTTACTTTAAAAATTTGAGCAATCATTAAGGGAAAACAAGATAAGCTGACCAAATCTTAAACTGACTTATGTATGCTCTGGAGTTTAGGAGTGAAGATACCAGGTCCACCACATTGGATCTAATCCTTGGGTTTATTTTTGCATCACATTTGATTTTTTGCCCTGGGAAACACTTCCATCAGCAAATAACACTTTAATTGCATGTGTGTTTAGTTTGCTAATGAATGTGAGATCATCCGACTTGACAAACAGGGCTGAATGTTATTTCTTAGAGATTCTTCCTGGGTAAGGGAAATGAAATATAGAAAAGAGGAAATAACTTTTGTTTATGTTCTCCTCCATCACCAGAATAATAAAAATCAGTAAAGTATCAGTCCTTTATATCCAACATTTTCTGAAAATAGAATGATATGCAATGGAATTTATATGAGCATTTTTGAGAGATTCTTGAACTATTGCATCAAGAATAACTTTCTACATTGTAACTAGAATTGCACAACATGGGAACCTGCAGACTAGACATTTTAGAGCAGCACACTATGTACATCCATCCTGGGTGGTTTATGAACCATAATGTATGTGCAAACCCAGCTAGAGGTACTCCACCCAGTTAGCCATGCTGTCTGAACAATGAACTGGAGAAGGTTACCTTGTGGACAAAGATAACACCTGGGGTTTTTCTAGCAGCTCCTAGAGGATACAGAATGGATTCATATATGTTCCCTCTCTGCAATAGTAGCAAACTTGGTACTTTGTTTTTTTCAATTGTTCTGTCCAAAAAATTCCAAGAGATCAGTGCAGCTGCTGGCTTGGAAACAACTGATCAAAAGCAACCAACAAAAATGAGATAAGGAACCAGGAGAAAGGATGTCTCATTCAGACACAGCATTTCAACCTGACTTACAGTATCCCACTCTGTACAGAATCTGATTAGGTTGTAGTTCACTCTTACTGTCACTTCAGCTGTTCTGCTGAACTAATCTCTATAAAGAAGGCTCAGTCCTCCAGCAATCTTGGCCTGTTCTGTTGCTCAAGGCCTTGCTTGATTTCAAAGAATGTTTCCATGCCCCTGCAAATAAAAATGGCAGTTAGTTGCAGCTCTGTGCCTAAAATCACTATTTATTTGAAGCATATTTTCCATTCCTTTCTTGCATTTCAGAAACTGTTGCATGGAGGATGGAAACTTCCTTGTCTCCAAAATAGATAAGAATGCAAAAATGAAAAGTTTGTAACTGTAACACACGTGTCAGAGTTTGGGCTTTGTTTTTTTTTTTTAAAAAAAAGATTAAATTTAGATAATTACTGTATTATCTAACTGAATGAGCATTTAAAAATAGCTGACAATTGCACTGTGTCAGCAGCAGGCAGAAGGTAAATCAAAATATGTTGTTAGAGCTGTTGATATAACAGATTTCCAACTCTGAACAGTTTAATAATCGAAAGTAAAGATTAATAAAATTTCCCTCCCCTTCTATTCTTTTGTGAATCATTTATGAGTCTGAAATATTTGCCTCTGATCAAATCTTTGCGCAGTTAACAAGTTATATTTATTTTTATGACTCTATAATGCACGTGTAACAATATCTGTATACCTAGATTACCCTAATCTGTAACTCATAAATGGCATATTAAGATAATAATGAATATAAGCAGTTTGCTACTTGTCATGTTCATCATAGATTTCATCTTAAATATTGTTTCCAAACCAGGTAGATTTTTTTCTAGCATCTGGTATGAATTGGTGAGCTGCATCTGAATATGGATATTATGGCCATTAGTGGTCCTACCTTCTGTGGTTGTATTGCACTGCTTTGCATGGCACTGCACTGCATTGTATTTATTTTCATGCTTTGGGTTGTGGAAGATCATTTCAGTCTGAAAAATAAAGTTCTTGAAGATGCTGTGCCAAATACTGCCTTGCAATTTCTCAAAAGTGTTTTTTTCTCTTTGTTTTTCTACCTTAATCCCAGATCACGTGAGAATTGGTTTCTGATTTCTTGCAGGCTTGTACTGGATATCACTGCTGGTATTGCTTTTCTTTAAACATTTTTCCAACCTTCCAAAGCAGTACATGTATCCCAGTCTCGAAAAGCCAACTGAGTCCCCTTGTGAATTTCTCCTAAAGTTCACTTAAAGCATGGGAAGAGCGATATTGCCACAGGCCACTGGAAATATGATTGCAGATTACAGCCGCTTCACAGTCGACTCATGAGAACTTTACTAGAATTCTCTTCTTTGAATGAAGTTTCTGAAGCAAATTTTCTTTCAACGCAGTAAAAAGGAACTTATGGTGCAAGAATGCAGAGTGTTTCTCCCCATCGTTTTTGGGGATCCCTTCCTAAGTTACAGATAGAGAAGTAAATAAATTAAAAATTATCTAATTTGGAAGAGAGATTTATTTCTCCCCTATGTTCTGCGCCTCCCCTCCTCTTTCTACAGGAAAGTCTCAGCCCAGAAGACAGGAATGTGATAATCCCCTCTCATGATCAGGAAAAGCCTCTACAAACAGACAGAAGGAATGTGTAACATTCAAGCCCTGTTTGCGTTCAGTGGGAAAGCACGTAAAAATAAAGCCTGATTAGGAATGCCTTGCCTGGGCGTAAACACCAAGATGCCCACTTGATTAGTTTCAATGTCTGGTTGCAGCATCTGGAAACAAGGGGGCAGCGACCGGTTAGGGCCCACAGAGTCGGCCTTCTCCAGGTCCCGTCAGCCAGACAGTGTCGCCTGGCGGGGCCTAGGGGAAGAGCCTTCTCTGTTGCGGCCCTGGCCCTCTGGAATCAACTCCCCCCGGAGATTCGTATTGCCCCCACCCTCTCCGCCTTTCCCTTTCGCAAATTATTGAAGACTCATCTTTGCCAACAGGCCTGGGGCAGCTAACACCTTGCCCCAGCCAGTGTATGTATGTTGTATGTCTGTTTTGGATGATTGGTCTTTTAATTGAGGGTTTTACTATGGTTTTATATATTAGATTTCTACATGTTAGCATCTATGTTGTGAGCCGCCCTGAGTTTTTGAAATAGGGCGGCATAGAAATCTAAGTAATAAATAAATAAATAAATAAATGATGCTATTTGGAGGGAGGGGTGTTTTGATTATTGCATGGGGGGAGACACTGAGAAGCTATATTGCACAGTATTGCCAGTATAGTTCTCATATTTTATTCCTCTTTGTGCAGGTGTCACCCAGTTTTTGACACAAAAGTGGAACTTTGTGCTTTGGGATTGGCCACTGCAGCTTGATCTTTAGACTTGGATTCAGACTTGGAATATCCCCATTCAAATAAGTGGGATGTATATTAATCATGCAGCTAATTTATCCCATTTATTCCAACAACTGTGCTGTAAATTTGAGTAAGTTTGTCTCCAAATTATTATCCCTAGTCTTAGACTGAGAAAAGCTCCACTTCCCAAACCAATTATTATTTCTTGTGATTCACATCCCAGAGAACAAGGAAATGGGAGCTTCCAAATGCTGTGCTTGTTGTGACTAGATTATAACTCTCTTTTTTATATATCTCTTTTTTCTTTTACTATTTCCTTTTTAATTTCTCTCATTTTAAACTTTCTCTTTCTCTGATTTTTTTATTCTCTTTTTACTTTCTTTCTTTGACTTTAGTTTGTATTAGTTTTGATAAAACTATAAAAAATAATATTTACAATACTCAAACAATCATAAACATAAAAACAAGCGAATGGAATAGATTTGCAAATAATATAAGAACCCATTGACCCTTTGGATTAGCTGTTTAATCCTTCTCACTTTTAGTTGAAAGTACATTCTTCTAAACTCAGTGGTGTCAAAGAAAGTGTGAGTAATTTATACTTTCTTATATCCATAACAATGGGAAACCTTCAATGTGTTTAATCTACTGTGCATCAGTTTGTTGGTGGTTGGGGAGGAAGACCAAAACCTACCAGACCTGTTAGTTCTTTGTGATTCTGCTGCCTAACTAGAGCCCAGTTTTGTATTTTTGCTTTTATTTTTTCCACTTTTTCCACACAAACTACATTTCATTGGATGTTACTGAATTTCATCGTATCAGCTTCTACCCTGTCATGTCCAGTGTTTAGCAATTAAGTTGAAAGTTAATCCTAGTAATGAAAGGAGTTTTCAATTCTTTCCTGTTCAATCTTCTAAATACAATTTCTCATGGTAAGTTACCAATACAGATAGTCCTCGACTTATGGCCAGAACTGAGCCCCAAATTTATATTTCTAAATGAGACATTTGTTTTGCCCCATTTTATTACTTTTCTTGTCACATTTGTTAAGTGAATGACTGCAATTGCTAAGTTAGTAACACAGCTGTTTAGTGAATCTGGCTTCCCCATTGAAGTTGCTTGTCAGAAGGTCACAAAAGATGATCACATGACCCCAGGACATTGCAACCATCCTAGAAATAGCACTTAAACTTATATACCGCTTCACAGTGCTTTACAGCTCTCTCTGAGCGGTTTACAGAGTCAGCCTATTGCCCCCCCAAAAAATCTGGGTCCTCATTTTACTGACCTCAGAAGGATGGAAGGCTGAGTCAACCTTGAGCAGGTCAGAATTGAACTCCTGGCAGTGAGCAGTGAGTTAGCCTGCAGTACTGCATTCTAACCACTGCGCCACATGGCTCTCATAAATACGAACCAGTTGTCAAGCATCTGAATGTAAATAACGTGACTATGAGGATGCTGCAACAGTCATAAGTGTGGAAAAACTCGTAAGTCACCTTTTTCAGCGCTGTTGTAACTTCGAGCAGTCACTAAATGACCTGTTGTAAGTCGAGGACTACCTGTACAGTAATGTAAGAACATGATCAAAATTAGGAATGTGTTGGCAGAAAGGAAGGATGGAATCCAAACATTTAAATTAGTCAATCTGTGACACATTAGATGTGTTTTGGGCCTGACATATTTTCGCAATCCCAGTATCCCCCAAGATTGTCCTTCTGAAATTCAGCATCAAAGCCCTGTATTATGGAAACCTGATTTTTCACTCTCTCAACCAAATGAAGCAATAAAATAGATGCTTAAGCTTTTTAATAAACCAACTCTATTAACTGCACCACCCAGCCAAAAAAAAAAAGATCACCTTTTCCCTAGGTAGAATCATATCCCTTACCCAGGAAAGCAAACTGCTATGCAAATAAATAAAATTTACCCTCCAAAGTGCTAGAAGTTTATGGAAGAAATTCTTACAGTAACTTCTCCTTGATTATTTTTTTCCCTCTTTTCTGACTTTTTCTCCTCTAAAATGTCCCAAACAGTAATAAAATATGAAGCTGTACTGTGTCATTTTCATATGTGAACCAGAACAGTCCATCAACCACCCTGGAGCTTTGGCACATGATATCATTACCTTGCTCAGAAAAAAAATGCTATATTAACTTCCTTTATTCTTCTACACCTTTGGGTATACTTTGGTTTATCTAGAGAATGCAATGGGAAAAGTGGGGGAAGTTTCTAGTATTTACAGCTGTAGGCGGAAAACAAAGATTTGGAACGACATGAATAAATTCTTTGTAGCCTAATTGTAGCCTAATTGAAACTACAAATTGACACTGTTTTTGACAGATGAATTTAGTGCCAATGTATAAATGTATTTTTGAGACCTGGTGATCTAAGAGTTGGAAGGAATGCAGAGAAAAATAATTGAAACGATCAAAGGATTGGAATGTCTTCTCCACCCAGCAGTGCTAAATATTCAAAACAAACCAAAAGTGATTCAGTGGTGCATGAAATGAAACATGGTAAAGTGAGAAATTGTTTTCCTTTGATCCTATTCAGACTTGGAGGGATTATCTGGCAAAAGTCATTAATAAGCAAATGCATTATGACTTCAGAATGCAAAACCCGTAATTTGCACACCTGTATCTGATGTTAGGATGCAAGAACAAAAAGAACAGATTTACATAGACATTTGTCATATTTTTTGTCATATCCAGCAATAGATACTTAAGGCAAAGTGGCAGGTGATGAAAAGTGCTTCTTGACATCGGGATGCAAAAGTTGCAACTTACCTGTATTAAATGCTAAGATGTAAGGATGGGAATTACATCATGACATCATTATGCACACATCATTTTGATGTCAGTTTGCTGAATACTTCATTTCCATGTTCCTTTAGCCTACTTCTGATGCCCATGTTGACAAGATCCTGACAAGGTCAGCCAATATATCATGACATTTTACTGAAGTGCAAGCTCTCCTACTGATACCTTGGAGTAGCTGTTGTCATCTTCACCCACTACTGCCCCTGGGTCATGCCTTCTGGAACCGAGGCATGTTATCTCCAAAGCCTCTGCCTGGAGAAACATGAATATGGCTTGTAACATAGATGATGGGTAGGTGGATTAGATAAATTTGGGAGGAAACACTAGGTTAGATAAATCTGGGAGAAGTCTATCCCTGTTAGTTTGGTCAACTATAGAGAATCTCCAGCATCAGCAGCAGTCTGATGCCAGCCAAAACCATTGTTGAAATCCAGCTGCTGGACCATTTGTTACCATGCCAAATTAATGGACTTTTGATCCAAGCCAGTGGATCACTTCAATTCTTAAATTTATAGCTGGCAATACAGAGACTGAGGTGTTTGACTTACAGATTTAACATTTGCAAAGCTGTACTGAAGATACACTGGGCCAATTCTTGATGGAAGGCAGCAAGTGTGATGAAGAACACATCCAAATAATTTTGCCAAGAAGTGGCAGCATCTGGATTCACAACCTAAACAAGATTATTCCTGAACTGACTATGACTTGATGGAGATTTCCAAAGAATGTCATAATTATAGCTCTGGTAATCAAAACAGAAAGGTCCAGAAAAGTTCTTCTACGTCAATTTCAAGAAAAATACATATCTATGGCCACAAAGTCACCAGGAGTCAAGCCCAACTTGAAGGAAACTTTATTTTATTTCTTGAGGTATTTTCCAAGCCCTTTTTTGGGGGGGGGATGACAGCTCACCTATTGTGAATGTATTTATTTGCTAGTGTAAGGGTGTAGTAGTGGTGGAGCTTAACCTCATTGGAGAAGAGAGAAAGCAACACACTGCAGTCATTTTGCACTCTTAAAAAAAAGCAGGATAAAAATCAAATAAATAAAAAGATTAAAAGAAGGAAACCCCCTTGAATTCATTGAAGAAATGGATATAGCATGGCAACCTTAAAAAGTTTTTAAAACCCAAGGAATGCAACAGTGAATCATATACCTGCAATAAAGAGGCATGTCCCTAGATAGATGTTATCTTAAATTGTCCCGAGGCAGGTCCATA
This sequence comes from Bothrops alternatus, assembly GCA_034064705.1. Classification (NCBI taxonomy): domain Eukaryota; kingdom Metazoa; phylum Chordata; class Lepidosauria; order Squamata; family Viperidae; genus Bothrops; species Bothrops alternatus. Next base: position 6,743,304 of record JARGCV010000080.1, read on the forward strand.
CAAGAACTGTTCTGGTAGTTAAAACACAAAACTGGAATAGATTTTATCTACATTCCAGCCTCCACCAAACATCCCAAAGACAAGTGGGGTCAACCTACTTCCTGTCTGATTCTGCAAGTGAGCAGGGTGAAGCAGTGGAATTCCTGCAGAGACTGAAGGAAGGATGCAGCTATGTTCACCCCAGGGATTTGTCTAGGTCCTAGGACCGTGGTGGCAAACCTATGGCACACGTGCCACAGGTGGCACACAGAGACCTCTCTATGGGCACACACACTGTCGCCCCAGTCCTCGGCCTTCAGCTGGGCTTTATAAAACCTTTTCGCTTGGGAAGGTGGGTAGGGCCCTAGTGGCGGAAGCGACTGAAGTCGGGCGGGTCCCCGGTGCAGCGCGCTCCTCGGCTAGGTGGATTTTTTTCCCCTTCCCTATCCCCGCTCCTCCTCCTCCTCCCCCGCCCGGCTTCCGTACCCCTCCTCACTGTTGCCATCGCTATGATCCTGCTGGAGGTCAACAACCGCATCATTGAGGAGACGCTCGTGCTCAAGTTCGAGGGCGCGGCCGCTGGAAACAAACCTGAGGCAGTAGAAGTAACATTTGCAGATTTTGATGGAGTCCTTTACCATATTTCCAATCCAAATGGTGATAAAACAAAGGTTATGGTCAGTATTTCGCTGAAATTCTACAAAGAGCTCCAGGAACATGGCGCTGATGAGTTATTAAAGAGAGTATATGGAAACTACTTGGTAACTCCAGAATCTGGTTACAATGTCTCTTTGTTGTATGATTTGGAAAGCCTTCCGGCTGCCAAAGACTCCATTGTCCACCAAGCAGGCATGCTGAAACGCAACTGCTTTGCCTCGGTGTTTGAGAAATATTTCAAGTTCCAAGAGGAAGGCAAAGATGGAGAGAAAAGAGCAGTCATCCATTACCAAGATGATGAGACCATGTATGTGGAATCAAAGAAAGATCGTGTCACGGTAGTTTTCAGCACGGTATTTAAGGATGACGATGACATTGTGATTGGAAAGGTTTTATGCAGGAATTTAAGGAGGGCCGTCGTGCCAGTCACACAGCCCCTCAAGTGCTTTTTAATCACAGGGAGCCCCCCTTGGAACTGAAAGATACAGATGCAGCAGTTGGAGATAACATTGGATATATCACATTTGTGTTATTTCCCCGCCATACCAATGCTGCCGCAAGGGACAACACCATAAATCTGATCCACACATTCCGGGACTACCTGCACTATCACATCAAATGCTCCAAGGCTTACATTCACACGCGCATGAGGGCAAAAACATCAGATTTCCTCAAAGTACTGAATCGTGCCCGGCCAGATGCAGAAAAAAAGGAAATGAAAACAATCACGGGGAAGACATTTGCGTCCCGTTAAAGCCTGAGGCAAGGTGGAATTGGACAACTGCGGTGGAAGGCTGGAGCACTTGCTACCTGATAATCGTAGCTTTTTAATATTGCACCTCTCTGGGCTCTTAAGGAAGTAAATCCAATCGAGTTATGTTTTCTACACAAGTTTGGAAAGTGATCAGTGGCATCGAGCTGTGCTTGCAAGGACTTAATTAAAAAAAATGAAAACATCCTTTGATTCCATTTTGATCCATTTTTTCTTTCTTTTCTTTCCCCCTTCCTGCTCCCCTTTTTCAAGCTGTTTTGCTTTGCAATATGTTTACCGGTTATGAGTTGCAGTATTTCTTATGGTAATAATGCAATATTAATTTGTTTTTCTTCCAAGTATTTTGAGTTCACAATTCCTGTATCTGAAGAAATATTGTTGGGTTCATTAATAAAGGAGATCTTTCTATCTTAAAAAAAAAAACCTTTTCGCTTTAGTAAGGTGATCAAACGTCCTCCTTTAGGGAAGACAGTCCTCCTTTTGTAAGTTCTGTCCTCCCTCTGTCCTCCTTTTTGATATTCGAAGACTAATCTGCAGGGCTTTTTTTTTCTCATAGAATGTTCAGAACAACCTTCCGGCACCTTTTTTTGATGGTTTTAAAATTTTTCAACTTTTGCATGAGCTGTGCTATTCCCACTATTGGCTTTCAAAAGCCAATAGGAATTGCTGCTGAACATGCCAAAACACCCGGCTGGCAAACTTTACACATGCAAGTTGTCTGCGGCGAAGGCAAATTGGCAGGAACTTTGCACCCCTCCTTGCTACCCAACTACACCATCTCCTAGTTAGTCCCAAAGATACCTGGAGGAGACTGGAATGGTGATGCCACGGTAAGTTTCACTTGATTTTCAGCCTTGCTAGGGCAATAATGGCTGTGGGCGCAAGAGGCAGGGGCGGCGGTGCTGCTGCGGGCGGGGGTGTGAGGGGCGGTGGTGACCCGCTCTACACAGGGCTGTGCAGGGTGGGTGGTGGTGCTGGCGGGGCGGCTGCAGGTGGGGTGTGTTGGCGGCGGGCTGCCCCCTGGGGCCAGAGCCAGCATGGCTGGTGCTTTGGGAGCTGCGGGGCCTGCTTTACATGGCAGGGCAGTGGTGCTGGTGGGGCGGCTGCGGGCGGGGGCGTGGCAGGCAGTTGACCTTCCATGGGCCGGGCCAGCTGGTGGTCTACCCAGTGCTGGACTTGCATTGCCGCCACCTTGCCCTGCGCGCCTACGTGGCCATCCTGGAGCGCCTGGCCCGCAACACCTGCCTCTGCCGCCCACCCCGCGCAGTACACATTTAAATAATAATTAATAGGCATGTAAGCATAATTACAATATAAAATTTTATTGTTACAAATGTTTTTATTATGCATTTATCATATTATAGTGTATTCTGTATTATTGTTGCAATGAATAAAATGTTTCTTTTATTTATGATTTTTTTCTTCAATTTATTTGTGTCCTCCTTTTCATTGTAAAAAAGTTGGTCACCTTAGCTTTAGGCCTCCACCACTGTGTGGGAAAAAAAAACAGGTTCAATCAATCAATCAATTTCAACTTCTGGGGGGGGGGAAGATCTCACAAAGTTGAAATTGATTGATTGAACTTTTTAGTCCCACCCAGTGTGCCGTTACCACCGCAGCCACGCCCACCCAATTGGCCACACCCACTCAATGAACCACATCCAACCAATGGGCCACACCCACTCGGCACCCGATGATGCATAAGTGGGTTTGGGGTTGCAGTTTGGGCACTTGGTCTCTAAAAGGTTCGCCATCACTGTCCTAGGATATGGGTGTAGAAAAATGGGTCCAATTCACCTTTCAGACACAAGTGTACTATCAAACATCACTCTGGGGTTCTACTATGATGAGCCTGCTTCCTACAAAGATTCACTCTGCTGTGGTGGAATAAGCTGTCAGCGTTCCTTAATTTGGAGTCTTCCAGATGTGCTAAATAGCGTCTTCCAAAATTCTTAACAGGCATGGCCACTGTTCGTATGGTCTGAGAATTGTGGGAGGTACAGATTCAGTTGGTGAATGCAGATTAGGGGAAAATGATCTACATGATGCAAAGAGTAGGTATCATATAATAATAATAATCATCATCATCATCCACATCTGCCTATCCCAGGTCCTTGGTAAGGACTTGATAGGTAGACAAAATGCCAAATCCAGTCTGAACATCTGGCTGACTGTGCAATGATCCATAATAATAATAATAATAATAATAATAATAATAATAATAATAATAATAATAATAATAATAAAAGTTGGAAGGGAGTAGGAATTTTAAAATGGCTTTGTGGGCAGCATCTGTGGAAGAATAATGAATTGATGCTTCTTGCCAGAACTTAAACAGAATTAGCACATTTTCAAAGAAAATTCAACCTCAGCAAATTTCTATTTACCCCATCCTTGTGTTTAAAAGTGTGGCTACTTTAGAAAGGTCTACCTTCAGTTTACATTGGGCTGAACTTCCAATGTATTAAATGTTTACTCAATATAATAAATGCTCACCCAAGATAAGATTAAGGATAAAGAAAGGAAGAGCAGGAACAGCCTTGGTCACTCATCATAAAGAACTACCTGAATAGTCTAATGACATAATAGGCACACGTGATTAAATAATTAAATCTTTCCTGCTAAGATGAGCTCATTGTTGTTCTGCTTAAAATAATTACTTTTAAATGTGCATTTGCAAATGTTCACATATGAAGTCTGTATTTTGCCTATACACATAGATACCATCAAATTAATACACACTTGTACATTAATATAAAGAAATGTAAAAGCATGTCTTTTATATTGTGGATTGTGGAATTGGCTACGAACTACTAAAGCAGAAGAACAAAATTTCCATTGTATGATACTGAACATATTTTCAAGGAAATAATCAGAAATTGTATAATAGTCCGGAATCTTTTTTTTTCTTTTTCTTTTTTAGATTTTTATCCTACTTTTATTTTTATATACAGGTAGTCCTTGACTTACGGCCACAACTGAGCCCAAGTTTTCTGTTGTTAAGTGAGACATTGTTCTGAATTTTGCCCCATTTCACAACCTTTCTTGCCCCGGTTCTTAAGTGAATGACCACAGTTGTTAACTTAGTGGCACAGTTGGTAAGTGAATCTGGCTTCCCCATTGACTTTGCTTGTCAGAAGGTCACAAAAGATGATCACATGACCCCAGGACGCTGCAACCATCAAAGAGATCAACCAATTGCTAAGTGTCTGAATTTTGATCACATGATCTCAGGAATGCTACAATGGTCGTAAGTGTGAAAAACGATCGTAAGTCACTATTTTCAATGCCGTTGTAACTTTGAACTGTCACTAAATGAACTGTTATAAGTTGAGGACTACCTATACAACTCAAGGCAGCTAACATAACCAATGTTCCTTCCTCCTGTTTTACCCACAACAATCCTATGGGGTGAGTTGGACTGAGAGAGAGTGAGTGGCCCAAAGTCACCCAACCAGTTTTTCATGCCTAAGGTGGGACTAGAACTGACCGTCTCTTGGATTCTAGGCTAGCACCTTAACCGCTATGCCAATCAATCTTATTGATAGGGAACTGGAGGACGGATGAAATAAAACAGTTGTAAAGGATGTATGTGGAAAAAAATGGCTAACGAGCAAGAAACAGAAGAAACCAAACTGGGTGTCAAAATGAGTAGTGGAAATTGCTAAGAAAAGAAGACAAAACAAGAAAAAACAGATTTTAGGAAGGAATTTAACAAAAAAAATCAGAAAAAATTACAATAACAGCTTTAAAATATCAAAAATGGAATCAGACATACAAAAATTGTTTCTTCTAAAATATTCCTGAAATCAGAATGAAGCTCCAATCTCAAACTGGTATGCTAAAAGACAGATAGCAACAAAGATGAAACAAAGAGAGAAGAAATATACTGAAATTCTGTGCAATAGTGATGTCAACATCCAGGATACCGGTAGATTAGAAAATATTCTTTACAAAAGTGCTAAAAGATGAGGTTAGATCAGCACTTAGTCATTACCTCTATCCTTGTAAATAAAAAAATTGCCTTTTTGGAAAAGCTAGATGTTTTTGATGAAATATTTGCAAAAGGAGGCAAAGAAAAATCAGTATTAATTTCTAATTGAACTATGCTTGCAAATGTGGAAAACGTCACATTAGCTATCAGATTGGAAGAGTCTGATCTATGTGCCAGTACCAAAGAAAGGAGACTTAACAAAACATGCAAACGGGTTGCTTCGCCCAGAGAAATGTGGTTAGCATGTGTCTCTTTATTCGGCTATTGTGAAGGACCCGCCATTTGATTGGGGTGCAATGAGGTGCCTCAAATCAGAATTGAAGTTGCCTGCGGAAGGCAAGACTTCAAGTGGTGACCCCGACGTGATTCAATTCAAAGTCACGTCCTTCTGGCAGCCTACCACTTACTACGTCTGGAATAGACCATGTGCACGCTTTTGGTAAGTGTGGGACGGGAGCTATGCAGAAATTGGGCTGTGTACCTGAAAGAATTGCTTAGCTTAGTCAGGAGAGCAAATTATATTCAGAAACTTAATAATTAGACTGTTTTCCCTGTTACTCAGAAAGATCTATATCTTTTATTGGCTTTTTTGAAAAATTTTTATCCCTCCTAACTGGAGGAGGGGCAATTAGACCTCGCCACATGGCAATAGGTCCCTGGCTCCAAACATTGCCTAGAGCTTCGCCAGGTTTCTTAGCCCATGGGAGGCTGTAACGCCCATGCTGGCATTACACTATGCAAAAACAGAGCAAGCTAAATTGGCTAATCCTCAGGCTTTAAAAACAAGTCTTGAAAAAAAAAAGTAACAATCTGACTCTAAATTTGTCCAACTGGAGGAACAACCCTCGTGGTGTTTTCCTCAGCAAAGATCTACCCCCCCCGTGAGTATGTGGGTGGAATTCTCCAAGGATCAAAGGGGAGGGCTTGGTGTAATTGTCAGGACCTTAATTATGCAACTAACAAAGTTCACAAATTGCCTTCACTAAGGAGTTAAAAAGTATTATTAATGTTTGTTTGGCATTTGTCCCTCATACACCTTAAAGGGACCATTAAAAATTGCTGATTGGATTAAAATTGGCTTATGTGATGAGCTTTATGCTCCCCAAATTCTCCTTATGTGGAAGAATTGTTTTGCATGTCTATTTATCTGCCTTCTCCTTTTTCTTCTCCTGTAGCTATTGGCTTGGAACATAGTCATTGTTATCAGGATTCTGTTTCTGTTTCTCCTAATAATTGGAAAATGAGAAAATATTTCCTGGTAATCCATTGATTCAATATGCCTTGTTCGCTTGTTAACTCTTCTTAACTTGTGACAGACTCCCCTGGTTGGAGCCTGCAGCCATTTCCTCCCCCGCAGGGCCATTTTCTCCCCCCCTTCTTTTGTCCTTTTGCAGGTTTATCTGAAGGCAATGAAGACCATAACTAGGCAGGTTTTAAAACCAGAAAAACCAGCTACTATTCGCTCCCGGTTTCCAAGGAAATGGATGGCTGTAAACGGAGACTCAATTTACATTTGAATCTGTGTTACCTCATCTTTGAATCTGTTCCCCCCTCCTCTCTCACACACACCCTCCCTGGTTGTTTTGTTTAATAAACCATGCCCCCCCTCTCTCTTATTTCTCTGCCAATTTTGCTTTTTCTTACTTCTCTTTGCCTATTTTGAATTTTATATTTTCTAGTTTTGTTAATGATTTAATTTTTGTGACAATCTTTGCTGTTCTGTATTTTATGTCTCACCATGCTATGTTGCTAATGTATCCAATTGTTGGATCTGATACATGCCAGCACAGAAGCAAACGTGTGTGCCTATGAATGAAATCTCTCTCTTTAACTTTGAATCCTTCCTTGCTGTGTGTTATGTATTAATCACACAGCTTCATCAGTTAGTAACAAGACCTTTCTAGGTATTTGGCAATCTTGTAACAACCATCCCTTGCAGCTAGATTATAAAGCTAGATAATGAAGCAATGACAACAAGAAAGCATGTGCTGATTATGTTCCCTTGTTTGATTTTGTTGAAATCTTTGAAGACAATGCTCTCACATCTAACAAAGATTGGATCTTATGTGGAAAAAATGCACATTGGTCAATACCCCAGAATTGGTCTGGTACATATACATTTCTGACAACACACACAACATTTCTGCCACAGTTGCTCACATGGAAAGTATGGTACAAAACAATCCCTTATCACAAGAAACTGATGCCTTGTTTGATTGACAGTTATTTTCCTGGCTACCTAATGCTGGGTGGCTCAAGAAATTGGTTTTTAGTATTATAATGTTTCCAGTATTCTGTGTAACAATCTGTTGCTGTATGCAATGTATTCCCCCCCCCATTGAACCTGTGTAAGCCTCCCTCTTCTAACCATCTTCTGGATAAGAGCCAAGAACCAACTACAACCTCTGATGACTGGACAGAGATGTTTCTATGATGGCAGCCTCTGAGGACTGGACAGAGATGCCTATGCCCTAGGATCGTGTACAGAACTGGATGTGTACAGAGCTGGACAGCGCATAGGTGGAACAAAGGACAGTTGCAAAAAAAATAAAAAAATAAAAATAAAAACAGTGGATATGTTGTAATGCCATAGGCTTGGAACAAAGGAACAGGCCATGTGGCTTTACCATGCTGTTTTGGAGCAACAGGAAATGGAGGCGGGGCCAAGAGGTGGAGGATGCATCAGGCCTGGAACAAAGGACAAAGGCCATGTGGCCTTGGGACAGGAAATAAGGGGGGCTAATAGGTGGATGGACGTTGTACCAAGATTTGAATCCATTGGCCACAGGGTGGTTTTGCCAGTGTAGCCTTGTCATTGGCTGCTAGTATAACATTGTCATTGGCTGTTTGTAACCATGTGATGCATTGTGTAACCGCCCACTGTAACAGGTAATAAAAGGGGAGGCAGCCTTTTGTCAGTTGTTGCTTCGCCCAGAGGGGAAAAAAAACATGCAAACGATCACATAACATCCCTAAGGATATTTGCCAACAAAATAATTTTAGGATCATCCATTGCAGATTAGAGCCCTCCATGGAAAAGGGGACACCATATGGCCAAGATGGCTTTTAAAAAGGCTGAGGAATATGAGATATTATTGTTGATACATGCTGAATAATTGAGAAAGCCAAATAACACACATAAAAGTCGGTATGGGCTTCATTGGTTAAAGGAAAGCCTTTAATGTGTTAGACATGTCATGCTGTGGGGTGTCTGTAGTAAGATGAGAATCTCAGAACATCATATTATTTTCATGCAAACCCCACAGCATATAAAGACAGGAAGCCACAGGAGAGATGAAACAGCCTGGCTCCAAGTTGACAAAGGAGCGAGACATAGTTGTGTACTCTCTCCTTGTTCATTCAATTTATATGCCTAATATATTTTGAAGGAAGCTAGATTGGAAGAAGATAAGTGTAATTTTAAAATAGGTGGAAGAAGCAACCACCTTTGTTATGCTGATGACACTAATCTGGTAGATGAAAATACAAATGAGATGCAAGCTTTAGTTATGAAGTAGGAAGCACAGTGAAAAAAATGGAACTAAAATTAAATATAGAGTAGAACAAATTAATGACAACAAGTACAGCAACACCTTTGGAAATGACAATAAAAATACAGAAGTGGTATACAGATCAATTATCAACAATAAACAATCAATATCAAGAAATATGCCACAGGATATGAAACTTTTACCTCAGGATCTCCGGTTAGGGACTATAAAAGTTTGCACTAGTAATGGGATGAAGTCAATTCAGAAGCGCAAATGAACAATATGCAATAAACTAGATACAGCAGATAGACCATATATAAGAGAAACACCAAACAAACAAAAGGTACTCGGAGTATACTTGAAGAGGGAAGGGAGGAGGGAAGAACGTTTACTAAAACAGATGTTTACAAAGATTAATACCTAATGTTGTATGCTATGTTCTAGGATGATTGTTTAGCAATAGGATCTTTGGTTTAATGTTGACCACATTAATATGGAACCAGATAAGAGAAACACCAATCAAACAAAGTGTAACAGGAGTATAGTTGAGGCTAGACGCGAGGGGTGGGAAAAGGGCTTACTAATTCAGACGTTTTCAGTGACTAATACCTAGTATTGTATATCAGGTGCCATGATGATTGCTGCACAATATGTTTTTTTTATGTTCAATGTTGATTGTTTTAATAAAAGAATTTTATATTTAAAAAAAAAAGAAAGAAATATGCCACAGACTATCCTCCCACAGCTTGGGAGGATAAGCAATGAAGATCTTGAAAAAAGTGTTAGGATCAGTGGTGGGATTCAAATATGCGTGTGCATGCCATTTCCGGAAGTCCATTATAGGCCTGGGCAACAAAAAATTAGCTCCTGGTGCTGCCGAACTGGTGCGAACTGGCTGAATCCCACCACTAATTAGGATACTCTAGAGCAGGGGTCTTCAAACTTGGCCCTTTTATGTCTTGTGAACTTCAACTCCCAGAACATTGTAGTAAAAATGCAATTTGCTGTTTGAAGTATCTTTGCTACTTCTGGCTTGGTCTGACTGCGGCTTAAAACAAAAGTGTATAACCATTGGGATGGGTATTGTTTAAGTGTTCTCTTTTGCTGCAGAGCAGGCCTGACTGCGTGGTCTTGTGATATACTTAATTAAGCAGTAGCATCTGGGTGAATTCCAGGTAGGGCCTCCCAGAGGAAAACCATTCTGAAGCAATCCTGGGTTAGATGGAGCAATTCTGTAACTTGGCAAGTTCCTATTATCCTAAGAAAATATACTATTTTAGGCACCAAAACTTACACAGTCACTATTATCACATGTTCCTATCATCTGCAAATGATAACACAGAGAGGAGTGCAGAAAGATTGTCTATTTGATTTCCATGCCAAACTCAACTAAGGGCCAGTTTCAATTTTATGCACGAGCCCAACATTTCTGATGCTAAGCGAAACATTTGTTGAGTGAATATTGCCCCATTTTACGACCTTTCTTGCCACAGTTGTTAAGTGAATCACTGCAGTGGTTAAGTTAGTAATAAGGTTGTTGAGAGAATCTGACTTCCCCACTGACTTTGCTTAAAAGGTCACAAAAGAGGATCACATGATCCCTGGGATACTGCAACCATCATAAATAGAAGTCAGTTGATCACGTGACCCTGGAGATGTTGCAATGGTCATTAACTGTGAAAAATGGTTATAACTCAATAACTCATTTTTTCCCCAGTGCTGTTGTAACTTTGAGTGGTCAGTAAACGAACAGTTGTAAGTCGAGGACTACCGTGAATAATATGGATTCAGAGGCAGATCATTTTTCAGTTGGAAAGTAAGGAAACAGGATCCAGCCATTCCACTCTCTTCCGAGATTCAGGTATCCAATCTTAGCTTTTTCCTTCAGCACCAGTGATTGACAACTTTTAATGTGAGGATTCAATGCCACATGAAAAGGCCATACTTTACTATCCTGCTTTTCTCCTAGATATTGCTTTCCCAGAATACCTTTTTAGGTAAAGTGGCTCAGTCTGTGATTAAGCAGAGAGTCACTCCCACTAGGCTGCTCAGATGAATAAGGTCTTAAATCTCGACCTCCTCAGCCTTAAATAGTCATCACAGCAAGTGTTCTTCAGTGATGTCCTCATATAATGTTGTCCTTCCCAGCCCAAAGGTGGGACAATGCAACATTATCTTCACCTATTCTGCTTTTCCTCTTCTGCTGATACACATTCTGGTTGCGGGTGGGGACTAGCACACTTCATTGTGATGCAGTTAATGATGCAGTCAGGGGTTGGGATCCGCCCAGCTCCTATTGGTCACATAGGCAGGTTGCTTCCTTTCCTCTTAGGGCGTTACTCTCCATGGACATTTTGGTGGGAAAGGCCAGGCCCTTGGTTTCCACAAAGGCACTTGCATACTAAGGGAGATACAAACAAACAAACAAACAAAATAATGCCTGGTCAAGATTTTCTGGCATTTGTCAGCTCTTTCATAATCTCCTTAGCATCGTTTGAAAAACTATTAGAACTTTTTTTAAAAGAGAGAGAGAGAGAGAGAGAGAGAGAGAGAGAGAGGAAGGAAGAAAGAAAGGAAGGAAGGAAGAAAGAAAGAAAGAAAGAAAGAAAGAAAGAAAGAAAGAAAGAAAGAAAGAAAGAAAGAAAGAAAGAAAGAAAGAAAGAAAGAAAGAAAGAAAGAAAGAAAGAAAGAAAGAAAGAAAGAAAGAAAGAAAACATTTGTGCTGCAAAGGTTAATTAACACTGGTAAACAGCTGGATTCTGCCAGTTGTACTTTAGTGATTCTGTTTTGAAAGAAGGGGGTAGTAGGGTCTTTCTAGGGATGTCTTCCTAAGTAAAGGAGAGCCAACAAACGCTCTCCTGGAAATCCTCCCCACTCCATGCACATACCAGGCTGCAATATATTCCCGTATTGTAGTCCAAGAGAAAACGCATTAGCAAGAGAAACCCTCTGCAGGATTTGTAGGGAAATATAGAAACTCCAGAATATTTCTCTGCTCTGCATTTGTCCTGCAAGGGAAATTTGAGATAGAGAAGGTGATGCATCCCTTCTAAAGCACAGGTCACATTCTTAGAAAAGTGGTATTTTGTCTAGAATAGATCAAGCTAGAGAAGACTGGATATAGTCCCAGTGAGCTTCTGCAGAAAGACAGATGCATCCTGGGTGGTAAAATGGGATATGCCTTTTAAGTTTGCATAACCTTGTTTGTTCTGCACTTCAGATTCCTTTGGGCCTTAATCGTTCTCAGGAAGCTGGAGAGCTTTGAAAGGCAAAGAATATTGAAATCTGTCTGTTTTCAAATCTTTAACCTCTACCCATGACAGGTTTCCAAGGGCTGAGTGAAAAAAATCTCCCCTTTAACCTCTACATTCCTAGATTGTGAAGCAAGAGGATTCTTCTAGCTGATTCTTTCACACCCCAAGTCAGAACAGCAAAACTTTAGAACCAACTCTCCTATTTCCAATCCACCATGTGCGATTTGTCATTCCTCTTTCAAAACTAATCACTCTATTTGCCTCCTAAACACAAAGCATGGATTAGCAGGAAAGCTCTCAAATCCCATCTTTTACCTGGAAAGTAACAATCCAAAACTAAGTCCTGTCATGGTTAAAGAGTTTATCAAAATGTATATATAAAGTTGCTACTGCAGTTAAGTCTTTCCTATGTTCAACTTCACAATTCAAATCCCTTTGAGTAAACAGTACTATATTTTGCCAAGACTGTGTCACAATCAAATCATACAAAATAAAAATTCTAAATGCTAAATTCATCTGCAGGCTTAGGCAAGCATCCCGATTGATAGATAATATTTCAGTTTCTGAGCACTAAAAAGCCATAGAGCAAGGCTTTTCAACCAGTGGTATGGGTACCACCTGTGGTACATTGGCACCTGGCAGGTGGTACGTGACCATCCTAGAAAAGTGGTAGCGGGGAAGGGGAATGAGCTGAACCGGTGGCAGCACCGCACAAGCCTGAGCGAGAGATGGCTGGAGCTACAGGGCTGTCAGGGCTCAGCGGAAGCGCCAGGATCAGCGCTTCGGGGCTGTCAGGGTTCAGTGGAAGTGCCAGGATCAGCACCAGGCTTCAGCTGGAGCTCGGCACTGATCCTGGCACTTCTGCTGAGCCCAGAAGAAGCGCCGATCAGCTGGAATGTTGCAGCATCTCCAGGGCCTTGTGATTTACATTCAGATGCTTGGCAACTGATTCATATTTATGACGGTCACAGTGTCCCAGGGTCATGTGAATTGACCAAAACCAGCTGCAACCACCCAGCAGATGGGGGGGAATAAAAACCAAACACCCCCACCCCACCCCCACTGCCAATACTCAACAGAAATGCTCACAACAATGAAAACCTTGGACAGGAGGAAGAGCGCTGCCGGCTGGGCAGGCAGGTGTCTTGCTCGGCTGTGGCTTGGGGGGCACTTTTTTCAGTGTCATTGTAACTTCGAACAGTTACTAAGTGAACTGTTGTAAATCGAGAACTACCTGTACTTCATCACTTTTTTCCTTTTTGGGGGGGGGTCATCAAGTTTTTGACACGTTGCTAGGAGACTGGTGGTACTCGGATATTGCCGTATCCTAAAAGTAGTACAATGGGTGAAAAGGTTGAAAAGCCCTGCCATAGAGCATATAATGTGTGCAAAATTATACACAAAACCTACCAATACTACCAGATAAAGAGCCCAGTTTTAACCAATAAAAATAAGCATTGGTTCTAATGGGCTCCACAGTATATGGTTAAAAAAATCATAAAAATCATGTGTCCTGTCAAGACTGAACTCCTGGATGTGGGTAGAGTTGGCCTGCAATACTGCACTTTAATTACTGTGCCAACAGAGCTCCTCCGCCTTTTTTAAAAAACATGATTATTCTGTTCAAATGTCAAAATTATGCATAAAATCAAATTAACAGCTGATGGCATAGCTGCTCAGATATGGGAGCTACTTCTACAAAGAATAATACAAATCAACAGTTGTATGGAAATCATGCATCCTCCTGGATGAGGTCAATTGTGCAAATATTTATTACCATTATGAATGAACCTTTATTATCAAAGTATAACATGTATACAGTGAGATTGGCTGAGCCTCCCTCCATGCCCCCCCATAACTCACAGTGACTACAACCCCACCAACATATTACACCCTGTAACTTATTACATTTTGGAATGGAATGGAATGGAATGGAATGGAATGGAATAGAATAGAATAGAATAGAATAGAATAGAATAGAATAGAATAGAATAGAATAGAATAGAATAGAATAGAATAGAATAGAATAGAATAGAATAGAATAGGTCATCTAGTCCAACCCCCTGCTCAGGCAGGAAACCCTATACTATTTCGGACAAATGGCTGTCCAGTCTCTTCTTAAAAACTTCCAGTGTTGGAGCATTCACAACTTCTGGAGGCAAGCTGATTAATTATTCTAATTGTCAGGAAATTTCTTCTTAGTTTGAGCTTGCCTCTCTCCTTGATTAGTTTCCATCCCTTGCTTCTTGTCCTGCTTGACTCCCTCTTCTTTGTGGCAACCCCTAAAATATTGGAACACTGCTATCATTTTGAATGAGAAGAACCAACTGCAAAGGAAAGACCACTGGCCAGGCCCATCTTCTCCAGTGTTTCATCAACATCCAGCCCCATGGAATCCCTCTACTGGATGTAAAACTCCATTCTGATACTGATGATCTGTATTCAATTGAATGGTTTTGACCTAGTGGTTCCACTATTTACTATGACTGTGTGAAGTGATAGCAGGGATGGAAATGCACTACTGTAGCTGAACCAGTTCTAGCTTTGTGCCACAGCAAGAGTGACAATTTTGAAGATATCACAGGACATTTCATTGATACCATTGCAACATGAATATCGCCCTGAGATTTCCAGCCTAAAAGAAAAAGCTTTTTAGCTAAAAGCAATACCCCATAGCTTACATATCTGCCAATTTGTCTTGTAAAATTGAGCAACACAGAATGAGTGAGGCAACTAAGTTTCTTGCGCCATGAGCAATCTTCAGACAAAGGGTAAATGACTTGGCTAGATGATTCAAGCATGAGCTCCCTTTGCTGGGTTGCCTAAAAAAAATGTGCTTCAGAAGGCTGCCTTACTCTGTTTTGCAAATACATGTTGGAGAATTGGCAAAAGAGAACAGAGAACCCCACATGATGTCAAGAGAACAAACACAACAGATCAGAATGATGATAAATAAATACCATATTATATTCTCTGTGAATGAAGGTGTTTCATTTTTGGAATAACATAGATATATACAGAATTACCTATGTCTGAAATTGCCTTGGGAACTGGAGCAATAGCCTCTGATTTCATTCTAATACTGTCAGGTTCAGCCCAAGAAGGGTACAGAATAATCCAGCTAGACTTTAGTTCTACACACAATAGACAGAATCTTGCCAGACTAAACCCTTACTACTACCCTTAATTATCCACTAACAAAAGTCTTGCAATGTGCATCATTCCTCCTGTGTAAATATTTCTTCATTTGGCACACTCTTTATAATTTGCTTTTGTTAGTCCCATTCCCTGACAAGTGAATTGTGCCATTCCCTTCTAAGTGTCTACTATGCCTATCTAAGTTTATGCTTGTTCCTTTGTAGCCTAAGCACTTCTTTGTTAAAACAATGATCATGGAGATCTTTATACTGTTTACTTCTAGACTTAACATTGTTCAAAGAGTGGCATAATGGAACAACATTATTGCTTGTTGATAATAGATCACAACTCTCTTTCAAATACCTGTCTACAGTGGAATGTGGGAAGTGGGAGAGGCAGAACAGGTATAACTTAGTTAACATCTCTGCTGAGCTGTCCTGATTCCTATCTAATTTTTTTACCATTCTGTGCTTTGCATCACTTTTTCTACACACAAATTAGTCACCATTTCTTTGTCAAAATGGAATGGGTCTTGATAACATTTATGTCACTGCTAACAAAACCAGACATGAAGAAAGAGCCTGGGGTTATTTTCTCACTAATGATTTATAGTTTTCCAGTGTCACTCATTCATTCTGTGGCAACTCAAAGCATTGCTGATTTTTCAGCACAAAGGTTGGCTGGTTAGAGGCCACTCTTAAAGATATTATAAATCATTAGTGTGGAAATGCCCTGTAATGGAAATTGAATGGGCTCTTACTATTCTTCTTATGGGAGACTAACCACGGATTCCTAAATTCCCAAGACTCAAATCTGGAAGCCAAAAAAACAAATGGAAGGCTGACCTTACAATCACAAAGCCTGAGCTAGCAATCCTGTAATTTGATATATATTCCCTCTATACCTCAATTTTTCACCAAGGTAGAGTACGTGCCACTTTACCTTCACAACAACCCTGGATAATAGATTAGGCTCAAAGATCATGACAGTAGATAGGTTCAGTGTAGTTCATTTTTTTTAGGGTTTAAGCTAGTCACTGTAATTTATAAGCCATGGTTTATGGCTTAGCACACTCACATTTGTAATATTCAAAAACAATGGTTCACAAAATCGTGTTTTAGTGCAAAAAATTAAGTTATGCACAACATCACCTCGTGAACTTCCTGGGTGATGAGAATTTGTCCTATAACCATTGCATTAAAGTAACCATTACCTTACTGATTTTCACCGTTCCTTGGAAATAAATTCTGTTAAATACAGGAGAGCTCATTTCCAATTAACAAGATAGATCTGGATGCTATTCAAGACTTGATTAAAGGTGGTTGGAAAATTAAGTGATAGACAGTGAATTAACAATTCTTAGTTTAAACCACGGGTGTCAAACTCGCCACGGCACGTGACGTGTCACAATGTATCGCGACTCTTTTTGCATTGCCGGCAATGGGGTTGGTGCGGCTTCAGTATGATGAAACCAGCCCGTGGGCCAGCAGTTTGATACCCCTGGTTTAAACTATTGAGGGCCAAAGTTCATAAATGGTGTATGTTCTAAGACCTTTTAAAGTTACTTCAAGTTCTTACTTATTCTGACCCACAGATAATCCTCATCAATTATCAGAGAAAAGAGCTCCTAAAAGTAAGAAAAATAGTATAGCTCAGTAGGTTAGTAACAAATAGCTCCAAATATCTGTGTATCTCCCATGCTTTCTGTCTATCAAGGATTCTTGATAGCTGAGGGTTCAATTTCTATCCAGGAATCCTCTGATCATTTTGGACAAATGGCTGTCCACTTTTTACTTGAAAATGTCCAATGATGGAGCACCCACATCTCCAGGAAGCAGGCGGTTCCACCACTTAATAGTTCTCATGACCAGGAACTACCTCATTTCAAATTTGGATGTCCTTTCTACTAATTCATTTTTGTTTTATCCTCAGGTACTGCAGAGAATAAATCCACGACCTCTTTCCTGTAATAGCCCTTGAAGGATTGGCAGGCTGCTATCCTGTCTCTCCATAGCCCTCTCTTTAGACTAAACATACCACATATTTTTATATGTTCCTCATACAATTTAGCTTTCAAGGCCCTCACCATCTTTGTTGCTCTTCTCTGCACTCTTTCCAGTCCCCTAGCTTCCTTCTCGTATTATGACAACTAAAGCTGGACAAAGGAGTCCAGGTTCAACCTGACCAGCGCAGCACAGAGCAGAACTATCACTTTCCAAATCTCAGCATTGTTTCTTGTTGAGCAACTTCAGATTCCATTGGCCCTTTGTTAGCTATTGGCTTATGCTTAATCTGTGGTCTACCAGGATACCAGATCCTTCTGCACAGGTACTACTACTGAGCCATTATCACCTATCTTGTACCTGTGGATCTGGTTATTCCAAACTAAGTGTAGAACCTAACATTTGTCACTATGAATACCATTTTGTTGGATGGGGTCTAATGTTAGCAATCCCTCCAAATTTTGTGTTACCTGTACATTTGCTGAGCATCCCTTCTATCTCCTCATAAGTCATTTATAACAATGTTGAAGAGCACTAGGTCCAGGATAGAACTCTAAAGTTCTGTATACTTAATTAAATGTAAATCCATTAAAGACATATGTTTGGCAAGATTGTTCAACTATTTAGAAGTCTATCTAGTAGTGGCATCATCCATTCCACTCTGGAAAAATGATAGCCATGTCCTTCCACATGTTTCCAGTAGACTTGCATTCTGGGAAACAGTAAGTCAAAATGAAACAGATCATATTGTGGCTTGTTTGATGACTGATGGCTTGAGGAGCGAAGACACCTCATCAGGGTATATGCATAATTCTGTATTTATTTTTGTCATATTTATGTAGTGTATATTGGAGGTGGTGACCCTTTGAGAGCTGTATGCAACAAAATTTCATTTTAATGTATGCCGATTAGTGTAGATTCAAAGTGACAATAAAGATTCTATTCCATTCCAGGTGCTGATCAAGGATCCCAAAGAAGATTTTTTTTCCCTAGCCTTCCATGGAGATACCAGGGATTGAATCTAAAATCATAGACCTGCATGCCCACAGAAATGGGTCATGAAATGCAAGGGATGAACTGTGCATTGTGCTCTCACATGCTTATTGGCAGTGTGTGAAAGAGTGTGAAAGAGCAGAACTTGCATTATGATATTATGATGTATCTTTTGCTATTTTGGACACCAGTGTCTGCATGCAAAATGTGTCCTAGGCATCAAACTAGGGTTCTATCCCTGAAGAGTTATGAAACGTACTTCATGGATACCATACAAAACAACCCAAACATTCCAGCAAGAAAAGCAAAGGGCAACAATAAACTCTTCAGCCGTTTCTCCCCCACGTCCCAAGCTGTCCTTCTTTATGTGTTACTCTGACCTTCAAAATAACTCCCTAAAGCAAACCTGAAGAAGGTTGGGAAGAAACTGTAAAAGCACAGAGGAAAAGAGGAAGAAAGCTGATGTTTATCTAATATTTGGGTTTTGTCCTGGCAGCAGTCTTTAACAAACATTCAAAAGGAGATTACCCTAGCCTTGATTCTTGAATGAGCTCAAAATCCAGCAAAAGCTGAAACAGCTTGAAAAAAAAGACAACCTTGAATCTGCATTAATATGAAGACAGTAAAGATGGAATCTCTATTTGTTCATTTGTCTTATCCAGTAAAGTTGAAGGAAATAAATTGGAATAAAACCTATACCTTTCTGTCTATAATTATGAAACTGAGAACCAGATACAGGTGCTCCTCAACTAATGACTATTTGTTTAGTGACAGTTCAAAGTTATAACAGCACTGAAAAAGTGAGTTATGACCAGCCCTCATACTTATAACCATCACAGCATCCCTGTGATTCAAGCACTTGGCAATTGGCAAGTATTTATGATGGTTAGAGCATCCCAAAGTCATGTGATTGACAGCTGCCCACTTTCCCAGCTGCCTTCTGACAAACAAAAGTCAATGGGAAACTGGCAGGAGGTCACGAGTCTCACTTAAGGGGTCAACTGATTTAGTCAACTAGCCCCCATAGATGCACATAGATGTATGTACATCTATTTTAACAATGCATGTACATGTATGTTATGTATATATGTATGTACATATATGTACATATGTAAAATATGTACATACATAAAATATATGTACATGTGTATGTACATATATTTTAATACATATGTACATATATTTTAACAACCACAAATGAGACAGCCACAGATAAAGACAGGCTCATAATTAGCCCAAAATTTGGAGCGGGGGAGGACCTGGGCCTTTTCTTTTACCTAGAAAAAAAATTAGGGGGAGAAGTCATGTGGGGGGGTTTTACCCCTTCAAACCAATCCTAGCTACTATTTATTTAATTTATTTATTTATTTAATTCGATTTCTATGCCCCCCTATTCCAAAAAACTCAGGGCGGCTTACAACATAGA
Organism: Bothrops alternatus; assembly: GCA_034064705.1. NCBI lineage: Eukaryota > Metazoa > Chordata > Lepidosauria > Squamata > Viperidae > Bothrops > Bothrops alternatus. The sequence continues at coordinate 6,763,011 of JARGCV010000080.1, forward strand.
TACTAACATATTAAATTCATATTAAATTCATCCCAAACAGACCTAGCACTTAACTAGCTCCACTCAGTCTGTTGTGTTGCATTGCGGAAAAAGACTCCGTCCAGTCATTTGAGTGAGTTTCCACAGCTGATCTTCAAAAGTTAATAGCTGGAAAGAAAGGGTGGTGGCTTTTCATTGCAATGAATCAAAACTCTTCTTTATTGCTAATGGTAGGCAACCTGAAATATACCTCCCAAACACTGCCTGCCCAAGTCACACCTACTGTTACTAGCCTGAGAAAGGAGCCACAACCCTGCCAGTTCTCTCCTGATGTGACAGTGAATGAGATCTAGGCACTTCCTGAAGAAAGTGGACAGAGTAGGTATATGCTGAATCTTTTTCCCTACCCAACTAATTCATTCTACTTTTTTCTAGCATCTGGATGGGAATATCACCACCTCCAAACCAGCCTCAGATTAGTGAAGAAAGAATTATTGGATCCAGCTTGAACGATTTGGATATTTTCAAAACAGGGATTAAAGCTTCTGGCAATGCAATTTTTAAAACGGCTTTGTTGAAAAATGGGGTACGCCACGGAAGCAGTGTTATGAACCTGTTTTTTGGGGGGGGGAGTTTAATCTCACCAAGCAAGAATCTTTCACTTGAGATGATAATAATTGGCAACTGTGTTTGTAAAGCAGGAAAAGATCTGCCATTCTGGGTTAACATCTTGCCAAATAGTTATTATAGCTCAGCAGGGCAGGAATACCACTAACAACAACCTATGGGCTAAAATCAATGCACCTTGCCTGATGAGCAAAATAACAAAGGAATGCTGATCTCTATAATGCAACAAGCATAGCCAGAGAAGTCAGCAAAAAAAAAAAAAGATGAGAAATAATTTGGAGCAGAAAGGTCAACATCACACCGTTAGTTTTCATTCCTTTAAGTGCAGCCTGACACGTTACAAGGAATTCAGTCAGCAAAGCTTTTTTTTTTTTCCACCCCTTTATCTGTGGGCCAGAAAATGCTTAGGCAGCTAAATTCCTATGTGTTGTGCTTCTGGGAAAAGATACAGAAGCTGAGATAATTTTTTTAAAAAAAATAATTAATGGTGCACTGAAAGTAAGATGACCACTTCCACCTAATATTTAACTTACATCTAATTAACTGAGGCTCTGTTGGATTCAACAGCTTTTCCCCAGTTGCATCTAACTATGGCACAAACATGCTCTAGTAAAATCTTTTTTTCTGGAATATCCTCCCAACGTGACTCGAAAATCATTCTTAGTTATTCTGGCTTTAAAGTAGCATTTTCTCCTTTAAGTCGGCAAAAAGCCATTGCAGTTTTACTATGAGTGCAACCAGACGTATTTCATTTAAACATTCAATCCATGCAATCAGCTTAGCACAGCGGTTCTCAACCTTTTACAGGCCGAGACCCCAACCTGCACCGCGCATGTGTGGCGTGACAGCCCGCATCGCGTATGTGTGGCACGACGGCCCGCATCGCGCATGCGCGGCGCGATGGCCCGAATCACGCAGGCGCGGTGCGCACGCAATGGCCTCAATCGCGCATGCGCGGCATGACGGCCTGAATCATGCATGCGTGGCACGACAGCCCGAATCACGCATGCACGGCACGATGCCCCGAATTGCGCATGTGCGGTGCGCGCGACGATCCAAATCGCGCATGCATGGTGCAACGGCCCAAATCGCGCATGCATGGTGCTACCCCCACGCATGTGCGGTGCTGCCCCCTGCGCCGGCCGAGGGGAAAAGGGGGAAAAATGGCGGACTGCGGCGTTTGGCGACCCCCGTGAAATGGTCGTTCGACCCCAAATGGGGTCGCGACCCACAGGTTGAGAACCGCAGGCTTAGCACCTCTTGGCCATTTTAGGCTGGTAGGGGGCATCATTTATGCTCTTTGATCCCTGGGCCAAAGAGGTCCTCATCCGATTTAAAGAGAAAGAACCATAAAAAGAAGATCAGGATAGTTTTGAAGACCTCATTTATTAAATTTATTTATTTATTAAATTTATTTGCTACCCATCTTCCTGCAAGGCAAGTTAGCACCTGAAACTATTGATCATTTAGGCCCAGTTTTCTCTAAAAGGATGAAAAAATTGCAGGTCAAGTTACATTCTAGCCTTTGTTTTTATACTTGCATCTTTTGATATAAGAACATAAGAAGAGCCATGCTGAATCAGGCCAAAGCCTATCGAGTCCAGCATTCTGTGTCACGCAGTGGCCCACCAATTGTACATGGGGATCTTGAGCAGAAGATCAAGGCAAAACCCTCTTTCCCTTGACCCCCAACAAATGGTACTAAAGGGAATCCTGCCTGCCTCAACCAACATAGAGGCGGCACATGGACATCCGTTTTAATAACCACCGATACACTTGGCATCCATGAATCTATCTAACCCTGCCTTGAAGCTGTCAAGGCTGACAGCTGTCACGACCCCTTCTGGAAGTGAATTCCATAAATCAACGACCCTCTGGGTGAAGAAATATTTCCCTTTATTTGTCCTCACTTTCTTAGCTATGAGCTTTAGGGAGTGCCCCCTTGTCCTGGTCTTGTGTGATAGAGAAAAGAATTTTTCTCTATCCACCTTTTCTATCCCATGCATGATTTTATACACTTCGATCAAGTCACCCCTTAAACGCCGTCTTTCAAGGCTGAAGAGACCAAGGCGTTGCAATCTGGTTTCATAAGGGAGGCGCTCCATTTCCTTGATCATTCTTGTTGCCCTTTTTTGCACCTTTTCCAGTTCCGTTATATCCTTCTTGAGGTGCGGTGACCAGAACTTTACACAGTACTCCAAGTGTGGTCTCACCATCGATTTGTACAGAGGCAATACAACACTTGCTGACTTATTTTCGATTCCCTTCCTAATCATGCCAAGCATGGAATTTGCTTTTTTTACTGCTGCTGCACATTGGGTTGACATCTTCATCGAGCTGTCCACCAAAACCCCAAGATCCCTTTCTTGGGTTGTCTCAGAAAGTTTGGTCCCCATCAGTTGGTAAGTATAATTGGGGTTCTTTGCCCCGATGTGCATAACTTTGCACTTGTTTAGGTTAAAATGCATTTGCCACTTTGTTGCCCACTCACACAATTTCGAGAGATCCTTCTGGAGCTCCCGACAATCAGTTTCACTTTTCACAACCCGGAACAATTTAGTGTCGTCAGCAAACTTGGCTACCTCACTATTAACTTCTCCATCCAGATCATTGATGAATAAATTAAAAAGTAAGGGTCCCAAAACTGAACCTTGGGGTACACTTCTCACTTCTTTCCATCCAGAGAATTGTCCATTTATTGCCACCCTTTGCTTCCTACAATTTAGCCAGTTATAAATCAGGATATGCACTTTTTATGCAAATCTATGACCCATCTCTTCCCTTCCTTCTTTGATGCATACTTAGTCACCCAAACTTGGCCATTACTGAGTATCAATTACTTTTGTTGTTGTGCTGTCCGGTACATCTTGATTCCTGGTGACCACATAGACCATGTGTTTTCTTGGCTGCATTTTTCAAAAATGAATTGTCAATGTCTTCTTCCCAGGGCTGAGAGAAAGTGGCTGGCCAAAACTCACCCCACTGGTTGAGATTAAGGCAGACTAGAACTCATAGTCCCCTGGTTTCTAGCCAGAGTCTTTGACCAAAATTACTAACTGACCACCCCCCCAAAAAAAGTTTTAGTTGGCTTGCAATTATACTTACAATAACATCTGTAATCTACCACAACATGCATAAATTCTAATTTTGATAAAACAATCTCTGCTGGTGTGGCCAGCTGTCTGCCCAAGGTCTTCTCCTCTTTAGAAAAGATTGCCACAATAAAGATTGCTGGTTTTTTGACTAGTGTTGAAATGCTTTCACACACACGTCATGCTTGCCTTCAAGATACCTGGAAATTGTACTTCCAACAATCATCAAAGTGATACCTCTCCCAAAGTTACAATGACCCTCTAGGAGTAAAATGTTTGAGGAAACCTTCTAGAGAAATACAGATAATAAGTGCACTTTGTAATTGCCTTGAATTAATATGGGGTGTGGTTTTATTTGTCCTTGTTTTTGTGCCCTTGAGTCATTGTTGACTGCTGGCAACTACCTAGAGTAGTCCTTGCAGTTTTCTTGGCAAGGTTTCACAAGAGGTTTGCCCTTGCTTGCTTCCTAGGTCTGAGAGTGAGTGACTGGCCCAAGGACAACCGGTTGGTTTCTTGTCTAAGGCAGGACTAGAACTCATGGTCTCTCAGTTTCTAGCCTGGTGCTTTAACTAATATACCAAAACTGGCTCTTTAATATGGTAAAATCAGAATAAAAAGAAAGATGGGGGTACATAGAGGGAGAGAAAGAAATGAATAAGACAAGGAAAACATACGGGATTGAAGTGGGAAAAAGTAATCCTATATTACCTTGAGAGTAAACTTATAATATTCCATTCTAGTCTGAAACACAAAAAAGTTGTCCACCTGCATTGGAAGAAGCTTTCAAGCATCTCATTCAGTGTTTGTTGTGAATAAATTGCTTTGCCAAATGTAACCTGTTCCATAATTCATTGGTGAAGCAAATGGCTCCATTCCCTGTACACCAGAGTTGTTAGGATTTTCATTAAAACTAATAACAAGCTTTAAAAAGTTTAGATGCAAGAAATCACTTACTAAGAGGATGGACCATTACATGACAAATGGATCCCTTGCATGTAACTTTACTATAAAAATACTAGTTTGTTTGCAAGGGATAGTATTTGCTGTACTGCTTCTGGATGCTTGCCTTGTCTTTCTGGTATAGTTTTTAATGCTATATACTGCCCACAGTCATCATAAAGTTAGGCAACTTACCAATTTGATAAATAAAATAAAGTTATGACATTCAGTTGCAGTGTCGCTGTTGCTATTATCACTGAGAAAAGCTAAATCCAACCGTTGCCAATAATACATGATAATTAGTACAAATTGGACACTAAATTATCTTTATTTAATTTCATTCATTTCTAAATTAATGACTAGATTCCTCTTTCACACAATGCCACACAATTTAATTTAACAGGAATTTGTTACTCCCTCTTGAGTAACAATAACCAACTCTAAACACTTAGTCACTTATGCAAACACAAAAGGAACATGGCACTCAAAGGATGATCCCATTGTCTGACCAATCACACATAATCCCATCATCACCTGCTGATTTGTTTTTCCATAGACAGCTCACTTAATTTGTTTAAATAAAAAGCAAATGCAAAACCAGAGGGAAACATGCAGTGTTGACAAGCTTGCTTGCAAATGGAGGAAAAACAGTTTACTTAATCTACCTCACCCAGCCAACACTGAATTCTTTGATTCTTAGCCCTACTAAGGGGTTTCAGCAACTTCCCTATCAACTCTCAAAAGTAACATGGCAGTAATACTGATACACATGTGATACTAACATACATAGAAAGTAAATAGGGCATCAATAATCAAGGAGAAAAGCAACCTGGAATTAAGGAGAAACTTTCTAACAGTGAGAACAATTAACCAGTGGAACAGCTTGCCTTCAGAAATTGTGGGTGCTTCATCACTGGAGGTTTTTAAGAAAAAACTGGGCAGCCAGCTGTCTGAAATGGTATAGGTTTCCTGCCTGAGCAGGGGGTTGGACTAGAAGACCTTCAAGGTCTCTTCCAGCTCTATTCTGATTGATTGATTGATTGATTGATTGATTGAATTGCAGTTATTACCATCATTGAGATTTTAAACTTTAACTTCTCCCTCCCATCTGCAAATGCTGATATTCCTCTGTACCTCTTTAGCCCGACAACCAAATTCAAAACCAGACATCAACCCTCAATTTAGAAACTAAATTTAGGTAAAAGTGGTTACAGTTTGTATACTTCAGGGAGAGGAGGTAAGGACAGGTAGTCTTTGACTTATGACCACAATTGAGCCCAAAATTTCTGTTTCTAAGCAAGACAGTTGTTAAGTGAGTTTTGCCCCCCCCCCCGTTCGACCTGTCTTGCCACAGATGTTAAGCGAATCACTGCAGCTGTTAAGTTAGTAACATGGCTGTTAAGTGAATCTGGCTTCCCCCATTGACTTCGCTTGTCAGGCGGTCGCAAAAGTTCATCACATGACTCTGAGGACTCTGCAACTGTCATAAATATGAGTCAGTTGCCAAGTGTCTGAATTTTGATCACCATGGGAATGCTGCAACAGTTGTAAGTGTGAAAAATGATCCTAGCTCACTTTTTTTCAGTGGTGGTGTATCTTTGAATGATCACTAAATGACTTTGTAAGTTGAGGCCTACCTGCATTGCTCTCATCCTATAGCCAAAGTACCAGAGCTAATTTCTCCCTCATGCTGTCAACTGAGGGAGAACTCTTAACGCGAAGCTGCTCTGAGCTGAAAATCCTGGGTCCTCTTCACAATACTAGGCTCATTTGCTCAATTTCAATTTTAGCTTTTTTTCTATCAAGCCATTTTTTTTCTACAGTCAAGGAAAAAGTGAAAGTGGTGGAAGCCTCTAGAATCCACCAGGATCTTTGCATAAGACTGCACTGTTGATTGCTCAAGGCTATATTTATCATTATGCAAAGGCTTAGGGTTTTGGAGGAGGCTCTAATCAGGGGCTTTGCTGGCTGAGGAATTCTGGGAATTGAAGTCCACAAGTCTTAAAGTTGCCAAGGTTGAGAACCCCTGCTCTAATGCTGGCATAGTTGGAAGGGAAGAGAAGAACAACCAGCAGCAAAGTGGATAGACTCAGTTACAACAGTGATAAGTAACCTATTTGGAAGACTTGAAGGATCAGGTTGGGGCAGGGCACCATGAAGAAAAAGAATCTTATGTACATGGTTGCTAAGAGTCCGTACTGACTTGATGGCATGTGATCAATCAAAAATATTTATCTTGTATTTTAAATCGTAACATTTATTTATTTTATTCAAATTTATTGGCTACCCAGCTCAAATGGACTCTTGTGATTCTCCCAATGCTCTCTGGGTAGCTTTGCTTGGTCCCTGTTTGACATCCTGAAAAGTATCTAAAGTTGAGAAAGAGAACTTGTTTCTTCTCTTCCTGAACATTTTGACCAGCCAGAAGCCAATCTTTGACTTGAGGACTTGAGTTCAGCAGAGAATATTTGTTTTCTCATAAACTGTTTGCTGACTATCCCTTTCTGCATTCCAGCCACACCTTGGGAAGCAATTCAGAGTTCAGGCACACAGATGCTGAGGCTAAAGGTTAGCATCCTTTCCTCCTAAATAAAAGCCAGGGAGATGGATGGTGTGGAAATTAAGCTTCATAGATGACATGCATACTGGCAAATCTGCAAACCTTTTACAAACTGGGAGGATCTCCAGTGATTTATAGGCCCCTATATCCATCACCCTATCTACTTGTCCTTTGGCAGGATAATCCACACATTGATTTGGGTAACATTCCCATAGTTGCATCAGACGTGTTTCAAAATAACGTCTGGATAAGTTCTGATCTCCATTAATTGTCAGGTGATGAGAAACAGGCAGCTGTTGGGTAGAGCTTTTGATTTATTAGCAGGTCTAGTAAACATGATGATAGGAAAAAGGTCTGGTGTGGATTAAGATCCTATCAAGTGTTGGACTAGGACTGGGGTAACTCAGCACCCACAAATCATTCAGCAGAGAAACTTTGAGGGTGGCCAGACATTAGTCTCAGCTAAACCTACTGCACACAGACATAAAAAAATAAACAGGGGAAGGGCAAATCACATCCACTGCCCTAATCTCCTTAGAGGAAAACAAGAATGTAACAAGGTGGCTCCTTCTATACTTTGGGGGGGGGGCATAAAGGCTCTCTAAACTACTAAAAACTACAACCAAAATAGAAACCATAAGGGGCTTGAAGTAAAGGCAGACCTTGCTCTTCCTTCAACTGCTACCCAAGGGCCATACAGCTCACTTCCTACTTCAACCACTTTACAGATTTCTCCAGATCCTTCTCGACTTCAAACCACTTTTGAAACTTCAGAGAGATTCCAAGAAAATATGAAAAACCTGGCTACACCAGCAAATGGCAAGTCTAATCTTCCTCCATTTTATCAGATTTGCTAAGTGAAAATAGCAGTAGCACTTAGAACTTATATACCACTTTACAGCCCTCTCTAAGCATATTGTCCCTCAACAATCTGGGTCATTTTACCAATCTTGGAAGGATGGAAGGCTGAGTCAACCTTGAGCCGGTTACGATCAAACTGCCGAACTGTCGGCAGTCAGCAGAATTAGCCTGCAATACTGCATTCGAACCACTGTGCCACCACAGCTCACAAATACCCATAGCAGCATTCTTACATTATGAGACCCCACTCTCCACGTGGGGAAGTTAACCCATGGTGAATGTTGGGCGGTTTATCAGTTAGGAGGAGAGAAAGACAAGTAACAGGGATACTGAGTGACAGTTTTTAAACAACTGAAAGCAGCTTGTGAAGCAGCAAGAATGGAAAAGCTACAGCATTCTTCCCCCAACTGCTCTCCTCCAAGGGAGTTGGACCAAGCTCCCTAAATTCCCAGCCAAGACCACTGGCATTAGGCTTGTTTATACTTGTTTATTTAACTTCTTTTTGGTTGGTCTCATTATCAATAAATGCCCTAAGCAGTATAGAGGAGGTGAACGGATATCTGTCTGTGTGTGAATTAAAACTATGAAACTTAAAAGAGGAAGGAAGGAATCTAAATTTGAAAAATAAAGAGGGCCAATATAAAATAAACCTGTCCTCAGTTTCTCTGCAAATCTGTGTTTTGCTTTAGGCCTGCCAACCAACCAGAAACAATAGGGAGCAGCTATTTGGCCAATCAGGGTTTTATTTTCCCCCCTTTCGGGTCAGTTACTCAAGAAGCAAGAAGCAAGTGACATTTCAAAGGGAGGGAAAGTCAGAAAACTCATACCTGCAACACTCTGAAGCAGAAATTTACCACCTACGTGTTAACTTATTTATATTGTGCAAACCCACCCTATGTATTAGCTTAATAACCCATGTGCACATTATGTATGGACAATTACAATGTAGTCCTCCTTTTTCCTGGTGGCTGCCTAAACTCATCTCTGAAGATTTCTTGGCAAGTTTTTCAAAAGTGACTGGTCCAAGGTCACCACGCTGTTGTTTTGCTCTCTTTGGGGCTTTGATCTGCTTAATTAAATTAAGGGAAAACAAAAAAAGAGCATTGGATAAACAAAGTCAAGCACAGTCAAAAGTGTAGATGAGCATATCATGCAAATAGTGTCTCCCCATGTGTGCAAGTGTAGAAATTAATAATCTTATTTATTCAGATTTCCCATTTTTCCCAATGATTTCAATTCACAATCATGTGAATTCCGTACAAAAATGTCTCACCACAAACATATTACACATTTTCATGTGAGGGGGTTCTTGGTGCTGAGCTTGGCTGTTTTCTTGCAGATGCTTCATGCTAGCACTGATGATGTTACCTAGTTTGGTTAATGAAATGTCTGTAAGAAAACAACCAAGCTCAGAGAGCCCCAAGGACCCCTCATTTCAACCATGAGCTACAAATAGTCTCCTTTATTGGTGCATTTTTGGGCGTGTCTCTCTCAATATGCACAGTAATGCTCATGCACCTGGGTGAAACTTCAGTGAACTTGACAACTGTGTCAAGTTGTGTGATTGAGGAGAGGCTGCAATTGGAGCAGAAGGAAGGGAAAGATTCAGACCCTGCTTTAGGATCCACAGACTATTTCAAAATCAGCCCGTGCTTCTGGCAGCCTTCCAGTTAATGTGGTTTTGTTGTAGCACAGAGAGTTCGTTCCCTCCCTGAAGTTATTCAGAAGGCAGTTTGGGTGGATAATTGCCTTTTTTGGAGAGGTATTTGGCTGATTTATTTCCTGGTTGATTTATTCATTTATTTTGGCAGCCTGGGACAAAGGTGTATGGGAGGAGGGAAGGCAGAAAATCTCAAATAAGGAAAGATTGAAAGGAGATAAACTGATTATCCCTTTCAGCTACCATACCATCAAAGGCAGGTGCTACCAATAAGTAACTATTTCAAAGAGTTTTCACCTGGGGAGTAATCAGCACCACAATGAACTCCCAAATTCTTCAGCCAAGACTGGGTTGCTATCTTCACAGATGAATAAGAGAAATATGTGGCTATTGGCTGAAGTTCTCCCTGCTTTGCAAAGCGTTAAGGACATCAAAGTTCTGCTTCCTCACAGAATTTGGCAGCATGTCAGGGAGTCAATTTAATTACAATAGAGCTGCTAGGTTTGTAACAGTCCAGGTAAAGCATGTTGTGTGTCAACACAGCTATTGTGTTTGCACAAGGAACAAACCCTCACCAACCAAGCCTCAGTCTAGACCCAAGCAGAGAAAAGTCAGAACAAAAAGAACTGCCAAGAGATTACAACTCTTCTGCCCAATTGCAAATCCACCATCAATTAAAATAAATTATCAAGGTCAGCCAGCTGAGTCTTCTTCAAACATAGAATAAGGGTGATACATTTGCCAATTTGCCAAAGGAAGGGGGGAAAAGGAAATGCAGGCTGAAGAACTCACATTTCTTTAACACAGAGAAGGTGTATGTTTGAGAAATAACAGACTAACAGAGTTGGAAGGGATCTTGGAGGTCATCTAGTCCAACCCCCTGCTCAACCAGACCCTACACCCGGGATGTCAAACTCGCAATGTCATGTGACGTGTTGCGACGTATCGTGACTTTTTCCCCATTGCTGGCAATGGGGTGGGCGCAGTTTTGGCGTGATGCATCCGGCCCGCGGGCCAGCAATTTGACACCATGCCCTACACCAGCGGTTCTCAACCTGTGGGTCGCGAGCCCATTTGGGGTCGAACGACCATTTCACAGGGGTCGCCAAACACCGCAGTCCGCCATTTTTTTTGGTCAGCCATTTTTTCCCCCTTTGCGATGTGGGCCGTCGCGCCGCGCATGCGCAATGCGGGCCCGCCATTTTTTTTTTGGTCGGCCATTTTTTCCCCTTTGCAATGTGCCCGTCGCGCCGCGCATGCGCGATGCGCCCGCCGCACCACGCATGCGTGATGCGCCCGTCACGCCGCGCATGCGCGATGCGACTCCCGTGCCGCGCATGCGCGATGCGACCCCGCGCCGTGCATGCACGATGCACCCGTTGCGCTGTGCATGCACGATGCGCCCGTTGCGCCACGCATGCGTGATGCGCCCGTCACGATGGGTGCCACGCATGCACGATGTGCCCATCGCGCCACGCATGCATGGCGCAGGCCGGTGTTAAGCCCCGGAAAAGCTTGAGAACCGCTGCCCTACACCATTCCAGACAAGTGACTGTTGAGTCTCTTCTTAAAAGCCTCCAGTATTGGAGCACCCACAACTTCTAAAGGCAAGCCATTCCACTAGTTAATTATTCTCACTGTTAGGAAATTTCTCCGTAGTTCTACTTTGCTTCTCTCCTTGATTAGTTTCCATCCATTGTTTCTTTTCTTTTCTTTTTTTTTTAACTAGGTATAATGCCAGAAAAACCTGATAAGCAAAGTACATACTTGATTTTACATGTGATAACAGCGGCAAGAACTATATTTGCACAATATTGGAAGAACAAAGAAAAACCACCAGAAGAAATAATCAAAAAAATATTAGACTGTGCAGAAATGGACAGACTTACTTTAAAGTTGAAAGAAAAAGAAGAAACAGAATATTTTCAAATTTGGGACCTATTTTATCAATGGTTAGGCTGCATTAACAGAGGGAGAGAATCAAGATCACGTGAAGTATTTTTTTAAAAAAAATTTTAAATTTGTAAACATTCTTCACTCCGTATATCAAGATTTAACTATAAGCCAGATACATTTTCTTTGATTGGTGTTTCTCTTGTATGTAGTCTATCCAATGTTTCCAGTCTATCATATATTGTTCATTTGAGCGATCCTTCAAGTATGCCGATATTTTAGCCATTTCTGCCATATTTATGACTTTCAAAGTCTTCAATAGGTGGTATTTCTGGCTTCTTCCAGTATTGTCCCTATTGCCTTCTGGTGCTTTGGAAAATAGGCTGGCCCTCTCTTCTTTGTGGCAGCCTCTTAGATATTGGAACACTGCCATCATATCACCCTTAGTCCTTTTCACTAGACTAGACATACCCAATTCCTGCAACCATTCTTCATATTTTAGCCTCCAGCCCCCTAATCATCTTTGTTGCTTTTTTCTGCACTCTTTCCAGAGTCTCAACATCTTTTTTTTAATATAAAACATGTTTATAATGATAAAACATGTTTATAATTAATAAACCTGGAACAGAATTCCACCAGCAGTGAATTTGATTGAGGGACAGCAATTCCAACACAGAGCACATAAGAATGAAAGGGGCTCGCTTATCTGATGGTATAGAAACTGGAACTGAGCAGTGGGAACTCCTGCTTGCTCTTCTGAGCCTAAAAGTTGAGGAGAATCAGGCCTAGGATCTGAATGGGAGGCACCCAAGGTCATGAAGACTGAGAAGCCAAAAATCACACTGCAACAAGGCATGGAGTTGCTTCTGCTTTGGATTGTGGAAGTGTCCAGTTCCCTGTCTGGCAACACTGACTGAGCTTTGAACCTTTTGCTTTACTAGTGCCTTTGGCCAACATACAGAGTTCTCTTGAGCAATATTAACCCATAGGGCAATCATGTGTGGAAAGGGCCATGCCGTGAGTCTTTCCTCACTTGTATTTAACTGCAGCACTGACATGGCCTGGAAATCTTGTTTTTTTTTCTCTCCTGCTATGTTCTCTGACTTCATGTTTTTGCTCATGGCCCATTGAAAGTGTTATTCACTAGATAAATGTATCAGAATAAAATGTGCGGATCACACTTGCAGTTCCTTTTTAAAATATTCCTCTAGTACCTGAGCTGGTCTTTTACTCTAGTCTAAGAGATGTCTTTAAAAAAAAAACAAAAAAAAAATATGCCTTACATTTGGAAATCACCAATTAAAAAGTAGAGTTTAAAGGCTCTGTATAAATAGAACAGAGATAAATCCAGAGACTTTGGAATGCTAGAGAGGCTATCTCAACTGTTCATCAACCTGAGCTTCTCCAAGTCCCAGTTGGGGTTTAGAGGATGGTGGAGATAACTGCTAGTGAAATGGTTGAGCTCTCCATCTCTGGAATGTGTCAGGGCTTCGATCTGGAAGGGGAGAGTGAGAAATCCCAGCTTCCAACCCACCCATAAATCAAAGGGATCAGGAGAAGTCAGTTGTGCATGGATCAGCCTTTTTGCACTCCAGACATTAGCCTGGGGTGTGATTTCTTTTTCTCTAGGGAAGAGAATGGCGGAGGAAAGACTGGGCATTGCTCGGATTTGTGTCCACAGATCCAAGATGCTGCAGGTCCATTAAGGGAGTTCCATTTTCCTGCTGCTTTAAAGCAGCTTACAGAAAGGAGGGCACATCAGATTCAAGATCTCTGAGGCAGAGCAGCAAAGGAGGTTTCCTCGGCCCAAGTCAAGATACCTTGTACCCCAAACTGGGCAAATTATTGCCTTGCAGCCCTATGGACCCTCCTGCTTATTTTGCTGAATGGGAATCCCTCTTTTACCTCCCTTTTAGGCCTTGGCATTCATACCATTCCTAAAGGCAATGCTGGTTCAGATTGTATGGGCTTTGGATGAGATTTGTATGAACCGATCAAGTATAACGAAGCAATATAAATCTGAGATTTTTCCTTCGTGTGTTTGGTTTAATCATAAGAGTTCAGAATTGTTTTTCACACTGCTACGGACTAACACACCCTGAAATAGTATCTGTTTTTATTCAAGAAATTGATTGCAAAATCTGTAGGGAATTTTAAAAAAAAGCCCCCCCCACTTAAGATATATGTTTCAACCCTCAAAGGCTGAGATCAGGAGACACAACTATCTGGCCTGCCCCCCCCCCAAAAAAAATGGGGGCGTGAGAGAGAGAGAGAAAGGACTCTGCAAATATTTGCAGTATAAACATTAAGGTAGATGAGGGATTAGTGATGTAATGGGATAAATCCATTTGAGATGGGGAAAATTTTGTAGAGAAGAGCTAAGCAAATCTTCTTACTAAGACAGCAAAGAAGGAGAGAGAATAATTTAAAGAGATAGTGGGAGTGAATGGATAGGGCAGCAAGCTAGTGATCAAGTGAAGTTTCCACATCTGGGCATAACATTTCGGAACCAATGACCCTTTCCGATCAATGCTTGCTCATAAAAGCTTCTGGAAATAACTTCTGATTAAACCCAAAGACTATTTAAATATGAATATATAACAGTCACTTTATTAAAGCCTTTCACTCATCCCCACCCCATATTGTCGTAAAACATCTTGCAGAATATCAATATTTATTTATTTATTTATTTATTTATTTATTTATTTATTTATTTATTTATTTATTTAATTTATATGCCGCCCCTCTCACAAGACTCGGGGCGGAGCAATACAGCCACCAAAAAGCACACAAGGTAATGAAGGGGGAACTCTCCTAAACATTTCTGCCTAAGGCAGTGTTTCTCAAAACCAGCAACTTTAAGCTGCAGTCTAGAAGTTGAAGTTCACACATCTTACAGTTTCAAGATTGAGAAACATTGGTCTAAGGACCCTGGAGGATGGAGACAATGAATGGCCTAATCCAAAACCATTAGCAATCTGAAGATCAAGTTGCTACTGTAGATTTTGTCTTAATCTTTTTATTCTGTGCTACCCTGTTTTCCCTAAACTAAGACACATGTGGAAAATAAGGCCTAGCATGATTTTTCAGGATGCCCATAATATGAGCCCCATCCCCAAAATAAGCCCCTTAAGTTTATCAGCCAGATGGATGCATTTAGTACCGTATTTCCCCAAATATAAGACCTAACCGGAAAATAAGCCCTAATGCATCTTTTGGAACAAAAATTAATATAAGATCCAGTCTTATTTTTGAGAAAACGTGGTATTTATTTATACATCTCATTTGGTTTTTCTCTCTCTTTTCTCTCTTCTCTACCCAGAGAACCTCCTGTTATTAAATGAAATAAAGTGAAATTTTACATCATCATCAAGCAAAGATCGAAGCAAAGCAAAGATTTACCGTACATCATTACCCAGATCGAACAGAACAGTCTATCCAAAAGGAAAAGTGGTCACAAATTGTACATTTAAAAAACCCGACACATTGTAAGATCTAGTTTTTACTCTTAAACAGAATATTAAAAATGTTAGGACTGTTCTGCTTGGTCTAAGTAATCATCAGAAAGCACTCATCGACATGCATTTTTAATATACTGTTTGAGAGTAAAAACTAGACATTAAAACCATTATTCTCTGAAGTTCTTCCAGACTGTAGATAGATATATATAAACCCCACCTTAGAAACATATATATATTGGTCTTTGGCCTGAACAATTTCTGAGTATGTACAGAAAGTAGTTATCTCTCTTTAGTAAATATTTACATTACTGATCTTGCTACTAAAAGTAGTGCTTCCCTTAAATCTTATTTCCATTTGACTAAATTCAGGAGTTTTTGGTTTCCTACATAGTTGTCTAAAAGACATCACTTGATTATCTTTTATGCTGCTTGGCCTTCTTCATAAATACTTACAATAATGCATGCACACCACAAAGTCCCATTGAAACCAAAGCTGTATTTGGCTGTTTGAACTAGGATCTGGCCCATTTGAAATACCCAGCGATACCAAAGTTTGATTTGTATAACAAAAGTTTATAATTCTTTTTTTGCATGTCCTATAGAATCAGAGTGACTCTCAGTAGAGAAAAGCAGGAGAGGCAGGAGAGAGATCTGATGAATGACATGTATTCTGAACAGAACCCAGATAATAATCTCCAAATCTAACTTTCAGTTCCCTCTTGTATGGATTTCACATTCCTACAAGAGAATACATTCCTACCATACATTCTGTACATGTTACAACCCAGATGTTGTTAGCTTCACAATAAAATAAATATATTTACAAAAGAAAAATAAAATGGAATAAATAACTTATGAAAAACAACAACAAAAAATAATGCATGCACACCATATACACCTACCAACATGCCTGGGGCATTGTGGGAATTTCAAATGGTTTAGATTTTTCCCACAGTGCCTTGGGAAGGCAGGATCCTGTAGGCATTATGGGAAATGAAAACAGTAGAGAATTCAAATCAGCACGCTACTGTTCCTCTGGCTAACATCATCAGTGAGTGAATTATGATGGAACAGCAATTTAAATACAGGAAGTCCACAACTTACTTTTGTTTAATTCAAAGTTACAGCATTGCTGAAAAAAAGTGACTTACAACCAGTCCTCACACTTGCAACTGTCAGAGCATTCTCACAGTCACATGACCAAATTTTAGGCCCTTGGCAACTAGCCTATATTTAGGATAACTGCACTTTCCCGGTGTTACGCGATTGTCATTTGTGACTTTACTAACTTTGCTCGTGGTGGTACAAACGGCCTCTTTGAATCTTTTTATGATGTCATTTAATTTTGTGTTTGGATTCTTGTTTCTCCAGTATAGGTAATTTATTTGGTTATTTATCATGATTATCTTATGCTTGAGGGTGGAGGTTTGTCCTCCCAGCTTGTGGGTTGGTTTCCGAACATTTTGTTACCAGGCTAGATAACTCTCACCCGAATATGCTGCCTAGCCTGGTAACAAAATATTTGAAAACCAACCCACAAGATGGGAGAAGCAATCTCCGCCCTCATCCTACACCCAAGTTACATATATTCGCCACTTTCGCTATCTTGTGCTTGTTTGCATTTTATATTTTAAACAATGAAATACACTTTAAACCCCCAGATTAACCGATACTCTGAGATAAGTTAGCAGATAGTAAGTGAAATATTAAAATTAAGAGTAAGCCATTCAGTAAATATGCATTAATTTAATGCTTTCGCTACCTGTTGCTTTCTATGCAGGAAAGTGGTTGGGAGAAAACTTGTGGCCCATATTATAAAATCTAGAAATGATTTATAATTCTATAGAAAGGAAGACTAAATGAAAAAGGCAATGTCTTAAAACAATTTAGTCTTTAAAATGCTACAGCCGGAAGTTGTTTTCACCCAATTGCTAAATTGGCCTTCTGTGGAACTATTACTGAATTCATATAAAATCTGTGGGCACTAATCATTTCCTGTGATGGGAAAAAACAGGAATATAGTGACTAAAGAGCACAGTTCATATTTGAATTATCACTTCTATGGAAGTAACTGATAAGCTTATCAGCTTTCAGTAGTGAGTGGAACTGTGTTAAATTGATAAAGAACCATAGAGTTCTCAGAGTCAGATTACAGATAGTCCTCGACTTACAATTCATTTAGTGACCGTTCGAGGTTACAGTGGCACTGAAAAAAGTGACTTATGACTGTTTTTCACACTTATGACGGTTTCAGCATCCTGTTGGTCACGTAATCAAAATTCAAACACTTGGCAACTGACTCATACTTCTGACAGTTTTAATGTCCTGGGATCACGTCATGTCGCCTTTTGTGATCTATTGTGACCTTCTGACAAGCAAAATGGGGGAAGCCAGATTCACTTAAGGACCGTGTTACTAAACTGCAGTGATTCACTGAACAACTATGGCAAGAAAAGTTGTGAAATGGGGCAAAATTCACTTAACTGTCGCATTTAACAACAGAAATTTTGGGGTCAGTTGTGGTCATAAGTCGAGGACTACCTGTACTGGAGGACATAGGAGTCGAGAATGATCTAGTGGCCTGACTTCCAAGCAGATAACTGCAAGACCTTCTCTTGCAGCTAAGGCAACATAAACTCTCATGGCACCTTCAGGCAAATCAAAATCTTCAACTCAAGCTTTTTTGTAGCTCTGGGCCACATTTCAAGGTTCGGAGCTGTTGTGTGTTGACCACAGCAAAAGGCTGACTCAGAATTTCTTTTCTCTGGCAGGCATTATTGATATCACGGTGCAAAAACAGCTATATCTCAGGGAAAAAAAAAACAGGAGAGGAGCTGTATTGGTTGGTTCCAGACTGCGCCACTCCTTTTCCTCTGGAGATAAAGCGGGAATGTAGGATTGCTCACAAGAGATAAAATGTGTGTCTAAGGTGGTACAGTCTTTTGTAATACCTAACAGAAACAACTGTGGTAGAAATTCAATACGCTTTTTCAAAATGTTCTGAAGTATCCTAAATATCAGCATATTTGAAGGATCATTCAAATGAAAAATATATGTTGGATTGGAAAAAATGGATAGACTATATACAAGGGAAATATCAATCTAAGAAATTGTATCTATCTTATAGTTAAAGTTTTATATGTTGATTGAAAAATGTTTATAATAAAATAAAATAATAATAATAAAAAAAGAGATAAAATGTGTGGACTTTATTAGAAGTTTCTTGTCTAACAGGCTGGTTAGCAGGACTGTACTTGTGCACAGCGTGGCTTTTTTGAACACTTTGCAAACTGTTCCAAGCGTCCGGAACAAAGGTCAGCCCTGCCTCTCTGTGCTTCTCTATTGTTTGAGTAGTTACATTCCACAGGCCTGGCTTAGTAACAACCATCCCAGAAATTAAAAACAAAAACAAAACAGGAAGCAGTGGATATACCTGCTCAGAAAAATATGGAACTCTACAGTATATAAAGAGGAGAGGAGCAGCATATAAGTCCAAACAAAATAAATAAATAAATAAATAAATAAAATAAATATTTGGAGTCATGTTTGAACTGAGGAATGGAATTTTAGCAATTCATCTGCGGCTAGATGATATCCCCTTGTATATTTATCTTTGCATATTGCAAACCATTTTGTAGGCTTTTCCTTAGTTCTGAGCTAAAGCATTACCTACCTATTCTTGAATGAGCACAAACAATATTGCTGTAACATTTGCTTGTCACCACTGCCTACCGCTATCCCATCTCTGCAGTATCTGTTTTGAGACCTGGCTAAATAGGCTTGGGGTGATTTGTGGATATGTCAATAGACCAGATGATTTATTTTCTCTTCTGGCTTGGCTACCAGGAATTTTTAGTATGTTACCAACTAGGGGTGGGAGGTAAATGAGAGGAATTATCCATGAATCAGAGCATTGATTGCCTCTGCGGAATCTCGTCCCTGCCCTGTTTAGGGTGACTCGCTCTCTCCTTGATACGGGGAAGAGGGGGGAACCTTTGCAGGGCAATGCCGAAGAATTTAATATCTTTTTCGCAGACAAGATCGCTCAGATCCGGGCTGACTTGGACTCCAATTGGAATACAGTGTCGGCTGACAATGAGTCAGTCGAGATGACAGAGGCCCGTCTTAGTCCTGTTGAATGGGAGGAGTTTGACCTGGTAACTCCTGATGATGTGGACAAGGCCATTGGAGCTGTGAGTTCTGCCACCTGTTTACTGGACCCGTGCCCCTCCTGGCTGGTTTCGGCTAGCAGGGAGGTGACACGGAGCTGGGTCCAGGCTGTTGTTAACGCTTCACTGAGGAAGGGGTCCTTTCCGGCTCCCTTAAAGGAGGCACTTGTGCGCCCCCTCCTCAAGAAGCCTTCCCTGGACCCGGCAGTTTTAAATAACTATCATCCAGTCTCCAACCTTCCCTTTTTAGGGAAGGTTGTTGAGAAGGTGGTGGCACTCCAACTCCAACGGTCCTTGAATGAAACTGATTATCTGGGCCCTCAGCAGTCTGGGTTCAGGTCCGGTTACAGCACAGAAACTGCTTTGGTTGCGCTGACCGATGATCTCTGGCGGGCCCGGGATAGGGGATATTCCACTATCCTGGTGCTTCTTGACCTCTCAGCGGCATTCGATACCATCGACCATGGTATCCTTCTGCGCCGGTTGGAGGGGCTTGGAGTGCGGGGCACTGTTTTGTGGTGGTTCACCTCCTACCTCTCTGGCCAGTCGCAGTCACCCATGCCCTTGTCACCTCGAGATTCGACTACTGTAATGCTCTCTACATGGGGCAACCTTTGAAGAATGTCTGGAGACTGCAAGTAGTCCAGAATGCGGCCACGCAAGCCGTCTTGGGTCTCCCAAGACATGCTCATATCACTCCAGCCCTCCGTGAGCTGCACTGGCTACCAATTGGTCTCCGAACACAATTCAAAGTGTTGGTTATGACCTATAAAGCCCTTTATGGCAATGGACCAGGATACTTGCAGGACCGTCTTCTGCCTCATGAATCCCAGCGACCGGTTAGGGCACATAGGGTTGGCCTCCTACGAGTCCCGTCTGTTAGACAATGCCGTCTGGCGGGGCCTAGGGCAAGGGCCTTCTCTGTTGCTGCCCCAGCCCTCTGGAACCAGCTTCCCTCAGAGGTTCGTACTGCTCCCTCCCTCCTAGCTTTCCGAAAACTCTTGAAAACACATTTATGCAGACAGATTTGGGGCGTGTGAGCTGCGCTCTGCCCCTGGGCCTCTGTGACTGTATGTTGTATGAGTGAAATTGATTGCCTGGTTTTTACACTGTGAATTGGTAGTTTTAATTGATTTTGTGTTATACTTGTATTTTTGTTGTGAGCCGCCCTGAGTCTTGGGAGAAGGGCGGCGTATAAGTCTAATAAAATCAAATCAAATCAATCAAATTGCAGCTTGAATGGGATGGGTCTGACTTTGGAGTGTGCCTGTATTTGTCTACCCTCCTCCAGCATCCTACCTGGGCATCTGCAAAGTTAAATTTATGTGAAATAAATAAGCAGGGGATGACAACCTTGTAAGGAAAAAACAACAACACAAAAGAAGGCAAGCCATACCATAACTGGAAAATTATCTAATGGGACATCTGAAATTTACTAGTTCCTAATATTCTAAAGGGAGGAAGGGGGAGGAGGATGTAACTGAAACTGATTTTTTCCATTATTTTCTGGATACTGTATTGGGCATGAGGAAAAGCAGGAACGCTGCATTTAAAGATAATTATATAAAATTTCAGAGCACCCATATACGGTAGTTGTGCAAATACATGCTTTTTCATCTCCAATTAAAATAATAAAGGCTTGATAATTTCAGTGGTTAATACAGAAGGGCAAAAATGTATCTTGGATGATCTTGGTTTTATCTACGGTATTTGTGGGTATGTGTTTGGTATCTTTATATATGTATACAGTTCCTCTGAAGAACTCGGAGACCTGCATACTGTTTTGTGCTCTTTTGGTTGTCCTAACAAAGAAACCTGGAGTTTTGTGAGTTCAAATCTCGCCTTAGCCATGAAAGCCAGATGAGTGGGCCAGTCATTCTCTCTCAGCCCTAGAAAGGAGGCAATGGCAAACTAATCTGAAAAATCTTGCCAAGAAAAATGCAAGGACTTGTCCAGATAGTCTCTTGAGAATTGGATATCTATCTATCTATCTATCTATCTATCTATCTATCTATCTATCTATCTATCTATCTATCTATCTATCTATCTATCTATCTATCTATCTACAACTGAACAACTGAATCAACTCCCCCTGGAGATCTGTATCGCCCCCACCCTCTCCGCCTTTCGTAAACTCCTTAAGACACATCTCTGCCGACAGGCCTGGGGCGGTTGACATCTTGCCCCTAGCCAGTGTATGTTTATGTGTACGTTTGCTGAATGAATGGTTTCTTAATTTAGGGGTTCTCTTTTTTATATATGTATTGTTTATATATGTATTATGTAGTTTTTTATATTGGATTTCTATTTATGCTGTGAGCCGCCCTGAGTTCCCGGAATAGGGCGGCATAGAAATTTAACAAACAAACAAACAAACAAATAAACAAACAAACAAACAAACAAACAAATAAATAAATAAATAAATGATTCTGATGTTTTTTTTTGTTTTTTTTTCAGCTTATCACAGATTCAGCTTTATTGATCTGACGTTAGAACTCTCACATGTTAGAATTATAATCCAGAACTGTGATAAGCCACACTGTTCAATAAAAAAGTAAAAAGGAGGTGCAGAAAGGCTTCTGGAACCTGAAATAATCCTAACCACTGTCACACATAGATTCCGACCCACAGCAATAAGAAGAGAACTCCAAAGCCCATGAAGAGTGATGCTACTAGAGAGATGAGTAATTCTTTGTAAATGTCCCGGGTACACTTTGTAGATGTCACTTCATAAACAAAGAACCAAGCTGTGAAGAACATGCCAATGGCCAGGAGTACCACAGTGAGATGTGGAAACACAGCCGGATTCACCGGACTGGTGTATCTGCTCATTGTTTCAAGCTCCATGGCTGCGTCGGCGGCGCTTCCCGTTACAGAAAAAGAATGATTCTGATGTTTTGACAAGCATAAATTATTATTGTTTTTCATACTTCTGGTATGTATAATTCCCCCATAGAACTTCCGTGACATCTTCAGAAGATCACAAGAATTGATGCATGACAGGATTGTGAGTTGAAGCCAATTACATTAAGTACTTTCATGCAATCACGTTTCCTGAGAACTATTCACTAAAATATTGATATATTTCAAGTTTTCTCATCACCCTTAGGAACTCTTTTGATAAAAGGGCATATATAAATGGAGTCCTTCTGAAAGAAAAACCTTCAAGTATCAGATAGATCCTCAGACCTTACAATAACTTTACTGCTGTTGACCAATGTTATTGTTAACGGGCTGATTTAGTCATGAAAACAACCTTGTATATTCACAATGAAGGGTTTATTTTGACATTTTTAAAAGAATGTTTCTAGGTTAAATAAAATAAGGACAACTTATCCATTGTTTAGGGAATCCCCTAACACTGCCCCCTAATCCTATATGGAATGATTTGTTTGCAACGATGTTATCACTGGAGAACCTTTTAAATGCTTGATTAATCAAGATGGCTTTCCTTTTTCTTTGAAATTCATTTAATATCAGATTATGTTTTTGGACACATTAACACTCTCAAGCACAACATAGCAGAAAATGACTCACACTGTTGATTTTCTAAGGAATTTGTCTGAATCTGAGTCAAGGACAAATCGGAAATGACAGATAATTCTGCCAGAATGTTAACAGAAAAGAAAGGATTAGTTATCCATCCTGCCTGACCTTCCTTTGATTAAACCTCACTCTTCCCTTTCTTTTGATTAAACCTTGTTTTTCATCCTGAAGCCTTAGCCTAGAACAGTGGTTCTCAACCTATTTCAGGTTGTGACCCCGACCTGCGCCGCGCATATGCAGCGCGACAGCCCACACCGCGCATGCGCGACGCGCGCGACGTGCGTGACGGTCCGCATCATGCATGCGCGGCACGACGGCCCGCATCACGCATGCGCAACACGTGCGTGACGGCCCGCATCGCGCATGTGCGGCGCAACGGCCTGCATCACGCATGTGCGACGCGCGCGCGACGGCCCACATCGCACATGCGCAGTGCCCCGCATCACACATGCGCGGTACGACGGCCCGCATCGCGCATGCGCGACACGCGCGTGACGGCCCGCATCGCGCATGCGCGACACGCGTGCGACGGCCCGCATCGCACATGCGCGGCGTGACGGCCCGCATCGTGCATGTGCGGTGCTACCCCACGCATGTGCGGTGCTGCCCCCTGCGCTGGCCGGGGGGGGGAAATGGCAGACTGCGGCGTTCGGCAACCCCCGTGAAATGGTCGTTCGACCCCAAATGGGGTCGCCACCCATAGGTTGAGAACTGCTGGCCTAGAATGATATTTAGAGCATGTCTGTCTGTCTGCCTGCCTGCCTGCCTGCCTGCCTGCCTGCCTATCTATCTATCTGCCAGATCTAATGGTTAAGGTGCGCAGGTCTAAAAACCAGAATACTGTGAGTTCTAGTCCTGCTTTAGGCATGAAAGCTAGCTGGGTGATTTTGGGCCACTTACTCTCAGCCCAGCTCACTTCACACGGTTGGTGTTGTAGGGAAAATAGGAGAAAGAAGGAGTATTAGGTAAGTTTGCTGCCTTGAGATACTTATACACTATTAAAGGAAGGATAAAATTGAATGAATAAATAAATAAAGTAAAATTAGCTCCTGGTAGCAAATATATCTAATACCCCTGCCTCCTATTTTCCCCATAACAAATCTGTGTGTTTGATCTCAAGAGAGAGTGACTGGCCCAAAGTCACTCAGCTGGTTTTCATGCCTAAGGGAGGCCTAGAACTCAACTGTTTCCTGATTTCCAGGCCAACACCTTAGCCACTATACCAAACTGGCTCTGTTAAATTTAAAATTGTTGTGGAGGTTATATATAGTATAATTATGATTATACACTATAACATATATTATTATATACACAGAGATAATGTTAGACTAAAAATTATGTAATTAATAATAATAATAAAAGGAGACTTCCGGTTCCGGTCACGAGGACCGGAGCCTTCCGTAGAGAGCTCCGAGATGGGGCTTATTTTAAAATTAAAATACCAAACCAAGGAAAGGGCGAGCTAACGAGGGAAAGGGCTCAAGCGAAGAGGACCCTCAGACCTACCCGGACAGGTAAATATTGCCGCCGGGAGGTCCAAGGGAGCCGCGAACGGAGCCGAAGAAGCTGGCGGTGGCTGGCCAGCCGGCCGGCAGGCCCGAAGAAGACGCCGCGCTGCGCTGCGAGAGGGAGCTGGAGCCGGCGAGAGAAGAGAAGAACGACAGACAGAGGAGGAGGAGGACATCGGCTTGACCCGCCGGGAGAGTCTGCCGGCCTGAAGAGGCCCCCAGGACGAACAGATTAGAGAGCGGAACAGCGCGACTACAGCTGAGGGGGCCTGGCGCGGCAAACAAAGGCAAACAAAGGCGGAGGCGAGCGGAGCCGACAGGACCCCGACAAGAGCGAAGGCGAGCAGAGGGAGCAACAGAGAAAAAGAATACCTACAGGAGGTGAGCTGTTAAAGGCGAACAGAGCGGCTGGAAGACCAGAGGGGGAAGAGGAGGGGGAAGGCCTGGGAGAACTGGGAGAGAAAAGTGAGGAAAGAAGCCCATCAGCTGAGCCCCCTGAACCAAGGGAACCAAGGGACCCAGAAGACAAAGAAGCACCAAGGAGGGAAGAGGAGGTGGAAGGCCTGGGAGAACTGGGAGAGAGAAGGGAGGAAAGAAGCCCATCAGCTGAGCCCCCTGAACCAAGGGAACCAAGGGACCCAGAAGCAGGGCAAACAACAGGCAGAAGCCAGGATGGTCTCCAAGCAGACCAAACTGATGCCCACAAAGGGACCTGCTCCCTCCCCATCCCAGCCTCCTGAAACATCCCAGCCTCCCGAAGCACCAGGGAGCACCCTACCCACCCCCACACCCTCCCATCCAACCACAGGCCCCCAGACCCATCTGTCAACTCAGGCCTGCCCAGCAGAGCACACGTTACAAGAAGTAAAAGAGATGTTGGGGACGCTGGTAAAAAGGATGGATGAAATGGATAAAAAGTTGGAGGAAGTGGGTACAAGGTTGGAGAGAAGGTGCATAGACGCAGAACAGAAGATGGAGGAAAGGTGCAAAGATATAAAACAGATGCTGTTGGACCAGGGCAGAGATCTAGAGAGAAAGCTGGAAGAACAACGCAGAGCGATGGCTGTAGACCTGGACCAAATTAAGGAGGCGATGCAAGCACACTACAAGAGGCTGGGGGATGAAATGGAGAAAAACCTCCAGGAGATCAGGGAGAGTGTGGCAAAGAAGATAGAAGGAGTGGAAAACTACATGGAGGGACAGATAGCAGAGATGAAAAGAGTGGCCCAAGACCAATCCACTATGATGCAATACTGGCAAATGGCGTCTGCTATCAGATTTAGGGGATGGAAAGAGACAACAAACGAAACCCAAGAAGACCTGGGTAGACTCTTTGTAGGGGCCCTGGCAGCATTTCTGGGAAGGAAACCCGAAGATATCGCGTGGCAATTCGACAGAGTCTACAGAGTCAACTCATGGGCGGCAGCAAACAGGAACCTACCAAGGGATGTGATCATCCACTTCGCAACAAAGGGGTTTCGGAACCTTATCTCCGTAACATCCTACAACAAAAAATTATACATAGAGGAGCAGGAGGTGAAGGTATTGAAAGAGATCCCCCAGACGATGCTGCGAGACAGAAAGGACTACAAGTTCCTGACCAACGAGCTGAGACTACACGCTCTGCAATACCGATGGGAGGCCCCATCAGGAATGTCACTTTTCTATAAGAATAAGAGATACCACCTGAACTCGATCCAGAAAGCCAGAGAATTCCTTGAAAAGGAACTGAAGACGGACAGACCGCAAACAACAACGAGGGACAACGCAGATGGACTACTTGAAGGCGGAAGGGACCCAGAACAATGAACAAACTACTCAGAAGCACAGACCGGTGCAGAAGCAGGAGAAAGGAATGGACCACCTCGGGATACGATGACACAGAGAGCAGAGGGCAACAAAACCAAGGAAACAGGACAGAAGGGGCGTTGTCTTACCTGAACGCCTTTTCTCAGCATGGTGGTGTATAATCCACTGGATAGGGTTATTTCTGCCCTCCTGCTCAGAGAGACTAGGAAAAAAGCTTTAGCCACGCCTTCCCCTGGGTGTGTCTCCCAGTTTTTGACAAAGGCGAGGTAGCTAAGCTCTGACACCGTGGCTCCATAAAAAAAAAAAAATAACAAGAGTAATAGAAAGAAAAAGGGGGATGCCCTCCACGCAAGCCTAGCCCGTTGTTTAAGGGGGGGAGTGGATTATACACCACCATGCTGAGAAAAGGCGTTCAGGTAAGACAACGCCCCTTCTCCAGCATGGTGGATGTATAATCCACTGGATAGGGACATACCAAAGCTCCCCCATGTCCCCCGGGGTGGGAAGACTAGGTTGGCGTCTCCCTGAGGGCAGCCACCTGTTGAAAGACCCGTCTGCCAAACGCGGCGTCCGCCGCGGCAAACCTGTCAATCTTGTAATGGGTAATGAATGAGGACGGAGACGACCAGGACGCCGCCCTGCAAACTTCCTCTATGGAAGCCTGGGTGGCCCAGGCCGCGGAAGTTGCTGCACTACGTGTAGAATGGGCCGTGATTCGTGATGGAACGGTCAGTGAGTGCGCGACGTACGCCTTAGCTATGCAGGCCCTGATCCATCTGCCAATGGTAGAGGAAGATACCTTGCTGCCCATGGTTGATGGTTGGAAAGAGACAAACAAAGACTCGGACCTACGGAAGGGACCTGTGCGCTTTACGTAGATGCGCAGAGCCCTGTGCACGTCCAGTTTATGCCATTGGCGTTCTAATCTATGGGTCGGATTAGGACAAAAGTTTGGTAGTACGAGGTCCAGCGTCCTGTGAAAGCTGGTGTTAACCTTTGGTATGAACGAGGGATCTAGTCTGAGGACCACTCTGTCTTGGTGGAAGATACACAGGTCCTCCCGAACTGAAAGAGCTCCCAGCTCCGAAATCCTTCTAGCGGAAGTAATGGCAATTAGGAAGGCCACCTTCAAGGATAGAAAATGTAGTGAACATGATCGCAGGGGCTCAAATGGAGCCTCCGTTAGGGCCCGTAACACTGTGGGTAGGTCCCAGGAAGGGTATCTATGCACCGGGGGTGGACTAGAGTTTGTCGCCCCCTTGAGGAATGCCGAGATCGCTGGATGGTGAGAGAGAGGGCCCCAATTGTCACAGGTGAGGATCGTGGCTAATGCCGCCACCTGTCTGCGGATGGTGTTGATGGACAGCCCCTTGGACATGCCGTCTAATAGGTAGTCTACGATGTTTGGGACGACTACTGAGAGGGGATCCAAGCCCCGAGAGGAGCACCACTGACAAAAATTGCGCCAGGTTGCGTCGTAAATTCTGTTTGTTGAGGGGCGTCTAGAAGCCTGAATCATATCGATTCCCTTTGGGGAGTAGCCCTGCCTAGTTAGGCACTCCCGCTCAAGTGCCAAGCGGCCAATTGTAGCCACTGCGGATCTGGGTGAAGGAGCTCCCCCTGAGATAGGGCCACTTTGTCCGGTGGGAATTTCCACGGAGGGGACAGGGACAGATCCACTAGATCTGCAAACCACGGACGCCGAGGCCAATATGGTGCAACCAATATTACTTCCGCCTGCTCCAGTAACAGCTTGCGGATGGTGGCTTGGATCAGGGGGAGGGGAGGAAAGGCGTACAACAGCCCCTCGGGCCACCTGCACCGTAGGGCGTCTGTTCCCTCGGCCCCTTTGGTCGGGAACCTGGTGAAGAACCTGGGGAGTTGGGCGTTGTTCGGGGAGGCAAAGAGATCCAGGCATGGCTCGCCGAACCTGGACCCTATCATGTCGAATATTTTGGTGTTCAGTCGCCATTCTGCATGGTCCACGGTTACCCTGCTCAGCGAGTCCGCCTGACGGTTTGCCTCCCCCGAGATGTGTTCCGCCCTTATCGATTTCAGATGGGTCTCTGCCCACAGCCCCAGTTCCTTGGCCTCCTGGAGAAGGGCCCAGGAGTGCGTGCCCCCCTGCTTGTTGACATGGGCCTTGGCCGCTACGTTGTCTGTCAGGACTAGGACATGCTTGCCCGATACTAGGGGAGAGAAATGGAGGAGGGCCAGGTGGATGGCCCTTAGCTCTAGCCAATTTATGTTCTGCGTCAGATCCGCCCTGGACCAACGTCCCTGTGCCAGCTGCGTTTGGAGGTGAGCACCCCAGCCAAACAGACTGGCATCTGTCGTCAAGACTACCCTGGAGGGTTCCTTGAATACAGTCCCCCTGTACATGGCTGGAGAAACCCACCACTGGAGAGACGCAAGGACGTGGTGCGGCACCTGGACCTTGTGGGGAGAGGCGCTGAGGTTCTGTTTCTGGAAGGGGAGGAGGAACCATTGGAGGGTCCTCGAGTGGAGCCTTGCCCATGGCACTATCCCTATGCAGGATACCATCTTTCCCAGGAGTTGGGACAGCAGCACCAGGGGAACCCTTTTCGTGCCCCGGATCTGGGATATCAATTTCCGGATGCTCAGCTGCCGTTCCTGGGACAGGTAGACCCTGCACCGTTCCGAGTCTATCAGTGCCCCCAGGTGAAGGAGTCTCTTCGAGGGGGAAGTGTGGCTCTTCCCGAAGTTCACTGAGAACCCGTGGGACTGAAGTACCTGGATGGTGGTTCTCAGGTCTGCTTGTGCCGACCGAATGGATCTGGACTGGACGAGGATGTCGTCCAGGTAGCACTGCACGCGCACCGGCATCATCCGGAGATGAGCGGCCAAGACTGCTAGTACCTTCGTGAAGACCCTTGGTGCCGAGGAGAGGCCGAACGGGAGAGCCCGGTATTGATAATGTCGGTGCGCGTAGCAAAAGCGCAGGAACCTGCGGTGGAACTGGGCGATTGGGATGTGGAGATAGGCCTCTGTGAGGTCTATGGATGAGAGGAGATCCCCTTTTCTGATGCTGGCTAGTATGGACCTTAGGGTCTGCATTTTGAAACGCCGGTACACTAGGAACCGGTTTAGGCCCTTTAGGTCCAGGATCGCCCTCCACCCTCCTGATGCCTTGGGGACCACGAACAGGATGGAGTAGAAGCCTGTCCCAGTTTGGTCCTCCGGCACGGGTTCTATGGCCCTGATGTCCAGGAGGTGTTTGATGGCGGAGGATACCAGCCTTTCCTTGGAGGGATTTCGCGATACCGGGCACTGGGTGAAGCGATCGTGTGGGATCGCCTTGAATTCGAGTGCTAGGCCTCGTCTGATTGTGTCCCTGACCCAGGAATCGGAGGTGGTCTGTTCCCAGACCTGATAAAAACGCTCTAGGCGCCCCCCTATTGGGATGTCCCAGAGGTAGTCACTTGGTCCGCCGGAAAGGGCGGTTCCCCGACCCCCTGAAGGGACGCTTAGTTTGAAATTGGGCCCTGGGTCCTGAATTTTGGCGGTCCTGTTGACGGTCCTGCCTCTGAGGGAAGGAACGTGAACCTCTGGGCCCATCCCAGGACTGCCCTGTCCGAAAGGGCTGCCGCCACTCCCAGGTGCCCGAGGGGCGTGCCGTCTGTCTGCGGGAGTCCGGCTGCTGCCGTCTATTGGCCTTCTTGGAAGGGTGGGCAATGACTTTACGTTTGTCTTTACCCTCGACCACATGTGGGTCAAGGATGGAGCCAAACAGGTCCTTGCCTGTGTACTTGGCCGAGGAGAGGCGGCACTTTGCCCGTAAGTCCGCCCTCCAGTGTTTCAGCCACAGGAGCCTGCGGGAGGCCACTGTGGCCCCTATTGAGCGGGCTGAACACTTGGCCGAGTGGAGAGAGGCGTCGGCCATATACTGTGAGGCCCCTATCAGTTTCACGAGTGTCTGGTGAACTCTGACCTGGTCAGGCGGGATTGTGGCCTGAAGTTCACGGAGCCACATGATGGAGGTCCTGGCGAAGAAGGAGGTACCTGTAGCAGCCTTAATGGCCTGACCGGAGGTCAGGTGTGCCCTTCTGTAGTTGGCCTCGAACTTCTTTTCGTCCGCAGAGAGGAACTCTGTCATGTCCCCTGAGGCTGCAGAATTTGAGAACAAGGAAGTTAGTGAGGAATCCACTGACGGTACCTCAAGTAGGGAAGCGAAAGACGGGGCAACATTATAGAGCTTCTTTTCCACCGTGCTTTCCCTGGGAATGGTGGACAGAGAGGCCCACTGGGCCTCCACCGCGTCCCGGAAGACAAAGGGACAGGGGATCTGTTTGTGTTCCACTACCTTCACCTTGAATAGCGGATTTGACTCCTTGTCCGCTGAGGTGGAAGGTTTCTCCTCCTGCACAGAGGTTAAAGAGGCAGTGGAGCATGCCTTTGACAGTAAAGCAGTAAAGATGGAGTGATCGAAGAGACAGGAGGCAGAGGCCTGATCGGGTTCTGCTTCCTCCTCGTCTGACATGGGGGTGTTCGCTACGTCTAATTCATCGGACTCCCCCTCCCCCATCTGGGATGAAGCTTCCGAATCAGTAGATTCCGGATCTGGGGAGTAGCTCTGCTGAGGGGGAGGATCATTGGGAGGAGAGGGGACCTGAGGGGGAACCTGTTGGGTCCCAGATGTAGACATGAACTGCGTGAAGACGTGCTGCATGAAGGCCTGGAATTGGGCCTGTGACCATGCCGGTCCCTGGGCCCCAAGGGTTGCCCCTACCAACGCTGGGGCAGTAGCCACTTGGGGGCCCTGCTGAGGAGGAGGGGAGGAGTGAGAGGGACCTGCCTGTTCGGTATCCCCCAGAGGAGTAGCAGTCCAGGTGGCATTTGGTTGGGAAGGCTCCCTAGTATTGGTATCCAGTGGGGCAGGGGGAACCGGATCGGCCCCACTGGATAGGAGCCTCTGTGCCTTGGAGAATTCTCTCTCCAGTGCTTGGTGCCTCCTCGAGGCCACTCGCTCCGCCGACTTAGAGGTCTCCTTGGAGGAAAGATGCCTGGTCTTGGCCTTCTTCTTACCTCCTGTATTTAATTCGGTTGCCCTGCGCTTTGGTTGCGCGGAGGGGGCACCTGAGACCGGTATAGCCAGGGGCGAGGAACTGTCTGCCATTGCCACTAGTCAAGCCTGTATAAGGGTGACTAGTGTAAGGGAATTGGAAAGTATGGCCGCAGAGCAATGTCCAGGGAAGAGGCGCAACTGCCTCTTACGCTGAGACCAGATAAGATGTGGCAGATCAGCCGGACAGGTAATAGGCCTGTCCTGTAGGCTGTGTGGCTAAAGGCCACGGCTATGGGAAAACAGGCGGCCTGTGAAATCCTTCACTCCTGCCGGGACCTAGGAAGCCAGGGCCCACGGGGTACTGCCTCCTCCAGCAGCCCTGGAATTGATTTCTTATGCTCCCTGCTATATCCTGATGAAGAGATGTATGAAAAGCCGGGCGTTCCTGCGGTTACGGAGGGCGCCCCACAATGGCCTGGACGCTAAGGTGTGCGTCAGAGGCTCTCCCTGGACGGGCCTAATAAGCTAGGCCAAGACGAGGGGCTCTGCGGCCTGGGCCCTGTAGGCCTAAATCAAAATGGCCGTCGCCACCCGGGAGCCTGGAGTGGCGGGAAAACTGCGACTTAAAATGGCGTCTGCACACTTCTGAGGTGATTCTCTAACCCCCGAAAATTCACGGCCCCGTGGAAGGAGTGGTACAAGCAATTCACGCTCTCCCTGCTCTGCTCCCCCCACCAGTCTACTTGCGTGTGGAGACCTGTTGCGATCCGTGACAACGGAGCCCCGTGTCCGGATCGAGTATTCGCCGCCGTTTGCTGCGCCTCCTTGCCGTTTGAGCAGCAAATCCGAAGGTTTAAGCTACCACGGAGGAGCGGGATGCAACTGCTGGCTTGCGTGCCGGCTTCAGCAGCTGGGGATATTTATATCTCTCTTCCTCCTTCCCGGCTGATTTTATTGAGCCCGGCGTTTCTGAGCCCGTGGGGGGAGCGGAGGCAGCTGCTGTTCGGCGGTTCTAAGCCCCTGGGGGGAGCGGAGGCCTCGGCTGGCTTCCCCGCCGGCCTGCTGTGAGAGATCGGCCCGTGCTGAGGCAAACTCAAAAACCAGGACCGGATTGCTCTAATAAATGGATTGAAGGTAAAAAATAGCCTAAATTGAAGAAAAATCTTGGAGTTTGGTGATAAATTTGAGATTGAGTCAAACAAACTACGGAGCCTACTAAAAAGGTGTCTGCTCTGAGCCGAGACTAGGAAAAAACTGGGAGACACACCCAGGGGAAGGCGTGGCTAAAGCTTTTTTCCTAGTCTCTCTGAGCAGGAGGGCAGAAATAACCCTATCCAGTGGATTATACATCCACCATGCTGGAGAATACAGAGTTCAGGCAACTACGATCCACTACCAAACGCACAGAACAGCAAGACAAGACCCCACTACGCAACATGAGCACCAATCCGGATACCATGGGAACGAGACCAAAGAAGAAAACAGGAGAAAGAGCAGAAGCGGTCTTGCAAGAGTATCCTGAAACCGATGATGGCAACTACCGGTAAATACTTGACCTGGAACGTTAACGGGTTAAAATCCCCTCAGAAAAGGAGGAAAATATTTCACTACCTGCATCAAGGAAAAAATGACATAATTTGCCTACAAGAAACACACATCAGAGCGGCGGACCAGAAATATTTAATCAGCTACAAACTAGGCGCGCACTTTGTGGCAGCGGCACCAGGAAAAAAGAATGGGATTGTTATATATGTAAAGAAACATGTAATACCGTAGCTAAGCTAATAGAGTCAGACCCCCAAGGTAGATACCTGGCAATCGAAATAACACAAGAAGACAAGAAGATTCTGGTGATGGGCATATATGCACCAAATCAACAACAAGGCAAATTCTAAAAAAGGATACACAAGAAGTTAACATAACTCAACTACAGATCTTGCATTATACTGGGAGACTGGAACGGGGTCATAGAGACGGCACTGGACAAAAAGAGGACTGCACCTAACCCGCAAAAGCACTCCAAGTTGCCTAAATCCTTCTTCGACATGAAGGAGGACCTTGAACTGACAGACGTATGGAGGGAAAGGCACGGCAAAGAACAAGAATTCACTTTTTTCTCTGACAGACATCAATCCTTCTCCAGAATTGACTTTATACTAACATCTAGCGACTTGCTAGTTTGTCTAAACGCGGTGAAAATCCTACCCAAAGTACTAACAGATCACAACCCGGTGAGGATGGAATTAAGACATGGCTTGAAACAGAGGAGATCTTGGAGAATTAATGAAAACCTGTTTCGACACGAAGAAAAGGTGGCTGAATGCAAACATGCTATGAAGGAATTCTTCAACATAAATATGAACAACAAAACACCTATAGAAATGATTTGGGACGCCAGCAAGGCGTTTATGCGCGGGATTCTTATGGACATGAATAACAGGCACCGTCGCAAACAAGAACAAAAAGGAAAGGAGTTAGAAGACGAGATAAGTAAGAAGGAGCGGCTATTAATAAAAAGACCAGAGGACAAAGTCATCAAAGAAGGAATCAAGATCCTAAGAAAACAATTTGACATGTTGATGGCAGACCAAGTTGCAAGGAATATACAATATGCAAAACATGACATTCTGCAATGCCAACAAACCGGGTCGATGGCTGGCTTATATCATAAGAAAGAAACAGAAATCCCGCATAATTGAAAAGATAGAGTACAAAGGCAAGGAAGAATTTCGACAAGAAACCATCAAGAAAGCCTTTACAGAGTTCTACTCAAAGCTATACGCCGAGGAGAAGACACAAGACAAAGAGATAGATGAGTTTCTACAAAACGAAAAGATACTGGCAGTCACCGACGCACAAAGAGAGGCCCTGAATGCTTTAATCACAAAGGAGGAAATACACTCAGCGATCAAACAACTGAAAACGGGAAAATCGCCCGGGACGGATGGGATAACAGCGACCTACTACAAGCATCTCCAGGAGGAGATGCTAGAACCCCTCAGAAAGCTATTTGTCAACATACAAGAAGGAGGCCAAGTCCCACCGTCCTGGAAAACAGCCTACATTTCGTTAATCCCCAAAGAGGGGAAAGATAACGCACAACCCGCAAACTACAGACCCATCTCATTACTGAACACAGACTACAAAATCTTCGCAAAAATTTTGGCCAATAGATTAATGACGGTACTACAAAAAACAATAAACCCAGACCAAAGGGGATTTATACAAGGGCGCCAGATGAAAACCAACATGAGACAGCTGTTGAACATAATAGAGCACTTGGAAAGGCACAACCAGGTACCCGCCACTCTTATGTTTGTGGATGCAGAAAAAGCCTTCGACAGACTGAATTGGCCGTTTCTGACGAACTTAGTCCGGAAGATGAAAATGGGAGCACAGTTTCTCAACTCCATACTGGCAACTTACCAGAAACAAACAGGCCAGATCATTGTTAATGGAGACCTAACAGACCCATTCAACATAGAGAGAGGCACGAGACAGGACTGCCCGCTGTCACCCTTGCTATTTGTCCTAACGCTGGAGATTCTACTGAACAAGATAAGAGCGGAAGAGGACATAAAGGGCATACAGATTAGACAACAAGATTACAGACTATGTGTCTTTGCAGACGACTTGCTGGTGACAGTGTCGCAACCAGTACAGTCAGCAAGGAGATTGATGGAGATAATGGAAGACTATGGTAGGGTGTCAGGCTTCAAAGTAAACATATCCAAAACGAAGATGCTAGTTAAAAATCTAGACAACAAAGCAAAACAAGACTTGGAAAGAATAACGGGTTGTGAAATAGTCAAGAAAGTTAAATACTTAGGAGTGGAGATAGAATCAACGAACGCGAAATTATACAAGAATAACTACGAGGTGCTGTGGAACAAGATACAAGCAGATCTGGAAAGGTGGAAAACACTACGACTGTCCCTGTTTGGCAGGATAGCAGCAGTAAAGATGAACGTCTTGCCAAGATTTTTATTTCTCTTTCAAATGCTACCCATACTCCAAAAGGATGTGGACTTGGACAATTGGCAGAAAGGCATCAACAGATTTATTTGGGATGGCAAGAGACCGAGGGTAAAACTAAAAATCATCCAGGACACGAGGGAGAGAGGGGGACTAAAAATGCCTAATCTAAAGCTATACTACTACGCAGTGACATTGGTGGCGTTGAGTGACTGGATTAATATGACGAATGAAAGAATACTGAATGTTGAAGGGCATGGTCTACTATTCGGCTGGCACGCATACCTGGTGTATGACAAAAAGGCAGACAAGAACTTCAAGGAGAACCAACTACGAATCCCGTTGTTATGGGTCTGGAAGAAATACAAATACCTTCTACACGATAAGATCCCCATCTGGACGATCCCCGGACACGCAATAGGGGATGTAAACATATCCCAAGGGCAGGAAGTGGTGCCCTACAGTAAACTCGTACTAGAAGAAGAAAATGGGCTCTCCTTGAAGCCCCAAACAACACTAGCAGATGAAGGAATAGGAGGCACCTGGCTATCATATCTACAACTGCAATCAAGGTGGCATAAAGACAAGAAGAAGGGTTTATCCCAGACTGATGAGAATTTAATTAAACAGATTAGAGAGCAGGGGATCATGCACATCAAACGAGTGTACGGTGTTCTGATAAAAATGGACTCTGAAACCGTGCTAGTCAAGAACTGTATGGTAAAGTGGGAACAAGACTTTGGGCATCCTATCACCATGGACACATGGGAGAAAATTTGGGTGAGAAATGTAGAATTTACGAAAGCGCAACACTTAAGGGAAAACTTCTACAAGATGTTCTATAGGTGGCACCTAGACCCGAAAAAACTATCATACATCTATCCAGACACCCAGCCTAAATGTTGGAGGTGTGGTAATGGGGAGGCTACATATTTCCATATTTGGTGGACATGTAGAAAAATTAAAGCCTTCTGGAGGAAGATATGGTGGACACTCCAAACTATTTGCCAAAAGCGTATTGAATTTCTACCTCAGTTTTTCTTGTTAGGGATCACAAAAGATTGCACTACCTCAGAGACAAACTTATTTTTGAACTTGATCACAGCAGCCAGATTGTTGGTGGGACAATACTGGAAGAATCCAGAACTACCACCTATAGAAGAGTGGACTTTGAAAGTAATAAATTTGGCGGAAATGGTGAAAATATCGGCATATTTGAAAGATCGCTCAAATGAACAATATTTGACTGACTGGAAACAGTGGATAGACTATATACAAGAGAAACACCAATCAAATAAAATGTGCCTGGCGTTTAGCTGAGGCTTGACGAGAGGAGTGAGGAATGTTTGCCAAAACAGACGTTTACAAAGACTAATACCTAATGTTGTATGTTATGTTCTATGATGAGTGCTTCTTAATATGATCTTACGTTTAATGTTGATAACTTTAACATTGAAAAAGCGGATTGAATTTCTACCTCAGGTTCTTGAACTTTTACCTCAGGATCTTTTGTTAGGGAGTATAAAAGATTGCACTATTACTGAGACGAATTTAACTCTGAAACGCGAATGAACTATATGTGATAGACTAGAAACAGTAGAGAGACCATACATAAGAGAAACACCAATCAAATAAAATGTATCAGGTGTATAGTTGAGGCTTGACGTGAGGAGTGAAGAAAGCTTATCAAACCAGACGTTTATAAGGACTAATACCTCATGCTGTATTTTTAGGTTTTATGAGGATTGCTTCTTAATATGATCCTATGTTTAATGCTGACTGCTTTAATATTGGAAAAGCGTACTGAATTTCTACCTCAGGTTACTGAACTTCTACCTCAGGATCTTTTGCTGGGGATCATAAAAGACAAAATGTAACAGGCGTATAGTTGAGGCTCGACGTGAGGAGTGAAGAATGTTTACCAAGTCAGACGTTTACAAAGAGTAATACTTGTATTTCAGGTTCTATAATGATTGCTTCTTAATGTGATCTTGTGTTTGGTGTTGTTTTAATAAAAATAATAATAATAATAAAAAAAAACATCATGGTCACAATAAGGAATTGAATGAAATTGTACATTGTAGTAAATGTTACCCATATTATTAAACATCTATTCTGATACTGAAGGCCTTTATAAGTATATTTTTCTTCTTTATTTTGGTTTATTTTAGGAACAGTAATCATTCTCTAGGCCAGTGGTGGCGAACCTATGGAATGGGTGCCAGAGGCGGCACTCAGAGCCCTCTCTGTGGGCACGCACACCGTCGCTGGGTTTTATAAAACCTTTTCGCTTTAGGCCTCCGCCTAAAAAGATTCAGTCAATTTCAGTCAAGATCTTGCAAAGTTGGAATTGATTGATTGAACTTTTTAGACCCACCCAGTCTGCTGTTACCATTGCAGCCATGCCCACCCAATGGGCCACACCCACCCAATGGGCCACACCCACCCAGCACCCGACAAGGCATAAATGGGTTTTGGGTTGCAGTTTGGGCCCTCAGTCTCTAAAAGGTCCACCATCACTGCTCTAGGCATTCAAAAAACAAACTTTATTGACACCACATAGGTAAAGAGACAGCAAGCATTTTTTTATGTACTTCATAGGGCACTAGTACAATAATTACTAAAATATATCCTATATATTGGATTATTCACTGTCCATTAACAAGATTTCAGCATTGGGCCCTCAGGTCCACATCTTGCTTTCCTTGGACAAGGGGCAAAAGGACAGGTCAGCAGCTAAAACTAATTTTTCTC
The DNA here is from genome assembly GCA_034064705.1 of Bothrops alternatus. Lineage (NCBI taxonomy): Eukaryota > Metazoa > Chordata > Lepidosauria > Squamata > Viperidae > Bothrops > Bothrops alternatus. The sequence goes on from JARGCV010000080.1 coordinate 6,800,870, forward strand.
CTTTGTAATAGTAAAGATGAAGCTGGAATCTTCTGCATGTAAAAATTCTTCTCTGGACACTGCCTGTCAAATTTCCTTTCCTTTTTTCCTCCATTTTGCTGCCTTCTTGGGATATTTCTAAGAAAAGCCATTTTGCTCTAATGGACTAGGGGTAAACAATTGCCCCCCCCCTCACATCACCCTTCCTTCTCCAACAAGGTTGCCCCCTGATGAGGGGAAAAAAATAGCCTGGCCTTCTCTTGCCTTTATAAATCAGCAGATAAAACTTTTCATAGTGCAGAAATAAAAAAGTATTATTTGCTACTGTCAGCAAATCATCTCCTAAATATGCCAAAATAGGAGCTATTTTAGCGCCCTCTCGCTTTAATTGCCACTATTCAAATACTGGTATTATAAATAGGTGGAGAATAGGATGTATTTTGTAACTGCAGAATAAATCAAGCAGACCCAATCACATTTTGGTAAGGGGGGGGTCTACTCAAAGTTTTTAAAATGGGATTATTTGGGTTTCACCTGACCAGGAGGCGGGGGGGGGGAATCAAGCCCAAATAATTCTGCTGGGTTTACAAAGGCAGGCAGGGTAAACTGCTCAGATCCTGGCCCAATCAGTGGCTCACAAACTGATCAGGGTTTCCAGAGGTAGTTAGGAAGGTCTGTCTAGTTGCTGGCTTAATCTCTATTGGAATCTGCAACTAAAATATTGGCTGTGCTTCACATCAGAGAAACCACCCATTCCGGTTGGCGGCTGACGTGTCATTATGAAAGAGCTAAAGGTGCTTATTCCAGAAAGAAGGGAGATTATTTTCAGCAAACGGTAACAGCAAAAAGGCAGCAATGTATAGTTTGTGTGATTATCTATAATGGTAATTACTGAGAGGAAAAGTTGGGTTTGCTTGCTTGCTTCACTAGAGGGGAAAAGAATAGCACAGGAAAGGGAATGCAATCTTTGAAATAGCTTTCCAAATTTAAGTTTTAATTATGCCATTTTTCTGCCTCAGAGACAGAATTCCATTTGTAATTCTTTTCTTTCCAATTTTTTTCCGGGCAACAGGGTCCACTGAAGGGAAGATGAGTCATAATCAACACTTAATTGTATTTGAATTATATATTTTCCACAGACTGTGTTCAAAACAGTTCTTATTAAAGACTGTTTAAATACAATAACCAGCAATATACTTAAGTATGTTTTCAAATCATTGTTACCGAGTTAGCAAAAATATAAATGAGCATAGGATAAGCCAGTCTATCAATTACTGGTGTCCAAATGAACATAATATCTGTTTAAAGTATGATTCATCTGCTTATGTACTTAAGGATTTTCTCTTAATAATAGGGAAAAAAGCAGACTTTAAAAAAAAATAGGAGCAGAGAAATACAGCAGCTATACAGAAATAAAACACTGAAAAGCAATTCAGAAGTATCTACATTGAAGGCCCACTTAAAAAATGCAAGAATTTAATTTCTGGAGAGCTACTAATGAAGAAACATGTTCCAATTAAGAGGTTTAACAAGAAAACTCCTTACCCATGGGCAAACTATCATGATGGAAACGTGAGAGAGAATTTGGGTGAAAAATGTAAAATTTACGCACGCGCAACATTTAAGAGAGAACTTTTACAAAATGTTTTATAGATGGCATCTAGATCCGAAAAAACTATCATATATCTACCCTGACCTCCAACCTAAATGTTGGAGATGTGAAAGTATGGAGGCTACATATTTTCATGTATGGTGGACATGTAGAAAAATTAAAGCTTTCTGGAGAAAAATATGGTAGACACTTCAAACCATTTTGAAAAAGCGTATTGAATTTCTACCTCAGTTGTTTTTGTTAGGGATCATAAAAGACTGTACCACTATAGAGACGAACTTAATTTTGAACTTGATCACAGCAGCGAGACTGTTGGTGGGACAATACTGGAAGAAACCATAATTACCATCTATTGAGGAATGGACTTTGAAAGTCATAAATATGGCAGAAATGGCTAAAATATCTGCATATTTGAAGGATCATTCAAATGAAAAATATATGTTGGACTGGAAACAATGGATAGACTACATACAAGAGAAACATCAATCAAAGAAAATGTATCTTGCTTATAGTTAAATCTTGATATACCGAGTGAAGAATGTTTACAAGTTTAAAATGATTGTATTAAGTTGAATAGCATTCAACTTAAATTTTTTCTTTGTTTACATTTACAAATATATATTTAATTTAAAAAAAAGAAAACTCCTTACCCATCCAAACAGGAGAAGATGCAAGGATAAAACCCGGCTAATAGGCAGCACAATGGCCCCATACCTACCGGTAGTTATGCTAAAGTTCTGTTCACAGAATACACTGAACCAAAAACAAGCTGTTTAGCTAACCATTTAGAATTTTAGCCTAGCATGTTATAATTCCAATTAATGGTCAATATAAACTCAGAAACTCCATTAATTTGGTAACCATAGTTTAGCTAATCATGGGTAAACATGTGTGTGTGTATCTATACATATGTCACATCAATTTAAGTTACCAAAAATCATAGAAATATAAATGGATAGACTTGTGTTAATAATGTGATTTACAGATTGTCCTTGACTTTGTTTGTGTTATGATTCAAAGTTATGATGGCCTCAGAAAAAAGGTGACTTATGACCCATCCTCAGAGTTATGACTGTTGCGCTAGTCCCCACAGTCACAACTGCAATTTGGGCGCTTGGCAACTGGCTCACATTTATGAGAGTCGCAGGGTCTTGCCTTCATGTGATTGTGATTTGCAATCTTCCCAGCCAGCGTCTGGCAAGCAAAGTCAATTGGGGAAGCAGGACAGGATTTGCTTAACAACCACGTGATTCACTAAGATACCATGTCATTCACTTAACGACTGCAGTGATTTGTTCAATGTCCACATTAAAATGGTTATAAAACTGGGTGCAGTCATGTGATGACTTGGTTAAATACCACACAACTGAAATTCTGGTCCCATCTGCGATCGTACGTCAAAGACTACTTGTTCTGCAATGTTAAAGAAATTTTGACTAAATGTCTTGAAAATTCACTTGCTTGTCCGCCCTGAATAAGGAACGCAATGAACGTTTTTAACTGGGAATAACCCTGCATATATTCAAGGAGTCTTCTATTCTGGAGTCTGAGTGAAAGATGTAAATGGAGGTGGGAATGATAATAATAATGCAGGAGTAAAGGAGTAATACTAGTGATAGTTAGGATAAACTAACTCTTTGAATGGCCCAAGCTATAAGTAACTGCTTCCCTGCATACAAAAACAGCAAACCAGGTTTCCTGTAGAGGGAGGATATATGCAGGTTTTGTCTCTGATTTTCCATGGCTGCCTAAATTAAAAAGGAAGGCCTTTGCAAGTTAAGGCCTGATAGGGGTGGAATAACCAGGATCCTTCTATTGTGAAAGCCTCTTTGTTTTAACCAAAGGATTCTTTGTATTAACACTTGAAAGGCACACCAACTTGTGAGGACATGGAAGGAAGGAATTAACCATCCAATCACACCTCCCCCAACTCAAAATATAACATCCATAAGCAAGTGAACACCTGCATTAGACCCCCATTCTATTTATAACATTGCACTTCATAAGGCTTACATTGTAAAGATAATGAGAGATGTTTAAAGTTCTGAATTTTCAGCCTTTTAAATGCTCACTTGCATGAAAGACTGATATTAATCCATGGATCTCATAAATGGATTCTCCATACTAACCAGCTTAAGTCAATTATGCAACAGGTTGCTGGAGCTATGCTTTAAGAATGTGTTGCCATTTACCAGTAATGTTTATTTTTACTTATGCTTTACTGTAAATAACACCTGCAATAACACACACAACAGCACATCGTATATTTTTTCTTAGTAACGTTGGCCACCTCACATTCAATCCTTGCTATTTAGGTACTTGTATACTTTAGTGTATGCACAATATTAAAAGGAATCACTTCATGCCTCAGGCTCACCCTGGAATTATTATATTGTTATCCTTTACTGATCATGCTAAGTAAATTTTTCATTTCAGCAGATTATTTCCCCAACAATTCTAGGCATAGTCTTCTAATCTTTTCTTATCACAAGGTCTGGGCGAGACGGTATTCCTAGTGCATCATCATTGCCTCACCTGGAGAGGTGTGTTTTCTTTACACAAAGAGTGTATTCAGCTGTTCCCTCCACTCTTCTTTTTAAGAATAGCCAGTTTACTCCTGTTACACTTTGTTTGATTGGTGTTTCTCTTATCTGTAATGGTTAAGCTGCTGGCCTAGAAACCAAGAGACTGTCCAGTCTTAGTTATGAAAGCCAGCTTGGCCTAGCAGTTAAGGCTAGAAAGTAGGAGACTTGAGTTCAAATCCTGCCTTAGCAATGAAGGCCAGCTGGGTTATTTTGGGCCAGTCACTCTCTCTCTCAGCCCAACCCACCTTAAAGGTTGTTGTGGGGAAAATAGGAGTAAATATTGTGCACTGCATATTTGCTGCCTTGAGTTACTTATGGAATAATAAAAGGGAGATAAAAATCTAATAATTATTTTTGGTGACAATAATTACAAAGGTGACTGAATTAGTTGAACTCTGAATCTTGATTATTTGCCATATAATTCCAATCTATTAATTGTGGTCATACTCCTATGAAAATCCTTGAGGAAAGTATTCTTTACCTGGTGGTAAAACTGTACTTTACAGTAACCAACTTAAATTTTCTTGTATACAGACTGTGTATCATAAATTGAATACACTATGGGAAGATGAGTCATGGAATAACTAGCTTGAAACTGAACCCATGGAAGAACTGAGAACTGAATCCAAAACAGAAATGAACACGTGTAGGCACAACATTCTTCAGATGAAGCTGATAGTTTTTGAAGGGGAATTGGACGGAAATTCATTCGTATCAAGATCTTAACACTTTCATAAATATTGAGAATAGTGCCTCACAAAATCCAGCATGCCTAGCAGTTATGAATAAAAACTTGATCATAACTGATAAACCCGGGTTATGACAAGGCCTTCCTTTCCCCCGAATCCTCATCAAGGATGTTTACAGCAACCTTGGATCAAACATACCCACAGTGAAATGGCTTATTATCCTTGCCATCCAAGGAACAATTGTGCTTCCAAAAGTCTCTCGTCTACACAGTACAGGCAATGACTTGTTCCATTTCCCCAGCCCACAATCTTGGTTTACTGGCGAGGATTCGCGAGACACAAAAGAGGCTCAGTTCTACTCGGATCTCAGTGTGTCCGAAATAGTATAGCACAGGGGTCTCCAACCTTGGTAACTGTTAAGACTTGGGGATTTCCAACTCCCATGCTGGCTAGTGAATTCTGGAAGTTGAAGTCCCCAAGTCTTAACAGTTGCCAAGGTTGAAGATCCCTGCATACGTTCTCAGGCTCCGGTTAACTCATCCGATCACCCCTGAAATGTCTGCAGGACTGTTAAGTAATGGTGCAGTTGGGCGCGGACAGGGCGTCGCCTTCACCTTCCATGAAGCCGCTCTACCCCGCAGACACAGAAGGCAGGAGGCGGAACCCAAGGCCCTTCGCCTCCCAGGCTGCTCCAGTTCCTTTCGGCGGCTTTTCTGGAAGTAGGCCAAGCGCCGAGCCGCAAATCTGAGAAAGAAAAAGTTTGCAGAGACCAGAGTTTGGATTGGCCCGCGTCTTCCAGCCTGAGCGCAACAAGGCGCAAGTGGGAGAGGTGGGCCTGCCTGGGCCCGCCCCTTGCTCCGGCTCCTAGCTATAAATGCCTCGCTTGAGGTAGGCTGTACGTTTCAACTTCTTCTCCCCACCTTTTGTCTCTGCTGCTCTTCGCCTTCGCAGGTACCATGAGTTTCCTCAAGTCCACCGTCTACTCCGCTCCCCCTAGCGTTCCCCAATTGAAGTTTGGCACCGGGAGCAGCGCGGCTAGCGTCTACGCGGGAGCGGGCGGCTCCGGCTCGAGGATTTCTGTATCCAGAGTCTCCAGCCTGAGCTCAAATTACGGGGGTGGTTATGGAGGAGGAAGCTATGGAGGAAGCTCCGGAGGGGGCTACGGAGGGATGAGCAGCAGCTTCTACCTCTCCGGGTCTGGCTTGGGCCAGAACGAGAAGGAAACCATGCAAGACCTGAACGACCGCCTGGCCAATTACCTGGAGAAGGTGCGCAGCCTGGAAGCCGATAATCGGAAGCTGGAGATCCAGATCAGAGAGTACATGGAAAAGAAAGGGCCCAGCGCCCGAGACTGGAGCCGTAGTTTTGAAATCATCGACGGATTGAAGAATCAGGTGAGAAAACCCTTGGGTAATAGGCACCTCAACTCTTGGTCGTATAATGATTTCAGTGGCCCTCCTAAGAACAAGTGAAACTTTCTGAAATTGGGAATACTGCCTTTGAATGCCCACTTTCAAGCTCTTAGTTCTGACTTAGGACACCTTTTCTCCTCCTGGCCCCTTTTAGGTATGCCCATTCTGCCTGCATTAATTGTTTTCAGCAAGAGAGTAACACAATAAGGGGGGCAAAGGTAAGGGGAGGGCGGATAAGATATCCAACGTGAAAGCGGCTCTGTCTCCCTGAAAAATGATCCTGCCAATAAAACTTTTGTCTCCCTATACATCTTACCTGATAAGCAGTTACTTGGCATTCAACAGCTTGCATTCACAGGTTAATGGTTTACTAGAAGAAACTAATGTGGGCCAACAGTTAATAATCAATGTAGGAGGAACCTCCCATGTTTGCATTCTGAAGTTTGGCACCGAAAGTTTAGACCTGGTATAGAATTTACCTGCATACCTGAGTGGAGTTTTTCTTGAAGAAATGTAGCCTGTGGTATGGGGGGAAGGGGGGGAAGGGAGAGGACAACTATACAGGGATTGGTTATTTTTTTCCAGATCATTAAAGAAAGATGCAATAAGTGAAGTTCAAACAAATTGGCTCGTTTTATTGTGTTTTGCCATTGCAAAGAAATATCTAATGTACTTTATATTGGGCAATATTAAATATAGCACCCAGCAACACATTGCAACAAGGAACCTACTTATACAATTAACATATCCTGTAGAACTTTTCAGAGGTACCTATTTTGCTGTCCTTCCATGAAAAAAGCTTTCACCTTTCCATCTCTTATCTTGCATTTTACTTTCTTTTGCCATGCCTCCTTTTTTAATTTATATTAAATTTATTGGCTGCCCATCTTACCACAGGGTAACTTTTGTGATACATCCTTTTGGGTTGAAGGTCTAGGGAATAGAATCAGTTGCCTAAATGTACCCATCCACTTATAATTCCACAATGCCTCTAATACAGAACCGGTCTAGAGCATTGTAGAGGAATGAAAAAGTGTGTCTGGCTCTATTTTCAGAAGGTCAAAGAATAAGCACCAGACCATCTTAAACCTGAGATAAATCTTGGACAGGTAAAGAGAGTTCCCTGCCTCTAGGTCAGTGGTGGTGAACCTATGGCATGGATGCCAGAGGCGGCACTCAGAGCCCTCTCTGCGGGCACGTGCGCCATCGCCCCAGTCCTAGGCCTTCAGCTGTGTTTTATTAAACCTTTTCGCTTTAGGCCTCGTCTGCCATGTGCAAAAAAAAAAAAGGGTTCAATCAGTCAATTTCAACTTGGGGGGGGCAGGGGGGGAAAGATCTTGCAAAGTTGGAATTGATTGATTGATTGAACTTTTTAGTCCCACCCAGTCTGCTGTTACCACTGCAGCCACGCCCACCCAATTGGCCACACCCAGCCAATGGGTCACACCCACCCGACACCTGATGATGCATAAGTGGGTTTGGGGTTGCAGTTTGGGCACTCAGTCTCCAAAAGGTTCGCCATCACTGCTCTAGGTCAAGAGTTAAAATTCCTGCAGCTTAATGCCAAGCAAGAAAGAATAGGCCAACCTGGGGAGAAAGGCAAATTTCATATGCAGACATAACAGCAGTACAGATTAGCTAACTCCCAATTTGGTGATTTTGAGACTTGCAGTAATAATACCTCTAAAGAGCACCAGACTGGGAAGGGCTGGGTTACAATGGTTTTGAAAAAGAGGAACTTTGGCTTACAGAAATGCTCCCAATGGTGGTTTCCTAACAGAATCCAAAAGAGCTTTGTTAAAAGGCTGAGTACATTAAAGGGTTTTGTTCTTGTGAATCATTTTTATGGTGGGTGTGAAATCATTTAGCAAACAAAGGGAATAAAGATAACTAACGGTAAAAGCTTCAGCACCTGTTAAGGCCAAGTATATGGCACAGAAAGCAAGAGAGCTGGTTAGAAGAGGGTGTGGTGCAAAGGCAGGAAGTGAAAAAATAAAAATGTCCTGGGGTAAGGAGATTCAATTTCTTTCTTTTTTTCCCCCTGGGAAGCATTTTCAGAACAGCTTCCAATCCCTACTTGCCCTGCCCTGCCCTGCCCTGTTCTTTTTTTATTTTTTTTAAAGTAACACCTGACACCATATGAAAGCCAGGCATAGCCACTTTATGCATGGGGCCTTTTTATGAGTTAAGTCCATTCTATAACACCTGGCAGATCTGTTACCAGGAGAGCAGAATTAAGCTCTTGCTAGCTTATACCTCAAGGTATGGTTGCCTGGAACATATACAATTCTCCAGAGAACCCTTCTTTCATATTACTTTTGTCTGCTAGAAACAATAGGTTTCTTAAAAGCCATGGCTGGTGGTGGTGGCTTTTGCCATGAATATGGGAAAGGAATAGTACTATTTTTCACCTGATTTTTTTTAAATTTTTTTTAAAAGCCTTAGATTCCAGCTCTTTTGTATTCTCAAAGGTTACATGATGTACGGCCCATCAATTCATTGGAAAGTTAAGTGACTATGCTAGACCTGCTGAATCGGATCAAAGGCTGGCTATGACCTTTGTAACCAGTATTACAACAGCACTGTTACTACTAGGTTGTTTCTAGCAAATCTGACTTGCCCTATATAATAATCCTTGAGGGCAGATTGCTATTTAAATCAAAACAGGTTAGGCCTGTTTCTCTGTCTTCTTTCCATGTCCCTTCTCTCCCCCATTCAATTGGCAATAGAAAATTAGTTTTTACGGACAGGTACAAATAAGAAAAGCACTGGCTACCTGGCTTATTGGAAATTCAGTACCCCACTGTTAGGATACTTTACTGAGATTGTAATCTTATGGGCAGGTTTCCTGAGAGTAAGCCTTGGGGGGCTCATGGCTGCCCCTCTACATATTTGTAAGCCAGCCACTGTTAATGACAAAGAGGTCAGAATTCCTTCAGCATCTATAATGGCTGCTGAAATTAGTCTTTCCATTCAGCTGTTTAAGGCAAAGGAGCCCTGTTCACTTTTGCATGTGGCCATTTTATTCAAGGAGGTCTATGGCCATAAAATTAGATGTATGTGGAAGTTCTCCTAAGGGACAATGGCAAATACTTGAATTAAACGAATTTGAATTAAGGTTCCAAATTCTTGACGACGGAGGGACACACATCTGGAATTTTGTCAACATGTCTTGAATGCTCTGGGTTTGCCTATTCACAAAATGGCTGTCATCGTAGAATCAATCCCAAACCAGACAAATTACTTAGGGCAGAGAGCCCAGGTGCACCACTTTGGAAACTTCAGGATTTGCCTTATACTGTAGTTGCTAAGGAATAACTGCTAAGTTGGACACTGCTCTGCAACAATATAAAAGGGAAGAAGGCTAGGCTAAAGTGTCTCACAATGTCGGCTTCTAATCCCGGAAAAATATTAATGCTGAACATCCATGAGAACAAGGGGATGAAAATGCCTTTCTAAAAGAAGGATCCCCTGATAGCTGAATTAATAGCTTCCCCCTACTCCTCAAAAAGCAGCCATAAACCCAGCAAAATTAGTGAGTTTGAAAGCTTTACACAGTAGAATGTGGTATTTCCATGGCCTGCTCAAACTAATTTAATTTACAGATTTGTGGCAATATTGCCTGGAAGTAGAACTTGTGGTTTCTGGGTGCTTCAGCGCCTGGGCCCCCCAGGTCTATTGGAGACACATATTGGGAAAAGTGAAGGAACTTGAGAAGCTGCTTGATCAAAGCAGGCAGTTTCTCCTTTAAGAATCTTGGTCTCCCTGTTGCCTTGGGAACTGGGAAGGTGAGTTGCACCTGGAATGGCTTAGGCAAACAATGGAAACTCTGTAGGCTGGCTGAAAACCTGAAGGCTTAGATTGCACTAGCCTTCCCTAAATAAAAACAAAAAACAAAGGAAGTTTCAGGTCTGGTTACTATAAAGCTTGGAAAGTAATGTCTGGATATTTTGATTCTCCCATCCCATCTGGGAATCTCAATCCAAGCGTGTGTGGAGAAGAGGGGTTTAGCAACTGCTGTAGAAGGTTTTGCTTTTTGTAGCATCTGGATGGGCACAAACCTGTGTCATTGGGTTTATGGTGGGAGAGGCTTCTTCTGTAGCTTTCTGCCAATTAATTTATGCTGTTAAAGGAACCATGCCAGAGTGTCCAGTTTTTTTTTTCCCGATTGGTAACTCAATTATTTATTTCACATATATGAGTATGCCGTGTGTGCTTCCTTTTCTCTGCTCAGATCTACGATCAGTCTGTGGATAATGCTCGTGTTGTCCTGCAGATTGATAATGCTCGTCTGGCTGCTGATGACTTCCGTGTCAAGTGAGTGTTTTCCTCCCATTCACTAACTGGCTCTGGAATCCTGTCCAGCAGCCCAGGGAACAACCAAAGTCTGAATAGGCAAAGCAGGGTTAGGCAGTCTAATGTTCTCCAGCTAGTTTGGATTACACCTCAAGTTTAGAGGAATAAGGAAAGAAAAAGAAGGCTAATACAAATTAAAAACTGTATTTTTAATGTCATGAAAAGGTTTATAACTGATAAAAGTCAGGAACTTTGTGCAACCTCTCTGAGTTCTACATATTTTTTTTCTCTTCGTTTTGATGTTGCTCATTTATTTTGAGGTCACTAATATGGTAGAGGGCAAGAGCACAAAAGACTGAATCAATATAAATCTTACTCAAGTGCCTCTCTATTTTCTGAAATGTTAGGCCTTATTCATATAACTTTAAGCATGTGGGAAGCAGTTTATAAATATCAGAAAGCAGAATTTTGCATCTAATTGTGTTATTTTACCATTTCCCTGGCTGGGATACAGCTTCTATAAAGTTCTGATTCTTTCTCAGTAACTCATTGCCATCAGCATAATATCCAACAGCACTTTTTCTTCAGAAACCCAATTACTATGGGAACCTAATCCTGCCTTTTCCCACTGCCTAGGTTTGAGGCTGAACTGGCTATTCGCCAGTCAGTGGAGAGTGACATCTTTGGCCTCCGCAAAGTCATTGATGACACCAACATGAGCCGTCTGCAGTTGGAAAGTGAGATCGAAGCACTCAAGGAAGAACTGATCTTTATGAAGAAGAACCATCAAGATGTAAGTCTTTATTGGCACTGGGTAGTGAAGTCTAAAAAATACAGTGCCAGTAGTTTAAGAGGAAGGGAATTAATTACTCTCCTATGGTATAAGAGAGCTGACAACAAATCATGGGTTGCCTTCATTCCAGGCTGTCTTTTCAATTCTGAGTTAGCCCAAATGCTGCTATTTTTGTACCTTTTAGGAAGTCACCAACTTGCAGGCCCAGATTGCCAACTCTGGTCTGACTGTGGAGGTAGATGCTCCCAAATCACAGGATCTGGCCAAGATAATGACAGAGATTCGTGCGCAATATGATGCCTTGGCTCAGAAGAATCTTGAGGATTTGGACAAGTACTGGAGCCAGCAGGTAGGTAGAAGAGTTAATTCTTAGCTTTCTCCATGCTGACCTTAAATTCCCTTATGTGACCCACAAAATGTATTACCAGGAGACTATTTGAAAGAAAGAGCTTCAGAGAGTAACACAACGTGCTTTTGTTTTTTCTGCTTAGATCTCAGAGAGCACCATCATCATCGACCAAAATTCCAAAGAAATTGAAACGACCCGTAGCACCATAACGGATTTGCGACGTACAGTCCAAACATTGGAAATTGAACTGGAATCTATGCGCAATGTGGTATGTTGGCAGGAGCTTCCTGGAAAACAGTCTTGGGCTTGTCTTTTGCAGGGGTTTAGGGTGTATAACTTGTGTTATCACCAGCTGGTGTGGATATAAGGCATGTTGTCTTAGATAGTGGTTGTTGTCTTCCTGCACCCCTTGACAGTACTAAGATGGAGAGATGGCTATTTTATGAGATTGAAGAAAATGCATGCTTAAGGGTCTTGTCGGGGTTCACACATTATGCCAAACTGTGATTTGTTTCAACCATAGCTAATCAAATTAGTTGTAGTTGGATGGGCTTAATCAGCTAAGCCCCACAAACCAAGGGCTTACTTAATATGTTGTGCCAATGAAAATACTGTCTTAATTTTGGCTTCTTATGTCTCTCTCCAATACTGAAACCAATTTTAAAATGATACTGAGTTTCTGTTAGAGCAGGGGTGTCAAACTGCCGGCCCCTGGGCTGGATGCATCATAGCAAAACCACACCCACCCCATTGCCAGCAATGGCAAAAAAAGTCACGATACGTCGCAACACGTCACATGACGTTGCGAGTTTGACACCTCTGCATTAGAGAATTTGTTTTGTTCAGCAACCAATATGCAATACCAGTGAGTTAGATTCGAATTGGAAAAGAAGGCAAGCGAATGTAGAATTATTCCACAAGAGATCAGATTGTACCAAATGAGCGATCCTGAATTCATGAATGAAGCAAAACGATCACGGGGGGGGGGGAGGAGTAATGAGGAATATTGCAGTATGGAAATGCTACCTCAGACCAGAAAGAGTTTTGGCTTAGCAAAGAATGATCCTGATTCCTTCTTGTTCTGTCATCCCCTTCCCCTACAGAGAGCCAGTCTGGAGGGCAACCTGCTGGAAGTGGAGTCTCGCTATGCAATGCAAATAGAACATCTGAATGGAATTCTGCTGCGGACAGAAGCTGAACTGGGTCAGCTACGGAATGATGTCCAGCGCCAGGCAGATGACTATCAGGCTCTGTTAAACATCAAAGACAAGCTGGAAGCAGAGATTGCTACCTATAGGCATCTGCTGGAGGGCGGAGAGGAATTAAGGTAAGCCTTTCCACTTTTGTTTGCTTCTTCAGGACTAGAATAGACAAAGAAATTGAGCTGTTTGCTTTGATCTGTATAAGTTTCCCCTGGAGGTCTTGATTGTTCCCACTTCCTTATCAAGAGTCATATTGGCTTAGGGAGCCAAACATCAAATCAGTCAGAGTAGTCCTTCAGCTTTCATATTTGAAGACTCACCAATCACTTTTTCCAAACAATCTGAGATATGCTGTGATAGAAATAAAGTCATTTGTTTTCTATGAAGGACGGTTATGTTTGCAAGTATTCAATCAGTTTTTAAGACTAAAAAATTCATTTGACACATTCTGTGCCTACTTAAGATTATTTTTGAGTTTAAGCAATGGGTAGAATTGCTGGCCTTACACATGTGTGTGTATATCCATCTCTTTAATAAGCTCTGAAACAATGTTTACCAAACTTGTGAAAGGAAATATCACACATATAGCTGAATTGAATTTCAATTTTGAAGTAGAGTAGCCCTAGTTCTGTTAAATTCTAGTTGATATCCTTGATAAATTAATTCAGCAGAAACATTGGAAATATTTGAAAGTAGCTATGAGGAAGTTGTTTCTGATATCGTAAGTTATTTTTTAATAACTATAGTCCAGTGTTTCTCAACCATAGCCACTTTCAAAATATGTGGACTCCGACTCCCAGAACGCCCCAGCCAGCCAGATATATTATTAAAGTTCCCATGGTTGAGAAACACTGCTAGGGTTTAAGAGTAGATTTGGCTTAGAATCATTCTTTACATGATAAAAATCCGTCGCACCTGGGCCTGAAAAGAACAAATTGATATTTACAGGGGTTTTTTTTCAGCATTACATGCAAAGTGCAGTCTGCAGCCTTAGTAACCTGAGACCAACTCAGGGCATAATTTTATAATGTTGCTTTTTTTGCAGCCTGCCCCAACTTGATGCCTTCCAAGCACCTTGAGGTTATAATTACCACTATTCTAACATGCCTAGCAGGGAACGTTATCTTAGGAAAGCCCTTCATAATGTACTTTAACATTCTAGAATGTATACGGCGATTCATCCAAGTGAATTCAATCAATATTTTTTTTGCCCATAACAGGCAGCTTGGAACTTACCAAGCTACACCAGTAACATATGTGAGATAATTACATTCCAACATCAAATGTGGAAAATGACATTTGTTCATTACCCAAATCTTTCCTCTTTTCCTGCAGCCTGAAAGATGCTTTACTGGAAAGCACCATGCAAGTCTCTCAGAAGATTCACTCCACCAAAATTGTGGATGGCAAAATAGTGTCGGAGACCAGCGAAACCAAAACATTGAAGCGTTGATCTCCTCTGATGTAGCAGACCTCCTGGTGCAACTGCAGTGGCATCATTTTATTTTGAAGTGGGAGGTTGCTGAAGAAGGGGATTGGGCTGATTCATTACACAACTCAATAAAGCAGCATGCCTGAAAGCAGTGATATGTTGTACCTGTGCCATTATTGTGAAAAATTCCCCAGAGTCCCAGCATTGAGAGCTATTCTCTGGTGATGTTTCTGTGTTTAGGAAGCACTTTTCATATTGGCTAGCTTGGTGCATAATGCTTAACCCATGGTTTGGATAGGCTATTTTAGCTGGGTTCACACCTTAAACCAAATCCAAAAAATACTTTATGGTGTAGTGTGTCCTATGAACCTAAACATTTCAACTGTGTACCATGGAACCACTTGCCTGGTGTAATGTACAGTGTAAACTTACACAGTGCAAACAAATTTAATCTCGCTTCTGCAGTCACACGAGAAGGGAGATGTGCCTAAAATCATATCGTATAGTTGCATATTGGATAAATCTGAAGAAATCGATAGTGATAGACAAGAACAATGGTCCTTCACACAAAAGACATCAGTACTACCCATGATCCTTCTACCAGTGTTTGGTGTCATTTCTCCATTTTTCCATAATTGGTAAACGTTCCATGAAGTTACACATATTCATCTATTTCAGCGGTTCTCAACCTATTTCAGGTTGCGACCCTGGCCTGCACCGCACATGAGTGGCGCGACGGTCTGCATTGCGCATGCGCGGTGCCACCCTGCACATGCACGGTGCTGCCCCCTGCGCCGGTCGGGGGGAAAAATGGCGGACTGCGGCATTCGACGACCCCCGTGAAATGGTCGTTCGACCGCAAATGGGGTCGCGACCCATAGGTTGAGAACCACTGATCTATTTGTTCTAGTTATTTCACTAGTGATGTATAATTTGGAATTATTCACCCCACTTTTTCTGCACACACTCCTAGCTATCTGGTTTTTCACATTGCATTCTTCGCATCTAAAAGTACACATTCATGTCCCCAACCTACATTCTACTGTGTTCATGTATTTGTTTCACCATGAATAACATTAAACAACCCAGATACCCAGAGGATATCACAAGTCCTTGTCTTTTGTATCTATTTCATGTTTACCCATTCACCTCCAGGGGACTGTCTACAACTCTGCAAACTTTTAATTTCTTAAAGAATGCAAATAGAAATCACTAACCATAGAAGTAAAATAGAAAAGAAAAAATGAAATATTAATAGACAATGTAGTTTTAGGAAATAGTAACAGTGATAAGTTGTATCTTATTTTTCTATAATACAAAATTACCAGTTATATCAAAACGCATGTATGAAACCTAGACAACACTATCATATTGGCTGATCTTTTTCATTGATATAAAGCCAATTCAAAAGTTGAGAGTTAGATACACAAGTGTTCTTCCAGAAATATATAATAATTTGGCAGCTATCTAGACGTAGAGTATATCCAAAGCTGCTCATAAAGGAATACCATGTTTTGGGGATGCAATGTAATTAAACATAAAAATCTAAAAACGTTTAATTTTTTTCCCAAGAACCTAGTTCACTGTTAATGTCCAACAAAAAAGGAAGCTCCGGTGGACATGACAAAGTCATGGTCACTAAAGTGCCTTTGAGAAAGAAAGCATGATAACTGGAGATTCTCAATCCAGGACGTGTGTCTCAATGGTGCTTTTCAGAATGGCAACTGTACTTACTTTTTTTCTTGAAAAGATGACTGCAATGAATATAAATCCTATAACCAACCTTTTCAAATAGATATATTGTAGAGTTCAATAAATCTGAGGAAATTTTTTAGAAAATGTTTTCAAATCAAAGGAAAGATATTTGGTTTTCCTTAATATTTGAGATGAATTATTTTATAATGCAAAATAATTTTGCAGTATGAATGGAAAATTGGATTCCAGTTCCCCAGTCATATTTCTTGCACATTACCCGAATTTATTTTTGTCAAATGTTGTCTTGTTCATTTTTGATTGTTGGTTTAGCTTATATATTTTTTTCCCCAAATCTTTTAAAAACTACCAAAATTTCAGAAACTGCTAAAGCCCTTGTACCAAATAATGACTACAATAAATAGTTAAATGCACGTAATTTAGATAAATGATATTCCTCTTGTAATGTTTCAGAAATCTGAAAGGCATCTTTAATGAAGCATTTGCTTACTTTGAGTATTTGTATTTTTTTTCACATTTTACTACACAGGAGTTGTCTAAAGCAAAAGGAAGTGTATAAAAACTGTACATAGGTGAAACTGCTCTAAATAAAAAAGATTCCTAGGGCCCAGTTAGTTTCATATACAGATCAAATCTAAATAAAAACTGGGATAATTACTGTTTACGAAGCCATCTGTTTCTATAAATTTGGATGCAAATTAAAATGACTGCAGCCTTCCCAAAGCTTATGTGATGTCTCTCAGAGTTATGACCCAAGAGGCTGAAGGAGGATAGTCAGACCTAATTAACACTATTATTTTGTTTTGTATTTCTTTAAAAAAGCGAAAGTATTGGCACTGTTGCTCTTCTTTAATTTTCTCCTTGTTCAACCTTTCCTTTGTTTTGGACAAAGTGGCAAGATCATGGAGAGCTAAAGATCGTTGGAAAGCTCAAACTTGTGAAAAGACTTCCAAACTAAGAGTGAATTAATGGCAGTGAGATACAAATGTAAATAAATAAATCTAAATTCTGTGAGATATCTTTAATGACAAATAACTATGGTTTTATAATTACATTTTCCACCTAGAAGTATAGCTTGTTATTTGTTGCCATCAGTACCCTTAATACAGGGGTTCCCAACCCCTAGTCCGTGGACCAGTACCGGTCCGCACAAACAAAGAAAGCCCCATCCACAAGATGCAGTCAGGACACAAAACCATGCCTCCTCCAGTCCACAGAAAAGCCTTTCCACGTAACCGGTCCCTGGTGCCCAAACGGTTGGGGACCTCTGCCTTAATAGAATCCTAAGGCCTAAAAGACTGGGCTGCAAAACTCTGAACAGACAGCAGGTGGCAGTGTATTTCCTATCAAATCCATTGTCTGGATTTTTTCCAAGTGACATATGCTAGCCCCATAGAATACACCTGAATGCCAGCTGTTGAAGTTTACTATATAAAATCTGGCTTGGGAAGAACAATAGCAAGCGAAAGAAGGCTAAATTAAGTGGGGAGCAAAATGCAGTTCTTGGCCCTGAACTTGATTTGGCTCAGCTGTAATACAGAACGGATGAGTGACCCATGGCTCACAGGGCCACTGGTGGCCTCCCAGCAACTTTCTGGCAACCTTTAGAGAGCCAAGATTGTGCTTCTGAAATTCAGTGTCCCCCCCCCAAAAAACCCCAATTTTTGTACAGATTTTAGGGGGTTGGTTAGTTTAGAAAAAAGGAAAAGATGGAATATTAAATACTTTTAAGAGGCGCATTAGTTTGAAAGAGAGAAAATTCAAGCCACTAAAGGAACCAAATCATTTCAGAGAGTGGAGAAGGCAGAGCTGAGGCATGAGTAAAGTTCTTGCTATGGGCATATTGTTCCTCATGGCCAGAACTACCAAAATGCGCCCAGCCCATAAAAATTATCAACAGAAGGCAGCCCTGCAGCCAGAAGGAGTTCACATCAATTCTTTTTCCCTAAATCATTTATCAGGCCAAGGCAATAAAGAGTTAAAGCTCCAAAAAAACCCCCACCAATATAGTCTTTCCCAGACATTTTTTTTTACTCAAAATGGGTATCTCCAAATTAACTTATCAGCAGCTGATAACCTCTGATCTTACCTCCCCCTTTAAAACAGCCTGCCATTCAGTTGCTGGGAATAAACTACTTCCATAAAACTATAAAACCCCATGCCATCCAGTTTCTGGGAAACAAACTCTTCCAATAAAAGGATCTGTTTCTGGGGAGAGATGGGGGGTGTCTGTTATTCTCAGGAAAAGAGGCAGGAGATGTCAACTGCTTAGTAACTCTGTCATGAATTCCCTTTAGGGCGAACTCTGTGTCTGGCCACACCACCTACGTGAACATTCTTACTGCTTGACTAAAAGATTTTTTTTTTTTTTGCTAAAAAAGAAAGCCAAGGACATATATGGCTATTAAAGCTCAACAGAAGGGGGAAAAATCATTTCACAACAATATAATTGGTTTACTCAATGCTCAGGATGCTGACTGCAAATATCTACAAGGGAACGGACAAGGAAATACAGCCCTCTGGATTCCACTGGACTCCAATTCCCACCTGTCCTAATCTAAGAGTGCTGAAATCCAATGTGATGACCAAGAGATAAATTCTCTTTGCTGCCTCTAGTGGTTGTCTGGAGTTTTGCAACTGAGATAATGTAACCCTACTTAGTCAATGTGCCCAATGTGCAGCATCATGAAAGTTTCAATCTGAAAAGGTTTTTTTTGCGGGGGGGGGGAATTGTCCTAAAAGACCACAAAGGTTTTTGAAGTAGGGGATGATTATTTTAGGGAACTCTGCATGCTGGCAGAGATCCTTGATATAACAAAATCTGCAAAGCTCAGGCAGCATCTTGCTAAATAGATTTCGATACCTCCAAAGTCCAAGGTAGAGACAAAAATCTGAAGCCAACTGGACCAAAGATTGATGACTGTAGATCCTGCCAGACAACAGAGAGAGAGTCATCAGGATGATAACCTTGAATTCAGATAAATCAGTAACTCAGTTACCATGGAAAATACATAAACAAAAGCTCTTTGTTTCTGCCCCATCATCCAATAGAAGCCTGAGATATTCATCAAAGAGTCACTGAACCCAAAGAGAGAGAAGGTATGTGTAGATTGAGAAATGGGATGACATCAGACAGGTTTTTTTTAATCTGTAGTTTCTGTTTAATTCTCCAAACTGTAGGCATACAAATTTAACAGCACACCAAAACAGAGCCAACCTAGACAGCCACCTACTTATGCCACTGGCAAATGAACCCATCTTGCAACTTTCTCTGCTCAATCACCTCTCAGAAATCCAATATTTCAGCTCTCATCATTGACAAGGATAAAAGGATTCATAATAAATTCCTCCTGATTCTAAGAGATTTTTTGGAATCTACTTGAGGCATAACCCCACAACCTCCAGGCTCAGTTTTTATTCAGTAATCAGATTACTCTAATGCAGATCTCATATTTTGGTTCAGAATTTACTTAGAGAAACCCTTTGTTTGAATGGTGGATCTGAAACTAGCATAGGAAATCACCATTGTAGAACTTAGTTCTTCATATGGATAGCCCTGACTGAAGATCAGCAAAGTAAACTGGTACCAGATTAGGAAGAGTTGTCCCGATGCTTGCATTAAACTCTTTTTAAAGAATGTGCACATGCAAAGAGAGCAATTTCTCTAGAAAAAAAAATGGCTTTCAGACATGCAGAGGGCCAAAGATAGGAGAAACAAAGCTCTCTGTGGAGATACAAATCAAGTTAATCAGCCCAAGGAATGTTTTTTTCCTCCCAGTTTTTCTCCTTGGCTTTAGGGAACTATCTGGCCAGCGTACAGTACAGTACTCTGGACGCCATATGGAGATTAGAATGACTCCTCATGATCAGATAACCTTCATATGTCTGACACACCCAACTGTGTCCAGCACAGCCAAAGTTTATTTAATTCCAGTTGACAATTCTAAGGGGGAACAAAACACCTAGGACAGACAGGCTCTTTATGGGAATCCCATTAGCTTCAAAGGCATTTATTATACTGGTTTGTACATTACAATAAACTAGGGTTTTGTTCAGATATTTTTGATGTATACATAATACTTAATCATAGACCTCATTAGCACAGCTTCCTTATTCCGACAATGAGACAGTCCATTTATATTGCTGAGGGTTTGTCCTCACAATGGAACCTCAGTCTTGCTACCAGCTCACTGCTGAAACATATGAAAGTTGGATCAAGGCCACAGGGCAAGAAAATGGTGGTTTACATAGGGAAAAAAAATACCTACAGCAAGTATCTAAACAGTAAGCAACTGATATCTTGGTATCAACATTAAATAATAAAATACACTTATAACTAGTGTAAAACTTAAGAATTTTACCTAATTTTGAAATCAACTTTATAATAGCTGCAAAAAACAATAGCATTGAAGGATTCATTGTACTATAATGAATATACTATATTATAAAAATTTGTGAGGGATTTAGACCATCCCACAGAGAAATCATATTCTAGATCAGGGGTAGGCAACCTTGGCTCTTTTATGACTCGTGGACTTCAACTCCCAGAAATCCTGAGCCATCCATGCTGAGGGAAAAAAGAGAGGTTTCCAAGCTGAGCCATGCTGGCTAAGGAATTCTGGGAGTTGAAGTCCACGAGTCCTAAAAGAGCCAAGGTTGCCTACTCCTGTTCTAGATCTTTTCCATTTTGCAACAAATAAATCAAGTCTAGCACTTCTTGAAGTGACAAATTATTGTGCTAATTATTGAAGATCTACCTGATTCAACAATTGAATGGCATAATTTTAATCATCCTTATCCTCTAATTTGTACAGAGACTCCTCTCCCCTCTATTCAGTCATGTGCCATTCTCAGAGACTATCTAGAATCTAGATAAGTCCCTGAAATTTACTTATCAGGGTTTTTCAGTAGTGATTTGCCTTTGCCTCCTTCCCATGGCTAAGAGAAAGTAGCTGGTCTAAGGTCACCCAGCTGGCTTTGTACTTAAGGCAAGACTAGAACTCACAGTCTCCCAGTTTCTAGCCTGGTGCTTTCATCACTACACCAAACTGACTGAGGAAGTGCCAAATGGAAATCCAGTTTTTAATGTCCACTTGGTAGGGGGGGAAAGAACTCTTGTTTTTATGCAGATCTGGAAAAATCAGGGAACAGCTTTAACCTATAGGAATTTGTATTTCAACTGTTGAGTGATCACTGCTTGTCCATCCATTTAGATAGTTCTATACAACTGGAAAGGTACAGGTTAACAGCAAGAGAAATTTTACTTGTAACATACATAACTAATGTTTGCTTGTAACAAACATAACTAATTCCTGCTGGAATTCTGGGAATTGAAGTCCACAAGTCATAAAAGAGCCAAGGTTGCCTACCCCTGCGTCTAGGTTGTCATATCTGCATCCAAGTCTCTGCATTCTTTAAAAAAGTTTAACAACTTTTGCACTGAGATAAATCGGTACATTTATATGACATCTATTGCTTGATTTGAAAAGCAGCCAGTCTAAAATTCTGATAAACATGTGTAGCAAGGTGCACATCTTGTACTAAGACTTAATGGTGGTTTATTAAGTTTGGGCTCATGGCCAGGCACTATGCAAGAAGCAATAAGTTAAGAAGAACCTTTCTCTGAAGGAGAAGCAAATCCTATTAATAAAGCCAAGCAATTCCTAGCTGGAACCTGTACCTTGTTTGCCATACACTCAGTGCAACACACTTTGAATCTCTTCCCCAATTGTTTTCACAAAACCAGAAGCAAACAAAGTACACCTGTTTCTCTTGAACTTCCAGGCTTTCCAACACCATCTCTGGTAAGGTTAGGTCTACCGGCAGAGCAAAATGGTTGCCTCAAGGGACAGTTGCTAAGAGGCAGCACAGAGACTAGCCTGCTGCCTTAGAAACACTACAGAAAGCTTCAACTGCTCTATCCTGTTGATTTTTGCACATGGAAAGAGTAGCAGGGTGCTCCTGGTTCGGACAGCAAAATGTGCTTCAGTGCTCTTTAAACCTTTTACTCTCAGGACCCCTTCTCTTTTTAAAAAAATTACGGAGGACCGTAATTTTGTATGGGCTCTCTATGTATTGGCATTTACCATATTAAAATGATAACTGATGCATTTCATAGAATATTTATCGATTGAATCATGTAAAAATAAAAAACCCATTACCTATTCACATAAACACTTTTCAATGAAAAAAACATTTTTGACAAATAAAAATAATAATGAGAAGAGTGACATGGTTTTAAATTTTTGAAAATGTATTCAATATATGGGAAATAATTTTGATAATAATAATTTTGAATAGCTAAGGGGGTCTTCAGACCCCATTCTAAGAAACACTTGTCCATATTATGTTTGTTATTGTGCTTGCTCGGGGTGCTTTGTCCCTTCAACCCTTTGCAAATGATTTTTCTGTATTCGGGGCATAATTCCTTCTGGAACAGGAGTGCTGCAGAGAAGAAGCTGAAACTCAACTGAGACCCTTTACAATTATGATACTTTACTATTACCAGGCTGTGGCCTGGTTCCATGAGCTGGTCTGAACAGGCAAAGGAAGACAGGGACAATTGGAAAGGAGGACACACTAAGTTAATTTTCTTGGCATTTATGACAAAAAAAAGGCAAAAATTGCAAAAATTTTTTTTTAATAATTAAGCTGTATATGACATTATTTTTTCCAGCATCAGAAAGACTATTTTTTTTAATCACAATATTTTTCCAACCAATCTTTATTTGCAAGAACATACGCTAGCAATAATATGGGAGTGATAACAATGTGCTTTGTAAAGTTCACCACAGAAATGTATAAGGAATCCTGTGATCTATAGATTATAGACATCATAGTTTTGAAAGGGTTGGATGGAAGCGGACTGCTAGAATCAGGACATAAGTTAAATAGCGCAAATATGGGCTGTTAAGGGAAAGAAAGAAGAAAACAATTTGCAAGGTGACAATACACAAATGTTTGAATAACTATTGTTGTGAAAACAGCCTCAAAACTTTGAATAATATTTGATTTTAAGGCTATGCCTGCTGGACAGAAGACATGAAAACAAAAAGGAGACATGCCCTTATTTTGTCAACCTTTGGTAACCTTGCTCAGGACTCCAGCCCTTTTCTTACGCACAAAGGAGTCAGTAAACTATCACTTCTGAGGGGTTTCACTTATATAATGGAATGCTCTCAAGAGGTTATGTGGAGAGCAACAGAGATAAATCTCACTCAGAAACGGCATTTTAGAGAGAATGAATAACAAATGCAATGGAATAATTATAATGATAACTGTGCCAGAATCAGGAATGAGAGAGCTACTGCCATCAAAGCTGAACTGTGCCCCCTTGGTGGTGGCTCCATCTGCGTCACATGGCATTGACAGGCAATATCAGCACCTGGAGACTAAACCTATTTCTTTTTTTAAGTTCCTCCTGACAGGGGTCTTCAAACTTGGCCCTTTTATGATTTGTGGACTTCAACTCCCAGAATTCCTCAACCAGCATGCCTGGCTAAGGAATTCTGGGAGTTGGCCCACAAGTCATAAAAGGGCCAAGTTTGAAGATCCCTGTGCTATGAGGTTTATCACTTACAGCATCAAAGACGCAGTGGGAAATGGAAGACGACAACTGGACACAGTTACTCAGCGCCACTTAAGTTGTTTGTCAAATGGAGGCCTTTTTAATGGAAAGCCAAGGCAGGAGTCAATTGTGGGCCCCATCGTATGCTAGATCTCGGGCAGCTAACTCCAGTTGCCAAGTGATGGTGCCAATCTTCAGTGTTCAAATGTAAACTGTGAATGAAGTAGAGTTAGGGAGTTGCCTAGATTCAAAGAAGAAAAGGATGATTCAGAGCACATGTGGACAGCCACACTGTCCTTGTTACATGTCCTTAAAGAAACTGAATCTTTTCCTGTATTTGCAGGGAGTTGGACTAGAAGACCTCCAAGATCCCTTCCAGCTCTATTCTGAATTTAGTTAATTTAGTTAATTTGCATGGTTGGTCTCATGGGATCCCAATAAATGTTTGATTTAAAGAGGAGACTTGCAGTAGGCTTTAATTATCTCTTGCCCTTCAAATCCAGGTCTCTATGCAGCTCTGATATGAAGTAGTTTTATTATATTATGGTTATTTAATCAACATCTAGCAAGGACTGTGGTATTTGAAGGAAGCCAGAGAAGGTGAAAGGCTAACTTAATTCCATGTGGTTGCCTGCCAAAGCAATGCAAGGCATGATATGCAGCCTGGTGCTGCCCTCTAGTGTCTATGGAAATATGTCTCATATTTGTCTCAGTAGTCTAGGTCAATGATGGCGAACCTTTTAGAGACCGAGTGCCCAAACTGCAACCCAAAACCCACTTATGCATCGTTCAGTGCCGGGTGGGTGTGGCTCATTGTCTGGGTGTGCCAGTTGGGTGGGCATGGCCAATTGGGGGGCATGGCTGCAGTGGTAACGGCAGACTGGGTGGGACTAAAAAGTTCAATCAACCAACTTTGCAAGAACTTCCCCCCCCCAGAAGTTGAAATTGACTGATTGAACCTTTTTTTGTTTTTTTGCACATGGCAGCGGAGGCCTAAAGAGAAAAGGTTTTATAAAACCCAGCT
Organism: Bothrops alternatus; assembly: GCA_034064705.1. NCBI lineage: Eukaryota > Metazoa > Chordata > Lepidosauria > Squamata > Viperidae > Bothrops > Bothrops alternatus. The sequence goes on from JARGCV010000080.1 coordinate 6,825,523, forward strand.
GAAGGCCTAGGACTGGGGCGATGACGCACGTGCCCACAGAGAGGGCTCTGAGTGCCGCCTCTGGCACCTGTGCCATAGGTTCGCCACCACTGGTCTAGGTCTTAAGCACACTATAGTAGTAGAAGCACAGTTGTAGGAAAGCACTTTGCTAACAATTTAGTTTCCCTCCCTTATATTGAACTATTGTTCTAGACCAGAGGTAGGCAACCTTGGCTCTTTTATGACTCATGGACTTCAACTCCCAGAATTACTGAGCCAGGCTATTTTGAAGCTACATGTGGTCATCTGGATTAGTATCTTTAATAGCCTTATCATGCATCAGTCTGAATAGTCAGCATTCAGTATAATCTATAGGGCTTTTTTTCTCATAGAACGCCCAGAATGGAGTTCCGGCACCTTTTTTGGATGGAACCTTGTAGAGTAGGCAAGGCGGGTTGTATGATGTGTGTGAGTTCTGGCACCTTTTTTTTTTTAAGAAAAAAAAGCACTGATAATCTACACTGGTGAACATCATCACATTTGTCATAATTTCCACAATTAAATTCTGCACTGCATGAAGATGAACTTAAAAAAGAATAATACCTCTCTTGAATCTCCATTGCTCAGCTAAATGGAGGGTTCCGCCTGGTTAGCATTTAACTAGGAGATCACCAGGGAACTGGAAAGTTCTAAAAAAAAGACAAAGCATTTCTATCTAGTTGCCAAGAAAATTGTCAAGATACTTTAAAGTCATCAAAAATCAAATTCAGGTAGAACAAGTCTTTACGTTTAGCTGCCTTTTCTTTGCCTTGTTCTAAATTAAAAAACCAATTTTCTTTCTTTATTCCAGCTGCCTTTGCCAACTCTATAATATCATTTCGGAAATTCTATTCAGTAATCAGAGTGATAGAAAGTATTGTAATAATATTATAATTTGTGTAATAAAATCATGGTGTCAGTTTTGTGAATGGCAGGTTGAAGTAGCAAAATGTGTGTCACATCTTTGGAATGCAGTTCCACTCCTTAGACACTGCTGTGCGAAGTCACAATAGAAACATGAAAGAAAAGGGGTATCATGAGGTCACAACCCATGTTTTGCCCGTTGGGCATCATCACGGCTGGATGCAAATGCCTATATTTGTAGCTGTTGCATACCTAATCGAAATGTTCTAAGTTCTCTATCATGATAGATAATGATCTGTTCTAAGATATCCATTTCTCCCGCACCCTTTGAAATATACTGCTGTCCGAGGTGAGTCTGGCCTGCTCCTTCAGGGCTTCAGGAGGAACTCTAAGACCTATCTCTGACAGTTGCATGGGACCTTTCAGGCTGGAAGTGGTTGGTGCAGTGACTGAAGGCACCACCCCTGCTCCGCGTGATTTTTACTCTTTTCCTCTATTTAATTCTTGTCATTTTAACTGCTTCCATATTTACAACTGTATTTTACATTTTTGTTTTATTGCACCGTAACCAACCCAGTCACTCCGGATGGCGAGATGGCAGCATATTAAATAAATAAATAGGATTGATACAAGATGTCTATCCTGATGGATGCAATATGTTCTAAGATTTCATTCCCGATTAGTCAATGAACATTCAAATCTCCATAGGCACATAATGTACAATATGTAAATTAGGAATTATGTGATCCTAATACATACTGACTTTCATTTATAGTCCATTTGAAGGCAAACAGGCGTATACAGAGAGAGCTTGCTGCCATTTTAAAAAACAACTTTTCTGGATAAGAGCCCACTTCATCAGAGCCACAAAAATGCCTTATCAGCTAGTACAAGAATAATAAGAGGGGGAAAAAAACAATAGCACTGAGACAGTCAGGGATGAAATGGAAAAATATATAGGCAATGAAAAGTACAATGCAACTATTAATGCTTGTCATTCACTCCTTACCTTTTTTTTAATCCTACTCCTTAAATACATGAAAGTGTATCCACCACATAGAAGCATTACATGATTGGGATGAACTACATATATCTGGCTATAAAGTGACAAAAGCTTATGCCATAATGTATATATTAAATTCCACAAGATTCTTTCTAATTTCACAGTAATAATTGGGATAGGGAGGAGTCTATAGGATAATCAGTCCAGGCAATAAATATATTGCTCAAAAGTAAGATATGAGAAGTGGGAGGATGCTGTTCAAAATATATAATGGCGGGCACTTGAAATAATTGATAAAATCGGCATTCATGCTCTTACCACTTCTCACAATTGTTTGGTGGGATTTTAATACTATTTTTCAACATAGGCTGATAACTAATTTTGATTTTGCAGATCTCTGAGGATTTTTTTGGGGGGGGACCCCCAGAGATCCTATGACCACACTTTAAGAAACACCGTTTTAAATAATCGCACATTTCTAGTATTGGTTAAGATACAGAACTTTTTTTTCAGGGGTTATCTGCTGTTCCAATCAGACAGACTCTGAATGACAAATGCTGTATTTTATATGCAGGATCATTCTTTCAAAAAACAAATTTCTTCCACTTTAAATAATTGTTTTCCCAAGCTGAAGTTGAATGAAATTTTGTTTACAAATAAAAATTTGAAATGGAAATACAAGCCAGTTTAGCTCATCACAACTCAGTCACTAGGTATATCTTTTTATCTTTCAAGCAGATGATTGGAGTCTAGCTTTTTAATCAAGATACATTTATCTGTTTACTTATTTTAGTCAGTTGATATGGCCCATCTTGTAACAGTGACTCTTACAACATCCACATATTACAGCAAAGGCTCTCTGAAGCAACTTAAGGCTAGGGCAGTGGTAGGCAACCTTGGCTCTTTTATGACTCATGGACTTCAACTCCCAGAATTCCTGAGCCAGTCATGCTGAGGGGAAAGGGAGAGGTTTCTAAGCTGAGCCATGCTGGCTCAGGAATTGTGGGAGTTGAAGTCCACAAGTCATAAAAGAGCCCAGGTTGCCTACCCCTGGGCTAGGGCATTGTAATATGAAATAATGAAAGCTAGTATGTAAAAATATTAAATAATGAAAACTAATTTATATGGAGACATATCAGTTGTGGTGTTTATGACAATCACATGGCTGTTAGGTGAATCCAGCTCCCCCTCATTTGTTGGAAGCTATCTGGGAAGGTTACAAATGGTGATCATCACATAACCCAGGGACAGTGCAACTGTCACAAATAAATATGCCAGTTGCCAAGCACCTGAATTTTGATCACACAATCATGAGGACGCTGCAACGGTTGTGTGAAAAATAATCATAAGTCGCTTTTTTTGGTGCCATTGTAACTGTAAATCAAGGCCTACTTGTAAAATAAAACATTGTATTCTGATGCATTCTACCTTGGATGTTGTCCCCTGGTAGCCAGCATGCTGAACAAAAACGAGAAAGCAATGCAAATAAATATTCCTCATGGGTAAAAACTCTGTCCAGTCCAATATTGCTGGGAGGAAGGTATGGGTTTAGGAGCAAAATACCTGGAATGGAAACCGAAAGACAATTTATTTTAATTGCAGGTGCGTGAAACGTAAGTTCAAAATCTCCGATGCCTATCCACATTTTCATTTCCTAATTCTAAAGTTTCCAAAGTCTCTGATTTTCAGATATGGAAGCTGCAATATTAATTTATCTGAAGCACCAGGCTGCAGTAAATTCAGTAACAACGTCACCGCCAGAGAGCAAATATTTTTTTTTTTTAAAAGGAAATTTTCCTATCCAGGCCGGCCGACGTTTGTTCCCTCGCGCTTGGTCTCCATCACCGCTTTGGGGTGGTGAACCGCAAAGCCAATTCGCCCCTTTGGTTTCTCGCCTATTCCCTCCCCAATATTTTTTTTTTGTCTCCGCCCTTCTAAGGTGGTGCCGCCTTCGCTATAATCACGTGACGGGCGCATCCGGGCCTTTTGCCTTCTCTCGCGTATCCCAACATGGCGGCCTCAGGTGAGTGGTGCTCTGCGGGACACGGGCCTTCGCTTTAAGACAGGCCGGCAGCGTCCGGGTTGATCTTACTCCAAGGCCGGGTTGCAGGGGAGAGGCCTGCAGTGAAGGATCCGTGGGCCCCTCAGCGTCTCTTTTGGGCCTGCTGGGCGCCGACGGAGGCTAAAGCCGAATCGGCGCGCGCCGTGGTTTCGAACGCGACCAGCGGCCTTGGTAATTCTGGCTTCGGGCACGCGGCTCTCTGGAAGGCGGGCGGCGGAAGCAGCGCCGCGTGCCCGAATAAGTGACCAGCAATCTACACGTGCGGGCTGGGGGGGAGGGAAGGGGGGAGGAGGAGGAGGAGGAGGAGGAAGAGAGCAGATGGAACCTTCGGCCGCATTCCAATGCGCAGTCGCGGCGGGCACGGGTGAAGTCGGGGGAGGGGGGGGAGAAGAACCTGGGCGGCACCCACGTGGGTGTAGCTCCTGATGGCTCCCCACAGTCTGGACTTAGGGGAGAGATGTGTGGTGTAGCCGGGGCTGGGCGGAACACGACGAGAGTGGGATTTAGGTGTTCTTTCTCGCCCGCCCTCCCCCTGCAGAGGCGAGCCGCCCGTAATTTCACTTTTTCAACCCCGCCAGCGCTCTCTCCACACACACACACACACATACGCACGCACGCCCTTCTCTCCCGCATCTGGAAAAGGAATTAATAATACTAGAGCTCAAAGGTGCCAGTCAGGAAATCCTCCTGTCGGGATGTGGCTAGGGGTCACGAGCACATGAGATGGCATTGGGCCCTCAGCCATTTGCCCATCTAGTGAATATCTCACGATGACGTAAGAAGATTGGCCTACCTTGGAGGCTGCTCTAAGGGATTTCTGAATGAAGGGGAAACGCTGTAAAAAAATGTTCTGAGAGTGTTTTAGGCAGATGTTGTGTTGTGTCGTGTGTCGTCCTCTCTAGAAATGGGAGGAGGCGACCTTCCCTTTCTCGGAATGGAAGTGGGGGGGCACTGCCTAGTTCATGCATGCAGTAAAGTCTGCATAAGGTTCCTTTTCTCTCACCTGCCGTTTGCATACTCTTGTCAATTAAACATCCTGTATATTTCCAAAAATGGTGTTTATATATATATATATATTCATGCTCTTCCTAGAATAGCTCTATATGCTGGCTGATTACCTTTCTGACATTTGCCATAATGCGTGTGTGTCCATTATAGAGAGCCTTAAAACACCACTGCCACAATTGGGGGTGGGGGAATGTGGCATAGTGATATATGTGAGTCTTTGTCAGTCCGACCTATAGAATAGGCTTTTAAAACAGTTTTTATTGTTCAGTTGCTAAGTCTGACTCAATTCTGATTCTTTTCTTGATCCCATGGACCCGGATGGCATGCCAGGCTCGCCTGCCCTCCATTATCTCCCTGAGTCTGTCCAAATTTAAAACAGTAGTTCTCTTTTTTATAAATAGGAAGCAAGTAAATCATGAAGCAGATTGGGTAGGGAGTATGCATTTATGTTCTTCTGCTTTCATATGTGTTTGGGAAACATTCATGAATGACGTCCCTCATGAAAATTATCAAATGATTTGTATGACTTTTAGCATTTTGTTATCTTATATGAATAGATAAAGCCTACCCTGCAATCCTTTTTTCAGTGGTTTTGGCTGTGTGTTATATGCGTACTCCAGATAATGCTGCTTATGTAGCTTTGTTCTTGGAAGGAATACCTGGGCTTGAAATGTATTAATCAGGATCCTTGAATGGAATTTTGTGATTTAATTTTGAAGCTTTTAATATGTGCAGGGTTTCCTCATAACATTAGAGCATTACCATCTGCACATAAACTGCTATAGATCATAGTGTGACCACTTTTTAATGGTAAAGCCTTAGTTAATTTCTAATTGGATATATACTTCTAGCTCTAGTTGTTTCCCCTTATCTGCCATTACTGTCTCAAATACACTATTTGCCCAAAAGGTACTTTTGGAAGAAGAATGTAGATCTGGGATAGATTTAATAGGATTACCAGATAGCAGGATTGTTCCTAGTTTGATTGACGAAACATATTAGAAGAATATTTAGATGTCAAGAATTTTATCACATTATTTCTCAGATGATTAGTACTGGCAGAAAGTTTCTTTTAAAAATGGCTTTTTGAGTTCCAGTAATTTTTACCTGTATCTGCATATTATCTAGGAAGTTCTTTATGTTTTAGGGTGCATTCTCAGTTCATAATGAATGTAGCAAAATTTCTGATTTAGATGTGATTCCCCAGAGGAAGGATGACAAATTGAACATGATAATTAAAAACATTTACTTATGGATTTTAATCCCTCTTCCCAACTGGGTACATAGAATGCACATGGTTTTTTTAAATGTACATATAATTACAAAACAAATATAACTGCAATAGAAATTGGTTGCTAGCCAGTATACTGTAGATATTTCTGTACCAGTATTCTAAAGTATACTATAACTTGACTGCACCAATCAATAATCCAGCAAAAAAAAGTACTGTGTAAGTGCTATGGGTCTTTTTTTCCTTCCATTCAATGATATCCAGTTCTTGGAGGCTGCCTGGATAAGTCCCTGCAGTTTTCTTAGCAAGTGGTTTGCCACTTCCTCCTTCCTGGAACTGAAGAGAAAATGACTAGCCCAACCTGGGTCACCCAGCTGTCTTTGTGCTTCCGTGCCTTAACCACTAAAACCAAACTAGCTCTATATTAACCTAAACCTTTTAGGAATAGCACCATGTAGTAATTCTAAAAGGTTTAGATTCATTTAAATTGTATTATGCAATTCCCTGAATGTGACTGATCCTTTATCTTAAACAGAAGTCTTGTTGCAAGGTTGGCCACACTATGACCAACACCCAATTGTTAGCACGTGAAACAGATCAGCACAGTTGAAACATTGAGCTTTCCCAGAACTCAGGCATATATGCCCCAATGCTTGTATGTGCCTTCAAATCAGTGTTGATTTTAAATACTTTATGTGCCTTTGAGCCTGTTACTCAGTCTTAACCTTTGGTGATTGCCTGGAGAAATTGTTGCAATATTCTTGGCAAAATTTCAAAAGTGGTTTGCCCTTGCCTGCTTCCTAAGGTTGAGAATGACTGGCCCATAGTCACCCCACTGGCTTTCTGCCTAAAGCTGGACTAGAACTTATACTCTCCCGCTTTGTAGTTTAAACACTATGCAAATGTGGTTCACAATATTTGCCCCAAAGCTATCTGCAAATTCATTGTCCGATGCATAAATATGGGAACAATTTGCTTCATGCTAGAATTCTGAAAATTAATATTTAAGGCGTATTTATCACTTTATAAACCTGATCTCTTTATATCAAACCTATTTTGTTTTTCAAGATAGTGCTAACAATAAGGGTTTTTTTTCTCTTCAGGTGGTATTTCCCCCCCCAAATGAGCACTTAGAATTGCCTGTTCTCTTTTCCTCATTTACTTTATAGTACAGTGATGGCGAACCTTTTAGAGACTGAGTGCCCAAACTGCAACCCAAAATCCACTTATGCCTTGTCGGGTGGGTGTGGCCCATTGGGTGGGTGTGGCTTTGGTGTTAACAGCAGACTGGGCGGGACTAAAAAGTTCAATCAATCAATTCCAACTCGGCAAGATCTTTTTTTTCCCCTGAGAAATTGAAATTGACTGACTGATTGAACCTGTTTTTTTTTGTTTTTTTTTTTGCATATGGCGCCAGAAGCCTAAAGCGAAAAGGTTTTATAAAACTCAGCTGAAGGCCTAGGACTGGGATGACGGTGCACATACCCACAGAGAGGGCTTGCGTGCCGCCTCTGGCACCCATGCCATAAGTTCGCCACCACTGTTATAGTATATATAGTTTGGGACAATAATGTCTGTGTGAATTAAGTGTGTATAATGTTCAGTTTATTTCCCCACATTGCATTATTTCCAGTCTAGATGCTTTTATGGGCAGAGTAGAAATATAGGTGACAAGGACAAGAAAACCCAGATGTATTGTTTTTGGCTACACTTTTGCTTTTTCAGGCAGATGAAAATTAATAGCAATAGTACATAGACTTATATACTGCTTCACAATGTTTTACAGCCCTCTCTAAATGGTTTACAGAGTCAGCCTATTGCCCCCAACAATCTGGGTCCTCTTTTTACTGACCTTGGAAGAATGGAAGGCTGAGTCAACCTTGACCTGGTCAGGATTGAACTCCTGGCAGTGGGCAGTGAGTAGCCTGCAGTACTGCATTCTGACCACTGCACCACCAATAATAGCATAATGTATATAAATGTAATATAAGTGTAGATCTGATCTATTAACAATCTGATGATCTGAATATATGTGATATAAAGTTAGGTTTGATTTATATCAGGATGTGTCTTGGCAATTTACTCAACAGAATATTATTTGGAACGTTCTTGACTCTGTCTTTGTTACAGATTACTTACATAACAAAGAATTATTAAGCACATCATAAAGATAAATCTATACAATTAATAGCAATGTTTTTAACATATACTGTTTGTCAGCACTTAGACCAAGCTTTTCTTTCTGAAAAGAGCAAGAGGATTTTGAAACAATTAGCTGTAATTTTCTTATCCATTGGCTCTCTGGCACATGTTGAGAGCTTGAGGGCTTGATTGCCTGAGTTATTTTATGTTTTTCATTTGATCTTTTCCAGGGAAGCCTAGATAATATGTCTATAAGAAAATTATATATATACCGTATGTATGTATGTATGTATGTATGTATGTATGTATGTATATGTATATATGAGACAGCCTTTAGATATAGGAACAGTATATATCTGAAATATTCATATTTGAAATAAAATATGAAAGATTCCCAAGCAAAGAGACAGTCTTTGTGGCATGACTTTCCCATTGCACTGGAGCGATAGAGTGCATTCTCTTCTTAGCATGCCCTCACAACATTGCAGTTAATAAAGTATGGTTCTATTATATTCCATTACTGAAACATTTCTGCCCAAATCCTCTTACTTTTGCCAAGAAGAATAAAATGGCACTCTGTTATTTTCTAAATTTTGCTGATATACAAACATGCTGAAGAGTTTTTATAATAAATCTGGTACACGAGTATAACAAAAAAGGTTGGATAAAGGTTAGATTTATCCAAGGTATTTAGAGTTTCTTTTTCTTTTCAAGGTTTTGAAACACTAGTTTGCATAACAGTGAATCTCTTTATGGTGCAGAAACCGTGGGGTCCCTGTACCTTTGTTGAAAGGAAGAAAGAAATCAGCTTAAAGGTTGTACTTATGTGTATTTTTGTAAAATCAGACTATATCACATAAACATATACTGCATTTCAGTCTAATGATTTTAGCAAGCATTTTATTTGCCTTTTAAAATGGAAAAATAGCTTTTTGCTCCTTTCCAAAGTTTGACACACTTTTTTTCATCTTACCTAAAAGTCCCTGAGTACGAACGCATTATCACTTTAGATTTGGCTTAGCCAAAGTTACTAGTCAAGAAATTGTTCAAAGCATTCTGATGAGTTTTATAGCTCTTTAGAACCTGGATTTTTATAATTGTTTCATTTCTGACTGAAATTGTGGTTTGGGTCCAAAAATAAGCATGTATTTTTGACTTCAGGTAATAGTTGCACAGAGCTGTTCCTTTATAAAACAAATATGTGATATTTCAGTGGCAGTTATATGTGCTGAAATGGCTAATTTAAGTTGTACGTATAATATATAGTGATGTCACTTCACTGAAGCTTTTACGATTAGTGTTTAAGAATAGGAAAAGTGAGGGGAAAAATTAGGATACAGAATAAAGGCAGCCTGCTTTCCAATAGCTTGAAAATGATTTTCACAATAAGGTTTTATCTCTGTGCTTCTTCTCACAGCTCACTACAGTTCCCAAACTTGCCAAAACAGATTTTGAGGTTATGTGAGAGGCTGAAAATAGGAGATACAAGCTGGCTTCCATTCCAGTTCCATTAACGGAAGAATTTTATAATTCCATTTAATGAGGTTGAAAAAATATATTGAGATAAAAAAACTAACTCACATAATATTAAGTTATGGTTTCTTTAGTTTAGCTCAAATAACATTCTAAGCCCAAGCCAAACGATTATTGTTTTGTAAGAAGGGTAAATTAGCATTTCATATATTATATTAAACCAAAAATCCTGATTTATAAATTACAGAGTTCATATATACACTAGGGTGAAATGAAAAAAAAAACAATACCACTCGGTGTTATTTGAGAACCCATTTTTGTTTTGAACTCATAAACAGATCTATATGAAAATTTTATATTTTTAATTGGAATCTGAAAGAGTTTATTTACCATGATTTGTTTTGATTTTCCAGAGTCTTCACTTCCCTAATCTGGCTGTTGATACCAGTGATTAAACCTGGAGTCTTGCATTCATAGCATGTATTATGTACCAGCATCTCTCCTCTATGATAGTAAAATGTTTAAGGCAAATTTGTTCATCATTACTTCATAGATACTGTACATCCATGTAACTTGGATGTATGGAAGTGGTTTATCATTGCTTTTTTCTCAAATAGAAATAGTTTATCATTGGTTTCTGAGTCTAGCTGGTAGGCTGGTGATTCTATTTCTAACAGGGCTGTTTAAAATATGGAATCCAATTGGCCTCAAAGATTCCAGTCTCCTCTGGATATGCAGAGCTTGCTTGTGGAGCTCCTTATATCTAGAAAATATAACTAATGATACAAATAAGGCAACTCTTCATGTACTTAAAGGCACATCTTTTGCCAGTCTTGCCATGAAGTCATAATGCGATGACGTAATTGAAATTATCACAATGTGGAGACATGATGGAGGCAAATAAAAATATCTCTGTAAGTTGTCTATAGGGTTTACACTCTTAATAAGAGACAGGAGGGAGCAAATAGTTTAAAACCATGCCGTTTATCTTTGGTCAGGGACTGACCAAGTACTATGCAGGTTGCAGAAGAAAGTAAGTAACATGAACCAAGAGCAGCAGCTGAATCATTAAATATTGTAAAGCATTGCCAATCCATTTTATGGATTGGCCCCAATGTCTTACCCTTCGTGCAGAAATTCTTAGGGTGCAACTGTTGTAGAGGAGAAGATAAAACCCTAACAGAATCTGCAGGCACCCTGAAATATTAGTAATGGTGTTATATAATGAACTCTGGCCCCAATGTCTTACCCTTCGTGCAGAAATTCTTAGGGTGCAGCTGTTGTAGAGGAGAAGATAAAACCCTAACAGAATCTGCAGGCACCCTGAAATATTAGTAAAGGTGTTATATAATGAACTCTGTTATTAGCATTGGATTGTTATTCTTTTATTGTTGCTTCCTTATTAGTTTTTCTTGGTAATTGCAGAGACAATATCTACATTGTTTATCTGCAACAGCAGTAGCCTCTGTATTCACATTGCCCTTTAAGAATAATGCAAATATAAAGGAAATCTTAGCACACTGTAACTGTCTTCGTGATATCAGTTTTTGGAGAAGGGCATTCATCCATGTCTTGAGCTCATATTATATGTTGGCTCCAGAACAAATTTGAAGCAACAAGTAATCCACTCCTAGAAATTGAAAAGACAAGAGTGCTTTTATAATATAGCGTTATTTAGCATGAATTGACAGAGGAATAAAGATTTCCCCCCAATCTTTTATGCCATTCTCTTTTTATATTTGCTTTTCTCATTATATCTCCTTAATTTTTCTCATATATCTTTTTTAATTAGGAAAGTTATTTTTTAAGCCACCCTGTATACCTCTTTCTACTGTTTTTGTATTCTGTTTTCATTTATGCATATAAATATTTTGGAGTATGATTAACTACCATTTGAACAGATAGTGACATTTAACATTTAAATTAAATTCTTAAAATCAACAGGACTTTGTGATTGGCAGCTGAATTCTTTCTATTAGTCAAGCTACAGACAGTTACTGTAAAAGCAGATCTTCATCTGAATTTTGAAATACTGTTTTGAAAAATATATTAATATGATATGAATTTTACAAATACAGGATTTTCAGTCTTGGGGACAAATTTGGTTAGAATTCCCCAATTTACTGCATGTGTCACAGTCATTTTCTTTGGAAATCAATGGTCAGTTGAAGTGTCTTGCATTTATGAACATAGACTGCAATATTTACTGAAATTGCACATTCCTAAGAATATATGTAGCCATTCTTGTTTGGTGAATTCTGTAGAATTTCTGTAGAAAGTTCTGTTGTTTAAAGACTGTAGTTTGTTAATTATGATAGGGTCTCTTGCAAATACATTTACCAACAAGCAAGTTTATTTTTAAAATATAATTTTTATTAAGAATTTTAATTACAGTAGTAAAAACAAATGCAAACTAAAAGAAGATAATAGGAAAAAAGAAAAAGGAAGAAAAAGAAAAAAGGTGTGAGCAAAAAATGCTTATTTTAACCTTGATTAGATAAATCAGTTTTGTATTTCTTCTTTTTACTTTTAACAGTATTAATCTTTAATCAAATATTGTCGTTGGATTTGATTTGTTTTTCATTCTTTTTTACCCCGTTGCTCAGATTGCTTCAAGTCTTAAACAAGCTTCTTTTATAGATCTAATAAGAAGACTTTTTCCATGTCATTATCTTGGTTTATCATTTCTATTTCCTTTTTAATTTTTAAAACATAAGCAAGTTCTTTTGTATAAAGCCAGTAAAGCATCCTTTTCCAAATCATTCTCTTGGTCTTTCATTTGTAGTTCCATTTTTGGTACTTTTTCTATCTTGTCAGATAAAATTTGTTCCATACCTGTCATTTCTTCATTAGCGTCTTTTAAACCAGCGGTCCCAACCTTTGCAACTTGACAATCCGGCAGGGGTGAGAGGGGAACCAGGCTGCATGGAGCTCAACTTGCATAAGTTGAACTGCGTATGCATGTGCGCTGGCCCATCGCTTGTGCAAATCAAGTTGTGCATGTGTGAACTGCGGCCCACCACGCATGGCCCAGGGGATGGAGACCTCTGTTTTAGACTTAATCTATCCATAGAAGGATACATAATGACTGACAGTAATATATATATTAGTATAGTTACTACTTTTTGCTCCATTCTTCAAAGAGCTCTAATATTTCCAATATTTTATTCTTTTGTATTGTTTTGTAAGTCTCAGTACTGGTCATTTTTCTTCTCTTAGGATTTTTAGTTCCCCTCTAATATCCATTTTCTAAGGCCATTACTTTGTTATGACTTAAATTAGCCAATATAGCCAAAATAATCAGGTTAGAAACTTGACAAGAAGCTGTTTATGTTTTTATACTTAATTTCAAAAATCTTATTCCAAAGTTATCTGGATCTTTATTTCATTTATAACTTTCTTAGATCAAAATCTTAATTTTTTGTTGTTCATTTCAAATTCTTTAAAGTTTTTAAGTTTGTAATTTTTTTTTTGTACAGAATTGAAAATAAACTCCCATGATGCATTTTGAAGGTCTCTAATAGCTTTAAGACGGTTAATAGGCAATTTCTGAACATGATTAGAGGTGGTACTTTGTGAATTTAGAACTTAAAACTGGGGTCCCCAACCTGTGGGCCCTGACCCACTAGTGGGCCGTGAGGGGTTTGCAACCAGGCCATGGAAATGGCCAACAAATGCATTCTCACTTGCAAGCAGGAGGCGAGCGGGTGAGCTCCATTTAAGTGAGCAGCAGGCGCCTGTGCAAATGGAGCTGGGTGCAGTTGCCAGCTGCTTGTGCGGCACCATCACCTCCCCCCCATCTGCAAAGCTGGAAACGTTGGGGAACTCTGCTTTAAAAAGCTCCCTTGTGGTTGCAAGCAAGATGTCTGATTCCATCATCTTCCAGAGTTCAAACTTAATACAAAACTTCGCCCCTGAAATTTGCTTGCAATGAGCAGCTGCCCTGAGCACATGTGAACGATCTCTTACCTCCTCCTTTTCTGGAGAAGTCCAAGGAACTGATCTACTTACCAGTTCCTTGGTCTTTGCCATGATTGTTGGCTCTGCATTTTCATTTCACCAAATCTCCCCTGGAAGTTGACAGACAAATTTTTTAACTTGCCAAAAAAACCTTCGGTTGTTGGGCAGATAAGAATTCAGCTTTGGACGGGCTCCCCTACAGCTACCACTTACATAGAGTTGAGAAGGCAGATAAGGGAATGGAAAATATGTTCCTGCAGTTGTAATTCATTTTAACTGTGCTTGAAGGCTGATATTCTAGGCAAAGTTTATTGGACGCACAGATAAAGCATAGTAGCTATTAACTATTCATAACTTTTTTTACCCATTTTCCAAAACTGCATTTAGAATTTATCTTTGTTGTTTTTTGAAAAAGAAGCTATCTTTACCTAACTTTAAATAGTGATACCTTAAACTACCCTTTTACTTCAGTTTCAAAACAGCATCTTAAACCATTTAACTGAATATTCTGTATCGTGGTGCAAATGATCAGCATTGGGGTATCCTCAATATTTATTAGGGAACAGCAGTTCAATTTCAGGTCTTTTAGACTGTGAACACGCCTCTTGTTTTTTACAGCTAAGAAGAAGAACAAGAAGGGGAAGACCTTTAGTCTGACGAATTTTCTGGCAGAGGATGGTAGTGGTGGTGGTGGTGGTGGTGGTCCCACCTATATGCCAAAACCAATCAGCTGGGCAGATGAAACAGACGACCTGGAAGGAGATGGTAAGGAGGAAATGAACTCTCCTAACATTGTTTAATAATGTTTTACTTCAATAGGCAAGGTTCTATATACATCACTAAGAAATATCCATTTAATATTTTTGGCAAGATTTATTCCTCCCAGCTTCCCTGCTGGATTTTTTTATTAGCTGTGTGAATAAGCAGCTATTAATGGTATGAAAAACATTTCAGATGGGGGGGGGGAATTGTGTTGAGTTCAAAACAGCTGTTTTGAATTGTTTTGACTCTTCTGGTGGTATTTTGAGCTTGAAATACTCGGAAACATTTTGTTTTCTGCTCAAAATAGCATGTTTCAAAGTGAAACCAACTGCTTTGAACTCGAAATAAGGAGTTTCCGATTGGAAACCATCTGAACCCCTCTAGTGACTAAATGCAAGTGGAATAGATACCAAGGGTTTTTACATCCACAGAAATGATTAATCTTAGTAGCTCAAACCTATATTCAAGAAGGGCTTGCCAGATACTCAGTAGGCTGAGCTTTAAAGGTGGTTGGCGCATTTCTGAAGGCAGCACTACTGTGGAGGCAAGTTTGCGCCTTCCTTATATTTCAAACTAGCACGATAAACTCATTTGTGAAATAGCAACATTTTCTAAGAAGTAAGGATTCTCTCTGAGAAATAACTCACAAACTAATTTGCTCAGTAGAAAGAGAATCGATTTGCCTATGTGTACAGGCATTTTAATACATTCTTGCTAGCTAGTAAAAACGGGTGGTTTTTTTTTTAAATAACCCTACCTTTGAATTTCACAAATAGTGGAGTCCTTGTTGCTCTCTGAGCTTGGTTGTTTGCTTGCAACTGTTTCATTACCCAACTAAGTAATATCTTCAGTACTAGTAAGTGTGAGGTTTTTTTCCTGTTTATATACAGTAGTTTGCCCTGCCAGTGTTTGTAAGGATGCAGCTTTCCCCTCTTCGGTAGTTCCTTGATTGGGGTGTTGTCTGCTTGCTTGTTTATCTGTTGTTAACCCCCTTCTTATCCGGCTGTTGGTTGCTAGAGTGGATTTATTTTGGCCTATTTGTTGCCTTGTTAGTTTTTTATTATCTCTTGAATGGTGTGTAAATGTAGTTTATCTCTATAGACACATAGAGATAAACTAGGAAGAAAACCACACCCTCAACAAACCTAGCAGGGCAAGTTACTGTATCTGCAAGGAAACAGCCAAGCTCAGAGAGCAACAAGGACTCCAAAGTTCAACTCTGAGCAACATAATATTCTCTTCTATTGGTTTCAAGAATAGTTCCCCCCCTCCCACTTTATACTCATTATCCTCGTAACAGCAGTTGTCTTAGTTTCCCGTTGGTTTCACATAGTGTTTTATAGTGTTTTTGATAAGAGAAATTTGGAGGAATTTTATTTGTAACATAGTATAGAAATTGCCTGTGTTTTGCACGGAACACTGTTATTGAAAGTAAACAAATGTCGCTCTTGACAAGGTATTCTCTCCATTCCTAGAAACATAATGGCATTGCTACTTCAAATCAGTGTAGTATTTATTTGTAAAGACTTTGGATTTGTTAATGCGCAAAAAATGTTTTCCTAGTTTCCACCACCTGGCATAGCAATGATGACGATGTGTATCGAGCCCCTCCGATTGACCGTTCCATCCTGCCTACTGCACCTCGGGCAGCTCGGGAGCCCAATATTGACAGAAGCCGTCTCCCAAAATCACCCCCCTACACTGCCTTTCTGGGAAATTTGCCCTATGATGTAACAGAAGAATCCATTAAGGATTTCTTCAGAGGACTTAATGTGAGTATATAATAGGAGGTAACTTTGAGTTTCCCTGCAGGCGACATGTTTATAAGATGGAAAAATATTCAATGAAATTGATATGCTAGAAAATCTTAAAGAGTGGAGATTACATAACAGCCCTGTGTACTAAAGTGTTGTCTAAGTATCTCTACTCTGGGGAGTTTGCTTTTAATAGAAACATTAAAAAGGCTACCATGATTATTTGTACTATCACAAAACTAGTGAGTTCAGAGTATCTCTTCAGTTTTTTTGCGAACACGTTTAAGTCTATAGGGGAAACTTCCAAGAACCTGAAAAGGAAAAAAAAAAGCCGAACTTTTAAAATACATTTGTTCTTTTTAAGCCTAAAACTTAGAAGTCCTAAACAAGAAATTTGAGATTGTACTCAAATCACTATTCTGACTGTTCTGCAGTCTGAGATTAGGAAAAAAAAATTTGGGGGGAGTTTATTAATGATATGAGTGATCTAGTCAAACTTCGGATAGAATTATCCACCCATCTAGATTTGGATTGAAGAGCATAGAGCTGAAAAGAGGCAACAGACAGCTTTTTCTGTGAGCAGCTGCTTCCTCGGCTCACAGTCGCAGTTATTTTCATAGTACTGGCAGTTCTCTTGTGGCATATCGTTTGGGAATTGCCGCTCTAATCACTCTGCACTTATTATGCATTCACAGATCACAACAGTAATAACCTTTTGTTTGGAAATGCTGGCCAGGACAGGCGGATGAAGCTGCCCTTAAAGTGTTAAATTTCTTTTCAATACTCATGGATCTGCTATAGCTATCTTAAAATAATTTTACAGGAAAAATTGTGTCATTCAAAAAGCTGTTGAAATCTCTTTCTTGCTGTAACATTGCAAATCCTAGGCAATTTTCCAAATCACTGCAAATTTAAATATTTGTCTTCTCCAGAATTTGTTTGTCCAAATTCTGATAATTGCAAAAAAGAGGGGTAATATATTGATTCTGGGATAATGTAACTCAGTTCTGTCTTAATAAGTGACTTGGCTTAAAGAATGAAATTTAGTATTTGCATCCATTATTGTCTTTCTTTCAAGCGATTCGCTCTGCCTGTTACCAGTAACCAATGATTTTTATTGTTTAACTGATTGCAGTTTTTGTAATAATTTATTAAACTTGTCTGCTGCCCACTCTCAACAATTGTAGGCAGCCCACAACAAAGAAATTATGGTAAAATCCATTAAAGATAAAAGATGGCAAGCACATTGAAGCGAGGACGTCCCACTGTCCCTCATCCTCACTCTCATTCTTCATGGCTCTTCTAAACAACGGCAGAGTGGGGAACCACAAATAATTTTTAACCACACTTTTTTCAATTATGACTTAAACTGTAATGCCATCATTATATTACTTTTATATGAAATGACTACTGAATTTTTCCCCCTTCCCCCTTTAGCTGCAGATAAGTGCTGTTCGTTTGCCCCGAGAGCCTAGTAACCCAGAGAGGTTGAAAGGATTTGGATATGCTGAGTTTGAAGATTTAGACTCCTTGCTCCGTGCCTTGAGCTTCAATGAAGAGGTGAGTTGAAACTTCAAATGCAAGTGAAGTCTCTAACCCTGCTCTTGGCATTTTAACATTCATTACTCCTAAGAACAGTCAAAAGAGTTAAACCTGTGAAATCTTCATTTAAGTAGTGGGTAAAGTTTTAAAGAAAAGACTTCATTTTAAAGACATAATTCACAGGGAAAGAACTCAATCAAAAAGATAACCAATTATATAAGATCCAGGTGTCCCTCTCAAGTATTTGAAACTAAATGAAATATATGATGGCATCTGTCTATCTGTTTGTCTAATCACTAGGAGTTGAAAATGATTTGATGGCCCCAAATCAGTTAATCATATGAAGACACATAAATCCTCTTTGCTCTTCCTTTTTGGACTCCATGTACGATAGTAAAATTAGCCACACATGATATATTTTATGTTTACTTTTATTCTGGGCTGATTATAATTGATCTTATCGGATCTCATCTAATGAGTTTATGTTAGTGCTTTATAGTTTGGGGTTGCTCTTTATTTTCTAATTGTTTGAGGCAGGATGTATAGCTGTTTATATACATATATACATACAGGAGTGACAGTTCCTTAAACACACTACTTGTAAGCCTTGTTCTTTGATAGTAAATGTTTAGCCTTCAAATACATATAAGTTGTATTTGAATGGAACAGAGAAAGAATCAGAATAAAGTTAGATACATTTTATCGTCCTTATGGAATATCTCAAGGCCGTAAGATTATTAGGTTTCCTTTGTCCAGGATGTGACATAGAGCTTTGATATAAAATCTGACCATTTTAAATTTGACCATTTAAATTCTATATAATCTAATTTACCTTTTCGAAAAGGATGCCATCCAATTTATTTTTAGTTTAAAGTAACTCGATAGCTTAACATTTTGGGAACCTCAGATTCCAAGAGAGACTACTTGCTAATTTTAATTTGATGCATCTCCT
The DNA here is from genome assembly GCA_034064705.1 of Bothrops alternatus. NCBI lineage: Eukaryota > Metazoa > Chordata > Lepidosauria > Squamata > Viperidae > Bothrops > Bothrops alternatus. The sequence goes on from JARGCV010000080.1 coordinate 6,844,294, forward strand.
ATTTATGTGATGATCCTGAATATAGCTGCATCAGTGAAAATCTATAATTATAATGGAGAAGGTGGGACAAATTTCAGTATTCAGAAAAATAGACATGCTATTTATTGCAGAAAAATAATGAAATGTCATGTGTCACCTTGAATATTGTGGATTAAAAATAATAAAATAAATGTATTTGTTCTTAAGGTGATACACAATTGTGTTTCTTGTAATCAGATGTGTGAGCATTAATGGATAGTATTTACATGCATCTCTGCTAGCACAACTTTTGTCAACATTCAGAGCTGTTGGTACTCACATTGCATAAAATTACAACATAACATAATGTGTGATCCAAGCCATCGTAGTGTGCAATGTCATACAAATTAGCACGATGATGAATCAAATGGCTGAGTAAATCATAGCTAAAACCAAGTGTGGCTGAGCGTAATATATAAACCCAGCCACTAAGTCATTCCATCTGTATAAGCTAAATATAATTTCGTATTTGAATGTAACAACTATTTTGTTGCATATCTAGTGTCTAGGGAACAGGAGAATACGAGTGGATGTTGCTGATCAAGCTCAGGATAAAGGTAAGCACTGGGGTTCAGTAGGTAGAGACTTATATCCATTCAGATATATATTCAGCTGGTATGGAAATGTATTATGGAGATTGGACGAATTTATCCCTTCTGAAAGTGAGCCAATTTTTCTATTCGCCCTCTTGATACCAAAGTTCAGCTCTCCTTTGTCTCTGTCCATCCATCCATCCATTTGATTTATATGGCTTTTCCATCTCACACAAAGTGACTCTGGGCACTGTGGAATAACAAGTTGCAAGTTTCGCTTAGAACAGCAGTTCTCAACCTTTTCCGGGGCTCGACCCCGGCGCACGCCACGCAAGTGCGGCGTGACCCCAGCCCACATCGCGCGCAAAAAAAAAATATGGCGAGCCCGCACCGCGCATGCATGGTGCGACGTGGGGCACCGCGCATGCACGGGGCACACTGCGCATCGCGATAGGAAAAAATGGCCGACCAAAAAAAAAATGGCCGGCCTGCACCGCGCATGCACGACGGGGCGCATGCGCGGCGCAACGGCCCACATTGCGATAGGAAAAAAAATGGCTGACCAAAAACAAAAATTAAAAAAATGGCGGACTGCGGTGCTTGGCGACCCCCGTGAAATGGTCGTTCGACCCCAAATGGGGTCGCGACCCACAGGTTGAGAACCGCTGGCTTAGAAATACCTGTGTCTAAGACTGCAGGGAACATCTATTAGAAATGCCTCTCAAGTCCTATGTCAGGGAGTAGAGGAGTCCTGTTTTTTAGAATTACCAATAAACCAACTCAGCAGGGGTTTTTTTTGCCTACTACTGTTCACATGAAGTTATTTTGTCGTGCCATGCCCGATTGTACTGTTCTAGCACTGGGATTATTAGATTCTGCTTCCATTATTCCTCCTTTTACAATGGCTGAAAGAAGACCTGCACGCATTTGTCCAAAAATAATTCTTTGTTGCAACAGTATTGAACAGTATGCTTCGGTTTGAATGCCATGTATGCATCTGCTCTGATTAAGAGGACTTGTAATTTCCTCTGTGAAACTGGATGAATTGTATATGCCTATTTAAACATGGTGGGTCATTTTGCCTTCTTCCTGCAGATAGGGATGATCGCTCTTTTGGCAGAGATCGTGATCGTAACCGGGATTCAGAAAGATTTGAGACTGATTGGAGGGCACGTCCTGCTACCGATAGCTTTGATGATTATCCTCCTCGCAGAAGCGAGGATAGCTTTGGAGACAGTGAGTTCTTGCACTGTTGTAATTTCCTGCAAAAATCTGAAACAAATATTGTTACTTTGAGCTGCTGGCAGATATATTACTAGGCTACCGACTGTTGAATGGTTTTCATAAGAACATGAGCAGTGCCCTGCTGGATTGGTCCCATCTAGTTCAATCTGTTCCTAACAGTGGCCAACCAACTGCACAAGGAAGCCAGCTAATCCCTATCAGATGTCCTTCGGTAGCAATCACACCTTTAATCATTTTTAAGTTTGAATAGTATTTATATAATCCACATGCCGCTACATTCTGCAACTTTTGACAGGTCACTGCAATTAGAGCATACAGCAAAAGGTTCGTAAAATTTTTTAGGTTAAAATGGATTTAAATTAAAATTGCATCATATATCCCCCGATGACGATGTCACAATTCAAAGCCAGAATAACTTAGTCTTAACTAACGTCTGGAAGGCTGTTAATTTGGATGCAGTCTCACTTCCCAGGAGAGGCCATTCCAGAGGACCGAGGCCATCTCAGAAAGGCAGCATCTCCGGACCATAACCTGCTTCACTTCCCAGAAATAAAGCACTTTTTACAGTTTCCTCTAGGAGAGGCTTATAATAAGGAGGCTAAAAACAGTACCAAAAGGCCAATTAAATTACAGTTAGCGATTACAATAACACTGGGCTCAAGGGCTCAGGATTCATACCCCATTTTCTACCCAAGGTTGTCCAGAAAAGCCACATGTTAATAATCTTTCTTAAAACTTCCCAGGTATGGATCAATCTAATTTTAGGAGGTATGCTGTTCCAAAGAGGAGGGAGTGCTACTAAGAAAGCTCATTTCCAAAGCTGTAGACCAGGGCTTTTCAACCTTTTCACCCATTGTACCACTTTTAGGATATGACAGTATTCGAGTACCACCAGTCGCCTAGCAAGGTGTCAAAAACTTGATGACCAAAAAAAAAAAAAGAAAGAAAGAAAAAACTGATGAAGTACAGGTAGTCCTCGACTTACAACAGTTTGCTTAGTGACTGTTACCCTGGGACACTGTGACCATCATAAATATGAAATCAGTTGCCAAGCATCTGAATGTAAATCACACAAGACCCTGGAGATGCTGCAACATTCCAGCTGATTGGTGCTTCTTCTGGGCTCAGCAGAAGTGCCAGGATCAGCGCCGAGCTCCAGCTGGAGCCGGGGACTGATCCTGGCGCTTCTGCTGAGCCCTGACAGACCTGCAGCTACAGCTATCTCTCGCTCAGGCTTGTACAGTGCTGCCACCGGTTCAGCTCATTCCCCTCCCCCGCTACCACTTTTCTAGGATGGTCGCGTACCACCTGGCAGGTGCCAATGTACCACAGGTGGTACCGTACCACTGGTTGAAAAGCCTTGCTGTAGAAGATGACGGCCCTTAAGAAAAGAGCCCTGAGAATACACCTTGTTGGTTTGTTTGATTTGTATCCCGCCTTTATTGTTTTTACAAATAACTCAAGGCAGCAAACATACCCAGCACATCTTCCTCCTGCTATTTTCACCATAGCAACAACCCTGTGAAGTGAGTTGGGTTGAGAGAGAATGACCGGCCCATGGTCACACAGCTGGTTTTCATAGCTAAGGTGGGACTTGAACTCACCGTCTCCTGCTTTCTATTTCTGGTGCTTTTCGCCACTAGACCAAACTGGCTCTCAGCTGTTAGATCTTATTGGATAGGCAGAAGCCATTAGAGCATGGGTGTCAAACTGCGGGCCCATGGGCCGGACGCCTCACAAGGAAACCACGCCCACCCCATTGCCAGCAATGGGGGGAAAAATCCAATACGTTGCGCAACGGCACATGACCGCGAGTTTGACATGTCTGCATTAGAGGCAGTTCTGTAGTTGTTCAGGTCCTAAGTTATAAAATCCTTTGAGGTGACAGTGAGCATCGTAAGTTCTAGCTAGAAAAAAACTAGCAAGAGCAGCTCTCAGAGTAGAAGTATAACATAGGAGAATCTTGAAGCTTTTGACACAGCTCAGGCTGTTGACTTAGATCCAGCTGGAGCTTCCAGGTGATTTTCAAAGACGATTCCAGCTAAAAGGCAGAATCTCTCAGTCTAGAAGACGTAATTAGCTTGTCAGACGTAACTGCAGAGGCTCTCCTGGTCACAGCAGCCATTTATACTTTGAGCAAGAGCTGTGAGGAAAGGATCCGTAGATGATGAACAAGTTCTGCGTTGGGAACTCTATCCGAACTAAAAATGAATATCCCTTTAGAAAGGCTTGCCTATTCCCAACTGCAGTACATAAACAATGATAGCTGGAATATGAACTACAAGCTGCTTCCACCTGTTGGTCATTATGCTTTCATTAGTGACAGGAGCACAGGTTTTGGTTCTGTTTCAGCTACTTTGATTTTAGCTATAGCGGTCTGGGTCTGAAAATGTGGTACAAATTTTCAACTGTAAATTCCGTAGTGTTTTTCTGGTAAATGTTTTCAGATAACCCGGATAAGGCAGCATAATGAAGCCATGCAGCATCTGTTTTGCCTAAGAGGAGCAGATTGGTATTTTTGTACTGCTCAAGCTCCACTAAGTTTCCCCTTTTTGCCTGAACAGCCTTCCTGCTTTTTCCATTGTTTTCCTTTAAGCAGGGTCCTCTATTTAGAAAACAATAATTTGTGCTTTAGACTTATTTAAAATGCTACCTTCATCCCTTGCAGCCATAAATGACACAGATTGAAAATGTCTCAAGACCCTGCATGAGTATTTTAGAAAATGAAAATATTAGGTGATTATAGGGTAACAAAGTTTGCCAATTTCCTCCCAGAAGAAGCAAGTAAACTGATAGGAAGTATTGAGGGAGGCTAGCTTAACAACAGCCTTGTTTAGTTAGCATCATTTGAAGTTACCAACAGCCCTGAAAAAGCAGCTTTACAACTGGGTCCCTGCATTTACTACAGTTGCCAGTAGTAACTGGTCTTAGTCATATGATCGGAGAAACCAACAGTAAAACTGCAGATTGCAGTCATGTGATACCTTGTTTAATAACCATGTTGCTTAGCAATAGAATTGCCAGTCCTAAGCAAGGATAGCAATAGCACTTATGTACGGCTTCACAGTGCTTTACAGCCCTCTCTAAGTGGTTTACAGAGCTGGCCTATCCCCCTCCCCCCCAAAAAAAACAACCTGGGTCCTCATTTTACTGACCACGGAAGGTCTGAGTCAACAAGGTCTGAGTCAACCTTGAGCCGGTCAGGATCAAAGGAATCAAACTCCTGGCAGTGTGAGCAGAGTTAGCCTGCCGTACTGCATTGTAACCATGCCAGCATGGCTCTTACATTGGATACGATGGGCAGCAGTTTAGTTTCTCGTGACTGTTTTGTCATCCCCTCCAAAGTAACCATTTTGCAAGAGTACCCATAAATATGTACTTAGATTTCCAAATTAAGACGGCAATTGGGATTGAAATTTTTCATCATAAAGCATGTGATTGCATTACTTAGCAGTGGCAATCCTGACATCCCTTGTTGCCATCATTAATCATGTCCCACAAATTGCTAACCAGTGACTCATCTGGATCCAATCCACTCCTGGCTTGATCCCTCTTAGTCCCAAGCCTCTCTTCTTCCACAAGTAAGAGATTGCCTGCATTTCATCTTCCCTCCTACTGCCCTTCACCCTGCCTTGTGGGGCAGTAAAGAGCCACAGAACTGTGTAGCTTGGGGGGTCTTCTTGGCATTCCCCAGCTTGAGCTACTGCAAGAAGCCCCTGAGCTACAGCATTCAGTCACCCCAGCCCAGCCCCACAATGCAAACCTGCAGCTGCCCAGCCCAGCAGTGCAAAGCTGCAGCCGCCTCAGCTCATCAGTTTAGCCAGGCAGCTGCTGGCCACATGATGCTTTCTTCCCAAGGTCTCTTGAGGGAACCCACTGCAGGTGATCCCAGAAGGGAGGCCTCATGCAACCAGCACCTGTCTCATGAAGGGCCAGGCTAGGCATGCTTGATCAGAACACACCCAGCAAGAAGACGGGGAAGGTCAGACGGGGGCAGCTGAATGCAAGGGGACCAAAAAGACAGAGATGTGGGAAGGGGGGTTGAAGGACTCCTGTGGTTGTAAATGCAGGGAGACTGCCAAGTGACTGGATTTTTATCATGTGATTAGGGAGAGCCGGGTGTAAATACCGTTCATTCAGTGCCACTGTAATTTCGAACAGTCATTATATTGCAACTTTCATACAACTGTATCTGTGTAACTCAAGGACTGACTTTAATGTAGCATGTAGGAGCCAGTTTAGTCCAGTGGTTAAGGCACCAGGTTAGAAAATTGGAGACCGTGAGTTCAAGTCCCACCTTAGTCAGGAAAGCCAGCTGGCTGGGTGACTTCGGACCAGTCACAACACTTAGCCCAACCCGCCTCACAAGGTTGTTGTGGGGAAAATAGAAAGAGGAAGGTATGTTGAATGTGATCACTACCTTGAGTTATTTGTAAAAATAATAAAGGCAGATAAAAGAAATAAGCATGTAAAAGCAATGTAGAAAAGTTAAATAATACAATTTAATGGGCCCGATCAAGACTGTTTTGCATACTATGTCCAGCAATTAAAAGCATGGTGAGAGGCTACCCCATAATTTGAATTCTTTTTTCCAGGGTATCTAATAAAGTGTAATCGTTTTATGGAAGCAATTCACCATATATCTTTGGTATAGGCAGTGTTTTCAAATGCAAGTGCTTTCTCACTGGACAAAATGGAACAGTATTGTTTTTCATGAAAGTGCTGTAAGATTACAAAAGTCAGCCGTTGAGCTTCCAATCTCACAAAGTTTATGAAAATGGCAAAGTAAAATCCCTTTCATCAAACTTTTGCATTAATTCTAATCATACTGCTTTTAGTTATGCATTTTAATTATAGTTTATTATGCTTTATATTTTGAATTGCTATAAGTTGCCTTGAGTGTATTGTACAAACACGAAGGGGATATCAGTTTAACGCATAAGAAAACAATCCTTGACAGAGCCTGAAGCCAGCCTGCCTCATTATGTTGGATGCTTTTATGAAAGTAATCGTTCAAAGTTTCTCTTGTCTAAAATTAAATAAGTTTTCTTTTCTCTATTAGGGTATCGGGATCGGGATCGCTATGATTCAGACCGGTACCGTGATGGTCCCCGAAGAGATACGGATCGCTTTGGAGGACGAGACCGTTACGATGACCGTAGAGACTATGACAGGGGAGGTACTGTAGCTAGCTGATTTCATTCTGGGGTTGGCGCTTAGATGTTATGTAGGCAACTTGATTTTCATACAACTGTATCTGTGTAGCTTTTGCATTCTTGTATCCTCCTGCATTACTCTAACACAAAATAGTCCAGATTTATCCTAATTTATCATAGGGGACTTTAGAGCATTTCTGCCTTGAAAGTAAATGTAATTGGAGTTTAGATGTGAGATGCAGAGAACTGTTAAGGAGAAAATGTGATCTCGGAAGCTCAGAAGCAATCATTTGAAGAAGAAAAAACACATTTGCAAATATTTCCCACTGTACATGTTGAGTCTTACTTGTTCCTGCACAATAGCATCTTGTTATACTCTCTTATGTGTTGTTCTGTTGGTTAGGGATATATAAGATTTAAAAGTAAATAAGAGATGATTACTTCTGGGTCCTGACTCTTTCCTAGCTTCTGGTAATGGTAGGACTGTTGGTTTGTCTCTAAGGTTGGGATGAAATACAGCTCTTAAGAGTCTGTTTAATTGTTTATTGAAGAAGCACAGCTGACTGAATTTACACAAAATCAAATAACCCCCAATATGGCTTAGCATGATTGTAAGAAACTAGTAAACATGGGGAAATACTTATATGCGAGTTCTAGTTAGCTACCCTTTAGCTGTTGTTAGTTACACTATCTAGACTTTTTCCATTGTTTTTCTTTTAGCTTTACACTGCTTTCCTGAGGTGTCTCTTGGATTGTCTTGCAAATTGTGTATAAAATCCTCTTGAAACCTTAATCTAGCATTACTATCCAGTTCTGACCGTGTGCAGCTTCATCAGGGACTTTAGGAAGATGTGCTTTTAATGGGAATCATTTTCCTGATCTAGGTTTCCTGAGATGACCATGTTATGATTTTCCTCGAGGCATTTTACAAAGGAATCACTATGCTAATGTTGCTGCAGCAAATTGCATGAAGTGTCTTCTGAAAACTTTAAATGAATGTTATTCCATAAGCTTTTTGTCATCCGCTATAACCCATTTCCTATTGTGCAAGAAAGAACTGGGATAACTTTACTCCTGTGCAGGTTACGACTCGAGGTCAGGCAGTGGCAGAAGAGCCTTTGGCAGTGGGTACCGCCGGGACGATGATTTCAGGGGTGGCGGTGACCGCTATGAGGACCGTTACGAGAGGCGGGATGATCGGATGGATAGGTGGAGCAGCAGCTCGCGGGATGACTATAGCAGGGATGACAGCCGGCGGGATGAGAGAGGTAGGCTTGACACTTTTTCATAGTATCAAGAAAGGAGAGCTGACCCTTTGTTGTTGGTGCAATCGGTTCTGTTGTCCCATACCTTTGATCTCACTTAGGCATGGAGGAGCCCATCTGTAGTTAAGTTTCCACCCAAGCAGTCCTTTTTTCTCTCCTACCCGTATCCCACTATATTCTAGTATGCTGCCCTCAAAACACAAAGTTAGTGGGAGAAATATCAAGTAGATTGCTGTTGCGTGGGGGGGGGGGAATGCTCTTTTTCAGAAAGATTTGTCTTTTGATTCTTGGTAGTTTTCACGTTCTCTGTGGCCTCTGGTTTCACCTAATTGCTTAGGTAAAGCAGGCGGTATGAATTTTCATGAGTCTTGTGCTGTTGGATTTTCCTCGACCTGAAGCCAGTTCTTTGGGATTCATCTGTGTCCTTCGTTTATGTGTGCATACCGTTGATTTCTCTCAACTTTATGTTACTATTTTTCTCTTAGGTGCTACTCAGAGGCCAAAACTGAATTTGAAGCCCCGGAGTACTCCCAAGGAAGAAGATACAGGTGTAGCAGCACCTGCGACTCAGTCTAGCCGTGCAGCTTCCATCTTTGGAGGAGCCAAGCCTGTGGACACTGCTGCAAGAGAGCGTGAAGTAGAAGAAAGGCTACAGAAGGAGCAAGAGAAGTTGCAGCGCCAACTGGAAGATGATAAGCCCAGGCTAGACAGGCGGCCCCGGGAACGGTGAGCAGGGGAAGCTCATGTTCTCTTCTCTGCAGGGTAAAATGGCAGTTCTCGGAAAGGAAGCCTCTGTAATTCAAACCTAGGCTTGACCATCTTGCGAGTGGTACCACAGACACAGGTAGTCCTTGACTTAATGACCGTAATTGAGCCCAAAACGTCTGTTGCTAAGCGAGACAATGGCTAAGTGAGTTTTTTGCCCCACTTTACAACCTTTCTTGCCACATTTGTAAGTAAACCACTGCAGTTGTTAAGTGAATCTGACTTCCTCATTGACTTTGCTTGTCAGAAGGTTCACAAAAGGGGATCGTGCGATGGCCGCACACTACAACCGTCATAAATACGAACCAGTTGCCAAGCATCCCTATTTTGATCATGCGGCCATTGGGATGCTGTAATGGTCATAAATGTGAAAAACAATCCTAGGTCCACCTTTTTCCGACGAAGTCGTAACTTCACTAAACGAACTGTTTGGTAAGTTGAGGCCTGCCTGTATTCCTCTGCACTTAGTCCAGGGGTTCTCAACCTTGAAGCTGGCTGAGGAATTCTGGGAATTGAAGTCCACAAGTCCTTAAAGTTGCCAAGGTTGAGAACCCCTGACTTAGTCAAAGCTGCCAAGTAGGCCTGTCTCCTGAGCAGCCCCATGTCTTTACTTTGCCTTGAAAAACACCTGCTGTGATACTTGCATGGTGGGGAGGACAGTTTTGTAACAGAGACCTAAAAGTGCACCCTCACTTAGTTGGTGGTTTTGTTTCTCTTGTGTGTGCACTTAGACACCCCAGCTGGCGTAGCGAAGAGAATCAAGAGCGGTCACGGACAGGAAGCGAATCCTCACAGACTGGCAGCACAACTCCTTCTGTGGGGACTGGCCCAACAGGAAGAAGTAAGTCATCAAAATATTAGTGGGCCCTGAAGTTAAACCTTTCTCTTGCCGGAAAGCCCCATTGCTTGTTCTAAATTTAGCCAGTCTTACAATGTGTATATCTGGGGTTGAGATTCAGTTGAATGATTTCATAAATATGTGCATCCAGATTTGGAAACACATGGATTGTTTTGGATGGAGTTACTCCTATCAAAAGGCAGCATAAATCTTTGTTCTTAGCTCTCTTACTTCGTTTTGTTCAGGATACAGCTGTGTGTATTGTGTGCATCTGCCATAGGAGTATCTCCTGAATGATTTCTTGTGGAGATTTGCTACCATTACTGCAAAATTCTGCTAATTCTTGTCCTCTGTTTCTTTTGTTTTCCACTCTTTCTGGGGTCTTAGTGAACAAAAGAAGTGTCAGTTTCCAAAGAAGAAAGAGATATAGCAGATTATTTATTGTTTCAAGCCTATAGAATAATCTTGCCAAACTGAAGTAGACTACCTACATGAATCTACATTACGGGAACTATTCTGGGAACTATTAGGGGAGGGCTGTCTTCGCCTCTCTCTCACACACAAACTATCTGAATTGAGTTGTCTCTGACTCCTCTGGAATACTACCCCCCTTCCTGGGAATCCAGCCTACTATATTCCATTACAAGAACCTTTCCTAAACTTTGGTTGGTTGGTAGTCATGAAAACATTGAGTAAGTCCAAAAGGGCCAGGAGGGATATGTGTCCTCTATCTAGGCCCTGACAAAGATAATCCCCTAGACTAGAGCACGGGTGTCAAATTCAATCGTGTCACATGATGTATTGCAATGTTTTTTGCCTTTGTGGAACAAGGGTGGGGATGGCCTGTACATGATGAATCTGGCCCGCGGGCCGCCAGTTTGACACCCCTGCCCTAGAGTGATGAATGCTGTTTTTATGTCTCGTGACTGGTCTGAACCTTGATTGAAAAGATTGGATAATCTATTTCCTTTAGAAATTGGTTGAATTTCCATCTTCTCAACAAATTTCTCTAAAAGGGGAAGGTTGGCGATTGGTAAAAGTAATCAAGGATGGCTGAACTATTAGGAGGCTTCCACATGGGAGGTTGTACTATTTCTTCCTTCAAGGCAGGTGGCATCACATCTTTCCTCAAAAAGCATTTAATACATCTGAATCCAGCTGTACCTATTCCACCTGAAAGAGCCAAGAGTAGGCAGGGATCTGTTCCATGCTTAGCAAAGCTTACATTGCAGAGAACTTTATCCACTTCCTTTCACACTAATAGATTCATTGATCCCCAGAACTTTGAAGAAATGTAAACTAGATATAGTGTGGCTTCCAATTGTTTCTAAAGTAAAATAACCCTCAAGAGTCCATTATCAACAATTCTGGTAACTCTGCTCCTCCCTTGAGGAAGTCTGCACAAGTCTAGAACATCCAAGAGTCCTTCGCCCCAACGATGAACTTAAGAAGTAGCAAACTAAGGAAATGCGTTGTATTTTACTTTCAAGTCCAAGGGGCAAGTTTATGGTGTCCTCAGTTTCCAGTACCCAATCATTCCTTAATATAAAACCATAGAACTTTTATTTATAGAAAGTTGCAACAATTATAAGTTCTTTCTGGGGCTGCAATAAGTTTATTTGTTTGTAATTGGTTGCTGATTTTAAATTAAATTCTCAACATGATCAAGAAAAGCCCTTCATCCAGACATCTTTCCTTTTTCATGGTAACTGAATCTCTTAATCCAAAAGGTCACCTCATATACAATCCAGCCAAAAACGTATCTATGTGCGGATGGAGAGCATGTTGCCAGGATAAGAAATCAAGGTCAAACACAACTATGAGCCTTAGCAGAAGCTAATAAGAGCATTGAAAAGTCAGTGTGACCTGCAGTCTTCCCTAATTCATAATTCCCTTTACTAAGACTCCTAAACAACGTTATCCAGTTATTTGAGTATGATCACAATCATTTCAATCAATGGAGAAACCTCATTATTACAGCTTTGATCTGGGGAGTGGAAGCTAGATTCAGCCATACTGAAAATTTAAAAAGGCATCTTGGATTTATACTCCTAAACATATGACACCACACAGATGTATGAATTAGATTAACTTTAGCCACAAACATCTGAAAAAAGTAATGCTGCCTCATTGAAGAGTAGAGAGGTGTTGGTGCTGTTTTCAGCCTGGTCCAAAATGTTTCTTTCAAATCATTTTCAAAGGATTTATATCGTTAATGCATCTTACTACAAAGTACAACCATATTGTAGAGATCAGTGGGTGGCTCTTCCCTAGCCTGGTTACCATATTCTATTTAGGCCAGTCATGTCCAGACTTTTGGCTTGCCTAGGCTACATTGAGTCAAGAGGAATGGCTGTGGGCCGCATATAATATATATAATATATATAAATAACAAACTTCCTTTATTTTTTTATATTTATTACAATCTTGGGTGGGGGGGTCATTACTTGCTATCCAGGGCCGCTTGTGGACTGCAGGTTGGACATGCTGGCTTTAGACTGCAATAGATATATGCAGCCTAGTTAGACGTAAGGTTTCTGTTTTATTTATTTATAATCGCATTTATAAAGCTGCCCAATTTTTTGATGACTGGGTGGCATACAGATTAAAAACTAAAGAAAGAGTAGACAGCAAAAAAGGAACAAAATTTGATGCCAGTGGAACAGATGTTTGAATTATTCATAAAGCTTGGGGAAAGAGCCAGTTCTTTAAGGCTTATTTAAAGTTCAGCAGGTTGAAGGCTGTTCAGTATTCTGGGGGGTGCCATGGCACCCAATTTGGGACCCATGGATTTTGGCTTTAAATCAATCCATTGTTACGTCTTGTGGATTGAACATAAAATCCAAATAGATTCCCCCCCCCCCATAATTATGCACTGCACTTGCACATTTTTCCCCTGGTAACTTTGATGGTACCTTTTGGCGAGACATGCTGGCTGATCCTGAAACATTCCACAACACCAAAAATATGTCGAATGGCCTGGCTGTGGAAGGAAACTCAGTTTCTGTCTCCTGTTCTACCATTGTAGCTTCACGAAGGAGGGAGAGTGAGAAATCATTGGAGAACGAAAGCCTCGGCAAAGAGGACGAAAGTCTTTCCCCAACCTCCAAGACCCCCAGAGAGGAGAAGCTTCCTTTGAAAGTAATGCCAGCTCCTCCTCCGAAGGAAAATGCCTGGGTGAAACGAAGCAGCAACTCGCACCCAGCACTCTCACAGAGTTCTGACTCCGATCAGCATTCCCCAACAAGGTAAGTTTAGAGAATGAAGAATGCTATGGGCTTTTTTCCTTTTCCTGTTTTAAAGCAAGAACTGACATTACAGCAACATGGGTTTTGAAAATGTGGCAAAATGCTGTGTGATTCACCAGTGTTGTGGCTTCATCAGGACTCTTCTGAAATATAAATTTCTACCACAATTTCAGAAGAAGAAAAAATGGTAGAGCAGGTGGGGATGGGTTGCAGTTTGTTGGACTCCCAGTTCTTATCAGATCCAGCCAGCATGTGTAATGGACAGAAATGGTAAGATTTCCATTCGCCGATGTGAAGCAGGTATACTCATGTTCTGTGTAAATAAATAAAACTGGGTTTGCTGCCTTATTGTCCATCATTCAGGAAATAGTTCTTAAACCAGACATGCCAAACTCGCAACGGAGCTTTTTCCCCATTGCCAGCAATGGGGTGGGTGTGGTTTCGTTGTGACACGTCCGGCCTGTGGGCCGGCAGTTTGACACCCCTGCCTTAAACTATTTAAACAAGTTACCTGCCTGTTTTCTTTAGCAGAACAAACCTGACCTTCTGTAAGTTAAAAAAAAAAAAAAAGAACTGCTAGTGTGAATGAGTTCCATGTATGAAAGCAATATTTTGCCACTTTAAATGGTTTTAATTATTCAGCTGCACTTGTCAAGTTCTCACAAACAGGAAAAACATTAAATTGAAGAAGTCTCCTTAAATATTTGGGGACTGCTATGATGGGATAGTTAACGTATTGAAGCAAGGAAACTCACAGCCATAAAAACTAATAGGGTAATTGTCGGCCAGTCACCAGTCAGTCACTCACTCTCTGCCTAACCTATCTCAAAAGGAGGAGAAAAGAATGGGAGAGGAACATAATTAATGTTTTAGAATTATGGCTCAGTGTAATTGTAATAAATACATTGCTTGAACTCCTGAATAAAAGATGAGATATAAATATAGTAAAGAGTAAGTGGATGGATGGATGGACGGAGCTGCATCAGAAAATAACTGCTTAGTGACTGAAGTGGTACATCTCCGTAAGATGATACGGTATATAATAATCACTAGTTCTAGTCTTTAATAAATGAAATATAGCTTAAATAAATAAGAAAGTGTAAAAATTCTGAGCAAGGGCAACCAGAAGTTCACATTTGCTTATACTTGGGCTTTTTTAAAAATACAACCTTTAGGGAAGTCTTTGTCAAAGTAATGGAAAAAAGTCGCGATACATCGCAACACGTCACGTGACATTGCAAGCTTGACATCCCTGTTCTAGGTGGTCTTCACTGACAACCTATACAGAGCTTAGTACAGTAGTCATGAAGTGATGAGAGTAGGAGTGACCATTGCCAGGAATGGCCACAATTGGTCTACCAGGCCCAACTGGGCAAAAGCATTCTTGGCATAGCTTTTACCAGCTGTTCCAGCAGTAGCTTAATTGGTTCTTTCTGAGAGAAAATAAGCCTATCAGTGTCTGAGATTAGTTTTGTCTTAGAACAGGTTGAGGAATTTTGGGAGCTGAAGTCCACAAGTCATAAAAGGGCCAGGTTTGAAGACCCCTGCCTTAGCAAGAGCTGGTTTCTGAAGCAATTAGGCACTCATGACTACTTTGAGATGTAGTCTATTACTCACCATTCAGATTCTCAGTGCTTCCAGGCACAAAGTCAACATTTCTACAACTTCTGATTAAGTCTGATAGACATACACATTCACATAGACTGAAACCATCTGCTGTTTTTAATTTAAACCATCTTAAAAATGTATATATTTGAAGGCACTCTATAAGTAGTCCTCAACTTAAACCACAGTTGGGGTTGGAATTTTGGTTACAAGTTGCTGTGGTTGTAAATCTGGGCACTACATAACCAGATTTGATTTTATGACCGTTTTTATGACCATTAAGTGAGTCACCGCAGTCATTAAAGTGAAGTTAAGTGTGAATACATTTTATCCAGTGGGGTTTTTGGTGTTTGTTTAGGGAAAAAAAATAGCAAAATTGTGAAACACAGTCATCTGACCCCAGGATGCTGCAATAGCTATAAATAGAAGCTGGTTGCTAAACACCCAAAATGCCTGTGGATGGCAAAGCCTGTATAAGCCTGTGGATGGCAAAGCAATAATAATTTCAAGGCTGGGCCAGAAATAACTTTCTTGAATCCACCGTAATTGAGTGTTAAGCAACTGGTTGTAAGTCAAGGATTACCCGTAGTTGCCTTTCTGGTTAAAAAAATGGGTTTATGTTAATTAAAATATTTGCAAGGCCAAGCTACCATGCAACAAGTAGAACAGTTGTTCTCAACTTGTGGGTCGCGACCCCATTTGGGGTCGAACGACCATTTCACGGGGGTCGCCAAGCACCGCGGTCTGCCATTTTTTTGGGGGTCGGCCATTTTTTTTCCTATCGCAATGCGGGCCGTCGCGCCGCGCATGTGCGGTGCAGGCCCGCCATTTTTTTTTGGTTGGCCATTTTTTTTCCTATCGTGATGCGGGCCGTCGCGCATGCGCGATGCACCCTGTCACACTGTGCATGCGTGGTGCAGGCCCGCCATTTATTTATTTTTTGGGTCGGCCATTTTTTTTTGGGTCGGCCATTTTTTTCCCTATCGCGATGCGCCCTGTCGTGCCGCGCATGCGCGGTGCGGGCCCGCCATTTTTTTTTTTTGCGCGATGCGGGCCGGGGTCGAGCCCCGGAAAAGGTTGAGAACCGCTAAAGTAGAAGATCTGTTATTCTTTCGTAGCCGTACGTGAGGCACGAATGAAGTATAACGATTCATTATTTGCAGAAAGCATTTCCAGATACAGGGTCTTCCTCGATTCACAACAGTTCATTTCGTGACTCTTCAGAGTTTACAACGGCACTGGAAAAAGTGACTTGTGACCGTTTTTCACATTGACCAACATTGCAGCATCCCCTGGGATCATTTGAGATCAGAATTCAGGTGCTTGGCAACTGACTCCGGTTTATGACAGTTCCAGTATCGCCCGGGGGTCACGCGATCACTTTTTTGCCACTTTCTGACGAGCAAAGTCCGTGGGGAAGCCAGATTCATTTAACAGCCCTGTTATTAACTTACCAACTGCAGGGATTCACTTAATAAATTGTGGCAAGAAAGGTCTTAAAATGGGGCAAAACTCACTTAACGAATGTCTCACTTAGCAACAGAAATGTTGGGGTCAGTTGTGATCGTAAGTTGAGGACTACCGATCCTGGTAGCTATTTTCCCTTGAGAAGAGACCAAATTGCTTAAGTTTTCGGTATTTAGTTGGAGAATGTGGGATTGTTATTGTGTGGTGTACTTTTGCCTCCAGATGTAGGTTGAAAAGATTATATTAATTGTACTAAAGAGAGAAAACTTGGACCTAATAATAGCACGGGCGCATGTGTGCACAAATGAGTTCAAGTATTACCTCTGTGTTGCAGTGGCAGTCAAGTGGTGCCATCAGAAGATGGAGTGTCCTCCAAAAATGCCCTGCGAAAAGGTAAGGCTGAAATGTGTACGATTTCATGGGAGGCCTGCAGGGAGGTGTGGACTATTTTGAGCAAAAGTCCTGCCTCTCCCCTTGCCATTTGGCCTTTCCGGAATAGGATGATGGAAGCTTCCCTCCCCTCCCCCTCCACTCCCTTTTGTTTCAGGAGATGAAAACAGACCTGATGGGGGAAAGGAGAGCGCTCGAAGAGGGAGCTCTGGCCGTGGTCCTGGAGATGGAGGCAGCAGAGACCATTGGCAAGACTTGGATCGGTAATCATTGTCTGTTGTGCTCCGCTCTTGAACAGAATGGAACACACCATTCCAGTTCGCATTTCTTGTGAAAGAAGGAAATGATCATAACAAACGGCACTATTTATTTTGCACGCACATATAAATACACTCAGTTGTTTTATTCCTGGAAAATGGGAGTGCTGGAGAACCATCAGCAGGGAAATTATTCCTGAGCAGCCAAAACTCTGCATATCTAATTTTGTACCACTACCACACTGGGAATTTTGTTTGTTTGTTTGTGAATTATGCAGTGCACTATCTTAGCTTTTTATTCCCTGGCATTGGGGTGTGGAGGTAGAGTTAATGCTCAAATGATAACGTATTTCTCTTAATTTGCTTGCTAAATTAACATGGTAGCATTGTTTGTTTTTAGGAAAGAAAGCCAGGAGGAGCATGACTCAAGATCTGCATCTGAGCCAAAGACATTTGAAGAGAACCCTGTCCCTGTAAATACTGAATCTGTTATTTTTTTGGGGGGGGGATTACAGTTAAATGCAAAGAGGATTAGGCAATTTTCCTGACTAAATGGGTTGGTACATACTGGGATTTGCTTCAGCAGTTATCAGTATCTAAACAGAAATGACATTAATGAGAAGTTATACTTTATGCATTGTGCTTTCACTGCTAGGGTTATTCTATCTTTTATTGAGACATTTGTGTTAGTGAATGCTTCTTAATAAAGTTGAGAACAACTGCTTTTTTTGTCCCAAACCCTTTGAAGTAGAAGGAAAGCTTCTTGAGATGATAGAAGGAATTATTTTGATACAGTAATTATGATAAATATAATAGAAGCAGACCTCTTTTTAAAAAATGAACAGCAGCTTTTAAAAGGACTATATATTTGTTACCCCACTGTCTTTGGGGAACTAAGGATGGAAGTTGACTTCAAATGAATAACAAAGAATGAATTCACTTTCTGGGGTGCAAAATTTGTCTGGGAGACAGAAAGCCTTTGGTTCATTTCTTAGTGTCTCCAGATTAAAGGATTCTGAATAGCTTGGCATGATCATCATTTTGCTTGTTACATAAAGCAGGGGTCCCCAATCCCCAATCCCTGGTCCATGGACCAGTACCGGGCCATGGCATGCCAGCCGTCGGGCCACATAAACAAGCAAAGCCCCATCCGCGGGATGCAGGCAGTACACAAAACTACGCCCGGTCTGCAGAAAAACCTCTTTCCACATAACCGGTCCCTGGTGGTCCAAAAGGTTGGGGGCCTCTGACATAAATCATTTTATCTGCCTAGAATACAGAATACCATCTATACCATTCTATTCTTTATAGAAGGTCTGAGATACATTGTACAAATAATCAAAAACTTAATACCGACAGTCATCAGTGTTCTGATATCTGCTAATTTCCCACCCCCTTTTCTTGCAGAAATTTAGCTGTGCTAGCAAGTATGCTGCTTTGTCAGTGGATGGTGATGACGAAGCTGAAGGAGAAGAGTATGCTGACTAACTTCTCCACCCCCCTCCATGTTGTCTACTAGCCGGTTGCCATCCAGGAACTTTTGGAGAGCAAAACGAAACCTTTATTCAGACAAGACAGAAAAATAAAAACCTACAAGTCAACATCTCCTGGGAGAGCCCTTTCTTAAACCTTTCTTTAAAAAATAAGAAATATATATATATATATAGAATTTCTCTTGCATGCTGCTGCAGCCTTTAAAGTATTGAACTTACTGGAGAAATCCCTGCAAAAAAAAAAAAAAGTATAGCAAGAGAAAAAAAAATGGCAGGTGTCTTTTTAAAAAGAAAAGAAAGAAATAGGCCCAGTGTGTGTTTGAATGTTACTTCACGCTGCTTCCAATCACATTCAGAGTCTCAGGTCCTTTCCATTAAGAGCTAAGGCTAGTGCTTTAATAGGCTAGTGTGTGATTGAGCGCATCGGGAATATGGGACAGCTCAACTGTCTCTTTCCCTCTTGGTAGCTTGGGTGGCTTCTATAATGTACTCTCAAAGCAGTTAATGCGCTGGGGAGGGAAAGCAGTATTACCGTAATTAGTTGAAAGAAGGGACAAGTTAGCTTTCAAGTTAGAAGATTACCAACTCTGCCCAACAGGCATCTCTGGAGCTTAGGTGCATGCCTTGCCCTTTTGCTATGATGGGTGGCTTCCCATCATCTGCCTTTAGAGATTGTTAACGTCCCAAGCAACTGAGGCTGAACACAAGGCCTTTGCTCCTAGCACCCTCTTCCTGGAAGTTTCAGGCCTGTATCCCCACCCACTCCAGCAACTGGTGTCACTGACAAATTGTTCCAGTATAGGAAGCAACTTTTCATTCAGCTCGTATAAACATCGGCCTTCACGTCAGTAGTCACTAGAGCTCTGTGTGGTGTTGGCAGGGAGAATATACAGCTTGACCATGCAGAAAATAATTTTATACGTTTGAAGCTCCGTCATACTAAATTTCCAGTAACCTTCGTAAAGGGTACCGTGCTATATGAAGGAATGCTAGGGAGCAATTTAATTTTAGGAGATTATAAACTTTCCTTGGAAGTATTTTCTGTCCGCTTTTAATCATTGAAGGGCAATCACGACACTGTCACAAAGTAATAGCACCTTTTCAATTTGGAGCACTGTTTAAAAAAAGAGAGCAGGGGCCATCAGAAGAATGGTGGAGCACCTTTGTTGCATTATGTGACGGTTCATCTCCCTCTTGTAGCTTAGGTGTGGTTGGGAACTTGGATAAGCAAGCTTTTTGACTTTCCTCTTAATTTTGTTCAAAAATATAGCCATCTACCAGAAGTTGGGAATAGGAATTTCTGCCACTTGTGGTTTTAGCGTTCTTTCATTTTTTCTGAGCAAATGCGTAGGGGAAGAAAGAATTGCAGCACAGGGAACTGAAGCAGCACAATGGTTTTAATAGCCAGTTTACAAATGCATAGTCACATAGGAAGGAAGTATTTGCCTAGGACTTGGCTGGATTTTATGAGATGCGCATGCATTCAGCAGGGAACTATTTTGCATAATTTGGGGAGAAGGAACAATGTGATTTTACTCTTGAAATAACCTGAGTTATGTTGAGGATCCAGGATATTGTAAAGTTGGTACAGTTGGGCGGGTCTTATTTTCATAACTTTTAAGCTACAGTTAAATCAGCTTTTAGAAATGGAAAGAGTATTGTCATTTCTCTAAGATGGGGAGATGGAAAGTGGGATGAGATCTGGTGAGGGCAGTACATGGGTTTGAAATGCGTTATTGTTTTGAGTCTTTTTTAACAGTGAGGAGAGAAACTGCTCATTTGCAAATCCCAGAAGCATTCTCTTCCAGCAATCTTGAATATTCTGTCTCTCTACTATCAGGACAAGTTCATGAGTGGATTGAGGTGCGTTTTACACATTCTGAAAAAAAAACATGTAAAATTTGTACAAAATATCTTCTATGAAAATGATTTGTAATCTGCATGGACTTCCTGGGAGATGTCTTTTATTATGTAAAATTCCCCTCCCCACCCCTTCTTGGTTTTTTTTTGTTTTGTTTTGTTTTTCTCCAAATAAAAACTAATCTTTAAAATAATCCTTCGGAGCTAAAAAGGTCCTTTTGAGAAGATGCTGCCTCTGTCACAGTAGATCAAAGAATGCTGTTCTCAAATATACGAACAAGCAGGGTTCACGCACAGATTTCTTGGAGAAGTAGAGAAGCTTTACTTGAATGATAGTTTGCCTGTGATGACCAGCTGCCTGTTGTGAGATTGCACTCGAGTGTATTTCAGATTGATTCAGTTCATGACAAATCTGGCTAGGATCTTTACCTTGAAACCTTCTGCAAACTTTCTTCCCCCCGGTTTGTGAAGGTTTCTTTTCCTCCCAGTAACAGACGTTAGGCTGGCTTCTTGGTCTCAGCCCCACTGCCCACTCTCTTTTCCTCCTCCCTAAGGATTATTTGCACAAGGGAATCTTACTGGATTGGTACTGATGTTCGGGCAGTGCCAATATAGGTGTGCTGGTTTCCTTTAATTTTAAATTTATATACATGAAATGTATATACATGACGTACACAGTTTCTGAAGTGTGCAAGATGTCCCCCGAACATTCTGCTTAAGCTACCGGTATAAAAGCAGACCAATATTTCTTCAGATTTAGGAAGGGAAGGTTAACAAAGCAGATTTTGTTCATTTAACAAGTTTATGGTCAAGGCTTAAGAGGTTGTGGGTTTTAGACTTGGGTTCATTTGGCTTTTGTAAAGTTTTATATCGCTTATATACTTACCTCAAAAATCAAGACATCCCCAGAATTTATGTTCTTTTTTTTCCCTCCCTTTTGTTTGGATTTAAGACCAAAACATAATAATCGGCAAGGCAGAAAGTAGCTGTGAAAAGCTACCATTTTAATACCCCCTGGCCATTTACAATTAATTCATAAATCACCTTGGCTATGGAGACAGGAGACACCACAGACTTTGGCACGTGCATTTCTTGTCTTCTACCGGGGCATGTGAACTCTGGGCTGCAGTAAGTCCTAGGTGTTAAGTTCTGTTGGTTATTATACCAAAAGGTGGAGCCAAGGGAAAAAGAAGACATAATTTTTACCAACATTAAGAAGAGTGCTAAAATTACTTTATGACTTGCTGGAAGCTGCATTTTAAGGGGTGATTCTTTATAGGAAAGAGAGTTTGGATATACTTTGGTACAACTAGTCCTGGACTTACGACCACAAATTGAGCCCAAAATTTATTTTCCTAAAAGAGAAGGTTGTTGAGTTTTGCCTCGTTTTGCTATCTTTCTTGCCGTAGTCGTTAAGTGAATCACTGCAGTTAAGCTAGTAACACAGTTTGCTAAGTGAATCTGGCTTCCCCATTGACTTTGCTTGCCAGAAGTCGCAAAAGGGGATCGATCACATGTCCCTGGAACATAGCAACGGTCATAAGTATGAATCAAGTTGCCAAGTGTCTGAATTTTGATCACCTGACCATGGAGATGCCGCAGTGGTCGTAAGTGTGAAAACCAGTCCTAAGTCACTTTTTCCAGTGCCGTTGTAACGTCACACGGGTCACTAAATGAACTGTTGTAAGTCAAGGACTATCTGTATATGTGACTCATAAAGAATTATAAATTATATAATGATAAAGAATCATAACCTCTGTGAGCTAAATTTACTGCTTTGGAAGCCCAGAATATCCTGGGACTTCTTTAAAATTTAAAGTGGGCAACTCCATACTAAAAGAAAAAAAAAAAAGCCCCAAATCTAGTTTAGCAACGCTTCAGAACAACTTACGTATACATCCTTGAAAAACTATACCCAGCTGGGGAGTTTTGCTTTCCTATCTTATTTATACTACTGAGTTATTTTTATTCCACAAGAGAGAGCTGAAGAGCTGGCATCTTGCCTGTCATTCTTTCCTGAGAAGCCATTTTCTGTAGCCCAGGGGTTCTCAACCTTGGCAACTTTAAGACTTGTGGAATTCTGGGAGTTGAAGTCCACAAGTCTTAAAGTTGCCAAGGTTGAGAACCCCTGCTGTAGCCCAAAAGAGTATGGAATTAGCATTTTGGGTGTTGAATTATTCAAGAGTTCCAGGCCACTTGCACAATGAGTAGATCTGAAAACTTCCTTAAATCAAGCTGAACTTCTGGTAATTAGGAAGCCCAGCTACAGCTTGGACTTCAAGGCTCTTCCTTCCTAATCAGGTGAAACCTACTTAGCTTTTTCAAATAGTTTAGCAAAGTATGGATAGGTACAGGTTGTCGGCTTCTGCTCTAGCCTGAATTGTTTGCTTTAAGAGTAGCAGTGACCTCAAACTAACAAGTGAGGCACTGATAGATCTTTATATTCTGCACTGTTGGTTGAGTTCCATCCATCAAGAATAAACTATGCAAATTTAAACTTGTCTATATGAATTCTCCTTCCAAAGTTAATTGATAATTCATTTTTTTATTAAACTTTCCAGTTGCATCTGATAGGTCTCTGTGGTTTAAGCCATAAATATTGGCCTGATCCAGCATTGCAGTTTTTAGGTTATTACGTTATCTTATTTGTCAAACCGTTTATGTACGTTCTTGGCAAAGCCAACCTCTGACATCAGGCCAGGAAGGAGAGAATGGTAAGGAAAAATAACCGTTCTGTTTTTGACTGGCAGTGTAAAGGAAAAAAATACAGATCTGTGCAGCCCTGAAGGTCAACATTGGAATGACAATTTATAATGCCTTCCTTCGCAGAACACAAGTGAGCTAGGAATATGTGACCTGCACTACAGAATTAGGCATAATCTTAGATGTGAGAGTTCCTGACTTAACTGTCAGTGGCACCTGAGGGTTTGCTTCAGTTGAGTGCGTAGGAGTATACAAGAATCAGGTTGAGCTAGTTCCCCGTCAGTACTGATTTCTTAGATTTTAAAGTCTTGCGGCTAAATCTCTTCCTTTTTGTGCCTGTATTTATCTGCATACAGAGTAATGAAAAGAGCTTCTGCCTCACAAATTTCTCTTGATTTGCAGAAATTAGCCTCTGCCCTGAGCGAATTACCTTCAGAACCTTCCCAAACCTTGGAGATTTTGGTGGCAACTCTGCCCCTTTGTGTACACATACTCTGAGACATGGGATCTGCTAATCTTGGTTTTCTTCAGTGGCACAGAGTAATATTTGTTGGCTGTTGACTGGAGCAGAGGTTTTCACATTTTTTTCAGAATCCGTCAGCTAAAAAAAAAAATTTCTGGAACCCTTGATTAAGAGGCAAAGTTCTAGCGACAGGAAAAGGGCTCTGTTCAAATGAATTGTTTTCCCCTTTAATCGCTCACAGAGTCCCATCAATTTTTATGGAACTCCACAGTTGTGAGGATCACAATTTGAAAGACCCTGCTCTGGGACATCTGCTATTCTTGAGATATTTTCTTTCATTTGGTTTTCATTTCTATTTATAATAATAATAATAATAATAATAATAGTAGACCGGCAGTAAAGTTGGAAGGGACCTTGGCGGTCATCTAGTCCAACCCCCTGTTCAGGCAGGAAACCCTATACCATTTTGGACAAATGGCTGTCCAGCCTCTTCTTAAAACTTCCAGTGTTGGAGCATTTACTGCTTCTGGAGGCAGGTTGTTCCACTGGTTAATTGTTCTCACTGTCAGGAAGTTTCTCCTTAGTTCTAGGTTGCCTCTCTCCTTGATTAGTTTCCACCCGTTGCTTCTTGTCCTGCCTTCAGGCGCTTCGGAAAATAGCTTGACTCCCTCTTTGTGGCAGCACCTGAGATATTGGAACACTGCTATCATGTCCCCCTTCGTCCTTCTCTTCGTTAAACTAGACATACCCAATTCCATCAACCGTTCCTTTTATGTTTTAGCCTCCAGTCCCCTAATCGTCTTTGTTGCTCTTCTCTGTACTAGAGTCTCAACATCTTTTTTACATCGTGGTGACCAAAACTGGATGCAGTATTCCAAGTGTGGCCTTACCAAGGCATTGTAAAGTGGTATGAATACTTCACGTGATCTTGATTCTGTCCCTCTGTTAATGCAGCCTAGCACTGTGTTGGCCTTTTTGGCAGTTGCAGCACACTGCTGGCTCATATTTAGGTGATTGTCTACTAGGACTCCGAGGTCCCTCTCACAGTTACTACTATTGAGCAAGGTGCCACCTATGCTGTATTTGTGCATTTGGTTTTTCTTGCCTAAATGTAGAACCTTACTTTTTTCATCATTGAATTTCATTTTGTTAGATAGTGCATTTCTCATGATCATACTTCTGTTAAAATTGTCAATATTGCAGTAGAAATACCAGTGAATTTGCAGTTGGCTTGGGTCCATATGACTCTGAAGGCTTCCTTTTGTAAATTCCTAGGGCAGCGGTTCTCAACCTATGGGTTGCGACCCCATTTGGGGTTGAACGACCATTTCACGGGGGTCGCCAAACGCCGCCGTCCGCCATTTTTTTTCATATTTTTTTCATTTACGGGCCGAACTACGCATGTGCAGCGCAACCGGGCCGCTCGCCTCCCACCGCTGCCTCAGAGACTCCGGCAGGCACACCGAGGAGCGGTCCGGAGCAGGCGGGCGCAAAGCTGCCTCCTTCCCGCTCTGCTCCGCCACGTCCCAGGCCCGGCCTCCAACTCACCCTCCGGCAGCCAGCCAAGCGGTCGGGGCAGCCGGACCTCGAGGCGGGCCCGCACTTCACTGAGACCGGCCCGGCTGTGGCGAGAGGCGCCCAGCGGCCCGAGAGAAGCGAAAGGCGCCCGGCAGCCGCCTCCGGCCCCCAAGTCCGCGCTCCTCTCCTCGCCCTCCTCCCCGGCCGGCCCTCGCCAGCGCCGCCCCCTTTTCTCCACGGCGGCCAATGGGGGTGGCGGGGCTCCGGCTCCCCTTCCTCCTCCCAGGCACCGCGGGGGGGGCGGCCGGGTGCGTGGGGGCTGCCTGGCTCTGGCTCGGCCCTGCTCGCTCCCTCCCTCGCTTGGCGGCGGCCGAAGCAGGCGGTAAGGCGCCCAGCCAGCGGATCGGCAAGATGAACTACCTGGTGAGTCCCTGCCAGGCGGGGGAGGCCGAGCCCGGGAGGGAGCCGGGGAGCCTGGCCAGACGCCCCCCGTCCGGCTGGCCGGCCCGACCCGAGTGGAACTGGCGCCGAGAGCGAGCTGGCCCGGGCAGGCTCCCCAGTCCTGCCGCCCGCCTACCTACCTGCGGCCACTGCCAGCCCTGCGGAAGGCGCGGGAGTCCTGGACGAGCCTGGCAGGCGGAGCGCTGCGACCTGGAGGCCAGTCCGGAGCGCGGACTTGGGGGCCGGAGGCGGACGCCGGGCGCCTCTCGCCACAGCCGAGCCGGTCTCGGTGAAGTGCGGGCCCGCCTCAAGGTCCGGCTACCCCGACCGCTTGGCCAGCTGCCGGAGGGCGAGTTGGAGGCCGGGCCTGGGACGTGGCAGAGCGGAGGGGGAAGGAGGCAGCTTTGCGCCCGCCTGCTCCGGACCGCTCCTCGGTGTGCCTGCCGGAGTCTCTGAGGCAGCGGTGGGAGGCGAGGCCGGCCTGGTCTGGAGCCGGCCGGCCCGCCGGTTCTGCGCGTACGCAGTTCGGCGCGTCGCGCGCATGCGTGGTTTGGCCTGTCGCACGCGCATGCGCAGATCGGCCTGTCGCACATGCATGCGCAGAACGGCCCGTCGCGGTCCACCATTTTGGTTTGTGTTTTTTTTCGGCGCGCATGCGCGCGCCCAGGCCAGGGTCACGGTGCGCATGGGCGGCGCAAGTGGGGTCTCAACCTGAAAAAGGTTGAGAACCACTGTCCTAGAGCTACAGAAACTTTCTCCTTCAGATGTGCATAATTTGCATCTGTGTGAGTCCTGTAAACATTGTCAGGCTTTCGTGAAATACACTGAATGAACTGTTGCTACAGATCAGCCTTCGTGATCACTGAAGATTGCTGGCTCCACACCCACTTCTAAGGCATCCTCATTTATATGTCAATCTTCATTGTTGTGTCTTGGACAATTGCAGATACTGATAAATTGACTAGCCAGGATGCTTAAGCAGTCATGATTGACATTCTCAGTCTCAAGGGATGCTGTTGATTAGTTCCACCGCATTCCATGTCAAAAGAGTAACAAAGGGTTGTGGCTGTCAAAATAGACAGGCTCTGAACATGACAACAAGTAATCGGAACAGATGTCCAATCTGGACCACGTGTATGAGCTCTAACTTCTCTCTTGCTGGGGGCATGAATCCTACTCCAGTGTAATGGATTTCCATACAAATGTTGCTGCTTTTGCTCTTGTGCAGTTCCTGAGTTGGAGCTCTTTACTTGCTACAGCAGGAGTGTGCAACTGAATTTCCGCTGACTTAAGGACTTTATGAGATTTTGCTCAGCTTACTGAAGCCTTACTCCAAAAGCTAATAAGCTAGCAATGATGGAACTCATTCTAGGGTTGGTAGTTTTGGGTTTCAAGAGGCAAAATCGATCCATTACACCTCTGCTGCTTACTCTCCAAATCTTTTTTTTTAAATGGCACAAAATATTTCGCTATGGGCACGTCCATTGGGAGTCGCAAAGAGGATGCTGGTTGACCACTCTACACCCCGGCACCATAGATATAATTAAAGAAAAGTGATCAGTTGCTATCTTACAATTCTACTGACTTGGAATCATCTTGAGAGCGTATGAAATTCCTTTGGAACTGAGGCTCCCAACAATTCCCATATCTTTGTTTCTCATCCAAGTTGCTATATGTGGATTCAAGCATCTCAATTTTGGGTCACTTTGACTCGGTACCATTCACCAATCCCCAACTGGTTGCGGAGAGTAACTTGTATGGGGTACGCATAGCACTGATGCATGTTCCGTGCACCTTAACTTGGGTAGCTCCACTTAGATTTTAAGTGTGCCCACAGAACCAAATTAGGGGTGGTGGAGCTACCATAATAATTTGGGAGACCCTGATTACTTTCAAAGGACATGCCCCACTAATAGTTTTGAGACTGCTGGTGAAAATGGGCTCTAGAAATTAGTTGGGATTGCTGCTATTAAATAATTTCCCTGCTTCGTGGCAGTCTCTTTACATGAACTACTTGAAGTCATGACTGATTTAGCACTGGGATTCCCAAAAAACGTAACAATACTGGGAGGCACAGACTCTGAAAATGGTAGCTCATGGCAACTATGGACCTGATTATCTCTTAGGACAATGATGACACAACCTGGAATTAGGAGATATTGCCACCAGCCTCCTGCCACAGTCAGATCACATTCTGCTAGCCCTAAAGTTCTGTGCTGCCACGCCTCATCATGGGGAGATGGATCTATTTAGTTGGCCTGCCCAAGATGGATTTCTCAGAGAATCTGGAATTCTTCCTGAAGCTCTGATGCAGAGTTCATTTGAAGCCCTGATTGCCCGTTGGAACAAGAGGTGGCCATGGTTTTTGATTGGATCACAGTTGTGTAGAATCTAGAGAGGTTTTCCAAGGAATTCCAAGAGGTGGAGCAACATTGTTGGAGGGAAATATAAGGGTGAACCCAATCAAGATGGATAGGACCCTTTGTAGAAATTACCTTGCGACAATGCTGTATTTTTATAGTATTCCTGACCAGGAGAAATCTAACCTAAAACCCCTTTGTGAGGTCTTTCAGGGTGTGCTTTCTCCTTGTTCCTATTTAACATCTACATGAAACAGCTAGGCTAGGTCATTTGTTAATGTCACCTGTCATCAGTGCCCAGTTATAGATCTCCATCCTAGACTCATCAAGTATGACGTCCATGCATCCTTCCCCCATCCCAGTGTCAGAAGGCTGCGAGGCTTCGGACAGGCTCTGGATGAGCAAGAATTGGCTTCAGCTCAACCCAAGCAAAACTTGAGTAGTTGTGAGTTTTGGATCTCCCTATTCCAGTGACTCATCTCCTTTATAGTTATGGATGGGTTTTCATTTACCCCAGCTGCAACTAGTGCACAATTTGGAGGTGGTTTTGCATTCTCAGCTTCTGTGGTTTGAGCAAGGATCAGCCCTGCCCAAGATAGCCTTTGCAAGGATGCCTCTTATGTGCCAAGTGCACCTATTTCTACATTTGGTCTAGTGGTTAAGACACCAAGCTCGAAATTGGGAGACCGCGAGTCCTAGTCTCATCTTAGCCATGAAAGCCAGCTGGGTGACTTTAGGCCAGTTACTTTCTCTCAGCCCAGCGCACCTTACAGTGTTGTTATGGTAGGGAAAATGGGAGAAAGGAATAGGTTGACCATCTTGAGTTACGTATAAAAATAATAAAGGCCAAATAAAATAATAAATGATTCATACCGTGCTCACTTCCCTTTTGACAAATAATAAATGATTCATACCATGCTCACTTCCTTTTTGACTATTGCAACACACTCCAAACAACTGGGTTTAAATTGGTGCCTTTGATGATTATGCCATTAAGTTGAACCCAGGTTTCACTTGAGTGGTCTTACAGGTGCCTTAAGAAACTTAAGCATCCCAAACTTTCCAGATGTAAGAGGGTCAAGAATGCATTTCAGTTCTTGCACGAGACTGGATTAAATCTAATTGCCGATCTTGACTTTCACTTATCGACCTTCAGATCTTGCCTTCATCAATAAAAGCTACAGATTTGTTTGTTTATCTGAAAGGAAGGGCAGGGAGAGTGTCAGAGAGAGGAACTGAAGTTTGATTATTTTCCATATATTTCTGAAGGAGTCAAAATGATGTCTCTTTCCCCTTGTACAATGGAGCCTCTGTGCCTGCTTCCCTCTGCTTGAGTTGGTTGTGTAATGTTTTAACCAATTCCGGTTCTCCTCTGCCAAAAAAGAGGTGGTGATCAAGGCTTGGTTCATAAAAGGCAGGAGAAAACAAGTGCTTCCTTCATTATGATTTATGCTCCTTGGGTAAAATTTCTAAAGGAAGGTCCTGATGGGGTGTCTACTTTATCTGTATTGCCACTTGTCCTTTGCTTGGTTGGTGCTCAAGTTCCTAATGCAGTCTAGACGTCACTCCAGGTGTGGGTCTGATGTAACTTCAACTGACTCTTAACCTCCATAAATTCCAATTTGGAAGTCATTAATTAGCAAGCAGGCCAGAAGGTTGGGAATAGATTGGGGGATTGCTTAGAAATTGTATTCCATGGAATCCCTTGTAGATGATAAACCTTGGCTTTTCTGTCCTTGGCTGATACAGGTTCATCTATTCTAGTGGCAGAAATAAGTGCTGAAAAAAACCCAACATTTTAAAGTTTCTACACTGCTCTCAACATAGATTTGATCTGGGGTGTTTGGAGTAATTCAAATGGTAATTCCCAAATGCTATTTTAGTTTCCCACTGTGTCTCCTTGGCCGCTGTGCCTTGGGAAACAAAATTAGATTAAATCTGAATCCCTAGGCACAACTCTGTACTTAGGTACACAACTCGGGCACTAACCTGTGAGGAACTCCTTGAAGTTGGTGAGAACCATTGATGACAGGGGTAAGGAAACCCAGAAGCTCCATCACTGTCCTTCTGAATGGCAAAGAGATGACTGCAATGCCTCAAGGGAAAAATATTCTATCTTGAATTTACATAGAAGATGCCCACCCATTCCTCTGGGGACTGAAACAGAAAATACACCATCGCCAGGGCACCATGATGTAAAAAAGATGTTGAGACTCTAGAAAGAGTACAGAGAAGAAGAACAAAGATGATTAGAGGTCTGGAGGCTAAAACATACAAGGAACAGCTGCTGGAATTGGGTATGTCTAGTTTTAACGAAGAGAAGGACGAGGGGGAAAATGATAGCAGTGTTCCAGTATCTCAGGGGGTACCAGAAAGAAGAGGGAGTCAAGCTATTCTCCAAGGCGCCTGAAGGCAGGACGAGAAGCAAGGGATGGAAACTAATCAAGGAGAGAAGCAACCTAGAACTAAGGAGAAACTTCCTGACAGTTAGAGCAATTAACCAGTGGAACAACCTGCCTCCAGAAGCGGTGAATGCTCCAACACTGGAAGTTTTTAAGAAGAGACTGGACAGCCATTTGTCTGAAATGGTATAGGGTTTCCTGCCTGAACAGGGGGTTGGATTAGATGACTTCAAAGGTCCCTTCCAACTCATTATTATTGTTGTTGTTATTATTTTAACTCCAAACTAGGATACTGTGTCATACATTCCCCCAAATTTAGAGAAATAGTATTTAAAGCATATAGGCATTAGGTCTCATTGGGTTATTCTGGTAGCTCCAAGATTTGTTCATTTAAAGCTAACCATGAAATTGATGTACTGGGCAGACTTTCAAATGATGTGTGTGGTCATTTTCCATCAACAACAGAAATAACCATAATGAAAAAAGACAAGTACTATGGAGAATCTCTCTAGTATTTATCACATGGCCTAAAACCGGGATTGGCAGCTTTTCAGACCTCATAAGATATTAGCAGTTTCATCCTGAGATGTCATAAAACGATATGCAGGAATGCTGACAATCCCGCAAGATTTGGCAATTTCTGACATTTCAGTCATTGTGTAAAAAAAATCAGAATATTGTTTTGAATTTAATTTGGGACGTTATTTAATGGGTATGGTTTTCAGACATATGGCATCTCTGGTCCCTGATAAGTTGGAAAACATTTTTTTTTATAGCCAGTGAGGGAAAATGTTACAATAATGGTGATATTTTTGCTTCCCTTACTCATAACTTGTACTCTGAGATAGTAGTGGTTGTCCATCCCTTTGTAGCAATAAGATAAAGACCAGAACTTTTGCAACGTTCTCCTTGCTCTACAAACTTTTAAAACATAACATTTTGCTTTTAAAAAAAGTTAATATCTCTGCTGCTGTTCCTGCTGCCAGCAGGCAGAAAACTATCTGGAATTTCTTAACCATACACATCTGGTCCTTTGGCAGAAGCAGACTTTCTGAAAGGTGACATGATCAAGCTGTAGCCTCACTCCTCCTCCTCCATATGAAGAAGTTTCTGGTGATGGTGGTGGTGGTGGAGGAGGAGGTGGAGGAGGGGAGGGGAGGATTTTATTGAGGCTAAATAGGGCTACTTTATCTGGACTGAAAAATCCAGATGACAGTGAGAGGGAAGCAAAGAGTTAATGGGTTCTATATGTCTTCACTGCCTGCCAGTTTCATTGTATGACATTTAAAAGAAAAAAAAATTAGTTCTCCATTTTCAGTTTTCTAAACTATCCATTAAAATGCTTCAGATGAATATAGCTAGCCATGTACCCATGGCTACTTAGGGAGGGATGAAAATCATGCTACAGGTATGTTTAAAAGTTTACTGTCATTCCCAGTAACACCTTGAGTGTGAAATGTGTTCTGTGCAATGCTTGGTACACATCCCCAACATTCGAGTTTGTGGAAAGTTTCCACTCCCCCGGGCCCAGGTGTAACCCTAAGGCTTTGCTGGCTGAGGAATTCTGGGAGTTGAAGTCCACAAGTCTTAAAGTTGCCAAGGTTGAGAACCCCTGCCCTAAGGACTCCCTGCCACCACTATTTCAGCTGTCACAGCGAGCTTGTCCTTTGTGAGCAGGACTTTGGAACAGAAACTTTGGACCTTAGTCAAACAAACAAAAAGTTGGGGGGTCACATGAGATGCCAATAGTAATTGGACTGGCTGACTGCTTTTAAAATCACCATCTCCTCCTGCTGCAAAGCAAGTGGACAGAGTCCAAAATGAAATTACCAAACTGAACTGCCATCAGTCTGGGTGAAGAAAGAGAAGGATTTTGACTGTAAGATTGGTCAAACTATGAGGCCAGGTGAAGGCAGGGAAATAGATGAGGGTGATGGTGATTTTTGCAGCCAAAGACCAGAGGGAACTTTGCAGTGATGTAGCAACATTATGGGAACAGATGTTTTGGGTCCCTTTTAAAGCCTGGTCAAAGGACCTATCTTGAATGTAAGCTTGTTCTTTGAACCCAAATATTATTTTGACATTGTTGGTGGGAGTGACTTTGGAGGTTTGTGAGGTTTGAACTATTCCAGTGCAAAAATGGGGTGGAGGTGGGGGCTGATTCTTCCTCCTCAGATGAAGCAGCCACCTTGCGCAACCTATTCCAGGAAAGGTTCAAGGACAGAAGTGGCCCTGGTATCTAGCTTCTTCTCCTCAAGTACAGCCCTATTTGATATGGCAAGAGTTAAGCATCATTCTAATCAGTGTCCTTCTCTGGAATAGGGCTATTTCCCCCCCCTTTATGTTCCTTCACTCAGCACTCAGCCAAGTGCTTTCTGAACAGAAAGGATGCTTATGACTTCCCCCATTTCCACTCCCCCAGTCCCAGGTGTAACACTAAGAAACTCCAGTATATGTTTGCTCTGAGGGAGGAAGTCACCCCTGATACGCTGAACGATGAAGAGTGGAGATTGCATCCTGTCTGTTTTGTCTCTCTGAAAAGAAAAACATCTAGGAGCTAGGGCAGGGGTAGGCAACCTTGGCTCTTTTATGACTCGTGGACTTCAACTCCCAGAATTCCTGAGCCAGTCATGCTGAGGGGAAAGGGAGAGGTTTCTAAGCTGAGCCATGCTGGCTCAGGAATTCTGGGAGTTGAAGTCCACGAGTCATATAAGAGCCAAGGTTGCTGACCCCTGAACTAGGGTGAGATAAATAGTCCATCAAATGTCTTTTTGTACAAGGGAGCGAAATGTGCACACTCCTGGGGAATGCCCATGAGCATAACACTATCCAAGAAACCTGCTGGATGGCAGCATCGTCTCACCTTCCAGCATCCACTTCCTATACTTCTTCTTGAGAAGAAGCCTCCAAGTGGGACATACGGCCAAGTCGCCTTTAGAGGCCTTTGATTCTGAGGTTGGGGGGTTCCAAGGCATCCCTTCCTCCCACAGGGATACATTTTGCTTTACGGAACTTCGCCCACTCCTTTCCCCAGGAACCTGGCCAGCTACTGCTGCCGGGTGTCGTATTTTGCTTTTCTCACAGCTTAGTCATCTCTGCTTTCCTCCCTCTTGCTCAGCAGTAATCAGTTCCAGATCTTGGAGACTTTTTGAAGGTGGAAAGCCTCTTCCCCCCCCTCCCCAAACACACAGCCAAGCTAAAATTGCTTCCAAAAAGGAGGTTGTGACATATATTTCCTCTATTTACCACAGTGGGTGGTTTTGAAAGCTTTTGTAAACAGAGCTGGATACGTTACCCTGTGTCTGATGGTCGGCAATGCCCACCCTGGATGGGAAGAAAAGGAGAGATTCTTACTAAAGCAAAACCTCTCCTGGTCCAGGCCAAGGACCCCCAATTCCAGCATCTCATCTCTAATAAAAACTCAGTAGCATATTTGAGATCCAGAGTGGATCATTTTTTAAAAAACCTCCCTCCTCCATTGCCATTACGCCATGCCACCTACTTGATCAGTGTGAAGCAGCAATGACCCAATTCTACATTTTTAATGGCCTCCCCTTGTTGCTCTTCAAGTCACCAGACAATGCACCCCCTCATTTCCTATGCCTGGAGTTGACTGGTCCCACCACCCTGCTCTTCATAAGCTACTGCCAAGCAATAAAGAGGAATATTTTTTTTCCCAATATAAAAATTCTTTTATTAAAACAATCAACATTGAACATAAAAACATATTATGCAGCAATCATCATGGCACCTGATATACAATACTAAGTATTAGTCTTTGAAAACGTCTGAATTAGTAAGCCTTTTTCCACTCCTCGCGTCTAGCCTCAACTATAATCCTGTTACACTTTATTTGATTGGTGTTTCTCTTATCTGGTTCAATATTAATGTGAACAACATTAAACATAAGATCCTATTGCTAAGCAATCATCCTAGAACATAGCATACAACATTAGGTATTAATCTTTGTAAACATCTGTTTTAGTAAACGTTCTTCCCTCCTCCCTTCCATCTTCAAGTATACTCCGAATACATTTTGTTTGATTGGTGTTTCTCTTATATATGGTCTATCTACTGTATCTAGTCTATCGCATATTGTTCGTTTGCGCTTCTGAATTGACTTCATCCCATTACTAGTGCAATCTTTTATAGTCCCTAACCAGAGATCCTGAGGTAAAAGTTTCATATCCTGAGGTAGAGATTCAGTCCGCTTTAACAATATTAAAGCAAACAACATGAGTCATAAGGTTATGTTAAGAGGCATTAGTTATAGAACATATACATTCAACATTGGGTGTTAGTTTTTGTAGACATTTGATTTGTTAACCCTTCTTCCCTCCTCCCATCGAGCCTCAGCTAAACGCCAGCTGCATTCTGTTTGATTGGTGTCTCTCTTGGATATAGTCTATCCACTGTTTCCAGTCCGTCAAGAATTGTTCATTGGAGCGATTTTTCAAGTATGCTGATATTTTCGCCATTTCCGCCAAATTTGTTGCTTTCACAGTCCATTCTTCAATAGGCGGTATTTCCGGATTCTTCCAGTATTGTCCCACCAACAATCTTGCTGCTGTAATTAAGTTCAAAAATAAATTTGTCTCTGAGGTAGTGAAATCCTTTGTGATCCCTAACAGAAAAGCCTGAGGTAGAAATTCTATACGCTTTTTGAAAATGGTTTGGAGTGTCCACCATATCTTCCTCCAGAATGCTTTGATTTTTCTGCATGTCCACCATATGTGAAAGTAAGTAGCCTCCCCGTCCCCGCACCTCCAGCATTTGGGCTGGGAGTCCGGGTAGATGAGTGATATTTTTTTCGGGTCTAGGTGCCATCTATAGAACATCTTGTAGAAGTTTTCCCTTAAGTGTTGCGATTTCGTGAATTCTACATTCCTCACCCAGATTTTCTCCCACGTGTCCATGGTGATAGAGTGTCCGAAGTCTTGTGCCCACCTTATCATACAGTTCTTGACTAGCTCGGTTTCAGAGTCCATTTCTATCAGAATGCTGTACACTCGTTTGATGTGCCTGATCCCCTGTTCTCTAATCTGTTTAATTAGATTCTTGTCGGTCTGGGAGAAGCCCTTCTTCTTATCTTTATGCCACCTTGATTGCAGTTGTATATATGATAGCCAGGTACCTCCTATTCCTCTGTTTGCTAGCGTTGCTTGGGGTTTCAAGAGGAACCCATTTTCTTCTCCCAGTACAAGTTCACTGTAGGGCACCACTTCTTGCCCTTGGGATGTGTTCATATCCCCTATTGCGTGTCCGGGGATCGTCCAGATGGGAATCTTGTCGTGTAGGAGGTGCTTGTATTTCTTCCAGACCCATAACAATGGGATTCGTAGTGGGTTCTCCTTGAAGTTCCTGTCTGCCTTTTTGTCGTATACTAAGTATGCGTACCAGCCGAGTAGTAGACCATGCCCCTCAACATTCAGAATTCTATCATTTGTCATGTTTATCCAGTCGCTCACCGCCACCAACGTCGCTGCATAGTAGTATAGCTTTAGATTAGGCATTTTGAGTCCCCCTCTCTCCCTTGCGTCTTGGATGATTTTTAGTTTCACCCTTGGTCTCTTGCCGTCCCAAATAAATCTGTTGATGCCCTTCTGCCAGTTGTCTAAGTCCGCATCCTTCTTGAGTATGGGTAGCATTTGAAAGAGAAATAAAAATCTGGGTAAGACGTTCATCTTTACTGCCACTATCCTGCCCAGCAGGGACAGACGTAGTGATTTCCACCTTTCCAGGTCTGTTTGTATCTTATTCCACAGGACCTCGTAGTTATTCTTGTATAATTTTGCATGTGTTGATTCTATCTCCACTCCTAAGTATTTGACTTTCTTGACTATTTCACAACCCGTTATTCTTTCCAGGTTCCGTTTTGCTTTGTTGTCTAGGTTTTTGACTAGCACCTTTGTTTTTGATATATTTACTTTGAAGCCTGACAGCCTACCATAGTCTTCCATTATCTCCATCAATTTCCTTGCTGACTGTGCTGGTTGCGACATTGTCACCAACAGGTCATCCGCAAAGGCACATAGTTTGTAGTCTTGCTGTTTAATCTGTATGCTCTGTACGTCCTCTGCCGCTCTTATCCTGTTCAGTAAAATTTCCAGTGTTAGGACAAATAGCAGGGGTGACAGTGGGCACCCCTGTCTCGTGCCTCTCTCTATGTTGAATGGGTCTGTTAGGTCTCCGTTTACAATGATCTGGCCTGTTTGTTTCTGGTAAATTGCCCTTATGGAGTTGAGAAACTGTGCTCCCATTTTCATCTTCTGGATCAGGTTCGTCAGGAATGGCCAATTCAGTCTGTCGAAGGCTTTTTCTGCGTCCACAAACATAAGGGCGGCTGGTACCTGTTTGTGCCTGTCCAAGTACTCTATTATGTTCAACAGCTGTCTCACATTGGTTTTCATCTGGCGTCCTTGTATAAATCCCCTTTGGTCAGGGTGTATTGTTTTTCGTAGTACAGTCATTAGTCTATCGGCCAGAATTTTTGTGAATATTTTGTAGTCCGTGTTAAGTAGTGAGATGGGTCTGTAGTTTGCGGGTTGTGTAGTATCTTTCCCCTCCTTGGGGATTAATGAAATATAGGCTGTTTTCCAGGATGGTGGAACTTGGCCTCCTTCTTGTATATTGACAAATAGCTGTCTAAGGGGTTCTAACATCTCTTCCTGGAGACACTTGTAATAAGTCGCTGTTATCCCGTCCGTCCCTGGCGATTTTCCTGGTTTCAGCTGTTTGATCGCTGAGTGTATTTCCTCCTTTGTGATTGCGGCATTCAGGGCCTCTCTCTGTGTATCGGTGATTGCCTGTATCCTTTCGTTTTGTAGAAAAGTTTCTGTTTCTTTGCCCTGTGTCTTCTCCTCGGCGTATAGCTTCGAGTAGAATTCTGTGAAGGCTTTCTTAATGGTTACTTGTCGAAATTCCTCCTTGCCTTTATATTCTATCTTTTCAATTATGCGGGATTTCTGTTTCTTTCTTAGGATGCAGGCCAGCCATCGACCCGGTTTGTTGGCCTTGCAGAATGTCTTGTGTTTTGCATATTGTATGTTCCTCGCAACTTGGTCTGCCATCAACATGTCAAACTGCTTTCTTAAGATCTTAATTCCTTCTTTGGTGATTTTGTCTTCTGGTCTTTTTATTAATAGCCTCTCTTTCTTGCTTATCTCCTCTTCTAGCTCTTTTCTTTTTCGTTCTTGTTGGCGACGGTGCCTTTTATTCATGTCCATAAGAATCCCCCGCATGTACGCCTTGCTGGCGTCCCAGATCATTTCTATCGGTGTTTCGTTGTTCATATTTATGCTGAAGAATTCCTTCATGGCATTTTTGCATTCCGCCACCTTTTCTCCATGTCTAAACAGGTTTTCATTAATTCTCCAGGATCTCTTCTGTCTCACGCCATGTCTTAGTTCCATCTTCACCGGATTGTGATCTGTTAGCACTTTGGGCAGGATTTTCACTGCGTTTAGACAAACTAACAGGTCGCTTGATGTTAATATAAAGTCAATTCTGGAGAATGACTGATGTCTGTCGGAGAAAAAGGTGAATTCTTGCTCTTTGCCGTGCCGTTCCCTCCAGACGTCTATCAGTACAAGGTCTTCCTTCATGTCGAAGAAAGATTTAGGCAACTTGGAGTGCTTCTGTGGGTTAGGTTTTGTTTTCTTCTTGTCTAGGGCAATCTCTATGACCCCATTCCAATCTCCCAGAATAATACATGATTTGTAGTTGAGTTGCGTTAACTTCTTGTGTATCTTTTTGTAGAATTTTCCTTGTTGTTGATTTGGTGCATATATGCCCATCACTAGACTTTTCTTGTCATCCTGTGTCACTTCGATTGCTAGGTATCTACCCTGGGAGTCTGACTCTATTAGCTTGGCTATTACATGTTTCTTCACGTATATAACAATCCCGTTCTTCTTTTGTGGCGCCGCTGCGACAAAATGTGTACCTAGTCTGTTGTTGATTAAATATTTCTGGTCCGCTGCTCTGATGTGTGTTTCTTGTAGGCAAATTATGTCGTTTCTTCCTTGAAACAGATAATGAAATATCTTTCTCCTTTTCTGTGGGGAATTTAGTCAGTTAACGTTCCACGTCAAGTAATTAGTTGCCATTGTCGGTTTCAGAATACTCTTGCAAGACCGCTTCTGTTCTATCTCTTGTGTTCTTCTTTGGTCTCGTTCCCATGGTATCCAGGTTGGTGCTCATGTTGTGTAGAGGGGTCGTGCCTTGCTGCTCCGTGCATTTGGTAGTGGATCGTAGTATTCTGCTATCTGCCGTCTGTCCTGTTTCCTTGCTGTTGTTGCTTTCTGTTCTCTGTGTCGTCGTGTCTCGAGTTGGTCCTTTCCTTTCTCTTGCTGCTGCGTCGGTCTGTATTTCTGGGTGGTTTGCTCGTTGTTCTCGGTCCCTTCCGCGTCTCGGTGGCCCTTCTGCTTCTTCTCTCGTGATGTGTTGAGGCCCACCTGCCGTCAGTTCCTTTGCAAGAAATTCTCTGGCTTGCTGGACCGAGTTCAGGTAGCATCTTTTATTCTTATAGAAAAGTGACATCCCCATTGGGGCTTCCCATCGAAATCTCATGGCGCGTGATCTCAGTTCGTCGACCAAAAATTGGTAGTCCTTTCTGTCTCGCAGCATCGTTGGGGGGATCTCTTTCAGTACTTTCACTTCCTGCCCCTCTATGTATAATCTCTTGTTGTAAGATGTGGCTGAGATGAGGTTCCGGAATCCCTGCGTCATAAAATGGATAACCACGTCCCTTGGCCGACGCCTGTCTGTTGCCTTCCATGCGCCCACTCTGTATATTCTGTCGAATTGCCCAACGATCTCTGTGGTGCTCTTTCCCAGAAATGTTGCTAGGGCCTCTACAAAGGTTTCAAGCAGGTCTCCTTGGGC
Source organism: Bothrops alternatus (assembly GCA_034064705.1). Taxonomy (NCBI): domain Eukaryota; kingdom Metazoa; phylum Chordata; class Lepidosauria; order Squamata; family Viperidae; genus Bothrops; species Bothrops alternatus. The sequence continues at coordinate 6,883,207 of JARGCV010000080.1, forward strand.
TTCGTTTGGTTCCTCTTTCCAGCCTCTAAACCTGATCGCAGACGCCATCTGCCAGTATTGCATCATGGTGGATTGGTCTTGAGCCACCCTTTTCAGTTCTGCTATCTGTCCCTCTACATGGTTCTCCCTTTCGTCCATCTGCTTGTCCACCTTCTCCCTGATCTCCTGGAAGTTTTTCTCCATTTCCTCCCTTATGCCCTTGTAGTGTGCTTGCATCGCCTCCTTCATTTGGACCAGGTCTGCGGTCATCGCCCTGCGCTGCTCCTCCCACTTTCTCTCCAGCTCCCTACCCTGGTCCATCAGCATTTGTTTTAATTCTTTGCAATTTTCCTCCATCTTTTTTTCCATCCCATCCATCCTCATTACCAGCATCCCTATTACTTCCTTTAGTTCTTGTATTATGTGTGCTGTTGAGCTGGCTTGTGTGCATTGATGGGTCTGGGGATCTGCCGTTGGATGGGAGGGTGTGGGGGTGGGTAAGGTGCTTCCTGGTGGTTTAGTAGGCTGGGCATGGGAGGATACAACTCCCATTGTTTCTGTCAGTTTGGTCTGTTTGGAGGCCATCTTGAGGTTGTCCTCCTGTTTTCCTGGCACTGTTTTGGTTTCCAATTTGGACCAAATTGGACACTAGGTTGTGATCTGATGATTATCCAGTAGTCTAGCCTTTCAAGGGGGGAGGCTTCAGGGTTTAGGCAGTGTTGGGGTAAGAGCCTATATTCAGGCAGTTCTGTGTTCAGGGAGCCTATTCAGTGCCTTTGCCTTGGCTTCCTCTTCACTCCCCTCTGCCAGCCTGTTCCTTCTCTTTGTCCTTTTCTGGCTCTTTCTTGCCCCTCTTTCTCTGCTTTCTTGCCCAGGTCACTTTCTCCTGTCTTCTGTCAGCCTGTGTTTGCAGATCCCTTCTGCCTTTCCTTTATAGCGCTTCAGGGTGCCTTCCAGCTTTCTCCTTCCTCCCACCTTCTTCCCAGGTAAGTTCTGCCCTTTTCTGGGTCCCTGGGGCTCCCTTTCTGGTGGGTCTGCGGCGCAGCGCGTGGGGTAACACTCACCAGTCTCTCTGCTTGAGTCTTCCCCCGCTGTCTGCTTTTTAATCGCCTCCTTCTTTTCGATACTGCTCTCTGCCGGCTCTACTTGCCTCCTCCTTTGTTCTCCGGACCCGGCTCCTTCTTCCGTTCTTCTGGCTCTCTTTTCCTCCTTCTGCTCGTCCGGGGGTCGTTTCTAGGTCTGGAGACCCTCCCTGTGGCCCTTGCTGTATTCTCCGGCTTCTTCCTCCTTCTTCTTGTCCCCGTTCGCACCGGTCTCCCCAGCAGCGCGGCAGCGCGGTGTCTTCGGGCCTGCCGGCCGGCCACCTGGCCACTGCCAGCTTCCTCGGCCCCTTCCGCGGCTCTCCTGGACCCCTCGGCGTCGATTTTTACCTTGCTGGATCGGGCCGGGGGTCCTCTTCGGTCTTTTCTTCTCCTCCAGTGATTCGCTCCCCCGACGGCCCGCTTCTTTAATTTTAAAAAGCGCGCCGTCCCGGAGCTGCCGAAGGATGGCTCCAGTCCGCGTGACCAGAACCGGAAACTCTAAAGAGGAATATTTGTAGCTCAGCGTTCAAGGGCAGGGTCCCTGGTGCCCTATAGGCTTGGTTGCTTTCTTGCAGACATTTTGCTACCCAAACTAGGTAACGTCATCAGTGCTAGTCTGCAGGAAAACAAGAAAACAACCAAGCTCAGAAAGCATCAAGGACCCCTACTGTCAATTGTCTAGCCCGGGGGGGGGTGTCTCTAAACTTGGGAACTTTAAGACTTGTGGACTTTGGCTCCGAGAATCCCGCAGTCAGCCATTGACTTTGCTTGTCAGAAGCTGGCTGGGGAAGGTTTAAAAAAATGGTGATCGTGTGACCTTGGAACAGCGCGACTGTCATAAATGCATGCTGATTGCCAAGGACCTGTGTTTCCATCACTTTTGTAAGTTACACTTTTGCTATAACTTAGAATGGTCAGTAAATGAATGGTTGTAAGTCAAGGACTACCTGCATGTTGTTATCTGGTGGTACCCCTTAATGCAGTTATTTATTTATTAATTTGATTTGTATGCCGCTCCTCTCCGGAGACCCGGAGCGGCTCACAACATATACAAAACATCAAAATATTAAAAATAGATACCCAACACACGTACAACTTTTGAACAACAACCCACAATCATCCCCAGGCCTGCCGGCAAAGATAAGTTTTAAGGTTCTTTCGGAAGGCCGGGAGAGTGGGAGAAACACGGACTTCAAGGGACAGTTGGGTCCAGAGGGTGGGTGCCACAACAGAGAAGGCCCTCCCCCTAGGACCCGCCAAACGACATTGTTTCGCTGACGGGACCCGGAGGAGGCCGACCCTGTGCGCTCTTACTGGTCGTAGGGAAGTATGTGGCAGAAGACGGTCCCGTAAGTATCCTGGTCCAGAGCCATATAGGGCTTTATAGGTAATGACCAGCACTTTGAATTGTGCTCAGAGACCAATAGGCAACCAATGCAGCATGCGGAGGGTTGACGAAATGTGGGCACAACGTGGGAGGCCCACAATTGCTCACGCAGCTGCATTTTGCACTAATTGTAGTCTCCGAACACTCTTCAAGGGCAGCCCCATGTAGAGAGCGTTGCAGTAGTCAATCCTCGAGGTGACAAGAGCATGTGTGACTGTGAGGAGAGACTCCCGATCCAAATAAGGACGCAACTGGTGCACCAGGTGAACCTGGGCAAATGCTCCCCTCGCCACAGCCGATAAATGATGTTCCAATGTCAGCTGTGGATCAAGGAGGACACCCAAGTTGCGAACCTTCTCCGAGGGGTTTATAGATTCACCCCCCAGGGTAATGGAAGGACAGATTGAAGCGTCCTTGGGAGACATAACCCACAGCCACTCTGTCTTGTCAGGGTTGAGCCTTAATCTGTTAATGCCCATCCAGACCCTCACAGCCTCCAGACACCGGCACATCACCTCAACCGCTTCACTGATTTGGCCAGGAGTGGAAATGTACAGCTGAGTATCATCAGCGTACTGATGGTATCTCACTCCATGCCGATGGATGATCTCTCCCAGTGGCTTCATGTAAATGTTGAAAAGTAGGGGGGAGAGAACCAACCCCTGAGGCACCCCACACGGGAGTAACCTAGAGGTGGACCTCTGACCCCCCACAAACACTGACTGCGACTGACCAGAGAGATAGGAGGAGAACCACCGTAACACGGTGCCCCCCACTCCCAATCCCTTCAGCCGGCGCAGAAGGATACCATGGTCGATGGTATCGAACGCCGCTGAGAGGTCAAGAAGCACCAGGAGAGAGGACTGGCCTCTATCCCGGGCCCGCCAGAGATCATCCATCAGAGCGACCAAAGCAGTTTCGGTGCCTGAACCCAGACTGCAGAGGCCCCAGATAATCGGCTTCCTCCAGAGACCGCTGGAGCTGGAGTGCCACCACCTTCTCAACAACCTTCCCCACAAAGGGGAGGTTGGAGACCGGACGATAGTTAGTCAGAATTGCTGGATCCAGGGAAGGCTTCTTGAGGAGGGGGCGCACAAGTGCCTCCTTTAAGGGAGCCGGAAAGGACCCCTCCCTCAAAGAAGCGTTGACAATCTCCTGGATCCAGATACGCATCACCTCCCTGCTGGCAAAAACCAGCCAGGAGGGACACGGGTCCAACAAACAGGTGGCGGAACTCACAGCTCCAATGGCCCTGTCCACTTCATCAGGTGTAACAGCCTCAAACTCATCCCAGATAATCGGACAAGAACATGCCCCTGTCCCCTCGACTGAATCGTTATCAGTCGACTCTGCTTCACAACTGGAGTCTAGGTCGGCCCGGATCTGAGCTACCGTACTTTGTCTGCGAAACAGTTGTTAAAATCCTCGGCACTACCCTGCAAGGGAGGCCCCGGACCCCTCGGGTTAAGGAGGGATCGGGTCACCCTAAACAGGGCGGCCGGACGAGATTCCGCAGACGCGATCAAGGTGGAAAGATACAAACATGCCAGCAACTGGTCTGCACACAAAGAAGCAGGATGCAGGCAGCACACAAAACCACACCCCCTCCGGTCCATGGAAAAACCTCTCTCCAGGGAACCAGTCCCTGGTGCCCAAAAGGTTGGGGACCTCTACCTTAATGGACTTTTGCTGACACGAGGACTAAAATGAGGAGATTTTTATGAATTTGTTTATAGATAAGAGATGGCATATAGGAAGATAATTGCTTGCGTTTTAAGAGAGTGACGAGTTACTAAAATTGTTTATACTTGTGATAAAGTATCTTTATATCGTTCTTTCCTTTCTCTTTAATGTATGCTAATTTTCTTCCTTTCTTTTCTATTCTTCTATTCTTGTCTTTTGTTCCATTGTAGCTCTGATGGTCCAGTAATCAAAGCAACCAGGGAACAGGCTGTCCTTTGGTTCCTACTTCCTCTGTAGATCCCTGGAAACTTTGTAACAAGAAAGAACTGATCCTCCAGTCCCATAGAAACAAAGTAGCAATGTTCCTACATTGCAACTTAAAGTTATGGGGGGGGGAACACCGGAAGGGAAGGGAAGCTTTCAGTGCTGTGGGCAGGGAACGAGAAAACAAGGGGATTGTGTTTTCCCCAGCCTGGGCAGAAATGGAAATGGTGCCTAGCAGGAGATGTAAAGGCAGAATAGAATAAAAGCTTCTAGGGTTGAAGCCAGTTCATTGACAACTACACAAATATTAAAACAAGCTGACCAGTGGAAAATAGCGTGCCCCATTACATCCTTGAGACATTCCCAATTCTCGAGTTTCACTGGTTGGTTTCTGAATGCAATTCAGGGTGTTGGTTATCTCCTATATTTATTTTATTTTATTTTATTTTATTTTATTTTATTTTATTTTATTTTATTTTATTTTATTTTATTTTATTTTATTTTATTTTATTTTATTTTATTTTATTTTATTTTATTTTATTTTATTTTATTTTATTTTATTTTATTATTTTATGTATCAAATTTATTTGCCGTCCATCTCGCACTTCAGGTGATGCTATAAATCCCTTTCCAGAAAGATCAGGCAGACCTAGCACCCTTTGCATTGATAAAACCATATACTCTAGCAGTGTGTTTTTCAAACTTGGTGACTTCAAGATGGATGGACTTCAACTCCCAGAATTCCCTAGCTTAAAGTCTTAAAAGTTGCCAAGTTTGAAAAAGACTAATCTAGCGAGACCCAAGAAGCACACATTCTCTGTGGTGGCACCTGCCCTCTGAAATAATATCCTTGCATAGATCCAGATGACTATGATATTCAGGAAACCTGGCTATCCTCCCAGGATGATGGCTGAAGTCATAGAGATTGGAATTTTGGTTTATAAATTTGCTCAAGGAGCTTTATTTGTAAAAGCATTTTTTTTCTTTTGCCCTGTTCCTATTTTTAAATTTTAAGCTGTCCAGCCTCTAAACTGTACTTACGTATATATGTATGTATGTATGTATGTACCGGTATGTATGTATGTATAAAGACGTATATACACTGGCCACAGCCAAGGACAGCAACTGTCTATTGGGGAAGGATCTGCCAGGCACTGTGGCCAATCAGAGCTGGAGCTGCCACTAAAATGGAATGAAGCATGGATCATACATGGAGGGCTGTTTCTGAAGTTGTCCCAAAGCTGCAGTGTGTGTGTGTGTGTGTGTGTGTGTGTGTGTGTGTGTGTGTGTGTGTGTGTGCATTATACATATTGACATCTTTCTCCACAGCCCATCCATCCTTTTTTCTGGCACTTAGAAGATAGGCCAGAGCCATATGTGTCATGTGCCGTCAGATTACACAATAAGAGGAATAATTTGTCCTCTCCTCTTAGCAGAAATGGCTCATTAATGGGAGATTACAGATTTAAAAATAACATTTTAATGGCCACTCCAAATTCCCAGGACACAAGCAACATGCAAAAGGAGACACGGAGTGAGAGCATTTTGATTGGCAGAAGCTGTGGAAAAAGAGTTTGGCTTTGAGCTTTTAGGAGGCTGGACTGCTACTCCTTTATGACTAATGTCCTACTTGAACGGTTATTTTCATAACCTAATCCTTTTTGCCTATTTTTGGTAACGGCACCCAACTAAAGAAACTTCCTATCTGTCTTTGTGGTGTAATCTATAGAGGAGATAAACATCTGAAACTGAGGGAGGAATCTGAACCTCTTCTGTTTTGAGTTTCCAGGACCTTTCTTACATTATTGTTTATTTTTATTGGCTGCATTTACTTTAAATTATATTTATAGCCTCCGCCTCTTGGAGCTCAAGGCAACCACCACCACAGGAGACGGTTGGACTAAGAGGCAGTGACAAGTCCAAAAGTTCCAATGAACTTACCTAGCAGAATGTGGGTTTGAACCTGAGTCATAACAGTATGACTCCAGTTCTCCAACTACTAATCCATATTAGCTCTTTTTTCTATTTAGTTCCAAAGTAGCCTATACTGAACTAATGTACCAACTGCCCTGACTCACCCTGTATTCATTTGCTCCTATATCATAATAATAAGAAATCCTTTATTGTCAAAGTATAACATGTGTACAATGAGATTGGCTGAGCCTCCCTTCATGCACCCCCCCATCACAACTCACAATGACAACAAACACACAATCTTATTACACTATGTGAACTTATTGCACAACGCACCGGCCCGGCAAGTCTATCATACATGGAGTTATTTCCCATTCAGGAGTCTGACAGCCCATGGGTAGAAACTGTTCTTCAGCCTGTTGGTGCGGCTGGCTATGCTTCTATATCTCCTACCCGATGGTAGGAGAGTAAAGAAGTGCTGACCGGGGTGTGAGTTGTCCCTGAGGATTTTCCTCACTCTTCTAAGGCAGCGGGCCCTAGCGATGGCATCTAGTGGTATCAGCATCTTCTTTCTGGTTTCCAGCTTATTTGCTTTCAGTTTTGCAACACCCTAAAAGATTCAAAATGGAAGGAAGAAAATGTTTTTTAAAAACTGAATGGAATAAGTGAGAGTGTGTTAAATTGCTGCCCAGGCTGTAGAAATCCTGCAAATGTTTGGTCTCCCTCTCTCTCTCTCTCTCTCCATCTCTCTCTCTCCATCTCTCTGTCAATATAATTTATCTTCAACAAAGGATGAAAAAATTGAGATACTCAATCTGATGGAAAGAAGTAAGCCTTCCTGAGTTCAATGGTGCCTGGTTTCTGCATATGTTATTATTGGTCTCTTAATAAAATATAGATGTGTGGGGGCAAGCTAATGCCAGGTTTGGTAAACCAGGAACAGTTTGCAAGTTTGGGCATTTCTGAAGCTAAACACAGGTAAATATGTCATAACCTGTTGAAGAAAAAAAGAACCTTGCCAAAGAGAATTTTATGAAGGGTGTATGAAGTGAAGCAACTGATTACTGCAACATTAAGTAATCATCGTATTTTATTGCTGTGTGCTGTCATAAATTTACTAACGCGAAATAATATATTTTAAAAGAAACAACTGAATCAAGTAAGAGCTACAATGTACCAGTTGCACAAATCCTCTTTTAAATAAGCGAAAATAATCACTGGTATGTTTGTCTTAAATACTGACATCTTTTAAATGTAGAGTTTTTTGCAAGTAGACCTATGCACTTTTCTCTCTCTCTGTCTGAAGATAAATCCAATGGAGCAATTGATCTGAAAAGTATTGAGCACAACTGAGCAATCATGCTTCCAATGATAGTCTGTAGAGGGTGACATGTTAATGGCACAAGGGGCTATATAGCAAGCATGAGCAGCAATAAGTTGGCTTGCAAGATAGGGCATAGCCGAACGGCCCTATTAGAGTGCTATCCACTAGCCAGTAATTGCTGGTGGTACTGTCCCTAGTGCTTAAATGCAAGACTAGTTAAGAGAAGTGATTGGTGGATCCTCCTTACCTTAATTTCTTCTCCTACTAAACATTTTTTATTGATATCCATCTCTCTCCACAAGACTGAGCAAGGGGATTATAGGCAAGTGCTTGGAAAGGAGTTGCTTCTTTCTTGTTTCCCAAGCCCAACTAACAGGGAGGTTCTCTGTGCCTGTGACCTCTTAGACTAGTTCTGAACAAAGATCTAACACTCTTCTGAAACAGTGCTAATATTGTGTTTCTAAGGAGCAGCATAATACCTCAAAAGTGCTTCAGAACACACCATTCAGGCAATATGTGAGGCTTCTGCAGAAACTAGATGTCCATGTGCTTCTGCAACCTAAGCCAAAATAACCATGGAAGACAGTTCTCAGTGACCAAAGAAGTGGGCGGATGCCAAGAGCAGCCAGAAATGGCCAAGAGTAGCTAGGCATCTCCCACTGTTGACCACAGTCGCAGCAGCTGATGAATAATGTTAGATCATACCCATGGCAAAATATGAGTTTGGAGAAGGACAAAACATGGCTTTAAACAGGAACTTTAAGCTAAAGTTATGAGGTGGGATGAGATGGAAGCAATGCCATATTGATATTATTATTATTATTATTATTATTATTATTATTATTATTATAAAAGGTGGTTACTGGGGCAAGTTGTGCTGAAGTTTGGGAGACACGTGGATGAGTCTTTAATTTCTGGAGTAGTGATCCCAAGGTTCAGCAAGGTTGAAATAAAACCAGATTTTGGTTGCACTTCTGGCATATTGGTCAAATTACATAAACTTACTGGCCAGTGTGGGTACAACTAAGTATTCAGTTTCTGCATATGTTTTCACAATATATCTTCCCTCTTTCCATAACTCCTCAGGCTCTTTCTTGAACTTTAAAAACATTGATTCAGACTATGTTCTCAAAATTTGCCAGCACAGTTACTCTCCTTCATTCTCTCAAGCTTAATCGGTACGTTTAACACCAATGATTAGTGGTTTGTTTCACAATTTATCCATGAAAGTGTCTTGTCCGATTCGACTGCACTTCTCTCTTTTATTTCCAGTTACTGAGACTACTTGCTTCTAAAGTTGTCCCCTCAACAATGCCTGCATATATTCTGTTTTTATGCTGCTTCAAAGCAAGCATTGGCAAGAAGCAAAGAATTCTCCTTGCAAACTGCAAAACACAATTAACTGAGTTTCCTACTTCATTGTGTTTATGTAATCCACATCTTCCTATGAGTCTAAATTCTGGCATTTTTCCAGTTCTTGCATTCCACTGCTGTTATTACAATGTTTCTTAATGATGCATTTAATCCCTATACTGTGTTCCTCCGTGGCATCTGGTAACAGGAGCTCACCCTTCTACTGGCATTATTCTAAAGATCAATGGACATCTTCTGCCACATCAAAATAGGAAGTAATATTTATCTACGCTATGAGGTTGATGTTACTTGGGGAGGGGGTTGAATTACTGATATTCAGTACTCTGGAATACAAGGAACATCTGAGAAACATGTTGATAAATGTTACAGGCTATTATGCTGATTATTCCCATAATATGTTCAGTACATGTTCAACTCTTGTTCCCCAAATACGCCCAGGTTCAATTTTCATGCATTCCTAATTTCTGATTCCCTACAACTGGCTCCCACCAGAGGTGGGATTCAGCCAGTTCACACCACTTCAGCAGAACCAATAGCTAATTTTTTGTTGCCCAGACCCAGAATGGAGTTCTGGAAGCAGCATCCACACAGAGAACCAGTTGTTCACATATTTGAATCCCACCACTGGCTCCCACGCTATCATCTCTCTTCTTCCCGTACTTATGAGCTTAGGGCTTGAATTCCTATAAACATAGTTTATCATAGCTACCTGTCTAAACCCCCCAAAACTTAGCAGTACAGCATTGAGGAATATGGTTAGACTACTACCGAGCGTTGTCCTGGAAATTAATCCAGTCAAATGAATTTTCCATTGACATTGCAAATCCTCACTCAAGGCAAAAATGCTGAAGGGAAGGGAGAGCCGTGATTGAAAAAGGAGGAGGATAGACTGGACCAGGTGCAGTGGGACATAAAACCTGAATTTGTTTGTTTGCTTCAAAAGAGAACAAGCTTAGTTTGATCAAAGAGATACCCAACAAGTAAATGACAGAACTTGGATCAGAGCATGTGGGAAAGTTTTCCAGATGGTTAGTTTCTAAGTTCATCTAAGGACTTTTCAGTTTCCAGAAGTCTAAATGAACAGATGGACAGTGATTAATATTTATGTTACTTATATGGAAAGGTGTAGCTCTATATGTATGTTGTATATAGTATGTTTAAATGTGTGTTATGTATGTGTACACTTTGAGAGCAAGCAACTAAATTTAATTTTTAATGTGTGCCATTATGCCCACAGTAAAAAATGACAATAAAGGTTTATCTATCTATCTATCTACCGGTATCTATCTATCTATCTATCTATCTATCTATCTATCTATCTATCTATCTATCTATCTATCTATCTATCTATCTATCTATCTATCTATCTATCTATCTATCTATCTATCTATCTAAAGATTCACCTAAGGTTCAGTACAATTTCTTAGGGTATATGAATGTATAAGCCTGTAAGCCAAACGCTGCTGAGATGGGAGCCCTCAAAACATTTTGTGTACTGTAATCTCTTTAACTGCTGAGTTTTGTTAAGTAAGATAAAATGAAACTGAGGGGTGAATAAGACCAGAGAGGGTGGATAAAATAAACATGAAAAAGTAAATAAAGGAAAATATAGTTTTTATTCTGGACAAGCTAGTTACTATGGATTGAAATAAAAATAAGGGGGGGGGAGCCTGAACTCCTGAAGAAAGTCAAAGTACACGTGTACTTCAAGCACAAACTAGCCACCCCTTGAGGAAAAAGTCATCAGAAAATCAGGGCAGTTCCAGTAGCTTTCTGGCCTATGCTTCAGGTCCTGCCTCTCTGTTTCTCTAACAATGAGGCCTCTTTCTCTGACTTGCTCTTGAGAAAGTCATGGACGATGTTCCACTGTGTCACTCATACCATATGACTCCCCTTTGCTACATCTTGTGGTTTACACAGAGAGATCTTGAACGGAAGTTAAGGAGTAACAGGATCCATGTGAAGCCAGCAGTTGACAATGAAGAGTCTGAGATCCTTTTTTTTCATGGCTGGAGTCTGAGAGCACTTTGTTTCTATCTTGGGCATTATTTTTAATTTAATCTCCCAGACTTATGTTCCCTTCATACTTCAGCTGCGGCCCTTTCAGTTGTTTTAACTTACCGGGCAGAGTTCCTGCGCTTATTATTTGAGATATTGTACCCTACTCACTGGCATTAAGATGCCCTGCGAGGTTTTGTATTTCAAAGGCAGGATGCACCCTGCCCCAGATAAAGAAAGGCATTCTCTGTCAACATCCATAGCTGTTCCTTTAATAGGGGCTTGACGTGCATTTCTCCTTCTATTGTGAAATGCTTCCTTGGCTGAGATGTACAGATGGGGGTACACTTAAAAGTGCAAAAAGTAGACCACTTTTCCAGGAATATTCTATTTTGCCAGAAGTTGATCATATTCACACACACCACCACTACCACCACCACCCCCAAGAAAATGGAAAGAGAATTTGTTTGCTGAATGAATTATAACCAAATACATGGGGTCCAGCTAATAAAACAATCCTCTTGAATCGGAGGCCTTTGATATAAACTTGAAATACATTATTGCAGCCAGAGCCTTCCTGCCTACTGGGCTTCCTTGTATGCCTTGTCCCACTAGCTGTCGTTTGTGGCATAAAGCACATTTTGTAGGTTTATGCACCCCCCCCGCTCCCCTTCCGTCCTTAGGCGTTTTCCTGAGTGGAGCCACTTGAGCAAGGCAGAAACGGGATTCTGGGAAGCTGGTCTGCCACACAAGAAGGTTTCTATGGAGGCCCCCAGGCTGGCTCCCTCACAAGCTGCAGGGAAGGTTTATGGCTTCTTCCCTGCATGAAGCCCAGCAGTGCAACCAACCTGCGGTTGAAATTCACCTTCCCTTCCCAGGCCACCTCCTTTCGTCTGGCCTGCTTATCACAGGCCCGGAGAACAGCCAAGATCAGCAAGTGGAGCTACAGGCTGCAGAATGAATTTCCTGTGGGGAAGGAAGGAAGGGTTAGTCTCTGTTGTGGCTCTTCTGAAGGGTAGCTCTTGGAAAAAGCTGCCAATTCCGCACAGGGAGCAGTGATCGTGGACACCCCACTCTCCCCCCACCCCACCCTTCCCTTCTGGTGCATAATTCAAGCCACTTGGGTTCTGGGAATTATTAACTCACATTTGTCACGGTTAATATCCAATGCAATGCTCCCTCCCCCCAGTAGCCTAGAGTTTGGAAGCTAGTGGCTCTCCAAATGTGACAATCATCATCACAACTTCCAGGCAGTCAACTGGCCAGGGAAGTTGGGAGTTATAATTCAGCAACAGTTTAACTCAGAAGTTACCTGTCCTTTCCTTAGTACCATCCTTGATGGTATCTTTTTACCAGAGCTCTCTTTAATGTTCAGCTTCTTAACAGGACAAGGGAGAACCACTCAATCCAGAGTGAAGCTATGGATTGCAGATGTGACTATGCTTAATTCCCAAAAGCTAAGGGGGTCATCATTTTGCCTTTTTCAGAAACCTGAGTGTCGTTGTTATGGCAAGAAGCAAATCAGACTTCAGCTTCCTTTAAATCAGCGGTTCTCAACCTGTGGGTCGCGACCCCATTTGGGGTCGAACAACCATTTCATGGGGGTCGCCAAACAATGCAGTCCGCCATTTTTTCCCCCTTTTCCCCTAGGCCGGCGCAGGGGGCAGCACTGCGCATGCGCGGGGTAGCACCGCGCATGCGTGATGCGGGCCGTTGCGCCACGCATGCGCGATGCGGGCCGTTGCGCCGTCACGCCGTGCATGCACCATGCGGGCCACCGCGCCGCGCATGCGCGGTGCAGGTCGGGGTCGCGGCCTGAAAAAGGTTGAGAACCGCTGCTTTAAATCAATGCAGCATGGCTAAAGTCCCCCCCCCCACAAATTATATAAAGTTGCTTAAGTGATCACATGTCTGACTACTATCTGATACTTGGCTGGGAAATTCCAGTGATGAGGACAGGGAAGAAAAGAGGAAGACAAGAAGAGAGATTTGGTGAGTCCTTGATACCTCTTTGTGATTCCTTGGACTTGCTTCCAGTCACACCCTGTGCTAGTATAAGTCTAAAAATAAATACAAAAGCATTCCTCCTTCATTTTTTCTTAAGATAGGGTGCTCTATTTAAGTTCTTCAAAACCATCAAGAGATTTTCCCCATCACTCTTCCTAAAACTGCAAGTGAAAGGTAACTTTTATTGTTACTGGAGTGGAATATTATTTTATAGTTGATTAGAAATCATTACTATCAACGTACTTCACATTTAAATAATGCTTTTGTACTGGCTCATGCGTGGGGTTTATTGTTTTAAGAACTACCATGCACCCCTGTCGGAAAACTGCACTGAGTTTTCAGGCAGTCTTCCCCACCTTGGTGCTTTTCAAAAGCATTTGACTACAACCTCCATAGTCCAGGATTATGAACAGTCAACTGCCACATTTCTGGAAGCTGGGAAGTGAGGACATCAGCTTCAAGAAGGCAGAATGAACTAATACTTTAATCGCCTGCAATATAAAATCACTGGAGTGTTTTCCTAAAGCGTATAAATTAAATAAAAATACAGTAAAATACAGATAAACAGTTCAGATCCACAAAGAAACACCGAACTGGTAAACCCCCCCCCCGCCCCATGAAAATATAAACACTCTCATACAGAGAGATGCTAAAGAGTCGCACAGGCAATAAGCAAGTACCAAGTCTGGGTTTTTACTACCAGGAAAGTAATGGAGGGACATTATAGTGCAGCCATTAGTTCTTACAAATGCCAAAATCTCCCTCTCAATGCACATTACCTGTCATACTGACAGTTCTTTCATGCAGGGTGACTGGAAGCCTGTTTGGAGGTGCCATCACTTTAAGGCATGAACCAGTCACAGAAAGAGTTTATTCAGATGAAGAGGTTCAGCTAGTGCAGGGGTCTTCAAACTTGGCAACTTTAAGACTTGTGGACTTCAACTTCCAGAATAATAATAATAATAATAATAATAATAATAATAATAATAATAATAATAATAATAATAATTTATTAAACTTATATGCCACCCTTCTCCCAAGACTCAGGGCGGCTCACAACAAGAATACAAGTATAAAAAATAACATAAATCAATTAAAATTACTAATTTACAGTATAAAAAACTAGGTAATTTATTTCACTCATAAAACACACAGTCATAGTCAAAGGCCAAGGGGCAGAGTGCAGCTCACACGCCCCAAACCTGTCTGCATAAATGTGTTTTCAACAGTTTCCGGAAAGCTAGGAGGGAGGAAGCAGTACGGACCTCTGAGGGAAGCTGGTTCCAGAGGGCTGGGGCAGCAACAGAGAAGGCCCTAGCCCTAGGTCCCGCCAGATGACATTGTTTAACAGATGGGACCCGTAGGAGGCCAAACCTATGTGCCCTAACCGGTCGCTGGGATTCATGAGGCAGAAGACGGTCCCGCAGTATCCTGGCCCATTGCCATAAAGGGCTTTATAGGTCATAACCAACACTTTGAATTGTGTTCGGAGACCAATTGGTAGCCAGTGCAGCTCACAGAGAGTTTGAGTGATATGAGCATGTCTTGGGAGACCCAAGACGGCTTGCGCGGCCGCATTCTGGACTACTTGCAGAATTCCTCAGCCAGCCCTGGCTGGCTGATGAATTCTGGAAGTTGAAGTCTACAAGTCTTAAAGTTGCCAAGTTTGGCCACCCCTGAGCTAGTGGATAGGCATATATGTGCTGTTGGGTCATCATTTCAGGGATATTTACTTACCAAAATAGAGAAATAGATGACCACAAATAGGTAAAAAAGCATATAGAACATAGAACATACCATAAAATAACAGAGCTGAAAGGGACCTTGGAGGTCTTCTAGTCCAACCCCCTGCTTGAGTAGGAGACCCTATACCATTTCAGACAAACTGTTGTCCAGTCTCATTTTGAAAGCCTGTAGTGAGGGAGCACCTACAACTTCTGAAGGCAAGCCATTCCATTGATTGATCGCTCTCACTGTTAGTAAATTTCTCCCTAGTTCTAGATTGCTTCCCTTCTTGGCTAGTTTCCAACTAAGTTCCTTGTCTTGCATTTTGGTGCTTTGGAAAATAGTTTGATCTCCTCCTTTTGTATGGAGTCCCTCAAATATTGGAACAGTGATATCATATCACCTCTAGTCTTTTCATTAGAGTAGACATACTCAATTCCTGTAACCATTCTTCACCCATTTTAGCCTCCAGTTCCCAGTGGGAGCAGGAATGACTGCCGGCTTCCCCACTGAGTTTCCTTATGGGAAATTTCATTTCCTTGGGAGTCATTAGCCCCAGATTCTTTAAGTTGGTTCATTTAAGGTACCTTGGTTCAAAAACTGTTGCCCTATGATGTTAAAGGTTAAAGGTTATGGGAGTAATTATTGTAGTAGTGTAGATAATGTGGATACAGATGTGGATACAGGTATGAATCGGTATATTGGACCGAGTTTCCAATGGTCCCCAGTCTATTTCAACAATCCTCTTTCTCCACCCTTCTGAGAAAAGTCCAGCAGAATTATTGATTTTATTTAATTAAGGCTGCCCTTGTCCAAACAGATACTGAGTGCTTAAGATATATCTCTTGTAATACATAAATTAAAACACGCATCTAAAACACTGTTTGGACTGTTTATTCCCAATATTCAGAAAAAAGGATTTGACAGAAGGTCCACAAATACTTTTCTGCAGACCAGGGAAGAGAGCCGGCTGTCTTAACAGCTCTCTGGAACCCTTGGACAGTGGGAATTGTCTGTAGCTCCAGGGAGATGCTGTCCCAGAGGGCAGGTGCTGTAACAGAGAAGGCGGTCTTCCTTGGTCCCACAAGGTGACAAAGTTTAATTGAGGAGACTTAGAGCACATCTACTGTGCCAAATGCAGAGATGGGTGGTTCTTCAATTAACCAGGCCTTGGTGTAGAGCGGCTTGGAACCTGCCTCACTCGAATGCTGTCACCATGTTGTTGTTGTTGTTGTTTTGGTTTCTCTGCTGTTGTTTCATCTTACATTTTATCAACCCTCCGCATGCTGCATTGGTTGCCTATCGGTCTCCGAGCGCAATTCAAAGTGTTGGTCATTACCTATAAAGCCCTTTATGGCATTGGACCAGGATACTTACGGGACTGCCTTCTGCCACATACTTCTCTACGACCGGTGAGAGCACACAGGGTCGGCCTTCTCCGGGTCCCGTCAGCGAAACAATGTCGTCTGGCGGGTCCTAGGGGGAGAGCCTTCTCTGTTGTGGCGCCCACCCTCTGGAACCAACTGCCTCTTGAAGTCTGCGTTTCTCCCACTCTCCTGGCCTTCCAAAAGAATTTAAAAACCTACCTCTGCTGGCAGGCCTGGGGATGATTGTTGATTGTGGCATGATTGATGAGTATGTATGGGCTTTCATTTTTAATGTTTTTGTTTGGATTTACACTGAAATTGTTTTATGTATATGTTGTGAGCCGCTCCAAGTCTTCGGAGAGGAGCGGCATACAAATCCGAGCAAATAAATAAATAAATAAATAAATCTCTTGGAGTGTTTTCAGTTGCCAATTATTGCAGAAAACCATCAATCCTTATGGCATATAATGCAACAGTTTCTTTCATCCACTCTCTTTGGCTGTGCTTTGAAGCATTGTTAATATCTGCAGAATCTCTGGAGAAAATTAAAAGAATATATACAACCTTTTTAAGAAGAGGCTGGACAACCATTTGTCTGAAATGGTATAGGGTTTCCTGCCTGAGCAGGGGGTTGGACTAGAAGACCTCAAGGGTCCCTTCCAACTCTGTTATTGTTATCCAATGCCTCTAACATAGGGTCTTCAATTTTGTTTCCAGGAACCTTATGCTTCTTTTTGACTGCTGCATGGTAGGGAATCTGTGATCTTCCCAATGTGGGTGAACTGCAGCTTCATCACTGCCTATCCAGGGAGTTGTAATTCAGCCAAATCTGAAGAGACATGTGCCCCAGGTCAATGATTTGCAAACTTTGATCCAAAGAGCTCTGGAATTTCTTGGAGATTTCTCAAGAGGTTCCTCAAATCAATCTATTTTCCAAAGCACATGAAGATCAGACAAGGAATAACAGATGGAAACTGATCACGGAGAGATTCAACCTAGAAATAAGGAGAAATTTTGTGACAGTGAGAACAATCAACCAATGGAACAGTTTGCCTTCAGATATTATTGGTGTTTCATCACTGGAGGCTTTCAGGAAGAGACTGGACTGCCATCTGTCAGAAATGGTGTAGGGTCTCCTGCTTGGACTAGATGACCTACAATATTTATTCTATTCTATTCTATTCTATTCTATTCTATTCTATTCTATTCTATTCTATTCTATTCTATTCTATTCTATTCTATTCTATTCTATTCTATTCTATTCTATTCTATTCTATTCTATTCTATTCTATTCTTAACAGCAGATTATTTCCCCTAAAAGGCTGTCCTATGACTCTTTTCCTGGAATGTACAGCTGTAACAGAGAACTAACTATGTTTCACCATGCTTTATTGGGTCATACCAGGTCATGATTAGACTCAGCAAGAGTTTTCATTGCCCTATGTAAACTGAGAGTGCATGCTAGTGGACTCCTTTACAATGCATAAGGTAGCCTTTTCTACAGGTGGGGCTTCAAAAAGGATGGAAAATTTGAACCCAGTGGTCTATGTTTGGCACCAAGTTTTGAATTGGCTTGGAATTGGTTCCTGAAACGTTGAGATACATTAAGTATGATTTTTTTGGGGGAAAAAAACCCCACACAAACAAATAGCCTTCAAGTTGAGCGAAGTTGATCTGGTGGGTTTGGCAGACCTGACTTGTTGTGAAGCTATTTGCTCTTCCAGCTGGATGAAACAAGGGTCACATGGCTCTAGATGATACGGCGTTAATGAAGAGGGCAGGGCAAGGAGCCACAGGACTGTTGGGCAGATCTAGAAATATGTGCTGAGAAGTATGCAACCAAAATGTTCTGCAATATCTTCTGTAAACAGCACACACCAGAAACGGGCTATTTTTAACAGATGAACTCTAAACAATCTTGAATTTGAGATCTAATTCCAAGCATCCCTCCCCCTCCCTTTTCCTGTCTCAACATGGCAGCAGCTTTGAAATTGACTCTGTGATGCTGAATCCCATCCCTCGGTTTGCTTTGACTTATAAAGGACTCATACATAACTACATAGAGTGAAGCTCCCTCCTCCCTCCTCCCATGTCCTCTTCACTTGGTGCAACAACACTAGCAGATGAAATTTTGGAGCTGGATAATGCTTTCTTCCCATAATAGCCACATTTTTGTCCCCCTGGCAGTCAGTTAATTCTAATAATCTGATTGGGCTGTGATTCGGCTTGAGATCAATTCAGTTTCATCTCTAGGCGATTTCCCATATTATGTGGGTGGACTAAATCTACTGGTCTGTTTGGTTCTCCAGAACAGACAGTACTTTCCCAAATAAGATGAGGAGGGGAGCAGTTGTTGTCCAGGCTGGCTGCAAGTTAAAGAAACTAAAGCACAATGCAGATGGAGGGCATCTGGGAAAGAAAGAGAGAGAAAAAAGAGCTATCCTAGAGGAACCTATAAAAAAGCTAAAAAGGGGCCTCTCTTGATCTGAAACTCATTTTTAGAAACATGTAAACCGAGATCAGTTTTGGTGGCTTCATGTAAGCTGTTGATTAAGAAGCCGGAGCATGTTTAGGCTTCCTAAGATGTAGAGAAATCATAATCTAGAGCTATTTGTCTGCTTTTCCCCCCCAGTAAGATCATGTTTAACCTCCCTAAGGGCTCAGACTTTTATAAGCCATGTTTTTAACTATGGTTTACATATCCAGACGTCAGATTGAACTACATCAGGCACAGAGGGCGCATCCTGAGTCTGCTTTGCAACTGATTGTCATTTCAGAGATCAGAGTCAACTTAATAATAATAATAAAGTTGGAAGGAATCTTGGAGGTTATCTAGTCCAATCCCGCTCAGGGAGGAAATCCTATACCATTTCAATGAAATGGCTGTCCATTTTCTTCTTAAAAACTTCCAGTGTTGGAGCATTCACCGCTTCTGGAGGTAGGTTGTTCCACTGGTTAATTGTTCTAACTGTCAAGAAGTTTCTCCTCAGTTCTAGATTGCTTCTCTCCTTGATTAGTTTCCACCCGTTGCTTCTTGTCCTGCCTTCAGGAGCCTTGGAGAATAGCTTGACTCCCTCTTCTTTGTGGCAGCCCCTGAAATATTGGAATACGGCTATCATGTCCCCCCTTGTCCTTCTCTTCACTTATATAATGGAGGAGCTCTGCTCTCAGTCCGCCTCTTTCTTATGTCTCCATTAAAGACATTTGGCGTTTATCTTCCTTAACAGAAACAATTTTGGGTTTGAGTTGCACTATAAAAATGAATGAATGGCTGATCATTCCTGCCACGCGATCACCCTTTAATTAAGCACCACAACAAAGGGAAAACTTGTATCCTTAGAATGAAATTGAGGTACAGGGTGTTTCTGCTTGCTCTAGAGCAGCGGTTCTCAACCTGTGGGTCGCGACCCTATTTGGGGTCAAACGACCATTTCACGGGGGTCTCCAAACAACGCAGTCTGCCATTTTTTCCCCCTTTTCCTTAGCTGTGCTGCTCCCTCTTATTCTATTGGCTTTTGAAAGCCAATAGAATAGACTCTCTTGAATAGAGTCTAATTCTATTGGCTTTCAAAAGCCAATAGGAATTGTCCAGGCTGTCTCCGCCGTGCTGAGCCCGACAAAAGTCCCAGTCTGCAAACGGTGCTGCAAGTTGTCTGCAGTGAAAGCGAGCTCTCCGGAAGTTTCCACCCCTCCCTGCTGAGCAACTACTAAAACTGTAAGTAAAAGAGGGCCAGGGGTGGGAGGTGGGAGGCTGGCGGGCGCAGGGAGGGTTGCTGGTGCGCGTGGGGCCCGGCGGGTTTTTTACCTCCCTTGGGCTGGGCCAGCTGGTGGCCCAGCCCGTGGTCGCCTTGCGCCGCCGCTGCTGTGGCCGCCCAGGAGCGCCTGGGCCTGCCTGCCGCCGCCCCAAACGGGCGGCAGCGAAGGTAAGGCTAGCGGGGCAGCGGCGGGCGCAGGGAAGGTTTTTGGCCCGTGTGGGGCCCAGTGGGTTTTTTACCTCCCTTGGGCTGGGCCAGCTGGTGGCCCAGCCCGTGGTCGCCCTGCACCGTCGCCGCCGCGGCCGCCCAGGAGCACCTGAGCACCTGGGCCTGCCTGCCGCCGCCCCGAATGGGCGGCGGCCTATGCCTTGGCCGGCGCAGGGGGCAGCACCATGCATGCGCGGTGCAGGGGGCAGCACCACGCATGCACAGCGCAGGTCGGGGTCATGGCCTGAAAAAGATTAAGAACTGCTGCTCTAGAGGAGATAACCTTGTACCAAAAGCTGTCCTTTTCCGTTTGCAATTCCTTCTTTACTTTCTGGGGCAAAAGGTATTTTTCTATCTCTTTCTCTGAGAGCTTTAAATGACCTTTATTTTTCTTGGTGGTAATTTTGAGCAGATTTTAGTGTTGCAAGGTAGTGGAGAGTCCTGTTTCTCTCCCATCAATTGCACATCTGTTCCTGATCTCAGAAATTCCCCTCATGATGTCTCCTCCTGGAACTGATGTGGAAAACCAGAAAAGCTGCAGACTGCTGGAGAGAGAACCATCGTATAAAAGAACGGCACTTATTCATCCTTTACCCACCTCATAACTCAGACTTAAACATCCTCTCTCCCTGTATTAAAATTTTACAAAATGTTTGGGAGAAATTTATGGCCTGATGTGATGCCTCATCATGTGTTGCTGTCTGTAACTCATCTCCAACACACCCCATGTTTAATTTTGAATAAAATAAAAAGTTAACACAGCTGTGGCACCATAGGTTGACTTTTCCTAGCTTTATTTGTGAAAATAACATCTGTGTGCCCAATTTGTTTTTATTGGGGAATAGAGAAGTCAAAGAGTTTCAGACACACCACAAGCCTCTTTCTGTTCCCTGCACAAGCCTAGAGTCCCCAAAAGATTGCCTCAATTGGGTAACTAAATTTAGATAAATTTGCCTATAAATGTGACCCTTATGTGATATGAGTACATGCAAATCTGGCACGAGTCTTGGAAAACAGTCAGTACAAAAATCAAGCATTCACAAGCTAGAGAAATAATAATAATAATAATAACAATAATAATAACAACAACAACAACAACAACCCCCAGTGAGGCACTACCTTGACATGGTTGTGGGGCTTGTGTACTCTGAGGAAGATGAGAGCTATGCTAGAGGTTCAACCATACTGGACAGGTCTCATCAGAGGAGTCAGACAAAGAGTGTCTCTCCCATAAAAAATATGGTGAAACGTAAATTTCAAATTGCCATACCGGCTCAGATGACTGTGCGATGATCCATAATGATGATGATGATGATGATGATGATGATAATAATAATAATAATAATAATAAAGTTGGAAGGGACCTTGGAGGTCATCAAGTCCAACCCCCTGCTCAGGCAGGAAACCTACACCATTTCGGACAAATGGCTGTCCAGTCTCTTCTTAAAAACTTCCAGTGTTGTCAAAGCTATCTAAAGCTGGCCTGCTTAGCCATCCTTGGTTGTCTGTTCCTGTCCTCTAAAAGGCATATAAGGAACCTGGACCAGCAGGAGCTTAGAAGTGCTAGGCCCGTTTTCCCCAACCCTTCGTGCCTTCCAGGCCCTTTGACTGCAGTTTCCATCTTTCATCTTTGCACTGTAGCTGATGGAGAGCAAAGTCCAACAGGGCCGGAGGGTGGATTGTACAGCAGAACATACCAGGTTTGAGAAAATAGTGAGATCCTGAAGTTGCCAACCAAGATCTCTAGGCAAATGGAATGTATTCAGTCGTGGGCCCACATAAATTATTTCACCTGAATCATTAGCATCCCTGAGTGACCTGGAAGAGGGAATGCACGAAGAAGTGTTGCTCTTTTTTTAAAAGAATGTTTAACTGTGCCTCCCTTTAGAAATAGATCAGAAGTATTGAGTTATGCCTAATAATATTCTCTGTGTTAAATCTACACAATCCATACAAAATAGAGGACCATTAGAAACTGAGTCTGTCTGTAGGGGTGGGGGGAAATACCTAGGCTGGGACAGATCCACTCTCTCCCAAAGAACTTAATGAGGATTTCATGAGAATCAAGCCCAAGTTTAACTATTGGATGCAAGACAAACTTTCAGTGCGGGTCTCTTCTACATACACCACGAGCCCATTTCCCGCACAAAGCTGCATGCACTGCCTTGTCTTTTTTTTTTTCTTTTTTTTTATTAAAAATGTTTTTTATTAAAGCACTCAACCTTAATCATAACAGCATATTAAGAAGCATTCATCATAGATCATAAAATACATCAGTAAAGTATTAGTCTTTGTATACGTCAAATTTGGTAAACATTCTTCACTCCTCACGTCTAGCCTCAACTATACGCCAGATACATTTTATTTGATTGGTGCTTCTCTTGTATATAATCTATCCACTGTTTCCAGTCTGTCATATATTGTTCATTTGAGCGATCCTTCAAGTATGCTGATATTTTCGCCATTTCTGCCAAATTTATTACTTTCAAAGTCCATTCTTCAATAGGTGGTATTTCTGGTCTCTTCCAGTATTGTCCCACCAGCAGTCTTGCCGCTGTGATCAAGTTTAGAATCAAGTTCGTCTCTGTAGTATGCACTGCCTTGTCTTGAACCAGCCTCAATGAGTTTGTATAGTGCAACATCTAATTTGAAAAAGAATTCTGCAAAATTTGCTGACCAATCTGACATATCTCGTTGGTCCCTCAAATATTATTATCCTGTCAATTTTTTATTCTAATGGAGATGTTCTATAAATGCTTTGATTTGTTCTGAATCATAATAAATGAACACAGCTATAAACAACTTTTTAAAAAGCCAATTAATGTTAAACTTGATTTTTCTGTTGGTTTTTTTTTTCATTACGAAGTCATGAATTATCTCCCCAAAGTGAATTTATTTTGCAAGTTCACACTCGATCGGTAAAAAGTTAGGAAGCTTAACTGTTCTTGCCCAATAACTAAGTGCCTACTTTTTGATGCGTTTTAGCTTGCTGAAACTTTTCAGCCTCTACCATGAAAACTAACAGGCTGAACAAAATCTCCAGGGTTATACAACTAATGAAAATTAATTGGTATTTTTTTTAATCAAATCCATTTTTTAGAAGTTATAGCAGTGCACATTCTTTTCTAATAATAGACTTTCAAGAAAGAAATTCAACACATTCTTGTAAAGCAAGATATTGTAAATTTGGAACTTATTCTTCGGTCAACACTCTTTATACTGGCCTTTGACTTGGTATTTCTAATTGTTATGATGCTTGATCCTCTTTGTGCTTCTAACAAATTCCAGAAAATTTTGGATGACATCAATAGACCAATAGATACGTAGTTGTGCAGCTCCAACTGAATCCAGACAGCCATGGCTATGATTTCACCCAAAGATCTGACCTGAAAGATCACCCAGCCATTGGATGCTTTGAGCCACATAGGCTGAAATTGATTTTCACAGAATTTTTAAGTGTGTGGGGGTACTGGATAAGCATCTACTCAATTATTATTTTGCTTTTAAAATATATAAACTGTTCTGCACTAAAATGGTGTTTGCTCTGATATAAAAGGGGGATACTGAGGGAAATTCCATTTAATTCTTTCAATTCTAATTGCATCTTTATTTAACTTAAGCAAAAATGTGAAACTGAATATTTCAGAGAGTTAATGAATAAAGATTTGGTCAAACATATTAGAAATAAGGAGATGATACAAACAGAAAACAGTTGGGGTGCAAAGACAGAAGATGATAAATCTTAACTCTTGCTGGGGCAGAGAGTTGCAGTAGAACAGTTGTCTCCAACCTTTCCAGCTTTACGGACCAGTGGGGGTGGGGTGGGGTGGAGAGGGGATGGTTCGGTGGTGGGATTCAGCCAGTTTGCGCCAGTTCAATAGAACTGGTAGCTAATTTTTTGTTGCCCAGGCCCTGAACGGAGATTATCCCTGAATGAAATCACATGAGGTGACACCTTGGAACAGAGCAGGTGTGTGCATATGCATCCAAGGAATCAACTCTCAAAAAGCTTTCCTGGACTGAATTTCAGGATATTAGAAATTGGTCCCATAGAAGAGGCAGATGTGACCTCATTTGGTTTCCTTACTGTTTCCATTATCCTGCAAAAAAAAAAAAATCCCAATCTGGATCCCTGTAACATCTTTGCAAAATGCATTAGTGCTTTTGCCTCTGATTAAATTGTAAGGTGTGGAAATGATCTATTGGAGTGAATATAAATGGCAGCCATCCAGGTTGAAAACAGATGGAGATAGCTAGCAAGATTAGAGAGGAAAGAGTCCTAGTGAACCATCTAAAGAAGAACACCAGATACTATAACCCAACCTTTCCAATTTGGTGGCTTCTAGACGTCCAGGAACTATATTTCTCACAATCTCCCAGAAAGTATGAAGATACTGTTACAGTCAGTGGTGGGATTCAGCCAGTTCACACCACTTCAGCAGAACCAATAGCTAATTTTTTGTTGCCCAGGCCCTGAACGGATTTCCGGAAGCGACATCCACACAGAGAACCGGTTGTTCACATATTTGAATCCCATCACTGGGATAGTTCTGTGTAAGTGGTGGGCGAGCACACATGCATGCTTGCCCACCAATTGCACAGCCCGGTTCTAACCGGACTGTGGCCTGGCAGTTGGGGACCCCTAGACTAGCAGACCTCCAAGGTCCCTTCCAACACTAATTCTATGTTCTATGTTCTAGCTTTCCTGCCACGTGCACAGCCCGATTCCAAACAAACTGCAGCCTGATATTGGGCCATGGCCTGGAGGTTGGGGATCCCTGGACTAGAAGACCTCTGACGTCCCTTCCAACTCTAATGTTCTATGTTCTGTGTTCTATGTTCTGTGTTCTAGTTTTCCTGCCACTTGTCCAGCCTGATTCCAAATGGGCTGTGGCATGATATTGGGCCGTGACCCAGAAGTCCCTTCTAACTCCTACATTCTATGTTCCAGCTTGCCCACCACTTGTACAGCTTGATTCCAAACAGGCCACAGCCCGGTATTGGGCTGTGGCCTGGAGGTTGGGGACCCCTGGACTAAAATACTTCCAAGGGCCTTTCCAACTCTTATATTCTATTTTCTATGTTCTAGCTTACCCACCATTTGCACAGCCTGATTCCAAATGGGCCCCGGGGTTGGGGACTAGAAGACCTCCAAGGACTCTTCAAACTCTATTGTTCTATGTTCTAACTCAGCTTTCTCCACTTGATTTTGGACTGAAAAATCAGGCAATGCCCTGATTCCTAGGCAGTATGGCCCATTGAGGAAGGCTTTACTTTGAAATGCCGTAAAGCTTCAAAGGGCTGGGAGGAGACCATTAAGTTCAGCATATAATTTGATATTTAACTGTGCCGTTCAATAAACCAAAATCCTCAGGCATGATTATTTCTACTTCAGTTGTTTTCCTCCAGTCAGTAGAGTTGCACCCGTCCTGGGACCTCCTGAATATAACTCCAAATTCCTCCCAAGTTGGACTGAACTTGGGAGATCAAAGAATTTTGCTTGTTGGGGTGGGGTGGGGGGCACTCTGAAACAGAACGCAGCAGCAGCATCCTTGAAGACAACTTACTGGATGGGTTGGAAGATCTCTTTCATCACAAACCTGTGCTGTGGCTGTCACTTGTTTCCTTTCAACTCTGGCATTGAAATTATTCTCACACCACACAGACATCCTTTCATGGAGCAGCTGTACTCTATCCAACAGCTTGGGGGGAATGGGGTGCATGTTTATATAGTAAGCCTCAAAGACGAGTTTGAAAAACTGTGGCTTAATTAATGAATCCACGTTAGAGTAATCCATGATACCTGGCTGCCTTGCACTGAGAATCCTATGCTTGGTGATACACACACCCCCTCCCACCCCAGCTTAGAGAAAAGAGCAATACTTAAAACAGGCTGGGAAATGCTAGCCTAGAATAGATGTTGCTACAGGCTGTTCCTAGTGAGTCCACAATTCACCTACCGGTATGTGCTAGCCTTAAGGCCTCCTAGAGAGAAAGATTGCCTTTTTATATATTTTTCTAAAGCTGCCTTTCAGCTCCACCCTTTGCAATTTATGGGTTGTGTGGGTGGTTAATCCTCTGCCTGCTCACCTCTCCTTGGCACTTGATCTGGCATTTAACTCTTTTGACACTGTGATTCAAATAGATAGACCTTCCTATTAAGTCTCTTCCTGAGACTTGCCCGGTCTCTCCCAGACAAGGTTGCACATGCTCCATCCTAATCCCAAACAAGTGCCTCGTCTGTACAAGGGTAAAGTTCCTTACTAAAGAGCCGCAGTGAGGGGCAGAAATGGTTTGGAACGTTATCTTTTGTGTAATTGTTTCACAAGCACAGGGCTCTGCAACTGTAATGTGAATATACGCTTTCCCCTTTCATATATCTATGTCCACAAAATAGCTTCTCGTTCTGTATTACAGACGATTGCAGTGGTGGCAAACCTATGGCACGCGTGCCAGAGGCGGCACTCAGAGCCCTCTCTGTGGGCACACGTGCCATGCCCCGGAGATGGCAACCGTCCTCTTCACCCAGCTGCCCACCGAGGTCCCACGTTGCTGGATACATCCCAGCACCCATGTGCTTGCTGGCCTCTGTGTGCAGGGGCCGATGGTGTCAGGCAGCAGCCACCCCGGCCTCTGCCTCGCCTTGCCCTGCGACATGTCACCCCCACCCTGCCTCGCCTTGCCTTGCATCACCCCATAGAACCAGCCTCCTGTCCACTGCCCCACCTGCCAAAGACCCCTGGATCTCCCCCAACCCTGCCCGGCCCCCACAGGCGTCCCTCTCCATGAGCAACATTGGGCTGGCCATGCCCATCCTGGCCACGCCCACCCATCTGCCATGACCACTGTAGCCATGCCCACCCAGCGGGCCATGCCCACCCAGCACCCGGCAATACATGTGGGTTTTGGGTTGAAGTTTGGACATTCGGTCTCTAAAAGGTTCGCCATCACTGGACTATTGTATTCCAAACAATCCAGAACCTTTCTAGAAGGATCTTTCAAGACCAGATGGAGTCGTGTCTTTGGAGCTGCAAATGGCCTCATTGGGCCACTGCCAGAATGGCAATACAACTGGTAGGTCCCAACACTGTTATCTATACTGAGTTCCTCCACCCCTTTCCCTAAACTAAGTGATCCCAACAGCAGTAGGATATCACAAGTATTACTTTAATTTTCGCACAGTGGTCTAAAATCCAACAAATTTATGACCGTTGTCAGACACCAAGCTAGCCCTACCCTTAGGCAACCGGAAGCAGTCATATCAAATGTCAACACTGAGGAAGCAGCAATGGGAAGTTGTAGATTATCACACAGCCTGCCCTGAATTTTTAAGCTGTTTTACTTTCAACAGCCGCAGTGGAAGGTACAGTTTGATTCCACCATTTTTACTTCTCATAATACTGTAGTTGATTTCTCTGCCTGGAATTGATGGAGATGATGGAGAAATTTTATCTCTTGTGTAAGTTCTCGACTTACACCAATTTGCTTAATGATGCTTCAAAGTTATGGCAGCACTGAAACAATGTGACTTACAACTGTTCCTTGCACTTATGACTATTGCAGCATTCCCTCAGTCACGTGATCAGATTTGATCCCTTGGCAACTGGCATGTATTTACAATAGCGGCAGTGTCCTGGGTCACTTGATCGTGATTTACAGCCAGCCCAGCTGGCTTCTGACAAGCAAAGACAATGAGGGGAAGCCACATTTGCTTAACAACCTCGCGACTCACTTAATAACTGGATGATTCACTTAATGGCTGCAGTAAAAATAGTAAAATTAAGTCTGGTGACATGGTGACTCCAGTCCTAACCGTGATCATAAATTGAGGATTACCTCTACTTCATGCACTGTGTCTCATGGGCCGGCCCTTAATGCAGAATTTTGATTAATACAAACGGTTTGCCTGAATGGTATTTCCTTATGTGCCAGGTGCCAAGCATCCAGATTTTGATCACGTGACCATGAGGATGCCGCAACAGTCGTAAATGTGAAAAGCAGTCATAAGTTACTTCTTTCAGTGTCATTGCAATGTTAAACAGTCACTAAATTAATAGTTGTAAAGTTAAGAACTACCTGTATCAGCTATTAGCAATCACAGGTTTTCCCCATGATGATCTTCCCTAACCTGATCCTTCAGGTCTTCTGATAGAGCACTCACACTCTTGTAACTGAGTTCATCCATCTTACTGCTCTTCTTCTCTTTCCTTCTAGCTTTGCCAGTATTACAGCCTTTTCCAGAGAATGAAGTCTTTTTGTCTAATGTGTCCAAAGTAGATTAATTTGAGTCGGGTCATTTGAGTGAGAATTCTGGGTTGAATTATTCAATGGTCCTCTTGTAATTTCAAGAGTCTTTTCCAACGCCACCGTTCAAAGGTGTCATTACTCTTCCTCTCCTGCTTCTTCAAAGTCCAACTTTTGCTTCCATAGAGCATCCCAGGGAATACCATGGTTTGCTCAATTCTGATTTTTATATAGACACGTCACAATATCTGACTATCTTTCTCATTGCTTTCCTGGCTGCTCTAGCAAGTACTAATATTGTGGTTTGTTTCTTGATTGCTGATTCCTTTAATGTTGATAGTTGATCCTAAAAGGTTGAAGCTATCTACCGCTTCGATATCTTCTTTGTCACTTCTAAGGGTAGTTGTTGTACCTGTTGTCATTTAGTTTGGTCTTTACATTTTGTCCCTTTTTTTTTCACTATGCATCTCAACTTCTATTACTACAGCTTGCAGATCCTTTGCATTTTCAGCTATCAAAGTAGGGTCATCATCATCATAGTATAGATCAGTGATGGCGAACCTTTTAGAGACTGAGTGGCCAAACTGCAACCCAAAACCCACTTATGTATCATTGGGTGCTGGGTAGGTGTGGCCCATTGGGTGAGTGTGGCTTTGGTGGTAACGGCAGACTGGGTAGGACTAAAAAGTTCAATCAATCAATTCCAACTTTGCGAGATCTTTTTTTCCCCAAGAAGTTGAAATTGATTGATTGATTGAACCTTTTTTTTTTTTGCACACAGTGGCAGAGGCCTAAAGTAAAAAGGTTTTATAAAACCCAGCTGAAGGCCTAGGACTGGGGCGATGGCGCGCATGCCCACAGAGAGGGCTCTGAGTGCCGCCTGTGGCAAGTGTGCCATAGGTTCGCCACGAGTATAGATCATTGATGTTTCTTCCTTCAATTTTAAAACCGCACTCATCTACTTCCAATCCAGCTTTCCTTAATGTATATTCAGCATATAGACTAAATAAATAAAGGGGAAATTATATAGATTTGTCTCACTCCTTTGCCAACCTGGAGCCAATCTCTTTTACTATGTTCTGATGGTCTGTCTCCTACTCTCTCTATTCCTACACTGTTCTGGAGCATGCATCGCCTGAAGACAGGGAATCATTCTTCAACTAAGTCTGGAGTCTTACATGTGTGCAAACTCCAGGCACCATCTTTGATATTAAGTTTGTCCTTGCACCTACTAGAGCAGGGGTTCTCAACCTTGGCAACTTTAAGACTTGTGGAGTTCAACTCCCAGAATTCCTCAGCCAGCTTTGCAAAGCTGGCTGAGGAATTCTGGGAATTGAACTCCACAAGTCTTAAAGTTGCCAAGGTTGAGAACCCCTGTACTACAGCCTCCCAGGCTGTCTTCCTGATTTTACTTGGGGGAAATCGAGACCTTTTTTTTAACCCCAACATATAGTTCTAAGAATAGGAAACAACATGGAGGTGAGAGTTTCGAGATAAAGCTAAAGCAAGCTGACACATAACAGTTAAAAGGGGAGAGCACATAATTCATGTTTTTATTGACTTAAAAGTAACTACATAATTGCATAATAGACCATAAACAAACATAAATCTAAATAACAAACAGTTCTGCACTCTTTTATTTTTCAGGCTCAGCAATCAATATGTGCCCTCACTTACTGAAATGGAATATTTTGCAATGAATAAAGACATTAGTTTGTTAATTTATAAACTTATTAAACTTTGCAGGTCTATAAAAATTGTATAAATCTGTTACCAGAGTTCCGGCACAGGATAGCATAAAAGAAAACACAACTGAGAAATGTTTCAGTTTTAAAACCTTTAAAATTTGTACAGTGTTGGCTACAGCTAAACACATTTAGCTAAAGCCCTCTACTATGAAACAATCTGGAGGAAAGAGCTTTAAACCGGCCATCACAAATGTTTTCCAATGCACATGTATTTTTGCCAGCACAAGGACCAGAGATCCTTAACTGTTTAAAAAAAAAGGGGGGGGGAGAAAAGAAAAGCTAAGGATTAGAATCCAGGCATTTGGGCCATTTTTTTTTTTAGCTTGTCTTTAGTTAAGCTGGGAGGAGGTTTCAACTTTTTCTACTGAGTTTTTTTTTTTTTTTTTGTACAAGGTCTGCAGCCAAGAGCTATAAGAGACAGCCAGGCTTAGCAAGCTTACGCATTTTTGTTTGTTTGTTTTGCTTTGGTGCCTTCAAGTGGCAACCACCTGGACCAGTCCCTGTAGCTTACTTGACTAGATTTCCGAAGTGGTTTGCCCTTGCCTCCTTTCTAGGGCTGAGCAAGAGTGACTGGCTCAATGTCACCCAGCTAGCTTTGTGCCCAAGGTGGGACTAGAACTCCCAGCCTCCCAGTCTCCAGTTTCTAGCCTGCTGCCTTAACCACCCCACCAAACTGATTCTCAATCCTATGCATGCTTACTCAAAAATAAGTCCCATCTTGTCACTAAGGTAACTTTCCCTGGGCAAGCCCGCAGTGGACAATGGGCTTAGTGGACTTGATCCTCTGTATAAAACTTGACACAAAAAATGATCAGTTGACTTATTTACCGCCTGTGGCAGGCATGCTCCTTTAAGCCTTGTCCCCCAATTCCTGCTTAAAAATGCAGAAACCTGGGTTGCTTCCCCCCTTCTTCCCTTGCCTCCTCTCTTGAGAGGCAGGCCATGAAACCGCTGACCCAGAGCCCTGAAAAGCTGGAAGGAAACAGGATACAGATCTGGCTGAACCGCACACATGCCTCTTTGTTACTCTCCAACTGCTCTGGAGGGATTTTCCTGGGGTAATATGTTTCCAATTATCCCGCTACGCTAGCTGGAGCCTGTGCATTCTGACAAGCCATCTTCCTTCTCTTTCCAAGAGTATGTCATCTCTCCCTGCAGCTCGCTTCCCCCCCCCACCGCCGCCTCCCCTTCCTCAGTTCACGCTATTCCCCGAAAAAGTGCAACCTTTAGACACGGGCACCCACAACACTGCACAACTAAGCTCCCTTCACCTATAGGAGGCGGGTTGGCGTTTTTTTTTGTTTTTTTTTTGTGTTTTTTTTTTTGCCACCTGTTTACAGGCCGGGTTTTGTAAACTCGTATCTGGCGCGACCGAGTTTGCTCTGGCACGGAGCTCCGTATTATTCTTCCTAAGACTGCGGGAGAGCGAGGGAGATGGAGAGCGGCAGGGACGGGGCGGGCGGGGCGGGCAGAGGGACAAGGAGGAGGAGGAGGAGTTTGCCCTGCAAGTCAGCTCCTCCAGCAGCGAAAGGGGAGGCAAGTCGACCCGCAGTCGCAACCTGGTCGCTGGAGCAAGAGTCAGAAAGCAGACGGGGTCGCATGGGCAGGGCGGGCGGGTCGGAGTGCTGGGGGCCCGAGTGCTGCTCTGCAGGCCGAGAGGACAAGAGCCAATCGGGCGCCGCCAGAATGCAGCTGACCAAGGTGCGTGTGCGTGTACGTCTCTCTCTCTCTGTGTGTGTGTGTGTGTGTGTGAGAGAGAGAGAGACCTCGGCTTTTTCTTCGGCGCGAGCGAGCGCGGCATTACGGACTGCGTCATAGGATCGGCATAGGGTGCCACCAGGGGCGCTGACTGTGGCCCCGTGTGCCTGTTTATGTGTGTGGGGGAGCGCGTTACATTAAAGGGGGTGCGCAAGCGTGCAAAGAGCGGACGCCCCTTTAGACCTTTATTCGAGAAGGGGTAGCCACGCATCCCTCGCTTGCACCCTCACCCACTCCTCGCCCTCCCCCTCCCAGCCCCGTCGCCCTTTCCCCTCAAATGCGCGCCCAGAACTTCAGCTTGGTTCGCGCGCGCGCTTTCTTCCTCCTCCTCCTCAGGCAGGGCGTGAAAGTAAACAGTTCCTGGAGACCTGAAGCTCGCCCGGCGTTTGCTCGAGGGGGCTCCGGAGAGGCTGGTCGCTTCTGGAAAGGCGCTCGCTCACTCCGGGTGGCGGCGGGAGAGAAACGGGCGCACCGGCGGCCCCTTGTCAAGGCTCGCCTTGAGGATCCGCGAGGCTTCTGCGCCCCACTCGGCTGTTGACAAGTTTCAGAAGCCCGCGCTCAGTTGAGGCGGAAAGGAGTCAAGGAGAGAGAGGGTTGCTTACCTCTGAGGGAAAATGACTCGGGTTGCCCAAGCGGTAGCGCGAACCACCGCCGGCAGCTTATTTGGTGGGTGCTCTTACAGGCAAACGCGTGGAATGGAAGCACTCGGAAGGGACGTTGGAGATGAACTAGTCCGACCCCTTGTCCCGTGCAAAAATCTGCTTCTACGGCATATCTGACGGGGAGCAACCAAGATGATAAAAGTGCCTGGAAGAAGAAGAAGAAAAAAAAACTTAGCTGAAGGACTGGGATGTATTCAGCTTGGAAAAGAGGAAACTGCAAAGAAGATAACCACTGTCTTCATGTACCTGTAGGACTGTCATGCAAATGCAGCAAAAATGGTTTGGAGTTATATTATCCAGCCAGATGATATCCGGCTG
This sequence comes from Bothrops alternatus, assembly GCA_034064705.1. NCBI lineage: Eukaryota > Metazoa > Chordata > Lepidosauria > Squamata > Viperidae > Bothrops > Bothrops alternatus. The sequence continues at coordinate 6,916,003 of JARGCV010000080.1, forward strand.
CTATTGACTTTGCCCAGCAAAAGGAGTCCATCTTGAACAGCTTCTCACCATTAGGAAATTCTAATGTCCAGCTGAAATCTACTTGCCAGGAATTGAAACCCACTGTTTTTTTGGGCAGTCTTCTGAAATAATTTTGTTGTATTTGCATGACAATCCTTCTGGTACTTGAGACAGTGGTTATCTTCTTTGCAGTTTCCTCTTTTCCAAGCTGAATACATCCCAGTCCTTCAGCTTAGTTTTTTTTTTCCCCCCCCTCCTTCCAGGCACTTTATCATCTTGGCTGCTTCCCATCAGATAAGCTGCACTGCAAGTTGATCCAGTAGTTGAACTATAATCTGATCAATGCAGAACAGGGAAAAATACTCTTGAGCATCTCCCTGTATTTGTACTCAGATGATGCAACTGAGGACTATATTTGCCTCCCTCATCCTGTACTCATTGTTTTGACATTTCCTACTTAAACTTTGAGTTTTTAACTGTGGAAATTCATCTTGTTGTTTTCTCCTACTGTATTAGCCTTTCATGATTGTCCTGAACCTTTACACTGCCCTCTGAGGTGTTTGCTATTCCCCCTCCCCTCTGTAATATTTTTGTCTCATTTGCACATTTTCTAACTCCTCATCCAAGTCTTTTTTCAGTATGCCAAATGCCACAAATGGAGACTCTGGTACAGTAAACGATCCAGAAGGAAGCTATTAAGATATTCATAACACGTGGAACATTTTTTTATTCAGGAGAAAAAGATTGATTGTCTTTGCATATCAGAAGGGCTGCACTGTAGAAGATAGAGCAGACTGATTTTCAGTGGAGACTGGGATTGGAATTAATAGGTGAAAATAGCAAGGAACCAGAGTTTGGCTTATAGTAGTCAGCGGTCAGAAGATCAGACTGCCAAGGAAGATGTTGGCCTCTCCTTGGATGGAAATATTTTAAAACCGGCTGGTTAGTCATATGTCAGGGATGCTTAGATTTGAAAGCTCCCTGTATTGAGCTGTAGACTAGTCTAGAAAAGATGCCTTCCAAAAATCCTTCCAACTTCTATTTTCCATCATTCTGAGTGGTTTACTGAATCTGTAAATATATATTAGTCCTGAAATGTCTCTATAAGACATTCTGATCAAAACACTCTTCTTTCCAAGAACATTTGGGAGAAGGCATATTTTAAAACAGTGAGTTGTGAGAGTCATCATAATCACAAGGCTACTTCTCTTGGATTTTAGGGCATCAACTTTTGTTTGTGATTTCATTTTATATATTTCATTCAGTATCTTCATATTGAAAGGCAATATGGAAAAGGTGCTAATTTTTTTTTTATAAATCCTATAATTGTGTCAGTCATCTACCAAAAAAGAAAAGAAAAAAGATTGCATTGCAACCATTCCATAAACTGGCCAGCCACATTTTGAGCAGCATTCACTAGTAATGCTGATCGCAATGTATTTCCAGGTTGATTGGATTTGGGCTGTTCTGCCCTTTTTTGGAAGGCAGTTCCCAAATAGGAATAGGTCCAACTCATTCTTCTATGAATGCTGTTTCACGCCATCCCCTCCCCCCCTTTTAAAAAAAATAATATTGATTCAGAGCCTTTTGATCCTTTCAAGAGGAAGAACAGATTCTCTTCCCAGTCAACTGGGAAAGATGTCAGACTGAAGAGGCTCTCCACCACCTTTATTCTCTGACTGTGGAAGTTCTCATCTCAGGCAGCAGTGCCTTGTGGGCCATCACTGTGTGGCACATGAGTGTAAAGATTTCCAGAGACTTTAATTGCTTTATTTGTCATCTCTGTGCTGAGGACATGCAATTGTTCTCTTGTCCATTTAATGCAGACATGGCAGTGGTGTCCCACTGGACTTGCTTTTTTAATCCCTATGAGATGGATGAAAGCTACTCATCTATACTTTATTTATTTATTATTATTTATTATTTGGACTTATATGCCGCTTCTCTCCGAAGACTCGGGGCGGCTTACAACATATATAAAACATCGGTCACAGTCTAAGTCCAAATCATAGAAATATTTAAAAATAAAAAACCCAACACACATACATCATTCAAACAGCAATCCAAGATGACATTGCTTCGCTGATGGGACCCGGAGGAGGCCGACCCTGTGCCCTCTCACTGGTTGTAGGGAAGTATATGGCAGAAGACGGTCCCGTAGGTATCCTGGTCCAGTGCCATAAAGGGCTTTATAGGTAATGACCAACACTTTGAATTGCGCTCGGAGACCGATAGGCAACCAATGCAGCATGCGGAGAGTTGGCGAAATGTGGGCACAAATTCCCAAATAGCAGAATGTGTAGTTTATCAGAATCACCAACCCGATTCTGGATTTGCTCTTGACAGTTCGTTTAGTGACCATTCAAAATTACAACGGCACTGAAAAATGCAACTTATGACTATTTTTCACAGTTATGACCTTTGTAGCATCCCCATGATCATGTGACCAAAATTCAGATGCTTGGCAACTGGTTCATATTTACAACGGTTGCAGTGTCCTGAGGTCATGTGACCAACTTTTGCGACCTTCTGACAAGCAAAGTCAATGGGGAAGCCAGATTCACTTAACTTATCAGCTGCAGTGATTCTCTTAACAAGGTCATAAAACGGGACAAAACTCACTTAAATGTCTCATTTAACAACAGAATGTTTGGGCATAATTGTGGTCATAAGTCAAGGATTAACTGTGCTCCCATTGTAGGTTTCACTACAAGGGGATTTTCATTTTTCTTATTTTTTTCAATCATTATTTCAGGTGCAGCCTGTGAGATTAGAAAGTGATAATGTTACCACTGTTTCCCGTATTGTAATTGTCCTCATGTTGGATTTCAAACTACCTGTGAAAAGTATTTGAATGCTATTACTATTAACTGACAACCTCAACATTAAATGGGCTGCTTAAGAGAGAGAGACATATCTTGCAGATGGCAAAAGCTATTTCTTGGCTATCAATTTGTTCCCAGGCTCAATTAAAAATGGTCTACAAACCCTAATTAGTTTGGGACCAGGATACTGACTTGTTGACAGAAATGTGCATTTGGACTGGGGCAAAAGCTTTGCCTGGCCTATTTGGATGCTAGAGGGGAAACCATTTCTGTGTTTAAAGGAATCAACAGATTTTAGAGCGTCACAGTGAGAATGCAAGTTTTTGAATCAGTGATCCACATTTTTTCAGCCTCTAAATGCCATTATGAAATCTGCTCAACACTCCAATTGTCCCCAAAAGAAAATATGCCTGAAATATAGTGAAACTACTAAATTTCACAAGAGCCCAATGATTTAACCCAAAATCAAAAGTAAGGAGGTCAATAGATTTCAAGTAAAATTTTGGGATTCTCAGATTCCCAACATTTTTATGAAAACAGGCAATATTGCTCAAATTGTATAAGAATTTGGCCACTATTTGTTTCTTAAAGTTACTTTAATTTTAAATTTTAATATTCAGAAGTCACATGTATTATTTCTGTGGGTGCTATATTATCAATTTGTATCCTAAATTGAGGATAAATGGGCAACCTGAAACAGGGGAAGAAATTTCAAGGATTAATTTTTCTGTCAAATTTCAATGAAGCGTTTTGTTGTGGGCAAAGCTGTGGTTTCCTCTAGAAAATGTCTACTTCTCTACCTATGGCAGTTGGGTAACATCTTGTAGTAATTATCAGCCAGTGAGCGCCATTTTTTCTTTTTCCTCTCCATTTGCTCCCAAGGGGGGGTGGGGGAATTGTAAAGACAGGAAAAGCTGTGAAAGAGAGGAATCCATGGCCCCTGAAAAAACACTAAAGAAAAGACATGATCGGTAGCAAGAACTCTCTGAAAACTCTTTGAAAATGTAAACTTCTTTCTAATGAAATCTCCTCTAGTCATACGTGCATTGGGATAGTTACTTCATTTCAGCCTTAGAACTGTGGGTGATTCTGAGTCGTCCCCCCCCCCCGTTTTTTAAAGTGTATCTCCCTTGCCTGCCCTTCCCTCAAATAACAATTCTTTAATTTTCAAAAATGCATTTCTCTATATATTGCCTTTTTAAATCCATAAGGTGTTCTAAAGCAATGAACGTCGTGTAATAGTTACAAGAATTAGCAAAGGAAAACTGAAAAAAGTTGAAATTAACTGAACAAGTTTAAAATAAACATGAAAAATACAGTTCAGCAAGGTTAAATACATGGAATTTTTTTTAAAGAATGTCTTTCAAAGCTGCTTCAAAGGCACCAAAGAAGGATTGAAGACATAATTGCTATGTTCATAAAATATGTGACACCCAAACCAATAAACCATATCATTGCTTATTGTGATGGTCAAGTTCTCACAACATTCTAAATGACCAGACTTCTGCAGCTTGCTAAATCATAAATTATCAACCTCATTTTAGCCTAGCCTAGTATGTTTGCAAATCCATTCAGGGAATGATCTTACAGGCCCACACAAGTTCTTGTATTGTCTCCAGTTGAGAAATGTTGGAAGTTATGTAATTGGTAACGGATTTATATCCTCTTTGTGGGAAGGCTGATTATTTTTAGAAAAAGTAATGCAAAAGCCACAGAGGTTTTCTATCTATCCAATGAGGTTTGCCCGCAGGGATTCTGGTAAGCTAGTGGAGTATGTCTTGTTGGAAGGGGAGCATCCACCCAACTTCAAAAAGTTTATAAAATAGCAAGTTACCTTTTAGCTTGGTGATTATCAACTGGCTTAAAGATATGAGAAGGCACTCCATCATATGTGGTCTTGGTTTCTGTGTTCCTCATTTTTCTATTTGTTATAAATGGATTTAATTATGACTCTTATTTGTTTGAGGGAGACAAGCATAGTTTTTGCAAAATGATCTACTTAACATAAAGAGCAGTATAGATAAATAAGTACAGATAGTACTATGAATAGACTTCTACTTTCCATAAGAGAAAAAAAGGCTGGACAATGTGAGCTGCTGAAATAGAAATTTGGATCCAGAACTTTGAACTTAGGATGACTTTCTTCTGGTATTGTAGTGCTATTTTAAAATGCCACCTAGTTGCCATCCATGATTTGCGTAGGGAAGAGAAGACCAACCTTGTACCATTAAAATTTGTGCTTGGTGGGGTTATTTTACCTAGTTCTGCTCATTTGGGTACTTGACCCAGCATTGTTCTAGGCCAGAGTGCTGGTGGGGGAGCAGCTGTTGTGACCCATAAATTCTTGAGGGAATCCTTCTGTTCTAGCATAAGTGTTGAGGGCAAGTACGGTATTTGGGTCAGAGAGATAAAATGGGCATGTCATTATGTATACATGCAATCTACCTGACCAAGCTAGTTAAAATGGTCTAAGAAGTAGTGTTAGAGTACTCCATCCTGATGGTCCTGAATATCTTTCAAAAAGAACTTTCAGACTTACAATTTCTTTCATAACCATTTTATCGCAGTCACACCATCTTGTCATGGGCAGATTTTGACTGGTGATGGTGTATCCTATCTATAGGAACAAAGAACATATTAACAATGGTCTGCCCTCCAAAGTGATAGAATTTAAGATCTCCCTGGAAGGTCTGGGAGATTTTTTTGGGTGATAGAACTGATGATCTTTCGTAAAAAGTGATTGATGGGGTAGATCTAGGAAGTGGCAAACCTCTCTTTGCATCATTCCATCAGGAATTGTCCTCTTGATTTAAAAAAGAGTCAGTGGTATAGCCTGAAGAAGATATTCCAGATTCTTGAGATATTTGAGAATGATTTTGATATCACAAATATTTCCTTTCAGAATTGTAAAGTTCTAGAATTGGAAGGGTCCATTTAGGGTATTAAATCCAACCTGGCACTCAGGATGGGAATCTACCTTAAAACATCTTCACCAAAGAGTTATTTTCCTGAAGCACGCCCACCTCCTCTCCGGATAACTGGTTCTATTATCAAATAGTTCTTAGCACTAGGAGGCTTCTTCTTTCAGTTGGAATCTGCCTTCCTATATCTTAAACCTACTCCTCCATGCCCTGCCCTCTGGAATGATAGAAAAAAGACAGTTGATTTTCTTTCATGGAACATCCTTTGAAGTCTTTGAAGAACGCTACCATCTCTTTACTTGGCTTTTACCTCTCGAGGCTGAACAATCCTAATTCCTTCAATGAAGGATTTCTAGTTTAACCTTGGTCATCCCTCTAGCAAGAAAACCCCATGCTCTGCTGATTTTCCCTTTGGATTACCACAATTTGCTGCCTGGAAATCTGGCCGTAGACATGACTTGGAAACTGTAGCTGGTACAGAATGGGCAGCAAAGCCCTGTGATCCAAAGAATCAATCTGTAAAGAACAGCTTATATGTTACCAGTCAAGATTTTAGAAATTACATTTAAGGCTTAAATATAATTGAATCTAAATAACTCTTGTACTATGTACCTGCCTAAACAGGTACATCACACAGCATCATGCAGCTGGGAGAGGTGTGTTATGGAAAGATGACAAAATATTGTGACACTTTGGTTTTGCCTGAAGGCCAGACCGTGCCATTTCCCACATTTCATGTTAAGTAAAGACCTGGCCTTTGACTCTTGCATTCTGGGTTTTGCTCTTCAACCTATTGATGCCATTAGTCCCTTATGTGTCATTGTGTAATTATTATTGTGTTTATGAATTATGTTACTTAGTTTTATCTACTTTTATATGTGTTATAACCTGCCAGGGGACTTTCTGTGAAGTGGGCTAGTTATAAATATTTCAAATGAACAATTCCATTTGGGGTTATGTATCAGTTATATCTTCTTTGTATATATGTTGTTTCCACAGCATGGAACTATTTAAGAACTATTGGAATATTCTTTTGTGCATTGATCTTGAAGCAGAATTTAAATAGTGATTCTACACAGCACTACTATTATGCTTTATTGTTGAACAATTCCATCCCCAGGACCTCTTTACTTACACTTTTGTCATATTCAGATAAATTTCCCTGTAACTTTAATTAATAACTTCCTCCTTGCAACTTCTGGCTTTGTTATCCCTGTTCTAAAATTAAGGAGAGTAAACCTGTAATTAAAGTTTTCCCTGCCTCTGGAAACTGAAGTTACTGATGAAGAGGAAATATATCATTAATTCTGATTGGAAATGAACGAGAAACAATTAATGGGCCAAGCACTGTGAGTGGGAAGCTTCTAATGAAAAGCATAAAGTAATTCTGAAAGTCTCAGTAATAATAATACACTGGGCAAGCTGGCATATAGACAGATATTTAGGGCTGTAGTTAAGGCTACCAAACCAAGTCTGCAAAAATCCTGATGCCCTTTAGAGGGCAGCAAAAAAACATTTCCTGTAATACTTTTGCAGCTCAGATCTGGGAGCCCTGTTGAGAAATGTTTTTCTATATATCTCATTATTATTTTGGTCACAGGGAAATGCACATTCGTTTTCTTCTTTTCTTCCCCAGAGTTAAAGTCTAATTTTAATTATACTGCTTCTGATTTTGTAGCCTTTTTTTATGATCAGTTTCAAGTTACAGTGTGCTTTTTTTTTAAATTACCTTTTCATTGTTTTATTGCTCTTATTGCTGTAATGGATATGTTGTTTTAAAGTAGTCTTGAATTTACACCTTCTTTTAACCAGAACCAGTCTTATCAGTATATATATATAAAAAAGAAGATTATCAGGTGATAATCAAAAGAATAGCACTCCATGCCCATTAAGACTTCCTTGTTGTCTTTTTTTTTAAAAAATATTTTTATCAGAATTTTAAAATATAAACTTCCTTAAGTTGAGCTCTGTCTCCAAATATCAATTCTTATAATCTCATCCGTGTACAAGGATGAATCATGAAAAGGCCCAAGGGAAACCCAAGTTCAACGGAAATCTTATTTTGTTTAAGTAAGATATGCCCTCCCCCTAAGCGTGACTGAGCATGTCGCATTTTAGGAAAGGGCATGGCTGGCTAGAATTTCTTCTTCCTTGCCACATTTTATCAGAGATCCTACTTCAGTATCTGCAGAAAAATCACAAGGAACAAAACCCATACAATCAGGCTGGGCAAAATCTACTGCCAATGCCCCTGATGCCCATTCCTACTTGGTTACTTAATCCATTTTCAGGTTCCGTGCAATACATGATTGAGTGATAAGCTTAATACATTTCTTTTCAGTTTGAACCATCCGGTCAAGGCTTCAGAGATAGAAGGTATACTGAGGACTATGTAGGGAGAGGAGGAAAATATACAGGTTATTTTACATATCTTTTATGCACCCCACTCTGGACATCTTACTGGGATAAAAGTTATGATAATAATAATAATAGTAATAGTAATAATAATAATAACAATAATAATAATAATAATACCATAAAGGCAATCAACACCTGGGCAATTCCAGTCATTAGATACACAGCTGGAATAGTGGACTGGACTCAAGCAGAACTAAAAGCAATGGCTAGGAAGACCAGAAAAATAATGACAATGAATCATGCCCTTCATCCACGCAGTGACATTGACAGACTTTATCTACCAAGGCAAATAGGTGGGCATGGAATGCTGCAAATACATCAGATGGTTGGAGAAGAAAAAATGGCTTTGGAAGAATATCTGAAGAACAATGGTGAAGATGCACTGAAATTAGTATATCAGGAAGGCTTACTGACTATTGGAGAGACCAAGCTGGCCTACAAGAAAGACCAAATGAAGAACAGAATAGAGGCATGGGAAGACAAAGCACTTCATGGCCAATACATTAAAAAAATAGCTGGGAAAGCAGATAATAACAAGACCTGGCAATGGCTAAGAGCAGGAAAGTTGAAGAAAGAGACTAATTCTGGCTGCACAAGACCAAGCCTTAAGGACAAATGCATATAAAGTCAAAATTGAGAAGACAGCAACAGACAGTAAGTGCCGCCTATGCAAAGAAGCTGAAGAAACAGTGGATCACCTGGTAAGCTGCTGCAAGAAGATCCACAGACTGACTACAAGCAGCAGCATGACAAAGTAGCAACAATGATGCATTGGAAGATCTGCAAGAAATATCATTTGCCTGTAAGCAAAAACTGGTGGGATCATAAAATAGAGAAAGGCATAGAAAATGATAAAATTAAACTGCTCTGGGACTTCAGAATTCAAACAGACAAGCACTTGCAACGTAACACCCCAGACTTAACAATTGTCAATAAGAAAGACAAAAAAGTCTGGCTAGTGGATGTGGCAGTGCCTGGAGACAGCAGAATAGACGAGAAAGAACTGGAGAAGATAACAAAATACAAAGACCTACAAAGAGAAATAGAAAGACTGTGGCAAAAGCAAGCAAGGGTAGTACCAATAGTAATAGGTGCCTTGGGTGCAATCCCAAAACAACTGGAGCACCACTTGAACACCATTGGCATTGACAAATTCGCTATTAGTCAATTGCAAAAGGCGGCCTTACTAGGAACTGCTTCCATCTTGCGACGATATCTGTAATACCATCAAACATCCACATCTGCCTATCCCAGGTCTTTGGTAAGGACTTGATAGGTAGACAAAATGCCAAATCCAGTCTGAACATCTGGCTGACTGTGCGATGATCCATAATAATAATAATAATTAGTAGTAGTACCGTAGTAGTAGTAGTAGTAGTAGTAGTAGTAGTAGTAGTATGCTGATAAATGTATAATAACCAGCTCTGCGAGGTGTTTCAAGCCAGCACTATTCTTGACAAAATTCCAGAAAAAATGAACAATTAGTTCTCCTGAGCTAGTACAAGCTGTCTCCAGCATATGACTGAATATATGTGCCAAAAATTATTATATTATCCTGCTAGGGAAGAACCATCATTTTCATTTTGTATGGAGATTCTTAAAACTTCTGCTTTAGGACAAGTTACATTTGACCCCAGTTTATTGGACTCCATCCCAATTTCCTGGCATTTGTCCCTGTAAATCACCAATCTTTTGGGGGGAGGGCTGTTTTTATATAAAATAGTATGGGTTCTTCTGGAGAATGGTTGGTGTTTTGCCTAGGTGAGTGTTGAGAAAATGCTGCCCTTTGGGTTCTGCTGTGATATAGATTCTACCCTTAAGAGATAACCTAGTCCCAAGTCAACTCAAATATGGAGTCTGAATGAGATGAGATTTCATGGAAGAATTTCCTGAGACAATCAGTCTTTGGGTGCTGGTAAGCACATTTGGAGTAGATTTGGGAAAATTGCTATCCTTCAAATATTTTAGAGTAGACTACAGCCTTATCATATTTGAGCCACAACATTCTGGATGGCCACTAGATGGCAGCAAAGAGTCAGAGTTTTTCTGTATCTCTTGCTACCATCTACAGCAGTGGGTCGTGACCCCATTTGGGGTCGAATGACCATTTCACGGGGGTCGCCAAACAATGCAGTCCGCCATTTTTTCCCCCCTTTTCCCCTTGGCCGGCACAGGGGGCAGCACCACGCATGTGCGGGGTAGCGCCGCGCATGCGAGATGCGGGCTATCGCGCCACGCATGCGAGATGCGGGCCGTCACGCCACGCATGCGAGATGCGGGCCGTCACGCCGCGCATGCGAGATGCGGGCCGTCGCGCTGCGCATGCACGGTGCAGGTCAGGGTCGCGCCGCGCATGCGCACCGCGGATTGGGGTCACAGCCTGAAAAAGGTTGAGAACCGCTGATCTACAGGTAGGCTTCAACTTATGACCGTAATTGAGCCTGCAATTTTGGTCAAAAGTCATGATGCTTGTTCAAGTGGGTTACCGTGTGACCACACCTGATTTTCTGACCATTTGTGCAGTGGTTGTTAAGTGAATGCAGCAGTTGTTAAGTGAAACTGATGCTCATTAAGTGAATGCGGCGACCATTAAGTGAACCTATTGTTCTCCTATGGGGTGCTGGTTTTCAGCAAAAATATTAAATCTCGATCATGCGCCCACAAGGCACTGCAAGTAGCCATCAGTGCAGGCTGGTCACTGAGTGTCCAAAATGCAGTTGTTAGTAACCAGTTGTAAGTGATCGACTACCTGTAATACTTGCAGCCCAGATCTGATAGCCTTAAATTACAGCACCCATAATCTCCTGCCATCTGCTATGTTGGCTGTAATGATGAGAGTTGAAACCCAACAGACCTGAAGGACGTTGGGTTGGCTATCCAGTGCAGGACCTTTTTTTCATTGTTGTTACCCCATCCTAATGTATTTTATTCTCATGAACGTAGTTCCTCTCCCTCGCCCCATCCCAAAATCAGCTTGCCCGGCATCCTTAAAAGGGTTTTTCCCAGAGCTGACATCTTGCTTTTCTGCCTGAGCTAGAAAGGGTTGTCCTTTGCCTCTTCTTCCCACCCAAAGTCTTCTCTTTCTTTCTCCTCTTCTTTAGCTCTGTGTTTTGTTGGCTTGGGCCAATTCTGAGTACAACCTTTGCACTTTTCGAGGTTAAAACCTGACGTGAGGATTTCTTCTGATTTTTTTCCCCCCCTGGCTGGAGCAAGAGCAACAAGTTGGGCAGCAGCAATGCTCCTTTGGCAGGGTGAACTGAATGAAAAAACAGCAACTAACCCACAGGCGCCTAATCCACGCAAGGGAGTGATGGAAAGATTCTCCTGAGGGGCTGGCTGGCAGGGAAGGAGAAGGCATCTCGAAAGAGTGGCAGCTACAAAGGAGCTTGATTGTAGCTACTGGAGCCTGGTCAAGCTATAAAACAGATTTCTTTCAGCATGGAATTGAAGGGGAGAGTGTAGGGTTAGGAATCCTGGATTTCAACTCTTATTAGCCCACAGAAAGCCAATGCTAAAAAAAAAAATGGGGAGTTGCAAAAGAGCTGCAAGACAACAATCTGCCTCCCTGTGTGGCTTAATGCTTTCCTTGCCTGTCATTTCTCAGCTCCAAACTGACACATATATGCTCTGTCCATTAACGTATTTCATTCTGTTTTACCCTGGCAATTTTGGCAGCAAGTGGAAAAGAAGGAGCAGAGAAGTGGTTAGAGAAAAGATTAAACATTCATTCCCCTCTTAGAATGAATGTTTCTTTTTCTTTCCTTCCCTCCTTTTCCAGGTAACATTGGGGTTCTGTATGGCAAGCCATTCCCAGCCTTTTGCATGTCAAATCCCAGGCCTGATCCCCCCCCACCTTTTCACTGTGTTGCAAATGTTCTTTCCATCCTCTCCACTTATAATACCAAGGATAATACTTTATACAATGGATTTTGCATCTAATCAGCTCAGCTAAGGGAAGCAGCAAGGCTGTCCTACAGAAACCTAGATCTGGTTTTATAGGACAATCTATACCAGGGGTCCTCAACACCCGGTCTGTGGACCAGTACCGGGCCATGGCATGCCAGCAACCGGTCCGCACAAACAGGCAAAGCCCCATCCGTGGAATGCAGTCAGCCCACAAAACCACGCACTCTCAGGTCCGTGGGAAAAAAATTTCTCCATGGAACCTGGTGCCCAAAAGATTGGGGGCCTCTGATCTACACCATAGCTAAACCACAGACTATATTGTCTTGTAGAGAGCTATAAGATAACCTGATCGCACAAGGTTTAGCAGCCACCAGATGTGTTGTGCTTGATAACTCTCATAATCCTTAAGCAACTATGTTGTTGTCAGATGATTCTGGGACCTATGAAGCCCAACTGGAGGGCATTAGATTGAAGATGTTTGTGTTCACTCTATAGCAAAGGCGACATTTGATCTTTATATAGCATGCCAGGACTTAGAAACAGGATAAAGTAGGTGGCAGTAAGTTTTCTTTTACAGAAATTATTTGATTACTTCCCAGTTTTCTGGCAATGCTTGGAAGAGCTCTATGGGACTGCATCCCAGCTTTTGGGATATGTATCCCTAAATTCTAGAGCTAAAGGCGGTTAACATATGGCTGTCGCCTAAAATAATGATCACTGAAGGTCAGATATTCAAGCCTTCTCCAACTTGGGCACTTTTCTAGTTGTGTTGGGATGTCCACTTCAATTGTTTCCAGTCAACAAGGGGATTGTGGAAGGTAAGGTTCTATTCATGGAGAGTGATATGGAATGATATCAAGATCTGTGTCCTTCTCTGTCTCTCCCCTTCTTTCCTCCATGGATGGTGACTAAGTGTATAGCAAGTTTATGATGTCACAAGACAAGATACAATAGAAAGGGATAATTTGAAACAAAGATATACAGAATGCATATTCCTGTCCTTACAATCCTTAGTATTCTTCAGTTATGTCACTATGATGAATCAAATATCCTCGAGATTGATCTCAACTTTGAGTAATTCATGTCAGCTGAGCCATGCAATTTTCATGGCATGATATAGAAATAATTTGCCATTCTCTTCTTCAGGGATATTATTTCTACTTTCTAATCTAGCTCTTGATCCTGAATTTCATGTAGAATAGAATAGAGTAGAGTAGAGTAGAGTAGAGTAGAGTAGAGTAGAGTAGAGTAGAGTAGAGTAGAGTAGAGTAGAGTAGAGTAGAATAGAATAGAACTGGAAGGGACCTTGGAGATCTTCTAGTCCAGCCCCCTGCTCAAGCAGGAGAACCTATACCGTCTCAGACAGGTGATTGTCTAGTCTCTTCCTAAAAATCTCCAGTGATAGAGCGCCCACAATTTCTGGGGGTAAGCTGTTCCACTGGTTGATTGTCATCACTGTCAGGAAGTTTCTCCTTAATTCCAGGTTGCTTCTCTCCTTGACCATTTTCCAACTATTGTTTCTCATCCAAAGACTAACATTCTGATTTTGCTTAGGCTTTTAGATCAGTCTAAACCAGGTGAGTGCTTCATTTTGAAATTCCCCATATCCTGCTTGAAGAGGATATGCAATAAGATAAGACTGTGTATGGTATTTCCTGTGTTTAATCCTTTCTGATATCTACACGTTCATGTGTGTTTGTATTTTTTCTATTTGTCCGACACAGGTTGCTGAATGGAAATGTCAATAAGGAAGCAAAGATAGCCTCTGGAGCTTAGCAGCTCCAGAAATGGCATCCTTTATACCTTGTTTCACTTTAACTCATACTGGAATCTAGATTAATGTAAAATTCAGGATGAAAATTCTGGTTATCAAGTTCTTTCCAAAAGTAAGAGAACTTGGTTTCTCGTCTAGGGCCAAAAGGGTGGTCTTAGACCGTAAATCAATGAAGGTTGTTTTCTTATCCATTCCTCTGGGAAGAATAGGTTTCAGAACGAGACAGGATGGATGTTATGAAATACGCTTAAGATCATTTAATTGAGAAGAGCTCCTCTAATCCTTTTGCATCCTCTAGAATTCAGAGCCAGGTAATCAATAGTATCCCAGATGTGGTCAGATTGCAGTACTCACAATTCCTTGGCTACTGGTCATGTTGGCTGTCTTTCTTGTAAGCTAAAACTTCTGAAAGTCCAACGATTCACTTCTGGTTCCTACATTCTACTATTTACTTCAAGAGTGTATTCAAAGTCTTGGAGAAAGTTGTCCTAATTTTTGTAAAAAAAAAAAAAAGTTGAATGCTATGCTTCAGCAAATTAAGAAAGTGGAAGATCACATATTCCAAATTCTCTTATTTATCTGGGACTGACACAATAACATTGCTTATTAAGTTACTTTCTTGTCCATATATTTGTATCTTGGCAAAACCATTAGGTTGGTAAGCAACCATTTCAGGGACTGTTGCTGTAGAACAGTAACATATTGGGGAACTATATTTTTTCTTGTGATTTGGTCTAATCCCATTACTAATTTGCAATGATCACTTTGTAATTCTTAGTTATAAAAATATTGCTGGTGTTGATTTGTTTTAGAGCTTAACTCCTGCTTTGATAGACTGATGAATTGCAATGCAAGGCTAACAGAGGCGATAGGACCTACCAGTCTTAATTGCAAGGGGATTTCTCTGCCCATTCTCCCCATCTCTCTGGCGAAAAGGAAACGTTGGGATCAGAATTCCTGAGGTCTTGTTCAATCATTTTTGAGATTCCATCATGAACAGTTCTCAGCTGCCTTGCCCACAACCCCCTGCTGGAGTCAAGCAAAACCACAGTTTGCATGGCTTGGATTGTAGCCCTGATTTGGAAGTGAGGGATCCCAGCCAAGGATTTGCCAGCCTCTGCTGTGAGGCATCCTCCTCAGCCAAGAAGTCAGCCTGGAAACCTTTGAAGTTATGCCTCTGGTCCTAGGATGTTAAGAGGTAAAGCAGGTGAAAACTTGTGGCTACTTTCTGGTACCGAGTGTTGTATGCGGAGAAGAAAGACTGTACAACCCACAAGAAGTTGTCTTTAGCATCTGAAAAAACCTACTTTCTCAAAAATTGATTTACTTCCCTAAACTAGCCAAAATCACCTAAGCCATGGTCTGGCAATAGTTCAGGGAAGAAAAAAAAAGACAGAATTGCTGCTTCCCTGTATGTAACAATAAATCAAGGATTGGCAATGTTTTTCAAGTTCTGTGGTAATTCTTTCCCTCAATCATTCAAAACCTCATTACATATTCAGCTTCATCATAAACGACATCACAATGCTAAAGTTTTTAGTTTCGGTAATATCTTCTGCTTCCCATAAGGATCTGCCCCACTCACAGAAATTTTCCACAAGTTTGTCTCCCTCCCCCCCCGCCCCTCTCTCTCTCACACACACACAGACAGACACACACAGTAAATTTCTCTTTGGTAGTTCATGGTTAGTATTTACAGATGTTTTTTTTTTATCTTTTCCTTTGTAATCAGTGTACCTAAAACACTGATGATCTTGTTTCTTTTTCTTTTTTAAACAAAACAACTTACTTTCAAGCCATGGCATGCAGAACTCATCAGTAGCAATAGCAAGACAACAGATTGTTTATATAAAAGCATTGTTTCCAATCCCCTGTGTACACGTCTTCTAATCTAGACAGACGTTCCCTTTCAGTTCCTTTCTTTATTGTACAAATGCAGCTTTGGATTTCCTTTACATGATATTACTTAGTCCATTATTTAACAAGATGAATGGAGTAACAGCATGTAGGTGAGAATACCAGATTCTATTTAGGGCAATTAGCAACACACACATACACACACACACAACTTACATCAAGAAAGTATGAGGCAGTGGCCATATCCAAAAGGACCAGAATTTTCTGATTGTCCATGATTACGAAAGGAAATTCTAGGACTTTGTTTTATTTTTCTCCTCTATGTAATCCCATTTTAGTCTTATAATACAGCATTTAACATTTGTGTCTTAAAATGGTGAGAATCCATGCTGCCAGTTTTTGGCATCTAAATAAGGTTGAAAACAATACCCTTTTATCCTGAACAAAGCCACAAAGGCTTATGCTAAAACAGATTGGTTAAGCTTCAAGGAATAGCTTGTGTTCTCTGAAAAAAACAGTCTCGTAATCCCTTTACGAATTATTGCATCTACTCTCATCTCAAAACTCTAACTGGGTTGGACCTAATTAGTAATGGGGGGGGATGGGGGAGACCACCAGGATACTCCAAAGCTGCAAGCTAAACTGGGAAGTCAGAGAAAAGGTCCTGGAAAAGAGCCAGGGTAAATCACTTCTGCCCCAGCAATTTACATGGACGTGTCCATGAAGTCACAAGGAGCCATATCTTTACCTTGATCACCACTTGCAATTTGTAGCGCTGTGTTAAGAGGACAGGACTTGTGCTCAAATCATCACTCAGCCGTGAAACTCAGTGGGTGATTTGGGGCCAGTGTGGCCAGCCTATCTACAAGGAGAAAAGGGGGATGGGGTAGGAAGGAGGAATACATTAAACTCATTGGAGGACGGAGAAATATAAACACCAAAACTGGATCTTGCAAGAGCCGTAACTCCCCAGCCACAGGACCATGCCCCTGGAACTTTTACGCCACGTCCTCATGACATTGCCTTCATTTCATCCCCAGCCTGCATTAAATTCATCTAATCTACCTGTTGCATTCCACTTTTGAAGATATATTTCCCCTTTTTTCTCTAAAGAGCTTTGGCTGTGGACATGATCTAAAACAATATTTCTCACTCTTGGCAGTTTGAAGATGTGTGGTCTTCAAATCCCAGAATTTATCAGCCAGCAAGGCTGGCTGGGGAATTCTGGGAGGTGAAGTCCACAGATCTTCCAGCTGACGCAATTGAGAAACACTGATCTAGAACACTTCATTGACAGTGTAGTTGATGGCCTACACTGCCAGGGATTGGAGTGCACCAATATAAGTTGAAATAAAACACATTGTAATCACGTCTGTTTGGAGATAAAATATCTTTTAAACAAATACAAGGAATTGCTCTGCAGCTGTAATCCTAAAAAAGTTAATGAAACTTAGCTGGTTAATGTATCTTAGCCATGTACCTGGCTTAAATAGGATCCTGTTTTCATAGTGTATGCAGAGTTTTGAGGCGATTATCAAAGAGAAATCTCTTTGAATCTGGAGTAGATACTGTTGGTATACTCAGCAGAGAGCAAGGTTGTTCATTTTTATGAGGACTGGAGGGCTTTTCCTCTCTACTGTTTAAAGGGCTGTCGTTCATCCATGAACTGGCAGCAACCATCTCAGTATAGCATTTGCTGTCCCCATGATCAATGTAATCAATGCCTAGTCTCTGTCACTCATCTGACTTTTCTCCAAGATAACGGGTGACCATTTTACTTTGCAGCTGTTGTTGGATAATATTGGAATAAATGTTTTTTAATACAAAGAACAACTTGAGGTGATCTATTTGTGTCCTGGATAAGGGGAAAGCTAGGTATGTCATGAGAGCAAGGGAGAAAAATGTTGCCATGACTTAATTGTGCGTGAGGAATACAATCTGAGTTCAGTAAAAATTAACCCCCAACTGGTTTGTCCTTTTATTCAATCTTGCAATGAGTTCCCTTTCTAGCCAGCAAACCAGAATCCATCTTGTTAATCATAAGTGGTGGCCCATTCTTTGGTATCAACGTTTATTAAATCGGGGGTGTTTTGTGGCAGGTGCCTGTTTGTTTGAATTCTAAACACTCAGATCACATTAGATTCTTCATTTTCTGTTACTTTCTTAATTTTATGGTCCCATCCATTCTTGCTTGCAGGCAAATGATATTTCTTGCAGATCTTCCAATGCACCATTATTGCTACTTTGTCATGTTCTTGTTTATAGTCAGTCTGTAGTGGGTCTTCTTGCAACAGCTAACCAGATGACCTTCAGGTTTCTTCAGCTTCTTTGCAGAGGTGATACTTGTTGTATGTTGCTGTCTTCTCAATTCTGGCTTCGTATGCGTTGGTTCTTAAGGCTTGGTGTTGTGCAACCAAAATTATCCCCTCTTTCTTTCTTCAGCTTTCCTGTTTTTAGTCATAGCCTGGTATTGTTGTTATCTATTTTCCTTATGGTTTTTTTTTAATGTACAGGCCATGTAATACATTGTCTTCCCATGCCTCTTTTCTGTTCTTCATGTGGTCTTTCTTAAGAACATAAGAACATAAGAACATAAGAAGAGCCATGCTGAATCAGGCCAAAGCCCATCGAGTCCAGCATTCTGTGTCACACAGTGGCCCACCAATTGTACATGGGGATCTTGAGCAGAAAGAGAAGGCAAAACCCTCCCTTTCCCTGGACCCCCAACAAATGGTACTCAAGGGAATCCTGCCTGCCTCAACCAACATAGAGGCGGCACATGGACATCTGTTTTAATAGCCACCGATACACTTGGCCTCCATGAATCTATCTAGCCCTGCCTTGAAGCTGTCAAGGCTGACAGCTGTCGCGACCCCTTCAGGAAGTGAATTCCATAAATCAACGACCCTCTGGGTGAAGAAATATTTCCCTTTATTTGTCCTCACTTTCTTAGCTATGAGCTTTAGGGAGTGCCCCCTTGTCCTGGTATTGTGTGATAGAGAAAAGAATTTTTCTCTATCCACCTTTTCTATCCCATGCATGATTTTGTACACTTCGATCAAGTCACCCCTTAAACGCCGTCTTTCAAGGCTGAAGAGACCAAGGCGTTGCAATCTGGTTTCATAAGGGAGGCGCTCCATTTCCTTGATCATTCTTGTTGCCCTTCTTTGCACCTTTTCCAGTTCCATTATATCCTTCTTGAGGTGCGGTGACCAGAACTGTACACAGTACTCCAAGTGTGGTCTCACCATTGATTTGTACACAGGCAATACAACACTTGCTAACTTATTTTCGATTCCCTTCCTAATCATGCCAAGCATGGAATTTGCTTTTTTTACTGCTGCTGCGCATTGGGTTGACATCTTCATCGAGCTGTCCACCAAAACCCCAAGATCCCTTTCTTGGGTTGTCTCAGAAAGTTTGGTCCCCATCAGTTGGTAAGTATAATTGGGGTTCTTTGCCCCGATGTGCATAACTTTGCACTTGTTTAGGTTAAAATGCATTTGTCACTTTGTTGCCCACTCACACAATTTCGAGAGATCCTTCTGGAGCTCCTGACAATCAGTTTCACTTTTCACAACCCGGAACAATTTAGTGTCATCAGAAAACTTGGCTACCTCACTATTAACTTCTACATCCAGATCATTGATGAATAAATTAAAAAGTAAAGGTCCCAAAACTGAACCTTGGGGTACACCGCTTCTCACTTCTTTCCATCCGGAGAATTGTCCATTTATTGCCACCCTTTGCTTCCTACAATTTAGCCAGTTACCAATCCAGGACAAGACCTGTCCTCTAATTCCATGGCTGGAGAGCTTTTTTAGGAGCCTTTGGTGAGGAACTTTGTCAAAAGCCTTTTGAAAGTCAAGATATACAATATCAACTGGGGTCCCTTTATCTATGTATTTATTTACACCCTCAAAGAATTCTAACTAGTTAGTAAGACATGATTTGCCTTTGCAGAAACCATGTTGATTTTCTTTCAGCAATGCCTGTTTTTCTATGTGCCCTGTAATTTTATCTTTAATAATGGTTTCCATCAGTTTGCCTGGAACTGAGGTTAGACTGACTGGTCTATAGTTTCCTGGATCACCTCTGGATCCTTTCTTGAAGATCGGGGTTATATTTGCTTCCCTCCAATCCTCTGGTACAGTGCCTGATCTTAGAGAAAGATTGTATATTTTAGCTAGAAGTTCAGCAATTTCACACTTGAGTTCCTTGAGAATTCTAGGGTGGATGCCATCTGGACCCGGCAATTTGTTGACATTTAGTTTAGAAAGGCATGCAAGAACATCTTCCTTGTTTATCTCTATCAGGTTTAATTCTTCTATTTCCCTCCCTGGGAAAACTAATTCAGTGGCAGGCAAATGTTTTCTATCCTCCTCGGTGAAAACGGAGGCAAAGAAGTCATTTAGCCTCTCAGCAATCTCCTTGTCTTCTCTGATTATCCCCTTCTGACCATTGTTATCAAGTGGCCCAACTGATTTTCTGGTTGGGTTCCTGCTTCTGATGTACTTAAAAAAGGTTTTGTTATTATTTTTAATATTCTTGGCTATATGCTCCTCAAAGTCTCTCTTGGCTTTCATGACTATCGCCTTGCATTTGGTCTGCCAGAGTTTGTGATCCCTCCTGTTCTCCTCGGTAGGAAGAGCCTTCCATTTCTTAAATGAGTTTTTCTTCTTTCCAATAACCTCCTTTACCTCATTCGTAAGCCATACTGGTATCCTCTTGGACTTTCCAATCCTCTTTCTTCTTTTAGGAATGCATTTTATTTGAGCCTGCTGTAACGTATTTTTAAACAGTTTCCAAGCATTTTGGAGGGATTTGACTTTTTTTTACTGTTCCTTTTAGTTTCTTCTTTACTATTTTCCTCATTTTGTCAAAATTCCCTCTGTGAAAGTTTAAGGTCTCTGTGTTAGTTTTCACTGACAATTTGCTATCCATGGTTAAGTTGAAGGTTATTGTGTTGTGATTGCTGGTTCCTATGGGCTCGGTTACAAGGACATCATGAACCAAATCCTGTGCGTTAGTTAGAACCAAGTCCAGGATCCCCTTTCCCCTGGTAGGTTCCATGACCATCTGCTCAAGGGAATAATCGGCTAACATGTCGAGGAACCTTGTCTCTCTTTCATGTGTAGAACAAGAATTTACCCAATCTATTTGGGGATAGTTGAAGTCCCCCATTATGACTACCCTATTTCTTTTTGAGGCCTCCTTAAATTCATTTTCCAAATAGCAATCTGCCTCTGGAGTTTGGTTGGGAGGGCGATAGCAGATCCCTAACGTCAGATTAGTTTCCTGTCCTGGGATTTTTATCCACAATGTTTCTGTGGGTGAGTTTGAATTTTCTTGAATTTCGAGTTCATGAGATTCTAACTCCTCATTTATGTACAAGGCCTCCTGTCCATCCTATACAATTTGTAACCTGGAATCCTTGTGTCCCATTGGTTTTCATCTGTCCACCAGGTTTCTGTTATGCCGATAATATCAATATTATTTTCCTTCACCAAGCATTCCAATTCCCCTATCTTGTAGGCCAGTTTGGTCTCTCCAATACTCAGTAGGCCTTCCTATATGCTAGCTTCAGCACATCTTCTTCACTACTCTTCAGATACACATTATTATTATTATTACTAAACTGTGTATAGTATTTGAGGCTTGATGCCCTTTTTGTGGATTAAAAGCTGCTCAGGAAGGCTTCATATTGTGGTGGTAAATCAGCAGGGGAGTGCTTAAGGAGGGGTCCTTGGTGCTCTATGAGCTTGGTTGTTTTCTTGCCAATGTTTCATTATCCAAAAATGAAATGTCTGCAAGAAAACAAGTAAGCTCAAAGAGTAACAAGGGCCCCTCATTTCCACCCTGAGCTACAAGTATTCTCCTTTATTGGAGTGCTTAACCTTTGCCCACCTTTGCCCTGGTGCCTTTTGCTCCACAAGGATTTGGAGGGGAGCTCCTGCTGAGGGGAAAACTTAAGTACAGAAGCAGGAAAAGGACCAGGTTAATGCCTCAGCTCTCCTTCTCTGCTACCACCTCCTTCTAACTGTATCCATTCTTTCATTTAAACAAATATTTGTGTTACTATTGTTTATGAGACAAAGGAAAGCCACCAGTGGATTTGAGAGGAGAGGGAGATTTCAAACATCTTCAGACTTGCAGAGAGTGAGAAAGTAGGGTCTGCGTTGTCTGCATGGTTGAGGAACATGGCTTCAGAAGATCCTAAGCTGTCTACTTGTTAATCTTTTAGGTTAGTCTTAGGACAGATAGTAGAAGGGGGATTTTTTTATTTTTATTTTCAGTGAAGTAGGTCAGTTCCTAGTAGCACTAGTCTTAATACTTAACAACCGTAATTTTTGTCTGTAGGCTCCCAATGAGAAAAGACTATAAGGCAGCAAGGGGTTGTTAACACAGCTGTTTTGGTGCAGAGAGGGTTAACCTCTGGTTGTGCTTATGAGGTTTTCAGTCTTGGGGAGAGAGAGGAGGGGGCTATCCTGGCAGCTTCCAGCTGTCTTGGATAGAGCTCCCACCATCCTTTGTGACTCTAGGACCCCCCAAGCTGAGGAAGGTTCAGAGAAATCTGCAGCCGTCACTTATTTCTTTCCCAGACATTTTAATGGGGAGACAAGAAAGAAATGGGGGGGGCAGGAGGAAAGAGTCAGGCAGAAGCTATAATCAATTGCCCATTAGTAGCTGGAGCCAGTTTCATGGTCTTTACTCGGACATTACCAGGATGACAGATGAGAATCCCCAAATAGATTTTCCTGGGATCTGTTTTCTAATACAAGTCAAGTGACACGGCATTGTGACTCTGAAGGCGGATTGGCCTATTCGTGTGGACAAATCCCCTCTTGCTAGATTTCTTCCCTTCGTAATCATCTCCCAAAATTGCTGTTGATCGAGAAGATGCTGTACAGACTGACCTTCTCTAGTTCAGTTTCATTTGGGGTGGAAGTAAGAAATTGAAAGAAATCTTTGATGCGTTTTTTTATGAGTCGTGCTTCTTTTACATGTAAGAACCGCACAGAAATAGAAGAGCAGAAGATGGCAGTTCAGTTACCCCACATCAGATTCTCCAGAGGTTCCTCAGAGATTCTCACTTGTGTACCTAACGCCTATTTTCTGTCCATCTGTAGAGTACGCATCATTATGCACATCTGTATTTCAGAGCCAGTTCGGTACAGTAGTTAAAGCATCAGACTAGAAATGGGGCGACCCAAGTTCTAGTTCTGCCTTAGGCACAAAGCCAGCTGGATGACCTTGGGCCAGTCACTCTTGCTTAGCCCTAGAAAGGAGGTAATGGCAAATCACTTCCAAACTCTTACCAAGAAAACTGCAGGGACTTGTCCGGGTCATCTCTGAGTATCAGACACAATTGAGCAGCAGAAGAAAAAAAACTTGCACAATTACCTCTACTAATCTCATTTTGTTGAGCTCTGATTGCTTTTCCATTCAAGCAGCCATAAACGTCGCACATGGTCTTTCTTGCATGACCTAATCAAATCTTAGTGCTGCAGGATATGCATCTTGCAGTGCTGTGACATCAACCCCAGCTTTTACAGAGCATGTTAGGATCTGCATTTTAAAAGTGGATTTGGTCAGAGCCTAATTGGGATGGTGACTCTGTGATGTTGATTTGGTGAAACAATGCCATAAGCATCTGGCAAGCGTCACATACACATTAAATACTTCAAATATTCCCCTATTTAAAAAATAATAATAATCTAGGAGGGGCTCTTGAGGGGATTTTTATGAAAGAAAGGGAAATTCATATGCAGAGCTCCGAAAAGGAACATGAAATGGTAAGCCAAAGACGTTAAAGATAAGAAAAAGAAACAGACTTTAATCTAGTTTACACAGTCCCATTCACTATATCTCTTCTTCTTGTACATTTCTATCCTTTCAAATCATCTTTGCCTTCACCACATTCTGCTTTGAATATTGTCTTTCATTCTTTAAACTGCTCAGTTCCCTGGTTTTAGATTGTCATCAACTCCAACTTTTGATCCATTTATTCGTCCTTCATATATTTGTTGCAACTGAATATTCATTTTCACTATATGATCAGACTATCTCTCTATGTAATTTTTGTATGAAGCCCACATTCATTCAGCATCCACTCATCCTTGACCATATCTCTTCTTGTTTCGCCATATACATTTTTATGTACCCCAATCTACTTCATTCAGTTTATTTTTAGGTTTCTTCTACCTGGTTCTCAATTCTATTTAATGAAGTAATGGAATTCAGTCTATTCTTTATTGTACCATAAGCTTTCTCCAAATCAACAAATGTGCCATTAAATGTCTTTCTCAAATTCTATGAAGATTCTCCATTTTTTTTTCTTGAAGACATTTCACTTCTCATCCAAAAAGCTTCTTCAGTTCTGAAGAAGCTTCTCGGATGACAAACAAAATGTCTTCAAGAAATACAAAGAAGTCCAGTTGCCTTTTGAAAAGTATCTTTGGGACTTTCCCCAATCCCTACATTTCTCAAAAATCTGCTGAAGTGCAAAAGTTTGGACTGCCCACCTCAAACGTAATGTTGCACTACATTTCTCAGATTTTGCTTATTATCACCTTTCAGAATTCTGCTAAGTACCTTCTCAGGTATATTTAACAAACAAATCACTCTGTAGGGTTTTGCATTCTCTCTTCTTATCGTTTCCTTTCTACAGGGGAACACTTATGGCATTATTCCTATTTTCAGGCCCAGATGCATTTTGCACATGTTAAACAAGTTGCACAACCACTCTGTAAGCAAACCATATTTGCATTTTTACATTTCCCTAGTTATGTCATGTACACCTGCAGTCTTATCATCCTTCAGCATCTCAGAGCAATTACGTCATTATTTTCATCATTTCTCTTTCCTGGATGCTAAAATTCACTGTATTTATTTCAATTCCAATTGTTAATCTAGCACTGTCTATCCACATCTTTAACCAGCATTCCCTGGCCTCAGTTTCGTCCCAAATAATGTAGTCATTTTTAATTCCATTCGCTCTATATTAGCGTCTCCTTGTTTAGCCTTCTTTACCTAATTCTGAAACAGGAATTTTGTGAGGTGGGGCGGGCTGAGAGAGAGTGACTGGCCCAAGGTCACCCAGCTGGCTTTCATGGCTAAGGTGAGATTAGCACTCACAGGTTCCTGCTTTCTAGCCTGGTGCCTTAAGGACTACTACGGTAGACCAAATTGGTTCACTATGATTCCTGTGCTGATGTAGTGTATGCATGGGAGTAATGATGGAAACAGCAATAGATAGAACTACTAGAATTTTTCTGGCTTTGAGCTCCCTTGAAGTTGGCCATACGGTATTTTGTGTGCTTGGAAAGTCCCGGTTAGAAAAAGGAAATTGTGCAGTTATTTAGAGAAGACAAATGGGACAGCCTGTCAATGTCACTTGTGTTCTTAAGATAAGATCCAGGCAATTAAATAACTAATTGCATGTTAAAATGAAAGGAAGTAGGGGAAAGGAAGTTGAGGGAGGGGGAAGGGATGAAAGGTTGGGACCAAAGAAAGACAGATATAAGAAGAGTCTGGATTTAGAGTACAAAATACAATTATATTTGGGAAGCATTGATTATCTGAGGTCACTTTCTTCTCTCTTTCTCCCCAAATTCAAATTTATGGGTCACATGCTCCTGGACTTTCTTCCTGATAGGAATATAGCTAGCCAGAGGTTATTGTTGTTTTTGTGCCTTTTAGTTTTTTTTTAGATTCCTAGCAGTTTCCTGTTACTTTGGCAACATTTTTGCAAGTGTTTTGCCATTATCTTCTTTTTAGGGTTGAGAATGAGTGACTGCCATTAAATTCCCAGTTGGCTTTGTGCCTCAGGCAGATTTAGAACTCACGTTCTCCCTATTTCTAGCCTGATGCATTAACTACTACATTAAACTGGCTCTCTATACATATTTATAATGTCATTCCTGGAAATAGATCTCCCAGTCATAATAGTGACTTCACTGGCTTCACTACTCATTGCCAAGATCAGATTTCTCATCTCAAGAGCTCTCACATGCAGACACAGGAAATATAAGTATCCAACACACGACACATAGAGCCTCTCCAAAAGCTACGAGAAAGTAGAGGGAAATAATTAAACATATGGGCAGTATTTAATTATATAGTTCAGATTTAAAATAGGAACACCCTAGGTACGTTGCCTTGAGCTTCAGAATGCATGGTAGGGCATAAAATAAACAAACAGAATCGAACTGAATTTGAATTTAAATTCAGTGGCGTGAATGTTTTGTCCTTGCTCCAGTCACCCTTGGTGTGCTCCCACCCCGCACACTGCAGAGTGGGGGAACGAAAAGGTAAGACAAAGGAAGAAAATATTGGGCTCTTAAAAGTCAATGCAGACTTTGTGAGATGCTCTTGTCTTCATTTGGGCCATTCCTTCTTGCAACTGGCCACATTTTTTTCCTGCCATTTGAGATTATTGTGCTATAGTCATCTATGACAGAGGTCCCCAACCCCCGCTCCATGGACCGGTACTGGACCGCAGCCTGCCAGCAACTGGGCCGCACAAACAATCAAAGCCCCATCCACAGGATGCAGGCAGCACACAAAACCACATCTCATCCGGTCCACGGAAAAACCTCTCTCCACGTAACCAGTCCTTGGTGTCCAAAATGTTGGGGACCTCTGTTACTAGTCTGGTGACAGTGTTCACAGTGAAATGTACCATGGTTGCCTCCTTGAGTGTGCATTTGTTGCTTATAAAGAGAGAGAAATTGTAAATAAAAGCTTGTGGCTCAGCTGCTTTGGAGGAGGGAGGAAGCAATTCAATTGGTGTTCCAGACCTAGAAGGAACCTAGAACTGAGAGTCAACACTGTGATTGTCAGATGTTTTTCCAGTTGGCTGGTGATGGGCAGAAGAGGGAGAGAACAAACCATAGGACTCAACGAATCATGTGCTACAAATGCACAGTCAGGAGAGAACCATTTAGCAGCAAATCAGAATAGTTGGGGACAGTGATTATCATCAAGAGTAGCCACACAGGTAGATAGCCCTCTCAGTTAGCAGATATAATCCGTGTAATAAATTATGTTTCCATCTGGGAT
Source organism: Bothrops alternatus (assembly GCA_034064705.1). Lineage (NCBI taxonomy): Eukaryota > Metazoa > Chordata > Lepidosauria > Squamata > Viperidae > Bothrops > Bothrops alternatus. The sequence goes on from JARGCV010000080.1 coordinate 6,942,768, forward strand.
TTTGTGCATATTAACAATATTTTATGGGCTTTTTATTTTATTGTATTGTATTTATATCCCTCCTTTTTATTATTTAATATAATTTAATATTTCGTTATTAAGGTGGTAAACAAAAATATTCCTTCCTTCTCCTATTTTCTCCACAACAGCAACCCTTTCAGGTGGGTTGGACTGAGAGAGACTGGCCGAAAGTCACCTAGCCAGCTTTCATGTCTAAGGCAGGAGCAGAACTCACAGTCTCCTGGTTTCCTGACCAATAAATTGCTGCTTTTAATTCATTATTGAATAGCTTGTCTGAATCATCCTAGTCAATTGCATTTTTTTTTATTTTAGTAAAATGCTTTTCTCAGATCAGCGGTATTTGAGAGTGAACCAAGAACAGGCCAAGTACTGTAAATGAAAAAATCTTCTTGCTTCCCCATCATCCTTATGTTCTGTCCTGAGTTGACGCTTTTGTTGGGTTGAATGGTTGCATTCACATCAGACAATTAACTTGGTTCTTGAATGTCCTTTGCCCGATACATCCAATCATAAACCAACTGAACAGGATGAGTTAGCACAGCAGGATCCCTCAAGTCAGGCTTAATTCCTGGCAACTATTCAAGGCATATCGTTTCTTGACAAACAACAAAAAGAGGTCTGTGCTTGGTTTCTTGTGGGACCTGCTTCCAGCTAGTCTACGGCCTTAAGATTTCCTGAAGATCTTCTATCCATTTACTCATTAAACTGAGGTGAGCTATACTATAATAGGCCTCATTCTGACATAGCAGTGCATATGGATGTATCCATTTTTGCTAACTATGCATGGACAAGGCTAGTGTTGCACATTCAAGTAACAAGGGTTAAAACAGGGGCGTGACAAAATTTAACTACCAATGAATTTAGCTACCAATAATCATCAAAGCCGCTGTGTTCACTTATTTTCTAGGAAGCCACTTCAGATTTGAAATCTTAGATTTTATAGTTCTGAGCAGGCCTGGATACCTTCCGGAGGATCAAGGCACTTATCATTAATGTCCAAGGGCCTGAATTGGAAAATTTACCAAGAGCAGGCGAACAAATAGGCAAGGATTTGCCAAAACTGGAGAAGGAAGCATTTTTATTTCTAACGTTAAGGAAAACTAGACTGATATTTAACTTGCAAAGCCTTCAGTGTTAACAACCTGTATTGTAATGATGCTACAAACTGTGCAATATAAATTGAACCATTGAATTAAAGTAATTGGGGTTTGGGGAATACATCATGGGAATGGGCATGTCGCTTGGCGTGCCTGTAGCTTTCCCACTCAGTGCATTTTTTAAAAAAAAATACAGACTCAATATTGTTGGAATTACAAATCTGGAAAAAGTCTGTTTTGCTCATTTTTCTCTCTTTAATTCAGATTTATATGTGTGTATGTGTCTTTTCACTCTTCACCTCTCATTTTCTCCACAAATATCTAACTCTCTTGGAAGACTCTTGAAATAGCTTATGCTTATGCTTTGAACTGGATGTCCATTTTTTAAATGTATATTTATTAAAATTTTTGAAAAAACTAGAATAAAAAAGAAGGAAAAGAAAAAAAAAAGTACATGAAAAAAGAAGGAAAAGAAACAAAGAAGTAGTTTTCAATTTTCTCTACAACAATTATGGGTACAAAATTACCTCTTACTTTATGATTACAAAAAAATCTTTTTACTATAACCTATGGGGGGAGGAAGGAGCAAATATAAATTACAAAGTTACCAGTTACACCTTGGTTATAAAAAAATCTTTTTGCTATAATCTATTTCTTCTAATTATCCAAACCATAAATCAAAAGTTCATTTTTTTTTCTTTTTGACACAAAAAGTCTGTAAGGGCTTTTCAGTCTCCAGTGAATGTAAATATTGTCTTTCCGCTAACCATCTCTGCAAGTTCCATTATTTTTACAAACCATTCCTCCACTGTGGGTAATACTGAGTCTTTCCATCTTTGTACATGTAATAAGCTTGCTGCAATTTTCATGTATGAAAACGAAGTTCCATGACTTTTTTTCCAGCAATTTGTCCATCAACCCTGAAAGCTAATCCTCCTGTTTCAATTATATATTAATCTTTAAGGTCTTCTGATTTAATGTATGTATTTATATCCAAAACTTTCTAGCTTTTTTTACAGAAACTCTGTACTCCAAAATGATAAATGTCCCTTCAAATTGTTCATATTTCCAAGATACATTTGAGATACCTTTATTCAGGGCTTTTTTTCCTAATAGAATGCCCAGAACGGAGTTCCGGCACCTTTTTTGGATGGAGCCTTGTAGGGTAGGCAAGGCAGGTTGTATGACGTGTGTGAGTTCCGGCACCTTTTTTTTTTTTAAAGAAAAAAAGCACTGCCTTTATTCATTCTAGATAATTTATCTGGTGACATATATCAATGATATATCACTTTATAAAAATTCTTTCAGCCATATATTTTCCCATTGTTCCACTTGTATATTACAGCGAACATTTTGAGCCCCCCCCTTTTAACGTCCATTTACGTGTTCTTCTGTTTTAAGTGTCAATAAAAGCTTATACATTTTTGGAAATGACATGTTCATCATTTGTACCCAGTTCTATTTCAGACTCACAGTGTTCAAAACCATAAATCTTTTTGTTTATTTAAACCTCTCTAATTGTACATACGAAAACCATTGGCACTATATCCATCCGCTACCAGTTCTTCTCTTGATTTTATTTTATATTCTCCTTAAAAAAGTTCCAGCATATTCAGGCGCAAAAGATCAGGACCATTCAGAAAGTTGCAGCATAGATGATTTATTCAAACCTATATGCAAGAATCTAGTCAACTCACAATCCGCACTATATTGGCTCAATGGAATTCATGGGGGAGGGGCTAAACCTGGATCTCTTGTGGCAACGCAGCTGATGGCGTGTTTAACTCCGCCTGCCAGCCCTGCCTGATCCTCTTGTACAAATATCTCACTACAAGATAATGTTTACTTATCTTGTCTTGTCTTAAAAAAAATACTTCTTGAACTGAGAACCACAAATTTGCTTTTGGGCACAACTTGGATTTGTATCTATTCCTTATTCTCAATACGGAATGCCTGACCAACAGGTGCTCCTTGACATTCGGCCACAACTGACCTCAATGTTTCTGTGGTTAAGCAAGGCAGTGGTGAAGCGAATTTTGCCCCATTTTACAACCTTTTTTTTGCCACAGCTGTTAAAGAATCACTGCAGTTGTTAAGTGAACCACGTAGTTGTTAAATGAATCTGGCTTCCCCCATTGACTTTGCTTGTTGGAAGCCATTTAGGAAGGTTACAAACACGACAGTGTTACTGTCCTAAATACATGCCAGTTGCCAATTGCCCAAATTTTGATCACATGACTATGGGGACGTTGCAGCGGTCATGTGTGAAAACCAGTCATAAGTCAATTTTTTCAGTGCTGTTGTAACTTCAAAAGGTCGACCACCGGCTCCTTGCTTGTCCACTTGCCTGTGTCTCCAGCTGTGCCGTTGTCTGCTGGGATTCTGCCACCCCTCTCATCTTGATTTCTAGCAGCTCTGCTCTTCGTGCAAATGGTAGCTGTGATCAGGGAGAGGGCTTGCGGAGACTACATAGGATGCTGATACTGTGAAAGCAGATGACGTTGGTATATAGACAAAAATATTGATATATATCACTATCTTTGGAATAAGCAAAAAGTTCTATTTCATTTTAATGATCCTTCCATGCGTGTGGTTGTGTAGAACTGAACCCACTAGCACTGCCCTTTCTGTTCTTGTAGCATACAGAAAGGAATCCTGGAGGCAAACATGTATAATATCTATTTCCTCTGCCTTGAAGTGCATTTGTTGAATTTTTTTTTCACTATAAAAATTCTTTTATTAAAACAATCAACATTGAACATAAAAACATATTATGCAGCAATCATCATGGCACCTGATATACAACACTAAGTATTAGTCTTTGAAAACGTCTGAATTAGTAGGCCTTTTTCCCCTCCTCGCGTCTAGCCTCAACTATACTCCTGTTACACTTTATTTGTTTGGTGTTTCTCTTATCTGGTTCAATATTAATGTGATCAACATTAAGCATAAGATCCTATTGCTAAGCAATCATCCTAGAACATAGCATACAACATTAGGTATTAATCTTTGTAAACATCTGTTTTAGTAAACGTTCTTCCCTCCTCCCTTCCATCTTCAAGTATAACTCCGAATACATTTTGTTTGATTGGTGTTTCTCTTATATATGGTCTATCTATTGTATCTAGTCTATCGCATATTGTTCGTTTGCGCTTCTGAATTGACTTCATCCCATTACTAGTGCAATCTTTTATAGTCCCTAAAATTGTTTGTATATCCCAAAAAAAGGTCGACCACCTGTAATAGTTTCTAAAATCTATATTAACCCTACCATTATTATACCTTAAATATCTATGCCTCCCAAATCTCAGTTGATGTTGTTCTGATTTCAAAAGCCTTCTATTTCTCAGTAATACCCACTCTTTCACCCAAGCTAAACAACAAGCTGTAAAATATAATTTCAAATCAGGTAAACCGAATCCTCTTTCCTTTGCTTCTTACAGCACCCTATATTTAACTCACGTTTCCTCCATCCCTCTTCCATATAGATTAAGATATACCTTTCTGCCATTGTTTAAATGGTGCAACAGTTGTCAAAACAGGTATGGTCTGAAACAAAAATAGCATTCCAGGTAAAACATTCATCTTAATCACAGAAATTGTCTCCAGCAAGACGTGGGTCTCCTTTCTGTAAGTCAGCATACCTGATGGACTGCAGCAGACCCAGGATCTAATGACTTCCATTTTTTCTCCTTTTCCAAACAAGGGAGTTATTAACTTGACAGGGAATTTAAACATTGAAAGCCCCAGATGTGAATGTTGCAGTGAAACCTATACTCAGAAGAAAATGAATCTCAGCGGGTCTAATTGTATCCAGGAGGTGGGTGAAAAGAGAAAATAACATTTTGAGACTGTGCTGGATATTGTCTCGTCCTGTGATACTTCGGTTCACACTGATTTTTTTTTTTTGTAAGCAGACTTTTCTTTTTTTCAAATAATATTGTTTATTTCTTTCTCATATTCCAAAGAGTAAAAAAGTACCTAAGGATTATATCCAAATCAAGACCTGTCCAATTACTTGAATATACATTTTTATTTACAAAAAAACCCTCCAAACCTTATCTGATGATCATAGTTTTTTTTTAAAAAGTAATTAAAATCTGTATTTGATAGTGTTGCAGATAAAAATGCATTTTTAAATATATATTTGGTATTACCGGTATTAGGAGAGGAATAGACATTTACAAAAATGATATTTGGCCTCTGCAATGACATCCTGGATAGTTTTGCTGAAGACATTAAATCTTATGAAAATAGTGACAAAATAACGTGTAAAGAATACACACAAAATAGCTGGCCTGGATGTTTTGAAGTGATTCCCTTGAGTGGATTGGTGCACTCGTGGGTCAACACAAAAGTGAACTTAAATAGTTTTTCTTTCAAAAGCAAAATAAAGTAAGGGACTACCTAACTTTAGAGGAGAAGCTGTTATTCATTATGCCGCTCAGAATCACAGAACTTTAGTCGTACAGCCTTATAAATCTTGGCAATAAATAAATAAACTAAATAACAAGACAGCGCAGAAAAGTAATTGTGAAAAGTTGGCCCACCATGAACTGCCACTTGAATTCAGATTAGTCCTCAATTTGCAATCATTTGTTTAGTGACCATTCAAAGTCACAATGGCCCTGAAAAAAGTGACTTATAACCGGCTTTCGCACTGATGACCATTGCAGCATCCCCACAATCACATGGTCAAAATTTGGCAACTGGCAAATATTTACAATGGTTACAGATTCACCTGGGTCATGTGATCGCCATTTGCAACCTTCCCAGCCAGCTTCAGACAAAACAAAGTCATTGTAGGAAGCTAGATTCACTTTGTGACCATGTGATTCACTTAACAACTGCATGGATTTGCTTAACCACTGTGGCAAAATGTTGTAGAATTGGGCACCACTCACTTAACAGACAGCTTTCTTAGCACTGGAAATTCTAGTCTCAGTTGTGGTTATAAATTGTGAGGACGACCTTTGCCACTTGAAGCAATGCTATTCAGAGTTGCAGAAATCAACCCAAGTCAACTTTATAGCCTACTGGGGAATGCTACCCCTTGCACAGTTGCTGTTTTATGTGCTTAGAACAGCTCAGTAGAAAAACAGTGCAGATAGCCATGTGGTGTCAAGGTATATAAGATATTTTTCTTGGTAGTGTGATGTCTGAGACATACAACACATTCTCCAAGCTAACAAAAGAGTCTCTGCATCCTACTTTCCCCCCCCCTCTAACCAACTTTATGACTTTGGTATTGTCGATGTCAGTGTCCCTTGGTGATTGAGTTTTGTGCCTTGCAGTCTTATAATGTTACCACTGTTCGGTGCCATGGGGTTTCAGGAATTTTTTTCACTTCAGTTTTATTGCTGGTAGTAGCCAAGCATTTGCAAGCAAGGAATTTATGGCTATCCTCCATTTCCTCTCCTTTAATTATGGAAAGGGAGAGAGTTACAATGATGATGATGATTAGATATGCACAGCTACGAATAAAAATTCAGTGTTGTTATTTTAAAGCCAATGTGGAACAGCACATTCATTTAGAAGCTTTATTTTAAGAAATGTTTGAAATGGTCTGTGAGACCTTCCATGTTGCATGGGGTTGCAAAGTTGTACTTGTGGCTTTCAATGTGGATTTTGCTATAAACACAGATGATAAGGTACAAAGAACCATTTATACTCCTACAACTTCTCCCACAATTACAATGCTATGCATTGATGTAGGGTTTTTTTTAATTGTTACAAACAGAGGATATTGCATTCACTGACATGTGAGAAGAAAGCCACAGTTGTGTATTTGTATGTATGTTGGTGTGTGTGTGTGTGTGTGTGTGTGTGTGTGTGTGTGTGTGTGTGTGAATAGCAGCACAATGGAGCATTGGAAACAAAAGGGACTTCAGCTGTTGTGAGTTTATTCTCTACGGAACCCATTTTATTTCTCATGCAGTTTAATATCTAACCAGAAGATGGCACTCCCTGATTTACAAAGAGTTCTGGAGGTGCCAAAGTGATAAAGTTGGGAGATCTGGCTAAAGCAGGGGATCTTCAGACTTGGCCCTTTTATGACTTGTGGACTTCAACTCCCAGAATTCCTCAGCATGCTGGCTGAGAAATTCTGGAAGTCCACAAGTCATAAAAGGGCCAAGTTTGAAGACCCCTGGGCTAAAGTATTTCACACAATTTCTAAATAGTTCTGTTTCAGAGAAGACCTTGTGAAAAGAAAGACAGCATTTGTCCTGAAGAAAACAAAACGGAACAAAACGTTATCATAGCCTGGGTTTTCCCTAGAGAACTGAGAAGACCTGGATTTTTTGTATTGTCCAGGATTGCAATTTTTTCCCCCTGCAATTCTGTTTCTCTAAAGCAGGGGTTCTCAACCTTGGCAACTTTAAAACTTGTGGACTTCAACTCCCAGAATTACTCAGGCAGCTTTGCTGGCTGAGGAATTCTGGGAGTTGAAGTCCACAAGTCTTAAAGTTGCCAAGGTTGAGAACCCCTGCTCTAAAGGGCAGTATTTCTCAAGCTTGGCAACTTTAAGATGTGTAAAATCAACTCCCAGAATTCCTCAGCCTACTGGCTGAGGAATTCTGGGAGTTGAAGTCCACACATCTTTAAGTTGCTGAAGTTGAGAAACTGCCCATGTATTGATATTTGGAGCAGAGCTCAGTATTTTGGGAAGCCACTTTTGTCTTTTCACTTAAAAAAAAAAAAGCAAGTTTTAAGCCTTTATGAAGGCTAGGAGATGTGGCCAACATTTGGGGAAATCTCAGGTCAAGAACAGAGAAATTTCATGGCCAAATTAAGGGGCCTTATGCAAGCTATCACAGAACTAAATGATGTTAATTTCCTTGCCTCTGTTACTCAGAGATATGCAATTAGATCACCACATCTATGGAGTTTATGGTTTTCCTTTGTCTTGGCACAAAATTTCAGTCTTTTTTTTTTTTTTGCAAATCCAGTTCAACCTAAGAAAAAGTTTAACTTGACATAGAGTAGATCTCACCTGGTCCTTGTGCTATTTATCTATTTTTTGTTTGAGAGATAACTACTTGACCATCTTATATTTAGATACTAAGCAGTTAATTTCCAACATAATACATCAGAAATAACTTAAAAAGAACTTAGTAAATTGGTATGTTTATTTTAATGGCTCTACAACCACCTCCCTTTCCTAAGTGGATGCTTATATTTATAACTAGGAGAAACCTCACCAGCAAATAATTTCCACAGATTACCTTACTCTTAAAGGTATAAGAGAAGGTTGGCATCTCAACGGAAAGTAGAAAAGCTTTGAAAGAGGGACATTTAGAATTCAAGTCTCTCTTCTACCAAATCCCTGGTGAAGTAATTCTAATTGAGAATTACATTGGATTTTGAAGAGAGTTGGATGCTGGGAAGTTTAGGCAGGCCGAAGACGCTTCATAAAATGGCAGCCAGACAGAGAGGGTGCCCATGACGAAACATCTCTTCATCAGAAGGCAAATGCTCACTTTTCTCCTTGCCCCCCCCCCCCCGAAGCCATCTGTGTCCCCAGATTATCTTGGTCAATTTCCTTCATAAGTGGGCACAACTTTTATCTAGAAGGCCTCTCTTTCCTTTGTAGCAAGACAATTTCCCATTTATTAATTAAAATACAGGTAGTCCTTGACTTGCAACAATGCATTTAGTGACCGTTCAAAGTTACAATGGCACTGAAAAAAGTGACTTATGACCGTTTTTGACACCTAAAACCATTGAGCATTCCCATGGTCACATGATCAAAATTAAGACGCTTAGCAACTGACTCATATTTATGACAGTTGCAGTGTCTAGGAACATGTGATCGCCTTTTGTGACATTTTGACAAGCAAGGGTAGTGGGGAAAGCCATTAACAACTGTGGCAAGAAAGATCATAGAATGGGGCAAAACCCACTTAACAAACGTCTCACTTAACAACAGAAATTTTGGGGCTCAATTGTGGTTGTAAATTGAAGGCTACCTGTAATCTAACCCAACTAGATGGGACGGGGATCCTGACAAATATCCAGAGAAGTGGTCATGGGTATATTGGTGACTACAATGAAGCTACCTAACCCCTATAGACAGGATCATCCATAGACACTGCTGAGACTCTATTGCTTCTCCATAATTTAGGAAAGTCTATTGAGCGTGTATTAGCTATTACGATTTGTGGAAAGTAACAAGCTCCATCAGGATTATTGTATGTTCTGAAGAACAGCATCACCTAAGTCAGTGGTTCTCAACCTTTTTAATGCCGTGACCCCCAGTCGGTCGTAAGTCGAGGACTACCCAACCGGTCGTAAGTCGAGAACTACCCAACCGGTCGTAAGTCAAGGACTTTCCCTGCCCGGGAGCACTGCGCATGTGTGGTGCCACCCCCTGCGCCGGCCAAGGCGTAGCTGGCAAGGGGCAGCGATGGCGCAGGGCGACCACCGGCTGGGCCACCAGCTGGCCCAGCCCAAGGGAGGTAAAAAACCCGCCGGGCCCCACGCGTGCCAGCAACCCTCCATGCGCCCGCCGGCCTCCCACCTCCCACCCCTGGCCCTCTTTTACTTACATTTTTAGTAGTTGCTCAGCAGGGAGGGGTGGAAACTTCCAGACTGCTTGCCTTCGCTGCAGACAACTTGCAGCACCGTTTGCAGACTGGGACTTTTGGCGGGCTCAGCAGGGCAGAGACAGCCTGGACAATTCTTATTGGCTTTTGAAAGCCAATAGAATTAGACTCTATTCAAGAGAGTCTATTCTATTGGCTTTCAAAAGCCAATAGAATAAGAGGGAGTAGCACAGCTAAGGAAAAGGGGGAAAAATGGCGGACTGCGTTATTTGGCGACCCCCGTGAAATGGTCGTTCGACCCCACATGGGTTCGACCCCACAGGTTGAGAACCGCTGACCTAAGTATAGTTTGCACGTTGCTGATTGTAAAGCTACTGTAAATTGCCCCACATGGCAATACGATGTTCAGTCCAAAAATAATTCCTTTTTTCACATTGGTACGTGTCCCCGCCCCACCCTTTCCTTTATTTTGCCAGCATATCTCATCTTTCTTCTAGGACAAATCTGGGGCTCCCCAGATGTTGCTGGCTTGCAGTCTCTTGCCTCCCTTATCCTTGGCCTCTTGTTTGAGACATTAGGAGCCTGCCATTTTTTTTTTTTTAGCTCTAGTAGTCTCTGGGGAGACTGTAGAGTTGCAACTAGAAATGGCTGCTGGTGATTTAAAGAGTGAAACTAAAACATGATGTCGCTTCACGAATCCGAGAGCATCTTCTCAGTCCCAGAGTTCAGTTTTTCTACTTAGAGATGTTGGTCAGGATGGCTTGTAGAAGGCTTTGATGTATAGAAAATGCAATGCAAGTTAAGAATAGCAACAGGGCAGCAGAGTGGGCCACGTTGCTGTTACATACCTACAATGAGGAGACAGTCTATCCTTTCTCTCCATTTCTAGCCCTCGTCTTTATCTCCAAGTATCTTGCAATGCATGTTTTGTCCCTTGGTGGCTGCAAGGCAGGCCAAGGGCCCCATTAACCAAGAATTACAAATTCCCTTACAGTTTTTTTTATTTTTTCATTCTTGATCATAATGTAAGGCATTTAAATCAGGTTTGTAGCCGGGCACTTCTCTATTTAGCCATACTTAGTTAAAAGTATCTTCCAAATAAAGCTATAGTTTGGATCCTTCCTTCCTTCCTTCCTTCCTTCCTTCCTTCCTTCCTTCCTTCCTTCCTTCCTTCCTTCCTTCCTTCCTTCCTTCACCAGGCATTAATATAAAAGAATATTCTTTTATCAACATATTTAACATATGGAACATTAACATATGGAACATATTTAGAACAGTCTTAAAATACAACTTGGATTAAAAATAGCTTAAAAGAGTAACAGTTGCAAGCAGGCTCCACAGTTGAAAGTTTACATATCTCAAGAAGTACCTTTCAATCATCTGATAAAGGCAATTTTAGTTCAAAACCCGGCAATCTTCTGTGGGTATGAACATTCAGAGTAGTGTAATCATAATTTTGCAAGTGTCCTATATATGCTGTCCTTGGTTTGAAAAGCAAAAACTTTCTCCAGCAAGGTCATCAACATGATCAAAAGGGTAAGGTTGCTTTTTGCAGCTTGGACAGTTGGGGCAGAATTGCATCTGTTTGCTTACTTTGATCTAATCAGTGTCACACTACTAATTATGGGGTTCTCGGCTATTGGAGCTTTGAACAGACCTGTTCACTCTCTTTCTCTACAAACACACACACACACACACACACACACAGAGAGAGAGAGAGAGAGAGAGAGAGAGAGAGAGAGAGAGAGAGAGAGAGAGAGAGAGAGAGAGAGAGAGAGAGAGAGAGAGAGAAGGAAAAGGAGAGAGAGAAAAAGAGAGAGACAGAGGAGAGAGAAACGGAGAGAGAGAGAGACAAAGAAAGAGAGACAGAGAAGAGAGTGAGAGAAGGACAGTGAGATGAGAGAGAGAGACAGAGAGAGAGAAGGAAAAGGAGAGAGAAAAATAGAGAAAGAGACAGAGGAGAGAGAGAAAGGGAGAGAGAGAGACAAAGAAAGAGAGAGACAGAGAGGAGAGAGAGTTAGAGAAGGAGAGAGAGACAGAAAGAGAGAGAGAGAGAAAGAGAGAGAGAGAGAGAAGAAGACACACAAACACACACAGAGAGAGACAGACAGACAGAGAGAGGGAGGGAGGGAGAGTTTTCAGAAGGAATGTTTAATCTGTATATTTTTACACACTCAAGTATATGCACACTGGTCTCTTAAGGAACAAATGCCTTGGGGTATTTTTTTTCCCCCAAAAGAGAAAATAAGATATAGATACTGTCTACTTTTTGCATAGGGAAAGTACTATTTTTGAAGACCTGTGTTTCCCCAGGGCTGGCTCAGAATGTGGGGGCAAGCCAAACCTAGGTGTGTTGTGTGCTATATTGTGACTATTCTAATTCAATGTCTTCTGCCTGAGTATTATTAGAGGATTTCTAAGAGTTTCATGCCTCCAGCAGGAAATGGAATTTGATGACCGTTCCCTGTTTTAGGAGGGTAAAGAAGGGGGCTGGGAAACATATCTGCAAAGGGGTGGGGGTTGGAAGAAAGGAAAGGAAGAGAGGGAGGGGAGGGGAGGAGAGAGAGTGTGTTTCTGTTCAGGCTCAAGAGACCAGAGACTCCCAGGTTCTATATAACAGCAGGGACAACTGGAGCTCTCTTCTGCCGGGAAGAATAAGGCAAGTGGGGAGGTGGGTGGCTACCAATGGAGCCCAGTTCAGTACCTGTCACCAGCTGAACAGCAGTAGAGTTATCAGCCAGAAATTTGGGTGCAGAGAAAGCATGAAGGTAAGCAAGAAGCAAAGTGTGTGTGTGTGTGTGTGTGTGTGTGTGTGTGTGTGTGTGTCTTTGACAGTGTATGGTCCTGGAGGGAGCTGGATATTGTCCTTATCAGTTCCTTGCTTGGAGCTCCAGGAATGTTCATGAGAGCCCTTCTTCTTACTTCAAATTGTGGACAGATGCAGGAAGAGATTCAGAGTTTGTGCATTAATGTAAAAGACTGCATGATGGGATGACACCCTCTTAAAAGGTGTCAGCCCATCATGCAGTCTTTTACATTGTAAGGGAATGTGATATAGATTGTGATGACGGGAGTTTGCTGAAGAGATGGAGGGTGTCGCTTTTTTTTACTTTTGTCCCAAGTTTCTTGATATCATTTTTCCCCCCCAAAGATGATTAACAGCCTTTTAAAAAGAACAAAAAACAATTAAACAGTCCATTCAGGCTTCATATGCAGAAACCTGTGTTTTAAATTTTAAAAAGTGAGAACTATTGTGCTGAATTGGTCCAGGGAATCATCTTAGACGTTGGCAAGCTGTGGCACTTGCTTATCATGGGCAATGATGAGAAATGTTAGGAGTTGAGCGATGCTTGGAAAACAGCAAGTTGTTGAATTTATCATCTGTCCCATCCAGTCAGGAGGATGACAACCCCTCCCTTGTTCTATGTTAGCATTTAATATTTGGATGCATAGGTAGGCCTTGCTTAGTGACTGTTTCGGTTATTGCAGTGATGAAAAAGCAGCAACAACCAATTCCCACATTTATAACCTACAGCAGGGCTGAAAAGCCGAAATAAGTTCATAAGCATAGTCACAGTTTCACTTAGTGACTGCTTTGCTCAATGAACAAGTTGCCAGTCTCAACTGTGGTCACTAAACTAAGTAAATACGCCTGAAAACTGAAGCCTCTTGTTACATCTGTCCTCATCCACAAACCTGTTTGAATCCAGAAACAAACAAACACAAAGTAATAATATAGGATCCTTTGCAGCTGTTGGAAAAATTGGACGACTAAAGATACATCTATAATGGTGCGTCCATTGTACAGGATTCTACTGTATCCAAAGCATTCATTTCTGAAAGGTGGAAAAGTGAGATGGGTTGATTGCACAGTAATAGAATGGCATCCAGTTATGTTATTCATATAAGGACGTTGTATTTTACCTTGAGCACATCCTCTAGATTCTAGAAAGATTGACCATTCATTCCTTATTAACCCAAGTCAAAAGGCTAGGCACTCGCTTTCAGTAATGGTATCCAGAGATGGCTCTTTATTCTTAGCTGCCTCTTTTGCTCATTTGATCTCTGATTGAGAGGCGATGAGCAGGGAAGTGACAGAACAGCACTGGAGGGAAAGACATAGTGAGCAAATAACTTACAAAGACAGCATAATGAAGCTTAAGAAAAAAGGGCAGCTAGAATGCAGATGTTTGGGGTAGTCCCACCTCTCAAAAATGCATACCATTTTAATATCCTGAAAGGGGATAGAAGAGAACCAGTGTGTTTCTACTTTACAAAGGCATTTCTGTCTTCTTGCTCTGAGTGTATTTCCCCTTGCCATAGGCAAGCTAATGGTTGGTGGTTTTAACAAATCTGGATATGTCTCAGAGTTATAATCTAAAATTATAGACGCGGGGGACGTGCCGCCCTTCACGCAAGGCCTCCTCGTGAGTGCGTGGCGAAGGGCTGCTCTGGCGGCTGGGCCCGCTTTGCCACTTCCTCGCGGGCGACGGTCGCGCTGGCTGGACGGGCTCGGGGAAGCGTGCAGTGGGGCGCGGGTATACTGGGTCCTAATGAAGCTTTTCAACCTTACTGTGAGGAAGTATATTTCTCAAGTATATTGCGGGCTTAAACTTGCTCCAGCCAAGAAAGAAAGGACATACTTTGAAATGGCACGACCCAGTTCAAATATGACTGAATTTAGAGAAATATTTGCTAAAGCAAAACATATAGCTATTATCACAGGGGCTGGAATCAGTGCAGAGAGCGGTGTTCCAACTTTCCGAGGTGCAGGAAGCTTTTGGAGGAAATGGCCTGCACAAGAACTGGCTACTCCAGAAGCTTTTGCACGGAATCCCTCTAGGGTGTGGGAATTCTATCATTACCGTAGAGAATTAATGATGACCAAACAACCAAACCCCGCACACCTTGCCATAGCAGAGTGTGAGGCTAAGATAAGCAAGCAAGGCAGGAGTGTTGCAATCATCACACAAAACATTGATGAACTCCACAAAAGAGCAGGATCAAAGCATGTTTTAGAAATTCATGGTAACTTATTCAAAACCCGATGCACCAGTTGTAGAAATGTTGTGGAGAATTATAACAGTCCAATCTGTCCTGCTTTAGCTGGAAAAGGTGCTCCAGATCCTGAAACTGAAGAAGCTACTATTCCTGTGGGAGATCTCCCTCGATGCAAACTGTGCAATGGCCTCTTGCGACCTCATGTTGTATGGTTTGGAGAAACTTTGGATTCTAATATCCTTACAGAGGTTGAAAAAGAACTTGAGATATGTGATCTTTGTTTGGTGATTGGAACTTCTTCTGTAGTATATCCTGCTGCTATGTTTGCTCCTCAGGTATCTGCCAGGGGAGTGCCAGTTGCAGAAAGAATTCAACATGCAGAGCACTCCAGCAACGGATAAATTCAGATTCCATTTCCCGGGTCCCTGTGGTACTACGCTGCCCCCAGCCATAGCCTGTAAAGAAACTGAGATCACCTCTTGAATGTTTATGAGAACTGAAAAAGAGAAAAACTATAATTGCCTATTTCAGTAATGATGTAAATGTAAAAGGAACCTATTCTCCTTTGGAAAACGCCTTGCCTGAAACTGAACAATGGAATCTGAACAATGGAATATGACGTTGAACAAAATAAATCATGATTCTCAGATGACGAGAATGAGCAGTGGAGAAGGATGATGGACAGTGACAGGAAAAGTGGTTATCGCTTTTTTTGGGTGGGGGAAATCATGTGAATTGAAAGTATAAATATACAAACTGCTCAAACGTATGAAAAAGATATTTGTACTCTATAGAGTTTTCAGATTGTATCTTGGATAAATGTCAAGCAAAACAAGGATGTTACCATTATTCATATTTTACGAAATTATCTTCTGAAAGCAGGGGTAAAATTCTGAAAATTTTAAGAATAAGATAGCTTTTAATAGAGCCTACACTCCAGTACTTTGCAGGAAATCAATAAACAAAAGTATTCTTTGCTATGAGATGATGCTCTCTAATGGGTTCAAGATTGTAAGCAATATAAAAATAGTAGATTAATAACTTCAATTTGCATATGATTGCCTACTTTAATTTCACTTCCAGAGCTGAATGAATATATATATGAACCTAAATACAGCTTTTAATTCTTTGCTGTCCTGAGGCACTAAAATAAATCGATGCCTTTTTAATTGAAAAAAAAATCTAAAATTATATATAAGTTTGGAAGAGGCAATATTGAAGACCATAGTAGAATGGGTTTCCAATGGTTCCAGTAAAAAGTGCCATGATGGGAATGGAGCAAAAATTTAAGACTTTATCTAGAGTCTAGATGATAAAGCTAATTGTGATTCCTCTGCTTCAACAGGAAATGTAGATGAGCTTTTGATCTGTTCTGGTTGTCCATTCGCTCCATTCTTGGAGCTATTTGCAGAGCTTGGGAATAGGCATACCACCCCTAGCAGGTGGCGGTTAACCTTGGCTGGTCCCCAAAATGGTAAGCAGAGTCATATCGGGAAAGTTTGCGGAGGGGAGACTAGCAGGAAATCCCAGGACTATAAGTTAGAGCAGGAAGTAGGAAGAAACATCTTGGAAGAAGGCAGTGGTTAATTACTTCCATGTGACTTTCAAAAAAAAAAAGATTATTTATTTTCATATATTTGAACGTGGATATGACTTGAAGGATTTCTTTTACAGGACTATCATAAGAAGACTGATTATTATTATCATGGTTTGTCACGCAGTCAGCCAATGGTTAGATGGGATTTGGCATTTTTATCTACCTATTGTGTACTTCCCAAGGACCTGGGATAGGCAGATATTGTTGTTCAATGGTGTTAAAGATATTATCACAAGATGTAAGCTGTTCCACATAAAGCTGCCTTTTGCAATTGACTGGTGGTGACCTTATCATTTCCAGGGGTGTTCAAGTGGTGCTCCAGATGTTTGCCACTTATTACTACTGGACTCTGTCTTTCCCACAAAGCTTCTTGTGTTTCTGCATGCCAATCTATTGACAGGGAAGAGAAACTGGGAAAGCATATCTTTTTTTTTCAATATTGCATTTAATTTGCTGGATCATCCTAGGTAGCCGGAAATGCGATATCAGCTTGCAACTCTGCCAATCCTTATCCACTCAGTGCTGAGCTCTACCATCTGATATATGCTTCTAGCCATTCTTTCGAGCTACCGATGGGGATTAATTTCTCTCTAAAGCTATTTTCCTTGATTTCCCTTAAAATGTATGAAACGTGAAAAGGGCAGGATCCCACGGCATTTAAAAATTAGAAAAGGAAGAGTTACATGCCAAAAAAAGTTGACCCATTTCCCATGGCCACCTTCAGAGTCATTCTCATGAGATAATCCCAGATTTGTTTATTTATTTAGCATATGGCATACAATATCAGGGAAATCTACAAATGCTAGACACAATGCAGTCCTGACAGCCTAAATTGCCAGTACATTCTGTTCAGCGCTTGGGTGCCTGTCCTTAGCGCACTGCAGGGGGCGAACTAGCTTACTCCAGTTGACTAGCAATGGTAAGTTTGCTGGCTCTTCCGGACTCCTCTGCCGATTTAGTCACGTCATGCCTCGCCTCAGGTCCAGCCAGGTCCAGTGCCGGCTTCTGCTTTCTTCACACACACAAGCACAGCTAGGTTTTTCCCACCTAAGTGGTACCCAATTTATCTACTCGCAAAATTGCATGCTTTCGAACTGCTGGTTGGGCAGGAGCTAGGGATCGAGTAACTTTGGGGTATTGGCCAGCCTCATTGATTCTTTTGGCTGGTTCGCCCTGCTCATCAGCTTAGTTTATCGTCTCAGCCAAATAATTTGATACGTTTTTAATGAGCTATGAGTAATCTCTATAGTACGTCATTGAATGGATGTAGTGCTCTCCAGCCATTTAGCAGTGCTGTGATAACGAATGGCTAATAGTATTTTAGTTTGCAGATTGAGGAGGAGGCAGGAGAAAGAGAGGGTGATTTGGTTTGGAATGCTTCCAGGCCAAGATTTATTTTTCCATGGCACAATGGCCTGCGTTGCTCGTGGAGTTTTAAGGGAAAAAAAAAATCCTGATGATTTCATCTTCCACTGACAATTGTCAAGTCTTTTCCCAGCACTTCTTCCCTAATCCTTTCTTTCCAGGGGGAGGGGAAAAAATTAAGGGAATGTGCAGTCTGCTTTTTTATTTATGGTGCTGAGGGTGATCTGTCTAAAGCTCTCTGTACTAGTGTGTGTGTGTGTGTGTGTGTGTGTGTTGTAGAAGTGCAAATTAATACTCCAACACTTTAAACAATATTTGCACTCACACCTAATCACTGTCCAACTATGTTCTGACAACACTCTTTTTCGGCTACGTTCTTAGGATGCTGTCTTTATCTTATCCCTAGTGTATGAGTGAGTGTATGTATCCTTAGCTTTAACCAGTGTTATTTTCCCCCTTGTTCCAGACTCCTCCAAGCTGGATAAAATCTGTTAGGCTTTGTCACCCATTACTTTCACTGGCAGTGGCCAGGAAGAGAAGCAATAACAACAGACCATGGATTGGCAATGGAGACAGCAGATGTCATGCCAATATAGTTTTCTGCTGGCCTGAGGATGGATAATCTTCAGTATTGCTTAGGTGAGATGTGCGGTGTAGAAATTTAATGAATAAACAAACAAACAAACAAATGGCATTGCTCCTTAGTGGAGAAAGACTTTTAGGAATGAGGTTTTTGTTTTTAATGAAATATCAGGATCCACCAGATGGAACTTGTAAAAAAAAACACCCTATGATCTTAACCATGCTATCACTGATGACGTTACTTAGTTGGGTAATGAAACATCTGCAGGAAAACAGCTAAGCTCACAAAGCATCAGCGTTTTTACAGTTCAGCCTTGAGAATGGAATGGAATGGAATATTCTTTTGTGTGACTGGACACACAAATAGTATCTTTCATTGAGGCCATGCTCTTAGTTATAAGGAGTTAACTCTAAAGTTAAAAAAAATCTTTAAAAAATGTAACTAGATGAGAACTGAATAGGGCTCCAGTGTCTTTATATACACCACTGATATAACCACTGGCCTTTCCCTCTCCACTTATAGTTTTTAATAGTAGTACTAGAGATATTACCGTAGTAATATTTTACCACTGTTGATGGCTGTAATCCCTATCTGCTTCTTTGGACATTGTCCCATGCACATTGTCTTTGGCTCACTGTAGAGTTATGGATTTGCATCCAAAAGTTTTGAAATAAAAAAAATAGTTTATTGTCCTACATGACCCATCAGAATTAAGTTATTGCGAGAAGCATGCAACCTCCATCTATGTATTAGGAGACTGACTTCTCGTTGTCGTTCCCTCTTTCTCTTTGCTGAGCTGAAGATCTGGTGCCTTTTCAAATGTGATATCCTTCCCATAGGAGAAAATCTATGCTGTACATCAGGTATGGCAATGTGATTAATTGTGTGGACAAGGGGAACTGACAGCTCTTTCCAAGTATTTCATTTGGCATAATCTGTGTTTTATCTGTGTCTGCTAGATAGCAATCCCTTTTGGAGAAGATAATATTCATAAGGTAGGGCTTACCAACAAAACAGGTCTTGCTAGCAAATCCAATTTACAGTATTTAGAGGCAAGCGAAATGATTTGGCAATTTGCAACCTAGAGATAGTCTGAACTTTTGACTTGGTGGGGGGGTGTTGCTTCTCTGTATATGATCTTGCCCTTCCAGTTGGGCTGGACCTTTTCTATTTTTGCTACAGTTCCTTCACTCCTTTTCCTCTTTTTTTTTTTTATCTAAAACAGTTTGGAAATACAGTAGTGTTCCTTATCAGATTAAGGAAGGCTATGAGGGACAAAATTACTTGTACAAATCTTGCTTTTATTAAGACTCACTGTGGGAAGAGACATAAGGTTTCCTAAGGTCCTTCTCTATAATGGTCTCCTCTCCCTATGCTGCGATTATTCCAGAGTAGAAGCTAGCACCATGCATAGGGCAGCACTTTATAAAGTCACTTCAATTCTGAAAGTATTACAGGAATTATTTGCCTATGTAGGACTGTGATGAACTAAACATTTTGCCTCTTGACAGATAGAGGAAAATGCAAGGAGTTACAGAGGTCATGCTGGACCTTTTTTTTTTTTTTTTGGTTACCAGTGTGATGTAGTAGATAAGGCACCAGGCTAGATACCAGGAGACTGCTTTAGGCACCAAGTCAGCTCTGTGTCCTTGGGTCAATCACTTTCTCTCAGCCTTAGGAAGCAGGCAATGGCAAACCTCTTCCAAAAACCTTGCCAAGCAAATTGGAGAATATGTATTTAATTTTCATTCTTTTAAAATGAAAATAGAATGAAAACAAAGTTCATTTTTGTCCTGGCCACCAATCTATCCTTGGCATGCTTCTCAAAGATCAGAATGTGACACTTAACTTCTCAAAGACAATGTGACACTTAACTTAAATACATATGGGACATCAAAGATGTAATTTCTTCACAATTTCAGGTCTCCCTATAGAGTAGTAAGAATAGTGAGAGAGCTCATGAGTTTTTTGGCTGAATATTCTAGTAGCTGACAAGGATAGGTCAGCAAGCAGAATCCCTGAATGCTGTATCTGCCTTCCTGAACATATTTGGGTAGTATCACAAACTATAAACCCAAAAGGGTAATGCATAAAGTTGTTGTGAAGATTGTGTAGGAGACCCTGGTGCCAGGCTCAAGGGATCCCTTCCTCAAAACCAGCTCTGCTTAGAAGTCCTACAGACTCATTTGTTTCTCAGTCAGTGGATCCTTTTCTTAACCCGGAGAATCTGTGTAATGTACAGTACTGCTAGCCTATGGAAATTAATGAAAGACTGAACAAAGTTGGGTTTGAATCCCTCATTTTTAAGGGCTCTTTTTTTTTTAAAATAATGAAACCACCAAATGCTAGAAAATTCGTTCAGCAGAGTAATAGTTCTCAACCTCAGCAACTTGAGATGTGTGGACTTCCAGTTCCAGAATTCCCATGGCAGTATGACCATGGAATTCTGGGAGTTGAAGTCCACACGTCTTAAAGTTGCTGAGGTTTAAAAACTGCTCTTTTCCCCTGCCTGGGCTGTTCATTTTCTACTTGCAGGAATTCTGTGTGTGTATCTCTATGTGTGCCCGAGGAGGTTGCCCTTATGACATACAGTCATCCCAATAGTCACTCTCCTGCATCATTCACAGACAGACAGACTGACTTCTTTTAGAATCTCTATGCAGTCCTTGGTCTCATTTGTCTCTTTCCTTATATCCTCTGCTAAACTCTTCCTGATTTCTGGCTCCTTGGAGTTGCTGATGATGCAAAGGCCCAGACTTGGAGGGTTGACCTAGAGCCCTCTGCACCTCTGCCAGGGAATCCATCCTTCTTTCCCTGCTGCTGCCTCCTTTTCCATTACCTCCCTGCAAGGGGAAGGAGCCATTGTGAATCAGGAAATGGAGCTCCCTTGACAGCTTGCCCTGAACTCGCAGCCCAGCTCGGCTCCTGCCTCATTGTTTCCAGCCTCACATCCTCCAAGGGATGGGCTGGTTTGAGAAGCCAGCAGAAGTGTAGCTGACGGCAGCCCCTGGCACTGTGCAGAGGGCTGGCGCCTTTTGGTGGTGTGAGGCGGTGGGATCTGCGCTCAAGCATTTTGGCAAGCTAAGGCTCAGAGACACAAGTAGGATTCATGTGTCATTGTCTCCTCGGTCACCATGAAGCCCCGGAACACGGTGGAAACCCTTCTGAGAGCCCTGGGGAGAAGAGAAAGTGCCCGAATACCAAGTGGCTGCCGGGTAGGTGTTTGGAGGGCAGGGGAAGTTCTTGGATAAAGAAGGAAGGCAGGGGTGGGGTGGGAGATGTGGTTTTTCTCTCAAACTGTGTAACAGACTTTGACTGGGATGGTGCTTGCTGGATTTACCGGTATCAGCTCCCATCATCCCTAGTCTTTGATTTTCCAAGTCATTTGATGTACAGAGTGAAATAAACAAGGAGAGTTTAATGGGATAGCAAATTTGCTGGCTTAGTCCCTCATTCTTTTTTTTTCTTTTTTCTTTTGAAAGTTTGCTCACTTAAGAAAGTAGCCAGTAACTAGGATCTCTCACTGCTCTCCTGCTGAAACACCCTCTCGCTTCGCCTTGCCCCAAAAATCTACCTCAGGACACTGAATTTCTACCTCAGGATTATTGGTTAGGGATCATAAAAGATTGTACTAATACTGAGATGAATAATATGTGATAGACTAGAAACTGTGGATAGACTGTAGAAAAGAGAAACACCAAGCAAATAAATTGTAACAGGCGTTTAGTTGAGGCTTGATGTGCGGAGTGAAAAATGTTTACCAAACCAGACGATTATAAAGATTAATACTTAGTGATGTATATCAGGTGCTATGATGATTGATGCATACTATGATTTTATGTTCAATGCTGATTGTTTTAATAAAAGAATTTTTTCATTTAAAAAAAATTTAGTACAAAGGAACAGCTTTAGTCGTGTTTTTCCTCTGGCTGACTTAACATGATTATACTTCTAAAAGTGTACAGTTACTGTGTGCCCCCCCCCGACAACCCTTCCATTGGATTGTCTTTGTTGTTACAGTGATGTTAAATGCAAAAATACTCAGGAGGGTGCGGAGGAACTAGTCTGATGAATTTTGCTTCCGTGCTTGAGAGCTAATTTTGACATTTGCTTCGTATTGCCACAGTCTTAAGACCCCAGCTGGGCGAAAGCTGATTGGCCAAATGCCATGTCAGACTGTTTGAGCCATTTCCTGATATATATTTTAAGAAACAGCTTTGTTTGGTTTCCCTTTTTTAAAAAAGTGGCCAAGATTTTAAATGATTCAATCAGACAAGCAATTTGATGCCCTCCAGATGTTTGGACAAGGACCCCCCCCAATTCCTTCCTCTTAGCCATGGTGGGACTCATGGGGGTAAAATCCAAAACATCTGGAGGACATCAGATGAGCTATCCTTAAGTTAAATCTTGATCAGTTGCACATAAGCCTCACACTAGTTTTGGTGAAAGAGAATGTCTGAAATGAAACGAGACTAAATCAGTGCACAAAATCATTTAACCTGCAGCACTCTAGAGTCTGGAATAGTGTTCATACAAAGACAGGAGAAAAGGAGTGTTAAAGAGCTTTGATGGTTTGCATCTCATCTGATGATCCTGGAAATTGCCTCCATAGAAAAAGTTGTATGCTGGATCCAAAGTGCTATAGGACGATATAGATGGATGGATGGATGGATGGATGGATGGATGGATGGATGGGTGAACACATTTCACTCTGCAAAATTTCTGAGCTAGGACCTCGAAGCTCCAAATTAACTCAAGGTGGTAGTAAAAGCTGAATTTTCTGTTTGCTGCCATCCAGTACAGGTAGTCCTCAACTTATGGCCACAACTGAGCTGAAAATTTATGTGGCCAAGAAATTTGTTAAGTGAGGTTTGTCCCATTTTATGACTTTTGCCA
Organism: Bothrops alternatus; assembly: GCA_034064705.1. Classification (NCBI taxonomy): domain Eukaryota; kingdom Metazoa; phylum Chordata; class Lepidosauria; order Squamata; family Viperidae; genus Bothrops; species Bothrops alternatus. Next base: position 6,965,874 of record JARGCV010000080.1, read on the forward strand.
CATTTGTTAAGTGAATCAGTGCAGTCGTTAAATTAGTAACCCGGTTGTTAAGTGAATCTGGTTTTCCCATTGAATTTGCTGGTCAGAAGATGGCAAAAGGGGATCACATGACACCCCCCCACCGGGGACACTGCAACTGTCATAAATGTGAGTCAGTTTTCAAGCAAAGCATCCAAATATCAGTCATGTGACCATGGAGGAATGCTGCAATGATCATAAGTGCCAAAAATGGTCCTAAGTCACTTTTTTCGGTGCCATTTTAACTTTGAATGGTCACTAATCGAATTGTTGTAAGTTGAGGATGATCTGTAGTTGCCCAGATGTTTGCAATCCAGGTACAATTGTGTATTCTGATTTCCCCCTTCCAAAATGGCTGCTGGCCTCACCCACTTTTGTAGTGTGGCCCTTAAGCTGGTGGCAATTAAGCAGACCTTTGTGGAGTCCGTGTGGACCGTCTCAGAGGCTATCAAAGCAGACATATCCTTTCTCCCTCACAGACACCTGATGTACACACTGTATTATTTAACAAACACACCTCTCATCTCTATTCCTTCTCACCCCACCAGTTCAAGGATCATCTGGCAAACAGGAGCCGAGTGCTTGGTTTTGTGCCATTAATAATTGCAGTATGGGAGTTAATCCACTTCACATTAAGATCCAAGGCATCTTTGATAGCCAAAGGCTGCCTGTTGTCTAAGGGTGCTGCAGGATCTTTTTCAGGTCCTGGAATGGGTGCGCCAGGAGCTCTGCTCCAGTAATCAGACAAGGGCAGGATAGAAACAAAACCTGATTTCGTTGCCTTTTAAATTAAAGCTGAAATAATGAAATGCTGTGAAGAGAATTACTTCCTTAGCAGCATCTAATTTCCCTGACTGCCATGTTAAAAAAAATGACAATTTGGCAGCAATTGGCAGAAGGGCCCTGGAAGTTGCATTGAAGGGTTTGGGCTTCAGGTTGTGAAGCACTGATCTTGGGGCTGTTCATAGTTACCTGTTCACATTGCTTGATTGTTACACTACTAAATAAGGATTTGCAATTGCACATGTCAAAGATCAAGTCAGAGATTAGCCATTGCAAGCAGGGTAAATTTATCCTGCGCCGCCACATACATCGTGGTCTTTCACTTGATATCCTCTAATTGTGTTGGGGCAACTAACTGGAAATTATGGGACTTGCAATCCCAATGTATCTGGATCATGCAAGGATGGGAAAGGTTGATATGATGGAATTAAGGATGCCTGATTTTTTTTTTTTTACCTGGCAATAATATTTGTTTGCCTTTTTAAAAGCTCCAGGGTTGTTGTGTCTCCTTCCTGATTTCACTGCTAATTCCTTCATCCTCCTTTCTCTTTTTCTTCAGGTCTTGAAACAAACTCTAATTTCTTTTACAGAGTTGCAGGAGTAAAAGGCATGGGAGAGTAGAAGACAGGGAGACCCAGATTCTCTTTCACATAGGTCAGCGGTTCTCAACCTTTTCCGGGGTTCGACCCCGGCCCGCATCGCGCATGCGCGGTGTGACGGGGCACATGCACAGCGCAACGGGGCGCATGCACGATGCAACGGGGTGCATCGCGCATGCACGGCGCGACGGCCCGCATCGCGATAGGAAAAAAAATGCCCAACAAAAAAAAATGGCCGACCAAAAAAAATGGCAGACTGTGGTGCTTGGCGACCCCCGTGAAATGGTCGTTCGACCCCAAATGGGGTCGCGACCCACAGGTTGAGAACCGCTGACATAGGTAGAACTTTTTAAAGCTAAAAATAGGCAGTTATTAATTTGCTCGAAATGCCATCAAAAGAATTCTGAGAACCAGTTTGTTGCTGTGGCTAAGGTGCTAACTAGAATCTGGGAGTTCTAGTTTGTGGTCTGCTGGTAAATATTTAGCAACCCACTCTACTGTCACCTTCATGCCATGCTGCCAGACATCAAACAATTGGTTGATGTACCAAGTATAGGGGCTTAGCTCTGCTATCAAAATGTATCAGTTGCTCTGGCAAGCTGGTACATCTTGGCTCTAGCACACCGCTGGTTCTAGTCCAGGAATGTCAAGCTCGCAACGTCATGTGATGTGTCATGACGTATCGTGATTTTTTTTTATTGCCGGCAATGGGGTGAACGCGGTTTTGGCATGACGCATCTGGCCCGTGGGCCGGCAGTTTGATACCCCCGTTCTAGTCCTTCCTTAGATACTAACAGCAACAGTGTGACTTTGGGCCAGTCGCTCTCTCTCTCTCAGTCCAGCCCGCTTCACAGGATTGGTTTTTCACAGGAAATAATAAGAAGGGACATTATGTACACTTGAATTTTACAAAATAAAGGTGGGAAATAAATCTAATAATAATATATCATAGGAGCAGATCTCCGGTTGCAGACCCCCCCTTTATGGTCAAGGATAGGTAAATTTCAACTTTATTTCATATGTTCATTAGCCAAATTCCAAAAGCACAAAAACCTAGATATCCCTTTCTTGATGGGATTCCAGGAAGGAGAATAAAGAGAGAGAGAGACTACTGAAAAAAAGGGTCAGGAAGGAAGTGGCTGGCAGAAAGAGGGAGAAAGAAGAGATGAAACCATGTACTTTTGTTCCAGATGTTGGGCTCATCCGTTTTTAATGTTTGTTTTCTAAATTTTCTCTGAAAAATTCATCTACTCCCCCAAATTGTTCCTATGTCCTGCCTTATGAAGAGCAATAGTGAACATATTGGAAACAAACAACCATGGTTTGATGGCTTTAGAGCCCCAGAAGTCACATCCTCGAAATTAGTCACTCATGCCCTTGTCACCTCGAGATTCGACCACTGTAATGCTCTCTACATGGGGCAACCTTTGAAGAATGTCCGGAGACTGCAGGTTGTCCAGAATGCGGCCGCGCGAGCTGTCTTGGGCCTCCCAAGACATGCTCATATCACTCCAGCCCTCCGTGAGCTGCACTGGCTACCAATTGGTCTCCGAACACAATTCAAAGTGTTGGTTATGACCTATAAAGCCCTTTATGGCAATGGACCAGGTTACTTGCGGGACCGTCTTCTGCCTCATGAATCCCAGCGACCGGTTAGGGCACATAGGGTTGGCCTCCTACGAGTCCCGTCTATTAAGCAATGTCATCTGACGGGTCCTAGGGCAAGGGCCTTCTCTGTTACTGCCCCAGCCCTCTGGAACCAGCTTCCCTCAGAGGTCCGCACTGCTTCCTCCCTCCTAGCTTTCCGGAAATTATTGAAGACCTATTTATGCCGACAGGCTTGGGGCGTATGAACAGTGCTCTGCCCCGGGGCCTAGGAATGTGCCTCCATCGTTGATTGTGTGTTTGATTGTGATTGCATGTTGTATGTATGTGTTTTAGATTGAATGAATGTGTTTTTGGATTGAATGGTTGGTTATTATTATTAAATTCCTCACATGTAATTATATTGTTGTTGTAAGCCGCCCTGGGTCCTAGGAGAAGGGCGGCATAGAAATTTGAATAAATAAATAAATAAATAAATTAAGCAGCAAATTATTAGACAAACCACACCATTTCCCACCAATTTGGAGTAGGAAGCAAATTGGGCATAATAAGACTGAGTCTAGAAAAGTGGACAGACAACACACACACTGGTGATCTCGTTACATAACTGTCCTGCCCAATGTGACCATGCATTCTCCCAAAGTTACCTGTCCCAAATTAGAGGAACATTAGAACATGCTACAGTATTATATCCACTGTGGCTTTTTGCTGCAGAAGGTTACCCAGCACAAGGCATATTTGGCATAGACTGTTGCTTCCAGTCTGCAACTATGGGCTGATAACTATGATTTGCCTGATTAGATTCTTCTTGAACGAAGATCAAGTGAACATGGGAAGAAGCTCTCTGTCCACTGGTATTCAGCTGGGGATTATCTTGTGTGCTTATAAATGTATGTTTTGGGGGGGAAAACCCTCTTTTTCCTATAGTTTATTAGGAATGACCTTACTCCTCTGGGGGAAGACCTCCGGCCATCTTTCCAGGAGACCTGAGAATGCTGAGTAAACAGGAAATCAGCTGAAAAAAGTTGCTGAGCTATCCTTCTCCTAAAAGGCCCCAACTGTGTAATCCTTCTTTACACTGTGAGGTCTGTAGCAAAATCTTAGGAGCTATTAGAAGAGCTAATGGGGCAGGAAACTGCTCAAGGGTGCTTGTGTTAGTGTCCCATGGCAATAGTGCAGCAGCTCCAGATGTTTCAGTCATGCTTGTGCAGCTGCAGTGTGCATGCTAAATATGGTGAATGACAGACAAAGTAATCCTTCTCTGCCCAATCCTGTGTCACTAAGGATCCCTCCCATTTTGAAACAGGTATAGTGTTGCAGAAATATGCCAGCAAAAGATTTAACAAGAACTTCTGGTTCAAGAAAAGACTAAAGGCAAATTAAGATTTGCCACAATCTCCAAGGGTTCTTAATTTCCAGTTGTCTTAACAATTGGCATCATCAGGTGCATGTTTGTAACTGGTTGGGAAGATCACCAGTTCACCAGCAGAGTACATCAATATAAAAACTCTTATTTTATTTAATAAGTTTATATGCCACTTGCCTCACTCTGAAAAACAAGTCTACTATAAACCAAACCTTCCTCCTATTGAAGGTTTCATTACACAAAATCTTAATATTGTAACTGGAGGAAACTAGGAACCTGAGTGGTAGAAATCTCCCAGTAACCTTTATCAGCTAATTGAAGAAGTAATTATTTGCCACATTTGGCAATGTCTAACAGCAACGATGAATTCTCTTCTTCCAAATTAGCTTGCTGAAAAAGAAGCCTTAAGGGACAAACAAGGAATGAAATCCTCTGTGAATGAGCTGGTGGAACTCAAGGTGTTACTAAAACATACAGTTAAGCCTAATAATATTGGCCATTCATGCTCTGCCAAATGCTTCATGTTAGAATTCCTGGACTAGCTAAGCCTGCAGTTTTAGCTATGCTTTCTTTTACTGTTTACTATACCATAAAGCTTGGTTTCTAACCACAGTGACTAAGCTCCCTGCTTTGCTACTGCTGAATGGTGGCTTTCAGGAGAAGGAAGTAACTGGTCTCTTGAATAATGTAATGTATTGAAGCACCATCATTTCAGGTAATCCAAAGATGGTCTTGCAACTTGCAACTCAGGAGAGATCTGGTAGGATTCAGAAGCAGAAGGACTCTGTCTGGACTTAAAGCAGCTGCTGATTTGGTGGCATTTGGTAGTTGATTGATAAATCTGAACAACTTCCTATGAGCATGAGTTGATCTCTGTTCTTCTCTCTTTCCTTGTAAATATGCTTGCCTGCCTGCCCATCCGTCTGCTTCCTTGGTCATCTGTCAGTTGTATCCAGCCAGTTCACACCACTTCGGCAGAACCGGTAGCTAATTTTTTTTTGCCCAAGCCCAGTATGGACTTCCGGAAGTAGCATCCACACAAAGAACCAGTTGTTCACATATTTGAATCCCACCACTGAAGTTTGGTGTTACTGTTATAGGTTTTTTTGAATGAATGCAATCAGTTCTAGTTGCCCACTGGTCATGTGAATACATGGACTCATGTTGGGTTTTTTTCCTACCCAAGCAACCTCTTTCATGGTGTAAATCTTTTATGAAGGGTATTTCTACTCCGGCCTCACTAACTGATTTAGAGCACCTCATTGCCCTTCTCAACGCATTATCAATTGTGTTGACCACTGCTCCTTCCATTTCACCAATAGATTCAGGTGATGATCAGCAGCATCAGCCTCCCCCCCTTATTATGCGTATCCTAACTTTGCACTGGATTTGTTTTCTTGGGAATTAAATGATCTCCCTACTCTGATAAGGGTTGAAACCCTCCTATTCAAAAATGAAAACAAAAACCAAAGAATGCCAAGAGGGGAGATCAAATATAGTGGTCCTAGTGTGGAGGAAAAGGTTGAGGAATGGAGTGTGGGACAAGGATCAAATTCCCACCAATAGGAAATGGTCCTCCTCCAAATTCAGCTGTATCAGTTGCATTTGCATTGATTCCTTCTGCATGGCTACCCAGCTGGAAATTAAAAGGCAGCTGATAAGTGGGAAAAGACCATGAAGAACAGAGATGATCAGGGAGTGGTGCAGAAGTTTTGTGTGTGGATTGACCTGAAGGTTATCAATTGCTTCGTTAGGGTTAGGGTTGTTTTTTTTAATGGAACAAATCAAGACACCCATGAAAATGTTTCTGTAAGTCAGTGTTTCTCAACCTTGACAATTTTAAGGTGTTGCTGGCTGTGGAATTCTGGGAGTTGAAGTCCACATGCCTTAAAATTGTCAAGGTTGAGAAACACTGCTGTAAATCCATTCACATCTCAGCATGACAGCAAGTTTGGTGTTACAAGTAGTCCTCCAACTAACAACAGTTCATTTAATGCAGGGGTCTTCAAACTTAGCCCTTTTATGACTTGCGGACTTCAACTCCCAGAATTCCTCAGCCAGCGTGCCTGGCTGAGGAATTCTGGGAGTTGAAGTCCGCAAGTCATAAAAGGGCCAAGTTTGAAGACCCCTGCATTGAATGTCTGTTCAAAGTTACAACAACACTGAAAAAAAGTGACTTATGATCATTTTTAACGACCGTTGCAGCATCCCCGTGGTCAAAATTCAGATGTTTGGCAACTGGTTCATATTTATGACGGTTGCAATGTCCTGGGGTCATGTGATTCCTAATTGTGGCCTTCTAATAATGGGGAAAGCCAGTTTCACTTAACAATCATATTACTAACTTAGCATACGCAACGATTCACTTAAAAACTGTGGCAAGAAAAGTCGTAAAATGGGGCAAAACTCGCTTAACAAAAGTTTCACTTAGCAACCTAAATGTTGGGCTCAGTTGTGGTCGTATCTCGAGGACTACCTGTATATTGTTACAGGTTTTCTTGAGTGAATACAATCAGTTCTGACTGTCCATGAAGGGCTAGATCAATTTCAGGTGTACGTAATTAAGAAGTTTATGATGGGACCTAATAAGAAACCCTTTGAGAACCTATAAACAGTATTTTGAGCATCTGAAAGCAGCAGCTTTTTTCCTGAACTAAACTGCTGACGTTTTGTCTTTATCTGGATGCAGACCAGAAGGGAAATCCTTCTTTAAAAGTTTTTTTTTTTTTTTTTTTAACAATCCTGAGACAGGAAGGATGGAGTTAGTACATTTGTGTGGCCAAACCTATCAAGTGCTCCATCGAGTGGGACATTTCTTTGTGATAACCTTGCACTTTACTTCAATGCCTGTTTGAGAATTTACGTATTAAAATACTGGATTAAAGCTGAAAAGTGTAGTAGGAAAAAAAAGGGGGGGGATCCTAGGGAATGCACAGTTTTTCAATACTATATTTTAGGACACTAAGTATCACCAGAGGCAGGGCAACAGTTTCAAGAGGGAGGCCAAATACTCTTAATTTCCTCCTCCTTTCCCCTCCTTAATTGCGCCACTGTAATTAGGCAGCTTGCACCGGCTTTGACAGTTTTTTAGCAGGCTTCAGAGGCCACAAAAGAGAGGATGAACACAAAAGAGAGGATGAAGCACCATATGTTACCCGCTGTCTGTGAACTCCTGCATCAGTTGGCAGCTCTTTTATGACCACTTGGCTTCTGTGCTCTCAGCATTGCTGAGAGTTGGTTGTGGCTGTTGCTGAACAATTTTGTTGAAATGTCCAGGAATGTAACTAAAAGGACAGTCTCTTGGATAGGTTTCCCAAACCTTTGATTTAGGTTTCATGTACAAAAGATGGGGGTTTGCCCAACCAACCATTTTCCAAGCAGGTCAGCAGCCAAGAAGGAAACGGGGGGGGTGTGGGGTGGGGGAGAGAGAAAGAGAATGCCCAAGCATCTACATACCTTTCTTCATTTCTACCATTTCATTCCAAACAGCTGGAAAGCCCAAAGCAAGGAAAAGAAGGGGATGGGTGAGAGCCAGGAAATGACATTAATCATAAAGTATGGCAAGGAAACAGACCAGATTAGGTTTCCTCTTTACAATGATGAGCTGTGCATGGCAGGGAAGCCAGCCAACTAATTTGCTGGCCACCGTGAAATAGGCGATATTGAGTTTTGTTCTCAGATAGGTGGGGGAGTGAGTTTTTCTTTTTTTTCTTTTTTCAAAGCATTGATAGCTTGACAAATCCTATTTTCGTTCCTGGCCCTGCGTTCTATTCTTAAGCTTTGACCAATTCCCATCTGATTTTTCCGGAGTTAAGGAACACTGTGTCCAGCTGGCTGGGAACCTCCCATTCCTTACACAACTTAGTTGTGCAGGAAGTTGGAGAACACTGCTGCGATTGCCCCTAGATTAACCATAAACTGCCAAGGGAGTGTGCTTTTGAGAGCACCGTGGCTCCACTTCATTTTTCTGAAGGATTGTTTGGAGAAGGGAAGGGGAGGAATGAACGCAGAACCCCCCCCCGTGCTTCCTTCATGCACAGTGGTCTGTCAGCAAAATCCCCTGTATCCTATCTGTTCTTTCTCCCGTATCTCAGAATCCCCTCTTGGATGACCAGTGATAAGAATGGGCAAGTTTCAATTGGAGGCCTCCAGCCTCTGATCCTTAATCAGAGGCTGCCAAAGGCACAGGCAGGATATAGTTGGAATGGAACTGGGTTTGATACTGATTTCCTTAGAAAAAAAACTGGTGGATTGATTTTGCTTATGTCCAGAATCCTGTTTACGATGAGTAGTCTGCGGGATGTAGCTTGGCGCAGTTGCACCACCTTCTGATCCTTGTGCTTTCTAAGCAGCTCTTACTGTGGGGCCGTTTGGAGTTGAACTCCACCTGATCTCAGCTTGCTTTCTTGTCAGCCCCACCCAGAAATGGATGCACTCCAAGCCATAAGCTGCTAACCACAGTGTCTGCAAGGTGATAAAAATATGCATCGTGACATCCAAGGCCAGGATGGAAACCATGGCTTGTTGTGATGGGCATTTTGTCAACTGTTCCCCTTTCCCCTCCCCCCATGGACCCCTATGGCTCAGATTGCTGGTTTGTAAGAATACAGGTAGTCCTCAACTTACAACTGTTCATTTAATGACTGCTCAAAATTACAAGAGCGCTGAAAAGAGTGACTTGTGACCATTTTTCACACTTACGACCTTGGCAGAAGCCCCACGCTTGGCAATTGGTTCATACTTACGACCGTTGCTGTGTCCCAAGGTCATGTAGATCACCTTTTGCAACCTTCTGACAAGCAAAATCAATCAATAGGGAAGACAGATTCATTTTACAACCGGGTTACTAACTTATCAACTGCAGTGAGTCATTTAACAACCGTGGCAAGAAAAGGTCGTAAAATGGGGCAACACTCACTTAACAAATGTCTCACGGAACAACAGAAATTTTGAGCTCAATTATGATCGTAAGCCGGGGACTCCCTGTAGATCAGGGGTGTCAAACTCAATTTCATTGAGGGCCGCATCAGCACTGCGGTTGTCCTCGGGGGGGGCGGGGTGTGTGGCCTACTGGGTAGGTGTAGATGGAGTGGGTGTGGCCTACTGGGTGGACGTGGCCAGCTCTACATCATTCCCATCAAGGGTGCCTGTGGGGGCCTGGGCAGGAATGGGACAGATCTGAGGGTCTCTGGCAGAAAGGGGTGGGACCAGAGCAGAGCCCATCAAGCCGGATATGTGAAGTAGGCGAGGGCCATTTGCTGGCCACTTCCAGGCGATGGTGCTTTTCTTCATTCCTCATAAAGGGTGACACCTCTCCAGCATGCACCCAGGAGGTGGGGCCGACGCGGCAGGGGCTGGTTCCTCACTGTTTCCAAATGGCCTTGTGGAGCTAAGACTGAATGCATTTCAGCATAGATGGCCACCACAAAATTGTACATTGGCTCCCGGCCGGCCTGGGCCAGGGCCAAGGCAGCGGGGGCCGTTCCCTCACTGTTTCCAGGATGGCTTCACGGGCCACATGAAATCCTTCGTGGGCCGCATCCGGCCCCCGGGCCTTGTGTTTGACATGTCTGCTATAGATGGATAAGTGTTCTAATCCAGCATTGACATTGCAAGAATTTTTTTTTATAAAAACATTGATCTTGATTCTCCTTGAATTGTACAACCTCAGAGCTTGAGAATTTAGCAGGACAGAAATGGTGTACAGTATGTGTGTCTCTCTCTGTGTGTGTAGATAATAGATAGAAGTATAGCTATGCATGCCTGCGTGTGTAAGGCTGCCAAAAATATCTCCCTCCCTCCCTCTGCAATTTATGTCTGTTCTCTTGTGTTTGTTTCTAGCTGTCTGCATAGATCCCCCTCTCCCCCAACTGTGTGAAAGGGAAGTGGAACTTGTAGTTGCCTGACATTTCCACTCTGAATATCATGTTCTGAATTTCAGCATCCTCTCTCTTGGGAATGTCCTGTCAGTTTCTGCATCTCAGGTTCTGCGACCGAAGTGAACATATAGAGCAGCGGTTCTCAACCTGTGGGTCGTGACCCCATTTGGGGTCGAACGACCATTTCACAGAGGTCGCCAAACAACACAGTCTGCCATTTTTTTCCCCTTTCCCCCTCGGCCAGCGCAGGGGGCAGCACCGCGCATGCACGATGCGGGCCGTCGCGCCGCGCATGTGCGGCGCAGGTCGGGGTCACGCCCTGAAAAAGACTGAGAACCGCTGATATAGAGGATACCAGCCTTCCTTGTGTATCGCCTCTCCTGTATCTTGGGCTTCTTGCTTCTTGCCCTCCTTCCTAGACCAGCCAGAAATGAGAACGGTCTGAGGCACGGATTAAGTCAAACCACTGCTATAACGATGGACTAAAGGACTGGTGCACAATTTATGCCTAGTACAGGTAGTCCTTGACTTACAACAGCTCATTTAGGGACCGTTCAAAGTTACAACATCACTGGAAAAAGTGACTTACGTCCGTTTTTCACACTTGCGACTGTTGGGACATCCCCATGGTCACGTGATCATGCTTGGCAGCTGACTCATATTTATGACAGTTGCACTGTCCCAGGGTCCTGTGATCTCCTTTTTGCGACCTTCTGACAAGCAAAGTCAATAGGGAAGCCAGATTCACTTAACAACCGGGTTACTAATTTAACAAGTGTGTGGATTCACTTAACAATTGTGGCAAGAAAAGGTCTTAAAATGGGGCAAAACTCACTTAACAGCTATCTCACTTAGCAACAGATTGCAATTGGGCTCAATTGTGGTCATTAAGTCGAGGACTACCTGTAGAGGAAGACCACTTTTTGTGACTCAGCATGGCTGCCACCCTGCCACATCATTCCCTTCTGTCATCTTCTCTCACACCTTTTTCATCATTTGTCGTTCTGCTGCCTCAAAATATTGTCTACCTCTCTTATTCCTCTGTCTGTGTAGAGTTCCTCCGTACCTCTCTCCATCAGCTCTCTCTTCACTCCTGGCTGTATAGCATAACCAGTGATAGCGAACCTTTTAGAGAACGAGTGCTCAAAAACCGTCTCGCCCTTGCCCTGTCCCCACATCTCCTGCCTGCAGGGCCACCCAGCACCTCCATGGCATGCCACAGCAGATCGCCCAGATGGCCCAGCAGCGTCATGGTGTCCATGCCCTCTGTCTGCGCCCCGCAGCAGCATCTGTACGCAATGGGGCACGAGGGTGGAGTCTTGTCCCCGCTGCCTGGCTGCCATGTCCTTGGCTGTGCTGCTCTGCACAGGCTGTGCCCAGGTTGACTCTCCTCCAGTGGGGGGTGCTGGGGCGAAGGCATGCGTGCCCACAGAGAGGGCTCTGAGTGCCGCCTCTGGCACCCGCGCCATAGGTTCGCCACCACTGGCATAAGCCCTTCGTTCTTCACATTCAAAATCTTGATCTCATTTATTTATTTATTGGATGTAGATCCTGCCTTCCTGTTCAGACAATATTCAAGACAGCTTATAGCCAATAAAAATACATACGATAAAGCATAAGAGTTAAAAGAAAGACGTTGAAAACCAGATCAGTTCAACTAGCAATTGGTGAGAGGTGTGGGTTTCTGCCATTTTTCTAAAGACACAACTCCATTCCTTATGGAATACATTTCTTTTCTGCATATGAGACAGACAAGCTTTTAAAGTGCAAGCAGGGTGGAATAAATAATAGTAAATGGAAATTAAGAGGATTGTTATTGGGAAGATCAATATATAATTAAATGAATCTCACTAGTACTCCTTCCAGGCTTGTTACAACTATGGCCATTTTGTCAGGGAAGGTTAATTTTGTCAAACTGGACAAGTACAAATCATCCTTGTTTAGCAACTCCCTCATTTAGTGACCATTTGCATGATACAAAGGTAATGAAAAAAGTAACTTTGCAAGCAATCGTCAAAATTTATGACCTTTGTAGGTCTGTAAAGCAAAGGAAAGCTATAGTAAAGTGATAAGAACAGTTGTGGTTTCACTTAGCAACCAGTTCACTTAACAACCGAATTGCTAATCCTAATTGTGGTTGCTAAACAAGCTGTGCTACGGTATAAGCTCTGAGTGGCTCACTTTAGATAGGGAAGGCATTTCCCAGCATTGCCATCTGATATATGAATTGGTTGGTTGAATTAGTTGAATTGGAGATGCCAGGAATTAGATCTTCTGCATATAGGCAGGCAGTCCTTGACTTATGACCACAATTGAGCCCAAAATTTCTGTTGTTAAGCAAGACAGTTGTTAAGTTAAGTGAATTTTGCCCCATTGTATGACCTTTCCTGCCTCATTTGTTAAGCGAATCACTGCAGTTGTTGAATTAGTAACACGGTTGTTAAGTGAATCTGGCTTCCCCCGTTAACTCTGCTTGTCAGAAGGCCTCACAAGGGGATCATGTGACCCTGGGAGACTACAACTGTCATAAATACGAGTCAGTTGCCAAGCATCAATTCAAAGTGTTGGTTATGACCTATAAAGCCCTACATGGCATCGGACCAGGTTACTTACGAGACCGCCTGCTGCCTCACGAAACCCAGCGACCGGTTAGGGCCCACAGAGTCGGCCTTCTCCAGGTCCCGTCGGCCAGACAGTGTCGCCTGGCGGGGCCTAGGGGAAGGGCCTTTTCTGTTGCGGCCCCGGCCCTCTGGAATCAACTCCCCCCGGAGATCCGTATCGCCCCCACCCTCTCCGCCTTTCGTAAACTACTAAAGACCCATCTCTGCCGGCAGGCCTGGGGCGGTTGAAATCTTGCCCCTAGCCAGTGTATGTCTGTGTGTATGTTTGCTGAATGAATGGTTCTTAATTTAGGGGTTCTTCTTTTTATATATTTATTTTTATAAATGTACTATTTAGTTTGTATTGGATTTCTATTTATGCTGTAAGCCGCCCTGAGTTCCCGGAATAGGGCGGCATAGAAATTTAATAAATAATAATAATAATAATAATAATAATAATCTGAATTTTGATCATGTGATCACTGAGATGCCGCAACAGTTTAAGTATGAAAAATGGCTTTAAGTCACTTTTTACAGTGCCATTGTAACTTTGAACAGTCACTTAACACACTGTTGTTAAGTTGAGGACTACCTGCACAAAAGCAGGAGAAGACTGCTCCCCATAATGCTGAGCTGTTCTATATGGATACTGTTTCCCATGCCTTTCCCCCCCCCCAAAGATGGACATCCTTTGGCCCTGGAATCACCTATTTCCCTTAAAATTGTTGGAGCTGTGGGAGGGTGAGAATTTTGGAGGCACAATCTGTAGTGCTGTTTCCTGCCATTCTAAGGCAGGAAGCATACAAAACCGAACTGTTATAGCTCAAAGAAAAAAATATAGCTCAAAATAAAAATGTTCCACCTGCAAAATACCTGAGGAAGAAAAAAATAAAATAAAAATCTCACCCGCATATATGATATTTCCTCACCAATTTTGGGCTCCCTCACCCTCTCTTAGCTCTTGCCTTGCACAAAAAAAAAAAACCATTTAGACATGGCTTCTGGCCATCAAAAATTGCCTACCTCTGCCTAAAATAACCCATACCGCACCTTTCTTCTTCCTCTGCCCCACCCTTGTTATAAAAGCATTGTTTCAGATTTTGGCAGACTGAACTCTACCTCAGAAGAGGCCCATAATGAGTTTGGATGGCGAAATATCTATTCCTGTGATACCAAATCTGAACCGATGTACGTTGTTGCAGTGTAAACACAGCCCATTCCCATGACAGGCTTGTTGTATAGCTGGGGGAAAGCAATTCAGCTGACACATAATAGCAGCCACTCATTTCACAGCAGTACAACCGACTTCAGTGAGTAAACATGTTGTTCTGGACTCAGTGCAAGGAGGAGGGGGAACTGGTGCCCCAGCTCCGCGTGGAGTCCAATTACGAAAGAGCCATCGCCTACCCAGCTCCTTGCTTTGGTTAACCTCCTCAGCTCGTGGCAAAAGCTGAGGACGCCTGGCCCAACCTGCCATCCAAACCAGGTATCCATCTCTACAACTTGGCGCAGATTTGGTGAATGCAGGTGAGGTGAATAGCTTGGACTCTGTGCCTTCTGTATGTGCGTGTCCGTTGTTTATATGATAGATGCCTCTTTTTATATCAGGAAAGCTAGCACGCCTTTTTTCAGTGAACACAGATGGATCTCATTTAAGTCCTTTTGGAAAGATTGTATGCTGTGAGTCTGACATTCTCCAATGGCTACGATGACAGGAATTTATGGAGCTGAAGTCACCTGGATTCGTACTAGGAATTATGGGAGCTGTCATTCCGTATTTCCAGAAGTTGCCTAGTTCAACGTCCTTTGATATGGATATGGATATGATTATCCTTTGTGTGAATTATGACACTGGGGAGTTAAAGGACGGGTTCCCTGCAGTGGCTATGTTTTTAGCACTCTCTCTGCATTTAAACCTTGTTAGCAATTCTTTGAGCCAGAAGTTGGATAAATGGCTAAGATTGGTGCACTTACTCCTGTATTTTCTCCTAAAGGAACTTTTTGTGGACAGAAAGATTGAGAGCATTGAGAGGAGAAATGGAAGGATTATCACTGTGGAGTGAGAGGTTGCAGAACAGTGCATGCCACCCACACAATAATGATGATTTCACATGAATGTGGTTTAAAAGACAGTGGAACCATCTGTGGACCTTTGTTTTATGTGACTTATTTGAATAGATAGAGAGACAGGCATGTATAATATGCGCGTGCACACACACACACACACACACACACACACACTTTATATATATGTGTGTGTGTGCACGCGTGCACACGTGTGCATATTAATGTATATATGTATGTGTGGGAGGGAGCTGAGTAGACCGGACCCACGGTCATTAGCTAAACGCTTGGCGTCACAAAGACTATAAGAACATGATTCTAAATCCTGGCTAGAACTCTGACGATGTTAGCTGACGTTGACGAAAGCTAAGTTTTTAATAAATTTTTAGTCTCAGTGATCTGTGTTTTAGTTTTTGAATATGAATATACCTGAGACTCGTATCTTCAAAACCATATATATTTATATATAAAAATATAAAAATAATACAGTTGGCTGCTAATTATATAACTCCTTGACTAAGTTGTAGAGAATCTTATCCTCTGCTTTCATTTGGCAAGGAAACAAATATAACATCTGGATGGGAAGGGGGAAAAAAGAGAAGAAAGTGTGGCCTAGTGTCTTATCAGAATAAAGTTTTGAACTTCCACTCAACTCACTCAACCCTACACTTCACCGGATGAGCTGCTCATACACTCCCAATTAAGCCTTCTTCACAAGATGGTGGTGAAGCTAAAATGGTTGGAGAGGGAACCAGGTATGTTACCTTGAGGACTTTGAGAAAAGAGAACCAAATGCAGTAAAACTGTTCATAGGTTTATTAGAACAGGATTCTTTTATGAGTTCGCCCTCTTTAACTACCTCTGTTGAAATAGTTCTAAAGATCAGGGAGCTTTGGGTCAATCCATAAAGATGGGAATAGTCGGTTGTAACATTCAGTCTGACCTCTCTTCCTCCTCCTCCCACCAAAGATCCACATTGGAGCATCCCCTCAGCATATTGCTCATACCGTAGTAAGCTCTAGGCCTGATTTTTAAGGTGTCTGCAACGTGATTTTTAAGCCATTGGTCTACCAATGTGAACTGCCAAGAAACTTGATCAGAGTTTGCTGCTCTGTGTCCCAAACAAAGTGGTCAGCGGGAAAGGTTCTTGGCAGACCCTTTACTGCTCACCACACAGAGGGAAAAGAGCAAGAACTCTTCGCTGGCGTTTCCAAGCAAATTATCAAAAGGCTCGAGAAGACATAAAAGCTTCTATAGCTTGAATTCTTCACAAATGAAAGTGGAATTATATCTTGTCCAAACAAATGCACTCTCTCTGGACTAATGAAAATGTAGTCTACAAGATGGGACATAGAGAGAGAGAGGGAAATGGGTTGACAGCCATTTTTCCCACTTTCCTTTCTATTTTGTAAGTTTTCATTTGAACTGACTAAAGCCCGTAAGAGGCGTCGCCAATAAATGTAGATAATGTATTTTTTCTAATCAAAGAAGTCGATCTCTCCATTTCAGCAAAATTGGTCAATTTCAACCACCATTCCTCCATAGTGAGTGTATCAAATCTCTCCGTCTCTGTGCATATAGTAATTTCACTGCAGAAATCATATGTGGAAAGAATCTTCCATGACTTTCTTCTGACTGTTGATGGCTCTGCTGTTTTCCCAGCAAGAGGATTAGTAACAAAGAGCACAATTCATGGCTATTTATAGTTAAGGCTGCTGCCATGCTGGGCCCTGGCTGAATGCTCCATTCACTAGGCCTCATGTACACACAGTTTCATACAGAGCACCCTTTGGTCTTGTCTTCCTTTCCTTGCAAGGAGAGAACTACATATCCCACGAAACCTTTTGATTGCTAGCCTGTTCAGGCCCCTTTCCCAGCGGTGGCTCTGTCCTTTCAGCCCTTGTGTCATCAGGGCTGGGTGCCTGCCCTGCTCCCAACCTCACCCTATAAGGCTTGCTGGGTGGCATTGCTCTTGCTTCTGTTTGGAACTTTTGCATAGGGGAAAAAAAAAACATTTTGTCTTGTAAAGACTCGTTGCTTCTTCTCTCTTGCTACCAACCCTGAACATCCCATCTAATCGATTGTTTGGTTGGGATACTTTCTGCTACTAGCAGCTGTGTTCCTTCCATTGAGTTGCCTGTGGCTTCAAGCAAGATCAGTTCTGGCCTACGGAGGGCTCTTTTCTCATTTTTCTGTTTATCAGAAAGGATTTTCCGCCTCTGTTTACTAGGATATAGACTTGTCTATTATTTAATCACTTTGCATCTTGCTTTTTCCTCCAAAAAAGCTCAAAATAGCGTATCAAATTCCTACTTTCCCCCTAGTTTACTTTCAGCAGAGCCCCAGGAAATAATTAAGGGAAGCTGAGAATGTGAGGGCGTGCCATGTCACCACTGTCCCCAGCAGAGAGCAGACACAGTTTGCTAATCCTGTCTATCCTCACTGTTGCAACTATAAATCTTGAACTGGTGGTATGACCAAGAAACCTAGCCAAAAGCAAAAACCAGAAGGAAGGAATGCAAATGGGCATTCATCTTGAAGCAGAGGCAGAGAAGGGCTTAGAAATTTTTCTAATGTTTGCTGAGCAACTTTGTTGTTGTTGTTGTTATTTTTCTGACATACCATTATGACTGGATCCGTAGGCATAGCTTAAGAATCTCCAAGGTCAGAGGCAGGGTTTTTCCCCCATGCAGTAGGATTCTTGTTTGCTGAGTTTGTGGGTGAATGGGAATTTTAATTTAGGTCTTTCTGGTCTATATCGTGCTGGCTTTCCCCACAAGCACTCTGTTAGACTCCAGAATCTGGCAAGACTTGATGTACATTAGCCTTTTCGCAACCTGATGCTCTCCAGATGTTTGGTGAGAGAGTTCCCCCAATATGGATGCCCTCCTGGTGTGCATGATTTAGCACCAAGAATTCTTCACCTTAGCTGTGATGGCTGGGAATTATATGAGTTGAAATACACAGATGGAGTGGGAGGGCAGATGGTTGGGGAATGGAGTCTTAGGAAGGCAACTTTGTGAATCGCTACCCTATATGGCCAATGAATGGTTATCAGTTCTAGGATTTGTGGTCCCAGGTTGGACAAGACATCCGGTTTGTGGATCTAAGCTGCTGTGAATCTTTTTATCAGAACTTCTGATTCAACAATCAGAAATCAGGTGCTAAATGAAAGTTCAAGCACGGGAAACCCCGAACACATAGCCAGCCAGCATTTATGATCACTACCAGAACCCCAGTTTAGACGTTCTTTCACACCAAAATTCATTCTTGTGGCCTCCCAAATATTCTTTCTCACAAAGGTTTGCCACTCTGAATCAATAGGAAATCATGTTGTACTTTCTGTTTACCCTTTGTATTGGATCAATCTAAATTTTCGATCTATATAAGTTGTAATCTTCAATTAATTTTGTAGAGAAGTCCCTAATTTAACTGTGCATTGTATGAAGAAATGTCTGTATGCTTTCTAGTCCTTTTTGACTCCTGGTGGCTGCTTGAACAAGTTCCTGCAGTTGTCTTGATAAGGATTTCCAGAAGTACAGTAGTTTATCCTTGCCTTCTTTCCAGAGCTGTGAGCGAAGGACTGGCCCAAGATCACCCAATTAGCTTCATGCCTAATGTGGGACTAAAATCACGGTCTCTTGATTTCTAGCCTGGTGCCTCAACTACTATACCAGCCAAACTGGCTCTCTGAAGTAGTTACGGTAGCTTTAATCTGTTCCAAATTCTTCACTATTCACTTTCAAAGAGGTCCAAGTATTAGAAATCACTTCCTACCCAAGTTTTCTATACCATGTATAATTTTATTATACCCTTGCTTATTTTTTCTTCTAAACAGAGCCAAAAGATTTAATAGTTTCTTGTAGCATAATTGCTCCGTCACCAATTCTTTTGTGAGATTAGATTCAGCCTTTAATTCTTTTTTTTTAAATCACTCTTGTTTTTTCAAATAATGGAGACCAGACTAGAGTAGAACAAATATACAGCAGAGTCCATTCTTCGGCAACTTCTACCACTGGAATAGAACAAGGCTGCCAAGAGAATCGGATGTGTGTTACTTACAGGAATGTTCCTACATTCATCTGTGAAATGTGGAGAGGTGTATCAGTGTTTCAAAACCTGTCTGTTGTTACTGTGGTCCACCATTTGGTTTGAGCAAGCCTAGAAGCTGGTAGGATTCTTGGTGAGAATGCTGATCATGGTTTTGATCAGCTTTCAATTTCTGAAGCTGCATGGTAACATAGAGCAGCATTCCAGAACCGTCTCTCTCTCTCTCTCTCTCTCTCTCTCTCTCTCTCTCTCTCTCTCTCTCTCTCTCTCTCTCTCTCTCTCTCTCTCTCTCTCTCTCTCTCTCTCTCTCTCTCTCTCTCTCTCTCTCATTTGGGGGGGGGTTGAGTTGGAATGCAGCTCTGTTTCCAGCAGGACTGCTGTTTTGTTTCTGGTTTATCTAAGTAGGTTCAGAATTTAAAATAAAAAAAATAGGGGAAGAGCTGGAAGATGTCATCTTCAGCAGCTGTCAGTTGGGGAAATTGGACTGGGATGGATTGTTGGAAAAAGCTATGTAAATCCATCCATGTAAGAGGAATTTAATTTAATGTAACTTCTGTTACTACCAGTAGCTGTTTCATTCCATTTCATTTGAATGTAATTTCTGTTACTAGCTTTATGTAAATCTCAACCATCAGTGTTTCTAAGTAATTGTTATTTTCAAGTTCCATGTGAAGATCAAAGTATTCTTTATTTCTGATTGGGGGAGGTTGCATGTTTTTTGCAACTTTGATTCAAATAAATGAACCAAAGAACATGTCAAAGGTATTACTCTGAACAAATGCTGATGAATTGCAGAGTGGGATGTGGAAAAAAAGAAAGGACCATTCTAGGAAATCCTACTTTGTCATTCATGTGTGGAGTCCTCTCAGTTGCAAAGATATACATTTTAATCAAGAAAATATTTGCCACAACTAGCCATAATTACCTACAATACAAATTTTAATTAAAATAACAAAGTTCATGCATTTGTACAGTTACACACTTTCAAATTCAGTTAACGTGAACAAAGAACCAAAATGGATGAACAGCAGGGAACTAGACAAAATCAGATTGCAAAATTTTGCATAATTTATACTACAGAAATCAAAATTTCCTCATAACATTGGGGTGTGTTTGTGTCTGGTAGGCATGCCAAGCTCTGCATATTACATAAATTTTAGTTTGGCATTTAGGAGCCTTTCATACTACAAGGTGTGAATATTATTGCTCAATAATGATTAAAGAACAGGTGAGTTGCTTAAAGAATGGACAAGCAATGAGAGTGATTTCCCAGTCTTACTTTCCATGTATCCCAAAGAGAGATTCGGAATTTCAGAGTAATAATAGCATTTCTATAACTAAGAGGAGGAATAATCTTCTCGATCAACTGATTCTAAGTTAAAATAACATGAAATTATTTACACACTGAGCTGGGTTTTTCAGGAATGGAATTGTATGAATTAAGGCAAAATAAGATAACCATAGATACAGTTATAAACTTGACACGTGAAAAATAAATAATTTATGAGTCTAGGAGATATCCATCCATTTTTAGGTTTCCTAAAGAATTAAAATATTGAAGTTGCAGCTTCTCTTTAAGATTTGTTGCCAAGAACTGGAAAACAGTAGCAAGCTATGAAGCTCAGTTTCTTTCAGGGGGATCTGAATGTGGCTGAACATTAATTCTTAGTAAAATAGAGATAATGTTACTAATGCACAAATAATCAAAGGTCCAGAAGAATCAGCTTTGTTCCGAAATGGAACAAACATGGCATTTGCTTTTTGAATGTCGACAAGTGTGTTGACAGGGATAAGTCAACAAACATTATAGACTTTCAAAAAGCCTTTGACAAAATCTCTCACCACTGGCTTCTGAGCACACTCAGCGGTCATGGAATAAAAGGACAGGTGTTCTTGTAGACTGGTAACTGGCTAAAAGACAGGAAATAGAGGGTAGGAATTAATGGGCAATTTTCAACAGGAAGAGAGATCCCCAAGGGACTGATATTAGGACCATTATTTTTAATTTGTTTATGCAATGTGTATAGGGAGCAAGTAATGAATTAGACAAGGGTATTGGTGTCTACAGTCTTAGAAAATTACAGAACAATTTCCGCAAAGATCTTTGCAAACTGGATGTATGGGTCTCGAGGTGACAAATACAATCGGATATAAGCAAGTGCAAAGTGATTGCATTAAAAAAAAAAATCAGACTTTTCAAATACAGTGATGGGATCTAAGCTGGCAATTTTTGACCTGGATTTGGAGTCATGGTAGACAGCTCAATGAAAAAAATAAACACTGGGTGCTGCAAAGGAAGTCAAATTCCATGATTCAGATCATTGGAAGTGGACTGAAATAGACCTGCCAAAATACGGTAGCAATACTGTTGATGATGGTCAGGCTGCAGTTGAACCTCACTAATTCTAAAGGACATGACCTCATGACACAGCCTTCCTATTATCCCCAGAGCACAGCCAAAGTCTTCTGGTTTCAGATTTATCTTCTCTTCCACTCTGAATAGCTCTTTCTAAGCTTCTTCGGCAGCAATCATTGGGATAACCAGCCTCATTGCCCTACAAGCTTATAGTTACATTCTCATCTTTGTTGCCTTAAAACCTTAAAAGATTGCTCAGAAGAAACTCATTGGAGCAACATCTCTGGAACTGTATTTTGTAACTACAGTTCCACTAGAGAGAAAACCCAGTTCCTACAGTTATCAGATATCTGAACAGCAAAGGAGGACATGGACAATTAGAAAAGAGGGCAAATGAGGGAAAAGGAGGATCCACTAACTGTTTAATTTTCTTGGCATCTGCAACAAATATTTCACTGAAAAACTGCAAAAAAATGTACTTGGGTACTATACGCATATGAAATTACTTTTTCTAGCATCAGAAAGACGGGTTTTCCAATTATAATATTGTTCAAACAAATACATCTTTTCAAGAACAAATGCTATGGCAATATAGCATTGACAGTGGCACACTTTTCACATTTCATTATAGAAATAATATGACTCATTATGTGATCTACGTTCTACGGACATCATCGATTTTGAAGGGGCTGGAATTAGGCTGCGGAGTCTGCCTAGTTGCAGTACGCAAAAGTTTGAATAACTACATTTATTTATTAAATATATGCTAAATGTTATGCAGATGGTCCCTGCTCTCCCCCAAAACCCAGGATATTCAAAATGCCAAACAATATTTAATTTTAAAGTTATTCCTGCGGGATAGAGGACATGAGGATAATAAGGAGTCATGTCCTAATTTTTGTTGGATGTCTGATAACCGTACCTGACATATCAGCAAGACTCCTTAAAACTCTGCAAAGGGTTGTCAGTTCGTTTGTCCTTTAAATAAAAATTATGATTGTGCCATCAAATACATGTACAGAGGCACTGAACCTCAGGCTAAGGTTGAAACTGTTTATTGCCTTCCCTCACTTTCTCCCAAGTCTTAAATAGGGAGAAAAACAGCAGCTCTTGTTCCTTCTGTTTGTTTAGTTTGAGAAAATACATTAATCTGGTTTATATGTAGCTGCATCCAACAGAACATTGACTGTTGACCTGGCACCCAGCATTTCAGGAAGATTTATCTCATGAACCCTTAGCACGCACATTCTTGAAATTTGTGGAGAGTGTATGCAAGGCTTGCATTTTGTGGAGAAATGTTCAGCAAAGTTGTTATTGTTATTTGGCATGTCACAATGTTCCCAGTCATCTTCTGTTCCTTCTCAAGAGAGTGGATTAATTTTGAGTTTGTGTTTTGCAAGAATTTGCACATTATAGAACAAACACTCATCCATGGATTTAGCTAAGCAAATTTTAGTTTGATGGGTCAGTTTGAGATCTATAGAGCTATTTGATTTTAATTGATTGCTTCATTTTTTAAAAAATGTTCTGACATAATTAGGCAATATGTATATGCACGAGTGTGAATGTATATGCACAAGGGTGTGGTTTTTTTATACCCATTTCGATAAAGTGCTGCGTGCAAGCACCACCTTTAAAAAGTTGTAACGGAGATTGTGTTCACATGTTGCATCACACCACAATGGAGTTGGCTTGTTTTGGCTCATTGTGATGGGTTAATGTAACACTGTGAATGATGAATCATGAAATGTGCTTCAGTATGCTGCATGAATCTAGTCTCAAAATTATTAAGCAATTTTCATTAAAGTAGTGTAATACAGTATTTATTTATTAAATTTTTATCCTGCCTTTATTATTATTTTTATAAATAAGTCAAGGCCGCAAACATATCTAATATTGTACTCCTTTCTCCTCCCATTTTCCCCAACCACAATAACCCTGTGAGATAGGTTGGGCTGAGAAAGAGAGATTAGCTCAAGAGCTCCCAGCCAGCTTTCATGCCTAAGGTGGTTTCTAGCCTAGTGCCTTAGCTAGCTGGGGCTATAATCCATGATTTATGGCTTAGTTGCATTTGATCAAGTGACTATAGTTCATACTTTAGTAAACCATAGTTAAAACAAACGTAGGCTCTCACAATGCTTCATCTGCAAAAGACATGTACTGCTTAAAAGTAAAATATATCCTTTTGGTTTTAGAACTGCTCCTCTAGTCATGGGTTGTTATAATTGTTGAGCAGAAATACAGTTATAATGGCTAAGATATAATCTTTCTAACTTGTTCCAACAAAGGTTGAGCAACAAATATTTTTAGAAAGAGGGGAAATAGGATGGAGAAATCAATTCCCTGTGGCTTATAACTGTTGGAGACACACTATCTCTTAACAGGGGCTTTTATTTTATGACAAGGTTAATACCATAGTAGTTGGCAAGTCTGACCTCTATGAATGTCCTTAATCCTAAAAAAAACAAAAGAGGCATCTAAGCTGGTTCTTACTGCTGGATCTTGTGAAATATGCTAAAGTTAATTCCGTGTTGTGCAAAGAAATCCCGAATTTATTTTCAGTTACCTTTCATAGCATGATGTGCCAGTGTGTACATTATAAATGAAAGAGGAAAGCATTGAGAAATTAAAAATAATGTAGATAATAAAATAGAAATATATTGATACTCTCTTTAGATTTCTTTTTCTCAGTTAAATTGTTCCAGTCTCATCCTCATAATACTGTCTGTCTCTCATTGATTATAATGTACCACAATCCATATCTACTCAAAATAAGTAAGGGAACCCTAGCAGATAAACTTCACTTATTCTTTTCTGGATTGGATGAATATCCAAATTGTTGGAGACGGACATGAATTTGGCATGGATTTTAAACCATGACAATACAAGTCTTTGGAGCCTTTTGTAATATTGAGTGTAAGATGAGAGTTAATGTTCAGAAGGGGCCTTGTGTATAAAACACACACAAAAGAGTTCTTTTCAGTAGAATTTTTATGAAGTATGTCAGAAATCTGATGTGCAGTTGCCAGGTGGAATTCTGGAAATTGACATCTCTCAACGTAGTGGAAAGTGTTGGTGAAAGCTTCATGTCTGTAGGAAGCTGCCTCCATTGATCTGTGCAAAAAAAAAAAAAAAGACGCACCACCCACATTTCTGCCCTTGTTTGTCATTTCAGCCTGGGAAGGTGTCAGAGCCTCACAACTTCAAGGAGAAGGTTTTTAAGAAGAAGAAAAAGGCATGTATAGTCTGCAAGGAATCCATAGAAGCCCAAGGGCTTGTGTGCAGAGGTAGGATGTTTTTCTGTTGTTGGCTCATTTGTATTCCTTATATTGTGCAAAAATGCGGGAAAAGGGCTTTGTGAAGGCAAAGCTTTGGTTCCGCCTTCTTTATAGTAGTGCCCACCAGGACTGCCATTTCATTAATCTGGGTATTATGGATTTCACTGCATAATAAAATAAATAAATAAAATAATAAAAAGGACAACAGCGAGGGTCTTACCCACCCACCCCCATACCTGAAATGTAGCTTCACCCAGCATGCTTTACAGTATTGCTCTGTAAAAACCAAGATGCAGGTAGTCCTCGACTTACAGTCACAACTGAGCCCAAATTTTCCGTTGCTAAATGAGACATTGGTCAAGTGGGTTTTGCCCCATTTTACAACCTTTATTATTATTATTATTTATTCGATTTCTATGCCGCCCTATTCCGGAGAACTCAGTTGTTAAGTGAATCACCGCGGCTATTAAATTCACTTAACATGGTGGTTAAGTGAATCTGGCTTCCTCATCGACTTTGCTCGTCAGAAAGTGGCAAAAGGATCACGTGACCCCTGGACACTGCAACCATCATAAATAACGAGTCAGTCGCCAAGCCTCGGAATTTTGATCACGTGACCATTGATTTGATTTGATTTGATTTTATTAGATTTATATGCCGTGCTTCTCCCAAGACTCAGGGCGGCTCACAACAAAAATACAAGTATAACATAAAATCAATTAAAACTACCAATTCACAGTGTAAAAACCAGGCAATCAATTCACTCATACAACACACAGTCACAATCAGAGGCCCAGGGGCAGAGCGCAGCTCACACGCCCCAAACCTGTCTGCATAAATGTGTTTTCAAGAGTTTTCGGAAAGCTAGGAGGGAGGAAGCAGTACGAACCTCTGAGGGAAGCTGGTTCCAGAGGGCTGGGGCAGCAACAGAGAAGGCCCTTGCCCTAGGCCCCGCCAGACGACATTGTCTAACAGACGGGACCTGTAGGAGGCCAACCCTATGTGCCCTAACCGGTCCCTGGGATTCATGAGGACGCGTCAACAGTTGTAAGTGTGAAAAATGATCCTAAGTCACTTTTTTTCAGTGCTGTTGTAACTTCAAACAGCCACTAAATGAACTGTTGTTAAGTTGAGGACTACCCTGTACTTGGGATCAAAGCATCAGAACGTGTTCATGTTTACAGTTGCCCAAGATCTGAACTCCTTTCTTTCTTTCTTTCTTTCTCTTGCAGTGTGCAAAATGGCAAGCCATAAAAAATGTGAAGCCAAGGTAAGTGCTGGGAAACGTTTGGTTGGGTGCCCAAAATGGAACCTTTTGCAGGTTTTTTTTTTTGTATCGTATTTTGTATCCTGTTTTAATTCATCCTACATTTTGAGAGTGTACCTGTTCATTTCTTCTGACTGTTCTAACGGCCACATCACAAAAAGTCACTCAAGGGCGCAAAGGAGGAGCAGAACTCCCCCGGATGACATTCCATTCCTTGTGTGGGTCTGTTGGTCCTCAGCTGGAACCGGCGTGCCACCCTTCTCTACCATATGTCACAACCTATGCTGTTATTCTTCGGGGCAGAATGCTGCCTGTACAAGTTTCCCTTTGCTTCCCAAAACATTTTAAACCACTTCTGAGGCTGCTCTTTGAGGATCCCACTTTGGAGGAGGAAAGCATTATGTTTATTGATCTGCTTCTGAGGTCACTGCAGGATGTTAGACTGCTCTGAAGCAGCTAAAACTCAACAGTAGGAAAAAGGCACCCCAAGTGAGAGGCGAGTGGAAACAAAGGAAAAGAGGAGAGAATGGAAGCTGGAACAAACAAGGAAACCATCTGGTTTCCAGATGCCTTGAACTATATCTTCCATAAGTCCTGGCCAGCAGGAACAGGAATTTTAGGAGATATACTGCCAAATATCTGGAAGACACTAGTTTGATTGTCCCTATAATATGTGATTACTTCCATTGCTTTTGTTCATCCATGGCAACAAAACGACTGGTATTTTGTAACTGATTTTTGTTTTGTTTTGTCATGGCCATATAAAAAAGATATGTACTTTCAGATTTTTCTATGCTCAGGGTATCTCGGAGTTCCCTCTCACTCACATTTCAGCTTGCTAGGATTTTATGGAAATATCTGATAAGATTGCTACGGATGAGTCATTTGGTCCCTCTCAAGATTCCCCTCCAGTTTTATTTTGGTTTTGTTTTATTTTTTTTAAAAAAAAGATGTCCCCATGTAGAGTCTGACTTCTTAAGAAAGGGCTAAGATAAACAGGAGACATACTCTGACATCAGCAAAGGTATCTTTGTTTATAAGTTCTGAATACATTGCACGAATTCCCTGATTTTAAGTGGAAGAATTTCCTGAACACCGATTGCAAAAAATGAAGGGACAAAAATAAAGATAAAACTTAATTACTGCTGAGCTGTTATGGAGCAGTACTGTAAAGCTATTTGTTGTACATGTGGGGATGCTATTGCAACATCAGGGCCATTTCCCTGTATGTCTGGATATATATGTGTGTGTGTGTGTGTGCTCATTACTGGGCTTCTCACCAAAAAAGCTGCTCTATTCCATAAGTTACATGGGTCACTGCTTGGGATGATAAAATACGAAGAACCTCACATTCCTACGAAATAAAACTAGTTACCATCTCTTTCTGGAATCCAGTCCTTTCAGACAATTGCATTTTGTGGGATCAGCTGCCTCTATCCCACCCTTATTTCCCTAATTATAGACCCTTCACCCTCTTTCTACTTATTAGTTTTGTCAAACTGCTCATTGTTTGAATCTACAGCATATTCCAAGCTAGTGGAGCAAAAGTCTCATTTCTTCTTCAATGTAATCGCTGCGTGGAGGGTTAATTAATTTTGAAAGGGGAAAAAATAATTTCCCTATCTCGTGCATCATTGTGCATAGGGAAGAGAGGAATAAAAGGAAAATAACTTAAATGGGTGCTCTTTTACCCCATTCATGGGAGCTTCAGTTGAACTGCCAGAGTGCTTAAGATGGGGTTAAAATTCTAATGGCTATTCACATATGGAAATGTCCATCAGGTGTTCAAACCACTGAGAAAGGAGAACATAGGTGCCCACTCTTTATCTTTCACCACAAAGTTGAGATTAAAAAGCTTACTCAAAGCTTTTTACTGAAATGCGTTTTGGATACGTCCAAGTGATCAGTTTAAAAAAAAAGAGGTGATCGAAGTTAATTAACAGAATAACAGTGCTGGAAGGGACCTTGGAGGTCTTCTAGTCCAACCCCCTGCTGAAGCAGGAAACCCTACACCATTTCAGACAAATAGTTGTCCAATCTCTTCTTAAAACCTCCAGTAACAGAGCGCCCATAACGTCTGGAGGCAAGTCGTTCCACTGATTAATTGTTCTGACTGCCAAGAATTTTCTCTTTATCCTGGCTTCGTTATTTTTTCCAGGGAATCTGGCATACAAGGAGCTACTAGCCAGTTTCCCTCATCAACCAATAGTGTAGCCTTTCCCTGCTGGGAACCTCATTCCCTCGCACTAGGGCTTCCTAGGTGGGTGTGTGGGTGTGCAATGCACCCATACATAAAGCTTTAAAACTGTTAAAGCGGACTGAATCTCTACCTCAGGATATGAAACTTTTACCTCAGGATCTCCGGTTAGGGACTATAAAAGTTTGCACTAGTAATGGGATGAAATCAATCCAGAAGCGCAAACGAACAATATGCAATAAACTAGATACAGTAGATAGACCATATATAAGAGAAACACCAAACAAACAAAAGGTACTCGGAGTATACTTGAAGAGGGAAGGGAGGAGGGAAGAACGTTTACTAAAACAGATGTTTACAAAGACTAATACCTAATGTTGTATGCTATGTTCTAGGTTGATTGTTTAGCAATAGGATCTTTGGTTTAATGTTGACCACATTAATATGGAACCAGATAAGAGAAACACCAATCAAACAAAGTGTAACAGGAGTATAGTTGAGGCGAGGGGTGGGAAAAAGGCTTACTAATTCAGACGTTTTCAGTGACTAATACCTAGTATTGTATATCAGGTGCCATGTTGATTGCTGCACAATATGTTTTTTTATGTTCAATGTTGATTGTTTTAATAAAAGAATTTTATATTAAAAAAAAAGATACATTGTAGGAACTTCTGTCTATAGAACCTGTGCTGTCTCAGTGAGCTTCTCTATCAGCTTTGGACTATCCTCAGAAACTGGAGAACTTGCTGGGGGAAGATGGAGGGGTCATTTGGCTTCTCTTTGCTTTCAGGCTGGGATTTCCTCCCCCCCCCCACACACACAGATAGTTCACTGTCAGGCAAGCTGACATGGCAGGAGGGACGGAGACAGGGGAGCTGCTGGAGAGAGACAGCAATAGTCACAAAGTCCCTGGCTTCAGTCTCAGTTGAATTCCGGGAGAGGAGGATTGGACGGCCAAGGGCTGTTCACTCTCAGGGGCCATGTTCACTCAGAGGATGACAGCAGCAAGGACAGTTGTAGTTAATGGGGGAAAGGCATGATTCAAGAGGTAAAGGTCAACTGGGATGACCTCAGGGGGACCCCCAGAGTTGGCCGGCTGCTGGTGAATGTAACTGGAGCCTTTTGGGTTTACAAACAGACCTTTAGTTATGGGTGGGAGCAAGGAAGAGAGAAATTCAAGCGTTTTAAGCTCTCAATATGTGAAGTTCTATGTTTTCAACTAAGGCTTCCCTCGTGGATTCCCAAATAGGAACCCAACCAGATACAATTAAACTAAAGAAAAAAAGAATTATCAAATATTTCTAGCCCAGTGTAACTCTGTGTATTTTCTAAAAGATCTCTCACATTTATTTTTCCCCATGTATCCTTCCTTCCTTCTGCCTCCCTGCCTCCCTGCCTCCCTCCCTCCCTTCCTTCCTTCCTTCCTTCCTTCCTTCCTTCCTTCCTTCCTTCCTTCCTTCCCAAATTTGATTATATGTCCCACTTTTACTTTAGCTAGCTTGGTTTCACCCAGATTCCTATTTTGTGTACTGTCCAGCCATGCCTTGAAGAAATCAGTCCTCAACATGCATTTGCAGTGGTTTCCTGTCTTAATTTCTTGTTTAGCTTCAGCAGTACTATAACCAGTGGTGGGATTCAGATATGTGAACAACCGGTTCTCTGTGTGGATGCCGCTTCTGGAAGTCCATTCTGGGCCTGGGCAACAAAAAATTAGCTACCGGTTCTGCCGAAGTGGTGTGAACTGGCTGAATCCCACCACTGACTGTAACAGTATCTTCATACTTTCTGGGAGATTGTGAGAAATACAGTTCCTGGATGTCTAGAAGCCACCAAATTGGAAAGGTTGGGTTATAGTATCTGGTGTTCTTCCTTAGATGGTTCACTAGGACTCTTTCCTCTCTAATCTTGCTAGCTATCTCCATCTGTTTTTAACCTGGATGGCTGCCATTTATATTCACTCCAATAGATCATTTCCACACCTTACAATTTAATCAGAGGCAAAAGCACTGATGCATTTTGCAAAGATGTTACAAAGATCCAGATTGGGATTTTTTTTTTTTTTGCAGGATAATGGAAACAGTAAGGAAACCAAATGAGGTCACATCTGCCTCTTCTGTGGGACCAATTTCTAATATCCTGAAATTCAGTCCAGGAAAGCTTTTTGAGAGTTGATTCCTTGGATGCATATGCACACACCTGCTCTGTTCCAAGGTGTCACCTCATGTGATTTCATTCAGGGATAATCTCTGGAGTTGAACCAGGCCAGCCTGGGAGATCTGGATCTCTGGCCCTTTAAATCAGCATGGGGCCGTTCTTCTGAATTGTGTAATTATGGAACGGAGTTTGCCTTGGAGCGAGGCCAAGGACTGCAGCTGGAGGAGAAGCCACTTGACTTCAGTCTGCTGTTGTTTGGGGACTTTTTTCCTTTTCACCGAAAAAAAAATCAGGCTGTTTTCGTAAACGCAGCTCTGCTTTCTGGAAGGAAAATATTGGAATTTAGGAGGGAAGGAGGCTGAGAAACAGAGAAAAGCAACAGAGGCACCGAGAGACCAGATCATGTGCGGTTTTAGTCCCCGTCCATGGGACAACTAGTGCTGCTGGTTCCCTCAGCCCTGCTGGTGCCTCTTCTGGGAAGCTCTATGTTGGAGTGAGAAGAAGTCAAAAGATCTGAGTAACTGCCTGGACTGTGGGCAGAGAGAAGATCTGCATCTGACCTGGCGTAAGGTTTGGCACTTGGAGCAGGTGCGTAGAGCACGTAGTAGATCTTTTTTAGCAGAAATGTCCTTTCTTCCCTCTCCACAAGGGGGCAGCATTTCCCCCTTAGAAGTAATGCTAGTGAGTGGAAGCTGGGTCAATGGGACAGTTAGGTATGGGTAGGTGAACTAACAAACAAGGGGACTGCTTTTGCTTACTCTTTATTATTAACTTATGTTCTGTCCAATAAAAAGATAAGCCTATCAACAGTTATTATCTGGAATTGCTATATCATATATATATACCCAGCTGGTTTATTTCATTTTATTTTCTATGTTTATTTTCATTTTTAATGTGTGCCAATGTGCCCACAGTAAAAAATGACAATAATGGCTTATGCATCTATCTATCTATCTATCTATCTATCTATCTATCTATCTATCTATCTATCTATCTATCTATCTATCTATCTATCTATCTATCTATCTATCTATCTATCTATCTATCTATCTATCTATCTATCTATGTAGGTCTTTGGTTATTCGGGTTTTCTCCCATGTAAAATTGGAAGTGTCTTGGCGACGTTGCGACGAAGTCCCATTCGTCATCTTCAGGCTGGTGTTTTCAGCTTCGTACTTCTAGGAGCAATGTGTGATCGTAGCTGTTTCTTCCTTTTAACTGCCAGTGGGGGCATGAACTGATTGGGTGGGAGCTTGGCTGTTTTTTGATTGAGTGGAGGTGTGTTCTGATTGGTTAGGGGCTTGGCTGTGCTCTGATTGGATTGGATCTATCTATCTATCTATCTATCTATCTATCTATCTATCTATCTATCTATCTATCTATCTATCTATCCTTGGGCATTTATTACCTTCACGTCTTGTCTTTCTTCTAAAGAACTCAACTTTAGTGCTTTGGACATGCCCCTCTTCCATTTTATCTCCATAGTAGACATATGAAGAAAGTTAGGCTGAACATGTGAAGAAGGTTAGGCATCAAGGTCGATGTTTTGGTTCAGCTGGGAATTAAACCTGGCTCTTCCTATCCTATGCTATTTTTCTGCCTTCTAGCATCATTCTAGGCTGGGCAATGTTGAAGCTTGTTCATGATGGTTGGGTGACTATCAACAGCAGTGGAAGTCACTTTAGCTGAGCTGCCCCTCTCTGAAATGACTGATACTGTAAATAAGTAGAGAATGTCACTGCTTTAATGTCTGGGTATGCATCCTTCTCAGAGGAACCTGGTGATCTTGGAGACAATGCTGGAATATATGGTTTCATACCACAAGATAGCTTTAACCTGTCTTTCTAAAATATAGGGTAGTTTACAGCTATAACATATTTGGACATATAGCTTTACTTATACAGCCCGAGTGGAAAATGTCTAAAGGACTGCTTGCTATGTGACCCTTTAATGTTCAGTGAGGTCTTAACCAGAGACCATCCTCCATTGCTTTCAACTTCAAACGTTAACCAGGCTGTGATTGCAAACAGGGCCTTTGCAGTCATCTTATAGTTGTGTAATGCATCTCGGGAATATGGTGATTTTTTTTTATTACTTGTTAGATATCAACCAAAGGAAGTAGTTGCAATCCTTGGAGCATTCCCCGAATTTTCTTTTTTATATTTGTTTGGTTTCCCCCTTTTATTCTAATGCAGGGGTTCTCAACCTTGGCAACTTTAAGACTTGTGGACTTCAACTCCCAGAATTCCTCAGCCAGCAAAGCTGTGAATCTAATGAGCATGGTAGCTACTCTACTGTGTACAGTACATGCTGAGTTTGAGGGTAGTACTCAGCTGGCCTTGGATGACACCAAAAAACTAAGTAATGTCAGTGTTTGGATGGAATGCTTGGATATGAAAAAAATCCTAGGTCAGTAAACTTGGCGGGGAAGATTTAGAAGTTCCAGAGGAGAATTCCAAACCACTTCTCTATTGTTGCCAAGAAAACATGAATATGTCCAGGAAATCACCAGGAGTACAGTTCAACTTGAAGGACACTTTAGTAGGTAGGTAGGTAGGTAGGTAGGTAGGTAGGTAGGTAGATAGATAGATAGATAGATAGATAGATAGATAGATAGATAGATAGATAGATAGATAGATAGATAGATAGATAGATAGTCTCTCCCTCCCTCCCTCATTGGCAGTCTTGGAATTTCATTTACAGAAGATGAGATGACCTAACAAAGCAGCTAGAGATAATTACTTTGAAGAAACAATTAAAAAAAATAATTATCATAAAAACTATAAACAAGCTTTTCCCCTATCCTATTTTGATCATGCATGTTTTTCAAACTATTTAAACTTTGCACAGGGTGGATGTCTTAACTATTTGGTGACTCATTCCGGGTAGTTTATTTTGCAATGTCTTCTTTGCAATCCCTTTACATCTCTGCCTTTTCTCGGACTTCAACTGACTTGAGGTTGCTGGGGAAGGCATCAGAGATTTAACCTCATACACTTTTGGATGATTCATGGAATGTTTCCTCTCAGCATCTGATGGATACTGGGAAGTTTGGAGCTGGAGAGCCCTAAGAGTTGCCTCCAATTGCATTTCCTTCTGACGTTGTCACTTTTTGGTTTCCCCTGTAGGCATCTGGACTGGCTTTGCTTCCATAAGTCATCTGGAACTGCTTTGCTCTGCAAGCATTTCAGCACTGCTGTATCTAGTCAAGCTAGCTTTTTTGCTTTCTCCAACTAACAGCCAACCGAAGCCTTTGGTTGGGGTGGAATGTTTCCTGAGTAAAAAAAAATCCTTGATAGTAGAAAACCAGCATTTCAGGAAGATAAGAGCTAGCTCAGCTTCCTTGAGGTTCTGTATGAGGATAGTTTTAGAACAAACCTTCTCTCCAAGTGGCTTTGAAAAGTTGTTTTAAACCATTAAAACCAACTGGAAATTAAAGCTTGATTTAAGAAAACCGGAAACAGGAATCCAGTATTTTTATGAGCTTCTAGAATATAGTGTGAATAGGGGAGTTTCAAGATATTATTGACAAAGGCTATCTTCACGACGTGTCAGCCAGATAGCTCTGCATGTTGTGTTCCAAAAACCAGTTTTAAGTGCCTAGACAGGTTTGAATGAATATAAATAAGCATGAACAACCTCAGCTCAATTTTCAAAGTCCTTTGCAAATAATTAATCCAATCCATACCTCTGGGAAGGAAGGAGGAAGGAAGAAGAGATGAGATGGTGCTTGGGAGAAAATGAATGAAGGACTAATCTGAGACTAAGTCTTATT
Source organism: Bothrops alternatus (assembly GCA_034064705.1). NCBI lineage: Eukaryota > Metazoa > Chordata > Lepidosauria > Squamata > Viperidae > Bothrops > Bothrops alternatus. Next base: position 6,999,865 of record JARGCV010000080.1, read on the forward strand.
CTAGAGATGATTTCCAAAACCTGCAGCTCTTTTGATGGAGTCAAAAACCCCTTGGGCTAATCAGACTTTCAAAGAGCGCGATCCTTCCTGAACTATTTCCAGGTATGGGATTCAATGTTCAACGTTTAAACTGAGAAGTTTAAACAGTTTTAATATAAGATTATAAGAGGACATTTGCCCAGGTTTGCCTGATGCACCAGCTGCGGCCCTATTTGGACTGGGAGTCTCTTCTCACAATCACTCATGCCCTTATCACCTCGAGGCTCGACTACTGCAATGCTCTCTACATGGGGCTACCTTTGAAAAACGTTCGGAGACTTCAGGTAATGCAGAATGCAGCCGTGCGAGCTGTATTGGGCTTACCCAGAAATGCCCATATTTCAACATCACTCCGCAAGCTGCATTGGCTGCCAATTAGTCTCCGAACGCAATTCAAAGTGTTGGTTATGACCTATAAAGCCCTACATGGCATCGGACCAAGTTACTTGCGGGACCGTCTGCTGTCGCATGAAACCCAGCGACCGGTTAGGGCCCACAGGGTCGGCCTTCTCCAGATCCCGTCAGCCAGACAGTGTCGCCTGGCGGGGCCTAGGGGAAGAGCCTTCTCTGTTGCGGCCCCGGCCCTCTGGAATCAACTCCCCCCAGAGGTCCGTATTGCCCCCACCCTCTCCGCCTTTCGCAAACTGTTAAAGACACATCTTTGCTGGCAGGCCTGGGGTAGTTGACACCTTGCCCCAGCCAGGGTATGTTTGTTGTAAGTTTCGGATGATTGGTTTTAATCTAGGGGTTTTATAATGTATTTGATTTCTATATGCTACTGATTATGTTGTAAGCCGCCCTGAGTTTTCGGAATAGGGCGGCATAGAAATAGAAACAAATAAAATAAATAAAAATAAAATAAATAAAAATAATAAATAAGATTCAAATCCATTTTTTTTTTAAAAAAAACAAAACCTTGCCACCTGAAAAGGTTCAGCTCACTTATTCCTTCTTCAGTGTGCTTGGAAGGGGTGGCCCAGATCCTGAGACCAAGATAAGATCCTTTTGAGAACAGGCATGTGGGTCATCTTGAACCTGCCCTCTGTGCTTCCTTGCCTACACGTGCAGCATGTGGAAGAGAGGAAGAATAGACATTCCCTCCCGTAACGGGCGTGTAAAGCCAGAGGCGCTTTTCTCTGGTAAAGGAGCAGGCCGGCTGAGGCTGCGGGCTGGGCTCTTGAGCTCTGCCGACATTTTAGCCTCTCCTGTAGTTTCCCACATCCTGATGACCTCCCCCCTTTGTCCCATGGGCTTGTCCAGATGTTTTCCCAGGCTGTGGTTTGCTTGAGAGATGAATGGGGAGGGAGGGAACAAGGAAGAGGAAGGAGGAGGGATAGCACAAAACTTCCTCCAGAGCATCAATTCTGCAAGATCTGCTTAGCATCCCCAAAATTTCCCACAGATGATGGATTGGAAAACATTGAGTTTGATGGGAAGGGGGAGGAATTGTATTTGGGGAAGAATTTCATGTTCTATCTGGAGTAGAGGTGAACCCATATCAAGCATCACTAGGATGGGAAATGGAACAAAAGTTATTTGTATTTTTGATTGGAATTTGGGGAGCTGTAATGCAGCATACATAGCAAGCTCCAAGTTGGGGAAGGGTAATCAACTACTTGCCAAAGTAGGCAAAAATATCTTTTCCTCCTGCTTTTGAAAATCCAATTGCTGATTTTTTATTTTCATTGCTAGTTTTCTGTTCTTCACAAATGGCCTGACATAGACACAAACAGCTGATTTTGTGTACCAGTGTGTACTTCTTTCATGGGTGTATCGTGGGTTTTGCTGTGGTGCAACTGAAGAAGCAGCCATCCTTTCCATAAGTGAGTGTTTCACCTGTAAGAAGGATTCCTGGAATTAAGATTTGGAAACTAGCTCAGTAGTATTTAAATCCTAATTGTTGAAATATGATCCTATACTGCAGTGGTTCTCAACCTTTTTCAGGCAAGCCCATGTGCGCCGCGACCCCAATCCAGGGGCGCGCATGCACCGTAAAAAAAAAATAAAAAATAATAATAAAAAAATGGCAGACCACAATGGGTGGATCTGCGCATGCATGGCGCACGCGTGATGGGCTGATCCGCGCATGCGCAGCGCACGCACGACGGGCCAATCTGCGCCTGCGCGGCGTGCGCACGCCGAAAAAAAATTGAAAAAAATAAAAAAAATTCAAAAAAAATTCAAAAAAACCAACAAAATGGCGGACCGCGGTGTCCGGCGACCCCCGCGAAACGGTCGTTCGACCCCAAATGGGGTCGCGACCCATAGGTTGAGAACCACTGCTATACTGGGAGTGAGTTGGATGGTTTAGCCTCCCATCAGTTAGAATCCACAAAATGTTTCACTCAAAAGTATAGGATTTAAAACTCATGATTGATGCCAGTATTTAACTTGTGTGCTTTTCCTTTAACTTCATTGACATCCTATTTAGACATTATTTAATAGAGATGTGTACAAACCAGCCTGAATAATTCAGAATTGGGGCAGCTGCAATTCTCAAGCCAGACACTTTTGGAAGGCATCCAGGGGAAGAAAAGTTTTAGGGAGAAGAGAAAAAAAAGGTGGAAAATTTCCTTCAGTTCTAAGACAAAGATTGGTTTAAAAGGTCCAGATTATTTGACAATCCTCCCTTGTGTGGAGCCAAAGAATCCAGCTGATTCAACCATTCCTCTAAGGCTGGGGTCGCCAACCCTTAGTCTGTGGACCGGCAACGGGCCACAGCATGCCAGCAACCAGTCTGCACAAACAAGCAAAGTCCCATCCGCGGGATGCAGGCAGCACACAAAACCACGCACTCTCTGGTCCGCAGAAAAGCCTTTCTCCACAGAACCGGTCCCTGATGCCCAAAAGGTTGGGGGCCTTTGCTTTAAGGCTTCAGAAGAGAAGAAGGCTTCTCCACTGGCTGGAGGGGTTTTGGTTTTTCCCCCTTTTAATTAAAACATGAAAAAAATGAAACACTTGGTGCCACAGCCCTGCCACGATCCCTTTTTAATAGAGGCTGCTTGCTTAATTGTACCCTCGCTCCAACACAGTGTAATTTCGAAATGTGTTGATAGTTAGTTTAGGCAAGGGCTTGTGACCTGTCAATTTACACTCCAGCCACAATTCTGGATTTGCATCTCTGGATTCACGGTGGATTTGCACGGCACTCATCCTCTGGCTTCTAAATTGCCCAGCATTCCAGAGATCGCTGCTGAATTTCTTCACCCAATTCCATTCTTTGATTTGACCGTGCATTTCCCAGATATGAGAAATAAGCAACTGAGATTTTTAGAAAAACACCACACCGTTGAATTATTACCAGTGTTTTATGGATGTACGTAAGAAACCTTGTCCCATGTACAGTACTTGCAAATCTCTAAAATGTAATCAAAATTTGCTCGGTGCAAAAAGCTCTCCTCTGCTTAAAGCCTCCTTCCAGGGGAACCTAGTTCCTAGGGATCCCATGGGCACATTCGTGTAATTTTATGGGCAGCAGTGCAGGTGGTCCTTGACTTACAAACTTTCATTTAATGACCAAAGTTACAGCAGCAATGAAAAACGGGACACAACCATTTGTCACATTTACACCCATTGCAGCATCCCCATGGTTGATGTGATCCAAATTCGGACACTTGGAAACTGTTTTATGATGGTTGCAATATTTATGACGTGTCCCAGGAGCATTTGACCTTTTGCAAACTTCTGACAAGGAAAGTCAATGGGGAAGGCATATTCGCTTAACAACCGTGCTACTAACTTAACAAGTGCAGTGTTTCACTTAACAACTGTGGCAGGAAAGGTGGTAAAATGGGGCAAAACTCACTGAACAACCGTCCCACTTAGCAACAGAAATTTTGGGCTCAATTTTGGTCATAACTCAAGGATCACCTGCATGGAAGTAGCTTGCCACAGCATTCTTCCAGTTTTTTTTTTTAAAACATTCCCCTACAGTATAGGGGCTATAGCCTATGGGCCAAGGATTCCCTTGTGGTCTCCGGTCCAATAATAATCAATCTGGATCTGTCTGAAAAAGAGGAATGCACAAGTGAGTGTTTGATCACCCACTGTATATGTAAAGGTTTGAAGAAGCATACATGAAGGAGTGCAGCATATGCTAAGTGAGACATTTGTTAAGTGAATTTTGCCCCATTTTACAACTTTTTTTTTGCCACATTTGTTTAATGAATCGCTGCAGTTGTTAAGTTAGTAGCATGGTTGTTAAGTGAATCTGGCTTCCTCACTGACTTTGCTTGTCGGAAGGTCGCAAAAGAGGATCAGGACCAGGATATTTATGGGACCGTCTTCTGCCACATACTTCCCTTCGACCGGTGAGAGCGCACAGGGTCGGCCTCCTCCGGGTCCCGTCAGCGAAACAATGTCGTCTGGCGGGCCCTAGGGGGAGGGCCTTCTCTGTTGTGGCGCCTACTCTCTGGAACCAACTGCCCCCTGAAGTCCGCGTTTCCCCCACTCTCCCGGCCTTCCGGAAGAATCTAAAAACCTATCTATGCCAGCAGGCCTGGGGATGACTGTGATTGTGTGTGAATGATGAATGTGTCTGGGTGTCTTTTTAAATGCTTTTTAGATTTGGTTTTAGATTTTTGGAAATGTTGAGATGTTGTTTTTATTTATGTTGTTAGCCGCTCTGAGTCCTCGGAGAGGAGCGGCATAAAAATTTAATAAATAAATAAATAAATAAATCACATGACCCAGGGACATTGCAACCGTTATAAATATGAGTCAGTTGCCAAGTATCTGAATTTTGATTACGTAACCATGGGGATGCCGCAACAGTCGTGTGAAAAACAGCCATAAGTCCCTTTTTTTTCAGTGCCGCTGTAACTTAGAATGGTCACTGAATGAACTGTTGTAGGTCGAGGACTGCCTCTATGTGGGTCTGAGGGAAGATTATTTAGGAAGAGGACAGGTATGTGTGAGATGTGTTGTGTGTAAAGGAACGTATCCAATTCCTATATGCAAACGGACTTTCAGTCCGGCAAACTGTATACAGCCCTTGGCCAAGAACATTTTTCAACCCTGATTGAAGTCGAACAGCCTGAGTGATTACATTACTGTAGTCATAACAGTTAATTAAAAGCATACATGCAGGAATGCTCAGTGGAAGACTTAATCTGGTTATACTCAGCTCAGAGCAGCTGCAGCAAAAACTCTTTCAGCCATATTTGTTATCAGGATGAGGTGTTCTGGAGAAGTGGGAAAACGCAACGGGATGTGTAATGGCATTTCGTTTTTGTGGACCATGTTTGAACATGGTATTGAGCTGAGGAGAAGTCTGAAATTTGCAGGGTTTCTTTTTTAAATCTGTTTATTTGTTTGTATTTTGTCTTTATTGTTTTTACAAATAACTCAGGGTGGCAAACATCCAACCCACCTTCCTCCTATTTTCCTCACACCAACCACCCTATAAGTCAGGGGTGTCAAGCTCAATCGCAACACAACTCCCGTATCCCGTATTGGCGGCGCCAGGGCAGGCATGGCCTGTGTGGGCCAGATGCGGCCTGTTGGCTGCGAGTTTGATATGCCTGCTATAAGTGAATTGGGCTGAGAGAAAGTGACTGTCCCAAAGTCACCCAGCTAGCTTTCATGGCTAAGGTGGGACTAGAACTCACAATTTCCTAGTTTCCAGCCTGGTGCCTTAACTACTAGGCCAGGGATAGGCAATCTTGGCTCTTTTATGACTCGTGGACTTCAACTCCCAGAATTCCTGAGCCAGCCATGCTAACTCAGGAATTCTGGGAGTTGAAGTCCATAAGTCATGAAGGAGCCAAGGTTGCCTACCCGTGCACTAGGCCAAACTGGCTCTCTTGGAGTACCAAGTGGGTGGAAGATTTCAAAATTTGATAAATAAATCTACCCGAAAGTGGAAAGGGGGCGAACAGTTTTGGAACAGTTTCACTCTTCATCAAAATGAACTTCTTTGTTTCAGTGATATTGACAATCAAAATGTGGACGGTATTTCTCTCTCTTTCTGAATGAGGGCAATGCTTCCTGATCTCACTCTGAATTGACTATGGGATATCCTGAAGCCTCTACATTTATTCTATAACTTTGCCGAAGTACTTAACCAGGAAGAAGACGATGGCGGAAAAATAGGCTCTCCAAATCGGTGACAGAAACAACTGCTATAACTGCTATGGGAAAATATGGAGAGAAACCTATAATGAAAATTTGGGGGGAAGTGAAATTTCTAGTACCGATTTTGAAAATTTTCACAAACAACATTAGAAGAGTTGTTGGACAATGAGATGGATGGCATATAAATTTAATGAATAAATAAATGTGCCGTTAATGATAGTGATGGGTGTGCTCTGTGCTTTATTAGCCAGACTACATCTGGAAAAGTGTGTCTAGTTTTGATCACCACAATACAAAAAAGACATCAAAAACGTGACACAGGTGATAAGAGGCTTGGAAGCTAAATCTATACAAGAATGTTTGAATGAACTATGTTTAAAGAAGAGAAGACCAAGGGGAGACATGGTAACAGCCCTCTGATACAGATAAGGGTGTTAACAGAAAATAAGGTGTGGGTTTATTCTCCATTGTGCCCGACAGTAGGACAAGAACCAATGGATGGAAGCAGGAAATTCAAACTCAAGGAGGAATTTCCTGTCCATGAAAGTTTCTTACTTTGGAAGAAAGTCTGTTGAGGCAACAGAAATCAATGATCGGGTAGCAAATTTCATTCTGGTATAGAATGGATTGATCAAGGCCTTCAGCTCAGCAGTGAGGAAGACCTTGAGTGTTGGAGTAAGTCAGGATTAAGGTTAGAGGGAACAGAGACAGAGTAAGTTTCCTGCAATGTGGACAGCTAATTCATACTTATGTGATACACTATTGAGTAGAGAAGGTTGCAATTTGGTAATTGGGAAAAGTTGATAGGAAAGTTTCAAATGCTGGTAAAAAACATTCTGGATGATTGCTCCTCACTTTTGGAAACAACCTGTACTTTCCATCAGTAGCTTCCCCAGGTAAAACTGCTATTGTAAAACTTTAATGCACCAATAGGTGGGGAAGGGGTTGTCTACTGTTCGCAATAGTCCATTAAATGTGATTGTGTCAAATGTATGATGACATCACAGTGCAGTCATAATGAGAAATTTGGGCAATCATGATGAGAAATTTAAATGAGAAGTCCATTGTTTCAAGAAAACCCAGTAAACTGAGGTTCTTTCCTCATGTAGATTCTTTCCTAATGTATACAACTGGAATACTTCCACAATCCTATTCATTCTGAATATGATTGATCTTTTATTCATTGAATAAGATTGTTTGCAACCCACAAAAGGGAATCTTTTTAAAAATTTAAATGATGTGGTGAATTCTACAGCTAGCATACATTTACAGGATTCTAGTAATGGTAATATAAGGAAATAATAATTCTGGAATTGGATCTAAAAAAATATGTTGGAAAAGAAGGGGACGATCAGTCTGTAATTGTGGCAGATTAAACAACCCAGACACATGTTTTTCTATTTAATCTATCCTTTAGACTTTAAATAAAATCTCCTCAGTTTTCTGTTTGGAAAAAAAGAATCTTATTTATGGAAATAAATCTGTAGCCATGTTTGCTGTTCTTATTAGAAAGCAAATGAATTACTTGGTAAATTCCTACATTTAATACATTGACCACAGATTTTTTTTAAAAAAAGTATGACACACCATTTCATATTAAGTGACACTTTGTTAAATTTACCTTGCTAAAACGTTTGGGACTTTATGAAGAATAGGAAGCAACTATTGGGAAGAACATTTGTGATGGAAATGAGGCAGAAGAGTGGTGGGCATGGATATTGTTGCTTTTCTGCTCCAAACTGTCCTTTTCAGTGGCTCTTCATTTGTCCAAGGTCAGGCAAACTTTTGTTTTTTAAATATATTATATTGATTTTTTTACAATAACAATCTTTAGTACTTGGTAAACAACGTATTGTCTGGGTTCATATATTTAACAACAATCAATAATAATTAATTTCTATAATTTCATAATCAACATACTAACTAAAAATACCTTTCCTTGATCCTCTCTTCTTCCAATAATATTATCCTTTTGCCAACATTGAGCAAATATAGTTCTTAGTATTTTCAATACATATAAAGTTGAATATACAGATTGTTCTAATATGCATGTGAATAACAATAAGATCAATATGTAGCGTCTTTACAATTGCGTGTGCAAAAAATCATCTTATGTAAATCGCTACAGGTCCTGTTTTCAGAATTCTTATTTAAGCTTAATTTTCCCTCAGTAATCAAAACATTTCTTGTCAATTATAATTTTCTCAAAATTGATTATATTTAAATATACAAAATATTTCATACATTTAAATCATCCCAGTATTTTATATTTCATGTATCATAAAGAAATACTATACTACTTGTAAATCATATCTCTCTTATTATAAAACCCATTCATGTCCAAAATTTAACTATTGTTTTAACCATATTCAAACAAGTGTTTAGTCATGTAGTACTCCATCTGGTAGGTCAAATCATCTCTCTTGAGTCTAACTCTTGCCTTTTTCTTTTGTCAGGCAGCTTTCCGAATCAGTGTGTTCAGCTTGCCAGAGGGTTCTTCCTGTATTTTTATAAATGTTGTTAAAAATGGGAAAGACAAATTGAGTAAGGTGCTTTTGAAGGAGAGTTTTGCCCTTTTATATTCATTAAGAAGCTTCCACTTTCCTTCTCCCTCAATTTCTCTTTTCATCTTTTGACGCCCAAACTCTAGTGGTTCTCCTGACAGCTCTATAGTCCATTTTATTGAATCTTTTTTTTATCCTCAGTTTTGTTTTGAAGTCCTGAAAAATAAAATGTCTTTTCCATTTCCAATATTATGGCAAAATCTTGCAGATTTTTCTTTGTACTAAACTGTGATTTTCTTTGTTTGTGGCCTCCATCTTTGAGTCACTTTCCTCTGTTTTTTGTTCTGCTGTCTGATTTATTTGTTCATTCTTTGTCATCATTTTCTGAGGGTTTTTTAATTGTAAGCTTAGGTCAAGTATGTACTCATTTATACCATCACAATTATTTTTAATCTCATCATGATTTGAAACAATTGTCATTTGAATTAATTGCAACATAGCATGCATTTCCTCCTGAAAGATATTACTCCTGCAGATCTTTGATATTCCAGATTGGGGGTTTTAGAAAATAATATTGAGTATGGTTTCCTATCACTTTTGGTTATGTATTCAATCTCCAATTTCATCAAGCCAACCAGTCTTAAGTTCCAAACACCATAGTTTTATATAGTTCTTATCTTTATGAACAGTCCAAAATGTTCAACCACTTAAAAACAATCCAGTAATTTCCCCCCTAGAAAAGTGGCCAATAAGTCAAGGTTTTTCTTTCTCTGCAAACGATTCTTGAACTTAAATATCACAGCTCAGAAAGTGTTTATAATCCAAGAAGATCAGCAGATTTTATAACAATTGTATTTCTCATTCTGTAATAGTTGGCCAGTGTGTTTTCTTTCCTCTATTCCCAGCTGTTCTCTATTTAGCTGAGAGTAACTGAGGATCAAAGGAACAAGTTCTGCTTTATTTCTGGGCAACTTGCCAATTTATGAGGCAGGGCAGCTGTAGTTCTATACTCTGATCCATCACTAGATGTCAGTAGCTATTTATTTTCCAACTTTTAAAATGAAAAAATTATTTTCTTGTAGTTTTCTCAATATTCTTTCAAATGAAAAATCTTAACAATTTCCATAGTTTTCAGTTTTATCCAGGTTATAGCTTTACATTAATCCATTTCAATGTATTTCTGTCCCTCATAAAAATTAATTTGCCGCTTCCGTCTAGGGAAGGGTGGGGTTATAAACCTCTTCCTTCTCACTTTCGGAGGATTTTTTGCTTCTTGGGAATCTTTTTCAGGAAATCAATTTCAAAATAGAGAAGAGATGATCTATGTTCTCACCAGTTCCAAACATGCTATTCATAGTTGTTCTTAGTTGGTACTTTTGGACTTCAGATGCCGGTAGCTTGGGCTAGTCACCGGAGTGCAGCTAGCCTTTCTCCTGTCGGGTTGGAGGGCTTCCCTCAGATCAAATGGATTGATCTCCGTCTTTCCGTGCTGGATGGGGGAGGGGTCCTCCTTCATTGTTGCCTCTCTGGGGCGATTTTAGACCCATTTAGGGTCTAAACCAGCCATAGGGTGCAGAGCTCTGCAATCCATTGGCCGTGTGTGGTACGACACAAAAACCCCAAGGTCAGGCAATCTTGATAGGCTAGTGTGGACTTGTGGAATTTGGGGAGCAAGTTGTCCACACTTTCACAGAATGGCTGTCATGATTGGCATGGGCAGCTAAAACATGCCCATCTTCCAGAAGAAAAACTAGGGAGGATAGTCCCCATTCCCCACCATTATTCCAACTTAGCTTTGCTTATTATCTGTATTAGGCATATTGCCAAATAAAGCCCTTGGCTGTGAGGACCCAACAGTTTTATCTCCTAAAAATGGAAAATAAGTGGAATTAAAACTGATGTTAGTGTTTTGCTTGGACACAGGTCAGGTCTCCCTTCTTTAAATTACAGGAATCTTTGCAGGAAAAACTAGATGGGGCTCACTACTGCTCTAACTCAAGCAACAGAGCCACCCTGAATCTGTTAAATTGATACCCAGGAGGAAGCAATGTAGCATTCTCCAGGGAATTGGTCTGTTATTTATTTATTTATTTATTTATTTTTATCCATCTTTATTATTTTTATAAAAAGCTCAAAGCAGCAAACATTTCCCCACCACAACAACCCTCTGAGATGGGTTGGGCTGAGAGAGTGACTGGCTCAAAGTCATCCAACTGGTTTTCATGCCTAAGGCAGGACTAGAACTCACGGTCTCCTGGTTTTTAGTCTGATGCTTTAGCCACTAGATCAAATTGGCTCTATACGTGTGGGGGTTACTATCTTACCTTCCATTATATGTTTCAATATGCTGTTTGGTTTCAGCAAGAGCCTGAATTAGTTGTATTCTGATTAGACATATGTCCAAATACGTATGTGCAGGGCTTTTTTTCTCATAGAACGCCCAGAGTGGAGTTCCGGCATCTTTTTTGGATGGAACCTTGTAGGGTAGGCAAGGTGGGTTGTATGATGTGTGTGAGTTCCGGCACCTTTTTTTTTTTTTAAGAAAAAAAAAGCACTGCGTATGTGTATATGCATATTTGTACTAGCCTTTTTGTATGTAGGCAGAAGACGCTCAGTAGCTGAAGTACAATTGGATGGAAAATTGTTTGAGGGATGTTTGTCACAGACAAGTTAACATGTTATCCACCAGTCACTGAACCAGCAAAATGCTACACTAACGTACAATTTGCTGCCTCCCTTGGCGATCCCCCACCTCCTGTAAGTTCAATGACAATAAAGACTGCTGTCATTATTCTCTGTGTAGGCGGCATATGAAGGAAATGGGAGAGGTGGATTTCTCTGACTTTGCTTTCCTCCTGCTTCCTCAAATGTCACCAGCTGGTGGGAAAACATCCTCTGTCACTCTTCTTCAAATGAGTTGGAGTTATGGAGAAAGTGAGGTTTTTTTTCAGGTGGCTTCATTAGAACTTCAGCCACCGGTCAAAACTCATTCTAGTTTTGTGCAAGTGTTTTGGGTAGGTATGTTCAAAGGGAGTATCAGCTGGTATCAGCTGATAGATGAATTTTGAACATGAGGTTAGCATTGTTCCAATGTCTGCTAAACCCAACATTCAAAAAAGCCAACTAACACTTGTCAGCATGGGGAAACTGCTATCGGACTTCAGCCCTTGACTTTGCTGCCCTTTGCTGGTCAGCTGCTGGCCACATTGCTCTAGGTCAGGGGTAGGCAACCTTGGCTTTTTTTATGACTCGTGGACTTCAACTCCCAGGGATTCTGGGAGTTGAAGTCCACGAGTCATAAAAGAGCCAAGGTTGCCTACCCGTGCTCTAGGTCATAGAGTCAGAGCTAGACTCAAAGTTATGGAGGGGAGAAGGAGAGAACTGGATTCTCCACTGTCCAAATCAGAATGTCCCTAGAAACCTTACTAGCCAACAGCTGCTTGGTTCCTCCCCCTCCTTAGGGGTAATCAGACTGCACTACTCAAAGAAAAATTGATCAATTGTACCCTTGCAAAAACTGCATCAACAGCAGCAAAGTTCCGGTCAACTTAAAGCTACCTTATGGGGATTCAATGAAGGCAACATCATGACCCAGCAAAAAAAAAAAAAAAAAAAAGTAAGGAAAAGTTCTGAGAAGCTTCCCAAAAGATGATGCTTCCATTCAGAGCATTACAAGTTGCCCCCAAAAAACCAACTGCACATTGTGCAGCTAGTCCGTCTTATTCCCCCTGACCAGTTTTGCTGCAGAAAGACAAAAATTAACAAGAAATGTTGCTGGTGAAATAAGAAGGTTCAAAGTGGAAGATGGCTAAGATGCTGGCTTTATGAAACCTTTTTCTGGAAGTATCTGGAGTTAATACATTTTAAGTTAGGGACAACGTATGGCTGGGGGGGGGGACCCTAACTGGGGTTGAGATCTCACCCGGATCACAGGATCAGCCTGGGTCTCTACCCTTTACCCTCCTTCACCCACAGGAGGCAAAGGGTGGGGGGGATCATAATAGCCCTTTGCTCTCTTACAGGTCATAAGGAGCGCTCTGGCAGTTCCACCAGGCAGCAGCCTGAATAGCCTCACTGTTGCTTCCCTCTTGGGTGGGGTGCTCTTCTGTGTTTATTTTTCTCTATAGTACCCCCTGTGCCAGATTTGGCCGTGCTGTCTTGCAGCCCAATGAATTGCTGCCTGTATATGTGCTGTTGTTGGAAGGGCCCAGCCCCAGCCAAAGGAAACACGCAGATGGGAAGGAGGCAGTTTCTGCTTCTCGGAGAGGGGCACCGGGGGCGGGACAAGAGATTTCTCCCCTGCCCATCTGCCCCACATCCTACTCTGGGGAAAGGGAGGAGAGGAGATCTTCAGATGTCATTGCAAAGGTCTCCGTTTTGGGGGGATGTGGATGATGTTGCCGACTTCAAAGCTGAACCGCCGTGTGTTCTGGGACTCATCTCTTTTTTTCTTTTCCAGGTGCCATCTTCCTGCCAGCCCCTCCCTCCCAGTGAACTGGTAAGTGCCTGCTCTTTCGCCACCCACTTGACCCACATAAATACTTTCTAGAGGAGAAAGGAGGAAGTAGCCTCTTTTGGTGAGGTTGACAAAGGGCCTTGTGGTGATTTGAAGACTTTGGGTGATAATAAAAATGCTGGTGATTAAAGATGGGCCAAGATGCTTTTATTGTTTTCTGACAGGTGAGCTGTGGATCTGTGCATGTAAAGCAATTAAACATGTCGGCAAGAGTGGCTCTGCATAGCTGCCTCTTTAAAAGGAGGGGTTTACCTTGAAGTTTTTCTCTTCTGAATTATGATCTTGCATAATTGCCCATTTCGGCAAAGTTTTGGATGCATGTAAGAATTGATTTATTTTTCCCGTACCCTGCTCTTTCATTCCTCTCCAATATTTTAGAATACAGTACGCTGGCTCAGTTTTTTTTTTAATTCAAAATTCGTGTTGCTGATTTATTTAAGTATTCTTTAAAATACTTCCAGTGTTTGATTCTTATCACTTTTATTACTCATTTTTAAAGAGCTGGGAAATCTTTAGTCAGGAATGAGTTGGAACTGTTTCTGTTGTTTCACAAGCCGCTTTCCCCAATGTTTCCATGTACAGTAATGTGTTCCCAGGTTTTGCCCACCCCACAGAAAGATGCTGTCTGCTCCCTGACGCAAGATTATTTTAGGGCAGGGGTCTGTTCACAGAACAAAGCAGCCTGTGTTCTGTAGATGCACCACCATTCATTCAAAGTGTATCTGTGAGTGAAATTCTCTTTTTCCGCTGTAACCTGGACATGTGTCGATTCAGCACACTTTATAAATAGCTACTCTTTTCTGTTCGGTGAATGCTTGCTTTTTTTCTCTCTTTTGCTTTTTCTCTTTTGGTGAAGTAATATATGCATTTTTTTTTATCCAAGATGACATGTCTTGAACTGATGGTTTTCATTTAGATCAGGCTTGTCCAACCTTTTGGTTTGGCCTGGGCCCCATTGAGTGAAGAGGAATAGTTTTGGGCAGCGTATAAAATAGATATACAGTAGTGGCCAAAATAGTGGAAACCTTTTGGGAAAAATGTATTTGTGAGGTTTGATGGCTAATAGCACCACTTTTTTTGGGGGAGTAGTACCATAAAATTATATATCAATGGAAAGATCATTTAATCAAGAATGCAATGCAACATAGTTTGTTCAATTATCTGTACTGTATTCTATGAAAAGTTATAGCCAAATAACCAGAAAAAGGAAGCACAACTTGCTTAGGTTGATATCAGGTAGCTTTCCTTCATCTGATTGTAGCCAATGAGCATGAGTGTTTAGAGAGCCAATCAGGTGTCATCTTGTTCTGGCAACGAGCCAATCAGATCACAGAAGGATTCAGTTATTGATGTCATGTATTGAAGCTGAGAGGAGGACATTTATCTCTGTGTTATGTGATCGCTGTCAAGTTGGTTGGGGTTTTTTGTGTTCTTGCATTTAGTGAGCTTGTACAACGTAATAAAATTAAAGTAATGGTGCAAAGAGTTGACTGGTTGCCCAGAAAGCAATGTAAAATAGTATTATTAAGTGAACAAGGCTACAGTTATAAAGAAATTAGAAGAAAAATTGGTGGAAACTTAACCAAAAGTGGCATTTCTACTGTACACTTTTCCCTAAAGGTTTCAACAATTTTGATCTTGTGAGCCACATTACTAGTTGTCCAGGACTGGAAATTGGACATGCCTGATTTAGATAATCAGCTTAGTCATAATGGATTGGTTGAACTAATGAAATATTTCCTATTTTGGCTTCTCTGGAGCAAAGATGGTTCGATTTACTCTCCCCCCCTGCTCCATCACCCGTGTCTCTGGTTTAAGAAAATCGATCCAGTTTGCCCTGGCCAGTAGTTAGAAAGTAAAATCCCAAAATTCTGTTGTTAAGTGAGACATTTGTTAAGTGAGTTTTGCCCTGTTTTACGACTTTTCTTGCCACAGTTGTTAAGTGACTCACTGCTGTTGATAAGTCAGTAACTCGGCTGTTAAGTGAAATCTGGCCTCCCCATTTGCCCCACTGCTCGTCAGAAGGTCGCAAAAGGGGATCATGTGACCTTGGGACACAAGCAACGGTCATAAATATGAACCGGTTGACAAGCATCTGAATTTTGATCACCTGATCATGGGGATGCTGCAAAGGTCATAACTGCGAAAAACAGTCATAAGTCACAGTGCCGTTGTAACTTTGAAGAGTCAGTAAACAAACTGTTGTAAAGTGGAGGACCACCTGTATTTCCTCCCTGTCTCAGAACCAGGTTTCAGACGAATTACAGCAAGTGGATACTTGAGAATGGGGAAAAAAAATAATATTTTTACACTTTAATTGTTGCCACAAGAGCAAGGAAGATTGATAGGAATATGAAGATCCGTTTAGTCGACAACCAAACTGTAAATTTTACCTCATACCAACGGGAGCAGCACAACATTTTTGAATCAGCTGATTCTTTGCCTTTAGTTGATTTCACTCCCTTCTTGCAATTAGGCCTTCATGTGACCATGTGCTGTTTCCAAACATGAAGGAAGGAACGTGTGCGTCAGATCTCTCGCTTGCATTCTGCGGAACAAAAAAATTGGATCTAAACTTGGATCACTATGTGCCTGTTCCATCTGTGGAATAGCAATAGCGCTGAGACTTACATACCGCTTCACAGTACTTTGCCGCCCTCTCTAAGCAGTTTACAGAGTCAGCATATTGCTCCCAACAATCTGGGTCCTCATTTGACCGACCTCGGAAGGATGGAAAGCTGACTTAACCTTGAGCCGGTGAGAATCGAACTGCTGAACTGCTGGCAGCAGAAGTAGCCTGCAGTAACTGCATTCTAACCACTGCGCCACCAGGGCAAACCATTGGAGTGGGTTTTCTGCCGCTGAACGGCCACCCTATTCATGGGTGACCTCATCTTCACAAAGGTGCGGGGATTACGGGTGAGAGTTCAGCAGAAGTGAAGTCACGCTCACATCGCTGAAGGGAAGGCTGAAAGATTCAAGGGAGACTGGAAAACACTCTGAAGGGGACCAAGGAAGAAGGCCAAGATCGCCATGCAGCCTGTTTAACCTGGAGCTGTTGCTCTCCGCTCTGCCTTCTTGGTTCTTGTTCTTGTGTGAGCATGGAGTTGCCCTGAATTTCACTGCAAATCCTCTTCTCCTCATACATTAGTGGAGAACTGAACACATTGCAGCCTACAGGAACCATTTGCGCGTCAGTTTGAGATGCAGACAACACGGACTCATCCCCAATAGCCTGCACCTGTCTTCAACAGTGAAGGGACACAGGGCAGAAAACACCCTGCAGCCGAGAAGGCTCCACACCCATTTGCACCACCCAGGTGACCCTGTGGACACAGGTAAACCTCCAAGTGGCCTGAATGACTCTCTAAAACAGCGGTTCTCAACCTTTTCCAGGGCTCGAGGGGAAAAAAGGAAGAAAAAAAAATGCCCGACCCAAAAAAAAATGGCCGACCAAAATTTTAAAAAAATGGCGGGCCCGCATCGCGCATGCGCGGCGGGACAGCCCGCATTGCAAAGGGAAAAAATGGCCGACCAAAAAAAAAATGGCGGACTGCGGTGTTTGGCGACCCCCGTGAAATGGTCGTTCGACCCCAAATGGGGTCGCGACCCACAGGTTGAGAACTGCTGCTCTAAAAGAAGGCAAACGACCAGCTGTCTGCAAAGAATATAAAACCACCCGTTCCCCACCATCCAGTCAGAGCTGAAGAAGCTTCTTGGATGAGAAGCGAAACGTCTTCAAAGAAAAACAAGAAAGTCCAGTTGCCTCCTGAAAAAAGCACCTTTGGGACAACTATGACCTGGATGACTGAGAATTGCAGCCTCCAGAGCAAAATTGTTTCTACTTCTGTGTTAAAAGAAAGAGGTATCTCAAAGAAAAACCTGGAAAATGTTGCTCAGATATGTGGGTTACTCTTTGACATCTGGATAGCAGTGACTTGTGTCCTGGGGGGGATTCTGGGCGGAGGGAGAAATGTACGTTCACGGAAGGTTGTTTGGGTGGCATCTCTTAGCAGGAAAACATCACTCGTGATTGCCACTGCATGATTTTTCTTCAACTCTGTGGTTAGCAGTCCTCACAATTCAATAAGCAGCAACAGTCCTACCAAGAACTTTTTTGAAACTGTACGTACACTATCGTCTGCAATTTTATTGTTAATGCTCATTGTTGTTGGTTTTTTTTTAACTTAAACACATGTCATCTTCTTCCATATGTTTAGAGACGGAATACAGCCCCAGTCCGACGCATTGAACATTTGGTAAGGCTCTCTTTGATACTTATTCCTCTGAACCTCTGAGGCCGTAGTCTGGCATTTCAGCAATTATGTTGACACTAATCCCTAGGAGCATGGGAAGATTTTTCTTCTTTGTTTTTGTAGTTAATGCTTTTGTACTTAAAGTCCTTGCTTATTTTGTGACTTAGTTATTAAAATCATGTGAAACTCAAGACACATTATTAAAAGGCATTTCTATTCCTTGGGTCAAATTAGGGTGGCCAACTTTGTCTCCATGCCTTTTTTGTGGGGGACACTTAATTTCAGTAGTCCAGATATTATTGTTCTAGTACAGAGGTCAGAGCCAGTTTGGTATAGGGTTAAAGGCACCAGGTTAGAAAGCAGGGAACTGTGAGTTCTAGTCCCACCTTAGGCACAAAGCCAGCTGGGTGACCTTGAGCCAGTCACACTCTCTCAGCCCGAAGAAGCAGGCAAGGGCAAACTACTTTCAAAAAATCCTTGCCAAGAAAACTGCAAGGACTCTTCCAGGGAGCTACCAGGAATCAGTACTGACTTATAGGCATGCCCACAGACACAAAACTACAGTGATGCACTACTTAGGCACTGCCTCAGATACAAGGGAAAGATCGATGAAGTGACAAATTTTTGATCCTTCAAAATTAACTAGAAAAGCCAACACTAGTTGGAAATGTAAAATATTCAACATGGGTCCAAAAGTTGGTGTTTTACAAATATTTTCCTACTTAATTTTGAAATGAAATTTAAATGAAATGCTCTTTCATTACACAGCAATATTTTCATTCATTATGCTGTTGTCTGGCTTCTTATACAATATTTTTCTACGCTTATTTGCTAGATGCTGACTTCTTTCCTTTTTAAAAAAAATTTTCAGGGCTCCACCAAATCCCTCAACACCGCAAAGCAACGGAACACATTGCCCAGGTACAGTCTGACACTAAATAATTATACTGGTCTTGAAATGCAAGGATGGTGAGTGAGGAACAGCTTTTAGTCTTTTGGTTTTTTTTTAATGGTGAGCTATCTTTGTAACCAGAGGTCATCTTGTAACTTTTGCAAAGAAGAAATCTGAGAGAACATGTTGTCTAAATGCTGTTCTTTAAGATGCCCATTCCTAATCAACCTTGTCTGAGCTTAGAAGCTAAACAGAATTGGTCCTGGTTTACTGCCTGGATGAGACACCACCAGGAAATCTATATTTGTCAGCCAAACTGGGAAATACATATAAATAAATTTAAAAGAAAAATCCTGGAAGAGGCAGTGAAAAACTGCTTCTGTATCGTTGCTGTGAAAACTATCATGGAGTCATCTGAAATCAAGTTCTAAGATAATCTGTTATCTTTTATTTTTAAAGTGCAGAAAACATGCATAAGAACATGCATAAGAACTAATTCTGATTGGTCATGTTCGATAGGAGCAAAAGGAAAGAGGAATTTTTATGTTCACAGAATGAAGGGACTTGCTGTCATCTCATATCCTTTTCATCCCTTTCCAAATCTGCCCAAAACTAGACCCAAATAAAATGTCACTGTGATTTTAAATAGTAGGCAGTTTTGGAATTATGACTGCAGAAACATTGATTGCTGAGTTTACCATTTTTTATAATAAATGTCACTCTTATCCACCACAGAACACCTGAATTGAGGAACATTTTGATACTTACTAATAATCACAGTTTTTCATCACCCACATGACATTTTATTTATAAATCCTTGATCACCTTGGGTCAGTTACTCTCTCTAAGCCATAGGAAGCAGGCATTAGCAAACCACATGTGAGAAACCTTGCTAAGAAAAATGCAAGGAGCAGTCCAGGCTGTCACCAGCAGTTAAAAAAAAACCTGACTTTAAAGTAGCAAAAAAGAAAAAAAATATATACATAAGGAATAAAATACTGCATGCAAAGGAAACCCCATAGAGCAGTTGTTCCATTAACCATCATCCATTCTTCCATTGTGGGAATTTATAAATCTTTCCATGTCTGTGCGTACAACTCACTGCAGTTATCATATATAATAAAACACAGGTTTTTTTCTTCAGTTGTTTTATCTATCATGCTTGTACTCTTGCCTCCTTTTGATGCAATTAGTAAATCAGTAGCGGAGAGAATTTTTTAACAAAGTTCATCAGAATTGCCTCTTTTCCTTTGACTCATCCCTAGCAAGACAATTTTCATTAATAAGGACTAGATATGAATATAAGTCATGCATTCATCACTCATTGTTCTGTGATAGCAAGCTTTATCTTCTTAAACAGTTCTAGTGATCTAAGAAAGCATTTTCCTCCATCTGCCTTCTTACTGACCAAATTATTCTGAGTCAAGGTCTAACCTTCACAATCAGTGAGAGGTTTAACTGTGTCTCAGCTGCTTCCCTGGAGACAGGAGACTTCAGAAAGTGAGCTGATTTGTTCTCTGTTGCTGCAGAAAACCTTACCTACAGTACACGAATCAGCATTGCAAGGAAACAATTGATTAAATATTAGGAGAAACTCACTAGTAGATGCCATCAGTTTTTAATAATTTTTATTGCTTTTAAAATAATGACTAGAAAAAAAGAAAACAGCAAAAAAGAACAAAACCACAAAATATATACATAATTAGAAAATTACATAACAAGTGCTTAAAAATGAGTGAAGAAATACAGCAGAAGAAATAAAAGAAAATGTAAAATGCAATACAATAGTCACAATTTTATATATAATTATCTAAATATGCAAATATGTGTATGTGTGTGCGTGTTTCTGTTACATTTATCTTGGAATAGAATAGAGTAGGGTAGGGTAGGGTAGGGTAGGGTAGAGTAGAGTAGAGTAGAATAGAATAGAATAGAATAGAATAGAATAGAATAGAATAGAATAGAATAGAATAGAATAGAAGGGACCTTGGCGGTCTTCTAGTCCAGCCTCCCTCTCTACTCAAGCAGGAGAACCTATAATACCATCTCAGACAAGTCTGTCTAGCCTCTTCTTAAAAATCTTCAGTGATGGAACGCCCACGATTTCTGGAGGCAAGCTGTTCCACTGGTTAATTGTCCTCACTGTCAGGAAGTTTCTCCTTAATTCCAGGTTGCTTCTCTCTTTGATCAGTTTCCAAACATAGTTTCTTGTCCTGCCCTCTGGTGCCCTGGTGAATAACGTGATTCCCTCTTCTTTGTGGCAGCCCCTCAAGTACTGGAACACTGCTATCATGTCTCCCCTATTTCTTCTTTTCTTTAGACTAGCCAGACCCAAGTCCTGCAGCCATTCTTCGTATGTTTTAGTCTCCAGGCCTTTGATCATCTTAGTTGCTCTTTTCTGAATTTTTTCCAAGCTCTCAATATAACTATCTTTTTTAAATTTATTGTATTTTGTATTGATGCAAATTATCAACTGAAGAATCGGTTGCTGTGCTTTTTCCCCCACTGGAGGTTTTTAAGCAGAAGTTGGTCAGGACTATTTGTCGTAGATGCTGTGGTTTCTACAGAGATCAGAAGATTACATGTGAAGACTTTCCAGTTCTATCATTATCTGGAGTAGCAGGATATAAATTTAAGAAAAGCACATGAAGAAAAGCACTGGTTGCTCCCAGAACTGGCTATAAAATGGATTTTGTTGAATATTGATTTAAGGTACCTGCACAATTGGACAAATCGGCCACCAACAGGCACATAGACAGCATCTACCTACCATTCAAAAGAGACAACTAAAAAACTAAAAATGAAACAAAAAGACAAAAATACCAACTTCCCAGCAATCAATACCCAGATAAGCAGAAATTATCATCAAGATTAACAGCAATCAAACAGTAAACAATATTCCAATCAAGGAACTATCATCTTAGGCAAACATTCAAACAATAAACAAAAAGAAAAAAACAGCCTAATCAAGGAACCACCAGGAACACTCCTACTAACACTAAGTAGGGCAAATCATTTATATGTAAACGGAGAGCAAACCCTACTCCCTTCTAGTACTGATGATGTTAATGAATCATCTGCAAGTAAACAACTAAGCTGAGAGAGCACTAAGGACCCCCACAGTTCAACCCCGAGCTATCAATATCCTCTTCTGTTGGTACCTGCACAATTGCGATATTTTGCTTTCAGCAGTGTTATTGAGAGACCCCACTGAAAATGAGGTTTGCCAAATGGCAAACTATGTTGGTTTTAGTTCTTTTGCCTGTTAATTTATTTTGTAATCTTCAGTGCTCATTGTGGTTCTGTGGACCCCTGGAGTCCTGTTTCCCTTATGCTTCCTGCTTTTCTTCCTTTCAGAAGCTTCAGTCTGGACCACGTAATGGAGCGCAAGTATGATTTTGACCTCATCTACATCACCGAACGTATCATCTCTGTGTCTTTTCCTCCTGCTTTGGAGGAACAACGTTACCGCAGCAATCTCCGAGAGGTGGCGCAAATGTTAAAATCCAAGCATGAGGACAAGTATCTGGTAAGGAGAGGATGACAATGATGATGATGATAAGCAAAAATATAATAATTGAGTGGAAAGAAGAGTTACTGTAAGGAAGGAACCAACTTGACATCTCTATGTAGGTTTGAGTGAATGTGGAAAAATGCATGCTTCACCTCTGAGATAGAGAGGGATGATGGTCACTTTGTCCTGCAGGATCTCATGATTTCATATCAGCATCTCACCTTGAAAAAAGCATTGGCGACATCTCCATTTTGAAGAACTCTATAAAATCCACTTATAGGACCAGCCTATACGTTGGGAGGGCAGGATTGGGGAGGAGCTATATTCTGACTTTCAAGAGGAATGGAGGGCTATAAAACTTTTTTGTCAAGCTTATTTTCAAAGAGTGAGTTAACCTTTCGGGTGAACTCACAAGAATAACCATGCTGAAAAACATCCTGACTAAGATGGTGGAGTTTATCAGCTGAAAGTTGGGTTGGTAGAGTAAACTGCTAAATATGCTTCTTTATGTCAACAGCTCCTTAACTTGTCAGAGAAACGCCATGACATCATCCGGTTGAACCCCAAGGTGAGAGAGATGAGAGCTTGGGACAAAGATGCTTACGTTAAATTGGGACTACATCTCAACTGAAACTGTTTAGAGAGTTATTGAACTTGCACGTGGTAGAAATTCATAAAATGGCTCTGCCTTCAATGATTAAAGTACAGTAATTAATTGTTAGTTTAGCTTGACTCGTTCATTCTCATTCTCAGCTGATCAAAAGAAAAAGAAAAAAACAGGCATTAATCCTGGAAGGAAAGATATAATGCATAGTAAATATTTACATATGGTACTAAATTGTATCATGCAACATTTTTAAAGAGAATTTTAATTTTCCATGACTGTAATTTCATTGAAAGCAGTTAAAGCTAAACTGTTTGGGAGGGCCTATTGTGCTCAATATACCATCTTTGTTGGTATATTTAGACACAATACGGGTTATTTTCTGATTTTTAAAATATATATCTACCGGTATATAAATAAAAATGTAAATGTTCGTTTGTTCAAAATCTTAAATCTCTGAAAATTCTTCACCGATTGCTTTGAAATTTTGACACAATGTTGCATTCGAATACGCGCATGTTTTTATATACCTACTAGATATCACACCTATAGATGTCACACCTGTGACAGGTAAAAACATGCTTTTTTTGAAAAACAGTACCGGCAAACCAGACAATCTCTATATCTGCACAGACAATGGAACAACAAAAAATATTGTATACCCACAAGCATTGTGAAATTAAACATATTATAAACGTGCGCTTTCTATTTTCTTTCTTTTCCATTTAACCAGACTGAGCCACAGGAACACGTGGCTGGGTACAGCTAATATATATATATATATTATCCCAGTTTCATTTATTTTATTCTTGTGTACTATTTTTCCTTGTGTATTGTGTATTGTACTTTATTGTTTTATATCGTATGATATAAAGTGTGCAATTCAAGGAGATAGAAAAGCAGTACAGAATCATAATAATTGAACCTAAGACTGAATCTAAAACCAGATGTGTAGCTCCTTAGTTGAAAGCAAGCCAAGTTATTTGGCTGTAAGACTTGGGAGAGTCATTAAAAGTGTTAAACCTTTAAAAACTAGCAGTTGAATAGTGAAAGAGCTCATATTGTTATTATTATTATTATTATTTTCTTCTTGTTCTTTATACAAATAGTGCTAATAGTGCTCATTGCGTTTTATAGCTATAAAGATGGTAACTGCCAACTCTATCCAGGGACGTTTCATAAAAACGCACAAAACCTGTAAGGCTTTCTAACCCATTTTCCCCCAACAATAATTAGAATCACATTATCAGTGACTGTAGTGACAGCAACAAAGGCAATAAAGATGGGATAAAAGTCATCAATGGGACCAACTGATTTTATGTCACTATGTTTTCCTCCTCACTTAGAGTAAGGTGGGATGGAGAACCCAGTGAGGAAAGGCCCTTTGCTTCTTTACAGGAGTTCCATCCTTAAGGCAAGACATTGTACTCACTAGCTCCCAAAGCTTGTTTCCTCTCTCAATATACGTAAGCATGTTCTTAAATCCAATACTTCTTTCTCCTTGATGGTCCAGGTGCAAGATTTTGGCTGGCCAGATCTGCATGCTCCACCTCTGGACAAAATTTGTTCCATCTGCAAAGCCATGGAGACCTGGCTAAATTCAGACCCTCAGCACGTGGCTGTCCTTCACTGCAAGGTCAGAGAAAAATCTTCCCAACTTTCTGGCTGTTATGGATATTTATATAAGGGAGAAATATAATGATCCAAGGGGGAATAAGACAGTGGACACTTCTTGCTGTCAGGAAAAAAAGGGATGAGGTACTGGCTTTCCGGGATCATTAGCTGAGTGGTTTTTGTATGCCCACTAAGTCAGCAGCCTAGATAGAAGGTCCTCTGAGAAAGGTAAGACAACTGCAGAGACTTAGCCTGATGAGAAAACCTCCATTGAATGTATACCTTTGCTTTATTCTTTTTATAGAAAGCAGGACATCAGCTTATCCAATTCATTAGTCAAACATTGAAAGCCTATATGCCTGCCAAAAACCCTTACTCTAATGAAGTGTTATCATACAAACTTTCCTCTATTTTATGAGAGCTGGAATCTTAATCAGCATTCCCCGCCTCTTTCTAGTGATTTCCTTAAAGCATTGAACTTGTTTTCATTTTTTAAGCTATTGGTAAGTGAAGAAAGATTTTACATTCCCAGACTGGCTAGAGAAGAAGGGAATAATATACAAAATTGGCTTTCCCCTTCTAATTATGACCAATAGCTTTTGTCTGTTAAGTGATCAGGCTGAATAACCATTCTCTGGGTCCATTCTCATTTTGTTAAGTATAATAAATGGATTTTTCCCATCCCTGTTTTACTTTCAATTGCAACTGTTAGAAAACTTTCCTTGGAGGCTTTTTTGGACAGCCTGGAACTTCTTCCATGGAAAGCTTAGTCTTCACCAGCTTTACAAAGAAGGAAGAGACCAGATACTGGATGGTTCTCCCTCATGAGTAGAGGTGGTGCAGAATGGCTTCCAACTGACAGGGTAGTGACATTATGGAGACATACAAATTGAATGAACTATATTTATACAAACCGGATCCAATAAACAAATAAAGTGAGTGTAGGCAAAAATGCTGTATCTCCTTTCGCATTCCTGATTTTGTGCTTTTTCCATCACCACTCCAAGGTGGCTGTTACAGTTTGCTAAAACTGTTTGCACTCCCGAATTTATAGTCACAATGCGTCATTCCCGTGCCTGTTTAACATGTTCTCTCTTTGTGCCAGGGCAACAAGGGCAAGACGGGTGTGATCGTAGCCTCTTACATGTACTACAGCAAAATCTCTGCAAGGTATTGATCAAGGGAGAACGAGATGGGCTACTCTAGCACCGACAGCTTCTTTTTTCCTTCTCCTTTCATTCCTCAGTCTCATTTTCCAGCTTTCTTCTTAAGCTACATTTTTGGTGGGCCGAATGTATGTGTAACATCTCTGTTGTATAACCTGCCAATGTATAAACGCTACTCTATGCCCCTTCCTTGTCTTCTCTCCTCAGTGCAGACCAGGCCCTCAGCACACTAACCATGCGCAAGTTCTGTGAAGACAAAGTAGCTGCCTCCCTCCAGCCATCGCAGAAGAGGTGAGTCTTGCACCCTCTATCTTATACTGTTAGCAGCTTCCCCCCACCCCCCAGAATGTCTGTCAGATGCAGAAGTTCTGAAGAAGGAAGCTTTTAAAGCTTCGATAGAGGGTGCTGGGAGAAATGCTTGGGAAGAGAATTGGAGGGTATGTGTTACATGGCCAGCTCTTATGGGTAGCATAGAAGTTCAGACTTTGGATACAAAGGACTAGAAAACTTTTAGAAGGCAGTAAAGACAATTTTCTCCATCTCTTTACTGGCCTCTAATGGTCATCCAGATGCTTGTAGCCCAGACTCATAATCCCAGTACAGCGTATACAAAAACAATCCAGTGCTTTCCTTTTTCCATGCTCAGGAATCTTCTGGCAGAAAAACAATGGATATACCAAAATATAATTACAGTGTTTGTGCAACAGTTTTTTAAAAATGCAAATAGTTCTCGAGTTATGACCGTAATGGAGCCTGCCCATGTTGTAAGCCATGACAGTCATAGCTGTAAGCCGTGACAGTCATAAAATGGGTCAGTCACCACTCAATTTTATGACCTTTTTTGCAGTGATCATTAAGCGAACCGGTGGTTTGCTATGGGCACATTTTTGCCAAAAAAACAGAAGTAAGTGCTGCTTTTTGGCAAAACGGTTGTAAAATGTGTTCACCTGGCCATGGGATGCTGCAAATTCTTGTAAATGTGGTTGTGTTGTCAAACAGCTGAAATTCACTCATGTCTCCATGAAGGGGGAGCAACTCTCAGAACTTTGAATCTGGGCCACAAATAGCCCCAAGGTTGTAACTTCGAATGGTCACCAAGGCAACCATTTGTAACTTGAGGGCTACCTGTTTTGTTTAATTCCTCAGTGCGCTGGCTCCCCATAGTTGACATGCTTCAGTCAAGAAACTACAGGGATTGGAACTACAATTTCTGCATTTACAGTGCAATGATACAAGCAGTAGAGCAGTGGAAGTCAAAGAGGCGCTTCTGTCACATTTTTCTCTTCTTTGGAAACTATTTCATTATCTAGGACAGCAGAAAGTAAAATTATCTTTGAAACGATCCACGTTTGGGAGGAACAAAGAAATGAATTTTCTTGTTAAAAAATAGAAAGGTCCCTTTCAGATATATGGAATTTTCAAATTTCCTAGCTAGCCTGGCTGAAGTTTTGAATACAAATGGTATTTATAAGAGTCATTTTCATGGCTTTTATCATCAGCACTCACAGGAACTCTTCTTTAATCAGATTGATGAAAGCTGTATGCAGTGTCATGCCCAAACTACTCTTTGTACGTGTAGGCAATGTTGTAATTCCCATTAAAAAAGGGTGGAACAACTTGTATCACAACACTACAATCCTCATAGAGGTTTAAGTCATCTTACACACACCCCTCCCCCTCACAGATCCCATTAGCAACTCATTTTACCCTCCAGTTCTTATCTGACAGCCAGTATTTTAATGTCTGCTATTAGATTCCGGTATTAGAGAGATCTTGCCTCATACATGTTAAGGGTTTTGTTTTTTCTAATAATATAGTAAATACATACTGAAATGTTTCATGCCAGTAAATAAAGTTCCAATTTAAAGGTCAGTTATATTTAATTATAGGCTAAAAGCAGTAAGTGCAAAGGGATTAAAACTTTGTAGTTGGGCATTTGCCTATGTGGATGGCATTTAAGGAAAATGGCTTTTGGGAGCACCAGGCTGAGAGAAGATGCTGGTGTCAAGATAGTTAGCTTCCTATAGACCCACTTATTCTTACATGGCTGACTTATTTTTACATGACCGCATGGATTTCTCTCTCATTTGTCCGTGGTAGGTATATTCATTATTTCAGTGGGCTTCTCTCAGGCACCATCAAGATGAACAGCAATACACTTTTTCTGCATCATGTTCTGCTCCCAGCCATTCCTACTTTTGAAAGTGGAGGAGGTAAGTGTCACAGGGCTGGAAAACATTATCCATAAAATACTCCTCTTAACCCCACTCCTTTCAGACTTTACGTCATGCATGCTTATGATTCCACACTGCAAAAACATGGCACAAATTTATATTTTATTTATATATCAAATTTAGAGACTGCCCATCTTTCTCCTAGAGCGAACAAACATTTGGATGGCTTACCACCCATATGGCAGGGATTCTCATCCTTTGTAATACCAACGCCCCTTAAATGAAAAATGAATTTATGCAACCTGCCTCATGAATAAACTTAAGAGAGGAGAGAGCTAGGGTTGAAACAGAAAAAATAAACTTCTTTGTAACAATAGAACTTTTTTTTTTAATAAAAATTCTTTTATTAAAACCATTAACATTGAACATAAAAACATATTATGCAGCAGTCATCATGACTAGATCAAGGGTAGGCAACCTGGGCTCTTTTATGACTCGTGGACTTCAACCGCCAGAATTCCTGAGCCAGTCATGCTGAGGGGAAAGGGAGAGGTTTCCAAGCTGAGCCATGCTGGCTCAGGAATTCTGGGAGTTGAAGTCCACGAGTCATAAAAGAGCCAAGGTTGCCTACCCCTGTCATAGATCCTTGACTTAGAGCAATTTCCACACCGTCATTGAAGTGTTTTGCTCTTGTCCCTGAGACAGGAGGAAAGTATATCACTTTTTAATTTCCTGTACCCAACAGCAGTGTTTTTACTGAGCTGTTTACTCCAGTGAGGCTGGTAAAGTTGATGTGTTACTTTCTGAGCAGCTATTGGTACTTGTGGCTATAAAGCAACAGTGCTTTGCGGTGCAACTTTCTGGGATCCTCCCTTTGAACTTTTGTGCTGCTGATCCAAGTGCTGGATTTTAGGATAGGAAAAAGTGAGGTGTGCATATTTCTACCTCCTTTTAAATCCAATGCTTTTCAGCCCTTAAATGTAGGAAACAGACACCCCAAGAGATGCTAGAACTTAAATTTACTGATTCAGTTTATATGGTAATAACAGAATCTCGAAAGCCTGACCATGTTCCCCCTCCCTCCTTCTTATACAAAAAGGACTCAAACTTAATTCTTAAAAATCATTGGGACATAATACAGATACAGATGCCAAGAATCATAATTCTGTTTGGACTGGAGACACGTGTCTGTCTTTCTTTATCCAATATATGACTTATGAATGTATGTCCTTTGCTGTTCCTCCATTTCTATGATAGAAATTTTCCATTTGCAGCAATTCTTCAGTTTTCTGGAGGTGGGTTCTTCCCTTTTGATCCATCTGGCCCATCTTCTCTCTTCTAGGTTATCAACCTTTCCTAAAGATCTACCAATCCATGCAATTGGTCTATACCTCTGGGATCTAGTAAGTATGAGCTGGTTCTCTCTAGACCAAAAACCTAAGATGCCTCTGAAGCTAAAAGTCTTCTTTTAACTTCAGTTCCGACAATCCTGATGATTTCCTCTGTTCATGCAGTAGCCTCCATGGGGCCAGTGGAACTCAGAAGATCTGTATCACCTTAGAGCCAGCCTTGCTCTTGAAGGGAGATGTCATGGTGAGTGTTGCCAGCAGGTCAGGATTTAAGGACAGAACTAGATTTTAGAAAGGATGTGACATTGCCACCAGGCTTTCTTCCTTCCTCCTTTATCTGGCTCAAAAACAGTGACTGTGAGAGGGACCTTGGAGTCCTAATGGATGATCACTTGACTATGAGCCAGCAGTGTGTGGCGGCAGCCAAAAAAGCTAATACGATCCTTGGTTGTATAAACAGAGGCATAGAATCCAGATCATGTGAAGTATTAGTATTGCTTTATAAAGCCTTAGTAAGGCCACATCTGGAATATTGCATCCAGTTTTGGTCACCACATTACAAAAAAAGATGTTGAGACTTTGGAAAAAGTGCAAAGAAAAGCAAATAGATGATTCAAGGCCTGGAGACTAAAACATATGAAGCATGGTTGCAGGATTTGGGAGTGGCCAGTCTAGAGAAAAGAAGGAGTAGGAGGGACATGATAGCAGTATTCCAGTATTTGAGAAGCTGCTACAAAGATGAGGGGGTCAATTTATTTTCCAAAGCACCAGAAGGCAAGACAAGAAACAATGGATGGAAACTAATCGAGGAGAAAAGCAACCTGAAATTAAGGAGAAATTTCTTAACAGTGAGGACAATTAACCAGTGGAACAGCTTCCCTTCCGACGTTGTGCTTCATCACTCAAGGTTTTTAAGAAGAGACTGGACAGCCCCTCGTCTGAAATGGTATAGGGTAGGGGTAGGCAACCTAAAACACACAAAGAGCCACTTGGACCCGTTTCCCACCGAAAACAGAACACTGGGAGCCGCAAAACCCTTTTGATATCTAAAATGAAGATAAGACTGCATATATCCTTTTTTACGTTATATATATCTCATAAAGGTAAAAAGGATATATGCAGTGTTATCTTCATTTTAGATGTCAAAAGGGTCTCTCCCTCTCTCTCTCCCTCTCTCTTTCTGTCTCTCTCTCTCTTTCTCTCCCTCTCTCTCTCACCCCCCTCTCTCTCCGATCTTCTGCTCACCTGGCAAGCTGGCTTCAAACTGTTCTCCAACAAGCTCAGGGATAGGCAACCTCGGCTCTTTTATGATTCACGGACTTCAACTCCCAGAATTCCTGAGTCAGCATAGCTGGGCTAGCTAGCTCTCTCCTGCCCTTCCTGCTTCCTGCAGAGACACAGCAAAGAGAGGAGCCATGCCCCAAAAGATTTTCAGCTTAGAGAACACAGTGAGTCCATTCTCTTTTACACACACACACACACACATACAGAGAGAGAGAGAGAGAGAGAGAGAGAGAGAGAGAGAGAGAGAGAGAGAGAGAGAGAGAGAGAGAGAGAGAGAGAGAGAGAGAGAGAGAGAGAGAGAGAGAGAGAGAAGCAGGGAAGCGCAAGTGCCTCTCTCTGTCTCTCTCTGCAAATGGCAGAGGAGGCTGGGAGCCATATGGGAAGGCTCAAAGAGCCGCATGCGGCTCCGGAGCCGCATGTTGCTGACCTGTGGTATAGGGTTTCCTGCTTGAGAAGGGGGTTGGACTAGAAGACCACCAAGGTCCCTTCCACCTCTATTCTGATTCTGATTCTCTCTTTCCTAGAACAGCGCAAAACCAGACTATGTATGGTATGATATCCATGTGCAATATATGGCCCTGCCAACTTATACATTAGAATGGCATATAGTATGATGCTATGTGTTGTAATACACACTGCCAAGTGAATGAGCTTGCTGCAGGCAGAAAAGATTCTGCATTAGGCGTCAGATATAGCCTCTTCGTTTTATAAATTATGTTATTTTTATATTGATCTATTTTAAAATCAAGGTATAGCATGGTAACATTATTGTTGTTGTTGTTGTTGTTATATTATGGATCCAGCAAGCCTAATAATAGCAACATCAAATACCTTAATCATGAGCAAAAGAAAATAATGGAAATGGGGCTTCTATATTATCCTTGTATTTATCATTCTGGGAATGAATAGAATATAGAATCCTAGGGCTGGAAAGGAATTCTGGGAGTTGAAGTCCACAAGTCATAAAAGAGCCAAGGTTGCCTACCCCTGTTCTAGGCCAACCCCCTGCTCCTATCTTGAGACCTTATACTATCCTGGTTAAATGATTGTCCAGTCTGTTTTTGAAAAACCTCTAGTAATGGAGCGCCCACAACTTTGGGAGGCAAGTTATTCCATAGATTAATTGTTCTCACTGTCAGGAAATTTCTTCTTATTTGCAGGTTTGCTCTCTCTTTACCATGTTTCCCCCCATTACTTCTTATCCTGCCCTCTGGTGCCTTAGAGCAGGGCTTTTCAACCAGTGGTACGGGTACCGCCTGTGGTACATTGGCACATGGCAGGTGGTACGCGACCATCCTAGAAAAGTGGTAGCGGGGGAGGGGAATGAGCTGAACCGGTGGCACCACTACACAAGCCTGAGCGAGAGATGGCTGGAACTGCAGGGCTGTCAGGGCTCAGTGGAAGTGCCAGGATCAGTGACAGGCTCCAGCTGGAGCTCCTGTCGCTTCTGCTGAGCCCAGAAGAAGCACCGATCAGCTGGAATGTTGCAGCATCTCCAGGGTCTTGTGATTTACATTCAGATGCTTGGCAACTGATTTATATTTATGATGGTCACAGTGTCCCAGGGTCATCGGAAGTGACCAAAACCTGCTGCAACCACCCAGCAGATGGGGGGGGAATAAAAACCAAACACCCCCACACCACCCTTACTGCCAATCCTCAACAGAAATGCTCACAATGAAAACCTTGGAGGAAAAGCGCTGCCAGGTGGGCAGGCAGGTGTCTTGCTCGGCTGTGGCTTGGGGGGCACTTTTTTCAGTGCCATTGTAACTTCGAACAGTCACTAAGTGAACTGTTGTAAGTCGAGGACTACCTGTACTTTATCACTTTTTTCCTTTTGGGGGGGTCATCAAGTTTTTGACACCTTGCTAGGCGACTGGTGGTACTCAGATGTTGCCATATCCTAAAAGTGGTACAATAGTTGAAAAGGTTGAAAAGCCCTGCCTTAGAGTCAATACCTTCTTCTTTGTAATAACCCCTCAACTAGTGGAAGGCAGTTATCATGTCTCCTCTCCCCCCCCTTCTCTCCAATAGACTAGACCAGGGGTAGGCAACATTGGCTCTTTTATGACTCATGGACTTCAACTCCCAGAATTCCTGAGCCAGCATGACTGATCTTGGAAACCTCTCCCTTTCCCCTCAGCATGGCTGACTCAGGAATTCTGGGAGTTGAAGTCCACGAGTCATAAAAGAGCCCAGGTTGCCTACCCCTGGACTAGACATTCCTAACTCCCTCAACCATTTGTCATATGATTTAGCCACCAGACCCTTTATCATCTTTGTTCCTCTTCTCTGCACACTTTAGATAAATAAAATAAAGTATAGTGATTCTTGATAAATATGTGTACTTAATCCAATAGTTCACAGAAGCCAATCAGTAGCCAATTTTCAGTATGCCAGATATTGCCTGCTGGGCACTGGAATTCCTATTTTAAAAAACTACTTATGTTAGATGGATCTCAGTTTGAACTTGATATGCATTTCTTGCATACTTAGGCAAGAATGTGCACTTCAAATTACTTCAAAAGTTGATCTGGAGAGTCAGAGTTGTGTACCCTTCTTTCAAAAATGTAAAACATGTTCATCGCTAAAGATTCCAGCTTGCGCTTATTTTTTAAGTCAACTCACTGGGCATATCTGGAATTTTTAAAATTTATTCTGTGTAGCTATTTATTTTGCCAGAAACATTAAGTTCTTTTGGAAGACAGAGAGCACAGCTTGTGGCATGAATACTGTCCTCCTGCCTCTGGGGCTTTTCCCCAGAGTTCAAAAATTGCTTACCTCCCACTTGTAGGTTGGCAGTCCCCAACATTTGCTTCCTTGGGGTCTGTTCTAGTTTGCCACTAGCTGACTGGTTCAGCTGTGCAGAATGTGTTAAACAAACCCAGGGCTAAGCCCCTGGCTTTACTGAGCCCCCCCCCATTTCTGAATATCACAAGCTGGCATGAAACTGTCAGCCAGTCAGAGCACTGCTATGATTCAGAGATGACTTTGATTGATGGGCAGACTCTTAGATTTAGCCATCTATTAAAACTCATCACGTGCACAAGCCCACCGATCACCAAACATGTGCAGGCAGGGAATTTAGAAAGGGCACTAAAACCTGTGAATTGTGACCTCTCTTTGAGTCCAATACCTGCCCAAGCTCATCATGCAACTCATACCTGAGACCAGGGAGGTGGTGGGCTTCAAAGGCCCAAGTCTAAAGCTGGAAGCAGCACACGTTGGAACCTGCCAGGTAACGGGGTAACAAGGCGCCAGGAGTTGAGAGGTGCAACAGAGAGTTGAGTTTGAAAAAGAGGGACTTGAGCAGCTTTTCTAAACAGAATAGCTCAGGGAGCAGAAGGGAAGGACATGCACACAGTCTGAACTCTCCCAATACATGCTGGGCTGATCCAACACCCTACGATAAAGTGGTTGAAATTGCCAACAGTAACCTCTGACCATCTTTTCTTCAGGTGAAAAGTTATATTGTCTAATCGGAAAGCAGCATCTGATTCCATTCCCAGGATTGGGAAAAAAAACACAAAAAAAACCACAAAAAAACCCTGATCACTACCTCCATTGATTGGCCTCCTTTTATTTTAATTGCAAAACTTCATAAAAAATTTACAATTTTTATCGTAGTGGCAATATGCAGATTCTGCTAGCAAAGTAAGAGCAATAGAGCAGGGAAGATGAGCTCTCTCGTTTGTGTTGCACACAGTGCTTTTTTTCTAAAAAAAAAAAAAAAAAAAGGTGCCAGAACTCACACACGTCATACAACCCACCTTGCCTACCCTACAAGGTTCCATCCAAAAAAGGTGCGGGAACTCTGTTCTGGGCGTTCTATGAGGAAAAAAAAAGCCCTGGTTGCACAAGTTGTGTTCTGAAAGCCTTCAAAGTTGTTCAGTCAATTTTTTTCAGAGCCTCGGTTGTCCTCCTCCAACAGATATCCACCAAGGCTGAAATATGGCTTAAGGGGCCATGTAGAGGCAGGCATGTAGCTAGGTTGATTTATCTTGTTCCCTAACCTTACAGAATCCATCTTCACATACAGCTGAGCTAAATTCAGACTTAAATCCTGTAGCTTGTGTACTTAATGTGTGAACTTCAACTAATTATGAAAAAGCCCTGTCAGAATTGAAACAATAAATAAAAAAATCAAGATCCTCAGAATATATATATATATATATATATATATATATATATATATATATATATATATATATATATATATATATATATATATATATATATATATATATATATATATATATATATTCTACCGTATATAGCTTTGCTATGCAGAATAATACAGAAGAAATTTTTATGATTTAGAGCAGCGGTTCTCAACCTGTGGGTCGCGACCCCATTTGGGGTCGAACGACCATTTCACGGGGGTCGCCAAGCACCGCAGTCCGCCATTTTTTAAAAAAAAATTTTGGTCAGCCATTTTTTTCCCTATCGCAATGCGGGCCGTCGCGCTGCGCATGCGCGATGCGCCCCATCGCGCCGCGCATGCGCGGTGCGGGCCCGCCATTTTTTTGCGCGATGCGGGCTGGGGTCGAGCCCCGGAAAAGATTGAGAACCGCTGATTTAGAGCTTTTAAGCAATGTATGTTTATGATCACTCTCTCTAAATAACTATTACTCTTAAACGGACAGAGTCAAGGAAGTCGGATCACATGGCTGGAAAAGCTATGCTCTCTACTGATTTGGTCATCCTTTCCTCTCCAGGTGAAATGCTACCATAAGCAGCTGCAGGGAGGAGAGCGAGATGTTGTGTTTCGGGTCCAGTTTCACACTTGTACTATCCACAGCACCCAGCTCTGGTTCAGCAAAGATGAGTTGGATGAAGCCTGGAGAGGTGAGCAGAGAGATGAATTTTGGAACAGAGAAGCAAACAGCCATGCCTGTTAATGTGGGGCAAAAGAGTTACATGCACGTAGTGCAAAATACCAGGAGTCTGATAGCACTTTTTCCAATTGACACATTTTACTGAAAGGCATAAGCTGTTTGGAGTTGCAGCCCACATCATCAAATGTACGAAGTGACTAGAGCAGGGGTAGGCAACCTTGGCTCTTTTATGACTCGTGGACTTCAACTCCCAGAATTCCTGAGCCAGCATGGGTCAGCATGGCTGGCTCAGGAATTCTGGGAATTGAAGTCCACGAGTCATAAAAGAGCCAAGGTTGCCTACCCCTGGACTACAGTAAGGTAGGATTTAAATTAGGTTGAGGTGGGGGTAAGAGAATGGGAAAGGGGAAACAGGTTAATGATGCAGGTTACTTGTGAAGGAGATTACAAGCAATCTATCATTTGACAAATATAACATGGTAAGAAAAAGTACTGTGTTGAGATCTTTTGAGATTGCCTGAAACTGTAGTCATCTAAATGGTGCAAGGGTCCATGAGCTCAATTCCTGTTAGAGGGTTTGGGCCCCATAAAAGAAAGCTGGCCACATACATTTGATGAATTCCCAATAAGGGTGAAACTGTTCATATGCTGCCTTCTGGTGGTGAGTATTTTTGATGTAGTGAACTCAGCAACCTCTTGTTTAATCGCGGTGCTAAAGTTTCTTTTTTTCCCAAATAGTCACAGAGATCTTCAGTAAAATGTCCTAGGAAGTTGAAATGTTCTGATATTACTTTGTCCATATTTGAAGTCCTGATTTTCAACTTAAGTCTTTCAATTCTTTTGCACCACGTTTATTACATTTGAGAAAACTTTGTAGAGGCTCTGTTACGTTATGTTACATTACGTTACGTTAGGATAGGATAGGATAGGATAGGGTAGGATAGGATAGGATAGGATAGGATAGGATAGGATAGGATAGATTGTTAGGTTAGGTTAAGTTAGGCTAGGCTAAGCTATGTTACACTATGCTACGCTACGCTACCTTGTTATGTTTGTATAGCCACCCATCTCACAAGAAAGTGACTGTCACTTGTGTAGATACTTGTTGAGGCGTATGGTGGTGCTATTAGTGTAAATGAGATGGAGGTATGGGATAAAGTAGAAATCTAGGTTTGGAGCAGTGTCTTCTCCTCTATTAGCACCATGGTCCTATTGTTTCTTATTACTTGGAGAATCTACTTTGAGTTGTCTGTATTCAAGTATGGGCTTGCCACCCAGTGTCTGAAAAAGTATGAGCTGTAAATTATTAATAATGCATTTGAGCAGTTTGAGTTATGAGCTGTGAGTGACAACTAGTGGTATCTCTTTCTGCTTTAATGGGTCTGTCTTTTAATAGGCACTCCTTGAGAATCAGTTTGGCTCTTTTGATTAGTTTATTGAGCTTGCTGAGTGGGCAGTTCAGTCTTCAGAAACTTGGCTCAGTTCCATCAATTAAGCATTACTGAGTGATTCAGAACAAGTGTGGTTCTAGCCTAGTCTAGGCTATAGATAGTCATGTTTTCTGGGTAGAAACTGGATGCATGTAAGGCTTGCATGGTGATTTGTAGGTTACAGATTTGTGCATGGTAGTTATATGTCCATTGTGTATGACATTAAGAAAAAGGACTTATTCTATAGATAGGTGGAAGGTAAGGTTGATGGGGGCATGGAGGTCATCATGATAGAACTTGATGAGAAATTCTTTGGGTCTAAATCATG
The DNA here is from genome assembly GCA_034064705.1 of Bothrops alternatus. Classification (NCBI taxonomy): domain Eukaryota; kingdom Metazoa; phylum Chordata; class Lepidosauria; order Squamata; family Viperidae; genus Bothrops; species Bothrops alternatus. Next base: position 7,036,448 of record JARGCV010000080.1, read on the forward strand.
AAAAGGCCTCAGTAAATTTCAAATAAAGGAAGTATTTCAGGAGGCAAGACATGTTCTAGATCAGCTGCGAAGACATTGACATATTGACATATGTGCCCATGGCTGCTCCACTCATTTGCAAGCTGTGCCACTCATTTGCATTGTCAAACATGAAGTAGTTATGGGTGAGTACAAAGTAACCCTGTCTTTGGCATGCTCTTTGGCACAGTGATGATGTCCCTGATGGCTTGAAGTCCTTATGGAGATGTTAGTGTTGCTGGAGATGTTAGTGTACCAACATACATGATGGCCAAAATGATGCTGACCATCCACAATGTCCAGTCTTCTTAGGAAATCTGTGGCATCTCTTACGCAGCTGGGAGTGCTGGTGATATAAGATCTGAACACAAAGTCCATGAAACCCGACATTCCAGTTGTGATCTTTCTAATGCTTGAAATAATGGGATGGCTTGGGTTACTAGGGTTTTGTATTTTGGCAAGTAGGTAGAAAATGCCTAATCAGGACTCTTGCAGTTTCTCCATGTAAATACAATGTTTGTTCTTGGGAAATGTTTCATCAGATTGCATCATATTTCTGATATGTTGTTGTAAGAAGTCAGAAGTGAAATTGATATAATGTGGTGTTGGAGATTTGCTTCTTGATTTCCTTGACATAATCTACCTTATTCGCAATGACAACTGCTGCTTTGTTATCTCGCTTGATTATTATGTCGTTGATATTCTTGAGGTCTTGATGGCATCTGGTTCTGGATTGCTAGGATTGTTCTCTAAGGGGAATTTTTAATTGGCGGTAATGGCTTTAGCCTGTTGGCAGAAACATTCAGTTAGACATCCAGTTCAGGATTGCATCCATCTGGGGGTGGGGGGGCACTGATGCAGTTTTTAAAATGCATCTGCAATTTGGTGTGATTTATAGTTGCATCTTATCCCAGGATGTATTGTTTTCATGATGGTTGTGTTTTGTTTCTTCTCTTGAAAATATTCTTGAAGTCACAAGTGGCCAAAAAATGCTTTATGGTCCCCAAAGTGTTTATATTTTGTGTGAGTTTAATCTGTTTTTTGGTTTTATCCTCTTATTAGACAAGTGCATTATGGATAGTTTGTTGCATTTCTTATAATAAAGAATTATAAACTACATTCATATGGAAAAGGGACATGTAAGACAGGCGAAATGTCACAGTTCAGGCCAAATGTACTGAACTATTTCTCTGTTTTACTTCCCTCCATAGATGAAAGATTTCCCTTTGAAGCAAGTGTGGAATTTGTCTTCTCTTCTAGTCCAGAGAAAATTAAAGGTGAGTGAACAGCAGTTAAAGAGCAATGGATGCAGTACAACGAAGAGCAGCCCTTTAAATCCTAAGAAGACAGAATTAGACCCAAGGCTCAGTTAGACTCAGTTGACTCAATTAGACTAAAGCAGTGTTTCTCAACCTTGACAATTTTAAGGCATGTGGACTTCAACTCCCAGAATTCCACAGCCAGCAATGCTGGCTGTGGAATTCTGGGAGTTGAAGTCCACATGCCTTAAAATTGTCAAGGTTGAGAAACACTGGACTAAAGACTCAATCTTTCTTGAAGTAAAGCAAGGTCAGACTTATGTGGAAAGCTGCCAACACCATAGAAATATGGAGTAGAGATGCAAATAGAGAAATATGGAGTCATGGAATTAATCAAAAACTGCACTCCAGATGGGAAGAATTCTCTGTCTTCCTTTGGCCTGGAACTCTTATAGTTGTAATCAAAACATCTGGAGGGCACTAGTTTTGAGGAAGGTCAGCTGAGAGCAAGACCAGCCCACTGCATCACCAGCCATTTATCACAGCTCAGCAGAGACACGTTAAGCTTCTCCCTTTCGGTCTCCTGCCTGCAGTTCCAGAAATGCAGCTGTTGGCCTGGAAATTCTATCGATCTCTCTGTAGAGAAAGTGCCTTGGAATCTATTTATTTTTGTAGGTATTTGTTAAATGTTTAACCTTTCCTTCAGGAGTTCAAGACTTAGCAGAGGAGATAAGAAAGCTTTCTGTTTGCTTAGAATCTCTTACCCTTATCTCAGCAGTAGTAGCTGCTTTGGCAGCAGACAGAGCATCGGCTGCCAGTCTAGGGCTCAGCAGCTTTCCCTGATCTAATGTTTTCTCAATTGATATTACGGTCAGGGTAAAATATATTGTGTGATTGTGACAAAGAATTGAGAAGACAGCAGGAAATGGAAAGAAGAAGGGAGGCGGCCAACCACAATCTAGAAGGTTTTGTTCTTGTAGAATGAAAAACAGTAAAATTCTATTTTTGGTTGACCTCTTTGGCTTGGAGTTTAAATTTTAATATCACAATGTTTACTCTTTCATTTCCTCCCCAAAATAAACACAAGAATAAGGACAGAGAGGCCTCAGGCAGACAAATAACTCATTTTCACTCTTATCCCCCTTCTGAAAGAGCACTTCTAATCTCATTCTTCAAATAACTCGAGCCATGAAAAGGAGGACACATTTTTCACTAAGCTTCTCCTGGTGATGTCCAGCTCAAGGAACTGGGCGACAAGATTTCCTATGTCTGTTTTATGGCATCTTTTTAATATAATGTTCTGAAGGCAATATAATTGTTGCATTGCAAAAGATCACTATGTCCTGCAAGTCAGAGGTTTTCATTTGAAGATATTCAGTATAGCCTTAGTTCGGGATATTTATATCTCTATGTTTACTAGGAGAATTGTGAGAGTTATAGAATTTGCCTCCTTGTTTTTTTTCCCTGTGCATATCCATGAAAGATCAGCTACATATTCTCTGAAAAAGAGATAAACAGGTCTGCAGTGTAAGTAACTGCCCAATTTTACCCAGATTTCAACATTGTCATCAGCAGAACATCTTGGTTTTTTGCAGCCATTTAGTTACAGAGGAGAAACAGAGGTGTACCCTGGGAAACCACTGGAGTGAAGGCTTGATGACGTGCTCCCCCTCCCCCCAATTTTAGCTTGGTATCGGCAGGCAGGAGCAAAAGCATCCCCCCCCCCCAAAAAAATTGGCTACATTTTACGTGGATCAACAACATGTTACAATGAGCAGCAAGATTCCTTGTGGGGCAATTAAAACGACAGCCATGTTAGTATTGAGAAAAGTGGCTACAGTTGGCACTCTAGTTTGATTGCTGGGCAAGTGGTAGACCTTTTGGAGAACTTCTGCCGATGATGCCGGTCCCTAACACTGAGTTTGGTGAGCCTGCAGAGAGTGAGCTGCATCAGACAAAAAAAATTTACCCAACTAGTCTTTCCACACGTATGTATAACGGTGATGCACACTAAACAATTTCCTTCTTGCTGTGAAAAATGGAATGACACTATTTAATTTAAGATGGCCATAGAGAAGCATTTGAGTTGTGGTGGCGCAGTGGTTAGAATGCGTTACTGCAGGTGGCAGTTCGATTCTCACTGGCTCCAGGTTGACTCAGCCTTCCATCCTTCTTTGGTTGGTAAAATGAGGACTCAGATTATTGGGGGGGGGCAATATGCTGACTCTGTAAACCGCTTAGAGAGGACTGCATAAGCACTATGAAGCGGTATATATGTCTAAGTGCTATTGCTTGTTGATCTTCTTGGGGCCACCTTGTCTTTTTTCCCCCACAGGCCAAGAAACTTATAGAAACAGTGCTGATGTTGCCGTGGATTACAGTATCTCTGATCCTATAATCCGCTGGGATTCCTACGAGAACTTTAACCTGCACCATGAGGACAGCCTGGAAGGTATAAAAAGGCCTAATCCCAGGGAACCCCATACTACTGAGAACTCCAGGGCCAGATCACATTGGCAAGGCTGCTGTTCTGCATCCGTGCAAGGAGAAAAAAAGGGGCAGAATTTAGCATCTTACTCTGTTACAGACTTCAGACTGTACAATTATTATGAAAGTAGTTTGTGAATGATTGCTTGGAGAGGGTGAATAGAGTGGGGCTTAATAGAGTCCTAGGGCATGGTTTTATTCCGTTCTATAGTAGAAGCAGCAATTTATATTAAGGCATTGGATAGGCGTGTATTTGCATCATGCAGTGATGCAAACTACGACCTATAGACTATCAGTGGTCTGTAGTGGCTCACTGCAGCCTCCCTACATTTTCTGCCAGAGCTTGCTTGTCATCTTAGCCCCCTCTGGTATTTCCTGCCAGTCAGCTGGTTCACAAAAATGGATCAATGTCTGAAAGCCAAAAAAAGAGTTCTGTTGAAAAGCATCCTTGACCAGCAGGTTTGGACTATGAGTTGTTAACAGAGGCCACGTGAGATAACTCCAGTAGTACACCAATAATTTGGAACTAACTTTAGGGGAGGGTACCAATTTTAATTTTAAAAAGTCTTTAAAACTGAAGAATATACAAATGCAACTCTAAAGGTGCTTTCCCCCCAAAAGGCAACTAGACTTTCTTGGGGTTTTGTCTTTGAAAATGTTTCACTTCTCCTCAAAGAAGCTTCTTCGGTTCTAGTCATTATATGAAGTGACAATAGGAACTCCTAGACCAAAAGATAAGGGGTGTATTTAAATGACAGATCCCTGCCATTTCTGAATGCTTATTTAATTGTCTGTAAAAAATTTGGGAAACATTGGCATAGCATGTACAAATTGCAAAGCTGAACAAACCATTGGTACAAGATTTTGGTTACCGTGGCCCATACATGTATGTTTGTTTTATAGTGGTATTAAAGTATGGTCCTAGGACCTTGGGAGGGGGTGTTCCCCCAAGACCCTATCACATGTCTACACAGTCACAATTATTTGTCAGCTTATGTTAAAAAAATAATACCATATAAAAATCCCATCAAACAATCTTGAGCAGAGTTCCAATTTTAATTTTTAATACACTAAATGTTGATAAATATAATCTGTGCCAACAAAAGCTTTTTGGGGGAGGGGTCCTCCATAATTTTAAAAAGTTGACAGGGGTCTTGAGAGAAAAAAGTTTAAAAAACACCAATTTAGAGGAGGCTGCACACGCATTCTGCTCCACCTTGAAACATGGGTAAAGTTGGTGCTTTGTTTTCAATTGGTGAAATGGCTTTAGGCCAATAAGTTTTTGCTGTGCCGTAGCAAGTTTGTGCTGTTCCACAGCCCAATCATCACAACAGAACTAAGTTGATCTCATTTCCTTCTCTCTTGATTCATAAGGAGTTTGAGACCATACACGCATATAAAAATGGGTGGCTTTTTTTTTCTTTTTTTTCTTTTTGGCTCCTGGGAGCTGTAATTCCACCAGCTGGCTTTTTCTCAGCCTATCCCCGATTACAAGTTTCCTCCCAATGTCCAGTTAAAGTAAACTTGTTAAGGACTAAAACAAATAAAATACCAGCCGGAGTCGTCAAATGGCAATTTAATCGTTGTGGTGTGCTTGCGTCAGATCCCAGAAAAATTCCAACCGGATGGCCTCAAACTTCCTCCTCCTTCCCAGCAAGAACTTATGTCGGGAGAAAGGAGCCATGTTTCAGAATGTGATTATTGTAGCTAGAAAATGCCATGCATTTTGGGGGGGGGGAGGATGGAGCCTAACAGTGACTTAGATTAATGAGAGGAGGGAAATAAAGGCTTCGTAAGCCTGCTTCCTTTTTTTATGTAGCAAAGTAAATGCATCTCTGGATAAAAGCAGTAGTGGACTATTGCCCTCTGCTGGGCTAAAATATTTAAATTTAAGCCGTATTACAGGTAATCCTCGACTTACGACCACAATGGAGCCCAAAATTTCTGTTGCTAAGTGAGACATTTGTTAATGCCTCATTTTACGACCTTTCTTGCCACAGTTGTTAAGGGAACCACTTCAGTTGTTAAATTAGTGTCACGGGGTTGTTAAGCGAATCTGGCTTCCGGCTTGCTTTTGCTTGTCGGAAGATCGCAAAAAGGGGATCACATGATCCCAAGGACACTGCAACCACCATAAATGTGAGTCAGTGGCCATATTTCCTGAATTTTGATCACGTGACCCTGAGGAAGCCGCAACAGTTGTCAGTGTGAAAAACGATCATAGGTCACTTTTTTCAATGCCGTTGTAACTTTGAATGGTCACTAAATGAACTGTTAAGGACTACCTGTATTGAGTTTGAGGTGAAATCTATTGGAAAATCCCTAGACGACTTACTGAAATAGATTGGTTTGACTGCTGATTGAAAAACAAAAATGGTCAGTACCTAACACTAATACCTTGCATTTCTAATTTTGTAGTAGTAACTTTACGACCATTTCTTGCATTTATGACCTTCGCAGGTCTGTAAAGCAAAGAAAAGCTGAAGTAAGATCCCAGGCACCATTGCAATTTCATTTAGTGACTGTTTCACCTAATGACTGAGTTGCTAGTCATTCTAGTACAAGTAGTCCTTGACTTATAATCATTTGTTTAATGACCACTAAAAAATGATTTATGGCCAGTCCTTGCACTTAATGAATGTTGCAGTGTCTCCCACGGGTCATATCAAAATTTAGGAGCCTGGTTATCAGCATGTATTTCCAATAGTTGCACCATCCTGGTGTCATGTGATCTGCATTTGCAACCTTCCTGACTGGCTTCTGGAAAGAGCAGAATGTTTCAGACAAGCAAAACCAATGGAGGAAGTCAGATTTTTCTTAACACCTGTGTGATTCACAACAATTATAGTGATTTGCTTAACAATTGTTGCAAAAAAAAGTCCTAAAATCAGTGCGACTCACTTAAACAACCACCTTGTCTAGCAGCGGAAATCCTGTTCCCAATTGTGGTGACACAGTGGTTAGAGTGCAGTTTTGCAGACTGACTCTGCCCACTGCCAGCAGTTCGGTCCTGACAGGGCTTGAGATTGACTCAGCTTTTCATCCTTCCGAGGTCGGTAAAAGGAGGACCCAGATTGTTGGGGTCAATAGGCTGACTTTTTAAACCACTTAGAGAGGGCTGTAAAGCACTATGAAGCGGTACTGTATATAAGTCTAACTGCTTTGCTATAAGCTGAAGACTAACTGCATAAGAATTTATTTACATTATACATTTATTTCTTGTCTTATAATCCACCCTCCCAGTAAACAACAAAAGTAAACCAGATTAGATATTGTTCCAACTAGTCAAAACATTGATCATTTTCACACTTCACCATAATTCCAGCATAATTGTTTGCAAGTAGTGGACTGCATGGATCTCTTTTCTCATTCTTCTCGGTTCCTCCTGCTAGCAGAAATGGAAAACCTATCACAAAAATTGCTCTCGTGGTTTATTTACTGTGCATCCTCTCTTGCTGGTTTCAAAGGAGCTGGAGATCAGAAGCCAAGAACAAACATGGCTTCTGATTCTGACCTATTTGGAAAAAAGTCAGAGCCGTCAAAATGGAAGTTTAGAACAGGGGTCCCCAACCATGGACTGGCACTGGGCCGCAGCATGCCAGAAACCGGGCCGCACAAACAAGCAAAGCCCCATCTGCAGGATGTAGGCAGTACATGAAACCACGCCCCCTCCGGTCCACAGAAAAACTTCTCTCCACGGAACCGGTCCCTGGTGCCCAAAACGTTGGGGGCCTCTGGTTTTAGAGGATAGTTTTCGCTGTAAATATTCCAAACGTAAACATCTAAACCTTTGAACATATGAGCTGCTCATTGTGGAAGTTCCAGACCACATGTAGGCAGTAAATGTTGAGCTCTCCTACAACTCTCTGACCTGGTTCCTCGCTTTTCCTTTGCAGATGTCTTACACACTCGGGGGCCTCTGGACGGAAGCCTGTACGCCCGGGTCAAGAAGAAAAATGAGATGAGCCACTTGTCCTCTAGTAATGGCAGTCCAGGAAGCCTAGAGTCTCCTCCACAGCAGGGTGGGCGTCTCCTGTCCATCAGCAGTGATTCGGGACACTCCTCTATGTTAACGGAGAAGGTGGAAGACAACACGCCTCCCTCCAGGCCTCAGCCCACACCAGCTGAGAAGGAAGAGTTGGATCGGCTCTTGGGAGGATTTGGCGTCCAGCCTCAGCAGCCAAGTGAAGGGTCTTGTTCTCATTCGGTTTCCCCTTCTGCAACTAAAGAGAGAGAAACAGCCATCTTAGAGGATGAACTTTCCGACATAGGCCAACCAGGCAGCTCTTTCTCCTATCAGTCTCAGCGCTCTGGCCTGGCCCGCCATTGTTCTTGTCGTCTGGATTACTGTTCCCACAGCCCTGAGAGACCTCGCAATTTGTCCTATTATAGGCCGGAAAGTGTTTTGGAGCGGCGGCAGCCCATCCATAACGGGGGGCACTCTCATCTGCATGCTGAGGGCTATGAGGAGAAACGACGTGTGTTTCGTTCTCTTTCAGAGGGCCTACAGCCCCATGCCTACCCCTATGGCCATGAGCTGCTGCCTCCTCACAGTCCTAGCCGGCGGGAGCACAATGAGCTGCTTATCTTGGAGGACCAGCCTACCTTTTTATGCCCATGCCAAGATTGCCAAGAAACAGCACAGGAAGAATCAAGGCTGCCCATGGCTTCCTTCTACAACTTACACCTGGATCAGGAACCGGACTTCTGGGGGTTAGACAGGCCACCCTTGCTTCATCATCCCTTGCACCGGAGTGGGCAGCCAATGCCCATTCTAATGCCAACCGGCTACGGACACCATTCCATGCCCCATGGGCAGCATCATCAGGCTTTTAACTTTGAGCCCAATGTGATGGCCACTCATTTAGGCCACGGGTATCCAGCCCACCAGAGGCCCAAAGTAACGGAAGATAATGCAGAGGCCTTTGCTTATCCTCGTTACAGCTCAGCCTATCATCCAATTCCACCATATACCTGTGGCAGAGCCCCAGTGAAACCTTGCCTCTCCCCCTACACCTCGGGGTATTTGGGGTCTCCTCACTCGGGCTCCATTTCTCCAGCCAGCCCACTGTATCCACCATCCCGGAAGCACGGATATGAATCCCCGGAGGGCAACGATGGATACTTACTGCCACCATCCACAGAACAATCGTGTGGTGAGTGACAGGAGTAAAATTGTTCCTTCTCCAAGCCAGGAGAAAGAGGCAAGACAAGAGCGGATCCTTTTTCTGACATGATCAGTAATAATAATGTTTTTAAACAATAGAAAAAAGGGCCAGTAATAGTAATATTTGGGACTAGAAAAGAGCATTGGGAAAAAAGCAGCAGGACCAGTGTAGACCAGGGGTAGTCAACTTGGGCTCTTTTATGACTCGTGGACTTCAACTCCCAGAATTCCTGAGCCAGCCACGCTGAGGGGAAAGGGAGAGGTTTCCATGCTGAGCCATGCTGGCTCAGGAATTCTGGGAGTTGAAGTTCACGAGTCATAAAAGAGCCAAGGTTGCCTACCCCAGGTATAGACAATCCTTGGCTTATGACTAATGGGGCCGGCCCATTGTGGTTGTAAGTCATGACATTTGTAAAACAGGTCAGTCACGTGATCAACCAATTTTATGATCTTTTTTGGGTGATTGTTAAGCTAATACAACAATCATAAAGCGGCCACCGTGGACATGAAGTGACTGCCACGACTGTTAAGCAAGCCAGCGGTTTGCTATGCGCACAGTTTTGCTGAAAACTGGAAGCAAAGGCCAGTTTTCAACAAAATCCTGGTAACTGCAAGATGCTGCAAACAGCCATAAATATGGCTATGTTGTTATGGCGGGGTGGGGGGTGGGGGTGGGGTGGGCAGTCCTTGGAATTTCAAATCTGGGTTGTAAGTAGTCCTAAGTCTAGACTGGTCACTCCACATCCAGTTGTAAGTCAAGGTCACTTACGTTACAAGTGACCAGGTTCAGAAAGAGCCTTTAGTGTTTTCTGACCTTGGTTGTTTTCTTGCAATCATTTCATTACATATCATCAGTAATGGGGTGAGTGGGATCTGCTTGTCCTTCCACTCTTGGTGGTGTTTCAGCTTCCTCCTTGCTGGTTCCTTGATTATAATCCTGTTTCTTTCCTATATTTCAGCGAACCTTGAACTGGGCAGACCCCAGTGAATTTCCCTGCTCCTGGCCCTAAGCAACACAATAAAGCCAGATAATTCTGTGCAGGCTTGTTTTATTTATACGAATCCATTGGCAGCAAAACTGAGCTTTTCTCAGCACAGATTTTGAAGGAATCAATGTAATCTTAATTTTTTTTTTAACATTTACCCCCAACATTTACCTTTTGAGTATTACTCTGCTAATGCTATCTACGCGTGTGTTGCAACTACTACATCACCATACGCTTAGATTGATTCATAACATCTGCTAAAGTAATCCAGTGTAATGTATTCAGAGAATTCTGTTAGGAGATTTTGGGTCTTCGCTTCAAAAAACTTCAATTCCTAGGATCCCTCTGAGGGGCTAGGAACAGCCTGCTAAGCTGATCTGTATCTCATTCATAGCCTACTTTCTCTTTTATCTTCTTAACAGTCATTGAGGTAGATTCTGTTGAATAGGACCAGACAGTCCAAAGTCACCCCATTAGTTTCTCAGTTGAGTGAGGATTTGCACTTGGGTTTTCCCCAATCCATCATCACAATTATTATTATTAATAATAATAATAATAATAATAATAATAATAATTTTATTTCTATGCCGCCCTATTCCGGAGAACTCAGGGCGGCTCACAACATAAATAGAAATCACCAGTTAAAATGCATATATAAAAACCCCTAAGTTAAAAGAAAACCAATCATTCAACAAACATACACTGGCTAGGGGCAAGATGTTAACTGCCCCAGGCCTGTCAGCAAAGATGTGTTTTGAGCAGTTTACGAAAGGCGGAGAGGGTGGAGGCGATATGGATCTCCAGGGGGAGTTGATTCCAGAGGGCCGGGGCCGCAACAGAGAAGGCTCTTCCCCTAGGCCCCGCCAGGCGACACTGTCTCACTGACGGGACCTGGAGAAGGCCGACTCTGTGGGCCCTAACCGGTCGCTGGGTTTCATGGGGCAGCAGACGGTCCCGTAAGTAACCTGGTCCGATGCCATGTAGGGCTTTATAGGTCATAACCAACACTTTGAATTGCATTCAGAGACCAATTGGCAGCCAATGCAGCTCGCGGAGTGATGCCGAAATGTGGGCATTTCTGGGCAGGCCCAACACTGCTCGCGCGGCTGCATTCTGCATTACCTGAAGTCTCCGAACGTTTTTCAAAGGTAGCCCCATGTAGAGATCCATTGCTATATTCTCTCTCTCTCTTTTTGTAATGTGGAGCGTCCCAAACTAGCTGTCTGGCTTTGCTGTTCGTTAGGTTTTTCCTTGGGAAGAACAAGAAGAGAGGAACAGTAGTTTTCCAGGAGAAACCGTAGTTTTCCAGATGGAGCTTTTAGCAGCAACTGTTGATCTATTTTGGGAATAATTCAGCAACATTGAGAAGGTCCAGACGTTCTCTAGTCTGGTGTTAAAGCCCCAGAATTGGGACTGAGTTCCTATGACGTTATTTGTGTCTTTGCTGACTGTCTTGTGCATCTCTTCCTTTCCTTTTCCTTAGAGCTTCAAGACTGCAGGGAGGGCATCCCCTGGCAAGACCTGCCCGCCTCCCTACAGCATCATCGGCAGGAGGTCCGAGCTGCTTGTACAGATGACTCTACCTCTCCCATGCCTGTGCACACCAGCAGTCCTGTATTCAACAACAACAGGTAACTTCATGTCTGAAATGCACTGAGCCTTCCTAGACATTTGTTATATAGTGATAGAAGTTAGAGTCAGAACTAGCACGACTCTGAGTTTATGCTTGAATCTGTGCTTGTAATGCAGTGCTATTCTGGAAACTCAGTTCCTTGAAGCTTGTAAGGCAGCGGTTCTCAACCTATGGGTCATGACCCCATTTGGGGTCGAACGACCGTTTCGCGGGGGCCGCTGGACACCGCAGTCCGCCATTTTGTTTTTTGTTTTTTTTTTTGTTTTTTTTGTCGCACGCGTGCCGCGCATGCGCGGTTCGGCCCGTCGCGGTCCGCCATTTTGTTTTTGTTTTTTTTGTCGCGTGCGTGCCGCGCATGCACGGATTGGCCCGACACGCGTGCGCGCACACCCGCGCCGGGGTCGCGCCGTGCATGGGCGGGGCAAGTGGGGTCTCAACCTGAAAAAGGTTGAGAACCACTGTTGTAAGGCTACCTTGGGGAACAGAACAATGATACTCCTTGAACTATAGTCTGATGCAGAGATTTCCTACAATATACAACCATATAAATATTGGCTGTGGATAGCCAAGAAAAGAAACAAATGGATCAACAGCAAGTTAACCCATTGTTCTCACTTGAAGTGCAAAGGACTGGTCTCAGGTCATCACCTTTTGAACATACTATCTAAAGAGCTAACTCTTTTGAGAAATCTATAATACTGGGAAAGGTAGAACTGAAGAGATGAGGACAACCAGCCAGAAAGGAGATGAATTCAGTTACAGTGGCAATAGGTTGCATCACACTCATGTCAGAAGCACCAAGGTGCTTCTGGGTTGAAAGGATTCGCCAGTGACATCACCGTTGCCTGGGGGATGCCCACTTAGGGGCTCCTTTCAAGAGCTGGAGTGAAGAACAGGAGTTCACCCCACCCCACAGCAGCACATGGGTCTTAAATGCGGGCTTGCTAACTTCCAACCCAGCATCCTAACCACGTGAACCACTGCGCTCCAGTAGCAATTATTGGAAGTAGAATTATTGGAAGACTTGAAGGACCAAACTGGGGACAGATCATCCTGAAGAATGTTTGTCTAGATGGCCACTAGAAGTTGACACTGACTTGACAGTATGGTTCATAATTAATCTGAGACAACACTGTCAAGACAAATAGGTTTGTGATGTTTTCCCAGTCTTAATGTCTTTCAGATGGGTGGATGAACTTGCCATGTTCCCTAATTATTGCTGCCATGGCAGTATTCCTGATATCCTAGACCTAGGAATTAAAGCCACCCAGTGGAATATGTCAGTGATGAGAAAGATTGCAGAAGGTGGCATGTCAGTTGGTGCTGTATTAGTATGTGGGAATGGCCTTGGGAGACAAGGGGAAGAAATACTGCCTAGGGAACTTAGAAAAGAACCTCCCTAATTGGGCAGGTGGTAGAAAAGAGACAGCAGGAGACTTGTGATTTCAGACTTGCAGGATGGATGCCAGACTCCCAAATAGAACATGAACTAATTTTACTTTATTTTAAGGCTACTATCAACTATTTGACTAGCAATCTCAAAATCAAGGAATCTTCAAGGCTTTGAAATGCCATAAAAGATCAAATTTTATTGAATACACATCTCGGAACTGAAAAAGCAAAACCAACTCTGGCTTTCCCATGCAAAAATCTGCCTAGTTAACAATAGCTTCCCAAAAACCCCACCCATTAAGTGTTCATGTTGCCCATACTTCTTTGGTTTGTTATGAGAATGGTCCACTTCTCTGTCAGACATCTGTGTTAGTGATCTTGGCTCTCATGGTCCGTGCATGGCTTCTTAGACTCCTGTTTCCTTCTCACATTTTCTATCCCTCTCCTCCCCCCCCGTTTCTATGGCAAGTTGAGTAGTGATAGAATTTAGCAGGCATCTTAGCAATTCAACCTTGACAGCTACAGTGCATTAGCAAAATCTTACAATGATAATTGTTTCAGTCAAATGTATTTGATGTAAACCAGTGGAACAGTTTGCCTCCAGAAGTTGTGGGTGCTCCATCATGGAGATTTTTAAGAAGAGACTGGACAGCCATTTGTCTGAAATGGTATAGAGCAGGGGTAGTCAACCTTGGCTCTTTTATGACTCGTGGACTTCAACTCCCAGAATTCCTGAGCCAGCATGGCTCAGCTTGGAAACCTCTCCCTTTCCCTTCAGCATGGCTGGCTCAGGAATTCTGGGAGTTGAAGTTCACGAGTCATAAAAGAGCCAAGGTTGACTACCCCTGGTGTAGAGGGTCCTGCTTGGGTGGAGGTTGGACTGGAGAAGCTGTAGCATCCCTTCCAACTCTATTATTCTGTTCTGTTATTCTTTCTATGATCAGGTATATCCATCCCATCAAGCCCCAAAAAAGTCCAGAATGACCTCCAAGGTCCCTTCCTTAACACTATGTTCTCTATGTTCTAAATTAAAGCAGACCCCCTCTCCCACCCCATAACATCTACATACTTCTGTATTTGTAGAACATGCCAAGAAATCAAAGCTCTCTCTTTTGCTTGTAAACCTTGACTAAGAACACATAGCCTGCATTGATTATGACATGGCTGAAGGATATTAAGAAATAATTAATGTGCATGACTTCGAATATCTATACAACAATTTTATTAGAAGTCTTTTTACTTTACTTTCTATGATGGTCGACACTGGTTGTTTTCAATGCAAATTTGTAAGGAGTGTTGAAATCTCCCTTTAGGTCAGAGGTCCCCAACCTTTTAAGCACCAGGGACCGGTTCAGTGGAGAGAGGTTTTTCTGTGGACCGGAGGGGGCGTGGTTTCATGTACTGCCTGCATCCTGTGGATGGGGCTTTGCTTGTTTGCGTGGACCGGTTTCTGGCATGCTGCAGCCCGGCGCCAGTCCACAGACTGGGGGTTGGGGACCCCTGCTTTACGTGACAAGCCAGGAAACTTTTAAAAAGCTGGGAATTGTGGCCAGTTAGTCTAAATAAGCAAATTCATGGACTAGTAACATTTGTTTACCTATGGCTATCTTTTTATTTTTCGTTCTTTTTCACATGTAGTATTTCTGTTTTGGGATCTGTTGGAATTGAAAGGATGCATTTCACCACAATCCCAGAAATTTCTTCCTCTGCCTATTAGATAGCTGCCAATCTTTATAGAACTAGAATTGTGGGGGCAAAAAAATCTTTGGGGGCAAAAAATCAGGGAGCGCCTTTTCCGATGAACTTATTTTATTGAAGGGCAGAAGCTTTTGTGAGCTGCAACTCCCTTCATCAGATGCAACTTTTAATAATCTGCGTATGTCAGATGCTCCCCAACTCCTCCCGATGGTCTGCTAAACTTTACTGACGTTGTGCTTGTTGTCCTTGCAGCCCTGGATCCCGCAGGCTCTGCCACAAGACTGCCAGCCCTCTGGAGAACAAGCTCCAATCAAACCTTGAGGAGCAATCCTCTCCTGGATACAAAAGAGCCCCTGAGAGAATGACTTCATCAGGGAACCCATCCCAAATCTTATCCCCAATGCAGGCTTTCGTGCACTTCCCTGCTTTCAGGCCACAAGCTAATGGAGCCCCCCAGAGGCTGGGCCTCCAGGCACCACAGCTGTGTTCTCGCAATTACTGTGCTTCTGGTTCGCCACACATGCCTCCTTCAGCCCCTGCCAAGCACTCTCCCTTCTTGGAAGGGCAGCACCATCAAAATGGCTCTGATGCCTGCAGTCTTAGTGCTGCAGCATTGCTGCCCCATGAGTTGCCCCCTCAAGACGCTGTGGGGCATCAGCCAGGCCCTGTCATGGAGAGACAGCCCCAGAGGCTCACGCCCAAGGCTCCCTGCCCCAGCCAGCCCTCTCCTGGCTGCAGGACAGTCTCTGGTGCTCCAGCCTCGCCAACAACTCCGGCCAACTATAATGGGAGGTTGCAGAGTGAGCGAAATGAACTCGACATAAAGGGCCTTCCCCACGGTCCCAACCCCAGTCCCTCTCTTGGGCCCTGCTCACTCAGCATCCAGCCCCTGGCACTCGGCTGTGGCATTGCTGACATGCAGGGCTCACCGACTCCAGCTTTCCCCATTGCAACAGCCTACTACACAAGCATGGAAGGTAGTCCTGGCAGCCGGGAGCCCCAGCAGCCTCAGCAGCCTCCACTGCCTGAGAAACATAACCTACTGGCCACCAGGACCTGGGAGAGGAACTCACCACCTGGGCATAGCCCAGGCTCTGCTCACCATGTCACCTTTGCCCCTGGGCTGCCTGATGGCAGTGCACCTGGCCCAGGTAATGTTCTCCAAGTAGGTTCTTGAGGTGCAGAAGGCAGAGGAAGACTTAGCTGTTGCCTTCAGGCCTTCGCTTTTATACTTTGAGTCTGCTTTCCTAGTGCCTTTCTGTTGGCTCAGACCCTTAATTTCAATGATAAAGGACCTACATATAAGACACTGAGATGATTCAGTCCTTTCTCCTTGGCTGTTTCAACTCTGTTGCTTCAGATGCTTGATAGAAACGTTCCTGTGATTGATCCCTGTCTGTCTGTCTGTCTGTCTGTCTGTCTGTCTCTGTCTCTCTCTCTCTCTGTCTCTCTCTCTGTCTCTCTCTCTGTTTCTCTCTCTGTCTCTCTCTGTCTCTCTCTGTCTCTCTCTCTCTCTCTCTCTCTCTGTCTGTCTCTCTCTCTCTCTCTCTCTGTCTGTCTCTCTCTCTCTCTCTCTCTCTCTCTCTCTCTCTGTCTGTCTGTCTCTCTCTCTTCTCTCCTCTCTCCTCCCCTCCCCTTTGGAAAGCAAAGTAGGGTCAGATCCAGTTACTACTTGGGTGGATGACCACCAGGAAATCCTAGGTTATACTTTAAATTGGGAAGTCAAAGAAATTATTCTAAAAGATAGCAGTATGTCACTTCCATGCCTACTACAAAGTACATGGGTGGATGTGTCAATAAGTAGCAGAACTCAAGCTGACTCAAAGGAGAGTCATTATTTTACGGTCCCATAAAATTACAATTTAATTATGTAAGCAAAACATTTCTAGCCCGTTGTACCATTAGCTATCTAGCCCCCTCTAGCCTTCAGTAGCAAATGTTATTGTGGATGTTCTAAGTCTATTAAACCTTTATGCTTGCCTTCATTTTGGAGAGGAAACTTCTGTTTTGCTTCTTTCAGATCTCCAGCAAGAGAACCCAGTTAGCGTCAAATTTGTCCAAGACACATCAAAGTTCTGGTACAAGCCCCACTTGTCTCGGGACCAAGGTATGCAACTCCCAAACAATTTTGGCTGTTTTGTCTGTGATTTAACACAGTCAGTATTTGACATTTTCTTTCTAGGGCAGGAATAGTTCTTGACTTGGAGCAGCCAATCCCACATGCTTATACGCAGGCCGCCTCCATCTCCCTGTACAGAATGTTCCTGTTTTTAAAAAAGCACCACGGTCCAAGTTGGTGACCCCACTCCATGTGTTGCGCTGGTTGCAGATTTATGGACAAGATGCAGTTTGCCTCCTGCAGTTCCAGTGGAAACATGCCTTTTGCTTCCTTCACCTTAAGTCCCCCTTCCTTGCTAGTCTCCCATCTGCTGGATGGATCAGAGTACAGGGAATATTGCTAGGTCTGTAACTGGCTCAATTGGTTCTTCGGTGATCACTGTTAAGAGCTGCTGTTTATTATCCATGTAAGCAGTCATTGCCTAAAGCAGGGCCCCCCAACCCCCAGTCCATGGACCGGCAACGGGCCGTGGCATGCCAGAAACCGGTCCGTGCAAACAAGCGAAGCCCCATCTGCAGGATGCAGGCAGCACGCAAAATCACGCCCCCTCCAGTCCACAAAAAAATTATCTCTCCATGGAACCGGTCCCTGGTGCCCAAAAGGTCGGGGACCTCTGGCCTAAAGCCCTAGCAGCTGATCTGTGTCAATTAACTAAGAATGCAACCACACTCTTCTTCACTTCAACATTCTGGATGGGCCAATACAGTAAGATGATGGAGGTTAACCATGCATACGTATTCTATCATCTTCATGCCTCCATCTGTTCTGCACACAAACTCTTCTCTTTCTTTCTCTCAGTCCAACCTTCCTCCAGTGAGTCACAGGGCTTGTGTATAAGAAAGCCAGACAACTATACAGCTTATCTGTTTCTTCCCCATTGCGTGACTATTCCATGCGCCTCTAGTTTTCAATGAAAGACTGCTAAGGCTGTTGGGCTTTTGCCATGTAGCCGCATGAAAGTTTTTATTTTTATCAGGCGATCTGATAAGCAGGATAAGACTACTGGCCATCTCAGTGCTGTTTCCAATTTCACCACCTTTCTCATATTTTGCAGCCATCATTCTCTCATGTTTCCACTGCCTCTTTAATGTCACGTTGCCAAGCATCCTTTTTCATAGGTCCCATTAGCATAGCTCCATATTCCCCTCTGGCCACTCATAATGTAATGCCACAAGCAGCTTCCACATATTTACATCTACTTTCCATTTATTTTGTAGGAAGATTAATCTAATACAGAGGTCCTCAACCTTTTGGGCACCAGGGACCGGTTTTGTGGAGAGAGGTTTTTCCGTGGACCGGAGGGGGTGGGATGGGTTTGTGTGCTGCCTGCATCCCACGGATGGGGCTTTGCTTGTTTGTACGGACCGGTTGCTGGCATGTTGTGGCCCAGTACCGGTCCACGGACCGGGGGTTGGGGACCCCTGATCTAATACTTCTTTTTTTTAAAAAAGGAATTGTTTCTCTTGCTATTGCCATTCTACATTTACTCTAACGTCTTTTACTTTTCTTTTAGGTCCATTCCCTCCCCCCCCAACTTCTTATCACCCTTGTATGTTTGATTCATTCTCTGTTATCATAAACAAATCAACTGTGCTTTAAAAATTCGAAGAGCGTTCATCTTCTGCAGCTACTTAATTTTAATGTAATAGGTTTAGTTTTCATCCTGGCCTTGCCAGATTTTTGTTGAATGGCTCCTGACACCCCACCAGGGCCAGATGTAGCCCTCAGCCCAAGGACTGCTATGTTTGATATAGTTTTTCATCCAGCTCTAATAGAACTTTCCCTTTCTGTATGCCAATTACTGACATCTTTTTTTTAATTTTTTTTCCCTATTTCTTTCCTCTTTCTGAACAGCCATTGTTCTTCTGAAGGACAAGGAACCTGGCACTTTCCTCATTCGGGACAGTAACTCCTTCCAGGGAGCCTATGGTTTGGCTTTGAAAGTGGCGACACCGCCACCCAACAGCGTCAACCATTCCACCAAAGGTAAGGGGGGGGGAAACACTCTCCAGCATCTCTCTGCATCAGCCTTCTAAAAATGAAATAGCTCAACTGCTTAGAGCTAAGTAGTCTGTAGCCCTCTAGATATCTGGGCAACTTAACACCTTCTACTACCACTCATTGTAGGCCTGCCTAGCTGGGGTTGCCTGGAGGTTGTGGTTCAGCAACCTCTGATGCCAAACCAGGACTTGGAACAATATTAACTACCTTCCAATACTTTAGAACGATATGATGACCACCTTTCATAAAAATCATCAGTCCTCTTAGTAGTTTATTGTCAGCTACCCCTACTGAGGTGCTAGCTTTGAGAAATGCATTTGATAACTCTAAAAGTAAATACTATCAACACTAGGATGAAAGCAACCTGGAAGTAAGGAGGAACATCCTAGCAGTGAGGACAATTAACCAGTGGAACGGCTTGCCTTCAGAAGTTGTGGGAGCTCCATCACTGGAGGTTTTAAAGAAGAGACTGGACAGCCCCTTGTCTGAAATGGTCTAGGTTCTCCTGCTTGAGCAAGAGGTTGGACTAGAAGACCTCCAAGGTCCCTTCCAGCTCTATTCTGATTCTGATTCTCTGCATAAAGTGCCCTGCCAGCATCAGGATGAACTCCATTTTAGCCTCTTCTTTGGGAGCAGGCTGGATAGGAAACGTTGGGAGAAAGAGAACAGCCATCACTGACTGATGCCTTTTCCTATCTTAGGAGACCCTGCTGAGCAGCTGGTGCGCCATTTCTTGATCGAGACAGGACCCAAAGGGGTGAAGATCAAGGGTTGTAACAATGAACCCCATTTTGGTAGGTAACACTGGGGCTGGACCTTAAATGGAAAAGATTCTAGTATGAGGGTTGTGCAGGATTAGACTAATGTCCAGCCCTCAGTCTATTCTGAAAAATGGTCAGTTCAGATTTATGATATGAGCAATCTGCGTCTATGTTTAGCCTGGCAACCTCCTGGCTTGGAAAGGGAGGGAAGAGTGGGGAGAGAAATAGGAGATGTCAGAGAAATAATTGCTTGTTTCACCCATTCTTGGTTTAATGCCACCCACCAGTAGCATCAGCCCCACCCAATTATAAAGCCCAATTATAATCAAGTATAGCTCTTGATTAAAATAGCATAGCTCCCACCCTGGGAGCACCTTCTGAGCAAATGAATGACTCTTTTGGGAGGTTCCTTAATAAATTGGAATCCTTAGCATAGGAAGCTGATCACCAGTCAGGGTTAAGGTTGCTGGGATGAGGGATGAATGATTAAGAAGATAGTATGTGAGACAAACCCTTGACTCAACATGATTGTTATTGTTTTTCCTTTAACAGGCAGCCTGCCAGCATTGGTCTCCCAGCACTCCATCACCCCACTCTCGTTGCCTTGCCAACTCCGTATCCCAAGCAAAGGT
The DNA here is from genome assembly GCA_034064705.1 of Bothrops alternatus. Lineage (NCBI taxonomy): Eukaryota > Metazoa > Chordata > Lepidosauria > Squamata > Viperidae > Bothrops > Bothrops alternatus. Next base: position 7,056,601 of record JARGCV010000080.1, read on the forward strand.
AGGCGGGTGGGAAGTTGCTCAGAACCCAGAGATTGGGAAGAGATGGAGGCAGATGAAATTAGTGGAAATAAATGCTAAAAGAAGAAATTACATGTGTTGGGGATCAGCCTCCCCCTTCAAGGTCCAACACAGTGGTCCCCAAGACGGCACTGGGACATCCATGTGCCCGCAGCCTCCCTCCTTGATGCCTCCAGATTTTTGGCTCCATCTCCCTCAAACCAAGGGACTCTTAATTTTTTAAAAATAGGAATCTGGTCTGTTGCAAAGAAAAATGCCAGCCACCAACATATTTATTTTCCAAGAATGCCTCTGAGCAATTAATAGGCCCCACAAATATTCTTAGAAAATAAAATGATGGATGGCATTGCACAGCCTTGTGCAACAATGTTTACAAGTGTTCCTATTTACATAGAAAAAAAAGACAAATGTAAACAGGGGTTGTGGGGAGTCCTGTGTGGATGCCTGGGATGAAAGGGCAAATAACTTTCAGGAAAATTGATGTTTTGTAATTGGTTAGATTCCTATAATGACCATTTTGTAAGAAGCAAATCTTCTCCGCGGTCCTCTTGCAGGATAACCCACTGCTTGTAATTCCTAATGTGCCCATAGTCCAAAATGATTGGGGACTCCCTGTTCTAACAGCAAATGAGAATGAGTGAGGCATAACACAAGGGCCAACTGCCCAGCCCGTGTAGTTCTTTCACTTCTTGCTCTCCATAGTAATATTGGTTAGTGACTTATAGACTGTAGTAACGCAGTGATTAGAATGCAGCACTGTAGGCTCAGTTACTGCCCACTGCCAGGAGTTTGATTCTGAACGGCTCAAGGTTGACTCAGTCTTTCCATCCTTCTGAGGTCAGTAAAATGAGGACCCAGATTGTTGGGGGGCAATAGGCTGGCTCTGTAACCCACTCAGAGAGGGCTATAAAGCACTGTGAAGCAGCATATAAGTCTAAGTACTATCGCTATAGGCTACCCTGACAGGCCGATGTGGGCAAAATGTGGCACTCTGACTACTGCTGCAAGACAAGTGCACTAGTCCCAGTATATATGGTGAGTGATAAGAGCTGCTCAGGGTTGCCATTTACAAAATTCTGAGGAGCCATAGGTTGCTTACCTCTGAGCACAGCTCTAAACCAGAGCAGCTTTATCATGGAAACCTCATCTAGAAGAAGTCGAGTGAGCAGAGGGACCAATTTTTGCCCAGAGCCATGCCCAATTCCTAGCCTAGCAAATGGTAATCTCAACAGATGGAAAGTACTGGGTCGATCGATATTTTTCAAACTTGGCAACTTTAAAACGTGTGGACTTCAATTCCCAGAATTCCTCAGGCAGCAAGCTGGGAGTGGAAGTCCACATCTCTTGTAGTTGCCAAGTTTGAAAGATACTGCTGTAGAGGACACACATGGTATTACTGTTCCACATTGTCTGACTTCTGCTTTTCAGATCTCACTGAGGAAAGACCAGAGCTGGCCGTTCCCACCAATATGAGCACTGCTGCTGATTTGCTGAAGCAGGGAGCAGGTAAGCACTGGGGGTGGGGGGGGTGGGGGGAGAGAGACAAAGGGTAAGTGGCTGTGTGAACACTCAAGAAAGACAGCAGTGTTAAAAATATGAATGATGTAGCAGGAATCAATTTATTCAGGCCAAATTAGGGAAACCTACCGTAATTGGTAGGCAGACAGTAGTATTAATTTACCTCATGTATTTATTTGATTTCTAACACAATTCTGGAATTTAAGTCATTAATCAAGAGTCAGCCGAATTAAAGAAAAGCCACATTCTGTAATGTAAACGGATCGTGTAAATGTATTTTCCAATTATCTTGCTCGTGCTAGTCGCAAGGGAACAGGCAAAGAGAAATGCTCAGCACTAAATAAAATTTGGCGGGAAATCTTCTTCAATTTTCTTCAACTCTACCAGGGTAATCCCAGCTGGGGCAGTTGTTGAAGATGGGAAGAGATGCCAGAGCCACTTTAGTACCAATATATGACAAGCTTTGTGGCTATAATAGGACAATTGCCAATGGGGGCATTGGGGAACTCTTAGCGCTCTGTGTAAGAGCTACAAACTCAAAGTAGTATGCAGTTTGGTGGAAAGAAATGGAGGGGAAAGGCCTTTCTTCTCTGACTGCTTATTTTTTCCTGTAGGCACACCCCTCCTAGATGACTCTTTCCCCCAAAAACAAACATCTGATTCAGAGTTAAGTTTCAGACATTAAATAACGGACCCCCTAAGAATCCACTAGATGCTTCCAATAAAAAATAAAACATGCCCGTTGATTAGGCCCCTTGCATGAAGGTGGGGAATACAGCACGGCTACGAATGAAAGATGGTATCTTCTGACTCGTCCATATAATTCTGTAAACAGCCAGAGTCATTGCACATCAAAAACCTCGTGTGAATATAATTTAAGTCAGGGGTCCCCAACCTTTCTGAGTTGGCGGCCCAGTGGGAAAGGGAAGGAGCAGGCACCTTTATGCGCACGTGTGCACACACGCCAATGTGGCTGCGGCACATGCGCACAAACGGGGCTGCAAGCATGTGCAGTCCGCAAATGGGGCTGCTAGTGCTGGTGCGAGGGTTGCAGCGAAGCTAACATCGGCATGATGGTCACGGCAAGGCTGGTGCTGCCGCAAGTGGGGGTGAGTGCATGCACCTGTATGCGCGCACTGGCCAGCCACTTGCACGGCTCAGTGGCCAAGAGGGCCACGGCCCATAGATTGGGGACCTCTGATCTAAGTGCATAGGAGCTTGGATAAACTGGAGATCCCTTGGGGGATCAGTAATTATTCTGGAAGGCCCTCTTGCTTTTTTTAAATCTGGTATTCTTTTCCTCACTATATTCCCAAATTGCAGCCTGCAGCGTGCTTTACCTGAGCTCTGTGGAAACAGAGTCCCTGACGGGGCCACAGGCTGTGGCAAAGGCAACCACCAGTACCTTGGCTGTTACTCCCCATGCTTCAGCCAGTATCGTTCATTTCAAGGTGTCAGCCCAAGGCATCACCCTCACAGACAACCAGAGGAAGTAAGTCTGCCTGCCTCTCCTCCCAGGCACCATGGTACCCTTCCTTTATGCAGCTGCAAACTCCTTCTTTCATTATCAACCTTTCAAGGTAGGCCAGGTCAGGAAACAGATACAAGAAATACTAGAACTCTCCTTTTTTGAAACGGAATCTTGAAAACCTGACCTATCCCATTCCCTTCCTCTTATACCAGAGAGAGTTAATTGAAGTGGACCGTTTTATGTTTCTTTCTCTCACTTTGTTTTCCTGGATTGAGCTCATGTTTTGCTAACAAGCAACTGCATTCAGTATCCAGAGTCATCTCTGTGCTTCTTACAGATGTTCACTGCTCACATGCCTTGTTCCTTAATTGTCTGGATGTCCCTTTCTTTTCTTCCCTCTTCCCATTGCTGGCATCTGCAAGCCTATGGATGAAGCTGTGGGGTGGTCTTCCCTTGTATTCAGGAAACTTTCTTTCTTCTCATAGGCTGTTTTTCCGGCGTCATTATCCAGTCAACACCGTTACCTTCTGCAGCATGGATCCTCAGGACCGCAGGTAACCAACCATCTTGGTTCTTGCATAGCTTGCACCCTGCTTTTGTCCATGGAAATCCATGTCAGCCTAGACACTAGGGAATCTATGCTTAGCAGTACAGCAATGTATACTATATGCAGAAAGAGCCAGGCTTAATCTTCTGCAACCCAAGGAAGATGCCTTGCAGAATTGCTAGCAGTCTCAGTAGGCAATAACAAATTTGTTGGACCAATTGCCGGATATCTTGTTAATGCAGCTTGGAATTCAGTGTCGATCCTATATCTCTGCTCAAAGTATGAGCAGTGCTTGGCTTATGAGACTAGGATGTGTGTGGTAGTTTCTACAGTTGTAACTGTGAAGTTGCCTGTGTGGATTGCTCCTGGCCTTTAAGATGATGTTGGCCAACCATGGGCTGCGATAAGGGTGTGTTTCATTTCTTGAGGTTCTGTGAGTTGATCATCTGATTGTTTTCATGTGTACAACCAACTTTTCTTATTTGCACTATGACTATCATTATAAGGTGCATATTGTAAGAAAGGCATGCAGTATTTTATAGTGTAAGGATCCTTGGATGAAAAAGGGCTAGCTTGTGGGATCCTTGTCAATAACATTTTGTTCTTCATATGTAGAGATGTGTTGTTGAACATGACTTGCAGCTAAACTGCTATAAGCTCATTGTCCTTACAGGGTTACTTCTACTTTTCAACTTACTTTCATTTCAAAGTATTGTGCATTATTTAATAAAAGAACCTTGCTTTAATTTTTTTCCCTGTTTCCTATCTTTGCAGTTCCAAAAACACGATAGTTGCGCTGCTTCAGTGACATTAACATAATCTGGAGTTATATTATACCTCCTCCCTTTTAAATAGGAATAGGTACAAAATGAAAGCAAGAGTGCTCTGCAAACACATCTTGCATTTCTATTTTTTAAAGTGTATTAAATATTATGAAGTACATATATACTTCATAAGTATATGAAGCTATTCAATTCTCAATTCCTTGAAATTTCAGTAGGTGGAGATATTTGAGCCAGGAGAAATATTTAAATCAAGAGAGATACTTAAACTAGGAATGGAGAGCACATTTTCAGCCAATATTGGCTAAAACTTAAGGACTTGGGATCCCCATTGCAAATCCCCATTTCTGATTAACTTCTGTTGCTCTAATTACAGAGTATCAATTTTCTTCCTTTTTACGCAAAGTACAGTGTCTTTCTGTGGAGCAGCACTGCTCCTACAGTGTGTTTTGTGAGTCTGCTTTAGAGGCTACTGATTAGGGAAGAGCATTTGCTTAACCTGACTCTATGTTTAATTCTAGGTGGGCCAATACAGATGGCACTACAGCCAAGTAAGTAATGGAAAGACCAAAAGTCATGAAAGCATTAATTTAACATCAAAGTATATAGTAACATGTTGATACATTGTATAATACAGCAGCCCCCAACCTTTTGGGCACCAGGAACCGGTTCCGTGGAGAGAGGTTTTTCCATGGACCGGAGGGAGCGTGGTTTTGTGTGCTGCCTGCATCCCGGGATGGGGATTCGTTTGTTTGCGCGGTCTGCTTTCTAACATACCATGGACTGGTGTTGGTCCACAGAGCGGGGATTGGGGACCCCCTGGTATAATACATTGACTTTTTAAATGTGGAAGACTTTTTCCGTGGACTGGAGGGAGCGTGGTTTTGTGTGCTGCCTGCATCACGGGATGGGGATTCGCTTGTTTGCGCGGTCTGCTTTCTAACATACCATGGATCGGTGCTGGTCCACAGACCGGGGATTGGGGAGCCCCTGGTATAATACATTGACTTTTTAAATGTGGAAGACTTTGCTTGGATCAGATTTTAGTTTGAAATGTTGTGACACCCTTCTATTACCAACATTTAAGTTCTATTTTTGTACGCTGACAACACTGAGCTTGCTTTCCCAACTGCTGACCAAAAGCCAGATGTTTATCCTTCACATCAAACACTGATGATTATTGTTAGTATCTATTTGAATCCTTTTGTCTATTGTTGGATTGATGCCAGCTTCTTTTCCTAGAAACCGTATCCCAAATATCTATTTTTTTCTTTTTTCCCCTCAATGTGACTAATTTGTCCTGGCAGCTGGTTCATAAATTGTGATGTCTCCCATATTTCCTGGTATTAGACTTAAGAAACACATTTGTGATTTCAGTTCAAGTGTTATGTTTGGGATTTTCTGAATATTTTGATCTATTATTTTCCAATATTTTTTAGTGTTTTTCCATAACCACATGTAATAAAAAGTTCCTTCTTTGTGGTGTTTCACGTTTCCCTTCCTCCTCAAGTTAAAACTATGGCTTACTACACTCGGTGAACAGAACTAAGACAATCCCATTTGCTGCTTATAGAGCAACGCTTCTATAAGCAGCAAAATCCACAGGAATTCACTGCTTTTGTCAAACTGAGGAAAGCAGTGTTGCACTGTTGTGCTACAAAGTCCACCCCCTTTGAAACTGTATGTGATCATCAGAATGGTAACACCAGAGCTGGTATTACTATTATAATGCTATTGAGGCCAATCTGATACCTTCCCCCCTCCTCCCGTTGTAAGCCACGGAGAAACAGAATTGTGCACCTGATCCCTGATCAGCATGGGATGAAAACCAAGGCGAGCAGAAGCCACAGCTACTACTGACATGTCCTGTCTGTCTTTTGCAGGATCTTCGGCTTTGTTGCCAAGAAACAAGGCAACCCATGTGAGAATGTCTGCCATCTTTTTGCTGAGCTAGACCCTGAGCAACCAGCATCAGCCATCGTCAATTTCATCACCAAGGTTATGCTGGGCACTCACCGGAGATGAAGGCAGCTTGGCAATTGCTCCAGGCCTCTCATATGTCATTCCTTCCTCCCCACCTTAACTGCCTGTATGGATGCCTGTGTTTTGTGGCATCTCTGCAACATGGAAACAGGACGTCTAGCTCTACAGCGTTGCTCATAGTAGCCTTCTACTATCTCCATTTTAATCCATTGTCTTATTCCCACAACCCACTGACCCAGTATAGTGGGGAAAGGGCCCACTTGATCCCAACAGATCTAGTGCGACGTTTTAACATTTCTCACTACCACAGAAAGCACCCAGGAACAAAAGCTTTGACGAAGACTGCACAACTTACGGTAGTGTGCTAATTCTCCCATAAGCCTAGATTTTGTGACCTGATTATAGACAAATGCATTCTAAAGCATTTTCCAGGATGGGGAAGCATTTTTGTACAGATGAAGAAGAGACAGATTTCTCTAGCCAGGCAAAAGATCACACTAAATTTACTCTGAGGCACATTTAAGAACCACCACACTTCTGGTGGTAAGCATAGCTCTTTGCTGCAAAACCTATAGTGGTTTACACCCCCTGAGAAAAAAGTATCTAGTGGCCTTTCCTTCTACAAACAGCATTGCTCTGGACAAGCATGCCACTCTGAATGGAGAAACGGAGCACAAGAGGTCCAATCTTGTATCTCTCTCCAACAAGCAGGTTAGGCACGACACTCTTTTATTAGCAAGGCATATGAAATCCTAAGTTGTTTTCTTTCATTGGACAAAGTGGTGCCCAGCTTGGTATGAAGCAGTGAATTATTCTTGGAATTATACAAACTCAGGTTCTAGCTGTAAAGTTGTATTTTGGATTCTCAAATGCATGGTCTTTTTTTAAAAAAACAGAAAGCTTCCCTCCGGTTTCTTAATTGATTGTTGGCCCTACTGATTTATTGGGTCTGAAAACCCCTATAATCCAATGCTGTTGTCTCTGAAGCCTGGAGTTAAGCTACTATTATTTTTTTAGTTGTCTTTACCCTTCAAGATTCAACATGTTTTGGGTAAGCAATTTACCGTTCTGCTGTTCAGTGCTGCTCTATGTGAATGTCTGACCTGGGATACAGTTAGTGCAAGCTGCTACTGTAGTGTAATAACTCTTGAACTTGGGCCCGTGCTTGATTTTCATTTTGAATTGAAGTGGACAATGGAAGGAGAAACCAAGAGATACACCACGAATTCTTCAGTGTTGTGGAAATGGTGCCCAGGTTGGGGGACACAAAACTCACAAGTAGTCCAAGAGTCCAAAAAAAAACCTCACTAAGGATTGCATCTTATTTTATTTGTAATGCATGCAAACATTTTGCCCAGTTTAGTCTCTACATTGAAATGGCAAACTGATTGAAGAAAGAAACGCTTTAGGTTTCATACGTGAAAATACTGCCAACTCTGTAAGATGTACATACATTCCACTGTCTTATGGGGAGATGAGAAACTGAAACATAATATTTAAGAAGTTGTTGATGCAAAATATCCCAACTGACAATAGACCTTAAATACCTTGGCCATTGAGTTCTATAATGGAGAAACTTGTGCAGCATTAGGCAATTGTATGTGATGAAGGGTAAGTGTTGGGCAGAGTTGATTCTCAATTCCCGAAGACCTTGTAGATACTGCTAAGACTAGAGCTACTCTGTAGGATTAAAGATATTGAGATGAATAAGATGCATTGCTCCCATTTGGATTCAAAGCAGAAAGCAGCAGGAATCTAGAACTTAATAGGTCCAAGAAGGATTTATTGGTTCTCCACAGTTAAAACTATTTGGATTTCACGGGAAATCATCTGGACATCTTGTTGAGTTTGACTCCTCTACTGGTTAGGGAGGACTATATATCACATGCAGCTAGTTTCTCAAAGGTCAGTTAGCTGGCCACTGAACAATATTTTTTGTTTCTGACTTACCCGATGCAGACATCTGCCTAGTTTAGAAACTCAAAATATACTAAGAAAATGGGCAGGTGATCAACGTTAATTTTAGCCATTTTATAGCTCAAAATCCATTTTAATGACTCTCCCCAGGCTCTCACAATTCACTTTCTTACACAACTATTTAAAGAGTTTATCTTTGTATCTGGAGAGCGCACAGCAGACTATATCAGCTGTCACAGGATTAAGGCACAGGAGGAGATGAAGGGCTTACAAAACCTTGATGTAACAGAAGCCCTATTTTAATTATTTCTGGTTTGAGTTTTTCATTCCAGAAGACCAGCCTGTGTATTTTCCTTCCGAACCAGACGACTAGAAGATTGCTTAAAAAAAAAAATCCAATCCAGAATTGTATTCTTAATAAGCATAGTATATTAATTCCTCATGTGCTTAGGTGCAATCGGTTGAGCAAACCTCCCATTAAGACATGCCAACACAAGTACCAAGAAGGCACAGCAGCTGTGCTTGGTGAAGCACCAACGTCTTCAAGATGGGTGATTGACAGCAAAGGACATACCAGATGAGCTAGTGTAGAAGATTCTGCTGCTCTAGAAATGTGCCTTCCAATATTTGAAAGTGGGGGGGGGGAGGGTTGGGTTTAGTACAGAGTTTTATTTTGTCTACTAAAGAATTTATATTGGAATGCTAGCGAGAGATGTCTTGATAATATATATGTATGTATATATATATATATATTTGTGAAGTGGGAGGGAGGGCAGGGGAGAGAAAGCTGCAGTACTATTTGTTATTTTTTTGTATCTGTATTTTTTATCTTCTGTACAAATGACCACCTCTTTTCCTCTTTATTCAAAATTAACATACCAGGAAAAGAAATTGGAGTGCCTTGTATTGGTTTTTGGAAACTGGTCCTTGTGTGATGTGGTAGGAAGTGAGCACAACCGAGAGAATTAAGAGTGTTAAATTTTGGTAGGTAGAATTCCTTCAGAATTTTTTAATCTACAATTCCAGTCATTTCAGGCGAGGAAAGCATTTCTGCTTGTTTTAGAGGAGACATTATTGTGGCCTCACTTTTTATTTATTAAATTTATATGCCACCCACTTCACAGTCCAGCACTCGTGTTATACACTTGTGCGATTGATGGGTAGTGTTTCCAGAGTTGCTTCAGTTGTTTTACATTTATTTGAAAAGAAAAATGTTCCCCCAGTGGTAGGAACCCTCAGTGCTGCTCCCCATTTTTCAGTTTTGTGTAGTCTATTTTTCAGCTATAATTTTTCATTAAAAAAGGTTCACCTGAAAGGTTCCATTTTAAATACATGTATTTTACATGCTACTGCTATTAATTTCATGAGTGTATTTATAAGCCACATAGATGAATGTATTCAGGTACGAATGGCTTTCAAAATAACATTTTCCTACATCATCTGCATCAGAAAAGGCTAATGCTGCTTAAAGCTAATGTATTCATTTTATTATTGTGAACTTCCAATCCCTGCCATTTAAATGATCTTGCTGTACCTTTATTTTTAATCAGGTCATAGTGTTAATGACACTATCCCTCTCTAATGTTAAAAGTACTCAAAGCAGTTTTGTGGGAGCATAGGGTTAGTTTTTTAAAAGCTTTCTAGTCACTACCATTAACTATTTTATTAAAATGGCAATGATAGAAAAGTATTTTCCCCCATCGTCTAGGACAGGGGTAGGCAACCTGGGCTCTTTTATGACTCGTGGACTTCAACTCCCAGAATTCCTGAGCCAGCATGGCTCAGCTTGGAAACCTCTCCCTTTCCCCTCAGCATGGCTGGCTCAGGAATTCTGGGAGTTGAAGTCCACGAGTCATAAAAGAGCCCAGGCTGCCTACCCCTGGCCTCGTGGTTAAAGCACCAGGCTAGAAACCAGGAGACTGTGAGATCTAGTTCCACTTAGGCATGAAAGCCGGCTGGGTGACCTTGGGCCATTCACTCGCTCTTGGCCCAACTCACTTCACAGAGTGGTTGTTGTTGTTGTTGTGGGGAAAATAGCAGGAGGAAGGTGTGTTGGATATGTTCGCTGCCTTGAGTTATTTATAATAATAAAGGAGGAAAATATATACATACGTACTGCATTGTAGGGTACTCAAAAACAATTTCATTGGGGGGGGGAGGTTGAGGCTAGTTTAATGTTTAAAAATTACTTAGCTAGAAAATTATTTTAAGTTAAAAAATACACTTTAAAAAAACATGGGTGAGAAACAGAAAGCAGCAAAATACTATTAATGAAACCAGTAACCTTTTCAGGTGGAAATGCCGACTTTATTAAGTGTATAAAGATTCTGGCTACAAAAAGTGCAGCAGACGCACCCAGAGCTGAAGGGGAGAGAAGTCTGCTCAAGCCAGGCCTGCCGTGTGGAAGAACAAACTTCAGCGGGGTTTCTCAACCTTGAGAACTTTCAGATGGGTGGACTTCAACTCCCAGAACTCCCCATGCTGGCTGGAGAATTCTGGGAGTTGAAGTCCACGTGTCTCAAAGTTCCCTACGTTGAGAAAAAAGCAACACACTACACAACAGGACAGAGAGAGCAACGGCTGCACTCTCCATGGCTTGGTGCAGCAATTGAGTCAACAGCAGCACATTGACAAGCTTCTGATGCCCCCTTGCACACCAGCAACCCTGTAGCCTTGTGTTCTGCAGCCGGATGCCGGATCACTTCAAGCAGCAGATGGGGAGGAAACCACCATCGGCAAGCATGGATTACAATCTTCTCATAATTGCAGGAGGCAGGGAGGATTGTTGGCAAGACATGAACACAGAAGGAAGAAGGGCTAACTGTTGCTCCCGCTCTCCCAACACATACATACAAAGCAGTATTGTCACAACAAAGCCAGTCATTCACACCACCAGAGGGAGCCAACCCAAAGATTTTTTTTTTTTCCAGGACTGTCTCCTCTTCAATCCCCAATTCCCAGATTATCGTTTTAGCAGCAAGATTGCCCATGAAAATACAGGGGCAGAGAAGTTAAGAGAAGGTAGGATTACAGCCCGTGCCCTTTCTCCCGGGGCTCAAAGCAGCTGCTACTCTTTGGCTTCTCCTGTCATGGTTCAACCACATCTACATAACACAACATCCAGACAGGTTGTCACCCTTCCCATAGCCTCTGCTATTTCTGCAACGGGGTATGGCTGTGACAGAGCAAATACAACGCAGACAAGGGAGTGGCTGAAAAGAAGGGCAGACCTACATACCTAGGGACTCAGTCCTCTTTTAAGTTCAGCAGAGAAGAATGAAGGGTGAAGGATGAACACTTTACAATCAAGTTACAGTACAGATTTCACATTCCAGCCTCTTCTCCATCAATACAGAGATGTACAGCAGCATTGCACCCAGACCATACCCTACCCTGGCATGACATATAGAAGAAATATTAGGGAGCTCTCGGCTCAGAGTAAGAGGGAGATGGCAGAAAACTCTCTGCCTCCAATTTTGCCAGTGACATCCCACCCACCCTCCCCGTGATCAGCTGAGTAGGACAGCAGAGAATTCATTACAATTCTAGTTAGACTTCATCTGTAAACTATGATTTTGGGGGGGGAGAAAAGTGCTGGATCTTGGCTTATCAAACATCAGTTAGGTAGTATAGTCCAAGAAAGAGTCTTCCCTGGCTTTCCATCATCCTCCCAAAACTTGAAAAAAGAAAGCTGGATCCATGGAGTTTCTAAACGCCAGCTTAGGTTAAACTAAGGAGCCCACAATTTTTTTTAAAAAAATAATGACATAGGGTTTTTCTGCACTGATGGGCTCAGGAGAAAAATACATTGGATAAAACTTTTTGATACTGGCTCTCACTGGAGAATGAGATGTCCAGTGTACCAGATATAATAATGCAAATGGTTCATATCATTGGGCAAGAGGAGCTGATCTGTTCCATCTGCAATTCAATAATCCCCTTAGAAAAACAGGATCGTGGACACCCCAGAGTCGAATAAGGCTAGGCCATATTCCAGTCTCTTTTGCCAACCATGTCAACTCGAGAGCTGTCCTGCCCTCAGAAACAGTAATTAATGGAACATTATGAGCAGAAAAGAGAGAGGGACTGTGTTCCAGGAACAAATCCCTGACCCGCCTGGAAATAAGAGCCTCAAGAGTTTTCCGGTATTAAAACAGTTGCAATCAAGCAGGCAGGAAAGAGACAAGAAAAGTGGGTCAGATGTTATTAGATAGACAAATATCGCTCTATGGCCCCACGTCAAGAAGATCACCCCTGGAGGCAATGGCCGAAGTTGCAGCGGAGAACGGCCGGGGCTATCCGGCAGCTTTCGGAGTGGCAGAAGAGATGTATTCTCCAGCCCTTGGTCTTTAGCCGCTGAGTGGATGCAAATCCACCTTGACCTTCTCCCCGCTGCTCAGCATCCCAATGGTGGGGTAAAAGCCCCCTGATGGCACCACCGCATCTTTCTTGCCAATAATCTTTCCATTGCGGGTGAAGAACACCTGGTAGAGATAGGGGGGGAAAAACAAAACAAGAGTTTTGACCCTGAGGGAATCTGTATTGGCTGGGTCAGATGTTGCATAAATCTAAAATCTGTCATATGAAAATGACTAAGAACTGTGAGTAAGACTCTTGGCATTAGATCTTAATTGACAGGAGGCTTGTTTTTTAAAAACAAAAAAAAACAATACTGTTTTGAATACACGATATCAAAGCTGTCCAAAAGGAGCCCTTAATTCAGAGTATAGCCAATTCCAGTGTCCCCAAAGTTCCAGCCAAATCTTTCCCATTCCTGTCACTGACGGGACACACCGTATGCCACTAAGCAGGGAAAGAGCATTGACGGACTGCCCCCACTCACATCTCGCCTGCCGTCTGAAATAGTTATGGCTGCTTCCAAGAAGACCGTTGCCTGTCCTGGAAAAGCTATAAAGCTGTATCCAGGCAAAGCAGCTTCGGAGGAGAATCTCTTCCAGTCGGATTGCAGGCTAACATCACAAGAAGCAGCCGGTATCTATCAAAAGGCTGCGGATGTGACATTGCAGGACCAGATCGAGAAGGTTCAAATTCTGAACTTTCACAGCTAGGCCCTATGACGCATCCTGGACATGGACGTTAAAAGCACAGAGAGGACGCCGCCAATGGGTGCAGCACGAAGGATCAAGAGAACCATATGCTGAAAAGAAAGTTCATGTGTGGACGCCAGTACATAAAAACAGTTTCTCATGACTCATGCTTGATGAAGTCTCGCAAGCAGAACTCTGAGAAAAGGAGCTTAAATTCTTCAACTGCCTTCTGTGACCTTAAATAGTGTTCTGCATTTTAAGGCAATCCATTAAGCGTCGTTTATGTTTGTCAGCAACTGCAAGTCAAGAGAAAACATGTCCTAGCAGTAAAATACTTTTTCTTTTCTTTTCTTTTTAATATCCCACGTCAGGTACTGCTACATATTTATGGTTGTAGCCCTAAGGGCTAGGAGGAAAAATGAAACACACAAAATACTCTTGAGAAGCTGCCTTCCAAGAGTAATAACAATTCCTGCATTTGAAATTAAGTCCCAGTGGTAAACTGAGTCTCAATTGTGATCAAGCAGTATCTGCTAACACTTTTTAATCTTCCTCGTAGGATCCCTCACCCAAGAGAAGACCAGCAGCCCAAATGACTTGCCCTCTTCAGCCACAATTATTCCAACCAAGCAGACGGTTTTAGCTAGGAGAAGCACTGCAGCCCTGAGGCTCTAGCCTGGGCAGAAGCCCCCAAGCCTTGCTCTATACTTGTGTATTAACCAGTTCTTCTGGCACTTACCACTACTTTCTTGCCCTCGTGTTCCTGTTCCACGTCTTCCCCATCTTCTTCTTCATCCTCATCCTCATCTGCCTCCTGATGCAGATATAAGACATTCCTCACTCCCTGTGGTTTGGCTCGGATAGCCACCGTATCACAGCTGTCATCGCTGTCACCTACAAGGGCACCCAAAATCCCATGAGACTCTTGCAGATTTCAGATTCCCATTGTAGAAATGAAACTATGATTCCTTGACCTGTTATTTCTGTTTGGCATCTACGGGCCTTCGCTGTCCCAGCGTCGTAACAGCTGTGCAGAATTTCTGTTACTTCTGCCCTCCCCCGTCCCCGTTTTATTTCCTTTGACTTTCCTTCCCAAGCACTCTGCTTCAGTATGAAGCACGCAAGACAGCATGGCAGCAGCCATCTTCCCTGCATCAGGGGAGGGTCACTCTCAATTGGCTTTTGTCAGTCTCCGGTACAAGCCAGTCAACAATCTGGACGGTAGGGGCAGTCTTGTAAGCAAGGTACAATCAAACCGCAGGGAAAATATCAGCAGCTTCGTGAGGCCAGAAATAAGAAAATCGCACCGCTAGAGTTTAGGGGCAGTCTGAAGTTTTACAAAGCTGCAGTCCTATTGTGACCATAAATCAATTTGATTCAGGTTTGTAAAATATCTAGTTGTCTTGCCATTTGTGATGGCTAATAATTGCCTGCATATATTTTTTAGAGCAGGGGTTCTCAACCTTGGCAACTTTACAAGTCTTAAAGTTGCCAAGGTTGAGAACCCCTGTTTTAGAGAGAGAGAGCAATAGTGGAAATAGTATTTTTGTTCTGCACCAACCTTTCCAAAGAGCTTAGGCCAACGTACATTACAATTTAAAAACCTTAAAAGAGAACAGATTCCAATCAATATGAAACTCATATTAGAGGCGTCTAAATAACTAAATATTACTAAACGCCAGGCTGAAAGGAAGGCTTTCTTGATCATGTCTAAAGAAGGCAATTCCCCTGGTATTTACAGGAGGGGCTTTCACAACCTCTCTAGAGGTAAGGGCTGAGAAAAGCCAGCTCCAAATCACCACCACGAGACTGAATGGCACCCAAAGATGGACCTGCTTTCCCTCAAATTGTACTCACTGCTTTCCAATTCGTCTTAAGATATCAAAAGTAACTTCTTCAGGACTGTACCTGGATGAGAAGATTTTCTCTACAGTCCAATTGACAAACTTATCTGAGGGTGTCCCACTTGATACAATTACACAGGGCAGCCAATCCCAAGCCACCAGTCCATCTGCGCACCCCTTTTCATAATCCTGGGATCAGCAATACCTTCTTCCAATGAAACAGATTCAGCAGAGAGGCAGCAAGTTGCTGACCCCATTATAACATGGTCTACAGGAAATTGCTGTGTAATTCTATTGTACACCTGCAACCTGTCACTCTAGAAACACCTGCTATATCAGTGATGGCGACCGAGTGCCCAAACTGCAACCCAAAACTCACATATTTATTGCAAAGTGCCAGGACCGCATCAGCATTGTGGTGCTCTCAGGGGGAGCGGGGTGCGTGGCCCACTGGGTGGGCATGTTCCAACATAGCTGTGGTGGTCACGGCAGACTGGGTGGGTGTGGCTAGGGTGAGTGGACCAGGACCAGGGTGGCAGGGACCAGTCCCTTGCCATCTCTGGGGCATCCCTGGGGGGCCAATGCCACTTGCTCGCTCACTTCCTGCCCCATTGCTTCCAAACACCACATGCTTGCTACTCTGGCGAACTCTGCTGGGGCAATGGCATGCGTGCCCACAGAGAGGTCTCTGAGTGCCTCCTCTGGCACACGTGCCATAGGTTCGCCACCACTGTGCTATATTATTATTTCTTGATTCCTTTAACTAGCATAATGTCCTCCAAATACTCACCCTCGCTATCAAGGATGTAGTCACGTGGAAACATGATTCCACAACCCATAATATCTCCTTTATAGCAACGGGGGCCAAAGGGGTCCCCCACTCCACTTCCATGGAAGATTTTGCCATCATCTGTAAAAAAAGAGAAAAGGAACATCCATCAACATGTGATATTTCTGGATTTCAGTTTGCCTTCAAATAAAACCGGCAAAATAAAAGAAGCTGCTAGAAATGTTAGGGAGTTCCAAGCCCAGTTGTAGAAATATCAGGCTAAGCTACAGTTAACCAAGCACCATCTCAAGTCATCATGCAGGGATAGAAAGAATTACTGAGAATTTGGCACATTTGGTGAAATTAGGGATTCTAGGAATTGCCAGATCCAGATTCAGAAACTGGCCCAGGAACAGCTCTATTTTTCTAGGTCTGGTGATTCCAAAGCCATAAAGAAACCGGACAGTACAAACACCAAAATGCACCATTTAAGAGATGTAAATAAAAAAAATTTCTCCAACTAAGCAATTGGGGGCTTATTGGGAGAGGCGCAACAGAGCATTGTTCTACCTCTTTTTTCATCTGACAGGAAATCCTTGGAGCTAGGCTCAAAGCCATTGAAACTAAACTTGAATTTAAAGGCAAGCCACTAGCAGTAGGGAATGTTATGTAGGTGAATACTTGGGACATCTGTACTGGCAAGTAGACAGACTTCCTCATCCAACCTGGAAATTAAGAAGGCTGCTAGTGAAGAGATGCCTTTCCTTCTTCAACAAATAGAAAGGAAACGGGCCGAAGACAGCTGTAGGGAGGAAGATCACTCTAATTTCCCTTGCCAACCCCCCCCCAATTAATGATTTTTGCAAGCAAAGAACTGTTGTATGGGTTTATTTGCAAATATGATCACTCCTGGATTACTAGGTCTTCAGTCTGTCATTCTTGACTACGCTCACACCACAGAAAAGTTCCTAAAATAAACAGAATTTCTCAATTCAGTTACCACCGTTGTACAATCATTTCCCCAATTCACTACCCTCCAGAGGTCTAGGAGTACAATTCTCAGACTGCGTAGTCAGATAGCTGAAGGGCGAACAATCTGAAGGACAGTAAGTTAGGGGGAAGTACCTAATACCCCAGAGGAAAGCTGTCAAAAATAGAAGACAATTGGTACTGGAACGCCACAATAAACTCTTGACTCTTGCTTTATGAACAGCTCTGATTTCAAGCAGGCCTCCTTTGGCAAGATGCCTACCCAGCATTCAAAGTTAACAAAGTTTCCCCGTAGTGCCTATTTACAGTATGGTCCCTCCAGGGCTAAACAAATTGGTCCAGCCAATCAGGCACTCCGCTGGGACAGGCCAACCAGAGGGGGGGGGAAAACCACATACGCTTTGTGCCACCCATGATCAAAGCCAGACAACACTGAAACCCAAGAGGCAAAGGAGAACAAAAGGAGAAAGGAAGGGAGAGGTGGAGCAGAGACCACTTGAAAAGCCTTGGTGCTTTTATTCTCCCCGACTTCAGCTATGCAGCGGATGCGGGTGCCCAGAACACACGGCATGGGGCCAAGACCCTTTGTCTTCATGAAAGAGGGAGGGTTGCTTGGCAAACGGGCAGTAAATATTTCCCCCTGCTGCCAAGGAAACGTTGAGAATAATCTTGTGCAAACATTCCAGAACGTGTCTCAAATAATGAAGGCTGATCAGCCTTTTAGGGAATCCCCCTCGGCTCAGTAAACGTAAGAAGGAAGATCAAGAGGACAGCAGCCGATGAGAGAAAAACAGACCTGTAGCTGGGAAAGGGGAAAGGGGACCAGCTCTAGCAGGTGACGGTCAATGGAAGGCTAATGCACTTCCTTTCTCTGTAGCTGTGCCTTCCTTTTCTTTCAAGCGGAGTTGTGTCAAAGTGGCCTGTTGGGAGTGATCCTGCTTAGAATGTCCCATTTTCTCAGAGGGGCTGACCCACAAGTGCTTGAGTGTGATTTTATACCTCTCTGGAAGTGGGTTACTTAGAACCAAAGTGATTCTTGATGTCCTGGCTCCAAAAAAAAGGGGGGGGGGAAACAAGCATCCTGAAGCCAAATGGTTCCAACTTAAACAGTGTCGGACATTCCTAAATCCTCCATAAATCCTCCCTGGGCAAAGCCATTCAGCGTCTTACTCTAAAAGGGAGATCAAAAGTTGGCCCATGCTTTGGAAAGTAAGCAAGCTTAATGGAAAGGCTAAAATGATTTTCCTTGGCTACAATTAAATCAAGGGCAGTTATTCTCAATGTATTTAATTTTTTTCCCCCTCTGTCACGTTAAAAATTATAATTTGGTGGCAACTTTTGCAAGACTTTCAGAAGCTGGAGGTTGACCTTGGGGCCTCATGGTGCTCCCGTTCCAGAATTAAAAAAAACAGTTCACTCAGGAATGTACTTCTACATAGATCTAAGTGAACTATTTTTACTCTATTAGAAGAGGACACAGGTTAGCCACAAACTGCTGTTTTCTGGGGCCGGCTTCAATTCTTTTGCTCTCATTGTGACGTTCTTAAGAAGGAGGAGAGCCTTTGCATCTTGGGAGAAAGGAATCTTTCATTGTCGTTGCGTGAGGCAGCCAAGAGGGCTGCCTAGAATGAGTTAGTGGCTCTCAAATCTTCATCTTTTTTCATTATTTCTAGAAGACCTGGAGGGCAGAAAGCCCGTCTGTTTTAAATGTCCCCCAGGATGCAGCTACCTCATCGATTGTCTGTATGATGTTTCCTTTGCATCCAAAAGTTGAAAAACTATTCAACCCAAGATTATACCAGTAGCCCTTGATTTACGACCATGACTGTTGTGATTCCGTGCCAGCCTGTGCTCGCAACAGCTGAGTCGGAGGAATCTGAGGAGGAGATGGAGGAGGCATTTGAAGGGCCATCAGGGGCAGAGGGAGGCTTGGATGAATTACAGGACTCACGGTTTGATGCAGAGCCTGGGCCCTCCAGTCGTGTTCCTGATGAAGCTCAGCTGTGTGAGGGAGAATGAGTCAGACTCGGAGGACTCACACCTGATGGACTTGCTAATTGATGCTCGCACACGTCGTCAATCAGCGAGAGTAAATCAGCAGCAGTCAATACGGCAACTCCAGAGAAAAAGGAGAAGGCAATGAGAGGCAACGCCTTGGGACTGCTGGAGGAAGTGTGGGCGGTGCTGGTTGCTGAAGGCAACCGTTTGCAAAGTGCTTCTTGGAATCCTGGCTCTGTTCGTCTTGCTTGTGACTTCTCTTCTGTTTGCATCGCGTTTTCTTGGGGACTATTTTCTTTCTTTGGACTTGAGTTTTGCTGTTTGTGTTTTGGACTATTTGACAGGTTTGTCACCCATATTAAAAGGGGTTTGTTTTGTTTTAAAGTCTCCAACCTATTGTATCAGCAGGGGTTTGGTCCTTGTGCCTTTAACAAGGACGGCAATAGGCTGGGATAGAACAATGACTGAGCCCAAAAGTTCCATTGCTAAGCAAGGCAGATGTTCAGTGAGGTTTGCCCCATTTTACAGACTGTTTTGCCATAGTCGATAAACGAACCACTGCAGTCGCTAAGGGAATCATGCAGTTATTAAGGGAATCTGGCTTCCTCTATTGACTTTGCTTGTCACAAGCTGGCTGGGAAGGTTACAAATGATGATCACGTGACCCACTGTCATAAATACATGCCTGTTGCTAGGCAGCCAAATTTTGATCACATGACCGTTAGGATGCTGCAATGGCCTTAAGCGTGAAAAAAAAAGTCAGCTTTTTTCAGTGCTGCTGTAACGTCAAATGAATGGTTGTTGAAGATTACCTGTACAGAAAACATCAGCAGCCCACCCTCAACAGAATGCAACAGCTAGAAAATCAGAGAGATTGTCTAACTTTTATGGGGCAAAAACAAAAAAAAAAACAAACATCAAACACCCATACCCAGAACCAGATGAGGCAACTGACTATAAGCCGATATCTAAAGGACAGACTTTTAGTAACAGATCCCAACATGTAAGACGAGATTTGCTAGGTATATGGACAGCTGGCCAAATCATTCCATGCTAATCTGTTTTGGCTTCTTTCTAACAGTGACTTTTGTCATTATTGGTAAGGAGAACTGCATATAGAAACCGTTGGATCTTCTTCTTATAAGCACCCCAAATATGCTGAATTATGAGGTTTTGAATGTCACTGTTAGTTTCTGATTTTTAAGCCTGAAAATATAACCACAGGATCTGTTGAGATCGCAGCAGCCAAGAAGGAAAGAATGAATCATTGATAAGCAGTTGAAGATTTAACTTCCCCCACAGTTATTCTATTCTTTCCCAGATTATCTAATCTATTCTTTTAGAGGTAAGTGAAATTGTTTGCCAGGTAATTATTTTCTCTCCCAAGTACTCAGAAGCTAGTGCAGACAAATTGCTTAACCACAATTTGTTGGCTTCATCCTAGCTGAGAGCCCACACAAATTATGAAACTATATTTACCTTCTCAGATCTCCCCCAGGTATATCAGATTTCATCAATTCTCAGTTGGTTAAGCATAGGTGAACATATAGAAAGAAATTACTGTGAGATTACTAGTGAGAATTGCTATTTTTAACCATGGTTTGCTAATGCAGACTTAATTGTTGTTTCTGTAAATGAGGCAGACTCCATTTCACTATCTAATTATAGGACTTTGGTTTTAGTGAGGAATCATTTTTGCTTATCATTATGCTGATGGTTGCCCAGCAGCTAAGTGCAAAACTAAGCATAAGTATCTCTATTATATGATGTAAAAAATGCCAAACTAGAAAATGAAACATTTGTGCCAGCATGACAAATTATGATATTGGAGTCTTGGAAACCACTAGCTGTGCTGAAGCCAAATCATGTATGAATCTAAAAAAAAAATAGAAATAGGGAAAGAAGGATCAAAAGAATAGAAGGATCAAATAGAAGTAAGCAGCGGGTTATCACAAGGCTCCGTCTTAAGCCCAGTACTCTTCAATATCTTCATTAATGACTTGGATGAGAGAATTGAAGGGGAACTCATCAAATTTGCAGATGGCACTAAATTGGCAGGAGTAGCCAACACCCAGAAGACAAGCTCAGGTTCCAAAAAGATCTTGACAGACTTGAACAATGGGCCCTATCCAACAAAATGAGTTTCAATGTGGAGAAAAGCAAAGTTTTACATTTAGGCAGGAAAAATAAAAAAAATATAAGTACAGATTAGGTGAGACCTGGCTCAGAAACAGTAACTGTGAGAGGGACCTTGGAGTCCTAGTGGACAATCACTTGACTATGGGCCAGCAGTGTGCAGCAGCCGTCAAAAAAAGCTAATACAATCCAGGGTTGCATAAACAGAACGATAGAATCAAGATTACGTGAAGTATTAGTACTGCTTTATAAAACCCTAGTGAGACCACACCTGGAATACTGCAACCAATTTTGGTCACCATGCTACAAAAACAGGTGTTGAGACCTTGGAAAAAGTTCAGAGAAGAGCAACTAAAATGATCAAAGGCCTGGAGACTAAAATATATGAAGAACGGCTGCAGGACTTGGGTTTGGTTAGTCTAAAGAAAAGAAGAAACAGGGGCAACATGATAGCACTACTCCAGTATTTGAGGGGCTGCCACAAAGAAGAGGGCGTCAAACTATTCTCCAAAGCACCAGAGGGGCTGGAAACCGACCAAAGAGGGAAGCAACCTGGAATTAAGGAGAAACTTCCTAATGGTGAGGACAATTAACCAGTGGAACAGCTTGCCTTCAGAAATCGTGAGCACTCCATCACTGGAGATTTTTAAGAACAGACTGGACAGTTACTTGCCTGAGATGGTATAGGTTTCCCTGCTTGAGTGGGGGGCTGGACTAGAAGACCTCCAAGGTCCCTTCCAGCTCTATTCTATTCTAAATGTTAAACTCTTTTCAGGAATTCCCCAGAAGACAATGAAGAGAACCCTAAGAAGAAGCTGAGGAATGATACATAGGTAACTAGAAATACTTCTTCGCCATTACCGGGATTGATACTACAGGGAACTAAGACACAGCTTTAGTTCACAAGAGGCAGTATCTATGGTTGGCTGTGTCTTCTATTTCAATAAGAGGAGTCAGGCTTGAACTGTTGGGCTCTTGGTGTTCTCTAAATATGGATTCTTACATAGCTAGAATACCAATCAATCATGAGATGGAGATAACCAGCAGAAACCTCAAAGTCTCTAGAATAAAAAACAAAAACCTTAAATCAGCCTATGAGAAATGCTAGCTAATAACTTCCATGAGTGGATAGGTAAGAAGATAATGATCTGGCCAGCAATTCTTCTCTCTTAGAAGAACTATCAAGAAATTATAGCAGAAAATATTACTTTAGAGGAGGTATTATTCCTTTCCCATGTCCAGTAAGGAGGCTTTTTTAGATGATGCTTATTTTGTCTTCATTTTGAACAAATGACATCCAACAAATTCAACATTTGCTATTCTAGTCTGGCATCTATTCATACTAGTCAGAGGTGCTTAAATGATTAACTGCCCTAGCAAATTAGCTAATTATGCTGTATCTTATTCAAACAATCAAGACCAATAGAAGCTCAGAGTAATACTCAGAAGTTGCTGCAAAGTGACAAGGCTCCATTTTGCTATCCACTCTTTAGAAAAATCACTCCAGATTTGGAATCAAAATCTTTTAACGTTATCCGCTGAAAACAGAGAAAAAAACAATTCCAACATATATAAAAAAAAATTCAGCATACTCCCATTTTCATCTTTCAGATGTCAGAGAGCAACTGAGGATAGATTATTAAACCTCTGACCTCTGCTCAATCCCTTATCCGTTCCCACTGCCAAACCTAACAGTTTCATCCAAGTGTTGATAATGTATTTTCTTTTTTTTTTTTCCTCAGAGGGATAAATTATTTTTTATTTAATAAACTCACACATATTAGATTTTAATTCCAACAGGCTAGCTTTACAAATAAACATTCAACAACTCTAAGAAGCTCCAATGTTCAAAAAGCCATGCTAGGGCGCCCTGTGGTACACAGAAAACAGCATTAAACTTTCACATCCTGGATCTATCTGGAAACTGATCCCAGGACCATCTCTCCACCCGCCCCCCTACCCTTAGCTCATCTGCAATGCAAAATATAATGTTCACATATTATTTGAGAGGTTACAAGAGTGTTAAAAGCTATACAGTGTTTCTCAATCTTGACAATTTTAAGGCATGTGGACTTCAACTCCCAGAATTCCACAGCCAGCAATGCTGGCTGTGGAATTCTGGGAGTTGAAGTCCACATGCCTTAAAATTGTCAAGGTTGAGAAACACTGCTAGAGACCATAACTGAAGGAATTCTCATCTGACTAGGCTATTTTCATCTTCATATGCCTTCCACACAAGAGGCTCTCTGTTTCAGAAAATATATTGAAAGATGATATAACATTTTAAATTGCTGCAACCGTACTGTTTTTGCTGTTTAACTTCTGCAAGTTGCTAGACAGTGGACATCTCCATGGTAGCCTTTTAGAGAAATACAGCGAAATCAACGTAATGTGGAATTCGGCCAAAGCTGGGTCTTGGATACTCACCTGCGTGGTAGGCTACAGACCCTCTGCTCCAGCCAGGATGCCGGTTTTTGGGGTAATCCTAAGGCAAAGAAGAAATACAGCCAGTTGCACATCATCACATTTCTTTTGGCAAAAAATGCCCCAGAGAAAAGAAGTTTCCATTACGGGCATGATGGATCAAACAAGCATGTACCTCTTTAGTGAAAGCTCTCACTTCCACGGTGGACCTTTTATATACATATACAAACCAGGGGTGTCAAACTGCCAGCCCACTGGCTAGATGCATCATGGCAAAACCGCACTCACCCCTTTGCCAGCAATGGGGAAAAAAGTCACGGTGCGTCGTGACGCATCACGTGACATTGCGGGTTTGACACCCCTGATTTAAACCATAAGCAGTGGCAGAAGGAGAGGGAGGGGAGCCTTCCTAGGAACTGCTAAAACTCTCACATGGGAGATCAACCGATATTTTCTGAATTTTCCCAGAGCTTAGCAACTACAAGACACCACTGCTCGAGTTAGGGTAGCTAAAAGAGCAACGGAAGAATATGGCAGGATTAAGAAAAACTAACCATGGGGGAAAAATTAATATAGACTTTATTTCTAGGTGCCACACCTCCTTCCTTTAATTTAAACATTATTTGCGACTATATTGTTCATCTACCTCATGTCTGGAATCTTGGTTGATATGAAAAAGGAGAGTTTTTAGAGTCAAAGGTTAAGCCTTCCACGGCTCAGGCCACACACCTTTGCGTCAATGGTGAACCCAGAGATGGAAGTCCTTGCTCAGTTGAGGATGCACTTTATACTGGTTTGTCTGTTTGGTAGTTTTAGGGCTACTTTTAGAGATCTCTGAAAGCTGAATCATGGAAACTGGACTTATTTTCTTGCTGGTTTGAGACATTTCACCACTCAACCAAGCAGCTTGTTTGGTCCGAGCACGTTGGTTAGAGAAATTTGAGTAAGCAGAGAGTCGTTGGAATGTACCAACTAGCATAGATGATGCCTCTGTCTATTACTTTTTTTTTTTTGCTGCCCTATTAATATTCCTATATCAAACCTCAGGGTTTCTTCCCAGAGTGTGTGGCAATACTATCACCTACTCAGATTTTCCTAACCAGCTTGCAAAATACCAAAGCATGTGCATAGAAGCCATATTAGACCATCACGAGCCGCTAACGATTGTTGACTGGATCTGGGGAAGACTTGCAGTCAAGCACAGCATCTGGGGGAAGCAAAGTCTGTTGCTTTGTACCCACAAAAGACTCTAAAGAAAGTCACAAATGGCTATTTATATATTGGTGCCATTACAATTAGCACAGAAGTGTTATCAAACAAGGCCCTGACCTTTCCTTTTCCCAGAAGAGATTAGTGTGCATTAGTCTGGTTTGCAGCTATTACACGACTACACTAGTACTGTTACTATGCTCACCTCCTGTAGTCTCCAAGGCAAAATGCAGGAGGTTAATTTTAAAGCCAGGATGGCTTAAACAGCCCCTCTCCACAGAAATCAATTACACTGCATCCATACTGGATGAGCCTCATTCACACTTAGTTTAGTTTATTCACACTTATATGCTGCCCTTCTCCGAAGACCCAGGGCGGCTCACAACAAGAATACAATAACAATTTTAAAATTAACCACATTCATACCACATACAAGCACAATCAATTCGCAGCCGCTGATGGCGGGACACTCGTAGGGCCGAGGGGCAGAGCACAGCTCATATGCCCCAAGCCTGTCGGCATAGATGTGTCTTCAGCACTTTCCGGAAAGCTAGGAGGGAGGAAGCAGTACGAACCTCTGAGGGAAGCTGGTTCCAGAGGGCTGGGGCAGCAACGGAGAAGGCCCTTGCCCTAGGCCCCGCCAGATGACATTGTTTAACAGACGGGACTCGTAGGAGGCCAACCCTATGCGCCCTGACCGGTCGCTGGGATTCATGAGGCAGGAGACGGTCCCGCAAATATCCTGGTCCATTGCCATAAAGGGCTTTATAGGTCATAACCAACACTTTGAATTGTGTTCGGAGACCAATTGGTAGCCAGTGCAGTTCACGGAGAGCTGGAGTGATATGAGCATGTCTTGGGAGACCCAAGACGGCTCGCGCGGCCGCATTCTGGACTACTTGCAGTCTCCGGACATTCTTCAAAGGTTGCCCCATGTAGAGAGCATTACAGTAGTCGAATCTCGAGGTGACAAGGGCATGGGTGACTGTGAGGAGTGACTCCCGGTCCAAATAGGGCCGCAACTGGCGCACCAGACGAACCTGGGAGAATGCTCCCCTCGCCACAGCCGAAAAATGATGTTCCAAACTTAGCTGTGGATCGAGGAGGACACCCAAATTGCGAACCCTCTCCGAGGGGGACAAAACTTCTCCCCCCAGGGTAATGGATGGACAGTTGGAATTGTCCTTGGGAGGCAGAGCCCATAGCCACTCCGTCTTGTCGGGATTGAGTCTGAGCCTGTTGGCACCCATCCAGACCTCAACAGCCTCCAGGCACCGGTTCATCACTTCAACTGCTTCACTGTAATGACACGGGGTAGAGATATAAAGCTGAGTATCATCAGCATATTGATGATAACTCACCCCGTGTCGACAGATGATCTCACCCAATGGCTTCATGTAGATGTTAAAAAGCAGAGGTGAGAAAACGGACCCCTGAGGAACTCCACATGGAAGAGACCTCGGAGCCAATCTCTGACCTCCTGCAAACACCGACTGCGACCAGCCAGAGAGGTAGGAGGTGAACCACCGTAGAACGGTGCCCCGCACTCCAAGCCCCTCCAACCGGCGCAGAAGGATACCACGGTCGATGGTATCGAATGCCGCTGAGAGGTCAAGAAGCACCAGGATAGTGGAATAACCTCTATCCCGGGCCCGCCAGAGATCATCGGTCAGTGCGACCAAAGCAGTTTCCGTGCTGTAACCGGACCTGAACCCAGACTGCTGAGGGCACAGATAATCAGCTTCATTCAAGGACCGTTGGAGTTGGAGTGCCACCACCTTCTCAACAACCTTCCCCAAAAAGGGAAGGTTGGAGACTGGACGATAATTATTTAAAACTGCCGGGTCCAGGGAAGGCTTCTTGAGGAGGGGGCGCACAAGTGCCTCCTTTAAGGGAGCCGGAAAGGACCCCTCCCTCAATGAAGCGATAACAACCGCTTGGACCCAGCTCCGTATCACCTCCCTACTAGCCGAAACCAGCCAGGAGGGGCATGGATCCAATAAACAGGTGGCAGAATTCACAGCTCCAATGGCCTTGTCCACATCATCAGGAGTTACCAGGTCAAACTCATCCCATACAACAGGACTAAGATGGGCCTCTGTCATCTCGACTGACTCATTGTCAGCCGACACTGCATTCCAATTGGAGTCCAAGTCAGTCCGGATCTGAGCGACCTTGTCTGTGAAAAAGGTGTTAAATTCTTCGGCATTGCCCTGCAAAGGTTCCTCCCTCCTCCCCATATCAAGGAGAGAGCGAGTCACCTTAAACAGGGCAGCCGGACGAGATTCCGGAGACGCGATCAATGTGGAAAGATACTGAGATCTTGCCGTAGTGATCGCTTCCAAATAGGTCTTAATATAAGCTCTCAATTTGGTTCGATCAGATTCGGATCTGCTTTCCCTCCATTGCTTCTCTAAACGTCTCTTCTGGCGCTTCATCCCCGAGTTCCTCGGTAAACCAAGGAGATCTCTTGGGTCTGCTGCCACAGAGAGGTCGCAACGGCGCAATCCGGTCTAGAGCCCCCGTAGTGGCCGTATTCCAGGCCATCACTAGGGACTCCGCTGAACTGTGTACGAGCGAATCCGGCAATTCCCCAAGCGCCCTTTGAAAGCCAATAGGGTCCATCAGGCGTCTGGGGCAGAACCATTTAATCGGTTGCGGCTCCCTGCGAGAGAGGATTGGTGTCGTAAACTCAAGCCGCAGCAGAAAATGATCTGTCCATGACACGGGCAACACTTCTAAGCCCCTTAGCTTCAGATCATAACTCAACTGTTCCGAGAGGAAAACCAGATCAGGTGTGTGTCCCCCCTCATGGGTTGGGCCCTCAATTACTTGTGTCAGGTCCATGGTTGCCATGGAGGCCATGAACTCCCGTGCCAGGCTGAGGACTCACCGAGTGACGGCACGTTGAAGTCCCCCAGAACAATAAGTCTGGGGAACTCAACCGCCAACCCGGCTACCTCGAGTAGCGCGAGCAGGGCTGTAGAAACGCAGCTGGGAGGCAGGTACGTAAGCAACAGGCCCACCTGTACACCTAGGTCCAACCTCATAAGGAGGGACTCACAACCCGATATCTCAGTAGCAGCGAGTCTGCGCAGCCCGAGTGTCTCCTTAGCTATAATCACCACTCCTCCCCCCCTTCCCTGGGGTCGCGGCTGATGCCATACCTGAAACCCAGCTGGACACATCTCAGAGAGGGGAACTCCTCCCTCTGGGGTCAGCCAGGTCTCAGTCACACATGCCAGGTCAGCCTCCTCCTCCAGAATTAAATCCCGGATGAGGAGAGCTTTATTTACCACTGACCCTGGCATTGAGCAGCAGCAGCCTGAGTCCAGGATCCGGATTTCGCTCATTACCAGTACCCCGGGAGAGGTTCAAGGGGCCGGAACAAGAGATCGCTTTCAAGCAGCGAGGCCTTGTTCCCCGAGAGCGGCCTACCCCAGGCCTCCTGTCATATCTGCCTCTTCCCCATAAGACCGGTATAGACTGGCCCTCAGATCCCTCAGAGCAAGGCTCCTCCACTTCTCTAGCTTCCATAAATGCCGACAGGTCGGCCCTTCCATTCATCACAGGTCCTCATACCCTATTTCTCCACATCTTGGCTCTCTTTGCAAGAGTAGAGAATCTAGTCCTCTGAACATTTCCTGACTGCAATTCTTATCAATATTAACGGCCATGCGGGCTGGAACTGATGGGAATTTGAGCACAACGACCTTCATCCATTCCGTCTCAAGATGTGGAGTGGCAGCAGTTGGAAGCAGACAAATATGTAAATGGCTACACAGATTTTATTTTTTTTATGGGATTTAGATTTTTTCATTTTGTGTCAGGACACACTAACACGCCATGAAAATGAGTCCAGACGTTTTCATATTTCATTCACCAAAGAAGAGGGGATCTGGTGTTCTTATATGATTTATTTGTCTGGTCTGACAAATTCTACTTAATTTTTGAATTTCCAGCCCCATTCGGCATCAATCATGATACAGACATGCTGATTAAGTTCAAGGATGCAACCCAATTTTAGTTTGTCCTCACTATCAGAATTTTATCTAGATCACTTATCTAGATCACATTCATGTACTTTACCTTGGCCACCAAAGAGAAGTGGTTGGCAACTGTCTTCTTTGAGAATGTTCAAATCCCCCAATCTAATCTAAAATGCTGGGATTTCCTAACAATCTGCTATTCAAGAACAGTACTCACCAAATTCAATTCTCTCACTAGATATTAAGCTTGACTTGAAGGTTTTCTTCATTACTATCTGAGTCAAAAGTTTTTGCATATTCTTTTTCTGCTTTCTTTTCCTCGTGATGGCTAAGACTCACTATGGCTGCTCCTGGTTTCCTTATAAACTGAAGCAGGATTCCCAAAAATCAGCTCCTGGTTATATCCAGGCTCCCTTGCCTGCCCCTCATCCTGCCCTTACGTATGCACAGAGAGACACCAGATGTAGAAATGCCAGATCATTTCAGGGCAAGTTATTCTCCGGTGAATCAAGAACTCAAGGGAGAGTGAAAGGATGTTGATCCAGTTCTTTCTTTTTTGGATCTCCCATGACTGCTGAGATTTGCTTGTTGTAGCAAGAGGAGGAGGGAACGAACTGGCTCGGTATCAGAGGCCACATGAATCCAGGCCATGCATAGAGGCAAACAACAGAACCAGATGGCTGCATCGGACAAGAAAGGAAGAGGGACAGGCGCCAATCCAGCCCCAATATGCAGTGCAGCCTGGTTCTAATTTATTTATTGGCATTTGCCAGTAACGAGAGAGCCTAACTTAGCCAATCCAAAGCAGAGGATGTTGTGCAGGACAAAGACGCATCAATGAGTTGATCAATGATGGTGCAGACATTTGCTAAGGGTTATCCTGATCTCTCTAGATGTCATATTTTTGCTCTGATGAAAGTCTGAAGGAAGTGGAAGAGCAGCAGCAAACTCAAGGCCTCAGTTTTGCAGGCAGAACTTTGCAGGTTGACATAAGCAAAAAGTCAAGAGGAAAGAAACTGACTTCCTGGCGACATAGCTGCAACGTTGAACACTCTCCATGACTCACTTTAAAACTACAATAATGCCTAAACAGGACAGATGGCACATTTGGAATGTCTTCCCTTGTTGAATTGCATTTCATTAATCAAGGCTTCACGTTGAACTTGAGTTTTGAAACCATCTCTCCTTCCACCTGCCTATCTCCACCCCCCACCTTTGAGCTGAAAGGGGCCAGTTAGACCTGTGAGTTCAACCCTTGTTCGAAGAAGAGATCCAAATGAAAGCATCGAGAGATGAACATCCAGCCTCTGCTTGAACGTATCCAGGGAAGGAGAGCCCACCACCTCTCTAAGGAACTCACTGGGGTTTAAGGGGAAATTAAAGGAAACTTGAGGTGCCATGCCTGAAGAAACAAAGGGAGGGGATTTCAGCTTTCTGCTGTCACTTTGCAGGACACATTGGCAAGAGTTAAAAGAGAGTTGTGGAAAAAAACGGACCAATGAAACAGAAGTTCACACAAAAGGCAGGGGGAAACGGCAATGGCATAGCTTCATTACAAAAGCTTCATCATCAACCCACAGTTACTAAAATTGGCAAAGTGCACGAAGAAAGGGTGAGGAGACTGCAACAGACCTCAGAGATAGAGTGCTAGCTTAGAGAGGGAGTAGATTTCGTATTGGTGAACCCTGATTTCATATTATGACCAAGAATGAGTGGAGAAGAGCAATCTTGCTGCAGCAGTTCTACGCGATGACCAGTCTTAAAAAGACTTGTCCCAACTGCCCTCCAATGAGAGAAAACGTTGCTTTCTCCATGACCCATCACTGCTTTGTTTTAGGTCCATCCTACCCCTTATGAACACTACAAGGAGACTCTGTGATATGGTTTCTATTTGGCAGCTGGACCACGCAGTGACTCATCATTTCACATGGAGACTTTTAAACATCTGCTGCCTGCCTTGACCTAACACTGAAGCCTCAAACGGATCAAATTAAACCCCAGTTTCTGAGATACTGCCAGCCATCTTCAGTTTTGCAAAGATATTTAAAAGAGCAAGGAATGCAAGCTATACTGAGAAACAAACTTAGGCCTTCTGTTAGTCCTTGCTTAGTTCTTCCCTACAGCAACTTTTGTGGGCAGCTGCAAATAATTTTGTCACCGACTGTGGGATTTTGTAAACTGGGTGGTGGTTCCCCAGAAGATGGCGAGGGAACCACATGGGAAAGAGAGGCGGAACCGATTAGGTGGTTCCGCCCCAGACGCCTGATGGATCCAATTGGTTTTCAGACGGCGCTTGGGGAATTACCGAGCTCGTTCATCCACAATTCAGCGGAGTCCCTGGTAGCGGCATGGAATTCGGCCGCGAAGGGGGCTATTGACCGGATTGCGCCTTTGCGACCTCTCCGTGGTGCTGGCCCCAGGAGGTCTCCTTGGTTTACCGAGGAGCTCAGGGGGGATGAAGCGCCATAAGAGACGTCTAGAGAAGCGATGGTGACGAAGTAGGTCCGGATCTGATCGAACCAGATTGAGCTCATTTATTAGAGCCTATTTGAAGGCGATTAAGGCGGCAAGATCTTTGTATCTTTCCACTTTGATCGCGTCTGCGGAATCTCACCCGGCCGCCCTGTTTAGGGTGACCCGGTCCCTCCTTAACCCGAGGGGTCCGGGGCCACCCTTGCAGGGTAGCGCCGAGGATTTTAACAACTGTTTCGCAGACAAAGTAGCTCAGATCAGGGCCGACCTAGACTCCATTTGTATAGCAGAGTCGACTGATAATGATTCAGTCGAGGGGACAGGGGCATGCTCTTGTCCGGTCATCTGGGGCGAGTTTGAGACTGTTACTCCTGATGAAGTGGACAGGGCCATTGGAGCTGTGAGTTCTGCCACCAGTTTGTTGGACCCGTGTCCCTCCTGGCTGGTTTCTGCTAGCAGGGAGGTGACACGTACCTGGATCTAGGAGATTGTCAACGCTTCTTTGAGGGCGGGGTCCTTCCCAGCTCCTTTGAAGGAGGCACTTTTGCGCTCCCTCCTCAAGAAGCCTTCCCTGGATCCAGCAATTCTTACTAACTATCGTCCGGTCTCTAACCTCCCCTTTGTGGGGAAGGTTATTGAGAGGGTGGTGGCACTTCAACTCCAGCAGTCTCTGGAGGAAGCCGATTATCTGGGGCCTCTACAGTCCGGGTTCAGGCCCGGCTATAGCACCGAAACTGCTTTGGTCGCTCTGATGGATGATCTCTGGCAGGCCCAGGATGGAGGCCAGTCCTCTGTCCTGGTGCTTCTTGACCTCTCAGCGGCATTCGATACCATCGACCATGGTATCCTTCTGCGACGGCTGGGGGGAGTGGGAGTGGGGGGCACCGTGTTATGGTGGTTCTCCTCCTATCTCTCTGGTCGGTCGCAGTCGGTGTTAGTGGGGGGTCAGAGGTCCACCTCTAGGTCACTCCCTTGTGGGGTGCCTCAGGGGTCGGTACTCTCCCCCCTACTTTTTAATATCTACATGAAGCCACTGGGAGAGATCATTCATCGGCATGGAGTGAGATACCATCAGTATGCTGACGATACTCAGCTGTACATTTCCACTCCTGCCCAAATCAGTGAAGCGGTTGAGGTGATGTGCCAGTGTCTGGAGGCTGTGAGGGTCTGGATGGGTGCTAACAGATTGAGGCTCAACCCTGACAAGACAGAGTGGCTGTGGGTGATGCCTCCCATGGACATTTCAATCTGTCCTTCCATTACCCTGGGGGGTAAAGTTATAAACCCCTCGGAGAAGGTGCGCAACTTGGGAGTCCTCGATCCACGGCTGACATTGGAACATCATTTGTCGGCTGTGGCGAGGGGGGCATTTGCCCAGGTTCGCCTGATTCACCAGTTGCGCCCTTATTTGGACCGGGAGTCTCTACTCACAGTCACACATGCCCTTGTCACCTCGAGGATCGACTACTGCAATGCTCTCTACATGGGGCTACCCTTGAAGAGTGTTCGGAGACTACAATTAGTGCAAAATGCAGCTGCGCGAGTGGTTGTGGGCCTGCCTCGTCGGGCCCACATTTCGTCAACTCTCCGCATGCTGCACTGGTTGCCTATTGGTCTCCGAGCGCAATTCAAAGTGTTGGTTATCACCTATAAAGCCCTTCATGGCATTGGACCAGGATACTTACGGGACCGTCTTCTGCCACATACTTCCCTTCGACCGGTGAGAGCGCACAGGGTAGGCCTCCTCCGGGTCCCGTCAGCGAAACAATGCCGTCTGGCGGGTCCTAGGGGGAGGGCCTTCTCTGTTGTAGCGCCCACCCTCTGGAACCAACTGCCCCCTGAAGTCCGCGTTTCCCCCACT
Source organism: Bothrops alternatus (assembly GCA_034064705.1). NCBI lineage: Eukaryota > Metazoa > Chordata > Lepidosauria > Squamata > Viperidae > Bothrops > Bothrops alternatus. The sequence continues at coordinate 7,089,577 of JARGCV010000080.1, forward strand.
CTCCCGGCCTTCCGGAAGAATCTAAAAACTTATCTATGCCGGCAGGCCTGGGGATGACTGTGATTGCGTATGAATTATGAATGTGTTGGGGGGGGGGGTTTAAACGTTTTGTAGATTGCTTTTTGATTTTAAACTCTGTGATGTTCTTTTGTTTATGTTGTTAGCCGCTCCGAGTCCTTTGGAGAGGAGCGGCATAAAAATTTAATTAAAAAAAAAAAAAGATCCCAACGAATAATTTTGGCTTAAGGCTGTGTCGATGAGCCCTAAGGGAGTGTATTGCAAGGCAAAGAGGTCTTGAGCAGCTCCATGTTAAAGGGGACTTCTTACCTTCTCTCAATATACAACACAGGGCAGGCATATTCCTTCACACAGACACAAAGTTGTTTCCCCCAATTTGATGCCACGTTGAGACTGCACACCTGGGAACATCGAGTTAATGAGGGAACCTCTAAAGGCAGAACAGTCTCCATTTACTCTCCAGCTTTTTTACCTTGCGGGCAAGGCCCAGAGCGATGTAGCACTTCTCTCCTGGATCCACAATCTCCACCTCAAAGTAGTGACTCCTGGTACTCAAAGGCTGCCGAGCTTGTGCAAGACCCACATCAATGATGCTCTTCCCTTTCCCTATATATTCCAAGAGCTGCAAAGAGAAGACAAGACAATAGCTGATCGCCCATCTGGCCTGACACTCCATCTTCTGAAGTCACCACAGGCAGCCATAACCCTATCAACATCCTCTGTGTTAATTATAGAGAATTCTGAAAGCCTGACAAGCAAAAGAGCAAACAGGGACTCCCCAAGGTAATTGAGAGAGCCATAGGGTAAGCATTCATTAGACTTGGTCGCTGCATGGTAATTAAACAGTCTGTATGCCTTACATGATGGAACAACAATCAAATCAAGAGTAACATGTGAAATCACAAACTAGAAAAATCCTATCTTGGCAAATATCACATAACCACTTCCATGGATATATATAAGGTTGCTTTTCAACAAGATGGGAAATATCCCCCCAAAACAACAACAACTATTATTATTATTATTTGCTTTTCCCATTTTACAGTATTTTTGTATTCTGAATATGCTACAGACAACTGAAGTAGGAGTCCAAGACATGCATCCACAAACGACTCTATCTTATTTGATAGAAACTTCCAAGCTAAAGTTTGCAATAATTTGGAAGATCAGCCAATTCTGATCTGACTGTAAAACCTGAAATGGTTACAAACATAAAACAATACAACTAAAAGAAGTGGATTTTCCAAAGATGGATATTGATTATAGGTGTTTTTCAAATAAACCATTAAACGATGTAATATATTAGCAGACGACACTGTTGTTCAATGTATTATTAATTCTTGCTCCAATTTCATAATTTGCTGAGGCTATCCCTAGAATATAAATCATTTTGATTTTATAACGCAACATCTTTACTTACACCGCGTCTCCCCGAAAACAAGACCCAACCGGAAAATAAGCCCTTACGTGATTTTTCAGGACGCTCGTAAAATAGGCCCTACCCCCAAAATAAGCCCCAGTTAAGATCGTCAGCTAGACAGACATATTTCCCCGAAAAGACCTAACCAGAAAATAAACCCTAATGCATCCTTTGGAGCAAAAATTAGTATTAAGACCCAGTATTATTTGGGGGGGGGGAACACGGGTATATCCATTCTGGTTTTAAAAATGTTTGCTTTATTTCTGAAGGACCATTCATTTAGTTATTTTTCGGAGTTACGACAATGCTGAAAAAAGGCACTTACGACCAATCCTCACATTAGTAACTGGCGCAGCATCCCCATTCACGTGATCAAAGTTAGGGCACTTGGCAACCAGCATGCATTTACAATGGTTGCAGTGCCCGGGGAGGGGGGGGAGTCACATGATCGCCATTTGCAATCTCCCCAGCTGGCTTTCGTCAAGCAAAGTCAATGGGGGAAACACCTGCAACTAAAAAGGTCAGAAAATCAGGGGCAATTCACTTAATAAGTGACTCGCTTAGCTTAGCAATGGAAGTTCCAGTCCCACTGTGGTTGCACATCAAGGTCTCCCTGTACTTTTTGTATCCTGCTTTATTCCTCTTCCCACTTGAGGAAGCCTGGTCTAGATGGACATTATAGATTTCATCAACCTCAGAGCAATTTCCCGCATACAAATTTTAAAGAAATATTACTTGTGCCCGTCCAGATAGGCAGCCTATAAGTGACAAGACTGAACGTTTGGCCTTCAGCAATAACCACATCCATGCTTTCAACAACATTCAACGTGCAAGAATACTCTTCTTCACTGATGGCACTTCAATGAAGTCTGCAAAAGGTCAGGATTCAGGTGTGTACAATTATAAACACGCATAGATTCCACATCAGCACAGACTTGGGGTATTTCAGGGACCTTGTCTGCACAGAAGCCAACTTGCACATAATATATGTGGAGGGACAGGCAGTCACTGTATGTGTGCCTCTAGAATGGAACGTGCTACACCTCTGTTCCTTTTGAACCAGTTGCCAGTTTGCTCCTGGGTCCAATTCAAGGTTTTGAAGTTTCAAGTCCCCTTCATGGCATGAGGCCAGATTATCTGAAGGACCATCTATCCCTGATTCCCATCAAATCCAGCAGAAGAGGTATGCTGCAGGTCCTGTCTGCACTGGAGCCACAACTGGCAGAAGCCAGGAGATGAGCCTTTTTTTTTGCCATGGTGCTCAGCTTATGGAACTTCATCCCCCCTGAAGTGAGTAGGTTCCATCCTTGTTAATTTTCCAGACGTCCCTCAAAACTTAATTTGGCCATGAGGCCTGGCAGCCCCAAGATACCAGTGTTGAGATGGCTCTGTTGTGGTTAATATCTGCTGTCCTCTCCTTGCATTTTAATCATATATTTTTTTCTAGATATGTTAACTTTTTATACTACTGTTTTAAAGTTTATATATGCTAGTTATGCAGTTTATACTGTTATACAGTTATTCTGTATACGTTTACTCTGTTTTACATAGTAACATTTTGTGAGATAGATGGTCATATAAGTAAGTGATCTATCTATCTATCTATCTATCTATCTATCTATCTATCTATCTATCTATCTATCTATCTATCTATCTATCTAATCTACAGTAGTGGACAAAATTGTGAAAACTTTTTGGGAAAAGTGTATTTTTGAGGTTTGATGACTAATAACACCACTTTTTTTTGGAGTAGTACCATAAAATTATATATCAATGGAAAGATAATTTAATCAAGAATGCAATGCAACATAGTTTGTTCAATTATCTGTACTGTATTCTATGAAATGATGTAGCCAAATAACCAGAAAAAGGAAGCACAACTTGCTTAGGTTGATATCAGGTAGCTTTCCTTCATCTGATTGTAGCCAATGTGCATGAGTGTTTAGAGAGCCAATCAGGTGTCATCTTGTTTTGGCAATGAGCCAATCAGATCACAGAAGGATTCAGTTATTGATGTCATGTATTGAAGCTGAGAGGAGGACATTTGTCAGTGTGTTATGTGATCGCTATCAAGTTGGTTGGGGTTTTTTTGTGTTCTTTCATTTAGTGAGCTTGTAAAACATAACAAAATTAAAGTAATGGTGCAAAGAGTTGACTGGTTACCCAGAAAGCAATGTAAAATAGTATTATTAAGTGAGCAAGGCTAAGAAAAATTGGTGGAAACTTAACCAAAGGTGGCATTTCTACTGTACACTTTTCCCAAAAGGCTTCCACAATTTTGGCCACTACTGTACCTATCTATCTTTCTATCGGCTCTCCTTTCAAATGTTGCACCTGTGATAGATAATGTCAATTAAACAATGTTTATAAAGGTGGAGTTCATTAGCAGTTCATATAAGAAACTGTCTCATCACCAAACAGCTCGAAAGGGCTAAAAAGCCTCTAGTCCTGCTCAGATCCTGTTCCATGTGATTCACATCCAGTGGCAGTGAAGCAAAAATCCTATTTTGGTTTTTGCATTGCAAAATATCTTACATAGTTTTATACCAAGGATGCAAATAATTCTATGTAAACTAAGGAAGTTGAATAAATGTTCACAAACTTTTTGGTTTTGCATCATTTACTTTGCTAACAATATAAGGAGCCAGCAGCTTTTTATGCATAAAAGCCCGTATCTTTAACAACTAGATCTTTTCCTCAGAGGGTTCTGATATGACAGACCCTAACCTAAATGTTATGCTATTTGAAACCAAACAGAAATGTTGACATCTCCATCCCCATAGTTTAAGAACATTGTACCCCGGGACAGCCAAGTTATATTGACACCGGAGGCAAACCATCCCACAAGTATCTTTTTTCTGTGATGCTGGCAATCCAATGCAAGAACACATTAAATTCTAATTTGCTAGCCTTTCATGACATCCAACACCAGTTTTGCCTAAGAACAGGGCTGCCAGTAATACATTCTAGAGATTTCTTGCATACTTTCCAGTCTATCCTTCGAGCCACATGGGTTAGAAATCTTCTGTTTTTTAAAGAAAAGCAAACAGATTGCGGGGAAACAGCGCCAGGAGTGCCAGCATCACACGCGTTTCCTGGGAGAAACTGAAACTAACCACTGCATGTGCCCTTCAGGTTACCACACTCAGTCCCTAAATTAGGCCAGCAGAGCATCGATGATGAAGAGCTATCCCAAGTATGCAGAAGCTGACCCTCCGGTGCTCCTTTTTTTTTTTTTTGTTTTTGCCTGTGTGCACGGAACACCTCTCATGAAACCCAGCCATATGCTGAACCAAACTTTCCTGGCTTCTGCAGCTGGGTGGAAAAAACGCAAACCGCTGACCCTTTCCACTGGCTCTCCAGGCTGCCGCAGAATTCCGAGAACTGCTCATCCATCTAAACAGAAAGCAAACATTTCAAACAGCTGGATCGGGGAAGCGGTTTGACACAAGGGGCGAGCCACCTTGACAAGGATCTTCTCTCCTTGGAGGAAGAACAGTTGCCCTGTTAATGCCCTTTTGCCCACGTTTCAAATCAAATGCTTTTCATCACAGTTAATAAGGCTCGAGGAGGACAATTGAATGAGGAAAGGGTAAGTGGCTGCATGTTATTTGCCATCTGATGTGGCGACTGATATTGGAATAACATGCTGGCATGTTTGTTTGTTTGTTTTCCCTTCAAAGTTTGAACAATTATCGACTCCTCAGAAGAGTCATTTCTTCACCTCTTCCAGGTGACTTAATGACCGGTAATAGCTAGCCATAAGTACGCCACTTTCTTAACTATACCACACCGCCTTGATGAGAGAGCCATGGTTAAGTTTCATGTTTCGACAGCACAGTCACTGGCACCAGCATTACCAAAGTATCTAATGTGAAATTCACTCTCGAGTCTCGTTTTCCCCGGGATTTTTCCAGCTCTGCCTCCCATGAATGTTGAGCCCACATGTCCCAGAATTCTCAACATATGCCCCAAATGTTCCACGTTAGGGAAGGCTGCGGCACAGATGGTATGCCGAGACACATGTGTGCCTTCCCCAGTGTCTGTTGCCTGCCTGGAGTTTCACAATTTCAACTTGGAAGGGCGCATTCTAACGTATTTAGATAAAAGCCTTGACTAGAAAGTAACCTCATTTTCTTCACCCTTTCCCTTCCTAGAGTCAGCAAAGACTAGCGGAGTAAAATCTGCAGGGAATTCTTTATCTTTCCCTTCCCCCCCCTTCCTTTAATGCAGTGGTTCTCAACCTTTTTAATGCCGCAACCCCCAACCGGTTGTAAGTCAAGGACCCCCCAACCGGTCGTAAGTCGAGGACTATTTCCCTGCCCGGGAGCACCGCGCATGTGTGGTGCTGCTCCCTGCGCCGGCCGAGGCGTATCTGGCAAGGGGCAGCGACGGCGCAGGGCGACCACCGGCTGGGCCACCAGCTGGCCCAGCCCAAGGGAGGTAAGGCACCCGCCAGGCCCCACGTGCGCCAGCAACCCTCCCTGCGCCTGCCGGCCTCCCACCTCCCACCCCTGGCCCTCTTTTACTTACATTTTTAGTAGTTGCTCAGCAGGGAGGGGTGGAAACTTCCAGACAGCTCACCTTCGCTGCAGACAACTTGCAGCACCGTTTGCAGACTGGGACTTTTGGCAGGCTCAGCAGGGCAGAGACAGCCTGGACAATTCCTATTGGCTTTCAAAAGCCAATAGAATTAGACTCTATTCAAGAGAGTCTATTCTATTGGCTTTCAAAAGCCAATAGAATAAGAGGGAGCAGCACAACTAAGGAAAAGGGGGGGGGGAATGGCGGACTGTGTTGTTTGGTGACCCCCGTGAAATGGTCGTTCGACCCCAAATGGGGTCGTGACCCACAGGTTGAGAACCGCTGCTTTAATGGGAGAAATAAGGTGTTGTCCTTAGGGTCATTTTTCATGTTTTGCCTAATACAGGTAGTCTTCAACATACGAGCGCAACTGAGCCCAAAATTTCTGTTGTTAAAGTGAGACCATTCGTTAAATGAGTTTTGCCCCATTTAACAACTTTTCTTGCCAGAGTTGTTAAGTGAATGGCTGCAGTTGATAAGTTAGCAACCCGGTTTGTTAAGTGAATCTGGCTTCCCCATTGACTTTGCTTGTCCGAAGGTCGTTAAAAGGGGATCACATGATCCCCGGGACACAGCAAAAGCCATCAATGTGAACCAGTTGCCGAGCATCTCCATTTTGATCACACGATTAAGGGGGGGAAATGCCACAAAGACTCCAACTTTGAAAAACGGTCGTAGATCCTATTTTTCAATGCTGTTGTAACTTTGAGTGTTCACTAAACGAACCGTTGTTAAGTGGAGGGCTGCCTGTAGTTTTGCTCCCTGTCTCAGTGGAATGGCCACAGCACTGCTTAGAGCAAAGGGGCCAAACTCTGAGGCACCAGGGACTGGTTCTGTGGGGAGACCGGAGGGGGGCACGGTTTCGTGTGCTGACTGCATCCCACAGGTGGGGCTCCACTTGTTTGCGCGCGCCCCGTTGCTGGTCCCAGACCGAGTTTGGGGACCTCTAGCTTAGAGTCACTCTGGGGATGAAAGGAAAACAAACACAGACGCGATTCCCCCCAAAGTGACTTGAAATCTCCCCTGTGGATTTTATTGGTGGACTAAAAATATGCAGCTGCATGGTATCTCGCCCAGAATCAAGCCGGATAGAATTAGAGTGATGTTGCAGTGCTCCTTTCGCTAGACAGAAAAGAATAAGGTTAGGGTGAACTTGCTAAATTTTTTATGGTCAGCCCCACAAGGAGACTAACAGCCTGGTTGTAATAGAGATAAACTTGTAAAAGCTTTTTCTTCTTTCAAAAAGCACCTTAATCCCCTTTCAGTGACACAGACTTCCATTCAGACATCAAAAGCCAGGCAAGGCAGAATATATGAGCCAGCCTTCCCAGCCCCAATGTCTTATTTGTGCTACAAAGTCCGATCCCAGGAAAATACACTTGTTCTACCTTGTCAGTATGCCAAGCGTATACAGTTTCTTAAACCGGAGGGAGGATTAAGTATTCCAAGAGTCTTATTTATTTATTTTTGTTAATAAAAGTTTCTAGCCCCTATTGTTTTGAAGATAACATTTCAAAGCGTACATCAGGGGTTCTCAACCTTGGCCACTTTAAGACTTATGGACTTCAACTCCCAGAATTCCTCAGCCAGCAAAGCTAGCTGAGGAATTCTGGGAATTGAAGTCCACAAGTCTTAAAGTGGCCAAGGTTGAGAACCCCTGGCCTACATCATGTCATGGAGCTGCTAACAGTTGAAGAAGCTCAACTGCATTGCCTTTTATGCATTGCTCCCGATTAGTAGAATCAGGATTGTATTGACAATGTGTGCAATGCTTAAGTGTTTTGTTTTGTTTTTTTCAGGAAAGAAAATGTGCTAATAAAGTATCCGGATTGAGTTGTATTAACATTTCCTCTTCCCTTTCCACAAACAGCATAAAGATCAGTGACTTGAAAAATGGTCCACTAAGCAGAACTACCATGCACAATAAGTTGATGTTTAGGTGGGGGAAAAAACAGGTTTCTCTGGGTTTCCTTCCCTCTGAAAAACAACAGACATTTTCTTTTGCCACATAACTCTTATTTTAACAGTACAAGGGTCTGTAGGGGAGAAAAAAAATCATGCTAACCCCAGCAAATTCTGGCAGCGTTCATCTGCACAAAGCAGACCAGCATAAAACCTGGACAGGGCAGGAACAGCCCCAAGACAACTGTCGTACCCATGCCAACAGCACAACAAACTAAATGAAAACTGAGGCTAGAGTGAACATTGCGTAGAGAAGGAAAGCGTCATGGGGGGAGGGGGGGCTCAGTGATAATGCAAAATGGTTGGGATATTATACTACTACCTGGCTAGGATTTGGAATCCTGGTGTGAACCTTGGGGGAGGTGTTAGGTTTTTCCCACTGAATTCCCACATTACAATTAGCTTAGGCTTGACTTGTAGGGTCTGTACAGGACCGAGTCTCATCAACCACACCGAAATGGTTTCTCTGTGTGTTCTTCAGGAATGTAGCCAGTCTGGATCACAACTGGCACTTGAGCCTGCTTAGCTCCTGCAAGAGGAGGCAAATTCTGCCACCTCATCTGGGTCATCTTAAGTGTGTGTTTTGTCTGCTGGTCATACCAGAAGTCTAATTTGAAGTTTGGTGACGGATCAGAAGGGGAAGAAAAAAATTGCTCACCTTCTAATTCCTACAGCAGGGTGATTCTGGGAAAGGCGAGGGCTCCAGGCTATTATAATCCAGACATGCAAAATTCCAAGAGACCCAGATTTGCAGAAACAGACAATCCCGTCCAAGAGACGTGGGGCAAAATCCAAGCCCACCTCCCACTCCGGACGTGTGCCGGAAACCCACACTCAACCTTTGAAGAGCTGCCCTTTAATAAACAAAATATTAAAATTGTCTGAGAGAAGAATTCAAGTTATGCATTTTATTTTTCCATCAGCCTGGTGAAGGAGGGAGGAAGGAGAGAGCAGTCATGGAGTTCACATGGTTGAAATGTGCATTGCTAGATGGAGGACGGAACGTCGAGCAATTCTGCTTCTCTACATCCTATAAAATGTGCAGGATAGGTAGCCTCTAGATTAGTGGTCCCCAATCTTTTTGGTACTGGGGACCGGTTTGGTGGAAGACAATTTTTCCACAGAGGAGCGCGCAACCTAGATTCCATGCAGGCGCAGTTTACAGCAGGGCTCACTTGCTCGCTGCTCACCTCCAGCTGTGTGGCCCAATTCCTAACAGGCCATGGACCGTTGCTGGACCAGGGTCCAGAGGTTGGGGACCCCTGCTCGAGATCAGCCCTTCTCAACTTGGGCAACTTTAAAATGTATGGACTTCAGTTCCCAGAATACCCATGCTGACTAGGGAATTCTGGGAGTTGAAGTCCATGCAGATGAACATTGCCAAGGTTCAGAAACAGTACTCTAGGTGTTGCTGAATTATATCTTTCAGCCTCCCTCTCCAGAGGTCCAGCTAGCTGAGGTTGTTAGACGATCTGGCCCCAAACATTCAGAAAGACCAAAGATCTCCACCTCCTGCCTAAGGGACTGCTTCAAACAATGGCAAGAAGGGAGGGTTTCCCTAAATCATTCCGGCCCTTATATGAACTAGCTCTAGATCAGACTAAACAGGACACGTTTTTAATGTTGCGCGCTCAAAGCCCAAAAGGGACTTTTCCTTTCAGATTTGATTCTGGAATTCTTCCATTAACCCACACCAAACTTCTTTTAGGATATTAAATTTCATGTTATGTGACCTTGTGGTGCAACAAAATCCCGCCTTGGGAGAGTTTCTGTGGAGGGTTGGTGGTGAGAGGCACTTCTCTTCAGGGACAAATTGCCAAGCTTATCGACCTATTGCACTCCCACCTCTGCACACTCTCCCGAGCTCATTCCCTGCTCTCCTTCATGGATACATCCTGTGTCTGTCCATCCTTTCTCAACACAAAAGTCACAAGTTCACAATGGACATGGCCTTTGCAAGATCTTGAAGTATACTGGATGGGAATTTAGCACACGTGAGTAAAATTACTTTAAGGAGACAAAAAAAAATAGGAAAAGAATTCACCAGTATTCAAATATGCATTGGAAAGGGATGTGCTATAATTGCACAAAAAGAGTTGAAACAGGAAGAAATTAAAAAGAGGGAGACATTTTGAAATCGGAGGAGACAGAGTGGAGCACTTGTCTTGTCTTGTGGGGTCGTATAACAAAAGCAAGCTAGCATGAGCACAATATGAAGATACACAGAACGGAGGTTTTGTTTCGGAACTGGGGATAAGAATTACCTTGCTGTAAATCTTAATCTAGTTTTTTTTTTTCCTCTGAAAAGGGCCAAGGCAGGCACTACAAATAAACAGATTCTATCCCTCTGAACTAAGAAAAGCATTGCTGGCTTCTCTGTGAAATCTGGTAAGTGAAATATATAATTCCTAATGAACGTGGTCGTTTTATTCAAGCTTTATCTTGGTTAATTGCAATGCTAGACACAAAAATTGGGTCTTGCAAGCCTGCCTCTCCTCTAACCCTTAGCCCAAGCCTGCACCTCCGCCACTTCATATTAAGTTGCAAGCAGACCCACAACTATGGAAAAGAAAATTCCATCCAAAGAGCTTCTTGATGGAACTTTACTTTCAACTCTAGTTTATAAGGGGAAGTTTCCAGCAGACAAAGACAAGAACACGATGGCCAAGCAAGGACGAGTCCAAGACAAACAAGTGAACCTCTAAGATAAGCAGATGCAGGCCCCGCATTTTGTGCTGGTCATATGAGACCAATCCTCGGCCAACAGCAGTTGAAGGAACTTAAACCTGGTAGCATATTCTGGATTTAAGCCAAGCAGGGTGGCCAAGTTAAATCTGTCCTTAATACACCCCGAGTCCAAGTCCAAGGTAGTCTGAACGAGACAGCAGACCCAATTCCAAGCCAAGAGATAATTTGTTCAATTGATGTGTTGTTGAACTGGTTTTGGTAAAGAAATATGCAAAGCTCTGAGTTGCATGGATCTTAAACCAACTTTCCATCAGCATGGCCCTGATACTCTGAATCTCCACATTAGTGCTAAGAAATCAGGGTAAAGTAAGTAGTGTTTGCCGAAGGAAAAACCTGAAATGCTTTTCATTTCAGAGCCACTGTGATCTAACGATTAAGATACCCAGCTAAAAAGTGGGGGATCATGAATTCTAATCCTGCCTTACCCATGGAAGGCAACTGGGCGACTTAGGACCAGTCACTCCCTCTCAGCCCAATCTACTTCATAAGGTTGTTGTTGCGAGGGAAATAGGAGGAAGGCAAGTTGGATAATTGTGAGTTAGTTGAGCTATACTTGAAACCATCCCTGCAAACTCACTTATAAAGTTATCTAGAAATGCATAGCACATACCCTAGCATAGCATATCTACCAATACATAAAATATACATTTTTATAACAAATAATCTACACTACTACCTAACAAATGAGCAAATGTAGCTCAAAGTCCACTGATCAGCCAAAGGAGAATCAGAGTTGCTGTAGAGCTGTTGCTAGGGTTTTGGAAATGTGCTGTTTGGTGTTGTTTCAAATGAACAAGTCTCCAGGGGAGTGACATGAATTCAGGATTATGGGATTACAGATGGAAACATGGGAGGATGCTTTTCAGGACTTCCCCTCCACATCAAAATCTCTCTGCAAGGAGAGCTGGCTCTTTTATATAGGTAGGTATACATCTTCAACCAGAAAATAATCCCACAATTGTCCTATATCTCATTCAGTGTGAGCTACAGAAGCCTCAAATTAAATGTCAATCTCTCTATTTAGCACCATATTTTATTATTATGGATCTTACTGTACTTGAGTTAGCTGGGGGGAAAAGGACTTATTTTCTCAATTAGAAGGAAGGTAGTTTTGCATAACCATTCACAAATAATAAAAATTGGGCTTTCAAATGGTATAAAATGTTTCGGAGGAGGAGGAGTTGTTTAGTTTCTTGCTGCTGTCATTAAAATGGAGTTGGCAATCATTTATTTATCAAATTTATATAGCCCATTTTGTATGATCTGAGGGCTGCAGGGGTTCAGTAATTCAGTCTTCATTGGCATCAGAGGGCCTTGTCCAATAATATTAGCAGGTAAATGGGACGTTTTCAGAGGGCAGAATCTGTTCTTTTTTTAAATAAAAATGAAATAAAATAAAGATGAATAAAAGTGAATTGCCAAAATGAAAACAAAGCACCCCCGTAATCGAATATTTGCCACTCAATGTCAGGGCCAAGATCTAAGAATATTTGAGGGCCCAGATGTAGTCTAGGGGATCATAGCCTGCCTATCTGCTTTCAAGCTAGTACGAAGTTTGTTAAAGGCTTGAAATTAGACAAAGTTTTCAATGACACCACAAGTCCGAAGAAAGTCAACAGGTAGAGAGGCCAGCTACAGAGGGCACCACCTAGCCACCATTAGCTGATCTCAAAAAACTAAGCAAGGCTGGAAGTGGTTAACACTTGAAAGAGGGACCATCAAAGGTCCTGGGACAAGCCACTTCTGTATTATTTGCCAAGAAAACTACATGGATGTGTCCAGGAAGTTACCAGGACTCAAAGGAAATTTGACCTTCAAACTTGGCAGAACTTGGTTTTTTTGAACACAGGATGTTGGGTTTTGACTTTCATTAAGCCAGCGCTTCTATCTCCCGCTGGAAGAAAGGAAAATGGAACACTATGTACTATTATGTAGTTTCTCTAGAGGCTACCTGTATTGTTCTGGAGAGCGCTGGGCAGGCAGACTCTACACAGCAGCCTACTGGCTAGCCACTTCAGTGCTTTCAGCCTAAGACAGAGGTATTAGGCACCACATTGTATGTATATGCATATCCCTTGATGATTTTTCCATTTTACTTCTGATTTCGGTACCGATTCCCAGGTGGTTCCTTAATAGATAAGAAATATTTTCCAAAAATATTTTAAAGAACACATTCATGTGTTACATCAAATGCCGGGCTTTAAATTCACTGCAGTCTTTCTTCCAATGTAACCAACTGTATAACAGTGTTCTGAAAGAACGAAGTGCATCTTTTAACTGCCAGAGCTGGCAATCTCCCTAGCTTCTAGAAAGCTTCTAGAAAGCATAAACATAGCTGTGGACATCCAGTTCCCAGTATTAGTCCGATACAAAAAGCGTGATGTGATACAGAGCCTGTGTTGCTTCATACATACATTTTTTTTCTCTTGGACAGTTGCAATATGATGAACCTGTAAATTGATCGATTCATAGGTATGAAGCTGATAAACGATCACCAATATGACACGCAATACTTGCCAGACTCAGAATTATCATGCTATCATTCAGTGCAAAAGTCACTGTTAAAATTCTATAAATATAGGATCCAGGCAACTCATAACTACTATACTTCTCATGTGAATTTATCTCACGTTCAGAAATTCCTCCAAAACCTTATTGCTGTTAGTGATAGTATAGATAATACTATAAGGAAGTGACTGGCACATCAGTTTTAGAACTGTCTCCTTAGGACAGATTCTCCCAGTGCCAAGTTTGGTATCTTTTAGACACTTGATTGGAAGCCCTTTTCCGTTTTTTTATGAGCTCTTTTCTTTTTCTTTTTCTTCTATTGTATTGGTTCACTGGGGTGCTTGAGTGTCCTTTTGTTTAAAATTATTGTGGTTTTCTGGATTTAATGCAATGCAGCCTTTACCATTATCTGTACAATCTCTCCCTCTAGGACAATGGAGTGGGGGGGGGGCAAAAAGCATAAACTAGAATCACCAGAGAGCATTATTAAAGCAGAGCGTTTATGAAGTGCAGTAAACCAGACAGCACAGGACAAAACTGGTAACAGGCAAACGACTCAAACAGTCTTGGTTGAGGGGAAGAGCTCCCCACAAGCCTATTTTGGCTCAAAGCTTGAACTCCAATCACTCTTTCAAATCTTGCGGAACAACAGGCTCCCCAGAAAAGGGCCGGAATGTCTCCTTGGCAATTCTTCAAGCCCAGTTTTACAGATGTTGTCTACTGCAAAACACCAGATGACAGCCTGGTTTGCAGGCAAAAGAGCTGCAGTGCTTTCACCCCGGTGTGAAGATGGCTCCTTCTCAGGTTACAGCGCAAGAAGCTACTGGAAGCCTAGATTTCAGAGTCAGAGCACATGCCTGGGTCAACGTTGACCCAGAGTACTCCCATAGAAGAGACACAATGACTCACCATCTGAATCTACCCCTTTGTGCTGGGAGTTTCCAAGTGTCAAAACACTTGCACGCAATACAGCTGGGAAGGGGAATGACTCACTGAGAGAGATCTTTTTGATGCCATAACATTTTGACCGTAATATCGGCTCTGCTTCTTCCTCCATTCTACTTTCCGATGCCAAAGAAATAAGTCCTCATACCAGGTGCAAATAAACCACCTCATTAACTTCACTGGAAGGCTAATCTAGGTACGGTCGCCACTTGACTGGACTGCTTATTGTCCTCTCACAAAGAGAGCAAGATGTTGGCAGAAAGACAGCAGAACCTTTTACAAACACAATCTGAAAATTCACGTACCAAAATGTTCTCTTGCATGAGGTGTGCCGCAAGTCAGCTTTGCTGGGAATGTGAGACACACATTTGATGAACGAAGAAATATGTAAATAAACTGTCTTCAAATTAAAAAAAAAAAGCAGAGCGAGGAACCTACAGAATAGAACCACAATGAGCTTACGTTGAAGTTGTTAAGAAGTTCTTACAGGTACTCAGTCCAAAACACATAGCCCAAATGTAGTGTGAAGTGATCCAGACTAGGATGCTACTATGTCCTTTTGCTGGTGAAAAACAGGCAGATCGCACATGAACATGACAGAAACACTAGAGAAAAATCTGCAAACCTTCGGGCTCTCCAATGTTGATTGAAAATTTCACTTATCTAGCACTCTGGACAAGCTATAATTACCACATTCCTGTTGAAGGCTGATTTCTTTCAATCAAGCCCATCGACAACATGTGTTTTAAAATTCTTCTTCTTCTGTTTTCCCTAAATTCCAGGGAGATTGCAGTGACATTTAAGATTATGCATTATTTTTTTAAAAAAATGTGCACAACCTTTAGCTCTCTACTCACAGATAAACCCTGGTAGTCCATTGAGACATAAAAGGAGAAGATAAAATTACAGTCCAAAGCAATTAAAAGCCTTAACACACCAAAATATTTACAAAGCACTCTCAGGTAAGCAAAACATAGCAGTTAGAGAAACTGCCTTAGGCAAAGCAGTTGAGGACAAACATATGAGAAGTACACACGGTCCTTTCTCCTTTTTCTTCCTTTAAATATTTTCTGCATTTTCTCATATACAGGTTGCAAAAGGGAGGAAAATTACCGAAACCCACTCCAGCACTGCCTAATATTTTCCCCATTGGATGCGTTATGCTGAGAATTGGGAAGGCTCAAAGTATCCATGGATGCAAACCTGTCTTGAATTCTATCCTAACACATTCGTGGACAAGCCTCCATTCTAGCAAGGTCTGAATCAGTTTCCACAGCACTGAAAAATGGGTGAGGATTTCAAACCACTTCACCATTTTTGCAAAATGAGACCCACAATTTCTTGTGCCTCTTAGATACCCTCTGTAGAAAGATAGGATTCCACTTAGGACACCAATTCCATCTTGGAATGCCATCACATCTGTTGGCCTTCAAATGTGTTGCACCATCTCCCTTAATTCTTCAGGTAGCTCAACCTATAGCCGTGACGGTTGAGTTTATGAGAATTGAAACCCAACAGAGTTGGAAGCTGCAGGTTGCAAAAGTCCAATTTATAAGCTAAAAGTGAACTCATTCTTCTCACGGACATCTTTATTTGGCCATATCAACAACACTTATTCATAATAGACAGATGTCAACCATTTTAGAAGAAATTTTTACAAAAGTACAATACTCCCCCACCCACCTCCCCTAAAAACCTAGTGAGACTTCAGTATATTACATAGTTATAGAATGCTGATGTCAGGACTGGATGGAAAATACAGCAAACCAGGAAGGACAATGATGTATCCAGAAAAAACAAGCATGGCTGGCTGCCAGCCGAGATTCAAGCATTCTGCATTGCAACACTTTATTATGGGACCACTTTGTTTAGCTTAGTGAAGAACTGAACTTTCTATAAACTAGAGATTGGCTATTAAATAGATATCAGATTCCAGATGATGTTAGAGTCTGCTTATAATATTGCAGAGTTATTCGTACGTATTACATTATACCGATTACAGTGTCTTTCTCCATACTTTAAACACCTAACGCCTGAATCTGAATGCTTTAAATAGTTTGACATTTACTGTACCCGTTTTCTCTGCAGCTTTTAGTGCTAGGGTATATGGCATTTAAAAAAAATTGTAAAAGATATTTTAACAGCTCATTTATGGTATTTATTGCTATTAAATACCTTAAGCTGTTCAGTGGAAACTTGGGAGGAGTGGATTATAAGCATTTGCAAGGATTATAATTTTATTACTTATTTTGTAGAGGCCAATCCCTTCACCCATTCTTTACATATGGGGCCAAATTGCTCAGATTATATAAAACCACTAATTTGGGCAGGTTAGTGGGTGGATATAAAAAAGCAGTACAGTTTTATACTACCTTTCAAATATATATATTTTATGTGAAATACTGTTCTTTAAAAAAAACAAAATAATAGGCAGACAGAGCCTTCTAGGCATAACCTGAATAAACTCAGGAAAGTATGGGCATCAATTCTTTGCCCCTCACTCTGAAAACAAATGAAAATATTTAAGCCAAACACTCAAAAAAAGCACACAATTCTGCAAATGTATAAATATTCAAAGGGATTGCCTCCTAAAGTTTACACAAGATAGCAAATGATCTTCAACTTGTGCCTTGTGTTGCTATCCACAGAAGGCCCCATTTGTAACTAAGAGGAAATACTGGACAAAGTTTTGAATGCAAAATTATGGAAGATATTCCAGTCTGCAATTACACATAAATTACACATTTTTTGTCATAATTTCATTTTCTTTCATAGGCAGATACAATTCACATATATGATAAAGATAGGGTTTTTCCCCCCGCATTGCCTAATTCATAGAGTCTGCATTAAACTTCACTCATTATCTTAAAATTTTAAATTGCAGATGAAGAAACTTTTTCTGTGTCTCCCATTATTCGGCTCAATTTCATCTGACAATTTCCTAATGAATTTCATTTCATAACTTTTAATTTTTATGCCATTTTGAAATATTTAATAACTGAACTATGATTGCACAACAACATAGATTTAAATATGAATATATCTATTTTTAATACAATTTGGGCAAAGATGTCAACTAACAAAAAGTAAACAATGTGCCAATCAAGGAACTACAAACTCAAACAAACGAGCTAACAGTAAATAATAGCCTAATCAAGGAATTAAGACCACTCCCATCAGCAATGATAGGGCAAACCATTAGTTTATAAAATAGAGAAAATTCTACTCCGTTTTAGCACTGATGATGTTACCTAGTTCGGTGATGAAACATCTGCAAGAAAACAACCAAGCTCAGAGAACCCCAAGACCCCACAAATGTTCTCTTCTATCAAAGACATAATTAAAAAAATGTATTCCATCCAACTCACATTACCTGTTTGCTCTTCGCAATGATACAAACCTGACAATGCCACAATAAAGACTGAAGGGATTTTTCTATTTTTAATGCAGATGATTAAAAGATTTGCTGATACATATCAAACTGCTAGCTATAAGGAGGCTAGGTTCTAAAAAAAAAAAAGCCCTTATGGCTCTTGTAGAAAGGTTAATATAAAAACAATATTCTGGTGTTTAATGTTTCTTCGGCCCTGCCATCTATCCCCCTCAAGTCCAAATTCTTTTCTTTGAGCTATGACTTTGTAAGACAAGAACTTTTACCTGTAAAATCAGCAAGTTTCCATCACTGGCTGCTTTCTTAAACAAAGAGATTGCTTAAGAGTGATAGTGATCTATGTTGACAGCCATGCTGCATACATTTTAGTGTTTGATGCCAGATTTATGACCACCACAGAGGACAGACACCAGTTTTTCCATTAAACCAAGAATCCTAGTTTCTGTATCAGAAAACACACCTATAAGAGCTTCAAAGAACTCAGTAGATAGGAACGGTGGCAATGCCACAACAGTCCAAGTAGTCCTCGATTACAACAGTTCATTTAGTGACCATTCAAAGTTACAATGGCACGGGAAAAAGCAACTTATGCCCATTTTTCACACTTATGGCCGTTGTGGCATCCCCACGGTCACGTGATCAAAATTCGGATGTTTGTGTCCCGGAGTCATGTGATCAACTTTTGTGACCTTCTGACAAGCAAAGTCCATGGTGAAGAGCCAGATTCACTTAGCAATGTGTTGCTAACTTAACGACTGCAGCGATTCCCTTAGCAACTGCGGCAGGAAAGGTCATAAAATGGGACAAAATTCACTTAACAAATGCTTCATTCAGCAACAGAAATTTTGGGCTCCATTGTGGTGGTAAATTGAGGACGACCTGTATCTAGCAACATTTAGAAATGAGAGGGCATCCTTACTTCTTTACTCCATGCTGTTAACTCCAACCCTCCCAACCACTAATTATAAGTCCATTAGACGGTAAAAAGACAAAGTACATATTGTTGGATGTGAGGATTAACACATCTTTTTCTCTCTCACTCCCACTGCCTCATGTACATTTTTTATGTTTTATAGCTACAAGCATGTCCTTGCAATCTCTGGATAATGCCAACTGGAATCTCTGATGATGCCGGATAGGAACTTTTAGTCATTTTTTCCAGTGCTCAGGACCCAAGTCATTTGCAATTTCCTTCCCTTTCTCAAGACTTGTAAAACCCATAGCACTTTGTAAGGCTGTGAAAATAAATCACGTTTAGCAAATGCATGTGCAGCTCTGTTAGGGTGCCTCCATAAGGGTCATTACCATTCCATAAAGGCTCCCGGGTTTCGTACTAGGAGGAATTCGGCAGCAAGATACCCCAAAAGACTAAAGGAATCAATGTAGGTCCGTAAAGAGCAAGGCTCCCAGTGAGCCACAAATGAAGAGGAACACCCAGAGAGCCTTTGCAACATGTGCCCAAAGCAACACCAAGTCACCAGCTGGATCTGACCGGCATAGGATTATGTCATCGTGTCTATCCCACAGTCTCCAAAGAAGGGAAAAGCCCACTTTTCTCAGCTCCCCACTGGGATTTCAGAATTTTTACACAAGCTGCCAAGCATCAATTTGAGACCACAAGAGACAGGACAAAATGTTTTTAAATGGGAGTGAGAAAAAATCTCAGAGCACCAAGACAGAAAGAAGCAGCTGGCAGCCCATGGACGTAGTCAGAGCCCCAGGAGGAATGCCGGGTGACCTCCCGGCTGCTAACCCACTCTCTGCTTCTGGATGCAACTCTGCAGTGGGGAAGAGAACAGCAGGCCCAGGCACAAACAGTTCCCTTTTGGACTTCAGCAAGCTGTCGGGGCAAGCCAAGATCCCCGTCTGGAAACAGGGCTCAGATTTGCCAGGAGAACTTATCTTCTGTTAGCACCTACGCATCCCGCTCTCACAATGCAGACAGCTACCCTTTCTTTGGCTTGCCAATGCTGCACTTCAGAGTATGAGCCTAAATTGTCATCTTGGATGGCAGCCAATGTATTGGCAGGCAACCCACTTCTTTCTCTTATCATTAAGGTAGCTGCTCCATCAACAGTGTTGAGCTGCAGAGAGTGTAATACACAATGAGAACCACAGGCCCCATGGAGCTGCACACAGAAAACCAAGAACGTGCTCTGGCTGTTTCACTGTGTGCGTTCCACAATACTTCGAAACCGTGCATGAGAGGTCCTGATTGATCCTTCTGCTGGTCTAGGCATGACAAGAGCCAACAAAAGTCATGCTGTTGCCTAGCTGGCCAACTCCCCTGAACTTATTTATGCCTTTCCCTGGAGCATAAAAATCCCCTCCCACTCCCCCCTCAAGATTTGTATGGAGATTTCATCCTTAGCTCTTATGACTAATGAGGGAGGCCTACAACTACATGCTTCAATCTCTTCACCCTTAAGAAGTGTTTCTTCTATTCAAAGTCCCAGTCACTCTGAACAGAAACCTGACATGCTGCTCAGATCAGCTAAGGTGAGGAGGGGAAGTGGGGGGGGGGGAGAATGAACGCAAGTGGAAGAGAAGGAGACAAAGTGATTGGGACTCAGCCTTCGTGGTTTCATCTTCTGACAGGGAACTCGGCCCAAAATGGGACTGGCTGTGCCATTTTCCCACCTTATGCCTTTCTCTATTACACTGTATAGCAGGGGCCTTCAAATTTGGCCCTTTTATGACTTGTGGACTTCAACTCCCAGAATTCCTCAGCCAGGCAAGCTGGCTGGGGAATTCTGGGAGTTGAAGTCCACAAGTCCTAAAAGGGCCAAGTTTGAAGACCCCTGCTGTATAGAATCGCAAGCCTCCCAGAATCACTTGGCTGAGATAAGCAGCTACAGAAATAGAACAAATGAATGAACGAACAAACAAACAAAGGAATAGACTTAAGTTTGGGAAGAGTTGCCAGCTTTGACTTGCAAGAATGTGAGGGTGGCATACTCTGAAGGCAAAAAAATAAAAATGCATCCTTTTTTCTTACTTGCCATCAGACTCTTCCCTCTGTAGTGAAGAGAACAGAGTTTTTCCTCTTAACTCTGCAGCATCTTCCACTGCCTCCAAGATACTTAGTACTGTACACAGTACTAAGGCCTTAAGCAGAGAAACTGTTGATGCCAAATCACAGAATATACCTCTAAAGTTAATTTTAAGTAAGCTTCAGCACACAACACCTTCCTTCTGATATTTCTGATATATATATATATGTGCGTGTGTGTGTGTGTGTGTGTATGTATACTTTAAAGCAAGCATGTAAAGCTACCACTGTATTTCAAGGTAATCCATTTTCACCACTGAATGTAAAAAATGCTAACAAAAAATAACTCATTTTCCTTTTCTAGAGATCAAAGATCATATGGATGATAACATGTTGAATGATGAGAATGCTCACAAGCACAAAACAATATACTCCAATGGATTTTTTTACTCAAGGGCCACAGAAAAGCTCCCACCCCAGGTTCTGGCATTCTGCTTCCTTCCCCAAAGATGCTCACTCACTGTGCCGCAGACTTTCACGTCATGCAGTCGTCCCCATTCATCCTCATAGCTATCCACCATCATAATGCTGTCATCTTCCTCTTCACTGCCCAGCTCTGCATGGAGATGGAGCCGGACTTCTTCACCCAGTGAATGCATCCCTACGGCTGGGAAGAGACCTTCTGGTGAAAGTGGCATTATTGTTGAGCCCACCTGTTAAGAGGAGGCAACAGTTACATAGATTAGATCAGTTTAATCAATCATACCAAAAAGCCATTCTACAGACTGTACAGAATGAAGTAGCAGAATTAGCTGGCAGAGATCTTGGGTTGTACCATTCTGGACTGCAAGTGGAGGGGGAAAAACATAATTTGAATTCTTTCATCCAATTAAAAAAGAAAGATGCAGATATTTTTTTTCCTGGTATGGCAAGTTTCTTATACCTAAGTATACAGTCCTTTTGAGTGTGAAACTATTAAAAAAATGCAAACTAACTCATTATTTGTCGGCCCTAATTTGTATAATCCATAGTTCTGTCACATTCACATTCTATTTAACTTTGGTAGAATGGTTTCAAGAATGACATGCAGGAGACCCTGGATCAAATAAAATCTTAGTCATGATTTTTAAGTGGATTACTTTGGGGAAGTCACTCAGTTTATTGGGGTGGAGGTGGGAACATGCACATCTCTCATTTATGTTCTATGTTCACTTACCCTCCCAACTATTTCACTTGGAGTATAAGACAAGGTACATGAGATTCCCAGGCAGCTGTCCCATCAAAACACCAAACCCAACCCACATATCCTTTGGTTTAGCAACATTGCTGCACTAAGTACCTTCAGCACAATAGCAATAGCACTTAGTCTTGTATACCACTTCAGAGTGCTTTTACAGCCCTTTCTGAGCAGTTTACACAGTCAGCATATTGCCCCCAACACTCTGGGTCCTCATTTTACTGACCTCAGAAAGATGGCAAGCTGAGTCAGAACTTACCCTTTTTCCATTTTTGGTGAAGAATATCTGTGCTGTCTGGACTTCAAAGGACACTGGCTCAATCCCACAGCCTATCCGGTCCCCAGAATTGCATTTTGTCCCAAACTGACGTCCCTTGGCTCGACCATTGTAAAGTCTGGATAAGGCAAATCTCAGGTAAAATCTCTGTAAATCTCACAGAGAACTTGAAACAACTGATCAACAATATGCTAATGTGATATGATGCTCAATTAACAATAGTATAATTAGGTCTGCTTTCTAATCCTAGAGAAGGTGCCCCTAGTTTGACAGCCACAAATCTATTTCGCCTTGTTTTTCACAAGCTGGAATATTATCTTCTATTCCAGTTTCTTACATATTCACACGATAAAACATACACACACACATATAAAATCTCTATTCTCTGCTAAATGCAGACAGATGTCATGTATGCTGCCCTCGAAGAGTGTCCAGAGACTACAATTAGTGCAAAATGCAGCTGCACGAGCAATTGTGGGCCTTCCACGTTGTGCCCACATTTCGCCAAAACCTCCGCACGCTGCATTGGTTGCCTATTGATCTCCGAGCGCAATTCAAAGTGCTGGTCATTACCTATAAAGCCCTATATGTCTCTGGACCAGGATACTTACGGGACCGTCTTCTGCCACATACTTCCCTACGACCGGTGAGAGCGCACAGGGTCGGCCTCCTCCGGGTCCCATCAGCGAAACAATGCCGTCTGGCGGGTCCTAGGGGGAGGGCCTTCTCTGTTGTGGCACCCACCCTCTGGAACCAACTGCCCCTTGAAGTCCGCGTTTCTCCCACTCTCCCGGCCTTCCGAAAGAACCTCAAAACTTATCTTTGCCGGCAGGCCTGGGGATGATTGTGGGTTGTTGTTCGAAAGTTGTACGTGTGTTGGGTGTCTATTTTTAATATTTTGATTGGACTTAGATTCTTTGATGTTTTGTATATGTTGTAAGCCGCTCCGAGTCTCCGGAGAGGAGCGGCATACAAGTCGAATAAATAAATAAATAAATAAATAAATAATAAATAAATAAAACCATGGATCTTGTAGAGACTCACAGTTCTCATCCACGTTTACGCAGTCCAGCCAGTGGTCATCAAAGTTGTAAGCCAATATTTAACTGACTGTGATTTCTTTAACTGAGGTACAGCCTGACATATTCCTTACACTTGTCTAGACACCGCAACATACACAGGAGGAGTGTTATGTCTGGTCTGCCAAGCTTGTTAACTTACTTGCCATCATCAGCATGATAGGCAACTGAATGCGGTAGCCATCCAGGCTGATGGTCCAAACTGTAATACTGAGGCACCAGCCCTACTGCAATGGTCCCACGCACACCACTGTCCACAATTGATACCTAGAACAAAAGTTGAAAGAATGGATGCATCAAAACCTTTCACCCAGGCAATTTTTTCCAAGGATGATGACTATGTCTTTACAAAACATGAAGCCACGGACTGAATATATCTCTTGTTTTACTAATTGCCTGAACAAAATCCAAGGATAAATAATATAATGTAAGACATCCATCTCAGGAAAGTAGTATTTAAAAGAATGAACTGTAAGCCAAAAAGCTCCCAGGACAACCTTTCGTGACATGAACTCTGTAGTTGCTTTAAGCGACATCATTCAGCCTCTCCATTAAAGTACTCTTTGTTCTTAATCCTTACTAGAAACCTTGTGCATACCTATATAATTCTGATTTTGTAGAGGGTTTCTAGAAAGGATTCCAGATGGCAAGCATATAAATTAATTGAAAAGTAATTTAATGCATTTTTTAAAACTCGAGAGATAATTTAGGACAACCTCTGTAAACCCGTTAAGTGGCATGCTGGTTACAATTAACAAGAAGCCAGACAGAAGGCATCAAGGTGTAGAATGTTTGTATAAAGGCTAAGAGAATATATTTTGATTAGCTGTTTTCCACATTATTTAGAACCATCTCCCCTGCACCTCTTTGCTCATGAGATCTACAAAGCAGACTTCTAAATACTAGAAATGGATTCACAACACAATATAGTGTTCCCGTTTTCATGATGGTAGCCAACTGCTTTGTTAGAAGTTAGACGTTCAGTATTCATGCACATTGGGTCCCTCAGGGATCGGTCCTCTCCCCTCTGCTGTTTAATATCTACATGAAACCGCTGGGCGAGATCATCCGACAACACGGGGTGAGATATCATCAGTATGCTGATGATACCCAGCTTTACATCTCCACCCTGTGTCATTTCAGTGAAGCAGCGGAAGTGATATGCCGATGTCTGGAGGCTGTTAGGGTTTGGATGGGTGCCAACAGGCTCAAACTCAACCCAGACAAGACAGAGTGGCTATGGGTTCTGCCTCCCAAAGATAACTCAATCTATCCGTCCATCAGCCTGGGGGGGGGGAGCTTTTGACCCCCTCGGAGAAGGTCCGCAACTTCGGCGTCCTCCTCGATCCACAGCTAAATTTGGAACATCATTTTTCGGCTGTGGCGAGGAGGACATTTGCCCAGGTTCGCCTGGTGCACCAGTTGCGGCCCTATTTGGACCAGGAGTCTCTTCTCACAGTCACTCATGCCCTTATCACCTCGAGGCTCGACTACTGCAATGCTCTCTACATGGGGCTACCTTTGAAAAACGTTCGGAGACTTCAGGTAATGCAGAACGCAGCCGCGCGAGCAGTGTTGGGCTTGCCCAGAAATGCCCACATTTCGGCATCACTCCGCGAGCTGCATTGGCTGCCAATTGGTCTCCGAACCCAATTCAAAGTGTTGGTTATGACCTATAAAGCCCTACATGGCATCGGACCAGGTTACTTACGGGACCGTCTGCTGCCCCATGAATCCCAGCAGCCGGTTAGGGCCCACAGAGTCGGCCTTCTCCAGGTCCCGTCAGCCAGACAGTGTCGCCTGGCGGAGCCTAGGGGAAGAGCCTTCTCTGTTGCAGCCCCGGCCCTCTGGAACCAACTCCCCCCGGAGATCCGTATCGCCCCCACCCTCTCCGCCTTTCGTAAACTGCTTAAAACACACCTCTGCCGGCAGGCCTGGGGCAGTTAACATCTTGCCCCTAGCCAGTGTATGTTTGTATGTTTGTTGAATGATTGGTTTTCTTTTAACTTAGGGGTTTTTATATATATGTATTTTAACTGGTGATTTCTGTTTATGTTGTGAGCCGCCCTGAGTTCTCCGGAATAGGGCGGCATAGAAGTCAAATCAAATAAATAAATAAATAAATAAATAAATAAATATACAAGGAAGTTATTTCCTTCCAACTTTCTTGCTCAGCAAAATTATCTTTCCAATTCTTCTAGGAAACCTTTTTCCTGATGATTTCCAACTATACTGGAGTTATATCTCAAAGCATTCCCAATTGTCCCACTAAGTTGGGAATTCCAGGAGCGTATTCCTGACACATCTGGAAAGTTTCAGGTTACAAAAGCCTACCTTTAATACTGATTTATAGCTAGGGAAAAGCTGGAGAAAAGTTTCCTGAAACATTAGCAGTCTACATAAAAAAAATCACTGTCCAAGAGAAGATTCATAAAATGTTTGAACTGTGCAACTCATTTGGTCCAAGGTTGCACAACCATTTTGGGCCCCTGGGCTATTGAGTGACAGGTCACAGGATGCATCCCCAAATGTTGACAGAACCAGGAGGAAAAAAAAACCCCTTTAATTATATTCTGCTAAATTTAATTTAGCTGAATGAACTAAATATAATTCAAAGATTTGCTCCTTTATATTTAGAAATGTTTCTCTTCTATCTCATTAAAAAAAATGAAAAAAAAATTATCCACAATCAAAGGCAACCTATTCTACAAATATCTTCTCTTGTTGGAAGATCTTTTAAAATTAATCTGTTTAGCAAAACTCTGCCTCTGTATAACCAGTATCAAATAGTTCTAAGTTTTCTCTCTCCAGTAATAAGAAGAGAAGGAAGGACAGTATGTCAGAGAGAGTCTCCACTAAGAGTAATGTTGAAAGAGACTTCCCAGATGATAAGCCAAACTGTATACCTCAAAATAATTGTTGTCTTTGGTCAGCGGACGAGGAGCAACGTAACAACCAACTTCTCCAGAGTTCCCATGGTAACTGCAAAAAAGATACAAAGGTTCTCCAATAATCAAACCAAAATGTATGACATTACAAAAGGACAAAAGAAAAGACAAGGATATCTGATGCCAAGGAAGATACAAACTCTCTAGGCCAAAGGGTCTTCAAACTTGGCCCTTTTATGACTTGTGAACTTCAACTCCCAGAATTCCTCAGCCAGCATGCCTGGCTGAGGAATTCTGGGAGTTGAAGTCCACAAGTCATAAAAGGGCCAAGTTTGAAGACCCCTGCTCTAGGCTATAGATAATTAATCTTCAGGGCTCAACATTCTGCCCACCCCTAAAAAATATTCATATTTAACTGGCCAGAAGCACCTTCAAGAGAAAACAAATAACATTCTAGCCTAGGGATGCTTAGTGATCCTCGATATTTGGTTTTCGAAGTTTCTGTGCTTAATAGCAACAAGAGGAATTAATCTCTCCCGAAGTCATTTCGGACAGATAATGGGAACCAGAGTTCGCCAATTCTTTTTTTTAAAAAAAAAAATAAAGATTTGCAGCTTTTTAGATAACAGTTTGGAATCAAAAGTGTAATGGGATTCAAAAATCTCTCTTTGAGGGAGATGAGCAGTTCAGAAATGTGAAAAATAAAATAAATATATCTTGTGTCATACTCATATGCCAATATAAGCACTAAGATTCCCAGTAGAATTTAATTATCCAAAGAATGGCAAGAAAAGGAGCACAATTAAGCATTCCATCATCCTTGCAAAAGATGGGATAACACACACCCCTCCCCAGTTAATGTTGCTGTTGTAAGATGACTGTAAACAAGATCTCACAAAAACTAACTAGCAAAGAGGGCTGTTAACGGTTGCTACCTCCGATTTAAAACTACAGAATTCACATTGCTCAAACACATACATACATAATATGAGTGTATATACTCATATGCAAAACACCAGCAAAGAAATGCAAAATTAAACCATGGAATACTTATTATAATTTGAAACACTTATCTTCTTTTATTAGGATAAAAGAACGCTTGTAGGCATTATTTTATCAGCCTTTATGTTAGTTTATTATGGTCACATTATGGAAGGGGATCAGCTGCTTGGACTAGTCTCTGCAGTTGTCTTTGCAGCATTTTAGGAAGTCACAAGAATGATTGGGCCCAAGGTCATCCAGCTGGCTTTGTGCCTAAGGCTGGACTAGAACTCATGGTCACCCTATTTCTAGCCCAAGGCCTTAATCACTACACCAAACTAGCTCTTATTAGGGTCACTAGAGTTAAAGATGCTTTGGAGGTTAGCCAACCTATTAAAGAAATATGAAATGATATGCATCTTCAAAATCAAATCCACATTTTGGTCAGGAGACTAAAATATTCTGAAATCATTGTTATAAGTAATGCTATTCAAGCGGTTAAAATAATTTTTTCAATGCAACTATAAAACATTCTTTGTCTTTAATTGCTCATATTTATTCAATGGATTTGTTCTTCCACAGTCACTTCCAAAAACTGTAAACATTAAACCTTTCAGAAAAAGGAGACATTCTAAATGTGCTTGAGTAGTAGACTATGTACTCTCCCTATGCTGAGCACTCTCTGCTCGTCATTTAAGTATTTGATAGACATCCCTCATTCAAGGTTCTTTCAACATTCAAACATCACAAACTACCTTAACGTGTCTCCATCGACAAGGATATGCTTGAACCTCTCTTGGTAACGAATGGCTCGCACCTCTCGAATCTCCCGGATCCTCCTCCTCCAGTTTAAAAATCTGTAGTGCAGGTTTAAATCATCCATTATAGCTGTAACGATCTACCTATGGGAAATGAGTGTGTTTAAACATCCGAAGAAATGGCACAACACATTCCAGAATCCGGAGATTCTAGCCAGGTTGTTATAAAACTTGGCTTTATTATGGCCAACTCCAATGTTCCTTGACCTCATAGAAATAGGCAAGCTAGACCACTCAGATGCTTTAGGCCAGGGGTCTTCAAACTTGGCCCTTTTATGACTTGTGGACTTCAACTCCCAGAATTCCTCAGCCAGCGTGCCTGCTGAGGAATTCTGAGAGTTGAAGTCCACAAGTCATAAAAGGGCCAAGTTTGAAGACCCCTGCTTTAGGCCAGCAGTCCACAACCTTTTGGGACCGGTTCCATAGAGAGAGGTTTTTCCGCGGACCAGAAATCGCGTGGTATTGCGTGCTGTCTGCTTCCCACAGATGGGGCTTTGTTTGTTTGCACGGCCCAGTTTCTGGCATGCCTTGGACTGGTACTAGTCCACAGACTGGGGGTTGGAGATCCCTACTTTAGGCTACAACCCTGAGCAGCTCTGATCACTCACAGTGGGGGCTATGGCTATCTAAGATATCTCAAGGATTTCATCCTAATGTATTTGGTGGTAATATCAAGCTTGTACATAACCAAAATAAATTCAATACTCATTGATCCATGAAGATTCTCAATTAGATATAGATTAATAGATTTTGATTCTACTATCCCAGTTCAGTCAGCCTCCAATAATCACGAAACTACTGACACAATATATTTTTGAGGGATTATTCTAATCAGTACTATAAATATCAAGTTCTGTAATGTTACAAAAACAGATATAAGTTGCACATTTTCTAAGTATATTTAGTTATAAAACCTGTTTAGGGATAAATTACTTCTCAAAACCTTGCCACTTGTATAATTTGCTTTTGTTTGCCATCAAGATTGCTCCCATTTCAGCATTTCATTTTAAATTAACCTAGTGAAATGAGAATATTTGTTATTATTATACACTCTAAGATCAATAGAATGATGCTTAAAAATATGTACACAAGCAAGGTAGGATCCCCAGGAAATAAATCAATGCCATTCAGTGACTTCCATGGAAAACCATGAATTTTATCTAGGTCTTCCTGGTCCACAGTTAGCATTTCAACTAGGCCAAATATCGTCTCATAATATCTTAGAGTTTGGCCAGTCCAGACTCAACTTTTTTCCTGCTCCATGTCTTTACCCCCTACATTTGAAAAGTTACCTGTCAGTTTTGTTTGGGTCCTATATGCAGCTGTTAAGATCTATTCCTAGCTATAACACTACTTAGACCGGGGCATGAACACTTTTGAAAATTAGAAACTGAATAACTTGGGAGTGAGGCTGCAATAGACAAAGCAATATGATGAAGTCCATCTGGCAGGTCCATATCAGACATCCAGAAATTTTTCCAGATTTTGTGGGAGTTTTTTCTTTTAAAATGTGGCAAATCTAAGAGTGGCACAACTTTTTTCAACTTCAAATGGCAAGAAATTGCACCTAATAGCTGGCAGTATTTCTTACAAGAATTCTTCCAATCTTATCTGGACTAAACTTATTCTACATATAGTACAAAGTCCACCAACGTCATCTAATTATACTTTCTCTTCCTGCACCAATTATTTTTTTTTCTAGCATAACCAAATTCTTCCCTATTAGCTTGGCTAGCTTAGGTTTTAAGAGCTAAGTAGAGCAAAACTGGAAGCCATCTTAAATTTGCTTTGTAAAAATCCAGCTGACCACTAGATGGGAGCAACCGGTTCAAATTGCTGTCTCTTTGCTGTCACTTAGTGGTCCTCCAGATGTTTGCAGCTAACATGTGGTAGTTCTATCTTTCAGTCAGCAGGTGACAGTAATCCTGTGATACAAGCAGTGCTTTTTTTTCTTAAAAAAAAAAAAAGGTGCCCAAACTCACACACATCATACAACCTGCCTTGCCTACCCTACAAGGTTCCATCCAAAAAAGGTGCCGGAACTCCGTTCTGGGCGTTCTATGAGAAAAAAAGCCCTGGATACAAGAGCATTATTATAGTAGTTAGAACAGTAATGGGGATACACTACAATTAACTTCATTAAAATCTCTCTTTTTTTTTGGCTAGAAAGTTCAACCATATAGCCTTATGGTGGTCTGTATTTCTTCACCAAATTTATCTCCCGTTATGAAACTAAAATGTCACCTTAAATTCCCTGGAAGGAAGAGAAAAAAGAAGAAATGAAATTAATTCAACACACCCATTATACCCTATTTACACTCGGGGTTTCCGTTGCTGCCTTCGGAGCGCCAAGTGCTGAACGTACAGCATAGCAAGGGAAACAGTGCCTCTGAGAACATGCAGAAGGTCTGCTCCGATCATTACCGGTAAATACAGTCCGGGGCTTCCAGGGCGGAAAAGGACCCGTGTCAGCCCCCTTGCATCTTTTTTTTTTTTTTTTGCCTATTAGGAAAATGACTCTCCCCCCCCTCCTCCCGCCGGCCATCGCTTTCCACAGCCGTCCGGCATTCAAATCCAGAGGAAACCGTGACCCTCACCCTTCACAGCCAGCCTCTCACGCCCTCGCCGACATCCTGGAGCCGTGAGGAGCTGCTCCACCGCCCCTGCACAAGATGCCTCCCCGGGGACCCCGCGCTCCCTGCTGCCCCGAACCGTCGCTCCGATGCCCAAGGCGGCCCTTACCCCGAGAGGCCCTGGCTCTCCCTCCATCAGCCCCGCCCTCCGCAGCCTCGCTTCTCCCGCGGCTATTAACTCAGCCGCTTCCCGGCTAGGTTGACTTGCCACCCTGTTCACATCCGGGCTTCCCAGCTTTCCCCGCCCTTTCTCCCGCCTATCACCGCTTGCTCGGCCAACCTCCAAGCCGCTGTCGCCGAGCCCGGTCGCCGCCG
Organism: Bothrops alternatus; assembly: GCA_034064705.1. Taxonomy (NCBI): domain Eukaryota; kingdom Metazoa; phylum Chordata; class Lepidosauria; order Squamata; family Viperidae; genus Bothrops; species Bothrops alternatus. Next base: position 7,120,373 of record JARGCV010000080.1, read on the forward strand.
GAAGCCAATGAGAAGCTCGGAGAGGGCGCGTCGTCTCGCCTCCCGGAACTCGCGAAGGAAGTTAGTGAATGGGGGGCGGCGAGGGAAGCTGTGCGGAAGGTATGAATGGAGAGCGGGTGACGCCGTTCTACGGGGGCGGGAGGGTCGGCCCGCCGAGCTCGCCTGTGTGACGTAAGGGAAAGGCGGCGGAGCGGCGGCCAGAGGTTGCTGAATGGCAACAGGGTGGAGAGCGGGGAGGGGGGGGCTGAATCCACCTCGCGCCTTCTAGGTGTATTACTGCACCTTCCGACAACGCCATTGGCTGGGGAAGATTAAAAATCTGCACCCGGGGGTAGGGGGCGCCTGGCCCAGGTTACCTAAGGACTATCGTATTGTCACCTATTCTAAAAATCTGTTTCTCATGTTTTATATCGAGCATGTCTTTGTCACAGGCTCAAATCGAGCCATGAGAGCAGCGGAGGCTCTTAATCCAAGCCTCGCGTACGAAGGTTGGAAGTACGATTCAGGATTTGAAACAAATACTTTTCATTCAGAGGGGGTGTGCGGTAGCCATTATGATCTTGAGCTACGATTGGAGAGACCAGGGTTCTAATCCAGCCTCGGTTATGGAAGCTCAGGATAATTTTGGCTCGTCAATCTCTTTTTAACCCAACCTACCTCACAGGGTAGTTGTGGGGAGAAATAAGAGGAGGGGGCACCCAGACTCTGTTTCAAAAAGGAAGGATATCAATATAATAACTTAATGTTACAGTATGGCTCATGGGACACAGTAAACGCCAAAGGGTTAATTCCTTTTATTCTTTCTTCACTTAACTGCTGGGGGGAAAGAAAGCTATATTAACATGCAATACAATAAAATGAAGAGACAGGAAGCTCAAATGAACTTTTTTTTTTAAAGAGTTTTAAGAAAACCCTAGCTTTAAGAAACATGTTCTCATTTTCCCCTAGAAGGATTTTGGGATCTGTGCAGATAGAGAAGCCAAACAGGGATTTCTTAACAGAAAGTACATATTCAATATGTTCACAAAATATAATATTCTGAATTGTTGTGCAGAACAGATGTCAGCCTTGTGCAAATTCCCACAATCCACTATTGTTCCAGTGCTGAGTTTTAGAATCAGCTTCTGCTCAAACCTGGAACTTCTGAAACTTGTTTTTAAACTGCTATGGCAGAGATGAAAGCATCTGGTGAGGTCATCTAGAAACCAGTGTCATACAGTGATTACCTAATGCTGCCATTTTATAATGAAACCATGCTGGGTTTTAACGTGGAACAATCTACATTAACCTGTGGCTACATTCCACAATCTGGAAGTAATTGTTTGATAGATCTCTGCAACTCAAAAGCCACTAAAATTTCCCATCTAGATTCATCCCTAATATTTCTCTTCTTACTCCTCCTTGCCGTTATGTTTCCACCATCCCAACTTTTTGATAAGGAAAGCATTGTTACACCCTCCCCAAAAGTTGAGTTTCATTTCTGACTCATTCTCCTTTTTTCCCCACTGTTTCAACCATACTTCCTGCATCTTAAATGTAATGTTGCTGCTTTTGCTATTCTTACAAAGAACATTTTACCTTCTGCAGCATTGCAGTGGGGCTCTCATGCCAGCTGCAGGCTGTCAAAGGACAACTGGGCAATTAGCAGTTGTCCTTTGACAGCCGCAATTCAGAAGGGGCTGTGGACTAAGCTTCAAATTGAAACTAAGAACTAGGATGAAGTCTTCTATATGTACTTAAAACTGAGGCACAAAGAAGGAAGTTAATCAAGCTCTACCTGTCTGGGGAAAATTAGATAATCTGTCCTACTCAGGGAATTTCAGTCTGCTTTATATTTTCTTTTATTGAGTGAATTGGTATCTGTTCATGAGAAAATATGCCTTTACATAGCTATTTGACTAGGCACGTAGTTACAATATCCTGGGGATTTATTGCATGATGGACAGCAAGGCAGATTTTAGTTCTGCAGACTGGCAGTACCTCACGAGATAGATTTTGGATATCATTAAAGAGTAGCATATTATAGATATTTAAAAATCATAACTGTTCTATGAGGGGAAGTTCTGAAATAAGATTTATATTTCTTATTAACCTATGGCTAAATTTTGATACATTTACTAAGTTATGGTTTAATTATAGTATGTCAAGCAACATGTTCAGTTAAACAAACCACACATTATAGTTTCATGCCAAAAATGGAGCAGCTCCTTTTGCGAAAGTTATTAAGTCTTTATCATACAGTTACATATCTTAACATTTTACTTAGAAAAACACACAACATGTTTTGTGTATTGAGGGACAGCCACTTCAGTATAAGTTGGACTAAGTTGGGAAGTGGGAAACAAAAGTTGTGACATTATGTTTAATTACGTAATAATTTTCTTTTTGGTATGGAACAATTAAGAGGATTGGTGAAAATCCAGACATCAGCTAGCTTGGTGGTTTAGTCAAGGCAGCCGGCCAGGCAGAGTGAGGTTCTGCAGCTTCTCATTAGCTGTGCATAGGCCACTAGTACACTTTCTGCTATTGAAAACAAACGGAGGGGGAGGAAATTAGAAGGCAGTCAAGATTGCACACTGAGCTGTGTCAAACCAAAGCACGTTAGGACCATGTGAAGCAGGGGTCTCAAACTCACAATGTCACGTGACAAGAATTTTTTTCCATTGCCGGCAATGGGGTGGATGCAGTTTTGCCCCGACGCATCTGGCCCATGGGCCGGCAGTTTGACACCCCTAGTATGGAGGAATGTATAAGGAGCCCAGTCCTGCTATTGACAGCAATGCTTAGTTGGTTGTTGCTGGCAAGCTGGGCAATGAACTTTAATCATTTCAGTACTTCTCTTAAAGAGAGGTGCAACCACTGGGCCCTAAAAAAGCAGCCACCAGATTCAAAATGTGAATTTGATTAAAAAGGAGAAAAGTGTTTAATTTATGAGGGTAATTCTATGAACTATATTTACTTTTGGTTAAATGAAAGGAAGTTTTCTCCTTGCTCTGTCCACTTCTTTGTCCTTGCCCCATTCTCTATTTGGAATGCCATCAGTATGTCATGCTTGATTTTAGAAAGCTTGAATGTTCCTACTTGAAACTCAACATCTATTCAACAATTTTTAAGAGATTTGTTGGGGAGGGAGGGGAGGAGTGATAAATGCAGAAAGAGAAGCACCAGTTCAGATGTATACACTATACTAATCCATAGTTTATATAATCATGTGTTTGGTTTATTGAACAAACTAAAATAGCATGACTTAGTTTGTGACATGGGTCCAAGCACTGTAGTCCTAAGAGTCTGTTCCAGGCACAGAAAAGAAAAATTAGGCTAGGTTTGTACAGTATGGCACAGGTGCCAGAGGCAACACTCGGAGCCCTCTCTGTGGGCACATGTGCCATTGCCCCAGCCTTGCCTCCCCCTGTGACCCCCTCCTCTCCAGCAGCCCCCCTGAAGGAGACTCGCCCTCGAGCGTGGCCCACATGGAGCAGCACAGCCAAGGACATGGCAGCCAGGCAGCGTAGACAAGACTCTGCCCTCACACCCCATCATTCAGTTGATGCTGCAGGGCGCGGGCAGAGGGTGTGGCCGCCATAGCGCTGCTGGGCTGCCTGGGCGATCTGCGGTGGGCCCTGGAGGCAGTGACTGGTCCTGTGGGCAGGCGGGGTGGGGGATGGGGGGACAGAGCGGGGACAGGCAGGGGTGTGGGGTGGGGGCGGGGCCAGTTTTTGGGCACTCGGTCTCTGAAAGGTTCGCCATCACTGTTCTAGGCTAAACTCTAGAAGACTAATCTATAACTCACTGGCTCACAAAGTGCTTATCCTCAATCAATCCAGATGACTCACTGAACTATAAACTGAACTACATGGGCTGGATTTTCACAGTATACTAGATAAAGTTGGCTCATGTTGTACCAACATATCTAATGGAGGTATAGAAATCCAGCAAGTGGATTAGCATGTTTGGGGGCCAATCTTGAAATATTGCAGAACTCAAATTGCAAAAGACTCCTGGCTGCCTACTTCCATCCAGAGCACAGAAGCTGGTGGAATACCCTCTGGCAGCCAAAGCCAAAAAAAAATACACTGTGGTCTAAGCAACAGCCTTGTCCAGAAGTGTAAATTGGTTATCATTAGAATTTGATTAATAACCATGTCAGAGTTTGTTAACTGACACTTTTCCAACAGCCCATTGGAAGACTTGGGACAGAGCATCTATAGAAATCAGGACTTGTAAGAAGATGGCGGAGTGAATCTGATCTTTGCTTTTTCAGTAATTTTTCTTACTTAAAGTCCATAGAGCTCAACAATACACTACTGATATTATAAGTTTGGTAAGTATGAACTGGAAGCAAAGCAATGGGTAAGAACACATTGATGGGGTAGGCTCCTAGGCAGAACTATGTTCTAAATCTTATACTGACATTAGAAAATCAGTTTGTGAAAGAGGAAAATATTGTTGTAACAAAGATTTCTTTTATCTTCAGTAGGGTAATTTTTAAATTTCAGAACATACGAAAAAGTCAGAAAAGCTGGAACAAACGAAATAGTATTAAACGTACGTGTTTCAAGCATTGTGCTAGCATGTACATTATTACCAATAATTGTTAACTTAAGCTATAATTGGTTGGATTCACACATTGCATTAAGCCATAAACTCTGGTTTACCAGCCCTAATGACTTAGCACCAAATAAGAATCCAGACAGAAAGTTAAATTCCAGGAAGAGGGTTGTCTATGTGGCTATTTTTATTCAACCTTTTTATAAGGAAATTTCTTTGAGTAAAAAAACAGCTGTTATAGCCAGCTAGATTCTGCTTATATTATTTCTTCATGCTGATTTTGGCAAAAGTGGATTAGTAACAATCTCTTGACAAAGCTTTTTTTTATTGATCCTTGTGTCCATTTCACTTTCTCTAGGTAGACTTTAATTATTGATTTGTTTATTTATTTTATATATTTTCAATTTGGAAGCTGCCCTTCTTACTCACAGAGCGACTCGGTTTCCTTGTAATTGTATGTCTTTTGTAATTAGTTCTGATGGAGAAATGGTGCTCTTTTGCTATTTGAGAAATGAAAGAAGAAACAATTAAAATATGCCAGCAAGTAAAATCATATCCCCATCTTCATGGAAATCACAGGTAATTATTCTCCTGCCTATCTCAGAAACTAATAAAATAAAACTGGAAGGATGTAAATAAAGAGACAAGGGCCATCAATAGTTTCTCTAGTATCTCACTAGTCTACCTGGGGACAGGTTACCTCCTTCAGAAGACATATAATAGTATTTAAAACAGTTCTACTATTGAGGTCTCAAACCACAAGAGAAAAACATGTCTAGACATTCAGTTAAAAAAAAAGGGTACAAAGGATGGCAATTTTAGCAAAAAGGTCCACTATGGCAGTAACACATATCAGGTAATATGGAGCAGGCAGGAAAGGAAATCTTAATAAAGGTGGCACTCGGTTTATGGAAGCCAGCAATTGATTTCAAACACTCTGGTAACGGCAGCCAAGAAGAGTTCAGTAATGGAATTAAAACAGTGCATTAAGGCTGACCTCATCAATCTGTCAGATTTGGTTATAAGTTTCAAGTATGCTCTAAGTGAAAATAATGTCCCTGGTTTTAACTCAAGCATACTTTAGTTTTTCTTAAACAAAAAGTAGTAACTCCATCAAGCAACTCAAAATTCTAGTTTTCAGGAATGCCAGGCACCCGTCCCAGAGATTTAAGGGAAAAAAATGGCCTGGAGGATACCTTTTTTTCTCCCTAGATTAGAGTCTAATTATCTTCTCGAGAAATCCAGGTCCATGAACAGTCCAGTAGCAGAAGAAGCTATTCAAGATTAATATGACCAGAGTTCCAGATGAGCCTCAAAGAGGACCTGGCTTCTCTGATGGGTCCCACCTCCCCAATCTTGTTCTTCCTGAAACCTTGTAACTTTTTCACACTAGCCAAACGGGCTTGCAGTTGCAGGAGGGGTGGAGTGGGGTGGTATCATATCATATTCCTGAAAAACACAGTCCTCTCTTGAGGGTCAGGGAGCATTCTTCTGAATCCCAGGAGCTGGCCTATTTTTTCACGGCACAAGGACGATCAAGTGCCAGGAGTCAGGAGCTCTGGAATGTTGCCGATGGGAGTGTAGAAGTGCTTTTGCAAAGGTCTGCTCTAAGGCTATAAAAGGGCATGTGCACTCAGTATGTTTGGGTGATCTCTCCTGAATGTGTAAGAGCAATAGCAGGCAGGGAGAGATCTCATTCCAGGCTGCCTTTCAAGAGGGCAGCCATGTTACTCCGAGGCTACAGAAGAAGATTCCCTGTAATGCCTTAAAGACAAGCCTTTGCACATACTAGACTAAAGGGTGATTGCTGGGTTTCTAACTCAGTGCATTGTGCAAATCCAGACAGTGATTCAGTGCTTGTGTGAACTCAGCCGTGATTCAGTAAGCTCTAGGTCTGGGACAATGTGCGAACATAGATGATGTGCTGTAAAGAGTGAAGGTACAGATAAAAAGTCCGCCCTTGCTCAAGGAAGCCCACAGTGACATTGATGCATAGTTGGGGATCGTGGGGAGAGGAGAGATCATCTAGTGTTCCTGCAAAAAAACAATATGAACTAAACAAATAAAGCTCTTGAGGAATGCAGCACTTCATTTGAGTCACAGAGTATTTTAGATTATAATTACGTAACCCTAGAGGAGATAGTAATGGGGAGAAGAACAGAACGAACAAATTGTACCTTGATTCATGCATCGCATTAGGCCAATATGGTTTATTGCACAAGCCAGAATTGGCCAAGTTTCCACAGCCTACTAGGCCGAAAGCAAACTAGCCACATTATGGTGTAGCATTGCTTCTAGCCAAGCTTGTGATCTTCTAATGATGGCTATGAAGTCTTGTAAATCCTAACCCAGGTGGCCCAATTCGTTCAAGAACATGTTAAAAGTTACGCAAGAGCCGCAGTTTTCTCCCTTTTGTGGAACCGCAAGGCCAGAGCCAACTAGCAAAACTGTCTCTACAGTATTTTTCAACCTTGGCAAGTTTAAGATGTATGGACTTCATCTTCCATGCTGCCCCAGCCAGCGTGGGAATTAAAAGTCCACAGTCCTTAACATTGCCAAGATTGAAAAACACTGGAACAGTTTAACTGAATGTGGCATTTCAAGACAGAAGTCCATTTGGAACCCTTCAAAGAGCTGGTCATAAACCAAACAAGGCACGTTATGATTCTGTATGCTCTATGACCCAGTCCAGAAAAAGGCTAGTAATGTCTGAGCCAGCCACAGGATCTGCCTTGATCTGCAGCATTGAGTCTTCAGTTAGCTTCTTCCAGTGATTTCTGGGAAGCCAGAAATCTTTGCCAGTGGCTCAGGAACAACACACTGGATTTTTTTTTATACATAGTGAATCTACATGCATATGTTGGAGCTTATCTGTTGCATCCTTTCTCTGTGAATTACAACTTACAGATCACCAGGATTGCAAGCCTTTCAAAAATCCCAATTTCTTGAGCTTCAGGTACAAAATAGAGAAAAAAATATATATCTCCATCTTGTAAAGCTTCATCTCATCTAGGCAGGGGGTCTACAGATCACGGTGTTGGTTAAATCACAGAACCTGGCTAGGCAGTTGGCCCACTTTCTGAGTGCTGAACATGCTTTCCACATACTCAAGGGCACCTTTTCTTCTTTTTGCTTGCAGTTGTAGCATAGTGATTTAGGAAACACGGATTTAATGTGGCTTAAACATTTGATGGGCCTAGGCCAGGGGTAGGCAACTTGGGCTCTTTTATGACTCGTGGACTTCAACTCCCAGAATTCCTGAGCCAGCCATGCTGAGGGGAAAGGGAGAGGTTTCCATGCTGAGCTATGCTGGCTTAGGAATTCTGGGAGTTGAAGTCCACGAGCCCAGGTTGCCTACCCCTGGCCTAAGCAAACTGTTAACCCTCATATCAAGATGAGGAAGAGGGCACCGAACTTGATAACTTTATCCTATTTTTTTGCTCAAAAGAAGCAGGTTACCTCCAGTCTGGGTAGCTGCATTTTACTGTCAAGGCTTGGCTAGGAGTTTTAGAGGATGTGGTGAGACTTGAGCATTCTGGCTCTTTTTCACTGTTGAAGGCAAGGCCTTGCAGGTGGCGGTTACAGGTAGTCCTAAACTCACTACCCTTCATTCGAAGTAACAAGAGTGCTGAAAAACATGTCTTGCAACTGGTCCTCCTTACGACTGTCCCAATGTCCCACAGGCATGTAATCAAAATTCAGGCACTCAGCAACTGGCACCTGTTTATGATGGGTGCAGTGTCCTGGGTCCTGTGATTGCCATTTATGGCCTTCCCAACTGGTTTCCAACAAGTAAAGTCTATAGTGGAAACTGGATTTGCTTAGCAACTGTGTGAATGCACTTAACAACCACAGCAAAAAAGTTGGGTGTGTCTCACTTAACAGCCGCCTCACTTAGCTATGGAAGTTCCCAATTGTATTCATAAATTGAGGACTACCTGTCTTTATTTTTTACTGTTGTCTTAGAAAAACCTCTGGGAAATCAGTTTCCCGATGTTTGGAATTTTTAAAGAGCACGGCGAGAGTTGTAAGCCTCTGCAAACTTAATGACACCCTTTCTCCATCTCGGTGCTGAGAAAAGGTGTTCAAGTAAGACAACGCCCTTTCCCCTCCCTAACCTCTACAAAAATTTCTCAGAAATCCCTAATCTTCAGCCTTCCCTACTTTCATAGGGCTCCAGGGTAGTAAATGGGATGCCAGAAGTAATGTTTACCACCACCACCACCACCCCCAAGCTTCCCTCCTGTTATACAGGAACTAAACTGCAGTTGACTGAGCTAACCTAATGTTTGGATTTGCAACTACACATAGCCCCAAGGTAAGTATACTTGTTTTGGTTCACAAAACTCCCTATACCACCAAAGAAGGCAGCCTAGTTATCAAATTGGTTTGTATAACACATCTGATTGTGCCAACCATTTCAAGCACCAGGCCAGATAATACGCCCTACTGTGGTTTGTTTTGGCTTAATATGTTGTGTGCAAGCCCAGCCAGTGTGGTTTGGACACTCTAGTTTGTAACTTAAGTGTGTTGTATAAACCTAGCCAGTTGCATTTTATTGAATAAACCATGTCTAAACAAATCTTAGTTTTGGACAACGTGTGGCCTCATCAGCAGCTAATTAAAAGTAGCTTGCCCTTCTCCCAGGAGGACCGGATTGGGAGAGTCATTCATTTTATCTACCCCCTCATGGTTGGCTGAGGTCTTGCAAGTCGGATCTGGTAGCCTAATTCTATCTTCACTAGAACCCTGTAAAGTAGTTCAAGCTAGGTTTAACAACTGCTCTGTACCTCCCTTTCCTCTGAGTTAATCTAAACTCCCTGGGAATATTTTCAGAACTGTTTCATTTATAAACAAACAAAAAGCCTGCAATCAGCCAACAATTTCCTGGCCAAGGCCTGTTTGTTTTCCTCCCGCTGTTCCTTGGGACTTGGAGATGGGCCGTCTTCATTTCTCTCTTGCTCCCCCCCCCCCAGTCTTCGTTTTCAATCCAGGCAGAATGTTTGGAATGGTTAAAGCTAGGTTGCGTAATCCAATTGCCCAGCTATTTCCCTTCTTGGCCCATGGTTAAAAAAATAATAATAACCATATCATCACTTGGGTTGGTTTTGAAAAGTGACTTTGCAAGACTCATATGCTTGCTTGGCAGCAGCCCCCCCCCCAATGGACAGAGCTGATGAACTCCTGGTTTGCATTCCCCGACTTTTGAAGAAAGCAAATTATATAATTAGAACATGGATAAACCTTACTTTTGAGCCAGGGGGAAGAAGGAGAACTTCAATAGCATGAGGCTGCCCTGGTTGCAAAAAATTGTGTTCATGGCAACTTGTTCACAAAGTGGTTGCAATGATACCCAGTTTACCAGAAGATGAAGGTGGTGGAGGTGGGAGAAACACTGGAATTACACATCTCCACGTTGTAGGATGCTATCTCCCAAGCTTACTTTTGTGGTTATTTCTTGGGCAGCTGGGCACACTTCCAAACAAAGCATTGGCCTACAGCCCTGCCCCCCCCCTCAATTTCTCTGGAGTTGATATGCAAATATTTTGCTAGGGTCTGGCACTAGCACTTTTGTCACTTGCTTAAAAAATGAACGTCTGGAAGGCAGCAACTAACTTGACTGATCTTGTAAAATTAAGCAGATCAGACCTGGTTAATAGAGGGGTGGGAAACTATCAGGAAATTCCAGGGCTGGGGACCAGACTGGGAAGTCAGAAAAAAAATCATGGAGGTGGCAAAGAATGTCTCTATTTCTGCCAACAACAGCTCCATTAACAGGTCAATGAAGAGTGGATTTGATTTTAATTAATAGCAATGCTATCTATGTCTAGCAATCATAAACCTAGGATCTGTGGGAAAAGAGCCATAGAATGGCAATACTAAATCATATAGGTTGTCTCAAGTCCCACTGAATTTAGAATCCTTTGCTATAAAAGTGCTACTGAAAGATTCTGACATTTTGCACACTTTCTCAAAAAAGATTTAAGTTGCTATTTTCATAAACCTGGCTTTCCACCTGCCTTTTCCACAAATTCCTGAATGCAGGGAAAGCGATGTTGTGTCCTCGCCTTGCCAGGAAAAAGTCAGGCTGCTATAAAAGGTAGAGAAGCAAAAGGATTGGTTTTTAAAAATGAGTTCCTTTGGTTGCAAGGAGAGAGGAGCTAACGTGTCAGCAATTTATTCCCACTAATTGTGCCTAAAACCACAAACAAGCACATGGGGCTCAGGGTGAGGCTTCTTCCCTCCGCTCTTCCTCCCCCACCCCAAATGTTTTTTGTGTTAGGAAGAAATCCAACTGGTGAAGCATTGCATATAGGCTAGCTTGGGGTGCAGCAAGATAAACTGGGTAACAGCTTTTAAAATGCCCTTCAATTAACACAAAACAATTGAAATAAAATTCTGCATGCCTGGACGTTTTGGGGGAAGGCATTAACCTTTATTTACTTATGAATAAAAGCCCATCGCCCTGCAGGCTGTGTTCTTGACCTGTCCTTGCAAAGGGGATGAAAAAGTCGCAATATAGAACGATTTAGCTGTGATCAACGGGATCGTAGTAACAAGTTCCGAAAAGCTGAGTAAAAGAGGTTTCTCCGTTTCAAAAAGCACGTTTGGGGGGGGGGTGGACAACAGCATCACAGCTACTTCCCACCACAAGCCACAATTCCGGGAGGGCATGGTTTTTGGAATTGAGGCTCTCGGCTTTTATATCGGCGTTCTTTCCGTTACCCCTGCCTTGCTTTCAACGGATCACCCCGAAGTCTGACCTGGGTTCACAAAGTCCCAGTACGGTACTATATTCCGGGAACGACGTACGCGATAAGAAGGCAGCTCTTCGTGCGGTTCAGCCCCACCCCGCGCGCCTCCACCCAAAACTTCAGCTGTTCAACTCCACGGGAGTGGATCGCCTCGCTAGAATTGGTCGGATTGCTCACTTTCCTAGGAGTAAAGGGAATAGCGGTGGAGAAACGCCGGCCGACTTTTGGCAGCCGGCAGCCACACCCTGCCGGCTGGCGGCTGTCCAACCGGGCTGGCTACACCTGGCGCGGAAGGAGGCCGGCGAGCCGTGGGCTGGGACGCGGCATTTAAGACGCGCTCGGCTGCAGCGCGCTGTTTCCGAGCGCTCAGGCCGTCGGTGCACGATGCTCCTCGCTCGCTGCCTGGGGACGGCGCTGCTGCTTTTGCTGGCCCCGACGACGGGATGCGTGGCGGCCGTGGCTGCTTCTGCTGCTGCGTCGGAGCCCGACGGCGACATCGGGGCCGCTTGCCCTTCTTCTTCTCCGGCCGGCTGCGATTCCCCCGAGAGCGACCGTAAAGCTACTTGCGACGACGAGAAAGCCTGTGGAGTCCGGGAGGAAGGCGAGTCCTGCGGCGTCTATACGCCCAGCTGCGCCGGCGGGCTGCGCTGCGTCCCTCGGCCAGGCGAGCGCACTCCTTTGCAAGCCCTGCTGCGCGGGAAGGGTATCTGTTTGGCCCCGCAACCCAAGAGGGGAGGCAGCAAGAACCAGACCGAGATGGAGCCCGTTGCAGGTAAGCGGCCCGCCCCTTAGGCCCGAGGGCTTGCAAACCCGCGGTGGGCCGGTTTTGGTAACCTCCGGAGGGGAGGGAACGAAACCAACAACCCTGACGCGCCGCGGTGAGATTTGCGAGAGGAATGATTTAATAGAGTGAGAAGAAACACTGGGAAAATAATAGTTTTTGTGCTTAACCGAAGCAAAGGAGCTAAGGCCAGTTGCAAGAGTTTTATTTTTTACTGTTCTACGACCCGGCGAAGATTGTTAGGGTTATAAATCGCTAGTGAAGAAATGGCCCCAGGCTGGAATAAGGGGCGCTCTTACTCGAAAGTAAGCCTCCGGGAACGCAGCTGGATTGGGGGGTTTTCTGCTGAATAGGGAATCTGGGTTTGCACTGCAGAGATAAAATATGGTGAGGTGCTCCTTTTGTATTCCAACTCTCGGTGTATGCACGCTCCAAATCCTGCTGCCCCCAGTTTTATTTCTGTGTGTGGTTTTACCCTATACCTATAAAAGAAATATGAATCGCAACGGTTCTGTGGCGAACGGCCTGCAGAATTGCTGCGTATGTTGGTTTGTTTTTAAAGATATAATTGTGCGACTGAACTTTCAAAAGTTCTCGGTTTGACCTAATCTTCCCAGACTTATGTATGCTTCTTGGATTCCTTCAGACTAGACTGGGCACAGAAGATCATGTTTTTTGAGAACTAGAAACTTCTCAGGTACCTTCCCCTGCTTTCTCTACGGGTTAATCGAGGTTCCGCTCTGAACAAGGTGAAATTGAATTTTGAAATTGAGTGAAATGACTTTTGGGGCTCCCTCCCTTGTCCATGACAGGACTCTCCTGGATGTAGAAGATTAAAGGCAATGTGTTCGTTATACAGACAGAAAGGAATATTTTAGTTGGGGGGGGCATTATTATTTATTTTCAGAATAACAGAGTTGTAAGGGATTTTGGAGGTCTTCTAGTCCCAATCTCCTGCTCCAGTAGGAGACCCTATACCATTCCGGACAAATGGTTGTTCCATCTCTTCTTAAAAAGAGATTGAGATTTATTTATTTCAGGTATTATTTAAATAAGAGATTGATTTACTTAAATTTAGCTCCAGTATTGAGCAATTGCAGATCCTTGGAGCTATTTGTCTTAACTTTTTGCTTGAAACAAGTACTACCTGATTCAGTGCCAAGCCTGGATGGGGGTGTGATAGGGATAATTATTTCCTTTTTGTAGTACATCATCCTCTCCTGTGGGAGAACCTGCCCTATAAGGCAGCCTTTCTCAATCTGGTGCCCCTGGGCTGCACCCAGCAGATACTCCCAGCCCCCTGAGTAGTAATCCCAGCTCATCTGACAGCTGTGGCAAAGGCGGCTTTAAGCAGATCCCAGCTATTAAATTCATGGGAGGATCCCTGGAGGGAGTTTTGTGTGTGTGTGTGTGTGTGTGTGTGGTTTTGCACTTCTGAAATGCAAGTATCCACTAGCTTGTGGTGGACAGAAGCATACTCTGGGAAAGGGAGGGATCAGATTTGATCTCGGTTAATACAAGTAAAGTCTGGATCTGCCATTACTTGTCTTGTCCCTGTTTTATTGGCTTTGGTTTATGCCTAGAAATTAGAGAACATGTGACTCTGCACTGTGCATCCTCAGAGGCTGATACTGGTTGGGACTTCAATTGCATGGAAGGAGGAATATCCTGAAAACAGGCAACCTGTGGAGTGAACAAACTTTATTTCCTTATCAGTAAGCTGAAAATGAGCTATGTCACCAAGGGCAGACTGGCTGGCTGGCTGCTGGGCTATGCCCATAGATTCATACTTTCATCAGGAAAATAGGGCTAATAAAAGTTACCTGAAGAATCTTTTTTAAAAAATTAAAATATCGATAGAGGAGCAGTGGGCAAAAGAACTTAAAATCCCTGGACTGGTATTTCCGTTTTAGAAGAGGAAAATGCAGAAAAGCAGCCAATGCTCAGGCACTTGTACCTACCACAACCACTAAAACACCTTAAATGGCAAAGATGCTCCTAAATAAAAAAGTTTTCCTGCTCTAAAAAGATGGTAGAAGAAAGGGTGCTGCTGGGATCGGAGCTGTGAGTGGACTCTGGTGTTTGTTCTAAACTAACTCCCTCAACCTAAAATCTTTGGTCTGTGCTCTAAAGTTCACATCTCATCTTAGTCTATCTAGTCATGAATAGCGGGTGGATGGTGAAGCACAATTGTGGGACTCTGGTTTGAAAAAGTCAAGTTGCAATGATTTGTAATGGTCCTATAGGTTAAACTCCCAAGTTTCTCGTATTCTTTATGGAGTACTTAATGCTGTTTGGGGCTACCATTCCTGTCAACCAGTGCCCTTAACGGTGTGGTCCGAGGCTGTTGGTTTGTGGTTCCACTCCCTCACCCCACAAGGCAGAGGCTCCATGTTAAGCTTGCAGAGCAGATCTGGCCGGTTGCTGAGTTCCATCCCTCATAGGCAGGGGTCTTCAAACTTGGCCCTTTTATGACTTGTGGACTTCAACTCCCAGAATTCCTCAGCCAGGCATGCTGGCTGAGGAATTCTGAGAGTTGACATCCACAAGTCATAAAAGGGCCAAGTTTGAAGACCCCCTGCTCATAGGGATCCCTTCTTCTCCATCTTTCCTTAGAAAAGTGTGTGTTTCAAAGCATGAATTTAGCTGTCAGCCCGTCAGAAGCATGCACCATCCTTTCCCTGCTCTCTTCCTTGATTCAGTGACCCCAGCCTTCCACATAAAAGTAGCTTCGAAAGTCGTCAGCTGGGAATTGATCTGTCCCCCATGTTGTAGGGAGGCCTTTGATCAGATTTTCTGTCAGCTGGTCCAATTCACACTTTTGGGGCCCTATCCTCCTTATATGCATGGGTCCTTGGTTCGGTGGCTTATTTAGAAAAAGATTCCCTCACTCCCTACTTCAGAACTTCAAGCAATGATATTTTTGTTCTTGGTTGAAGCTGCTGGGATCAGGGCTGTGAGCGGACTCTGCATCTGGGAAAAACTAGTGCTGTTTTTCTTAAGCTGTGGAACAAACTGTCTCTCTTGTTTGTTAGGATTTATGAGTTATTCAGAGCCACCATATCGAAACAGAGTCCAAGACAGTTTCCCTAGCAAAAGTATAAGAACCGAAGCATCTTTTTTTTTTTTAAGGAAAAAAGCCCTTGCTTTATTCCCAGGCAATTCGTTCACTTCTCCAGCTATGGAATCATCCCAAAAAGACCTTCTCCTTCATGCCCATCATTCTAATCCTAAAAATGAGGCACCAGAGAACATCATCACCAGTCTGAAAGTTCAGCAGGGACTTAGTGGTAAACCTAGTCCAGAAAATAGATTGATCCCAGATGATTCAGAACTGTAATGGTTACAGTATTACAGTATTACCTTTAATGCAACCATCATAAACATTGCCAAGCATCTGAATCACAATCATGTTACTTCATGGATGCTGCAATGGTCATACGTGTGAGGACTGGTCATCCTTTTTTTCAGCATGGTTGTAACTTTGAATGGTTGCTAAATGAATGATTGTATGTTGAAGACTACCTGTATTCTCCATCTGTTTTGCTCCTGCCATCAACCTGACAGGTGCACCTTTGTAAATGGCTGTGTTGATTGACGCCATTAAAAAAAAAACTAGAACCAGCATTCTTTCATCCTCTTGTCTCCTTATGTATCTGTCTCTTAAAATTCCAAAATGGCACCTTGGATATCAGGAAGAATTCTCCTTCCACAGTCTCTTAGTGCCAGTGAGGTACTAGTATGCCAACCTTAATAGTTCCGAGCAAAAATGCTCTGTTTTTATTTGTGGATGCTTCA
Source organism: Bothrops alternatus (assembly GCA_034064705.1). Lineage (NCBI taxonomy): Eukaryota > Metazoa > Chordata > Lepidosauria > Squamata > Viperidae > Bothrops > Bothrops alternatus. The sequence goes on from JARGCV010000080.1 coordinate 7,136,255, forward strand.
TTGGCTTTAGTGACAAAAGAATAGCTTCAGAGGCTAGAAGAATTAGCTGAGATGAGGAAAGAACTCAATTTTCTTTTTGCTGTCTTTGACAACTGGCTGCTGAAATTCTAATTTTGTTTGAGATAACTTCATGGATGAAAAGTCAGGAATAGTGGACGTGTAGTCAACAAATGCAGGAGCTGGCTGCTGTATGCCAAGCATGGCAACAACGTTTTGCTAGTATCCTGTAAGATTGGATGAATCCTCATAGACTTTTGCCTTGTCTCTAAGAAAGGGAAATTATAAAGCCAGGGCCTTGGAATGAAATATTATGGCACGAACATTCTGTGGATTCCCCAGACTTCTAGATTGAGTAAATGCTACCAATTCTGGAGAAAAGAATTCACATGAAAACATGGGAAAGTATTCACAGGTTCCACTGCAATGCTATTATAGTGTCTTTTAGTTCTGTTAGTATCTTCTATCAATTCTTTGGCTGGCTGCTTGATTGCATTTGTGCAGATTGTTTTCTATAATTCACTTTTTCTATCGTTCAAATGTTTGCACATTAACAGATGAGTGTTTTGACTGTAACTGGCATCTTTAAAAAAAGAAACTTACTTCTTCTAAATGTTTTGTTCTAACTTGCTGTTTTCCTTCCTTCTTCAAATTAGCAAACTCTTAAGACTGACGGCTCTCACCTGATATTTTCTGGGTAGGTTAGGGCCAGAATACCCAGCTAGGGATCATTGGAGTGAGTTTTAATTTTTCACATCTAGAAAGCCCAGGTTAGGAAAAGGCTGCCTTCAGCCTCTTAATTTCGGAGGTGTAAAGAAAGCCACTAGTGCTAATAGTGCAAATGATGCACACCTAATGATATATTTTTATCCTCAATTAAATTTAGGATATTTTTAGGATTTTGCAGGTGGGGGAAGGGATCGTACTTTCAGCTGAGTATTATTCGGAGTAAATATACAAATAGCATGCTTTAAAGCAGGGGTCCCCAACCCCCAGTCCGCGGACCGGTACAGGGCTGTGGCATGCCAGCAACCGGTCCGCACAAACAAGCAAAGAGCCATCCGCGGGGTGCAGGCAGCACACAAAACCATGCACTCTCCGGTCCATGGAAAAACCTCTCTCCATGGAACCGGTCCCTGGTGCCCAAAAGGTTGGCAATCTCTGCTTTAAAGGGGCAGAAACTATCTTATAGAATTTTTTTTTGTAAATCCATCAGAATACTACCTACCCTCACATCTTTAAAATTAAGCTTCTAGGCCAACGGTTCTCAACCTTTTCCACGGCGCAACCCCCACCTGCACCGCGCATGCGCGGCGCGATGGCCCGCATCGCGCATGCGCAACGGCCCGCATGTGCGGTGCTACCCCGTGCATGCGCAGTGCTGCCCCATGCGCCGGCTGAGGGGAAAAGGGGAAAAATGGCAGACTCCATTGTTTGGCGACCCCCGTGAAATGGTCGTTCGACCCCAAATGGGGTCGCGACCCACAGGTTGAGAACTGCTGTTCTAGGCTTTTGTTAGTGCAGGAAAAGTCTATCAAAGCTGTTTTGTATGTGAAGTACTCGGAAAGTTTATTGAATGGTTATCTCAGTGGGATCATACACATTCAGCATTAGTCTATTCTCACCCCCCCCAAAAAAGCAATGGCAATTAGAAAAGTCCTAGCATCCATTCCCTTAGACCAGGGGTCTGCAACCTTGACAACTTTAAGACTTGTGGACTTCAAGCTGATGAAATATAAGTAATAATTTCTAGAGTTCCTAATTAATCAGACAAATTCCTTTATTTTTAGCATCTGAGTTGCTCTACTTTAATGAAATTGCTGCAGCATGTTACTGTATATAATCAACAAACCAACTTTGCCTTTTGGTGATCAGTCATTGCCATTTTTTTCCTGAAATACAAGTAGTCCTTAACTTACAACAGTTCGTTTATTGACTGTTCTGAGTTACAACGCGACTGAAAATAATTAACTTATGACCATTTTCACAGAGAAGAGCAACAAAGATGATTAGGGGACTGGGAGGCTAAAACATATAAGGAACGGTTGCTGGAATTGGGTATGTCTAGTTTAATGAAGAGAAGGACGCGGGGGGACATGATAGCAGTGTTCCAATATCTCAGGGGCTGCCACAAAGAAGAGGGAGTCAAGCTATTCTTCAAAGCGCCTGAAGGCAGGACAAGAAGCAACGGGTGGAAACTAATCAAAGAGAGAAGCAACCTAGAACTAAGGAGAAACTTCCTGACAGTTAGAACAATTAACCAGTGGAACAACCTGCCTCCAGAAGCAGTGAATGCTCCAACACTGGATGTTTTTATGAAGAAACTGGACAGCCATTTGTCTGAAATGGTATAGGGTTACCTGCCTGAGCAGGGGGTTGGACTTGATGACCTCCAAGGTCCTTTCCAATTTTTTTAATTATTATTATTAGTTAAGACCATTTCAGCAGCCCCAGGATCATATGATCAAAATTCAGCTGCTTGGCAACTGGTTCATATTTATGACGGTCGCTTTGTCCCAGGCTCTTATGCTCTCCTTTTGCCACCTTCTGACGAGCAAAGTCATTGGGGAAGCCAGATTCACTTAATAACCGTTGCGACTAATTGAACAACTGCAGTGATTCATTTAACAATTGTGGTAAGAAAAACCATAAAATGGGGCAACATTCACTTAAGTGTTTTCATTAGCAACATAAATTTTGAGCTCAATTGTCATAAGTCGAGGACTACCTATAATGGTCAAATCCTATATTTGGAAGACCATCTTGTACAATCCAGATTAAATTGGAGATGATAGCACTCTAGAATGGGCTGCTTGGTGCAAGATTGATGCTCCCTGGTGAATTACATGTGAAATTCAGAAATTCAGTATAGTTGATGACGGTACCAGCAAAAGTGGCAGTGTTAGCTGGTAGGAGAAAAAAAAATACATAAAATCTAGACTAAGAAAATATTTAGGCCCACGTGTGATTTATAAAACTACACAAGCTTTTGATTTGAAGAATTAATGAGGAAGTACAAAATAGGAAAAAAAGGGGAGGGGCAGTGAGAACAAGAGTAACTTTAAAACTTTATATCAATTTACAATCTTGAATGGAATGGGAGAAAATCTGCAGAGAGTGTCTGTTAGGTGGACAAATGACATTAAATTAAACCAAGCCTTGTTTGGGTGACAATTGTTCTTGGTTTCAGTCTTGTCTATCTTAAGTCTTAGTCAAATCTGTTTCCATCAAAGACAAGAGATACAAATCTTTTGCTTGGGGAAAATCAACTAGATAATACTTCTCATGAGTGAATCTTTAAATAAATGCATAATGTTATTCAGTGCAGCGGTTTCTAGGCTACCTTCAGAATCAGCAAGTAGGCAACCTAGGGTGACAATCGGACAATGCGTATCCAGTAGGTGGACAGGATTATATCTTCATGCACTAGACATTTGTGTACAAGAACTTAAAATAAAGCTAACAATGTTAAAAATGGCTCCATTGGCCAGCACAAAAAATAAATAAATCCCCAAATGGGGAATATCTATTCTAGTACAAAACATTTGATAATTTCTTCTAAAGAATACTAGCACCTGAGGTCTCTTTAACCTGTCAACAAGTTAGGTAATTTAGAAAGCAGGAGAAGAACATAACTTTGAATATAACATATCTACTACATTTGAGTTGGGGGCTACTTCTGTGTACCACCTGGAGATTCTGGCTATCGGAGTCTCTAACCAAAGCTGGCCTTTGAACTATTCGAACATCTGAGGTTCAGTAATCTAGAAATTCCTAGGCTGACTTTGGTGCCTGGTGCTAGGCTGATGGTGGCATTCATAGGTTGAAAGAACCTGAATTATGGAGGGAGGCCATAATTGGGTTAATTGTAGACGTGGAAAGAACAAGTAATTTTCACAGAGGTGATGGCTCCTGTAAAAAGCAGAAGCCAGAAAAAGAAAGATTGGATTTGAAAATGAGCCAGATTTACTAGGGACTGCAGAGAAATACAGGTAGTCTTCGACTTACAACAACTTACAACAGTTCATTTAGTGACCATTCAAAGTTACAGTGGCACTGAAAAAAGTGAGTTATGACCATTTTTCACACTTATAACCATTTCAGCATCCCCCATGGTCACGTAATCAAAATTCAGATGCTTGGAAACTCACCCACAATTATGACAGCTGTTGTGTTCCAGGGTGAGGTGATCAACTTCTGCAACCTTCTGACAAGCAAAGTCAATGGGGAAGCCAGATTCATTTAACAACCTTGTTACTAACTTAACAACTGCAGTGATGTACTTAACTGTGGCAAGAAAAGTTGTAAAATGAGGCAAAACTCACTTAACAAGTGTTTCATTTAGCAACATCAATTTTGGGTTCAGTTGTAGTCATAAGTTGAGGACTACCCGTAGTCTCTAGGAAAAATAACACACTACAGGTAGTCCTTGACATATGATGGAAATTCCAATTTCAATTGTGGTCATAAGTCAGTGTAAAGCAAGTCACCATGTGACTGGACCCAGTTTTTCCTGTGGCCATTAAATAGATCACATGGTGAGTAAGTCAATCCAGCCTTCCCAATTGACTTTGTTGGTCAGAAGCTGGCTGGGAAGGTCACAAATCGTGGTCACTTAACCACAACTGCTGCTGCAGCCATCATAAATGTGAACCAGTTGCCAAATTGGCCGCATTGTGATCATGTGACCGTGTGTGTGTGTGTGTGTGTGTGTGTGTGTCACAGTTGTGACTTCAAGGACAGTTTGTGAGTCACTTTTTCAAAAGCCATCATATCTTCATAGGTTCATAAGTTAAGGACTATCTGTAAGGTATCCCCCATAGGTGAGGCAATGGAGCAGCAGCTTGGAGTGCTGCTGGCTCCTCCATTTTAAGCTCTTGGTCATGTGATCCAGAGTGCAATATATGCAGCTTGTTCAGCAACAACAGATTCAGGTGCTTGGCAGAATGCCCGCATTTATAACCTCAGGATGCACTTCATCTCTCTCCCCCCGCCACCTAGCTCCACCCTGCTCTGTCTCTTTGGCCGCCCTGCACCCTTGCTACCTCCTTATGAACCTTCCCCATCTTCTTCCTCCTCCTGCTGATAAGGCGCACCCAACTGCTGGTCGGTGTGCCGCCTTATGAAAGTCATGCAAGTCCCTCAGCTGCTTTGCAAAGGGCCAGGCGTATCACATCAGCGGCAGGAGGAAGAAGACAGCAAAAGTCAGCTAAGGGCAGCAAAGTGCAGAGCAACTAAAAGGGCAAAAATGAAGATAGGTATAGGAGGGTGAGGGAGTTCAAGTTAAGGTGAGTGCGGTAGGGCAGAAGAGGTGATGATGCAGGCCTGGTCTAATGACCACATCCAGGACTACCAGAACTGCCGTTGCTAAGTGGTGCAGTCATGTTGTGTTTCATTTAATGACTGCAGCAGTTACAATTCTGGTCCCCAGTGAGGACTTCTACATGTGAAGAGTCAGTGTGAGCTAGTGGTTAAGACATCAGGCTAGAAATCATGAGTTCTAGTTCGCCTTAGCCATGAAGGATGACCTCGAACCAGTCATTTTCTCTTAGCCCTTGAAAAGATGTAACAGCAAGCCATTTCTGAAAAACGTTGTTAAGAAAAGTTCAGGGACTTGTCAGACAGTCTGCAAGAATCAGACATGATTAACTGATTAAATGGGGGGGGAACCCTGTATGTACACACTCTGGTTAGATTCCCTCCTCTTTCTTAGAGATACATAAATACGCAGAAACAAGGCATATGCACACACCTCGATTTAGATCTTCACATTATCTCTCTCTCATACACACATATCCTCATTAGACCCTATGGAGAAAGTAACATACTGCAGCTACATCCTGTGGCTACTGCTGGTAACAACATTAAAATTAATTTTCATCTTATTTTTTCTAACCCAATGGAATGATGGAGAAAAATAGTATAAAGGGAGTTGGAATGCCCGTCTATCCATCAGCAATATCTATTTACTTTCACTAACACCACTTAATTCTGTGGACTGAGGATGGTTTACAAAGAATAGATAATTCATAAAACACCAGAAGTTTGAATAGAGTTGGTGACATGCAAATTCAATTAAAATACAAAACAAGCATACATTAACTAGCTGGGCAGTCTCCAAAGTATTAGAAGCCAATATCTTTTATGAACTTCTCCTTAAAGTTGGTGCAAAATTGTTTTTTGTACCAGTTGTGATAAAATCCTGAAGTGCTGCAATGAAGACGCCTGAAGTTGAATGTTTTTTGCCCTTGACATTTTTTTAAAAAAATCTGAATTCTGTTTCTGTTCCTCTAGGTGATGGCAGAAGGGAAAATTATCAGACAGATCATCCAACCCAAGAACCTCTTCTCCTTCAGATCCAAGACCCTTTGCCAGATGTCATGGTGGACAAATCCCAGCTACAGCAAGACCCCCTAAATCAGGGTATTAAACAGGAATTTGATATGGTGAGTGAAATGAGAGGCCTGATCTTGGGCACCAAGCCCTGGAAGAGAATAAAAGGGGCTGCCTTTTCCTTCCTCTCATGCCTTGCTGGAATTCATGCATCTTGCTCTCTATTGCTTCATAGCAATGCTGAGACTTACGAAACTAACAGTTCTGCACATCATTGCTTTTGGAGGATCTGCATCTCAATGTCCTTCTCCCAACCTGCGTATTTAGCAAAGCGTGTAGTTTTGCACAGCATGTGAGATTGCCAACAGATGCTTCTGCTTTTTAAATATCCCCAAATACATATAGTGAGTTAAAAGGCAGCATGTTAGGGAGAAAGAATCACCAACCCAGCATGATTGCTTTTGTTGCATAGAGCAACGATCCCCAGCCTTGGCGGACCAGCAGGGGAGTGAAGGGGATGGTTCTCCAGCATGAGGATGGATAATCCACGGATTGGGTTTCCTAAAGTCCCTTCTACCCAATTAGACTAAGTCTGCGAGATAGCCATGCCTCTTGCTGGGTCACGTTTACCCAGTTCCGACTTAGTCTTCACCCAGTCAAGACGCGTTGGTTCTTATCTCCAGACTCAGGTTGTAAATTTTTCCCCTTTTTTCCTATCCGTGGATTATCGTTCTTTTCTCATTTAGATTTCCTTTAGATCACTCAGCACAAGGCTTGTGTGTTTTTGCTTTTAGAGGCTGTTAGAAGCTTCACTCCACCCCTCCCCCTCCTCCCTTTTGCTATTTCCCGGGCTGCTGAAGCCTCAGCACGAGGCTTGTGTGTTTTTGCTTTTAGAGGGTGTTAGAGGCTTTTAAAGGCCTTACTACAGTGAAGGGAGCTCCACAATTCAGGGTTAATCATTTTAGTTTGACCTGAAGATTCTGATTCCTTCTGGCCTCACCACACATGGCTGGGGCCGCCATTTTCAGGAGGGCAGAGTTAGTGGAGATAGTCACCAAGCACCTCTGATTCCACCTCAGACACATCCACATCATCTGGCAATATATTGTGATAGTAAAAATTTTGGGATTGTTTTTCATTGGGAGCTTACTTCTCTCATTTCTCCTGCCTACTCATTGTTTATCTACCAGTATACTGTGCTTCACAGTCCTTATAAGGAGTTCATATACCGGTCTTACCAGTCTCTACAGTCTCTCACTGGGTCTCAGATCCTAGCCTGTTCCAGACCCATTCTCAGACTTGTGCTGAAGGGTCTCAGGTCCTAATTACCGTGCCAAGGGCCTATACTGATCTTACCAGTTCTACAGTTTTCACTTTGGGACATTAGTCCCTAACTTTCTTGCGACCCATTCTCAGACTTGCGCTGAAGGGTCCCAAACGAGATGGCTGAAGACAAGCAGCCTCAGCTGGTTCTGGCACCCACTGGTCCTCCAAGTAAAAGGAGATGTAAATCTTCAAAATTGGAGGCAGCTGGAAAATTGAAGGCAAAAGCACAGGCCTTATCCAGCAAAGCACCATCCAAGGCGGCGGAGAAGGAAGCCGCAAGGAGACATCAGGCCCTAGAGAGGCAGATTTCCAAGGCTCAAAAGGCAGCTTCATCAGAACATGTGCCAACTACATTTGGGAGCGCTGAGTCTTCTCCTTTCAGTCCTCAGGCAACCACAATTGCAGAGGTTCATAGGCCCTTGTCTCCAGAGGTTGGTTCTCAACCTAGACCTATTAGTCCTATGACATCTAACCCAAGTCCAAGCTGCCCCCCCCCACTTACCTCTCAAGCAATTCCATCAGCCACATTCACGCCCACGGCCGCTGGTCTCCGCCCTGAGTCTTCACAGGCACTTGGGCCGGAGCAACTACAATCCATGCTCACGTAGGTATTAGAGAGTCTCTCCTCCCTACAGAGGTCCCAACCTCCGACATCTTCCCAACGTCGGTCCGAGACCCTTGATTAAGCCTATTCCATTGCTTCTGATCAATCCTCACAGGGTGGGGATTCTTATTCGAAAGTTGAGGAATCACGGGGGGCAGCCTTATCAGACGATGAGGATGCTCCTCAGGAGCCCTCCCCCTTTGTAGGCCTCTTTGATCCCACTCTATTCAAGACCATTCTAGCCAAAGCCATGGCTACATCCCAGATCGCCCCAGAACCAGATCCTCAACCTACCCCTTCCACCAGTCAGTCATCAAATCCTCTGTTTGATGAGCCCAGGGTGACTCAAAGGCATATACTTTGCCCTCCATTCTTTGCCAATACGGTAAGAAAACAATGGGCCAATCTTGGGGCCTCTCCTGTCCCAGGGTCCTCTGACAAAAAACTGTTTAGCGTGGCGCCATCCCTAACCAACCTCCTAGAGGTCCCGACAGTGGACACATCCCTCACTCCCATTTTTTCAAACTCCACCATTGCTGGAGATGTGGCTGAGGCATTAAGACCGGAGGATAGAACATCTGAGTACTCTCTACAAAGGGCACATCAAGCATCAGGATGGGCAGTAAAGGCTTCCACGTCAGCCTCTTTCTTCTCACAGTCCTCTATCACTTGGCTCCGGGAGCTTCAGGACATGATCCCATAGGATCAGGTACGCGCCCATCAAACGTTGGGTAAGTTATTAGCGGCAGTTGAATACATGGCTGATGCCACGTTGTACACTGCCAGATTTTCAGCTAGGGCAATCGCAGCCAACGTTTCTACCAGGTGGCTGCTTTGGCTGAAGCAATAGCAGGCGGATTTAAAATCCAAAGGACGCTTGGCCACCGCCCCTTATTCTGGTGGAAAATTATTTGAGGATGCCCTAGAGCCCTACTTGATAGAGAACAAGGACAAGAAAAAGGTTCTTGCTCACCAGGCCAGACGATCGGACAGAAAACCTGTTCCTTTCTATCGCAGACGGGTTCTGAGGCAACACCCAGGGTTCTGACTGGCCACAACCCACACACTCTTTTCCTCCCAGATCGGACCGTCAAACAGATCACTTCGTGCCCAAGCCCAGGCAACAACCGCAGGCTAAGCGGCCCTTTTGGGGCGTGGGGGGCCCTCCCTATCGGAGGAATAAGTGACTCCAGGGAAGGACCCCCCATAGGCGGCCGGCTCTCCCTGTTCTCTCAGAACTGGGGGCACATTACCACCGAAGCCTGGGTCTTGTCCACCATCACCAATGGCCTGACCTTGGAGTTTCTTTCAAAACCGGCGAACCAGTTCATTCAGTGTCTGACTCCTTCAAACCCATCTCATCAAAATAAATGCGGTGGAACCAGTCCCTCCCAATCAGAGGGGGTGAGGGTTTTACTCAATCCTCTTTATAGTTCCAAAGACTTTGGGAGGATGGAGGGCCACTCTGGATCTAAAACGGTTAAATTATTACCTGATAATACAAAAAATTCAAGATGCAAACACTGCAATCCATTTTGGCCAGCATACAAAGGAACGACCTCCTGACATCCATCAACCTACATATTCCAATATTTCCACCACATCGCAGGTTTCTCAGATTCTGCTACAGATCTTATCACTATCAATACAGAGCGCTTCCGTTTGGCCTTTCATCCGCCCCGAGGGTATTCACAAAGATCCTGGCGATTCTGGCAGCTCACCTCAGACTGGATTCCATTCAGATCCAGTGTTACCTGGACGACATTCTCATTCAGTTGGTGTCTGTTCAGGCTGCACGGTCGGAGGTGGCCCGTACCATAGAGGTGCTCCAGAACCACGGGTTTTCAGTGAATTTCCTCAAGAGCCAGCTGATCCCATCCACGCGGCTCCATCTGGGAGCAGTAATAGATACAACACACTGCATGGTCTACCTATCGCCAGATCGCATAGCCAGTCTCAGGGCCCTGGTCCACCAGGTACGCGCTAGGGCGGTTCCCCTCCTCACCCTCTCCCAGCTTTTAGGCAAGATGATCTCCTGCATTGCCATCGTACCCTGGTCCAGACTACATTCCAGAGCTCTTCAGTGGTTTCTCCTCCCTTTTTAGAGGCGAAAGCTAACATCCTCCAACAGGCAGATGAAGTTGACTCCAATGGTATCGAGGGCACTCAGATGGTGGAGTTCTCTGGTCATCACCAGGGGCTCGGAATTCAGAGAGCCGTTACGGATCGTTCTCACCACAGATGCCAGTCTCTCTGGTTGGGGGGCCGCACCTCCAGTCTCAAATAGCCCAGGGGAGATGGTCCAAATAGGATTTGAAACACAATATAAATTGGCTGGAACTCAGGGCAATTCATCTGGCGTTGTGTCATTTCAGTCACAAGGTGAGAGGCCAGCACGTTCTCATCCTCACGGACAACATAGCGGCCAAAGTCCATGTGAACTGTCAAGGGAGAACCAGGTCTAGTTCTCTGATGACAGAAGCCAGACTGCTCTGTTCCTGGGCAGAGGCCAATCTGGCCTCAATCAATGCGGATCACATCTCACGGTCAATCAACCAGCAGGCGGACGCTCTCAGCAGGGCAACGGTGGATCATTCAGAGTGGCACTTGGATCCAGCACTGTTCCTAGAAATATCTCACAGAGTGGGTCATCCAGTTCTGGATTTGTTCGCCTCAGCAGCAAACTCCCAACTTCCAAGATTTTTTCCCCGATTCCCATCACCGGGATCGGAGGGAGTAGATGCTCTGCGCATACCGTGGCCTTCTCTACGCCTTTCCTCCGCTCCCCCTTCTGGCTGTCATCCACAAGATTCTATGAGAGAAGGCAGAGGTGGTTCTCATAGCTCCTTTGGCCGAGGCGCTCATGGTTTGCCAATCTCATGAGCCTGTCACCATCGACCCCCTTCCATGCAAGCAGCAGGTGTGCATGCCGACAACTCATGCAAATGGAGCTTTGTGTACAAGCTTACATGCCCACTGCTTGCGCAAATGGAGCTGTGCATGTGTGCCCATTTGCCCGCTGCTTGTGTGGCCCACTTCCGAGCGGGGTGGCTGCCCAGTAGTAGGCCATGGCCGGGGGTTGGGGACCCCTGGCATAGAGTGCTGCTAACATTACCTAGAGCCAAATGCCTATATTAAAGGCCTGCCCATCTCCATGCAGCGCAGTGTTTTTTTGTCCTTTCAATCACTAATTTGCTCTTCTATTTCACAGGGTCCCTGTCGCATGCATTTGGCAGCCATCTTACAGGAGCTGAAGGCTCCCCTCTACATGAACGGCGAAGATATCTTCATTCCCAACTGTGACACCAAAGGCTTTTACAGGCGAAAGCAGGTACCTATTTTAAACATTATTTAAAGCAAAGGAAGCTGCACGGGATCTTTGAGGGAAGACATACCCATGCAGGCAAAACTCAATTTTAGGCTGGAATGTCAAAGAAATTAATCCAGCGAGTGAGTTTCCCGCAGTGAGAGAAAGGGTGGGTGAGAAATTTTAAAAATGGCCAAAGCCCAATGAGCTCTCCAGTTTGCACTAGAGTAGTAACATAGAATTGATTTACCATTCTTGCTCCTTATATATTATGTTGAGCTATGGCTTTAAGTCTGACGGAGAAAGCCCCAATTCCTGGGTTCATCCATTCTGCAAACCCACCCTTGTGACATTTATGGGAAAATGTAGCTCTCTTCTCTTGTTTTATAAAAGTCCAACACTATTTATGCTTATACAGAAGTAAATCCCCTGGAGTTCTATGACTCTGATTCAGTTGGAATAACTCAGTATGATTATCTCCTTGCTGGATGGCAAGGCTCAGTAAGACCTATCGAATTCCAGTTCTTCCAAACTTGGTTTCATTAGGACACTCTAGATACAAACATCTTGCTAAATCTCCATCCTGATCCAACCATCTCCTTAAAGTGTTTTTTATTTTATTTATTTTTATTTTGTTCAGACTTATATGCCGCCCTTCTCCTCAGACCCAGGGCGGCTCACAACAATAATACAAGTAAAAAACAAAACATAGGATCAGTTAAAATTTCTACTTAAAATACTATATAAAAACAGAATAATTTATAACACTCATACCACACACAATCACAATCAAAGGCCCAGGGGCAGAGTGCAGCTCACACGCCCCAAACCTGTCTGCATAAATGTGTCTTTAATAGTTTTCGGAAAACTAGGAGGGAGGAAGCAGTACGAACCTCTGAGGGAAGCTGGTTCCAGAGGGCTGGGGCAGCAACGGAGAAGGCCCTTGCCCTAGGCCCCGCCAGATGGCATTGTCTAACAGACGGGACCCGTAGGAGGCCAACCCTATGTGCCCTAACCGGTCGCTGGGATTAGTAAAAGCATCAGCAGTGGCCGGTGGGCTGTGCAGGATGGGACTTAAAGAGCAGCAAGGGTATTCTCATTGAACTGTCATGGTTTAAAATAGCGTTTCTCAATCTCATTAAGTTGAGCTCCCAGCACACTGGCTGGGGAATTATGGGAGACAAAGTCCATATCTTTTAAACTTGCCGAGGTTGAGAAGCACAGATTGAGAGGGATGTGTGAATATGCTGTGGATCAGCCCTGTGCTCTTCAATAGTAATAGAAGAACCCGTGGCTATCTTTGGTTGTTGTTTCAACTTTCTTTGAAAGAGATCCAAGATTAGAGAAGTAGCTTCCTTTTTTAATCTAGGTTAGCCGTTGCATATTTTTTTCCTGCAGAAAGAGGCTTGTTTCAGCGGCAGCTATACTGAGCCTCAAATATTTATTATGATCTGTCCTGTTCACCCAACTGCTTCAGATGAGCCGTCTTATTTTTTTCATGTATAAAAGCATTATGTAAAGAAATCCAGTCTTCTGCAGTGGGTATTGTTTCTCTGCACTTCTAAATTTTCAAGGAAAGTGAATTTGCTGTTGAAAAAGGTCTTGTCTTCTCCATAGTGCCGGACCTCCAAAGGGCAGAAGAGGGGCCGATGCTGGTGTGTGGATAAGAGAGGCCATCGGTTGGAGGGGCTGGAAGAGAGCCCCCTCTGCCTGCTTGCTAACAATGACTGAGGATGCAGAACGAGCTGCGGCCACCGTGGTCCAGCAGCAGAATTCTTGACTGAGGGGACTCGTCTTATTAGAACAGTCATGGAAAATTTTTTGCTTGTAATTTATTGCACAGTTGTTGCCTTATTGGGATCCTGCCTTCCCTGGGATAACTTTGGAGCTCTTACAGTGTCTGATAATACTCTACAAAAGACTGGCCTGGCTGCTCAGAGAAATAGCAGACTGGGGTCTTCTAACTGCATGACCGAAGAGGGGTGTTGAATAAGCTACCAGTAGTTGCATTACAGCAATAATGCTGGCACTTGAACCAATTCTCTTATACCAGTAAAGATGCTTATACCAGTAAAGGAACAAGAATAACCAGTTCCTGGAGGTGCAGTATGTATACTTGGGCTACCTTTTATAAAATGTGTAGGGAGATCAGGGATTTATCTTATACATGCTACCGAGGTAGATGTGTTTTGTGGAAAGGGTTTTAACAGCACAATTCCAGTACTCACTAAGGGCAATGTAGAAGGAAGTAAAATTAAATGTGGCCAAGTTTTTAAATGTCAACATCTACAATGTAAGCAAGAAAGTGAAAGTGGTGCAGATACTGGGAATGAGATGTGTGGAAATTTTAGCTGTAGCTTTAATGTTTTTCGCATTCTCCCTTCTGTTTCGTGACTCCCCCCAGCATATTCTGTAAAAGAGTTATCTGGATGATAGGAAAACCTGAAGCTGCCTTCCATGGAGAAAAGCAGTGGATGATGGATTTGTCCCTCTTTGCCATAACGTGCTTTAATTTAATGTGTTTAAACAGATAGGTCTCTATTTCTATATGTTTTACTATACATTTGGTCTCAATAAATCTGATGATTATGCCATTTTAATGATTTGCGGATACTTTAAATACCTGGTGCAAGGAAGCTAAAATTGTTTCTTTTGGAGAGGGCTTTTTTTAAACACCGTGTTGCTTTCAAAATTTAATTTTCACTGGCAAGTGGAATTAATAGTTTTTTGTAACCAACAGATTGCTTACAAAACATGAATTATCTGGTGAATAATTGAGAGGTTTTATTTACTTCTAAATGGGCTCTTAAGAGGCTAGCGGTATCAAGTGTTTTGCTGGGTAGAGTCAGTTGAAAGCAAGAACACGTGAGCTAGAAACTACTGAATCAAGTTTCTCTAGCCTCCATTTGCCAAATTCAACTTACATCTGTTCATCACTCAGTTCTCTTATCAACCACAGCACCTCTCAATGAAATCAGTTGTAAAATTGAGTGAGTCAGTTAGGAAATATCTTCCTGAACATCTGACTAAGCTACATCAGCCAATAGCTCCAAAAGCACATAAGATGACCACCCATTTTTTTTTCACTTTTGGAAACTCATTGCCAAGTTTACTGCACTGTTCAGTTACTTACTCACCCACCAGGACAACACAACAAACAGATGGTAGAAATCTTTCAGTCAAGGGGTTAGGGTTGTTTGCAGATTATTATGCAAATTGCAGTACTAATTTCAGTAAGCGGGATTAGACCTCTTGACTTCCCAAGTGACGACACAAAGTTCGTTTTCTACTATACAAAAAAAATACTTTATTAAAAAAATTTCACAAGTCAAGTTAGAAAATACTAAAGCACTCTCCATTTATTCAGTCTAAAAATTCAGTTATGTCTATATTAGCTTTGACCATTTGGGAAGATTTTATTCTATTCAAAACACCTTCATGGTTTATATCCCAAATTAAGTAAAGATGTACTGCATAAATTAAATCTTTTATCCTAGTTATTTCATATTGGTTTCAGCATTTTACACATTTTACACATTTTTCTTAACACTTCAAACGGACAGGAAAAATATATAGTATGTCAACTTTATTGTTTGATAGGTTTTCCCTGTTTTCTGGTTTTTGGAACTAACTCTGATCCTACCGATAGTTAAAATAACAGATCCTTGTGTAACCAAACTGAACTTGTGTAACCAAACCAAACTTTAGTGACTAGGAAGCTGACAGGGCCTGAAAATAGAAGAATGGATTATTAGAGCTCTTTCAATCCTGTTAAGGATGGGGAGAGCAACAGAAACTTAAAAGCACAACTTCGTGACCAATTTATCAGTTAATAAATATTGGATGGCTATAAATACAAACATTTTGGGCAGGTACTGCATGTAAGAACCTACTATGAATTTACTGTGGTGTCCTCATCCAGATGCAATTGAATTTTCTCGCAGGATTACAGTATTATTGAGGACTTTCAGGGTAAAAACAAGGCGATTTAAATCTGAGCCACTGTGGGTTTGCTGAAGATCACAAAGTTTTGAATTCCCAAAAAACAGTTTTGTAAAAAAAAAAAAAAAATTCCAGCATTTCAGATTGCTGTTTTTTTCTTCAAACCTCTCTGGAACCTCCACTCCAGCCATTCAGAAATTAATTCTTCAAATTGAAAATGGCTCATATCTGGTACAGTCAGTTTTACACAGTCCCACCAAAAAGGCCACAAATAAGTTAAAACGGAACATCCTGTGATGTCTACAGGAAGTATTTTAGTTGAAGCAAACCCCCCTTCTCAAGGTATATAATTAAAAATATTTCTATTCGTGCAATTACCATGTATAGGACGAACCTCCTTGGGAGACCTAGAGACTTACTGGCTCCCAGCAAGCTCATCACACATTCTGCAATAAGCAGTAGCCTCACACCTTCAGTGTACTCAACCCCGGAAACAACATTTAAGCCAACAAGTGAAAAGCATAGCCACTGGAGGAAGAGCAGCACACTCTCAAAACTTTGTTGGCATCCTGGAAAATCAAAGGGCAGCAGCTATCGTTTCCCAGGATATATCTATCAAATTCACCTGGACTTTCAAACCTTTCTTCAGGTAGCCTGTTTTTCTCAGGGCAAAATAATTTGTCATTTTTCACTGGCTTTCAGTAATGATTTACAAGCTCTCCATATTCCTCCTCCTTAGGCTACTCACAGCTAATAGCTGTAGGTTCTGACCAGCTTGTAGTTAAGATAGTTAGTCAAGGATCTTGAAGTACATCCTAAGTATGTTGCAGTTCATGATTGTGTCATGGGTCTGGAATAGATGGCAGGGCTTTAGAGCCCTGTCAAACTCCTTCCTCTTAGAGATTGTGAAGCCTATGCCGCTACTTAAGCAATGCTACACAGAAAAGGCTTTTCTATAGCAATCCTCAATTGTAACAGCAGACGTGCTTAATAAGGGGCATCAATCAATCCACTTGCATCAACAGTGGCCAGTTTTATCTTGAAAATTTAAGTGATTCTGGGGCCACGGTGTCTCTGTGCAATCCTCCTCGTCAAAACTGTTGTCATCTTCCTCATCTTCCTCTTCAAAGAGCTGATTCTCTAGAAAGGAACCCCCCAACCCATACTCCTGCTCATGGACAGAAACCTCGTTGGGAATGACATGTGAGGCACCTTCTATGAAATCAGCAAATCTGGAAGAAAGAAAGAAAGAACAATGTAGGCAATGCTATAACTAATGAACCCTACAACTACTTCCCTCTACAATTTTTATCAAGTATCTGCAAGACAATGGGGGGGGACCTAACTTGAGTATAGCATGTACATACAAAAGATGGGTTTTCTTCCCATGAAAGAAACCTAGATTCAGTTTTGAATTTGATTCCCTAAACATCCCTTTTCGTGGTCCTCCCACAAATATGGCTTTAAACTGAGTTTCTTAAAATGTTAAGATTACAAAAAAAAAAAAACCCTTCCCTTCCGATGATCTTCATGGACAGTACCTTTTTGGAGTCTGGATGCGGGAGACTGCTTTCCACGCAGAGAACTCTGGACTTTGGCAGTACTCCCGCAATTGTTCCAAGGCTTTGCGTGTCTCTACCTCCCCCTGGATCCGATATTCTTCCTCGGTCAACAGGCGTGGTGGGGTGGGCTTTTCTGGAGCTGTGAACAGCTTCCTGCTAGGACAGCAATGGCGTTAGTAGCACCTGTAAGTCAAACATTGAAATCTGGCCCTTTGCAATCATCTTCAAACCACTTAGGAGAGGTCACCTGATACACACACTCTCAACACTGTATCCTATTACAAGTTGGGCTCAGAGTTGAACGTTCTAGACCTAGGCCTTCTTGACAGGGATATTGTCCTCCCAGTTTTACTGAATTATTCTGTAACAACTTGCAGTCATATTACATCTTTTGCATAAATATCTTAAGAAATGCTAAAACATGGTTATATCTGTTTGTGATACTATTGTATTATTGTTCATCTTCAACATGGCAAAGGCCTCTGATAAAGATTATCAGAATGGTGCTTTGAAATCAAGCCTCTTCTTGAGAATGTGGATTCATTGTTGCTTAGCAGCACTTACGAGAGTAGAATCTTCCCATGATCTAATAAGTGTTCTTAGCTAATCAGCCCTCATTTCTCCCCATGTTTAGCAAAAACTTTATGGTTCGAGGAATCTTAAATCAGTTGTATCTCATTTTCCTGAAATATCTTGCAAATATATTTAGACAAAGCACTCAAGTGCAACACCCAGATATCTTAGTCACATAATTATTTTACAAAACAGAAGACACAGATCAGGAGCCTGCCTCTCACCTCAACAATGAACTCTTACCAGAAGAAATTTACATCCTTTTCTACAGCTTCTAAAATTGCTTGTCATCTATGTGTCTCGTTTTGTTTTGTCTCTTAGATAAAAATATACAGCAGGGATTACCTTGTTTTTAAAAAATGGTCAGCAAAAGGTACTTCTCTTTATTCATTAATGCACTTCAGTTCTGAGCAAGTGCATTCTACAAGTGTGCCCAGGTTGTGATGACGACACAAGAAAAAGGAAAGCTTTATAAGCCACCCAAAATCTCAACAGATAGATGATGAAATACGTTCAACACACTAAACAGTGCCTGAGATCACATAACATGGTAAGCCTAAACTAAACAAACAATAATTTCACCTTTAGAGGATTTAAAACATAGGCTGACCTCAGTGCTTCAGATATCACATAACTAATACTACCTTAAACAGTGCACTATAGAACCCCCAAATTAAAACAAAAGACTAACTCTGAGACTTCAGTGTTCTTTCTTGAGATTTTGCAATTTCAGAGAGGGGTTTTTTTGGCAGCTGCCTCCTCCAGGGAATCATATAATGATGTCTGTCATCTGACATTATCCATACACTACAGAAACTAAAGAATTAGCCAGGAAAGAATAACATACTAAGAATTTCAACAACTGAAAATGTAAGTCACTCATTTCTGGAACACCATTATGCATATAAACATATTCACCCAGCCATACCCTACAAATGTCTTAATGGACCTATTATTTACATTATGTTTTCTAGGTTGAGCCAAGCCAATGTTTCCCGTCCATCACCTGTAGATGGCATAGGCCCATATGACTGGGTACTCCAGGTTTTTAGTGCAGATTGCAATTACAATCAAGATGACGCCAATATATCGTATCTGAATGCTCATATAAAGGAGCAGCAAGCCGAAAATCTGCAGACCCCAAGTGAGGAGATTTATGTTCCGTTCATTCTCCAGAGGGCCATATTTGTAGCACACAGCAAAGCTTATACACCCTATGATGACCAGGTAGCCTGTGGAGGAAGAAAAAGAATTATTTTTATTTGGATTTTCACGATCACCAGGAGTTACTCTTTCAGGATAATTCAGCTTGTCTAAGTCAGCCAGTAAAAATATCAAATCTGTTCTGAATAATTTGGACATTATCATACAGCTAAAACACTGAAGCCAGAAGCAAATAAAATGCAAGAATTCATCCTTCTGACTCAGCATATTTTACAAAACATCAAACAAGTATAACCTGCAACATGCTGATCTAGAAGAAATGCATCACACTTTTTATCAAGAAAACAAGAATTATAAAAATATTATGTCCATAGAAGACAAGATATGCTTCTTCCAATATGTGGTATTAGAACCAGAAATGTTAGTAATTCATCAAACAGTCCCACTAAAGACCATCCAGATGTTTTACACAAATGTTTTGTTCATTTTTTTAGTGCTAAATTTAATCAAGTTTTGAATCCTTTGCTTGATTGTTTCATGTAAGCTGAGCTCTCACTTATGGAAAGTGTTCATCACATTATTGGCACATATGGCAACTTCTGAATTCATCACAGAAACAACCCCCCCTTCATAAAACTTATTCCTGGCAGGATTGTTTTTCAGTCTCTTGAATTTTAGCAGATTGATTTAATAACCATAATATAAATCTTATTGCTGGTGATACATGACACAGGATGGGACTAGAATAGATTATAAACTTTCTTCATTCTGTGACTTCTGTGATTATATGGGAGGCTTTTAAGGCATCTATTCGAGGTTGAATAATTGATTATGCTTATGGAAAAAACAAAACTTAATAGATCATAATTTGGAAAATCACGTTAAGGAAGTAAATTATACAACACTTTGGAAAATGCAATTATATAATGTTTTTATATCTGATAAAGTGGAACTCCATGCTTTAGAAACCAATATTTATTGAATAAAATCAAGCAAGATGACTGGGAGTAAGAAGGAAAATCTGTCTAGCTTCTGAATTAACCAGTGTCTATACTGTAGCATCAATTTTATTTTAAGGTTTCTCAGGACAAACCATATATGGACTTAAGTTTGATAAACCAGCCTTTTAGAATATTTTAAACCTAAAGTCAAATGTTTCAGATGCTTAAATTATAGAGCATCTGGTCTAAATATGCCTTCCAAAGATTACCCATGACCATACTATTTATTTATGTGTGACACAATTTCTTCAGAAATTAACTGATACTATTACATTGATTTAAAGTGGTCAACACAATAGCAGTGTTCCAAATCTCAGGGGCTGCCACAATGAAGAGGGAGTCAAGCTATTTTCCAAAGCGCCTGAAGGCAGGACAAGAAGTAATGGATGGAAACTAACCAAAGAGAGAAGCAACCTAGAACTAAGGAGAAAAACTTCCTGACAGTGAGAACAATTAACCAGTGGAACAACCTGCTTCCAAAAGCGGTGAATGCTCCAACACTGGAAGTTTTTAAGAAGAAACTGGACAGCCATTTGTCCAAAATGGTATAAGGTTTCCTGCCTAAGCAGGGGGTTGGACTAGATGACCTCCAAGGTCCCTTCCAACTTTATCATTATTATTATCAAACTGACTTTCCAACAGTAGTTTAAGATATGTACTGAGGTTTTATTTCTATGCTGTTGGATAGTTATGCCTTTTTGAGTATTTTTTCTAAATAAAGTTGTCTTTGTTTATTTTTTTTTTCTTTTTTAATTAGAATGATTCTGTTAGTTGGTAAAGATTCCATTGATTCTGCAAGCTCTATTTTGTTTTTCTATTTATTTTTCTAATGGTTACATTGTAATTTTTATTATGTAATAAAAATGTTAATGTCATTAATAGAGAATAAGAATACTGACATTTCAAATCTAGCCTGTGTTTTATATGACAAATAATGAGGAATGCATAACCAGCATGTAAATAATGTGTAACTAATATCATGTAAATAAAGTGTAAATCATGTCACAATTTCTTTCCAACCTCAACGTCTTACACTATCATGGATTCACAAACTTATGCAAGATTTGCTATCTCCTTCTATTTAATTCCAAATATACTGCCACAGAAAGAATTTTGTATTTTTCATAGGTAACTAGGAAATTTAATAACCTGCAAACTTTGTTTACGCAAACTAATGAGAATATTTGGATCATTTTAGAAAGTAGTTACTTAAGCATTGCTTAAGTAAGCATTGCTTAAGAAAATCAACTGCATAGATTAGCTCACAAAAATTGCAAAATGACCTCAGCATCATAAACAGAACGTCACCATCTTACTCACCAAGTAGATATTCCCAGTATAATGTACATATTTCCTGAAGATTTCTGAAGGCCAACTGGGTAAGGTAAATAGAAAAAGACCAGCCACCCAGAATCATGAGATAGATAGGGCTCTTCTAGAACAGAAATAACAAAATATTACAGATCAGAGAAAGTTTCTTTAGCATTCTTGACAGTTTTTCTATCTGCAGTATTCCAACTGCTTCACGTACTGCACTGATTAGCTGGCTCTTTCAATCATGAACAGTTCCATGTAGTAATCATAACAGATGTTTTTCTGGGTGAAGTTTTTAAGCACACTCTGATTTGGAACACTTGGATGTCTCAAAACCCACATCTCAAAATGTATCAAGTAGCAACTATAACGTGTAACATTCTATGTGCAGATTTGGGAAAGTGGGAAAACAAATGGACATCACCCAAGATGGGCCTACTTGGCACAGGTATATCATGTTCTGGTTTTGATACTCAAATCTTTGCTTATAGACATTTTTTTTTAATATGAGGAGCAGGGGATTTAAGCTGATCATTCTCAGGTTTACCAAAGGCTCATTCTCCGTGCTTTTTTCTTTGACTCACTTTCTTTATAGAATGATATTGTGTAATACCGGGATCCCTTTCATCCACTGAGGTCACTTGCACAATAGGAGAAGAGAATACAAGTTTTATCACACTCCTTTCCTTTGCCCATTCAAAACAAAACAAACATTTTATGCAACGGTAAATGGAAAATTGGAAAGGTCATCCTAGTTAAGAGATTCACAGACCTTCTTACACTAGCAAAATAAATTAGCGCAAAGTTAAAAATAAAAAAAATGAAGATGTACAGCTAAAACATTATGATCCTGCTTCCTTCTAATATTTGTGCATCCAAAGCTGTTTTTCCTGTTGCTTTTAAGCAAAGTCTGCTACATTATTCATAAATGATCTAAATCAGACAATTGAATTTTTGCTTTTCTCCTTACAGACCTTTTCTTAAAAGAGATCTGATAAACCTAAGGAAGCTTTTATTAAGGGCATATGAGTATGGGCCAAATAGATAGAGATAGCATTTATGTAAAAAATGAAAGAATCTACCCTCTAATAATGTAGACCATGGGTGTCAAACTCGCCGCGTCACGTGATGTGACGTATTGCAACTTTTTTTTTGCATTGCCGGAGCTGGGGTTGGTGCAGCCTCCGTATGATGCAACCGGCCCATAGGCCAGCAGTTTGACACCCCTGATGTAGACAGAAAAGCATTATAATGGGCCAAAGCAAATGCTCTTCCATAGCCCAATACAGTCCTCTTGAGGCCAGTATGGATGTAGCTGGAATATAAGTTTTCTTTGTGTTAAATAATAGAAAAAATATTCTGGAAATTCTGTATCTCTATATTTTTAATTCTGTCTGTTTCTAGATAAATTAGAAAATGAGGCAAGAAACTGCCACTATTACAATTATTTAACATTTTTCTCCACTTAATCAGTCAGGAGTAGGAATGCTAAGAAGTCTGAAGAAATATTACACATATTTGTCCAATAATTAAGATGCAAAACCATATCCTTTCTCATAATTAAAAGCTTAGATATTCCTGGAAAACACATCAGGGCACTTAACAATTTATTCTTTATTATCTCCAATGGACCAAAATCAATACCTGTATATCAGGGTTTTTCAAGTTTGGGAATGTTAAATGTGTGAACTTCAACTTCTAGAATTCCTCAGCCAGCATGGGGAATTCTGGGAGTTGAAGTTCACATACCTTAAAGTTCCCAAGGTTGAAAAATATTGATGCATATGAAAAAAAAATGAAGCTCCATAAAGCACTTCAGCTATAACCTAAACCTCAAAACACATAAAATAGTTGGAATCAAAACTTCCACACTCCACTCAGTTCTAAAAAATTTGAGCACGGCTTTTGAATTTGTGTTCCAGCACCCCAATATAATGAATAAGATTCTAGATATTTAGAGTTCTTTACTTGTTCAATTTGGCACCCATTTAGTTGCTGATAATGCTATATTTGTAATTTCCTTTCAGAAAATTTTAGTAGTTTTCCAATAAAGTCCCTTCTTATAATAACCAAAGGTAAAGGAAAATTATAGCGCTATCATCATATCATATAACTACTATTATCCAATCTTCCAAATTAGATGGCATAAGGATCTGCACCACATTCTGGGTAGTAAAATTGTGAAGAAATTGTTTTCTATACCCAACTAGGTCGCTAAAATTTCTTGCACGTTTCCAAGCTCACTTAAACATTATAAATGAGGCAGGCAGAAAATAAAATAAAACACAACATAACAATAAAAAGGGGGGGAGGGATTCAAAAGGGGAAAAAGTGAAAAAAAGGGGGGGGGGAAGATGGATAAACAAAGGGGGGGCCTCTGATTTTCCTCAGTACAGATACAAATATACAATAAGGTAATCCCTTACCCTCCATACCTGTTAGACTACCACACCCAAAAATACCAAGCAGAAAGGCCTTTAGCCAGTTCAGAATATTTATTTTTCAGAATGTTGCCAAAACCCCTACCGGTAATAGACTTAAGTCTTCATATTTTTAACCCACCTTGGGTACAAATCTGGATAGTACGTACACAACAATGAGCAATGAACTCAGTACGCCAATGCTTATTCCAGTTGAATAGAAGAAGATTGAACTTCTGCAAAGAGAAAGAATATTTCAGACGCTGTGCATGAAAATCTGCACATGGCACAAGTTCAACAGTAACTCTAGAAATTCTAGCTTTTGGACTGGTAGCCATAAAAAAAAGAAATAACAGCAAGGACTGATGGGTAGACAGGAAGACAAATAGAAAATGAATTATAGCAGCAAGAAGAAAAGTGAACAGTACTCCAATAACTAAGAGCCATAAAGCTTCCCCCAAAGCTCCCCCAAATTACATAGTAGTAGTAGTAGTGGAAGTCTTGCAAGTTTTGGAAGTAATGACGCACAAGCATTGAGACTTCACAAATGTCTCTCTTCGCTACTCAAAAAAAAACAGAGGACAAAAATATCCTGTTACATGGAAGCCCCTGGAAACAACAAGATTTGATATTTCCCAAGTAGTCTGCAGTAAAAAGGGACAGATTAACACAATCACAAGCTGAAGCAGAGATAGGCATTTACTACATTATATGGTTACCAGTTGTGAGCTGGCAAATGTTATGAACTGGATTTTTACTTACCTACTCATCAAATCACCACAGAAAAACAGCAACAGGCCCAGAAATGTAACAATGAAGAGTTTGGGATCAAGTGCTACAAAAATAAAAATATTATTTTATTAATCAGTTCGCTGAGCTACTCAGAATATAACAGCAAATATATGTAAAAAGTAAAAATATCTTCCCATCAATACGTGTTTCTGCTGCACACAGGTTTTTGATAGTGATTGTCAAAATGAAAAAATAGAGGACTATTAAGAATCATTGCTGTAAAGTCTTTAAAAAGGCAAACAGTATTTTCTTTTAAAACCATTCTTTTCATCATTATATTTTTTCCAAGAACCAACTGATCTGAAAAATGCAGATTGCATAATAAAACCAATTCACACACTTTACATTTTGTACTTCAGAACATCTTATACATACTCAAACATAGTCAGCAACTGTGAACAATTGTGTTTCAAAATGAACAGATGTTATATATATAAAAAAACGGTGCATTTTTTTGTAAAAAAAAAAAAAAAGGTGCTGGAACTCACACACGTCATACAACCCCGCCTTGCCTACCCTACAAGGTTCCATCCAAAAAAGGTGCCAGAACTCCATTCTGAGCGTTCTATGACAAAAAAGGTCCTGATATAAAATGAGCATGTCCGTGTATGAGATGTTCCTCTTTTTTACTTCTGCAGACTTAAACCTATTAGCAAATGCTGCCTTGAAGCTTCATAATGTAACACATATGCATAAAAAGTCAGTGATCATTCTAAATGTATTCAACTCTCCTTGCTTATTCAGGATAATTCCATCCTTCAGACACAAATAGTGAATAAAATATGTATGAAAAAAGTAAAGTATTCCCAGAACCCAAGCAGCACATTCAGGAAACACATCATCTAATTTTACAGGATCACAGAACTGTGGAATTGGAAGAGACCAAAAGAATAAACTAGTTCAGGGGTGTCAAACTCGCAACGTCACGTGACATGTTGTGACTTTTTTCCATTGCCGGCAATGGGGTGGGCGCAGTTTCAGTATGATGCATCTGGTCCGTGGGCCAGCAGTTTGACACCCCTGATCTAGTCCATTTTTCTGTGAAGGAAAACTAGAGACCATCCTTGAGAAATGGCTGTCCAGCCTCTTCCAAACCACCAAAGATGGAGAACTCCCAGATAGACTATTCCATTTTGGAGTGGGAGGGGAAGGAACTGAGTTAGCCATGTTTCTGGCAACTGCCTTTAATAGTCTTTGCAGTTTCCTTGACAAGATTTGCAGAAGTGGCTTACCATAGTCTGCTTCCTAGGGCTGAGTGTATGACTGACTCAATGTCACCAGCTGGTTTTGTGTCTAGAAATCATGATCTCCTGGTTTCTACCCTGGTGGCTTAACCATTACACGTAAATGGCTCTTGTATAGGGTTTGGCATTAGAACATTTTCTTTAACTTAGGTAGTTGTGTGAGCATGCCACGTGGTACATCAGGTGTTGTATTTATAACAGATTGCCAAGTGCCCTATGATAATGTGATTGCCATTTGCAATCTTTTGTGCTGTTTCCTCAAAAAGTCAACAGACAAGCCAACAGGAAAAGTTGCAAGCAGTGGGGACATTGGACTTGAGGTCTGTTCTCCCAGTGTGCTGAGAGATTTCCCCTCTCCTCCATGCAGGAAAGGGAAATCCTCCAGTGCAGTGGAGGGATGGACCTCAAATCTGATGAAAACACTAGTAGATTCCAGTGTTTTGAACCTTCTAAATTGATAGAGCCTGCAACAGTTCAACTAAGTGGAGCAGGGAAAAGATCCAGGCCTCCCGAGTATAATGACATGCCTGTTCACTTTATGTCCACAACTGGGAGAGCCGAGATTGTGGTTGTTGAGCAAGGTGGTGATATGGCAATTTACTTAACATTTGCTTCACTCAACGACAGAGATTCTGGGCCCAATTGCAGTCGCAATACCTGCATTAGAGCAAGTAAGAAAAAAGAAAACTTACTTCGAGTAATACTGATGGTGTATGTGGAGCCTGGGTCTAATATCTCGACTTTCAAGCAGGTTTCTTTACTGAAAATGTCAACATTAATGTAAGTATCATTAAGCTTCTCTTTGAAGAGCAAGCCAATATACATCCATAAACTAAATCCATCCAGTTCTTTCAGCTTCTCCTCACTTTCAACTTGGATGACACGGATCACCTTGGTGCTGTTTACTCGGATCTGGATGGGAAAAAAGGAGATGGCAAAAACAAGGACAGTTACATAATCAATGCAGAGATTTCATAACATTATTTATCAGTTAGTTGAATTAGCCAGCATTACTTTTAACAAGTTATGCAGCACTGTCCCTACAAAATACACAACAACTAGCTTCAGGGGGAAATGCTAAAGAACTTAACAGGGCTTTTGAAAAACTGCCAAAGGAAATCTGAAAAAACTTAGCATCTTGAACAGGCAGCTTATTTATGGAGAAAAAGCTATTTAATCCAGTGATGGGAAAGAGAGACTAATATTAAATCTCATTGTGAAACCAACTGAGAAATACAACGAACATTTAAAAAAGGCCTTGTGGGGGAGGAACTCTGATCCTTATCCAGTAAAATCCACTGACTCAATTCCATTCCCAACCTCTAATACAGAAATAGGTTAAAATATAGCCTGTATGGATAAGCAACTACAATGTGCTACTGCAACATTACTAAGTTACAGAATATAATCTTGTTCTTGACTGTCCCTGATCATCTTCTTCAAAGCTTATTTGAATGGAATATAATTCTATAACTGTGAGATATTTTTGGAGCAAAGTTTTTCTTAGATGTGTATAAACTAACTGCATCTAATGGAATAGCTTGAAAAGACAAAACAGCAGGACTATTCTTGTTACACAATATACACAGCAAGTTGGATCCTTAGCAATTTACTATACAAGCCCCAAATATATAATTTGCTTTCATCTTCTACATGCTCCAAAGTAGAAACTGACTCAGTCCAATACATCTCACAGGGTTGTTGTGGGGAAAATAGGAAGAGGTTTACTATGTTCACCATCTTGAGTTATGTATGAAAAAATAAAAGGCGGATAAAAATTAAAAAACAAAGATGCTAGGAAACTAAAAATAACCAGGGTTTTAATGAAATCTCAATTGGAGTCACGTAGGATATATTTACAGATCTATGGTTATTCACTTTAAGACATGAAAATTAGCTAAGATTCACCTCAGATGCAAAAAAAAAGTAATCTAATTCTTACCTGAATTTTGGTCCATATATCATGCCATTTTGGGATCATTTTATTTGAATAGCAAAACTGTTCAGAGGAATTAAGTAGATATGTTTGATGTTCTCTAAGTAACATTACATCTCCATCTACAGGAATCCACACAAAGAAGAAGACAGATATATTAGTAAAATGAAGAAATGCCTTTGGAATTAGGACAATGAGACCAATTTATACAAAATGAGGATCAGAATAGTCATATCTAGTAAAATTCCAATATGCCTTTTTTCTATTTTTTTACATTTAGAACCTCCTGAAATTTATTTTATGAGTTTGAGGCAGCGTACTTTACATAGTACTCCTTTGATTCCCCCCTCCCTCCACATATATACTAAGACAGTTTTGCATAATAGTAACAGCAAGTAGTCATGCAAAAGGCTAGGTCAGTGATAGCGAACCTTTTAGAGACCGAGTGCCCAAAAACTGCCCCCCACCCCACCCTCATTCCGTCCTGCCCACTGGGCCACCCACCACCTCCATGGCCCACCACAGATCACCCAGGCAGCCCAGCAGCGCCATGGCGGCCATGCCCTCCACCCGTGCCCCGCAGCATCATCTGCGCGCAATAGGGTGCAAGGGTGGAATCTTGTCCCCACTGCCCAGCTACCATGTCCTTGGCTCTGCTACTTCATGTGGGCCACGCCCAGGGGCAACTCTTCTCTGGGGGGGGGCTGCTGGTGAGGGGACCATCGGAGGAGGCGGGGCTGGGGAGATGGTGCGTGTGCCCACAGAGAGGGCTCCGAGTGCCACCTCTGGCACCTGTGCCATAGGTTCGCTACAACTGGGCTAGGTGATCATAATCCATTTTGCTTGTATCAAATCGCAGAGCACACTAAAAGAAACCTGACTTAAGTCTCAATCTGAACATATTTAGATTTTTTAAAAAGATTAATAAACTATTTACCCTTGGCAGTGACATCAACAACCATAAAACAGCCATTATAAATTTTATAAATAAACTATAAACCCACTAAAATAAGCACTAGCTACATTGCCCCCCACATGATATGCATGAAGAGTAAGCTAATAAGCAGATGTAAATATTTGTCTTATCTTTGGACAGTGTGGATAACAGTAACAACTGATGCCACAACTCACAGGAAAACAGGATATGCTACAGAGTATCAGTTCTGCCCAATAATCCATTTGAGTTTTTTTCTGAGTATTCTAAACAATAACCCATATTGTCTGGTCATACTACTGTGATCTTCCTTCCTTCCTTCCAAATCCATTTTTACCAAGAAACCTGATGCCCACTTAACTTTAACACTTCTATCATAATCCAAGCAACCACGCCCCTCAAATCACTTTACAGACATAAGTTGAGGAATATTAATACTCGGTATAGCCCAAACTGTCACAAGAAGACGTGCTGGGATTCCAGTCCCCAAGCCTGGCTGGGAATTCTGGGAACGGAAGTCCCATTTGGAGAGGTCCAGGATGGAAAAGACTGGCCTGGAGAATGCATCCAGAGTACCCTTCGTTCTCCTAAATGATAAGAAATATTTTCTGATGGGGGATTTCTGCTTAAGAAATCAACATAAGCTCATCATCGCTTCCTAACAATAAGGCCACTTAGGCATCCTGAGCCTCCGTTACCGCAAGAGGCTCAAGAGGAAACGGGGCAGTTCGGGATGCCCTGCACTATCTCGTGCTCACCTGTCCGCTTACCGGAGCTGCGCGCTAGGATCGAAAGAACCACAACCCGTAACAGGAGGTGGCAGCCATGATGGGGCCACTCGGAAGCCGTTTTCGTCTCTCCCGCCATAACTTCCCCTCCTGTCTCTCTCTCTCTCACCCGCCCCCCATCGTAAAATAATGTGACCCCCGCAGCCTATCGGAGAGCAAGAGCCACGGCGGCACGCCCTTCAGCTCAGCGCGAGAGTTTAACGGCATTACCCAATTACAAGCCGCTTGACAAGGGAGGGCGGACGAATAAGGCCGGGCTTAGAATCCGTCTTGCCAAAGGTCGCGTTGACTGAAGTGACAGCGAACCAATCAACAATCCGAGTTGAGGCTCTTGTGAGGTAACGCCTCTCGACACTGACATGCGGCGAAATTGATCTACAGCAGGGGTCTTCAAACTTGGCCCTTTTATGACTTGAAAAGGCCATGTTTGAAGATCCCTGATATACACTCAACCAGGGCATCAAGCCTCTTGTCATTAACTAAGCCCATTCTCTCACCCCAATTGGTTGGAAGCTGACAACTTTCAACCAATCGAAGAGACAGAATTGAGAAGCGTGACCAAAAAAACCCCCACCTTTTTTCTTCAGACGGAAATGGCAGTATTTTAGCAGGCGAAGCGTGAGGGTGGAATGGTGACTTAACCAACAATTCTCTTAACAACCAACGAGTGTCTTGCACTAGCAACAATCTCCCGAATGACAGGCCGCAACTGGAGCTCGTTGGGAAGGGTGGGAAACCAGAGTGAAGGAGTACTGCTGTGTTTGTGGGATTCGGATTATACAGTAGAGTTCAGAGACAATTATTGTCCACAATTTCCCCTCTGATTCCTCACAGAATGGGGAAATCATATGCAATATAGTAGGCACAGTGGCTTTTAAAAAAAATGTTTGGAAAACTCCAGAAAATTAAACCAGCTAGAAAAGAAATAGAAAAACAAGTTAAGAAAAGTTCACAAAATTAATTAAAAGTTAACTGTTAATGTTAATCCATCCTTGAAATACTGTCACTGGCCTATCAAACTGATGTTGCTAAAATTAAGGTCTTTTTTTCAGTGAAGGTCTGATGTAAAATCTCTGCTGGAAAAAGTGTTGGACTTTTTCATTTTAAACGTGAGCTCCATTTTACAAATAGTGTTGCAGTAGGATTTTAATAGTGCCACTGACTTTCCCCATTAGTGCCAATTTACATTAGCAAGTTTTCTTTCGGCCTCCCATCTCTCAGTATCATTCTGATGCCTCCTGACCTCTAGACAGAATTCACTCTTGGTGAAATGTAGCCAAGTTACACCAACTGAAATTACTATGACAACCATTGCCATCTTTATTTTCTAGAATGTAGTTAGAACCCAATATACTGTAATTCTGTGGTGCTCGGTTTTTAAAAGTGTTTGTTTTTAACCAGAGATAACAATTTGTTCTAGGGTTCCTGGAGCATGTAAGTTAACCATTTGACCAACCATGCAGAGTGCAACTGCCAAGCTGTGGATCATGGGTTATAGCCTGATTTATAAAGATCTAATCCTTCATATTTGCATTACATTTATTTCACTTCAGATGAGTTTATTTGGTTGTGCCAGAAATGAACATTGCCAGAAATTTTGTTGGTCCTTGCTACAGAAAAGGAAATAATGGTCAACTATAGTAGAAGATCTTTCTGATCTAGACCAACCTTTGTGAGTAACCTTTTGTCATGATGTAAGTCTTTTACAAGCAAAAATACTGATCCCCTCCTCAGGGAAAGTTCCTTGCATTTCACAATATCATATTTTCTCTGAGGTTGGTAAGAGGCTAGCACCTCCTACCTTGGCCAGAAGGAACTGATCCCTACTTTACTACCTGCCTGCTCTTAAGCCAGGAAGAGGAAAAGGAAGGACCCTTATATTTTATTCAAGACGTGAGAGCTTTTAACTGTTATATAATTTCATTCTCTGGTTCCAAAGCTTAATGCTTCAGCTTCTATCCCTGCTGATGCTACTCATTTCACTGTTACAGAGCCCATTCTTTTTTCTTGTCTCTGAAATAAAATTGGAAAAGAGTATGCCAGGTATTCTCTTTGTTCTTTTCATTGTGTTATGAAATGTTTTGTGTTCCAGAGGTATACTCCATTCAAGTTAAGCTCACTAGAGCAGCGGTTCTCAACTTGTGGGTCGCGACCCCATTTGGGGTTGAATGACCATTTCACGGGGGTCACCAAACACAGCAGTCCGCCATTTTTTCCCCCATTCCCCCCCCATTTCCCCTCGGCCGTCGCGTGTGCGTTGCGCACGCGCGATTCGGCCCGTCACGCCGCGCATGCGCGGTTCGGCCCGTTGCGCGCGCCGCGCATGCGTGGTTCGGCCCATCGCGCACGCCACGCATGCGCAGTTCGGGCCGTCGCGCGCCGCACGTGCGTGGTTCAGCGCGCCGCGCCGCGCATGGGCAGCACAGGTGGGGTCTCGGCCTGAAAAAGGTTGAGAACCGCTGCACTAGAGCCTGTAAATTACCCACTGGAGAAATGTTACTATTTTTAGTGACTCTGAATATGCTCATGGGCATTGCTGTTCCTTTGATGTTATTTAGAAAAAGTTGCTAACTTTGGCTGAAACATCCACCTTCCATACTTCTTTTATTCATGTTTTATTGTTCTATTGTTCAACTTCTGAGGTTGCTATAGTCTTATGTATAGCACATCAATATGATTTTTCTTGTTACTAATGGAAAGAGATATGCTGGCATGTCAGTTTGTATAGTTACATTAAGAAGTCCATCACTACCAGAATTTTGGATGCAATTCAGCAAACCGAGGACATAGGTCAAATCTTGCCTTCTTTTGGTGATCTAAAAATATAACAGAAAGGGATCTAACCAAGTGAGTATTAGTTAAGTGAGGTGCAACAGGGGCCTCAGGACTGGAAGCACCAAGCTGGGCAACTAGTTGCCCCAAGGCAACTAGTAAAACACTTTGTATTTTTCACCAGCTTATTAATGCAAATTTATTTATTTTTATCTCATTTTTTATTATTTTTATAAATATTATTGATAATAAATCATTTTTATTATTTTTATGGAGAACTCAAGGCGGTGAACATACCTAATATTCCTTCTTCTTTTACAGGCAGTCCTCGACTTACAACAGTAAAGTTACAACGGCACAGAAAAAAATGACATGGCCATTTTTCACACTTACGACCGTTTTAGCATCCCCATGGTCACATGATTAAAATTCAGATGCTTGGCAGCTGGTTCATATTTATGATGGTTGTAGTATCCTAGGTTCATGTGATCATCTTTTGTGACCTTCTAACAAGCAAAATCAATGAGAAATCCAGATTCACTTAATAATCATGTTACTAACTTAACAAATGGAATGATTCACTTAACAGCTGTGGCAAGAATAATCGCAAAATGGGGCAAACTCTCTTTAACAAATGCTTCACTTAGCAACATACATTTTGGGCTCAATTGTGGCCATAACTCGAGGACTACTTGTATTTTCCCCACAACCACAACCCTGTGAGGGATTCGGCTGAGAGAGAGTGACTGGCCCAAATTCACACCGCCAGCTTTTATGTCTAAGGCAGAACTAGAATTCACAATGTCCTCGTTTCTAACCAGGTGCCTTAACCACTAGATCAAATTGCCTCTTGCTAAGGAGGGGTTTTTACAATTTGTAATATTTGTCTGGTATGCATTTGTTCACCAGGAAGCTCAAATTATATTATGTTTGTTAATTACACAATGTGGATCTGGGGGAATCAACAAAGCCCACAGCCAAATCATAGTTGCAAAGTCAGCAGCAGGCATGTCCAACCTTTTGGTTTGCGTGGGCCAGATTGAGCAAAGAGGAACTGTCTTGAGCCACATATAAAATATATAATATAGTTAATGTATATAAATCATATAATAATATTAAAAGCTTATGATCTTGTGAAGCCACATTACTAGCTGTCCGAGGTCACATGCAGCCTGTGGACTGGATTGGACATGCCTGGTCTACAGTATTCAAATCCTTGAAAATGGATTGCGCTGAGCTCCCTAAGTCAAATGGATTTTCTCACTTACTAGATATTTTGTGTATCTTTTCAGGATAGATGGGACGCTTACCTCTGACATTGGAACAATGCCATTACTGTAATGAAGAAAAATGTTGACAGATTTTATTCCAAGTAGTGCAGTAAATTAACTACACAGCAATAGGGATTAAATTTCAATTTCACATGTCTTATTTTATCCAGCATACATGGAACTAGGATATTAAAAACCACCTGGTCAAGACAGTGGCTGATACAAGTCTCTCCTAGCCAAAAGTCCTTCCTTTTGTTCTTACAGCAATTTGAATGGCTCCCAATTGCAAGCATGGTCTCTCTCCATTTGAGATTATTATTGACTAGCAAATACCAGGATCTTTAAAGTGGTTGGTGACATCCTGAGACCTAATCTTTGGATGAAGAACTAGCACAATGATTAATTAATTGTAACTGTAATCAAGTATGAAGAGGGCTTATAATCCACCCCTCTTCCCAATCGTTGCATCATGGCCTCTAGTGTTAAACTTGTCAATAAATAATAAATATGCTTCAATATAGCTGTTTCTTAAGCTCTGATTTAAAGTGCTCTTAAGACAAAAAAATATTATCATTCATTTGCATGAATGAATGACCGCCATCTCATTTTACATTGATTCACAATACTACCAGCTACTTTTAAAGAGGAACTAGTTCACATATTTTTGAATGATTTTATTCTGACTCAGTGCTCTCCAAAGGTAGGAAAATAAGATGATTTTTAAAAACCACTGTTGAAGGGAGAAAAGGATATATAGATTTCATAGTAGGGCATATTTATACAATTCTAATCAAAATACTTTTAAGTGTGGAATGTGTCAAAAGTGCCAATTTTAAACCTTTTAATTCTCCAAAGCCAAATGTAGATTATGGCAATACCCAGAAATTACTACTACTGTACTTTAAATGGCAGATCACAAAATCAGCATACAAATTAGAAATGACTTTACCAAGCGACTAATGCATTTCCAATATGCTTGGAAGCCATAAAATAATCTTTTTACGTAACTGCAATAGATCACAGTTGTTTTTTAAATCAGTGTCTCCTTGCTAAGCCATAACTCCATGTTGCTCCTTTATTAGCTACGGTTGTAGTGCAGCATTTAAGAACAACCTCAAATACATCTTTAAAACTATGTTTTAAAATGTATGTTTCAGAAAAACCTGCCACTAGTTGGTAATGGTACTAATGTTCATCAGGATTAAAGCAAGCTGAGTTTAATCTTCCCCCTTCCACTCCCCCATATATGGACTTAAGAAATACAATTTCTTTGGCACTGCAATTAAATTTCCAAAGCAAATAGCTGCTTCTGAAAGAAAATAACTTTCTCCAGGATGGAAAAGAAAAGCACCTCTACTCTGCTTCCTCCAATAATGATCTGTCCACCTAATGCCTGCTATTTGTACTTTTTAAAACATGTATAGTGTTATGCATTGTATTAATTACATTCAATTTATTTTTATATATCAATTGAAAATTGTTCTTAAGGGATAGAACAGAACATGATGGGGTACAAGCAGTATTTGAATATTTATTTTATTGAAAAAGAGTATTTGTTATATTGGAATCTAATAGGAACACATATGACAAAAGATTCATTGGATTTCTCCCCCCCCACTTCCCAACTCATATCTTAGATACTTGCAACAACAACAATATAAATTGCCATATTTCAGACAAGCACTAGAGAAAGTAATTTTGCTCTCATTTTATGCCACTTTATGATAATTTACAGGCTTTCAGTTTAGACATTAAAAGATATAATCTTATATAATCTGATATAAGATTTCAGATTAAATCCTCTTCTTTATTTTAAAAGTGCATAAGCAGCCCAGCAATAATGATCATTAGCCTACTTTCTCCAGTTTACTTTGTGTTTCCTCATGGTTTTTCTGCAAAATTTGTAGCAATGTGCTGACAAAACTCTGGGTTGTTGGGCTGGCTTGTCCGACAGAGGGCGCTGAAGAGGTTTTCTTTGCAAGTCTGGAAATATTAGATGTACTCATATTATTGCTCACAGTCTTAAACTTATATCCAAAGCCTAATCAGGAATCAGCTGTTGTGAGGCAAAACTACCTCCTCCAATCTCTTCTTGGATTTAAAATGTTCTGTTTTTCTTTTCTTTTCCCCGAATAGTGTCTATTTAGTCTTTAGCCAATGTCAACAAGTATAGCTATAAACAGTCTTTCATTTATTATCTCAGACCAAGACTTTGTTTTACTCAAGCTTTTCAAGGTCACTGTGTTTTTAATTCTTTAATTCTTAATTCTTATTTTAATTCTTATTTTTCGCCAATAAATGTCCTCGTTGGCTTATTTATCAACTCTCCACACTCCGGTAGTCCGGTAATTTGTTATTCATTTAACATTTCCCCTTAATGTTAAATTGCCGCTCCAAAAGTCTCTCTGGGGGTCTTTACTCTTTCAAGTTCTCCCTTTCAGGGTCTCAATATTTTCAAGCACAAGGAGAAGGAAAAGATTTCAGCTCACCCAGACATAACTTCTTGTTGGAGATCAGCTGTTTTTCATAGCTTCCCTTCCGGCTGCAGACAACTTGGGCTGCCTCGACTCTCCTGGCAACCTTTCTTTTGCCCCTTTAGAGGAGGCATTCAGTATATTTAGATTGATCGCCACCAAATTCAGGCTGCTGAAAGATCCCTCTTTCTTCGTTGCCCCTCCAGGGCAACTTTCCATCCCTTTAAGAGATGCTAGGCGAAGTGAAACCGGACTGAGAGGCTGGAGACCCAGCTTCCTATGGCTGTCTCATTCCCTCGCCGGAAGTACTTTCTCAATGTGGATTAGAAAATTTTTACTTCAATAATGGCAGACAGACTGAAAAGATACTTAGTTGAGTTTATACATCCAGATCAAAACGGCTTTTTACTGAAGAGACAAATTAAAAATAATTTAAGGGTGATAATGAACATATTAAAATATTATGAATTACACCCAGGGAAACAATTAGCATTAGTGTTTTTAGATGCCCAAAAAGCGTTTGATAATGTTTCCTGGCAATTTATGGTTCAACAATTACAAATAATGGATTTTGGAAAGAACTTTACAAATATGATAAAAACAATATATACCGGTAGTAACCAGACAGCAAAAGTGATAGTGAATGGAGATTATACTGAGAGCTTTGAGATAAGAAAAGGCACGAGACAGGGGTGTCCATTATCTCCATTATTATTTATCTTTACTTTGGAAGTACTAAATAGAAGGATAAGACAGGATACAGAAATTAAAGGATTGAAAATAAAAGATGAAACACATAAGATACAAGTATTTGCTGATGATCTAGTGCAGTGGTTCTCAACCTTTCTAATGCCGCGACCTCTTAATACAGTTCCTCAAGTTGTGGTGACCCCCAACCATAGAATTATTTTTCGTTGCTACTTCATAACCATAATTTTGCTACTGTTTTGAATCGTAATGTAAATATCTGATATGCAGGGTGTATTTTCATTGTTACAAACTGAACATAATTAAAGCATAGTGATTAATTACAAAAACAATATAGCAATGTTCACTGAAGAAGCTTACTCTTCCTTGCTCAAAAATGTTGGGAGGGAGGGAAGGAAGGAAGATTGAAGGGGAAAGGAAGGAAGGAAGGAAGGAAGGAAGGAAGGAAGGAAGGAAGGAAGGAAGGAAGGAAGGAGGGAGAAAGAGATTGAAGGTAAAAGGATGGAGATGGAAGGAAGGAAGATTGAAGGGAAAAGGAAGAAGATGGAGAAGGAAGGACATTGAAGGGGGAAGGAAAGAAGGAAGGAAGGAGAAATTGAAGGTGAAGGGATGGAGATGGAAGGAAGGAAGGAAGATTGAAGGGGAAAGGAAGGAGATGGAGAAGAAAGGAGATTGAAGGAGGAAGGAAGGAAGGAAGGAAGGAAGGAAGGAAGGAAGGAAGGAAGGAAGGAAGGAAGGAAGGAGAGAGATTGAAGGGATGGAGATGGAAGGAAGGAAGATTAAAGGGGAAAGGAAGAAGATAAGGAAGGAAGGAAGGAGAGATTGAAGGGGAAGGGAAGGAGATGGATGGAAGGAAGGAAGGAAGAGAGAATTGATTTTTGGAGAGTCATGTTTTCCCAAATGGTGATGAACTGCAACTCCCAGCATTCCCCACTCTTCCACAGTGCTTTTTAGGGCTGCTGGGGATGGTAGTCTGGAGCCCCCCATCCTCATCACGGCACCTCTTGCCCTCTCCCAGCTGCCCCCCCGGACCTGCCCGCCGCTCCTGAGCGCCATCGCAGCGGCAGGATCGTGGGAGCCCCTTTCCACGCTGCGCAGCCCTTCACCGCCAAAGCCTTTCCCGATTCGTCAGATGCGAGAGGGCGCGGCCGGAGCACTAGCTCCTGCTCGGAAGGCACCACTTCTCCTCTCCCGGCCCGTCCGGCTGGCCTCCGACGCACATGCGGGCATCGCCCTCTTCCCCGCTGCCTGGCCACTTCCGAGGCCCGGAGCCCGGCAAGCCAGGAAGGAGCCGCTCCTGCCCACCAGCCCCAGGGCCGCGCCGGGCGCCAAAGAGCCAAGGCAGCCTCCGACGGTGAGGGAGGTGGGCCAGGCAGTGTGGGGGGAAGCTCCGGCGCGGCATGGAGGGCGGACGGGGGCGGAGCAGGGGTTGGGCAACCATGAGGCGTGGGGACTGGCTCAGCGCCTAGGTCATCTCAGCCAGCAGCAGCGGCAGTGGCCGAGCAGCCCAGCAGCAGCGGCAGCAGCAGCCCAGACCTGGCTTGGCTCGGACCGGCCGCCCACGCAGCTGAGTCGGCCTGGGGTGGCGTCGGAGGCGCGTTTCAAGCCCCTGGGCTTGCCATGAGCTGGGAGACTGGGAGGACGCAGCCAGCAGCCGGCCAACGTCCGCATGGCCCCCAGGAGCACAGCCCGACTCCCGACAGTCAGCTGGGAGTTGGGTCGGAGTCCGGACATCGGTGGGGAACCGGCGGGGCTGCTACACACCGCCCGGCTCCCGACAGCCAGCTGAGAGTCGGCCCCACGGATGCCAGCTACCCACCCAGCGCCGCTGCTGCCCCGCTATCCTCACCATGGCCACCACCCGTTCAGTGCGGTGGCGGCAGGCCCAGACACTCCTAGGCGGTCCTCCCCACTGGCCCTTTTTTACTTACATTTAGTAGTTGCTCAGCAGGGAGGGGTGGAAACTTCGAGAAAGCTCGCCTTAGCTGCAGACAACTTGCAGCAACGTTTGGCAACTGGGACTTTTGCCGGGCTCAGCAGGGCAGAGACAGCCTGGACAATTCTTATTGGCTTTTGAAAGCCTATAGAATTAGACTCTATTCAAGAGAGTCTATTTTATTGGCTTTCAAAAGCCAATAAGAGGGAGTAGCACAGCTAAGGAAAAGGGGAAAAAATGGCGGACTGCGTTGTTTGGTGAACCCCGTGAAATGGTCGTTCGACCCCAAATGGGGTCGCGATCCACAGGTTGAGAACCGCTGATTTAGAGGGACATGATTTACAATTGGGGTGGCATGCTTATGGTACGAGAAAAACAGTCCGTAAGTACTTTCAAAATCATTTTATAAGAAATGCCTTGTTAACAGTATGGGAAAAAATTAAAGCTAAAATATATTCAAAAATTCCAGGGTGGTTATCAACAATGGAGGCATTTATACATCCGAACCTGGTAGACTTTGAAAAAATATGGACGTATAAAGATATTTTAGATATTGATGGGAAATTAAAATCTAAACAAGAATTGGAAAATCGGAGAATTAACCTGTCCTGGTGGGCACATTTACAGATACAAAGTAGATATGAAAAAGATGTAAAAATGTATGGATTTTACAAGGATCAAACTGTGTTTGATAAGATTTTGTTAACTTCAGATGAGAAATTAATTAAGAAAATGTATAACTTTTTGTTAATTTTAGATATGGAAAGTGAACAAGTGAAAGAAACAATGATAAGATGGGGAAAATTTTTTGGTTATAATATAGAATTAGAAAAATGGCATATGTTATGGGAGAGAAACTATAAATTAATGTCAACTTCATACAAATAAAATCTGCATAAAATGTTTTATAGATGGCACCTTCCACCAGCAAGATTAGCAAAAATGTTTAAAAATACGTCAGACAGATGTTGGAAATCTATGAGCTGTGCTCTGCCCCTCGGCCCTAAGAGTGTCCCGCCATCAGTGGCTGCGAATTGATTGTGTTTGTATGTGGTATGAATGTGGTTAATTTTAAAATTGTTATTGTATTCTTGTTGTGAGCCGCCCTGGGTCTTCGGAGAAGGGCGGCATATAAGTATGAATAAAGTAAAGTAAAGTAAATGTAAACATAACATAGGCAGGTATTACCACATTTGGTGGACATGTGGTAAGGCAAAGGCCTATTGGAAAAATATACATATGTGGTTAGAAAAAATATTGGGCGAACAAGTGGATTTTAAACCTGAATTTTTTTTTACTAGGCATTATGCCTGAAAAGACTAATAAGCAGAAACTATATTTAATTTTACACATCACTACAGCAGCGAGAATAATTTTTGCACAATACTGGAAGAATGAAGGACTGCCATCAGAGGAAGAAATAATCAGGAAAATAT
Source organism: Bothrops alternatus (assembly GCA_034064705.1). Classification (NCBI taxonomy): domain Eukaryota; kingdom Metazoa; phylum Chordata; class Lepidosauria; order Squamata; family Viperidae; genus Bothrops; species Bothrops alternatus. Next base: position 7,176,089 of record JARGCV010000080.1, read on the forward strand.
TGGAATGTGCAGAGATGGACAGATTAACTATGAGGTTGAAAGATAAAGAAGATACAGACTACTATCAAATTTGGAATTTATTTTATTCTTGGTTAGAGAAGAGAATGAAGGATTAGGAACTGAACATATATTAGCATAGCAAACTCCAGACTTGTTGATTGGAAAAATTAACATATGTTGATGGAAAAAAAATTAATAAATTTTCTTATAAAAAAAAGATCATTAGCCTACCTGGAAAAAAATAAGGCACCCTTTATTGCTTTCCATTACCTATATTCAGGTTCTGTAGTTTCTCTAGAAGGGATAATGATAATTAATGCTTTCAGTGAAGAGCATGTTTACGTTATACCAAAATGCCTAAAATGTCTATCAGTAACCTTTTTTCAAAGGTTAAGACATAACACTAACCTACCATGCCACTAGTCCAGAGAAAGAATCCCTTATCTCAGATATAAAAACAAAACAGAATGGAAGTGAAATGGAGGGGAGGGGAGGCAAACAGATCCTGACATTGTCCTAAGTATAGGTGCTTAAATAACTGTTCCACATACAACCCATAGTATGTTTGTTCACAATTTATCAAATAAGCATCTATTTACTCAGATAACATACTCTTTAACACCATAAATAATAATAATAATAAAATTGGAAGGGACCTTGGAGGTCATCTAGTCCAACCCCCTGCTCAGGCAGGAAACCCTATACCACAGGTCGGCAATCTGCGGCTCTGGAGCCGCATGTGGCTCTTTGAGCCTTCCCTTGCGGTTCCCAGCCTCCCCTGCCATTTGCAGAGAAAGAGACAGAGAGAGGCACTTGCGCTTCCCTTCTCTCTCTCTCTCTCTATGTGTGTGTGTGTGTGTAAAAAAAAGAGAGTGGACTCACAGTGTTTTTCGAGGAGCTGAAAAGCTTACTGGGCGAAGCTCCTCCCTTTGCTGCGTCTCTGCAGGAAGCAGGAAGGGCAGGAGAGAGCTAGCTAGCCCAGCTATGCTGGCTCAGGAATTCTGGGAGTTGAAGTCCATGAGTCATAAAAGAGCCGTGGTTGCCTACCCGAGCTTGTTGGAGAACAGCTTGAAGCCAGCTTGCCAGGTGAGCAGAAGATTGGAGAGAGGGAGAGAGAGGGGGGAGAGAAAGAGGGGGGGAGAAAGAGAGAGCAAGAGAGAGAGAGAGGGAGGGAGAGAAAGAGAGGAAAGAGAGAGAGAGAAAGAAAGTGGGGGAAGAGGACTGGCAGACCAAGGGCAGAAAGAGAGAGAGAGAGGAAAAAGAGAGAAAAAAGGAGAAAGAGAGAGAGGGAGGGAGGGGGTGAGAGACAGAGAGAGACCCTTTTGACATCTAAACTGAAGATAACACTGCATATACCCTTTTTTACCTTTTTTTACCTTTATTATATGTGTGTGTGTGTGTGTGTGTGTGTGTGTGTGTGTATGTTTTCTGAGGTTTTCGTGGGTGTTTGTATGTAGGTCTTTGGTTCTTCGGGTTTTCTCCCACGTAGAATTTGAAGTGTCTTGGCGACGTTTCGACGAAGTCCCATTCGTCGTCTTCAGGCTGGTGCTTTCGGCTTCGTGCTGCTAGAAGCACGAAGCCGAAAGATTGCTGCTAGAAGCATGAAGCCGAAAGCACCAGCCTGAAGATGACGAATGGGACTTCGTTGAAACGTAGCCAAGACGCTTCAAATTCTACGTGGGAGAAAACCCGAAGAACCAAAGACCTACATATATATATATGTATATGTATATGTATTTATGTGTATGTATATGTATGTGTGTGTGTAAGTATATATATATATATATATATACAATGGTAAAAAAGGATATATGCAGTGTTATCTTCATTTTAGATATCAAAAGGGTTTTGCGGCTCCCTGTGTTTTGTTTTCGGTGGGAAACGGGTCCAAGTGGCTCTTTGAGTGTTTTGAATTGCCTACCCCTGCCCTATCCATTTCAGACAAATGGTTGTCCAGTCTCTTCTTAAAAATTTCAAGTGTTGGAGCATTCACAGCTTCTGGAGGCAGGTTGTTCCACCAATTAATTGTTCTGTCAAAAAATTTCTCCTTAGTTCTAGGTTGCTTCCCTCTTTGTTTAGTTTCCATCCATTGCTTCTTGTCCTGCTTTCAGGCGCTTTGGAGAATAGCTTGACTCCTTCTTTTTTGTGGCAGCCCCTGAGATATTGGAACACTGCTATAATGTCCCCCCTCATCCTTCTTTTCATTAGACTAGACATTCCCAATTCCAGCAACCTTCCTTATGTTTTAGCCTCCAGTCCCCTGATCATCTTTGTTGCTCTTCTCTGTACTCTTTCTAGAGTCTCAACATCTTTTTTACATTTTTTTACATAAATCATGGTTTATAAGCCACAAGAGCTGATTTTGCACATTAAACCAAACCATAACCGCATTATGGCTGCAATATATGAACCAAGCACCATCTTTCCTGTCTTGAGGTAGACCTGCTTGTATTGCAAATTAAAGAAGAAATTAAATAAAAATTATTTGTCTGTCCTGATGGAATTCAGGAAGATATTCCTAGAAATCATATTCAAGGTTTGAGAGAAAGACAAACAGGATTTGTTAGTTGGATTAATAATCTTTGATTACAACTCTGGGGTCACAGTCTGCTGGCCCAAGTTTTTGGTTTATTTCAGCCTAACTTCCAATTTTTTTAAATTCTGTTTGGTGACTAGTATTTCCAGCATGTACTATTACTGCCAGCTATATCCCTTCTTAGCACGCATATAAAAAGGCATGTACTGTAATGATTGTGCTGTTGAACAAGCACCCTGGTTTTTAGAGTCCGAGTGTCTCATGACTACAGAATACTCTTGGTGGCTTTGAGCCAATCAATCTTACTTCAAGTTATTTGACAGAATTGTTAGAGGGATAAAATTAGGAGATACTTGGACTTCCAATGAAAAGTTAAGAAAAGTGACAGATCAACCAATTCCATTTTCAAAAGAGTTTGCTGTGGTTAGTAATCTGTAACTGCTTGGAGAGTAAAAATAAACCAGGCAAGATTAATTAATGATAATATAATTATGAAATGTTCAGTACAAGTCAGTGACTAAATGGCACCGCACATGCTCTGAATGCCCAAACTCTCAGATTTGGTTTTTTGCACTTCCAAGCAGGTTTGGGAAAAATCTTTTGTCTGGAAATTTTCAAAGTTGCTGCCATTCAGTAAAGAGGCAGATGGACCAAACATTTGAAATTATTTCCTTTGCTTAACACTGATAACCAAAGCCAAAGATTGACAATGGAGATGCATAGGCTTCTGTATGGTGGGATGCAACTGCTGCAAAAAAATTAAATATACCATGCTGTAAAATATCACATACATGCCTGGTTAGATTTTTTTTTTGTTTGGTAAAAATTACAGACCTTTAAAATTTAAAGAATAGCCTGAAATTTGAAAGCATGAGTGCAAATGAGCTAAATGCAAAGCAGGTTACTTCATTCTTCCAAGTTCAGGGAGGGAGAGAAATTCAGGCACCGCATAAGTGCAACCTTTTTTTTTTCCAGAATGGAAAAGTTAATTACTTTTCTCTTTGATTCTGTCTGGGAGGCTAAAGATGGGGGCAGGAAAGGCTCAGGGGGGTGGATGGAGCTTTTTCAAAAAATCCTATGTGGGATGAAAATGCTTCACAATCCTGTCCCTTCATCCCACTTAACCCAGTTGTTTAATGTCAAATATTTTCTTAATAACATGATTGTTAAGGCCCTTCCCACACACTGCCCACCAGTGCTCTGCTCTTGGCTTGATGCACCTGTGGTCCTTAGCACACTGGGCCAATTCACCCACAATGCAGAGAGCATCCCAGAGAGACCATGCAGTTGCAAAATATGGGAAGTAGCCTGTGATCTGTCAGATTGGCGAAATACAACAAACACCTCTCTCTCCTGGTCAACATGTCATTCTGAATGAACCCCTATTTCTTCATCTCATCAGATGACTCCTGTGGAAGAAACCTGAGGGAAGAATTTCAGGTTCTTTTATATGAAAACCTTGGAAACACTCATCTCCTACTCGGAAGGTTGAGAGTTCAATCTTAGGTAGCAATTGATATTTCTCTATCAGAGCCCGGAGAGAAAATATCTGTTGCAAACTCCGCATAGGCGTCAGGAAGAGCATCCGGCCAGTAAACGCTCAGCTCCATTCAGTCGCCCTGACTCCACCCTGAATAAAGGGATTAAAGCAGACATGTCAAACACAAGGCCCGGGGGCCGGATGTGGCCCGCAAAGTGGTTTCACGTGGCAAGCGAAGCCATCCTGGAAACAGTGAGGGAACGGCCCCCTCTGCCTTGGCCCTGGCCGAGGCCAGCCGGGAGCCAATGTACAATTTTGTGGTGGCCATCTATGCTGAAACGCATTCAGTCTTAGCTCCACAAGGCTGTCTGGAAACAGTGAGGAACCAGGAGAACCTTGAGCAGCAGCCTTGAGGAAGTGGGGCTGGGCTTGGTGCCGCGAATGCTCAAGGGCCAGGCTGGGCATTTGACCTCTGCTGCCCAGGGCTCCGGGCAGCCCGCACCACCAACCTCCCCTCATGGCCTGAAAGGAACAGTGAGGCTCCTCCAATGGACCATGCCTTGGCACTTGCCCTGGTCCCACCCCCTTCTGCCAGAGACCCTCAGACCCGTCCCACTCCTGCCCAGGCCCCCACAGGCGCCCTTGACACGAATGATGTAGAGCTGGCCACGCCCACCTAGTAGGCCACACCTGATCCATCCACATCCACCCAATAGGCCACACCCACCCGGCCCCCTGAGGGCAACCACAATGCTGATGCGGCCCTCAATGAACTTGAGTTTGACACCCCTGGATTAAAGGGTTATAAAAAGAAAAATATATATACAAAAACCTTGGCACCTCCTTGCCTCAAATATGTAATGCAATTCCCCCTTGGATGATTTGTAGAGGGTGAGCTTTCCAGGAATGGGTAGATGATTGCCAAAAGCAAAACCTGTCCTCCCAATCCAAAGACAAGCTTTACAAACATTTTTTTATCACTATAGAAGTGGAGTAAAGGGTTAATTCACCACCTACCTACTACAACTCAGTCATGATTGTTCTTCCACTTGGTTATTTGCCTTTCAGAGGACATGGTCACTAAATATGGAAAAAAACTTTTGGATGAGCAACTAACAACATTTAGTAGCTAATGTAGCATTAATATGATTTTCGGGTAGCTATTACAGTTGCAGAAAAACTAGCCCCAATTCAGATGTTTTTGCTTCAGAGAGCAAACACTGTAAGCATCTTCGGACCGTACCTGGACAGTTAGTCAATGAAACTGAGAGAACTTTTTTTTTAATTATGTGTGCCATCAAGTGATTGTCGATGATTGGCCACATAAATCTGTCCCTAACCTGTTCTCTCAGGTCTTTCAATGGTGCACTCATTGCTGCTATAACTCAGTCCATCCACCTAACTGTTGATGGTCCTCTTCTCTTTCCTTCCACTTTTCCTGGCATTAAAACCTTCTCCAAAGAGAGAGGTCTTTACATAAAGCTGATTTGAACCGGGTCATTTATGCCTCAAATGAGAATTCTGGGTTGATTTATCCTTATCCATTCGCTTGTTCTCTTGACTGTCTGAGTTGCTAACATAAAAGTTCAAAAGCATCAATATTTGTCTTATTCCGTATTTCAACTTTTGCCTCCATAGAATGTCACAGGAAACACCATGACTTGCGCTATTCCAAACTTTCTAAGGTTGAGGCAAATCACGGCATATGGATATCTTTTCCAAGACCTTCCTGGCTACTCTGTCAAGTGTTAGCATGTGGTGGACAGTATTTATTGGCAGCTTGTTCATTTGCTGTTGATAGTTAATGCTAAAAGGGAAAAGCTATCTACCGGTTCAATACCTTCATTATCAAGAACAATTATTGACTGTATTAAAATTAGGTTAACAACTCAAAAGCCTGTAGTTTAAGCGCCTTAACTATGAGAGATTATATTTTATAGCATTTGACATCCTACTTTGATAAACTTTATATTCCATATTCCTACCACTCCTTTCTGTACTCAGCCACTACATCCTTAACTATAAAACTAAAGTCACCTATAAAATGCAAAAAATAAAGAGGAAATTAGCTATTCCATTGGTAATAGTTAATTAATCTGTATTATGTTATCTCCTACAAAACAAATAAGCAATCCTCTCCCCCCACCAACACAAATGCCCCAAAGCCAACTTGGACTCTACCAAGTACTGCTTCTCTATACAATGGAGAATAGTTCGAAAATCCATCACAGTACTGTTGTAAACAGATACTGTGTAGGTGAACAGCACAGAGCATGCCTGCTCATATCCTCTGGCCCTATTCTTAAAAACTAAGCTCCTAATGACAAATCTTCAGGGAGAAGATAAGCAGTTTTTCTCAGAGTGGATGGAGTCTTCAGGATGCATTTGACTATGACTGCAGTCATTCCTAGCCATTCTGGCTGGGCCTCACGTTTGGGGATGCTGTACATTTCAGAGTTGTACAGGTAATTCTCAACTTACAACAGTTCATTTGGGGATGGTTCAGAGTTACAACAGCACTGAAAAAAGTGACTTATAACCATTTTTCACCCTGACCACTGTTGCAGTATCCCCATAGTCACGTGGTCAAAATTCAGATGCTTGGCAACTGACTCATATTTATGACGGTTGCAGTGTCATGTGATCCTCTTTTGCGACCCTCTTACAAGCAAAGTCAGTGGGGGAAAGCAGATTCCCTTAACTGTGTTACTAGCTTAACAAGTGCAGCAATTCACTCAACAACTGCCGCACAAAAGGTAGTAAAACGGAGCAAAAATAATTTAACAAATGTTTCACTCAGCAATAAAAACGTTGGGCTCAGTTGTGGTCGTATGTCGAGGACTACCTGTGGTAGAATACATTTGGAGGGCGCCAGATTGGGAAAGGTGAAGGGTCCATTCTTTTGTGGCAACCCGCTGTAAAATCCTGGAATGGGGGAGCAAGGCAGCCGTCAAAGCGCGGGCAAAAGGGCTTAAGCTTTAAACGCATTTCAGCTTCCTGGCTTTATTCTTTTCCGGAGTAAGGGCTATTTCTCGAGGGCGGGCGGGGACGGAAAGAAGAGGGGGGAAAAAAGAAAAATCCATTCTATTTTGTGCCCGATAATTTTTTTAATGCTCCTCTCCCTCTCCCTTCCCTTCCCTTCCATATTAGCGCCTGGAGGGACAGCAAGAGGCCGGGCGTGGGCGCACGCGCGCGCGCCTTCCAAGCAAGCCCCGCAAGAGTCGCGCGTCGCGCACCGCTGCCCGCGTGGGCGGCAGGATGTGCGTCAGTCCCGCGCGGGGGAGGCCAACACGTGGAGGCAAGCCGGACCATCGGAGTGGGGGTGGCGCATCGGGAGGGGTGTGGGTGGCATAAACGAAGGCGAAGCGCTTTTTGCTTCTAGATTGGTTTTCCTGGGTTTATTTTATTTTTATTTATTTATTTTGAAAGGTAACTTTGCTCGCCTTTAAAAAAAGAGGGAAGTTTCCCCCCCCCGGAGTCGAGATATGAAGACCTTTGCAGTATTTCTGCAGCACCGTATCCCCAAGTGCTTCTCCGAAGGAAGATTATTATTATTATTTTAACTCGGGTCACGCCTCCTTCCCCCTCTTTCGAATCTTGTCTCAGAAAACTGAAAGAAGGACTCTGGTCGGCTGGATGAGAAACTATACTGTGCAGTAGTTGTAAATTTTTCTTGCAGAATAGTTATAGCCTACAAGAATTCACTTGCCGAGTGTGAATTGATTTATAAGCCTTCCTCTTACTAACATTCCTAGCACCGCAGCTTTTTTTTTGAGGAAATAACCCTGCTGGAAATGGGAACCCACTACTGCCAATGCTCCTTGGTCGTGTGTCCAGTTACAAAGTAAAACGCCATGGAATAGGGAAAGAAAGTAATCTGGCTGCCAATCTGGGTTTTTACCCCAGAGTGATCTCTCCTGGTCTAATCACTAGTGGTAGCACCAACTCTTGCATATGTAGCTTGTATATTACATTAGGATACATGGTAATATAATTTTATCGATTTAGGCTGAAATTCCAGCTCCTGTGGTTTATAAATCATAATTTATGATTTAGCATGTTGCACAAATGAAGTATTGTGGCTTAATAAGCTATGCTTAAACAATCCTTGGTTTGTATGAAATATATATTCCTTCAATCTTATGCATGTTTACTCAAACTTGCTTTCAGTGCTGATTTATTTATTTATTAAATTAGACAACTGTTCTGATGAGTCATGGTTTTAGAGATATTTCCTTACCTAAACAGAAAAACAAAATGATTATGGGTGGGCAAAAAAATCAGTGGGAGTGGGAGAAGCTTCCAACTTATTATCAGTTTCCCCACTAAGTTTTCTTGTGGGAAGTTGATGGAGCATTGGAAATTTTCCTTTCTTCACCCCCTCTTTTCTTTCTTCCCCCAACCCCCCTGCCTTCCTTCTTCCTGTCTTCCCTCCTTCCTGTTCCTTCTTCCTTCCCTCTGTCTCTCCCAGTTTCTTCCTTTCCTCCTTGTTTCTTCCCTTTCTCCCTCTTCCTGTCACATTGAGTTTAGACTTCCCCATTGATTTAATAAAGCAATAGATGCCATGTGGATCAAGGAGGGTGCATGTTGCTTAGTGAGAGTCAGAAAGGATGCTTAAGATTGCAGGAATCAGGGAGGGTGTTTGAGGCACAGAACAGGTTGAGAAGAGTGCATGAATGGCTAGCTCTATTGAATTTATGCTTCCTGTTGGCTTGTAACTGACTTGTGGGAAGCTGTCAGGGATCATTAGAAATAACAATCACATGATTCTAGCTGACTGCAGCAGTGCAGCAGCAGCACCAAAGCATGAAGCCATGAATTGCCAAATTTCAATTCCGTTGGAGTCGCAAGTCCCAGATTTTGGATGCATTTTGAAAATTAGCTCACTTGAAGTACATTGATTCAAAAAGTGTTGCCCTATGAAGCATCATTTCGCCCAGTTGAAGATTACAAACAAATAAACATTTCAGTAATATAGAGACTTTAATTCCAGCCATGCACATAAAGGGCTGTAAAGGAAGGGGCTGAAATCTTGCCCTACAGCCAGCATTTTCCCTTTATTGCTGGTCCCTAATGTGTCCTGTTGAAGGTGAGTGTTAAAGACAATTGGGATTTAAGCACAATTTAAGGGATGTCAAACTCAAAAGCCCTGAGCCTGAGGTTGGCCATGGAGGGCTTCAGGGCTTGGAATCCCCCTCCCACACACACACACACACCTTTGAGAAAATGCAGTCACAAGCCCTGTGAGAGGCCACTTAGTGAAATTCTATGCTTAGGCATCTCTGAATAGAAATCTTTTCTCAGCAGTTAAAGTTGGTCAGAGGTCCCCACCTCCGCAGAGCAAGCTCTCTGCCCACATCTTCCTTTACATGCAGAGAATGGCACTGTTGCTGAGGAGCCAAGAGACCTGCAACAGATTGGACACTTCTATCAGAAGGAGCAGAAGTGTGTATGCGTGGGTGGGGGGAGGCACAGTGTGTGGGTGGTAGAGAAAGGAATGGAACTTCCGTAACTGCAAACCCCACAGCGATGTTTCCTGTATCACAAAGAAGATCCAAAAATAAACCCACAAACTAATCCCAGCTAGAAAGGAAAATAGAAATGTAGGATTGTAAGGAATTGAGACTTCTTTAGCATTAGATGGATGAGCAATGAAAAATCATGGTTGGGTTTTTGAGACTATGGAGTGAGAAGGAATGTGCACATTTTTTTAACTTATAAAAGCATTTCTATATTGATTTTCAAGATATATCTGAGATGAACCAATATATTTGCTTTCTGTTTCAGAAAATTGACAAGCTCTAAAACGATTATGATTTTTTAAAAAAACATCCAGTTGGACCGGCAGCAAGCTGGAGTGTCTCAAAAAGTTTTAGTAGGTAATTTGACATTGGTATTGCAGTTGGGAAACAATGCAATTGCAATTCACAACTAGAAAATAAAGTAACAAGAAGGGCAACTTGCTCAAACCATCTGCTTAAAATAGCTAAGGATACCTCCATCCCAATTTTCATCCAAAATCACAGTACTACATGGTACCCAAAAACACTGGAAAATGATGTATAAAATTCCACAAGTACAATTTCTCCTTCTTGTGTATAGCAATACAATAATATTGAAGAACAATTTGTAGTTATGCACTATCAGATACAATCATTCTCTCTAAAACTAGGGCCAGTCCCCACTTCATCAAATTCTTACCATATGTCAATTTTGCCATTTAAAGATAAAAGAAGGAAATAGGCAGTGGTGGGATTCAAATATGTGAGCAACTGGTTCTCTGTGTGGATGCTGCTTCTGGAAGTCCATTCTGGGCCTACACAACAAAAAATTAGCTACTGGTTCTGCTGAAGTGGTGCAAACTGGCTAAATCCCACCACTGGAAATAGGTGATAAGATTAGATTTTTTATTAGATTTTATTAGACTTATATGCCGCCCTTCTCCCAAGACTCAGGGCGGCTCACAACAAGAATACAAGTATAACATAAAATCAATTAAAACTACCAATTCACAGTGTAAAAAAACCAGGCAATCAATTTCACTCATACAACACAGTCACAATCAGAGGCCCAGGGGCAGAGCGCAGCTCACACGCCCCAAACCTGTCTGCATAAATGTGTTTTCAAGAGTTTTCGGAAAGCTAGGAGGGAGGGAGCAGTACGAACCTCTGAGGGAAGCTGGTTCCAGAGGGCTGGGGCAGCAACAGAGAAGGCCCTAACCATAGGCCCCGCCAGATGACATTGTCTAACAGATGGGACCTGTAGAAGGCCAACCCTATGTGCCCTAACCGGTCGCTGGGATTCATGAGGCAGAAGACGGTCCCGCAAGTATCCTGGCCCATTGCCATAAAGGGCTTTATAGGTCATAACCAACACTTTGAATTGTGTTCGGAGACCAATTGGTAGCCAGTGCAGCTCATGGAGGGCTGGAGTGATATGAGCATGTCTTGGGAGACCCAAGACGGCTCGCGCGGCCGCATTCTGGACTACTTGCAGTCTCCGGACATTCTTCAAAGGTTGCCCCATGTAGAGAGCATTACAGTAGTCGAATCTCGAGGTGACAAGGGCATGGGTGACTGTGAGGAGTGACTCCCGGTCCAAATAGGGCCGCAACTGACGCACCAGGCGAACCTGGGCGAATGCCCCCCTCGCCACAGCCGAAAGATGGTGTTCTAAACTTAGCTGTGGATCGAGGAGGACACCCAAGTTACGAACCCTCTCCGATGGGGACAAAACTTCTCCCCCCAGGGTGATGGACGGACAGGTGGAATTGTCCTTGGGAGGCAGAACCCATAGCCACTCCGTCTTGTCGGGATTGAGTCTGAGCCTATTGGCACCCATCCAGACCTCAACAGCCTCCAGGCATCAGTTCATCACTTCCACTGCTCCGCTGTAATGACGCAGGGTAGAGATATAGAGCTGAGTATCATCAGCATATTGAAAGGTCCATCCATTCTGAGATCTTGAACAGCTGCCAGCCCTGAAGAATTATATGGCTAAATTTGGTGTAGTGGTTAAGGCACCCAGCTAGAAACCAGGAGATGGTGCAGAATGCCAACTTGGTACCTTGGTCAATTGCTCTCTCTCAGCCCTTCCTAAGCAGACTGTGGCAAAGCGCTTCTAAGAAATCTTCCAAGGAAAACTGCAGGGACTTGTGCAGGCAGTCTTCAGGACTTAACTGACTTGAAGACACTAAAACAAACAAGGAACACAAACTGGTATAAAGTAGCTTTATTGTTTTCAATATGGCAGCTACCATAATCAATAATCAGACATGATTCTATTGTTATCAAGAAATCCCTTTTCTGATATTTAGAAATTATAAACAGTCTTCCTCCACCAAAGTTACTTTGTACTATTAATGAAACAAAGATCAGAATTCACATATGGTATAGCTTCTTCTGTTACTGGAAAAAAAAAAGCAGGCCTTGCTTTTTTATCCAGACACTATTTTTGCAGAGGGGGAAAAATATGGATGTGTTCTCACCATTCCCCATACATTCAGATAAATAAATAATGGATTTGTACAGCACTTTTTGCTTTTCAGAAATAAAGCAGCAGGTCTCCTAGCATGTTTCAATAAAATGGATACTGAATTCAGGGCAAAACAGCTTAAGGAAGCGATTACAGTACTTTATTTTAAAAGTACCGTAGGTCAATTCCTGTCTGAGTAACTTTCGGATATATGCACTTGAATGCCTAGATTTCTCAGCCATATTTGGTCACTGCTGAGAATTCTGGGAGTTGAAGTCTGTAAGTTGCCTAGGTTGGGAAATACCGAATCAAACCCTGTATCCTGATTTGAGCCTCCGCACGTCTTCAATGAATGGGTGTATTATTTTCTCAGCAACTCCCTCCGATCCCGGAACTTTATTCCGCACAGTGTAAACAGTACCCATGTAAGTGTATATAAAAAACAAAACAAAACCCACACCGAACTTTTCCGTGTACATCCGAATGTCCAAGCGAGCGAACCAGCGCGCTCACGAAAGCATTATTGCGCACACACGATGAACCTAGCAGAGGCGGGGAAAGCGGCGACAGGCATATACGCTCCGACAGGAAACCCACTGGTTTTAAATACACGAAAGTTCTGCACGTTTCACCGAGACGGGGCGTACACCACACAAAGCTCAGGCTTGCAAAACGTCGCAAAAGAAGAGGGGGGGGAAAAGAGAGACAGGCTGATGATGTCCGCGCCTGGGCCATCATCAACTCGACCTTCTTCTCCTTCCGAAGCGGCCGAACGCCCGCGCTGAGGACAAGTGGAAGAAGTTGGGGCAACCAAGCGGGGCGGTGGTGGGGAAGCCTACTCTTTCCGGCCTTCGCATCTTGGAAAGCCGCGAGGGGGGAAAGGTGGGCGGTAAATGCTGTACCTCCCCCTCCCCCGGCGCTCGCGGTGGCGAAGGCGGTTTGATGCTGCTGTTGCAGTTTTTCTGGTCCGAGGCAGAAGCTGCCTGCCGCCCCCGAAACCTCCCACGCGCGGCAGCAGCTCAGAGCCGCTGCCGCCGCCGTTCCATTGTGAATCCGGCGGCGTGGGAGGCAATTCCGTGCCAAAGGCTCCGCGCAGAGGCGCGCAGAGGGAAGGGAGCGGAGGAGGAGGGGAGGCGGACAGAGAAGCTCCGACGGAGGGACGCAGAAGACCATCGAAGCTGGACAAGGCTGCTGCGTTGGGAGCTCCGCTCCTTCCAGGTCTGCCCTTCCGCGGAGAGCCAGCCGAAGGGGCGGCCACCAGCCAGGCTTCGGAGGCCTTGGGTCCACGCTTGACGGGCACATCGGTCAGGCTGCGAAGAAATCCACTGGCGCGGTAAGATTGCCACGGGGAGGGGGGGTACAAGAAGAGAGAAAGAGAGGGGGGGGGGAAAGCAGGAGAAGTGGATTGAGGAGGGGATCGACCGGAAGAAGTTGTGGGGAGGAGGGGGGCAAGCGAGGCAGGCAAGAACTGGCGTAGAAGAGGAATCGGCTACCAACCTCGCAGCTCTTCGACGATCACTTCTTCCAGAAGTTGCCGGGATGCAAAGGGTGTCCCTGGTGAAAATGCCAACACGTTCAAAAGGATGTCGGGGTGCTCAAGCTTGCTTTTGGGGGGGGGGGTTAGCCACGCCCCCCCACACCTGTGCAACCTTATTTGCAGTCTGTTCTGGAGACCTTTGAGTCTAATGAGCCCCGTGGATTCTGCACAGGCTCAGAAACACTCCTATCTCTTTCAGTACTTCAGAGAGGGCATTTTGGGAGTTGCCATGGTGCGCCCAGAAAAAATCACACCAGCATTGGTGTCTGAGAAAGAATATGAGGCAGGGAAGAGTTTAATTTCCTCAGCTAAGTTAACATTTGAAAGAAAGAAAAAAGCCAGGATAAAAGCAATCTCATCTCTGAGCTTTCAACCTGGGCTTGAAATACTGATGTTAAAATGGATTAACACCTAATCTTTAATGCTTTACCCAGAAATACCGGTATCAGGTATTGGGATTAGAAAATCTATTTTCCAGGTAGTAATCGTAGAATTATAATTTTATAATCTCTCTCCAGGCCTTTAAATGATAATATGAGTAAGAGGATAAGCCAGGCGGTATAATGTTTAAGGCCTTTGGATAATTACAGGTAGTCCTCAAGTTACAACCACACTTGAGCCCCAAAATGATGTTGCTAAGTGAAACATTTGTTAAGTGAGTTTTGACCCATTTTATGACTTTTCTTGCCACAGTTGTTAAGGGAATCATTGCATTTGTTAAGTTAGCAACGTGGTTATTAAGTGAATCTGGCTTCCCCCATTGACTTTGCTTGACAGAAGTTCGCAAAAGGGGATCACATGACCCCAGGACACTGCAACTGTCATAAATACGAGTCAGTTGCTAAGCGTCTGAATTTGGTCATGTGAACATGGGGATGCTGTCGTAAGTGTGAACAATGGTCACATTTTTCAGTGGTGGTGTAATTTCAAACGGTCACTAAATGAACTGTTGTACGTTGAGGACTACCTATACTTTTAATACTTACCCTGTTGGCATCTCTAGAGAAGACCAGCAAGAACTATAGGAAGATAGTGAAGTTTGATCTGAATAGTGTCTGTCAGCAACCATCAGTTGCTGTTGACCTCACCAAGTTAACAAGTTAAGAATCTTGTCCAGATTAGTTAATTTGACTTCGTTATAATTGACAAAATCTTGCATGTTGGAAAGTACAGTTTTCTCCCCATCTCCTTTACAGCTGGAGAAATAGGGAGAGTCCCTTGTGAGCCTCTTGCCCCACCCAGTATCCAGCTGTACCGCCATGCTGTCTCTTATCTGACTGTTCCCTTCGCCCAGTTTCTCAAGGTTTTTCCCACATTACAGTTGCATTCCCCATTAGCCCCCCTCCCTTCCACACCCACATATCTCCCACTTGTATTCTCAAAATTTCCTCACCCGCTGTTTATCTTCAGCCTCTTCCAAGAAGAGAAAATAGTGGCAGCTCTGTTGGTATCCCTGGAGTGCCAACTCCACCCCAGCCCATTGCTTCACTGTCTTAATGGCCTTGTAATAGAAGACAGAGTGTGTGCACAGGGGTGGATAAAGAAGGAACAAGCAGTGGGCGTTTGGAGGAGTCAGATATGGGTGTGCATGTTGGTTACTAGGCCCAGCAAGAGGCGTGTGCCGAGTGTTTCTGGTTGGTGCAGAAAATCTAGGTTTTGTGTGAGCACGCATATGTACTAAGCAGGTGAATATGTCCCACTGGGTTTTCAAAGGACAGAAGCTTGATTGTAATGTTGCTCAGGCTGGTAGTGCAAAGGCAAAAAGACTTTGATGCATGGGCTGCTGTTATTGTAAGTTCGGGTAGTTTACTGTACTTGAAGATTTATAATAAAGATAAAACCCCCATAGTGCAGAGGCAAAAACTAAAATGGAGTACAAGAGCTTTCTTTTGATGGCAAGATTAATGCATTAGAGCTTGGGGTTGCAGTGTGGGATGGATGGACAATGTGCATCCCCACTGAATTCTAGTGCAAGATCAAATTCTCCTGCTAGCAAAAAAAAAAAAAAAAAAGCAGTCAAGAAAGCAGGATCTTAAGGAGTAATTGAAGTTTTCAGCAGCAGTCTGAAAATACACTTAATAAGAAATCCGCCCCACTGAGCACAGTGGGACTTTATTCCAAGAAAGCAAGGGGTGAGTGGTGTTATCAACATGAAGGAGAGAGAAAAGAAAAGGCTGGGCCCTTATTTGCCTCAGGAATATGGCAGTGATGTAGAGTTAACAGAGCAGGGAATATATGAACTACAATACACTTAAGAGGCTGTGTAGAAAGCCTCCTCTGTTTATTGTAGAGCCTTAGAAAAGACTCCTGGGCTGGATCAGATCCCTTCAGCCAAATTTGGGTCTGTTCATCCAAAGAAACTGGAGGAAATTTTCGGTATAAATCATCTGTTTACATCCATCAAGCCGTTGTTCCTATGTGAATGGGGACATGGACAATAAGCAAGAAAAAGAAAAGCCCTTTAATTCATGACACTGATAGCTCATGCTAATTTAAACTTGCAAACTTAGTGCAAAAGGAATGCCAAGTATTTTCTTCTTTCTTCTCCTGCCTGTACTGTGTATGGAGACAGAGAGGGGCTCTGCCCTCCTTCCATTTTGGCCACCACCTCAACTTATGACCATAATTGAATCCCAGTTGTCAAATGAATTTTGCCCCATTTTATGACCATTTTATGACTGTTTTTAAGCAAATTGCTGCAGTTGTTAAGTCAATCATGCAGTCATTAAGCAAAACGCTTCGCCCATTGACTTTGTTTGTTGGAAACTGGTTGCGAAGGTTACAAGTAGTGATCACATGACCTCAGAACAGTACAACTCTCATAAATATATGCCAAGTGCCCAAATTTTGATGACGTGACCATCGGGATGCTGAAAAGATCGTAAGTGTGAAAACTGATCGTGAGTCTTTTTTTTTTAAGTGCCATTGTAACTTCGAACAATCACTAAACAGATGGTTGTAAGTTGAGGACTGCCTGTACTTTGGCCTTCACAGTCTCACTCTGTCACCCCTGCAGGCAACTGGCAATGGCGTTGTTGCTGCCCCGCACCCTGGGCGAACTGCAGCTCTACCGCATCCTCCAGCGAGCCAACCTCCTCTCCTACTATGAGACCTTCATCCAGCAGGGCGGCGATGATGTGCAGCAACTGTGCGAGGCTGGTGAGGAAGAGTTCCTGGAGATCATGGCTCTGGTTGGCATGGCGACCAAGCCACTCCATGTCCGGCGCCTCCAGAAGGCTCTGCGGGAGTGGGCAACCAATCCTGGTCTCTTCAACCAGCTGGTGCCCTCCATACCTGTATGCAGCATACCACTCTTCAAAATCTCCGAGTCCGGGAGCCAGAAATCACTCACCAATGGACACACCAGTCCAGGAGAGATCCCTGGCAAAACCAGCGCCACTTCCCCTTCCAAAAGCCCCTCCGAGCCACGGGAGAAGCTGTCCCCCTTGTCAGCCATGCAGTGGGGGAACCCTGAGTCTGAAGAAGAAGGAGTGGTAACCTCACCCAGTGAGACCCCATCGTCCACTGAGCATCTCGATCCAGAGCTGGCCCATGCAGTGTCGGATGGGGTGGATCGTCTGCTGCGCAGCTGCCCGCGCAGTGGAGATGTGGAGTTGAAGACCCTCCTGAAGCTGAATAAGAAGTTGGCCAAAACAGTAGGGCATATCTTCCAGATGGACAATGGAGACCCTCAGAAGGAAGAAGAGATCCGGCGTCACAGTGCCATCTATGGCCGGGGTGAAACTCGGCGATGTGAGGGCAAACAGCTCACCCTTCATGAGGTGAGCCATGGGAAGCTACACTGGTCAATCAAAACTCAAGAATGTCGTTTGCTTAAAGTATTCAATAAGTTTAGCAGACTAAAGAATGTCTAATATTAATGCTACTATGGTAATAAAAAAAACCTGTACACTCTCAGTAAGGGGCAGCATCTGGCTGACCTCATCTGGAATGGAAAGTTAAGCAAGGGCAGGTCTGTTTGTCACTTGGATGGGGGACCTCAGGATATACTGTGGGTTTAACAAGTTTTAAAAAATCTTGAAAGAAGGCAGCTCATTCCCAGATGGCGTGAAGAAAACTGTATGGATGAGTTGAAGTAATCACTGAGAACTGAGCTTAACTCAAAGGAGGCTCTACTGGTGCAGTCCTCTATGTTACCCTATACAATTAAGGTAGTAATTTTGTTTTTAAATGATAACAGAATTAATCTAAAAATTTCTATGGAAAAAGACTTTTACAGTGGTGGGACCACCAACCTCAAGAGTTTTGGCTGAAGAACCAAGGAATAGGGCCTTAGAGAGTAACTGCAAAGGATGTGTCTGTCCTTCCAGTCCTCCAGTCTTTAACTTATTAATAGGAATATCCATTGATTCATTGCGAGTTAATTTTAGTGGATGTGGACTCTGCCTTACTCTAAATCAGCGGTTCTCAACCTGTGGGTCGCGACCTCTTTGGGGGTCGAATGGCCCTTTCACAGGGGTCGCCTAAGACCATCAGAAAACACATTTCCGATGGTCTTAGGAACCGAGACTCCGCTCCGCATGGCCTCCTCCGCCATTTGCAGAGAGAGAGAGAGAAAGGCACTTTCACTTCCTTTCTCTCTCTCTCAGGCGGACTTACCTCCTGCAGGGCTCCTGATTGGCCCTGCGCCCGGGTGCCCCACCCCCTGGGAGAAGTGCAGCCAGGGCCTCATGGCTTGGAGCCGCCCGGGGAAGCCCCAGGATCCCTGCTGGGAGCGGCCCGCTGGAGGCTCCGCTGAGCGGGCCAGCCCTCCAGAAAGCCACGGCCCAAGGGAGACCAGACCCTGCGATCCCCAGCCAGCCCGACCATTGGACCTGCTGGCCGGGAAGGTGCGGCGGAATCCAGGCTGCTGGGAAGGAAGAAGGAGATTCAGCAAAGGTAGGAGAGGAGAGCTGCCTCCTGGGGCCTGGTGCTGGCGGCGGCTTCCTTGCCCTCCCCTTCCTCCTCCCCTTCTTCCTCTTGCTGCCCCCAAAGCGGCAGAGGGGTGCCTGGGGGGGAGCAGCGGAGGGTGAGACCAGGCAGTGCGGAGTCCCAGCGGGGGCGGCGGCCGGGCCGGAGGTGGTAGGGACCCTGACAATGCTGCCCTTTTGCTGCCGACGATACTCCTCCATCTCCTTCCTTCTCCATCTCCTTCCTTTCCCCTTTAATCTTCCTTCCTTCCATCTCCATCCCTTCCCCCTTCAATCTCTCTCTCTTCCCCTTCCTTCCTTCCTTCCTTCTTTCCTTCCTTTCCCCTTCAATCTCCTTCCTTCTCCATCTCCTTCATTTCCCCTTCAATCTTCCTTCCTTCCTTCCATCTCCATCCCTTCCCTTCAATCTCTCTCTCTCCCTCCTTCCTTCCTTCCTTTCCTTCCTTCCTTCCTTCCTTCCTTCCTTCCTTCCTTCCTTCCTTCCTTCCTTCCTTCCTTCCTTCCTTCCCCTTCAATCTCCTTCCTTCTCCATCTCCTTCCTTTCCCCTTCAATCTTCCTTCCATCTCCAACTCATCCCTTCCCCTTCAATCTCCCTCTCCTTTTTCCTTCCTTCCTTCTTTCCTTCCCCTTCAATCTCCTTCCTTCTCCATCTCCTTCCCCTTCAATCTTCCTTCTTTCCTTCCATCTCCATCCCTTCCCCTTCAATCTCTCTCCTTCCTTCCTTCCCCCTTCAATCTCCTTCGTTCGCTATCTCCTACCTTTCCCCTTCAATCTTCCTTCCTTCCTTCCTTCCTTCCTTCCTTCCTTCCTTCCTTCCTTCCTTCCTTCCTTCCTTCCTTCCTTCCTTTCCCCTTCAATCTTCCTTTCATCTCCATCCCTTCTCCTTCAATCTCCTTCCTTCCTTCCCCCTTCAATCTCCTTCCTTCTCCATCTCCTTCCTTTCCCCTTCAATCTTCCTTCCTTCCTTTCCCCCTTAATAGAGTTCCTCATGTTGTGGTGACCCCCAACCATAAAATTATTTTCGTTGCTATATCATAACTGTAATTTTGCTACTGTTTTGAATTGTAATGTAAATATCTAATATGCAGGGTGTATTTTCATTGTTACGACTTGAACATAATTAAAGCATAGTGATTAATTACAAAAACAATATAGCAACGCTCTCTGGAGAAGCTTACGCTTCCTTGCTCAAAAATGTTGGGAGGGAGGGAAGGAAGGAAGATTGAAGGGGAAAGGAAGGAGATGCAGAAGGAAGGAGATTGAAGGGGAAAAGAAGGAAGGAAGGAGAAAGAGATTGAAGGGGAAGGGATAGAGATGGAAGGAAGGAAGGAGATTGAAGAGGGAGGGAAGGAAGGAAGGAAGGAGATTGAAGGGGAAGGGATGGAGATGGAGATGGAAGGAAGGAAGATTGAAGGGGAAAGGAAGGAGATGGAGAAGGAAGGAGATTGAAGGGGAAGGAAGGAAGGAGAGAGATTGAAGGGGAAGGGATGGAGATGGAGATGGAAGGAAGGAAGGAAGATTGAAGGGGAAAGGAAGGAGATGGAGAAGGAAGGAGATTGAAGGGGAACGAAAGGAAGGAAGGAGAGATTGAAGGGGAAGGGATGGAGATGGAAGGAAGGAAGGAAGATTGAAGGGGAAAGGAAGGAGATGGAGAAGGAAGGAGATTGAAGGGGAAGGAAGGAAGGAGAGAGATTGAAGGGGAAGGGATGGAGATGGAAGGAAGGAAGGAAGATTGAAGGGGAAAGGAAGGAGATGGAGAAGGAAGGAGATTGAAGAGGAAAGAAAGGAAGGAAGGAGAGAGATTGAAGGGGAAGAGATGGAGATGGAAGGAAGGAAGGAAGATTGAAGGGGGAAGGAAGGAGATGGAGAAGGAAGGAGATTGAAGGGGGAAGGAAGGAAGGAGAGATTGAAGGGGAAGGGATGGAGATGGAGATGGAAGGAAGATTGAAGGGGAAAGGAAAGAGATTGAAGGGGAAAGGAAGGAAGGAAGGAAGGAGAGAGATTGAAGGGGGAAGGGATGGAGATGGAAGGAAGGAAGGAATATTGAAGGGGAAAGGAAGGAGATTGAGGGGGGAAGGAAGGAAGGAGAGATTGAAGGGGAAGGGAAGGAGATGGAAGGAAGGAAGAAGAGAGATTGAAGGGGAAGGGATGGAGATGGAAGGAAGGAAGGAAGATTGAAGGGGAAAGGAAGGAAGGAAGGAGAGAGATTGAAGGGGAAGGGAAGGAGATGGATGGATGGAAGGAAGGAAGGATTGATCGATCTTTGGAGAGTCATGTTTTTCCAGATGGTGATGAACTGCAACTCCCAGCATTCCCCACTCTTCCACAGTGCTTTTTAGGGCTGCTGGGGGCGGAGCACAGCCGGGCAACCAGGAGGCGTGGGTATTGGCTCGGTGCCACAGCTCAGCTCAGCCAGTAGCAGCAGCAGTAGCAGCGCGTTGCCCTAGCAGGGCGGGAAGAGAGGGGGTGGTGCTGGCAAGTCATGAAAGCAGCGTCCACACATTCAGGATGCAAATGCCTTGGACAGTTTGTCTCCCCCACCCCTTTATTTACTGATCTACCACAAGCTCGTGCAAACAAGCCCCGAGGAGTTCTGAATGAGCAGTCATTTTTTTTTTTAAAAAAGCTTTCAGCAACGAGGCAGAAAGGGGAACTCACTCACAGCTTTTTTTTCCCCTTTCTCGGCGACTGGGAAGGCAGTCTCTTTCTTCTCTCTTTCTCTTTCTCTGTTTCCTCCCTCTTTCTTTCTCTCTTTACTCTCTCTCTTTCTCTCTTTCCTGTTTCTCTTTCTCCTCCCTCTTTCTCTTTCCTCTTTCTTTTCCTCTGTTTCTCTTTCCTCTCTCTCTTTCTCTCTCTTTCTCTCTCTTATGGCAGTATTGTCAGAGGTCCACACCGCCCCTGGCCTCTGCACGTCCTCAGCCGAACAGGCGGGGAGGGGGAGCAGGATGGGAGACAGCGGTTCTGGCGGTGGTGGCGGTAGCACGGCAGCATCGTTGGGGTTCCTCACTGCCGGCCCAGCCGCCACCCCGCTGCATCCTTAGCCAAAGGAGCAGGCAGGGGGATCAGAATGGGAGGCAGCGGCTCTAGTGGCAGCGTTGGCAGCACGGCAGCATCATTGGGGTTCCTCGCCGCTGCCCCCGGCCCGGCCGCCGCATCCTCAGATGAATGGGCGGGGAGGGGAAGCAGGACGGGAGCCGGCGGCTCCGGCGGCAGCAAAAGGGCAGCATTGTCAGGGTCCTACCGCCCCCGGCCCGGCCGCCCCCGCTGGGACTCTGCACTGTCTGGCCTCACCCTCCGCTGCTCCCCCCCAGGCACCCCTCTGCCGCTTTGGGGGCAGCAAGAGGAAGAAGGGGAGGAGGAAGGGGAGGGCAAGGAAGCCGCCGCCAGCGCCGGGCCCCAGGAGGCAGTTCTCCTCTCCTACCTTTGCTGAATCTCCTTCCTTCCCAGCAACCTGGATTCCGGCGCACCTTCCCGGCCAGCAGGTCCAATGGTCAGACTGGCTGGGGATCGCAGGGTCTGGTCTCCCTTGGGCCGTGGCTTTCCGGAGGGCTGGCCCGCTCAGCGGAGCCTCCAGCGGGCCGCTCCCAGCAGGGATCCCGGGGCTTCCCCAGGCGGCTCCAAGCCATGAGGCCCTGGCCGCGCTTCTCCCAGGGGGTGGGGCACCTGGGCGCAGGGCCAATCAGGAGCCCTGCAGGACGTAAGTCCGCCTGAGAGAGAGAGAGAGAAGGGAAGCAAAAGTGCCTTTCTCTCTCTCTCTCTGCAAATGGCGGAGGAGGCCATGCGGAGCGGAGTCTTGGTTCCTAAGATCATCGGAAATGTGTGTTTTCTGATGGTCTTAGGCGACCCCTGTGAAAGGGTCATTTGACCTCCAAAGGGGTCGCGACCCACAGGTTGAGAACCGCTGCCCTAAATGCAGTTACCGACTGAATCCACATGCAGTATAATGAATGCAGCTGTCACCTCATACCAAACAGAAAAAAGCAAATAGGAAGAGTTCAAATTCAAATATATATTTTTTCATCCCAAGGCCAGTATAAATAATGTTTAAAATTAGTGGATTATGGTTCTTCCTATGACAGCAGTCAATACATACAAACTTTGGCCAGGAAAACTAAAATACAGTATATATTAAAATATAGTATACAACTATAAACCCTCATGGGACTAAAGTGTACAAAGAATTACCAAAAATTATGATTAACATTAATATTGCACATAACATATGGTGATGAACTAAATGTAGAAGATAATATGTGGTGTCATTAATGTAGTAGAAAATATGATAGATAACTAAAAATGAGATATCTCATTGGGCTGATGATCTATTCATCCTTTTTTTCTTTGTACCCAAAGATTTCTATTGAAAAACATGATTGACTGGTTTGTGTTAAGACGTGTCAAGAACTGGGAACATACAATAATCCAAGCCATAGTAAATAGATAATTATGAATTACATTTCAATACAAATTTAATTTTAAAAAAGGTTTTAAAATAAAGAGGATGGGCAGTCTCAAATGAAGCTTGTTTATTTACTGGTCCTTACTTTCAGAAACTTTTGAGAATCACAGCTTTAAATGCTTTGGGCCTTTGAGGTCCTCTGCTTTCTCAGAGAATCATTTCTGTTCCCTCTCTTCTCTCAGCTCACAATTAACGAGGCTGCTGCTCAGTTCTGTCTGCGAGACAATTCACTGCTGTTGCGTCGTGTGGAATTGTTCTCGCTGTCGCGTCAGGTGGCTAGGGAGAGCAGCTACTTATCTTCACTGAAAGGTTCCAGGTAAGACTCAGATCTTTATGGTTTCATTAGCAAAGAGAGGTTCTCAAACTGAGCTGTAATCTCTTGAATGATTGTGGTAAATCTGCTGGGAAAGTTCTCAGTAGGCAGAATAAGTTGCTATTGCTTCTAGTCACAATCTTCATCAATTATCCCTTTCAGGTTGCTTGAAGAAACCCAATTCCTTCAAACGGTTTGAAATACCTTTTGAAATATCCCATAGAAACAAGCAGATTTTAAAACAAGCATTTTGCATTCTGACCTTGATTCCTATATTATGGAGCATGCTATCAAAGATAAATGCTAGATGTGAAATATGCCGAATATTGGTGCAAAGTGATCTCTGCTAAGCTGGAGTTAAAGTACGATTTGTCCACCTGTGTTAATTATCTGCCCACTAATGCTAACGAATACAGGTAATTATCCCAAGAGTACCTCGGGCATTCGGAAAACAATCCTTTTATTATTAATTTGCTACTTCTTTGTCTTTGAAGTTGGTTTAACAAAAACAGGAAATCCTAATTAAACAATATAAGAATAATCCTGGATGAGCCTTGAGTTTTCATTATTTTCATCCCCAATTTTTTGTGTGTGACAAAGAGCTCAAAAACTAATGTTTTCCGTTTTGAAACCACTGTGTTGTGTTAAAGCTAAAATTTGGGGCCTAGAATTTGTACATGTGCATAATTCCATTATATAATTCACGTAATTCATGTTTATTCTAATGTTTTAAAAAGTAAAAAAATGTTTCTGCTTTGACTTTTGAACTAATCACTTTCCCTTTTACAGCTGAAAAATTGAGAACTAGGATTTGTGCCGACTGTGACTCCTTATCAAATCAGGATGTAAAATTGTAAGATCCAATCTGGATCGGTCAATGGGACCAGAGGTTTACTCCTCGGAGCTTTCGGCCACTTTCCCGAGGACTGACCCAGATTGGATCTTGCAATATTATCCTGGGACACTTATATTTGCCTCCATTCATATAAAGTTGTACAGTAGTGGCCAAAATTGTGGAAACCTTTTGGGAAAAGTCTTTTTTTGAGGTTTGAGGACACCACTTTTTTTTTTGGAGTAGTACCATAAAATTATATATCAATGGAAAGATAATTTAATCAAGAGTATAATGCAACAAAGTTTGTTCAATTATCTGTACTGTTTTCTATGAAATGTTATAGCCAAATAACCAGAAAAAGGAAGCACAACTTGCTTAGGTTGATATCAAGTAGCTTTCCTTCATCTGATTGTAGCCAGTGAGCATGAGTGTTTAGAGCAGCGGTTCTCAACCTATGAGTCGCGACCCCATTTGGGGTCGAACAACCGTTTCGCGGGGGTCGCTGGACACCGCGGTCCGCCATTTTGGTTTTTTTTGTGTTTTTTTTCATCGCACGCGTGCCACGCATACGCGGTTCAGGCCGTCGCACGCGCGCTGCGTGTGCACGGATCGGCCCGTCGCGGTCCGCCATTTTGTTTTTTTTGTTTTGTTTTGTTTTTTTCGTCGCGCGCCGCGCATGCGCGGTTCGGGCCGTCGCGCGCCGCGCATGCACGGATCGGCCTGTCGCGGTCCGCCATTTTTTTGTTTTTGGGGGGCGCGTGCCGCGCATGTGCGGATCGGCCCATCGCTGTCTGCCATTTTGTGGTTTTTTTTTCGTCACATGCGCAGATCGGCCCGTCGCGGTCCGACTTTTTTTGTTTTTGTTTTTGTCGCGCGTGCGTCACGCATGCACGGATCGGCCCATCGCGCGCGCGTTGGGGTCGCGCCGCACATGGGCGGCGCAAGTGGGGTCTCAACCTGAAAAAGGTTGAGAACCACTGGTTTAGAGAGCCAATCAGGTGTCATCTTGTTTTGGCAGTGAGCCAATCAGATCACAGTAGGATTCAGTTATTGATGTCATGTACTGAAGCTGAGAGGAGGACATTTGTCAGTGTGTTATGTGGTCGCTATCAAGTTGGTCGGGTTTTTTTTGTGTTCTTTCATTTAGTGAGCTTGTAAAACGTAATAAAATTAAAGTAATGCTGCAAAGAGTTGACTGGCTGCCCAGAAGGTGATGTAAAATAGTATTATTAAGTGAACAAGGCTACAGTTATAAAGACATTAGAAGAAAAATTGGTGGAAACTTAAGCAAAGGTGGCATTTCTACTGTACACTTTTCCCAAAAGGTTTCCACAATTTTGGCCACTACTGTACTTAGACACCATTTTGAATAACATGGTCGGAATGAATCTCAGTATCCTGATTTCAGCAACCATGGGAAATTGCAATTGCTTCTATGGAGAAAGATTTGATTTTCTCATAAGCATGAATATTAGGACAGATGGAGAGCCTGAGCCCAAGATTAACTAAAACACATTCTCATCCTATGAGGCCACAGATTCTTATGTTTAAAATAGGGGCCTATTTTACCCATCGTGATAAAATGATTTGATTTACAAGTAGTCCTCGACTTACAACAGTTCATTTAGTGACCGTTCGAAGTTACGATGGCACTGAAAAAAGTGACTTATAACCATTTTTCACACTTATGACGATTGCAGCATCCCTATGGTCACGTGATCAAAATTCAGATGCTTGGCAGCTGACTCATATTTATATGATGGTTGCAGTGTCCCGGGATCATGTGATCCCTTTTTGCACAACCTTCTGACAAGCAAAGTCAGTGGGGAAGCCAGATTCATTTAACAACCGTGTTACTAACTTAACAACTGCAGTGATTCAAGCAACAGCTGATGCAAGACAATAGGGTTAAATTCACTTAACAACCGTCTTGCTTAGCAACTGAAATGTTGGGCTCACTTGTGGTCGTAAGTCGAGAACGACCTGTATTGGTTTTTGATATTCTTTCATTTGTGTATTCAGCCATCACAACTTGTGAACCATGTGAGGTATGATGAGTGAGCCCCTCCCATTAGGCCTAATCAAACAGACCACAAAGAACAAAAATGTAACTTAGTGCAACTGACTTAGCCATTAAGCTTAATACGTAGATTGATTCATTACGGTCTGTTTAGCAAGCTGTGTTTGAGGAAAAGTAAATTTCAGCTGGTATCAAGCCTTATTGAATATAACCCTAGCAAAGGATAGTTAGCTTCTGTGATGTTATTAATGCTTTATATCTTTATATCAGTCCATTAAATTGTATTCATTCCAACCCCCCACCCCAGGCTGCAAATGTTTGTAAATGCTAAATTGGCACAGGCACATGTCCTGGACCAGGGTAGTCTAGAACATACGGACTGTTGCATGAATGATTCTTCTGTGATTGGTCTAGGAGTGATTTTCCTGGATATATTATTTAGTTGGACATGCTGACTCCTTTATGACTTTTGTCCTCAGACTGCGTCCAGATGAAAACTGTGGTGGACAAGCTAAGCGCTTCAAGCAAGAGGTAAGAGGACAAAAGATAAGCTATATTTGCAGGCCACAAGAGAAAAAAGGTAGAGAAACGCTTTGAGTTTTTAAAGAAAAATACTGCAAAAAATATGATGATGGTGATGATGAAACAATGCATGCTTTATTTGAAAACCAGTGGTCCATTTAGATCTTTTTTTTTCCAGTGAAGGAGAGGGTTTTCCCCTCTTGTAATCTTTCAGTCCAGATTGGGAAAGTAGGATGCAAATCTTCTCTGTTGGCCACCGCATCTTCATGTCCTTCTGCATGATAAATTATGCAAATTTATGAGAAAACTGTTTGCTCCATTGAACAGGATCAGAAGATGAGCAATAGGAAGGGAGGAGTGATAGATAGCGTAAGAAAACCTGCTGGTATTTTCATACTGCATGCCAAGGCTAGTTTGGCACTTACCTATTGATCTGACTTCAGAAGACCTAGCAGAGGAGGACAATTCTGGTTTGTTTGTGGAGAGAGATTTTTTAATTTTGCCTGATTGGCTGACCGCATGTTTTTGTTTGTGTCCCCAGTTCTCACACTTGCAATATGCCTAAGAGATGGGCAAAAGGGAAAAAAATGCTGCAACCAGAACAATTCAGTTCTACAACCGCCCTTACTTCTCATCTCTCTACCCAGAAGCTGGAGATTAGGGTTAATTTAAAATTACCCTTCTCTTCTGAGTCCAGATAACACCAGGCTAATGTTGGTAAAATTGTTTTTAAACTTAGATAAAGAATATGGTAAAGGTGTGAGTCCAGATTTCTCAACAGTCAAGCTTTGTGTGCTCTACCAGTGTGACAGCATCTTTCTTTGGCTTACGTCCTTGAAAAACTAGGAGAATTCTCTGGGTTTACTAACTGGCAACTTTTAATTTCAAGAATAAGGCAACCGAGACATATCTGTATATATATATGTATATATATATATATATATAGTATGTAAGCACATCTTTCTGGACATATTGGTGTACATGTATATTTCTGAACGGATGGTGAATATATAATTATCCTTTATAATCATTACATTGCAATTACATATATTATCAGTGCTTTTTTTCTAAAAAAAAAAAAAAAAAAAAAAGGTGCCGGAACTCACACATGTCATACAACCCGCCTTGCCTATCCTACTAGGTTCCATCCAAAAAAGATGCTGGAACTCTGTTCTGGGCGTTCTATGAGAAAAAAAGCCATGTGTATTATATGATCATTACATGTAGGATTACATTGATCTATGAAAGTTGAGGTATCTAAAATGGCTCCCAGCCCCATTCCCAACCAGCTCTGACTTCGGCCATGGATTGAATGTTTGAAAGAACAGAGTTGGCCTTAGTGTGGAGACAGTGCTAGTTAACACATGCACAAAAGGAAACATCAGTTCCATTTCTTCATTGTTCTACTGAATGAAGCAGGCATAATGTCTATCAATTTCTACCTGAAATTTGCAAGCATGCTCTGTAGCAATTTGTAGAGGGGGGAGAGTGGATTAGGGTTTGGGAAACAGAATGTACTTCTTGCCAATTCAGGATCCTCTTTAATGGAGGCATTTAAAAATAATTACATAGTAGTCCTGACAGGGAGCAGGCAGATTAGAAGGAAGCAGGCTAAGGAAATGAAAGCTACCATTTCCTTGTCCTCTGAACTCTGGCGAAAACTTTTTTTTTTTTAAAGTTCCAAGATTCCCAAACAGGGCCTCCATGTTATTTTTATTAAATTCTTACCCCAGCCTTCTCGTATCATTTCGGCCATGGATTGAATGTGTGTGAAAGGACAGAGTTGGCCTTAGTGTGGAAACAGTGCTAGTTAACACATGCACAATAGGAAACATCAGTTCCATTTCTTCATTGTTCTACTGAATGAGGCAGGCATAATGTCTGTCAATTTCTACCTGAAATTTGCAAGCATGCTCTGTAGCAATTTGTAGAGGGGGGAGAGTGGATTAGGGTTTGGAAAACAGAATGTACTTCTTGCCAATTCAGGATCCTCTTTAATGGAGGCATTTAAAAATAATTACATAGTAGTCCTGACAGGGAGCAGGCAGATTAGAAGGAATCAGGCTAAGGAAATGAAAGCTACCATTTCCTTGTCCTCTGAATTCTGGCCAATTTTTTTTTTTAAAGTTCCAAGATTCCCAAAACAGGGCCTCCATGTTATTTTTATCAAATTCTTACCCCAGCCTTCTCGTATCATTTGTAACTAAACAGATTAAATGGAATTTAATACGTAGGAGCAGGAGGAAATGTCATACTAATCCATATACAACATGAGTCCAGGCAAGCCAGCTGGCTGATAATTCAAGATTCAAAATCACACAAGCATATTGCTCGCCTTACAGTTCAGATTTGTTTCAAGATTATATTTTGTGTGCAAGTTAATACCGTGTTTAATGACGTATTTTAGTGCTTGCCGTAAAAAAGGTATGATCATTTTTCAGTTTTGAAGTTCACAGCTCTAGTAGAGAAAGTGCAGTCGGCAGGCAGCCAGCTGAGCTTCCCTTTTATTTTTCTTGGTAATTCTCCCAATAGGTTGCAGAACATAGCCGCCCCGAGCTTCCCTTGGTCTGTGAACCCTTCCTTCCTCCATACCGATCCAGCGTAGAAGAAGACACAGCCAGCTTGTCTGGGGAAAGCTTAGATGGACATCCACAAGGTGAGTGCTCTGGGCTCTTAAGGAAGTTTTCCGTAGGTATCAACTATGGAGCTAGGCTGTAAAGTGGAAATTACAAAAGAGGCTTTGTTTTTCGGTAGGCTTCACACAAAGTGATGTCATTCCTCTTTGCAGAATCCATGTGGTCTCTGGAACAGTGACTCTCATGCACTACTTTACAAGAGCAAGGAACGTGCTCAGCCTCGTGCGCAGTATTCCATAGTGCGTTACTTTAACCCTAACTTCAAACTGGTTACATAGAAGTTGCAATTTGTACATTTTATTATGTCAGTTTGTTGCCCCTCCACCCCCTTCACTCAGTCTGGCTTGCTGTGTGACCATAACATAAACTACTAAAGTATTGTTAATTTCATTGCTTTGTGGAGGAAACCATGATTGGCTAGGTTTATACAGCATGCCAAGCCATGAATCATAGTCTACAAATCAGAATGGCTGGGTTTTCACATTCCGGAAACCAAAAGTAAACAAACCATATGATAGTTTAAAGTGAGGTGATGCTGAGTATTAATTAGATTTCCTTATCTTAGTATGTTTTCCTTTTTTTCTTTGTTTTTTTCTCTTCACCTTCCTTTTATCCTCTTCTCCTTTTAAATATGAACATATCACTCATGTTTTATTTTGCTATTTCTTTGTTATAATTAGTTCTCATAATGGTCTTAATCCAAATAAACCCCTATCAGAGCTTCAGTAAATATTAACTTAATATAAATTAGCATAGCTTTACATTCTTAGAGTTGTTTATAAATTCTAGTTTTATTTATAGTAGTAGTAGAGTTATCTGTCCTAATTATTTATAGTGTTTAGATTATTCATTGCAAAATTATAGGATTATTCATTGGATTACTTTGTGTTTTAATATCTCTATTCTATAATTTTTATCTTCATAATTTTTTATTTATCCCAACGTAGTAAAACTATGTTGACTTTTTCTTTTTACGTAACTTTCAGTGACGCAATTCCACTTTCTCAGAATCCAGTTAGCACTTCTGTGGTTTTGGTTTAGTTTGTGAAGACTGAGGAAGAGAGCTTTATACAGGTAGTCCTCAACTTACAAACACAATTGAGCCCAAAATTTCTGTTGCTAAGTGAGACATTTTGATAAGTGAATTTTGCCTCATTTTATGGCTTTTTCTTGCCACAATTATTAAGCGAATCACTGCAGTTGTTAAGTTAGTTACCCGGTTGTTAAGTGAATCTGGCTTCCCCACTGACTTCGCTTGTCAGAAAGTTACAAAAGGGGATCACGTGGCCCCAGGACACTGCAACCGTCGTATTATTTACGAGTCAGTTGCCCAGCATCTGAATTTTGATCATGTGGGGATGCTGTCGTTAAGTGTGAACAATGATCATAAGTCACATTTTTCAGTGCTGTTGTAATTTTAGACGGTCACTAAATGAACTGTTGTCATAAATATGAATCAGCTGCCAAGAGTCTGAATTTTAATTAGGTGACCACGGGGATGCTGCAACAGCGTAAATACGAAAAACGGTCATGTCACTTTTTTCAGAGCTGTTGTAACTTCAAACGGTCACTAAATACACTGTTGTAAGTTGAGGATTATCTGTACATTATAAGAGTAGAGGTGAAATAGGAAAAAAGAGAATACAATAGAAAACATTGTTCAGCATATCTCTTCATTGTCAACAACTGCTGTTAAATCAGCACTATTCTTCTAAATGCAGTCTAAAATTAGTAAACCATTACTGATTGAATTTTTAAAAAGCTAAATGTCTTAATACTTTTGGAGAACTTCAGTTATATTCATTGTAGACAGTCATTTATTTATTCTCTGATAAAAAGCAATGTTTTTCAAATTTGGCAACTTCAAAAGTTAGCATGCCGGCTGGGGAATTCTGGGAGCTGAAGCTGACACATTTTAAAGTCACCAAGTTTACAAAACACCATATTAAAGTAATAAATCTTCACTTTTCTATGTAAAGTTGATAACCCTTTATGGAAAATTCACATTTTCTAAGGTTCATCTCCTCCTCTAGTTCTCACTGTCGTCCTTCCCCTCCTTAACAGACCATCTAGGAAAAGGTGTTGCGTTTCCTCCAGAGAAGTGAGTTGGTAGCACACATGGAGTGTGAAAGATAACTGAGGAATCTCAATCCACTTTCCTGCTCTCTCTCTCACCTTTAAGTAGAACTCAGTATATATATTTTTTCCAATAATTCCAGAGTCAAATATATGCAGCGCAACTTTTCCCTGTTTACCTTTGGGCCTATTCTAGCTATCTGAAGTTCAGGACAGATTATTTGAGAGCAGTATACTACTGATTTAATACCTTTTACTTAAAGGCATGCCCTTCCCCTCCTGCTTCTTTTTCTCCATAGCTACTGGGTCTTGTCCCCGGCTTACGCCATCCCCCAACACCGCTTCTGATGCAATGCTGAGTCTCCCGCCACATGGGCTATGGAGTCGTCACATCCTGCAGCAGACACTGATGGATGAAGGGCTGCGATTGGCCCGCCTGGTGTCCCATGAGCGAGTGGGAAGGCTCAGTCCATGTTTGCAAGGAAAACCCCAGATGCCTGGTAAGTAGCTATTTTATTTTATTAATTAAATTAAATTAAATTTTTATTTAATTTAGTTTATTATTTTATTTGACTTTATTTTTATTTTATTTTATTATTTTATTTGTTTTTTTTATTTGTTTTATTTTATTTTAATTCGTTTTATTATTATTTAGATATATTTGCTGCCCACCTTGCTACTAGGTTACTCTAGGTCAGCGGTTCTCAACCTTTTCCGGGGCTCGACCCCGGCCCGCATCGCGCAAAAAAAAATATGGCGGGCCGCATCGCGATAAGGAAAAAAAATGCCCGACCCAAAAAAAATGGCCGACCCAAAAAAAATAAAAAATGGCCGACCCAAAAAAATAATAATGGCGGGCCTGCACCGCGCATGCACGGCGTGACAGGGCGCATCATGCATGCGCGACGGGGCGCATCACGCATGTGCGGCGCGACAGACCGCATCGCGATAGGAAAAAAAATGGCCGACCCAAAAAAATGGCCGGCCAAAAAAAAATGGCGGACCTGCACCACGCATGTGCAGCGCGACGGGGCGCATCGCGCATGCATGGCGCGACGGCCCGCATCGCGATAGGAAAAAAAATGGCCGACCCCCAAAAAAATGGCCGGCCAAAAAAAAATGGCGGACTGCGGTGCTTGGCGACCCCCATGAAATGGTCGTTCGACCCCAAATGGGGTCGCGACCCACAGGTTGAGAACCGCTGCTCTAGGTGGCTTACAACATTAAAAGCTATACAACTAGAATACAAATATTTCTAAAAATCAATAAAATAGAATTACAATCAAAAGTAACATTACAATTAAAAGACAGAGGGAGCAGGATGCGCAGGAGGGGAGGCAGAGTTTTTTTTTTTAATTCCATCAACTACCTCCAGTGTGATACTCTCCCACTGGGCCCCAAACCAGATGGCAGAGCCAGGTATTCAGGCCCTTAAGGAAGGTCGGGGGGGGAAGCAGTCCTCACTTTGGGCAGGGGTAAGATGTTCTAAAGGGCAGGAGCCACAGCAGAAAAGGCTCTTTATGCTTCATTTGAAATTTGAGGGGCAGCAGAAGGCTGGGATGGCAAGGAGAAAGTCATCAATACTGACACAATTATGTTGTCAGGGAGCCTGGCAGGAGTGAATGATACCATTGAGAACGAGGAGAGTTACAATCTCCATCTATATGAGGATCTGTTGCATCACTTTGGGGAAAAACTGTCACTGCTGAGTAAAAGCCAAAACTACCGGTACTACTACTTTTTTTTCCAGGGAACAGATTGGGAAGCTTGTATGCTGGATGTTAGGGAAACTGCAGTCAAATTAGGGGAGGGGAGGGGTAGCTTTTGTTTCTAAAAAGATTCACCAAGTTGCCAAAAATAAGGGTGACTAGAGGGTATCTTACAGTTGTGTCCTTACAGTTGTGTTCTGGAATGTGGAGAAAAGCAAACTGCGTATGATTCAGGAAAGGTCAGCTTTAGTGAGGTATCGGGCACTTGGGGGGCACTAAATGCATGTGGTTCAGAAACCGAGAAACAAGATTGTGACCCATAGCAATGTTAGTTTCTGGATTTCTCCCAAAAATCCTAGAAGTACTGGGGAAAAAATGGAATCTCCATTATGACATACAATTCTGATTTTATTTTTAAATTTTGTTAGCTGCCTAAAGATTCCAAAGATGGGATAGATTTTTTAAAAAAAAATGCATAGCAGGCAGATTTACCTGGACTTTGTTTCCTGGCCTCCAAAATGGACGTTTAGACCCTGAAAAATGAGAGAGGCCATACTCATTCCATGATCTCCCTGTGTTAATCCTCCAACATCAATAGTCCTTTATTTGGGAAGTCCCTGCTCAGTTGTTTTAATTTTCTTGATAATTAGTTTTTAAAAGTATCAGTATATGGAGTCAAATTTTTGATGAAGCAAAGACTATCCATAGAAACCTTATCTAGTAGTCATTGAAGAATATCAGAAAACGAAAGTTGGATTCTTTCCGTGCTCAAATAGGAAACCTATAAAATTGAAGAATGGTGGTGGCGCAGTGGTTAGAATGCAGTACTGCAGGCTAATTCTGCTGACTGCCAGCAGTTTGATCCTCAACAGCTCAAGGTTGACTCAGCCTTCCATCCTTCCAAGGTTGGTAAAATGAGGACCCAGATTGATGGGGGCAATATGCCGACTCTGTAAACTGCTTAGAGAGGGGTGTAAAGCACATTGCTATTGCTGTTTTCCTTGTGCCACTTGTAGGTCTATAACAGCATGTCTGAGCTTTGAAATGGAGGAGGAAAACTTAAATTTTTATATTTCGCTCTCTTTTAGAGTTTGGGGAAACACTTTCTGAGAGATGCCAGCCTCCAGCAGCACAGCCTGAGGCTAGAAGAAACAGCATTAAGATGGAACCAGACACCAGCCGGCAGTGAACAGCAGAGGCAGCCTTGCTCAGCCATTAAGCAATAATACTCCAGCCAACTCTGAGCTTTAGACAGGGAGGCTGTCCTCTGTATCACCCTGTGTGGGGCCTGTGGGACTTCCTTGCAGGAGGCGAGCTGTTATATTAGCACAACCAACTCTTCACCCTGTTCTCTTCATGAAATGGAGAGCATGCTTTGACTCCCAAACAGAAGAGCATGGACCTGTGGACAGCGAATCATGTAGGAAGCTCTGCCATCTTAATTTAACTCAGCAAGAAAGGGGTGCCCTGGCTACAGTTGATAGAATGAGCTCAGGTAGACCAAATCTCTGGCCCTCTGATGGACTAATGGAAGGTCATACTTACCCACAGCCTTTCCTCCCACATGAGACTTGAAACTGAGGGGTACATAGCCATAAACAAGCACATAAATATCCTGTACATATTTTATTGAAAGGCATATAAGTGATTGGCCATAAACACATCTTGTTCCCAAATCGTCCCCAGCCTCTCAACCACACGCATACACGTGAAACATGTTTGTTGCTGCCCTTCAGTCTTTGGCACAGATGTTCCCTATATGCGCAGAACCTGCTTCCCCAGGACTGTTTGTAGCACACACACACACACACACACACACACCCTGCAAACCATTTTGCAAATTGCCATAGAAAGGATAATTCTTCATGTGACAAGGGAAAAAAATGTATCAAAGACATAGGTTACTATGCTATCTATATAACTAAACAAAATGTGTAAATTGAATTAATTTCAGTTTTTGTGTCCCTTCCCCTCCACTGGAATATGGTCCCAGTAGTCATTTTTAAGCCCAAGGATGTTCCTCAGACCAGGAGAACTGGGGCATCTTAATGCCACACATTTTGTCCATCCCCAGAATTTTCCTGTTTTTTTTTTTATCGTGTATACAACATTGAAAATATTCTCATTACTTCTGTTGCCTGTTGACTTTATATTGCGGTTAACCATCAGAACCACCATTGCTGTTCAGCTGAGTTTGGATTGTTTGGAGGTATTTTGTTTCCTAATGGCTCTAGAGAGGCTAGATCAGGGGTAGGCAACCTTGGCTCTTTTATGACTCGTGGACTTCAACTCCCAGAATTCCTGAGCCAGCCATGCTGAGGGGAAAGGGAGAGGTTTCCAAGATGAGCCATGCTGGCTCAGGAATTCTGGGAGTTGAAGTCCACGAGTCATAAAAGAGCCCAGGTTGCCTACTACCCCTGGGCTAGATGTTTACCCCATTAAAATATTGAACTGCTGCTGTTTGGATATGGGCACACCAGCAACAGCTTCCTCCACACTAAGCTGCATCCCAACAGCAGCTTTGTGTACAGGTAGTCCTCGACTTAACGATCACAATTGAGCCAAAAATTTCTCTTGCCAAGCGAGAAATTTATTAAGTGTTTTGCCTCATTTTACAACTTTCCTTGACACATCTGTTAAGTGAATCGCTGCAGTTGTTACATTAGAAACACGGTTGTTAAGTGAAACCTGGCTTCCCCATTGACTTTGCTTGTCAGAAGGTCTCAAAAGTGGTGATCCCAGGCACTGCAGTTCGTCGTAAATATGAGAGTTTCCAAGGGTCCAAATTTTGATCACGTGATCTTGGGGGGGTGCTGCTGCAATGGGTCGTGTGAAAAACGGTTGTAAGTCACTTTTTTCAGTGCCGTTGTAACTTCGAACAGTCACTAAATGAGCTACCTTTACTGTATCAGAACTACTGACACAGGGAGGTGAATTATCCCTTTTCTACCAGAACACGGTGAATTTATAAAGGACCGAACCAAAGGGGGGGGGGTTCCCCCATTCTCTCTCAGTGCTCCCTACTCTCATCCTAAGGCTCCTCGCTCCTATTCTTGGAGCTTCTTTACAAAGGTAATCCTCAACAACCACAATTGTGACCAGAATTCCTCTTGTTAAGCAAGGTAGTGGTTAAAGGAGTCGGGCCCGATTTTATGATTTTTTTTTCCTGAGGTTTTAAGCAAATCACTGCAGTGAAATGAATCCAGCTTTCCTCCCCCCCCCATTCACTTTGCTTGTTGGAAGACAGCTGGGGAGGTCACAGATGGTGATCAGGTAACTTGCCCCACCCCCACCCCCTCTTGCTGCAACCATCAAATATATATATATGCCGATTTCCAAGTGCCAGAATTTTGATCACATGACTGTAGGGATGCTATAACAGTTAAGTTCAAGGACTGGTTGCAAGTCACTTTGTTCGGTGCCATTTTAACTGTTGCTTAAACGAATGACGTTATGTCAAGGACCACCTGTATTTTTCTTCCCGATCCCTTTACTTTCCTGTAAGCAGGAAGAGGAGTGAACAGCAAAGAGGAAACCGATGTCGTCATAGCCAGAAGTGGACGGGCTGATCTCTTAACTACTTGCAGAAAATAGAAGATCCTGCATGGATCTTCCATTTTGAAGGCGTTGCCTAGAACAGGGGTGTCAAACTCAATTTCATTGAGGGCCGCATCAGCATTGCGGTTGCCCTCAGGGGGCTGGGTGGCCAGGGTGGGTGCGGCCTACTGGGTGGGCGTGGATGGAGTGGGTGTGGCCTACTAGGTGGACATGGCCAGCTCTACATCTTTCGCGTCGAGGATGCCTGTGGGGGCCTAGGCAGGAGTGGGACAGATCTGAGGGTCTCTGGCAGAAGGGGGTGGGACCAGGGCAAGTGCCAAGGCATGGCCCATTTCTTCATTCCTCACAAAGAGTGACACCTCCCCAGCATGCACCCAGGGGGCAAGGCCAACATGGCAGGGGCTGGTTCCTCGCTGTTTTATCTAGACCAGAGGTTCTCAACCTTGGCAACTTTAAGACTTGTGGACTTCAATTCCCAGAATTCCTCAGCCAGCAAAGCTGGCTGAGGAATTCTGGGAGTTGAAGTCCACAAGTCTTAAAGTTGCCAAGGTTGAGAACCCCTGATCTAGACAGCCTTGTGGAGCTAAGACTGAATGTGTTTCAGCATAGATGGCCACCACAAAATTGTACATTGGCTCCCAGCCGGCCCCGGCCAAGGCCAAGGCCAAGGCAGCGGGGGCCATTCCCTCACTATTTCCAGGATGGCTTCATGGGCTACATGAAACCACTTTGTGGGCTGCATCCGGCCCCCGGGCCTTGTGTTTGACATGTCTGGCTTAGAAAGTAAAATCGGCCAATGAAAAGCTATACAGGCTGAGAGCCCCGGACATTTACATTGAGTATTTCAGAAATGTAAATTTGTAATTCTGCTGGATGAATTGCTAGTTTCTGGTTCATGGTTGATTCCCAACAGTTTGGTGTACAGTAACTGCTGTATTTCTGAGATTTTTGAATGGGCATCAGAACAGAGATTGCTGGAGTTTACCACCTGTTGAGCGGAACAAGTTGGATATGATGCCCTTAATAAACACACATGCAACAGGGTCAAATTGGAATTCAA
This sequence comes from Bothrops alternatus, assembly GCA_034064705.1. Classification (NCBI taxonomy): domain Eukaryota; kingdom Metazoa; phylum Chordata; class Lepidosauria; order Squamata; family Viperidae; genus Bothrops; species Bothrops alternatus. Next base: position 7,213,736 of record JARGCV010000080.1, read on the forward strand.
TTTGCTGCTCTGAGGGGACATTAATTTTACAACTCCTCTGTTATTTTAGGGAATAGGAGAGCATTTCCTAACAAGGCTTTCTCAACGGTACAGTCCTCTCTCTTTCTGCCAAAAGAGGAGAATGAGGAATAGGGGTGATGTTGAAATTGAGAAAACCGGAAGGGAGGAATTGCACCTTTGTCTGTCTCTGGGGCAGGAGAGGATCAGCTTCCCCTCCAAGCATTGTACCTTCCCTGAGGAAAATATCATCCCTCCATTCTCCTTTACTCCTAATTACAGCATAACCACAGTACGAGACAAAGACGGAACAATATTAATCTTCAAAGCGGTCTGAAAGCAACATTTGCTGGAACAAACTTACTTGCAAAACACACCTTGAACTCTTACTGAGTTAAAAATAATACTCAACTGCTACTAAATCAAGTCCCCATCTCCTACCCTACAGCCTTTCTGTCTTTATAGAAAAACTAGTATCCTTTCCTTTGTAATGTGTACAGTAGATTATTTATTTTGTTATTTTGGAATAAAGTCTTTATTTTATGGGTTATTTTAAATTGCACCTTTTAGCAGGATTTTGGCAAATGAGAATAGAGGCTGTACAACAGGAAATCTAGTATCAAAGGATGGGCTTTTTTATTTTACAATATCCCACCCAGGAAAAATGTCACAAGTGTTGCGGTCCGTATCTCAATAGAACAGGAAAATCTAAGCTCCACCTATCCTGGAGGAACTGCCAGCTGGTGAAGCTAGCCCAAAATATTTTGCAGCTGTTTATGTGAAAATTGAATCCCACCTTCTCAACAATTATGGACAAAAACTTGGTGAGATCGCATTCACCACTATAAGGCAGGTTAGTCTGGAAATTAGCAAGACAGACCATGTGACATTCAACACCTCCCCACCATTGCTGTTGTTTTGGCCTGAGATAGTCACCTCACTGCCTAATAATTCTGTATGGTATGGAGGGGTGCTCTGTGGAATGTTAAATTCTGGGAGGAAATACAATGTCTCCTTTTCCAATGGAGAAATGAAAACTAAGACTCCATTGGAATCTTTTCCTATGCTCAACTGTCCCCTCTAAATTCATGAAAGAATCAGCAGCCCAACCAAGACTTTACCTACATTAATTGAACAAAGAATTTTTCTTCTAAAGTTCCTGATGAAATATTTTCTGTCTTGGCTGCTGGTATTGATAAAAGTCAATCTAATGTACTATAATTGGAAAACCAACTCTTCCTTGCAATCCAGAGGTAACACAGGTAAGTAGTAAAACACACAGAGGTTCTTTTCTCTGGTTGAGGCAGGCAGGATTCCCTTGAGTACCATTTGTTGGGGGTCAAGGGAAAGGGAGGGTTTTGCCTTCTCTTTCTGCTCAAGATCCCCATGTACAATTGGTGGGCCACTGTGTGACACAGAATGCTGGACTTGATGGGCTTTGGCCTGATTCAGCATGGCTCTTCTTATGTTCTTATGTTCTTAGGTGCTAGTGCGTCGTGTCTGTCCCCTTCCCCCAGACAATTGCTCACAGCAAAGAAGATGTGAGTGAGTGGCAGACCCTCTCTGGCTCCATTGGCTTCGCTCACAATTGTAGGCAGAGCTATATCATGGCATGTCCCTTACTTAGCACACAGCTGAAGCTGGTCTTGGTTCAAAAGAGCTTGCAAAGATCTAACAGGATGAAGTCAATAATGCAGATGGGCCCAGAAGTGGTTTTCTGTACACAGTAAATCTTCTGGGTTACCAGCCATCACTGTTTATGTCCAGGCTTGATAGGGAGAAGTACATAAAAGGTCCATTAAAGTATCTCCAAGGTATTCGAAAGATGACAAGCACATAAAAATGGGTCACACTGGATTATGGCAAAAGTGAAGATCTGGATGCAGGTCTTGGTCTGGATGCAGAAGCTTTTCAAACTCTTCACTGGAAGGTGGGGAGATGGTCTCGGTCACACTGGGGAAAAAACAGGCAGTGAGTGGATTTGAGGAATTAGTTCTCATGAAGCACCTCACAACTGACAGGCAAGACCATGCCATCATCCCATTATATTTTCCCTCCCCAATTTCTTGGCTTCTGGCCAAGTACTTGCAAGTTTGAATCCAGCTAAGCTCCCCATTGCAGCCGTTCCATTTCCCAACTTCCTTGGCTTTTTATCAGTAGCCAAAATAAATTGCACCAGTCCACAATTATTATTCTCAACTGCACTTTCTATATTGCACTGCTCTGTTTTACCTGCCATTCAATGTCTCTACTTCACTTTCAGTAACTGACATCAGCAAACACGTTCCTTGCTGTCTACACATCAGAAACTAGTTTGAAGTCTGCTTAGCATTTCAATCATCTAAAAAGCACATCACCCTGTCATCCTTTGAAAGGTTGTTTGAAATAATCTTATAAAAGGTTCTGTTCTGAACCGTATAGCTCTATGTAACCTCGTATAGCTCTATGTAACCCTAACTAGTAAGCATGTATCAGTATGTTAGAATATCTGGCAGTTATTGGGTTAAATGCTGGGTTTGTTGATGGGTCAGTGGGAGGAGTTTCTAAAGGGCATTGGGAGACTTCCTGAACACAAGCCAGATTGGAATGTCTTTGTCTGAAAGAAGCATGGGCCATCAGATGTCACCCGATGAGCCTGAGCCGTTATAAAGATGGTATGGAAGAGAGCATCATCCTTTTACCTATAGGAATGGACAAAAGATGTATTTTCCAGAAATAACAGCATGAATGCAAGTAATCTTTCTGATTAAAAATATATTTTTGTTATGAAATCATTTCTATTGAGTTGTCTATCTGACTTGATTTTAAAAAAGGCGTTTTTAACTCAGAGTCAGATTAGGTCCCCTATTCCATCATTTCTGGGGACTCTGAAGGAAGCATGCCTTCAGAGAAAAACCACAGGAGGAAAAAGTAATATTGCAAAGCCCCATCATGAGAAACGTCTCTGCCTTTATCTTCTTTTCCACCTGCAAGACGTGATCTGCACTCACCTTAATGGATCTGCCATCAGATGGAGCGGAAGATTCCCTGGATATGTTACGGTGTTCTCAGTGGGTATAGAGAGGTCTGGCATCTCTACATCCTGGCACGTGGGGTATGAATCCATTGAACCAAGAGGGGAAGCATTGCCCAAAGGGTATGAGCAAGTCATTAATTCACTGTGAGAAGAAAGAAAGGGTGGTCATCATGCAGCTCTTGAGACTGAAAAGTGGAATAGGAAATCCTGATATTGCTAATTGGTAGCAACTGGAGATCCAAAGCTAATTGACTAGTTGCAGGGGTAGGCAACCTCGGCTCTTTTATGACTCATGGACTTCAACTCCCAGAATTCCTGAGTCAGCTATGCTCCCAATTCTGGGAGTTGAAGTCCATGAGTCATAAAAGAGCTGAGGTTGCCTACCCCTGTGAGATGGAAAATGACACTGTGGTCCTTGCTCTCTAGATCAGCGGTTCTCAACCTTTTTCAGGCCGAGACCCCACCTGCGCCGCCCATGCGTGGCGTGACCCTGACCTGCGCCGCGCATGTGCGGCGCGATGGCCCGCATCGTGCATGTGTGGCACGACGGCCCGCATCGTGCATGCGCGGTGCGACGGCCCACATTGCGCATGCGTGGTGCGACGGCCCGCATCGTGCATGTGCGGCACGACGGCCCGCATCGCGCATGCGCAGCACGGCGGCCCGCATTGCGCATGCGCGGCGCGTGCGACGGCCCGAACCGCGCATGTGTGGCACAACAGCCCGAACCGCGCATGCGCAGCTCTCGCACAATGGGCCAAATCGCGCATGCCGGCGCGACAGGCTGAATCACGCATGCGTGGCGGGCGTGCAACGGCCAAGGGGAAATGGGGGGGAAAAATGGCGGACTGCGGTGTTTGCCGACCCCCATGAAATGGTCGTTCGACCCTAAATGGGGTCGCGACCCACAGGTTGAGAACCACTGCTCTAGATAGTTTGAGTTCATTTGTTTATTGCCCAATATTGCAGTCCCAAAATGAACAAATTTGCATTAAATTAACATGACAATATATAAATATGCTTTTTAATTATCCAATTACATTTAAATTAGCCTTGGACTTAATGTATGATATTAATATTGGGCAAATAGCTATTTTCATTGCTTTTCCATATTGCACACTTTAATAAATATTTCTGTATATTATGCCCAGGTCTCTAAATTGTGTTGGATGGAGTATTTATGTTCTTGGTGAGATCCAAGTACATACAGTCTTTGGTTAGCAACTGTTTAGTGACTGTTAAGTAATGACAGCTCTGAAAATGTAACTTTATGACTGGCCCTCAAAAACATATGACTATTGCAGTTTTCTATGGTTACACGACTGCCATTCTGGTGCTTTGCAGTCAACACATACACAACCATGGCAGCATTCCAAGGTTACAGGATCTCGCCATCTGTAAGCTTCACAGCTGGATTCCAAAGTCAATGGAAAAGCCAGCCATAAAATGCAAGCCTTGGTTACGTGATCTCTTATTAGCAAGCGGAGTGTTTCACTTAGTAACCACAATGAAATTGATGTCATAAGTCTGGTGGAGTACACATGAAGTTTCACTTAATGAACACGTTGCTTGGCAATTGAGTTGCTGGTCCTAGTTGTGATAGTTAAGAGAGGACTGCTTGTATAACAACATTCAGTCAGGGTCCTCCCTGCTATTCTTTCTCAGACAAACAAAACAGAAAGGGACCTGCTCAGGCAAGGATCCTTACAATGGCAACTGTGAGCTTCCGTATGTTGTGCTGCTGGCTACAGATGTCCCAATGGGTGATGGAACGATGACTGGCGGGCTGTGGCAAACACAGAGAAGGCTATGTCAAACACTGGACAGAATAATCTCAAGATTCTATCAGTGTTGAAATAAGCATACAACAAATCTACACTGGTTTCTTTTTACCTATAGGAAATCCTTGACTTACAACCAGTTGATGTTACAACAAAATCCCCCCTCAAAAGTTACTTATGACTCAGTTTTGAAGTTCTAACATCTGCCCCTCCCAGTGGTCACATGACTAGATTTTGGGTGCTTGGCAATTAGCCTTCATTACAGCCATTTGCAGTGCCCATGGTAATGTGACTGTGATTTATGACATTTTTCTGAAAAAAAACCCATTTATTTCCAGTTTCTGGCAAAAAAATCTGCCTCATAGCGAACAATGAGCTTGCTTAACAACCATGGTGTTTGCTTAATGACTGTCAGGTTGCCTTAATGATTTCCGGAACAAAGGTTATAAAATCAGATCTGGTCATGTGGTGACTTGCTTTACAACTGTCACAACACAGGGCCAAAATTTTGGGCTCAATTAGGATTTAAGTCAAGGATTACTTATACTGATTGCATTTTTACTTTGCTCTTGCTTCAACTGGCCTTCAAGGAGAGTGTAGATCAGGGTTTCTCAACTCAGCATTCTGGATGGAAAACTTGGGAGTTGGTCCACATATTTAAAGTTGCTGAGGTTGAGAAATCTGGTCTAGATGGGTTCTTTTCCCTTCACCAGCCTTTTGAGAAAGGTTTGGTTGGGAGAAAGAGTCTGAGTTCACATACCACTTTAAGTGAGGAATTTAACCATGGTTTAACCAGTGGGTTTGACCTAACACATCATTTTTCAGCTAATAGGCACCATTTTGTAACTTCCATAATGCCACAAGATGCAAAACTAGCACAGGAGAAGTGGTTAATCTTTCCTCGTAACATTATTTCCTTTGAAGCTTCTCTCCTTCCACTTAAATCAAGCAGAGTTCCAAAATAATGCACCGGTGTCCTTCCTAAGTACAAGTCTGAAATAGAGTTAGGAATATTTTTACAAAGCAGAGAGCATCGAGGTCTTCTTTTTGACGTCAGCATCAAGGTCTCTTTTCTTTGATTTTATGAAAGGAGACTTGGGATGAAAGCGTTAGATTCCTTTTTTGGTAGTGTATCCTTCGTATGGTTTTGATCAGAAGCAAAAATAAACTCTGATTAATTCGGTCTATGGGTAGAGAGTAAGGAAGATGACCTTACAGAAATATGCAGGAACTACCAGTTAGACAAAAGGGACAGAAACATCTTTAACTTCAGAATGACATATTATTATAGCCAGTCTCAATAAAAGTAGTTTTAGCCATCCTGTGGAGTTGATTTCCTGGTCTCATCTATCTATAGGAGCTGACATTAACATGAGTCTTTCAAGTCTGATTTTCCTTCTTATATTCCAGTCTGTCTGAGCTGTTTCTGAATGGTATTTAGTTGTTCTGGACATAAAATAATGTTTCAGTCTCTTTTGCCCAAGTAACAGTTCTTGTGTATTTCTGTCTTCCCTTCGACTGGTGAGAGCACACAGGGTCTCCTCCTCCGGGTCCCGTCAGTGAAACAATGCCGTCTGGCGGGTCCTAGGGGGAGGGCCTTCTCTGTTGTGGTGCCCACCCTCTGGAACCAACTGCCTCCTGAAGTCCACGCTTCCCCCACTCTCCCGGCCTTCTGAAGGAATCTTAAAACCTATCTTTGCAGGCAGGCCTGGGGTTGACTGTGGATCATTGAATGAATGATGAATGTGTCTGGGGTGTTATTTTTAATGTTTTTAGTTTTGGACTTAGTTTTGGAAATATTGTTTTATTTATGTTGTAAGCCGCTCCGAGTCTTCGGAGAGGAGCGGCATATAAGTCCGAAAAATTAAATTAAATTAAATTAAATCTTCCTCACTTTCTACCCACAGACTGAATTAATCAGCATTTTTGCTTCTGATCAAAACCCTACCAAGGACACGCGTCAGCACTACCAAAAAAAACAGAACAAAAAAGAACCCTGACACAGTACTTTCACATCTCTTTCATAAAATCAAAAAGAAGAAGACATTGATGCTGACATCAATCCTATTTTGAAGTATTATATAAATAGCTGCATTTCATGATTCTTTTTTTTTTCTCCACATCTCTTCACAGAAGTTCAGAAACTGCTCTGGACATGGTCCCACAGTACTGGCTCTGCCTGGAAACTAAGTCTTTTTTTTTCTTTTTTTATGTCAGAGTAATTGAAATTGTTCTTTTCCATTGGAAGGCAGCAGCTTTGCAGAACTTGTAGATCAGGGGTAGGTAACCTTGGCTCTTTTATGACTCGTGGACTCCAACTCCCAGAATTCCTGAGCCAGCTTGGGAGTTGAAGTCCACGAGTCATAAAAGAGCCAAGGTTACCTACCCCTGTTGTAGGTGGATCATTGTCCATTGGTGAGAAATTTTGCCTCAACCTGTCCCCTGAGATTGAAGCTTCAGAGCAATGGTTCCATTCTCTTCTCTTCTCTTCCTCCTCACCCCCCCCATATAATCAGGTACATGTACACAAGGTAAACGAAAAATATAGATGGGATAAGAGAAGAGTAATTTATTCTCTTCCCTTCTTCTATGATGTGAGATAATTCTCACCCTCCAGGACTAGAAGTAGCTCAAGTTTGGCCTCCACAGCATTCTCCTTCAATGGTTCCATATTAAAGGAGTGAAACTGATCAGTGAAACAGGGACTTTTGAAGCACTGGGAGATAAAATATGGGGGCAACATTATTATGAAGGTACTTACTCTTGGTACTACTTCATAGACACATGTTCTTTATTTTATTTATTTATTTATTAATTTAATTTCTATGCCGCCCTATTCCGGAGAACTCAGGGCGGCTCACTATACTGCATAATAGACACACAACAGTAGGATTCTCTGTAATTCATCAGTAAATACTTACTCATGATAGGTTGAATCAGAATGGATTGCAAGATTCACATTAGAACCGCCCAGAGTGTCAAGTGGTTTCTGAATTGATGTAGGGAATGAGCAGGGTCTGGAATTGAACACAGCTTTTGTGAACATCCATTTGTTGATCCACAGGTCATTTCCTGTACTTTTGCAGACCCTGATCTAAGAGGCATATCTGATCTTAAAGAGTGCTTTGTTCAAAATGGCACCAACAGGATAAAATCAAGGCTGGTAGATGGAGGGAGTGAAATCTGAATCTAAATCTAAATCTAAAATTTAAAATCTAAAATCTAAATCACACCAAAACTTAACCTATCCAATTTACAGTATATAGATGCCCATCTCATGAGTGTTGACTCTGGGTGCTGTATAATAAAAACCCACCCAGATGCTATCCATTAGTTTCCTTCAACAGTCTGATGATATGTGGGACTCTTTTCCCCATGGTAAGAAGGGAGGGAGAGAGAAACAGCCCAAACTGGAAGTCCAGTCAGATAGCAATGGAAGAACACGATACAAAAAATAAAAATAAAAATGCTGAGACCCTAGAAAGAATACAGAGAAAAGCAAAAAAAATGATAAAGGGTCTAAAGACTGACTCATACGATGAACGGTTGAGAGAACCATGTATATTTAGTCTGGTGAAGAGAAGGACTAAGGGCAACATGATAGCAGTCTTCAATATTTGAGGGGCTGTCACATAGAGGAGGGGGCCAACCTATTTTCCAAAGTACCTAAGGGTAGGACAAGAAATAATGGGTGGAAGATCCCAAAGATGCTTTTTCATGAGGCAGCTGGACTTGTGAAAAAGCATCTTTGGGATAACTATGACCTGGATAACTGAGAATCTCCATAGACATTGGGTGGAAGATTATTAAAGAGAAATCCAACCTAGAACTAAGGAGAAATTTCCTGACAGAGAAAACCATTAATCAGAATAGCTTGCCTCCAGAAGTTGTATTTTTCAAGAAGGGGTTGGAGAACCATTTATCCAGAATGGTATAGGAGCTCCTGCTTGAGCAGGAGCTTGGACTATAAGACTTCCAAGGTCTCTTCCAACCTTGTTATTTTATGTTCTATGTTCTAAGGTCAAAAGGTACATAGCTGAAAGAAAGTGCTATCTGAGCAAAAGTGCTTTTCAAACCTTCCCTTCATTTTACCTTAAGATAGAGCCAAATTTACTGTCTACTACTGGAAAAGTTAATTAGGAAAAGATGGTCGACATATTTGTATCCAAGCCCAGGAAATGTTAAGAGAAGAGGAAAAAAGTTGGAGAATTCACACACTCACGTGTCTACGGTTATCGTTAACCTGGCTGGGACATAGCTGCTGGTGTTTTTTCGTGTCTCTGCTGCGGGAGGAAACAACCACATTTTTAGCTTCTCAACAAACAAACTGGTTCATATTTTTCGTACAGAAAGAAATTTCAAGGAGATTTTGTAACAAGAGGAAACCCTAAAGCAGAAGTTGCTTCCCTCTATAGCAGCAGTTCCCAGCCTGATATCTTCTAGCTTATCAGTTACAGAAAAGTAGAGTCCCAAATAGGGATGAGTTAATTGTTTGGGGTTTGATGTATTCAATGATTCTCAGGAATTCTCAGAGAAGGATGCTGGAAATGGTCCAGGCGGCAATTCGGCTTATGATCCGCTTATGAGCTGCCATCCAAATATTAAATGGAGATTATCTTCTGTCTTATCTTTAGAATTTCCAAGCAGGTTCTGAGTCGTTAAAAAAAAAAAGTACTGCTTTATCTATAGAAATGAGCCTCTTCACATTTTTTGACTGACATATAGCGAAAGCTCTGCCCGACATCAAAAGCTCTGCAGACACACCTTTTGTTTGATTATATGTCATGACACTGTCACTTGACCTATGCAAGTTTATGTGTGAAAAAAAACTCATGGATTTACTGAAAGTTTGTTCTTAAATAGAACTGAAGAGCGCCATCAGATATGGATAAGCAAATCAACCCTGAACAGGTCTATGCCATTTTATAGGTGTTTATTATAAGTCCCACTTTCACATTATTTTGTGATTTATAAAAACCTTTGCCAAAATTCTCCCCTGCATGCAGAGTTATATGTTCTGTCAAAATATACATTTTCTACTATATTTTAGTAGTTTTATTGAGCTAAGACCAGCATTACACAATATTAAGCTGCCAATGTGCATATTAAGCAAATGTTAAATTCTGCTCCTGCTGGGAACAGGAGATAAAGAACTTCCTTGAGGAAAGGGAGCATTGTAAAATATTGAGCTCCTTCTGTTTGTATCTTCTCCCCTGCCCTTCTCCCCACCACTCACTGTTGTAGTCCCTCCTGAAAGCCTCGTGTTTGGGCCTGTTAGGATAAAGCACATGGAGCTGTGGGAGATCCAGAACACAGTCAGCCAGTGAACGAATGGACAGTTGTTTTGCTGTGAATGGCTGGATGTTCTCCACCTGAGTGGAACCTGAGACAAAAGAAAACAGCCCATAAAGAAATGAAAATGTCAGCCCATCACACACAAAAAATGTACACCTATGATCCAAAGCAGCCACCCCCACCTTCTAGATGTGCTGAATTTGCTTGTTATCAGGCTTCTCAGTAAATCAGGCCTTTGGGTGGGACTTCAAGTTCTATTTATAATTGATTATTTGAATTTATGGGCAGCATGCAAATTGAATTAAGCTTACATCTGTTCCTCCCTTTTAGATCTCAACAGTACTAAGACTAGACCTTGACAGCATCGCTTAGTTGACTTGGGATCGAGATACCCTAGCAGGGTAACATTAGCATACTCGTGGTACTATACCCCACGTCAATGAATATGACACCCAGTGGCTTCATGTAGATTTTAAACAGGAGGGCTGAGATTAGAGAACTCAGGCTCAAACTCTCTTTCACATCAACACCAACTGGAACTGGCCGTGGAGAAAGGAGAACCACTACAACACAATGCATCCCACTTTGAATCCCTACGGTTAATCCAGAAGGATATCATGACTGATGGTATCCAAAGAAAACTGGGAAAATCAGAACAGTCGCAACACCTCCATGCTGGCTTTGTCAAAATTATCAACTTGTAGGATCAGTGATGTGTCCATTCTATACCTGGCCAGATGATTCATTTACTCCAGGACCCTCTCAAGCTGTAACCTGGTCACCTTCTCAGTTACTTTCTCTGGAAAGGGGAAGTTGAAGATTGGCCCAAAATTGCCCAGATCCAGTTTTACAACTTATTGAGGAGGAGATGCACCTAACTCCTTCAAGGCAGGTGGACCCATCCATTCACATAAGGTTGCATTTACCATGTGTTCCCAACTACATATCACCCCCAAGGGAGCCTTCATTAGCCAGGGACAACAAGGATCTAAAAGACAGGTGTCCATCTTAACAATCTCAATGACTCTGTATTTAAGGAGCAAACACTTTCCAGGCAACAGGACAAGATCATCTCGTTCATTAGTTACCCAGTTGGAATCTAATTCTAAGTGAACCCCCAGTAGCTTTATCCGTCATATGCCTAAAGTATTTCTCATAGAGTCCTGAATATGTTCTTGGGACCCTTTCTTCCCCAACAGGGAATGGGTCATTTTTAAAAGGTTGATGAGAGGAGAAAAATACATTTTACCACTTTTATCACTTATGATGCAATCCCTAATTTGGGCTCATAATTCAAACTTTGTCTTTCCTCTATGAGTCTCTTGTGTCATTTTACTTCCAGAACTCCAGAAAACCAGTAAAACCCCCAAGATCAATGAACATAGAGAAACCACACAGAAACAATCTGACCTAAGGCCACTGACTTCCATCCATTCCAGATGGGGAAATTGCTCACCAGTTCCTCAGGAAAGAAACCAAATTCATCCAGGTCCATTGGATGCCTGGGAGGGGGCAGCACCAGTGAGTTGAAAAGCAACTAAAAACTGATCTGACCATGACAAAGGATTGATGGTAATGTCCTCCACCTTCAGATCACATTGCAACTGCCCTGAGACAAATCCTGATCTAACATATGACCGCTGTGGGTATCAGGCCTGAATGATCTGGGACAGGTCCATGAATGTCAGGATGGCCCTGAACTCTTGAGTTGCTCTTGTGACTTTCTGTCACATGAGAGCACATTAAAACTCTCCAAGAACGATTAGTTTCAAAAATTCTACCACTAATCCAGCAATAGAATTGAGCAGCTCCGGCAGGAATGGCTAGTACAGCAGCAACAGAGGCAAATTCTCTCTGCAGCCCCACTTCAGCCTCACATCCAGTGACCTTCAGGACAGTGCCCTTGAAAGCTGCTAAGGGAGTGGTGCCTTCTGAATAGCAGCTACCTCAGTCCTCCATTCTGGGGTCATGACTACCATATTGGATACCCAGGTGAGCACAACTCTGAAGAGGAGCATCCCCTTTTGGGCCAACCCAAGTCAACCCAAGTCAGTCTCAGCCACTACATACACAATAAGATCACACACTGGCCTGACATTTAGCAGCAGCAGCAATCAGAGGCCAAGGCCATCAAGGATTTGTTAACCTAGCATTGGGACTGAATACTTGTGGCTGGAAGGCAGAATGACTTTACTCCACCTTCCCCATGAGCAGCCTGCTCCTGCATTCCCATCATACAGTCCCTTGCCCATTATGACCTGGATATTACCATTAAATGCTCTGTCCATCACCTGCCATCCCTTTCCCAGGTTCCATCAGATGAAACCAACCACTCAGCAGTCAAGCAACTTAGCCATCAGTCAGTAGTATTCTTACACCAATTTTGTCTGCTGTACTCAACAGCTGCACTGCATTTCTAACTGCTGTGGTCTTCTTCAGCTTAACTCATTACCTCCCACACATGCATTTCATCTTCCTCTGGCTAATCTCCAACCTCAAGGGGTTTGAAGCTGCCACACTATTATCTTGCAGTATGTATCCAATCTCCAATCTTCAATGCAGGGCAAGAACTAAAGTCCAATGGTCCAGCAGGCAGACTGGCCGATAATTCAATAGGTGATCCTGGTAGTTGCCTGAACAAGCAATGTTTTGGCTGTAGATGCAAGAGGTCAATGCCCAGGCAGCTGCAGAACTTGGGTAGGTCAAATACTTGCACTAACACTTGACTGTACTCCTGTTCTTCACCACAATACTATATGTTCTTTCCTACTGGAGAACCAGCACATTCCAACTGCCAACTTTCCTGCTGCAGTAATTCCAGCCCACATGATCTCCAAACTGGTGGACCAGTGATCGGGCCTCCCTTGTTGCCATGCTAGGATGTGCATGTGAATCATGGGAAACTGTCCAATTTTCCCATGCTGGCTTGGCATGTTAAGGGAAAGACTTGCTTCTGCTAATCCCAACAGCAAGGAAACAGTGATTAATTGACGATAAGAACTTAATTGGGCAAGGCAAATTTCCAAGTAGAGCAGTCCAAAGTCTAGTCAAATTTACAACAGCAAACCAAGGGAGAGATGAGGTTGTGTTAGTCAACAAGGCAGGGTCATAAATAATTAGATTCCAAGAATCATGATACACAAACCAGATGCTGGAGTTGCTTCTAGTAAGACAACAGTGTTCCTGTGAGTCTTAAATCCTCTTTGTGCTGAGTATGCACAGCTGTGGTCAAACCTTGCTGGCAGTTCTGCTTGATGGCAAATTGCAAGTCGTGTGCTTTGCGGGGGGGGGGCAGAAATCCCAGGAGGAATTATTGGGGGAAAGCAAGTGATTGCTGCTTTGCACCAATAATTGCACCCATCCTGCACAATGCCTTGGGGAGAATGGCCAAACCTCAACAATAGGAATGGATGACCTGAGTTCAGAAACTGATCAGGCTTCACGACCTCTACAATTCTTACAACCAAAGGTTGGCAGAGAGCTAGAATGTAAATTAGTTCATTCCTTGCCCTTTCAGATCAGTGGGATCAATTCTTCCCTTCCAATCCTGCTCCAGTTTAGAGCTGTGAAGGAGAATGGAAGTTTCCACGGTCTTACTAAGTTGATTAGGGTATTATTCCTATCATAGCTTGTTGATCTCTGGCAGAGCTGGGATGGTGGTCTCAGTGGCTTTTGATTCCATAGATCACTGATCACAGTGTCCTTCTCAGCTGACTTGAGTTGGAGGCATTTTATAGCGGCTCTCTTTTTTCCTCTGGAGCTGGTTCCAGTGGGGGTTGGTAGGTGGGAAGAGACTTTCCCTTAGGCCCCTCACTTGTGGTGTGTCACAGAGTTCTATTCTCTCCCCTCCTTTTCAACACTGTATGAAATTACTGAGTGAACTGCCATTTTGGGGTTCAGTATCATCAGTATGCTGATGGTACCCAATTATACCTTTTGACTCCAGGCTGGCCAAGTGAAGCTGTCAAGATTCTGCCCCAGTGCCTAGAGGACATCTGGGTTTGGATTGGGAGGAACTGTCCTACCAAGACCAAATGACCATGAGTGTTTGGACCACCCAGATCTGGGGATATTCCAATTCTGACTTTGTACAGAATTTCACCAAGGATAGTACATAATTTGGAGGTCTTCCTGCTCACTGAAGCAGGTGGCAGCAGGAAGGCTTTTGCCCAATTTCATCTGTGCCTTTTCCTAAATTGGGGGGGGGGTGTCCTTCAGTCAGTCACTTATGCCCCGATCATTTCACAGCTTGACTACTGCAATGTTGTCTACATGGGGCTGCTTTTGAAGATCACTTGAAAGCTTCAGCTCCTCCAGAATGCAATCTTGTGGGCAGTGATGGGTTTGCCACAATGTGCCCATGTAACACCTCTGCTTTATGTGAACTGCACTGGTTGCCAGTTTGCTTTGGGGCGTAATTGAAGGTGCTGGTTGCTATCTATTAAGCCCCACATGACATAGAGCCTAGTTCAGCGGTTCTCAACCTTTTTCAGGCCGAGACCCCGACCTGTGCCGCGCATGCGCGGCGTGCCGGCCTGCATCACGCATGCGCAGCGCGCCAGCCCGTATCACGCATGCGCGGCGTGATGGCCCGCATTGCGCATGCGTGGCACACGCGCAATGGGCCGAATCGTGCATGCGTGGTGCGACGGCCCGAATCACGCATGCGTGGCACGATGGGCCTGGATCGCGCATGCGCGGTGCTACCCCGCGCATGCGCAGTGTTGCCCCCTGCGCCGGCTGAGGGGAAAAGGGGAAAAAATGGCGGACTGCGGTGTTTGGCGACCCCCGTGAAATGGTCGTTCGACCCCAAATGGGGTCGCAACCCACAGGTTGAGAACCGCTGGCCTAGTTATTTGAGGGACCACCTGTCTCCCATAGTATCTGCTCAACCGGTTCAATCTGACGGAGTTGGTGCACTTTGGGCTCCGTCAATTAAACATTGCCACCTATTGGGACTCCGGAAGGGTGCCCTCTCTGCAGCAGTGCCTGCTGTCGGGAATGAAGTTCCCCCTGAAATGTAAATGGTCCCACTGGTGTTTCAAAGGGCCTTAAAGAACTGACTCTTTGCCCAACCTCAGGAGAGCTCGTTTCTTTCTTTCTGTTCCCTTCTGGGTTTGATTTCTTTGCCATTGTTGTTCTTTTGTCTTGTACTGTTTTTATACTGTCCTTTGGTTATTAAAAGTTTTAACCATTATAAATTGCCCAGAATCGCTTGCAGTGGGGTGGAATATAAATATAAGAAAATTATACTCCGCTTCAACAATGCTGACTTCCAAGTAAAAGTGAAAAGGATTTCATCAAAATGACGAAGAGACCAGAAAAAACTATTTTCCTCTACTTTAAGCTCTGTGAATATGGGGCTATCCTATGCAAAGACATACCATCTGGGAAGTAGTTAACATAGGCGATGCTGATGCCCCCGATCTCAGAGTCACTGAAACGTAAGAGGAAAGTTCCAGCGGGTGCATTGCTCAAATAATTGAAGACATATTGCTTGCTGACAAAGCCCATGATCAGTCTGCATGAACAACATTGACAGATAGAGAAAAAAACAGAGGAGAAAATCAATAATCAACACTGCAGGGCTTAGAGAATTGTAGTAACGGTTAAAAGAAAAAAAATGCACCCCTCTGATTGTGAAATTGGAAAAAAAACAAACCTAGCTGAACATTTCTTATTCTGTGAGTATTAGTATGGGCTTAGTATCAAGACTCAAATGACCTGGTCAATAAATATGCTTTCTTATACTGAAAAAAATTGGAAGGAAAACTAATTGTGTTTTCAGGCTTTCATTCCTAATTCAGTTTTATAATGACTATTTATTTTTTTTATACCCAACCTTTATCTTTTACAACTCAAGGTCGTCTGCATCAGGGCTTTTCAACTGGTGGTATGCGTACCACCAGTGGTATTTTGGCACATGGCAGGTGGTACGCGACCTTCCTAGACAAGTGTAGCGGGGGAGGAGAATGAGCTGAAGCGACCCAAGCCTGAGGGAGAGACAGCTGGAGCTGCAGGACTGTTGGGGCTCGGCAGAAGCCCCAGGAGCGCCACAGGGTTCCAGCTGATTGGTGCTTCCGGAAGCAGCGCATAGCTGGAGGTGAACCGAAGAGAAAAGGAGGGGGGGAGACTCAAGATAAGGGGGTAAAACTAATTACATTTGTTTAACAGGATTAAACCTACGGAAGCCAACACTTTGACTGATCTACATAATGCTCCTTCTTTCTTTTTTCCCCACAACAAAAATGCTAGGAAAGTTTAGGCTGAGGCATAGTGACTAGTCCAGAGTCACCCAGCTGGCTTTCATGCCTAGGGCAGGACTAGAACTCAATCTCCTCATTCCTAGTTCAGCACTTTAACCACTGCGCCAAACTGAATTATCTAATGCATCCTGGTTTGATCCATTTATTTTCTTACCTGTCAGACCAATAGTTCTTCAGGTATTTCTTGGTGAGGTCAAGAATGCCTTCAAACCATTGCCAAAATGTGAATCCTCTACCAGGAAGCATCTCCTATAAGTTACAAGGTGAGTGTGAGAAGCAGATGACACTATTCAGATAAGCTCAAGAAGCTATCGTATCACCCTTCTGACAAAGCCCATCAAAAGACCTTATTGAATTGGGACCAGGACACATGGCATCTCTGCAGTTCCTCTAGACTGGTGATGTTGTCACCAAAGATCTTCTGGGCCAAGAAGAAATAATGATCCTTGAGTAGACCTTTGGTAGTTTGCACCTCAGCAAGGAACTTCTGGTTGAGAGTGTCACACATTGCCTTCCAGCTAACACGCTCAGCCACCACAAAGGGAATGCGATCCTGGAACAGAATAAGAGACAGAGCATCACACACACTCCAACTGTAGCAGATAACAGTACTCCGTATCCTATGTTTTCCCCAAAAGCAGATCTGGTACTAAAAAATAACCTTCACTAAGAACAGAAACTCTAAATCTTACCTTGGTTTTCCTACTACCTTACCGGTATGTGTTAGTCAGTTTATACCAATGGAGCTATTATTAGGTTTCCATGTTACAGTTCTGCCTGAAACACGAAAAGCTGTTGGGCCCCATGGAGAAAGTTTATTATGTCAAAAGTTTCCTTTCCAGAAACTGGCATAATGGTGGAGTGAGAAGCCACTCTACATTGGCCTCAGGTTCTTCAGATTTTACAAATGGCAAAATTAGTTTCAGTTTATATCTTACTTTCCTTTGAGAATTTTTGGCAATGTCCATGATTTTCCCCAATCTTTGCCCTTCTAAACTCATCCAGTGATTTTCACGACTGAGTAAGAATTTAAACCTGAACTGAACTGTCCCAACAGATCCTCTCCTACTGGTATGATAGGTATTATGGAGGGGCTCTAGGCTGGAGATGGGGAATCTGTGGGCAGAGAGAGGTTGATTAAAAAATTAAAAAGAAAAAGAAAAAGAAAAAAGAGAGGTTGCTGTACAGCTCCTAGCGTCCTTTTTTTTTTTTTACAAGCTGGCTTAGATCTCTGGAGGCTCACAGGTTCAAATCCTTCCCCTAAGATAAGGGGGGGAGGAATTCACACTTTTTGACAATTAAATGTCTGCATTAACTTCTTCCCCTAATGACTTGCACTTAATCTGCATCTGTCACTTACAGGAGCAGCAAAAGCATTGTCCCATAAGATGGTGGCTTTGGCATTGTTGTCCTGATTTCCATGGACAATCACCACAACGGGCAGCGACAGAGCCTAGAATGGCAGAAGGGAAGAAAGAGTTGTAATTAACAACTGATGATTTTCTTTAAAGCTGGCCTGCTGTCTTCGTATTTCTCTCTGACTGATCAGCTTAGAACCCCAAAGTAGATCTATGTAGCAAGATCTATTCTGAACTCTCAGCAGGAGTGACTTTGTGCAGGATTGCAGGGCAAGAAATGACTGCACGAAGGAGAAGGACAGCTACCCGAAGCCTTCCCTTACTGTAATAGATTGAACGAAAGGGTTTAGGATAGGATCCTGGCAAATTGACCATTTTTCCCAACTTTCTCTACTCATTTCAGCTTCCATAAACTCTTGATCTTCTCAGGAAAGCAAGGTATTCAAATCAGACCTAAGGATCTTGTAATGAAGCTCAATTCATTACAAGATGGAAAAGGTGGTGCAATATAGACATATACTATATTAGATCCTGTGAAGCCCACATATATTTTTAAAGGCTTCAGTTTCTTACTTAAGTCTCTCTAATTCCATTAAGGATTTGATTTTTATCTCTTTGAGCCTAATACAAATGTCTGGCCCACTTGGGCTGACAACCAGCTATCCGTCTGTTGTTGGAATCTGGGGCTTAATGCAGACTAATGACACTATTATTAGAAACAGAATTCTTGCCAAGTTCTACTGAAGGAAACCTGGGGCAAGAGAAGAAAATTTGCATGGATAAAAAACATCATATAGTCAACCAATCATGATACCGCCCCATTTTTTTAATGTTTCTTCTCATGTGCATCCAATTATTCCTCCCAAAAGGGCACTGCAAAATCTTGTTGCCAGACCTAGAAATTTGCATCCCACTTATATCTCTGGTGCCAAACTGCTCAAGAAGGAAGAGAGGAGACAGTGAAGGCCAGTGAACTGGTCACTGGGTTCTTTTCAAGGCTTTGCCTAACCTATTTGTGTCCTTCTCTCAAGGAAGCAATAAACCAGTATCAGCAGCACTTTATATATCTCCAGGGCTAATAATAAAACAGCCCCAGCATGGTGTTGCTACCTGTAGGTGGAAGTTGGTTTGGTTGGGCCCAAGGCAAATGTTGGCACTGAAGAGGACAGCACACTTCTCTTCTGTTACAGATTCTGTGCTCTTGCGGTCACAACGCTTGATCTTTTTGAGAAGCTGAAGATGAGAAAAGGCAAATCGCATGGGAAAATCTGCTCCAAATCTTAGCTCCCAGCTTATAATTAGTTGACCCCCCCCCACGACCTTCTTGAATGACAAAACTCATCAAGCTTGCTTCTAAGCAAAGCATCTCTTGTAGGGCTGAGCAACCATTTGGGTTTGAAGGAGAAAAGGCGATTCCCAGTAACGGGACACTTCTACTACATCTCTCAGTGACTCCTTAAGGGAGCCATATTTTTCCCTGGGCTTGCACAGCTCCTGCATAATTTTAGGAAAAGATATATTGGACTAAGGAGAGGCCAACGTGCACTACATGGACATCTTTTGAGCACACCAAATCACCCTTTCTTTTTTTGAATCTGGTCACTGTGCAGCCCAAAGGGACATGCACTTATTCATGGGATTTTATAGAGTAGCGGTTCTCAACCTTTTTCAGGCCGCGACCCTGACCTGTGCCGCGCATGCGTGCCGCGAACCCGACCTGCACCGCGCATGTGCGGCGCGACGGTCCGCATCGCGCGTGCACAGCACGCGCGTGACGGCCCACATCGCGCATGCGAGGGGAAAAGGGGGAAAAATGGCGGACTGCGGTGTTTGGCAACCCCCGTGAAATGGTCGTTCAACCCCAAATGGGGTCGCGACCCACAGGTTGAGAACCGCTGTTATAGAGGATCCTGGTGTCTTTGATCTACATTTGTAACCTTCCATTAAGCTGGGCAACATAGAAAAGCTGCAGGTGCCTTTTGATTGATACAGCAACAGCTGTTTGTCCACACATGAAATACAATGAGATGAGGATTTTTTTTTTAAAAAAGCAACAGTCCTGAAGGTGAGGAAATCATTTTTTAAAAAGTTCCTTTACTAGAAGGAAGACACTTGGATTAGAAATGTTCTCCCTGCTGCATCCATTTCCTCTTACTGTTATCTAGATGGGAACGTATCTAAATATATATACTCTTTCCTACCATTTCCTAACACTTCCAGCATCTTGTCATGGTGCAAGTGTGAATCAGACCTGAGCTACATCAGCCCAAATGATGGTTCAAGACCCCCTTACACTGCCACGTTTCTAAAGTTAATCATGGTGCAATACTGGCCATGGTTTGAATGTGAGTTGCTTCTGGGGATTTCTTGTAAACTGATTTGAGCTTACATACATATGCATAATGACAGAGATGACCGACACCACCATGCCCCCTCCTCCAATTTTGCTTTCTCTGCAATTTTTGGGTAAGTTGGTTCTCACCGGCTTCATCCCAATTTACAGCCCATTTCACCAGTTAGGGTGTTTGAATTCTCTCCCACTCACTTTTTCTCATTCCACTTACCAAATTCTTGAACTGAGAAGTGCAAGAATTGCTGGAGGCATTTATATCCAGCGATGCTGTGTTGTTTACAATCTCCCCAGTGCTTTCACTGAAATTTAAAGGAAAACCTTTCATGAGTTGGTTCCTTTACTACCAGGAAGTGTGACAAACTCAACTTTTGGAGAGAGAGTTCCCACTCCAAAGTTTGTTCATGTGCTATAGTAAAAACAGTTCTCCTATAGATAAAGACTGAAGCTATTTTTGTTTTTTTAAAAAATATTTCATTTGAAACATTAGTTTTGAAGAGAGGAAACAGGCCACCCCATTATGTTGTCAAGAAATAACAGAATGACTGCTTTTTAAATTGGAGTCTAATAGGCAGGTGCACAAAATTAAAGCTACTAATTTTCCCTCCTGCACTCAGTGTTTTCGTATACCTATAAATCTATCTTTTACCATATTATTAAGAATAACTTCAAAACTTCTCTGGGCAATATTGTGATACATTTCTCTTATCCAGATATCATTTGAGTTGAAGTTGAACTTTATTCATTTTACGTACTTCGTCCTCTTCACCTTCTGTAAGTTACTACAGATGTTCACTAGTTACATGAGATAAATCATTCCTCATTTTGGCAGCTCTTCTTTCTCTTTATGAGAACATGAAAAGAGGGAAATAGTTCATATGTGGAACCCTGAAAGTGTATTTAAAAGCAGTTCCTGTGAACGGTTCGTGTGAAATTTTCTCACTCTACGTTAACATCTGTGTTTAAGAATCTATGCCCTGGTCCCCTTCTCACCCCAAATACATTCTTTAAAAAAAAAACTTGGAAACAAAGCCATCAGCAGGGAGGCACTGAAGTTGCAATCATGTCTCTCACCTAAAGACAGAGGGAGAATGATTGGCAGTCAGTTCTCGGGCCTGCTTTTCCGTCACAATGTCAGCCGTGACCAGAAATGATGTTGGCGGATGCTTGAGTAAATGAGGTCCCAGCAAGAAGCGGACGCTGGCTTGAAATTTAGTCTGTGTCTTTAAAACTTGTGGAGGCTGTTTTTCTACCAAGAAGGAACTGGAAGGGAAACACAAGCCAGGTTCAAGCATGAGAAGAGTTGGTTCTGAGAACAGCAGCAACAGGTTTCAATATTCACCCTACCCCAGTGATGGTGAATCTTTTAGAGGCCGAGTGCCCCAAAACCGCCCCGCCCCCTGCCACCCCCCCTGCTCCACTCACCACCACCACCCCGCCTGCTTGCAGCAGCATCTGCATGCGAAGGGGCATGAGGGCGGAGTCTTGTCCCTGCTGCCTGGCTGCCATATTCTTGTCTGCACTATTCCGCGCAGGCCGAGCCTAGGGACAACTTTCCTCCAGGGGGGCTGCTGGTGAGGAGGGGGCCATGGGGAGAGGCGGGGCTGGGGCGATGGCGCACATGCCCACAGAGAGGGCTCTGAGTGCCACCTCTGGCATGCGTGACATAGGTTTGCCACCACTGCCCTACTCTTTTCCCCGTCCAATATTCATAAAGACAGCGGGCAGGGGAAAAAATTCTGTCTTCTAGGATGGGAAGAGCAACTGGGTTCTCTTTGGGAGGGGAAGCATTATGTGATAATATGCATTCAACCATGTTTCCTGTTGGAAGTTCGACGAGCATTTTAAAAAACCCAAAACCTCTAGATTCAAATACACACATTGATTTAAACAAGTTTAAAAACTGATCTACAACTGAAACAAAATGTTCCTTTTGGGACTGATGGTCAAACAGCTGAGCACACACTCAAGAAAGTTTTTTTTCCGTATTTGACAACAGTGGCAAGACTTTTATATGCACATTACCTAGAATGAATCTGACATTATCTAGAATAGAAGAATGGGTGGTGGTTGATGGAGTTGGCTGAGATGGCAAAATTGACAGCTTTGGTGAGAGAAAATAATTAATTTCAGTGCTGACTGGAAGATGCTTTTGGATTTTTTGCATGAAATGCAAACAAATGAAATTATGATATAAAGATCTGGTGATTAGAAAAAATAATAGAAAAATGAAAGTTGCGAACTTAAGTAAGAGATCTATGTAAATTTGTACTTATACTTGCTGTAGAAGAAAAACGGAAACCTTTGTATGTCTTTTTCTTTCTCACGCTTTTGACTTTTTCTGTGTTAATTATTAGTTTTTGTTTTTTTATCTCTCTACTTTAAACAAACCAAACAAAGTCATCTCAAAGTGCAGATTGTGCAAAGAAACAGAAGAAATAGTAGATTATATACTCAGCTTGTGCAAGAAGACTGCAGAAACTTATAAACAACAACATAGCATAGTGGCCAATATAAAATTCACTGGAAATCTATATAAATTATCATGTAATGAAAAATTTGTGGAAACACATAAGTTGCCAAAAATGAGCAAGATAAAATATTGTGAGATTTCCAAGTACAAACTAATAAAGTCTTGGGACATTACACCAGGTTTGTGGTTGAAAAAAATCTTTTGGCAGGTTCTATGCAGTGGGGCCAATGATAATCCTGTAAATCTGACTGTTCTTTACAGAAAGTCCTCTTTTAGCAACCACAATTGGGAGCAGCAACTTGGTCTTTAAGCAAAGTGGTCACTAATTATAAAATCACATGACTGCAATTATGTTTACAATGTTATTTTGGCTTCCCCTTGTTTTCTAGCCTTAAAAGAAATAGTACCCCAAACAGCTAGGTGAGCATAAATGGTGCAAATAGCAGGGAAGATTTCCAGAATTCAACTCACAAGGAAGCTGGGTAAAAGGGCAAATCTTATCACCATTTTCCCCCCATGCTCCCACCCTTTGGAATGCTCACCCTGGTGTTGGGATAATTAGCATGAATGTTTAATTAATGTTTACATTTAAGTTCATTGGAAAGAAAAGGTTTACAGGTAGTCCTCAACTTATGATCAGTTGCTTAGTGAAGCTACAATGGATCTCCCCAGAATTACTTACAACCCGGTTTTGAAGATCCAATGGCTGCCCCTTCCATAATGACATGATTGCATTTTGGGTGCTTGACAACTAATCCAAGTTTATAGCCATTTGCAGAGTCCTGCAGTCACATAATTTGTGATAGTTTTGCTGGTAACCAGTGTTTACTTCTGATTTTTCAGCAAAAAAATACCCATTAGGTAAAATGGGCTTGCTTAAGGAATGCCATGCTTGCTTAATGTCCATCACTTTTACTTAACAGTTGCCATGACTTAACAACTATAATTCTGGGTACAATTATGGGTATATATATTGTTGTTGTTAGTTGCGAAGTCGTGTCTGACCCATCGCGACCCCATGGACAACCAGGCCCTTCCTGTCCTCTACCATCTTCTGGAGTCCGTTTAAGTTCACGCCTACTGCTTCAGTGACTCCATCCAACCACCTCATTCTCTGTCATCCCCTTCTTCTATTGCCCTCAATCTTTCCCAGCATTAGGCTCTTCTCCAGTGAGTCCTTCCTTCTCATTAGGTGGCCAAAGTACTTGAGTTTCAACTTTAGGATCTGGCCTTCTAAAGAGCAGTCAGGGTTGATCTCCTCTAGGACTGACCGGTTTGATCGCCTTGCAGTCCAGAGGAGTCGCAGGAGTCTTCTCCAGCACCATAGTTCAAAGGCCTCAATTCTTTGGTGCTCAGCCTTTCTTATGGTCCAAATTTCACAGCCATACATTGCAACTGGGAAAACCATGGCCTTGACTATACGTACTTTTGTTGGCAGGGCGATGTCTCTGCTTTTTAGTATGCTGTCTAGATTTGCTATAGCTTTCCTCCCCAAGAGCAAGTGTCTTTTAATTTCTTGGCTGCAGTCAGCAGGCCATAAATCTGGACTATTAATTAAGCAGCTCAAAAAAAAGTTCAATGACTAATATACACAAATATTCATGATACTGGGAGCATGTTTTCCTGCACGTATCTCGGGAAATGATGAAGACACATGGTGTTAGAATATTTTACATGTTGAGAGAGAAAATAATCATAATTTAATTTATTAGCTCTAACATATCTATCAATATAAGATATAAACAATTAAAGACATATTCAGTTAGAAAGATAGAAAAAGTGAAGGCACGTGAAGCTGCCTGAGCAATCTGAAATGGACAGCTAGATTTATTCCTATTTGCATACATTTAAAATAAACTTGTTCGCAAGTACAGTGAAATCTTGTTTTAAATCTTGTTTTAAATCTTGTTTTATAATTAGCAACTGGGGGAAGATGAAGGATGATCATATCATGTCCATGAAACTGGAGAGAATGTCACTGCAGATACTTATGTCATTAGCATGATAAGATCATCAAATCTATCTATCTATCTATCTATCTATCTATCTATCTATCTATCTATCTATCTATCTATCTATCTATCTATCTATCTATCTATCTATCTATCTATGAATGCATGTACAGTATGTTATCCAGGGAAATGTGGGCTATTGATTATGAAGTCCATTTTACACAGTTCTGGAAAAGTGAGGTTTCCTAGTATTCTACAAACGTTGATTAAGAAATGGTTGGTTTTGGATATTTATGCTATTTTTGCCTATTTTAATCTATAAGAAGTGTGGTTCAACAAAAAAAAGTTTTTTTAACTTCAGCGAACAATACAAAAACTAAATATAGTACATTTAAGAGCTCAGAAAAATATGTTATTTCCTCAGGGAGATTTGATGTTCATTCACAATGCCAATACATAGTATTAGGGTAATAGCTTATTTTACACAGAGACATGCAAGTGTCTCCATGTGCGTATATAAAAGTGTGTGTAAATGTGTGTGTGTATGTATATATTTGCACACAAAGGCAAAAGAAAGTTGTGGAGAAAGTTTTGAGAGTAACAAGGAACTAAGCTTCCCATGAGATGGATGGCTGAATTTTAAAAGTATAACTCCATGTTCTTTTAGACAGTAACTCTATGTCCTCTTCAGCTTTTCAAAAAACTATTTCTTAACCTCTCTCAGAGAAATTAATAACTAAAAACAAAAATGTGGGTGATTGGGAAGATGAAGAATGGAGAGAAAATGAGAAAACAAGGACAAGGTTGAAGATGTCTCAAAAAAAATTGTTTAGATCAGTGTTTCTCAACCTCATCAATTTTAAGAAGTGTGAACTTCATTTCCCAGAATTTCCCAGCTAGCATGCTGTCCACATATCTTAAAGTTCCTGAGGTTGAGGAATTATACTCAACCATGGGAAGATTTTGACATGCAACAAAGTGGAGACATGGGTCAAGGTATTATTTTAACATTTCATCTCTAGGAAACAAAAAGTTGATAGAACCAAGAGTTTGATGCTAGGCTGAAATCTTAATTTCAACTATTAAAACTCTTCTAAAACCTACACCAAAAACAGTTGATAGAATGTATTTATTTATTTATTTATTTATTTATTTATTTATTTATTTACTTACTTACTTACTTACTTACTTACTTACTTACTTACTTACTTACTTATTTGGGTTTGTATGCCGCTCCTCTCCGGGGACTCGGAGCGGCTAACAACATATACATAACAAAGAATTACAATATAAAAAACCCAAACAAGATATCTAAAAACTAATTAAAAAAACACACATTCAATGCAACAATCAACCGCAATCATCCCCAGGCTTGCCGGCAAAGATGAGTCTTTAGGTTTTTCCAGAAGGCCGGGAGAGTTGGAGAAACGTGGACTTCAGGAGGCAGTTGGTTCCAGAGGGTGGGCGCCACAACAGAGAAAGCCCTCCCCCTAGGGCCCGCCAGATGACATTGTTTCGCTGACGGGACCCGGAGGAGGCCGACCCTGTGCGCTCTCACCGGTCGTAGAGAAGTATGTGGCAGAAGGTGGTCCCGTAAGTATCCTGGTCCCATGCCATGAAGCGCTTTATAGGTAATAACCAACACCTTGAATTGGGCTCGGAGACCAATAGGCAACCAATGCAGCATGCGGAGAGTTGATGAAATGTGAGCACAGCGAGGAAGGCCCACAACTGCTCGCGCAGCTGCATTTTGCACTAATTGTAGTCTCCGAACACTCTTCAAGGGTAGCCCCATGTAGAGAGCATTGCAGTAGTCGATCCTCGAGGTGACAAGGGCATGTGTGACTGTGAGGAGCGACTCCCGATCCAAGTAAGGACGCAACTGGTGCACCAGGCGAACCTGGGCAAATGCCCCCCTCGCCACTGCCAACAAATGATGATCCAATGTCAGCTGTGGATCGAGGACACCCAAGTTGCGAACCTTCTCTGAGGGGTTTATAGATTCACCCCCCAGGGTAATGGAAGGACAGATAGAAGTGTCCTTGGGAGGCATCACCCACAGCCACTCTGTCTTATCGGGGTTGAGCCTTAATCTGTTAACACCCATCCAAACCCTCACAGCCTCCAGACACCGGCACATCACCTCAACCGCTACACTGATATGGCCAGGAGTGGAAATGTACAGCTGAGTATCATCAGCGTACTGATGGTATCTCACTCTGTGCCGGTGGATGATCTCACCCAGTGGCTTCATGTAAATGTTAAAAAGTAGGGGGGAGAGAACCGACCCCTGAGGCACCCCACATGGGAGTAACCTAGAGGTGGACCTCTGGCCCCCCACAAACACCGACTGCGACCAACCAGTCAGATAGGAGGAGAACCACCACAATACGGTGCCCCCCACTCCCAATCCCTCCAGCCAGCGCAGAAGGATACCGTGGTCAATGGTATTGAACGCCGCTGAGAGGTCAAGAAGCACCAGGATAGAGGACAGGCCTCCATCCCGGGCCCGCCAGAGATCATCCATCAGAGTGACCAGAGCAGTTTCAGTGCTGTAGCCGGGCCTGAACCCCGACTGCAGAGGGCCCAGATAATCGGCTTCCTCCAGAGACCGCTGGAGCTGATGTGCCACCACCTTCTCAACAACCTTCCCCACAAAGGGAAGGTTGGAGACCGGACGATAGTTGGTCAAAATTACTGGATCCAGGGAAGGTTTCTTGAGGAGGGGGCGCACAAATGCCTCCTTTAAGGGAGCCGGAAAGGACCCCTCCCTCAAAGAAGCATTGACAATCTCCTGGATCCAGGTACGTGTCACCACCCTACTGGCCGAAACCAGCCAGGAGGGACACGGGTCCAATAAACAGGTGGCAGAACTTACAGCTCCAATGGCCCTGTCCACTTCCTCAGGCGTAACAGCCTCAAACTCACCCCAGATGACTGGACAAGAACATGCCCCTGTCCCCTCGACTGAATCATTATCAGTCGACTCTGCTACACAATTGGAGTCTAGGTCAGCCCAGATCTGAGCCACTTTGTCTGCGAAACAGTTATTAAAGTCCTCGGCACTACCCTGCAAGGGAGGCCCCGGACCCCTTGGGTTAATGAGGGACCATGTCACCCTAAACAGGGCGGCCGGATGAGATTCCGCAGACGCGATCAAAGCAGAAAGATACAAAGATCTTGCCGCCTTAATCGCCTTCAGATAGGCTTTAATAAATAAGCTCAATCTGGTTCGATCAGATCCGGACTTACTTACTTATGATCTCCTCTGAATATCTTCAGCCTCTCTTGCTGATAATCCATGGTTCAGAGTCACCAAACAACACAGACAATAATCCCCATACCAGTCATAGCGTGAAAGGAGATGCCAGTGGGAAAGAAAGACAACTCTTCCAGAAAGGGATTCTCCTTACTTTTGTATAAGAGATTTGAATGTCTCATCAAGATGTTCGCGAACACGAGATTGAAGCTCAATTCCAGATGTGATCAACTGCTGGTGAAACTGGAACCAAATATCTACTAGACATTCCAACCTGTTAGAAACATGACAGATTTATCTCTGGGACTGAAATCCCACATCCATCCAAACCAAGATTATCTAAGCTCCAAGAGTCAAGCAAACTTTTCAAGGGGTATAACAGTCACTTTTTACCAAGCACTAAAAATGGAGTAGAGCTGAGTACTATATAGAGGTTAGAAATTTTATTTTGCTTGATATGTAAGCCACTTCATGTATCTAAGATCTGACAAACAAATGTAAAGATCTACACTTCTATCAACACCACAAAACTCCTCTAGATATGGTAACATCAACCACAGACTTCTATCAGGGAAAGTAGATCCATAAGAGTCGTTGCCATGAGAATTTTGCATTCAGCTGCTTCTTTAAGCAGCATTAAAAGTTGGGTTGCTAAATCACTGACAGTATTCAGAACGATAACATACCATCTGACAAAATGCAGTGCATTCTTTTTGCACAACTCACCTCTTTTGCAGCGGGGACAAGTCCTCATCAAATGGACTTCCATTCCCAGCCAGTTGCTGCTGTCTCTTCCAAATCAGAAGCCTCAACAGAACCTTCTTCTTGGCCTCTTCTAGTTCACTGTCCATCTTCATGAACAGTCCTTGAAGGCTCTGAAGTGACTAAGGAAAAGGATACATGAGTACATATGAAAAAAATGACATGCATTGTCTGGTATCAGATATGCGGTGGAGAACTCTGTTAGTACATGCATGTTGTGTGATTGCTAGGAAGAGACATAGATGACCCACATGTAGAACTTGACCCAACATGTCAATGTTCATTTAGAGCTTGGGAAAGCAATTTTTTACATTGAAGGGTCTGGGGCATTCCTGACCATTTTCCCCTGCTCAATATTCAACTGGGCACAGAAACAATACTAACAGGTTGTTGTTAGTAGCATAGGGCTAAGATGTTTACAAGGATTAACTTTGCCCTTTCCCAGTAATCTTAATAAAAAAAATAGGAGGAGGAAGGTATGTTAGAGATGTTTGCCACTTTGTTTGTAAAAAAAAAATAATAAGGGCGGGAAATAAACAAACAAAAACAAATAAAAACGAACAGCAGAAATTACTATTCCATTATTTACGTCTTAATGGGGCTGAAATCAATGGGTTGATGGGGGGATGGCTGAACTGAATGGAAGCAAATAAGTATGTGTGTGTGTGTGTGTGTGTGTGTGTGTGTGAGAGAGAGAGAGAGAGAGAGAGAGAGAGAGAGAGAGAGAATCAATACTTGAAGCGAGAGGGAAAAGAGACAGAGAGATAGAAAGAAAAAAAATCAAAAATAAAAGACAAATCTCCATCCTTTCTTGGCTTTGGCTTTCTCTACTCTGAAAAACATACATCCTATGGCTATTGATCTCTAAGCACCTCTCATTCTTGATTTAGAAAACATAAGTTTTAGCCTGATTGCTTGGGAGGAGCTGATGAAGCTGAACTGAACAGATACAAACAATATTGCCATTACAAATCAGGGGCCGGTCACAGCCTTCTTTAAGGCTTTTCCTAGCTTGGTTTATGCTCTGCATTACTAAACAAAAGCTTGGGAAAAACAATTGCTTTTGGAGAGGGCCATTTCTTTCATTTCTCTTACAGGACAATTTTATCCACAATATTTCACAATATTTTTTTTTTAAAAAAATAGTTCTGATTATATGCAATTTCTTCTCCCTAGAGAAGAATTTTGCTTCAGCTGAATAGTCAGGCAGCTGCAAGAGAATAATGGGCTGCATTTTTTTTCCGGTCCGGTTACAATTGCCAATACAATTTTAGTATTTTTTTTATATACAATATTAGAAATCCTAATTTGTCAACTTGTTTGATTCTTTTTCAGTGGGAGTGCTTCGGCTCTAATCCAAAGGACCGCTTGTAGCCTTTAAAATAATTTTAAACTCGACAGAGCGAAGCTGTGTTTTCTTTAAGGATACAAATTCCTTGTCTGGAGCATTACATGGCCCAAGGTTTAGCAACTCCGCTGGACTGAACTGAATTCAAATTGGAGACATTATCTGGCTCTTGGAAATGAAGCGGAATCCTTTCTAATCTAATTAGAGTAATATCCTCATTAAAGGAACTTGCTTTGGATGCCATTTCAAATACCATCCTACAGCAAAGAAGAACTTTTCAATAGTACTTCCTGTAACTGAACAATCCAGAGAAGGCCAATTTTGTTATCTTTTTACACCAAGCAACATTCCCTACAAGGCCTTTTAACCTGTGTCTATTTAGACTGAGCCTGACCTAGTCAAAAGAAAGTTTCTTTCTTTGTGGTATCTTCTTGGGAAGCCTGTTTTAGGTCCTTGCTACCGTTAATTAATTATTTTTATATTTTATGTTTTATTACACTTTTTAAGGCAGTCATTATTGCTATTAGTTCTAAGCAAATAGAAGCGCCTAGAAGTAAAAGAAATTAAGCCAAATGCAAATAAAAAATGCAAAGGAAGTAATTTGTTTCACCGTTAGTGCACTTTTCTAAACGTGCAACTTGGGTGTACAGGTAGTCCTTGGCTTACGACAGTTCATTTAGCGACCGTTCGAAGGTACAAAGGAACTGAAAAAAGTGGCTTGTGATCATTTTTCATACGACCGTTGCAGCATCCCCCAAGATTCAGATGCTTGGGAACTGACTCAAAATTATGACCATTGCAGTGTCCTGGGGGGTCATGTGATCCCCTTTTGCGACCTTCTGATGAGCAAAGTCAATAGGGAAGCCAGATTCACTTAGCAACCGTGCTACTAACTTAACAGTTGCAGTGATTCCCGTAACAACTGTGGCAAGAAAAGTCGTAAAATGAGGCAAAACCCACTTAAGAATTGTCTCACTTAGCAACATAAATTTTGGGCTCAATTGTGGTCATACGTCAAGGGCTACCTGTACTGGACCAGTCATTGCTAATAAGGACGGTAGACTATTGCATACAGGTAATCCTCGACTTTTGACTAGCTGCTTAGTTCAAACTTACAATGGACCCCAGAAAAGGTACTTATTAGTTGGTTTCAAAGTTCCAAGAGCCTCCCCCACCCTTTGCAGTCACATGACTGCATTTTGAGCGTTTGGCAATCAGCCTACATTTACAGCTGTTTGCAGTGTCCCGTGTTCGGGTGATCACAATTTGTCAAATCGATGTTTACTTCCGGTTTCCAGCAAAAAAAAAAAAAAAAGCCCATTGCAATGAGTTTGTTTAATGACTGCAGCGCTCTCTTTACGACTGCCATGTTTGCTTAACAACCGCTGCAAAAAAAGTTTGTACAATCAAGCATGGCCGCATGGCAACCCACTTAACAACTGGGCTCAATTTACGACCGTAATTCCAAGCTCAATGATGGTTATAGGCCGAGGACTACCTGTTACATATAGAGTCTCAATTCCTTGCTAGTTTTTCAAAGGACAAATAGAACAAAAACTTGAGGACGTCTTCTTATTAGCAGAAGATTTTCTCAAATTCCCCTAACATAAGAAATTATAGATGAATTCTTCCAAAAGAGGAACAATAAACGTACCATTCCAGTAAATGTTTGATGAAATCTAGCTTTCTTGAAACTCTCTTCTTCTATGGGCACGTCAACAGCTTCTAATAAATATTTCATTGCAAATTAAGACTACAACTCCACAAAAATTCATTCCAACCTCACTGAGGGCCTTCTCTTCGATAGATCCCCATATTGGAGCATATTTTTAAATCATTTGAGTTTGAAGAGTAAGCCTAAGATAAAAATCTACCCAGTTGGCTTTAATAACAATTCTTATTTGTTATCTTATTAGGCAGCTTCTATTTTTAGTCATTTTTAATAGAATGGTCACTTGTAGTTTAATTGTTTTTTTAGGCTGTTTAGAATTAAATATGGAAACTGCCTTGAGGACTCAAGAGTTTAGATGACAAAAAAAAGAGGGCAGAAAAAGTAATTTTAAAAAATGAAAACAGCAAAAAACTCAAGACTCCGTAATAAATTCTTTGTAATGTTGGTGACTTACACTTGCTGGCAGGTTGTCTTGTATTGGAAATTGACAATCCAGTGAGTTTTGTGACAGTGGAGCTGAGGATCACAAATACAGGGTTAACAACAACTATAGGAGGTTTTCACAAAGAAGCTAATTATTGCATATATTAAAAGGCAGATTATATTTCCCCAAAGGATCTTAAAGCAGAACCTCCCCCTCAAGTCTCTCTGCCCCAAACAGAAACCAGGTCTGCAGAAATGCAGATGTGATAATCTTGTCAGAAAGACTGGAGCCAGGAAGCTGGGATTAGAAAGATAAAGATCCCTAGAATAAAAAAAAAAAAATTGAACACTCATCAGCCACAGCCCCAGGGAAGCAGGATATGACCTTTGGGACATAATAGGATTAACCTGTTGTGATTCCATGCCAGCCAGTAGACCCAGCAGCTGAGTCAGGGGAATCAGAAGAGGAGGAGGAGGGGCCTGGAGAGCCATCAGAGTTGGAGGAAAGCTCTGATGAGCTCCAGGACTTACAAGCTGATGAAGAGCCTGGCCCCTCCACTCGTGCTCAGGCTAAGACCCAGCTGTGCTGGGAAGCTGAGTCAAACTCTGAGGACTCACAGCTGGAAGACATCATAGATGCTTACAAACGCAGACAGGCAACAAGAGCAGGACAGAGGGAGACAATGGGGCAACTCCAAGAGAGGAGGAGAAGGCATTGAGAAGCCACACCTTGGGGCTACATAATAAAAAGGGAAGGTGTGGGCAGTGCTGGTTCATGGAATCATGTTCTGTTTGTCTTGCCTGTGAACAATTCTCTGTTTGAATCGTGCTCTGTTTGCCTTTGGACAATTCTCCATTTGAATCATGTTCTGTTTGCCTTTGCTTTTGGGACATTTTGCAGGTCTGTACATAATTGATGAAAGGTGTTTGTTTTTCCTGCATTTCCAGCCTACTTGTTAAAAGAGGGGTTTGTCCTTGTGAGTTAACAAGGATTCACATAGGCTGGGACAGAACATAACCCACCACCATCAGAATACCAGAAAGGTACACTCAGATTTAGGTCAAAGGAACAACTCCAAACAAAGGCTCAAGAAGTTATAAAAATCCACCTCCCCCTACTACAGTTGGTCAGTTTTTCCAGAGCCATCTTTCTGTCTGGCTTTCCTCTTCAATAAACTACAACCTTCTTTCTAAAGCAGTCTCCATTTTGATTATTCCCGGTTTGGACTGGACCCTGATGAAGATTTTTCTTTCCACAGTGATCGATTAAAAAAATAAGGCCAATTCTAATATTACCTTTTAAGTCTATGCAGTGATCCAGATCAAATGACAAAATGCAATTTAGACGCACAAGCCTTTAAAATAGCTGCATCTTTTCCTGGACTTGTACAGCTGTTGCCTGAAGCCAACATGCAATCCTGGGAAAAGGCTTGCTTGGTATAATGTGTTCCTGGCAGATGCTATGCATATGTTCAGGCATGTTCCATTTGGCCCTTCATGTCCCCATCTCTATATGGGTTGATCGCCTTTCAAATGTTGACAACAAAATGGATCCGATATGTGCTAATACACGGATGCGTCTTATCTACTGTTGTTAAATGGGTAGGGAAATGCTTCATTTATTTGTCCCTGGACAAACCCAGAGAAAAGCTTCTTCTGTTTGCTTAGTAATAAGTTTATCATTATTTACCAAGACATGATAAGAAATGAAAAAATATATTTACATTCATAATTTGAAGCAGATGTTAATAGAAATTTGACAGCTAAATAAACACAGGGTGAAATAACCAGACTATACACTAATCCAATAAAAAAGTCTTTAAACACCTTTTTTTCACAGAGAGGAAGGAAACTGACTTTAGGGTCACAGGTCTAAAAGCCCAGAACTTGGAAAAAGCAGATCTGGAAGAAGGAATTGAAAGGGAGAAAAAAGATCCTATTTAGGAGAGCATAAAAAACAAACAACTACGAGAAAAGATAAGAGGAAACTGATCCTGGAAAGTACCAGAATTTTAAATTTAACTCTGATGGGATTTTGCACATTAACTCTTCTCCCAGAAGACTACAGAACTAGGAGTCATGTGAGGGCTACTATGTAATATATGATGCCTCTTCCCTTCTCATCAAGCTGCAGTGTTCTGGTACAGTCCTTCAAATGTGAATTAGGGCAATAAAAATCCCAGCCTCAGGCACAACAAATAACAAATCAGATGTTATAATGTCAGGTGATGTTGCAGGGAGAGATCCTACAGACAAATTCCCATCAACCTGTCTTCCCCATGCAGGAGGGATGTCACCATTACTACCGGTAGTAACCACTCGGT
Organism: Bothrops alternatus; assembly: GCA_034064705.1. NCBI lineage: Eukaryota > Metazoa > Chordata > Lepidosauria > Squamata > Viperidae > Bothrops > Bothrops alternatus. The sequence continues at coordinate 7,248,012 of JARGCV010000080.1, forward strand.
GGATACCTGTAGTGTCTCTTTGAAGCCAGGACATAGATCTGTTATGTATGAATTTTCTCAGTTATATGTTTTCTTCCACTCATAGATTGAAGAGGTAGAGGATATGGCAATTTATTCATTTTTTAAATCAAATCTATATACCACCCATCTCACTATCAAAGTGACTCTGGATGGTTTTCAAGTAAAAAAAAAAAGATAAAATCCATATAAAGATCCATGCAAAAAAATTCTGCAGCAGCACATCGCTCCTACCACCCACCTGCACTGATTTCCCCATATTTGCTTCTAAAATGTCATTTGTATAGTCAATCTGCTATTTTAAAAAAGGGCATGGGCATACTTACATATGTGAGAAAGAATACCTTTCAATTTTAAAAATATTTCTCTTAAGGGGGAAAGTTTATTTATTTAAAAGATTTACATGGCCACAGGTCTTAAGAAAGTCTGATTGCTTAAGTACAGTATCTGCTGCACAAGTATAAATGTATTATTACTGTCTATGAAGATTCTCAATCATCCAGGTTATGGTTGTCTCAAAGGGGCTTTTTCAAAAGGTAACCGGATTTTTCTTTGTTTTTCCTTGAAGATATTCCACTTATCATCCAAGAAGCTTCATTGGTTGAAACGTCTTCAAGGAAAAAACCAAAGTCCAGCTGCCTTTTGAAAAAGCAGCTTGGAGACCATTATGCAGCTTACATTGACACTTTCTTGACTAGAACGAGTCTGAAAACTCAAATTGCTTATTAATAAAGAGGATAGTTTGCCCCCTGTCTTGCATGATTATGTAATAATTATAAGATTGTATCTAAGACTTTTCAGTATCTGTACTGTACTGGTCACAGTGTAATACTACAAGAGTTTGATCCACTAAAGTGGTTCATATCTAGGGTGTCCATTGAATATGGGCCATTCTGCTGCCAAAATTCCTTGTTGTATGTGCACCAAGCAAGCAAGACTGGAAGGGACGATTCTTTTTGTATGGGATTTTCACTTCATTTTCAGTGCCCAGACTTCTCAAATGCTCTTTGTGTGTGTCCTCACCTCTGGCGTTGCCCTTCATCTGCTGGAAGCTTTCCCGGAGAGTTTGAATCTCCTGAAGTCTGTAGTGCAGCTTCTCTAGGCTGAATCGAAACATCAGTTCTTCTCGCTGACGTTCGATTACAAGCGGAACGTGTTGATGCTGCAAGATGGAGAAATGAGACATGATTCTCCCTGCTACGTTCCTTTTAGGACAGAACTCTTTCTGGTAATAAAGGTTGGAAGGACACATGAGGCCAGAGACCCTAGACCAGGGGTAGGCAACCTTGGCTTTTTTATGACTCGTGGACTTCAACTCCCAGAATTCCTGAGCCAGCATGGCTGGCTCAGGAATTCTGGGAGTTGAAGTCCACGAGTCATAAAAGAGCCAAGGTTATCTATCCCTGCCCTAGACACAATGGAATATCCCAGGTCAGCCGTCAAAAGAGACTGGAAGAACCGAAGCAGCACTCTTTTCATATACCGTAGTTTGCAGTTCTTGTGCTGATTTTACAAATACAAGTAAAGAGAGAAGTAATATTTGATGAAGCACATATCATGGAAGGCATAGGCAACTTGGGGATGCCAAGTTCTAGAATGGGTCTTGCAATCACTGGAAGTTGTGGGGCTCCTTAGCAATAGATAATAGCTGCACTGCCTCTATTTTTAACCATTATCTAACACAGCGGTTCTCAACCTATGGGTCGCGACCCCATTTGGGGTCGAATGACTGTTTCGCGGGGGTCGCCGGACACCGCGGTCCGCCATTTTGTTTTTGTTTTTGTTTTATTTTTGTTTTATTTTTTTTCATCGCGCGCGCGCCGCGCATATGCGGATTGGCCCGTTGCGGTCCGCCATTTTGTTTTTCTTTTTGATTTTTTTTTATTTTTTTTGTCGCGCGTGCGCCACGCATGCGTGGTTTGGGCCGTCGCGCGCGCACCGTGCATGCGCGGACCGGCCCGTCGCGGTCCGCCATTTTGTTTTGCGCGACGAAAAAAAATAAAAAAAAATAAAAATAACCCAAAACAAAATGGCGGACCGCGGGTCGGGGTCACGGCGCGCATGGGCGGCACAAGTGGGGTCTCAACCTGAAAAAGGTTGAGAACCACTGATCTAACAGATGGGATTTAAGAGTCCGAGCAACTGTTTAGGTCTCAGGAAACAGATGTGGAAAATCTCTTACCTGCTGCTGAACTGCTGTTTGCTCTGCTTCCAAGATCCTTTTTATAACATTTGCCAGTTGCAGTGGATCTTTCCGATATCTGCTCTATAATTATTAGGAAGATGCCAACTGTTAATACTTGTCATCCTTCTGTCTACTTCTGGGACAGTCCACTATTCTTCCCATAACAAGTTCACCTAGAATTGCTGTACGAGCTAATTATATTTATTATTATTATTTAGTAAATTTCTACATCACCCATCTCGCCTACGTGACTCTGGGCAGTTTACAACAACATAATAAAATAATATAAACACCTACATAAAAGCCTAAATTAAAAAGAGTTAAGAACAAGTTAAAACATATAAGTTAAAATTTTATCTCTTTCAGATTCTGGGAAGTGAAGCACCTATCTATACCTCCCAAGTGAATCTAGATCACAAACAGATTGTGCAGACAGGACGATCTTTAGATCAATGTACATTTGATGTTTGTTTTAAAAAAGAACAGATGTATCATGGATTGTTACTCCTGAGTAAGGTTCCATATTTTGAGTTGTTATGAAACATTCAGAACTGGAACCCTCCAGGCATTCTGGTACAACCCACTGTGTCATTTCAGAACACAATCTCATATACATACCATGTTTACACATCGATGTTTCTTGCATTGCAACTTTAATGGAGGCCTTGAGGCTCTGTAATTTACCTGGGCATTAGGACCTAGGGGGGTTCCCTTTCTTAAAACTCTTTCTTAAAACAAAAAGATTGTTGAAGGAAGACTGAGCCAAGCTAGTCACTGAACATTACTAGAAGTAAGTTAGATTCCATTCTTGAAACTCAGTGAATCTCCGAGAAATCAACCAGCATCATTGGGTAATTTTTGCATGCAATCCTGGCTTCCTTCTGGTGCAATTTCAAGATTCTGTACAAACAGGAAACTCCTGTCTACAAAAGTAAATACCACTGCAGAAGCAGGAATGAATCAAAATATCTGTGGAGTCATGGCAACTGGCATGGCTACATAAAAAGATGTTAATTCAGAACCATCAATCTGAGATATGTTTCTATGGCAAGCCAACAGGAAGCTTGTAATTTGCTTTCTTTTTTTCCTGAGTTTTGCAGGGTGGGGGATGGGGGAGGAGATTTGTGTTTGGATGCAAAACTGAAAGCATAGCCCGATGCACCCAGTTACAGACCAATCTCTGAGCACTGGTTGATTGAGACCTCTGATGTTCAATTCTCAAGATGCAGCCTGCATGTTATGCTTGGCTGTGGTTCCCTGCCAGGGCTGCAGATTCAAACATGCCTATTCCCACCTTTTCCTGGTAAATTAAATAATCAGGACACCCCATCTTAAGGCCTAATTTTTTGTGTGTGATAAAACAACTCAGCTACGCTACAGCAATCTTTGTAATCATTTCCTTCATCCCAGATAATCTAGGGAATGCTGCCTGAAATTTAATTTAGTCTAGTTAAGCCAAAGCCCCGTGCCTCTTTTCTACCATTTTAAAAATAAGAGAACAGAAGAAGGAACTCTGTTTCTTCTGCTGTCTAGAAAAGAAGGTGGAAGTTTAAACCACAGAACTCAGCATTACAATGCATGACACACAAACAAATATGGACATTGTGGTAGGACCGACGAGGATCCTTTCAGCAACATACCACATTCACATTGCAGCCTTCCATACCTCAATGTTAGCAACAAACTGAAGAATCTGAGCAGCAGAATTGCAGTTTTTGTTGGCAAGGTCTCGTATCTTCTCCACCATGGCAGACAGCAGCCTTCCAGCCAGAAGAGTACAGAAAGAGTCTGATCTGTTGATGAATTCCCTGGGGAGAACATTGGGAGCAGGCAGAGAAAGGTAAAAATAAAGGTAAAAAGGGACAAAAAGGTAAAAATAAAGAAGTGTAGAGATCCAGGCTATTACGCCTGCACCAAAGCCATCTCCCTCTTCAAAGTTCCTAAACTCAACTGGTTCAAACTGGAAAAAGATGGGTGCATAGCAAGCAAAAGGCCCTTGTGCTATTCCTTCTACCTCAGAGGTAGGCAACCTTGGCTCTTTTATGACTCATGGACTTCAACTCCCAGAATTCCTGAGCCAGCATGGCTGGCTCAGGAATTCTGGGAGTTGAAGTCCACGAGTCATAAAAGCCAAGGTTGCCTACCCTGTTCTACCTTTATCTATAAAGACTCCCACTCTGCCAGAATAAAGAAGCTGGTCCTTGAAAAAGAGGACCATTGAAACAATGGAATGTAGTAAGAAGATGTCTGCAGGAAAGAAGCAGAACTAAGGAATAGGATGAAGAAAGGAAAAGAAGCTGAAAGTCAATGTTGAAGTCCTGAAAATGTTGGGCACAGCAGTGCCAGCAGAGAGAAGAAATGTAATGATGGTGATAGGCAGCAAATAGAAAGCAGAGACATCGCTAACCATCCAGAGCATAGGTGGACAGAGTAACAACACAGAAACTAGAGGAGCAAATGGAAAGGGCAACAAGTCCAATTTGAATTACAACGGACAGAAGAGAGTAGCACCAACAAAGAGGCTGAGAAGGAGCCAAACAAACTCGACTGAGGTGAGCCCAGTCCTCTGGTATCCAGGAAGGAGGACCACAGCTGCGAATACTGACATTGACACATTGAAGCTTGGACTGCTGTCAGAAAAGCCCCAGGGTAATGATGGCAACTATTTCAAACCCAAGCCCAGCCCTAACTGAAAATCCAAGTGCACATGAGTCTGGATCCAGGCTGAGACATGCTCTGCATCTCAGACATTATAGAAAAATACAAGACAGAGACTAGATCAAAGCTAAGATATAAACTCTAGATAAAATGAAAAACGAGACATAAGAGATAACGAGACTCAAGTAAATGTTATAACCAGTGGCGGGATTCAAATATGTGAAGGGGCATTGTCTTACCTAAATGCCTTTTCTCAGCATGATGATGGAGAATCCACTGGTGGGTTGTCTCTGCCTTCTTGCTCAGATAGACTAAGTCTAAAAGTTGGCACGCCTCCTGCAGATCTAGACTGTCCCAGTTTTCGACGGAGGCGAAGCAACCAACGATAGTCTGACGCGATGGCTCCTCTTACCCGAGACACAGGACCAGACGGCCCTTAAAGGGTGGGTATGGATTCTCCATCATCATGCTGAGAAAAGGTGTTCAGACAATGCCCCTTCTCCAGCATGATGAGTGGAGAATCCACTGGTGGGACATACCAAAGCCGCTCATGTCCCTACAGGGGGGAAGCAGTCTAGGCTTGTGTCTCACCAGATGAAATCATCTGTTGTAACACCCTCCGGCCAAACGAACCATCCGAAGAAGCAAACTTGTCCAACCTATAGTGTCTGACAAAGGATGGGGAGGACCAAGTTGCTGCCTTGCAGATTTCTTCAATCGATGCCTGTGTCAACCAGGCCGCTGATATAGCCGCACTGCGAGTGGAATGGGCAGTGATGTGGCCGGGGACCGGTAGGGAATGTGACAGGTAAGCACGGGCAATGGAAGCCCTGATCCACCTTCCAATGGTTGAAGAAGAGACCTTCTGACCCATGGAAGAGGGCTGGAAAGACACGAACAGGGTCTCGGACTTGCGGAAGGCAGACGTCCGTTTTATATAATAACATAGGGCCCTGCGTACATCCAATTTATGCCACTGTCATTCCAATCTATGAGATGGATTGGGACAGAAGGTGGGAAGTACTACCTCTTGAGACCTGTGGAACCAGGTATTTACCTTGAGGATAAACGATGGATCTAAACGAAGGACCACCTCATGGAACGTGCACAGGTCTCCTCTAACGGAGAGGGCCGCCAGCTCCGAAATGCATCTTGCTGATGTGACCGCAATCAAGAAGGCCACTTTCACTGAAAGGAGTCGCAGAGCGCAAGACTGCATAGGTTCAAATGGTGTTGAAGTCAGGGCCTGAAGAACCCGAGACAGGTCCCAAGAGGGGTATCAACGTATCACCAGTGGCCTGGTGTTAGTCGCCCCATTGAGGAAGGCGCTTACCACTGGGTGTTGGGCTAAAGGGCCAAGATTGTCACAAGTAAGTACCATGGATAAGGCCGCTACCTGTCTGCGGATAGTGCTAGGAGTTAACCCCTTATCCAGACCCTTCATCAAATAGTCTAGAATATTTAGAATGGTCACTGAAAGAGGCTGGAGGTTGTGCCTAGTGCACCACAGACAGAAGTTTTTCCAAGTCGCATCATAAATCCTATTTGTAGAGGGGCGTCTGGAAGCTTGGACCATAGAGATCACCCTCGACGAATAGGATTGTCTGGTTAAATTCCGCCGCTCAAGTGCCAGGCGGTCAACTGAAGCCATTGGGGATCTGGGTGTTGAAGGTCCCTTGGCTGAGGAAGATGCGCTCTGGAGGAATCTTCCATGGAAGTGAGATGGAAAGCTCCACGAGGTTGGCAAACCACAGGCGTCTCGGCCAATGTGGAACAACCAAGATGATCTCCGCCTGTTCCTGCAGCACCTTGCAGATGGTCGCCGGAATCAGGGGAAGGGGAGAGAAGGCGTACAGCAACTCCCTGGGCCACCTGCTGCAAAGAGTGTCCGTTCCCTCTGCCCCTGGGGAAGGGAGCCTGATGAAGAACCTGGGCAGTTGGGAGTTGGGTTGGGGAGGCAAACAGGTCCAACTGAGGTTGGCCGAATCTGTCCGAGATCTCCCTGAATAGAGCTGGATCCAGGCGCCACTCTGAGTGGTCCATGCTAAATCTGCTCAGGGAATCTGCTTGTTGGTTCATCTCCCCCGAAATATGCTCTGCCTTGAGCGAGGCTAGATTGATCTCTGCCCAAGAGTTCAAACTGTGGGCTTCGAGCATAAGGGACTTGGATTGGGTCCCTCCCTGCCTGTTTACGTGTGCCTTTGCTGCCATGTTGTCAGTTAACACTAGAACGTGTTGTCCCGCCACCCTGGTGAAGAAGTGGCGTAGGGCCAGATGAATGGCTTTGATTTCCGGCCAGTTTATACTGTGGCTCAGGTCCAAACAGGACCACCGACCCTGAGCCAAATGTGACTGGAGGTGGGCCCCCCATCCAAACAAGTTAGCGTCTGTGGTCAAGGTGAGCCTGGCAGGCTTCTTGAAGAGGGATCCCTTTGCCATTGCCGGGGAGGTCCACCACAGGAGGGATGACAGTGTCTGGCCTGGGACCCTTACCCTCCTGTTGGAGGAGCTCATGTTCAACTTCTGGTAGGGAAGAAGAAATCATTGAAGCTCTCTGGGGTGCAACCTGGCCCATGGAACGATCCCCATACAGGAGACCATTTTCCCCAGCAACTGTGACAGCTGAACTAGAGGAACAGCCTTCTCCATTCGGACTTGGTGTACAAGGGTCCAGATGCTGTCTCGGCGTTCCTGGGAAAGGAAAACCTCACAAAGGTTCGAGTCTATGACTGCCCTCAGGTGGAGGAGGTGAGTTGAGGGGACCGTGTGGCTCTTTTGAAAGTTCACGAAGAATCCGTGAACCTGAAGAGTCCTGATGGTGAGTGCTAGGTCCGACTGGGCCGAATGGAAGGAACGGGACTGGATAAGGATATCGTCCAGATAACACTGAATGCCCACCGGTATCATTCTCAGATGGGTGGCTAATACCACTAAGATCTTCGTAGAACACTCGTGGGGGCGAGGAAAGGCCAAATGGGAGCGCTTTGTACTGAAAATGCCGGTGCGCGTAACAAAACCGGAGGAATTTGCGGTGCTTGGGTAGGATTGGAACATGAAGATAAGCTTCCGTTAGATCTATGGAGGACAGGAAATCCCCCTCCTGATGCTGGCCAGGATAGACTTGAGACTCTGCACCTTGAACTGCTTGTAGGCCAAGTGGTAATTTAGTCCTTTCAAGTCTAATATCACCCTCCAGCCCCCCAAGGCCTTCGGTACCACGAACAGAATGGAGTAGAACCCCTGTCTCTTCTGTTCTGTGGGCACTGGTTCTGTGGCCTCTATCTGCAGTAGATGGGAGATGGCCATGGACATGAGCCTTGTCTTGGTGGTGTTCCTCATGTTGGGGCAAGCAAGGAAGAGTCCTGGAGGTATGGTTAAGAACTCCAGGGCAAGGCCATGTCAGATGGTGTCTAGCACCCAGGAGTCTGTGGTGGTGGCCTCCCAAATGTCGGCGAATAGGGATAGCCGGTCTCCTATGCGAGAGGTCTCCCTGTAGTCACTTGTTCCATCTATAAAGATGGCCTCCGGAGCCCCGAAAGGGCCATTTGGTCTGGTACTGGGACCTGGGCCTGGGGCTTTGGCGGTCCTGTTGCTGATCCTGCCTGGGAGGAAAGGAGCGCGGATTTTGAGACCAGTCCCAGGCCGGTCCGGCACGAAAGGGCTGTCTCCAGTCCCATGTCAGCCCAGTGCGGAAGGATTGCCTCTGGGAGTCCTGCTGGGATCTCCTGTCCGCCCTCCTGGAGGTGTGCGCAAGCACCTTACGTTTGTCCTTCCCTTCGACCAGGTAAGGATCGAGGACCGTGCCGAAAAGGTAGGTACCGCTGTAAGGGGCAGTTGCCAGACGCCACTTGGACTTTAGGTTGGCCCGCCACTGCTTGAGCCAAAGCAGCCTGAGGCCGAGACGCTGGCTGCTATAGACCAGGCAGAGTACCTGGCAGAATGAAGAGGGGCATCCGCCATGTATTTGGATGCGGCAACCAGCTTGCCCAAGGTCTGCTGTGCTCGCACCTGGTCAGGTGGAATTAGAGCCTGTAGTTCCTGGAGCCAGATGATGGATGATCTGGCGAAGAATGACAAGGATGTCGCTGCCTTTACAGACCACGCCGAGGCTTGGTGAGACCTGTGAAGGGAAAGCTCAAACCTCTTGTCCTCTGCTCTTAGGACCTCAGCCATGTCCCCTGGTACAGTGGGGAAAGAAAACAGAGACGTTAAAGGTGTGTCCGCAAGTGGCACCTCCAGGAGTGAAGAAAAGGAAGAAGACATGTTAAAGAGTTTTTTCTCTGCTCCACTTGGAGTGGGGGGTACCCAGGGAGGACCACTGCTTTTGCACCATATTGTGGAAGAAGGGAGGAACGGGAATCTGCTTCTCCGCAATCACCGGCTCAGAGAACAATGGGTTCGAGTCCTGGGTGGCAGAAGGTGTCAGCTGTGGCTCCTGTTCAGGGGCGATGTTAGCCGATGCGCATGCTTTCAGGAGCAGCGACCTGAAGAGAGATTGGTCAAAGAGGCCGGTAACCGGATCTGGAGATGCTTCCTCATCCTCAGACATCAGCATGCCAAACGTTCCGTAATCCTCCGAACCTGAATCTTCTCCCTGGGAGGATCTGTCTGAGAAGGCAGAGCCTGGAAAGGGGGCTGACTCAGTCTGTGGAAAGTTTGACAGTGGGGGCCCGGACACTATGGAGGGCTGTCCTCCCATAGAGGAGGCCATGTAGTGGGAGAAGTCCTGAGCCATGAAGGCCTGAAACTGAGACTGGTCAGGCCACGCCCCTGTTGTTCCGGTAGATGGAGGCCAGCTGCCGTAGGCGTGAAGGTGGCCTCCAGAGCTTGTTGAGCTCTAGGGGAAGGGGGGATCCCCCGGGGGCCTGTAGTAAGGGAAAGGAGAGGGAGATCCACCTGTCCGGTTTTCCTCTGAGGAGACCAAGCCCGCGGGGCTGAGATAAGCGGTGCGTATTGTGGTTCAAAAGGTGAGCTTTCCAGTGGAGCGGGGAAAACCAATTCTGCTCCACTGGAAGTTTTTGTGCTCTGGAGAACTCACGCTCCAGCACCTGATGTCTCTTTGTGGCCTCTCTCTCAGCAGTTTTGGAGGGCTTCTTAGTGGAAATGGCCTTGGCCTTTGGCCTTGATTTTTCCCACCGCCTCTAATTTGGAGGATTTACTTTTCTTCTTGGCGGGGGGACCAGAAGAGCCCTGCGTAGCTTGAGGAGTCACACTGTCAGCCATTGTAGCTGAGATATTCCGAGTAGGAGATATCTGGAGTGGGAGCAATTCACAATTCTGGTTTGACAGAGAGGGAAACCCGAGCTCTGCCCCAGATACAATGGCTGCCAGCCAGGTAGTTGCCTACAGCTACCTGTCAAGCCTGCGACACAGTGCCAGCACCTATAAGGACAGGTGGCCACTGATTAAAAAAACTCCCTGCAACCAATCTGGGCAAATTAGTGGTGAATTCCAACGAAGGAGGATTGGTTATGGCTCCAGGGGATGTAATGAGGAAAAAGGAAACCTCTGGGTTTTCTCTGAAATCTCACTTTTACGAAAAAGGGGGGGAGGGCAAGGAAAATGCCTCTGAAGTTCTCCTGGTGTCTCAAAATGCAGGCCTCAAAGGCCTGACTGTCAGCACTGCAATGGCTTGAAGCTGAGGAGTGCACAGCTCACAAAATGGCGGCCTAGCCAAGCTTGCCTCGCCTTGGGCTTCACAAGTTAATTCAAATTGGGAGGCTAGCAAGTGTGAAATTCCTCCCCACAATGTCCTGGCAGGGCAGCCAGAAAGAGGTCCATGGCCTCAAGTGCTGAAGCACTCCCTTCCAAGACCTTTTCTTGTTCTGACAAGTCGTTTGCGCGCCGTCCAAAATGGCAGCCGCGCCCAAATTAACAGTTTGCTGACAGGACTGTCAGAGCCTGAGGGAAGGTTGCACGGCCTGAGCAGCCTGGCCGGAGTCCGTAGGGGAGGTTCTGACCGTGCTGAAGGCTCTGTTCGTCCAGGAGAAGAAGGGGATGACTCGGCAGTCCGTTGCTCCGTGCAGCCTTCCGAAAGCCAGGAAACCTCTGAAAATCAGCTGAGGGCTCTGTGTGACGTATGAGGGCCGATAGAGCTCCGACGAATCTGCCGGCTAATTAATCAGCTGGGGGTCGCCTGGAACAGCGAAATCCCTCTCGCCTCAAGAAGGGCTGTCCCAGTTGGCCGGGAGGCTCGGATCGGCTGAAGTGAGTATGATCTCTCCAAATATGCTAATTAGGGCAAGCAGTTCAAATCTAGTCAATTTGGAAAAAATTTGTAGAAATTTGGGAAAAAGCCAATTGTTGACATAGTGGAAATTTCACGAGGGTTCTCAACCTAATAACTAAGCCTAGAAGGAGCCAAAATTATAGCGTCCTGCTGAGCGAAGACTAAATCGAAAACTGGAACAATCTAGCTCTGCAGGAGGCGTGGCAACTTTTAGACTTAGTCTATCTGAGCAAGAAGGCAGAGACAACCCACCGGTGGATTCTCCACTCATCATGCTGGAGAACAACCGGTTCTCTGTGTGGATGCCGCTTCCGGAAGTCCATTCTGGCAACAAAATTAGCTACTGGTTCTGCTGAACTGGTGCAAACTGGCTGAATCCCACATTGGTTATAACTCAAGTTAGAAAAAAAGAGAGGTAATAAAAGACACTTGAAGTTTAGATTTGAGTGAAAACTTAGTTTGCAACATTTTGTTAACAGAAAGACTCCATTCATAATGTGACTCTTCCCAACCTAATCTATCACACAAGCCATGACCGAGAAAAGAGTAACACTCTTAAACCTCACTTAGCATTGCTAACCTTCTTGGAAGGATCTGAAGAAGAGGAAGACATATTTCCCATCTTATTATATTACTCATGGATTTCTAAAACAGACTGGTCAAGATGATTTCTGAGTCAAAGCCTGAAATGTATTGATGATCTAGAAATGATAATTATAGTACAATATATTGATGGAGGAACTATTCCAAATGTATGATCTGTCAATAAAATAATCAGATGGAAAGAGAAAAAGCTATATCCACCTGTGCATTAGGAACATGGGATAAAAATGAGACATTGTCAAATATGATTAAGTCTACCATTCATTACCTTTTTAGTTGACTTACCATGGTTCAGTTTCTAGCCACTCCCCAAGGAGACAACGTAGAGTATGAGGAAATTCTTCATATAAGCCGTTGAACCGCTCCGGAGACATGGTGGAGACATAGCTCCACAGGGACGTGTTGGTATTGGTCATCTAAAATGGTAAAAACCAACGTTCATTATTGCAATCCATCGCACAGAAGATGTTACAACATGCAGTATTGGCTAATGTTTCATTTCCTGCTTGAGGGGCCTTTTCCACTAATTCTAGTCCAAAACTAGTCCCAATGCAAAAAAATGAAATACAATTTTTCCTGCCTCTCTAGATGTATTAGACTATAGTTCCTATAATTTAAAGCATGCTCTATGAATCAGCAGAGTAGCGGGTTCAGAACAGTTTATCTATGATTGTTTATATGAAGTCTCTATCTAATGCCATCCAATTGGGTTGGAATTCATGAATTTAATTCCCTGCCATTATATCTCATTGAACTTTCTTACACCAGTGCTAATTTTATCATGGATATATCTTGTTTTATGGTGTGTGTTCAAACCTTTTCAGAAACCTTAAGACAGAGGTCTCCAATCTCGCTCGGTTGGTGGACCAGAGGGAAAGGGAGGGGGAAGCATTTTATGCATGCGCGCGTGCGCACACACAAATGGGGCCATGAGCACGCATGAAGCAAATGGGGCGGTGCTAGCGCCCGCATGACACTTGCTAGCACCACCCCATTTTTCCTATGCATGCACTAGCACCACCCCGTTTTTGCAGTGTGGCATCCTGTTTTCGTCCTAGTCAGCCTGTTTCATGGCCCACTGGCCAGCAGACCACGGCCTGATAGTGGGCTGTGGACCACAGGTTGGGGACCCCTCCCTTAAGAGTCAGAAGTTAACAGGTCTCATTCAGGAGAAAAAGAAAACAGTACAACAATCTAGCTAAGTTTGATGTGGAGCATGTATTGTGCAGTCAATAGGCTACAGTTTGGCTGAAACTCCCTAGTTTCTTCATTCCTAACAGAATGAAGCCAATATTTACAGTAAGAGCAGAAGTGAAACCCTATTACTACTGTATATAAGATCTGAATCTTCTTTCAGGCCTTTGGTGAGGGTGAGTGAAGGCTCTCTTAGATTGCCTGAGTTTTTTTCTTTTTTGTTCCAGTCTGGTTTGTCTCATCCTTGTCATCTCTTGTTCTTTTAGTTTTACTTCTTATTGTATGTTTAAAAATGGATTTACTTGTGAGCTGCACAGAATCACTGAGAGTCAGGTGACAAATTTAACAAGCAAATAAATAACAGATTATTGCCTCCGACAATTAATGATCACTGTCCCGCTTTATACCCCTCATGGGTTTAATCTGGAGCTTTTTTTTCTTCCCACAGTTTTCATGATTTAATTAAAAACCCACTTAACATTTCCCATAGTCAGTCCTAAGTTTCAGTTGTCGGTTTACATTCTCAACACCTCTATCTCAGAAAAATTCTAGCTCTTACCATATCTCCAAAAGATATGAATTTCTTTTTTTTTGAACTTCTTTCAAAACATGTGAAGTCATCTCTCTGCCATAAATCAAACTCACATCTCTTCTCCATTTATTTTTTAATCTGACAAGTCATTTATAAAAATAATAAAGGCAGGATAAAAAAAAACCCCTACTGCCTCTTTGCCAACATTTGTCTCTACAAACATAAATTCCTCCTCCCTCTCTCTCTCTCTCTCTCTCTCTCTCTCTCTCTCTCTCACACACACACACACACACACACTCAATAGGAAAAATATAACAAAGAAAAAGGGGGAAAATAGAGTATAACCCACCCAAGAAACTGGTATTTTAAAATATATATTTCACATTATCAACTAATTGCCGTGGGCAAAGAAAAAGTATTGATTTTTTTTAAATAGTAATTTAAAAATCCATCTTAAGCAAATTCTTTCTAACAGAAGATATATTGAGATCCAACTCTGGACCAAAGTTTACAATTATCTGGTTAAGAGCACTTTCCTGGTCTGTAATGCTTGGATTTCTTTTGAGTCAGACTGTCTTCTCGTCCGAGGAGCTCTTCTCTAGTTTAGAATGTGAAAGCTAACAATTTCCATTCTGCAATCAGTAAGCTTATGATTGCTATTGCCATTTTTTGGTTTTTCATCTGTTTTATTCTTGGCCAGGATCATAAGTTTGTTTGCAGATTTCTCCAAGGCTGTAAAGGTGTGGGCTTCTTTTTTGAAGTTTATAGAAACCACCTGTTATCAAAGGCCAAAGAAAGAATCCCTACCCTCCTGCCTCTTCAACACAGGAAAGGGCAATGTTGGATGAAATTAATCCTCAAATATATTTGGTAGACCGGCTCTTCAAACTTCAACATTCTTATTTCTATCACAAAAATTCTCAATATTCTTTTATCAAGAAATGGAGAGAATCTCAGAATCATTATCATTTAAGGCTCTCTTTCTTTGGGGGAAGGAAAAATTCTTGTGGATCCTCCACTATTTAACATTTTTTTTCTCTTACATTCCCTTCATCCTGCAGTGTCGTGTTACTGTATTACTGCTGCTTTCTTCTCTCCTCCTGACTTTCAGGTTCAGCGGTAGTTATGATGTCAAGAGGTTGCCATGACTGTTTCTTTATCTAAATTATTTATATAGCTGCCTATCTCATAATAATGACTCTAAGTGACCTACAACAGTTAAAACCAAGTCTTAAGACTCACCAGCAATCCAAACAACAATTATCTAAGCTCAACAAAGTGATTTCCAATTATCTGAGCTCCACAAAACAGTTTCCAATTTACAATAAAACCCATAAGGAGTAGGTAAGACAGGGGTTCTCAACCTTGGCAACTTTAAGACTTGTGGACTTCAACTCCCAGAATTCCTCAGCCAACAACTGGCTGAGGAATTCTGGGAGTTGAAGTCCACAAGTCTTAAAGTTGCCAAGGTTGAGAACCCCTGAGGTAAGAGTTCCCTCTAAAATGTATTCCCTGTAAAATGTATTGTGCCTTCTCAGTGTTAGAATCTCTTCACTGCTTGCCACCTGCTTTGAAGAAGATAGTTGTGAGTCTTCCATTGAAAAAAGAAATAACAATCAATCCAGGTGTGGTTGACAACTTTTGTCTTGCCTCCAAACTTCCATGTACTGTAGGAGAATGTGGTGGATTGGGGGAAGGCTGGAAAAAGAGCAGGAGGAATGATTGCATAAACCAGCAAGATGTAAAATAAGGGTTTGTAAGCAGCTTATCTCATTAAATTCTACTCAATGCAGGCAGGCAAAAGCTGGGAAAAAGAGGAGGAGATTCTTATGAACTAAATAATAAATGAGGGACTAAAGTTGTTTTATCACAGTTTCTAAGATTCTATGCTTTACCCTGAATCCTATCATTAAGCCATCTTATATAGAATCTTGTTAAGCCTGATTCTGTCAGTCTAGTTCTGGACCACAAAGAGGCTCTGCTAACCATTTCATCCCGTGTGAAGTGAAAGGAGTCTGGGCTTGAAGTCAGGGCTTTTTTTGTAGTAGTTTCCACCAATGCTGCCCCAGAGGCATCCGTAGGTTCAACCGTGTTCTGAATGACTCTGAAACTCATTTTTTCTTCAGTAAATCTTTGGCTCGTTGTGTAATTGTGGGCAACCCTCTGATGTCACTGGGACCACTGAGTTTTAATGGGGGGCGGGGAGGAACTACGTACTAGGCTTTAATAAGCCAAATTACAGGTAATCCTCGACTTACAACAGTTCATTTAGTGTCTGTTCAAAGTTACAACAGCATTGAAAAAAAGTGACTTTTGACCGTTTTTCAAACTTACAACCATTGCAGCAATTCCATGATCACGTGATCAAAATTCAGATTCTTGGCAACTGACTCACAGTCATGACGGTCGCCGTGTCCCGGGGTCACGTGATCCTCTTTCTCAGCCTTCTGACAAGCAAGTCAATGGGGGAGCCAGACTCAAGCACGGTGGCTGTCATTCATCAGAACAATAAACCAAGAAGATAATAAACCTTGATCATTTTCTTATGTTGGATTTACAAAAAAGGCTTGTTAAAGCTTTGAGAATATCATAAAAAGGGACAAATAAAAAATGAAAATAAATAAATAAAAAAAGATTGGGCGTAAATCTGTTTTTGTTTTTTGTCTTCTTGTGCCTGGCCCAGAGTCTTATGTTTGAGTCATTGAATATCTCCTGTCCAATCTGTTTATCTTATTAGATTTATGGTTAGGGTTTATGTGCCACGCTACTAGTTTTCAAACCAAACAGCTGAGTTCAACAGACATAAATGCTAAGAAAATGTAGATTATGGCTTAGCATGCGAACTGAATCACTCAATGTCAAGAACTGAACTGCAGCCAATTTGCTTTTATCTTTGGAGCATTTTAGAGAAGGAAAATGCTCTTTCTCCACCCATCGTGAGTTGGCAGAAAACTATACTACTGATTTACACCCTGTCTCTAGTAGTTCTTATTTCTGGCAGCCAGCCTGTAAGTCAGAGGTTCTAAAACTATGGGTCTGGATGCAACAACTGAGGGAAAGTCACAATCAATAAATAATTAGAAAGCCTGATCGGGTTTGCACAGACAAAGCAGAAACAGTACCCTGGGCTTCGTTTCCCATTTTGCCTATGCAAGAAATTACAGTCTCACAATATTTGAGACCCCTGGTGATAGCCAGACTAAACTTTAATCATTCAAAGTAAATGGTAGCTTTATTTCACACCCAGCCCTATCCCCAGTGAAATCCTTAGTTTCATTCTTTTAGGGAGTTGAGTCCTGCAAAGTTTGAGAACTGTACTCAAGGCAGTAGGTGGCAAAAATGTTGAGGCTGTTCTTGGATGGTGTTAAAAGAAGGGGGAAGTACTATTATGCTACTAATATAATATTGTCTTATTTTCTTCTGGGATAGGACAGGACAGGACAGGACAGAAAGTAGAAAAAAGAGAATACTTTTTATTGGCCAAGTGTGATTGGACTCACAAGGAATGTGTCTCCGGTACATAAGCTCTCAGTATACATACAAGCAACAAAGTGATAAATCATATACAATGATAAATCATAAGATACAACCAACAAAGTGAAAGTCATAAGATACCAATAGGAGTAAGTAATTAGACAGATGAGAAGGATAATAGTAATACAGTCCTATTACAAGATTAGACATCCTTAGGCATAAGACAATACTGTGGGAATTATGCTAAGAACTCGATATATGGAATAAACTGGGGTATCTTGTAAGGCTGATGCATTTATCTGATTGCTGACTCTTTGCATTACCATATATGCATTTTATCAGTGTATTTTCTTTTATATATTTTATCCTGGAATCAGATCATGTATTTTATTTATTTATTTATCTGGTTGTAAGACTAATCAATTAATAAACTATTACATTCCTAGGCTGGAAATTTGAAAGTCAGGACACACAAGAAAAAAGGGTTTACCCAGCCAGTGAGGAAATGCACACAAGGAAAAGCTCTGTTTCTAACTACTTGTAGGGAACCAGAGACATCAGGCAGAAGTACTCAATGAACTCTAAGTTATCTAATACTCTCAGTTTTATGTGCAAATTAGGCTTGTTGCATCCTCTTATTTTTGTCTTAATCTCTTCTGGTTCAACTCATCTTCACAATGTATCTCATGATCCGTTAAATCCCAATGTGTTTTGAGTCTCCTTTAAAATGATGTGACTTTTTAAATATGTTAAGTATTATATGTATGCGCAGCATAGAGGTAGTCCATGGCTTACAACAGTTCATTTAATGAGCATTGAAAGTTACAACAGCTCTGAAAAAAGTGACTTATGACCGCTTTTCACGCTTATGACTGTTGCAGCCTCCCCACATGATCAAAATTCGGACGCTTGGCAACTGACTCATATTTATTACAGTCCCTGTGTCCTGGGATCATGTGATCTCCTTTTGCGACCTTCTGACAAGCTAGGTCAGTGGGGAAACCAGATTCACTTAACAACCGTTTTACTAACTTAACAACTGCAGTGATTCACTTAACAACTGTTGTAAGAAAGTTCGTAAAACAGGGCAAATTCATTTCGCAACAGAAATTTTGGGCAGAATTGTGGACGTATGTTGAGGACTACCTGCATTCAGTTAGCATCACTTTTTTTTTTACACCTAACATGGAGAAAATGTTAGTGGCATTACCAGTTTCCAATAATGTCAGCAACCAGCAAGCTGGTTCCAATCCTAAACTAGATCCAAACAAGATTGCAAGTGCTTAAAATAAAACCTGTCCATTTTGTTTCCACTGTGTATCTGTCTCTTAAATCTTAGTTCAGCTCCAACTAAAAAGCATTCAATCTGAGACTGCAGCTCTAAAAATCCATGATAGAGCTTCTGAAGTTCAATCGTTCCCTTCAACTGCTCATAGGAAAAAAACAGTTCTTTCTGTATGTTTGCTTCTTTTTTTTTCTTTTTAGCCGAGGGAACATGACATAATTGTACAAACAGAAGTAATGCTGCCAAATTTTAATCTGAATGTTTAATAAATCTGCAGCAACAAAATGGGATACAGCTACAATGATTCTTATTCCAATGCCTCCATTACCCACCCTTGCCTGGCACCTCCTGAGGAAAAGAGACTTCAAATTGTCCCATAGCAAAGTCTGATAACCTCCAATAGGTCTCACTAGCCATGCAGAGCTTGGAGAATGGAGGTGTTTAGTTAAATTTCTAGCAAGTAAATGTGACTGAAGACAGTCTCCAACTGTCTGTATATGAAGCAAGGAACTCCAAAAATGATTAAAATTCAGTCGAATGAAATTCTTATTATGGAACTGCCCTAGATTTATCAGATTTGTAGTCCTGCAGTGTTTCCCTATCTCTTCTCTCATATTGTTTATTACAACCACAGTGAATTAGAGAGGGAAATCAGAACAGCTGCCTAATGCCCTTGGACTTGTGCGAAGCCAACTGCCTTGAATCTTGATAGAGGAAAGACAAACAAGGGTTGGTTCTGCGGACTCCAGAAGTCGGGGTTTGTGGGGAAAAATGCACGCGCAGCAAACTGCCGTGCTTTCCCCCCCACAAACCTCATAACCTTTTGATACTCTTTGTCCCAATGAAGCAGCCAGAAGGTCATCCCCTTTTGACTTAATGCCTCACCTACCTAAACAGATAATATGCTTAGTTCCTTCTCCTATCTTTTCCTGCTTTTGTTAGTTCCTTCTCCTGTTTGTTCTTTACCTGGTCTTTGATCATGTAATGTGTTACTAGGAAATAGTTGTTTTCATGAAGACATTTTCCAATGAAGAAACCTTTGTCAGCCTCTAATGGTTAAGCTGGTATATGTAACAAGTATATAAGAAGCAATAAACTCAGAGTTTGTCAAACTGTGTCCTGCAGCTTCAAAGCTCTGCTCAAGACATACCTGCGTCTTTTTCTTAGCATCTTACATCTGGACCCTGAATAGGGACAGCCCCCCCATGGAGCAACAGGGACAGCCCCCCCATGGAGCAACAGCCAACATACCAGCGTCTGGAATAGACCCCTAAGTGCACTTTCGTCCTATGGGACCCCTCAGTGGTAAGTAAGGGTTGCAATCTATCTCAGCACCAGCAGAAACATGTACAGGAACTCAGATTCCTGTTACACAAATCAGGCATGAAAGCGCCTGAGGCAGACATAAGGAAGCTGGTGGAGGAGGTAGGGAAACATTCCCCTTGATATCCTGAGCGCTAGATGCTTAGGTTACGAGATTGGGAAAAGACAGGGCATACTTTACATCTTGAATCTCGGGCTCCAGTACAGGTATTACATTGATGGCATCAGTGCCATCAAGCAGTGGAAAAAATTGGCTCAGATAATTGCAGGGCAACAATTAACTACAAGCCCCACACCTGATTAGGATCAAGTAAAAACTGTGCCTCCGAAAACATCTTTAACTGGATCTTCAGCTCCTTCTGAAGAGGCTAATTCTTTTGCCCCCATAAGGAAAATATTAGAGGAACAATCTTGAAGTAGAAAAAATATATATGGGGAATCGTCAGAGGAATTTAAAGAAACAAATTAAATCAAAATGTACTCCTCTGCAATATGTTTTGAACAATTGGGATGTTTTGAAACTTCAAGTAGCTGTTAAGTTTAACCCTGTCAGACAATGTCTGGTAGTGCTTTGTGTTGATGTGTAGAAATATAAATAATCTTTAACAAGACAACATTGAAAAACTTTGTAAACCTCCGGTTGGCTAGTGTATCTAATAACAACTAAAGCCACAGAAGAAAAAGAAAAGAAAATTCAAAGAACTGAAAGCAAGTTTTTTTTCTTCCTTTTTTCCCCTTTTAATCTGGCTCTATTCAATTCCCCTTTGTCAGAGGTGAGGAGAGGAGGCTGCTACTTTTCCCTCTCCTTCACACCTTCAATATTCCTTTTAGTTTTTCCCTAATGTCTTTTGAAGTTGCTGGGATAAATTGGAAGTAACCATAAATGTTCCCCTCCTTTTTAATTAAAAGGGGAGGCCTGTTTTAGCCTCAAACCCCAAATTGATGTGTGTGTGTTTTGTTTATGTATATGTGTGGCCACCCAGAAACCACATGTTTGGTTGGAATCATCTCATGATTTTTCTCGCTTCTTGCAGGACAAGCCATATGTCTAAATAAATGTTGTTTTAATAGTATTTGTGTATATATGTTTGTCTGTGTTGTTCTGTGTTATTTCCAAGACTTGGAAGAGGGTCAAAACCCTCTCTGATAACATCACACAAAAAGGCCTTATTTAAAAATAAATGGTTTGCCTGGAGAAAGTATGAAATGAAATATTTGTATGTGGAATTGTTTATGCAAGCAGTTAGAATGAAAGTGAATGAATTAATTTGTTGATACCTAAGTGTGTGTTAGCCCTCAAACCCCATCCTCCACCCACTCCCTCCCAGGCTGTGAAAGAAATAGTAAACTGCAGATTTTATTGTTGTAAAAGTAAACTGAAAAAAAATACTAAGTGTTTGCATGAGAAGAGTCCCATGGAGAACGTGTGAGAGAATTTATGGAAAATGCATGTGAAGGAGAGAAAACTATTTTTTAGCGGTGAGAAGTTTGTATCAAAAAATTTTCTTGTCTCTTTTGTTTTTCAACTGGCTGTGTTACTTTAAGAACAAGAGAGACAGAAAGAAAGAAGAGGGGGGGATGTTTGCTTTAAACTTTTTTTCCTCTCTGCTTAGAATTCCGGTTTGCGAATGGAGATGAAATTTAATGCCCACACTTGCAGTTTCAGATTACAAAGTTTTACTCGAAAGAGGAGACAGTAATTGTTGGACAATTTTTTGAAGGGGAAAAATATTGAGTTTAAATTGTTTAGTTAGACCTATATATCCATCAACCAAAAGAAATGACTGAATTGTTTTGCTTAAGATTTGTAAACGTTTAACCTACTTAATAGAAATTTGTTTCCATCTGAATGGTATTTGATTAACTTGGAATTTAACTTATTGACCAAAGGGAAACAACCTGGAGATCTCATTGTAGTTCCACCTGCAGCACTTGCCGCAGTTGAGCAAATTAACGACATCTTGAGTACTCGATTTGTGGACAGAATTCCACATAAAAATTGTCACTTAACACTTTTTGTATTTCTTACTAGTAAGCTATTTGCAGGAGTATTAACTGTGTTAGAAGCGCAACAAGTATATTGTATTGAATGGCTTTACTTATCCCATCCCAAAATATTTTATCTTTTATCCAGGCTGTTGCTGAAATAATAACCTTAGGACACAACTGAGCTTGTCCTTGAAATGGGACTGATTTAATTAATATTGTTCTTCCTATCCCAAAATTTGATTTTCAATTTGATTTTCAGAATAATTTTTCAGTGCTCTTTAACTGACTATATAGGCTGTATTTCATATCATTTGCCTAAAGATCCTTGACTTGCTTGTTTAATGACTTTTTCCTTTCCTGGCCGCCCACTGCTTTCTTCTTTTCCCTTGCCACAAGCTCCTACTGTTTTTTCTGATGGAGGATGAACGAGAGGAGCAATTGCTTACAAGGATCCTCATCATGATATCTGGAAAGTGTCTTACACTGCAGTGCAATCCTCATCACAACACTCAGAATTATCTGCTGCTATTTTAGCTTTCCACACCTTTTCTCAACAGACTTTTAACTTAATCCCTGACTCTCATTATGTGTGCCAACTTATTTTTAATCTTCCAGGTGCTTACATCATGCCCAGGATCGACCCCAATCTTATGGCTTTATTTTTAATTTTACAGCAGCTGTTACAAGGCCAAAAGCATTTATACTTTGTTTCTCACATACGCATCGGTCCTTTAAGGATTGCCTTCACAAAAATAAATAAATAAATAAATAAACAAAAAAGGAGGGATCAAGGGTACCTAATTTGGCATGGATAACTCATCAAGTTAATACCGGTAGTCCTAATAACTTTAAATCAGCTAAATATTTCTTTTCAAAAAAAAAACTACTGCCTACCAGCGTCACTTTCAGAGATTTCCCATGTGCTTTTGATTGCATCAGGGAAAATAAGGAAGCAAACAAGACTTGTTTCTCTGTTGCTTGTTTACCAGCTTCCCTTTTGCTTTGGTCATCACATCACCAGAAAAACATTGGTGTCTAACTGGGAAGAAAAGCCACAAAAGCTGCAGCACAGAAGCCTTCCCAAGCTTCCTCGGCTCTCGGTTCTCATCTGAGCAACTTATTAAGCAAATCATCGGGCTGCATTGCTGCTTTTCTGCCTTGTTTATCTTGACTTTGTCAACTTTGGTCTAGGTAGGATTTTAGCTCTAATCCTGGCCTAACTTTCTGGTTTGTGTACAGTCTTCTTGCCACAGAAAGCTTGCAATGAGGAAGACGTAGAGCTGAAAATAGCATGCAACATCCAAAGCGAAAGCCCTGTTGGTAAGCTGCCTTTTGTTTACTGTACAGCTCAGAGTCTACCAAAGCCAATGCAACAACTAACAATGATAATAGTTTTATAATGATGTGTTAGGTTTATATAATGACCAAATCAGAAAGACTTAAGTTGGCGTGCATGTAAGAAATACCAATACATTGAGGAAATATCATGAATTGTCCTAACCTGGTCGGTTTCAAAGTCCAAGCTTTGAAAGCTTTTGAGGACATCCGGGTTGGGGCCAAATATACCTTAGGTGGAATAGTAATCCAGAGGCCCAGAGGGGTGACAGAGAAGATATTTCTCTGGGATTCTACATGGCACCATTTAGTCAATGGAACTGGGCAACTCTTTCCCTGTCTGATCTCAAAGCATGGTCAGAGACAATAGGAGAAGACACTTTCCTAAATAACAACCCCAAGTATTGGGGCTATCAGAAGGTAACTGTTTTTGCTAGCCTATCTGCTATGGAATGTTGCTGGCAAAAATTCATTCCAGAGAGCAAACCCAAAGACAGTTTTCACACAATGGTAAGCAATAGTTGGTTAAATTATCAGTTGCCAATGGCCACCTACTCCACTAAACCATAAATCACACTTTACAAAGAGCACGTTTAACTGTGTGTTTGACACCATGCCCTACACCAAAAGTAAATTTCCCACATTAGGGATGTGTTTTCTAAGTCAGGCAAAAGATTTCCATCTTGTAAAATCTGGAGGAGATTCATTCTTTTTGGAAAGGTAAGAGGGAATCTAATTTAAGGCAAGGTGAAGCAGTAGATATAAACTGTATCTGAGGCCAGATCTACACTCCAGAGATTGCCACAAAGAGAAGGGGGTTAACTTGTTTTCCAAAGCACCAGACAGCAGGACAAGAAACAATGGATGGAACCTAATCAAGGAGAGAAGCAACTTGGAATTAAGGAGAAACTTCCTAACAGTGAGGACAATTAACCAGTGGAACAGCTTCCTTCCAATGTTCTGGGTACTTCATCACTGGAGGTTTTTGAGAAGAGACTGGACAGCCACTCATCTGAAATGATAGGGTCTCCTACTTGAGAAGGGGGTTGGACTAGAAGACCTCCATGGTCCCTTCCAGCTCTATTCTGATTCTGATTCTGCTGGAGATGAGTAAATTCCCCCAGCCTACTTACAGTACTCAGCTTCAGATTTTATCTAAGGTTATTTTCTCCAAATCAGGGAAACAACCATTTTCAATTTAATAGTGTCTCCTGAAGTATTATAAGCCTCTTTAATTCCCAACCTAATTTCTACCCAACCCACAAGCCAGGATCAATCAATTGCTTCTCTTACCTTTCTATTTTCAACCCAACAGAATGTTAGGGGGGAAAAACAAGAGTTATTTTCTGGTGGATGTATGTCTAATCCCTCTACCCATCAGCAGGATAATTCTCCAATGGGACCAAATTTGGTATGGAACAAGAAGCGAGCAAAAGGAAGACTATGTTTGAAATGGGATGGGTCCAGCTGGGGACTGAAGACAAAAAAATCTGGGGGGAAAAAAATCCCCCAATGCATTCCTATGAGAGAAGCAGATAGGCAGAGGTTTGGAATGCTACTGACGGCTCCATTCTTAAGTCCCCCTTCCCTCCCAGTAACAGGAGGGAGATGCTATTAAGAGGATGGCAAGTTTTCAAGAAATCTCATGTTGCAATTCTTCCCATGCTTCCAAAATTCCAGAAGTCATGCTACACATACTTTCCTAACTTGTACTCAATTTGTTTTCTTTTTCTTAAATGTGCCAATGACGAAAACTGGGAGATTTGGCCAAGACCCGGGAAGATAGAACAAAAATCAGTCTCATCTGGGCAGGTGAGAAGACTGGGCTGAGAGAAGCAAAGTGTCCTTCAACAAGGAGCAATGTACGACATTACATTTAGAAAAGAAAAATCTAAGCCACTGATATAAGATGTCATGGCTTGGAAGCAATATCTTGGAGAAGGAACTAGGTGCGGTCACTGACAGTAAGCCAAAGATGAGCCAGTACTATGAGACAGTTGTCAGAAGAGCTAATGCAATTTTGGACTGGGGTTAGAAGCACTTTAAAACAATGTAAAGTTCTTATTCCCCTCTATTCTGCACTGGTGCTATCTGGAGTACCGTTTGTGATTCTGGGCACAGTTTACAAACGGACAGTTAGAGCAGGTTCAGAGGATGGCAACAAAGGTGATAAAAACATTGCAGTAATGCCCTGTCAGATAGACTGAAGGCACTGGGGATGTTCAGTCTCCAGAAAAGAAGACTGAAGGAAAACAGGGTATCAGGTAGTCAGAAATTATTTTCCACTGGCACAGAAACTAGGACCAGAAATATTGCGTATAATTTACTTAGTTACTTACTAAGTTACTTAGATTTTGCTTAAAAATAAGGAACAACTTCCTGGCAGTATGATCTGTACAAATCTGGAACAGTTTACCAACATGGATGGTTCTTAACGGGGAGTAATTACAAGAGAAATTTGGGCATATGCCTCGGAAATTGAGCTATTTGTAATTGCTTGTATGCAAGTAAAGTCTGCAGTTTGAGTTTGCAGCTGCTAACAGCTTATCTAAAAGGAAAGTCTGAGATTTGGAGTCTGCTATCTGTGCAGACTCTTTCAATTGCACAACTCGTTAATTTTATATTCTTAAGATCTAAAAGAAGGAGATGTTGGTAAGTTTTAGATCTGTTCAGTTTCACTGAACAAATACTCTAATTGTAAGTGAAGAAATTAGACAGAGCTTTCCTCAAATACCATGTTGGAACAATTTTTGTAAAAAAAAAGGTGGAAGACTTGGGATGAAAGGACAAATAATACAAGAAATTCTACTACCCTTTTTGTTTTCACTCACTATAAAAAGACAGAATAAAACACCATTTCTAAGGCTTTAATAGTGTTACTTCAGACAGATATCGTCTTATGCAAGCTCATATATATATATATCATTAAAAGCTGTAATCCAAATATAAGGGAAATTAAGAAAATTACTCGAACATATTTCAATTGCGGTAGGAGTGAAAATTTGGGGAAGAACACGTAGAGCACGGGTGTCAAACTCACCACGTCACATGACGTGTCATGATGTAGCGTGACTTCTTTCACATTGCTGGAGCTGGGGTGAGCGCAGCCTCCGCATGATGCAACCTGGGCCAGCAGTTTGACACCCCTGACGTAGAGTATCATAAAGTGTAGTTTAAAGCTCTTGGGAAGGATTTGATAGGTGGATAAAAATACCAAATCCAGTCTAAACATCTGGCTGATTGTGCAACAAACCATAATAACAGTGAGGCACTATCTTGATGTAGTTGTGATGCTTGTATGTTCTGAGGAAGATGAGAGCTATGTCAACTATATTTATTTATTTATTCGTGTCAGAAGCATCACAATTATTTATTCGTGTCAGAAGCATCACAATTAAAATAAGGCATACTATACAACATAAAATTTGAGACAAAAAAAAAATACAAATTAAAATATGTACAGGTTAAACAGATCTTTCCCAGAAATTGGCAACATTAATTGTGTTCTGTCAGGCTGCCAGGAGATCCTCAAGTATACACTGATCAAGACATAAAGGACATGAAAGGAGTTTCCTCCAAGAATGTATATTGTTAACTCATTCAGGCGTCCCCTGGGCAACAGCTTATCATCGCTGGCTAATCCTTTCAATTCAGAAGCGTCCGAAGCCTAGTGAGGTGCTCATTCCCACCTATGACTATTTCACTATACTGAGTAGATTTCATAAGAGGAACCCGATGTAGAGCGTCTCTCTTATAAACAATATGGTGAGACATAATTTATAGAAACCCATACTGGATTGGTTGTTGCCTGGGTCGAGCAGAACCACACTAGTTGTTAGAGTTCTTGAACATCTGATGAGAAATTGGCTACAGGACTCAGGACTATGGCCTGAACATCTAGCAGCTGCAGGACTACTAGAAGGAAAGTTTTTGATGAGTTGCAAATACACAAACATTGAAAACAAAGAAATAACTATCTGTTATTACAAATCAAGTCCAACAAGAGGACACCTGAAAAGAATGTATCAGTTCTGGAAAGGGCAACATTTAGCAGAAATAACAGAAAAGAAGATTGCAGATCAACACTGATTTATAATACAAAATATAAATAGTCACAGAAGCAGAATTGAAAGAACTACAAAGGTCTACTTAGGGCAGGGGTTCTCAACCTTGGCAACTTTAAGACTTGTGGACTTCAACTCCCAGAATTCCTCAGCCAGCTTTGCTGGCTGAGGAATTCTGGGAGTTGAAGTCCACAAATCTTAAAGTTGCCAAGGTTGAGAACCCCTGACTTAGGGCAAAGAAATCAAAGCCTTGCCAGAAGTAGCTCACATTGTAGAGGCAAGCCAGGAGGAGTCAGCAGTAGAGAAAGACAACATAGCTTCATTCCCAATTTAGGCACCCTCTGCTTTGTCTTCTTCTCAGAAAGAACAAAGCCTTTCAGCTGGGAAAAAAAAGACTTGAAATGAAGATTAAGCTTCTAGAACAGCAAAACAAAAACAAAAAAACAGAATAAGGTTGCCTGCACTGAAACTTGTTCCAAAAAAGCAGCTAGAACAAGTATTAAAAGATGCCAATACTGTAATATCAAATATAAACCCCAGCTCATTGCAAGAAACAAATCAACTAATATATAGGATGGTTGCACTTATAACTGAATGTCTGGGATGTAAAATCAACAAATATGAAAAAAGGTCAAACACTGCACTATCAAAATGGAAAATCAGCCTGGAAAATAAGATCATGCTAAGATCAGATGCAATCAAGCAAAAATAGCTGAAAGAAAAGAACTGACAAACGAAGAGACCAAAAAATATGTGATCAAGAAATATCACTTAGAAACAAAGAAGATCAAGGAAATACTGGAAATAAAAGTAGCAAATAACAGCTGCCACCAAGAAGTTCAGCAGATATGAAGCTTGAATTAAGCATTATAGGCAGAATCTCCAATTTCATTCAAATTGGAAATGTTTCTACCAATTGATCAATAGACAGATTGGAATGAACCAGTCAACACCTGACAACAAAAAATCTGTGCAATTCTTGGCACAGCTATGGAGCAACCCAAAGAATATAACAAGAATGCAGCTTAGATTTTTTTTTAAAAAGTGAAGAGGAATAAAAAAGAAATATTGAGCAAGTTAGGCCATGGCTATCAAACATCCAAAACATCCACCAGGCTACTCCACCTCCTTTACATGAACAATCTGAAGTTGTATGGAAAAACACCAACATCACTTCAACATTGAGTATACAGCCAAGATAGTGCAATGGAATTTGAACTGGACAAATGTATTAGTCTTACAAACAACAGAGGAAAGATAGTGAAAACTGAAGGGATCAAGATGCCCTGTGCATCTTAAGAATCTGGATGAAGACAATCATTACAAATACCTGGGCATCCTATCAAGCACATTGAAGTCAAGAAGGTTAGAAGTGAATACATCATGAAAGTGAAGAAGATCTTAAAGCCCAAACTCAGTGGAGGAAATACAATCAACACAATTAACACCTAGGCAATTCCAGTCATTATATACACAGCTGGAATTGTGGACTGGACTTAAACTGAACTAAAAGCCCTGGATAGGAAGATCAGAAAAATGACAGTGATTCATGTCCTTCAACCTTGAAGCAATATTGACAGATTCTACTTATCAAGGACCATAGCTAGGCATGAAATGTTACAAGTACACCAGACAGCTGAAGAAGGAAAAAGGGCATTGAAAGAATATCTGAAAGAGATTAAAGAAAATGCAGTGAAGCTAGGACACCATATTGAATACCAAAGAGACCAAACTGGCCTAAAAGAAAGACCAAACGAAGAATAAAGAAGAGATGTGGCAAAGCAAAGTATTTAGATGGCCAATACATTTAATAATAATAAAAAAAACTAGCAGGCAAAGCAGATAAGAACAAAACGTGGCAATGACTAAGAGCAGGAAACTTTTTTAAAAAGAAGTAGAAGGTTAAATCTGCCTGCACAAAATAAAGCCTGCAGAACAAATGCAGATAAAGCCCAGAACTGAGAACACAGCAAATGCCATTTCTGGAAAGAAAAAAAAACTGAAGAAACAGTGGACTGCCTGGTTAGTTGCTGCAAGAAGATGGCACAAACTGACTACAGATAATGGCATGATGAAGTATCAACGAAATGCATTGCAATATCTTCGAGAAATACCATTTGCCTACAAACAAGAACTGGTGGAATCACAAAATAGACCAAGTAATAGAAGCTGAAGTACTCTGGAACTTTAGAATTCAAATAGATAAGTATTTGCCACACAATACCCCAGATTTAATAACTGTTGATAAGAAAGACAAAAAAGTCTGGCTAGTGCAGCAGTTCTCAACCTGTGGGTCGTGACCCCTTTGGGGGTCGAACGACACTTTCACAGGGGTCACCTAAGACCATCGTAAAACACATCTCTATCCGGCTGCCGCCCTCCTCCTCTTCCTCCTCCGGCTCCTCCACATCCAGAGCGCCCTTCTCCGACAGCTCCTGCTCCTGTCACCGCAGCGCCATCATGCACGCCCCCGACACCGCCCCAGGCCAGCTCAACTGCGTGGGCGGCTGGGCCGAGCCGAGCCAGGCCTGGGCCACTGCTGGCACTGCCGCTGGGCTGCTCTGCCACTGCCGCCACTGCTGGCTGAGCTGAGCTGAGGCGCCAAGCCGGTCCCCACGCCTCCTGGTTGCCCGGCCGCACTTCGCCCCCGGCCACCCTCTGCGCCGTGCCGGAGTCTCCCCCACGCCGCCCGGCCTGCCTCCCTTGCCGTTGGAGGCCGCCTCGGCCCTCTGACGCCTGGCATGGCTCTGGGGCTGGCGGGCAGGAGCGGCTCCTTCCCGGCCCGCCGGGCTCTGGGCCTTGGAAGCGGTCAGGCAGCGGTGATGCCCGCATGTGCGCCCAGCTGGCCAAGCCGGGAGGGGAGAAGTGGCAGCTTCCGAGCGGGAGCTGGCACTCCGGCCGCACCCCTCTCACATGCAATGAGTCAGGGAAGGATCGTGGTGGTAAAGGGCTGCACGGCATGGAAAGGGGCTCCCATGACCCCACCGCTGCGATGGCACTCAGGAGGCTGGAGGGGCGGGCAGATCCCAGGGGCGGCTGGGAGAGGGCAAGAGGTGCCGGGATGAGGATGGGGGGCTGCAGGTTGGCGGATGCGAGAGGACGGCCGGCGGCTCCGAGGCGCGCAGATCCTCCACGCAGCTTCCGAGGCCCCGGAGGTGATGCCGCTTGGCTCTCTGCCAGGCTCTCCGCCAGAGCCTGCCCCCCTCCCCGGGCAATTGTGCGGAGCTGCTTGTGCGTCCTTGCCTGCGGGCAAGGCTGTGTTCCCAGGCCGAAATGCAGCGGTTTTCCTACTGCTTCTCCTGTTGGTCAAAGAGACAGATGCGATTTCCCTTTCCCTGGTTCTTTTCATCTGCGCTGGAAAGGACAATTTGGGCTATTTTATTCCTTTCGCCTCCTGACTTTCTATCAATCGAGACAGATTACAGAGCCGCAATCCACTCCTGCGAGCCGGCAACGGGGCACCAATATCAAAGGAGAAAACTCATTTTGGAGCTGTAAGAAAGGATCCCTCTCCCCCACCCCAACCCCCACCGCAAGCAGCGCCAGAGTTTGGAAAGGCACTGGTCCAGGACTCTTGGCTATGGGGACAGGCTGGCGGCAGCTCTGCTCAGATATGGGGGACAAAAAAAACCGGCTGGAAGGGAAGAGAAATCATTTGAGCGGACTCCGTTTGGATAAGGTTTCACGGCTCAAAGCGTTGGCACCAGTTTTAATCCAGGCGTTTGTGCTTTCTTACCCTGCGCGTGCGTGCCTGTGCATTTTCCCCGGCGGTAGCTAAAAAGGGAGGGGAAGGGGCAACGGGAAGCATCCTTTGATACATCGTTTCCACTCCCGCCTCCCCAATCAGGCTTATTTGGAAACCTGGCTTCCTCAATCAGTCACCGGGGGTTAAAATATCTTTTCCCGTCGGGCATTATAAAGCACCTTTTCCTTCCTTCCTTCCTTCCTTCCTTCCTTCCTTCCTTCCTTCCTTCCTTCCTTCCTTCCATTCATCTCCTTCCCTTCCCCTTCAATCTCTTCTTCCTTTCTTCCCTCCTTCATTCCTTCCTTCCCCCTTCAGTCTCCTTCCTTCTCCATCTCCTTCCTTTCTCCTTCAATCTTCCTTCCTTCCATCCATCCATCTCCTTCCCTTCCCCTTCCATCTCTCCTTCCTTCCTTCCTTCCTTTCCCCTTCAATCTCCTTCCTTCTCCATCTCCTTCCTTTCCCCTTCAATCTTCCTTCCTTCCTTCCATCTCCATCTCCATCCCTTCCCCTTCAATCTGTCTCCTTCCTTCCTTCCATCTCCATCTCCATCCCTTCCCCTTCAATCTGTCTCCTTCCTTCCTTCCTTCCTTCCTTCCTTCCCCCTTCAATCTCCTTCCTTCTCTATCTCCTTCCTTTCCCCTTCAATCTTCCTTCCTTCCATCTCCATCCCTTCCCCTTCAATCTGTCTCCTTCCTTCCTTCCATCTCCATCCCTTCCCTTCAATCTCTTTCTCCTTCCTTCCTTCCTTCCTTCCTTCCTTCCTTCCTTCCTTCCTTCCTTCCTTCCTTCCTTCCTTTCCTCTTCAATCTCCTTCCTTCTCCATCTCCTTCCTTTCCCCTTCAATCTTCCTTCCTTCCTTCCCTCCTCCCAACATTTTTGAGCAAGGAAGAGTAAGCTTCTCCAGCGAGCATTGCTATATTGTTTTTGTAATTAATCACTATGCTTTAATTATGTTCAATTCGTAACAATGAAAATATACCCTGCATATCAGATATTTACATTACGATTCAAAACAGTAGCAAAATTACAGTTATGAAGTAGCAACGAAAATAATTTTATGGTTGGGGGTCACCACAACATGAGGAACTGTATTAAGGGGTCGCGGCATTAGAAAGGTTGAGAACCACTGGGCTAGTGGAAGTTGCAGTACCTGGAGACAGCGGAATAGAAATGGAGAAAAATCACAAAATACAAAGGTCTGCAAATACAAGTAGAATGATTTGGGCAAAACAAAGATAGTACCAATAGTAATAAGCCACTTGACTGCAATCTCAAAACATCTGGAGCACCACATGAACACCATCAGCACTGCCATAATCACCATCAATCAATTGCAAAAGGCAGCTTTTTTTTATAAATGTATTTTATTAGATTTTATATGGGTAGGGAAAAGATGAGGTCGGGGCGGGTACAGGGAGATCGGGATAAAGGGGACAGGGTGTGGATAGTTACAGTAAATATGTGATTCAGCAAACAAGCTGTCGTCCAGGTCTTCATATTGAATATTATTGTTTATATAATACTAGACATTTATAAAAGTAGATCAGTATAGTTACAACAGACTTTTGGTAAAACAGTAATATTCCTTTAAATAATTAACATAGTTAATAGCATAGCAACTATTTCCAATCATCAAGCTTAATAATATAATAAATCTCTAAAATCTCTTCTTATTCTAACATGTTTCAACCCACTGATAAAATTTTCCCCAGGTTTTATAGAAGATTGAATCCTCTTTCTCCTTCATCTCTAACATTAATCTGTCCATTTCTGCACAATCTAGGATTTTCAAAATTATAAACTGGTCTGATGGTAGGTTTTCATTTTTCCAAAATTGGGCGAAAACTATTCTTGCAGCTGTCAATACATGTAGTATTAAATAATCATTTTCTTTGCCGTAGTTAGGTCTTAATATACCTAACAAGAACAGTTCTGGTTTAAATTCTATCTGGATTTTCATCGTCTTTACTAGCCATCTATGAATCTTAGACCAATATTTTTTTGCAATAGAATATGTCCACCAGGCATGATAATAAGTACCCAGTTTTTGTTTACATTTCCAACATGTATCTGATAAATTTTTAAACATTTTCGCTAAGCGAACTGGTGTCATATGCCATCTATAAAACATTTTATATAAGTTTTCTTTGTATGTTACTGCTTTAGTAAATTTAATATTTTTATCCCACAGTTTTTGCCAGTCTTCTAATTCTATAGAATATCCAAAGTTCTTCGCCCATACTATCATTGTTTCTTTTACTTGTTCTTCTTCCATCTTCCAATTTAATAAGTATTTATAAAGTTTCTTAATCAAATGTTCATCTGTTTTTAAAAGTATTTTATCAAGTGGAGTCAGCTCTTTGTAAAATCCCATTGTTTTTATGTTGCAAAAGGCAGCTTTACTTGGAACAACTTTAATCCTGTGACAATACTTTTAACACCACCAAGCAGCAACAACTGCCTATCTATCTCATGTCCTTGGCAGGGACTCAGTAGGTAGATAAAAATGCCAAATCCCGTATAAACACCTGGCTGATATGCAACCAACCATTACCATCATAATAATATAGGAAACTATGTATATTTCTTATCTAATTTCTGGCTTAGAAACTCTCTTTATCAGCTGGATTCATTTATTCTGCTACCTCTTAATGTGGCTTTGCCTTAACATGCTCTGTGAACTGAAGTTTGTTTATTTATTTATTTATTTATTTATTTATTTATTTATTTATTTATTTATTTATTTATTTATTTATTTATTTATTTATTTATTTATTTATTTATTTATTTATTTATTTATTTATTTATTTATTTGGATTTCTATGCCGCCCTATTCCAGGAACAACTTAAACTTGTAGTTCATCAAATACAGTTTATGAGTCAGTGCAATCAATGTCTGAACCTATCTGGTGCTGGTGGATTTAATAACCCTGATTAAACAAATCATAAACTAGCAAACCATGGTCTGTGAAGCCAATCTGTAGATTAGCAACAGCTAAGTTGTCACCCTATTTTAATCACATACTCTTGGGACAAGATTAAGACCTGCATTTAATCCAAGCACATCCAGAAGAAAAAAAACAGCCTGTCTGATGGAGCAAATCTCAACCTCCTTTTACTTGTATACGTGTCTTTCAACTTGTTTTCCCATTAAGCTATCTTGTCAGATTTAAGAATAATTTTTCTTCAGTATCCAATCACAGAATCTGTCCTCCTTCCCATCTATTTTAGGAACCTTTCTCCAAATATTTACTCCAAAAACATTCATGCCCATTAACTCTCCTCTTCCTAAGAAGGGGGATCTAGTTCAACACAGAATTGCAATAATATTTCTGCATCAAGAAGACAGCTGAAGAGAAAGACAAAGCAAGCCAAGAAGCCTTTCCCATTTGGCCTTTTCCTGATGTTGAAGGGAGAACTGTATTCTACTACATCTGGAGGATGTCTAGTTGAAGATTGAGCTGGATGCAAACCATTGATAACCCGTATGTGGGAAGTCAACCTCCCCCCCCCAGAAATATTTTTGGGAATATTAAAAGGCAGAATACTATATTTCCCCAAAGGAATAATGGAGAAGATCTTTAAAAAGACAGAAACTAGCTCCCAGAAACCAGTTTCAGCCTCCCCCAAGCAGAAACTAGGCCAGTGGTGGCGAACCTATGGCACAGGTGCCAGAGGCGGCACTCAGAGCCCTCTCTGTGGGCACTCGCGCCATTGCCCCAGTCCTAGGCCTTCAGCTGGGTTTTATAAAACCTTTTCGCTTTAGCTCTCCGCTGCCATGTGCAAAAAAAAAAAAAGATTCAATCAATCAGTCAATTTCAACTTCTCACGGGAAAAAAAAGATCTTGCAAAGTTGGAATTGATTGATTGAACTTTTTAGTCCCACCCAGTCTGCCGTTACCACCGCAGCCACGCCCACTCAATGGGCCACACCCACTCAATGGGCCACACCCATCCGGTACCCGACGACGCATAAATGGGTTTTGGGTTGTAGTTTGGGCACTCGGTCTCTAAAAGGTTTGCCATCACTGAACTAGGCAGAGGCCAGCTTTTAGAAATGCAGATGTAATACAGATGTAATACACCCAAATTCTAAGGATAGGAGACACCAATACCAAAAGGGCACACTCAGACTCAGGTCAAAGTACGTGACACAGGAAATACAAAGCTTCAAACAGGAACAGGAAACAACCTCAAGAGCCCCAGAAGGTATAAAAACCCACCACTCACTGCTACATGTGGTCAGTTTTTCTAGAGCCATCTTTCTGTCTGGCTCTCCTCTTCAATAAACTACAACCTTCTTTCTAAAGCACTTTCCATTTTGATTAGTCCCAGACTGGACTGGACCCTGATGAAGATTTTTCTTTCAACACATGCAATCCCCATAAATATCAATAAGACTTTCTCACAAGAAGTGAGATTGTAACTTAGGTTAATATATTAAAAGGCAAGTGCCATTGGGGCTTTCCCATCTATAAACCACATCTTGATGCTGATTAGCATAAAAAATATAGATGCTATTAACTGAGCATGTCTTTCATTAGAAACATGGATGGTTAGTCCTCAGATAACTTGAATTAGGATATTGACTCTAGAATTTTGTAGACTTTTATACTCATTAGCCTCAGCCATCCTGATAGCCTCTGATAGTATATAATTCAAATATTTCAATAGATATTTTAACATCTATAGCAGAGATCTCCAAACTTGGCCCTTTTGTGATGTGTGGACTTCAACTCCCAGAATTCCTCAGCCAGGCACGCTGGCTGAGGAATTCTGGGAGTTGAAGTCCACACGTCATAAAAGGGCCAAGTTTGAAGACCCCTGATCTATAGCTTTGAGTAACTGGTGAGAAAAGTCTTAGGTATATATGAATGGCTGGTTCATACATTATTTTTTGTTAGATTTTGGTTTAGCATATTCTGTGAATTTAGGCGTCATGTTTTTTGGCTTGGTACAATGTGTGAACCCAGCTACTATGATTTATTCTACAAACCAAGATTAAAGCAAATCATTGTTGAGCAACCAGCTGGTGAAGAATGTTTTAACATTGTTCCAAATTACAGTGAACAGCAAGCTGATTAAGAGATACTGATAATGCAGAAGCCCTTTCTGAGGAACACATCTAGAGCAGGGGTCCCCAACCCCCAGTCCGTGGACCAGCAACCGGTCTGCATAAACAAGTGAAGCCCGATTTGCAGGATAAAGGCAGCACACAAAACCACGCACGCTCCGATCGATGGAAGGGGCGTTGTCTTACCTGAATGCCTTTTCTCAGCATGGAGATGGAGAATCCACCAATGGGTTTGCTCTGTCTTCCTGCTCGTGAGACCAAGTCAGCCAAACTTGCCACGCCCCCTGTTGCTAGGAGAACCCAGTCTTGACGAGGGCGAAAGCGGGTGATGACAGTCCAAAGTGTTGGCTCTCAGACTCCTAACCCTGGCCTAACTGACCCTAAGGGTGGGAGTGGATTCTCCATCTCCGTGCTGAGAAAAGGCGTTCAGGTAAGACAACACCCCTTCTCCAGCACAGGAAATGGAGAATCCACCAATGGGACATACCAAAGCCTCACTGTCCCAATGGGAGGGAAACAGACAAGGCCAGATCCACGTCCCCAGAAACCACCTGCTGAAGGACCCTCCAACCAAAGGAGGCATCTGCGGAAGCAAAGCGGTCAATTTTGTAATGACGAACAAACGGGAAGGGCGAAGACCATATCGCAGCCCTGCAAATCTCCTTCATGGATGCCTGAGTGGCCCATGCTGCAGAGGTCGCAGCGCTGTGAGTGGAATGAGCCATAATACAACTTGGAGCTGGCAGGGAAAAAGTCTGGTACGCCTCCGCAATGTAAGCCCTGATCTACCTGGCTATAGTGGAGGCAGACACCTTCTGTCCCAGAGAGGAAGGGTGGAAGGAAACGAAGAGGGCCTCAGACTTGCGAAAGGATGCCGTTTGCTTGATGTATCGGCGTAGTGCCCTGCAGATGTCCAGTGTATGCCACTGCCGCTCCAAGTCATGGGAAGGATTAGGACAAAAATCCGGCAAAACAATCTCCTGGGCCCTATGAAAAAGGGAGTTGACCTTGAGCACGAATGTGGGATCCAATCGAAGGACCACCCGGTCCCAGTAGAAGATACAGAGGTCATCCTTGACCGACAGTGCTGCAAGCTCAGAAATGCGCCTGGCTGACATGATAGTGATCAGGAAGGAGACCTTGTGGGACAAGGACTGTAGAGCACAAGTTGTGATAGGCTCAAACAATGGTCTGGCGAGAGCCCGTAGGACCCGAGGTAATTCCCAAGAGGGGTACCTATGTACCATGGGTGGTTTTGTGTTGATGGCGCCCTTGAGAAAGGTGTGTATCCTAGGATGCTGGGCCAAAGGGACCGAATTGGCACAGGTAAGTAAGGTTGATAGTGCCGCTACTTGCCTATGGATGGTGTTGGCGCTAAGCCCCTATCAAGGCCCTTGAGTAAGTATTCTAAAATGTGTGGAATTGTCAAGTCTGAGAGATCCAATTGCCGCCTTCCGCACCAATGGCAAAAATTCCTCCATGTGGAGTTATAGATGTGATTGGTCGCCGGCCTTCGAGAGGCCTGGATCATGGAAATCGCTCTTGTCGAAAATGATTCCTGAGTCATGATCTGACGTTCAAGTGCCAGGCGGCTAACTGTAGCCACTGGGGTTTCGGGTATCGTAGAACCCCCTGGTGGAGAGACACGCGATCCGGTGGGATTTTCCATGGGGGAGAGCGGGAGAGGTTCACCAGGTCGGCGAACCAGGGTCTCCGAGGCCAGTATGGGGCCACAAAGATTACCTCCGCTCGTTCCTGTAGCAGTTTGCGAATGACTGCCGGAATCAGTGGGAGAGGGGGAAATGCGTAAGTAGACCCTCCGGCCATGGGGCTCAAAGGGCATCCGCCCCCAGGGATGGAAACCGGGAAAAGGATCTTGGGAGCTAGGCGTTTGCCTGCTAAGCGAACAAATCGATGACCAGTTGGCCGAACCTTTGTGACATCTCTGCAAAGAGATCCAGATGCAGATGCCAGTCCGAGTGATCCACGGAAGACCTGCTCAGGAAGTCCGCTTGCCGGTTCGCCTCCCCTGAAATGTGCTCGGCTCTGAGGGAGTAAAGATTGGACTGTGCCCAGGAGCCCAGTAACTGGGCCTCGGCCATGAGGGACTTGGACCAGGTACCCCCTTACTGGTTCACGTGGGCCTTTGCCGCCACGTTGTCCGTAAGGACTAGCATGTGCTGTTTTGCAACTTTGTTGCAAAAGTGGCAGAAAGCCAGGTGTATGGCTCTGAGTTCCAACCAGTTGATGTTGTGGCTCACGTCTGCTTGGGACCATCGGCCCTGAGCAAACTGAGACCAAAGGTGAGCTCCCCAACCAAACAGACTGGCGTCCGTCGTAAGTGTGACACGGACAGGTTCCTTGAAGGGTGACTATCTGGCTACCGCTGTCAAGAACCACCAGCGGAGGGATCTTAGGGTTTGGGTAGGAACCCTCACCTGTTCGTTGGATGAACCAGTTCCCAACCTCTGGAAGGGGAGCAGAAACCATTGGAGACTCCTGGAATGGAGTCTGGCCCAAGAGACTATGGCAATACAAGAAACCATCTTTCCCAGGAGTTGGGAAAGTAGGGCCAGCGACACTACATGTTCCCTGCATACCTTGAGTGCTAGTTCCCGGATACTGACCCAACGCTCTTGTTGTTAGAACAGGCAACCGACTGTGTGTATGACGGTGCCCAGGTGTAGGATTCAGGTCAAGGGAACTGTGTGACTCTTTTGGAAGTTCACTGAGAATCCGTGCTGCTGAAGGACCGGGATTGACAAACTCAGGTCTGACTGGGCCACCAGAAGGGAGGACGACTGGATGAGAATGTCATCCAGGTAGCATTGAATGCATACCGGCACCAGTCTTAGGTATGCCGTGAGCACCGCCAGGATTTTGGTGAACACTCTGTGAGCTGAGGAGAGTCTGAACGGTAGGGCCCTGTACTGGTAGTGGTGGCCCATATAACAGAACCTGAGGAACCGCTGGTGGTCAGGAAGGATAGTGATGTGGAGATACGCTTCCATGAGGTCTATGGACATCAGGAAGTCTCCTTTTCTGATGCTGCCCAGGATGGACTGGAGAGTTTGCATTTTGAATTTCCGGTATGCAATGTGGGAATTCAGACCCTTGAGGTCTAGAATCACCCTCCATCCCCCCGAGGTCTTGGGAACCACGAAGAGGATGGAATAGAATCCCTCTCCCTTCTGACCAACTGGTACCAGTTCTATGGCTCTTATGCCTAGAAGATGATGAATGTCTTCTTGCATGAGGCCCCATTTGATTGAATTCTATGACTGGGGGCAAGAGATGAAGCACCCTGGTGGGCTGGACATGAATTCCAGGGACAGACCAAATTGGACGGTTTGGAGGACCCAGGAATCTGTGGTGGTGAGCTCTCACTGGTAGAAAAAGAGGGATAACCTGCCACCTGTGGGAGGGGCAGCCCGGGAGTCACTTGGACCTCCTGAAGGGGCAACCTCCCCATGAAAGGGCCGCTTGCCCTGGTACTATTGCCTGGATCTGAAACCAGGTCTGTCGGACGGACGATCCTGTCTGGCCGTGAAGGGGCGGGGAGGCTGTGAGACTTCTGAGCCTGTTCCTGGCCGAAAGGACTGCTTGCAGGCATACGGGTAAGCGCGCCTGTCAGTCCGCCTGTTGAGATGTGTCATGACCTTCCACTTATTCTTATTTTCGATCAAATAAAGATTTAGGACCTCTCCAAATAAATACCCTCCTTGATAAGGAGCTGCAGCCAGGCGCCACTTAGATTTGGCATCAGCTTGCCAATGTTTAAGCCATAGCATCCTACATGCTGAGACATTGGATGCAATGGACTTGGATGAAAATCTGGCCGCCTGCAAAGTAGCGTCAGAGGCACACTCTGTCGCTGCGATCAGCTTACTCAGATCCTGGTGAGTATGTATCTCCTTTGGAGAGATCATGGCTTGAAGTTAACGAAGCCAGAGGAGAGAGGTTCTGGTAAAGAAGGAAGCGCAAAAAGCTGTTCTTACCGTCCATGCCGCCACCTGGTGGGTCTTGCAGAAGGCCAATTCTCATCTCCTGTCCTCCGTCTTCAGTGCCTCAGCCAAATCTCCCGACACTGTGGACAAGGACACTAGAGGGGCCAAAGGTTCATCCACCTCTGGCACCTCCAGGGCATCAGTCAAATCTGGCACCGTGCTGAACAATTTTCTGTCAGTTACTCTCGGAAAGGGAAAGGTACCCAGTGAGATCCATTGCTTCCGAACAGCACTCAGGAAGAGGGATGGACAAGGGACATGGTGTTGAGTCGCCACCGTCTCGAAAAATATCGGATTTGGGTCCAAAGTGGGCAGAGGGTCCGGTTGAGGGGGGCCTATGTTGGTCGTCGTGCTGGCCTTGCACAGAAGTGGCAGAAAAAGGGTCGGATTGAAGCGACTTCCAGCTCAAAGAGGTTCTGTAGGGTCCTCCTTCTCTGACCATGGGATGTCTGGCTGGTCTTGCTCTGCTGGAAAAGAGGCCCCGCTATACGAAGAATGGGAAGGTGAGGAGGGACCATGGTACACAGGAGGCCCTGACTGGGGAAAATAAGATGGAGGTACAGATGTCATTGTCTCCATCCTGGGCAAGCGGTAGGAGCTTGCGGCAAG
The DNA here is from genome assembly GCA_034064705.1 of Bothrops alternatus. Taxonomy (NCBI): domain Eukaryota; kingdom Metazoa; phylum Chordata; class Lepidosauria; order Squamata; family Viperidae; genus Bothrops; species Bothrops alternatus. Next base: position 7,288,336 of record JARGCV010000080.1, read on the forward strand.
TGCCCGGTCAACCACCCGAGAGATCAGAGCTTCCAGGTAATTGTCAGCGGGGTGCCTGCAGGGTCAATTCCCTTAGCCCAGCAGTTGCAGGAGTAAAAGTGCCCTCTGGTCCCGGATGTGCAGTGGTGATGTCATGACCTGCACCAGGGGAAGGGGTGTGTGAAATGGGATGGTCCTGCAGGGACCATACCCCGAGTAGAGGTCGAAGGCCCCAGCAGAAGGTCAAAGTCTGGGGGCCCTGCCTGTTCCGCTTCTTCCCTGGCCAGCCTCTGTGCTCTGAGGAACTACTTTTCCAAGGCCTGATGCCTCCTACTCGCCTGTTTCTCTGCCAATTTTGAGGGCTTCCTGGAAATGGCCTTTGCCTTGACCTTGATCCTGCCTGCTGCCTTCTGTTTGGAGGATTTGTGCCTTTTCTGGCCAGAGGATGGGGAGGTGTTGGTCGTAAGTTCAGGCACTGTGGAGTCCTCGATCCTCTCAGGAAGTACTGAGAGGGAGCTCTGGTAGGGGATCAATTGGTGGGTTGGCTAAAGCAGTTGGAGCAGGGAAGGTGTGCTGCTCCCCTGGCCATCTGACCGGTAACTCAGTGCCTCCTTGATGACTTGGAGGCGACGAGGGAGAGGTCAGTATGCTCGCCGGTCAGGTCAATCTGTGGCAGAGGCCATGACAGCCAACTGGAGCGCAGCCTGCTAAAATGTTTTTTTGTGGCCAGGTCAAGAAAATCATTTGCACCAGAGAGGCCCAAGTTGTTTGAGCGCAGAGTGGCCCACTGCCAGCCTGAACTACGACCCAGGGCACCTTCGTGCAAGCATCTGCCACGTGTACAAAATGGCAGCCACCCGGCCTGCAAACAACAGCTAAAATGGCGTCCGTGAGATTAATGATGCCTATGCAAGTTTCGAGCGTGAAAGCGGTCAGGGAGGAAGGGACCGGTAAGGCTAGGTTAGCAGCTGCAGCCGCAACAAAGGGGTGGCTTTCGATGTAAGAAAAGGCCGAAAGGCCCGACGTTCCCCTCAGGTGAGGAGGACAGGTGCGCTCAAAATGGCGTCTGCCCAGGGCGAAACGCAATCTTCAGAGATGGATCGCAATTGCGAGAAAGGGAACAAAGGTGTTTGGCGCTGATGCGAGGCCTATTTCCTCGCTGGCAACTGAAGAAACGGCCGGACGAGGAGTCTCCGTTCCCCTCCAGGGATACAGCGATTGTTCGGCCCGTTTGCGGCAGCCAAAATGGCGGCCACGATGAACGAGAGAAGCAATGAACCAAGGGCCTCGTGTATCTCTCCAGGGAAGCTGAGGAAAGATTTGGGCTGGAGTGCTGAGCCCAGCATTGAAGCCACATAGGAAGAGGGAATTGAAGACAAAAGGTTGAAGCCTCAGCGATCCGAGCTGCAGCGCTGATCCCAGTGCTGAAGCACTGAAGGGAGAATGACAAACGACAGCTAAAAGGGGGAAGAGATGAAGGCCGAAGCCTCAGCAACAGTCCCCAGAGTCCTGGGGCTATGAGAAGGGGAAAGGAAAACACCCACCCCCCTCAGATTACCAACAAACTATCTGGAGCAGCGCTATTCCCAGCGCTGCTGAGATAGTTTTGGAGGTGATGAAATAAAGAATCCACTAATGGGATAGACTCACTACCTGCAAAACTTTGAGAGTCAAACCTGTCACGTCTCTCAGAGCTGGAGACCAAGTCAATACTGGGTTCTCCTAGCAACAGGGGGCGTGGCAAGTTTGGCTGACTTGGTCTCAAGAGCAGGAAGACAGAGCAAACCCATTGGTGGATTCTCCATCTCCTGTGCTGGAGAAAAACCTTTCTCCACGGAACCTGTCCCTGATGCCCAAAAGGTTGGGGATCTCTGATCTAAAGTATATTTATTTAGTCATTCATTTACTGAATTTGTACAGCCACCCATCTCAAACTAGTGATGTAAACAAGCCTAGTACATTCCTCTTTGACTCCACTTCTGCTCTACTTGTATATCTGTAAAGAAATAATATCACAAACACCATCACTAATTTCTTGTGCTTGCTTTCCTTCCAAAAGAAGTGAAATCCAACAGAAACCAATTTAGGAAGTTAGGCAAAACAGCTCTGAAGAGCTGATTTATGGTTGTTCATAAACCAGACAGCTGCTATTAGAAAGGGAAAAAAATGACATGCTGTTTCAGGAAATACTACTGAATAGTCTGTATCAAAAGATTTTAAACTCATTGCCCTGCTGACTTGAAAGACTCAGACCCAACTGTGGGCAGAGTGACCACATGATATTACACAATTTCCTGAAAATTCATGGAAATCATCTCATGTTCCAGAAAGGCAAGACAACAATGAACATGCCTCTACCCACTCTTTCCCTCTGAGAATAAAAAAGGTAACTAGTTCCATGAGGTGATTCAAACCACAATTACCTGATCTTACCCTGTATGGTAGGAGGTCATTAGCATTTATGCAATATCTTTGATTTTTGCCTTTGATCCTAGTTGTTCACACGCATCACACTCCCATCTGCCCTTTTAACTTGAAACTTTATTTTTAATGTTTCAGGAACCTGGAAGCATGTCAGAACAGCAAGAGAGATTATTTAGAAAGGGAGGGGTACCCTATATTGAACTATTTATTCATTATCACTTAATAAGTAAATTATTTGTTGTATTACTGTGTTGTCTACCAAAACTGATTAGGATGGATTCAATACTGTGAGGAGAGGAGAAAAGGAAATTGGTTTCTTCAACCAATAGAACAGCTTGCCTTCAGAAGTTGTGGGTGCCTCATCCCTGGAGGCTTTCAAGAAGAGACTTTTCAGAAATGGTATAGAGCAGGGGTAGGCAACCCTGGCTCTTTTATGACTCGTGGACTTCAACTCCCAGAATTCCTGAGCCAGCATAGTTCAGCATGGAAACCTCTCCCTTTCTCCTCAGCATGGCTGGCTCAGGAATTCTGGGAGTTGAAGTCCACGAGTCATAAGAGCCAAGGTTGCCTACCCCTGGTAGAGTCTCCTGCTTGAGCAGGGGTTGGACTAGATGACCTAAAAGGTTCCTTCAAACTCTGATATTGCTGCGCATAATTGAAGAAGTCACCCAACTGGCTTTGTGCCTAAGGTGTGACTAGAAGTCATAGTGTCTAGTCTGGGGCTTTGGCCACTACACCAAAGTGGCTCTTCAAACATAACAAAACAGAAAATGCACAAATATAATAATAAAATTCAATAAGTATCCAGTTAAAACCAAGACCAAATTTAAGAACAGAAGACTATACCCACCACCCTTCCAAAGATTAAACCCAAAAGATGAAAACATTTGGAGTGATAAAAGGTCATGGTGGGAATGGCTCTGAAAAAAACTCTCTAAGAAATTAAACTAAGTCACCAAGCAACCAGTAAACACTATTATAACAACCTTCTCTTTTTTTCAGTTCCTATGCGGAAACTAGCAAGGCTATTAAGTCTTACATGAGACACAGGCTGGTGGTCAGATAAGAACAGCTACGTCAATAACTTTTAACCCTTGCCTGGAACCCAACATTTTGGCAGCTCTATTTCATTAGATATTTTTCTAGCCCTTAGATATTCATTCTTTTGCATGATTAATACGTAGCACCAGAGTCTTATCCCCAATCTCAATATTTATTTATATATTTCCAGTTAGCCCAATAACTATTTTTTCTGATCCCACTATAGCAGGGGTCCCCAACTCCCAGTCTATGGACTGGTACTGGTCTGTAGCACGCCAGAAACTGGGCCGCGTAAACAAGCAAAGCCCCATCTGCAGGATGCAGGCAGCACCTGAAACCATGCCCCCTGGCAGTCTGCGGAAAAACATCTCTCCCCGGAACCCATCCCCGGTGCCCAAAAGTTTGGGGGCTGCTGCACTGTAGCATAGGAGGAAATAAGAACACTGTAGTAAAGAGTGAGTTGGCTCTTCTCTAAATGTTGTTATCCTGAACACCTGTCACCTCTTTGCCTCAGATAGAGCAATGAGTATTCCATGCAAATTTGCCTGACTAAATTTGGTTACAGCTGCAAAATATAGGAAGCTGCAAAGTTATTGTATGTATGTATGTATGTATGTATGTATGTATGTATGTATGTATGTATGTATTTAGATGGCTTTTTTTTACAACGTAAAGGCAGTCTTGAATAAAAGTTTAGTGCTGGAGGAAGCCCTATAGCCCATGTACAAGTAGAAAAGTAGGTGAAAAAAGTCAACTTCCATGAGTTAATTTTGACTCCATATTGGATTTTTGGCAGCAAAGCAGACGTTGTTTTCCACTGTCTTCTTTTAATAGTTTTAAATTCCAAGTCTAGTTTATAGACCTGGGTTTTCCTGGTAGCTTTCTATCCGATGCTATCAAGGTTTGACTCCCACTGGCTTTCTTCAACATCACACAATGCTGGTAGGATTTGCACTGATCACAAGTTCATAGACTGAACCAACCTAAACAAACCAGAACTTGGCTTAGCACAGGGGTCTTCAAATTTGGCCCTTTTATGACTTGTGGACTTCAACTCCCAGAATTCCTCAGCCAGCCGTGCTTAGCACGATATGTGAACTTTGACACTGAATTGAGAATCAGATATTTTGTATTACTTAAACAACTGCCCCTGAAAACTGAGTTACTTCTCAAAACACTTATGAACTGTTTTGGTCATCTATTTTATGCTGATTAACAGATGACTTTATTGTTTTTAATTATTAAGAAGTCAAACAAAAAGATGTTAGTTCATTTATTATGAACTAAGTGAACTAACAAATGAAGTAGACATTTAGAGTAATTCAGTCCACAATGTTTTGGTATTGTATGATATATGGATGTGTGTGCTTTAACAAGCTGAGTAGCTGTAGAAGCATCCCAGCTTGAGAATAATCAACTTTTGACCTAATGTGCGTGCTTTATTTGATGTAGCATCCTGACATCTGAAGTGGAACAGGATTCATCTATTTTTCTTCCTTTTTGGCAATACTGACAGGGCTTTGCCAGATCTTGTTTATATCCAAGCACACAATTTTTAAACCCAGATTTTAAACACAAGAAGAGACTTCACCCGATAATCATCAAAATACACTTCCCACCAAGTAAATAAAGTATCATAAATATAAATAGTAAATTAGTTTGAAGAATTGGGGTGGGGGGGGTTGCTGGTATACTTTTAGCTTTGCTTTAAAAAAAGTAAATTTCTGTGCCTCACACACTTTTATAAAAAATGTCTACTCAGATTATCCCAACAATCAGGGCAACAATCAAATTTATCCCTAGGCTAAATGATTCCAACTGTACTTACATTCTTCTTTAATACTGTAACAGACAGGGTCATGTTTTGCTGAATCATACCAAAGTCCATCTTTTAACACAACAGAGCTTTGTGTGATTTTCGGTCACTATCAAAAGTTATGCAGTTCAAACAAGACAATAACAGCTAAGTGACTGACAGTTCACTGTTGGTTTTCTGCCACTTTTCTCTCCCATCAAGGATTGAGTACACATTTAAGAGTGTACACAAACCCAGAGCAGGAAGAATACACATTATGAACTAAGTGAACAATACTTATTTTGCAAAGAAACTAACAAAATAAAAATCTGGAAAGTTCTTGTAAAATATAAAATATCTAGCAAGGAACCACAGCCTATTTCTGAAGGAGACCTGGTGTATTTCTATACACCTGGTGTACAGACCACCAGGTTATATTTCAGCCCTTAAAGATTGTTTGCACAAGCACAATGTACAAGCACAATGTTTCCACAGAATTTTGCCAACAGCATTTTAAGACCTTAAGTGCTAAAGGGAAGTGAGAAGTCTGATTCATAATGGTGTTAAGAAGCACCCAGTTTATATATAGGATTTGTTACCATAAGATGGGGTGATGGTCACCAGACTAGGAAAATTTAAAAAGAGAATCTGCAAAGATTCTAAAGCTAAAGCCCATCACTCCTGCTTTATTTTCCACCTGGATCCCCTGAGATAATAGTAATCTGGCCTAAGGCGACCAATGTTTTGATAGGAAGAATAGTATGGTAGCCTTGGATTATGCAATCATTCAGAGAAAAAGAGACTCTGAATTCTGAAGATTTGGAAACTCATCTGCAATTGGATGCCATTTGGAAGCCAACTTTCTTCACCCATATTCTTCTAACAGGATGCATATATCTGCAGAAAAGGAGTTTATTTCATCACCACACTTAAGTTATCAAAATATTTGCTGAGAAATGCTCATATTGCAGAAGCATATTTGAGAATAAATATTGGGCAATCCCTGTTTCTTTGGGGTGGGGGATAAGTTACAAAAAATGACGTTTTTGTGGAGCTCATTACTTGAACTTTACTGAATTTGCCTGTAAACTGTGTTCGTCCTTTAATTGAGTCCTTCAACAATGGTGTCAACAAGAAAGTATTGGCAAAGATGGGTCAGCAGAATAAGCAAATAGATCCCACATGCCATAAAGCTCATTTTGAATTGGACAAACTGTGACATGTATTCATATGGTTCTCTGAGGAGGAGAGAAAATTATAACATGCATATGGTCATTTCATCACACAAATACCATAACTAAAGTTCTTACATGAGACATTCTGACCAATGTATGTAATTGTGGCATTTAGAAAATAATGTCATCATTTTGATGTTATTGTTTCAGCCACTGCTATGTACAGTGCATTCAGAAAGTATTCAGACCTCCTTCGTTTCTGTCAATTTTGTTATGCTGCAGCCTGAGTCTACAGTTGTTGAAAGTCAGTTTTTTTCTCATTAATCTACACTCAGTACCCCATAATGACAAAGTGAAAACAGAATTTTAGAAATGTCTGTAAATTTATTAAAAAGAAAAAACTGAAATATCCCATTGGCATAAGTATTCAGACCCTTTGTGGCATCAGGTGAAATTTAGCTCAGGTGCCTCCCATTTCTCTTGATCATTCTGACATCTTTCTACACCTTGACTGAAGTCCACCTGTGGTAAATTGATTGGACATGATTTGGAAAGGCACATATCTCTCTATAGAAGGCCTCACAGCTGACAATGTGTACTGTAGCAGAGCAAAAGCCATGAGGTCAAAGGAACTGCCTGCAGAGCTCAGAGACAGGATAATTGCAAGGCATAGATCTGGAGAAGGCTACAATAAAATTTCTGCTACACAGTGGCCTCCATAATTTCACTTTGTCATTATGGGGTACTGAGTGTAGATTAAGAGAAAAAATGAATTTCAACAACTGTAGAATCAGGCTGCAGCATAACAAAATTGACAAAAGTGAAGGGAGTCTGAATACTTTCTGAAATGCACTGTATATTGCCAACCCCTCTGACAATGAGTGGAGCCTTGGAATGTGTTTGCACTGATTTTATTTTTACTATAGTTTATTGAATAGGAGACAACGACTGAATAAAGCCACAAGTCTTAGCTTGGAAATCACAATGAGTGTCATACATCAACCATTACAAATACAGTTTAACACAAGGTAGAGATCAAGATGTACTTCTTTAAAAAGTACAAAATTGTCACACTGACTAACACGGTAATGACTGCATAGCTCTGGCTGCAACATGCCAAACCAAGTAGTAAGAAGAACCTGGAAGTAAGGAGAAATTTCATGACAGTGAGAACAATTAATCAGTGGAATAACTCGCCTCCTGGAGTTGTGGGTGCTCCATCACTGGAGGTTTTCAAAAATAGACTGGACAACCATTTGACCAGGCTGGTGTAAAGTCTCCTGCCTTGAGCAGGGGGTTGGACTAGAAGACCTCTGAGGGTCCATGTTCTATGTCCTATTCATATAAAGAGAAAATTGTATTCTAGCATCCTGAAATTAACCTTTTGGGGACACTGCATAATACTGATTAAGTTTTATAATATCTGCAACTACACCCACAGAAAGTTGTCATAGTTTCCTGACACATACCTTATCACAAAAAAGAACTATTTTTATTCTGCTATTTGATTGGAAGTGAAAGAGCAAACATTTCAGAACTAGTTCAAGACGTTTTGCTCCTTACCAGAGCTGTACGGAGCTGAATGGATTTGTAGCTGCCACGTATTTCAGCAATAGAGGGAAGCTTATTCTCTATTAAAACATATCCCTAGCATCTGTCATCTGAGGCTTTGAGTTCAACAGGAAACAAAGTCTCTAGAAGCATAGGTAACTTCCCACTCAGTGTGCATCAAACACTGGAAAAATTGCCCCTCTATACTATTAGTCTAATATGCAAGATAGCTATGCTTTTTTTTCTGGGCTTGTATTTATAAAAGAAAGTATTGATTATGGTTGGCACATATGCAGGATTCCTCATGAGCATGATCCTTCTACTCCTTGTCAATTACACTGAATGCAGTAGAAAGGTTCTTCTGTAACAAGCCATTTTCACCTCTTCAAAATAATTGTCACAAAACCACAGGGCACTAAAATTAAACACACACAGATACATACAGATCAACTATTTTTGACCTAGGAATACCAAACAAAGCTGCCTTTTCTCTTCCTTCCCTTTTTCTTTTTTACAATCTTAGTCAATATCACTACTCTACCAATGATCTCAAGTCCCAACTAATTGATTAAGCTAACATGTCTCAGATCTCTATTGTATGGGAGCTGCTAAAAAAGCAAATATTATTTTGGGATACATTAACAGGAATAAGAATCCAGAATATGGGAAGTAATTGTTCTAAGCTGGGTACTCTGTTCCTGGCATCAACATTCAAGAAAGATATTAATATATTGAAGCAAATTCAGAAGAATGCTATCAAAGGTGGGAGAGGAGAACAGGCAGTAAGAAAGCAAAGCCCAATGAGGAATGATTAAAAAAATCTGGTGTGTTTAACCTGCAGGAATGACAACTGAGACAAGAGCAGTTTTCAAATATCAGAAGGATTGTCATTCAGAGCAAAGAATAACTTGTACAAAAAACCAATGTCCAGAAACCTCTTATTGGAGAATAACTTTATTATCAATTTATATGAGTCATAAATCCTTTTGACTGGGAAGGATTCAACTTGTGCAAAATGCAGCAGTGTGGGCAGTTACTTGTGCTCCAAGGACTGAACATATTACACCTCTGCTTTGCAAGCTAAATTGGTTGCCACTTTGCTTTAGGGTCCAATTAAAGCCATATATGGCATGGGACCAGGTTATTGGATTAACCATCTCTCCCCAATTATATCATGTCTAGCAGGAGACCATGTTTCGGGTCTCATCAGCCAGGGAATTTTATCATGCGGGACCTGGGAAGAGAGCCTTTTCTGCCATGGCCTCTGTCTTATGGAACATTATTCTGCTGGAGATGACATTGGCCCCAATCCCACTGGTTTTCCAGAAAGCCCTTAAAACCTGATTCTATCACCCAACTTGGGGGTCCCTTGGCAGAGAGCTTGCTAGATGGCTGTATGATAGTTAACTGAGTGCACTCTCTTGTAGGCTTTTTGCCATTTTGCTTTGTCTTGTTTTTATCTTAATTTAAAATGGTTATTTTTTCATAGTCTTTATGTATTTGGACTGTTTTTATTATTTTCACCACCCAGAATCATTATGTTCACCACCACCTATACAAATACGATCAATACATAAACTAAAATTAAAACTGTAGGTTGAGGAATCAGTGTAAATTATCTGCCAAAGAATGCTGGCTTTCTAGTTGAATTCTCACATCATAATGTGCTTTACTTGTTTCCGGTTTACTGTAATATGAGAATATATCTACCGTGACTGGTAAACTGTGGTTTATGTCTTAGTGCTATGTGCAACTCAACCAACACTAAGAAATCACCGTTAACAAAACTGTAGCTCAACCTATGTTAAAACAGTTCTATGCAGGAAACACAAGGATCGACTGAAGTAATCTTATTTCTGTTTTCTCAAAAACAAATTCAGTTAAGATTTACTGCTTCATAAATAAACTACAGTTCAACTACTAAAACATATAAAAAAATACAGCTTATATTAGAGTAAATGGGAATAGAACAGATGAGATAGAAATAAATAATGGAACTAAACAGGGGTGCCCCCTATCTCCGATGCTCTTCGTAATGGCAATAGAAACACTAGCTAATAAAATTAGAAAAGATAAACAGTGGAAGGGATACCGAATTGGAAACTTAGAATTAAAATTAAATCTCTTTGCCGACGATGCCATAATAGTTACAGAAACACCAATAGAGATGGTAAAAAGAATGACAATTTTACTTCAAGAATTTAAAGAACAATCAGGGTTAAGAGTAAATATGGAAAAATCAGAAATTATTTGTTTAAATACTGGACCCAAAGAACAGATTGAGATATGCAAAGTATCAGGTTTAAAATTGGGACGTAAAAAGATGAAATACTTAGGAATATGGTTACTAAAAAATCCAGAAAGAATGGCTGAGTTTAATCATAATTTAGTATGGAAAAAGATTCAAAAGCAGATCACAAAATGGAAAAATAAAAATTTGAGAAGAATGGCAAAGATTAGGGCATTAAAAATGATGATAATTCCAAAAATGTTATATATGTTACAAGTAATGCCGGGGACCCTCCCTAAAGCAAGATTAAAAGAGTGGGATAATAAATTGAATCTTTGGATTGAAGGTAATAAGAGACCAAGAATTAAAAAAAGGTGGTTGGTAGCCATGGAGAGCGAAGGGGGGTGGGGACACCCGTGTTTGGAATATTATAGGGATGCTTATCAAATAGATAGATTAATGGATTTACAACTATTTGAAGAGAGATTCTGGGTAAGATTAGAAAAAGAAATTAATGACATACAGGATGAAGAACTATTATTTAGGAAATGGAATAGGATAGATATAAAAAGCTTAATAGACCCCGCTAAGGCAGTTATAGAGAGTTGGACGAAATGGCAAAGTAAATTGAAAATGACGAATTCTAAACTAGCGACGCTGCAGGTAATAAATACAAATAAGGAAGGTAATCTCACGAAAATAATAAGGGAATTAAGGAGTAAAGGAATAATGAGAATTGAGCAATTATATGAAAAAGATGGAAAGATTATTAGAAGTAAACTAGAGCAATGTCTGGGCCAAGGAAGATGGTTACAAGTTAACGCAATATGCACATATTTAAGTAGACGTGAGAATAAAGAAACACTCCTCAGACAAGAAACAATTTTAGAAAAGATATTACAAGAAAAGAATAAGCGCACAAAAGCGCAAGCAAGTAACATATATAGGGTCTTATTGCAAGTAGAGGAGGAAGTTGTAAAAGGATTGACAAGGTATTGGCAGGACGAATTAGAAATTAATGAATGGGAAATGGAAAGCATAGTGGAAGACATCAGGAAGATTAAAAATACAAGGATAAGAGAGATGAGAAGAAAAATTTTACATAAATGGTATTATACACCATTACAATTAGCGCACTTCCATAGGGAAAAGAAAGGGAATTGTTGGCATGGATGCAATGAAAAGGGAGTATTTATGCATATGTTTTGGGAATGCGCTGAAGTTCAAAAATTTTGGAAGCAAATACAAATTGAGGTAAATAAGATGCTAAATATTAATTGGAGAATAACTAAGGAAGTGGCGCTATTAATAAAAAATAGTGAGGTAAAGGAATACAAGGAAATTAAAACTGCAGCAATAGAAAGCGCACAAGCAACTATAGTGCTTGGGTGGAAAGATGCGAAGAAATGGAATATACAAAATTGGTGTAAGTACATGGTAGATCACATTCACTATCAAATAATGGAAATTAGATTACACAATTATAATGAAGGTAAATTGGTGGCAACGATGAAGCGGTGGGAAAAGGTAAAAAATTATATGTTGAACTTAATAGGCGATGCAAAAATAAAGAATAAAATTCAGTCACTCTATAAAGTATGAATAATGTAACCCAGAGTTGAGAAGTATATATGTAATAGAAATTGAATCTTCCATATTGGTGGTGGGATTAATGTTTGTTAATGTTTGTATTTTGTCTGGTGGAGGGCACTTTTCACAATGCACTGTTTTATGTGTTCAATTAATAAAAAATTAAAAAAAAAAAAAAACTACTAAAACATATATTAAATATTATGATCATATGGAACACCATCTTCAATTCGGGAAAATATTCTGAATTTGGCTGTGTCCGCTCTCACTAAATTGTATACCATTTTTGTCAGAAAAGAATGTTAAATTCCATACAGATCCTGGTGGGAAATGACCAATAACTGTAGAGTCCTTGGCGCTATCTGAACTAGGATTGTTTGCTTGCAGACGTTTCTTAACAACTAGATAACATCATCAATACCCATCAATTCCTCATTTCAATTAAACAGTTCTGATGCACAATTTATTTTAATAATTTGTTTAAATGTGATATAGGAAGAAGGCAATTTGTTGGAACATAATTACATGCCACAGCATACATATTTTTCTAATAACAATGTTTAAAAATGTCACTTTGACATATTTGCTATAGGAAGGGGAAAGGCTGTGAAAAGCAACAAGAACACTTTTCCGAGATCGGTTTTATTAATGTATCATTTTCAGTCATGGTATATTCAATAAGTATAATATACACTGTGATACTTATACCATAGGCTAAGTCTAGATCAAGCAAACCATATTAACACAATATAAATACTTACACTAAAACCGACAGATTTTTTTTGTAATTCTAAGTTAATTCACAACCATCGCCATATTTTCCCAATAATTTGTATTAAAAGAACAAAACGGGAGAATCAAAGGAGGGCACAATAAAATAAAGATACTTTATGAAGTAAGAAGTAGGTTTCCTGTTTCTCCTATTAGATTAGATTCCGAGAGCTGTACCCTTACATCTGGAAGACACTACACAGAGAGAGACTGACCTAGCCTAATCTTTGCCAATGCAAATAATCTACTGCTCTAATTTTTTAGTAAATCCCCCCCATCTTTACCACCCATTTTTAATTAAAATTCTTACTTTTTTTCCATGCATCTTCATGGTCTATCTGCCATAGTATTCACAGAATTATTAATTATCTCACTTTACATTGCTGTTGCCCTGTCCAACTGAGGAAATATATTCAAGGGCATATTTTTAATTAGGATTTCTTATTGTAAATTAGGTATCCTTCAGAAAGTATTTATGCTTCTGCTGAACAGGATTGTACCATCTAAGAAACATCCCTCTTACAAATAATACTTTTACTCCTGCCTGCTGGTGGCAGCTAACCAAGAAAAACCCCACATATATTGCAAGCAGATTTTTGGATTAATTTGTACTCTTCCTGACCTTTTTCATTTCTGTAAAACCAAAACAACAGCGCACATAAATGATCTTTTATACCTCTGATGACGCAGATGCCAGAATAACATGTTTCGAACAACGCAACTAGCATGCACGAATCGAATTCACAGCGTTCGAGGGATTATTTATGAGTAAGTGTGTGTATCAAATTGAAAGCCGCTCAGCCACAAACCGATTAATAGGACTCTTCTGAAATCCGTCATTTAGATAGGCGTGGGTGCGAGCGCCTATCAAAGCTCTTTAACTGCACGGTCGCGCAGGCTGGAATCTGAATCCAAAATCTGAGTACAAATTATGAATTCAACTGTCTTGGGTTCAGGGTACAATTCAAGGGGTAACGGGATTGCTAGGTTCAATGCAGAATTCAACCCTCTCTGGGTGTTCCCAAGTCGTGAGCGTTTTCATGAATTTCTATTACTTTACTAGCTCAACCCACAACATACACACATAGACCGCTTTAAAAAAAAACCTATCACTTGGCACAGCAATCCCGATCTGTTACTGTTTCGCACCCCATTGCTAAACTCTGGAATTTCCTGAATATTTCGTCGATTACCTACCCCACCCATCCGTCGTTAACATGTTCCCACCCCTTCTGTACCTTTACACCAGAGAGGTCCCTTCCCTCGGTGGCCTCCTAAAAGCTTCGTCTTCCGTGAAACACCGACCGTTTGTAATCCACCCGGTAAAGTCCCAAATTCCAATTCTTGTGCGAGGCGCGAATTCTGCTAAATTGCGTATCTTCGGGAACTGCACCGCGAGGGCGGGAAGAGGAAACGAGGTGTAGGGCAGCGGCGCAGGCTGCTGTCAAAGTCACACTGAAATCAGAAGTGAAAGTAAAAAAAAAAAAAGTCAACTTAAAAGAGATGGAGGAAGAGGAAAAAGGAAAGGGCCGGGATAGGCTCGGAGGCTGGGGAGAGGCTCTGATGTAAAGCTTGGCTTTACGGCGCCCTTTCTTCCAGTGAATTTAAGGAATTCGGAAGGAGCGTCCCCTTGATCGGAACGAAAGGCTGGCCATTATTTGTGTCTGCGTATTTCGAACCGAATAATAGCCGAACTTGATTAAGGCACATTGCTAGCGCTGGAGCTATTTATATTACCCAGGCTAAACGCTTTGGGATGGTTTGCATTAAAATGTAAAGCTTTTCCAAACCTGAAAACAAAAAAGTTGAAATCAACACACACCTCAGGTTAAAGACATTTGACATCATTAGAATCCAGGCTGAAAAGATGAGTTTGAAAGTTCTCAAGAGGCTGTGTGTGTGACTCACTTAAAAAAGGGGCCGAGCTTTCATTGCTGGATTGTGGGAGGAGAATTTCAATTTATTCTATTTTTTTACTCTTCCTATGCACATCCCATCCTAATATTTTACTGGAAGCCTTCCATAAGTAAGAAGGAGAGGTGAGAAGTAAGAGCTGAGACATCCCAGTCACCACCTGATGACAGGGTGGTACCCAAAGATGAGGCTGTTTTGAAGTGAGGATCATAAAAAGAAACATTATCTTGGTTAACCTTAGTCTAAGCCCTATTGGGTTTTAAACATGACAACCAGCACTTATATCTTGCCCCGGAAGCTATGAGCAACTAATAGAAATATTTAAGAACAGAGGTAATATAATCTCCGGAGCTGTTCCAGAGACGAATCTAACCATATTCTGAACTATAACTTCCAACTATATCTTCCAATATTTACAAAGGCAACCCTAAATAAAGTACATTGCAGTAGTCCCATCTGCAGGTAATTTTTAGATCATTTTCTTCAGGGAATGGGAATACCTGCTGTATTAGTCAAAGCTAGCAAGCACTCCAGAGCATTCTCAATCTGTATTATCATATTTGTTCTTTTCACAGGAATTTAACTTAATCAACAGAAGAATTTAACTGTTTCCAAATCAAAGCTTCTCATAATGAATACCTCTAAACTTTCCTGGATTCAGTTCTCATTTATTATCCATATATAATGGAATAACAGAGTTGAAAGGGACCATGGAAATGTTCTAATCCAATCCCCTACTTGAGCAGGAAACCCCATACCATTTCAGATAAATGGTTGTCCAATCTCTTCTTTAAAACCTCCAATGATGGAGCACCCACAACTTCTGGAGGCAAGTCGTTCCATTGATTAATTGTTCTAACTGTCAGGAAATTTCTCCTTAGTTCTAGGTTGCTTCTCTCCTTAATTAGTTTCCATGGCTTCTTGTCCTACCTTTAAGTGCTTTGGAGAATAGATCGACCCCTTCTTCTTTGTGGCAGCCACTTAGATATTGGAACACTGCTATCATATCATATATCATATGATATCATATACACACATTTGAATATTTATAAAATTCACTAAAAACACTGATAACTCCACTTGCTGTTTTGTGTAAATGTTAAAAAAGCATTGGTACCAGAATTGGACCCCGATAGACTCTTTATAATAGTTCCTGTTTTGAGGAGCAACTGCCATCTAACAGAACCATCTGAGATGTACCTGAAATAACGTGTAGTATCACCAACCCACATCTCTTATGCAACCCAAAAAGGATAACATGGCTGATACGGTAGTATCAAAACTGCGGAATGACCTAAAAAACCCACAACATTCCCTCCTTCAATCCTATATCAGGCCAATTAAGGCAATCTCACCTTTATAGTTTACTTAAAGCCAATTTGAAATGGGTCCTGCTTCTTCCAAGATTATTTAAAGCTGATTAGCCACTACATTTTCTATCTTTTTTTTTCTCCAACCATGGGAGGTTGCAGATTGGGCTATAATTGTCACATCATCAAGGGATCAAAGATGGGCCTCATGAGCAGAGTTAAAACCATCGCCCTCTATAAACAAGGAAACATCCTATTCTCACTCAGGCATCATCTTCCAATATGTAATTTTCAATAATCTCCTTGCATAATGAAATTCTAGGCAAGGATCCAAATTTATTTATTTATTTATTTATTTATTTATTTATTTATTTATTTATTTATTTATTTATTTATTTATATGCCACCCTTCTCACCAGACTCAGGGCGGCTCACAACAAGAACACAATTAAAAACACAATTAAATTAAAAATTTAAAAATTAGTTTCATTCATACAACATACAAACACATTCAGCTTATGCCATATCAAAATATACGTATTCTAACCCCGGTTTTCCCGCCCTAAAGAGTCTTTAGGAAGAATTAGAACACCTGAATCGGAATTGCTGGACCGCCGGGGGAGTGAATTCCCGGAGGAGAAGATCTGACCGAAGAGGACCCCCGGCCCGATCCGGCAAGGTGAAAATCGCCGCCGAAGGGTCTGGGAGGGCTGCGGAAGGGGCCGAGGAAGCTGGCGGCGGCCGGCCAGCCGGCTGGCCCGAAGACGCCACGCTACGCGAGGGAGCTGGCGCGAGCAGAGCGACGAAAGAGGAAAACGCCGGCACGAGCAGCAAAGGCCGCCGGGAGGGTCTGCCCACCTGAAGAAGACCCCCGGACGAGCCGACTAAGGAGAAGAACGCCGGGAGAGCAGCGGAGAGGGCCTGGCGCAGAAAACAGAGGCGGAGGCGAATGGATTGGAAAGAAAACAGGCACGAGCGGAGGCAAACGGAATGAGCAGAAGGAGGCAAAGACTACCTGCATGAGGTGAGCGGGCCGCTGGGAGGGTCTACCGGACGGAAGAGGACCCTCCAAAGAGTAGTTTAAGGAGAAGAGGGCCGCGGGAAGACCAGAGGGGGCCTGGAGTGAATTACAGAATCACAGGGGGAAAGCACAGAGGGAGGCAGAGACAAAGAAACAGCAAGGAGGGAGAAGGTGGAAAGCCTGAAGGAACCAGCAGAGAGACGGGAAGGGAGAAGCCCCCTCAGCTACGCCCCTGAACCAAGGGACACAGAATCCCAGGGCCAACACAGTGAACACACAAAGGGAGGAAGCAGGGGAAAAGAGAGAAAGCAGCCAGAACGTAATAGCTCTGGAGCTGGGAAAGAGAAATTTGGAACATCATCTATTATTCTAAAAATCAACAGATAAGCAGGGCCAACAATAGGCAGAGGCCAGGATGGCCTCCAAACAGACCAAACTGGTACCCACAAAGGGACCTGCATCCTCCCCAGCTCAGCTTCTTAAAACACCAGGGAACACCCTACCCACCCCCACACCCTCCCATCCAACCACAGGCCCCCAGACCCATCTGGTAGCCCAAGCCTGCCCAGCAGCACACATGATGCAAGAATTAAAAGAGATGATGGAGACGCTGGCAAAAAGGATGGATGGAATGGATAAAAAGTTGGAGGAAATGGGTACAAGGTTGGAGAGAAGGTGTATAAACGCAGAACAGAAGATGGAGGAAAGGTGCAAAGATATAAAACAGATGCTGGTGGACCAGGGCAGAGATCTAGAGAGAAAGTGGGAAGAACAACGCAAAGCGATGGCTGTAGACCTGGACCAAATTAAGGAGGCAATGCAAGCACACTACAAGAGACTGGGGGAAGAAATGGGGAAAAATCTCCAGGAGATCAGGGAGAGTGTGGAAAAGAAGATGGAAGGAGTGGAGAACTACATGGAGGGACAGATAGCAGAGATGAAAAGGGTGGCCCAAGACCAATCCACTATGATGCAATACTGGCAAATGGCGTCTGCTATCAGATTTAGGGGATGGAAAGAGACAACAAACGAAACCCAAGAAGACCTGCTCAGACTCTTTGTAGGGGCCCTGGCAGCATTTCTGGGAAGGAAAGCCGAAGATATCGCATGGCAATTTGACAGAGTCTACAGAGTTAACTCATGGGCAGCAACAAACAGGCACCTACCAAGGGATGTGGTCATCCACTTCGCAACACAGGGGTTCCGGAACCTTATCTCCATAACATCCTACAACAAAAAATTATACATAGAGGAGCAGGAGGTGAAGGTATTGAAGGAGATCCCCCCCGACGATGCTACGAGACAGAAAGGAATACAAGTTCCTGACCAATGAGCTGAGATCACGCGCTCTGCAATACCGATGGGAGGCCCCATCAGGAATGTCACTTCTCTATAAAAATAAGAGGTATCACCTGAACTCGATCCAGAAAGCCAGAGAATTCCTTGAAAAGGAACTGAAGACGGACGGACCGCAAACCACAACGAGGGGCAATGCAGATGGACCACTTGAAGGCGGAAGCACAGACCGGTGCAGCAGCAGGAGAAAGGAATGCACCACCTCGAGATACGAGGACACAGAGAGCAGAGGGCAACAAAATCAAGGAAACAGGACAGAATACAGAGTTCAGCCAACTACGATCCACTACCAAACGCACAGATCAGCAAGACAAGACCCCACTACGCAACATGAGCACCAATCCGGATACCATGGGAACGAGACCAAAGAAGAAAACAGGAGAAAGAGCAGAAGCGGTCTTACAAGAGTATCCTGAAACCGATGATGGCAACTAAATATTTGACCTGAAACGTTAACGGATTAAATTCCCCTCAGAAAAGAAGGAAAATATTTCACTACCTGTATCAAGGAAAAAAACGACATAATTTGCCTATAAGAAACACACATCAGAGCGGCGGATCAGAAATATTTAATCAACAACAAACTAGGCATACAATTTGTTGCAGCGGCACCAGGAAAGAAGAATGGGATTGTTATATATGTAAAGAAACATGTAATAGCTAAGCTAATAGAGTCGGACTCCCAGGGTAGATACCTAGCAATCGAAGTAACACAGGAAGACAAGAAGATTCTGGTGATGGGCATATATGCACCAAATCAACGACAAGGAAAATTCTACAAAAAGATTCACAAGAAGTTAATACAGCTCAACTACAGATCATGTATTATAATGGGAGACTGGAACGGTGTCATAGAGAACGCCCTGGACAAGAAGAAGACTAAACCTAACCCGCAAAAGCACTCCAAGTTGCCTAAATCCTTCTTCGACATGAAGGAGGACCTTGTACTGACAGACGTATGGAGGGAAAGGCACGGCAAAGAGCAAGAATTCACCTTTTTCTCCGACAGACATCAGTTATTCTCCAGAATTGACTTTATCCTAACATCTAGTGACTTGCTGGTTCGCCTAAACGCAGTGAAAATCCTACCCAAAGTGCTAACAGACCATAACCCGGTAGGGATGGAAGTAAGACATGATCGGAAATCGAGGAGATCCTGGAGAATCAATGAAAACCTGTTTAGACATGAGGAAAAGGTGGCTGAATGCAAAAGTGCCATGAAGGAATTCTTCAGTATAAATATGAACAATGAAACCCCCATTGAAATGATTTGGGACGCTAGCAAGGCATATATGCGCGGGATCCTCATGAACATGAACAATAGGCACCATCGTAAACAAGAACAAAAAAGAAAGGAGTTAGAAGATGAGATAAGTAAAAAGGAGAAGCTATTAATAGAAAGACCGGAGGACAAAGTCACTAAAGAAGGAATCAAAATTCTAAGAAAACAATTTGACTTGCTGATGGCAGATCAAGTGGCAAGGAATATACAATACGCAAAACACAAGACATTCTGTAATGCCAACAAACCGGGTCGATGGCTGGCTTATATCATAAGAAAGGAGCAGAAAGCCCGCATAATTGAAAAGATAGAGTACAAAGGCAAGGAAGAATTTAAACAGGAAACCATCAAGAAAGCTTTCACCGAGTTCTACTCAAAGCTATATGCCGAGGAGAAGACACATGACAAAGAGATAGAAAAGTTTCTACAAAACGAAAAGTTACTGGTACTCACCGATGAACAAAGAGATGCCCTGAATGCCTTAATCACAAAGGAGGAAATACACTCAGCGATCAAACAACTGAAAAAAGGAAAATCGCCCGGGACGGATGGAATAACAGCCACCTACTACAAGCATCTCCAAGAGGAAATGTTAGAACCCCTCAGAAAGCTATTTGTCAACATACAAGAAGGAGGCCAAGTCCCACCCTCCTGGAAAACAGCCTACATTTCTCTAATCCCCAAAGAGGGGAAAAATAATGCACAACCGGCAAATTACAGGCCCATCTCACTACTGAACACAGACTACAAAATCTTCACAAAAGTTTTGGCCACCAGACTAATGACTGTACTACAAAAAATAATTCACCCAGATCAAACGGGATTTATACAAGGACGTCAGATGAAAACTAATGTGAGACAACTGTTGAACATAATAGAGTACTTGGAAAGACATAAACAGGTACCCGCCACCCTCATGTTTGTGGATGCAGAGAAAGCCTTCGACAGACTGAACTGGCCATTTCTGACAAACCTGATCCAGGGGATGAAAATGGGAGAGCAGTTTCTCAACTCCATAGTGGCAATTTACCAGAAGCAGACAGGCCAGATCATTGTGAATGGTGACCTAACAGACTCATTCAACATAGAAAGAGGCACGAGACAGGGCTGCCCGCTGTCACCCCTGCTATTTGTTCTAACATTAGAGACTCTACTGAACAAGATAAGAACAGCAGAAGACATAAAGGGCATACGGATTAGACAATAAGACTACAGATTATGTGCCTTCGCAGACGACCTGCTGGTGACAGTGTCACAGCCAGTACAATCAGCAAAGAGACTGATGGAGATAATGAAAGACTATGGTAGGGTATCAGGCTTCAAAGTAAACATATCTAAAATGAAGATGCTAGTTAAAAATCTAGACAACAAAGCAAAACAGGACCTGGAAAGAATAACGGGTTGTGAAATAGTTAAAAAAGTTAAATACTTAGGAGTGGAGATAGAAGCAACGAATGCGAAATTATACAAAAATAACTACGAGGTGCTGTGGAACAAGATACAAACAGACCTGGACAGGTGGAAAACACTACAATTGTCCCTGCTGGGCAGGATAGCAGCTGTAAAAATGAACGTACTGCCAAGATTTCTATTTCTCTTTCAAATGCTACCCATACTCAAAAAGGACGTGGAACTGGACGACTGGCAGAAGGGCATCAACAGATTTATTTGGGGTGGCAAGAAACTGAGAGTTAAATTAAAAATCATCCAAGACACAAGGAAGAGAGGGGGATTAAAAATGCCCAATCTAAAGTTATACTACTACGCCGCGGCATTGGTGGTGCTGAGCGACTGGATCAACATGACAAACAAACGAATACTGAATATTGAAGGGCATGGTCTACTATTTGGATGACACGCATACCTGGTGTATGACAAAAAGGCTGATATGAACTTCAGAGAGAACCCCCTACGAACCCCGTTGTTGTGGGTCTGGACGAAATATAAGTACCTTCTTCACGATAAGATCCCCATCTGGGCGATACCTGGGCACGCAATAGGGGACATAAATACATCCCAAGGGCAGGAAGTGGTGCCCTATAGTAAACTGGTATTAGAAGAAGAAAATGGGTTTTCATTAAAGCCACCAAATACGCTAGCAGAAGAAGGAATAGGGGGTACCTGGCTATCATATTTGCAACTGCAGTCTAGGTGGCAAAAAGACATGAGGAAAGGCTTATCCCGGACAGATGAGAACTTAATTGAACAAATTAGAGAGCAGGGGATCATGCATATCAAACGAGTGTACGGTGCTCTGATAGAAATCGACTCTGAAACTGTGCGAATCAAGACCTGTATGGTAAAGTGGGAACGAGATTTTGGGCATCCTATCACGATGGAAACGTGGGAGGACATCTGGGTGAGAAATGTAGAATTCACGAAAGCGCAACATCTAAGGGAAAATTTCTACAAGATGTTCTATAGGTGGCATCTAGATCCGAAAAAAATATCATACATCTACCCAGACACCCAACCTAAATGCTGGAGGTGTGGCAACGAGGAAGCTACATACTTTCACGTATGGTGGACATGTAGAAAAATTAAAGCCTTCTGGAGGAAGATATGGTGGACACTCCAAACCATTTTAAAAAAGCGTATTGAATTTCTACCTCAGGTTTTTTTGTTAGGGATCATAAAAGATTGCACTACCACCGAGACGAACTTAATTCTGAATTTGATCACAGCAGCTAGGCTGCTGGTGGGACAATACTGGAAGAAGCCAGAAATACCACCTATTGAAGATTGGACTTTGAAAGTAATACATTTGGCAGAAATGGCGAAAATTTCGGCATATTTGAAGGATCGCTCAAATGAACAATATATGATAGACTGGAAACAGTGGATAGACTATATACAAAAGAAACACCAATCAAATAAAATGTATCTGGCGTATAGTTGAGGCTTGACGTGAGGAGTGAAGAATGTTTACCAAAACAGACGTTTACAAAGACTAATACCTAATGTTGTATTTTTATGTTTTATGATGATTGCTTCTTAATATGATCTTATGTTTAATGTTGATTGCATTAATATTGAAAAAGCGTACTGAATTTCTACCTCAGGTTATTGAATTCCTACCTCAGGATCTTTTGTTAGGGATCATAAAAGATTGCACTACTACTGAGACGAATTTAAGTCTGAAGCTCGAATGAACAATATGTGATAGACTAGAAACAGTAGATAGACCATATATAAGAGAAACACCAATCAAATAAAATGTATCAGGCGTATAGTTGAGGCTTGACGTGAGGAGTGAGGAATGTTTACTAAACCAGACGTTTACAAAGACTAATAGTTAGTGTTGTATTTCAGGTTATATGATGATTGCTTCTTAATATGATCCTATGTTTAATGTTGATTGTTTTAATAATAATAATATAGATAGATAGATAGATAGATAGATAGATAGATAGATAGATAGATAGATAGATAGATAGATAGATAGATACGTATTTTGATATGGCATAAGATCGTGGGGCTTTGAGATTGTGAAATGTTAAAATATGTAAGAAAATAGTCATGTTCCACATAGAAGTAAAATGTTCCTTAGGATCTTACAAAGAAAAATAATTATACATGGAAAGAGAAACGCCAAATAAAGAGGCAAAAGGCTAAAATAGTTAACGTAACATTATTATTTTAGAGAAAGCAAAAGAATACAAATACAGGATGGGAGTTTACCTCACTGATTACAGCAGGAACTTTGACTAGATTGAACCAGTATGTGAACATATTAAGGTTAATGGCTGTGCTAAAATACTTGATAATTCTTTTGAGAATTATCTATTTATCTATTTATATATTTCATATATATATTTATATATTTCAAATTTCTAGGCTACATAATTCCAATGATTGATGAAAAATTGAAATAAGACCCCAAAAGACAGCATCTTCTGAAGAAAACAACTCTCTCTGTCTCACAGAAATAACAATGACAAAAACATCCCCTCCCATCAACCTAAGTCAAGGCCTATGGAAAGAGTTGTTATGATGAAGCATGCACAAAAGGAGCAAAACTTGCAGGATATTGCACAGTGTGAATGTGGTGATTTTTTTCTACCCACACTGCCTTGAAAATGACTACTGCAACCAAAAATGGAGATCAAACCAGATGACCTGCAGATGACACTGCTTTGCTACTAAAAGTAACAATTAGAAATGTAGATAATAAGAGTAAAAAATGGAATGTGACAAATTTGGGTCATTGTATAATTTTAGGAAGGTGAAGGTTATGTCAGTCTGTGTGCTGTGTGCAGTCAGTTAGCAAAAAAGTAATTAGGGTACTTTTGCTTTCTTAGGCTAAAGAGCAGATAAAAATGAACAGTATGTGGAGAAGTAAAGAAGAGGAAAAAAAGTGTCGATAAACTCGGAGAAGCTTATTAAAATAAGAACATTTCAAGAACAACATAAATCAGAATAGAAGCATTAGTCTTCCAAATTGTAATATAAGGTTACTAGACAACCCATGCCCTTTTGAATCATTTTTCCAGAGATATTCCTACCGAAATAGAGAAACAAAATGATTATGGGCAGGTTAAAAAGCAGTGTGAGTGGGAGTAATTTCTGACTGCCTGCCAGCTTCCCCATTGAGTTTGCTCATGGAAAATTGGCAGGGAGCATCAAAAGCCTTCCCTTTGAGAGAGATGTCACATGAGTCATGGAGAGCACATGAGTGAGCTGTGTGGGTCACAAAGTGTGTGCAGGAATGCATGAGCAGTGCCACACAGGTGAGAAGGAGTGCACATGGGGGCAGCATGGGTCGAGAAGGGTGCATGGGGGTTGCAGGGCTGTGGATGAGGTGCTGCGACTGTCAGGAGGCATACAGGGAAATGGCATAGATCGCAAAGAGTGCATGGGGTGCACAAGAGGTTTTGCATGGATTGGGGAAGGCCTGCTGGGGGTGAAATGGGTTGGGGAAAGTACATGGGCATGTGCAAGAGGTGCCACATAGCTCAGAGAAGATCCATGGGGCGGGCAGCATGGGTTGAGAGGAGCAGTATGGGCCAGGCAGGATGCGCAGAGGTTCCTCCATCCCTTCCTCCCTATTCCTCCCTCCTTCCCTTTTCTCCACCTTCCCCCTTCCCTTTCCTTCTCAGCGGGCAGGTAAGTGGCTGCTGTTAGGTGGTGGAGAAAGTGAGGGATTGCAGGAATGGCGGGAAAACTTTCACAGAATGTTGAGAATGAGGATCACATGACCACATCAGTAGCCCAGCAGCCCTGATACAGCCACAATTTTTCCAAATTTCATTCCCTCAGGAGTCATGGGTCCTGAACTTTGAACGCTTTCTATAAGTTACCCTAGCTCATTTGAGGTACCTTGGTTCAAAAATTGTTGCACTGTTTTGCCGAGTTAAAAATTATAGAAATGAGAGTTTTAGTAATATACTAGACAAGCCGTGACATTGTTTCAGAAGAATTTCCTTACCAGATTCCTCAATACCTTCTGCGTTCAATGGAGATATTCAGAGATGCGTCTGCCTTGAAAGCAGTATACATGTTGAACTGTATAGCATAATCAAATGTCAGGAGCTGACCATAGAAAATGTTTTATGACATTTTGTGTTATGTATCCCAGTTTTGAATGCATTTTGTAAGTTAGCCCATTTCAGGTACCTTGGTTCAAAATTGTTGCCTTATAATGCACTGTTTCACCCAGTTAAAAGTTATGGGAACAAGAGTTTTAGTGACAGCATAGAATAGATGATAGAGAGAGAGAGAGAGAGAGAGAGAGAGAGAGAGACAGACAGACAGACAGACAGACAGACAGACAGACAGACAGACCGAAGAATAAACACCTTTAAATTATGGTTTTCTCACCTGTATCAGGATCAGTGGCATGCATGGGGGAGGGAACAGAGGGGTCAGAATAAACCATGCAGTATTGTGACATTGTGATACAAACACTGCCCTTTGAGTTATGACATTCACTGCATGCCTACCTGAAAGTAGCAGGTGTTGTGTAATGTTGCTTTCATCATTCTAACAAAAGTGAGAGAGCTGGCAGTTGTTGATGATTAGGACTTCACTAAAAAAACAATTATTCCTGGCCAAAATAAAAAGAGATAATTCTCTGGGGATGATAGTAAGTGGAAACTCCTCTAATTTAGTCATGGGATGAGAACAGACAATGGACTAGGAAAAAAAACCATGATGCTTTTCAAAGTTGAGGAAAATAAAGGAAAAAACAGTTAAACGAAAGATGAACTGGATTAATGAGGTTGTTGAAATGTCCTTGGAAAAATTACAAATTATTACTAAAGACTGATCATGAGAGCAACTACGGTATTTATCTATACAATTACTAGGAGTCAAACCTGACTTAATGGTATTGAATTAACTAAAACAAGTTTGGGAGAAGCAGTGCAGGTACAGCTCCAAACTGAGAATTCAATGCTTAGTGGGCCAACAAATGACCACCAAGAGCAACAAATGATCTTAGCAACTTTAATAGAGTTGCATTAGCATTGGAGGATGAAAAGAGCCATAGATAGGTTGTGATGTCCATGGCTAAGAGGGGCATATTGTGCTCTCTACAACTTCCCTTCTTTCTTCATATATTAAAACAATGTTTATGCTAAGCCAGCCAATCTGTTATATGAGACTTATTTAATTTCAGTACCTTTATTCAAAGTCTATATTAACCTTATTGTGTTTGTTTCCACATGTCTTGAACTTCAGGATAGCAGAAGGAAATCCTTTTTTATTTTTCTTTTTGATATATTTAACATGTAAAATAATTGGGGAAGAATGGAGAATATATGATTTAAACCTGTAGGTTAAAAATGCTGAGCTTGTCAGCTGGAGAGCTGACAGTCCAGGTTTAAGACGGGAGCTATGTGCAACAGGATGAGCTCCCATTCCTGCTCCAGGTCCTGCCCTCCTAGCTGTTTGAAAGCATGCAAATTCAAGTAGATTATGTGGTGATCATGTGACCATGGGACACTGCAACTGTCATAAATATGAGTCATTGCCAAGTGTCTGACTTTTGATCATGTGACCATGGGGATGCTGCAACAGTTATAACATGTGAAAAATTGTCATAAGTTGCCTTTTCCAGTGCCACTGTAATTTCGAACAGTCACTAAATGAACTATTGTAAGTCAAGGACTACCTGTATTTTCAGTGGAAGTTGAATTCAATCATCTGGATCATCAACCTATTCAATTGCAATGGTCAGCAAGAACTCTAAGCTATAATGTTTGATAATTGAGAAAAATGAGAGTTTAAAAAATAAAAAAATTGTTAATGAATATAATGAACATGTTTATGCAATTGCTTAAATATGTAAGTAACTGAAAAAATATTGGTTCAAAGTATTTTATTTCAGCTCAAGTACCAAAACTGCTCTGAAACTAGAATAGCTCTGTTTGCAAAGCAAAGTTGCACTATAATTTTTGTATTATGTTTTCCTCAATAGAATTCTTTTTGTATTTCACAATTTCTCATCTGGTTCAAACTTCATAATCTGTTTACTTCCTGCCATCTGAAACCAAATGTTGTGGTTAGGAAGCCTACATGTACACTGAAACGGGAGGGGAGGGGAAGGGCAGAGAAAATTAGTGCAGAACAGTCAAAATTTGAACAGAATTATCATAATGTATTTAAATATGTTGCTTCTGTTACAGCAGAGATGTCAAACTCGCAACATCACGTAACATCGCGCAATGTATCGGGATGGTTTTGCCATTGCCGGCAATGGGGTGGGCGCAGGTTCCGGATGACGTGTCCGGCCCATGGGCCAGCAGTTTGACACCCCTGTGTTACAGGTAGTCCTTGACTTATGACTACAGCTGGAACTGGATTTCTGGTTGTAAGTTATTACATTCATAAGTTGAGGCATCTATGTGACCAGATCTGATTTTACTTTTTATGTGTCTGTGTGATCATGAAGAGAATACATGGTCTTGAAGTGAATGACACAGTTAAATGTGAAGCCATTCTTCCAAACTGGCAAAATAAATTCCAATTCATGGTCACATGACTTTGGGATGCTGTAACGGTCATAAAGACGAGCTGGTTGCCAGGCACTCAAAATGTGGTCAAGTAATGTGTATGTGTGTGTGTGTGTTTATGTGTTGACATGAGATTTTATGATAGCTAGAAGTGATAGGCAGAGGATGATAGCCAGAAACCCATTCTGGGCCTATTATAATTTGAACAGTCATTAATCAACAGGTCTTTTTTTTTCAATCTTTTTTATTAATTTTTAATTTTTTTCCCATATATGTTAATTTTTCCAATCAACAAGTTGTCTGAAATTTGCTAAACTAATACATGTTCAATTCCTAATCCTTGCTTCTTTTTTCTAACCAAGTGTAAAATAAATTCCAAATTTGATAATAGTCTGTATCTTCTTTATCTTTCAGCCTCATAGTTAATCTCTGCACATTCCAAAATCTTCCTGATTATTTCTTCCTCCGATGGCAAAGCTTCATTCTTCCAATATTGTGCGAAAATTATTCTTGCTGCTGTGGTAATATGTAGAGTTAAATATAATTTCTGCTTATTAGTCTTTTCAGGCATGATGCCTAATAAAAAAAGTTCAGGTTTAAAATCCACTTGTTCATCAAATATTTTTTCTAACCACATATGTATATTTTTCCAATAAAGCTTTGCCTTCTCGCATGGCCACCAAATATGATAATACGTGCCTGTATTATGCTTACATTTCCAACATCTATCTGACATATTTTTAAATATTTTTGCTAATCTTGCTGGTGGAAGGTGCCATCTATAAAACATTTTATACAGATTTTCTTTATATGAAGTTGACATTGTCAATTTATAATTTCTCTCCCATAACATTTGCCATTTTTCTAATTCTATGTTATAACCAAAAATTTTTGCCCATCTTATTATTGTTTCTTTCACTTGTTCACTTTCCATATCTAAAATTAACAAAAAATTATACATTTTCTTAATCAATTTCTCATCTGAGGTCAACAAAATCTTATCAAACACATTTTGATCCTTATAAAATCCATACATTTTAACATCTTTTTCGTATCTATTTAATATCTGTAAATATGCCCACCAGGATAGATTAATTCCTAAATTTTCCAATTCTTGTTTAGATTTTAATTTCCCATGAATATCTAAGATATTTTAAGATATATTTTAGCTTTAATTTTTTCCCATACTGTTAATAAAGCATTTCTTATAATATGATTTTGAAAATATTTATGAACTCTATTTTTCCCATACCATAAAAAAGCGTGCCACCCCAATTGTAAATCATGTCCTTCTAAATACAATAACCTTTTATTTCTGAGTGTTATCCACTCTTTTACCCATGTTAACACCGAGGCTTGGTAGTACAATGTCCATTCTGGCAGCCCAAAACCTCCATTTTCCTTAGCATCTTGTAGTGTTTTCATCTTAATTCTAGATTTTTTCCCCTGCCAAATAAAATTCAAAACCAATGAATTTAAATTTTGAAAAAAATTTCTCTCAAGTTTTATCGGAATTGTTTGAAATAAAAATTAATCAACAGGTCTTAAGTCCAGGACTACCCATGAATGTATTTGATATTATAACACTTTAAAAATATTGTGGCTTGAATGTCTTTTGCAATCACCGAGTAAATCAAGTAGAATATGCCCACAAATATATCCCCCAAACTAATGGTCTCCAGAGTGATGAATTATAGCTTCCATCATTCTCACATATCAACAATGCTGGACAGGAAGTATAGCTTAAAAAGTCTAGAGGACACCCAGTTTACAGACCTTAAACATGTTTAGTATCAACAAGGCATCTTTAAAATGAACTTGTGAAAAGCACAAGCCTTCTTCTCATCTTTGAGGTCCTTCCATCTCACAAACCAGCTTGAACATAACTTCTGATTATATTACTAGTTTATAAATGTTTGAAGAATATTCTTTTCTACTTTTTCTAAGCACATGTTCAAATAGCAGAAGAGTTGGTTTTCATCTAAAACCGCATTTCTCAAAAAAAAAAAAAAGGCTCAATCTGTACATATTCAATCTGGGCTTCCGATATGAAAGCAGATAATGAGGTGAAGCTTTATTTAATGTACCTTTCTCTTCTCAACCAAGAGATAGTGGATATCTCTTATCAGAAAACAGAATATGTACTTATATAAGAAAGTTTAAGTAGCACTTAAAGTAGCACATGGTGTACTACATGGTTGTTTGAGATTATAGGCATATGAATTGGGCATGAGTTTAGCTTTTTTTTAAATATTGCATGTATGTATGTACCATACATGTGGGTGTTTGAGTGTATGTGTATATGTGAATGCCTTTAATGTTGATTTCTGGTTACCGCCTGTACAAGTCCCTGAAGTTTTCTTGGCAAGATTTCGGGAATAGCTTGCCATTGTACTGACAAATTAATTTTAAAAAGTATGTAACTCTTATGCAGTTATTGAAATCTAACTCTTGAGTGCTTAGCCAATACATTTCTAGCCTGTCTGGGTCATTCACCCATGTTTTTCCCATCAGAATGTCTAGTAAACATCTTTGCCATAGTCAATGACATGGGGGAGGGGGCCATCAGCATTTTGTCCTAGCTCTGTTCCCCACTTTTACTCCAGTTTCTTTTCAGACTTACTCCTTTTCTCTTAATTTCACTGTGCTTGCCCTGAAAGGGTCCGATCAGACAGAGAGCACCTCCACCCTTTCCTTCCTCTCCCCCGCTTCCCGCCATCAGGGCAACATAGCTGCCAATCATACAGCAGCTGCCAATCAAGCAGCAGTGTTGAGCAGGTGGGGAGGAAAAGACAGAATGTCCCAAAGAGCCAAAGCTCAGGAGTGAAAGTAAATAGGCAAAGAAAAGAATAGGCAGACAACAGAAGAGGTGGCAGCGGCTGAGAAAATTGGTAAGAAAGGTGGTTTTTTTCCTTCCCTCAAACTTGCTATGAGGGAAAAGTTCTTCTTGCTGTTTCCTTCAGCTCCAGCAAAGATCCAGAAAAGAAAAAAGTTCAGAAGACCAGCCAGGCAGAAAGAAGTAGAAAAGGCTTAGACAGAAGAGAGATTTAAAAAAAAACAGAAATAATAATAATAATAATATAGAACTTATAGAAAATAGTTTTATTATCACGATTCATTTCTACAACCATTGTGTAGGCCTTTATAATTTATAGTTCCTTTTTCCTTTAAGGTTTCCTTTCTCAAAATAAAAGTTTCCTGTCAGCCACTGAAGGAAGCTATAAAAAACCAAGTTTCCAGTGCTTTGTATCTGAGTCTCAGTCAATTTAGTTATTAGTAGTTAAAAAAAAAACACATTGTTAGAATTTTGTTCCTTACCAGGTGTGTTCTGAGCCAAGACAAAATAAGTGAGCAGTTGTATGAAGTTAAGTCTTTATTTTTCACCCAACAGCAATGACAGCAGGCTATTAGGTGAGCAGGCCATATGCAGGGGTCCCCATATTACAACACCTAATATACATTTTCTTTGGCCTCTCCTTCACTCCGTTACTCAAATCCTTCCCTCAGTATTACTTCATATAAGGGGTTTCCTTCCTTTTCCTCACTAGGGCCTGTGACTAAAAGTTAAAGCCTTTTTCATTGGAAGGCGCCACCCTTGGGATACACTCATTGCCTCATTTCTGTGTGGGTGCATCTACTTCTCAATGAAAATCAGAACAAACTAGAAGCCTCTAAACTTATAAACTTAAAAAAAAACCAAGAGTGAGGCAGATTCTTAATGAAAAATGTCTCAATATGTGTAAATATTCTAGATATTTAGCACAAAGAATATGCATAAATATTCTAACATCGTGACTCTCACTTTGCTTGCTCCCGTTCTTTCCCAGTTGTATTATTACAGCACGGCTTTCCTTTCTTCTGATTGCATCTACAGTTGCCAGCCCTGTAAGATTTATAAGACTAAGAAACCAATCTTATACAGAGCAAGAGTGCTTTTGTTGTAAAGAATTTTGCAAATCCGAATGTGTTTCTGTCTCGCTTTATCTCTGTGTGAACTGGCATAGGTGCTTGTCTAGAATGCTATCTCAATTTACATCTTTGCTCCTTATCTTATCTGATCGCTGCCTTGGGGACAGCTCTTCCTCCTGTCCTTCAAGGCGGTTCCTTATGTTATCTACAATAGGTACCAGTAGTTAAACAGAAGGTTGCAGCTTTGGGGAACATGGTCTTTCACTCTACTCCTATTTGATTTCATGCTACACTTTGCAGGGTATAACCCATGAAGCTGAGGAAAAGAATCCGGTTGCAACATACCCTGATATGTTCCTATTAAGTAGTTGGTTTCATTCCCTGAACTAATTTCTAGTTCTTTATTATACTCAGGCATGATAAAGTCTCCCAATCCTGGAACATGGAAGCTCGGAAATTTATTTTATTTTTATCCTGCTTTTATTATTTTTTATAAACAATTCAAGGTGGCAAACATACCTAATACTTCTTCCTCTTCCTATTTTCCCCACAACAACAATCCTGTGAGGGGATGGGATTAGGCTGAGGAAGAGTATCTGGCCCAAAGTCACCCTGCTGGCTTTTGTGTTTACAGTGATTGGATCCTTAATTAAATATGTGTTTAAGAGAATGAATCAAGTATCAGGAACAGGCTTCAGAAACCTCCAAGCAAGGCCTTCCCTTAGTTAATGCCTCTGGCAGGGAATTTTACATATCCAGAAAGGGCAGGAAAGTTCTAACTTTAAATATGTGGATTTCAGTTCCAGAATTCTCAGCCATAGTCATGCTGGTTGGAGAGAGCATCCTGCTGGCCTAGTGGTGGAGCTCTTTCCTTACAATCGGCAGGCTGTAAGTTCAATCCTACGGTAGGTACCAGCAGATATTTTTCTCTCACTGGGTGCAAAGAGAAAATATTTGCTGTGAACTCCATGTAGGCATCATGAAGGGCATCTGTTGGAATATTCATGAGCAGGAAGAGTCATGTGGTAACTCAGTCAGCCAATGTGAAGAAAGTGCTACTGAGTCTGTGCAAAAGGTATTGAGTTAGAAGCTGGATTTTTCCAGTCTTGGGTTTGTCTCTGTATCTCTCTGTAAGAAATCTTCATTGAGCTATGTTGCTGTAAAGAGGAATGTATGGTATTGTAAATATTTTGATATAAATATAAAGAAGTTATTTTGAATCAGCTAAATGCAGTCAACTGTGAGAGCTTCTGATTTATTTTTTCACCAACAGAGAAATTAAAATTCTCTAGCAGCATCTGGCACTCAGCTTCATTCAGTCATTCCAACTCCCAACTCTGATGCAAGAGATTACAGGGTCGTAAAAGAAAAAAAAGTCATACTGGCTGGAGAATTCTGGGAGTTGAAATCCACTCATCTGGAAATTCCCAAGATTGCGAAACAATGTTCTATCTATTGTCTTCTATCACATACGTGGGATGATTTTGCTTTATAATGAAGAGAACATGGGTGAGTGTAAACACTGCATCTTCAGGGGTTTGCTGCTTTCTTTACTGCAAATTACAAATCATCTTGGGCCAGTCCTGTTTGCAAAGACCTCTAAAGGAAAACATCCGCTCAGCAGATGACAGAGTCCTTGTGTCCCATCAGTCTTCAGATGACTAAGTACAGCTCCCACACCATAGGGAGATGCATCGCATGCGATGCATACAGGCAATTGCTCATTGAAATGTGCTAAAACAGCATTTGAAGTGAGCAAGGCCTTAACCTCATTGAAACTCCTGTCATGGACTTTAGTCCACTGCTTGTCTAAGAGCCTATGTAACGGCTCTGCCACTGCAGCCTTATGTGGGAGAAATGCACGGTAAAAATTTAAAAGCCCCAAGAAGGCTTGCAGCTCACTCTTGGACTTGGGGCTTGGGGCCTGTTGAATAGCTTGTAGTTTAGCTTCAGCAGTGTGCCTTGGGTATCAATCCTGAAACCTAAGAAGTCAGAGGAAGTAACTCCTATCTTGCATTTATCCTGCTTCAGCTTAAGGCCTGCTTTTTGAAAACGAAGCAAGACAGCTCTTAACCTTTCTGCTAAATTTTGAGATGACTCCCCAGCGATGAGGACATCATTGAAGTAGGGACAGACCCCAGGAATACCTCAAAGTGTGCTCTCCATGACACTACATTTGGGCTACATTTACCCCAAATTGCAGTCTTTTGACCTTGAAGGCTCCCCTGTGAGTTACAGTAGTCTGGGCCTCTGCAGCTGCCTCATCAACAGGTAGCTGTTGATAAGCCTGTGCCAGGTCAAGCTTTGCAAAAATGTGCCCTCCCTCGAGGGAGGCCAAGATGTGGCTTACAACAGGGACTGGATAAGCGTGCTGTTGCAATGCCTTATTCAGTGTACACTTGTAGTCTGCACATATACGTATTTCCCCATTAGCCTTTAGAGGCATTACTATGGGGGTTTCCCATGGACTAGAATCCACAATTTGTCCAGCTCAGCATCTATTTTACCTTTGAGGGCAAAAGGTACCCTCCTAGGCTTGACTCTGATGGGCGTGATAGTTGGGTCTAACCGTAGCGCAATGGGGAGCCCCTTGTAGGATCCTAGCTCTGAACTAAACACATCTGCAAACTCCTTGCAGACTTCTGCAAGGCTCAGCATTTGCAAATGGTGCAGCCCAGTTACCTGGATTCCCAGAGCCTCGAACCAATCGAGTCCAATAAGACTCGTACGTTTACCCCCAACTACCACCACATCTAGAGGACCTTCAAAATCCTTATGCTGTACTCTAAGGGTGGCCTCCCCCTTAACACATACCACAGAATTCTGAAAATCAGTGAGTATTAGATTCGATGGCCTGAGTTTAACTCGAAGGCCACTGCTGCTACGTATCCTTTTGAATGTGTTAATTGAAATAATTGAGAGAGCGGACCCAGTGTCCAACTCCTTTGATAAGAGAACCCCTTGCAACCTTACGTTAATGGAAAGTTTCTTCTTAAGGGGCTTGTGTGTTCCTGTCTTCAAAATACTCCTGCGCGATGCACAGAAACCCACCCTATGTTGGCTGGGGACCCTGGTACCTTTCAGAAGCAATTCTTCACGAGGTTGGACCTTCTGGCGACCCAAACAGACATTTGTGATGTGGCCTTGCCTGCCACACACCCTGCAAATGGCAGAGCGGAACCTGCAGTCAGCTCGCTTGTGGCGTCCTCCGCACCTGAAGCATTGAAGAGATGCTGGGACCTTGTCCGGACGTCCCTTCTGCCTTCTTTCAGCTGGCTGGTGAAGTCTGTCCACCTCCTCTTCAGGATCCGCTTCTGATCCTTCTCGAATATCTTCTTATGGATGGTAGCTGTGCCTGGAGGGTTTCTGGCAAGCCGTAAGGCCTTCACAGCCCCGCCTGCTGCTTCCTCAGCTGCCACCTCCCATAACGCGTCTTGGAAGGAGACGTCTTCTTTTGCAAAAATCTTCTGTTGTAAGTCTCTGCTCCTCAAACTGCATATGAAGCGATCTCGCAGTCTCTCTTCCAGATCCTTGAACTCACAAGGCCTGGCCGCTTGCCTTAAGGCAGCAATAAAGTCCGCAGCAGATTCACCCGGCCTCTGGTCTCTGCTCGAACGCGTGACTCCAAACAATGACAGATAACTTTGGCTAGAAGTGCTCCTTCAACATCTTTTTCAAGTCAGTATATGTTCCTGACTCTAGAGGTATAAGGGCCACCAGATTTTCTGCGATGTCAAAAGCTTCTTGTCCACAGGCACACAAATGAGTTGCTGCCTTCAGGCTGTCTTCTCTTATCTAATTTACTCTGAAGTAGTTCTCCACCCATGCTACGTAGGAATTCCATCTCTCTGGGTGGGAGACATCGAAATCAGACAAGCGGCCAATCTTCGACATTGTAAACTTTACAATCTTCACCAATCGCTTCCTCTGCAAGCCGTTATTTGGGAAAGGGTCCTTTAGCCGAGCTCACCCTCCAGTGACGCTGTACTGGCAGGCTGAGACGCTGATTCAGACGCCGTTTTTCCCTTCGTCCTGAGTGAGTCCTTAAATCTTTTGTTTCAGCCTGCCAAGGATCCCACCTTCGTCACCAGTGTTAAATCCTTCATTCACATGCGAATGATGAAGACACATGGCAACTGTTAACTACTCTTTATTCTCCTTCTCCAACAACCAAGCAAAAACCAAAAGGCACGCAGGCCTTTTTATATGGCCAGAAACCCGGACAATGTCAACCAATAGGAACAGAGTGTTTTCGCGCCTTGCGCATGTGCACAAGGCTGGCGCCGCTCTGTCTGGTCCCGGGCAGCTTTTGGAATGCCTGGGACCAATGCAACGTCCCAAGCCTGCTTTTGCAGGCTCAGGATACAACACCTGCCATGTATCTTTTGAATAGAATAGATCTGGAAGGGACCTTGGAGGTCTTCTAGTCCAGCCCCCCACTTAAGCAGAAGAACTTACAGTCCTAAATCATCTCAGTCAGGTGATTGTCTAGTCTTCTTCCTTTACACTTCACTGGAAGCGGGTATGAAGTTCAACCTTGAAGGAGGCTGGCATGTTCTCAGGGGAGAAGATCCTTAAAGGATCCTAGAGAGAGAGAGAGAGACTGTTGGTTTATATACTTCAAGAGCTTAATCCAAAAAGAAAGTGAGACTGGGATCAAGAAGTGGCAAAAATGAAAAGTGTTCAGATGATATTAAACTTACCGGTTTATGAGATTATTCCTGGGACAATATAACAGTTTTGGTAATATTAATTCCTGGTGTATTATAATTGCTCTGATGATATTAATCCCTAGATATTTGAAGGATTTGCTTTCCACTTAATGTATTTTAAATACTTGCTTTTTAGGACAGGTATAGAAAAACATGAGTTGTGACTTTTGAACATTTATTACTATCCCTGATACATTTAAAATTGTTTTTAATTGCATCCTAATACATTTAGCTGTATTATTAGAATATCACTTTCTATGTACTAATATATTATTTTATTCATCAAATTCGATGGACGAACGAACAATATTATTTTATGTACAATCATAGACCAAAACCAGAGTTAAAATACAAAACATTTTGCATAAATGTCCTATTCAGAGCAGAAATTAAGTACATCTATGCCAGGGCGGTCGGCCGGGCCAGGCAGGTTGGGAGAGATGGCGGAGTATCTGGCCTCCATCTTCGGTACCGAAAAAGACAAAGTCAACTGTTCTTTTTATTTCAAAATTGGAGCATGTTGCCATGGAGATCGATGTTCTCGATTGCACAATAAACCAACATTTAGTCAGACCATTGCCCTCTTGAACATTTACCGTAACCCTCAAAACTCTTCCCAGTCTGCTGACGGTTTGCGCTGTGCTGTGAGTGATGTTGAAATGCAGGAACATTATGATGAATTCTTTGAGGAGGTCTTCACAGAAATGGAAGAAAAATATGGTGAAGTAGAAGAGATGAATGTCTGTGATAACCTTGGAGATCATTTGGTTGGAAACGTATATGTAAAGTTTCAACGTGAAGAAGATGCAGAAAAGGCTGTGATTGATCTGAATAATCGGTGGTTTAATGGACAACCAATTCATGCTGAGCTTTCCCCCGTGACAGATTTCAGAGAAGCTTGTTGTCGTCAGTATGAAATGGGAGAGTGTACAAGAGGAGGTTTCTGTAACTTTATGCATTTGAAGCCAATTTCTCGAGAATTGCGACGTGAGCTATACGGCCGCCACCGCAAAAAGCATAGATCAAGATCAAGGTCTCGTGAACGTCGCTCTAGATCCAGAGATCATGGTCGTGGAGGAGGAGGAGGAGGTGGTGGTGGTGGTGGTGGAGGTGGAGGAGGAGGAGGGGGCCGAGAACGTGATAGAAGGCGGTCAAGAGATCGTGAAAGATCCGGACAGTTCTGAGCCATGCCATTTCTACCTTCTCTGTTAGAAAGTGTTGTAATTGATTGACCAAACAAGTTCATAATGAAACTTTTTTTAAAAGATGGGCTTCTGAATAAAAATTTGTAGTGATACAGTTTTCTTTGTGTAACTGATTTCTTATAGAAAATTTTTTTTATCAGTTTTGACCCTGATGAATGATTGGGGTACTTGCAATATACTGCAGATACCTGATTTTTACATTTAGATATGGATGAAACTATTAATGTGTATAATATTGAACTATTATATACATTAAAATACAGTTAAGCAGTTTAATTTTTCCTCTTGTTTCTGCTTTTTTGTTTATTTAGCTTAGCATAGGCACATCTAATCTAAAGTTGTGCAAGAAACATTTCTTTACTCAGTCAAAATGCTTAGTTGCATTAATCTGTATGTTTTTTTGTTACTAAGAAATTTGTGCTCTGTGGATGTGGCATTTACAATAAATCCAATTTTTGACTTTAAAAAAAAAAAGTACATCTATGCCATGTTCATGTCCAATGGCTTTGAACTGCTATTGCTTTGGGCACAGAATTTGGCCTTGCCCACTACCAATAATAGATCACAAGGATACCTTTCTAAGGATATTTCCAACTATGTCTTTTTTGGCTGTGTGTGTATATGTATATGGGATGGGGAGGGGAAAAAACACAATTAAAAGAGAGAATTACTTGGTTCCTACCTAATTCACTTTACACTTAGAGAGAGGAGGTAACTAGAGAAAAGCTTCTAAATGGGCCCTAAATATTCAAATCCACATAGTGGAGGGGCTCCTTCATGTTATCCATAGTTTCAATTATGTAATTAATTGCAAGCTAGCATGAATTGTCTGAATTGTGTCTAGAGGCAAACAAATAATTAAAATGTTTAAGAATTCTTTTCCAACCTGACAGTTTCAACTAGCAATCCAGCAGCTGTCTCAAAAGTCAAAATCAGTGTTTTAATTTTTGAAAATATTAACTAGCAGGGATAGCCTGATGTTGCTGTCTGATGGTGTTAAAGGTAGGATGTAAGCTGTTCCATGTTAAACTGATTTTTTTCAATGCACTGGTGGTGATTTTTGTCAATGCCGATGGTGTTCAAGTGTTGCTCCAGTTATTTTGAGATTGCACCTAACCTGCCTATTACTATTGAAGGAAATACCATCAAAGCAATTACTATCTTTGCTTTCGTTTGCCACAGTCTTTCTACTTCTATTTGCAGGTCTTTGTATTTTGTTATTTTCTCCAGTTGTTTCTCTTCTCTTTAGCTGTCTCCAGGTCTTGGTGTTTTAGTGTTTTAATTGTAAGGTATTTTTTTGAATTGTAAGCCTCCCAGAGTCACTGTCAGAGATAGGCGGCTATAGAAATTGAATAAATAAATAAAAATTCTACATTGTGCTTATGTAGTCTATGTGAAACTCAGAGAAATTCTACCAAATATAGGTGAAGTCAGAGCCTTGTGTTTCTGAGCCAAAATCAATTTATGCAAAACATAAACTAACTAAGGAGAGAAGCAACCTAGAACTAAGGAGAAACTTCCTGATAGTTAGAACAATGAACCAGTGGAACAACCTGCCTCCAGAAGCTGTGAATGCCCCAACACTGGAAGTTTTTAAGAAGAGACTGGACAGCTATTTGTCTGAAATGGTATAGGGTTTCCTGCCTGAGCAGGGGGTTGGACTTGATAACCTCCAAGGTCCCTTCCAACTTTTATTATTGTTTTTATTATGGATCATCGCACAGTCAGCCAGATGTTCAGACTGGATTTGGCATTTTGTCTACCTATCGAGTCCTTACCAAGGACCTGGGATAGGCAGATGTGGATGTTTGATGGTATTATAGATATCGTCACAAGATGGAAGCAGTTCCCAGTAAGGCCGCCTTTTGCAATTGACTAATGGCAAATTTGTCAATGCCAATGGTGTTCAAGTGGTGCTCCAGTTGTTTTGGGATTGCACCCAAGGCACCTATTATTGGTACTACCCTTGCTTGCTTTTGTCACAGTCTTTCTATTTCTATTTGTAGGTTTTTGTATTTTGTTATCTTCTCCAGTTCTTTCTCGTCTATTCTGCTGTCTCCAGGCACTGCCATGTCCACTAGCCAGACTTTTTTGTCTTTCTTATCGACAATTGTTAAGTCCGGGGTGTTATGTTGCAGGTGCTTGTCTGTCTGAATTCTGAAGTCCCAGAGCAGTTTAATTTTATCATTTTCTATCACTTTCTCTATTTTATGATCCCACCAGTTCTTGCTTATAGGCAAATGACATTTCTTGCAGATCTTCCAATGCACCATTGTTGCTAGTTTGTCATGCTGCTGCTTGTAGTCAGTCTGTGCGATCTTCTTGCAGCAGCTTACCAGGTGGTCTACTGTTTCTTCAGCTTCTTTGCATAGGTGGCTTATTATTATTATTGTTGTTGTTGTTGTTGTTATTATAATATATAGAAACTTGTCTATTCACCACGATCGCTGTTAAGTTATTGAAAAGAGCATTTAAATACACTATATGAGCGCTGAATGAAAAATAATCGCTCCAATGTTATAAGTAATGATAATGAATGAGAGGACTGCTCTGGCATCTGTTCTTTCACTTTTTTGGCAAGAAGTTACCCTGAAGAGATATTGCTAATTTGAAAGGAAGTCTTACTCATGCACTTTAAGTAATGAACCATAATTGAATCTTTGATTGAGGAAAGAGTCTCTCCAACTGAAACTCATCACTGAATGCAAATTATTTATGATGATGATGATTATGATGATCTGAGTACAGTACTGTGTGTTACTCAGCCAAAAAAACCAATATGTAAAGATGTCAAAGTGGGAAGAACAGACTTGTTTGATCAAGAATGCAATGGAGAAGCTGCAATAGCAACTGACAAGTTTCATATAAGAAAGGCTGAGGATTAAGGATAATAGGGGGATCACTCAAAGGGAAATTGCTGCCAAGGTTGGAATTTATTTTATTTATTTGTATTCCACCTATATTATTTTTACAAATAACTCAAGGTGACAAACGCAGCTTCCTCCTCCTATTTTCCCCAAAACAACAATCCTATGAAATGATTTGGGCTGAGAAAGTGACTGGCCCAAAGTCACCCAGCTGGTTCTCATGTACTCACAGTCCCCTACTTTCTAGCCTGTTGCCTTAAACCAGGAGTAGGCAACCTTGGCTCTTTTATGACTCCTGGACTTCAACTCCCAGAATTCCTGAGCCAGCATGGCTCAGCTTGGAAGCTTCTCCCTTTCCTCCCAGCGTGGCTGGCTCAGGCATTCTGGAAGTTGAAGTCCACAAGTCATAAAAGAGCCAAAGTTGCCTACCCTTGCCTTAAACGAAACAAAATGTCTTAACAATTGTTTAACAATGTACCTGAGGGTTTTGTGGGAAACACACAAATAATACTGCCCTCACTTCAATAACATTAGAAGAAGTAACATGAGAGAGACCTTCAAGTAATTTAAGCTTTAATCATGAAAACATATTTAAAGTTGCATTCCTGAGCATGATTACTTTGGAAGACTGCCCAGTAAATCTTGTGTTTTGAACTTTGAAATGAAAACATCCAGCTGATTGCAATAGTTTCTTTCCAGATATTTTTCAGGACTGCCTGCATAGTTTACAACAGTCTTGTCCAACCCATGGCCCGTGGGCTACATGCAGCCCTGGGTAGCTGGTAATGTGACCCCACAGGATTATAAACTTTTAACATTAAGTGCTTTTATATACAGTAACTATATTACATATTTTATAGGTGGCCCAATCAAACATAGATGGCCCACTCAGTGTAGTCCAGGCAAGCTAAAAGCTTGGACAGACCTGGTTTACAGCATGGATATAAAAGGAGAAAATGGCACAGGAAAATACAAGGTATATCTTTCTACTACCTTGCCTTAATTCTATTATCTTTTTATTCAGTTTGTACTTACCAGTCTGCCATTGTATCATATGTACTGAAAGCCATGGGAGAGCCACTTGTTATTATAACTGTCCTGCCTTCATATATGTATGTATGTATGTATGTATGTATGTATGTATGTATGTATGTATGTATATAGTAAAAACAAATAAATATGAACACCAGGATAATATCAAACTAGGATTTGTTTAATAAAAATGCTGAGCTTTCGTCAGCCAGCACTGCCGACATCATCAGAGCATAGAAACAAGTCAATGGGAGTTTCCTTTTATAACACCGACCGATTTTTGCGCACGGCTCTTGGACCTAGTCATTGGTCCATCTGATGTCTCTGATTACAGCAGATAGCTGTGGGAGGGTGAGGGAAATGACTGAAAAAGAGGAGGAGGAAGGAACAACGAATCTGGATGATGGGATGCATATGAAGAAAGCGTTGGGCAAAAGGAAGGAGAGGGGGGGAACAGCAGCCCTAGAAATTGGTGGTGCAATGACGGACAGCGGGGGGTGCACAAGGGAGGGGGTTGGAGAAAAGAAAGTGGATAATGGAATTGCGGCTTTAAAAACCATCAAGGGAACAGCGAGTACGTGCCTTTCAAGAATGAAACAGAGAGACATCAGATAGACCGATGACTAGGTCCAAGAGCTGTGCGCAAAAATCGGCCAGTGTTATAAAAGGAAACTCCCATTGACTTGTTTCTATTCTCTGATGATGTCGGCAGTGCTGGCCGACGAAAGCTCAGTATTTTTATTAAATAAATCCTAGTTTGATATTATCCTGGTGTTTGTATTTATTTGTTTTTACTACATGGCATTACCCAGGATTCAAATTTTTAACGTAATTATATATATAAATTTTATATTCTACTCATTTCATTCCTGAGCAACTCTGTCATAAGTAACAGCTCTCGGTCCTACTAGGGAATCCCTAGAAGTCAGTGTTCCTAATTTAGTGCTCTCCAGACATACAGACTCTGGATTATACCGGTAGGATGTGAAATGGAGGACCACATTGGAGAAAGGGCATTACAATCATTATCAATGATGGATTGATTATATGTCATCGAGTCATTGTTGACACCGAGCAATTTCATAACAGAGTTTCTCTATCATTTATGTCCCCAACCTGGTCCCTCAGCTTTTCCAATGATGCCTCCATTATCCACTTTATTACTAATCATCCGCTTTTTCTCTTTCCTTCCATCTTCCCCAGCATTAGAGCCCTGTCCAAAAAATTAGTTCTTCACATAATGTGTCTGAAGTAGGATAATTGGAGCTTGGTCATTTTTGCCTCAAGTGACAATTTTGGATTGACTTGTTCAATGATTCATTGGTTTTTTTTTTCTTGGCTATCTATGGTATTCTCAGGAATCCTCTCCAACACCCAAGTTCAAAACTATAAATATTCTTCCTATTTTACTTCTTCTAATCTCAATTTTTGCTTCCCAAAAGTGTCACAGGGAATCATGTTTATAGTACTGTTACATCATACAGATAGTCCTCGATTTACAACCATTCCTTTAGTGACTGTTCAAAGTTCAAAGTTACAAAGGCACTGAAAAAAGTGACATGACCATTTTTCACACTTACGACCGCTGCAGCATCCCCACGGTCACATGATCAAAATAGAGGCACTTAGCAATTGACTCATGACGGTTGCAGTGTCCCGGGGACATGTGATCAACTTTTGCAACCTTCTGACAAGCAAAGTCATTGGGAAGTCAGATTCACTTATAACCGTGTTACTAACTTAACAACTGCAGTGATTCCCTTAACAAATGTGGCGCGAAAGGTCGTAAAATGGGGCAAAGCTCACTTAACAACTGTCTTCCTTAGCAACAGAAATTTTGGGCTCGGTTGAGGCTGTAAGTCGAGGCTGTGCTATATGGCAGCTGTCCAAGCCATGACATACTGAACTTTTATTACAAAGAGACAGGAATACAAAACACATTGAAAGACATCTTTCAGTTAAGACCACAACATCAAGCTGTGTGTTATTCTGAACTTTTCTGAATTGAAAAGTTAATGTGTTAATGTGGCAGAGGAGAAGCAGTTCCTTAGCTAAGCTCATGACCTTTCTATCAGAAAAGCTGGCA
Source organism: Bothrops alternatus (assembly GCA_034064705.1). NCBI lineage: Eukaryota > Metazoa > Chordata > Lepidosauria > Squamata > Viperidae > Bothrops > Bothrops alternatus. The sequence continues at coordinate 7,331,541 of JARGCV010000080.1, forward strand.
CGTTAACAAATATTATACCTTATTAGACTGGAAAGCCAATAAGCTACTTTCATCTGATGATGGAACGGTGATAGAGGAAGGTGAGGAAGAATAAGGTAGAGTTGAATCTGAGAAAGGAAGCCCTCGGATAGATAAAGATACCACATCTCTGGGCCATGCAACAAATAAGCAAATACAAACTTTATCATCAAGGGGGAAGATGAAGCATGTGCTACTAAGACAGAATATAGTGCTATATATGTAACAATGATTTCATGCAAAGGTTATCTGAAATCTTTGTTCCCGCACTTCAGATGCAGAATAAGTTCAAGTGAAATAATGGAGATAATATGGCTGTCTAGTCACCAAAGTCATAAGATATTAATGATGAGGTTTTTTTAAATAATCCATTCTTCCTCAAATGATTTGAAAACTCAGAGCCCACTTATAAAACGTGGGTACAACGCCCATAAAGTTCTTTCAGGATAGTTGTGTATGCCCTCTGCTAAACTTTGGGAAGAAGGCTAAGCATAAATGAGTGGGTGGGATGGATTAACGCTTCCATTTGGTAAATTTGTTCCACATAACAAGACTTTGAATAACTCCTCAAAATGGCACAAAAAAGTGAGCTGCTACAATAGTATAATTTGCTTTTCCAAGAAGAGCAGAGATAGAAATTCTTGACAACATTAAATCAGGGTTACATTGTTCTCAGCTACCTGTTCTTTGAACACTATTTTATCATTGTCTGAAAAGGATAAACCTCCTGAGCTAAACAATCAAGTCTTTGCACCTGGATCATCTGCACCTGAACTTTTTCAATATACAAGATGGTCTTGCTCAAGAAAAGGAGGCATTCCAGGAGTAACCAAGCTAGGAAAGAATTTACATCATTCCTAGAGGCCATAGCCCTGGAATTAGGAGAAATAGGAGAATCGTGTACAGAGCCAACTTTTCCGTTCCAATACAATTGATTGATTATGTGCCATCAAGTCAGCACTGACATCTAGCAAATACTATCACCGAAGGACATTATTGATGCTAAATAAATACATTTCCATATAGGTAGAATAGCAATTGATCACTGCCAGGGGTTACAATTCCTTGCTGAACCATGCAGACACAATTGTGCATTTGTTAATATTAGAACAGCATTCAACTTGATCTCAAGGAGTGGGTTCTGGACAGGTTGTTTTTTTTTAAAAAAAAACCTCTTGATAGGTAGATTCCTCCTACTTCTGATACATAAGCTATATGAGAAGATATGTTTATGTGATGTAATATAGTAAGGAGGTGGCTCCCCAGGAGGGAGGAGGCACATTCCAGAGGACTAAAAGGCATCTCCAACAGTGGTACGATTTAGGAGAGAAAGAGGGTGAAGACAACCCCATCCTAATAGTTCACAGAATATATTGTAGATACAGAGAGTAGAACTCTCAGTCTGGCAAGATTCCTTCTATAGGCATCAAATGTTAAAGAACTCAGCTTGGTAGTATTTGCCACATGTCATTTTTGGTTTGGGCTTAATAGTTTTAGGGTAAAGTCCTGTCACCAGAGTGACCAGCTCCACTACATTTTAACATTTCCATTAATTCCTTAATAAAACTTGCCCATTCCAGGGACATTCATGCCCTCAAATTAGAAGAATTTCAATTCTGTTATGGATGATATGGTAATGTTTTCACAAATGCAAATTGGCATGAGACAAGCAATGAAAACATTTGCATATGGTGGAACAGGTTAATCAGTGCAAGTGTCTAAGAGTAATTTTCCAAACAATAGGATATTAAAGCTCAGATTGCCAATGCTGTTTTGAAGGGCTCCCAGCCATTCCACTCCTCTTAGAATTTGTAGGAAGCAAGGAAAGAAACTTGTTCTAGCAGTTATTCAATTTTCATAAGAAATTGAAGACACAAATCTTGTATGGGATGCAACAAGATTTTATAGATAATGTCTTATCAGTTTAGTTAACCACCTCAGCTCAACAGATTTTATAGGTTTTCACATCTATAAGTTTTTTAAATGTTGTCTTAACATTATCCATTAATTCATTTATCTATTGTACATGGATATTTTCTCGGTTCCCCTCCCCCTTTTTAACTGATAACTGATCATAATAAAGTTTCTTCTGTTCTGTTCTTTTGCTGAACTTCACCAACCTGCCTTTGTATGTGTATTACAGTTACCTATCAACTCTCAAATATGCAGAAGTGATCAGGAAGCATATTTAGTGGATGCTAATCTCTTGCCTATTCATAACACTATCATTTCTTCTTATGTTGCCGGTGCTACTACAAGAAAATAATAGAGTGCAGGGCTGCCTAGCTCCAAGAGAGTAGAAAAGATGCTGAAAACAAATCAAAATGACTTGCCTCCAGAAGTTGTGGGTGTTCCAACACTGGAGGTTTTTAAAGAAGAGATTGGACAGTTACTTGTGTGAAATGGTATAGCGCAGAGGTCTTCAAACTTGGCCCTTTTATGACTTGTGGACTTCAACTCCCAGAATTCCTCAGCCAGCATGCCTGGCTGAGGAATTCTGGGAGTTGAAGTCCACAAGTCATAAAAGGGCCAAGTTTTTAGATCCCTGGTATAGAGCTTCCTGCCTGAGCAGGGGGTTGGAGTAGAAGACCTCCAAGGTCCCTTCCAACTGTTATTCTGTTATATATGGACAATAAATGAGAACTGAATTCAGGAATACTGAATGAAATACTGTTAAATACTGGCAGCTGTATTACTGAACTGCAACGAGCATTTGTGGACTGGACTTGAAAGACTGAAGTATGTTTGTCAGCATGCCCCTGCTCCTGCCCTAAACACACACACACACACACACACACACACACACACACACACACACAATAAATGCAGAGTCAAGCATGACTAATGTTTGATAACTATCTTGTGTTTCTTGATGAGTCATCAAACACACATTACTACAAACTTCCGTGATGTCTATCAAAAGTACATCACTTTACACTTCTCAAATTAATTCTGAAGGAAATCTCTGTCAAATCAAATTATCAAAGAAATGTTTTTATTTTAAAATGAGACCATCTTTCAAAAATAATTTTATTTTCCTTTTTAGATTTTTATCCCATCTTTACTACATGATAAATAACTCGAGGTAACCAACATGCACAATATTTCTTCGTCCTCTTATTTTTCCCACAACTACAATCCTTGTGAGGGAGATTGGGCTAAAGCAGAGTGATTGGGCCAAACTCACTCAGATGGCTTTCACACTTAAGGAAGGGACCAGAATCACATTTTCCTGGTTTCTAGGCCAGATTTTAATTTTAATTCAGTTAGAACAGATAACATTAGAGCAAAACCAGTACTGTTAAATTAGCAGCAGGTTAAAATTTGGCTCACTGCCTCAGAGTAAACAAATGCCTTTACTTGATGCCCCAATAGGTCAATATTTGACATATCTGGATGGAAAGGACATTCCAGAGATGGGGTAAAGTGAGGTGGAGGCCACCACTGAAAAGTCCTTTGGTAGTTACTTGCTCTTGAGTAATCAGGGTCCAAAAATGCAGATATGCCAACAGGCTTGGGGCATATGAGCTGTGCTCTGCCCCTCGGCCCTAGGAGTGTCCCTCCATCGGCGACTGCGAGCTGATTGTGTTTGTATGTGGTGTGAGTGTGGTTAATTTTTAAAGTTTTTTATTGTATTCTTGTTGTGAGCCGCCCTGGGTGTTCGGAGAAGGGCGGCATATAAGTCTGATAAATAAATAAATATATATATATATATATATATATATATATATATATATATATATATATATATATATATATATATATATATATATATATATATATATATATATATATATATATATATATATATATATATATATATATATATATATATATATATATATATATATATATATATATATATATATATTCCTGAAAACCCAAAATGATTTCAGGTAGATACATATACGAGACAGCAATTCTTTTTGAGCGTTATCACTTCTAGAAAAATAAGCTTTGGTTTTTGTGACTTTGTCTTTGCTTTTGAGGTGCTAAACTATACACCTACACCTTTAAAACTGTCTTTTTCAGCTTATTTATTTATTTATTCAATTTTATATATTTATTATTTTTTAAATCTATTTATTATTTTTTTATTTATTAATTTTTTTATGCTGCCTACCTCTCCACAAGGTGACTTGGAGCTGCTTCCCTGTCTCACAAATTTAGGAAATCTTATAACCCACCCAAAGAAAAATTCTGCCCTCAGATAAATCCTGGGAACTCAAACATTCAGTTTTTATTCTACTTATGTTTGAAAATACAGGTAATCCTCTACTTACAAGTGTTCATTAAGTGACCAAAGTTACAATGGCATTGAAAAAAAGTGATTTATGACCGTTGTGCATAAATCTTATAACTGTTGCAGCATTCTGCTGGTCATATGATCAAAATTCAGATGCTTGTCAACTGACTCGTATTTATGACGGTTGCAGTGTCCTGGGGGTCAAGTGATCATCTTTTGTGATCTTCTGACAAGCAAAGTCAATGGGGGAAGCCAGATTCACTTAACAACCGGGTTACTAATTTAACAACTACAGTGATTCACTTAACAAACTGCGGCTAGAAAGATCGTAAAATGGGGCGAAATTCACTTAACTGTCTCACTTAGCAATGGACATTTTGGGCTCAGTTGTGACTGAATGTTTATTTTAAAGCACATTAGAAAAAAGCAACATGCGGCAATTAATGTCAGAAGCTGTTACCGTTGTAAAGTGGATCATCATTGACCAATCTGATTATATGACCTTTTTCGGTGGTTATTAAGCAAACAAGGTTGTTAAATGATCTGGTAAAAATGTCACAAATCATGGTCATGGGATCATGGCATGCTCTCTAAGTGCCCCAAATGCAGCCATGGAGGGTTCTGGTCATCAGAACCTCAGAACCGGGTCATATGGTAACAGGGGGGTTTCCCTGTTACTTTGAACTGTCGCTAAGCAACTGGACATAAGTCAAGGTTTACCTGTAAAATACCTCTTTGCTTCCCAAGCCGCACTGGTTGCCAGTTTGCTTCGGGTTACAATTCAAGCTGCTGATTGTTATCTACATGGCAGAGGGCCTGGTTATGTGAGAGAATGCCTATATCCCGTAATTTCTGCCCAGAAACCTGGCAGAATTGGGCATGTTCTGGGTTCCTTCAATTAAGTAATGTCATCCCTCGGGACTCTGGAAACTGCCTTTTCTCTTGTCGGGCCTGCTGTCTGCAATAAGCTCCACCGACCCAGCCAGAACGGAATGGCGCCCATCCTGCTGGTATCTCCAAGGAGCCTGAACACCTGGCTTTTACCCAGCCTTTGGCAAGTGTGATTGAAAGGCCTCTTTTAGCACAGGTTGTTTTCTATTGGCTTCCATTCAATGTGTCATCCTGACATTTTTACCCTTTTTATTTCTTTTTTGTTTTTAGTGCCTTTTTTTTACATGTCTAAATTATCTGTAAACCTCCCAGAACCACTTGGACTTGGGCAGCATATACATTTAGTAAGTAATGCTGAGGAGGAAAGAGGAGGAGGGCAAATAACCCAAATTCTTAATATGAAATAACAAATAATATAGTATGTCATGAGTGATCACTCTCAAATTAATTCACAACTCTGATACATTTATATTAATCCATAGTTTTATGGATGAAATGATAAAATTAGGGGTCTGAGGAGGTTCAGAGTGAAAGACGTGCTTGGGAATCCAGGAGGAGAAGGAGGAGGAGGAGAAGGAGATATCCATTCAGTTGTGTCTGATTCTTTGCGATTCTATGGGCCAGGTCTCTCCACATCTTGCAATCTTGCCCTACTTCTTTGAGTTGTTCTATGCTCTGGCTGGTGACCATTCTTGTATTCTACAGTAACTATTGACTAGAGTTGAAATTTGGAATTCAGGGAAAATGTTTTTGTGTACTTTTGACATACTGCCTTGTCAAAGGGAGAGGGAAATTCATTTCTGCCTCTATGTAGGGCAGTGAACAGCTATAAATTATGTTTGTGAAGCTTAACTGGAAATAAAACAGCTACTGCTCTGTGTTTTACCAGGAGCAGGAATAAACTGGGGGGAGGGGGCTCAGAATGCAGCTTCACACTGTGTTTTGGAACAGAATCTTTCAAACCCTTAAATACTTTGAGCGACAATGCCTTCGTGGATTTTTATGACTGATGACTCCAACTGAGCGCAAAATTTCTGTTGCTAAGCGAAACAGCTCTTAAGTGAGTTTTGCCCTATTTTATGACATTCTTGCCACAGTTGTTGTGATTCGCTGCAGTCGTCAAGTTCGTAATCCAATTTTTTTTTTAATTTTTTTATTGAAACAATCAACATTAAACATAAGATCATATTAAGAAGCAATCATCATAGAACCTGATATACAACATTAAGTATTAGTCTTTGTAAACGTCTGATTTGGTAAACATTCCTCACTCCTCACGTCAAGCCTCAACTATACGCCTGTTACATTTTATTTGATTGGTGTTTCTCTTATATATAGTCTATCCACTGTTTCCAGTCTATCACATATTGTTCATTCAAACGATCCTTCAAATACGCCAAAATTTTCGCCATTTCTGCCAAGTGTATTACTTTCAGAGTCCAAACTTCAATAGGTGGTATTTCTGGCTTCTTCCAGTATTGTCCCACGAGCAGTCTAGCTGCTGTGACCAAATTCAGAATTAGATTCATCTCAGTAGTAGTGCAATCTTTTATGATCCCTAACAAAAGATCCTGAGGTAGAAATTCAATAACCTGAGGTAGAAATTCTGTCCACTTTTTCAATATTAAAGCAAACAACATTAAACATACGATCATATTAAGAAGCAATCATCATAGAACATAAAATACAACATTAGGTATTAGTCTTTGTAAACGTCTGATTTGGTAAACATTCTTTCCTCCTCCCGTCAAGCCTCAACTATACGCCAGATACATTTTATTTGATTGATGCTTCTCTTGTGTATAATCTATCCACTGTTTCCAGTCCGTTAAGTATTGTTCATTTGAGCGATCTTTCAAGTATGCCGATATTTTTGCCATTTCCGCCAAATTTATTACTTTCAAAGTCCATTCTTCTATAGGTGGTATGTCTGGCTTCTTCCAGTATTGTCCCACCAACAATCTAGCCGTTGTGATCAAGTTCAGAAATAAATTCGTCTCTGAAGTAGTGCAATCTTTTATGATCCCTAACAAAAAAACCTGAGGTAGAAATTCAATACGCTTTTTGAAAATGGTTTGGAGTGTCCACCATATCTTCCTCCAGAAGGCCTTAATTTTTCTACAAGTCCACCATATATGAAAATATGTAGCCTCCCCATTGCCACACCTCCAACATTTAGGTTGGGTGTCTGGGTAGATGTATGATAGCTTTTTCGGATCTAGATGCCACCTATAGAACATCTTGTAGAAGTTTTCCCTTAGCTGTTGTGCTTTCGTAAATACTACATTTCTCACCCAAATTTCCTCCCACGTTTCCATCGTGATAGAATGCCCAAAGTCTTGTTCCCACTTTACCATACAGTTCTTGACTAGCACAGTTTCAGAGTCCATTTCTATCAGGACGCCATACACTCGTTTGATATGCATGATCCCCTGCTCTCTAATCTGTTCTATTAAATTCTCATCAGTCCGGGATAGGCCCTTCTTCTTGTCTTTATGCCACCTTAACTGCAGTTGTAAGTAAGATAGCCAGGTACCTCCTATTCCTTCATCTGTTAGCGTTGTTTGAGGCTTTAAGGAGAACCCATTTTCTTCTTACAGTACAAGTTTACTATAGGGCACCGCTTCCTGCCCCTGAGATGTATTTATGTCACCTATTGCGTGTCCAGGTATCGTCCAGATGGGGATCCTATCGTGTAGGAGGTACTTATATTTCATCCAGACCCACAACAATGGGGTTCGTATAGGGTTCTCCCTGAAGTTCGTATCAGCCTTTTTGTCATACACCAGGTATGCGTGCCATCCAAATAGTAGACCATGCCCTTCAATATCTAGTATCCGTTTGTTTGTCATGTTAATCCAGTCACTCAGCGCCACCAACGCCGCAGCGTAGTAATATAGCTTTAGATTGGGCATTTTTAATCCCCCTCTCTTCCTTGTGTCTTGGATGTTTTTTAATTTAACTCTCGGTTTCTTGCCATCCCAGACAAATCTGTTGATGCCCTTCTGCCAGTCGTCCAGTTCCACTTCCTTTTTGAGTATGGGTAGCATTTGGAAAAGAAATAGAAATCTTGGCAATACGTTCATTTTTACAGCCGCTATCCTGCCCAGCAGGGACAATTGTAATGTTTTCCACCTGTCCAGGTCTGTTTGTATCTTGTTCCACAGCGCTTCGTAGTTGTTTTTGTATAATTTCGCATTCGTTGCTTCTATCTCCACTCCTAAGTATTTAACTTTTTTAACTATTTCACAGCCCGTTATCCTTTCCAAGTCCCGTTTTGCTTTGTTGTCTAGATTTTTAACTAACATCTTCGTCTTAGATATGTTTACTTTGAAGCCTGATACCCTACCATAGTCTTTCATTATCTCCATCAGTCTCTTTGATGATTGTACTGGCCGTGACACTGTCACCAGCAGGTCATCTGCGAAGGCACATAATCTGTAGTCTTGTTGTCTAATCCGTATGCTCTTTATGTCTTCTGCTGCTCTGATCTTGTTCAGTAGAGTCTCTAATGTTAGAACAAATAGCAGGGGTGACAGCGGGCAGCCCTGTCTCGTGCCTCTTTCTATGTTGAATGAGTCTGTTAGGTCACCATTCACAATGATCTGGCCTGTTTGTTTCTGGTAGATTGCCACTATGGAGTTGAGAAACTGCTCTCCCATTTTCATCTCCCGGACCAAGTTTGTCAGGAACGGCCAGTTCAATCTGTCGAAGGCTTTTTCTGCATCCACAAACATGAGAGTGGCGGGTACCTGGTTATGCCTTTCCAAGTACTCTATTATGTTCAACAGCTGTCTCACATTAGTTTTCATCTGACGTCCTTGTATAAATCCCATTTGATCTGGGTGAATTATTTTTTGTAGCACAGTCATTAGTCTGGTGGCCAAAACTTTTGTGAAAATTTTGTAGTCCGTGTTCAGTAGTGAGATGGGTCTGTAATTTGCAGGTTGTGTATTATCTTTTCCCTCTTTGGGGATTAGAGAAATGTAGGCTGTTTTCCAGGAGGGCGGGACTTGGCCCCCTTCTTGTATGTTGACAAATAGCTTTCTGAGGGGTTCTAACATTTCCTCTTGGAGATGCTTGTAGTAAGTAGCTGTTATCCCATCCGTCCCGGGTGATTTTCCTTTTTTCAGTTGTTTGATCGCCGAATGTATTTCCTCCTTTGTGATCAAAGCATTCAGGGCATTTCTTTGTCCTTCGGTGATGATCGGTAACTTTTCGTTTTGTAAAAACTTGGCTACCTCCTTGACTGGTGTCTTCTCCTCAGCGTATAGCTTTGAATAGAACTTGGTAAAAGCTTTCTTGATGGTTTCTTGTTGAAATTCTTCCTTGCCTTTGTACTCTATCTTTTCAATTATGCGGGATTTCTGTTTCTTCCTTATGGTATAGGCCAGCCATCGACCCGGTTTGTTGGCATTACAGAATGTCTTGTGTTTTGCGTATTGTATGTTCCTTGCCACTTGGTCTGCCATCAACAAGTCAAATTGCTTTCTTAGAATCTTGATTCCTCCTTTGGTGATTTTGTCTTCCGGTCTCTTTATTAATAGCTGCTCCTTCTTGCCTATCTCGTCTTCTAGCTCCTTTCTTTTTTGTTCCTGTTTACGACAGTGCCTGTTATTCATGTCCATGAGTATCCCGCGCATATACGCCTTGCTGGCGTCCCAAATCATTTCTATGGGTGTTTCATTTATCATATTTATACTGAAGAATTCCTTCATCGCCCTTTTGCATTCAGCCACCTTTTCTTCGTGTCTAAACAGGTTTTCATTAATTCTCCAGGATCTCCTCGGTTTCCAACCTTGTCTTAGTTCCATCACTATCGGGTTGTGGTCTGATAGTACTTTGGGTAAGATTTTCACCGTTTTTAGGCTAATCAGCAAGTCGCTAGATGTTAATATAAAGTCAATTCTGGAGAATGATTGATGTCTATCTGAGAAAAATGTTAAGTCTTGCTCTTTGCCGTGCCTTTTCCTCCATACGTCTGTCAGTTCAAGGTCCTCCTTCATGTCAAAGAAGGATTTGGGCAACTTGGAGTGTTTTTGCGGTTTAGGTGCAGTCCTTTTCTTATCCAGGGCGATCTCTATGATACCGTTCCAGTCTCCCAGTATGATACCTGATCTGTAGTTGAGTTGCGTTAACTTCCTGTGTATCCGTTTGTAGAATTTTCCTTGTTGTTGATTTGGGGCATATATGCCCACTACCAGGATCTTCTTGTCTTCCTGTGTTATTTCAATTGCTAGGTATCTACCTTGGGAGTCCGATTTTATTAGCTTAGCTATTACGTGTTTCTTTACATATATAACAATCCCATTCTTTTTTCCTGGTGCCGCCGCAACAAAAAGTGTGCCTAGTTTGTTGTTGATTAATTATTTTTGGTCCGCCGCTCTGATGTGTGTTTCTTGTAGGCAGATTATATTGTTTTTACTTTGATTCAGGTAGTGGAGTATTTTCCTCCTTTTCTGCGGGGAGTTCAACCCGTTAACGTTCCAGGTCAAATATTTACTGGCCATTGTCGATTTCAGGATACTCTTGCAAGACCGCTTCCGTCCTTTCTCCCGCTTTCTTCTTTGGTCTCGTTCCCATGCTATCCGGATTGGTGCTCATATTGAGTTGTGGGGTCTTGTCTTGCTGGTCTGTGCGTTTGGTAGTGGATCTTAGTTGCCTTGTCTCTGTAGTCTGCCTTGTTTCCTTGTTTTTGTTGCCCTCTGTTCTCTGCGCCGTCGTATCTCGAGATGGTCCAATCCCTGCTCCTGCTCCTGTACCGATCTGTGCTTCTGAGTAGTTTGCTCGTTGGTCTATGTCCCTTCCGCTTTCGTGTGACCCGTCCGTGTTGTCCCTCGTTGTGGATTGGGGTATTTCCGATATCAGTTCGTTTTTAAGGAATTCTTTGGCTTTCTGTATCGAGTTCAGGTGGTACCTTTTTCTTTTATAGAGAAGTGACATTCCCGTTGGGGCTTCCCATCGATATTGCAGAGCGCGTGATCTCAGTTCGTCGACCAGGAACTTGTAGTCCTTTCTGTCTTGTAGCATCGCCGGGGGGATCTCTTTCAGTACCTTCACCTCCTGTTCCTCTATGTATAATGTCTTGTTGTAGGACATTACGGAGATTAGGTCCCGGAACCCCTTCGTCGCGAAGTGGATGACCACGTCTCTTGGTAGGTGTTTGTTTGTTGCTGCCCATGAGTTCACTCTGTGGACTCTGTCGAATTGCCACACAATATCATTGACTTCCCTTCCCAGGAATGTTGCCAGGGCCTTTACAAAGATTCTGTGCAGGTCTTCTGGGGTTTCGTTTGTTGTCTCTTTTAAACCTCTAAATCTGATTGCAGACGCCATTTGCCAGTATTGCATCATGGTGGGTACTCTTTTCCTGAGTCCTCCCCCGCCGTCTGCTTCTTTGCCTCTTCCTTCTTTAGTCTTCTCTCCTCACCTCTATTGTTCCAGCCTGCTTTCTTTCAACTCCGTTTGCCTCCGCCTCTGTTTTCCGAGCCAGGCCCTCTCCGCTGCTCTCCTGGCGCTTTTCTCCTGAATCCCTCGCTGCTCACTTTTATCAGTGAAAAAACATCTCCAGCGTCTCTGCCGAAACACCAGAGGGTCTTCTCCAAAGTGCCGCTGCCTCCAGGCAGCAGTTGCTCTTGGCGACCGAGATAATAGCTGATAAGCAGAGATCTGTCTCGGAGCTCCCCGGAGAAGACTCAGCCGCCATGCGACCAGAATAGGAAGTCCCGTAACCCAATTATTAAGTGAGTCTTACTTCCCTATTAACTTAGTTTGTCAGAAGGTCGCAAAAGGTGATAACATGACCCCAGGACATGGCCATCATCATAAATTTGAACCAGCTGCCAAGTATCTGAATTTTGATCACGTTGAGGATAATGCAATGGTTTTAAGTATGTAAAACGGCCATAAGTCACATTTTTCATTGTCATTGTAACTTCAAATAGATGAATGGTTGTAAGTCGAGGACTACTTGTATTCTCTTCCCGGCCATTATGCCTGCACCATGCTTTTGTACAGAACTGGCTGCTAATATGGGCACCCTTCATTATATCCTGTTCAGTCTCTTTAATACACACCAGAAGGTCTCTTTATCCATTATAACAACAAAATATTACCTTTTTTATTCAAGAGTGGCTTGGCATTGAACAAGATGCTGGTTTTAATCTATACAGCCTTATACAGGGCTTTATGTCTGGATCCTTTGTGCAGGATCGCTTATTTCAACCAGTACTTGTCTGACCAATTCAATCGCACAAACAAACAAAAAAAAATCTAGTAGTCATCCCACATTTTCAAGAGATCCCAGGGCAGAAGTGAGGAGGCCTAGAACAGTCCCACCCTCCAGTGGAGATCAGGCCTGCTTCCTCCTGTACCTGGTCTGTTTGCCCTGCTAAACAAAGTCTATTCCATTTATCTGAAGCCCGCATGCATACACTCATCCAGCCTCACTAAGTGTGTGTGTGTGTGTGTGTGTGTGTGTGTGTGTGTGTGTGTGTGTGTGTGTTTGTGCATGTCTGTTTTCTTTCAAGTCAGTGTTGACTCCTGTTGACTGGCTGGACTAGTCCCTGCAGTTTTCTGGGCAAGCTTTTGAAAATGCCATTGCCATTGCCTGCTTCCTAGGGCTTAGAGAGAGTGACTGGCCAAAGATAAGCTTTGTGTCTCAGATGAGACTAGAACCTTCCAGTCTGTTTCTAGCCTGGTGCCTTAACCACTCCCCCAAACTGACTCACAAAGTTTTGTATAGCTGCTGTGAACTGAGCACAAATAATTGACTATCACATATGGCTGACCTCCTCTTATCTTCTGTTATGTAGAAATAAAATACAGAAATCCCATTACTCAGATCCCCTATTTAATAATTACTTCAACACTTTGGAATTCATAGTACTGTTCATTCATTCAAACAGTCATCTCTCCCATTCTTTATAGTTATGTGGATGGATTACCCTCTGCCCCTTTGCATTTAGTTTATGTGTGTTCTGCTTTATCTGGTCACTGAAATAAATATTTTCTATCTACCTTATGAAAGTAAAGCTCTTGCAGTCATTTCCTACCAGCCCATCCTTCTCACAGGATTGTTCCGATGATACAAACTAAGTCAAAGATGCTTCCTGCTGCTTTTTGAGAAAATGCCTGGATGTAAATAAGCCCAGGTAACAGTGCAAGACTTTGAAGAAGGAGAAAAGACCCCTTTCCCTCAACAAAGCCTTTATTGAGTTCTTTATTTGTTTCTTGTTAAATCATTTTTGATTATCTTGGAGCTCTGTCTTTCATTCTTGGATGTTTTGTCAAAATGTTATTTTAGCCATTCTTAATAAAATAAACATACATTTTTAAAATCTATATTTCCCTTTAAATAGCTGAAAAGGATAACTTTAAGACTAAGTGACAAATGGTTCTGCCCATCTCATTAATCATGTATTTCTCCGGTCACATTAAATGGGCACATACAAACTTTATTTATTTTAAAGGAATTTGCCATTTACTTACAGAACAAGGTGCGCAAACAGGACCCTTTGATTCAGCGGTTCACAGATCCTCTTTCTAGTTTTTTGTTCAAGGAGAGCAAAACCGGTACTTGTTGGAAAGCAAAACACTTTAAATTTTGCTCATTGCCCAAGCAGTGCAAAGGCAAATACCACTGAAACCTGATACTATATGTTTATATTACTAATATTTGAAATGGGAATCCTGGATGGTTTATAGTCGAGTGTTTGTTCTGCATTCATGTACGTTAATCCCATGATGTGCATAGATTATTTCTCAACACAAATATTCCAGCTTTAGGCGAAATTCCTAATTGTGTTGTTTCAACCAGCAAGCCTTGGCAGAGTGTAAATGTGGTTTTATATGTTCTAGATCTAGAAGGCCAAAATAAACTAGAGATGGTGGCAGTGCTGTGTTGCCATCTAGTGGTTATGTAATGAATATTTTTCAGTGGAGCAAAACTATAGTACCGGTAATATCTTAAATTAAGTTTAGCTTCTGCAGACTAGATGGCTCTGTTGTTTTTTTGTAAACAATACAGTATAGAGATGCAATTTGCAAAAATATAAAGGTATTCTTTTAGCTTTCCACTCTAGATTAGAATCATAATATTAACTAATGATCTCCCATATAAGTACAAACCATGTATAACACTGCTTAAGTTGCTTGGAGAACAGCTAAGACTGACTACAAGCTGTTATCTTTTGTGTAAGAAGCTATCAAAGAATCCTGGGAGTAATATAATATATTCTAATAATGACCTAGGCAGTTCTGCATCTTCAAAGTTGTGGTATTCCACAATCTTGTGTCTTCATTTAAGGGTCTGCCTTGTATTTTAGTATACTATCTGGCTGTCTTATTGGTTTGTCTTACAGAATTTTTCATCAAGGACAAGCTGTCTTCCAGATGCCAGAAATAAAAGTTTCTGTCTATAGGAGGCAGGTTCAAATGGGCCTCTTCTGTCAATCCAAAGGATTGAATGGGTTAATAATGGGAGATGTGTGCTTTAAAGAGACAGGTCCCAAGGCTATATCGATCAGTTCCAACATTTGAAGTGTGCCAGTTGTTAGAAAATGAACTCCTGAACATAAACCGAGTGCTTTTTTAATTAGTGGAACATCCAGCTGCAAAGTAAAACTGCCAATCTTTATAATATAGCTGCTTGAATGCAGAATATGATCTTAATCCAGTTATCATTCAGTGCTATTAGACATTTATCCTGTTCGAATTTAATAGCTACATTTATTAAGAAATACATGAAAAGAAGAATGCCTCACTTCTATGGCCAATGATGGCCAACAATGTGGTATGTGAGTCTTTTTAAACTATATCTTGAAGAGAAGGTAGCACAAGTAAGATTGAAACAGGAACTTCCCTGATGTCTCTTAAAATAGAACCTGTCTGTCTGTCTGTCTGTCTGGTCTGTCTGTCTGTCTGTCTGTCTGTCTGTCTGTCTGTCTACCTACCTACCTACCTACCTACCTACCTACCCAACCAACCAACCAACCCCCATCCTAGGAAAATAGAGAAGACAACAGTGTGTTGACCTTCCGATGATCTGTATTTTGGCATGCAAAGAAATGAGACACTGCACATGTACAACTTAATATCCAATGTAGATGCAAAATTTTGAGATCAGACTAGGGTCTTTTTGAGAACAGAACATCTACTTAATCAGAACTTTGGAGTACTCCAGAATGCCATAGCCAGTCCTCTGCTTATTCCTGTCTTTAATGGGTGGTGTTTGCTTGCCAGCTTGGGTTTGGCCCTTTTTAAAATGCTGGCTTTGATGTGATTATTTGAAAAAATAAATCTTCTTATATCTCCATCCCTGTGCTTTGAGATTATCCACATCCCTATTCTGTAATACAGCAGGGGGCATCTGAATTGTGATGCTCTACCTGCCAAGTACCTTACCTAAGGGGTTCCAGCGGTGACCTTCTTCTTGAATTAAAGTGTATTATTACTGCTGGAGCTTAAACGTGCTGTTGTTACATTTGTATTTCAAAAGTCATTGTGTTAACGCAGTGGTGAGATGCCCTTAAAATAAGCTTCTTTCAGAACTTTGGTCAACAGTGTGGTATGTGAGTCAAATTGATCCCTCAGACGTTAAAGGCTAGCCTTTACCTTCTAGCATGGCTTTAGATCAGCGGTTCTCAACCTGTGGGTCGCAACCCCATTTGGGGTCGAACAACCATTTCACGGGGGTCGCCAAACAACGCAGTCTGCCATTTCCCCCCCTTTTCCTTAACTGTGCTACTCCCTCTTATTCTATTGGCTTTTGAAAGCCAATCGAATAAAATCGCTTGAATAGAGTCTAATTCTATTGGCTTTCAAAAGCCAATAGGAATTGTCCAGGCTGTCTCTGCCCTGCTGAGCCCGCCAAAAGTCCCAGTCTGCAAATGGGGCTGCAAGTTGTCTGCAGCGAAGGCGAGTGGTCCGGAACTTTCCACCCCTCCCTGCTGAGCAACTACTAAAAATGTAAGTAAAAGAGGACCAGGGGTGGGAGGTGGGAGGCCGGCGGGCGCAGGGAGGGCAGCCGGCGCGCGTGGGGGCCGGCAGGTGCCTTACCTCCCTTGGGCTGGGCCAGCTGGTGGCCCAGCCGGTGGTCGCCCTGCGCTGTCGCTGCTGCTTGCCGTGGCCACCCAGGAGCGCCTGGGCCTGCCTGCCGCCGCCCCGAATGGGCGGCGGCGAAGGCAAGGCTAGTGGGGCAGCGGTGGATGCAGGGAGAGCTTTTGGCGCGCGTGGGGCCCGGCGGGTGGCTTACCTCACTTGGGCTGGGCCAGCTGGTGGCCCAGCCCGTGGTCGCCCTGCGCTGTCGCTGCTGCTTGCCGTGGCCACCCAGGAGCGCCTGGGCCTGCCTGCCGCCGCCCCAAATGGGCGGCGGCGAAGGCAAGGCTAGTGGGGCAGCGGTGGATGCAGGGAGAGCTTTTGGCGCGCGTGGGGCCCGGCGGGTGGCTTACCTCACTTGGGCTGGGCCAGCTGGTGGCCCAGCCCGTGGTCGCCCTGTGCCGTCGCTGCCGCGGCCGCCCAGGAGCACCTGGGCCTGCCTGCCGCTGCCCCAAACGGGTGGTGGCCTACGCCTCGGCCGGCGCAGGGGGCAGCACCACACATGCGCGGCGCAGGAGGTAGCACCGCGCATGTGCGGCGCTTGATAGATCGGGGGTCGCGACCTAAAAAAGGTTGAGAACCGCTGCTTTAGATGTTCATATTTTTAACTGGTTGGAAGAGAGGGGAAACCATGCTCTGGTTCCCCTCCTTCTTCTGCATTGGGAAAGATTTACTGTGAAACTGTTTGAAAATGAATGAGGGGGGAAATAGTGAAAAGAACTATTCACTTGTTCTTCTTTCACCATAAGCTTCCTGACCTGTTTGCTAGATTGATCAGGGCAGATAAGGGAGTGCAAAGCTCTTGGTTTCTGCCTTGTTTAAAAGAGTCCTAGAGAAATATACAAAAAAAAAAAAGGAAAATGTTAATGCCTCTTCTTAATGAAGTGCAAATAAGAGGCCTCTTTGTTGATGCCCAAAGGAATGGAGAGAGTTTGGATCTGGGAAATCCCAATTTTTCTTCCAACTTCTTCTGGCTCTCCCAAATCTAGAGAACCTGGAAAGTGGCATGACAGCCTGCTGCTGTGGAAGCTTCGCAGCTTTACCCCGGGAGGATGGATGACTCCTTCTCCTCACTACCACGTGTAAATATGGAGTGCTGCTAAGAAAATACAGATGGAGCCATTCCTTCTGTGCAGTTGTAGTTTCTCCTCTCCCCCCATCCACAGCCAGATTTTATGCCAAGATGAAACCAGATACATTCTGAGAGGTGTCAGAAAAATTATGCAGTGTGAGGTAATTTCTCCTGAAGACATAGGTTTGAATATGCAGTTAAATGGTAAAAGAGATAGATGAGAAGATGATTTGAGAAGTTGAAAGAGAATGAAGTTAATAGGCCCATTGGCCCTGAGGCCACCCCCTGTGCTGCTGCCCACGTAGGGCTCCCTCTCACAGGTGGATGTGACTGAAGAGCAAAATACACCATATTTCAAATATATAGCATGCTTCTGCTCTTCATATTTCTTTACTGTGAAGCAGATGGCAGTCCAGTATGGATGGCAACCCACGTATTCCTTGTGTGTGTGGGGGGGTGGTGTTATTTATTTATTTAAAACATTGATATGGCCACCCACCATATATCGAACTCTGGGTGCCTTACTCTTTCATTAACTCAAATTCAGTACTCTGTGAGGTACACAAGAAATGTACATGTTGTAATTTTCCATTTCTGCTAAAGGAATAGGCACACAGAGGCACTTAGCAAAGATACATTTAGGAAAGGAGATGTAGTAAGCTGGAGGAATAGAGAGAAACTACATATACTGACTTAAAGTATACTTTTAGAATAGTGCACACTATTGTAGAATAGCATATAGCTTATGAATAACATATTATTCATTTTATATAAGGCTTATTCTTTATAAAAACTGCTTAGAGTTAGTATTTTAAAATATAACTATGAACCAACGTGCAGCTATGTTTAACTGCAGCCATGAACTCTGTTACACATATAGCTTTTAGAATAGATGCAAAACAAGGGAAGACATAAATCCTTTACAATTGCAATTATTCAGTATGAGTGGCAATTCACCTTGTAGATAAGGCTATACCCTGAGTTAGCAGGATGTTACAAATCATGTCACAGAAAAGGGAGTGAAGATAAGACAGGAACAAAAGGGGCATTTGATCTAATAATTGGAGGGTCTGGTGATTGTAATGATTGCTAGGCAGTTGGAAAGCATATGACCGGGTGGGCCTATCAACTGGGCTCACTTTGGAAGGATGTGGTGATGCACGGGACAGTATATAAAAACGTATGCAAAAATTGATTCAAGTATGGACTCTGGGATTTGCCATTACCAAGAGTTCCACCGCTTTTGCAAAAGCTTTAATAAAACTTGTTTTGTTTTTTCCAACATCTTTGGAGTTGAATTTTTATTCCTCACAACTCTGTGGAATTCTGGGAGTTGAAGTCCACATGCCTTAAAATTGTCAAGGTTGAGAAACACTGCTGTAGAGAGAAATGGAGACTATATTTTTTTGTTTGTTTACTAGATGTAAAACAGAAGTAGGCAATCCTTAGCAACTTTAAGGCTTGGGGACTTCAACTCCCACAAGTCCACAGTCAGCTGGCTGGGGAATTATGGGAATTGAAGTCCACAAGTCTTAAAATTGCCATGGTGGACAGCCCTGATGTAAAGAATACCTGGCTTCAACTGATTCTTGGAGCTTTACCTAATAAAAAGTCAGAACAATAAACTAAGAAAATAGATGAGAAGATGCTTTCAGGGGAAGAAATACAAAACAACAACAACAAATATCTCACCAGGACTCATCCAGGACCCTGCCTGGGAGAACAGACAGCTTTGAGCAGTTTTCCAAATATCATCAAGATGGAATCTATATAGACCTCTGGGAGAATTTTGCACCAAAGGGCAAATGCAATTATATGGAAGGTAGGCCTCTGATCCCAGGAGATGACATTGTTTAATTGAGGAGATCCTAAGCAATACATTATTTAATATAAATATTTATAAAGCATCACATCACATGTGCATTTGAAGGTTCACAATTACAGGAAACTACATACACTCAATATTCTCCACCCTCACCCCAAAGGATTGTTTAATTTAAAACCTCTCTAAAGCTGTAAAATGGCATTTTAAAATTGTCCAATTATTTGAAGAGAGCCAGTTTGGTGTATTGGTTAAGGTATCAGGCTAAAAATTGAACCTATGATGGAGCAATGGTTTGTGAAGATGATGGTACTAGCAGAGATGACTAAATTAATTTTGTTTTCTTTGCTTAGAGTGAAAACAATATGTACACAATCAATATAAGAGAATATTCGTAGATCAGAGCTCAACTATGGAGTTCTTGATGCTCTGTTATCTGACTAGGTAACATCTTCAGCACTTAAAATGCCACTTAATTAGGTAATGAAATGTTTCCAAAGAAAAAACCAAGTTCAGAGAGCACAAAGAATACCTACATTTATGGCTGACTAGAAGCCCCTTATAGATTTTTTTGCATAAGATGAGGGAAAAATGAACTCATGATTTATGGTTTTGATGATTAAGGAAAAAAAGGGTAATAGAAAAGAGTGAGTTTTCTGTTGCAGTCATAGAGTAAGAGATAATTTGATTATTGTACAGTACTTAATTTATTATTGTACAGTACTTACATTTGCTGAAGGGAAAATCAGAAGCTTCTTATTATTATTTCTTTTTCTTTTTTCTTTCATCACTTTTATCTTTTCCCTTCTCTCCTTTCTGCTTTTTTCTTATTAGTTTGTGTTAATTTTTTATGTTTGAGAGACTTTTGCTACAAACTTATTGAAACAAAAGGTGTCAGGCTAGAAACTGGAAAACCATGAAGTCTAATCCCACCTTAGGACATAAAGCCAGCTAAGGTGACCTTGGGCCTGTCACGGTGTCACCCTATCTCAGCTCTAGGAAGGAGGCGATGACAAACCACTTCCAAAAAACCTTGCTAAGGCAGGGATTTGCCAGGCAGTTGCCAAGAGTGAACACTGATTCAAAGGGACAAAAAAAGAAAGAAAAAGAAAACTCTATTTGGATCTTTCTAACACCTCAAGGGACAGATTTCCATAGTCTGGGCCCTGCCACCACAGTGGCCCTCACTTCCATGTACTCCAGCCAGTGGTATAGAACAAACAGAGCCTTCTTCTTGTGGGCAAGGTCTCTCCCCCTGCCACTGTGTTACTGAATACAAAAATGCCCCACTTACTATCTGTTGAAGACACATCCTTATAATGCAGCCTCTGTTGCATTAGCAGCCTGCTAGAGAGGCAGGCTGAAAACAATCCAAGGGATCCGGGCCTGTAAATAGTACAGTGTCCAAACAATTCAGGGCCTGTGAAAGAGGAGGCTCAAAGTGATGTGGGGAGTGGGAGGGCAATCAGCTCAGTTACAATCAGTTCATCTGGGTCTGTTGTAGCCCTCTTCAGTGCGGTCTCTTGGCTGTGCACCTGTGTGTCTGCAATGTTGTTTTGGCTATAAGGAAGATCAACACTGCAGCTTCCAGAGATGCTTGGTTTTTTTTTCCAGCTGGTAAACCTGGAAAGTCTTGAAATTGATTAGATTGTTCTGGAATTGATGTAAGTAATAATAAGTTAAATTAATAGGACCACTGCTATCAGGGATGCCCTTTTCTTTCTCATGAATTTTTCTTTGGAAAATGCCATATAAACTCACATAGATAATAGTTTCCACCTGCAACTATGTCTTATACTAGGGGTAGGCAACCTTGGCTCTTTTATGACTTTTATGACTTCAACTCCCAAAATTCGTGAGCCAGCATGTCTGGCTCAGGAATTCTGGGAATTGAAGTCCATGAGTCATAAAAGAGCCAAGGTTGCCTACCCCTGTCTTATACCATAATAGAATGCCCTCCCCCCCCCTTCACACATTCCATTACATTAAGTTATTGGTGGCAGCTTTTCCTGCAGGGGCTGATAAGACAGAACTGCCCACCGTTGCCCTTATAGTACTGCACAGAGGGACTATCCAGACAGCAGCACAATATGGGCCAATTCCGGATGCTTATTAAAGGTACATATATATGAGGGCAACATAATTCATGTAAACATAATTTCCTCCAGCTTCGGGGACAGGAAGCAAGCATAGCAAAGCAGCTGTGTGGATGCAGATACAGAGATGATCTTGGAGATAACATGTAGTAATAGAAATGGCAGAGTTATCATCAGCTAACTCAACAAACAAGAACAACAAACAATAACATAGTAGTAAAAGCTGTTAATGAAGTAATGAATTACCAGGTGTAAAGGAGTACAGAAATTATCTTGGGAAAAAATGCAGGTAGTCTTTGACTTACAACAGTTCATTTAGTGACCATTCAAAGGAACTGAAAAAAGTGACTTATGATTGTTTTTCACACTTACAACCATTGCAGCATCCCCATGGTCACGTGATCAAAATTCAGGGGCTTGGCAACAGGTTCATATTTATGATGGCTGCAGTGTCCTGGGATCATGTGATCACCTTTTGTGACCTTCTGACAAGTAAAATCAATGGGGAAGCCAGACCTAACAACCATCTTACGAATTTCACAACTGCAGGGGTTCACTTAACAACTGTCGCAAGAAAGATCATCAAATGGGGCAAAATTCACTTAACAAATGTCTCGCTTAGCTACAGAAATTTTCAGTTGTAAGTCGAGGACTACCTATATACATGATAAACTATAAATGTTTTACAAATTACAAAAAAAATATAAAAGATGGGCTTAGTTTGGAAAAATAGGAAAGTGTGAGAAAGAAGCTTAAGACTGCCCAGCCTTGATTCTCTTTGATATAAGAGGGAGAAGGAGAAATATTATGAAGCTTTCCAGATTCTGTTATTACAGCTTATCTTAATAGAATATTTCTTGTGTTTCCTGATCTGGCCTTCTTCAAAGGGCTGACAGTGAATGAGCCCTAAGACTGCACAGGGAATGAGATGGGTGTATGATAAGCAGTAAGATCAACAGGCCCAACCTTAAAGCAATTCGTATACAATCATATGCCCCCGAAAACTTTCATTTTCATATCACTATTAGTTCTGAATTGCAAAAATCTAGGTGACCACTAGGTGGCAGAAAAGATTTAGTTTTCAGTGTTTCTTTGCTGCCATCTAGAGGTGAGATTTTTGCCACCTATGTCTGGTTGCTATAGTTTTAATTTTCCTCCTACTTCTCTGCCTTGTTTAAAATGGAAATGCAAGGGCAATGCAGACTACCTACAGATCAAAACTGGGTAATCTTCTTAACTATAAAATACCACAAATTCCTGAGCCTTAAACATTCCTACAACAGCATTAATGTACTCCAAAATGTCTTAGAATGAAAAAGCATTTGTAATGAAGGAGCTCTAATCCCTAATTCAGACAAACCCTTCTATCATCATTATAACATAATCACAAAAGTCCTCTTCCCAATGTACTGACATCAAACAGTCTAGATGCAGGCCTGTTTGTTTCAAATTGATTACTTTGAAGGACAGAATGACCCAACAGAAAACCTGAAAAATGCTGATTTGTTTTGGTCCACCCTTAGCCAAAGATCCAACATAATTCAAAGAGAACAAATTGAATAAACCTTCTGTGCAGCCATTCTTCCTTCTTGCTATTTCTCTCTAATCTATTTTATTTCCTGAGGACATTAAGATAAAAGAGTATCAATGTTCATGTGATTCAGCCTCCTTTTAATTTCCATTGGGACCCTTAACTTATCGTAAGTGCTAAGACATAAAAATGCGGGTGTTTTTTTTTAACCTGCCCCTAAACAATTTCTGCTACTGCTTAATAAGTCTGAAAGTCTTCATCACGCATAGCAAATTGAGCGAAGGCTATTTCATCTAGTATCCTCTTAGACTTGGAAAGAATATTTCTCGAACTTCCCTCTGTTCAAGATATAGCCTTATATCTAATTTTTCAAAATGTTTATCCTGAAGTAAGACTAAGTTGTCCTAGAAATAAAATACATCTTCTGATCTGGAAGCTTACTCTCAATCTGTTTAAGAGGCCTTTCCTCACTTCTACTTCACCACAGAGAAACACATCCTGGCAACATTTTTCTTCTGCTATGTGCCCCGTATAGCTTTCGTCTCATCTCCTGACTATCAGTGTGACAAGCTTAGATAGTTGTTATTTGTACTGGAGGTAAAGTAGTGTTTCTCCTCTTATTCTGAAAGCTGTTGAAACCTGTTACTCTTCATCACTTGCTGTTGATCTTGCCAGGCAAACTAGAATCACAACCAGATTTAGCTGAATCCACTTTATTGTAAAGCTACATTAACAGAATTTTACAAAGTACAGTTCTCTTGTTGCTTCCTTTACAGCCTGAGAAGCTAGGGAGGATCTCTTTTGAGTCTCTTGCCTTTCCCACTATTCAGCTGTGGGCTGTGCTATCTCTTATCTAATTGTTCCCTTGGCAGCATCTCTTCATCTAATGCCCCAAGGTCTTCCTCACATACCATTACATCTTCTGTGTTGGAAGGAAATCAGGTGGCTGGCAAAGACTGGGAACAGAGGGGAGGAAGGCAGAACACAGACTGACAAAGAGGACAGCTGATTGAATGAGAACATGGTTTTCTGCCTAGAGGAGAATGAGTGGAGATCACTGGGAAAAGGCGCCAAGTGATAAGACCTTTCCTTTGTAGATGGTTGTGATCCAATGAAACTCAAAGCAGTTTAAGCCCCATTCTAGGTAGAATCTCTTCTGGAAAACTCTTTGATTTGCAGTTATAGCCAACTAAGTAATTTGAGGACCCATTGCTACCACTCTGGCAGCTGTTTGCACACCCGTACAACAGTGCAGAATGTAAATGACTTTTTCTGCCATTTCCACCTGCAGTGGAGACCAATGAATTAACTCATCTGAAAAAGTAGGCTTGAGCTTTGAAAGTTTATGGTATAAAAACATTAATTAACATTACGGGGCCCACTTTTAAAATTTTATTTTAGTGTAGTTTCTTCCCCATCTGTGTTGCTGTTTCAAGATTCAGGTTGTATTAAATAGGTTTCTTTAAAAAAAAAAATCTCTCAAGTGCCGGAACGCAGGTTTAAAAATTGGTGTTCAGTATCTAGATCTGAAGTGTCCCTGTGTGCTTTGGAACCAATGTGGCTGTTTTTTCCTGTCAGTCAGCTTATTACTGTGGCTTCCCACAGGGCCAGTTCTGTGAGGGTCTTTACACTGTTGCTCGCTAATCAGGCTTATGAATTCCAGAAGTTCAAAAATGAAATTATAATTATTAACCAAACTATTTACTTCATTAGTTCTGAATATTTACTAAGGCAATCAAATATGTAATAAGCAAAAAAAACAACATTTAAAGCTGTAATGATGTACGCATGGCTAGTTTGATGTGGTGGTTAAGGCACCAGACTAGAAACTGTAAGACTGTGGTTCTAATCCTGCCTGAGGCACAAATGTAACTGGGTGAACTTGGCCTAAGGAACACCAACCCTTTCTGACAGTCTTGCCAAGAACAATGTAGATTAGTTCAGGTATTTGCCAGGAGTCAAGATTAACCATGAAGCACCAAAATAATAATAATAATAATAATAATAATAATAATAATAATAATAATAATAATAATAATAATAATAATAATAATAAACATATCCATGGGAATTAAGCACATTGTTAAATGAGAGAAAGACAGGGAATTCAAAAATAGCATTTTTGTTACAATGACAGAAAGGCTAGGCTTTTGGAGAGTTGCAAATTCTATTCAGTGAGAAAAGGCCAAAATATAGAAAGTGGCCCCTTAAGTTCAAAAGGAGAATTATACTGGATTCCGCATTAAATTCCACACAAGATAAAGAAATGGCAGAAATTCAAAGAAGGGGAATTGGGGGGTATTTGTTAAGTGATTCACTTTACACAATATTCAGTTATAGGAGCAAGCAAAAAGCAATGATTCTTATTGTCATAAAAAAAAATAAACCAACCCAAAAACAGACTTTTGGAGGCATCCAGTCACAGCAAGGAGGGAGAGAAATTTATAAGATGCTGTATTCATACACAAGGCTAAGGAGAAGCACTTTTTGCATAGATAGAATGGGAATAAAGTAGAATAAGTCAGAGGTCCCCAACCTTTTGGGCACCAGGGACCCGTTATGTGGAGAGAGGTTTTTCTATGGACCAGAGGGGGCGTGGTTTTCTGTGCTATCTGCATCCTGTGGATGGGGCTTTCCTTGTTTGTGCGGACCGGTTGCTGGCATGCTGCGGCCCGGTACTGATCCACGGACCAGGGGTTGGGGACCCCTGGAACAAGTGTTTGTGTATTGAAGACAGATGGGCCAGGGAAGAAGCACATTTTCTTTGCAGCTTGTGCACTTTGTCCTTGAAGACAGGTGTTAGACGAATCCACAAACAGTTGGAATGGAAGGAAGGTCCCTCTTGGACTAAGTTTGCTTAGAATGGTCCTTGGCTTCCTCAAACCACTCTTCTTCTGAGGATGGAGACTCAATCCAGTTCAAAGAATGGGCATTGGTATCAACTGATGAGCTGAAACCAGCTGACCCTTCCAAGCTATGGAATTCAACTCAGATGGGTTGCTTCAGAGATCCAGGAAGTCTGTACAACTCAGTGAAGGATCCTGCCTGCATGATAATCACACTGGCTGTCCTCAAGTCCAGTCTGAGCGTGGGGGTCTGGCTTGTGAAGCCTCTGAGAACTTCAGCCTGGGAATAGCAAATAAATGCTCAGAGCTTGTCTGGTTGTCGTCTGCATTTCTTCGGAGTGAAGAAGGGGAGAAACAAAAAGGGGGACGGAAAGTGTATCTCATCAGAGCCAGAGAGAGAAGGTAGTGGGCTTTTCATTCTTGTTTGATAAGAGATTCTAATTCGAGGCAAAAGTATCAGTAGTCCAGGTGGAAAAATGGGGACTAGAAGATCTGGAAGACTAATAAGGGAGATTCCAAAAGAGACCAAAGAGTGGAAAGGTTGAGCCATGTGACTGGGTTGCTCCTGATTTGAACAGAAGGATTGGCAAGGGTTCAAGGCCTTAAAACTTTTTTCCCACTGGAAACTGTCCCAAGGAAGAGCAACTGATTCAGTCATTGACAAGCTTATGCTTATTGCTCTGATTAACAAAAGGAAACTTCCCGGATGACTTCATGTCTCTGATAATATTATGTTAGGGAGATATCCTTCTGCAACATCTCTTATTGGTTGAGCAAGACCCCATTATCAGTAAAGCAGATAGGAAAATCTGGGGGAAGGTGAAATCTCTTGTGCAATCTTAGATTTGCTTTAAGCTGGTATCTTCCTTCTGAGTACTTACGCTTGCCAAACTCCTTTAGTGCATACGGGTATCAATTTTGACTGTAAAAGGGAATTGCTCCCCTGCAATCATTGTTTCTGCTTGACCATAGGATTAGCTTTGCATAAAGCTTGAGTCCCGTTTAGAGGAATGGGTGGGGGAGCAAAGCATGTGTTTTCCTGAGCTCACATGGTCACCACCCAAACCTAGGAAAATGTAGGGCTCTTCTAAAGTAGAGATCTAGTGTGCCCACACTAGATCAGAATCATCCTGGCTTGCTTTGGCAACAACTGGATGCAATCAAGTGACACTGTCCTGCTGCCAAATTCTTAATGTGTCCTCAATTTAAACAAATATTTTCTTCGGCTGACTATTGCTTGGGCCAAAGAAGAAGTCCTGCTTCGTTAGGAAGCTGCCTATTACATGCTTTGCTTTGGCATGGAATATTGCACAATTCAAAATAATTGTATGGTTCTTCATAGATATGCAGATGTGTAGGTGTATGGTGAAAAATAGTTTGGGGAAGGAGAAGAAAAACAGGGTTTTTCTGTTTTGAATGTTCTCCCCACCAGTTAGCAGATCTTTTTTTAAAAAGAAAAGAAAAAAAGGAGAAAAGGGTTGCAAAACAGGTTCTGGAAGTTAAAATTTCTCTTAGTGAAAAGAGTTATACATCATCCATAGATGCAGTTAATGTTGAAAAATTATTGTGGGTAACCTTCAGTGTGGTTTGACTCCCTGTCAGTCCCTATATCCAGTTCAGAGCAATTGAGCACAGATCACTCAATACAGCTAGCAAAAATTATTTTGTTGAGTTATTAAACATCAGCAAATGTAAAAAACAATGATAGTTAATTCTCAAAATAGGATAAAAGACTGACAGACAGACAGACAGACAGACAGAGACACCAACAACAGGGCCGAAGGTTTAATAATAACTTTCTACAAGGTTTCAAAATTCTTATAGATATAGCTGTTAAAAACTATCTGGTTCCTCCCTCCTGATAGTGTTAGCTGCTTATTGCTTTAGAGCTTTCATACAACTTTTAAAATAGTTATTGTACCATATGCGGGGGTTTTTGATTGATGTATTGATTGAATAACTAACTGCATTAACCATTGTTTATATGTCGCATGGAACTTTCCAGAGCTGCTGGAAACAATTCTGTGGGAAATTAGCATGAAAAGTCCCAGAAGACGTGGCCTTGGATTATTCTAGCTTTAACCCTTTTCGACACATAATTGTAACAGAATGGAGTTGAAAAGTAGGACACCAAGTGACCCATACTCTGTTTTGTACCGTGAAAGAAACAATTCGGTGGACAGAGATGATGTATTCAATAGTTAGATTGGAACTCATAACTTGGTTATGCAGAGACATTGCAGTAATCAAAAAAGCCATTATGAAAACAGTTCAAAGGGGCTGGGTGGCGGCGGCAAGGAAACAGAGTGCACTATACAGCAAGAAGTAGTACAAGACGAGGGAATGAGTCAAGCTCTACTTCCCAATATATCTCCCAGAAGCAAAGCCTGTTTTTCTCCCCAAACACTCCATAATATTTGGAGAGGCAAGATTGAGACCCATCCTTCTGTGAAGCGTTGATTGACAAAGGGCTGATGCTTGTAAGTTATGAGTGTTGCATCCATCATAGTCCCAGTAAATAAGCTGATTTGTGGGCCTGGTGCGAGTCCATTCTCTCCAGGAAAAACAAAGGGGGAAACTTAATAGAGTTGAAGGGTTCAAAGTGATTGCTATGGTGAATTGCAAAGTCTATATATGCTAGGTGATAGGAACTGAAGGCAGGAGCTAACCATTATTTATTTCCACCAAGACAGAAGTGTGGACAGGCTGAGTAGAATAGTGTATTATGTATGCAATGGAAGTCTCTTAGAAATGGCTACCTTTCTTCAGTGTTCAGCAGATTTGGATGATGGAGTAGTCATCATGTTAGTTAGTTAGTTCCCATACCACCTCATCTCATACTTCATCGGATAAACTCTCCTTAAACCAGTCAACTGCTGTAAATCTCTCTGTATCCAGTCCACATCTTGTGTTAGCAGCTGAAATTCTGAAGCAACCCCTATACCAAATACTTATCCTGCTAATGGCACACGTTTCTTTGTTGTCTGACATCACAACAGGATCTTCTAACTTTCAGATGTGCCACAAAATCAGGACTGGGCTCAATCAGTAACAAAGTTGTCCACTTGGACATCCAGCTTGGTCAAGAAAAAGATCATCCTTCCTGGCTCAGCGAAGAAGGAAGTTCTGTGGCCTCAGAAACATACACAGTTAAGTCTGATCAAGTACTAAAGTGAAAGAATGTAAACAAATATGCTTTCTTACTTTAAGGAGTGTTATATTTGTAGACTTTTTAGGGATGAGGTAATTTTGACCAGGCCAAGTGATAAAAATATTTTTAAGCTAAGACACACTACTTGATTCAAGATTTATTTGGCATGCCACTATGTTTAACATCACAACCTGTGGGAAGAATCCTGAGAAAGAAATATTTTGGGGAATATTAAAAAGGCAGAATATATTTCTCCAAAGGAATAATGGAGAAAATCTTAAAGGCAGAAACTTCTCCCTCCCCACAGCCAGAAAACTCAGCACAGGCCAGCTTTTAAAAATGCAGATATAATAATCCATTCAGGAAGGTTGCAGCCAGGAAGCTAGAAACTAATGAAATTAGGAAGAGAAAGACCCCTAAAACCTACCCCACCCAAATTCTAAGGACAGGAAACATAATAGGATTAACCCACCAATACCAAAAGGACACACTCAGACTCAGGTCAAAGTACATGACACAGGAAATACAAAGCTTCAAACAGGAAGAACCTCAAATACAAAGTGCAAAGAAGGTATAAAAATCCACCACTCCCCGCTACATGTGGTCAGCTTTTCCAGAGCCATGTTTCTGTCTGGCTCTGCTCTTCAATAAACTGCAACCTTATTTCTAAAGCAGTCTCCCTTTTGTTTATTCCCAGCTTGGACTGGACCCTGATGAGATTTTTCTTTCTACAAACCAATATAATACTGATATTATATTTCAGTATATGGATATTTCTTACAAATCTGTGCTTAGATATATATACCTTAGACATTTAAGGCAAATTCTATTGTGGAATGTTAGGTGAACTGTTACGTTTTACTCATATTTTATGACTTTCTATTTGGATATCTGAGCACTTGTTATGTTTTTCCTCATGGCGTTTTAATGCTCTCTCTAATAATGAATGTGTTTGAAGAACTTGATGCTACGGCTACTTTTTTAAAAAAAATCCACAGTGATATTTTATTTTACCATCCAATTTAAAGGTCACTTCTTAACTGAAAAAAAAGCAAAACAAAAGTAGCAACCATAATAACAATAGAGGAATGCTACCAGGTGTAACTAACAGCTATTTTTTCCAGGTGCAAACTGCAGCTTGTCTGATGCAGTGAAATGCCGCAACCTAACAACAGAAGTACAGCCTTGAGGGAATCATCTTGATTGTGTGCAGCAAACTGGTAACAGCTGTACCTTGATTGCACTAAACAGTAATAATCAGTAATTTAAATCCAATTAATGGGATGTACCCAAGTATAAAATGAACCCTATCTCTGTCTTGCTGTTATTTGCACAATGGGCATCAGGGGGCGACAGTGCTACACCCTTTCCACCCATTAACTCCTCCAGGTCTGCTGCTGTTCTTCTTTCCCTAAAGATCTCCTGCTTGCTTCTGTAGCTAAAGCTCAGATTTCGTCTGAACATATGTAGTGTTAGTGAGGCCCACTCTTATTACAATGTTGTTGCCCACTAGAAGCCATATTTGTATTAAACAAAGATCTCATACGCTATGAGAACTTCAGCAGCAGATCTCCAGGGTTTCTAACAAGAATCTTTTCCAGCCCTACTTGGAAATAAAGGGATTGAAATTAAGGTCTTTGGCTTTGAGGAAGCATGTGTCCTACCTTTTAGCTACGGTATCATCTCTCCCCATATTTTTTACAGGTAGTCCTTGATTTATGATAGTTCATTTAGTGACCATTCAAAGTTACAATGGCACAGAAAAAAGTGACTTATGACCATTTTTCACCCTTAAGACCATTGCAGCATTCCCATGTAATCAAAATTCAGAGGCTTGGCAACTGACTCATATGGATGATGGTTGCGGTGTCCCAGGGTCATGTGATCACCTTTTGCAACCTTCTGATAAGCAAAGTCAGAGAGGAAGCCAGATTCACTTAATAGCCATGTTACTAACAATTCATTTCATTCATTTACTGGATTTCTATGCCGCCCTATTCCAGGAACTCAGGGCGGCTCACAGCATAAATAGAAATCTAACATTAAAATACATATATATAAAAAAGAACCCCTGAATTTAAAAAAAACAATCATTCAACAAACATGCACACAAACATACACTGGCTAGGGGCAAGATGTTAACTGCCCCAGGCCTGTCGGCAAAGATGTGTCTTAAGGAGTTTACGAAAGGCGGAGAGGATGGGGGCGATACGGATCTCCGGGGGGAGTTGATTCCAGAGGGCCAGGGCCGCAACAGAGAAGGCTCTTCCCCTAGGCCCCGCCAGGCGACACTGTCTGGCTGACGGGACCTGGAGAAGGCCGACTCTGTGGGCCCTAACCGGTCGCTGGGTTTCATGGGGCAGCAGACGGTCCCGTAAGTAATTGAAGTGATTCCCTTAACAACTGTGATAAGAAAGGTCGTAAAATGAGGCAAAACTCACTTAGCAAATGTTTTACTTAGCAACATAAGTTGTGGGCTCAATTGTGGTCGTAAGTCAAAGACTACCTGTATTGTAATGCTCAGGCAAGTATTGTTTTGGATATCCAGTAGGTTAAGTTGGGGTCCCTGACCCACAAAATGCTACCTGAAGGTACCAGTGTACATAAGACATCTCCCTATTTTGATCCCAACCATTTCTCTACCCTTCACCTCTGGTGTACATGTAAGAAAGCTAAGACTTGTTGAAATCAAATATGTATTTAATTCAGAAAATTCTTGAACTGAATAACAGAGTAATAGAATAACAAGAGTTGGAAGGGACCTTAGAAGTTTTCTAGTCTATTCCCCTGCTCAAGCAGTTGACCCTATATCAGCGGTTCTCAACCTGTGGGTCGTGACCCCATTTGGGGTCGAACGACCATTTCACGGGGGTCGCCAAACAATGCAGTCCACCATTTTTTTCCCCTTTTCCCCTCGGCCGGCGCAGGGGGCAGCACCGCGCATGCGCGGGGTAGCACCGCGCATGTGCGATGCGGGCCGTCACGCCGCACATGCACGATGCGGGCTGCCGCGCCGCACATGCACGATGCAGGCCACCACGCATGCGCGATGTGCGATGCGGGGCGCCGCACTGCGCATGTGCGCCGCAGGTCGGGGTCGCACCACGCAACCGCTGCCCTATATCATTTCAGACAAGTGGCTGTCTAGTCTCTTCTTAAAAACCTCCAGTGATGAAGCACCCACAACTTCTGAAGACAAGCTGTTCCATTGGTTAATTGTTATCAGTGTTAGAAAATTTCTCCTTAGTTCTAGTTTGCTTCTCTCCTTGGTTAGTTTCTAATAACTGAATGTACAAGAGAAGCCACAGACCTTTTTTTTAGGTTTGATGGACAAACAGATTGAAAAACAACAACATGGAACGTTGTTCTTATGTTTGACAATAGCGCAAGGCTTGTCTATGCGCAGAGATGGGAGGACTCACACGTACCCAATGAAAGAATGGAGTTGGCAGAAATGGCAAAATTGTCTGCTTTGATTAAAGGAAAGGCTTTAGTTTCGTTTCTCCTTGGAAACTGCTCTTGGTTGTTGCTTTTTTAAAAACTGAAAGAAATGAAAGTTAACCTTGGATTCTGATGATTAGACTTGTTTTATAATGATAGAAGTATTGGTTACAGTTTATTCTAGTTTAAAGGGTCATTGACTTTTAGGCCTTAATTCTTTCTATAGCTTTTTTCCGTCTTTGTTTGCACTTTCCAGTTTTGCTTTTTTCCTACTCCTTCCTCTTTTTCTAATCTCTCTCTCTCTCTCTCTCTCTCTCTCTCTCTCTCTCTCTCTCTCTCTCTCTCTCTCTCTCTCTCTCTCTCTCTCTCTTTGTATTTCATACTTAATAAAGTTTTGAAACAACAGCAGCAACACTTCTCTACCACCACAGACTTTCTGGTTTGGTGAGCGGCCCTAACACTAAGGCAGCCAATTTGTGAAGGAGCAAGCCTCCTTGACAGCAACTATAACATCAATATCGTATTTTTAAAATTACAAACGAGCAGCAGACATCGTCTCAAAAATTCTCTATGTATTTCATAGCTGAACAGAAATTTTGAATGCAGAACTTTCTATTTGAACCACTAAACCATAAGGTTGTCTTAGTTAATATGAAGGCAAGCAATGTCATCCTCAAAATAGCCAGCAAAGTTGTCAAAACAGAGTATTCTAAGCTTAGGCAACCATATTGGGCAGATGTTAGCAAGTACCAAAACATATAATTTTTTTGGGATAGGTGCTTGAGGATTTAGTGGAAGGAAACAAAACAAGCTTTTCCATTGCTTGAATTACTATGCAGTTGCCATAACCAGATGCTCCAGCATATGTTTGGTTGTTTTCATGATGACTTCTTCATAATATACACTCCAATCACAAGGGCTGTGCAAGTTCTTTGACATAAATGCTTTAGAACATGTGGGACTAATACAGAGCACATCTTTTGGAATCATTAAAGCAGCCATGTCTTTTTTTAAAGTTTCTATTTTGGAAATTGTTCCTTCCTGTCTGTCTGTCTGTCCAAACAGCCTATTGATGAGTCTGTGGGGATAGGCATGTGGAGATAGCTGGAAACATATGAGCTTGGAAAAAGACATGACTGTTTTAATCCTTGGGGGGGGAAGGTGCTTCACATCTACTCCTGCACATACCAAAGTACTTTCTTCAAAAGCTTTATTCAGCTCGGTTAGACACTGTTTGTAATTCTTTTGAATACCAATGTGCTATGAATCCCTTGTAAGAGAGAAGAGAGACTTTTAGGAGACACTTAGAAATAAGAAAAAAAGCTAAGCCCATAGAAATTAACAAACCTGAATCAAAACTTCGTTCTCAAATTTGGTACCAGAAATGAAGATTTATTATTATTTATCCACCTTTTTATTTGATCAATTCAAGATAGCATTCATCTCTGATTCCCCCATCTTGGACTTGAACTCATAGCATTTCAGTTTATAAGCCAGCATCTTAGCCACTACATCTAATTGGCTTTCCATATTACTATGCCTTAAAAATGTAAAGCAGTAATTAATATCTGTGGCCTCCAGTTGTCTGAACTTCCAACCCATGTTAGATGGAGCTTCTGGGAGTTTTGGTGCAGCCTTTGATACAAATGTAGTTATTTATTGTTGCAAGATTGATTGAAGCATTCCGTAACTCACTCACATGTTAAGGACATCCAACCTGTCAACAATTTTGAATGATATAACCCTCTCCTTTTTGTTGCTTTTCAATCAACTTCCATTATAGGCTAACAATGATTCTGTTCATTTTACTGGACCCACAACATTAGTTCTGATTGGTTCATTGAAACTTGCCTAACGCAAAGTATAGCTGTTTTAACTCCAGGTCTTGTCTCCTTCCAGAGAGAAGCAAAATCTGCAAAATTAGCTACTCCTCAAAGAAACGTCCGCTATGTAGCATTTCTGTATGATACCCAAGCACGGGTCACTTTATATTATGTCCTGTATTATCTAGTTTTACCCACTACACTAAATGATGAACAAATAAACCCCATTAGGAATCCGTGAAAAGTGAACCCAGCCATTGTTGTTGGAAAACCATGATTCTTAATGTATGTTAATTCAATTATTATAGCTTATTCCACAAACCATCAATAAGCAGTCCACTGGAGAATTCTACAGCCCTGTGAAAGCAACTCCAAATTGCTGTGATGTTACAACACTTTGGAGATTGAAGCCAATTTGTTTTTGCTCAGCTGCAGTCAAAATAGCAGGGGAGCCTAGATTCTCTTTCTCGCAATGCCTTGAAATATGGTCACACCATAAAAATTATGTCTGTTTCCCTCTTGAAAGTAGCACCCGCCTCACCTTGCTTCTCAGCCCAGGAGGGCTTTGCCAACCCTAGAAAGCTCTAAAGAGAGAATGTTGGGTTTGCAGTGTTTGCACTCTCTTTAAATTTTATTTTCTTAAGCAACTCACTCATAACATAAAATAAGGATGTGGTTAGGAATAAATTTCCTTTATTTCCCTCCTCTGAGCAGAAAGAGGAGCAGCTTTCCCCCCCCCTTTTTTTTAAAACTCCAGATTGTGCACCATTATTTTCTCCACAGTTACTTATTTGCATTAGGGAGCCTGGTGGCTTCCCCAGTTTATGCTAATGGCTATAATGGCCTCTTCTCCTAATTTTGCAGCAGGAGGCTGGGGAAGCAAAGATAAAATGACCTGTTTAGCTTTTCCTTCCTTTCTCTCACTTGCCATTCATATCTCTAGCTGCTGGGAGTTTGGTCACTAAATTCTGTCACCGTTGGGAGCCCAATAGGTCCAGAAAAGTCTCCTTATGCCTCTGATCAACTCCATCCAACCAAAATTTTCTTAAATCTTCCCTTTTCTCTCATCTTGTTTCCCTTTCTTTATTTGTTGATTTTGCTATTTGTTGTTGTTGTTCAGTCACTAAATTGTGTCTGCCTCTTCGCAACCCCATGGACCAGAGCATGCCAGGCCTCCACTGTCTCCCTGAGCCTGCCCAAATGTGTGTTTGTTGCATTAATGACACTATTTAACCTTCTCAGTCTCTGCCATCCCCTTCTCCTTTTGCCTTCAACCTTTCCCAGCATCAGGGTCTTTTCCAATGAGTCCTCTCTTCTCATTTGGCGGCCAAAGCATTTGAGCTTCAGCTTCAGCTTCCATCCTTCCCCAGAAAATAATCAGGGTTCATTTCCTTTAGGATTGACTGATTTGATCTCCTTGCAGTCTCCAGCACCACAATTCGAAAGCATCAAATTCTTTGGCGCTCAGCTTTCCCGATGATCCAGTTCTCACAGCCATACATTCCTACTGGGAAAACCACAACTTTGACTATGCGGACCTTTGTCGGCAAGGTGATGTCTTTTTAATATGCTATATAACAATGGTGGCGAACCTATGGCAGGCGTGCCGGAGGCCCCAGCCCCACCTTCCCCACGGCCCCCTCCTACCCAGCAGCCCCCCTGGAGGAGAGTAGCCCCCGAGCGTGGCCCACGCGAAGCAGCAAAGCCAAGGACATGGCAGCCAGGCAGCGTAGAAAAGACTCTGCCCTCATGCCCCATCACGCACAGTTGATGCTGTGGGGCGCGGGCAGAGGGTGTGGCCACCATGGCGCTGCTGGGCTGCCTGGGCAATCTGTGGCAGGCCCTGGAGGTGGTGAGTGGCCCTGCGGGCAAGCGGGGTGGGGACAGGGCAGGGGGTGGAGCGAGGGCGGGGCCAGTTTTTGGGCACTCGGTCTCTTAAAGGTTCGCCATCACTTCTATATAGCTTTGCCATAGCTTTCCTCCCAAGGAGCAGGCGTCTTTTAATTTCATGGCTGCAGATGCGTAAACATCTTTGGACAGTGCTGCTCAATGGCCTTGAAATGGAGATGAGTCCCCCCCCCATAGTCAACTACCGGTACAACTAGTGGAGCAAAATCTGCAGGGACTCCTTTACTTTTCTAGTCACCATCAACTCCACAATAATCACAATCATCTTGAGCTCAAGAAAATAAATTCTGTCATGCTTCCAATTCCTCCCCTTCTACTTGCCATTTGGTCCTTGTTACCGTAATTTTCTCTCCTTCTGACCACATCTTGGTTGCTTTTCTAGTTGACTTCCTGGAACCCCTGACTTGATTTTTTTTTTTAATTTGTCCTTGGTCTCAGTTCTAGCATTTTGGGGAAAGCAATGACTGGGATGCTTGCCATTGGGGGAACTGCTGCCAGTTAGCAATACTGTTTTAGGTTGCCGGATTTAGAAAGGAAAACTTGCAGTGTGATTTCTTTGCAGTTACCCGATTACATTTTTTTTTTTAAAAAAAAAGAAATTTACTGGCTGTATTTTTAATTGTTACATTATAAAAATGGTGGCAACTTGAATAGAGTCATAAGTGCCACAGTAATGATCACCATTTGGTGATAATGCCAGTATGGTGTTGTAGTTAAAGACACCAGGCTAGAAACCAGAAGACCATGAGTTTTAATCCTGCTCTAGGCATGAAGGCAGCTGGGTAACTTTGGGCCAGTCACTGTCTCTCAGCTGAACTGGCCTCACAGGGTTGTTGTACAGGGGAAAATAGAAGTTGGGACATTAGGTATCTCTGCCCTCTTGAATTGACCATAAAGAAATGTATTGATTTCCTAATGCATAAATATGGGTAGGTAGGTTAGAGGTACTCAAAGTCAAATTAATCCCCTAATCAACAAGGGTTTTGATTTGTTAAATTGGCATTTTACTTTATTCCACTCTTATCTTGTTCCCAGAATTGTCTGACGGCTTTGAACAAGGCAGAATGAAGATTACTTGATCTCTTTGACTGAACTGCAACTATTTTTTTTCTCTCTTCAGGGGTAGGCAACCTGGGCTCTTTTATGACTTGTGGACTTCAACTCCCAGAATTCCTGAGCCAACATGGCTCAACTTGGAAACCTCTCCCTTTCCCCTCAGCATGGCTGGCTCAGGAATTCTGGGAGTCGAAGTCCACGAGTCATAAAAGAGCCAAGGTTGCCTATCCCAGCTCTAGGTAAATATTGTACAATATTGTCCTCTCATGCTTATTTTTTGCAGCACTTTCTTATACTCAATTTTTTTCTCAACCACTATCTTATTTTTTTTACTTCATCACTCCATAAAGCAGCGGTTCTCAACCTTTTTCAGGCCGAGACCCCACCTGCGCCGCCCATACGCAGCGCGACAGCCCGAACCGCGCATGCGCGGCACAACAGCCTGAACCATGCATGCGTGGTGTACACACGACAGCCCAAACCGCGCATGCGCATCGCGACAGACCAAATCGTGCATGCACGGCACACGTGACGGGCTTAACCGCGCATGCACGGCGCGACGGGCCTAACTGCGCATGCGCAGTGCGACGGGCCTAACCGCACATGTGTGGCACGATGGACCGAATCTCGCATGCGCGGTGCACGCAACAGCCCGAACCGCGCATGCGCGGCAGGCCTAATCACGCATGCGCGGCGCGGCGGGCCTAACCACGCGCACGGCACGTGCGATGGGCCTAACCGTGCATGCGCGGCATGATGGGCCTAACAATGCATGCGCGGCATGCACGATGGACCAAACCGCGCATGCGCAGCGCGACGGACTGAACCGCACATGCGCGGCATGACAGGCCTAATCGCGCATGCGCGGTGCACGCCGATGGACCGAACCGCGCATGTGCGGCACGATGGGCCAAATTGCGCATGTGCGGTGCACGCACAATGGCCCGAACCATGCATGCGTGGCGCGACGGACCGTATCGTGCAAGCGTGGCGCGCAGCGTGCACGACGGGCCGAACCGCGCATGCGCGGTGCCTGTGCGACGGGCCGAACCACGCATGCATGGCACACACGCGGCGGACCAAAGTGCGCATGTGCGGCAGACCAAGTCGCACATGCGCGGCACGCGCGCGACGGACCGAACCGCGTATCCACGGCGCGACGGGCCTAACTGTGCATGCGCGGCGCGCGCGCGACGGACCGAACCGTGCATGCGCGGCGTGACGGGCCTAACCGCACGTGCACGGCACGCGCGCGACGGGCCGAATCGCGCATGCGCGGCACGCGTGTGACGGCTGAGGGGAAATGGGGGGAAAAATGGGGGGGAAAATGGCGGACTGCCGTGTTTGGCGACCCCCGTGAAATGGTCGTTCAACCCCAAAGGGGGTCGCGACCCACAGGCTGAGAACCGCTGCCATAAAGCATTCTTATAAATATTCTCTATTACTGTTTCTCTATGCCTTTTTGGCACTTTACAATGTAATTCTTTTCACAATTCCAAGCAATTTCCACAGCTTTTTTCCTTACATTTGCTTTCCATTCGTTCGGTTGGAGAACCAAAATGCACCCATGCCCCTCGCCACCACCTGGTTACATGGGAAGCCCTTGGCTGAGTAAAGCTTGTGGCAAAGCCGCCCCGCCTCTGACTGTGGGCAGGGTCCCTCATCTTCGTTCAAAGAGCCCAGCAGTGCTCAGGAGATTTCACCCAATGAGTAGGCAGGTGGGTGGACTGGTCCTGGCTGGTGCTCTCCGGATGGCTTCCTTCTGTGGTGGAGGAACTTCTTTTTGTGGGAAAGGAAAGCATGAAGCAGATAGAGGCTTCCTGGCTGATGATGGGCTGAAACTATTGAAATGGGGCAGCCCCACCAGGATCCTGGCAGTTGGGCACACATCGGTGAGATTATGAAGGTCAGCTGGGGATGGTAGGCCATTAGCTGGGAGACAGCAGCAGGTACTGGGGGCAGCAGCACAATACAGTGGCCTTTTCATTTCAGCCATTTATTTTATTTTATTTATCAGATTTTAAACTGCCCGTCACCCTCACAGAGAGCCATGTTGGATAGGGTAACCAAAAGGGCAGAGACGGGAGGGAGGGGAAGAGATAGGCAAGCTGGTTTCGTCGAAACGTCACCAAGACACTTCCAATTTGACGCGGGAGAAAACCTGAATAACCAAAGACCTACATACAAACACCCACTAAAACCTCAGAAAACATATATATATATATAAAGCATTTATTTGGCTACCCATTTGTTTTTTTAACAAACTGTGAGAGGCTCCCAATTAAAAACTAGAAACAACATAAAAACTGTATTAAAACCCTAAGTGTTAAAAAGAAAAACCTGGTGCTAAGTCAAGCTTCCAATATTCAGTTACCTCATCTTATCTAACTACTTGTGGGGAAAATCAAGTCTTCAGTGATTTATGGAAGGTTAGGAGGGTAAACTTCAGGGGGAAGAGGGTTCCATAGGGCAGGGGCTGCCATGAGAAAGGCATGCTTCCTAGCTCCCATCAGATGGCAATGTTTAAGGGCAGAGACTAAAAGCATGCCCAACTTGGTAGGACACACAGGAGAAATGTGAATCGGATCTGCCAGCATTGCCTTCGCTAAGTGGTACAGTCACATGATGTTTCACCCTAACCCTAACCCTAACCCATCCCAATTAGGGTCTTGTAAATCCTTTCCCTCTTCCTGGTAACATCTCTTTGTGTTTCAGAAGGTTACTATCATGTCTTCCTTATCTTCTCAAAGCTAAAAGTATTAAGTTTTTTCAACCACTCTCTGTAAGGTTTAAGGTTTAAACCTATTGCCATCCTTGACCTGGTTTTAAGTAAATATTAACCGGTTATGATTCTCAATTATTTTTGGGCCTCCAAATGTCCAAATCCCTTTTGTTGTGGCCTCTCATCTTGTTTCTAACCCATTTGTTCATCTTACTTAATACTTTTTTTTCTCCTAGATCATATCAATTCAAAATGTTTCACAATTTTCTGGAAAACTTTATTCCTCATTCTTACATGATCATCATTTATTGGAATTAACATGCAACTCTTCCCAAATTATGAGTTCCTGTTTTTGAATATTTCAGCAATGGCTTTCATGACATCAGTTCAAACTTTCTGACAGATATCTACCGGTAATACATCCTTCCCCTTTCTATAAGTTATATAGGCATACAGCATATCAATTTTTCTTCCTTTGCTTTTATTTGTTGATTCATGTTCTGTGGCTTTCTCCCCCTACACTCAAAGTCACAATCTTCCATATGTCATAATCATTATCCACTGTGGCTTTGTTTGATAGAGACTTTCTTATAACACTATTCGGTAATATAGAGAAGGTGTAGACTAAACTACTAGCCTTAGTCTTTCAGTAGGGCAATATTGGTTAGCTTTGGCACATTATGGCATATTTTGGCTTGTTGTTATTGTTGTTAGTTGTGAAGTCGTGTCCAACCCATCGCGACCCCATGGACAATGTTCCTCCAGGTCTTCCTGTCCTCTACCATCTTCTGCTAGCTTTATCCCACACATGCTCACTCTATTCAATATAAGCTAGACAAGACTACCTTGCAAACCAACACATTGTTACTTGCTCTTCCAGGACATACATGTAGTATACCAAGATGCACTTTAGATGCAAGGCAGTCTAGCAATTAGAGTTGTGCATAATGTTCCAGTTTGGAAATGAAACTCTATGGCAGGGGTAGGCAATCTTAGCTCTTTTATGACTCATGGACTTTAACTCCCAGAATTCCTGAGCCAGCAAGGAATTCTGGGAGTTGAAGTCCACAAGTCATAAAAGAGCCAAGGTTGCCTACCCTTGCTCTATGGAGAATTCTACAATGTTACATTACAATGTTATGTATGCAAA
Organism: Bothrops alternatus; assembly: GCA_034064705.1. Taxonomy (NCBI): domain Eukaryota; kingdom Metazoa; phylum Chordata; class Lepidosauria; order Squamata; family Viperidae; genus Bothrops; species Bothrops alternatus. The sequence goes on from JARGCV010000080.1 coordinate 7,372,411, forward strand.
CAAACAACCAAGCTCAGAGAGCACCAAGGACTCATGGTTAACATTTTTTTCCAGACTATACAGGCTTAATCTTTCTTAAGATACTTGGAATGCTTTCCAGAAATCACCAGGAACAATAAATTGTCCACTTCCAGAATTTGACATTTTGCAGATATCTCTTTTGATGCAGGGTTTGGAGATTGATAACAGTAAGAATGACCCTGAATCTGCTTCAGACTGTTCCTGAGACTTTAGTGCAGCGGTTCTCAACCTGTGGGTCGCGACCCCATTTGGGGTCGAATGACCGTTTCACGGGGGTCGGCAAACATGGCAGCCCGCCATATTTTTTCCCCATTTTTTCCCATTTTCCCATCAGCCGTCGCACGCGTGCCACGCATGCGCGGTTCGCCCCGTCACGCGCGCGCCACACATACGATTCGGGCCGTCGCACTGCGCATGCGTGGTCCGGGCTGTCACGCGTGCCGTGCATGCGTGATTCAGCCCGTCGCGCTGCGCATGCACGGTTTGGGCCATCACGTGCGCCGCGCATGCGTGATTCGGCCCGGTGCGCTGCGCATGTGTGGTTCGGGCCATCACACGCACGCCGCGCATGCGCGATTCGGCCTGTCGCGCCACGCATGCGCGGTTTGGCCCGTTGTGCCACGCATGCGCGGTTCGGCCCGTCACACCGCACATGCGCGATTTGGTCTGTCACACCGCGCATGCGCGATTCGGCCTGTCACGCCGTGCATGCGCGGTTCGGCCCGTCACGCCATGCATGCGCGGTTCGGTCTGTCTCGCGCGCCGCGCATGCGCGGTTAGGCCCGTCGTGCCACGTATGCGCGGTTCGGGCTGTCGTGCGCACTACGCATGCGCTGTTCGGCCCGCCGCACTGCACATGCACGGTTAGGCCCGTCGCGACGCGCATGCACGGTTCGGTCCGTCACGCTGTGCATGCGCGGTTCAGGCTGTAGTGCGCACCGCACATGCGCGGTTTGGCCCGTCGTGCAGCGCATGCGCGGTTAGGCCCGTCGCTCCCGCATGTGTGGTTCGGGCCGTCGCACGCGCGCCACGCATGCGCGGTTTGGTCCGTCGAGCCGCACATGCGCGGTTCGGGCCGTCGCACCGCGCATGCGCAGTTCAGCCCATCGTGCATGCGCGGCGCAGGTCGTGGTGATGCCGCGCATGGGCGGCGCAGATGGGGTCTCGGCCTGAAAAAGATTGAGAACCGCTGCTTTAGTGACTGAAACAATGCAGCGTGAAAGGGACTTTTTTTCTTAAAACGTTTCATGAATCAGATCTAAGATACAAAATGCCTCATATAATACATTTAAATTAATTCACTGTTCAAAGAAGAATAGTATTTCCAGTTTTGATTCCTAGCTATCAGAAATGCTTGTGTAAACTACAAGTCAATATGCACTCATTTTTGGGAGGAGGAGGAGGAGGAGGAGGAGGAGGAGGAGGAGGAGGAGGAGGAGGAGGAGAAGAAGAAGAAGAAGAAGAGAAGAAGAAGAAGAAGAAGAAGAAGAAGAAGAAGAAGAAGAAGAAGAAGAAGAAGAAGAAGAAGAAGAAGAAGAAGAAGAAGAAGAAATAGAGTCAAGATAAATCTCCTTAAAAACTGCAATGATGTGGCCTAACTTTGAAACAAAAAAAAAAAATTATACAACGCCAGAGAGTGCAAAGTCTGCATCCAGATCCCACAGCCAACAATTCCCCCCTGACCTCCCCAAATAATGACAATATTTCTGCTCTAGATTGAAGTGTACGTGGGTGGGAATGAATGGCAAAGGCCTCAGCAGTGTACTGCATTCCTTTCATTGCACTTCACACTTTTAACAGCAAGTGTTAATCACCCTCTAGCTTTATGGAAAGCAGATGTGTCCCTGTCATTTGGAAAGTGGAGGCAGAATCTGTATATCTTGCCCTCTTGGCTCCTTCTTCTCTGTTTTGTATTTCTGATCAGAGTCTGCCCTTCTTGACTTCTTCTTCTGTGCCCAGAAATCAGTGTTTTGCCATGGATCAACCTTCTCCCATTTCCAGCTAAACACAACCACACGGAATCAAGTTGCAATCATGGTTCATAGCTCTACTCAGCTCCAGTGTATGTAAGACATTTATTTTATGCTTTCTTCTAGATGTCTTCTGAGATTATCTGTATGCAGAAAAAAAAAATATTACGGGTGCAGTATATGGAGTTCTTTTTGTAAAACTGGATTAAGATAACTTGATCCAATGTCAACATTTTAAACTTTAACGGGTAAACCCAGGGTACATCAGCCCAACCTATTGCAATAGTCCAGGTGACAAGCAACCTCCTGGTAAGAGAAGCCAGCCTTAGGTTTGGGATTTATGATCCCAGTACCCTTAAGTTTGGATACTACCTAGAGCCATTACAGCTGCTCTTCCAATTTTTCCCTGGCAACAACTGTGTGATTCACATGTGAAGCTTTCTGTGGCATAATACACTGAACCACAAAGTAGCCAAACACATTTGAAACTAGGGCACTGGACAAACCTACTTGTGTAATTCTTTACGTTCAGCGTGTTTATGAATCCAGAAAATGGATAAATTAAGGCCATTGTCATGTTAATTATAAACATATTATACAAAGACAGCCTAAAATATCTCAATCATATCTGCAACACGGTCAGTTTTTAGTTGCAGAAGAAGGTGAATAGATAGATAGATAACCTTTATTGTCATTTTTTTTACTGTGTGCCCAACGGCACACATTAAAAATGAAATTTAGTTGCTTGCTCTCAAAGTGTACACATACATAACACCGTACTTAGCAGTATGGAGTATGGAGTAGTGGTATGAAGTTCAGGAACCCCTTAATGATAGAAGGAGAGACTAAATGTTGGTCTTTCTGCCAGGTCTTCAGGAGTGTCTGTCTTCAAGCTTTGCTTATATAAGAATCAGATGAAGTAATAGTGATTAGGTCAAAGACATGGTAGCTAGTTGGGAAACTAGCATTTTAGAACCAGAGAGGAGCTGTAGTTGGACAATTGGAGAAGAAATGCTGCATTAGGCAGATATGTGATCCAAATGGTGATATTTATTAAATGGTTAAAAATGTGAATCAAATTGCCATAAAAAATCTAGACCTTAGATCCCAAACATGGCATCCATATGCCTGCAGATATTTGGTGGCTCCAAATTATCTGTTCTGCCTGCTTTTATTTTATTTTAGCTTCAGGGAGGGATAAAGGAAGGAAGGAAGGAAGGAAGGAAGGAAGGAAGGAAGGAAGGAAGGAAGGAAGGAAGGAAGGAAGGACTTTGAACTTAAATTGTATTTGCAGCAATGCTTCTGAATCCTGAGAGGCATTTTTGTAAAACAAAAGTAGTTGCAACTCACTGTTTTGGGTCACCAGGTCTAATGCTCTCAGTACAGAAATCCAGATTAACACCTCCTAGTCAGATGGTTGTCTAGCCTACATTTGAACATATTCTACAAAGAGAAGCCCACCATTACTCTGAGTAATTGGTTCCACTGTGAAACTGCTCTTGCAAGTTGGACTTTTTCCTAAGTTTTAGTTAGAATTTGACTTCCTGTAAAATAAATCCATTATTCTGTAATGTGTATTCTAGAATAGTGAGCAGGTCTTGACCTTCTACTTTGTGACATTCTTTCAGAAATTTGAAGAGTCTATCATACTGTCTCTCAGTCTTCTCTTTTATAAAAGCTAAACATTCACAATTCCTACCATCTCTTCACTGAACTGAGTTTCTAGCTTGTTATTCATCTTCCTTACTGTTATATAAACCTGCTGCAGTTTGTCTGAATCCTTCTTAAAACCTTCTTAAACACAGTGCCCAGAATTGAGTACTCAAGGTAGATGTCATGGTTTCGACAGATGAAACTCTTCAAAGATGTTTTTGCTTTGGCAGTAGAACTGTTACGTCATAGGATTTGGAAATTGTACTTCAAATTGAAATAGTCTAAAATTGCATCTGTCTTTTCTATAAACATATCACAGTATTGACTCATATTCACTTTGTAATTATTATTATTGTAATTATTGTTCCAAGATCGTTTTCACAAGTACTGTCTCTCATCTTACATCTGTTCATTGCATTTCTGTCTCCTACAGAAAAATGTATTCATCTTTGTTAAATCTTATGCTTTCAGACTATTTCTCTAACCTGCATTTGATAAGCCTTCCCCATCTTCATCCAAGTCATTTCTAAAAAATATGGAAGAACACAAGGCCCAGAACTGAGCCCTGTGGCAGCCCATTCAACACTTTTCTCCTACTTTTCTCCTGATGAGTGAGTAACATTTTGGAGTTTTATTTGCATCCTCTTAATTGTCATGTCATCCAGCTCATACACAATTTGTTCACTAATCAGAACGTTGAGAGTGCTTTGTCAAATGCTTTGCTGAAATCAAGATGTATTATGTCTACGGTACTGCCACAACGTATTAAGGAAGTTAGTTTGGCTAGACTTGTTCTTGGCAAATCCAGATTGACATCTGGTAATTGCCACATTGTTTTCAAGTGTGTACTGACTGATTTCTTTATGAGTTACCACAGAACTCTAGGCTGGTTTGTAGTCCCCTGGAGCTTCCTCATCCCATCCCCCACTCCTCTTTTCCAAGATAAGAAGAATATTTGTCCTCCTCCAGTTATCTGTTATTTCAACCATATTGCAGGATTTCACAAAAATAATCTCTAAAGGCTGAGCCAGAGCAGTACCTCATTTCTTCAGTAACTCTGGATACAATTCATTTGGCCTTGGAGATATATATTTTTTCACATCCTGTGTTAAGCATGTAGGGCTATAAGCATACTCCACAATTCTCAATTCACAGCTACAGTCTCTGCATCCTTCCATTTCCATTTAAAATTGATGTTTTTCAGGTCTTCCAGAAATGTATGGCACCAGGTTTTCTTTGGCCTTCCTCTTTTTCTCTGACCCTTTGATGTTATCCAATTGATTGTAGTCTTTGCTGGACATTGCTCACTCATATGGAGCACATATCCAGCAACAAATATTATTTGTTCTGTCACTATCTCGTGGTGTCTTCAACGATTGCTTCTTCGTTAGTGACATTCCTTGTTAATGACATGGTCCCCATATGAGATATGACGAATCCTTCTGAGGCAACATTGTTGGAAGACGTTGATCTTATGAATAATTCTTGTAGATTTCCAGGTCTCATTGTCATCGATGGCAGTTGCCATGACAATGGCATTAAAGAATCTGATCTTGATTGCTCGGTTAATGGCGGACGTTGGTCCATACTGAGCGCATTTGCTTTGCCTATTCAGCATTTCACATCTGCTTCTGTTCCCCTATCTCTACTCATGATGCTACCAGGATAGTTGAATTGCTCTACAACTTTTAAGGCCTCCTAATGTTATTGGGGTGTTGGCTTGATCTTTGCCAATGTGCATCAGCTTGGTCTTATCTTCACTAAGTTTTAAGCCCATTTTACTTGCCTCTGCTTCAAGTGCCAGTGTCATAGCTTTCAGAGGTGTCTTGGAGTTTTCAAAATGAATAGGATATCCATGATAGGTCTTTATCAGTTTCAGGGTTCAGTCATATCCTTTCATCTTGCTTTTTACTACTTGGTGTAAAATATGCTTGGAGAACACTCAGCCAAAAGAATTAAGGGGCTCTGTCTTTTTTGGGAGGGGGGGAGGCTATTACTAGTATTTTACAGCATCGGTATACTATTATACTCTTTCTTTCTATTCCTCGAATTTTGAGCATATCTGAACAACATTTTGTTCCTACTATCCTTTGCTATCCTCACCTCATTTTGAGCTTTAGCTTTTGTAACAGCATGTCCACAGCTTTGTGCTACCTCTCTGTACCCTTCCTTGGGGGCCCTCCTTCTTTTCTCCTTATATACACGTGTTCTTTTTAAAAACAAAGCAAAAAAAATAAACAAACTCCAGATCTTTTCTAAGCTTTTTGTTGAACTACGCTGGCTTCTATCTTCCATTTTGTTCCCTCATTGGAACTGTTTGCAGCTGTTGCTTCTGTCTACTTTTTAGTGCCTCCGTTTATCCTGAACTCCTTTTCCCATTATGTTGCCCTGCCATAGAATCCTACTTATATATGCTCTGACTTCATTAAAATCTCATTTTTTAAAAACCCAAGATATATATTTAAGATCATTTAATTCTAGTTTACCTTCAAATCAAGAATTCAAGATAACATGGTTACATTCCCCCAGTGTTTCTTCTGTTCCAACTCTGAATGGATTGTTTTGTATAATGAATGGGAAACAGTTTTCAGGATTTAAGCTTTCTACCTGAGAAAAGGAAGCTTAATTTCTTTTAGGAATTAAAAGAGTGAGAAATTAAATGTGGAGGGAGGTAATGTACTTTATTTTGATTGGATTCCTAATCCTGTTAATGTTTTACTGATTCCAGTAACTCATCAAGTGGTCAGACACAAAATAAACAAGGCCAAACAGGATATATTATTGCCTGGAATACTATGGGATCAGAAATTGAAGATGGTCCAACAGAATCAGCAGGATTTCAGTCTATTTGGAGAGTTGCCTCTGAAATTGGATAAAGAGATCAATACCACTTCAGTTCCCAAACTGATAAGAGACCTTGAATCGAAAAACTGCCCTGTATTAACCAAAAATGAAATGGAAAACATGTTTGCAAATTCTGTAATGTCATAGAGTTAAGAAAAGATCCCCCACTCACTTTATAGTTTTATGGCAGTCTTTTTTATATATGGGGAAATTAATTACCCCCCCCCATTGACCCACTGTCTGATCTTCTGTGGCTGCTCTTTGGGTTGAGTACATATGTAATGGATCCCACTTTTTCAAAAATCCCATCTACAGCCCCAGGCTGTACAAATTGAAATATCAAATTTAATGGGATAAGCAGGTGCCAAAGTATTATCAACAAATAATTCTAACCGTAGCGTATAAATCAGAATGGCTATGATTGACTTAATTCCCCCAAACTCTCACAAATTGGTTACGGTAAATCTTCAATCTGTTCTTGTAGACGTAAAAATCTCTAACTACTCAGAAGCTCCAGTTGCATCTCTGAGGAAGTAATGAAAAGACATGCCTTCTGGTTGCTGCCAACCAGCATTTCTTAGCTGATGGAACCCAAAGCATGACTATTCTGCCAGACCAGATTGGATAGATAGAAACAACTAGTGTTTCTGTTGTTTCAAATCAACATAGCATAGGACTTGACAGGAATTATGGACAAGTCAGCGACTTGGTTCATCATACCACCATAATTAAGATGTTGGACTAGGAGTGGGACAAGCTTTTATTCTATCATCAGCCAAGGAAACTGATTGGTTGGTTTTGGGCCAGCCACATTTTCTTTTAAGCCATGGAGTTGCTGTGATATAGAAAAATAGGAGGCAGGAGCACTATGCATGGCATCTTGATTTCTTCCGAAAAAGATGGAATACAAACTAATAAATAGATAAACATGGTAGGTTAAAATGTGGCTTCCTTCACTACACAAATCCAACTTAATGTATTGTTATAGACCAGAGGTGGGGAACCATGGCCCCCTTTATGACTTGTGGACTTCAACTCCCAGAATTCCTAAGCCAGCATGGCTGGCTCAGGAATTCTGGGTGTTGAAGTCCACAAGTCATAAAAGGGCATGGTTCCCCAACCCTGTTCTAGACCATTTACTGGCATTTACTGGAAGGATTTTGCTGTAAACCATCTGCTCTAAAAACTCATTTTTCTTTTTTTAACAGCAAACTTTGGGTTTAAAATAAATGACACGTTTAACCTCTGGTTCAGTCCTAAGTTTTTGTTTCAGGAGTAGCTTTGGTTGAGTTGGGTGAACTTAATAAATATTAGAGGCATTTGGAAACATTTTGTTTGTTAATAGGCCATCCTTTTTTGCACTATTGTTTGCACTACTTTGCTAACAGCTCTAGGGTGAACTGGATTAAAACTCAAAGAAGGATAAATATTGATTGCTACAGGAAAAATAAGGTTATCATGAACCTAAGTGTCAGAGCAAAGGTCAGACAGGAATAATATCTCCATGGCAATGCACTATGATCCTGATGTAATATTGGCCAAGTTTAACTAAAACGACAAACTTTATCAAATATTAACTATTGTGAAAAGATGTTCTGCAGGACATTTACCCCATCTGCAGTATGAAAAGTTTTCATAATCATCAGACTGTATGTGGAAATACTTTTCCAGCAAGCGCTTGGATCATTGTATTTACGTTTCTTTGGAGAGCAGTGTAAGGGTCCTTTTCTGGCTATCTAAATTGTTAGATGTAAGCTTTGTTGTTATTGAATCCTTAGGATCTTGGATCCAAGTAAAATAGTGGTTCTGTGACTTTTAAGTCTATTGTCTACCTATACTTCCGCACTCAAAGAAAAGTTCCAATGAAAAGAGAAGAAATGTTTTTTCCAGTTTTGAATAAAATTTAAATTTATTGCTAGAAAAGGAATGCCAATGGCTGAACAAAGTTCTTTTTTTTAAAAATGTTTTTATTAAATTTTTCAGAATTTTTACATAGAGAAAAATGATAATAACTCAACTGATAACAATCGTATAACACATTTACCAAACAATCCAAATAACTGCTCGGTACCCCCCCACCACCACCACATCCTCCTACAGCTAGACTTCCCCTCTTCTTTCCATCTAACTACCTACTTTCTCCTTTCTCTACATCTCCCCTCCACCCACCTCTATCCCCTATCTTCGCCCTCTTACCCTCTTCCTACATACCTCAACCTTCACTCCTCCTTCCTCTTTCCATCCAATGTGGTGCCCAGAGGCCACCTGAGCAACCCTTTAATACCTAAAAACATAATCTCATATCACCCCCGAATGCAGTTGAGAAAAACATAATATAACATTTAATAACACCCTCCCTCCTCCCCCCCCCCGGCTTCCCAGAGTGAATACAGAGTAAAAACGCAAGAAACCCCGCTAAACTACTATTATATAACTATTTAACTATATAACAAATATAATTCCTTCAATTGATATTTCTTTTGTATATAGTCTATCCATTTTTTCCAGTCCATCATAAATTCTTCATTAATTAATAGATTTATTTGGAATGGCAAGAAACCAAGGGTTAAATTAAAAATTATTCAAGATACAAGAGAGAGAGGTGGTTTGAAAATGCCTAATTTTAAGCTATATTACAATGCAGCAGTTCTAGTAGCAATAAGTGATTGGATTAATTTAACTAATGAAAGAATATTGAATATAGAAGGGTACGGATTATTGTATGGGTTTCACGCATACTTAGTTTATGATAAAAAGTTGGATAGGAGTTTTAAAGAGCATTTATTAAGAAACTCTCTGTTGCGTGTCTGGAAAAAGTATTACTATAAATTAAATGGGAAAATTCCCTTATGGACAGTTCCCAGGCATGCAATAGAGAGTGTAAATAGACAACAAAATCAAGACGTGGTGCCCTATGAGAAGCTTTTAACTAAAGAAGGGAATAATTTAGAATTGAAGTCATTAAATAGATTAAGGGAAGAAGGTATAGATCACAATTGGTACTCACATATACAACTTCAAGCAAGATGGCAAAAAGATGTTAAGTTGGGTTTTTTGTTAAAGGATGAAAAATTAATTAAACAAGTTAGAGATCAAAGAATTATGCATATTAAAAGAGTATATGATGTATTACTTGAAATTGACTCTGGAACTGAATTAGTTAAAGATTGTATGATTAAGTGGGAACGTAATTTTGGACATCCAATTACAATGGAAACATGGAAAAGGATATGGGTGAAAAATGTAAAATTTACACAAGCACAGCATTTAAGAGAAAATTTTTATAAAATGTTTTATAGATGGCATTTAGACCCGAAAAAATTATCACTTATGTATCCAGATATGCAACCCAAGTGTTGGAGATGTGATTCGATGGACGCTACTTATTTTCACATTTGGTGGACTTGTAAAAAAAATTCTGGATAAGAATATGGTGGATTCTTCAAAATATATTGAAAAAACGTATTGAATTTTCACCACAGTTATTTTTGTTGGGCATTACAAAAGATTGTACAACCATAGAGACTAAGTTGATTTTGAATTTGATTACGGCAGCAAGATTGTTGGTGGGACAATATTGGAAGACATCTGAAATACCATCTATTGAAGAATGGACGTTAAAAGTTGCAAACTTGGTGGAAATGGCTAAGATATCTGCATACTTGAAGAACCGCTGAACAAAGTTCTTTTATAAAATAAATATTTGTAGTTATTTCAGAGGAATAAAGGAGATTTAGCAGGCAGATAAAATCAGGAAGCAAGTTAAATATTGGACAGTAAAAATAATGAAAATTCTCTAAAAACTTCATAGTCTTTCATTGGCATGAAATAAAGTGAGGATGGCCTCTGAGGAGATAGATGTATCTCTGATGACTTCCATTATTATTTCAATAAGCTCAGAGTAATATATATTTGGTTACTGCATTTTGATTCCACCGCAAATTTATAAAATAAATTGCACTAAGGCAAGAGAGAGAAAGAAATCTGCACGTTGGTTCAGGCACAGTATTCGTGCTCAGACTTTTGAACACTAGTAATCTGATTAATGTTACCATCTGCAGAACCTTTTATAAAAATTTACCCTGAAAATGTAGCTTTGCTGAAAATTTTATTGATTTTTGCCATAACTCCTCCCATTAGTCCACCATAAGTCTCTCAAATTTTACATTGATTTTATCATACAGTTTTTTTAATGCAAATTTATTACTTATATGCAATTATTTACAGAGTTAGAATAGGAAAAGATTTAATATAGTATACACAGACATTTGGACACCCTTTTTATTATACAGTTTTTAATTTGTTCTGTTTCTGAGTTATATTTCAGCATCACTTTGCAAATATGTCCTAGGAAATAAGGTTGGTTTTGTTGCAAACATTTCAATTTCTGTTATCTTTCTCAATGCCCTTCTTTATTTTTTGAGATCACTTTTTAATTTTTCTGTAAACACATATGCTAAATTCATTCATTGTGCAGTTCTTGTGGGGTTTAAACTTGTTTTCTGAATCTGTCTATATCTTATTGGCATTTGATATTACATTTTTTGTGGTAATGATCCTTCAAATAAAAGCATTTGATAGTAAGGCTAGTGGTAAAATTGTCAGAGCTACTCTTAAAATGTTGCAGATTTTTAACAAGCTTTGTGTTATCTGCCCTTCAAATTGTTTTCTGCTTTTGGTTTCTTTGTGTCAGAGATACCTATGAAGTGCATTATCTTGACCTGCACCTACTATTATTGATGGCCTGCTGTTCAGAGATCTTATCCCTTCTGTTATCCATAATAACATGGTTTGTCTAGTACAATCTTAGTCTGGGAAAAGCTGTTCTACCTCTTTGCTTTGGATCTTGTACATTTTAAAATCTTATTCTTATTTTTCCCCCTGCTCTATATAAATGTCTTGATTGCTCTTCATCAATCCTGCAAGTTTTCTTCTGAAATTGGAATTGGTGCCATTTGGAACAGAAAGTTTTTTTATATATTTATTTTTATGATTGTATTAAGTCCTAGCCAGGAAACTTTAAAGCTTTAGATATCACCAAATTGAAAAGGGTTGGAATTAGATATTTTCAGTCAAAAGAGCATACTGTTTACTATTCAAATCACCAAAAAAAAAAAAAAAGACCCCAACCCCAACCCAATGAAAGAAATGCTTGGTTTTCATAGGCAGGAAGGTTATAGCAAAAGCACACTTGGCTACAATGTAGTCAATGACTGAATAATATTAATTAGACTTTGCAGACAACTCTTGAATATGACAATTATCCAAGTTTATGCTCTGCTAATGCAGAAGAAGAGGAAGTTGATAAATTTTATGATCAAGCTAAATCTAAAACTCACAGAACGTGCAAGCAAGATGTGCTGTGTGTGACTGGAGACTGGAATGCTGAAGTTGGAAACATAATAAAGAAAAATGTAGTTGTATAGCTTAGGAAACAGAAATGAAGCAGGAGAATGAATTGTTAGTTTCTGCCAAGCCATCTATGTGAGAGATTCAAGCTGATTTTAGAAAACACCAGGGAATATAAGACATTATTGCTGATGCATGCTGGAAAGACTAAGCATACCAAAAACAACTCATATATGTTTTTGGAAAAGCCTTTGATTGTGTTGACCATGTCAAGTTGTGGATATCCTTAGGAAAATAGGAATCCCAGAACATCTCATTATCCTCATGGGAAAAGTATAGATAGGGTAGCAAATCACAGTCTGGATAGAACAGGGCAATACAGCTGGCTCCGGGTCAGTAAAGGAATAAGACAAAGCTATATACTCGTCCCTTAATTATATAACCTATATTCTGAATATATATTGAAGAAGGTTGGATTGGAAGAAGGAACATGTAACCTGTGCTATGCTGATGTCTGTACTCTTCATAATTGAAAACGCAAATGATATGCAAACTCTAGAAATGGAAGTCAAGAAGCACAGTGGAAAAACATGAGACTACAATTAAATCTAACTAATGACAACTGATATATCAACCAGCCTTAGAACTGACAATGAAGATACTGAAGGAATTGATTGCTTTTGCAGTAATGGAGCCAGTACTCAGGAAAAATGCCACAGATCAGGAGTCTTCAAACTCCAAGGGTGCCTGGCTGAAGAATTCTGTCCACAAGTCATAAAAAGGCCACGTTTGAAGACCCCTGCCACAGATGAATACATGATAGAATGGTAATGAAGGCTTTGGAAAAAATATACAGATGCCTTGTCTATATTTACAAAGATCAAAACCATGCAGGCAATATTTTCCCTGTGTTATTTTATCGAAGTGAAAACTGGATTTTGAAGAAGGATAGAAAGCATATTAACACTGTTGAACTTTGGAGCTGGAGGAGACTTCTGTAATATCAGGCATAGCCAAGAAAACAAACAAACAGATCATAAAATAAATTGATCCAGAGTTCTCACTCAAGGCACAAATCACCTGGCTCAAATTATCTTATTCTGGATACATTATGCAAAAACCAGCAGCAAGGTACATAGATTTGCTTACAGTCATAATGGGTGCGCTATTGGGCAATTTGGGGGACCAGTTTAGGGGGCAGCATTTCATGGAGAGAATCGATCTATGTGGTCACTCAGCTGACATGGTATGTAATCAGAATGTTAAAATACATAATTAAAGTTCTCTGATTGGTGTTACAGAAATATCAATAAATAAAAAAGAAATATCCCACAATGATTTTATAAGTTTATTTGATTAATTTATTGTTCATGAGCTAGTTATCAGCAGTACCCAAGACTCTCTCATTATGGAAAAATAAAGTGAACTTAAAACGACAAGGAAGAAACTTTTAATTAACGTTACTTATTAGCACAACTGGAATTGTGAACCAGTAGCAAAGGAGGTTCTGGACTATGGAAATGGGTAGTATTCTGGGCTGGATAATAGGATATTAAATGCTTGTAAAGGAGTTCAGCTTTCATTCCACAATTCCCTTTATCGTGTCACATCAGCAGAATAAATGAATAATGTGCAAGAAGCAAAGAACATACTGGAAAGCCCCTTCTCACAAACCCCTGCTTTCCACATGTAGAATTATAACTCCCAAAATTCCCAGATGAAGATTTATTGTTTCTTTTGAATGGTGTACAAATACGGTTTATTTCTATGTCAATAGATGCATTGAAATAAATCAACCCTCAATAGACATCAGTGGACAACAAGACTCAGAGCTGAAGGAGTTTGAAATTATTGTCCTTGCTCCTTCCCATCAGTTTCATTTTGATGTTTCCCTGTAAACCAAGGATGTCAAATTGCTGGCCCGCAGGCCGGATGCATCATAGCAAAACAGCGCCCACCCCATTGCTGGCAATGGCAGAAAAGTCACGATACGTGTCACGTGACATTGCAAGTTTGACACCCCTGCTGTAAATCCTTTGCAAAATGCTAGAATGTCCTTCAACAGGTGAAGGAAGATGTGTTGCATGCTTGTAAACATCCTTCCCTGCAGACTGAGCTTCATCATGCATTACCACCCCAACTGCAGTTTTCTTCAATTTGTGTGTCAGAATACAATCTGTGAAATCAAAATATGTTTAACCGGTTGCAATTCCATTCTTTTGTAGCAACTTAGATGAATTCCATTTTTTAAATTAACAATTAATTGATCTTATCTCTATTCACTTTTGAGTTTTAAATAAATGATGGGCAATTTTCAAACTGGGATTATTTCAAAATGGAAGCTTAATGTAAATAGCAATGAACATTAGGTTTATATCCCTCTTTTTCCAGTCATAAGTTGAAGTCTTTAATGCTGGAGTTACAATTGAATTTTGACTGAAAGAGGAATTTAGTACCTGCCATTTTGTCAAAGGGATTACATACATACAACCCTAACCCTAACTCTAAAAACTTATTTTTTCTTTTTTTGAGATTAGTAGTTTAAATTCCTTAAAGATAAACAAGTTAAAATATGTTTTTTATACCAGTTGTGTGTGCACGGAAGAAAGGATAGGCACTTCTATCCTTAGTTGCACCCACCATCTTTTTCTTCCCCCCAATTGCAGACACCTCCACCAGCGGTAAACCTGAAACTTAGGAACGTATAATCCCCATTCTTAGATGGTTACCATAAGTTACACACACAAAAATGGGTTTTGTCGTCCTATAAAAACATTTATGAATAACTTATCAATCTGTTTAAAATAATTTAAAAGTGCTGATGTAGAAATCACATTAAGTACATATATCTGTCTTGAAGTAATATTCATTTTTGCAACATGTACCTTTCTAATTAACTCATAGGGATTTTTAACCATCTTTTATATAACTATTAATCTAATATTTGAAGCATTTACATATATAAAGAAACACAGGTCGAACAATTATTTCAAGATATTTGAAAGAAAGTAAGTACCAATTTTTACAGATTTCTGTGGACATTTTAGAACCAATGGGGAGCATATGAGATTTACTCCAATTAATTGAAGACTTGTACCAAGCTTCTGTACTATGTCAGTTTTATAAACTTGCAATAGAGGATTCCTAATTGTCAATCAAACATAATAAATCATGTCATATAATAGCAGTGTTTGTTTAACTCTAGCAGCATCTATTCCCATGCTGTCCTTTGATTCATTGAAACTAGGTCATTTTTTTGGTGCCAAATTAAATAAGAGAGGAGATAAAGACAAATTCCAGAACGTATAAATGGGTGAACATTTCATTTCTGATCACTCTGGCTGAAGGATGAGAATACCACATTTGGATCCAATTAAAAAAGAGAAAGAGAAAAGCCGTATTTGACCAAAATTGTTCCACAATATTTGAACTGCAGCATATCAAAGATGCTTCCATTTCCAACAAAACCTCTACTGCTGATTTTTCTGAATGTCTATCTAAGATATCAGTCAGTAATCTAATACTGCCTTAGGCTTGTTACCCTTGTATGAAACCAAATTGCACAGGATAAACAACTCTATGAAGTATTCTCTGTAGATTCTGTATGAGAATCACTGTCAATGTTATATCATCACCATTTAACGATTTCTTCATATATTTAATAGTCCATTATTTCCTATTTAGGGAGGTAAACAAATAACTTGAATTTGGAAGGTCCATTATTATTTTAAAAAATGAACAAATATCTTCTACAGTAACTTTTAACTCAGATTACAAAATCAAAGGTAAAAACAACAACAATGCTGATTAAGAAGATCAGAGTTATGACATGTTATATTCCAAGTGTTTTTAATGACGGTAATTACACAATTTTGTTGTTGCTGTTTAACTGAGAGTTAAACTGACAATTTAACTGAGAGATGAATAATTTGGTAGATTCTTTTCCTGAGATAACAAAGCTATACTTTTTTATGTTTTTCTTTAAATTTAGTCTTGTGATCTTTGAGTGCATGTCAGTGTTTTCATATCTAAAGTTCAGACTGTAAGATTCTTTTTCTACCTTTTGTGAATGTTCTCATCTCTTCTCTTCTCTTCTCTTCTCTTCTCTTCTCTTCTCTTCTCTTCTCTTCTCTTCTCTTCTCTTCTATTCCCAGGCTCATTACAATAGTCCTTGTAATTCATGAGGGTTCCATTCTAGCATAAAACTATAAATAGTAAAAGTGAATAACAAGACCTTGGATGCATATGAACCATAAGCCTAATTCTGCATTTTACAGTTATCTTGTTCTATCTGTGTGCAGTTGTCTATGAACTATGCCCATGTTTGCTCTTCTTCTCATTTTGTCATGGTGGATCTCATTGGATCAATTGTGAAGCACTACTTGGCTTTGTGAACAATTGGCTTTCTTTGAAATAATTGAGTTAGTGATGGAGGAGGTGGCATTTTTCATGCCACATGGTTTACACTGGCTTTTCTGCTCTGCGTTGGTATTTTATGACTTCGGTGCTAGTGCTGCTGATAGATTGCTTGGGGCAACGAAGTAAACTCAAGTGCTTACAGGCAGCACTGGTGTCAGGCTGCATAATG
This sequence comes from Bothrops alternatus, assembly GCA_034064705.1. Taxonomy (NCBI): domain Eukaryota; kingdom Metazoa; phylum Chordata; class Lepidosauria; order Squamata; family Viperidae; genus Bothrops; species Bothrops alternatus. The sequence continues at coordinate 7,388,836 of JARGCV010000080.1, forward strand.
CAGAAATCACTGAGAGTGTTTTGCAGGCAGCACTAGCCCTTTAAAGCACCTATAAATAGCAAAATAGTTAATAGTTATTAGAGCTCTCAAAAACATTGAATTTTTGTCCCATTGAAATGTTTAGAACAATTCTGTGAAATTGATTAGTAATATCCTCCTCATAGTGTATATGGTGGTTGCATGCTCTTAGCTTAGCAAGGTGAACCAGTAAAGCAAGGACTTCTGGTCCACGTATCTAATCTAGCCAACCAATTCTTTGAATTCAGTCCAGGCACATCCTTACTCTTTGACTTTTTTGGTCTTTGATCTCCATATGGATGGAATGCGGTTTGTACTTTTTAGAAGTGTTCCAACTTCTCCGTTTTTGTCCTTATGGGAGCAGCTCCATGGCCTTCTGAAATTTGTTCTCTATTATTCTTCAACCATCTGGAATTGCTATATGTTCATAGTGTCCCGGTTGGTTGCAGTAAAACTTCAGCGTTCTTCTTTTCCCACTGACAGTGAATGATCATAACATTCAGTAAGTTTCTGCAATGCATAGTAAGTTTAACTTCTTATTATAGCTTTAATAGAAATTATGTATCTGTTTGGATATGTTATTTCTGTCATGCGTATTAGTAGGGTGTGCTGTGAAGATCACAATCAGCAATTTTAATTAAGTTCTTCTGGATTTAATTCTGTAGCTTTTTTTGTTGTTGCATATTTTAGTTAGCTGCCATACTTGCTGCACAAAGAACTTAGACATTCCTATAGGGTGCATGTGTTTCCTTCTAATGACTGGTTTCTGTTTCTATAGGTAGATATGGCGTGCTCGTTTTTCTTCTGCACACACCCATCATTAGAATTCAGCCTCAGAGATCTTTCCCATGTGAGAATTTTTCTACTAAACTGAAAAAAAAAGTATCTTCATCCCTGCAGTAACCAGATGACGTAAATTAAATTTCAACTGTGGATAGTATGATTCACCTCAAACCACTTCACTTTGTACCCACTGCTCCAGGACTGGCTCTGAATCTGTGCTTATTCATGTAACCGTCTGTTTCTGACAGTTTATTTATCACTCAGCTGCAGCATTTATGTAATTTTGCTAAATGCGGTCTTCTCAGTGGAAGCAGGGAAGGCCTGCATAGTTGGTAGACAGGATACTCCCCTACAAGTGGGAATTCTTCATCACCTGACTTCATAGCTTCTGGTTCATTCAAGAAAGAAAAGGAATGGAGGATTGGACAGCATAGCAGTTCCCCCTCACAGCACCCATCCATTTTTTCTTTTTTCTTTTGTGCAGCCAGACAAAAGGGGATCTGGAGGAAAAAAGTAAATTAAAATATCTGCTTTCCATTTTGTCTGGGCTGGAAAAGTTTACAAGTCTGGGATGTATTCCTCTGTAGGTCAGCTAGAGAGAGCACTGACTTATGTTCTCACTGGTCATAAAGATGATCACTTGTCAAAATGCAGGATCGATATTAGGGAATAGAAATGCACTGGTATAGAAACGCCTCACCTCTTGCTTAAGATGTCATTTTCTTACATTTGCTATTTTTTAAAATACTGACAAAATTATTAGCCGTAGTCCAAAACGATGGTGTTCAATTGAGAATTTTCCTTTCAACATCTTTCCATCAAATAAAATAAAAATGTAATGGCTTATAGTTTTATTAGCCATCACACTATGATGTAAACTTAAAAGCATATCTTAGATGGGCCTGATGTGGGCAAGATTTATTTACATGGATCAGAGCCAGAACTGAGAGTGAATTTGGTGAAGTGGTGAAGGCACCAGCCTAAAACCTGGCACTGTGAATTCTAATCCCATTTTAGGTACAAATGAAGCTGGATAACCTTGGGCTTCTCACTTTCAGGCCTAGGAAGAAGGCAAGGGCAAGCCACTTCTGAAACTGCAAAGACTTGTCCAGGCAGTCACCAAGTGCCAATACTGACTGGAAGGCTTCCTTCCCTAACAATCAGAAGTAGAATAGAATCTAATAATATGTTTGCACTAGTGGAAAGAACTTCTGCTTATGGAAGAAGAAGAAGAAGGAGGTAATTAAAACACCTTAAAGCACCCCACCCCCACCCCCTGCTCCAGCTTTCCAGTCAGGAGGAAGGAATTTGATTGCAAAGTTTGGACAAGCAACATTCCTCTTTCAGTGTTGCCTGGAGTAGGCCCCTTTAAATTAATATCTCTTATGAAATATTAATCATGTTAATATAATTGTATTCTATCAAAATTAATGTGAGTTGCTCAAAGTTGTTTGGTGTAGTAGTTAAGACACCAGACTAGAAACTAAGAGACCATGAGTTCTAGTCCTACCAGAGACAAAGTCATTTGGGAGATCCTCTCAGCTCTAGGAAGGAGGCAATGGTAAACCACTTCCAAAAATTATTGCCAAGGAAATTGCAGGGACGAGTCCAGGCAGTGTGTAGGAATTGGACAAGAAAAAATACCCCTCCTTCGCGTGTAACATTTAATTAATGTCAGTAACTTGTTTCTAGCATAATTAGGCATAAAACCAGCCTATTATGTATAGGCAGATTAACAGGGAAAAGGCATAAAAACTGTTCTTTCTAAAAGGTGCCTTTATCATTCTTGAATGTACTGGGACCTATTGTCTGTAGACAGGCTTTTAAGATAAACAATCTATTGTGTTTCAGTCAGGTTCACTCTCATCCTGAGAAGCTTGCCTGGCATTATCCCCTTCCCCTCTGCAAGGGAAAGGCAGCTGTGGCTTTCGAGTCAGCTTAATATGTTTTCAGACAGCAAGAGCTTTCCAAGTCATTAGCTATTTGTATTCCCCATTGGTATTCCTGAGCATGTGCCTCTCTCTCTCCTCCATTGATGTACTAGTAACTAGTGCATACCTAGAATGAACATTTGGCTTTCATTTCAAACATCTGGCATGTTATCCCCAGATAAATAATCACTCTTTGATGCTGCTTGCATCCCAGAGTTAATCAGCTTGCCTGTTACTCGCAATCTGCCTACTTCCACAGCCCATTCCCTGGTCCAGAATTTCCTTTTTTTTTTACTTTAAATAAGCTGCAGCGACGTTGTCTCCATAACTGCAAGGGTGATTATTTTATTTATATTATTTATTATATCATTTTATATTCATTTCATGTGGACTGAGCTTGGGATATCCAGGGAACAGCACCAGAGCTATTCCAAGATATTTTGCTATTGCGGGCAAAGGACAAGATGTATCCTCTTTCCCCATTTACCATAAGAACTAGAGTGGCATTACCCATGCAAACCATGGGCAGATCTTTTCAAATACTTGCAGGAATAGTCTGGAAAGTTTGTATAATATGAGGTATTAATGGATAAAGGAATATGTGACAATTCTCGTGACATGTGCTGTAAACCTGAGATCGATAGGCAGGTCACAGGAACCAGAGGTTGTTGATGCTAGAATTAATATGGGAAACACTTGTAAGGAAAATAAGCTATGAGAACTGGGTTAAATAATGCTGGATTTCGTTGTTATTGTTGTTCTTGAGCTCACTATATTACATATAATCTACATTCTCTACCTATCCCAGTTTTGATTTACTGATTCATCGTTTATGTATGTTGAATTAACTAGTCCTCTAACTAATTTGCTAATTTGCTTGCCAGTTTCAAAATTAGGATTGCTAGTGGTAGATGCATATGATAGTTAATGCACTTCTAGAGCAATATAATCTGCATATACAGATACAATAGTTTTAGCCATCTATGTTCTTTAGGGATGTTGTGAATAAACTAAGGGCTGATTCATATAACCATTTGAACCTAAGATCACTAAATACGTTAACTTCCTGCTTGTCATGATTCACTAACGTAACCACCAGAAAATAGCATTTTAGTATATTATCTTCTGTCCCTCTTGGGTCAGCATACAAAAAAAAAAAAAAGACTGATATTGTGAATGAGGGTTGGTATCCTACAATATGGAAACAGTTAAGTACAGAAATTTGGAGTGACTTTTCATGCAATGCTTTCGAGATTTATGTAAAGCACTATTGCTAGGCATTCGCTGAGCCATGCAAAGCTGTAATGGGGTCCATTATTTTTAAGATAAATATTAAAAATACCATATTGCATGTTGCAATATTATGCAAAAGTGTTTTTTATTGCTTATTTCCTTATAACCTATCCCACATCTTCCTTTTGTTATTTTTCCTTTCTCACTCTTTGGGGACTTTTATATTACAGCAAGCTCTCTAGAATCAATATTAGATGATGGTTTCTTTCAGGATTTTGACAGAGAAACATGGAACTCCACCTTTGGTTATGACCCTGGAAATATAAGATGTTCTGTGAAGAAATAAAGCTTCCTCAGGTGTATAGACTTTTGAAAGGAATTTATCTGATCTCCATTCTCTGCATACCAGCATGGATGTGATTATTGAAACACACAGCTCTGGAGAACTCATTGTGATTTCTCCTGGCTTCCTTTTAAAGAAAGAAATTAAATTCCAGGATTGGAAAGAAATGCAAGAAGTTCAGCCATAATACAACTTCCTAGTATTTCTGGGACTGGCTTATGGTACATTTAAGGTGGGAATGAAAATGGTGGTAGCAATGACAGCTGAAACAGGCACAATATTAAAAAAAAGGAAGTTCAGTGCATTTGACATATCCAAGTTGCCTGACTGAAAACTGAAAAAATACCACAATTTTTAACTAGAAAATCTAGCAACAAGAGTGACTTCTGATACAGCTACATAGAAGGCAAAACCCAAAAGACAGAACAAGCAATAAAAAAGAGTTTTCTTAAAGAAAGCTGATTTCAGTACTTTCTAAGTCAAAGGGGAAGAGTGGTTTTTAAAAAAAAAGAAAAAAAAAGAAAATATAAGTTTTAAAAAAGTTTTCCTCTGAAGGACTGACATATAGTTTTCAGATATTTCTAAAAAAAAGTATTATCTTTCCAAATTCTCTTTGTTCAAGTAATTTCCAAAACAAGGTATCCTCATATTGGCTTGTCCCCTATAGTTTCCTGATAAACAATAAGTAGATTACCCCATGACAGCCCATATTATACTCCTGGAAAAAAAACCTCTCATCTTTTTGACTTACTATAATCTTGGCTTCAATGAGTATAAATTCCTTCCCTGTTACAACAATATAGCCAACTATGCTTTCTTTAGCTGGAGAAGTAAATTACATTGAAACTAGACAATCATAGAAAAATAGAAACATTAATTATTCTATACTCATATGTAAATATAGAAAAAGGGACCCTCATCTGCCCTTGTGTACTGAACTGGATCTGCAGTATACATCTCGACTACTTAAGTGACTTTGTGAACTGAAAAAACCATTGTAGCAAGCCATTTATTAGTTTTTATGTTTGTAGAAATATTGAATTGGCCCAGATAGATTGATCAACATCTGGCCCAGGTGGACCAGTTCCATTGCAATTTCTAAACGGTCCCATTTTGTGGGACCTTTCCCACAAAATTTCCCCATCTAGGAAATATTTTGAATCCACGTGATACAACAGACTTGTTAATGCTAAGCAGGTTGACATAAATTTCATCTACATTATTTTTTAGTGCATAAATACATATCACACACAATTAAAACTTGGAAGGAGAGGGGCTGGGAAACAACTTCCTAGTTTCTTTCTGGTAAGAGTTTTATGATTGATCTTACCCATTATGATAAGTATTTTGTAAATTTGAGTATGACATAGTCTCAAAATTCCAAATGTGCCCACTACATTCAAAAGAATGGCAATATCTGGCTTATGACAATAGACAGTGATGTACATCTTAAATTGCTACAAATTTCCTTGATATTTGTATTGGAGTTTAACATAATTTCAGCATGCCCAATCTGACTGATAAATATTTGTTAGATTTAAACATGCTGAAGTATAAGCATGCCGAAGTATTAAACCTTAATGTATGATATCTATTGCATCTGATACATACTCTGAGAAGTACTTGGCCTTTATTTTCTGACTCTTTGTAGATCTATGGGTTTCCAACTTTCAACTTCTCAGATATTGAATTACAGCTACTATGCCCAATCAGTTAGGAATCTAAGAAGATTGCAGTTCAATGTCTGTCTCTCTGTTTGTTTGTCTGTCTGTCTGTCCGGCCATCCGTCCGTTCGTCTGTCCATCCATCCATCTTTGAAGAGACCAAGGTCAAGCTATGCTACAAGGAAGACAATATAAGTTAATGAAACAAAAATTAAAATAATTCTGTTTCATAATAATACTAAGTATTTGCAAGTTTCCAGAACCAAATTGCATTTGTCTACCTAGCATTTTTACTACTGGAATATCAAGGAATACAAAGAATAAAGAAGTGCCTCTTAGTTGATGAGAAGAATATTGTGTGGTGCGGGCCACAGCTCACAGGAAGACTATCTGCAAAAATTCCTGGGGAGTTCTTGAGGTTTTAGATAAGACTGAGGGAAAAAGTCAATTTGAATTTGGGAAAGTCAAGTACTAGGACACAATGTGAGCAATTTGAATAGATTGAATCAGTGTCTTAAGGCAGCTGTTATTATTAACAAACTGATGAGATGAACTTTAAAGAGGTTTTTTTGTTATGTTTATGTGATGTTTTTGGATATGTTAAGTAACTTTTAAATTCCTTTGGGTTTTATTTCATTTGTGTGATTTAGTGGCTACTCAACTCCACAGGATTGGGGAAGTTGATAAGATTAAAAGCAGCAAAGCAATAATACTATTTTAAAAAGGTGTATTGCATACGTTAATTACTTTTAGATTTCCGAATGAAAAGAATCGTTTAAGACTTCTGCTTTTGTGTGAATAAACCAAGATTTAATCAAATCTGTTAGAGAGGATGCCTTGAAAACTTCCCCTAGTAACCCAATGTGGGGAAATAGAATTAATTAAAACGATGTCTTAGAAGTGCCTGAAATGCGCTCCCCTCTACGGGAAAAGCAGGCTGCCATCTTTCGATTTATTTCCATGTGGGCATCAGTTAGGAAACGGGAGATTGTAAGGTTGCCTTTTGTAATCTGACGCCTTTGTCCAGGTTGGCTGGGAATTCCGGGGGGTTCTGAGGGCGCCAGGTTGGAAGACGGCTTGGAAGGGAATCGCTCTTCAAAAGCATCTGGCATTGGCGGGCGTCAGAGTCACGGCCGTGTTTACCGGGCATTGTTTCTATTGTTTGGCTGAGGGGCTGGGAAATCAGGCATCCCCACTCGGCAGCTTTCCCCTTGCGCTGTGGGGCTACTTTGCCTTTCTGACATCTTTCAGGGGGTAACCCTTCAGCCGCGTTGGCTGCGTCCGTCGGTCTGACTAAAAAAACCAAAAAAATAAAGAACCCCACACGGGTTCGTGCTGCCATAAGAGCGGCTTCCCTTGCAAATTTATTTTATTTATTTATTTATTCGAATTTCTATGCCGCCCTTCTCCTTGGACCCAGGGCGGCTTACAACAACAATAAAATTACATGTAAAAAAATTTAATAAACAACCATCCAATCCAAAAATCCATACATACAACATTTAAGACCTGGCTGCCTTGCATGCCTGCGCACATCCCATTATCTACTGGGGAGAGGTGTGCCACGTTGAGCACGGCGGGTTTCCCTCCTCCCAAGACGGGCAGGCAGGTGTGTGTGTGTGTGTGTGTGCGCGCGCGGGCGCGCGTTTTCGGAATGAGACGGGGCGGGGGGGGGAGGCGCGGTTCCCTCCACAAGGTTTGTGGCAACTGAACCCACCGCCGCCCCACAGCCAGCAGCTTTCCCGGCGTACATTCCCTTTGTGCCGAAGGAAGGGGGCTGTCCTTGTCATTACGACGCTGCTCAGCATTTCATGGGTTTTGGTTATGCGGCGGGAAAATGTGTGTGTGTGTCTGGAGGGAGGGGGGGGAAAGCTGGCGGGTTCGCTCTGTGAGAAAACACAACCGCGCTACACAGCATTTCGAAAAACGAAGAGGGCGCGCGTCGTCGCCCTTTGACATTTTTGCCCGAGACAGGCAGACTTTGTGTTTTGTGCGTGTGTGATTTTGGAGGCACACAGAGGAAGCAGCTCTTAACGCTGGCTGTACCCTGCATCCACGTGCATCCCATTTTGGCTCCCCCGCCGCTATGCTGATGAATCCTCCTTTGGAGGGGTTTTAAAGTACGACCTGCCCGCTTCTCCACCCCCGCCCCAACCCCATTCAGCTACCAGGGCATCAGGAAGCGCATGCGCCCTAAGCCCACTGCCGCGTAGCCCCCATTTGCAGCGCCCTCCCCTGCTTTTCCCTGGGAGCCTATGACGTCAGGCAGGCAGAAGGCGGCGCGAGCTCCATCAGGCGGCTGAGGCTACTGGTGCGGCAGGCGGGGGTTGCTTTTCCTTCGTCCGGCTGTGGTGGCGGGAGGCGTAGGAACGCGTCGTGCATAAAGCGTTCCCGGGGTGCGAACGGCATCAACCCCGTGCATCCTTCCCTCTCCATCACTCGGAGAGGCTGCAAAGGAAGAGGAGCTGCTGTCTTCACCTCTCTCGGAATCCAGAAGTACCCCCTTTTTATTTTCTTCTCTCCCTTCTGTCGGCGTCCCCCTCCCCCGGCTTCTTTCTTCCCTATGCATCGTTCTTGGAACCTTTGATGCCCACTGCGATTACCTTGGCTTGTTTTTCACCTAGTGCAGAAGAAGCGGACTGCTGCTGATCGTCTCCCCCATCCCCATTTCACCCCCCCCCCGCATGCAATCTTTCTTTCTCGCTTAGAAGGGCTGAACCCCCCTCCTCTCCCCTCCCCAGCCTTTGCCGCTGCTGGGTTTTCTCATCTCCTGGGCTGGGAGGGAGAGAGGAGGAGGGAGAGGGGCTTTTCCTTGCCGTCGCCCCCCTCCCGGTTCTGCTTCAGTGGATGGTGAAAGAATTGAAGACCCTTGGAAGGAGAGACTGAAGAAGAGGTGGGGACGGTGAGCAGCAACGAAGAAGAAATAGCAGCTGCAACTGTGCGTCTTTCGTGGACTATCTGGCAACCTGGTTTTATTTTTTGAAATATTTTTGCACAAACATGCTGCCCCACAGAGTAGAAGTGGGGCTGTTGCTGCTTTCACTAGGAATTTTGCACATGCTAATAGGGATCACCCCTGTTTTTACTCTTGAAGGTGAGTTGAATCCTTTCCCCCCTTCTATACCATGCATTTTATCTTATTCTGGTTACTTTTACTTGTTGCATTGTCTTTTTTAAAAAGTAAGCCTTCCTTGACCTCTCCCCCCCCTTTAATATAACAGTTTTCCCTAAAAATCTGGGATGAGGAAGGGGATTGTTGCTCCCAGGAATTCACATATGTTTTCCACTTTGGAGAGAAGGCTGCATTTTTTTTAAAAAAAAAAATCATCTCCCCAAATACAAACCACCTCAAATGTATGAAAGAAGGTGTTGCATATTTTACATTCATTTGCCTGCATTTTTGTTTCCCTGCCCCTTGCCAAACCATTGAGGCTTATGCAGATTTCTTTCCAGGAACAAATGGTTGTGTGAATAGGTATGAAGATAGGTAGGAGTTAGGGTTGTTTTGATGGAGGGGACCCCTGACAAAAAGATCAGGCTATAAAATGAGAAACTACTTAATGAGAGAAATCTTTCGAAAATGAAATCTGTTCTCAAATATTGAATGGAGAGATCTCTGGAATTTCTCCTCTTGCCCCTGCTGCCAGCGTTTAGCTTTTTTAGAACACAATGAGAGTGAAATAGTGCATTCCAGTGAATGTTTATTCAAAAGCAAGTCCCATTGAGTTCAATGGGGCTTTCTGCCAGATACCGGTAGTAGTGTAGAGGATTATAGCCTTAACAATACTGTCCAGTTATATATATACACACATATATATATATTTAATATAAAACCTTGTACTTTCTAGATTTATTGTACATTCTTATCTGTGCCAAGAAGATGCCCAAGTTAAACTGTCTTTCTGGCTCCTTGTGAATAAATATTTACTGAGGATATTGCTGCTTCTGTTTTTAGCCAGACTCTCATTGAGATTTGGAGCCTGTTTTGCTGGCATTGCGTAGGCCTGAAGCTGGTACCTCAAGTAAATCAACACCTCTTCACTAGCAAGGAAGCTGTAAAATGGAGATTAATGCTCCGCCACAAAATACATTTGGGGATAGAATAATGACAAGGAGAGCCAAGTACTAATGTTGATTGTTGCAAAGATCTAGCATTATAGGAGATGTGTGTGAAGCTGGTGACCTGGATTATGCTGGAACCTGGGTTGAGAAGTCCATCTCCAAAATCAGTAACCTCTGTCCTGTTTCCCCAAATTGAAGGAGGGGTTGCATTGTGCCCCTTGCTTATGCCATGGCATATATCAAGAGATAATAAGGTGGCTGTTAGGTCATATATTGGCAACAATGGTATTTTTTTTAAGGAGATGGAGAGATGGAATGTAGTGATGGGGAGAAGAATTATTTAGTGGGGAAGAGGTAAGAATGAGGGTTTAAGGAAGTGCCTATTTCCTCTAACTGAAACATGGGAAACCTTAGCCTGAAGGATCGGAAAAGTAGCTATATCTGCTACTGAAATAGTTCTTGCAAAGTATCATCTCTTCTCTAATGTAAAATGGTTGTAGAGAAGGAATTCATATCTTATCCCTTTGCATTGCCTGCACTTTTTTTTTGTCACCAAAGGTAAAATGATGTGAACATTTGAGGGGTGGTCATAGATCATAATGGAGGTTTTTCAGAGTCAGAAATTTTGACTATGGAGAGATCCACTCTGGAGAGGTCTAGTTTCCTGCATTTAAAACATGGCTTCCTGCTTTCCAAAAGATGTATGTGCTATATGCAGGGTGGGCTGTACCCTCTTTACATGTAACATTTTGAAGCTTCTTTGTAGAAGAGGAATTTTGAAGATAGGTAAGAGTTGTTTACCACTCTGCTAGGCAGAAGGGGTGGGTAAAACAGGTGGTGTCTGATGGTATACTTCAGGATATCTTGCAATCAAGCCAAAAGTGAGTGCCCTGTCATTACAGCATGAAATCTAAAACTCAACTGTCTTTTTAAAAAAAATAAAACAAAAAAACCCCCCACCTCCTGCTTCTCTGCCTTTTCTGAATCGAAGAGGTCAATTTTTTTTACTTTCCAACTTCTCTCTAGATAGAAGATTTTGTGAGCTGCTGGGCTATTCTGCTTTTGCAAAAACTCCTTGGATGGCATTCCTTCTTTAGGGCTTAATATTCAGACAGAGATCACTGAAGCAAGAACTTAGTCCTGGAAATATTCTTCTCATTTTCCCCACCCCATCCTGGCTTTATGAAACATGCAATGCATTGAGTGATTGTTTCCCCCCCCCCAGCTTTGAATAAATAGCTGATGCATAGGGATTAGGTGAAAAGACTGTAAGAACAAAGACACAGTGCAATTGAGGCAATTTTAAAGGATCCCTTTCTTTGCAAGGTGTGGCAGTCAGATTTACGGGGAAAACTTCATGGTGCTTCCATCTTTTGGGTAGGGGGAATCCATCCTACCTTAGAACTGCCATAGCTCCCTGTGAATGTTTCCTGTGGTTTCTCTGGCCCTTATTTGTTTTGGACTGGTCTGTATAAGAAAAACTTCTGGTTTGGTGAAAAGCAAAAAAAAAGAATGTTTTATTACAGAATCTAACTAACTTGCCTTTTCACCAAGTTTGAAAAGCCATCCTTTACAGATACCCTGTGTGTCCAGAACAATGGCTCTCTTGATCTAGTACTAGCTCCCCTTGAAAATAGAACCTGTCTATTAGACTGAGAACTTTTCTCAATTCTGATATAAAAAAACTTTCAGGGTCCAAGTCTTGAATTGCATGTTTTCTACAATACTGACATATTGGGTCTCCCGCCTTAGTGTTACTATCTTTCAAATTAAGTGCATGGTTGATGGACTTGTGAAAAAGAGGGCAGGTAATGTGGTACCCAAATCTTGCTTCTGCTGCTGCTCTTCCTTTCTCATCTTCTAAGCAACTTCTCCAGTCTGCTACTTGGTAGAACTGGATCTGGATTAACACTTCTGTGTAACAGAAGTCAGATCACCTTAGAAATGCATGTAATCATTTTTTTTTCCAGTGGTCATTACCCTACTCTGGCTTTTATTTCGTATTTAAATTTTAAAAATTCTTTACTTGCAAATCGATTTATTTGTTAAACTATTCCTGTTAAGTCTTTGGTTTATGGTTTTTGGCCTCTATTACTACAAACTTGAAATGGGAGTTTTAACAAGGAACTAATACAGTTTTCCCCAAATCTTTTTAAATTACCCAAAATTGGGTAAAAGTGGCTTTTCACAAATCTATTACCCAATCACAACAGGAACTTTTGAATTGACTTGAATAGTTTTGCCTACATTGGGTAGAAAGGACATTCCAATAAGCAGTTCTGGGTAATGAAGGAAAAAGCACCAAACCAGTAGGAAACAGCTTTTTGAACACTCCAGTGAAATTGATGTGCTATTCTAATTTCAGACTGTAGCTGTTGCTGCCCTAAAATTTTTGTATAACATGTTAGGATAGGGGTGTGTGCTTGTATGTGTATATTATTATATGCATGAGCCAAGAAAAATTACTGAGTGCTACATGTAAGCACTTGCAAGCTTTTCTGGCCCTAACTCTACCTCTTCTGAAAGAAAGCAAGACTGGTTTGTTGATCTGAGGGACATCATACTGTACGCTGAGTTACTGAACTGGAAGTTTCACATTTAATGACTATATTCTAAGTCATTAGAACACATGGAGGTTCTGATAGTAGCAATAGCCCGGTGATTCACTGAGGCACCAAAACTATTTTGTAATACAAAGGTTTGTGTGTGTGAACACATCATTGGTCTGGTTTACACAACCAGCATCAACAGTGATTTCTTCATAGACCGTACCATCTCTAAACATAAATGGGGGAGATATATATCTTTGATATTCCCAGATAGTAAACTATAGAAAAACAAAAATGAAAGAGAAGGGTTTTAGTGCAGCCTTCTAATTTTTAGCTTGTGATTTCTCCCCCCCCCATTGCTGTCTTCCACAAACAATTCTCATCACAGGCACTTGCAGCAATATAGTCCAGGAAGAGATATATCATTTATTTGCTATATAGTTTAGATTGAGCAGGACAAATAGTTGCTTTTCCACTCTCTCAATTTTTATGATGATCCACAGTAGAATCTCTCTCAGAATGCATTTAAGTTATATTCTATCCTTCCTCTGACAGCTTTCAACAAACCTGTAAAGTACATGATAGGGAGAATAACTGGCTTCTGATAACTACTTAGCATTATGGGTATGCGGAGATTTGTACTAAGATCTTCTGCATTTTGGCCCAGTGCTAGCTACTACGTTATAGCAGATGACCCTTTCCTCAGTCCCATCAAGAAACTAACAATGTGGAGCCAGCTGGCTTTGAATGCCGAGTTGTTGTCTCAAAATATGAAGCACATTCCTATATCTGTCTTTAGGAATTTACCTTATCCTATCTAATTCTGACTCTAGCCTGATCTCTGCCTAATGAGATGGGCTTTGGTGGTGGTTGTGGAGGTTTGCCAGACAGACAGTGGGATGGAGTAACCTTTGAGATAGGCCCTCATTTAGGTCTGGTGGGCTGGCCTAATAGCCTGTATTAGGGTTAAAGCCAGAGGTCCTTATTTCTCTTGTAAGATAAACAGGCTTAAATAAGAATGAAATCTGACAATTCAAGAAAAGCCTGAAATATCCATAGAGTGTGCAAGGATTTCTTCATGATTGACTTTGACATAATCATTGAGGAAAACAGAATAATATCTGAATCTGAATAACATCAGAAAGTGGTCAGATTGTTGCATGAACTGTTAATCTTACTGTATTTACCCCAAAGCAAGACTATTTTTTTTTCTGAATAACTTTGATTTGCTAATACTGTGGTACAGTTAAGGAGCCAGATCATTTCCCCATTGCATTTTATTGTTCAGGGGAAATAAAGTAAATTGTTCATTAAAGAATATGCAAATAATGTCTAAAAGTGATTTCCTGAATGTGGGATCTGTGAACTCACGTGAGCATTAGTTGTTCATTGAAGACATTTACAGTACTGAACCCTGAAGAGTAGTGGAAATGCTGTTATCTACAAAATAACATCACTGGAAGACAAAACAAAACTGCTAGTCTCTTCTTTCGAAACCTCAGAGATTCACTAGATCTCTAGACTGTTGAAGTTTGACCTTTCCAGCACTGACTCTTAAAGCATATAGATGTTGCAATCCTGTAACTCTTGCGTATAAGGCTAACTGTCTTGTCTTCCTCTGGAACATTCAGAGAATTTGAGTCACAATGAAGACATCGATAATTTAGGGATTTTTCCCCAAATTGCATTTCCTGAGGAAACGGAATAACTAGATGACCACGACTTATTGTAGCCAGCACAATCAAGAGACACTCAGCAGTTTATACCGTAGTAGTACATCCATACAAAACACAATAAACCATCCACGGTATACGTATAAAAATATAAAAGAACCATTATCATCTATAATGGAGAAATAGAGAACTGCTGCATGCCGCATTCCTCTACTTTTCCACGTTAACTGATGTAAGGATCCTCTGCAAACAAGTTACTTCTCTTAGATGTGGAGATTTTCATTAAAGACAAAAAGGCAGCTGTATCTTTTTCTTGCCTGCACAATCTTGTGTGCTGTTGTGAAAGGTTTCAATTGGGATAGGATAGTAGGAGAAGATGTTAGGAAAAATTCACATGCCCTTGTCAATTCGAGGATCGACTACTGCAACGCTCTCTACATGGGGCTACCCTTGAAGAGTGTTCGGAGACTACAATTAGTGCAAAATGCAGCTGCGCGAGCAGTTGTGGGTCTTTCGCGTTGTGCCCACATTTCATCAACTCTCCGCATGCTGCATTGGTTGCCTATTGGTCTCCGAGCCCAATTCAAGGTGTTGGTTATCACCTATAAAGCCCTTCATGGCATGGGACCAGGATACTTACGGGACCGCCTTCTGCCACATACTTCTCTACGACCGGTGAGAGCGCACAGGGTCGGCCTCCTCCGGGTCCTGTCAGCGTCTGGCGGGCCCTAGGGGGAGGGCTTTCTCTGTTGTGGCGCCCGCCCTCTGGAACCAACTGCCTCCTGAAGTCCGCGTTTCTCCAACTCTTCCGGCCTTCTGGAAAAACCTAAAAACTCATCTTTGCCGGCAAGCCTGGGGATGATTGTAGTTGATTGTTGCATTGAATGTGTGTTTTTTTTTAATTGGTTTTTAGATATCTTGTTTGGGTCTTTATATTGTAATTTTCTGTTATATATATGTTGTTAGCCGCTCCGAGTCCCCGGAGAGGAGCGGCATACAAACCCAAATAAATAAATAAACAAACAAACAAACAAACAAACAAACAAACAAACAAACAAACAAACATAAATAAGTAAATAAATAAATAAATAAATATGATCCAGCTGTATGAATGAAAGATCGTATTGGCAGGGAGTTCTCTTTTGATCATTGTAACTGAAGCTTAATCCATGCTAAACTTTTGCTAAGGAATGTTACCATAATAGACTCGGATCCACCATATATAGGCAATGTGTGGTCATGCCTTGAGATGTGGGAATTTGTGATTAGAAGAATAGTGTGAAGGTATATGCGTGCTTTCATTGGCAAAGCCTGGGATCTACTTGCATCCAGGGATAGTCTCTCTTGAGGTTTGATAGAATGATCAGGACACTAATCATTGTATTATAGTTGAGGATACCAACAGTTGGGGAACTTGCCCGGCTGAAATCTTATGTATGTGAGAGATCATCCCCCCCAAAAAAAATTTCAAGGAAGATGGGAGGGGAGAGGTAGAGGAGGAGAGAAGGAATAGATCTTCCACCATATTTAAATAAAAATGCTGTAATCACAATTGATAATAACATGGACTGCAATGAATATGTAAGAAAAATGAAGAAGATCGGAATTCAGAAAGAAGATAACAAGCTGCCTTTTATGCCCCTTGCTATTAGTTTTGTCCCTGTTATGCTCCAAAGAGCTGCAACAACCCGGTTCAAATATAACAGCGTTTTCTAACTGTTTATGCATACAGGTGGTCCTTGACTTACAACAGTTCGCTTAGTGACCAGTTACAACGGCACTGAAAAAAGTGACTTATGGCCATTTTTCACACTTATGACCACTGCAACATCCCCATGGTCACATGATTTAAATGCAGATGTTCATATTTATGACGGTTGCTGTGTCCCGGGGTCACGTGATCCCCTTTTGTGACCTCCTGACAAGCAAAGTCGATGGGGGAAGCCGGGTTTAATTAACAACCGCGTTACTAATTTAACAACTGCAGTGATTCCACTTAACAAATGCAGCCAGAAAAGCCATAAAATGGGGCAAAACTCACCTAAAAAATTTCTCACTTAGCAACATAAATTCTGGGGTCAACTGTGGTGGTAAGTGGAGGACTAGCTGTACTGTGTCTTGGATTTGCAAAATGCTAATACATCTGCAGGAACCTAGGGAAAGGAGGGAATTGGGATTTTAGAGATAGGTTGCCACACCCCTTGAGTGCACAGTGGAGACACAGAAAATGACAAACTGGAGATGTGGTTACTAATACTATTGGACTATTCCATTATAGGATGCTTGATTTAAAGTATAATTTGAAGGGTAGGTTTAAATAACAAGGCAGCATCTTCTCACTCTGTCCTGATCAGAGTGGGAAGCCTTAATTGTCATGTTTGTTCACAGAGCCATATATGGATTCAAGCAAGATGTTTGGAGAATCTTCACTTGTCCTGTGGATGCTGCACAAGGAATTCTTCCTTGCTCTTCCAACTCCAATCTCTTGGAACTCTTCACTCTGTTCTCCCCCAAACTTTTTTTTTTTTTTTACAGAGGTTCAGTTGTATTGTAGGATGCAGGTTAGAGTGTTGTAAAATGTGGGCTGGAGGTAATGTGCCTGGTTTTCTTGGTTATTTTGGAGTTTTGTATCAGAAGAAATGGGAAGCTGTCACTTGTGCCAGGACACTTGCTTTTGATTATGATGTTTCCACTGGCTCTGGTCGATTCAGTGAAGCGTAAAATGACTGATTATTGTTTTGCCCTAATTTTAATAGTCCTTTTGTCATAGTTGCCTGAGACTCCAGACAATAAATGAGTTGTATTTGTATTTTGCAAACCTTTTGTTGATGATGAAGGCCTTGGATCTAAAGGAACTCACCATCTCTTTCTTTATTAAGAGATCTGTTTTATTGATAAAATACTATTCAGAATCCTATAACTACTTATGGAAAATGCCTATGAAGATAAGTGATACATTTAAGTCTCCTTATAATGGGAGAGCAACAATTCATCCTTGATCAAAGTTGAACATATTTTAGATATCCAGTTGTTGATAAAACCTGATCTGTTGGTCTGGCATATTTAAAACCTCTGACTCAAGGACTTCAACTCCCAGAATTCCTGAGCCAGCATGCCACTTGGTTTTAGTGGTACTTTTAAGCTTCACCTTTCCAGGTCAGTACCAATTTAATTTTTGTAGGCCGTGTATCCCCAACTCAGTAACAGTGATTATTATTTTCTCTTCCCATTTCAACTGAAGGCAACTTGACAAGAATAGCACCCGGCTAGTTAGCACTTAGATTTTACACAAGTATAATATTATTTTAGTTACGTGAAGGACAAAAGAGGCTTATTTGGCCTTGTAGAGAGGAAATGTGTTCCAAAGGGCGACTCTTTCCATAAAGCTTACTAAATAAGCTTTTGATCATCCCTCTGTTTTTTTGGCTAAAGATGCTCAACAGAAGAGAGATTGTTTCCTTTCCCTATACATTACTCAGGAAGAAAGACAGAATGCTTCTAGACAGTGTCTCTGCACAGCTTCACCCAAGCCATAATTCAGTATCAAATTAGCATTCCTTTTGTCTAGTTGAGAATAGACATAAGCAAGGAGAGAGTGATTTGTATAATTCATGTGGCCCTTACGTGCTGAATTCTTAGATATACCTTGGCATAGCACATCCATTTTTTGTGCAATCAGACTGCACAACGCAAGTGTAGTTCCCATGAAGCAGCAGACTGATCCTTCTAGAATTGGGCAGAATCCAGCCGAATGTCTGGGAATTCACAGTTTCCGGCTCAAATGGCCAGGCACGTGGACTGGAACTCCTTTTAAAAGATTTCTACATGTTTCAGCCTCTTGGGACCTCACATGGAGTGATTTGAACGGAGTCTTTTTTTTTTCCAGGAGCCTTTTAATTCAGTGCAGATGTGAGCTGTGCCAAACCACATATATACCCCAAGAAAAAAATGGTGCAATATTCTTGCCATTCTGTTTCATAGAAAGGGTTACGTTGCTTGCTTTCCTGCCTCCTCATAGAGAAACAGATAAGAGAAAGGCTTTGAATTCTTCCTAGCGAAGGGCTCCAAAATTATTGAGCAGTAGGAACTCTACCAATAAAGGAGAATATTTGTACCTCAGAGTTGGAAAAAAGGGTCCTTGATGCTTTCTGAGCTTGATTGTTTTCTTGCAGATGGTTCATTACCCAAACTAAGTGACATCATCAGTGCTAGTCTGATGATTACCTAGTTTGGGTAATGAAATGTCTGCAGCAAAACTGAGGACTCCTCAGTTGGGACTCCTCTGCTTCTGGACTACAGTATCTTTATAGATAGAGGTCATCACTGAGTCATAAACTGAGAAACAAGCCTTCTCTAACCTGGTGTTCCATTAATACATTGGACTACACCCAAGGATTGGGAATTAAATCAGATGTAGTCCAGCAGATGTGGAAGACACAAGATTAGGGAAGCTTGCATTTTGTGATGAGATGTCATGTCTTGCAAATTTTGGATCAAATCCATGAATAGTGTGTGCGCGCTCTCTCTCTCTCTCTCTCCCTCCCTCCCTCCCTCCTTCTCTCTCTCTCTCCCTCCCTCCCTCTCTCCCTCCCTCCCTCCCTCCTTCTCTCTCTCTCTCTCTCCCCCTCCCTCCCTGGCGCGCGCTCCCTCCCTCCCTCCCTCCCTCTCTCTCTCTCCCCCTCCCTCCCTCCCCTCCCTCTCCCACCTCCCACCTCCCACACCCACAAACACACATATAGAAAGAGAGAGAATTGTTTCTAATTAAATATTTCTATCCTTCCTTAAGTCATAGTCACATTACTTAAAGAATGAAGAAAGAATAACTAAACTTCCCCAAGCTTCCAGCATCAGACATTAGCTTTGTTTCCTACAATTGCATCCCAATAATTCCTTTTCCTCAATGAAGTGAAGGGCAGTGAAAGGGTGTTTTTGTGTGTTTGGATATGTGTGAAAGATACTTCTTTACTTTTTACTGATGTGGCATGCCTTTATCTGTACACAAAATGCTAAAATCAGAGTAGCAGAACTATTCTTGCATGTTGTAGACTCATCATATTTGAAGGCAGGTTGAAAAGTCAGACACTGCTTTTGTCGAGGACTGATTTTGGATCTTGCACATTACGTGATTAGTTCTGCCTTTATCCCTCAGGACCATAAAAGACATATTATTAAGCAGCAGCCTTTCAAGCCATGCTTAGAACTGGCTACTATCTGTTTTTACAAATAAGTGACATGAGGACGTGCTAGAATCCAGACAATCTGAGACACTTTGCATATGGAAAAATTCCCTTATTAAAATTGTAAAATTCTGCTTTTAATCCCTGCAGGGAAAACTGAGTTAGATGAATTTGTATTCTGCTAAAGCATGTGGGAGCTTTTTAGGTCTCTTTCTTTTTTAGGGCCTTGTTTTCCACTGTTATCTCTTTAAAAAAATCCCTCTTATTGTTTCTGTTTATGCTGAAAGGTATTATTTATAATATATTCCAGGCAACTGACAACTGGCACAAAAAAAGGGTAGGGAAAAGTTATAACCCTTTCTGCCCCCCCTCCCCCCCTGCAGTGGTCCTGATCTGAAAAGGAGCCCTGTAGCTATCTCTATAAAACAATAATGTCCAATTCCCAAGTATGTTTCAATATTTAATGCTTTCTTCTGGTGGCTTTACGATCGTGTATATGAATCTCTTTGACTTTTGCCCTGAGAAAAGGGGCTTGTGAGGTTATTTAGGCCAAAGGCTGATTTAAAAAATGGTCACTGAGTTCTTATTGTTGTGTTTTTATATATTTATTCATATGTTTGTTTTTTGTTTGTTACATTTATTTGCTGTCTATCTCGCTGTTGGGCTACTTTAGGCAGCTTACAACGATAAACAATTTGTTTGAATGGAGAGATGGGGGCTCATTACACATGGAATGTGGTAGAATCTATACCCTTTATAGAGAAGACATGGCACATGACTTGATCCTATTTTTTTTACATGTTTTTGCAGTGGTCAGTTAAGGGAACACTGCAGTCATTAAGCAAATCCATTTTCCCCAATGGATGTTTTTGCTGGAAAGCGGAAGTTAACATTGGAAAGGGCAAAAAAAGTTGCAAATTGGAATCGTATGACCATGGCACATTGCAAACAGCTGTAAAGGTGAGCTGGTTGCCAAGCACCCAAAATGAGATCATGTGTTTGTGCAAGGGCGTGTGAACCCATTGTAACTTTGAAAAGGGTTTGTAGGAAGCTCAGGGCAGGTTTGTTGTAACTTCATTGATAATCGACTGGTCATAAGTCGAGGACTACTTGTATGTGCTTGTGTGTCTGGGAGAGAATTTGAGGTCTCATGTTCTTGTTATTCTTTCTCTAAATCTTCTAATTCCTTTGTAGACTCTGTGCACTATGTTGACAAGATAAATGGATTGCACTGATTATTATAAATTAATCCAATCCCCCAGGTTTGGTTGGTGGAAAGCTTAAGTCAGCCCTAATTATTATGATAGTGATAAATTCTAAGAAATATATTGCAACATGGGTAGATGCTTTGGGAATTTATTCTTCCTCTAAGCCCTAGGAATCCTGGGAATTATATCTTAAAAATAGCTGCTGGTTTATGGAATCTCCTTTGGAGATGGCAGATTATTGAATATCAAAGCAAGAGCAATCGAATGCTGTTGCCTCCAGGACTTCCATGAGCATCTCAAAGTGTTAAGATGCCCTGCTGTTTTTAAGGTTTTATTCGCTTATTGTTTTCTTTTTATGCTATTACATTATCCTGAAATCTTTTACGGAGAGTTCCAGTTTAAAAGAAAACAAACAAACAAAAACCATAGATAACAAAAAACCTACATTTTTTAAAAGGAAAGATTCGATAATTCAAATAGTCTTCAAATATTTTACTTTTATAAGAGAGAACCTTTGCTTTACTCAGTGAGTATCAAAGAAAGCAGATGAATATTAAACCAAGGAGAAGAATCTTTCTTTTAGTGGGAGGAGGGTTCACCTTAAATTCAGGATCATTTTTTCCTCTTGATAAATTTGGTTGTCAAATAAAATATTGGTCTCAATGGAATATTGATATGACTGAGTGAAATTCTTGTCTTTTTCATAATTTGTAATATTTTAGGGATTACAATTTGCAGGCATGTGAGTATGTAAGAGAGAAGAAAGACAGCATAGCATTATTTCTAGATTTGAAGTTGCTCCAGGAAGATAGTCTCTATGGCTTTGCACACATACTTGGTTGTTCCATCCTCCCAATTTCTCTGCCCCATTTCCTCTAGCACAGCGGTTCTCAACCTGTGGGTTGCGACCCCATTTGGGGTCGAACGACCATTTCACGGGGGTCGCCAAACAATGCAGTTCTCCATTTTTCCCCCTTTTCCCCTGGGCCGGCGCAGGGGGCAGCACCGTGCATGCGCGGGGTAGCACCGCGCATGCGCGATGCGGGCCGTTGTGCTGTGGATGCGCGGTGCAGGCCGTCACGCCGCACGGTGCAGGTCGGGGTCGCGTCGCGCATGCGCGGTGCAGGTCGGGGTCATGGCCTGAAAAAGGTTGAGAACCACTGCTTTAGCAGGTTCTCTTTCTCTTTGCATGTGCTTCAGAAAAGATTGTGATCATTTTTAGAAAATGGACTTAAGTCAGGACTATGTTCATTACAAGATGGACGGCTACGGGAATTGAGAGGATATTTAAATAATAGTTAAGGAATCAGACTAGGAAGCAGGAGTTCTAGTCCTATCTTAGGCATGAGAGCCAACTAGGTGTCTTTGGGCCACTCACTCTCTCAGTCCAAACCACCTGACAGGGCTGTTGCTGTGGGGAAAATAGGAGGAGGAAGGGATATTTGATATCTTCACCGTCCTGAATTATTTCTAAAAAGAGCAAAAGCAGAATTTTAAAAAATCTAAAATAAAAATAAGGCAAACAGCCGATGAATCAATAACAGTTCTAACTAGACAATCCCTATAAATCTAAAAAATGATACACTAATCAACAGATTGGGAGAGGTCAATCCTCTTGCCAATATGAAAGAAAGGAGATTTGCCAGACTGTGCAAACTATTGCAAAATAGCCTTAATTTCACATGCTAGTAAAATAATGCTTAGGGTCATTCAACATAGATTAGTGCCTTACATGGAATAGGAAATATCAAATGTTCAACCTGGTTTAGAAAAAGCTACAGAACAAGAGATGTTATTGCTGATGCGTTACACAAAAAATAACAAAAAGAAGTCATATATGCTTTGTTGACTATGGAAAAGCCTTTGATTGGTGTTGATCATGTCAGGCTATGGAATATTTTTTAGAAAATCTGGACTCCTGGAATATGTAATTGACCTCATGCAAAACCCATATACAGTATAGGAAGCTATGTTCTACATAGAACAATGTTCCAGGTTGGCTATGCAGATGAACTGCAAGCTCTGTAATGAAAGTCAAGGATAGCAGCAGGGAAAAAAAAGACTAAAATACTGTATAGCTGAAAACAATGGGTACTCAGAATTGATAATAACAACATGAAAATGGTAAGCAGATTCTTTTAGGATCTTTTTACTACCAATAGTAAAAGAACTATCAATCAAGAAATACACCAGAGGCCAATAAAAATATCAACAAAGCAAATACAGAGCAATAAATCTGATTTTTGGATATTTTGGTGTGTCCATACGTACAAAAATTGGACTCATGCAGGAATGGCTTTCCCTGCGATAGTCTGTGGATGTAAAAATCAGACTTTGAAGAAGCAGAATAAGAAAAGTATCAATGCTTTTAAACTTTGGTGTTGGAGAAGACTGTTGACATTATTACAGCTAGCTAAGAAAACAAACAATTGAAACATAGAACAAATCATTCCAGAGTTCTGACTTGAGGCACAAATGACCAAACTCAAATTATCATATTTTGGGCACATTTGTATGAAGATGCACTTCCCTTGAGAAGTTTGGGAAAGGTAGAAAGAAAGAGAACAGGATGACCAGCCATAGAATAGATTGACTTGATTAATGTAGGGAGCCATGGAGATGACCTTGGAGAAACTATTCGGAAACTGTTTCAACACAATATATGCAAAAACAAGTTTTGAGCCCAGAAACATGGAAAGTATTAGGAAGAGACTCAAACTGGCACCTCCCTGAGGAGGAAGGGAAAACACAGGCTTGCAAACTTTGGGAATCTGTTTCCAGATGTGAGTAACCGTGATGGGCTGACAATTACTGTGGCAATGAAGATCTGTCAGGAGAACTGAAAAAACAGGTTGAGAATAAATCATTGTGGAAAAGGTCTATGTGGTCACTAAAATCAACTCTAATGTGATGGCACATAATCATTAGAAAAAAGTTTTTAGGGAATTGAAGAGGACAGGATAAGACTGCTAATTTTAACAAATTAGTTTTTTTGTGCTAAGAGAGAGTGCTAAGTATTAAATCTTAAACCAGTATAGTTTGAACATAATGCTGCATTAATTTGCAAAAATTAATTCAATATTTTGTCCTGTAGGAGCTCTCAATGATTCACACGTACATTTGAACACATGTAGTAAGTCTATTCTTCCAAGGACTCAATACGGTAGAAGCCAATTCAGAGTCAATAAAATCAGGATCTGGTCTATATTATTTCAAATTGGATGAACTTGTCAACTTGAGTCACCTTGTGGGGATATGGGCAGCAAACAAATTTAATAAATAAAATAAAAAGTAAAAAAAACAAACCCTTCCCTACATAGCAATAGCATTTAGGCTTACATACTGCCCCATAGTCCTTTACAGTGGACAGTTTACAATGTAGAGGCATTATTTGCACATTGCCCCCAGCCATCTGTGTCCTCATTTTACCAACCTGGAAGGATGAAAGGGTGAGTCAACCTTGAGCCCCATCAGGATCAACTCCAGGCTGTCAAACGCAATTTCATTGAGGGCTGCATCAGCATTGCGCTTGCCCTTGGGGGGGGGCGGGTAAGGGGGCAGGGTGGGTGCGGCCTACTGGGTGGGCATGCATGGAGTGGGTGTGGCCTACTGGGTGGGCATGGCCAGCTCTACATCGTTCGCATCAAGGGTGCCTGTGGGGGCCTGGGCAGGAGTGGGACAGATCTGAGGGTCTTTGGCAGAAGGGGTGGGACCGGGGCAACCGCCAAGGCATGGTGCATTTCTTCATTCCTCACAAAGGGTGACCCCTCCCCAGCATGCACCCAGGGGGGCGGGGCTGACAGCAGGGGCTGGTTCCTCGCTGTTTCTAGATGGCCTTGTGGAGCTAAGACTGAATGCGTTTCAGCATAGATGGCCACCACAAAATTGTACATTGGCTCCCGGCTGGCCTGGGCCAGGGCCAGGGCCAAGGCAGCGGGGGCCGTTCCCTCACTGTTTCCAGGATGGCTTCATGGACCACATGAAACCACTTTGCGGGCTGCATCTGGCCCCCTGGCCTTGTGTTTGACATGTCTGCTGTAGGCAGAGTTAGCCTGCAATACTGCACTGTAACCACTTGTGCTACCAGGGCTCTTCTTAGTAAGTTCTCTGTCCTTAGTATGGATGTTTTTTTTTTGTGCCCAGAAGTGTTGGTCTAGCAATGCATCCCTTCCTGTGATCACCTTCTTCTCAACCTAAGGTCTTACTTGTACAGTCCAGATGACATCATGCACAATTGTATTTTGAGAAGTTATAAAATTATAGTAATCTTAGATTGCTGAATCCACATCGCCTGAACTAGTTATCCAGCATGATTTCTTCTACTCTAAAACGTTCTTTCCTAATTATACTCTTTGCTGTCCAAAAGAACAGAACATATTGTGCAAGAAAGAAAAGGGACTTCCATCAACAGTTGATTGTAAAATAATACTATCTTCTGCAGCCTGAACTGGGATAATATTGAGAAATTTCAACATTTTTATTCCTGGGATTTTGAGCAATAGCAATATAATCACAGTAGGAATTTGTAAAGCATCTGAATTGGTTACCATTTGCATGTTAATAGGAAGAAAGCAAGGTTTTCTGGACAATAGTAAGGTTTCCAAATACATTTCTGAGTAGGGTGGAGAGGAGGAAAAGCAGCTTTTCCCATAAATGCTGGCCTTGTGTCTTTGTATGAATCAGTCCTTAAGCCTCATGCAGCTGTTTCCTCTTCTGTCCTATTATCTATTTAGCATCTATAGAGTGTCTTGGAATCTTATCATCTGTTATTGCAGATTCCAAGATTTCATTTATTGCACAGAAATATGATGTTCTAATCTCAACCAGACATTTGAAAAATGACAAAGGCTTAATTGATATTGAAAACCACAACCTTAAAGGTGAATAGATTTCTTTGCATAAGTTTTCTTTGACTTGAGGGTACAGACATTTCTGCTCTGGTAAGGTATAAACTGTGCAATGTTTTGTTTACTTTCTCCAAAGTTAAGCAAGATTTAAACATGACTTGATTAAATTGATCTCCAAAATACTACTTGTTCATAGCAAGTATGAATTGCTTCTAAAACACCAGAAAAGAAAATGTGTAAACAGATAGATTTGGGAAATATAGTCTACACATGATGCGCCCACCCTCTGGAACCAACTGCCCCCTGAAGTCCGCGTTTCCCCCACTCTCCCGGCCTTCTGGAAGAATCTAAAAACTTATCTATGCCGGCAGGCCTGGGGATGACTGTGATTGCGTGTGAATTATGAATGTGTTTGGGGGGGTTTTAAACGTTTTGTAGATTGCTTTTTGATTTTAAACTTTGTGATGTTCTTTTGTTTATGTTGTTAGCCGCTCCGAGTCCTTTGGAGAGGAGCGGCATAAAAATTTAATTAAAATAAATAAAATAAATAAATAAACTGATAGTTTATTGAAGTTGTAAACTATGATTTGTAAGCCCCAATAGATAGTATTAGATAGGGGCCCTGATGGCACAGAGGCTAAAGTGAAGTATTTGCAGATATAGCTGGAGTTTGCTCTTGATGGGGCTCAAGGTTGACTCAGCCTTCCATCCTTCTGAGGTCAGTAAAATGAGGACCGAGATTGTTGGGGGCAATATGCTGACTCTAAACTGCTTAGAGAGGGCTGTAAAGTATATAAGTCTCAGTGCTATTGCTATTGTGATTACATATAATGTGAAACCAATTCCAATTTTTTATTTAACAGCAATGAATGACTAGCAAGATAAAAAGGAACTTGGAAACAAAGACCAAAAAAAGCTATGACAGCAAAACCATTATATACAATCTAAAAAAACCCAAAACTGAAAAAAGGGGTAAGGGAAAAATGGAATAAAACAAAACAATATAGACCAGGGGTGTCAAACTGCCGGCCCACGGGCTGGTTTCATCATACTGAAGCCGCGCCCACTCCATTGCTGGCAATGGCAAAACCGTCCCGATACGTTGCGCGACGTCATGTGATGTCGCGAGTTTGACACCCTGATATAGGCCTAAAATAAAACCAAAATAACAACAACAAAAAAACCTCATGCAATGGATGAACCCTAAACCCCTCCTTAATGTAGGAATGTTACAGGCTTAATGTAGGAATGTTACAGGCGCAACCTCTTTAAGGAATGGTTATATGGCCTGGGCAAGTAAGCTATGTTAACCCATCGGTGGATTCTCCATCCCCCCATGCTGGAGAAGGCCTTTGCTTAAATAAATCCTCAAAAGGACTGCCTTTCACTGCCAGAGATATAATCTGTTTCATAGTTGCCCTGTTTTCTTCCTCTGGAGTTCAAAAATCTGAAAGTAATTTTCCAAAAGCAACAGAAGGCTAGTTATCCTTTCAAAATACTTTTGAATCTGCTGACAAATTAGAAAGAAGCAAGCAAGCTATGAGTGAATCAGGATGCTAACCCCATGGATAAGGTGATGGCCAGAGTTTGGCTGTGCTGTAATGGATTTAAAATACAGGATATGTGACTTTAAAGTGAGGAACACATTTCAGTTTCAAAGACCTGCTCAGAGAGAAGAAATTTTTTTTTTCAATTAAAATTTGCTGTCACAACTCCATGAAGGACACTATGGTTCTAAATAAAGGAGTGTCTTATCAATGAACTATTTAGAGGTAAAGATGCGCTTGATTCAAACTTTAATTCTACCCCTGCAGTGTTCTTAGGAAAAGTTTGCTGTGACTTTCTTTCAGAATGTTTGTTTTTCTCTATTTTTTTTTAAATTTTTTTTACTTTCCAGTCTAGCCAAGAGTCTTCTGTTTCCAGGAGGTTTCCATTCAACCAGGGCTGAACGGGCATTGGAGGTGTTGATGAGGCAACTTGAATTTTAAAGGGGTGCTTAAATGGTAGATCCTCATCTTTGTGCTTCCTTCTCATTTTAAGTCAAATGCTAAGCAAGGGCAGTTATTAAATGAGTTTTGCTCCATTTTGCGAACTTTCCCCCCACAGTTATTAAAAGAATCACTGCAGTTATTAAGTGATTCAGGCGGTTGTTAAGCGAATCTGTCTCTCTCCCCCTCCCCTGATGTTGCTTCTCGAAAGCCTGCTGGGAAGATTGCAAATGGTGGACACATGATCCTCAAAACGGTACAATCTGTAAATACATGCCAGTTGTCAAGGGCCTGAATTTTTTTTATCACATGACCATGAGGATAACTCAACAGTCATAAGCTAATCTCCAAAGTGCCTGAAGGCAGGACAAGAAGCAAAGGATGGACACACACAGGTGTGTGTCCCTCTCATGGGTTGGGCCCTCGATTACTTGTGTCAGGTCCATGGTTGCCATGGAAGCCATGAACTCCCGCACCAACCCAGAGGACTCACCGAGTGACGGCACATTAAAGTCCCCCAAGACAGTCTGGGGAACTCAACCGCCAACCCGGCTACCTCCTCGAGTAGTGTGGACAGGGCTGTAGAAACGCAGCTGGGAGGCAGGTACGTAAGCAACAGACCCACCTGTACACCTAGGTCCAACCTCATAAGGAGGGACTCACAACCTGATATCTCGGTAGCGAGTCTGCGCAGCCCGAGTGTCTCCTTAGCTATAATCGCCACTCCTCCCCCCCTTCCCTGGGGTTGCGGTTGATGCCATACCTGAAACCCAGCTGGACATATCTCAGAGAGGGGAACTCCTCCCTCTGGGGTCAGCCAGGTCTCAGTTACACATGCCAGGTCGGCCTCCTCATCTAGAATCAAGTCCCGGATGAGGAGAGCTTTATTTACCACCGACCTGGCATTGAGCAGCAGCAGCTTGAGTCCAGGGTCCGGATTTCGCTCATTACCAGTAAATAAATAATTAAATAAACTAATCAAAGAGAGAAGCAACCTAGAACTAAGGAGAAACTTCCTGACAGAACAATTAACCAGTGGAACAACCTGCCTCCAGAAGTGGTGAATGCTCCAACCCTGGAAGTAGAGACTGGATAGCCATTTGTCTGAAATGGTATAGGGTTTCCTGCCTGAGCGGGGGGTTGGACTAGATGACCACCAAGGTCCCTTCCAACTTTATTATTATTATTATTAAGTGTGAAAATAGGTCATAAATCACTTTTTTTCAGTACCATTGTATCTTCGAATAGTCTCTAGAGGAAAAGTTGTAAATCAAGGGAATGTATATGATTATTTTCTTCAGGGCAAACAAGAAAGTAGCTTGTTTGGGCCATGTTAGTCCAAGAGTTTGCAAACTTTGCCATTTACCCTAATATGGTAAATGAATAATGCTACCACCATCAGGAACAAAACTAAATTATATGTTTTAAATAACATTGCTGAAATTAACATGTGTATTGTGCTTTAGAGTCAGTGTGGATTCCTTGCAACTGCCTGGACAGGTCCCTTCAGGTTCCTTGGCAAGATTTGGGAAGTGGTTTGCCCTTGCTTGCTTCCCAGGGCTGAGAGAGAGTGACTGGCCCAAGTCAGCCAGCTGCCTTCATGATATGATTATAAGGAATAACATTTAATATCAAAGGACTTTTTGAAGGACAGCAAGAAGAATGTCTAATAATTTAAAACCTTACATAAGATATTTTAAAGATTAATCAGGCATCAGAAATGGTTCTCAGTAGTTGTTTTTGCCCTACAGCCTTATTAAAGGTGCAGTATTAGATACACACTGACCTGGGAATAAGCATTCCTGAATTTGCCATAACTTGCTTCCCATAAACATGTATTAGATTGTTCTGTAAATTTGATTTACATTTGTGATTGCAGCTCTTTCTTTACATAAATTTTTGGCACTATATTCAATGTCTTATAATTTCCATGACCGCCCTATCATGTAATGTAAAACGAGTATATAATATTGAACCATATTAAAAATACCTGCCTCATAAAAAAGTAAAATGTTTAAGGCAAGTTAATTCTAGAGGGTGTGGTCCATTTGACAAGAATGCTTGCTAAGACACATGCTTGTTTTTTTTTCTTTATCTGAATGTTACCGTTACGTGATGCATAGGTCCAAACCAGCGGTTCTCAACCTGTGGGTCGCGACCCCATTTGGGGTCGAACAACCATTTCACGGGGGTCGCCAAACACCGCAGTCCGCCATATTTTTTCCCCCATTTCCCCTCGGCCGGCGCAGGGGGCAGCACCGCGCATGCGCGGGGTAGCACCGTGCATGCGCGCTGCGGGCCTGTCGCGCTGCGCATGCGCGATGTGGGCCGCTGCGCACCGCCACACATGCGCGATTAGGGCCGCTGTGCTGCGCATGCGCGATTCGGGCCGTCACGCGTGCGCGATTCGGGCCGTCGCGCGTGCACCGCGCATGCGCAATGCAGGCCGTCACACACGCCGCGCATGCGCAATGCGGGCCATCACGCACGCCGCGCATGCGCAATGCGGGCCGTCGCATCACGCATGCGCGGCGCAGGTCGGGGTCTCAGCCTGAAAAAGGTTGAGAACCGCTGGTCCAAACGTTCAGATTATAATTGGTTTAATCAAAAAAAAAAGGAGCCCTTTTGGATTTTACTCTGCTGGTCATTGCCAACTATAGAGGGCGCTGCTCATCTCTGTTTCAAGGGCCATTGAGCCAGCGCTGTCCAAAGACATTTTCCGTCGTCATGAGGTCACGGAGCGCTGTTACCTTCCCACTGAAGTGGTACCTACTTTTAATCAGTAGTGGATAAGATTTAATCTGCAAAATTATGTTAATGAATTATAAAAGAGTTCACTTTTTAAATAACTTTTTTCAAATACAGGTACCACTCGACTTACCACGGTTCATTTAGTGACTTCAAAGTTACAACAGCATTGAAAGAAGTGATTATCGTTTTTCACAGTTACGACCTTTTGCAGCACCCCCATGATCATGTGATCAAAATTCAGATGCCTGGCGACTGGTTCATATTTATGTGTCCCAAGATCATGTGATCCCCTTTTGCAACCTTCTGACAAGCAAAGTCAATGGGAAAGCCAAATTTCACTCAACAAGTGGGTTACTCACTAATCAGCTGCAGCGATTCACTTAACAAATGTGGCAAGAAAGGTCGTGAAATGGGGAAAATGTCTCAATAATAGAAATTTGGGGCTCAATTGTGGTCGTAAGTCGAGGACTACCTCTGTATCTGTTGCAATGTCCTGCTTTCAGGAATCTCAGCCATTTGTCTCACTTTTGAGAGGGTTCTTACCTTTTCAAATGCTGAATGTACTTAAGAGGAAGATGACCCTGAATTTTCTCCAAGGAATATTAGGTGTAAGCATGCTATGTGTCAGTTTTACTCAATAAATCAAAAGATACCTCTTCATTTGGGGGGGGGGAGATTAGTTTTTCAGGTAAACACACTAATAACACATGGCCAGAAGCATGTGAAGATATCAACATGAGTTTGTGATTAGTAGCTAAGATTTGATTAGGCATTGAATTATTATTGTTCTGTGGATTTATATTTTTAAAAAGCCTAACTTCTTACACTGAGTGACACATCGTTGAGTGCAGGGCTTTTTTTTCCTCATAGAACACCCAGAACGGAGTTCCGGCACCTTTTTTGGATGGAACCTTGTAGGGTAGGCAAGGCAGTTTGTATGACGTGTGTGAGTTCTGGCACCTTTTTTTTTTTTTTTTTTTTTTTTTTAGAAAAAAAGCACTGGTTGAGTGACCCATTGGGAGATATTTCCAAGCAGAAACAAAGGCATTTGAAGTAGGGTACAGAAAGTGCAAAAAAGAGGCATCTGAATTAAAGCCCCATTCTCTTTCTTAATACCGTTTCTATGTTGTAAGAAAATATTTCCAGAATATTTTTTTTACAACAATATGAGAGAGTAGTCTGTCCATCATGGTTCTGCTATTTGTTGGCTCAAATGACATCCTGTTTATCTTAGTATTTCCTGTTGTATCCACTTTGAATCCTGGAATCTGCAGAGAATGTGTCACTTGGGAATTAAAGAAAAGTGAAATGGAAATGAGAGATAGATAGAAGGAATTTAGGTCTTACCTGCAGTAAGTAAGACTTTCTTTTACTATTATTTTCCCAGGAAAGAGATGTCAAAAAGCCACCCTTGAACTGTGGGACTAGATTTTCCCTTCTAAATGATTAGATGCTCAATTAGAAGTGTGTTTCATGTCATGGGATCAGATTGGATATTACATGTTTGAGAACTTTTTTGGGGGGGGGCAGTAAATATGCAATGGCTATACATAATTTTAAACCTCTGCCAGCAGTTTGATCCTGACCGGCTCAAGGTTGACTCAGCCTTCCATCCTTTTGAGGTCAGTAAAATGAAGACCCAGTTTGTTGGGGGGCAATATGTAAACAGCTTAGAGAGGGCTGTAAAGTACTGTGAAGCAATATATAAGTCTAAGTGCTATTGCTTTTGCTAAAGTAATACGTAAGGAGGTATTTATTTGGGGGAAAATATTGCATTACCCTCATTCTCTAAAATTAGATGCTGGGAAATGTTAGGAGAAAACCTGTTTTTCCCCCCGCTGGTTTTGCGCTTCTGGTTAACTGGAAGATTTAAGAAGAAATTGGACAGCCATTTTCTGAAATGGTTTAGGGTTTCCAGCTTGAGAAGGGGTTGGACTTCCAAGGTCCCTTCCAGCTCCATTCTATTCTATTCTATTCTATTCTATTCTATTCTATTCTATTCTATTCTATTCTATTCTATTCTATTCTATTCTATTCTATTCTATTCTATTCTATTCTATTCTATTCCATTCCATTCCATTCCATTCCATTCCATTCCATTCCATTCTCTGAATGCCATTCTTATTTCCTGCAGGTGAGTAGCTGTATAGAAATCTTACTTAACTAACTGAATGTTATAAATAACATTCTTTATCATGTCAAGAACAGAGTATTGTTGGTTGTATGAAAGTCACCAGGAGCTAAGAACTTGAAGGATGGGCTTGTCTTCTAAGGATACACTAAAACACGCCCCAAGGTTGAATTTGACAGAAAGCTAGATCTGTGCACTATGCAATGTTAACCCCCTTTTCCAGCCTGTTGCGCTCCCCAAACATGTTATATTACCACTCTCCTCAATTGCATCCAATGCTGACCTCTGTTGTCTTGGGGTTTCTAAGAATTAACCACTGTCTCTTATTTTAAATAACATTCTTCCTCCCTCCCCCTTATTTAAACTAATTCAATTTCAACTCTTCAATGACTCTAGGCAGTTTATAATTAAAGGAAAACAGCATTATAAAAAAGAATGCAGCTGACTGGTAGATCAGCTTCATTATACAAATAAAATCCCAAGGGACCCAATCCCTTCCTACTCCAACACTTGGAAGAACAGCCAAGTTCTTAACAGTTTGTGGAAAGGCAATAATATCTACATCAAATAAATGCTGCTCCATAAAGATCCTCACAGCTGTTTTAAAAAGAGGCAAATATTACTGATTACAGTTATTATTTGTTTCCCCATTCCTTCTGATTTTCAGAAGCATGTTCAAATGAAATTTTAAATCCAAAATGTTGCCAAAATTAAATTATATAATTTGAATTATTATATGTGCCCTAACCGATAATAATTCTAAGCACAAATGTGCTAGTCAAGAAGCTTTTCAATCAAAGCCTTTCTGTATTTAATAACTGGGAGGCAAGTGAATCTTGACCCTGAAGAGATTGAACTGAGATAGTGGATGAACTTTGAGTCATGAATGTAGGGAGATAGTGGTGACAACACTTCAAGAATTTTCTAAGAATTCATCAAGGTTTGCATGGAGAGCACTCCCCACACCCCCAAGCTTGGAGATAATCCACAACTAGTTTGCTTAAAAATTTCTCCTTAAAAAAATATTTCTCTCTGTTCTCATTCCTACTTGATAAATGTGATATTGAACTTGCTTTCCAACATTACTTTGAGACCTCAGTTTAATGGACCAGTGCAAGGAAGATATGACTCAGAGCTGAATGAATCAAATTCGTTTGAGACTATTCATATGCCGCAGATGCGTTTTGATTTCCATGTCTAAATCCAAATTGCTGGTGTCAACTAGAAAGCGATACACAGCTGAGCTCCCATTCCCCTTCAGAAATAGACTGGCTGTCCTGGATGCTTTGGGTGCCTACCCTGAGAGAGATTGGAGAATGCTTCTCATTGGTGGCCCTGACATTGTGGAATACTGAAGTTTCCCTTGAGCTCCCAAATTAGTGTGGGGGGGGTGGGAGTTGGAAAAGTTATTAAGACTTCCTCTTTAGGCAGCATTTTGGGGCACTTGAGGTAGTATTGGGCTGCCCTTTTGGTGTTTCTCGTTTGGTTTTTAGGCTTTTTTTCCTTCCTGGTTTCTGCCAAACTCAAATATTTTGGGGTTTGGGAGGGGTTGGAGAATGGCTGTTATGTTAATTTTATTTTATTCCGTTTGTTGTATAAATTGCCTTGAGTCTGATTGGGCATTACATAAGCATAGGTAATAGCTAACAAAATGAGTAAAATGTATATAATGTACAGTATGAGATTTGCAGACTGATTCACCAAACATCAGGGTGTTTTGGGCTGAAGGCCATATTCAGATGTTGAGGATGACACCAATATCTGCTCAGCTGAGCTCTGCAGAATTGACACTTTACTGAACTTTGCTATTTTCCAGGAGCATACACATTAAGGAATGGCTTCCAGCTTTCAGTATTTGAGCTATGATGCCTTGCTATAAGTCAATACATGTTACTAGCTGTGTGAAAACAGAACTCCACCCTAGCAGGAATGTGATTTTGGTGTTTCTCTCTATATGTTCTCCAGCTTCTTTCTCTGTTTTAAAAGATGTGGGACTAAGAATCCCTTTCCTTTTCCTATTAAACCAGCCCAGGGTTCTTGTTAAAGTTCTTGTATAAAATGAAAGCAGTATATAAAATTGGGACAATAAAAAAAAATCCCTTTTCTTCCCCTCCTTTTTCTCTGTGGAGCTGCTGAGTTGTACCTAGTTCAGTGATGGCGAACCTTTTAGAGACCGAGTGCCCAAATTGCAACCCAAAACCCACTTATGTATTGTCGAGTGCCGGGCGGGCATGGCCCATTGGGTGGGTGTGGCCAATTGGTTGGGCATGGCCCATTGGGTGGGCATGGCTATGGTGGAAACGGCAGACTGGGTGGGACTAAAAAGTTCAATCAATCAATTCCAACTTTCGAGAGATCTTTTTTTTCCCCCACAAGAAGTTGAAATTGATTGATTGCTTGAACCTTTTTTTTTTTGCACACAGAGGCAGAGGCTTAAAGTGAAAAGGTTTTATAAAACCCAGCTGAAGGCCTAGAACTGGAGCGATGGTGCGCATGCCCACAGAGAGGGCTCTGCGTGCCACAGATTCGCCACCACGGACCTAGTTTCTATGTGGTGTTAGATACATACAAAAGGCTGATATTTTGTTTTCATTTTGGGCTCCCCATCCCTTAGTTTTGCTCATCAAATTAACTAGTCATTCCTTCTGTCAGATGTATTAGTGAACCAGGGAGCATTCATACAACTCTTGAGTTCTGGTTCGCTCGGAACAGAAAAAAAAAATCACAGGCATTGTCTGCTATATTTAAATGAGTACAAGTTGTTGATGCACCATTGTCTAGTTGTCAATTCTCCGTGAGCTGTAGCCATAACTTAAAACGGATGGACAACTTCCAGAGCATCTTTATTCTAAACTGGTGCATTCCAGATTTTTTGGTGCCATTTGCAACCAGCACAGCTACAATGGCTGTTGGGGCAGGTTGATGAAAGTTGCAGGGAGAGATAGAGTATGATTCCAGAGTAAATGTAAAGTTCTGGTTTCAGATATACCTTACATTTTTAATGGGAACTAGGCATTCCACTCTTGTGTATTTGTCCTGCTGCTCATTACATCAGAGAACCTAACTCTGGAAACTACTGTCTTGTGGATTTCTGTTTCATTAAATGTTTAATATTTCTCTTTGATCTAAAAGGCTCCAGAGAGAAGACAGCAGTCTACTTTAAATCTCGTCATTTGGAATCACTGTTAACTCCTTAGAATGTTTGATATGCTATTCTGTTTATGGAGAGTAAGACAGAAATGTATGTACACTTCTAAACAAGGGGGACTTGTTAGAATTCAGCTGTTCATGTGTTCTTCACTTCTGCCTTTTCTCCACAGCCCTTCTAAAATGCCTATCAGCAAATATGCCTGAAGAAAATATAGAAAGATAATTTGTTAACTGGTGTTTGCAGATCTCATCCCAGTATCCTTACTACATGCCCTTTTCCCCAGCTTGCCCCAAATTCCCCAGAGCAGAAAGATTTAGATCTTCAATGTTTTTGGCATTCTTTTCAATATCACATATGGCATATAAAAATACACTATTGTCTCCACGACCATAGATCCAGAGATGAACCACTTCCTTTGGATGTAGAGGGAGGGGTGGAGCTGCAATTCAGTCTCTGGACCAGTTGATGGGCTAGAGCAGAGGCCCCCAACTTTTTGGGCACCAGGGACCGGTTCCATGGAGAAGGGTTTTTCCGTGGACCAGAGGGTGTGTGGTTTTGTGTGCTGCCTGCATCCCGTGGATGGGGCTTTGCTTGTTTGTGCGGCCTGGTTGCTGGCATGCCGTAGCCCGGTGCCAGTCTATAGACTGGGAGTTGGGGACCTCTGGGCTAGAGAAGGCTTTCCAATTCTACCCCTCATTTTCTCAGAGATGGTATGTGAATTATATTAGGGTAAAGAGCAAATAAATACTTCCATAAATAATAACAACAAACAATTAGTGCTGGGTGGAGTCAGCATGTTAACAATTTTTTGAAAAAAATGGAAGGGAATAGTTGAGTATTGCATGACCAAATAATGAACAATTTTCACATCCAAGAAGAGTGATCACATCTCTTTAAAATGTAAAAGTACCTTAATTCGTTTCATCATTTATTTTTTTGAAAAAATGTATTACAACATTGCAGGTTATACCCATATAACAGTCTTTAAAATAAGTAATGTTTTGCTGTTACTTAATTTTTTAAAATTATGCCAGAGCGCCATTAGTACCCTTCAAAAGAATGATTAATACTTTTTTTTTTTAAGAGGGTAATAAAAATGATGCCACCGTAAAGGATGCAACAAATTTGTCCTGAGCCTGAAATTCATGGCCAGTCAAACTTGTGCTTTTAAAAATGATTTAAAAGAAATATCACAAGAAGCACCAGTGTGGATGGATGAATGGAGTTCATATATAGAAAACATACCGTCTTCGCTATTAGGATAGTGTGGGGAGGGAATCTTCTGGCTGGAACAGTTGAGGGCTGCAATTCAACTCAGCCTCCTGGCAGGCTGCAGAAAGCCTTCTGGTTGTGAGATTATGTTACTGGAAGGGTGAAACTGATCGTTATTTATTTGCATTTTTGCTCAGTTAAAGGATTCCTGACAATTTTCAAGTTTGGGTAGTATATTTTGCCTTATAAAGATCTTGAGCTCCCGTGTCCAATGAAAATTCCACTGCTGAAAAAGTTTATTTTACTCCTTGAATTTTGGAGATGTAATTTTGGAGTCATCTGTGGCCCAACGATGGGGAACCCTCATGAGCTCACTGGTTAGGAAGTAAATTGGAAGCTAACTATATACTCTGAAGTAAATAAACAATGATTTCTCACTGTAAAAGTTTTCTTCCTCCTGACAACATTCAAGTTTAGTGGCAGAAAAAAAGGGTGATTTTTTTTTTTACCAGATGGCATAATTTCTCTTTTTCTCTTTGTTTTTGCTAGGTTGCAACTGTGTGCAGAGTCTTAGAGCTCGAATATTGTAGGTTTTCTGGTATTTGGATCTCCTAGTCTGTCTTGCAGTAGAGCTGTACTTTTTACAAGGCAATTAAGAGTGTGTGAATTCTGTTTACTATTGTTTGGCTGTGCTGTCGATGAATTTATGCTTTTCCATGGCCCAGTGCAAAATGGCTACAGAATTATTTGCTGACCAAATGCACGGTTCCTGCTTTTGCTGCTGATTGGCTTTCCAAAACTATTTATATCTAATACACTTTGGCAGGGCACTCAGTATAACAGCGAATACTTTTTTGCGTTACAGTTCAGTTAAAACGTGTTGGTTTTGCCTTTCCTGTTATTGGGGGGGGGGAAAGCCAATGGATCATGCTGCTTTCCATACCTCCCCTGCTGAGTCTTATTGCTTTGGATAAAGAACTCATCTCTGGCATCAAATACCGGTAGGTTTTCTTGCAGTTGTGTCTCCTGATCTGTTTTGCAGAAGAGCGGTACCTTGACAAGGCAATTTTGAATACAAAATTTCCTCCCTCCCTCCCCTCCCCTTCCTCCCTCTAGTCTGATTCTGTATTATTACATTTCTGTCTTGAATTTGATTTAAAAATAAATTCTTATAAAATAGTTGTAGAACTAATAGTTTTAACTAATAGTTTTATCAAATGAGATTTGTTGCAATGTTGGTGTAGATCAGTGGTTCTCAACCTTTTTAATGCCGCGACCCCCAACCAGTCGTAAGTCGAGGACTTCCCAACCGGTCGTAAGTCGAGGACTTTCTCTGCCGGGGAACGCCGCGCATGCGTGGTGCCGCCCCCTGCGCCGGCCAAGGCGTAGCTGGCAAGGGGCAGCGACGGTGCAGGGCGACCACCGGCTGGGCCACCAGCTGGCCCAGCCCAAGGGAGGTAAGGCACCCGCTGGGCCCCACGTGCGCCAACAACCCTCCCTGCGCCCGCCGGCCTCCCACCTCCCACCCCTGGCCCTCTTTTACTTACATTTTTAATAGTTGCTCAGCAGGGAGGGGTGGAAACTTCTAGACAGCTCGCCTTCGCTGCAGACAACTTGCAGCACTGTTTGCAGACTGGGACTTTTGGCGGGCTCAGCAGGGCAGAGACAGCCTGGATAATTCCTATTGGCTTTTGAAAGCCAATAGAATTAGACTTTATTCAAGAGAGTCTATTCTATTGAATGAGCAAAAATATAATAAAGTAAAAAGTCAGAAAACTGTAAAATTGAGTCCACACCTGTTTCTGAGTCATAATTTGGTTTGTTTGGTTTGAGTCATGGTTTGTTTGGTTTGAGTTTTATATAGGGATAGGCAGTCTCAGGATCATATGCAGCCCTCAAACTTATTTTTGTCTTCCCTGAAACCAGTTCTGATCATAGCTGCTGAAAATTAATGGTATAATTTCCTTTCATTTTGACACAGGTATCTGTCACATGGGCCAAAATAGATTTAATAGTATAAAAAGGAGAAAAATCTAATTGAAATTAGTCCCAAATACAGAACCTAAGAAAAACGCCTAGAAAATTCATTTCACATCATTATACAATAATTGCTACAAAATTTTAAATAGGCCCCAGCATTATGTTAACTCA
Source organism: Bothrops alternatus (assembly GCA_034064705.1). Taxonomy (NCBI): domain Eukaryota; kingdom Metazoa; phylum Chordata; class Lepidosauria; order Squamata; family Viperidae; genus Bothrops; species Bothrops alternatus. The sequence continues at coordinate 7,427,708 of JARGCV010000080.1, forward strand.
ATTGTTTCTTAGCCAGCAACCTGTAGTTAAAGTGTATGAAGTTAAATAACAAGAATTACAGAGTAAAATGTCCCTATGATGAAGAATCATAAACCTTATTCCTCATAATTAGCTCTGTAATGCTTGTTACTTGCTGGTGTATTTCTTGGTTGGCTTACTTCTCTGTCTTCAAGCAGGATTGTAAACTATTCAGAGTTGATTAATAATTGGACTGGCACATAAGCCTGAAAATAAAATAATAAATCCCATTGAATTGTGGCTTTTCTATATTACTGGTACTTTTACATAGATATGCCTAGAATTATTCCCTAAGCATTAAGATAATGCTGAGGTTGTCCTGATTCTCCCACTCTCGCTTACTACTCTATGTGAAGGATAATTCAATAGGAAATGGTTCTTGTCCTGAAGTGCAAATGTTTTCTTTTGAAGGTCTGGAACAGGGGTGTCAAACTGCTGTCCCGCAGGCGGGATGCATTATGCTGAAACCGAGCCCACCCCATTGGCGGCAATGGGTAAAAAGTCACGCTATGTTGCGACACGTCACGTGATGTTGCATGTTTGATACCCCTGGTCTGGTGATGAGAAGGAGAGCATCTCTCAATGTATTAATGTTTGGAGAGAACAGAGTTCAAAACCCTATTTATTCATGGAACGAAGTATTCTCTCCCTCCCTCCCTCCCTCCCTCCCCCCTTCTCTCCATCTCCAACTCCATAGGATTATAGAGCTTTAAGAAACATGTTTTCTTTCCTTAAAGGTAGAACACATACTTTCTTAAGCTCTTTGAAGGACTGATCAAACAAAATAGGTAAGCAATATAACATATGGGACCCTTTTCCAAATGAACTTTGCTGCAAAATGTCATAGCGCGTTCATGAATCAGTAAATTAGCAAAATTTGTAAACACACCCTACACAAAATTTGGGGTCTTTCTGGAACAATACAGTGGGAGACAGATTTATCAAAGGTAGCATATTTACAGATGGGCGCTAAAAGGGGAATACCTTTTGTGCAGCTACAATTTCACTTGGAAATGGAGAAATAACTTAGTATGTTATTCGATTAAAGAGATGAGGCAGAGGAAGAATAACCTTTCTCCAGTACAGGAGATGGAGAATCTACCAATGGGTTTTCTCTGTCTGCCTGCTCTTGAGACCCAAGTAGCCAAACTTGACATGCCCCCTCTTGCTAGGAGATCCAGTCTTAACTTGGTCTCAGCTCTTGAAGACATATCAGGTTTAGCTCTCAGCAGATAGCAGGTTAGAAATACATTGGTGAATTCCCCTTTTTTCCTCTAAATTGACTAAATACTAATTGGAATCCTCCCTTAATTTGTAAATCCTAATTTGGAATCTTCCCTCAAATTTTTCCCTTAGCACTGGGATCAGTGCTACTTTAAAATTACTGATTTGGGGAGCGGGAGGTGGGGGAGGAGGCTCTTGCAGCTTTCCTTTCCTTATTTTCCCCAGGGCTCTGGGGAAATACTTCTGGCAGGCTTGCCTTGGATATCCCTCCTTGTCCCCCCGTTTCTTCTCACAATCGGACAGGATCTCGTGCTGCAGGCTTGAGATTCTTTTTTTTGAATTCGGGGCCTCCGGATCACCTCCGGCAGCCGGGAACACCCACGGATGCCATTTTGGTTGCCATCGGAGGCAACAAAGTCAAACTAGTCACTTTTCTTGCCTGCCGTTCGGAGGCTGCCTTATTGAATTCGCTTTCGGCACAGCGCTTAGCGCTGCCATAGTCTCCAGCTCCAGCTCCAGCACCAGTATTCTTCTCTCCGAAGCCTCCGATTCAGTTCCCAATGGAGAGCAGGTTGCGGCCGCCATTTTGGGGCCGCCGCCCAGGGAACGAAGTAAAGGAGCACTTTCCGTTTTTTGCACTCGTTTGGGGCCTTCTCCTGATTCTTGGGATAGTCCTCGCGTGTTTTGGAGGCCAGGGTCCTTCGGCCCCACCACATCCCGTTAATTTAATGTTTTTCACGGACCCACCGTGGCCACCATTTTGAAACACGCCACACAGTCATTTAACTAGGCCACATTGGAGCCCTGCCCTAATGACTGCCTGCAGGCCTCATCACTTTTACCATAGTGAGGGTTTTGTTGGCAGATTGGGCCAAATTCATAGAGGCCAGAGCCTCAAACCACCACAAGTCAATTATTGCAATTTAACACATTGACCAGCCGCCATTTTGAACCTGATTCTTTCTTGCCAGGCCTTGTCTCCGGCCCTCTGCACCCTTCATTGGGAGTTTTTGTCTTTTCTGGTGCACCTTGACTGGCTACCTAAGGCCTCCGTGCGGAGCCCAGAGCGGGTCCCCAACCATGCCTTCGGCATTTGACTCAATTGCCGTGACCAAAGCCCAGATAGATTCTTTTCTGGTCAGGTGGTCAGGGGAGCAGTCTTGTTACTTGTTCCAATTTCGCTTCCGCCAACTGCTTGCCTGCCAGAGCTTTGTCTCAATTTGCCTGAGACTGCTCAACCAGGATGGAGGACTCAACGATGCCTCAACCCATGAGCACTGCCTCCCCATACTCCAGTTATGGCTGCCACAAATCCTCTAATCAAGAGGCGGCAGGCAAGCCCAAATTAAGGCTAAGACCACTCTGAAGAAGCCTTCCAAGTTGGCGGAAATGCAAGCCAGCTGTAGGCACCAGGCTCTGGAGAAGGAGTTCTCCAGAGCGCAGAGGCAAGCTGGATTAGAGGCGGATCAAATGGCGGTCCCTGAATTTGACCTTCCCTTAGGCCCTTCAACTTTGGCTCAAGGCATGTGGTCCCTCACAGGGACGCCTGTCATGCTTAGCTCTCTTTCCGCATTGGTTCAACACACAACAACAGTTCCAGGTTCAGCCCCAGGGGCCACCTTTACTCCTACGGCTGCAGGACTCAGGGGACCATCGGAGGCATTTTCTCCGATGGCCGCCTTGAGGCCTTGCTATCCAAGGTCATGGACCGAGCTCTAGCAGAACGGTCCTTCCATCCACCTGGTCAAGGGGCTTCCACATCAGCCATGCCACCTTATGTTCCTCCTACGGGGCTCTCTATACTTCAGAAGCCCACGTCCCCAAGGTAGACGAAGCCTGGACCCCTCTGATATCCCAGATTGCGGTCGCTGGGGACATGTCAGAGGCGCTCAAAGCGGATGACAGAAAATGGGACCAAACTTTCCGGAAGACCCATCAATCAGCAGCATGGGCAATTAAAACGGCCACTTGTGCATCCTTTTTTGTCCAGACTACCCTTTTATGGCTTTGTCAGCTTCAGGCCAGAGTCCCTGCTGAGGACATTCGGACCCACCAGGACCTAAGCAAAATGGTGGCAGCCACTGAGTACGCTGCGGATGCAACACTTCAGTCAGCCAACTTTGCCTCTAGGTCTCTAGCATCCAACATCACAGCCAGAAGGATGCTATGGCTGAAACACTGGCAGGCTGACGCCAAAGCCAAATGGTGTCTAGCGACTGCTCCCTATCTGGGCAATAATTTATTTGGGGAGGCCCTTTCTCCGTACCTTGTGGAAGGACAAACGGAAGGTCATGGCTCACTTGAACAAATGGTCCGACAAACGTCCCGCTCCATATTTTCGTAGGCAGTCCTTTTGGCCGGCAGCAGGTCCAACAATTACTCAGCCCTCCCACTCATACACTCCCAGACAGGACAGACCGTATGACCGTCCTTATGACAGACCAGGCTTTCGGTCCAGGCAGCAGAGCCAGTCTCAGCAGCCATTTCGAGGGGCAGGACGCCCCTACAGGAGGTCCAAGTGACTCTTACACTGCACTTCCCATTGGGGGAAGGCTGGCCCACTTCTTCCATCAGTGGGAACTCACTTCCACGGACAACTGGGTCTTACAAACCATCCAGTTTGGTCTGTCCCTGGAGTTTCTAGCCAAGCCCCCGGACCGATTCATTGCCTGTCCCGTTTCCAGGGATCCACTCAAACAGGGACTAATGCAGGAGGCCATTCGACATCTTCTAGAGATTCAGGCCATAGAACCAGTACTGCCGGACCACAGGGGAGGGGGATTCTACTCCATCCTCTTTGTGGTTCCCAAGGCCTCAGGGGGATGGAGAGCAATTCTGGACCTCAAAGATCTAAACTATTACATCACTTACAAAAAGTTCAAGATGCAATCACTCCAATCCATCCTGGGGGGCATCAGATAGGGAGACTTCCTGGCGTCAATAGACCTCATGGAAGCGTACCTCCACATCCCTATCCATCCAGCTCACCGGCAGTTCCTCAGGCTCTGTTACAGGGGCAGTCATTTCCAGTACAAGGCCCTTCCTTTTGGCCTTTCCTCGGCTCCCAGGGTGTTCACCAAGATCCTGGCCGTAATAGCCGCCCACTTGAGGAAGGTACCAATACACGTCCAGTGTTACCTGGACGACATCCTGATTCAAGCGTCCTCCTTCCAGGCAGCTCAGGCGGACCTGGAACACACCATTCTGGTCCTCCAACAACATGACTTCTTGGTCAATTTTCAAAAAAGCCAGACGGTTCCCTCATTCAGGGTTCTGCACCTGGGAGCCGTCATAGACACTACAAACTGCATGGTCTATCTCTCCCAGGAGACATTGGTCAGCATCAGGGATCTGGCTCGTCGGGTGTACCGTACCGTTCCACTGGTCTTGCTCTCCCAGCTCCTGGGAAAGATGGTTTCCTGCATAGCCATAGTTCCCTGGGCCAGACTCCACTTGCGGGACCTCCAATGGTTCCTCCTACCATTTCAGCGGGTGAATGCCAACGCATCCAACTGTCAGGTCAGGATCCCGGTTCACATCCTCAGGTCCCTGCACTGGTGGTTCTCACAAGCGTTGACCAAGGGATCACCCTTCAAGGAACCGGACCGCATCACCATCATGACAGACACCAGTCTGTTCGGTTAGGGAGCCCATCTACAGTTTCAGTTTGTGCAGGGCCGTTGGTCCCGTGCAAACGTGAGACACAACATCAATTGGCTGGAGCTCAGGGCCATCCACTTAGCTCTTCGCCAGTTCAGACATTGGATCAGGGGACATCACGTTCTGATCCTCATGGACAATGTGGTATCCAAGGCACACGTCAATCATCAGGGGGGCACCAGGTCCAGGTCACTTATGTCCGAGGCACGACTCCTGGGTTCCTGGGCAGAGTCCAATCTGGCCTCCCTCAGGGCTGAACACATCTCATGGGTTGAGAACCAGCAGGCAGACTTTTTGAGTTGCTCTATGGTGGACCCCTCGGAGTGGGGGTTGCATCCGGATCTATTCTCCGAGATCTCCCACAGATTCGGCCATCCGATTATCGACCTGTTTGCGTCGTCAACCAATGGCCAACTCTGCAGGTACTACTCCCGCTATTTCCTTCCAGGGGCGCAGGGGATGGATGCCTTGCGGACCCCGTGGCCACAAGGTCTCTTCTACGCCTTCCCTTCCCTCCCACTCATACTGGCGACCATCCGCAAACTACTCCAGGAGCAGGTGGAAGTGATCCTCGTGGCCCCGTACTGGCCACAGAGGCTGCGGTTTGCCGACTTAGTGAACCTTTCCCGGACTCCCCCGTGGAAGATTCTTCCACATTGCGTGTCTCTACACCAGGGGACCCTCCAACACCCGGACCCTCAATGGTTACAGTTGATCGTCTGGCACTTGAGCGCAGCATCATGACATAAGAATTATTTCCCCCCCGCGCAATTACCATGATTCAGGCCTCTCATCGGCCAGCAACCAATCACATTTATGATTCTACTTGGAAGAATTTTTGCCATTGGTGTAGAAGGCGACAACTGGATGTATACAAATTAACCATCCCTCAGATCATTGATTATCTTCTGGACGGTCTGGACAGGGGCCTGGCCCCTGCGACTATTCGCAGACAGGTGGCGGCCCTCTCAACATTACTCACTTGTGTGGATTCAGTTCCCTTAGGATTCGCGCCTTCATCAAGGGTGCTTGCAACACCAGACCTCCTGTGGTACACAGATACCCCTCTTGGGAATTGCCTCGCGTGCTAACAAAACCACCCTTTGAGCCCATAGCTACTATTCCGTTGCGGAACCTGTCTCTTAAGGTTGCATTCTTAATCGCCATCATGTCAGCCAGACATATCTCTGAGCTGGCGGCTCTTTCGGTCAGGAATGACCTTTGTATCTTTCACAGCGATCGGGTGGTCCTTCATCTGGATCCCGCCTTTGTGCCCAAGGTCAACTCGCTCTTCCATAAGGCACAGGAAGTCATTTTGCCAAATTTTTGGCCCAATCCTTCCGATGACTTGGAGCGGCAGTGGCACACACTGGACGTCCGCAGGGCACTGCAGTGTTACATGAAGTGCACGGAGCCTTTTTGTTTGCCGACTTAGGCCCTGTTTATCTCCTTCCGTCCGGCTTCTCTGGGACAGAAGTTTTCTGCTGGCACTATTGGCAGGTGGATCAGGGCCCGTATCGCGGAGGCATACCAGTCGTCTTCCCTGCCGGCTCCAAGTCATCTTACTGCCCATTCCACTCTCAGTGCTGCGACCTCTGCGGCATGGGCCACTCAGGCATCCATCGAGGAGATTTGCAGGGCTGCGACATGGTCCTCGCCCTCCCCGTTTGTACGCCACTACAGGATTGACCACCTCGTTTCGGCGGACGCCTCCTTTGGTCGGAGGGTCCTTCAGCAGGTGGTCTCCGAGGACACTATTCCGGTCTTATCTGTTTCCCACTCATCGGGACAGTGAGGCTTTGGTATGTCCCATTGGTGGATTCTCCATTTCCTGTACTGGAGAAGGGGTGTTGTGTTACCTGAACGCCTTTTCTCAGTACGGAGATGGAGAATCCACACCCACCCTTTAGGTCAGTTAGGCCGAATTTAAGGGTTTGAGAGCCAACACCTCGTCCACCTTCAGCCACTTTCGCCCTCATTAAGACTGGATCTGCTAGCAAGAGGGGGCGTGTCAAGTTTGGCTATTTGGTCTCAAGAGCAGGCAGACAGAGAAAACCTATTGGTGGATTCTCTATCTCCGTACTGAGAAAAGGCGTTCAGGTAAGACAACGCCCTTTCCCTTGCCAATTGTGCATAAAATTCTGGTTCTTTGAATGTCGGTGTAAGATGAATCCTCCATAGTTGGAAGAAAAGGAAGTTGGGAGTCCCAACTGCCTTGGCTGGGTGTGCCCTGTGTGGTCCTTGGCTTCCTGAAATCACATTCTTCTGGAGCGGTAAATTAAATCCAATTCAAAGGATGGGTATCGGTAACCCTTCCCTTGTCTGATTCTGGATCCAGCTGATTATATGAACCTGGTTGGCTCATTAAGGCTATCAGAACAAACTGAAGTCAGATGGCTTCAGCGACTCAGGAAAGTTGTGCTTGCAAGGTCTACATACTGGAAGGAATTGGGGCTTGGTTTTTACAAGACCCACTAAGCTTTTTGGCCTGTAAGTGAGGAGAAAAGGTCAGGGATGACTATCTCTCCCAACATTTCTTCTCAATAACTTCAGCTATGGATGTAGGTTGAAAAGGGAGTAGAGGACAGTGTCCTCTGGTAAAGCCAGCTCCTGCTGTAGGAATTTTCTCTCCTTATCAAAATATTACTAGTTTAGGTAATCCCATTTTGGAAACGAGACAAACAAAAAGGTTATCAAGATTATTTCCCGGTGTATGTGTGTGTGTGGGGGGGTTGGTTAACAAAGAAGTCCCAAGGAAAAGCAGGTGATCCATTGACAAGCAGGTGACCCATTACACTGATTACTCTGAACCAGGGGTTCTCAACCTGGCAACTTTAAAACTTGTGGACTTTGCTTGCTGAGGAATTCTGGGAATTGAAGTCCACAAGTCTTAAAGGTGCCAAGGTTGAGAACCCCTGCTCTGAACAAAAATGTCCCCTTTGAGCTCCTGGCTCTGAAAACATTGCCTTATGGAGGTCTCTTCTTTTTACCTTTTGCATTTGTTTTGTTTTTTTAAACAGGATCCAGCAATCAACAAAGCACATGGGAAGAATTAAGGAGGCACATCTGCACAATTTAGGCTTGGAAAGGGTCACAGGATCCTTTTAAATCTCACTTTTATTTTTGTTGCTATTAAAATTGCTGTACTAAAGCGTCATGGAGGCACCCAGCTTTTCTTTAAACTGATATTCTTTTCCCATTAGGTGTCCTGGCCAGACTCTTTCTAGTGCTTAGGGTCACCAGTTTAGCTGCAAAAAGGACACGGTCACTGCAGTTGCCATTTTTAATCTCTTGTCTTGGCTACAAGATGAACTTTGCATAAACCTTGAACCAAATTTAAGGTACAATTAAGAGGGAGAAAGCAAACATATATCAATTATGCTTATACAATAAGGCAGTGGTGGCGAACCTATGGCACGGGTGCCAGAAGCAGCACTCAGAGCCCTCTCTTGTGGGCACGTGTGCCGTTGCCCCAATCCTAGGCCTTCAGCTGGGTTTTATAATACCTTTTTGCTTTAGGCCTCTGCCGCCTTGTGCAAAAAAAAAAAAAAGGTTCAATCAATCAGTCAATTTCAATTTCTCACGGGAAAAAAAGATCTTGCAAAGTTGGAATTAATTGATTGAACTTTTTAGTCCCACCCAGTTACCACCTCAGCCATGCCCATCCAATGGGCCACACCCAGCCAATGGGTCATACCCACCTGGCACCCAACGATGCATAAGTGGATTTTGGGTTGCAGTTTGGGCACTCGGTCTCTAAAAGGTTCGCCATCACTGCAATAAGGCCTTCATTAAGGCTTGAGGACACTGGAAGATGCCATAAGTTGCCATTGGAAAAAGAATTGCTTTTAACCATATTTTCCTTTTTAAGGCCTGCTAGAAAAGTTTTCTCAAGGACTCTTTAGAAATCATCCATCTAGTCCGCTTTCTTAATTCCATGCAGAAATTGTTCCCTGAGAAGTGGCTTAGAAATGAGATTGGCTGTGTAAATAATGAGGTTGGATAATGGATTCAAACAGCAGCTTATTGTGTCTTGCTGAGCATTTGAACAAAACTACCTTTCTGCCTTTGCTCACTTGATGGCAAGTGGCCTCGTGCCAAGAACATTGTACTGTTCTACCTGATAGCAATTTCCTCTTGATTAGTAGCATCTAATGAAGCTGCTCTGGAGTACAAAGAAAGGTTCCTACCTGGCTCTTTTTTTTTTTTTTGGCGCTTCTGTTGTGAATTTTCATAGAGTTGCAGATAAGATTTCAGTTTTTCAGTTGAAAAAGCTCTGTTGATGGTGAGCCATTCTGCAAAAGACATACAGAAGAGATTCAGACATTGTGCTAGGACCAGGTAATGTTTTGCCTAACCATGGCTTGTTGGATAAGCCATAGCTCCTCCCTTACCCTATAGTAGGCTCTGAACATGATATACAAACATAGGGACTTTGTACAATTCTGAGTCAAAACCAGACATACAGCATTTTATGTGTGCATAATGTTGATAATGGTCAAAAGCATTGCTGTTGTTTCTCTTATTAGAACTACAAAAACAAATATAAGATGCAGGCAGAGCTGATTAATGGCATACAAAAGCAAGGTCAGATTGGATTTGTACTAACCACAATTCCTAACTAGCAGTGCTGGGTGGAACTCTATATGTTATAGGCCCAATATATCTGTAGGACATCCAGTGTGTCCAGAAGGGAGTCAGAAAGGTCAAGATGATTGTCACAACTGATGCCCTGCATCTTTTTATGTTTTCTTTGTGTGAGAAAGCCAACTTGGTCTAGTATGCAGTTAAGGCAACAGGGAAGAAATGGGAAATTGTGAGTTCTAGTTCCACCTTAGGCACCCAAGCCAGCCGGGTGACCTTGGGTCAGTTACTCTCAGTCCTAGGAAGAAGGTAATGGCAAACCACTTAAAAAAAAAACCTTGCTTAGTAAACAGGAAGGACTAGTTCAAGAAGAGACTCTAGAAAGAGTACAGTGAAGAGCAACAAAGATAATTAGGGGACTGGAGGCTAAAGCATATAAGGAAAGGCTGCTGGAATTACGTATGTCTAGTTTAATGAAGAGAAGGACGAGGGGGGACATGATAGCAGTGTTCCAATATCTCAGGGGCTGCCACAAAGAAGAGGGAGTCAAGCTATTTTCCAAGGCGCCTGAAGGCAGGACAAGAAGCAACGAATGGAAATTAATCAAGGAGAGAAGCAACCTAGAACTAAGGAGAAACTTCCTGACAGAACAATTAACCAGTGGAACAACCTGCCTCCAGAAGCAGTGAATGCCCCAACACTGGAAGTTTTTAAGAAGAGACTGGACAGCCATTTGTCCAAAATGGTATAAGGTTTCCTGCCTGAGCAGTGGGTTGGACTAGATGACCTCCAAGGTCCCTTCCAATGTTTATTATTATTATTATTATTATTATTATTATTATTATTATTATACCAGATATCAACACTGACTCAAAGGCACATAAAAAAGTGCATATATACAGGGGTGGGACTTCTATTATGTAGCTGTGACCACTATAGAATGCTGATGGCACCAGATTTAGGAAGGTTGGTCTATATTAGGGCCAACATTCCCAAATTCCAGCTTTCCAACATCCCTCATCGTTGTCCCTGCTGCCTGGGGCTATCGAAAAATAGACTTGAATTACTTTTAAAGAACCATAAATTTCCCTCTTGATATAGCTGATGTGATTTTTTTTTGTAGGTTCTGTAGAGTGTGTAGTTTATATAGTTCCCTTTGATTATCCGTATAAGGAGATTAGTAAAGGCATTTAGGCATTTGTGCCAATGGGGAAGTCATCACTTCTGAAAACAAGAGGGCTTGTTAGCTTGGTTTGCTGAAGTCTGAAATCTCTGGGACGTTTCTAATTAGCCGTGGAGATTTTCAGTTACATTGCTTGAAATAACAGGAGTATTAACAGACTGACAGACATACTTTCAGGATTCTTGTTGCTTTTCTGGTTGTCTGTCAGGGTTTGATGGTCAAGTGCTCTGGTAATAGTTGTAGAGTGTATGGCAACAGATGAAGCATGTCAGGCTCTGAGTGGTGGAAAACGCAGCCTCTGAAGTGAGATTACATTTTCCAGTACAAAGAACCACACAAGCCTCATCCCCTTAAGAGCTCTCAGACAGGGATATGGACTTTTAGTGGCATGGTAGCTTTTTCAGAAAGATAAAAAGTCACTTTGGAGAGCTGAAAGTGGAGAGGGAGGAAAAGGAGATCATAAGAACTTTATAGCATGGTAAATGTGCTTATAAAGTCAGTATAAAATAAGAGGAACCTACTTTTCCATTCTCTGGTAGAAATAGTAGATACGAGTATGCTCAGACATGACCTGTCTATAAAATTATGCACATGTAGCTCTGAGGGGAAAGTGGGTTCTTGAAAATAAAGGTTTACTTTTTTAGCCTGTATCAGTTTATCCCCCCCTCTCTCTCCCTCTTTCCCTCTTTCCCTCTTTCCCTCCCTCCCTCCCCCCCTCCCCCCCCCCCCCTCTCTCTCTCTCTCTCTCACACACACACACACACACACACACAGACACACATTTTTAACTTTCTGGTCCTTGTAGATTGAAGCTCTTATTTTGGAAACAGACCCCTTTGGTTCCCAATATTATGCACACTCAATTTCTTCTTGTTTCACTTTATTTCTTGCATTGTTTGGAAAAGGAAGTATTTGTTTTAGATTACTTCCTGAAATGGTGGCTACTGCATAGATTCCAGCTGCAGGATGTGAAAAGCTTCCTTCAGAAGGAAAGGCTCTACATTTTAGCAGCAGAGACTTTTAATGAAACAATGATTGTCCTCTGAGATGGCTTTTGGCTTCTTCTGGCCTGCTTAGGAACCTTTTTTTTTCTGCTTGAAGACGTCAAGCTGACTTCCTTAAACAGTCCGGAACCATTGAGTTTGGGAGTTCAGCTCCGCAGTGGTCCCAAAACATGTAGAAGCTTCCATTATGCAAGTTCACATGAATTAGTATGGAATATTTTTAATTGCTTTTGTGGACCTAAATCTGTTCATTTTCTTTGGATAAAAAGGGACTTGAAAAAAAACACACCTTCACTAGTATTATGCCAGTGAGATGAATCCCATCTCCCTGCAGCTTAATTTTGGAAGATCAGAAAATCCTTTTTATAACTTCCTCTGTCATGTCTAGATTAGTTTATGAACTTGATTAATCGGTTTGGAGCAATGCCATGTGTTTTCTATATGTTGGAGGAGTTATACAACTGCAGATCTGTAGGATTCCTTAAGATAGGGATGCATAAAGTTGTTTTAGCCGTGATAGTGCAATGATTAGAATGCAGTACTTCAGGTTAATTCTGCTGCCTGCCGACTGCCAGCAGTTCGGCAGTTCAAGTCTCACCGGCTCAAGGTTGACTCAGCCTTCCATCCTCCCGAGGTCGGTAAAATGAGGACCCAAATAGTTGGAGGCCATATGCTGATTCTATAAACCATTTAGAGAGGGCTGTAAAGCACTATGAAGCGGTACTATATATAAGGCTATTGCTATTTACCTTGGCCTGGTTCCCAGAAACTATGCAATGCAATGTGGTTTATTTGGTTAGGGCTTAGCCATCATTTAGTATTAGTTTTGGTTGTGGTTGATTGGTTGTGAGAAACCAATCAATTCTAGCATGGTCCACAGATTCTGGTTATAAAGACATGGTTTAAGCATTAGAAAATACAAAGACTGTGAAACGCAACGTCTGAATTGGATCATTGTCTATTTTGATTGGCAGTAGTTCTCCATGATTTCACACAGGGATGGATAGTGGATTTTAAGATTTGGACCTTCTGCATGTAAAGAATGTGCTATTCCTCTGAACTAGCATTCTGCTTTTAATTATAGTTTATACTAAGTAAAACATTTACCAGCTCTTCTGCTCCATTCAATAACTACTTGAGTCACTTGTGATACAGTAATTATCCATTTATATCTCTATGTTCCATCTCAATCAAACTTCTGAGTCACGTTTTACTAGAGAAAGCAGCAAGTATGCCTGTAATCTTCGGACTCCATTTCTTCCAAAAAATTTTTTTTGAAAAGTTCTACTTTAGTTTTGCTCAACCAGGCAGTAAGGTAGTACAAGTGAAAGTTTTGCATTTGGGCATGGAATGTCCAAGTTCAAGTCCCCACTTGAATATAGAGTTTTGTTCAGTAATTTTGACTCAGTTACTGCCTCTTAGTTTAGCTTAAATGAGAACATAACAAAAAAGAGATACTTTCCCCTTCTTTAGGAAAGGCATGATGTAAAAGCAATAAATAAACTCCCAGAGTTTCAAATCAGTATGTCTGATGGTACTTCACATCTCTTCATTTATCCCCTCCAAAAATAATTTTTGAATACAGATATGATAATCAACCCTGTTTGTTTCCCAATATTTTTTTTCCCATCAGCTACCCTGGTTGGAACAGAGGTGGTCCAAAAACATCTGGAAGGCATTAGATAGTGTTAGACTGTCTGTTTTAAACAGTTTCTTTAAAATGGAAGCTTTATGATCACACTGATGCCTGCCTAGAGCTTTCAACTCAACTGCATGCAGACATACTGCTTGAAATTCATAATACAAAATCAATGCTAACTTTAAAAAAGCCATAAATAAACTCAAAGCACTAAACTCAAGTTCGTCTCATTTTGTTTTAGGGAAGCAGGTAATTGGTCTCGTAGCAGAATAGCTCTGGTGTGAGTGCCAAGATGAATAGGGTAATGTCTGACTTTTGTGTTCCAGACCAGACATAACCAGATCTCTATTTAATCGCTGCTTTACCAGTTCTGAATGGATGGGATGCTGCATGGTGCCAAATGACACACTCTGTCTCACTTGCTCTGTTTTTAAATAAAAACTAAATGGGTTTCTGGAACAAAATTTGAAGTTTCTTCCCTCCCCTCCCTTCATGCATCATTTTTGTTTATGGAAAAGCGCTTTTTTTTATTTGCTCATGTTTTTGTTCGGCTGGCTGGGGTGTTGTTGTTTTTTTTGTTTGTTTCTTTGGTTTGTATTGGGATGTGTTAAAACTTCTTGTAAGTTTATTTTACTGGTCAGTTTTGTTAAAAAGTAAATATTGCCTAAGTGAAAGATTAAAGGGTAATGCTTTATAACTAAAGGAAGGGCAAAACTTTTGTGAAACTAAGAATGAGCTAGCAGCATGTTCTGCCATAATTGTGAGGATACAGGCATCAGAGGTAACCAATCATAAATGGGCCCATAGTATTTGGTAAAGATGTATGAAGCTTGGGGGAAAGTAAAAAAGATCAGGGGGAAAAAAAAGAAATCTGATTCAAACAGCAAAAGAGATAACAAGGATGAGCCTCATTTTTCTGCATTCTCTCCCATGATACAGGCAGTCCTTGACTTGCAACCGGTCATTTAATGACCAATTACAGCTAACAATGGCTGAGAAAGGGTGTTATGGGGCCCATAAAAGCATTTCCACCCATTGTAAAATGTCATACCACCACCACTCCATGGTCAAGTGATTGCATTTCAGGTGCCTGAAGGCCTGTGGTTGCAAAGTGCCCTGTGATCATGTGATCACCATTTACAATCTTCTCTACCGACTTCCCCAGAAAGGCAGTGGGGAAGCCACTAGTGAAGACTGCAAGCAGAGGGGACCACGGGGAGCTTCCCTACCCAGCCATCTGCAGGAAACCCTCAGCTGGCTCCAGGGCCAACCAGTGAGCATGAAGCTGCCACAGTCCTGGATACCTTAGACCTGCTCCCCACTCAGCCCCTCAGCTAATTCCAGGGTTTACTGGGACTCAGCTTTCTGTTTTTCTGCAGCTTGACACAGCCATTGTGAACACGGCCTTTCTCCAGAGGTCTGTGTGCCATTCTGAAGCAGGTGCTATTTTTGTGATCCTTAAAGCCTCCCTTAAAGGGAGCCTCCTAAAGCAGGGGTTCTCAACCCTGGCAACTTTAAGACTTGTGGACTTCAACTCCCAGAATTCCTCAGCCAGCTTTGCAAAGCTGGCTGAGGAATTCTGGGAGTTGAAGTCCACAAGTCTTAAAGTTGCCAAGGTTGAGAACCCCTGTCCTAAAGTCTTGTGAACAGAGTAGGTCTGCTGTGTATTTGATAGCTGTGCACAGGAGAGAAGATTGATATGGACGGTTAAGTTACGAAAGCATGAGGAATGCATATCTTCTAAAATGAAAGGATTAGGAGCAGGAGCAAAGGCTGCCTTTGCCTGTAGTTACCTATGTGGCAGATATTTGTAGGAGTTATTTATATGTCAGCATCTTATTCATAGTCTATCAACCCAGCTTTGCATAAACTGATCCAATGGGCTGTGTTAGCACAATACATTGGGCAATAATGTGATTGGCCTGTTTGTTATTCAGATTATTTTGCCATCACAGCCAATATAGAGTCACCTTTGGTGAGGTGAGTGGCTATATAAGCTTGATAAATAAATAAAAACAAATTTATGGAGTCGCATAACATGCTGAATTAACAAATCCTTTACTTATGACCATTCCTTTAATGATGGTTCAAAGTTATGACTGCTTAGAAAGAGCGACTGACTCATGGCCTGTATTCGCACTTAAAAAACCATCTCCCCCCCCCTCTCTCTCTCACACACACTGCAATCACATGATTGCAATTAGGGTGTTTGGCCACCAGCTTGCATTTACAAGTGGTTGCAGCATCTTGTGGTCATGTGATTGCAGTTGGCGATTTCCTGCACAAAATACCCATTGGGAGAGCTGGATTTGCCTAACAACTGTAGTGATATGCTTAGTGACTGCTGTAAACATTGTCATACAACTGGGTCCAACTCAACGTACAACCACAATGACTTAACAACAGAAATTCTGGTCCCATTTGCGGTCCTGAGTTAAGGACCACCTATACGTGCATGTCTATTTGGTTTTGAGAGTTTTAATTATTGTTCATGGGAAAGAATTCCTTGAAGCAAACGAAGTACTACTTCTTTTAATTAATGCTTATTTTATACTCACAGGTGTAATCAAAACTGAAAGGTTCTCTATGTATAGCATGTAAGCCTGAAAAGTTGGGAAACAAGTTACTTACCCCTCTTAAGAATGCAATATATCCTGTGATGCCCTTCTGTTTCATTTTCTTCACTCTTTCCTCGCAATAATGTTATATTTCTTCCATATCCCTGACAAACGCCAGCTTTGTTGAAATAAATTTTACCAAACGTTTTTTTTAATGAGAAAAAAAGGGGGGAGGGGGAGTATTTAAAAGGGATTTGGGGGAAAAGCACCAGAAGGAAAAAAAAATGACCCTATTATTTCTTCAGTAGAAGACGCAATCAAAGTGAAACCTCCCAATTCCCCGCGTGCGGAGTGGGTGCTGCAGCCTAGACCTACACCGCCCAAAGGGAGAGACCCGAACGCTTGGAACCGGCTGAAGGACCAGTCTTTTGGTAGGGAAAAAAAAACCCCAACATTTTTCACAGATGGACAGTTGTCGTCAAAAGAGTGGGATGGCTGCCAGTTGTATATTCTCTTTTTGTCTCTCATCTCTCACTTCTTTGGGGGTAGATGACCCATGATCCACAAGGCTGCCTTTCTGTGTTGCTCTTTTGGTGAGGGTGAGGAGGGCTTTTACTTTGCTGCATGCGGGGGGAGGGCAGGGGGGAGAGGGGCAGAAGCGGATATTTGAGGATGCCATTGTTTGTTACTCCTCCAAATTGCTTGGTGGTTTTACAGGGGATGGCCCTGATTCTTCTATCTTTCCCCCTTTTTTGTGCGTGAGCTGATTATTTTCTGATTTTACTCAGTGTCAGCCTCCTAGTGAATGTGTGGTTTAAAATAACAGCACTGATTTAGGATAGGGGCCATATTGAACTGCAAAAACAATTAAAAGTTTAAAAAACAACAACAAAACCCCAAAATCAAACACAGGCTTAACTCCCAGGTATCTGGTTGTTTCCCTGACTCACAGAAACGATTCCATGGAATAAGCCTTAAAAGGCGCTACAAGATGTGGGTTAGTTGTCAAAATGTGGGTGAGCATCACAAAGAAAGCACTGTGATGCCCTGTTTAAAAATGTGTTAGATTTAAGACCACCACACTCTAGAACAGGGGTAGGCAACCTTGGCTCTTTTATGACTCGTGGACTTCAGCTCCCAGAATTCCTGAGCCAGCATGGCTCATCTTGGAAACCTCTCCCTTTCCCCTCAGCATGGCTGGCTCTGGAATTCTGGGAGTTGAAGTCCACGAGTCATAAAAGAGCCACGGTTGCCTACCCCTGCTCTAGAACATCTCTGAGTGGGCTTGTATTCTAAAAGAATAATAAAAAAAGCAGTAATAGAAGAAACTAGGAATGCCGAAACAAAACAAATCATATAAAGGATACCCTTGGATCAGCTCAAGAGCAATCCTATTGCACAGCCTGGGAGAAGAGCTGGGGATTAAAGACTTCTGGGAAACACTATTAGGGCGAAAGCCACATGGATTTTGGGAGGCGGAGAGATGCTGAGTCAGAGGTCAGCACTACTGTGTAGTGCTAATCTGGAGTTCTGCACCCTAGATTGGATTGGCCTAGCCTGAGACTGATGCCCTCCTTGAATATGCAACTTCATTGGCCGAGAGCTTCCCCCTCCTGCCCTTGAGATGGAGCATTTAGTTGTTGTTTTTCCCTCCGCTCTGGATGCAAGACATCTCTGTGTGAGAGCTTTATTAATCAGAAATGCCTACCACTTTCTCTCTTTGCTGCTGCCAAAAGCTGGCAGGATTGGAGCACAGTGGCGGAGCTTTTAAGAAGGCTGAGTCTGGGTTTATTTAGTTTGTAAATGAAAGAGTTGTTCTGAGTCCTAGGGCTTTTTTTCCCAGTCTCTCTGCACTGGTTTTTGAATAGCAGAGCCGAAAATTGAGCAGAGCCAACATTTACAAACGTTCTCTGGTATTTTGCATCCCTTAAAAAGAAAAGGATTTTATTTTTGGCTTCGGCCGCATTGATTTTTTAATAAATGGTTCCCCTGGTTTCATTTACAATCTTTTTCTAATTTCAGTTGTGGTTGTTGGTCTATAATATTATTATATGTAATGTTTCCCTCTATAACATGAAATGATTTTTTGCAGGTGCCAATGTCCAACTTGATCTCAGATTGCATCTGAATGTTCTCTTTTTCTTAATTTATAGTAATCCAATCTTCCCTAGCTTGATATTTTCCAGATGTACTGGAATAAGAACTCCCAAAATTCTTAGCCAGCCCAAAAGCCATGCTCTCTGCGAACTGTGGGAGTTGTAGTCTCGGCAGCTTGAAGGTTTTGAAGAAGGTTGATGGGAAATGTAACAGCCTGGCCTTATGTTAAGTAACAGTTGAAATTTAGTTTCTTTTAAAACAACAGCAGCACAATACCGCTGTATTCTATGAAGATTTGACCTTATTTCAGAACTCTTGTCACTTCAGTTATTGGGAATAATCTTAGCTTTATTTTATTCAGCAGCTTCAGAAAAGTTTCATACATTGCTAATAAAGTGGCTGGGCTACATGAGATTGCAGTATTAGAGGAGTACCCTGAATGGAATGGGATAGCTCCATAGATCTGCTAATTTCTCTCCTCAGTCTTGCTAAGGTAGCTAATTCTCTTATCTTTATAAAAGAAGAGTAATCCCCTGAATCCAGAGTCTTTTCATCATTATATTTTTGAGAGTGTAGAAGTATTGTTATGTATACTTGTTGTAATTCCCTTTGGGCAAGACTGGTAATCAACTCTGTTTCAGTCAGAGGCATTGGGAAAAGTCTTTGATGCTCTTTTGCTTGGTTGGGATTGTTGTTTTGTATAAATCTGCTACTAATTGGTAAATTGTGGGCCTGTTCAGCAAACCATTGTTATAAATGAATGGCGTAAACTGAACTGTGTCAAAGTAACAGTCTCTTGCTGTTTGTTTTCAAGTTGGGGGGAAGGAATTATCCATCTGATAAAACTAAGCTGCATATTCTAAAACTTTTTAGTTTAATTTTTATGTAAAACATTACATACAAAAAACTGTAGATTTGGTGTGTTTTTTCTCCTCTACTTATCCTACATGTATTAGTTATCTATTTATTTTTGTGCAGAGCAGAAAATCGGCAGTAAAAATGTTATGTTTTGGTGTGAGGCCCTATATGAAGACTAAAAATTTAAGATTTAC
The DNA here is from genome assembly GCA_034064705.1 of Bothrops alternatus. Classification (NCBI taxonomy): domain Eukaryota; kingdom Metazoa; phylum Chordata; class Lepidosauria; order Squamata; family Viperidae; genus Bothrops; species Bothrops alternatus. The sequence continues at coordinate 7,446,727 of JARGCV010000080.1, forward strand.
TCTATTTCCCTGAGGAACAATCTACTCCTTACTTGTCCATCCAGAAAGCTGTGGAATGGGCAGTTCACATATCCCTTAACCTCGTTTTGTTTTTAGATCGGGGCCCCTGAGCATGGCCTATCCTTAAGACTGCTGTGGGTTTCCAGAGCAACGCATTCTGATTTGCCTTAAGCTGTGTAGAGCTGTGCAGGGTATTTTGACTTCTACTACTGTAGATTGTTCTTGAGCATCACATCTGGTGTGAGCTCAAAATGTATATCCCTAAAGCCAGTGCCCATTTTCTTCATGCTTGTAATCATCATTTCCAAGATTACTAAGTGAAACCCGCAAAATACAAAGACTTTTGCTGATTTGCATTTTGCAGTCCAATCCCCTCTTCTCCCTTTGCACAACTGAATCGGAGCCAAGAGATCCACTTAATTTTATTGTGAAGGTTGGATAGTTGATGAGACAAAATCTGACCTAACAATGGCAACGAATCCCAGCATTATGGAGCAGGCCTGGGACACGTAATCATTTCTCCTTTCTTTCTGTTGTGGGATTTTGCAGTTTGATGCAACCCGACTTTTTGGGTCTTGCTAGTCTGTTTACACAGGTCTTTTGGCCCCCTGGTTTTATCCTAAGCTCAAACCCTGGCATTCAAATTGTCTCAATTCTGCTTCAGCTGCTTCGTAAGAATGAGTCTTTCACTGGCTATTCATGGATAAAGGAAGACTGAAAGGGATGCGGCTATGAAGTCTAGCATGTAGCAAGTTCAGTGATGACTATGAGAGGCTGAAGGTTTTGTTTTTTTTTTAAATTTGTTGACATCCAATTGAATAGGAGATTTGTTGTCAGACTTCCTTTTATATTATGGAAGCATTAGAATTCTGCAGATGCTGCCTATTGCAGCGGTTCTCAACCTGTGGGTCGCGACCCCATTTGGGGTCGAACGACCATTTCACAGGGGTCGCCAAACAACACAGTCCGCCATTTTTTCCCCCTTTTCCTTAGCTGGGCTACTCCCTCTTATTCTATTGCCTTTTGAAAGCCAATAGAATAGACTCTCTTGAATAGAGTCTAATTCTATTGGCTTTCAAAAGCCAATAGGAATTGTCCAGGCTGTCTCTGCCCTGCTGAGCCCGCCAAAAGTCCCAGTCTGCAAACGGTGCTGCAAGTTGTCTGCACGAAGGCGAGCGGTCTGGAACTTTCCACCCCTCCCTGCTGAGCAATTACTAAAAATGTAAGTCAAAGAGGGCCAGGGGTGGGAGGTGGGAGGCCGGCAGGAGCAGGGAGGGTTGCTGGCGCACGTGGGGCCCGGCGGGTGCCTTACCTCCCTTGGGCTGGGCCAGCTGGTGGCCCAGCCAGTGGTCGCCCTGCGCTGTCGCTGCTGCTTGCCGCGGCCGCCCAGGAGGCACCTGGGCCTGCCTGCCGCCGCCCCAAATGGGTGGCAGTGAAGGTAAGGCTAGCGGGGCAGTGGCGGGCGCAGTGAGAGTTTTTGGCGCGCGTGGGGCCTGGCGGGTGGCTTACCTCCCTTGGGCTGGGCCAGCTGGTGGCCCAGCCTGTGGTCGCCGTGCGCCATTGCTGCTGTGGCCGCCTAGGAGCGCCTGGGCCTGCCTGCCGCCACCCCGAACAGGCAGCGGCCTACGCCTCGGCCGGCGCAGGGGGTAGCACCGTGCATGCGCGGCGCAGGAGGTAGCACCGCGCATGCACGGTGCTTGACAGATCGGGGGTCGCGACCTAAAAAAGGTTGAGAACCGCTGGCCTATTGGGTCTCTGTCTAGTTCACATGAGCTAAGCCATGGTTTGTTTAGTGGTGATTTATCACAGCTGGTTCATTATTCCCACTACGCTATAGCTTAAAACCTACAGTGGCTGATTTCATGTATTACACTAAACTAAAAATGAAGAAACTGCAGCACGACTTAATATGTTTTGTGAATGACTTTTCTAGTTCTCTCTCTCTCCCACTTTTTTATTGTGAAGACTGGTAAAGCACTCCAGCCTGATGTGCTGGGCTACAGCTCACATTAATTCCCAGTCAGCATGTGCACAATGACCATGGTTCCTGGGAATTAGGGGTGTGGTATTTTGAAGCATCTGGAAGGAATTATGTTGGGAAGTCTGGAGTAAAGGAGTCAGGAGGAGTTTCTGTTGCACTGACTCCCTTCCCTTGAGATGTAGCTTGCACAGAGACCAGCTTTCTTGCCCAACTCTGCTCTGTCCTCTACTACTCTTTCATTATGATTGCTTTGGCAGGATTTATTATTACTGCTTTAAGCAGTTTATATTGTGGTTGTGCCTAGAGATCTCAGTCCAAGATGTGTTGGGAGCAGTGGTGGGATTCAAATATGTGAACAAACGGTTCTTTGTGTGGATGCCACTTCCGGAAGTCCATTCTGGGCCTGGGCAACAAAACATTAGCTACCGGTTCTGCCGAAGTGGTGCGAACCGGCTGAATCCCACCACTGGTTGGGAATCATATCAACATCAGATAAATTATAGCCTGTTGCCACCAGCTGAACAGCTTTTGGAAATTACAGAGGCGTCCTTTTGGTATAAGAGACAATTTCTTTCCTCACTCACCTTTTCTCTCTTCTCCTCAGTAGAATAAATCTAGATTAGTCTTTGCGTTCGGTTGCATATTTTATGGCGCAGTCTATTTTTTCCATGCGTTCAGTTTGAGCTTTCTGTGAGATATTTGCTCTTGTTGGTTGACCCAGAGCCAGGCCTAATGAAATTCCTAAAACTTCTGGCATATTTTATCCCTTCTTTTAAAAAAAAAACAAAAAAATTGAAGGAGCTCATCAGAGAGGTGATGATTTAGCCTTATGCAAAGAAGAAATGCTATTACTCAGCTCAGCAGGATTGAATTGCTGAACCGCATGGAACGTAGTTTTGATTCCCATGCCAGATTTAATAGAAGTGATACAATAAACCTCAATGGAAGTAGGTTGCCCAAACGGGCTCCTGGATTCCTCTTTCTGGCCTAAGTGGAGTTTTGGAAATCAAGCTGTTGGGGACGGCCGTAAGGATCTTGGCCTGTTTATTGCAATACAGGCAGTCCTCGACTTGCAATCACAATTGAACCCAGCATTCTCCCCCCACCCCCGGTCTCCTTTTTATACATTTTATTACATTATAGAATAAAATACAAAATACAGAGCAAATAGTAGGACACAGTGGAGAGGGGAAAGGAAAGTGAGGGGGAGAAGAGAAAAAGAAAAAAAAGATATTGACTTCCGACTTCCTCTGTTGCAGTAGAATGAAGCATTAACATCAAGCCTCAACTTTTTACTTTTCCATAATAGTATAAACTAGCCATTTCTGTAACAACAAATCAATCTGATCAGTAAAAACCAAAACCAAAATTTCATTTTTCCCCCACCTCAAGCACAAAGTCCAGAAGCGGTCTCCATGTAGAAACAAAAGTACTTATATTCTTTTCACTGGAAGTTTTTAAGAAGAAACTGGACAGCCATTTGTCCGAAATGGTATAGGGTTTCCTGCCTGAGCAGGGGGTTGGACTAGATGACCTCCAAGGTACCTTCCAACTTTATCATCATCATCATCATCATCATCATCATCAATCAATCAGAACGGTCACCCTAGCCAACATTTCTGTGGCTGAGACAGTTATTAGGTGAATTTTGCCCCATTTTTCTTGCCACAGTTGTTAAGTGAATTGCTGCAGTTGTTAAGTTAGTAACATTGTTCCCCCATTGACTTTGCTTGACAGAAGGTCGCAAAAAGGTGATCATGTGACTCCCGGGACATTTGCACCTATCACAAATATGAATCGAATTGCTAAGTATCTGAATTTTGATCACATGACCATGGGGATGCTACAGCAGTTGTGTGTGTGAAAAATTGTCCCTTTTTTCAGTGCCGTGGTAACTTTGAACAGTCACTAAATGAACTGTTGTAAGTCGAGGAGTACCTGTAGCCTTACAATAAGCCTTGATAAAGGAAGAAACCTAGGAGCAAAATAAATAAATAAGTACCAAATCCAAATGGGAAAGCTGTTCAGATTAACTTGACCAGATAAAGCATAATGTAAAATAAACATTATAGGAGATTGTACCATATTAGCGATATTAGAATGGTACAGTTCAATCTTTACTCTCAGAGAATAATTATTCTGAAGCTGAAATGAAATTCTGCAAATGTTTACAATAAAGTATTGTTTTTGACTGCCAGATATCAGTTTTTCAAGAGAAGGACCACAACTGCACTTTACATTCAGGGCACCTCTGGAGAAATCCCCCAGATCTTCAAATAGAGTGGAAAACTGGGAAAGACCCTTGCCCAAATTCTTGAGGCTTGAAGAGGAAGTTATCAATCAGGAAACCAAAAAGAAAGTGTCCATTACCATTACATATATTAACCAGCAATTAGGATTAATAAATCGAAAAGCAACTATGATTTCAAACCGGTCAGAATCCTAAGACAAATCATGACTTAATCACTGATCTCCATCTGTACATAATACTAAGCAATGAATAAACCTATTTACTTTCTTCTTTACAGAGAGATTTCACCAGGAAGTTTTAAAAGCTACAATATTAAAATAGGAAAAGCTGGAAGCAAACACAGATCAGTTTGGATCATAATGACATCAGTTGTAGAATTTTTTGAGAAATTGAAAAAAAAATAGATTTAAAAAGAAAGCTAGCTTAGTGCAGTGGGTTAAGGTATCAGGATAAAAACGGAGAAACCATGAATAAGAGTCCTGCTTTACGCATGGAAACCAGCTGAGTGATCTTGGGACAGTCACTTTCTCAAACCACTTCTGAAAAATATTGTCAAATAAATTACAGAGACTTATCCCAGCAATTGCCAGGAGTCAAGACTAAATTGAAGCCACCACCATTCCAAAAAATAAAGAACGATAAGCTTCCTTGAGGAGCATATAGAAACCCTAGCGATAAGCCAGAGGACTGAATGATTCTGTGGTGAGGTGGCTGGAACTGAGTAACAGAGAGTGAGAAAACACACGTGTGGAAGAGAGGATAATTTTATCAGGATTTCCATTCTCTTGGGGATGGAGTAGAGCAGTGTTCTTGGGAGGGTAAATTGCAGAACTTCTGTTCCACATTCCTCCCATGGTTGTAGCCTTTTGAAGGAAGAATGGAACAGTGTTGATTCAGAAACACCACTAGCACAATAAACCCAAGTCTTGTTTATGAGCTCTTTCCTTCCAGGCAGCATAGAAACATCTCATACCCGAAGTATAAATGATAATTGTTCTATCATGCCACTTCAAACTCCTAAGATAAGTTATTATGTTTAGTAACTAACCTGGTTTATTCATGTTAAAAAAAATTATGCTGAGGAATGTTGGAAGACATAATGTTAGGTTGATGGTTAGCAGTTGCAAGTGCTGCACTGTTCCCCATTTTGTCTGGAAAGCTGGACTGCTAGTTGTTGAACTAGGTGGCGTCATGATGCAGAAATGGTGGCTTTATTTATTTAAGCTTTTAACAGATATTTAGAAAGTTAATGAAGCACAGCATAAAGGAAGAAAAAACTGCTATAAAATAAAAACATTACAGAAATATTCTTAGTGAAGCCTTCTCCCCTTCCATTTGTTCCCAACTGCTAAAAGAAATATTTGCATTTTATGTCGAATAATGAGGGCTATTGCCAAATTTCATCTATTATTTGAGATTTGTCTCCTAAATCTTTTCCTAAACACATTCCAAATACCTCAGATAGCTTTAAATTACTTGAAGAACTTCACTTACAATAAGTGCTGTAGTAGAACAACAACGAATATGTTATATACTCAGTTATCTCCAGTACTAAAATTTAGACAAAACACGAAAACCTGTTTCTTTATGTCTATTTCTTGGAATGTTAGGCCTCACCTTCATAGATATTATGGAAAATAGTCATAAGTGTTCCAACCCCACAACAAGTTTTCTACCCCTTTTTTGTGTGTGAAAGTAGCAGGACAAGTTACAAAAGAATTTTTTATGGGCTTTGGCATAGAAACTATGACATCATCATGCAAATGATGCAAGTGATATAATTTGTATCAGCCAGAGATACTTTTGTAAAATACATTAAAATGATTTATTAGAAAAATGAAAAAAAATCATATAACTTAAAAAACAGACTTGACTAAAAATTAAAATGATTGTAAAAATAGCAAGGTATAATGTCAGCAATCAAGAGAGACATGGAAATAAACCACATTTCCACACTATTCAGAAGAGACAATTAAAAAAAAAAGCTAAGAAGGAAACAACAACAAACCCCCCAGAATATCTTCTCTCCAGCAGCCAATCCCCAGATAAGCAGGGATTCACACCGGGCAAACAATCAAGCAGAAAATAATACACTAATCAGGAAGTTACCAAGGAAAAAACACCCGTTGCCATCCCTGGCAGGGAGATATTCCCTTCTATCACTGAAGATGTTACCTAGCCAGGTAATGAAATGTCTGTAAGTAAACAGCCAAGCTCAGAGAGCACCAAAGACTCTGCAGTTCAACCCTGAGCTACCTATATTCTTTCCCGTTGATAGAAAGTTATAAAAATGCTTAGATTTTTCAGAGTTTTATATGCTTCTGAGATACAGTTGACAAACTAACCTCAAAAGTGTCACATGTAATTTGTCCTGCTGTAATAAGGTTTGTATGCGGCTTTCACTACATGCTTACATGGAATTTGACAACACCTACCTGGTCTATACCCTTCTTCAAGGAGTCAAGTCCTCGGTTCACACTTGGATGCCACAGCTTACTCTCGAATTCTGCATTGTACTTTTGTTTTTTTTTTTATCATGGACCAGTGGTAAATAGTTCACTGCTCCATAACAACTACAAGACAGTTTGAACAGCACTGATCTAGAGCAGGACATTTCAACCTTGTTACAGATTGTAACATTTTTAAGACATGACAGTATTTGAGTACCACCAGGGCTTAGCAAGGTGTCAAAAACTTGATGAATAAAAAAAATAAAGGGGGTGGGATTTTGGGCGTTACTGGTTAGATTCATTTGTTGTTATAGAAATGGCTAATTTATAATATGGGAAAGTAAAAAGTTGAGGTTCAGTGTTAATGCTTCCTTCTTATTGCAACAGTGGAACTCAAAAGTCAATGCCTTTTCTTTTTCCCTTCTTCCTTCACCCTTTGCTAGCAAAAGCCTCTCACTTGCTCTCATTCACACACACATTGCTCGCACAAGCTTCTCTCTTGCTCTCATTCACTCACATGTTGTTCGCAAAAGCTTCTCTCTTGCTCTCATTCACACACTAGTTGCTTGCAAAAACTCCTCTCTTGCTCAATTCACACACACGTTGCTTGCAAAAGCTCCTCTCTTGCTCCATTCCCATACACGTTGTTCACACAAGCCCCTCGCTCACTCTTTCACTCACCCTTCGCCCCTCGCACTCTCTCTCCTCACTGCTTCGCTAACAAAAGCCTCTTTTCTCTCTTTCCCCGTGTGCTTTTTTTCCTCTCCCGCCAAAACCTGCTCCTTTTATAGCTGCTTCTCTCTCTGCCTCCTCTTCCTCCTTTTCTCTTCCGGGTGTGCCAGAAGCTCCAATCAGCATGTAGCCACGCATGCAGATCCTGGGGCTTCTGCCGAGCCCTGCAGCTCCAGCTGGACTCCTCCAGGTCTGTGCGGCACAGCTTTAGCTGGTTCCTCCCCTGCTGCACTTGGCTAGGGGTCACGTACCACTTGCCAGGTGCTAAAGTATTACCGGTGGTACATGGCATCGGACCCGGATATCTACAGGACCGCCTTCTGCCAGCAAATACCTCCCGCCGTCCGGTACGCTCCCACAGAGAGGGTCTCCTCGGGGTGCCGTCGGCCAAACAATGTCGGCTGGCGACCCCCAGGGGGAGGGCCTTCTCTGTGGGAGCTCCAATGCTTTGGAATGAGCTCCCCCCCGAACTCCGTACGATGACGGAATTGCGTTCCTTCCGTCGAGAATTAAAAACATACTTATTCCGACAAGCCGGCCTGGGATGATAGCTCCAACTCCAACAATGGCCATAACTGTTTTTAGGGGATTGTGTTTTTAGTTGGGTTTTAAAATATTAGGCCAAATTGTTTAATTTATTTTTAATAATTTTAATTTTTGTGTGTGTTGTTGTTTTAATTGGGCTGTACACCGCCCCGAGTCCTTCGGGAAGGGGGCGGTATAAAAATTGTAAATAATAATAATAATAATGTACCACCGGGTTCAGGAGATTGTCAACGCTTCTTTGAGGGAGGGGTCCTTTCCGGCTCCCTGCAAGGAGGCAATTGTGCGCCCCCTCCTCAAGAAGCCTTCCCTGGACCCAGCTGTTTTAAACAACTACCGTCCTGTCTCCAATCTTCCCTTTATAGGGAAGGTTGTTGAGAAGGTGGTGTCACTCCAGCTCCAACGGTCCTTGGATGAGGCCGATTATCTGGGCCCTCAACAGTCAGGATTCAGGCTCGGCTACTCCACGGAAACTGCTTTGGTCGCGCTGACGGATGATCTCTGGCGGGCCCGGGATAGGGGATTATCCACTATCCTGGTGCTACTTGACCTCTCAGCGGCTTTCGATACCATTGACCATGGTATCCTTCTGCACCGACTGGAGGGGTTGGGGGTTGGAGGCACTGTTTTGCGGTGGTTCACCTCCTACCTCACTGGTCGGTCGCAGTCGGTGTTGGCAGGGGGTCAGAGGTCAACCCCTAGGTTCCTCCCTTGTGGGGTCCCTCAGGGATCGGTCCTCTCCCCTCTGCTGTTTAATATCTACATGAAACCACTGGGCGAGATCATCCGACAACACGGGGTGAGATATCATCAGTATGCTGATGATACCCAGCTTTACATCTCCACCCCGTGTCATTTCAGTGAAGCAGCGGAAGTGATGTGCCGATGTCTGGAGGCTGTTAGGGTTTGGATGGGTGCCAACAGGCTCAAACTCAACCCCGACAAGACGGAGTGGCTATGGGTTCTGCCTCCCAAGGATATTTCAATCTATCCGTCCATTAGCCTGGGGGGGAGCTTTTGACCCCCTCGGAGAAGGTCCGCAACTTGGGCGTCCTCCTCGATCCACAGCTAAATTTGGAACATCATCTTTCGGCTGTGGCAAGGAGGACATTTGCCCAGGTTCACCTGGTGCACCAGTTGCGGCCCTATTTGGACCGGGAGTCTCTGCTCACAGTCACTCATGCCCTTATCACCTCGAGGTTCGACTACTGCAATGCTCTCTACATGGGGCTACCTTTGAAAAATGTTCGGAGACTTCAGGTAATGCAGAATGCAGCCGCGCGAGCAGTGTTGGGCTTGCCTAGAAATGCCCACATTTCGGCATCACTCCGCGAGCTGCATTGGCTGCCAATTGGTCTCCGAACCCAATTCAAAGTGTTGGTTATGACCTATAAAGCCCTACATGGCATTGGACCAGGTTATTTACGGGACCGTCTGCTGCCCCATGAATCTCAGCGGCCGGTTAGGGCCCACAGAGTGGGCCTTCTCCAGGTCCTGTCAGCCAGACAGTGTCGCCTGGCGGGGCCTAGGGGAAGAGCCTTCTCTGTTGCGGCCCCGGCCCTCTGGAACCAACTTCCCCCGGAGATCCGTGTCGCCCCCACCCTCTTCGCCTTTCGTAGATTGCTTAAAACATACTTTTGCCGGCAGGCCTGGGGCAGCTAACACCTTGCCCCTAGCCAGTGTATGTTTCTGTGTATGTTTGTGGAGTGATTGGTTTCTTTTAGCTTAAGGGTTTTTTATAGATATGTGTTTATTGTAATTTCTATCATGCTGTGAGCCGCCCTGAGTTCTTTGGAATAGGGCGGCATAGAAATTAAATAAATAAATAAATAAATAAATAAATAAATAAATAAATAAATAAATAAATAAATAAATAAATAAATAAAAGCCCTGATCTAGAGAACATCAAAGTAGACAAGGTTCTTATGTGTTTTATATATGTAGTGTATCTTTCATATGTGAAATGTTACATCTTATTGGCTGTGAAAGCTTGTTAGATGTAGGCCAGCAGTTTGTTGTTTCTTACAAATTTGTATATATCTTTTATTTATACAGCTGCCCGTCTTATATCAAGCTCTGGGTGGTTCCAAATCAGTGATTGTACTCTGAGATGAGATATCAGTCCAGTTGAATATCTGTAGGTTTTCCTTATCTAGAAAAGTATTTGTAGTGATTATGTTTGGCTATATTGTGGACACTCTATTTGAGGGTGGCATAACAAGCTATAACAGCTAGTCAATAAAAAGGATTTTCTGGGAGGGGGGGTTGGGGGCTAAAATTATCTTTTTAGTAAAGTGGATGTCCTCTGGGTAGTACCCATATAGCAGGGTTTCTCAGGTGTGGTAACCTTAAGAAGTTAAGATTCAACTGCCAGAATTCCTGAGCCAGCATGAGGTGTTGAAGTCCACATGCCTTAAAGTTACTAAGCTTGAGAAACACTGTACTACGGTGTATAGTTTATGGGAAACAGATTGACAAAAGCTGCCGTTCATTGCTCTCTGTACATTGCATTATTTGAAGTTTTTCTCTTCTTTCTTGGGGCTCTACCACTGTCCCCTTCCCACCCCCTGACACACAGCAGTGAGACTGCAGTGAAGTGTAATTTTTGGCTGGAGGAAGGGCCTGTCTATTGCCATTAGTCTTTCAATCCATGCTTGCTGTGGAGTTGAATCAGGACTCCCATCTCTCCACCCTACGATTAATTCACTCTGTTCCCATGGGGACAGCATCAGCACCTCTGACTACATTCTGGAGCCTTGTCCAGTGACTCAGCTGCTGAAAATGAATTGCCTATTAATCCACAACATTGAAATTGCTTTATTGCATGATGTAGGTATGTCCCTGGAGGAAGTTATAATCTGTGTCTGGACTATGAGCTATAAATAATGGGTGGCTGGTGCAGTAAAGTACATCATGTGGGTTTTCTTTTAACTGCCAGCACTATACATGCTGTCTCCTGTTGCTGCTCTAAAGAATCCATTGCCCTGTCGGATGAAGTTGAGGAACAAGCAGTAGTTTGGAGGGGAGGGATACTATGACCCAGTAATTTTTCTTTTTACTGCCGTTGTTGCTTTTTAAAGACATATATTCAGAACTGCTGGATCAGAACATGAGTGTGGCACTGTAACTTCATTGTGCACAATATAAGTCTCAAACTGTATGTGAGAGTCAGTCATTGAAATAAAGGCAGTTGTGTCAGGCTAGATAATACAGTGACCTGGTTTGTATAGCTTACCAAACCACTCTGGACCGTGCCACATTCTTCCTCATCCATTTATCCATTAGTTAGGGGCTTTCCTAAGGCTAAGAATTTTTGATATACTTCAAATTAGGATTTGTGCTAGCTAGAAAATGGCAGCTGCTTGGATGATAGGCTTGGCCTAAGGTGAGTTTGGATATCACATTCAAAAGGTTATGTAGGACAGAGGAGAAGATGCCACAATGCTTAGGCCCCATTAACCATTCAGAACAGTTTGATGTGAGGCAAGCATACTTTTGCCTTAGTGCAGTCTTAGCATTACCCTCTGTTGTTATACATGTTCTTCCTCGTATGGAAATGTAATGCTCTTCTCTCATAGAGGACCTAAGTAGGCGCGTCATTTGTAACATCACCCCCCTCAGTCCAGTCTGGTATGTCTCCTCTACTTCCTCCAGGTCCCTTTCCTTCCAGATAAAAGCCAGGAGGAGATGCCTATCTTGCATTATTATGCTTCGATTGACAGTTATAATACCCAATCACATCCTCTGCTTCCCCCACAATGACACTAGCAACAGATGCTGCGGTTTTTCTCTGCGTTGGGTGTCTGTTATGCATGTAGGTATATTATACTATATGCATTTGTGGGGGTTATGCATGGAAAAGTAGGTTCATAAAATTTGAAGCTTTGTGTTGGCTTTTTTCATGTATACAGTATATCCACTGAGATGAGAGGAGATGAGGAGCATTGTAGCATTGCAAATAGTTAAAAATGAACAAATAAGTAAACTTGATATTAACATTTAATTTAATTTAGTTTCATTTCCCCATCATTCTTTTACTATCTTAAACCTAACCCTAACCCTAATATCTTAAAAAAAAAAAATCCTGGTATCCTAACTCCTCTTCCTCCTCCTGAATCAATTCATTGGCTCCCACAGAACCTGCGGTGAGGATATTTGTAACCTAAATATTCCATTATACATGAACTAATAGATAATAATTTTGTTTCATTTAATTCTGAAGGTGTTTGACAGTTGGCTGCTCTAAAGAGAGAAAGGAAATGAATGTGACCAATGTGCTTTATACCCAACTATAGAGCTGAATCCTTTTCCTTGATTGCAATATTAATCCTGATTTTCCTGGTTTGGTTATTACCAAGAACTCTAGGTAATAAGAGTGGAATCTGACACTTTATAGAAGGAATGGATAGATGAAGGAGGCCTACATCCTAGTGTTCTTCTCTGCTTTCCCAAACAATATTTATGGACTCTGGAAATCATCTGAATGCGGCTTATAGACCTCTGCTTCTTACCTCAGTGACTAGACCAGGCATGTCAAACTGCCGGCCCACAGGCCAGATGCATCATACTGAAACCGTGCCCACCCCATTGCCGACAATTGGGAAAAAGCCTGGTCGCGAGTTTGACATGCCAATAGTTCTCTTATGTGAAGAACTGAACAAACCAATGGACTTCCAAAGAGAAGAGATGAAGTGAACTTTGTCCCAGTTGATATTGAATTAGATCAGGGGTAGGCAACCTCGGCTCTTTTATGACACTCAGGAATTCTGGGAGTTGAAGTCCACGAGTCATAAAAGAGCTGAGGTTGCCTACCCCTGAATTAGATAAACAAAAGCCAAACTTTTGTCTTAGTCTTGGAGCTAGTTGGTGGTGCTGAAAGGTTCAGCAGCCTTTCTAGATGTTATGTTATGCTCCCTTCTCACCCTCACTTCATTTGGCATTCCAAACTTAAGCTTAGGCCTTGAAAACTGGTGCCAGTGATAAGATCAATTGAGCCTTAGGTGGGAAAAAAAAATCAGTCAGCTCTTGCAGATAAGGTTGCATAGGCCCCATTAAAATATCCTCCAGTTGGCTCATAGCAAAAGGATTCTGAGGACTTGAAAACATTCAGCCACAACACAGTTCCCAAAGGACATTTCTAGTTTTTTTTAATCAACCTCAAAACTGGAATAAATATATTTATTGTGCTGGCAGCCAGCATAACTGTTGATGAGTTTCTGATTATTTTTCCAAAGAATAATTATGTTACTATACATTAGAACTCTAAGCTGGATTTCTTCAGAATATGTGCATGAAAAGTATGAAGGTATTTTTCTGAAATATGTTCTTTTAAACAAGTGCATTTTTTCTTTTTGCATAAGATATTTCTAACCAAATATGCATAAGATTGTTTCGAGTTAGATATACTTAGCTAACTGGAGCCAAAACAAGTAGGGATTGTAGACTGTAAAGTTTTATTTTTGCCTATCTACTATTCAAAGCACTTTGAAGGTCATTGTAAAGATCAGCCTGCCCTCCATTACTCTGCTTGACAAATTAAAAATAAAAATGGACATTATTGGTGAGTTACTCCTTTTTGCTTTTAGTAGAGCTTATAGATTCAGCTTTAGGCTGGTTCAAGTCAGTAAGTGACAAGCATATATATATATATATATATATATATATATATATATATATATATATATATATATATATATATATGTATGTATGTATGTATGTATGTATGTATGTATGTATGTATGTATGTATGTATGTATGTATGTATGCTTTTCTGGCTTGGAACCGTCTTATGTGTTTGCTTAAAAGTGAGTAATGATTTCAGTAGATGAGCTTTCATAGAAGTGTGGATAGATAGAATTGTATATTAAGCCATTTTAAACTCCATGTATTGTACTTGTATTGTCATAAACATATTATTGTACTATGACTTCCACCTTTTCCAAGGACCGAAACTTGTCAATGTTGGAGAAGCTTGTCAGATCAGTAATAAATCAGTTGATGGCCATGGATAATTTTATATAAGTTGGTAGTATTGTAGAAAGGTCATATTTTAAACTAAGACCTCTCAAGACAATTTTATATAGGAGATTTTCTATTTATGCAATCAAGCAGAGCTTTTTGTAAAAAAATATCTGGTTATTTTTACTGGTTACTTCTAGCCTAGTCTCAACTGCTGCAAAGATCTCAGCCATTTTCCTGTTACCTATTTAATTAGGTAATGTGCTGTAAAATGGGTGGTCCCTGAAAGAGATGCCATTTGGCTGAAGCATACCGGTAGCAGCTTGGGTTTGTTGTCTGATGGTGTTTGTCTCCTCCCGCCTTCTTCCTCTGCATTGTCTCAGTAGCAAAAGCGGTTTCAAAGTCTCTCCTTGCATCTTCCATAAGGAGATTAGTTCAGTCTCTATGCAGCAACTTGTTCAGAATGAGAATTTGCAGCTCATTGCACTGCACACATTTTGTTAAGACTGTGCTCCTTTTAATTTTGTCACTTTTGTTCTTAATACAGAGGTTGTGGATTGTATCTCAGCTTTTGTCTGCCTCTTTGGCATTATACAGTTGATCATAGTTTAATATTGAGTCCATCCTAGCTGTAGATTCCTGGGAGAAATTCTTCAGTTTCATTGGTCCCAAGGCTTTGTGTTGTGGACTATTGATTCCTGAGTTATGGCCAAGAATCTTCAGGATGAAAGTGACAATACTGCATTTCACTAATATAATAATAGCCCCATAACTTTTGATTTACTACAGTTTGGTTTCTTCAGGTGGCTTGTGAGCACACACGGACTGGACCACCAACTAGATCTATTTTTGATATTTTAGTGTGGCTCCGTAAAGTACCTTGTTCTTTCTTCTCTGGAGATTTACGTCACAGTGATTTTAGTAATGCAACATCCATTTAGGGAAGATTCTGTTCTGTTCCCTGCAGTTGCAAAACTGTTATTTGAAAGGAATAGTCAATTTCATTCATCCTTCCCCAAGTCAAGCTTGACCTGTATGCCTTTTATCTATGCTGATATAAGAACTCTGAGCCCAAGGCTTGTACGTCCTCCCCACTTATTGAGATGCAAAACTTTTTGGTGGTGATAAATGTTGGACCTTCGCCTTCAATGAATTTTGTAATCTTTTTTGTGATTCATTTCATTTGATTTTTTATTGGGAGAAGGTGGCCTTATAATCAAACAGTTTCCAGACCCAGGCCCTTCCATACAGGATCCTCTTTATTTCTATAAGTTATAGTGTTCTATCAGCCATACTGGCTATAAATATCAATTTTTGTTCATGTCATATTCTGCGTTGAAGCAACAAGATATAATTTCCATCATGTTTTGCTAGGTGAGCTATAAATACTAGCAGACTGTGTTGTTACCTAACTAAGCTGTACATTGTAGAATGTCTATGAGAGATTCTTAACCGTAGGTCATGGTTGTTCCAAAGATGGCTTTTTTTTTAAAGGCAACTGGATTTTCTTTTGTTCTTCTTCCGAACTGAAGAAGCTTCTTGAATAAGAAGCGAAACGTCTTCAAGGAAAACAGGTCCAGTTGACTTTTGGTTTAAAAAAAAAAACAACTTTCAGTACACTGTGGGAATCATAACTGTTTGCATGTATCAGGCACGCCTAGCTGGACTTCTGGTCTGAACAGGTGAAGCTTTTAACAAACAGTAGGGAAGCTCCCAGTAATTGCTTGTGAGAATCACTGAAAGTTCGGTGATGAAGAATTCATTATTTACCTGCAAGTACTGCCTAATTCTTTTCAGTGATCATCTGTGAATGCCTATCCATCTCCCACCCTCCTTGACTTTGTCGATGGTTTACTTCGGTTATGATCCACTGCATGATTATATAATATATGGGGTGGGTTGGTGGAGTGTCTCACCAAAATCCTATTTTCAGTAGGCTGCTGTGCAGGCATGGAAGACCACTCGAAGGAGCATAGAAAATAAACCAAATGATGTAAGAAGAATGTGGAAGATAAACTTGGTTTATCATTGCCTCTGTTAATTTGAGGTATTTATTTTTGCAGCTGAATATTAGTGTATTGCAATAGACACATTGAAGACCCACTTACGAGGGTGGCATTGTCTGTGGGACAGATATACTGGTAAATGGTCTTTGCTATGAATTGACAGTTGGATGCCATGTGAACACAATTCATTATAGTGTAGAGAGTTGAGTGGTTTGGATTGATGGCATGCTATATAGAACCTTTAGCACATGCCTGCCAAGTAATTGATTAAGCGGGCTTTGAATTTAAAAGGTCTTGACATTTTATCCTGGGTTGTCTTTTCCTGCAGGGCAAGGCTCTGAAATTAGTAGTTGAAGCTGTTAACATCACAGCAGCAGGCCTTGCTTATTGGTCTTTGGAAAGAATAAGCTTGCAGAGCATGGGAACTTTATTCAAAGTTTATGAATAAAAATTGGAGCCTACAGAAGCTCTCTTTCCTTCAGGTTTTATAAGGATTTTCTCACCTCTGCATTGCATATCTCTTTTTAAATCTTATGCAGCTGTGAGCCTGTGCAGCTTTTGAGTTCCTTCTTCTGTTTAGTCACTGCAGTGCAGCAGTTATTTGATTGAATGCTACAGAATTGATGCAGTCTGGATCTTTGCTGTGCAAAAAGGAAGTAGTGTACTTAAACTCTGTAGATCAGCCTCCAGATATCTGGAAGATCATATCTCTTTTTCTACTGAGACTAAAGCACAGAGCAGATTTAAAAAAAAGCATTTTTTTAGAAGTTGGAGAAAGGAGTAGAATTCTGAAGAGAGGAAGTATATTCTTTCAGTAAGTCAGAAACACATATTATAATCTAAAATTAAAGATTAGAGAAGAGGGACAGAACTTATATTCCTAGATCTCCTCATCATCTCTGCTGTCCCCCTGACAAATCTTCTTCGCTGCCTCTCTGGGCTGACACAACATCAGCCTGTTCTGTAGCCCAGTGTAGCAGGATACACATGTTTCGTTTTGGTTTCTCTTGCTTAAGACTTTACTTTGCAGGATATAATTTCTTAAAGAGCATGTTTTTCCCTGTATTTTTAGGGAAAGAAAGATGGGAAGCCACGTTTTCTGATACAATACTGTAACTTGGAAGCGGGGAAGGAACTTTCTACTTCTTTTTAAGAAATTCAACCTTTGTGGCATGCACGCCTTAGAAGACTATAATTTAAAAATGTTTGTTTAAAAATTTCTTTGAGGTTCTATTATTTTCATAAGTTAATTTTAACTGTTTATAATAGTATATCCAAGAGAAAAAGTTAAAAAATCTTAAATAGGTTGTATTATTTACCAGTGGATTAATCAGAGGTTATCAGGTATAAAAAATGAAAAAATCTTTTGATATTTAATGGTTTAGAGCAGCTCTACCAATCTGAAATCCCCCAGAGGTCTTGAACCTCATGGTCATTGTTAGGTAGGGATTCTTGAAGTTAAGGTGCATTGTGTCTTTGGTGGCCGCTAAATTAGAAAATACTGATTTAATACAGGAAGGGGTAGGAAGGTAATTTAAAAATCAAAATGGTTCAGGGTCAAATTATTTGAAGGTCTGATTTTAATTGAAATTCAGTCCAATTTAGTTTTTGATCTGGGCCTTCCCACTTATTTAGGAAGTATCATTGGCACACCATTCAGTTTTGATCACCATTAAAAAGATGTTGAGTCTGGAAAGAATGCAGAGAAGAGCAACAAAGATGATTAAGAGCCCAGAGGCTAAAACATATGAAGAATAATTGCAGGAATTGGGTACGTCTAGTCTAGTGAAAAGAAAGACTAGGGGAGACATGATAAGCTGTGTTCTAATATTTGAGGGGGTCACAAAGAAGGGGTCAACCTATTTTCTAAAGCACCAGAAGGCATCAGCAACTAAATCAAGGAGAGAAGCAATCTAGAACTAAGGAGAAATTTCCTGACAGTGGGAACAATCAACCAGTGGAATGGCTTGCCTTCTTCAGAGGTTTTGGGTGCTCCATCACTGGAAGCTTTTAAGAAGAGACTAGACAGCCAATTGTCTGGAATGGTGGAGTCTCCTGTTTGAGCAGCGGGTTACAGATTAACAGAATTGGAAGGGACCTTGGAGGTCATCTAGTCCTACCCCCTGCTCAGGCAAAGAATCCTATACCATTTCAGACAAGTGGCTGTCCAGTCTCTTCTTAAAAACTTCCAGTGTTGGAGCATTCACAACTTCTGGAGGCAAGTTGTTCCACCGACCAATTGTTCTGTCAGGAAATTTCTCTTTTTTATTCAAGGTTGCTTCCAAGATTCCTTCCAACTCTGTTATTCTGTTATTCAAAGAACCTCAGATGTGGACCTGAGTACCCACTTTTGTCTTGAAGCAAGTAGGCGAGGCAAAATGACCATGCCCAACATTTAAAAAAAACAAAAAACCTAAAAAGCTCCTCTTGTGGTTGATTACTCTGCGAGCATATTCTTTGATTTGAATTTGCTTTGCCTGTTTTTTAATGAAGCATTTCCAATGAAAAATGCTTAAAAACAAAACAATAATGCATTCCACAATCTCAACTGGCAACAGTACTGCTTTTGAGAGAAAAATACTACACATGTTCAGATAACAAGTCATGGAAACTCAGAATTGGTTGGCTGATCGTACTTTTGCCCTGTATGTGACAGGTATTGTTTGGATTGGGCAACCTTATGCTTCTTTTGTTAGGAAGAAAAAGCAGAGGGACACTTTCAGGCTACCTAGTTAATCTATAATGTTATTTAATCCTCAAGGATACTAGTGGCTGAGATTGTGCAGTTCCCAGGGATGTTTCCCCAGTGCCCTGTTTTGGATTGTTTATTAGTTCAAGCTCTTGCCAAGGAGTCTTTATAAAGTGTTTAAAGTTTCAAGCTCTTCCTTCAGATTTATTTTATTTGTTCTGAATTGAATATCCCATTTACCCACTTTTATTTGTATAGTATGCAGCTGTCTGAATGCTTGAACAGTTTGGATTTTGTATTAATAAATATCAATGGAGTCCGAATTGGCAAGTGCCTGCTTGATACCTGTGGGATCTTTGTTTTTTTGTTTAGTTCTATTAATGAATATGTAGGTAAGTATGTGAAAAAGAATGTGAAAAGTACCCACTCTGAAATTTTACACGTGTTGAAATGTAATAGAGGTGCCCAAATCTCAAAGTGGAAGATTTACACGTCCTTGAAAAAAGATGCTATTCATTGGATGGAATCCAACTACTTGCTAATACTCATTGTCTTTATACAGGAGCAACACCAAGGTTATGGAGTAGCATTTGCAAGAAATCATAAATAATGTCTTTACCTTTGTAGTAGAATATGGTGGTCAAGTTCAGAGTGTTCTTGATTCTCATAATTGATTATAGGTAGTCCTCAACGTACGACCACAGCTGACTTCCCCCAAAATTTATGTTGCTAAATGAGACATTTGTTAAGTGAATTTTGCCCCACCCTTTTACCACCTTTCTTGTCACAGTTGTTAAGTGAATCACTGTAGTTGTTAAGTTAGTAACCCGGTTGTTAAGTGAATCTGGCTTCCCCATTGGCTTTGCTTGTCAAAAGGTCACAAAAGACCATCACATGAACCCAGGACACTGCAACCATCGTAAACATGAATTAGTTGCCAAACATCTGGATTTTGATCATGTGACTATGGGGATGCTGCAACGGTAGTAAGTGTGAAAAACAATCATAAGTCACTTTTCAGCACCATTGTGACTTTGAATGGTCACAAAATGAACTGTTGTAAGTCAAGGACTACCTATATTGCTTGATTAGTGCCATTAAGTTGGTGTCAACTATTAGTAGCCACATAAATAGATTGCCTCCAAAACAACCTGCCCCTAATTTATTTCTTCATCTCTTCCAGTGATGGATCCATTACCACCAAACTCCAGTCCCATCTATCTTGCATTTAAAGATTCAGTTATACATCATTCCTACATTTCTACATGTACTCCTGCACACTTAAAACATCTCATTGTTCTTTACTGAGCCATGATTATTTTAGTGAAGAATAGTAAACAAATTCTACCAAGCTCATACGTGAATCGCATTAAAAGCCTGGGTAATTTGATTGACTCTATTATTTTGTCTTGTGTTGAAGTGATGAATCTGTGATTTTGGTTCATGTCCAAGGCCCAGAGCCTTATTCTTGTTGAGCGAATTTGATGCTATCTGTCGGGTGAAAGAGCTGAAATGGAGATATTATAAATAAGCTGCAAAGAAATAATTTGAATTGGTGCTTAAAAGAAGTATATTTCAGATAAAGCCAGTCTTGGTTTTTTATCCTTAATTCAGAATTCATTCTCTCCCTCCCTCCCTCCCTCCCCTCCTCCCCCTCCCCCTCCCCTTCCCACTTTATACGTGTTAGAAATGTTTATTGCTGGCTGATTCCCCTTTCCACCATTATTTCCATTAATTGGGAATGGATTCTCATTGTTGAAAACATGTTCCTAAGTTGGGTTTGCTGATTATGGAGGCCTAGTCAAAAATATGAGAGCTACTTGTCTTTTTTTCCTATCAATTAAACTAGAAAGCAATGTAATTAAAGATTAAGCGTATATTTTGAGAAAAAGGACTTAGAATTACAGCTTTGATTTCTAAGCTTGCCATCAAGTATTTGACAAAACCAGTTAATGTTTTGTTAATGTTTGTCCAATATTTCAGGGTGTGAAAATAGGTAGATTTTTTGGAGGGTGGGGGGAGGGGAGGGAGAGGGAAGCATGACCAGTCCTTTCATATTCATTTAAAAATTTTATATTCAGTAAAAACAGCAGTTGAATATTTCTTTAAAAGTTCAATTAGAAACTTATTACAGTGCATAAAGCCTACTCTTTGTTTTAGGGAAACCATTTCATTTATCATGGGAAATAATATACTGTCGTAAACTGTGGCTATTATTGCAGTAATTCCTGAGGTAGTTTCGAATTTCTATGTTACAGGAAAATATTTTGCTCACTTAGTGAAGTTATTATGATTGTATCCATTCCCTGGGTTACGATCCTGTGGCCTTCATTTATATAAAGGGTTCTGAATTCTTACTGCAGAGGGAGAAACTTGGATTCTTAGCCATGTCTTGGAAAAGACTATAAATCAGTTTTGTAAATAAATAGAAAACCATCTGCAGGTGATCAATGGTAAAAGTTTTATCAGAATTAGTGAAACATATCTGATGACTGGCCAGGAAACTGAGTGAACTAATAAAAAATTATAACAAAAATATTATTCATGATCTTTGAAAACTTAATGCTGGAGGTGAGCAAAGGTTGTTCCCATCTTTTAAAAAGGGGAAGAGGTGACCTGGGAAGTTACAATCAGTCTATGCCGGGCAAGGTCTTGAATCAAATTATTCAACAGTATATCTATGAATACTTGGACAGAAATGTAGCAATTAACTACAGATTTATAACAAAACAAATGCATAATCCTAAAGCGAAGAGATTTAAATCTTTCACTTTCAGGATCTTACCAGTGGGAGCAAGGAACAATGTTACCTCCATTATTTGACAGCCTTAAAAGACTGGGAAAATGCCACAGCCCGTAGTGTATCTTGATTTCAGCAAAGCATCGAATAAAGCCTCTCATATCCTCATGAATGAAATTGTAAAATATGACGGGATGATGCAAAGGTTAGATTCATACTTGGATTAATGACCACACCCAGACAGTGCTCATAAATGACTAGACGTTAGCTTCGAGCATAGTATTGAATAAAGTGCCACGAGATTCTGTCCTGGGCCCTATGCTGTTTTAACATTTTATTAAGACGTAGAGTTGAGATGATTATCAAATTTGCAGATACACTAACTAGAAGGAGTAATGAACACTTCAAAAGAGGAGAGAAGTTTGAAAAAAGATCTAGACAGGCTTAACCAGTGGCCTGGAACAAACAAGAAGAAATTTACTAGGGTGAAATACAAATTCCTGCTTTTGGGGAGGGAAAAAAAATACAAATATAGGTTGGCGAAGAACTAGAATGCCAGTACAATATGTGAAAAGGACCTAGCTGTTCTAGCAGCTCACAATTGGAGTATGAACAAATGTTGTGATACAATACTGAACAATCAGATTCAGTTTTGGAGATATTAAGAAGCATACATTCTAACAGGACTGTCACCTTGATAAGGCCCTACTTGGAACTCTGCCCAGTTCTAGGTATTGCAATCTAAGAAATACATTGACAAATTGGAGCAAATTTATAGGAGTTCAACAAGATGATTAAGGGACTGGAAAGAAGTCATATGTGGAACAATTAAAAGAACTGGGTATATTTAGTTAGTAGGAGAAAAGACAGGGAAGAAGCTTTGTCTTACCTGAACGCCTTTTCTCAGCATGAGGGGATGGAGAATCCACTGATGGGTTAACATAGCCTACTTGCCCATTTAGACTAGGTCCGAATTTTAGCCCCGCCTCCGGCCGGAAGTTCCTTTCTTCCCCAGTTTTTACCGGGCGAAGCTTCCAAACGAACGTCGGACCTTGTGGCTCCACTCAACCGTCCTGTAAGAGAAACAAATCTGCCTAGACTAGTTAGAGGAGGGTGTGGATTCTCCATCCCCTCATGCTGAGAAAAGGCGTTCAGGTAAGACAACGCTTCTTCTCCAGCATAAGTGGATGTCGAATCCACTGATGGGACGTACCCAAGCCCTCTAGTGTCCCTTCGGGTGGGGGGGTCTAGGCTAGCTCTTACGAGGACTCAATGACCTGCTGCAGCAGTCTCCTGCCAAACGAGGCCTCCGCCGCAGCAAAGCGGTCGATCTTATAGTGTTTGACAAAGGAGGACGGAGAGGCCCATGTAGCCGCTCTACAGATTTCCTCCACTGATGCCTGGGTGAGCCAGGCTGCTGAGGTGGCTGCGCTCCTTGTGGAGTGAGCCGTAATATTAGATGGTACCGGTAGTGACAATGATACATAGGCCCTTGCTATGCAGGCCCTGATCCACCTGCCAATAGTTGAGGATGACACCTTCTGTCCCATGGACGAGGGTTGAAAAGAGACAAATAGAGCCTCTGACCTCCGGAAGGTCGCCGTCCTCTTGACATAGTGGCGCAGAGCCCTACGCACGTCCAGGGTGTGCCATCGTCTCTCCAGACGATGTGTGGGATGCGGACAGAAGTTTGGTAGTACCAGGTCCTGGGACCTATGAAACCATGAGTTGACCTTGGGTACAAAGGATGGATCTAGACGCAAGGTAACCTTGTCCTCTGCAAAGGTGATGAGATCCGTTCGAACCGATAGGGCCGCCAGCTCCGAAATCCGTCTTGCCGAGGTAATGGCCACCAGGAAGGCCACCTTCAACGACAGAAACCGGAGTGCGCAAGACCCCAGCGGCTCAAAGGGAGCTTCCGTTAAGGCTTGCAGGACCTTGGGGAGGTCCCAGGAGGGGAAACGATGGACCACTGGGGGCCGTATCGTGACTGCCCCTTTCAGGAAGGCACTCACCGCCGGGTGTTGTGATAGAGGGCCCCGGTTCTCGCAGACGAGGACCGTTTGCAAGGCTGCTACCTGCCTGTGAACGGTGTTGATCGCCAAGCCCTTATTCATGCCCTCCAACAGGTATTCTAGGATGTTGGGAATGGTCACAGCAAGCGGGTTTAATCCCTGCCTACTGCACCAGGAAGAGAAGTTCTTCCACGTGGCGTCATATATCCTGTTCATGGAAGGTCAACGGGAGGCCTGGATGATTGATATAACGCCCCCGGAGAAGGCCTGCCTACTTAGTCCCTCCCACTCAAGTGCCAAGCGGCTAGTTGTAGCCACTGCGGGTCTGGATGCTGAAGCTTCCCCTGACTCAGAGAGACTCGACTCGGAGGGAATCTCCACACTGGCGAGAGCGACAGATCCACAAGGTCTGCAAACCACGGGCGCCGTGGCCAGTATGGAGCAATTAAGATCACCTCCGCCTGCTCCAGTATCAGTTTGCGGATGATTGCTTGTATCAGTGGAGGGGGCGGGAAGGCATACAGTAGCCCCTGAGGCTACCGGCATCTGAGCGCATCCATCCCGTCCGCTCCCCGGGTTTGGAATCTGGAGAAGAACCGGGGGGGGGGGAATGAGTGTTTTCTGGAGACGCGAAGAGATCCAGGGTGGGGCGTCCGAATCTGTCCGAGATTGCCTCGAACAGGCTCGGGTCCAGTCTCCACTCTGCGTGATCTACCGTGACTCTGCTGAGAGAGTACGCCTGGTGGTTTGCTTCCCCTGATATGTGCTCTGCTCTGATTGAACTCAGGTGCTTTTCCGCCCACAGACCCAGCACTCGGGCCTCCTGCATGAGGGCCGCTGACCTGGTCCCTCCCTGCTTGTTCACGTGTGCTTTCGCTGTTACGTTGTCTGTTAGGACTAGCACGTGACTCCCTGCCAGGTGGGATGAGAATTGTAGAAGGGCCAGGTGAATGGCTCTTAGCTCGAGCCAGTTGATCTTGTGAGCCAGGTCCTGTGGGCGCCACCTGCCCTGGGCTATCTGATCCCTGAAGTGTGCCCCCCAACCGAACAGACTTGCGTCGGTCGTCACCGTGATCCTGTCTGGTTCCCTGAACAATGTCCCCTTGTTCAGAGCATTTGATGTCCACCACCTGAGGGATGCTAGGACCTGAGGTGGTACCCTGACTCTTCTGCAGGAAGCGCTCTGGTTTAGCCTTTGGTGGGGAAGAAGGAACCATTGGAGCCTTCTGGAGTGAAGCCTGGCCCACGGAACAATGTCCATGCATGATACCATCTTCCCCAGTAGCTGTGACAACTGCACTATGGTGACCGTCTTCCTCTGTTCCACCAGACGTGCTAGCTTCTGTAGACTCTCCCGGCGCTCCTGGGAGAGGTACACCATGCCTCGCTTTGAGTCTATGATCGCCCCTAGGTGTAGTAGTCTCGTTGAGGGTGTGAAATGGCTTTTCTGGTGGTTTACGGAGAAGCCGTGATCCTGAAGGGTGCGCAAGGTGACCCGAAGGTCTGCCTGGGCTGTCTGGGGTGAACTTGAGAGTATCAGGATGTCGTTCAGGTAGCATTGAACTCGCACCGGCATCATGCGCAGGTGCGCTCCCAACACTGCCAGAACCTTCGTGAATACCCGAGGGGCTGAGGATAGGCCGAATGGCAGGGCCCTGTATTGGTAATGCCGGTTGCTGTGACAGAACCGGAGGAATCTTCGGTGCTCCAGTCGGATGGGGATGTGTAAGTATGCCTCTGTGAGGTCTATGGAGGACAGCAGGTCCCCTCTTCGGATGCTGGCCAGTATGGATCTGAGGGACTGCATCTTGAATTTCCTGTACACTACGAAGTGGTTTAACCGCTTGAGGTCGAGGATTGCTCTCCAATCCCCCGATGACTTGGGCACAAGGAAAAGAATAGAATAGAACCCCTGTCCCTCCTGATCTGGAGGAACCGGTTCTATGGCTCTTATCTCCTCCAGGTGATCTATGGCCAGATCTAATAGTCTCACCTTTGAAGGATTGCGAGACACCGAACATCTTGTGAAGTGGTTTGGTGGGAAAGCGTAAAACTCTATCGCTAGGCCCTGGGACACCATCTCCCTGACCCAGGCGTCTGTCGTGGTCATCTTGCCACACCTTGCTGAATAGCGCCAGACGACCCCCGATGGGACTGTCCCGGGCGTCACTTGGCACGTCTGTAGGGCCGGCCTCTCGCCCCTCTGAAGGGGCGTTTTGAAGGTTGGCCCCTGCCGGAGACTGGACGGTCCTGGCCGCGCTCCTGTCTGTAGGAGAAGTTTCGCGGAGTTCTGGGCCCATCCCAGGACCGCCCCCCCTGAAAGGGCTGCCTCCATTCCCCGCTCCCGCTGTCGGGAGACTTGTCTGCGGAATTCCTGCGTTCCCCTGTCTGACCTTTTGGAAGGACGAGCCAGGACTTTCCTCTTATTTTTCTCCTCAATCACGTACGGATCCAGGATCGCTCCGAACAACTTCGATCCTGAGTACTTAGAAGTGGCCAGCCACCACTTAGATTTCAGATCCGCCTTCCAATTTTTGAGCCAGATGAGCCTCCTGGAGGCCACTGTTGCCCCAATGGACCTGTCCGAGTATCGGGAGGCAAACAAGGTGGAATCTGCTGTGTATTCTGCTGCCGTCAGTAGTTTGGTAAGTGTCTGCTGTATACGTACCTGGTCCGGTGGGACACTTGCCTGAAGTTCCTGAAGCCACATGATCGCAGCCCTGGAAACGATGGAGGCTGCGGATGCAGCCCTAATGGCCCAGGCCGAGGAGTGATGGGCTCTACGGAGAGAGAGCTCGAGCTTTTTGTCCTCCGCCTTCATCGACTCAGCCATGTCTCCTGGGATGGCAGATGAGGAGAAAAGAGAAATTAGCGGTGCGTCTACATCTGGAACCTCTAGCAGAGAGGCAAAGGGTGTGGAGACGTTAAATATCTTTTTCTCCACGCTATTTGGAGAGGGAGTAGTCCTTAGAGAGGCCCATTGAAACCGCACCATTGAACGAAACACCTTGGTGCACGGAATCTGGATCACCTCTGACACTGGGGAGTGCAGTAGTGGGTTTTCAGCGTCCTCCTCCTCCGAGGATGGAGGCCTGACCTCCTTAGTCTTAGCTGGCAGGCTAAGGGTGGAGCAGGTTTTGAGCATAAGAGAATAAAAGTAAGACGGATCGAATAAACCTGAAGTTGAAGCCGGTTGTGGAGCTGCGTCCTCATCCTCCGACAGCGGAGCCCCAGCCGTGTCCCAATCCTCAGATTCCTCCTCTGCAACCTGTGAAGAAGTCTCAGACACATCAGAGTCCTGAATTACTACCCTCCCCCGCGGGGGGCATGTCCAGGTGGTGTGGGGGAAACCTTGGGAAGGGAAGAGCCCTTTGAAGACATGAAATGGTCAAAGGCCTTCTGCATATAGGAGTGAAAATGTGCTGGCCACTGATCAGACCTCTTCCTGCCAGTGGTCCCAGCCTCCTCCTAACTGGTTGCAGGCTCAGAATGCTCAGGTGAGGATGGAACAGAAACAGGAAACCCCTCCTGTTCCGTTTCCCCCGTAGGGGACCAGGGCCTAGATCGTTGCCCAGCTGTCCCTGGAGGCTCAAAAGGAATAGGTGTGTCCAGTGGAGCGAGAGCAGCCGTTTCTGTCCCACTGGCTCTGAGCCTCTGAGCTTTGGCAAACTCCTTTTCCAACGCCTGATGCCTCCTTGTGGCCTGCCGCTCGGCTGCCTTTGACGGCTCTGTCGTCAGGTGCTTTGTCTTAGCTTTCTTCTTGCCTCCCCCCAGTTCCTGCTCCGTAGCTCTGCGTTTCGGTGAAGAGGGGGGAGGGGCTGAGCCTTGAGACGAGGCACTGTCTGCCATTGCCATTGCCCGGTGTAGAACCCTATCAGGGTATGTCGATCTCGCTGAGGACGAACTACCAAGAGTTGCTTAGGCCGGCAGACAAAGGGGGTTGAATCCCTATCCTGCGCGGCGATGGCGGCTACTGGTGTCTAGGCTGCTTGACTCCTCTATAGGCCAGGTGGCTCAGACCCGTTACGATGACCAGACAAGGCTGCTAAAATTCAGAAACGGAATTACACCTCTCCGGAGACCATTTCCCACCCGGCTCTCATCTACCGGTGCGCCTCCGGCTGCCAACCGCCACCAACAGCGGATCCCCGGGCCACTATATCAGGATCTGTGCCGGTAAAAAAGGAACACCCCTGTGCCGGCAAAAGGCTACTCCCCTCTTTGAATTTCGCGCCAAAGGAAGGGACTGCCCCCTTTCCAAAATGGCCACCGCGCCAAAATTTCGGCTCAGCCTCCCAAGATGGCGCCCCGGCCTCGTGGCCACGCGGTTCTCCAGACTGCCAACGGCCCTGGGTCTACCACCGCCCGGTGTCTCCTAGCGATTTCCCGCCGGTCACCACCCTTGCAGGACCCCCGGCGATCTCCTCCCCACTCCACTCCCCACTTGCGATTAGGTGTAGCGGTCCTCCGCTATCTCCGCGTCGTCCAGCAGAGCGCCTGCTGAGAGGATTTCTCAGCCTCCCGTCCCGCTCGATTGGGGAGTCCGGAGGTGTCGGGTGCCGATCTGGCAGCGGCTGGAAGCCCAGGGATGTCTCCCCCTGCGGCTCCCACGATCCCAAGGGCTGAGAGCCCGGGAAAAGGCCTCGCCGCCAAGATCCCCGACGAAAAAAAACGAGGAGGAACAAAAATCAAAAAATCCAAAATAATAAAAAATTGTAATTTGATAAATTTAGAATTTCCAATGTAAACTAACACTGATTGATTAACAAAACAAGCTTTTAACCAAATTTCTTCAACAACAAAAAAACAATACTCGCGGAGCCAACACGACGCGCTGCTTGCGGGCTGAAGACTAGGTAAAAACTGGGGAAGAGAGGAAATTCCGGCCGGAGGCGGGGCTAAAATTCGGACCTAGTCTAAATGGGCAAGTAGGCTATGTTAACCCATCAGTGGATTCGACATCCACTCATGCTGGAGAAGGCATATTTAGCTTTCAGAAGATAAGACTGAGTGAAGGTATCTTCAGACATTTAAAAAGTTGTCCTGTGAAAGAGGAAGTGGACTGGTTCTCATCTAGGAATGCAGGACTAAATCCAGTGGATTAAAATTACAGGGAAGTAGACTCAGGCTAGATTTGTGAGGAATTTCCTGATGGTAAAAACTGTCAACCAGCTGCCCCATTAAGTGATATGTTCTTTTATTGGAGGTCTTCATATTGGATAGCCAGCTCTCCAAGGTGCTTTAAGGGAGCAGAAAAGTGGACTAAATAAGCACTGAACTTTTTCAGTTGTGTGATTCTGTGATTATAATTCCATGTTTAGCATTCAGGCACATAGACAAATAGAATCAACATTATTTTTAAAGACATCATTTTGATGGAGGTTCACTATTCAGCCCTTTTTATAAGCTTTTAAAACCTTTCATGATAAAAGGCTCTATAGGATTGTATCTACGCCTTCACCTGCCTGTGTATGTACACACAAGAGAAACTGCTCATATTTTCATTAATGTATGGGCAAATATGCAAATGATTTAAATACTTGAAGTTAAAAATCCCACTTGTAAAAATGATATTTTGTGCTTGGATTATTCATAATTTTGCAGTACTTACTGTGGCCACATGTTTTTCATTCTGGAATAATATATATCCAAAATATTTTTCTTTTCTTTCCTTCCATGGGGATCTTGGTAAGCTCATTCATTCATGGATCAGATCGGCACCATTTGTTGAGTCCTAGATAATTGTGCTTTAATGAATTCAGGTAATTCAGCTGCTTACTTGAAAGAGCAAACTTTCAGTTTGTTGATTACATAACTTAACTATAAAACAGTTGCAATGTATACAAACATTTTCTCTTTGTATTGCTCACATGTGGATACAAAGATATACCGTATCTCATTTTAGCTCCTTTAAGATGCAAATTGGCTATGCACATAACCTTTAAGACTAGTGCAAATTGCCCTCTAGTTTCTACACTATACTGAGATACTGGTCTTGAAAATTATTAAATCTCCAAATTCAAGGTTGTGTGATATATTTTAGAATGTTATCATTCTCATTGCTAGGAACGCAAATGTGGAAAAGCATTTTATATTTTGATGTAGCCTAAGGATTGCTTTTTCAAGATTCTGTGTATTAGGAAATGATCCAGTTTAGGGTTTTGCTTGATACTGACAACTTTTTAGAGGTTTGGATTTATTCATGGCCATATTTATTTCTACAATTATATAAATGTTTTGAAAATAAGACTTAAAGGTCATGGCTTCCATATGTATTAAGCAGCCAGGTAAATACACACATTTGTATGGTTTCTATTTATAAAAATGCATTCATTCATTCAATCAATCAATCAATCAATCAATCAATCAATCAATACCAAGAGTTATATTGAAATTTATTCAAATAGGCAGTGCAAATTGGTTCAATTATAAAGAAGTAGAAAAAGTCAGAAATCAAATATACATCTATATTATTTTTAAAAACAACTCAACGTATTTTTGGAATCTATTGAGCGTTCGTTGTATCATTTCAGTGATTATCCATGTACAGATACTATCCTTTTTTCAAAATACATCTGTTTAAAATTCCTAAGACATGAATAAGTTCCAGTTTCTCCTTCCTCATATCTCTTTGCCAAACTGGCTGCAGCTGATGGGAGTATGGTTCCAGTAATATGTGGAGGTCTATAATTCCCTATGCAGTTTTCAATAAACTTTTCTCCCTCGCCCATTGTTCATTGAAAATAATTAAAAGGCAATATTTTTTGTGAACCCATGACTGTTCGTCTGCCACGATGTAGTTCTTGTACTTTTGCTTTTTTAAAAAAATATATATTTCATACCTCTGAAAGCAAGGCGATTTCTTATTTCTGACATTTGTGGTGCTTTATATGTAGAGGAGCTCACAGTAGGCTAGAAGCACTTAAAATTACTGAAAAGCTTGCTATGGGATGTGGACACATTGTATGTGGGAGGGCAGGGATGGAAAAGGTATGCATTTTTAAAGTAAACATTTATGTTGTAAGTGACCCGCTGCTACCCCTCCCTCCCCAAACTGAAATGAATTACAGACAGCAAATACCTGTGGCTTTTGCAATGGAATCTAAGACAGAGAAGCCAACAGAGTTCTCCTTCATGAAAACCAGATACCAGATTGGAGCAATACTACTTTTAACATTTCTCTTCCTGAAAGCATAAACACTTTAAAATATTGCAAAAGCATACTGATATGGTTAAGAGCTCATATTTTGAAAAGTGGTTTCTTTCCCTTTTTTGATTTTTTTTTGGTTCATACTGATGCTTTAGTTATATTTTAGTTTTCAAGGAAATGTATGTAGTTTGCAATGTATGCATGTATGTATATATGTATGTGTGTGTTTATATACATATATATGTGTGTGTGTGGTGTGTTTATATATGTGTGTGTGTGTTTATATATATATGTGTGTATATGTGTGTGTGTGTGTGTGTGTGAATGAGGTGGGTATAAATATACAGGTAGTCCTAGACTTACAACCATTTGTTGAGCAACTGTTTGAAGTTACAACAGCACTGAAAAAAACACCTTGCAACCATTGCTCTTGCTTAACGACTGTTGCAGCATCCACACATAATTAAAATGGAATAGGATAGAATAAATACTATCTTATTCTCAATAGCAAAATCGGGATGGTTGCAGTATCCCAGGGTCATGTGGTTGCCATTTGCAACTTTCCCAACTGACTTCCACAAGCAAAGTCAATGGAGTTGAAACTGGATAATGACCACATTATTCCCTTAATTAACTGCAGTGTTTTGCTTAGCACCTCTGGCAAAAAAAAAAGTTGTAAAACTGAGGGCAGCTCACTTAACTGTCTTGCTTAGTGATATAAATTCTGATCCTAGTTCTGATCTTAAGTTGAGGACTAACTGTAGAAAGAAACACTTGGATCTGCAGAGAACATGTAAATGGCTAAATGACCCCAGGTTTTTTTCCCCTTGCTGTCCTCTTGGAGGATCTCTATATCCTGAAGTACAGTAGCCGTCACCATTTTGTTTTGTTCTTTCTTTTTGAAATAAATGTTTTCAAAACAGGATTTTTCTTCAGCTACCATCAACCTGGTATTTTCCAGATGTGTCTGAGGTTTCAACTCCTAGAATGCCAAGCCAGCACGCTGTAGTTGAGAGAACTAATTAATCTATGCTTTGTTTGATTTAAGATTGGATATGGGGTTGCAATCTTCAAACATGGAATTGGGTTAGGTCCCATACTTCAATCATTTTGTACAAGACCAAATTCTTTGAGTAGTTTTGAGTTTTCTTTCAAGGACCTTTCTGTTCCTTCTCCCTGATAGTAACTAAACTCTTGCTCTAACACAGCGGTTCTCAACCTTTTTCAGGCCGAGACCCCGACCTGCGCTGCCCATGTGCGGCGCGACCCCAACCTGCGCTGCCCACGTGCGGCGTGACGGCCTGAACCGCGCATGCGCGTGCGCGAGACAGCCCGAACTGCGCAGGCGTGGCGCGACAGCCTGAACCGTGCATGCGCAGCGCGCGCGACGCCCAAACCGCACATGTACGGCACGATGGCCCGAACCGTGCATGCGCAGCGCGACGGCCCAAATCGCGCATGCGCGGTGCGCGCGCGATGGTCAAGGGGAAATGGGTAAAAATATGGCAGACTGCGGTGTTTGGCGACCCCCATGAAACGGTCGTTCGACCCCAAATGGGGTCGCGACCCAGAGGTTGAGAACCGCTGCTCTAACAGAGTTGGAAGGGACCTTGGAGGTCTTCTAGTCCAACCCCCTGCTCAAGCAGGAAACCCTATACTATTTCAGACAAATGGTTGTCCAATCTCTTCTTAAAAACTTACAGTGTTGGAATATATCCAGAACTTCTGAAGGCAGGTCGTTCACCAATTGTTCTAATTGTCAGGGAATTTCTCCTTAGTTCTAGGTTGCTTCTCTCCTTGATTAGTTTCCATCCATTGCTTCTTGTTCTGCTTTCAGGCACTTTAGAGAATAGATTGACCCTTCCCCACTCTTCTTTGTGGCAACCCTTTAGATATTGGAACACTGCTATCATGTCACCCTTAGTCTTCTTTTCATTAAATTAGACAAATCCAATTCCTGCAACCCTTCTTCGTATGACTATAATTTATCTGTACTCTGCCCCTTCTACTGATTTAAATTAATCCCATATTCTGCAGGATTCTCCATTTGGGAAATTCCTTAAAGTGCCTCTCTTCAAAAATGACCCTTATGATTGCTCAATATGGTTGAAAATAGCCTGCTTTGCGGTCAACCAGTGATGCCTGATTAAGATCAACAGTGTTCACATTCATCAGCCTCCCTCTTCCGTCATTACTGTAATAATAGCTTGATTATTACTTTACTTTCAGTAGATGTTTTTTGTGCCATTTTTGAATTGCATATTTTAAGGCACAAGCCATATTCGGAGCTTGAGGAAGATATGTTGTTACATGCCACATGTTTTTTTATTGAGGCAGAAGTGACCAGAAGAAAGCCACATAAGTACCCTGCATTCACAATCAAGCAAAACATGGATTGAAAGCTGTGCTAAACTTTTGAAACAGCTCCATAGTAGATTTCTTCTTGGTAAGATAATTTCAGATATTGTCTAGAGTCTAGACCAGGGGTAGGCAACCGTGGCTCTTTTATGACTCGACTTCAACTCCCAAAATTCCTGAGTCAGCCATGCTGAGGGGAAAGGGAGAGGTTTCCAAGATGAAACCTCAGGAATTCTGGGAGTTGAAGTCCATGAGTCACAAAAGAGCCAAGGTTGCCTACCCCTGGTCTAGACTCTATAATTCAGTTTTGACATTAAACAGTGGATTGTGTCCTTAGAAGATCCCTATGTTTTGGATGTTAAAAGTTGCACTCATCACTTGAATTATGTGTATTCACGGTGCTAAAAGAGAGAACAGTAGTGAGGATTGACATTGGAAAACAATGAGTTGGAAGGTTACTTTAACAATATTAAATATCCAAAGATATTAAAATCACATTTTTAAAAAAAAAAGCATTCTCATCTCTGGCTCTCATCTCTCACACTTAGGGGCCTATTAAATTGCCTGTCAGTTTATGGCATCATATGCATAAGATACAACTGATACAATCCAATTTTTGCATAGTAATTTTGGTACTTTTCTCTGTAATATTCAACCATCTCTTAAAAAGCTCCAATAAAAGTGTAAGTCATTCAGAAGAGTACATTTTCTATATGTCTGTCTGTCTCTGGTTTTACTTGCTTGATAATATTGTCCATGTTTTCTCTTATATATTCAATTATTTTTGTTGTTGGCCTCACACTGAACCTTTACATTTTACCATCCCCTGGCTTAATTTTTGTGATTCAAGATCATACAATTCTGGCTGTTTATTTGCACTTCCTTTGAAGGCTGAATTTAATATAAACAGAACAAGATACTTCTACCACATGGTTAATGGACAATCTCTGCAAGTGGTTTTATGTAGATTAAAAAAAAAGAAAGAAAAGAAATAGGGGAGAGGCCAGACCCTTGGGCACCCAGCAGTGAAATGACGAAAGGCTTGACCTCCTGGTCAGGCAGGATAGGAACAGTGTTTCAACCCTTGCAGGTGAGATTCATTCAAAAGGATGATAGCATTGCAATCATGGTATTAAATGGTGCTGAGAGTTCCAGTAGGGTATAGAAGGATTGCTCTCCTTCCACCCGTGATTTTAAATAGATATGCGTACTAAAAATTGGATAAATAGAAGCAGAAAGAGAAAGAGTGCTTCCAGGTCAGGCTTTTATAAATTATCTGCCCTGCCTTCTTTTATGGAACACTGTGGGGAAAGCGATGAATAATGTGGTTGACCATTTGTAATCCTTCCAACCTTTTCCCACTTTTCCCTCCCTCCTGTTTTCTTTCAAAAAAAGCAGTTGGATGAATCCATTTTAGAAGAGAAAATAAAATTGGTAGAGATAGGAGGTCTCTGGAAGTGCTTAATTAGTGTCAGTGTCTAGGTTTTTATCCTGACTGTTTTATAGTTTTTTTTAATCTGCTTCATTCATTCATTCATTCATTCATTCATTCATTCATTCATTCATTCATTCATTCATTCATTCATAAAAAAAAACCCTTATTGTCACTGGAAAGTTCCCAGGACATATTTTTCAATCAGACTGGGAATTAGAACTCAACTAGTTTTATGCTGTGAGGAGGTTCCTCTTCTCTTTATTTATTTATTTATTTTGCTTATTATGGGTTTCTAACTTTTTCATGAAAGCACCAATATACTTAAAAAAAATCTATTACTTGAGCTTTTCTCCAAACCTCTCTGTGCATAGTCAATTCTTGAAGAAAGCATTAAAGGTCTCATTGTATTTACACATTTTTAAAAAAAAGGATAATTAAATGAGAATTCCAAATCTAATTCTTAGTGGTTATGAACTAGGTAAGTGCCTCTTATATGTGTATTAACAAGTATAAGAGAAAAGTTTTATAATGTAACATTTTATAGCCTGAAGGGAAAAGGCATGAAATAGAGACAAAGGTAAATTGGAGAGGACTGTGCTGATCTGTGAAATTTTCATGGATACATACCGGTATATACTTAAGGTTTATCAGAATCTTTCTCAAATATGGCTGGTTTCAAAAGGACTATTCTGACTAGATATGTATAGGTGATATAGTTATGAAAATAGGACCTACAACTCTATACCAAAGGCTAAACAATGACCAAGACAGGTTTGATAAAAGATTTTGACACAGTAAAAAGTAGCATTATATTGAGATTCAGTGATGGAGTTCCAGCCAGTGAAATACAGAAATGATCCAGAGAATCAAGCTAGTTGTTTGTTCTGTACTATGGACATTTTACAAAATCTGGTTTTACATAATAGATTAAAGCCGGTTTGGTACATTGCAGATTATCACTTATACAGTGTTCCTTTTACTTTTCATAGTGCTTGAAGGAAATATGTATGTGAATGGTTTGTACCATTTACATCAGCCACTGGGTTAAAAGTTTAAAAAAACACCCAGGAAGAAGGTTAATGGCAGACTTTCTTATCATTGCCAAGAAACTACATACACAAATGCCCATGTAGTTACCAGGAGTTGAGTTTGCCTTTATGTCTCAAACCTGATGTTTTCCAGATACCGTTTGTTGGACTTCAACTCCCATGATCCTGAGCCAGAGACATAACTGTGGACCTAAGAATTATGAGAGTTAGTTCAGCACATCTGGATAGTAACATCCCAAGACATTTCTGGAATGAATTCCCATCTTTCATTTTCAGCTATTAGGATGGGCCAAAAAGAAAAAAGAAAAATTCAAGGAGCTAGAGTTTTGAGCCTGAAAACTGAGGAATTCGAAATATTTCAGTTCTGGGCAAGGCTTATACCCAGAAATTATATGGCAATTGTTAAAATTGTTGATGTTTGGCTTAGGGAAGGACTCTGAACTGTTATTCTAGATCTAACTGAGCTCAAACCCCCACAAACCCTTCTTTTTTTAAAAAAAAAAATCTAATGATGGCCCCATTCCCGATAAATAAGCATTTATCATTTCTTGCATAACTCAGATGGTAAAATAACTCTTAGAATCATGTAATTCTCAGTTCAGTTTTCTGAAGCCTCAAGACTTGGGATAAGTTCCAACCCCAAGGCTCCTTTTTTTCCCTTTCCTTTTTAGAGGGTCATAAGAATTCACATACTGAAAAAGAGGGGGAAGGGGATTCCATAATTAAAGCCATGTGGACTTATTTCTCTCTTTTTCTCCTCTAGAAACATCTGTTTTGCAAATCACCTCATTCCTATCCATATTTATTGCCAGTGCTGTTTCCTTTCCAAAGGCACAATTCTTCCACCCTCTGGCAGGGGCAGTCTTTTTCATGCCGTCTATATACAGTGGAGCTGAGGGGGGGGAGAGAAAGTGCTGTGATCCATACGTTGTGGATTTATCCCTTGGTGGTGCCAATTTAAGGGACACTACCCCCCTCCATTCCTGGCCACGTTAACCCTTGTCAACTGGATCAGTAGAGCCGGCTTGTATAATCCAGAGTCCAGAGTCGAAACCTCTCAGTCTGTGCTTGGCGAAGAGTAAGAGGACATGATTCAAGACTTTGGTCTTTTGCAAAAAGTCATGGCCAAATGTTTCTCCTGAAATTTTTAACTTAAAAGAGTGGGAGAGACCAAAAGTCAGATAGGGGCAAGAGAAAACAAAAACAAAACCAGATTGTGTCAGCCCCCCATTGTGGTATCACTAAAGGATTGCAACAAAGAAGAGAGGGTTAACTTATTTTTTAAAGCACCAAAAGGCAGAACAATAAGCAATGGATGGACATTAATCCAGGAGAGAACCAATGTAGAACGAAGGAGAAGTTTCCTGTGAGAACAATTAATCTATGGAACGACTTGTCTCCTGAAGTTGTGGGTGGTCCATTATTGGAGGTTTTTTTTACAGAGAAATTGGACCACCGGTTTGTCTGAAATGGTGTGGGATTTCCTACATGGGGGGGAGGGGTTTGAACTAGAAGACCACTAAGGTCCCTCCCAACAACTCTGTTAGTCTATTCTTTTGTGCATCTTCCATGTAGGGCAGCGGTTCTCAACCTGTGGGTCGGGACCCCATTTGGGGTCGAACGACCATTTCACGGGGGTCGCCAAACAACGCAGTCTGCCATTTTCCCCCCTTTTCCTTAGCTGTGCTACTCCCTCTTATTCTATTGGCTTTTGAAAGCCAATAGAATACACTCTCTTGAATAGAGTCTAATTCTATTGGCTTTCAAAAGCCAATAGGAATTGTCCAGGCTGTCTCTGCCCTGCTGAGCCTGTCAAAAGTCCCAGTCTGCAAACGGTGCTGCAAGTTGTCTGCAGCGAAGGCGAGCTGTCTGGAAGTTTCCACCCCTCCCTGCTGAGCAACTACTAAAAATGTAAGAAAAAAAGAGGGCCAGGGGTGGGAGGTGGGAGGCCGGCAGGCGCAGGGAGGGTTGCTGGCACGTGTGGGGCCCGGCAGTTGCCTTCCTCCCTTGGGCTGGGCCAACCGGTGGTCTCCCTGCGCCGTCGCTGCCCCTTGCCAGCTACGCCTTGGCTGGTGCAGGGGGCGGCACCACGCATGCGCGGCACTCCCGGGCAGGGGAAGTCCTCAACTTACGACCAGTTGGAAAGTCCTCGACTTACGACCGGTTGGGTAGTCCTTGACTTACGACCGGTTGGGGGTCACGGCATTAAAAAGGTTGAGAACCACTGCTGTAGGGCAACTGCTTAGGAACACTAATGGGATAAGTAACACAACACATCGGGAGTGTTCCCTGCTCTATCTGTCATCAATCTATGTTTGTTGTAAAACTGCCATATGTTTCCTATCCAAGAAATTGATCAGATTAACTCTTAGGTGCTGCATAGCCTGATTCACCAGGTGCTGCATAGCCTGATTCACCAGAACATTGCCTGGATCTCCTGTACTAGGAGAGAAAGTAAATGTGGAACTTGATAATAGAAAAAAACAACAACAACCCCTGCCCTTGTGGATGTGATTACAGGCTCCAGTTCCTTCTCCACAGCCTCTTCTATTTTCTGGCAACCATTTAAAACTCCAGTGACGCATTTTGGGTGTATAAATCTATGAAGGCTCATATATGATCATATTGTGATGGAGGAGAAAGGAAAGAAAGGAATAGAGCTGAGTCAAAACCAAGCCCCTGAATGTATTTCAGGACACCAGACATTGATCTTTCAAGATAATTAAAAAATCACGGAACGAGTGTGCTTAAGCCATGCATTATTAAATATTAATTCTGTTGTACAATTACATAAAACATAACCACAGCTTCAAAGAACACCAAGTATGACTGAAATTTTAAGCAACCTCTAAAATCAGCTAATCATACGATGTGTATTAATTTCAAGCATGCAGAGAAATATTTTGCAGCTAATTGTGTCGTGCTAGTGGGTGTCCTTCCATCTGCTGCCCTTGATGGACAAAGCAGCTTTTTTTCTAGGTTTGTTTGAACGCTGTTATCTTGCTCCCTTATTGAGTATACAAAGTAATTGAGTCAGGCTATTAAATCACTAACAATAAAAGAATTTGTGAGATACAGAGCGGTCTGAAGTGGAATTGGAGCTGGTAACCTGTGCCATCAAGGACAGGAGATATATGTAGGGTTGATTGATTTTGTTTTTTGGAGGGGGGAAGGTAGTGGAGTTGCCAGATTTTTCTAGCTTGTCATCTTTAAAGGCCAGCACCGTTAAAAGCTATGGAAAAATTAACTAGGCCATGCTGTTCAGAAATTTAGCTGCATCATTTCTAGGGAACAGAAGGATCTTTATCCTGCCAAGCCCAATCTGCCTAGAAAAGATCCATCTCGAGGTTCTGTATGAATGAAAACACCTCCTGTAATAAATGTATACCAAGAAAGCTTTTGTGATTGTAAATGGGGCAATGGTTGGGTGGTTCGTTGGAGGGTACAGCGCCTTCCTTCCCTAAAGTGGGAAACTCTAGCTGGTTCTAACCTTTGCTATTGGTCTGCATATAATCCAAAAGACACATACATAAATAAATGTAAAACCATAAGAGTCTTCTGTGAAATATCAGCTGAAATGTGCAGCAGAACCAGATCCTTAAACACCTTCTCCTATGTCTCTCTTCCTAACTGCTCTGCTGCCTGTGGTCATCTTGGCAGTGAAAAAGGAGGGACATGTTTCTGATAGACTCTGGTTGCTTTTGTAAGAGGGCACATCAGTTTTTATGGTTTTATTTGGAATGAATTATCTATAAACCTGGCAAATAAATCATCTAGTATAGCTATGAAGTTGCCAGGTTTTCCGTTGAGCCTGATGAGGATTCTCCAGGACGAACGTTGCAATTAAAAGAGCCATGGTGGAGTAGTGGTTAAAATGCAGTCTTGCAGGCTAATTCTGCCGACTGCCAGCAGTTCAATTCTCACTGACTCAGGTTGACTCAGCCTTCCATCCTTCAAAGGTGGGTAAAATGAGGAGCCAGATTTACTGAGGTTGGTAAAATGAGGACTCAGATTGATGATATGCTGACTCTGTAAACTGTTTAAAGAGGGCTGTAATGCACTGTATAGTGGCATATAACAGAGATCCCCAACCTTTCCGGGTTGGCAGCCTGGAGGGAAAGGGAGGAGCAGGCAAATTTATGCTTATGCATGTGTGTGCACATGTGCAAATGGAGTCACCACTCCCGCATGATGCTTACAATGGTGCTAGCATCCACACGCATGAGGAAACAGGGCCGCTAGCGCCCGTGTGATGCTCTTGGCACTAGCACCTGCTCCCATGCGCAAATGGGGCTGCTAGCACCTGCGTGATGCTCGCAGCGGCGCTAGTGCCCGCACACATGTGCAAATGGGGCCACTAGCACCTGAAAAGGGGGGGCATTCCCGTTGCCAACAGGCCATGGACCGGTAGTGGGCCACGGCTCACAGGTTGGGGACCCCTGGCATATAAGACTTATTGCTATTGCTAAAATGATGGGCAGGCAGGCAGGCAAGCAGGCTATTGGACTAAGAATGTGGGGATATATATTCTAACTTTCTATACCAGTTCACATATATCAAATGCTGGCATGTGAGAGACTAGTCCATTTTTTAAAACAGAGTAATCTGGTGTAAGATTGCAATTCTTGACTGTCAACAAGAAAATCCAAAGCTCTGACTGTATATTGTCTTCTGTGTTTGATTTTTGATAAGAATGAAATCTTCAGTGACCCAAGTGATAGAATGAAGAAATAATCTTGTTTTCCCTCCTTATGATATTTATCTTAAACTTGCTCTCTCCAAGCTACCCTTTTCTTTTGGTTGGCTATGCAAGATATCCAGAGAAAATCTTATAACTTTTCTGTCCTTGAATGAAAGACCATTAGGTAGGCTTGCTTGAACTGAAACCCTGCAAAATAGAGGGTTAGCTAACTTCCCACTTAACTGGGTTGATACAGTTTTTACAAAAAAACAAAACAAATTGTTGACATGGCAGAGGGAGGAAAACAGACATTGTATAATGTACAATGTATGTGTCCAAGCATGTATTTTTCCAAACAGGAAAGAGGAGAACTAATCTCATATGAGTCTGTTCAATAAACCAGGACTCTGAGCAATTATTTACTTGAGTAAAACTGGCTACTGTGTTGTCCAAACTGACTCTGAGCTTGTTAAATCAAAGACTTTTCCAGTGCCACCCATTCAGGCCCATCTGCCAAGGTGAAACAAACATCCTGTTGTGTTTTTGTGGTTTGGTTTGTTAGCATCTCCTCAAGAATTATGGCCAAGAGGTCTCAAGACAGTTGGCTTTTTGGCCAGATCATAGGGGCCACAATATCCAAACCTCCACAGGAGATGCTTTGAAATGAGTCAAACACATTTCATGGGGAGGCACAATTGGGTCTTGTTAGAGACTGCAGTCTTAGACAGTTGTGACTGAAAATTCATATTTGGATTGAATTTGGGGGGGTGATCTCACTAGCTGTGTTTAAGGAACATACTTAAGAAAAAAAGTAGTGAGAAATTTGTGATCTGAGGCCAGACAAATGGGTGGTTTACTTATATACACACACACACACATATATCTCTCTTTTCTCTGATGGTTGAATATATTATAGGAAGTCTAAGTATTGAGGCTGCTGTCTGGTGTACAGGTAGCAGCCATGACGTAACGATTAAAACTGAGCCCAAAATTTCTGTTGTTAAGTGAGTTTTGCCCCATTTTACGGCCTTTCTTGACATAGTTGTTAAGTAAATCACCACAATTGTTAAAATTAGTAACAAAGTTGTTGAGTGAATCTGACTTCCCCATTGACTTTGTTTGTCAGAAGGTCACAAAAGAGTGATCACATGACTCCAGGACACTACTCCAACCGTCATAAATATAAATCTGTTGCCAAACATCTGAATTTTGATCATGTGACTGTGGGGATACTGCATTGGTCGTAAGGGTGAGAAATGGTCACAAGTCACTTTTCAGTGCTGTTGTGTCTTTGAAAGGTCACTAAATGAACTGTTGTAGGTTGAGGATTACCTGCACTGGGCTGTGATGGGAGTAATTATCCAACCCAATTATATAGTGGGTATGTTAGATTAAAACTGGGAAGATCTGGATTCCGGCCTGTCCTTAGCCATGACAACTCAGTGACTGACTCAGTGACTCAAGTCACTCTTTCTCAAACCAGTGTGCCTTAGGCAGTTGTTGTTATGAGAGAAAATGGGAGACGGGAGTGCCATATACACTGTTTTGTACTGCTGGAGGAAAGGGTGGATATTAATTTAATAAATCAAAAGAAAAAAAAGGTTATTTAGCTTTCCTTTTCAGTTTTAGGAATGTTTCTGTATGTACAAAAAGGGAAAGCCAAGTCGAGAACTGCTGGGCTTAATTTAGAGAGCTTTTTAAAAAAAGTTGGAATTAATCCTCTTTTCTGTATATCTGAACCGAAGGGAAAAAAACAAACAGATCATATTCAACAGTTTAATTGAGAGGAGAATGTAAGGTTAAGAAAGAGGGAGATTCTTTCATTCTTTTCTACCGGAAGAGCTGCTTGCTTTTTATTTTTAGCAAATTGGCGCCCGAACTTCCCAAATACTAAAGAGGGAACGTTTGAAAATGGAAGGCCTTGCAGCTGTACCCTGCTGATTTGAACTGGACTTTATGACCAGCATGAAGGGCTCTTTCTTTCTTTTTTTCAAAGTGCACGCCCGCTGCTCATTCTCTACAGAAGAATGCTGGAGCTGCATTTTGCTTTTACTAAACTTTTTAAAAAACGTTAAAGAGCCAAAATCTTCATTCATCCTGGACTAGACTGTTAAAAGACACATCCCTCTTTAACATCTTAATATCTTAGGCATGGTTTCATATTTATTCTGTGAATGCGTTCTTGCTACATTTTGAAAATGAATTATGTAAGTGTTTTTTTTAAAAAACACACACACCATAAAGGTATATTTGGTTGAATCTTTGAACATAACTGGAGATGATGCTCTGGGAAATAAGGTTTCAAATGCCTATGAGCTAGTGTAAATTTTATAATCCAATTTTTGTATCCAGGTAACCTCTTCCTTCTGAAATATAGAAATACACAGAAATATTTCCAATTGGCCAAAATGTGGAAAAACCACAATACCTAGGCATGTTTCACCCATAAGAATGACTTTAGTTTGTATTCAGTAGATTTTATTTTGAATTGAATTTTCAAATGGCTATGATGTTTGCGAAATAATTTCTAGGTCCATGTAAGGGTTTTGAAAGGGACACCCTGGCAAAAGGTATCGCATAAAGAAAGCATGCCTCCCTAACATTAAAGCTTCGGTGTCCCTCAGAAGCTGGGCACAACTGCTTTGAGAGCTTGTCAGTGGTGGCCCCAGCAGAATTGTTTCTGAAGGCATAGGGGCCTCCAGAGAAAGCCTTATTTGGCACCCAGAATCTTCTGACAGATGGCCATTATTTTAAGCATTTGAGAACCCCCCCCCCCGTATGCTTTGTGATGCTTCCCTTTGTGGAAAGAATCCAGAGAAAGAAATATTTTGGGAAATATTAAAAAGGCAGACTATATTTCTCCAAAGAAATAATGGAGAAGATTT
Organism: Bothrops alternatus; assembly: GCA_034064705.1. Taxonomy (NCBI): domain Eukaryota; kingdom Metazoa; phylum Chordata; class Lepidosauria; order Squamata; family Viperidae; genus Bothrops; species Bothrops alternatus. The sequence continues at coordinate 7,489,650 of JARGCV010000080.1, forward strand.
TTAAAAAACCCCACAGAATCCAGCCCCCAGAAATCAGCCCTTGCCCTAGGCAGAGGGCAGCTTTTAGAAATGCAAATTCAATAATCCATTCAGGAAGGTTGGAGCCCCAGAAGGTATAAAAAGCCCACCACTCTGCTCCATGTGCTCCATGTGGCCAGTGCTCCATCTTTCTGTCTGGCTCTCCTCTTCAATAAACTGCAACCTTCTTTTTAAAGCAGTCTCCATTTTGATTATTCCCAGCTTGGACTGGACCCTGATGAAGATTTTTCTTTCAACATCTTTGAAACAATTGCACAGACCTAATCATTTTACAGAAGATAAGAAAGGCCCTTGTTGAATCCAGTCACTCTAGTCTATCATCCTCTTTTCTACTGTGTCCTCCAGATACCTTTGGGCAGCATAAAATGGAAACAACTCAGTGGTGTTTACATAAACTTGCACACTGCCGCTTAACCCTTACATGGCTGTTCTTGCATGATGACATGTGATTAGTTGATGAACTGTTTTCCTCTCCCTGAATCTACGGAAGAACATAAGAACATAAGAAGAGCCATGCTGAATCAGGCCAAAGCCCATCGAGTCCAACATTCTGTGTCACACAGTGGCCCACCAATTGTACATGGGGATCTTGAGCAGAAAGAGAAGGCAAAACCCTCCCTTTCCCTTGACCCCCAACAAATGGTACCCAAGGGAATCCTGCCTGCCTCAACCAACATAGAGGCGGCACATGGACATCCGTTTTAATAACCACCGATACACTTTGCATCCATGAATCTATCTAGCCCTGCCTTGAAGCTGTCAAGGCTGACAGCTGTCACGACCCCTTCAGGAAGTGAAGACATTGGCAAATGTTCAGAAGTATGTATATTTACAAAAACTAGGTAGAAGAAAAGATAATATGCGAATATATAAGAGTACATGTAGCTGCTAAAAAAAATTAAAAGAGAGGCATAATTCTTGGGGGAGAAAATCAAGACTGTCAGGGCTTGCTTTCCATTTGCGTTTCTTGCAAATGATGGAGTTGCGCAAATGATGGAGTTGCGAGGCAATTGCATCAAATGTAAAAGCTACCTACTTTGAATTTCCTTTTTATATTATATTTGTCTTCCCCTCTCTGAGCCATAGCAGCTCTTCGCGCCATCACAAGCTAGCAAATATATTAGAACCATCCCCATTGCTGGACATAGTCTAGTAATAGAGGCCAGGCTTGATACAAATTCTTGGAGCTTCTGTTTCTGCTCTTCATCCTCAAGTGAGCAGTTTGCTTTATATTTAGTGAATATCTGGTGTAGTATTCAAGGGTAGGAACTCCAGTTTGGGAGGGCCTATATTCTACGCCTGGACTGGGGCTCAGGATACTGACCTTCTCCTTTTCAGATATTAATGCAAGCATGTTATACTGTATGCAAGCTGCTTTGCTGGGTACAAATTGAATCCTCTGATAGGAAACATCTCATGTTAATTACTTGAAGATGAATCCTGTGGCCACTTATTAACTGTTCTTTGAGCAACAGTGTATGTCTTTGAGGAAAATAATATGATACAACCTTCTTAATACTGTAACTGCTTAAGAATGCTGATCAGGGATTGACTGGATATCCCCTTGAGGTCTGGTTTTTCTTCTAGCATGTTTCTGCGAGCAGGGTAATGTCATTATTATTCATAACTGTTTTTCCTGCTTCTAGCCCTGCATATGTGCATCCTCCACAGAATGAAAGCAGACAGATAATTAAACTGGCCCTTAAGCCTTCATTCATTAGCATAATAGTGTGGTTCTTGGAAATAATCTTGCTACTTTCTAGGAATCCAGGTCTACACTCTTTTTTTTTCTTTTTTTTTTTTAGTGAAAGCTATATTTCCTTTAAGATGGGGTCAGGATACTCTTGTGTTGGGGAAATGAGACATGGCACTATATAATCCAATGTAGTAGCTTTTGTTTCCTGCAAGACCCACTCACAAGGCTGGTAGTATAGCTTTTTTTGGAGAACAATTATTTATTTAATTAGGACCAGCTTATTTATTACAGATACTTTCCTCCCCCTCCCCTCTTCCTCAAATAGGCTGGTATTTTTTCTAGAAGTGTATTTGCTAGAAGAGATTTACAGTTTGTGGGTAGTGAAGAGACTGGAGGAAGTATTGTGATGGAAGCTTTGTGTGTTGATAACAGGCAATAAGGATGTTTGAACTTTGTTCAGAGTTTGTCTCCCAAATAAATCTTAAACTTTCTGGAAGACCATATATACTTTTCAGCAGTGCTTTTTTTCAGGAAAAAAAAAAAGGTGCCGGAACTCACATATGTCATACAACCCGCCTTGCCTACCCTACAAGGTTCCATCCAAAAAAGGTGCCGGAACTCCGTTCTGGGCATTGTATGAGAAAAAAAGCCCTGCTTTTCAGCAAGAAGACAATGCTAAGTTCAGTGCCTTGCATCTCCCTTTGGAAAAGGATCAAAAAGTAGGTTGATGTGCAACCTGAATAGACAATCTGGGAACAGATACATGTGGAAACAGTAGTTTTAGGAACATACACATGAGTCCTGGAAGATATCGAAAGCAAAGAAGCTCTTCTATATATTTTTTTTAGAAACAGAAGACCTTCAGTCCCCATGTTGTTATTTGGCAGGAGGTCTTGGCTTTGGAGACCTTCGAGGATATATCTCTTTCCGTGACAGACTCTGTAAATCCAGGGCAAGACTTGGGATTCTCCAGAAGCCTTTTGACAAGGTTGTCAGGGTAAGATTTATGTTCAGGAGAAAAGAGAAGGCCGGTGGTGGGGAACGAAATGCCTTTTGTGTCTGAATGGCAGGTCCCAGGGGTCAGCAATAGGATAGTCTTGTTAAACCATCTCTGTTATAACAGCAGAACAAACTCAAGCTTTGGGAGTGCTGTGACTTTCTTGAACAGATCTGCAGCTACTGGGTGTGCTGTAAGCATTGGTTCAAAACCTCCATTCTTCTACAGACTCCTTACATTATCTCTTTAAGAACTCTTTGCATAAGGATTTCAGAAAATGTATTTCGCAATGCCGCTGGCCATCTGTATCTTGATTCAGCTGCTGCTTTTGTGATTAAGACGCGGAACTAGAAGTTAATTCAAGTCTACTTAACTCTCAGCTATAGACTTGTATCAGGGTGTCTTTGAGCCAGTCACTGTCCCTCAGCCCAGCCTATCCCACAGGGTAAATTATTGTGTGGAAAAACTGGAAGAGGGACAGTTCTGTACTCTCTCCCTTGTGTTCCTCTATGAAAAGCAAGATATAATTCCGACAACAAGCAAGGGCTTGGAGATCGTGGGAATCTGTAACATTCATAGACTTCTCCGTTGGAAAGGAGTCTCACTGTTTCTACCTTGGCTTTGATGTGATATATTTCTTTTAATATATCTAAGCATGCTTGGGGGAACCCTTCTTCCAACAATGGTTTGAATGATTGAACCTGTCAATTTCATTCCTGGTGCTTTTAGATTCAGGATTGCAGCAATGTGCACTTCTTACAAACACACACACACACACACACACACACACACACACACACACACACACACACACCCCTGCCACCCTTTTTCCTAATCCATTCATTCTTTGGATGCTGTGATACTTTTTCAATCTTATTGCTCCATAGTGTCAGAGCTCCTTAGGGTTAATGGTATTGACTTTGATGGCAATTTATTTTGTACCCATGTGATTTGGCAAAGCTGGGAGGTATAGAAGATGGGCAGCAATTAGCAGAAAGCAACTGTACCATTTAGGAATCTTTCCTGACAAATTGACTCAAATGGCGCAAGAGACAGAGTGAGGATGAATGGCTCGCTTACCAAGGAGGACCACAAATATCCTAAAAAAAAAAAATCTTATGTTTTCTGCAGCAGACTTCTGGCTGCCTATACTATATACCCCTTGAATCTTTGCTCTCATTTAAGCACTGGAGACAAGAGATGCAGTTTTCTCTGCGAACATTAGAGCATTTGATGTTCAGCTGAATACAAGGGCACTTCTGATGGATTAGATACTGAAGAGGGGTAACAGAGGAACATTGTGAATTTCCTGAGGTTTATTGGTGGCTTGCTGGATCAAGTCAAGGCCTGTCTAGGTCATTTACCAGTCAATAATTAGCTGCAATCCTCCAGGAACATATGATGTCAACTACTAGTTCTCTCTAGCATTTGGTCCTTTGTTCAAACATGAATGTTCTATTTCAGGTGTTCTCAACTTTTACATCTCTTATCCCACCAATCAATCTGTCAAAGAATCTGGACTGTACCGTGGCAGAAACAAAGCAAACATTTTTTTTTATTTTTGTAGTGCCCCGCTTGAGTTTGAAATACGGTTTCCGAACAGCTGTACAATACGTTTGGAGCTGGTACTAATGCAGGCTTGAAACATCGTCCCCAAGATTGAAAACGTTTCAAACTCAACTTTGTCACATTTTTTACATTGATACTATATGTTTATAAGTATTTATCTGCTTACAAGTAGCAAGTATATGAGGAAGAGGAGCTGACTCCTTGAAGTAATAGTATAGTGACAGAAGTACTATTATATCTGCGAGTAAGGAAAAGGACATTAACCCTGGATGCCTTAAGATCCCCTCCAAGCAGGGGTGTGTTGAAAGTAGGTAATAACTAGTTCTGATGATGCAGCAATGTGCTTTTTACAACTGAATATTTCAGCAAAGATATCTGAGGATCCACAACAATTCCAGTAATAGCAGGATTCTCCAATCACGACTCCAGTAAAGCTTCCAATAAAATTGAACTTTCTCATTACTTTGATTATCACAAATTCAGGAATCTGCCCTGAATAATATAATTGAATTAAAATTGAAATCCCCGAGGAATACATTTGTTTTTTTTAATGTAATAGTGCCAGGAAAAAAAAGTAATTCTAATTAACAATAAACTTTGGTTTTGGTTGGTTTACTCAAAAAACTGAAGAGCAAGTTATTTCTCCTTAAGTGTGAATGGTAAAAGTATGAATGGTAAAAGTACTTAAGGAGGATTTTTTTCTCTTCCTGATATAACCACACTCTGTAATAGTTGTTAATATGATAGAGAGGCATCAGATACACGCCTAATCTCATTGCTCATACATCTGCTCCAAATAGGATTGAAGTACAGGTAGTCCTCGACTTACGAGTATAATTGACCCCAAAATTTGTGTTGCTAAGTGAGACATTTGTTAAACGGGTTTTGCCCCATTTTGCAAGCTTTCTTGCCACAGTTATTGAAAGACCTTGCTTGTCAGAAGGTCGCAACAGAGGATCACATGACCCCTGGGTGCTACAATTGTCATAAATATAAGTCAGTTGCCAAGTTTCTGAATTTTGATCACACGACCACGGGGATGCTGCAATGGCCGTGAGATCGTAAGTCACTTTTTTCAGTGCCATTGTAACTTTGAATGGTCACTAAATGAACTGTGGTAAGTCAAGGACTACCTGTAATACCCAGAGACCATAAGAATTAAATAGGTGTATGGACACATAAAAATGTGGGATAAATTTGGATCCATAAATCACAATATTGCAGGCTCCGTTATATCATAAGGAAATCAATGTAAGTTATTAATTAGGTCCTTCAGTTCCCGTGGTTTCAGTATAGTTAGAGCTGAGCCCTAGCTCCAAAAACACATTGTTTTTCCCACTCTGCCTGGACAAACTAGCTGCCTGGAAAACTTACTTTCCTGCTCTGCCTGGACTAGCAGGAAGAAGTGTTTTTACACAGAAGTAGCTATGTGTGTAAGAATCTGACTCCTCATTCTCTGGCTAAACATCACCCCTGGCTCTCAAACATTTCTCTGGGATAAAGAGTCAGGGGCCTTCAACTTCCTTCCAATCACTGTCTTTATCAGGATGGCTGAGAGCTTTCTTTGAGAACGGTCTCCTAACATTATTTATTGGTATTTAGCATTGAATGGAGCAGAATTATGTGAAAATACATTCTTAATGCTCGGGTGCTGTTTTACCTTTTCATTTGGAAAAAAAATTTCTCTTTCAAAGGGCAGACAGTTTGAGGGGATTGGACAGCTTTCTGAAAGACATCTTTTAGCCAAACGTATGCTTTGTTTGCAGGGAGCAACTGCTCCATGCAGAAATAATTGCATCAGAAGCTTGCTTGCAGCAAAAGCAGGCAAGCACTCTTTCCCCCCATTCAGGGCTGATTCGCATCAGAGGTGATCTCTTAGGAACCTTACGCTGGCTGACAGGGAACAAGGCCAGAGTTTATCCCACATTGCTTTCCTTGCTCTTGTAAGAGCATCACCGTGTCATGCAACTTTTCCCCTTGTTTTGTCTCTTAAGAATAATCCAGAGGGAAAGAAGGTATTATTTTTAATTGAAATAATCACTATTCCTTGATAGTCTTTATCACATTTGTAGGCGGTGCATCTGTCCATGTACACATGCTGTCTATTGGCTGAGCAGCCCCCAACCTTTTGGGTGCCAGGGACTGGTTCTGTGGAGGGTATTTTTTCCGCAGACTGGGACGGAAGTGGCTTCACATGCTGCCTGGATCCCGTGCATGTACAGATGGGGCTTTACTCAATTGCCTGGCCAGTTCCTGGTGGACCATGGACCACTTCCGGGGGTTGGGGACCTCTGCATTAGCTGACACACACACACACATCTCTCTCTCTCTCTTTTCCCTCCATTTAACACTCCAATTTCACATTCTTTCTATTTGGTTTCCTTGTCCCTTATCACACATTTCTTTTTTCAGTTCGCCCTGGACTTGTTGCCTTATCGTATGTAATCAAAGAAGCCAGTGCGTGCACAAGATTTCCTTGACTTTGGTCAGGAAGCTCAGCAGCTAAGCATCTATTTGAAAGAAGCTACTACGTAATTCTAGATCTGTTGCTGGCCCTCCAAGCTGGGGTCTATTCCTGCTGGTGTTTTCTTGAGATGGGAATTGTTATGAAATACAAATAGTCCTGGACTTATGACAGTTCATTTAGTGACCGTTCGAAGTTACAACGGCACTGAAAAAAGTGGCTTATGACCGTTTTTCATGCTTACAGCCATGGTCACATGATTTTACCTTTAGATGTTTGGCAACTGGTTCATATTTATGACGTTTGCCATGTCCTGGGATCATGCGATCACCTTTTGCGACCTTCTGACAAGCAAAGTCAATGAGGAAGCCAGATTCACTTAACCACCAGGTTACTAAGTTAACAACTGCAGTGATTCACTTAACGAATATGACAAGAAAAGTCGTAAAATGGGGCAAAACTCACAACAAATGTCTCACTTGGCAGTATAAATTCTGGGCTAATTGTGATTGTAAATCGAGGAATATCTATCTGTGTAGCAGCTTAAAGAATGAGAAAAAGAGACTGCTAGAAAGGCATGCATGTCTTTAGAAAACCAACTATACAGCAGTTTTGAAAGGTTCCATCTTTTCTAACTGCTGTCTGGGCCTCTTAATTCATCAATCTCAATCCTTGTAGTACTTCTGACAGCAAGTATGGAATGCATGAGTCATTGATTTGTTTAATTATTATAATGCTCAATCTGTCAAAATGATATATAGCAAGACGAAACAATGAAAATATTCATTGTAGTAGATCAACATATAACCATGGTAATAGAGCAAAATGCTTTAGAAACAAATTATTATCTTAATCAGTAATAGCAATGGAAGTGGCAGAGTTACCAGCAGCCAACCCAATGAGGAGCAATAATCCATTGGTAATAACCCAGTAGTGAAGTAATTAACTACCAAGTGGAGAGGAGCACACACCGATGACCTTGGATAAAAGACTGCTAGTAAAACTTGTGCTTAGCCCGAGAAAATAGGAAAGCCTAAGGGAAAAACTCAAAGTTGCCCACCTTGATCGTCAGTACAAGAGGGAGAGAAGGGGCAATGTTATCAGGTTTTAAGAATGATTTTGTTATAGACATATTAATAAGGTGGAGAGCTCTTGTGAGGCCTGCTTCCTGACATGGTCTACTTCAGGGGTCTTCAAACTTGGCCCTTTTATGACTTGTGGACTTCAACTCGCAGAATTCCTCAGCCAGGCACATTGGTTGAGGAATTCTGGGAGTTGAAGTCCACAAGTCATAAAATGGCCAAGTATGAAGATCCCTGGTTTACTTCGAAGAGCTGATATATATGGTCTTTGGGAGGAGCTCAGTTGTTACCATTTTCCAGAATGTGTCTGACTTCTGAGAAAGGCCATTTAGTTGGATGGGAGGTATAACCAAAGCAGTGCCTCCTGGCTTCATCCCCCCTCACTTCACAGAAACTGGGATCAGCCCACAGTTTCTTCTGGAATGAGGGATTCCAGCTGGAGTACAGTTGTGATCCTAGAGATATTAACTCCTCTGCTTTCCCCAACCTGTTGTCTTCTGTATATGCTGAGAGTACAGTTCCAGAGAATTTAGCACATATGTGTGTTGACAGATTGGGGAAGACCATGCTAGAAGAATGGTACATACAATAAGGCAGAAAGTTTGCAAGTTGACCAAGTGGCTACCAGTGTTTACAACTTCTCAATGAATAGGCTTGGTTCATGTTCTGTTTGGATGTTCCGTTTGTTAACTTTTTATTTAGGAGTAATTTTACTACGGTAGGATCCCCTCCCCTGTAAGTTGTTGAGATGCTGGCTATATAAATTTAAGCAAAAGGTAGAACTGAAGGAATGGCCATGGTAGTTTATGTAAAAGTCAGATTTGAGATTTTTACAGTTTTTCCAGTGCAAACACTATTTACAATTTAAAATTACAGTTTCTGGTTTGGGTCTTTTGTTTAAGCCTTTCATGTCTGAACTGTAAATTCCCGAGAGGTTTATTCAAATTAAATGATGTTTAAAATCTGTTCTATATTTTTGCTCCTGCTTTGCTCTGATGAATTTTTAAGAGTCCTCGTTTCTGAAGTATCATAAATATGCATGAGCCCAATGGCACTGTCAAAAATTGGTTGCTTTTTAAATAGCCAGCCTTTTGAAATTATTGTCAGGGACACAGAACATAGAATCATAAGGCTGGAAGGAACCTCCATGTTTTACAGAAGAATCTTAGTTTTTTATGCTTTCTTTTTTTCTTGCCTTTCTTTCTCCAGCACCGAAGACATGTAGCCCCAAACAGTTTGCCTGCAAAGATCAGATCACATGTATATCCAAGGGCTGGCGTTGTGATGGAGAGAAGGACTGTCCAGATGGCTCTGACGAGTCACCAGATATATGTAGGTATCTTTACTTCCTCGTCTTTTCCGTAGTAATTATTTTTACAACTATTTTGATTCGGCGACCTGGATTTCTTTCCATTCACTTTTTTTCTGAGGGTGCAAAATGCATGGCACACTTCTCACTGCTTTGGGGACATTGAGAAACAAAAGAGCACACGGAGAGGTTTTGTAAGAATTCTCCCACTTCTCCAGCTTGGAAAATATCATTTATTATTCACGGTTCTGTGCATGTTTTATTTACGGGCAACTGTTCCTCATTGGGTTTAATGCAAAATTGGCTGAGAAAGCCTTTCCCCACTTCCACTTTTCTGATGAGTTTCCCTTCCCCTTCTTCTTCCCCTTTTTTGGCTTCCTCCTGTAGAAACCACTGACTTCTTAGGATGATAGTGTTCCTAATTGAAGAGTCTTTTACAATTGTCTGATTACTAATCTGCTGAGTAGAAAATTTTCTCCCGCAGAGAATTTTACATCATATGGAGTATTAATTCTCTTAAGTGAAGTTGCTGGAGTCTGAACCTTGGGCTTTCTGCCTGTAAAGTATGTGCTCACTTATTGAGCTATATTCCTTTCCCAAAATAAGTATGGGTGTATGGATGGTCAAAATGCCTTCCCTGCTGCTCCAGAAGCATTATTAGGACATGTTAAAAGGAAGTTTGGACTTCTTTATAAATGTTAGAAAGGGTCCCTTGGCAGAGGAAGAGCCTTAATATTGCTTTGATTTGTGAGAATTGCCAATGAGAGCTGTTTAGAATAGCCAGCAGGCATTCCGTAGATAGTGGGAAATTTCAGGAATAGTTGAAAATAAAAGGAAGAGATGCTGACTCAAATAGTTCCTTGCTACCTAGCTTTTAACCCTCATAATTAAACCAAGAATTTAAATCCACTGGTTCCCCTGCTTTGTGTGAGCTTTGGGACTGTTAGTTAATTCATTAAGATTTATGTCTCACCTTTCCTCCGTGATCTTAAGATAGTGGACATATGACTCCTCAATATTGGCCCACAACAAACTTGTGAGATAGGTTGGGTTGGGACTTAGGAGTGGGATGAAGTCATAGAGAGATCTTCCAGGGAGAGGAAGAAAAAAAAAAGCAATGGTTTTCAACAATAAACATTCAAGTTAGAATAATTGATGGTATGTCCCCAGATGGAATTTCTGGATACAAGAGAAAAGGCCTTTTCCCTTATAACATCTTCTTTATTTTTTTAAAAAGATCTTTCTCTGTATTTGCATTCATACAAATCAGGGAAAAAGGGACATTTCAAGCTTTCTTGGAAGGCTTTTTTGATTTGATGTTTAGGTTTAATATGTTTTAATGGATGCTTTCGATTTGTTTAATTTAATATAATTTAATAGATGAGGGAATAGAAGGGGAACTCATCAAATTTGCAGATGACACTAAACTGGCAGGAATAGCCAACACCCCAGAAGACAAGCTCAGGATCCAAAAAAATCTTGACAAATATGAACAATGGGCCCTATCCAACAACATGAGTTTTAATGTGGAGAAAAGCAATTTTTTTACTTTTAGGCAGGAAAAACCAAAGGTATAAGTACAGATTAGGCGAGACCTGGCTCAAAAACAGTAACTGTGAGAGGGACCTTGGAGTCCTAGTGGACGATCACTTGACTATGAGCCAGCAGTGTGCAACCACCGCCAAAAAAGCTAATACAATCCTGTGTTGTATTAACAGAGACATAGAATCAAGATTAGTATCACTTTATAAAACCCTAGTAAGACCACACCTGGAATACTTCAAACCATTTTGGTCACCATACTACAAAAAAGATGTTGAGACTTAGCAACTAAAATGATCAAAGGCCTGGAGACTAAAACATATGAAGAATGTCTGAAGGACTTGGCTAGTCTAAAGAAAAGAAGAAACGGGCGACATGATAGCATTACTCCAGTATTTGAGGGGGCTGCCACAAAGAAGAGGGCGTCAAACTATTCTCCAAAGCACCAGAGGGCAGGACAAGAAACAATGGTTGGAAACTGATCAAAGAGAGAAGCAACCTGGAATTAAGGAGAAAGTTCCTGACAGTGAGGACAATTAACCAGTGGAACAGCTTGCCTTCAGAAATCGTGGGCGCTCCATCACTTGGAGGTTTTTAAGAAGAGACTAGATAGTCACTTGTCTGAATTGGTATAGGTCCATGGTGGCGAACCTATGGCACACGTGCCACAAGTGGCACACAGAGCCCTCTCTGTGGGCACGCGCACCGTCGCACCAGTCCTAGACTTTCAGCTGCAGTTTTATAAAACCTTTTCACTTTACACCTCCGCTGCCATGTGCAAAAAAAAAAAAAAGGTTCAGTCAGTCAATTTCAACTTCTCACGAGGGAAAAAAGATCTCGCAAAGGTTGGAATTGATTGATTGATTGAACGTTTTAGTCCCACCCAGTCTGCCGTTACCACCGCAGCCATGCCCACCCAATGGGCCACGCCCATCCAATGGGCCACGCCACCCGGCACCTGACAATACATAAGTGGGTTTTGGGTTGCAGTTTGGGCACTCGGTCTCTAAAAGGTTCGCCATCACTGGTATAGGTTCTCCTGCTTGAACAGGGGGCTGGACTAGAAGACCTCCAAGGTCCCTTCCAGCTCTATTCTATTCTAATATGTTTTAGCAGATGCTTTGATATTGTTACTGAGATGTATTTGTAGCCATTATAGTTATTTTTACAAGCTGAATAAATAGAAATAGGAAAAAAAGAGGCAATACAAAGAGTGTGTGTGTGTGTGTGTGTGTATGAAACAAGAAACTATTTCACAAGAGTTGACTGTGGAGGACTGTTAAAAATATCCTAAGTGATTGAAGAGATGCTGAATGAGTTCTTTATATCTGTCACAGAAAATGTGGCACAAATATAACTGACATTTTCAAAAATTGTCTTGGGCATAAAAAGTAGTATCAAGAAACAAAATTCCAAATCTTTTTATAAAATTACAAATAGTCACATTACTAGATCATTTTTCAGAAAGTTCTAGGGACCGTTCAGGAAATGATAGTCTGGATAGTTTAATAGCTATGGCCAATAAGTTTCTATAACTAACAGAAACCACCATTAAAAATTATCAGGGATATAAGAGAAAAGTATTACTGAAGAAAAATCCATGCACTTTTAACGAATAATTAGGAAATAAATTAAAGACAAAGCCGCCTTTATAGAAATATGTGTTACAATCACATTATAAATAGTACTGACTGATACTTGGAAAAGAATACTGAAGAGCTGGAATAGTCATAGTAAAAAAAGGAACTAAAATGATTTTAGGGGCTGAAGTAACTTCCCATGAAGAATTGCATGTCAGGCTTTTTAGCGTTAGAAAAAAGGAAGATACAAAGTATGCATAAAATGATGCATGTTATAGAGAAAATTTGTAGGATGAAGGGTTATTTCCACTTTATAATTTTATCCTCGGCCTAAGGTGATCCAGTAAATCGAATGGAGCGAGATTCAGGGCAGATAAAATGGAGCACTATTTTCCACAGTAGATAGCAAAGGATTGGAATTTGTTCCAGCAAGGAGGGAAGGGATGACCCCCAACTTAGCCTTAAAAGGAGATGATGCAGACCCATAGCAGAGAAAAATATCAATGCCTGAGTCATGATGGCATTTGGGACTGTCAGATTCAGAAGGATAGGCTCTTGATGTTACATCTGAAGTAAGGGAATGGGAAGGTGCTGTTGCAGCCATGTTCTGTTTGATCAGCTTACCAAAACACATCTAGGTGGCTTCTGTGAGAAGCAGGATCTTGGGTTAGATGAGCTTTTGGACTGACTCAACTGGATCCTTGTTTTTAGCTGCAAGAAAAATGGGACCAAACAAATTCCTCATCTTTTGGTCCATTGCAATTAATTCCTGATTATAACAAGAAAGCAGATTTGGCCTCTGGGATGTCTGCCAATATTCTCCAAGGCAATATTTAGAATTAGACAGTCATTGCAAAATATTTGACAGAGGCCAGATGTTAAGTGTCTTTTGTATAGATGTGCCTCTGGAATGAGACACTGTGATTGTAGTAAGACAATGACAAATCCCAGCTGATCTCAGTTTGCCTCTAAATTTGAGAATTGCATCAATTCAAATATTCAAATATTGTCAGTTTTTCCATATTGTTATTTGATGTCTAATGGAAGAACTTGTCGAAGATCAAAGCAGCTATAATAATATTTTTTTTCCCTATTTTCTGGTTGCAAAATTAACAAATGCAATTTATGAGTTTTAGTAGCAAATGCTATACAATTCTGTGTCAATAGAATGCTCACTGGAGCACTTACCCAAGAGGTGGCTGCAATAATAATTATACTTTGTCAAATATAAATTTTTTAAAAATGAAAAAAATGTTTCAATTCTGTGGACAGTTGAAATAACCGCAGAATATGCTGTCTATTAAGGGGGAATTGATGCCTTGTTGAAAGTTCTTAACTCAAATTATTATATTCCATTTTCCTTGCCCTTCACCAAAACTTGTTCTATGAACAAAATAATATATTAAGGCAGTTTGGTTGACTTGCTAACTGCAATTTAGTTTTGTTGAAAAAAAATGTGGATTGTATATTTTACTTAGCATGATTCTGTGTTTGTTATAGCACACAGATATGTTTTTCCCAATTTGATGATGTCTAAATGTGTTGGATTCCATTCTAAAACAACTTAGATTTTTGGGGTGAGGAAGAGATGACGTTAATAAACTAAGTAATACCCAATATTTAAAAAAAACAATAAGTGAATGCATTTTATTTCGGTCAGCACAGAACTATTGTTGTGAAGTATGCAAAAAGAGGGACCCTGATTTATGAAGCTTATCTCATGTGCCAACATCATTGATATTGCTGATATTGATATTAGAAAGTGAGCTGTTATCCCCAGCACTAGAAATTCATTGGGGGGGATTTCAAGAGAAAGCCTTCTAACCCTAAAAAGATAAGGGGGCATCAACGTGGTGCCATAGTGGCGTGAAAAAGGACTGGTTAAACAGCTACAGAAGATGGAGAACCTCTCAGTCCTCTGTTAGCAGTGACAGGCAAGAGTTACCCCAGACAGGATTTGGAGATAAAGGAAACTGGAGAGGAAAGCTGGAGGGGTCATTGCTAATATCCAAGTTGGTTAGATGAAGTCAAGCCGACAAACATTTGCATGCAAACACTAGAAAATCTCAAGCATATTCCAAACAATGGAGTCCCTGGTTGGGATGAACTCATTATTGCTAATTTAGCCTCTTCTTGATTGTTCCCACAGATTTTAGAAAACACCTATTAATTTAAATGCAGACACTAATTATTAATTAAGGTTTTGGACTGCTGACAAATTTGGGGTCAATACCTATAGAGGCTTTCCTCTGAGCTTCCTAGCCAAAGCATAAATATTTATTAACGCAGGTAGGGGATCAGAAGATGCTTTTTAACAATAAGTGCCTGGGTTTGCATGCTTTTGTCTCTCCTCAGTCCTTTGGAATATTGTCTCTTACAACATCCTATTACAGGATTCTGAAATGTTTCAAGATTATGAGTAAATAGGGGACTCAGAATTGCATTATATCAGGCATGTCAAACTGCTGGCCCAGGAGCCAGATGCATCACGCCAAAAACCACGCCCACCTCATTGCCGGCAATGGGGAAAAAGTCATGATAAGTCGTGCAACATCATGTGACGTCGTGAGTTTGACATGCCTGCATTATATGTTTGATTGCTCTGGGCCAAGCAAAAGTCCTTGATGAAAGGGACTGAGACAATTTGAACATATCTGGAAAGATGGTAGCTGAAGCAGTTAGGCATAGCGTAGATGTGTAACAGGCAACCTGGTGTCCTCCAGATGTTTTGGATTACAATTATCCTTGACTATTGGAAGAGACCAGCTTGGCTGTCTCTTGCCCATTGTAGAGCAGCTCTTCCATTAAGGATGATGGCTTAGCATTTTTTTAATTAAAAAATTATTTATTATTAGATAAACATTTGTCCATGTAAAAAAATTCAAGTTAAATGCCATTCAATTTAATACAATCATTTTAAATTTGTAGACCTTCTTCACTCCGTGTGTCCAAGTTTAACTATAAACCAACTACATTTTAAAAATTGTAACTTTCACTTCTTTTCAGATCAGTCCATTGGATATCAAACAAACAAGTCATCTTATTAAAATTAATAATTTTCATGTCGATACGCCCTTCCCTCTATCAAGTACATTCTTAGTCTATTTGATATGTACCTTCCAATAATCAATAGATAAATATTTGTATATGTAAACCAGGGAAAGATTCAAGCTAACTGCTATCCAACTTAATACAATCGATTTAAATTTAAATTTGTAAACATTCTTCACTCCCTGTGTCAAGATTTAACTATAAGCCAGATACATTTTCTTTGATTGGTGTTTCTCTTGTATGTAGTCTATCCACTGTTTCCAGTCTATCATATATTGTTCATTTGAGCGATCCTTCAAGTATGCCGATATTTTAGCCATTTCTGCCAAATTTGTTACAGGGTTGGGTGAGGTTAAACTCTTTATGCTGAGATACTTAGTTATGGAAGTTTTTCTATCTAGTAAAGACTTTAAAAAAAGAGAGAGATTTTGGGGGGCAGTAATGTAGTTTCTCTTTTTGCAAGCAGAGAGGGGTATATTATCAAACAAAATTGTCTGGAGAATAAAGATGTTACCTGTAACAGCCTTATGGTGATTTACACTAGGCTTTAATTTCCGACAATTTTGCTAAATTTAAAAGCTACACGATAAAGATACAGGTTCAATACTTACTTGTAACATTTTTTTAAAACTCAATTTGAAATGTTCCTGCTTGTACAAACGTAACCGAGTGAGAGGAGCAGGCAGGGTATTTGGCTGCAAAGGTTGCAAAGCTAAAGCACAAGAAGAATTATTTACTCTGTTAAAAAGAAAAAGAAGATTCTAAGCAACTTCTGTTTTAAATCTCAGTTAATGTGGCCTTTATTTGTGCTGGTGGGTATTGGAATTATGAGCATTAGTACAGAGTGCCCTATGTTATGAGGTTTGTAAAGATTCTGAATTTAGATATAGGTAGTCATCCAATCATGTCCAATATTAAGTTAAAATAAAGGTGACTCTTTTTTTTATGGACTCTATAATGTTTTTTTTTAAATCCTTAAAATGTCATCTCTGCTTAGCTCTTTAGACTCTGAGTTTAGACCTTCTCAATTCTTCCTTTTTCAATTGTATTAATTTCTGGATTGTAGCCAACTCAATTAGAGAGGCTATATATTTATGGGCAAAAGAACAGCAACTTTTAAAGTGGTTTTTATAATGTTAACAATTCCTGACTAATGCAACCCTTTGGGGTGTACCACAAACCTGTCACATGAAATTAATTAGCTCATTTATTAGCTTTTAAAATAACTATAGTAGTTTGTTAAGGTTCTTCATGCCAGTAATGATTAAGTGGCTGATGGAAGGACTATTCTACATGGCAGATTACTTTGACTGATGGATCAGTACCCACCAAGGATCTTAACCTGTGCCATAAAAGAATTTGGCTTAATTAATCTTTAATATAGAATTACTCAAACTAATTCGCTTAGTATGTTTTCCTTGGAAACACAATCTGAGGTTTCATAGCCTTGTGGAAAAAGGATCTGGGTCAGCAGTAGGTAGCTTTGTGCCCTCCAGATATTTTGGACTGCAGCTACTGTAAGTCAGCATGGTTTCAGTCTAAACCATTTGCAGTCCAAACTACTTGAAAATTTCCCAGGTGAATTCAAAATTAATTTTACGACTGAAAAGAGTCCTCAAATATATACTTTAAACCAGGGGTCTTCAAACTTGGTCCTTTTATGACTTGTGGACTTCAACTCCCAGAATTCCTCAGCCAGACATGCTGGCTGAGGAATTCTGGGAGTTGAAGTCCACAAGTCATAAAAGGGCCAAGTTTGAAGACCCTTGCTTTAAACCAATATTACCAGGAATAGAATCAAAGAAGCTGGCTATTTACTAAACCAGTTGAGCGTACATTTCACGAAGACTAACATTATGCCTGTTAGATTCCCACATTCATTTCCTTAGCTAATCTATTAAATTATGAGCTCAGGCATTCTTCTTTCTAGATATAAAGGAAGGTGCAGTATGTGTCTAAACATCATCCATACATATGAAGTTCCATTTCTTAATAGCAATGGCTCTTCCTGTTTTCCAGGTCCACATAACAAGATGTCAAGGTGCCATCCAAATGAGTACAACTGCCTGGGTACTGATCTTTGCATTCCCATGACCAAGCTTTGCAATGGCGAACGTGATTGTGTAGATGGTTCAGATGAAGGCCCACACTGTAGAGGTAAGCTATACAATCGGGTAAATGCCAGCTAATTAGGAAGCAAAATTCTGAAATTTCTTGGTGTTAAAAAGGTATTTTGAAGCTGCCATTGTGACATTGCAGCAAAAGAACAGACATGGTTTTAGTTGTGTTAAGAAGAGAATGATGAGTAAAAGACATTCTTGCTATTAGTAGGATAGCAAGTGATCAAGGAAGCACAATTAATAGTAATTAAATATAGGCAAAAGAGGTATAAATATTACTCTACTTATAAACTTTTGTGAACGTTCGCTGATATGAACAAACCAGTCCGCAAGTCCATCTTAGAAGGTCTCTGAAGTCAAGAGAAGGTAGAAAAGAGTTAGTTTCCAGTGTGCCACATCTGCATGCAGCATGCAGGAAGCCAATCCTTTCCCGTCTTCTCCTGACTTTATCTAATTCAATATCATGGAAAGTAAGGGCCCCCCACCCCAAAAAGAAGAAGAAGAAGGAGAGGGAGAGGAAGAAGAAAAAAGGAAGAAGAGATTGAACCATTGACGTGATCCCAGACCATGCTTGAGCCTTTCAGCTCGATGGAGAAAGTACTGTCATTGTTCAAGATGCAGGACCTGAACGTTGAGTGCTTCCCCAAAGTGTCAGCCCATCATGCGATCTGCTGCTACAATGTCATCTATGAGGAAAAGAGGAAGACCACTACCCAAAATTCACTTCAGGAAAGTAGAAAAACTTGCTACATCAACTTCCAAAGGATGAGCCAACAACGTCACCATAACTATCAGGTTTTACCGTGATGCTGTCACTTATGTTAGGTAAGAACTCTACTGCACATGATTTTTTTACACTAGTTTGGACTTGTGAACAGAACAGGCTTGTGAACAGCCTCTCGGAACGTAATCTGTTTGTAAGTAGAGTAATGTCTGTACAGTGAAAAGAGGTGGGGAAAGACTGGAATCATCACATTTTTTAAAATGAGAAAAATGATGTCATACTCTTAAAAGTACACAGAACACTATTGTATGAATGGTGCATACTACTGTCGTATCTAATGTAGATTTTTACTCAGTATAAAACAAAACATCTAATAAATGCATAATAATTCAGAATATTAGCCTTCAGACACAAGTTTAGAAATTATTGCAGATTGCTGTCATTTCCTCTGAAAAAGAGGGGAAACTGCCCTCTTGCTTTGTGGGTTTAAAAGGCAAGATTCCTGTTAATTCTCATTGTTAATCAAAAATACTATATTTATAATGCTTTAGATGTACTGTACATATCTGTAACGGGTTATAATACTATGCTTTATATGCACAGTAGACATGTCCCTGATTGGGTCGTAATTTCATTCTTCTGTAAATAATATTATAAAATGAAATTAAGAGGGAGCAAAATGTAAAAACAGCATAAATTAAAGGGAAAAACAAAGTGATTCAGATGAAAATAGGGAATACAAGCCAGAAACAGAAGAAAAGTTGCACATACTGGAGAACGTAGGTACCGTACTTTTTTTTTTTTTTTTTTTGTAAAACGTTACTTCAGCCCATCCTTCTATCTTCCTGCAAGGGTTATATAAATGGTTGGAAAACTATTTGAAGAGAGTTTAATAAAGACAGAGGATCTTACTAAACAATAAAACTGCTGTCATGAAAAGCATAAGTAAATCAAAGTAAATGTTCCCTAAGGAAGAGATTAATTATTAGCTTACAGTTTATCAGTATAATCTAAATAAGAGATAGGCTCTTGATAGAAGAAAGAAATGGATAGTTAGCTGACTGCTTTGTATATTAATTAGTACGATTAGCTCTGTACACACTTGTTAGGTGTTCAGTGAAGTTCTCTTTCAAGTGAGCCAACATAGAAGTTAAGCATGGTGCAGCTCTGGCACCTTGAGCAATTCAGAAGAAACAAGTGTGCAAAAGGAAAACAACCCCCCCCCAAATCTCAAAACAAAAAAACCTTATTTCAGTTTCTTTGCCGGCTGCTAAATAGTCACTGCTGGCAGAGTTGAATGTTGGAGTATTACAGAGCTTGTCACATGAGCAGATTATTCACCTGTAGACATCTGTCCTGAAGTGAACTTGAGAGAACACAGCTCTCGTTTGCGCAAGGGAGAAATAACAGGGCTCCACCACTGGCGTCTTCATGGATGGCTGTCCTTGATGCAGAACCTTCTATGCGATTGAAGGCACTGCAACCTGAACACCTGACAGGTAGTCCTCAACTTAGAATCACAATTGAGCTCAAAAATTTATGTCGGTAAGTGGGAAATTTGTTTTGCCCCATTCCGTGATTTTTCTCGCTACATTTGTTAAGAGAATTGCTGCAGTTCTTAAATTAGTAACATAGTTGTTAAGTGAGTCTGGTTTCCCCATTGACTTTGCTTGTCAGAAGGTCACAAAAGGGGTTCACGTGACTCCGGGATATTGCAACCGTCATAAATGTCAAGTTATCAAGTCAGTTATCAAGCCTCCAAATCACGTGACCACAGGGAGGCTGCAACGGTCATAGATGTGAAAAATGGCCATAAATTCTAATAGTCACTAAATGAACTGGTATCCTTCTGCGCCGGCTGGAGGGATTGGGAGTGGGGGGCACCATGTTACGGTGGTTCTCCTCCTATCTTTCTGGTCGGTCGCAGTCGGTGTTTGTGGGGGATCAAAGGTCCACCTCTAGGTTACTCCCATGTGGGGTGCCTCAGGGGTTGGTTCTCTCCCCCCTACTTTTTAACATCTACATGAAGCCACTGGGAGAGATCATTCATCGGCATGGAGTGAGATACCATCAGTATGCTGATGATACTCAGCTGTACATTTCCACTCCTGGCCAAATCAGTGAAGCGGTTGAGGTGATGTGCCGGTGTCTGGAGGCTGTGAGGGTCTGGATGGGTGTTAACAGATTGAGGCTCAACCCTGACAAGACAGAGTGGCTGTGGGTGATGCCTCCCACGGACATTTCAATCTGTCCTTCCATTACCCTGGGGGGTAAAGTTATAAACCCCTCGGAGAAGGTGCACAACTTGGGTGTCCTCCTCGATCCAGGGCTGACATTGGAACATCATTTGTCGGCTGTGGCGAGGGGAGCATTTGCCCAGGTTCGCCTGGTTCACCAGTTGCGCCCTTATTTGGATCGGGAGTCTCTACTCACAGTCACACATGCCCTTGTCACCTCGAGGATCGACTACTGCAATGCTCTCTACATGGGGCTACCCTTGAAGAGTGTTCGGAGACTACAATTAGTGCAAAATGCAGCTGCGCGAGCAATTGTGGGCCTTCCACGTTGTGCCTACATTTCGTCAACTCTTCGCATGCTGCATTGGTTGCCTATTGGTCTCCGAGCGCAATTCAAAGTGTTGGTTATTACCTATACTTCCCTTCGACCGTTGAGAGCGCACAGGGTCGGCCTCCTCCGGGTCCCGTCAGCGAAACAATGCCGTCGGGCGGGTCCTAGGGGGAGGGCCTTCTCTGTTGTGGCGCCCACCCTCTGGAACCAACTGCCCCCTGAAGTCCGCGTTTCCCCCACTCTCCTGGCCTTCCGGAATAATCTAAAAACCTATTTATGCCGGCAGGCCTGGGGATGACTGATTGTGTGTGAATGATGAATGTGTTTGGGGTCTTTTAAAAACGCTTTTTAGCTTTGGTTTTAGTTTTGAAATGTTGAAATGTTGTTTTATTTATGCTGTTAGCCGCTCCGAGTCTTCGGAGAGGAGCGGCATAAAAATTTAATTATTATTATTATTATTATTAATAATAATAATAATAATAATAATTTGGTCCCCAAACATATTTCTCTGTATACATTCTTAGCTACATCCCTGAGTATGGTATATAGTGTGTCAATAATCCTGTAGAAGCTATTTTCATATCAATTTTATTGAACTATTAAGATGCCGATAGTCTCTGTAGCCATGCTGCCCCTCGTTGCCAGATAAACATTTAGCCTTCTACCAGATAGGTTGGCAGGGAATGAAAGGAGCAGTCTGTGCTGGACATAGAAGAAGGGACATTTATTCCTCTATGGGCGGCATCAAAAGCAAGAGAGTTGGCTGGTTTGTTGCTGTGTTTCTGTGCCAGCAAAATAGAAACGTAGATTGAATGACATCTCCTGCTGTTCTATATGTGTGAAAAGAGGAGGCTGTGATTAGGAAAGCAGGCTGCCGAGACCCCCATCTGTGTGATTTTTTAAAAAGTATTTATTATAAAGGCAAGACTGAGGGGATCATTGGCCCTACATATATTGTTGAACTCATCTTCCAGCTTTCTTCATCTTTGGCTATGCTATTTGGGATTACTGGGAGTTGCAATTCTGAAACATCTGGAAGATCATTGCTTTTCCACCCTGGCTAATAAGGTGTAACTTCTGTTAATAGAGGTAATAGCTGCAACCCATGGAAAATCCTAGCAAGTGTTGAACTGGCCACCCACTTCTTTGTCTTTCTTTGTCAAAGGTATCCAAAGTCCCAGTTGGATCATGATGTGACCTTTAGTGCAATTTTTGGATGCCTAGCCCAGCTACCCCCATTTCTTTTGTTTTGTTTTGAGACTTCTAGATAATAAGGCTGAATGAATGGCTGCTCTTAATCTTTCTAAGATGCCTTGGACCTGTTAAAAAATGTTTTAAGACAACTAAAAAGAGTAATCCTCTCTCCCATGAAATGTAGACGCAATCAGAACTGTTTTGTCTGTGGTCTTAGCTACCAAGCCCGGGCTTGTTCACCATTGTTGATTTTGTTTTATTAGGTCAAATTCCTGTCCTTATCCGCTCTCCTTCTCGTTGCTTTTGTTTGTACATAAAATCAGGACATTCTGACTTTGATTATTTTGTAATCTTTTAAATTTCCTTAGTCACTTAGCAAGCATGGTACCCGTTGAAGCCATAGGCAAACTCTTCTCCAGAGCTGACTACTGAAATAGGGCTGGGGGTAATCAGGGCTAGGAAGTGAGAGAATTCTGTGAACGAAGGCTGCTTTGAATTGAAAACTTACTGGAACAAGGAGCGTGTATGTTCCTCTAAAATGGGGGGAAAAATTACATTTGCTTCTCTGAGTTTATAAAAGAAAATAGGTTAGTTGCCAGAGACCATTTGGTGGCCAAATCTTTTATTTTTAGGATTGGAAGACAGATGTATATACTCCTCTCTACCATGTCACTTTCAAAGTGTTGCATGTTGGGTGAGGTTTGATTGACAATAACACCAATTCTGCCTGTATTCATAATTGTTTTTCAGGATTATGGACACAAGACAAGTAGCCCTTTTTTCTGAGAATTGCCATAGTCATAGTATTAGTCATAGAAGCGGTTATTATGTATATTTTTAATAAATTGTACCATATTGCTCTCTTCAGTGCATCGTTCAAAATCAAAGAGCCACATAAAAAGACTTGAATAAATCTTTCAGGAGAACTTCATTAACTTGATGCCTTTCAGATGTACCGAACCTATAATTTCCAGCACATTCAGAGCCAACTGGCCACAGCAAAAATCAAAGTTGGTTTAAAACAGAACAAACCTCCCATTAATATCGCCCCTCCCTCCCATATATTTAATATTCTCCTTCTTTTATTACATTAAAGATGACTTTTTTGGCAGTAGATTTTGGAGGGGTTGGGGGAATATAACAAAGGCAAAATCCCCACAGGGGGGCTTTGTGGTCCCTATCTGATCCTGAATATCAGAGAAAGAAAGATGGAATGGAAGTGCAAGAGGTAAATGAAGACTGTAGTTCTGAGTTTTGCTATATTTTATACAACACAATACTCCAGAAATTGGCGGTCTTCCTTATTCATTTATAATATACAGATAGTCCTCAACTTATGATCATAATTGAGCCCAAAATTTCTATTGCTAAGTGGGACATTTGTTAAATGAGTTTTGTCCCAATTTACAAACTTTCATGCCACAGTTGTTAAGTGAATCGCTTAACTTTGCTTGTCACACGATTGCAAAAGGGGATCACATGACCCTGGGTTACTGCAACAATCATAAATACGAGTCAGTTGCTAAGTGTCCATGATCACGTGACCATGGGGATGCTGCAATGGTCATAAGTGTGAAAAACAGTCATAAGCCACATTTTTCAGTGCCGTTGTAACTTTGAATAGTCACTAAACAAACTATTGCAAGTCAAGGACTACCTGAAGGGCCCACCAGCTGAATTGGAATCCAATGCTGTAATCTTCAGGAAAGTTGCATTGGCTGTTCATATCTAGAGACCATTAGATTGGTGGTATTTCATTTTTTTCTTATGGAACTGTCAGCTAAGTGGGCATTTATTACTTAGCTCTGTAAAGGGATGTGGAACATGGGATTGTAGGGACAGGATTTCTGTCATGAATCTTTATTGATGGTTAACTACAAAAATTGAAATCAATTAATGTTACATTAACCATACTGAGTTGTGTTAGGATTTGAATGAGAGCCAGCAATTTTTCTGAGGTGGCACCTCCTTATGTAACCTGGCTGACTCAGCAGAGAAACTGCCAGGATTCGGCTGATGTATTTGGTTCAAAGTGACTCATTTGAGAAATGTTTTTAAGTCTGCCTTTTCTGGATATGCGGGCCTGTGGAATCCAGCTCTGCCCAGCGAATTAAACCCTGATGATTAAAGTGACAATTGTGATTCTTCCCTGCAAATCTTCTCTGGAGTTCTAATTAGTTGAGAAGAAGTGTGTCTAGCACTAGCAGTGTGTGACCCTCTATGTCACTTAACAGGGTTTCACTTCTGAAGAGGAAATGTTCATATTTGGAATTGTTTGCTGACATTTTTCTGCTTTGAAAAAAAATGTATGATGAGAATAGTATTCTTTAAAAAAAATATGTAAAGACCAGTGGTTTCACATATCCTCCGGGCAGTGAAGATTTCTAAGAAATAATCTTATTTATCGAGATAAGGTAAATAATCTTATCTATTGATCTGTCTATCTAATTTTTATAATTGCCCATCTCACCAAAAGCAACTGTAGGTGGCATACCACAAAGTTAAAAACAGTGAATAAATACTTAAAATCTGCTAAAATTTCATAAGGTCACTGAGAAAGATTTTTTATGAGGTGCAAGGATGTGGTCTAGCATTTCTCCAGCACTGGGAGATGGAGAATCCACCCATGGGTTATGACTGTATTCCTGCCCTATCAAATCAAGTCATCCAAATCTGCCACGCCCCCTTCCTGGACCTTATCCCCAGATTTGACTTGATTTCGCCCTGGAAGGACATGAAGCGTGGCTCCTAGGCAGATACAGGTTTTCACTCATGGGTGGATTCTTACCAGTTTAGAAGAGCCTATTTAGAAGATAACTAGTTTAAGCAGAGGCTGGGAGCGTGCTCTCCTAGCCTCTCCACTAACATTCTTACCCATTAAGGAGTTTTTTCCTCTTCCCCTCTTCCTCCCTCCTTCATTCATCAGGCAGCCGGCTGAAGGGAACACACAAAACGTAAGTACCCTTCGGTGGGCGCGGGGGAGGGCGGAAGGGGGGGGCGAAGGGGAGGGGGGTCCCCTCACCCTTCGCCATTCGCGTCCCCCCCTCCGTACAAGGATCGCGGGGGGCTAAATTCGGCGCCGATCAGCTGATCGGCGCCCCGGGCACCGCGTGGGCCTTGGGATCGGCTCCGAACGCGGAGCGCCCAAGGAGAAGCCGACCAGCCTCGGCGACCACGCGGGCCGAGCAACAGGGCCGGCGCCGACCAGCTGATCGGCGCCGGAGAGCTGAGAGGCGGCAGCGCGCCGGCGTTTTCACTCGGTGGCCGGCGCGGCCGTTTGCGCGCTGACCAGCTGTTCGGCGGCCGCGGGGCCCGAATTTTTTAAAAGAAGCCGGCGCCGACCAGCTGATCGGCGCCGGAGAGCTGAGCGGCGGCTAGCGCGCCGGCGTTTTCGGGTGGCCGGCGCGGCCGTTTGCGCGCCGACCAGCGGTTCGCGACCGCGAGGACTTAAAGGAGGCCGGCGCGGACCATCTGATCGGCGCCGGAGCTGCGGCCGCTACCGCGCGGTCTCCGGAAGGCCGGAGCTGGGCAGCTGATCGGCGCTGGGGCAGCCGCGGCCATTGCCCACGTGGCCGGCGACCGGAACAAAGCCGGCGCCGATCGCCGGTGCCGATCAGCTGGGCGGCGCTAGGCGGCCGACGACTGGGGCTGGGCCGGCGCCGATCAGCTGTGCGGTGCTGGGTGACCGGCCGAACAAAGCCAGTGGCGGCCAGCTGCGCGGCGCTGGGGTGACCCGCGGCCTTGCAGCACGTGGTTGGCGGCTGGAACAAAGCCAGCGCCGATCAGCTGTGCGGCCGCGGATCGCGCGGTCGCAGCGGGATCAAAGCCAGCCCCGGCCACAGTTCAAGCTCTACCACAGTCCAAGCCCTACCTAGGGAGTTCCACACTAGCTAGGCCACCTCAAACTCCCATCCCAAACCTGGTGTCTCCCATTGTCCGTTCTTAGCTCCCTGGCCTTTGGCCCCTCTGGATCTTAGGTCCTCTCGGAGTCCAGGCACCCCCATCAGCGTGCCTGTCGTTATCCGAGCATCTGGCCGGACCCTTAGATCTTGGCTCCACCCGAGTCCAGGCACCAACATTAGCGTGCCTGGCGTTATACGAGCAACCCCACGTGGATCCCAGGCGCCCCCCCCACAGTGGGCCTGTGGCATCCAAGGGTTCCTCTACCGGACTGCAGGCGCCCCTCATAGTGTGCCTGCCCCATCCGTGCACAGCCGTAGTGGGTCCCCAACTGTGCGGGCAGTGTGTCGCCCTTACCCATTCTTAGGCTGCCCCTGGGTTCCAGGGGCCCCTCCCGCGCACCTGCGACAACCCAGGGGGCTATAGCTCCTAGATACCTGGGACCCCCCTATCGCGCCCCGGCGATATCGGAGCATGGAAGAGGCTACCTCGCCTTCTTCAGGAGCCCCGCCGTCCTCATCAGGTCAACCTGGTCTGGAAGGCAATAGCAGGTCGGCAGCCAAATCTAGCGTTAGATCTGCCACTATGACCTCTAAGAGAGCAGACAGACAGGACAAGAGGAGACACCAGGCATTGGAAAGGGAGTTTTCCAAGGCGCAGAAAAAAGCAAAATTAGCGCCGGAATCGGCCTTGGGAACGTCCACAGACGACCCCCAGCCCACGGGCAACGAGCAAGCGACCCTCCCAAACGAGGACCAGCTGGCTCTGCTTATCGCCCAGGCGGTGGAGCGCGCCCTAGAGGCCAGAACGCAGGTTCCTGCGACTCGCAAGCGCAGTCCACACCGAGAATCGAGGGCGCTCGATAACCCCACATCCCCCTCAACCTCTCAGGCCTCGGAGGAATCATACATAGAGGAGGAAATGGCGGAACAGGGGGTGCCAATGTCTGACGAAGAGGAGGACCCACCGGAGGTACCCGCCTCCAAAGGGTTATTCAACCCCTCTTCCTTCTTGACCTTGCTACGCAAGGCCGCATCCACGGCACACCTGGGGCCCGAAACCCCAGCGGCAACGGTTTCCGACCCACAGGAAACTGATGCAGAGGCACACCCTAGCTTCGTGGAACCGGTCACGACCAAGCATCACATCCCCTGTCCCGCCATGTTCCTAAAAGCAATCAAGGCACAGTGGAAATCACCGGCCTCTCTTCCCACACCAAGCAGTACCGACAAAAAGCTGTTCGGGGTGGCACCAAAGTTGGAGGAGGCCCTGGAGGTACCTACAGTGGACGAGCCCCTAGCACCCCTAGTGTCGTCCACCACCTTTTCAGGAGACCTCGCTGAAGCCCTCAAAGGTGAGGACCGCAAGGGCGAGGCCACGTTCCGCAGAACGCACCAAGCAACCGCTTGGGCGATCAGAGCGTCCACCTCCGCCTCATTCTTCATCAGGGCCGCCCACGGCTGGCTCCAGGAGCTCCAGGGTAAGATCCCTGCAGAGGACTTCCGCACACAACAGGACCTCAGTAAGATGGTGGCGGCCGCAGAGTACGCGGCAGACGCAACTCTCCAGGCCGCCCGGTTCTCATCCAGAGCTATGGCTTCCAACATCACTGGCAGACGTTTGCTCTGGCTGAAACATTGGCAGGCAGACGTTAGGTCCAAGTGGAAACTCGCAGCAGCACCATACCAAGGGGGAAAGTTGTTCGGGGACGCCCTGAACCCCTATACAACAGAGAACAAGGACAAACGCAAGGTCCTAAAGCACGTTTTTAGGAGAGTGGACAGACGCCCTGGAGCCTACCCACGGCGGCAGCCCTTTCGGGCCGGAGCCAGGTACAACCAGTACCAGACATCTCAGGCCTTCCCGGCCAGGCAGGACAGGCAGGACAGGCAGGACAGACAGGCAGACAGGCAAAGCCCCAGACCAAGACAACAGCCGCAGGGCAAGCGGCCCTTTCGAGGCTCCAACAGGCCCTTCCGACGATCAAAATGACACCTCATCAGGACCTCCCATCGGGGGCAGACTCTCCCTGTTCGTCCACCAGTGGGAGGTCACCACCACAGACGCATGGGTTCTCAACACCATCCGCCAAGGCCTCTTCCTAGAATTCGTCTCCACCCCCCCAAACAGGTTCCTCCCTTGCCCAAACCCTCGCAACCGAATAAGACGGAGGTTAATGGACGAGGCAGTAGACCATTTACTCCACATACGGGCCGTGGAACCGGTTCCGCTGGACCAGAGAGGTCAGGGATTCTATTCCATCCTTTTCGTAGTCCAAAAGGCATCAGGGGGATGGAGAGCCATACTAGACCTCAAGGGACTAAATTATCACTTGGCATACCACAAATTCAAGATGCAAACACTCCGATCAATCTTGGGAAGCATCAGAAAGGGAGACCTCCTGACATCTGTCGATCTCACGGAGGCGTACCTCCACATCCCAATCTCTCTGGCCCACCGACGGTTCCTCCGGTTCGCCTACAGGGGGCGCCACTTCCAGTACAGGGCGTTCCCATTCGGCCTGTCCTCCGCCCCAAGGGTCTTCACCAAGATCCTGGCAGCTCTAGCAGCCAGTCTACGGATGGTGCCGATCAGAGTCCAGTGCTACCTGGACGACATTCTAATTCAGTCCGCGTCCACCCAGGCCGCCGAGTCGGACCTGCAGACGGTGGTAGGACTACTCCAAAGCCACGGGTTCTCCGTAAACTTTCCCAAAAGTCACCTAATTCCCTCAACAAGGTTGCTCCACCTCGGCGCCATCATAGACACCGTAGAGTGCCGGGTCTACCTATCCCAGGAACGCCGGGAAAGCATAAGGAGCTTGATCCTCCAGATTCACAGGAGTCGATCAGTAGCGTTGGCCAGCCTATCCCAACTGCTAGGGAAGATGATTTCGGCCATCGCAATAGTGCCTTGGGCCAGGCTTCACTCCAGGGAACTTCAATGGTTCCTGTTGCCTTTCCAGAAGCAAAATCTCAGCGCCTCACCACAGAGAGTTCGCCTCCCGCCAAAGGTACTACATTCCCTCAGATGGTGGCTATCACCAGCCATAAGCAAAGGGTCAGACTTCAGGGAGCCGGACCGCATAGTACTCACAACGGACGCCAGCCTCTTCGGCTGGGGAGCACACATGCAGTCACAGTGGGCACAGGGCCGGTGGTCCAGCGCGGACCTCCGCCACAGCATCAATTGGCTCGAGTTACGGGCCATCCACCTGGCCCTCCGTCACTTCCAGGATCAAGTGGCACGACAACACGTCCTGGTCCTCACCGACAACGTGACAGCCAAGGCTCACGTAAACCGTCAGGGGGGCACTCGGTCCCAGAACCTCATGGCAGAGGCTCTCCTCCTGGGGATCTGGGCAGAACACAACCTAGCTTCCATCAGGGCCGACCACATATCAGGGGAAGCGAACACTCAGGCCGACTTCCTGAGCAGAACAATAGTAGACCACTCAGAGTGGCGACTTCACCCGAGGATCTTCAAAGAGATCTGCCACCGATTCGGCTTGCCACAGGTGGACCTCTTTGCTTCCCCACACAACGCCCAGCTGCCCCGATTCTTTTCCCGTTTCCACGACAGGAGGGCGGAACAAACAGACGCCCTCCGGAGTCCGTGGCCACAGGGCCTTCTTTACGCCTTCCCCCCCCTGCCCCTCCTCCCGGCAGTGATACGCAAGATCATCAGGGAACGGGCAGTGGTACTCCTAGTGGCCCCCCATTGGCCAAGGAGACCATGGTTCGCCGACCTGATGAGTCTCTCCCGGACGGAACCCTGGAGAATTCCCCCGGAACGGGTGGCACTCAGTCAGGGAGCCATTCACCACCCAGATCCCCAGTGGCTCCAGTTAGCCGCCTGGCACTTGAGCGCTCGATCCTGACGGAGGAACTCTGTTCCCCGGGGGTCATAGCAATAATACAGACCTCCCGCCGTCCCTCCACCAACCGCATCTATGATGCCTCGTGGAAAAACTTCCAATTGTGGTGCTCCAGGCGGCGGCTGTCGCTTGGGGAGCTCACAATCGCCCATATCCTGGACTACTTGCTAGCCGGATTCAACAGGGGCTTGGCCCCAAACACACTGCGCAGACAAGTGGCAGCCCTGGCAACGGTACTCACATGCGACTCCGCAGAGACCCTGAGTCGCCATCCCCGTATCAGGTCCTTCTTAAAAGGAGCCTCCAACGCCAGACCACCCACGGTACACAGGTACCCCTCATGGGAGCTACCACGGGTACTCCAGGCCCTCACGCAGCGGCCCTTCGAACCCCTAGCGACATGCGACGTGCGCTACCTGTCCCACAAGGTGGCGTTCCTAGTGGCGATCACATCCGCACGACGCATCTCCGAATTAGCTGCGCTCTCAGTCAGGGGAGACTTGTGCGTCTTCCATCAGGATAGGGTGACCCTGCGCCTGGACCCCACCTTCATCCCGAAGGTAAATTCCCTATTCCATAGGTCGCAGGACATAGTACTACCGGATTTTTGCCCCAATCCGTCTAACGATAGGGAGCGACAGTGGCACAGCCTCGACGTACGTAGGGCGCTAAAGCGCTACATTGCCCGTACAGCGGAATTCCGTAGGTCCGAGGCTCTGTTCATATCGTTCCACCCCTCTTATAGGGGTCAGAAAGCACACTCCTCCACAATTGGCAGGTGGATCAGGGCGTGCATAGCCGGGGCGTATCAGGCGGAAGCCTTGCCAGTCCCAAGAGGGATCACGGCACACTCCACACGAAGTGCAGCTACCTCCACGGCCTGGGACACACAGGCATCCATCGAGGAGGTATGCAGGGCAGCCACATGGACTACACCAGTCCCGTTCATTAGAAACTACAAGATCGATAAGTTTGCCTCGGCCGAAGGCGCCTTTGGCCGGAGAATTATCCAACAGGTTATTCGCCAAAGTGCCACACCGGACCAGTCTATTGCCCACCCTTAGGGACAGTAGGCTTTGGTAGGTCCCATGGGTGGATTCTCCATCTCCCAGTGCTGGAGAAGGGGCGTTGTCTTACCTGAACGCCTTTCTCAGCACGGAGATGGAGAAGCCACCCCCACCCTGGTAGGCTAGATAGGCCTAGGATTAGCATAGTAGAAGGAGCCACGATGCCGCACAGTCATTCAAGGGCTACGCTCGCGTCAAACCTGGGGATAAGGTCCAGGAAGGGGGCGTGGCAGATTTGGATGACTTGATTTGATAGGGCAGGAATACAGTCATAACCCATGGGTGGCTTCTCCATCTCCGTGCTGAGAAAGGCGTTCAGGTAAGACAACGCCCCTTTTGTCTATTCTCAAATTATTTTAGATAGAATGAATTAACACAAAATTAAAGAGTGTGTAAATATTTCCCATTTATATAATTTATCCAATTTCTTAATCAGAATATGCTTTTCTTCGTTGTAGAATTTATCCAGGGACTTGTGATACTATCATTTTGGATGCCTTTTGCTTAAGCAGTGATTGCCAGAAAACATTTTATTTATCCAATTTATGGGACTGCCTCTGTACCCAAGAAACTTTGAGTGGTCAAGAAACCAAAAGCAGATAATTTACATTAAAATGAAAATCAAGTAAAACTGCATTGAGGTTCAATAAAAACACAAACCACTAGACACAACATTCATGCCAGGCCTTTCAAACTAAAGTCCCACCATTAATGCCTGGGCAAAGAGCCAGGTTTTCACTGCTTTGTAAAAGGCCAGTAGAATAAGGATGGTCCATACTTTAGAGTAGGGGTCCCCAACCCCCTACCGGGCCACAGCATGCCAGCAAGCAGTCCGCACAAACAAGCAAGCCCCACCCATGGGATGCAGGCAGCACACAAAACCACGCCCCCTCCAGTCCGCGGAAAAACTTCTCTCCATGTAACCAGTCCCTGGTGCCCAAAAGGTTGGGTACCTCTGCTTTAGAGAGAGGCTATTCTACAAAACAGGTACCATAACAAAGAAGGCATACTTCCAGGGAGCTACCAGATGACATTGTTTTAACGATGGTAGCCAGAGTTCATCCACTCTGTCAGATCTGGTGAGGTGGGCAGAAAACATTGAGGAGAGACAGTCCAACAGAGATCTCTTCCCATATCATGCAGGGCTTTAAAAGTAACAACCAGCATCTAGAAGCCTATAGGGACATAGTGGCACATGCATGTGCCATGGCACGCTAGACTAGTTGTCTGATTCAGAATGCTCTTCAGAGGCAGCATAGAGCAGATTACAGTAGTCCAGCCAGGAGGTGGCTATGTGTGAGTGACTATGAGCAGTGCCTTCCAATCTGGGAATGGCTGTAATTGGCACACAGGATGTATTTATGAAAAGGCTCTCCTGACTGCAGCTGCCATGTGTTCCTTGAGCAAGAGTCATGAGCCCAACAGAATCCCTAGATTGGATACCAGCTCTTTGTGGGGAGTGTAATCCTCATTCAGACTTAATGATGAAAAATCATTAGTTGATCACTGATAGTTAAAAATATATAAAGTTGGTACAGATATACATTTGGAGCATCTAGGTAAAAAAGCATGGTCCCATTCCGAGCTCTGCAGTAAATTGCAGATTCAGAAGTCACACTACATTCTACATTCCATTCATTTCTTCAACCCTTGAATCATTGAGAAGGGGCAAGATAGGTTTCCAACTCTGGATTTCAGAAAGGTTCAAAGAAGTAGAAACAAGAATGGAATTCCTAAGTGAGAAATTGAAAAAAAAGTAATGTAAAATAAATACAGATATGTTCATATAATCACCAGGAGTCAAGCTTGATTCAGTGTTTTTACATTTATAAAACATAAAATTTCCATGACACATATTTTGAACCACAGAAAAATACACCAGGCTTTAGTCCCAAATAATGAAATTTATAAGACAATTTTATATTGTGTATTTTAATGATCCTTTTTTTCACAAGCAGAACAATAGACTTTTACAGAGATTTTTCTAAGACGGAGAGGAATACAAGAAACCCCTCAAAACCCATTTTTACAAAATTAGTTTCAACTTGTGTTCTAAAAGGGTATTTGAATTAGTGTCAGCACACTTTTTCTGTTGATTTAGAATTTAGCCCTTGAGTTAGTTGTCTCAGATTGATTGAGTCTAATGTGCATTTTGCTTCACCTGGTCTTGTGAGTGCTTGGAAAATAATATATCGCCATCCTCCAACTTGAGCAACATTTATGTATCGATTGGTTATATTTTTACATAGCCATATAGCCTCATAGAAGATTCCTAATGGTTTAGAACCTAAAACGATAGCAAATATACAGCAATGTATAATTAGTACATTACAAATCATAAACATTAAAATAGAATCATAATCAAGAGCCTCAAATGACAATGGTCTTAACCTTTAAAATTGTAGAAGAAGAGCAATTCCTCATAAGGTATCTTTATGTTAACCAATGTCAAAGCCCAACTGTAATTATTTCCTCAACCTTTTAAGAATATAGGTCTTGGACAAACAACCAAAGATTTGTAGTGAATAGTCATGTCAAGAAAAATATCACATATGCATTTATAAGGGCTCAAACATGAGTCCTTCTACGTTTTACATTAGCCTTCCCCATCTGGTACTCTTCAGACTTGTTAAGAGTTTTGGTGATTTTTGAGAAATCATGAAAGACAGGCATAGAACCAAAGACTTAAAGGAGCAGAATTCCTAAAAAAAAAAAGACTTGGGTAACTACAGACCAGTAAGCTTAATACCAATGCAGGGTAACATTCTGGAACATATTGCTAAGCTTACAATCAGTTGCTAAGCATTTAGAAAAGAATGTACTGTTTTGGCAGAAGAATAAACTATATTGAATCAACCTGATCTTTTTTTTTTTTAATAGAATGATCAATTTAGTTAATCAGATGTCAGGCCCAAGCCCCAGAGATGACACAGCAAAGTCTAATCGAGTTCAATTCTTTATTTGCTCACACATAATGAACAAAATCTTGTCAAACTAAGACTATAGTCTCCTGTCCTCTACATACATCCCAAGAGATTGTAAGGTATGGCCACCCTGAACCTCCCCCCCCCTCAATTCAGAACTATGCAGTCACTTAATCTGGGCCTCTCTTTGGGAAAGTAACTTAGAAAGAGGTGTCTGGAGTTAAAAGCTACATTATAGGTTCTGTGCTTTTCAAGGTACTTTAAAATTACTTGGACAAAGGGTTAGAAAATACAACTATCAAATTTGCAGATCACACAAATATAGGAATGTTAGCAAATATGACAAAGGAGAACATCAAGATTCAGGAGGATCTTGACACACTGGAACACTGGGCAAAAATCAGCAAGATGTATTTTATAGGGACAAATGAGATGTTTTACAATAGATAGGAATAATCGGTGGCATAGCCTAGAATCATACTAGGATACAGTACATATGGAAAAGATGTGGGCATTTCATTGGGTCACAAGTTAAACATGAGCCAACAGTATGATGCGGTTGCAAAAAACACATTCATTTTTAGACTATATTAGCAGAAATACAGTGACAAGATGAAGAGAAGTCATCATTTCCTTCTATTCTGCTTTGGTCAGACTACAACTAGAATATTATGCTTAGCTCTGTCTGGACACTGAATTTGAGGAAGAAAATTGAGTAACTCAAGCATATCCAGAGGGCAACAACTAAGTTGATAAATAATCAGGAAGCAAAAAGGAGGAATGGTTGAGGCATGGGGTGTGGTTAGTCTGTGAGGAGACATGTAAGCTATCTTCAGTGTTATAATAATATTGTAATAGCTTTATTTAAAAATGTTTTGCAGTATTTGATTGGCAAAAATATTACTCCTACTCTAAATGACTTACTTTTTTATTTGTGCAACATCTGTGCTACAAAATAAAATACACAGCCAGGGTTATTTGGGTGTGTGTATGTGCATGCACTTAAATAGAGCTTATGGGAATTAGTCACACATTCTGTAGTGTAATTGATTAATAGAACTTGCCGCTTCAAATCCTTAAGAGCTTGTCACTCATGTAACCTTGAAATAAACCATATTACAATTTGATTTGGGAGGCCAGACTTTTTGTGGTTGGCAAGGGGGTAAGCATGAGTGAAGAACTTACACATTCTTGTAAATAAATCCCTTCTCAGGTTTCTTGAATGATGGAAGTGCTGGGAATATAAATTTACAAAGTCTCTGAGCATAATAATCTGTTGTCTGATAAGAACGAATCCAGGTTCTTTATAGCCTTGCAATAAAGTTTGATCATTCTCAAACTATTAGCCCTATTTTCCTATTTTTTTTAAAAAAAGGGGAGATGATGGGTTTCTTTGATTATTTGCAGCTTGTGCTAAGGAAAGAGCAAAGGGGCACTTTAGAGGGCAAAAGGCTTTAGATCTCTTTATGTTAAGCCAAGTTATTATCTAAGTCATTTCAAATATCTTGAGATCTTGGCAGGAATAAGCTCTCATATGTGAAGCACGATTGAATAGAAACCAAGGACTGTCTGCTATATAAGATACTTCACATCCTGCAATTCATGGACACGGTTCTGTTTATGAACTGCAGTTTCTTGAAAGGGCACACTAGAGCAGAGGGCACAGATTCAGCTTTTTGAAAGTTTTAGTATTCATTTGGAGTTTTTTAAAATATAGATTAAACATCCAGCTATGATGACTGTAAAACCATTCTTGGAATTAAGGATGTGTTAATATTTAGAAAACAAGTACAGGCAGTCCTCGACTGACAACAGCTTGTTTAGTGACCGTTCAGACAGCACTGAAAAAAACTGACTTATGACCATCTTCCACACTTACGACCGTTGCAGCATCCCCATGGTCACGTGATTTACATTCAGATGCTTGGCAACTGGTTCATATTTATGACGGTTGCAGTGTCCTGGGGGGTCATGTGACCAACTTTTGCGACCTTCTGACAAGCAAAGTCAATGGGGAAGCCAGATTCACTTATCAGCCGTGTTACTAATTTAACAATTGCAGGGATTCACTTAACAAATGTGGCCAGAAAAGTCCTAAAATGGGGCAAAACTCACTTAACGAACATCTCATTTAGCAACATAAATTCTGGGCTCAATTGTGATTGTAAGTCGAGGACTACCTGTATATATCTTTATATCTACAGCTTTCCTGCTTTGGATCTAAATGCTGCACACATCTTGAAAATCCCAGCATTACTTACTTTTATAGAATCTAAATTAATTCTTATGTGTATACCTATGATTTAAATTTTCCCAATGAAAAGCATCAAATTATTATATCAAAATGGTGCTTGCTGGTCTTATTACACTTATTAAACATAGCAACATAGCATATCCAAGGATCCTGAAAATTTGCGCAAATGAAATCCCCATTTGAACAGTTGAGAAACAGGTGACACATTTAAACATATGGGAAAAAAGTATATTTTAGAAGAAGTGAGAGAATTGGAACAGGTATTTAGATAAGCTGTTTATTTACAGATGAAGGATAACAGACTCAGACATGCATTCCACTTGTAAGGAATTAAACAAAAAAAACCCTATGCCATCTGTTCTTAACTTGGCACTTTCTAGCTGTCAGAGATATAATTTCCATTATCCATAACCACCATGTCCCCTTCTTTATTTGACCAATGCAGATTCTGTTTTGAAATGTCATTTTCTTCACTGCAGCGTCCCAGCTAATGTACAGTAGAGTATAGCAGTAGGAACACATTTGCAGTCAGTAGGGACTGGTTTGGACAAAACTCAGCAGCACTTTTTCATGCGGCTGCTGATAAAAACAGGATCGCCAGCATGATCACCAGCGTCCGATAACGGATATGGCACAAGAAGAAGAGATATGGCACAAAAAGAAAGATGCTGTACTGGCCTCTTACACCAGGGGTGTCAAACTCAACTTCATTGAGGGCCGCATCAGCATTGCGGTTGCCCTCAGGGGGCCGGATGGGTGTGGCCAAGGTGGATGTGGCCTATTGGGTGGGCATGGATAGAGTGGGTGTGGCCTACTGGGTGGGCGTGGCCACCACTACGTTCACGTCAAGGGTGCCTATGGGGGCCTGGGCAGGAGTGGGACAGATCTGAGGGTCTCTTGCAGAAGCGGGTAGGATCAGGGCAAGTGCCAAGGCATGGTCCACGGGAGGAGCCTCACTGTTCCTCTCAGGCCATGCGGGGGGGGGCTGGATGGTGGTGCGGGCTGCCCGGAGCCTGGGCAGCAGAGGTCAAATGCCCAGCCTGGCTCTTGAGCACCTGCGGCACCAAGCCCAGCCCCACTTCCTCAAGGCTGCTGCTCAAGGTTCTCCTGGTTCCTCGCTGTTTCCAGACAGCCTTGTGGAGCTAAGACTGAATGCGTTTCAGCCTAGATGCCCACCACAAAATTGTACATTGGCTCCCGGCTGGCCTGGGTCAGGGCTGAGGCAAAGGGGGCCATTCCCTCACTGTTTCCAGAATGGCTTCGCGGGCCACATGAAACTACTTTGCCAGCTGCATCCGGCCCCTGGACCTTGTGTTTGACATGTCTGTCTTACACAGTTGTCTGGTGCCAGGTGTTTCCCCTCTTTCCAAAGCAGTGTTTCTCAACCTTGGCAACTGAAGATGTGTGGATTTTAACTTCCAGACATCCCCAGCCAGAAAAACAGAAGAGAATAACTGAGTTGGAAGAGGCCTTGGAGGTCTTCTAGTCTGACGCCTTGCTCAAGCAGGAAAGCGTACATCATTTCAGACAAATGGTTGTCCACCCTCTTAAAAACCTGCCTACAACTTCTGAAGGCAAGAAAATATGTTACTAAAAAGCAGGTTCAGGTTATTTAAAATAAAATAAATTTCTGATTTTCAAGCTGGGATAAAAAATGAAGTTTTGTCTGAGATTTTTTTTACTGAGCTTGCACCTCAGGGATGATTTGATTGTGATTTGTTGACAAAGCCATAATTATATGAGTTCACACAACACGATAAATTGCACTTGAGCAAACCACATCTTGGCATAGTGTAATATATGAACCCAGTCAGCCTTGCAAGACAAAGAAGAACTAACACCTATTGAAGGTGTGTGGCCTCTTTAATCTGCTAAATTCTGGTAAGTTGCTTATCTAGCATGGTGATTCAAATATTCTGGAACTCATTCCTAAAACGTAGCCCAGTGTATGAGCACAGATTATAACTAGCTACACAGATATGACAACTTGTTTACAAGGTTTCTTATCAGATTTGTTGAAGGGAGGGGGACAAGAATATACTTCAGATTTTTCTCTTCTCTAAATGCAGCAGAATCACATCACTATTGTATTACCATTGTAGATAATGTTACCCTTCCTGCTAACTCTTTCATTTTAGGTTTTTTCCCCAAAAGGTCCTATGCCCATAATTTTATATTTATCCTCAGGTTGCTCTTCTAGCAAAATCTTCTCTAAATTTGGAAATCACACTACAGGTAGTCCTCAACTTATAACAGTTCATTTAGTGACTATTCAAAGTTACAAAGGCACTGAAAAAGTGACATGACGATTTTTCAGACTTATGACTGCTGCAGCATCCCCATGGTCACATGATCAAAAATCAGATGCTTGGCAACTGACTCATATTTATGACTGTTGCAGTGTCCTGGGGGTCATGTGATCAACTTTTACAGCCTTCTGACAAGCAAGCCAGCTAGGGAAGCCAGATTCACTTAACAACCGTGGTAGTAGCTTAATAAATGCAATGATTCACTTAACAACTGTGGCAAGAAAAGTCATAAAATGGGGCAAACTCACTTAATAAATGTTTCACTTAGCAACATAAATTTTGGGCTCAATTGTGCCCAAACATGAGGACTACCTCTGTACACATTCTTCATTAAAAAGGACAACTTTATTTCAAAAAGTTGTCCTTTACATTTATTTATTTTCTTGGTTCTGCTCTTGAGTTTTTCTTTGTAAAGTAGTAATAAGCATTTTATTTTATCCTTGCAAATCTCTTTTCAGATTTGCTCCTTTTTCAGGATTGTCCTTTTATTGTTTTCCCTAGAAAATATGAGATCAGTTTCATAGAGACCCAAATTTCTTCTCATAAATGCATTTCTTATTGTGACAACAATTGTGTGATATAAATTATATAAAAGGAAAATGATGTAAAATGGCAGTGTGTGGATTTTCATCGCCTGGAGTTATTTGTAAAGTAATAAAGGCGGGATAAAAATCAAATAAATAAATTCCATTTGCAGTTGCAATGCTGCTAGCTGTTCATGGGAAGAAATTCCAGTGGACATATTTCAAGTGGGGTTATGAATTATATAACGTTGGGATTTGCAACACTTTCTTTAAATCATGCTGATTGCAAGGCTGTTGGCACTGGCAGACTTGAGCTTGTAAAGGAAGATGAATCATTTGTTTATTCTCTGTTGCAGCTTTTTGCGTGATATGAAAAGCTTCCCTGAGAGAAAAAATGAAACCAGGGAACCGGAAGGAATTATGTGTGCATGTGAACATTAATAGAAGTTAGAAGTGGTGTTATTTTTTTCCTGCTTTGCAAAATAGTTTTTCCAATATAAGATGGACTCCTGGGGTTTTCTTGGCTGATATTGATTGTGAATTTCGAGGGATTTTAGCATTTCCCCCCGAATCTTTTCTTTTTTGTGTAATTATGCGTTTTTAAATGTTGCAAGCCAAAACTGATACAAGGCAGTATATTATTTAATAGTAAATATGCTTTCTTTACTAGGGAGTGATGCAGAGATTTTGTTGGTATATCTTCACAGGATATATAATCAAACAGGAAGACCCTGAGCTGGGAAACAAAAATAGAGAATTTCTGTAAAGAACCGACAAACTAATACTATGCTAAACGTTTTCCTCCTAGTTCCCTAGGTATTTTTTTCCTGCTGTATATGAATCATTTGTTTTTCTAATATCATTCTTAAGGAAGTTTCAACATTTCTTAAGATTTCTTTTGATAGTGTTCACTGGTGATATTATTGACCGGTTTTTGCCATAAATTGAATGAAAATGGAAGGACAACAATAACCAAAAACCCTGAAGAGAGAGGAATTTGATAGAGGAAAAGGTATTTCTGTCCAAGGGTCACAGGGAGGCAAGGCCTCTTCTGATCATGACTAGTGAAGAAAAAAATGTAGCTACCCTTCCACGGTTTTGTAATATAATAAATAAATTAAAATTGAAGAGTCGTCTCATGCCACATATTAAGAGGGATACAGGCAGTCCTCGTTAACTATCACTTATTGTGATGACTTAGAAGTTATGCAGGTATCAAACAAGTGATATTTACGGACAATCCTTGAAATTTCTGGCTGATCCAATACTCCCACAATTACTTGATTACCATTTATAACTTTTTCTTGTCTGGCCTCCCACAAGAAAAGTCAGCGGGGTAGTTGGAAGAGAAGATTGCAAGTCACTCCTGTAAATGGATATTCCCGTCACTGTCTCACAGCGCTCACACAGGGCTGCAGCAGCTACCTATGTACCCCACATGCTCCTGAGCACTCGATCACACTCATACTGCAGCAGCCACTTAGCTGCTGCTGGCCTGCTTGTGAGCCACTCAGGACATGCGACTGTCTGTGGTTTCGCCAACAGAAGCCGGCAGGAAGTAATGAGGAGGCGCTCGCCGAACAATATGCAATAGACTAGATACAGTAGATAGACCATATATAAGAGACACACCAACCAAACAAAAGGTACTCGGAGTATACTTGAAGAGGGAAGGGAGGAGGGAAGAACGTTTACTAAAACAGATGTTTACAAAGATTAATACCTAATGTTGTATGCTATGTTCTAGGATGATTGTTTAGCAATAGGATCTTTGGTTTAATGTTGATCACATTAATATGGAACCAGATAAGAGAAACACCAATCAAACAAAGTGTAACAGGAGTATAGTTGAGGCTAGACGCGAGGAGTGGGAAAAGGCTTACTAATTCAGACGTTTTCAATGACTAATACTTAGTATTGTATATCAGGTGCCATGATGATTGCTGCACAATATGTTTTTATGTTCAATGTTGATTGTTTTAATAAAAGAATTTTATATATTAAAAAAAACCAATGACAATAGACAGGATTGCCATTTCTAAACAATCCGGTCATGTGATGTCCTGTTTTACAAAAGCATCATTTAGTGACAGAAATTCTGGTCCCAATTACTGTTTTCAAGTGAGGACTGTTGGCATTTTTGCAGTTAAGTCTGAACTTGAAGAAGATTCTTTAATCATCTTCCTTACTTTTCCCTTCAGTATAAATTTGCATTCTTCTGCACAAGATTTTATTCTTGAGGTCTTAGTTCATGTCTGCCCAAAGAGAGCACCACTTGTGAAAGCAGCAGTCCTACCCTTTCTATGATAAGCTTGTTTTCTCTGTGTCTCCCGTGCTGCCTTTGCTGGCCCTGCCCTTTTCTGTTCAAGGACATGATACTGTTCTGGCTTCTGTGCAGGCTTACTTTGGTGATTAGGCATCAGCATTATGGGTCCTGCAATTCTCTTCCTTCCTGGAAAGTGCAGTGGCTTCCATTGGTTAGAGGCTTAAGGAATTAAGAAAGCAAGCCTTTGGGAAGGGCAAATGGCTTTCCCAGAACCATCTCTTAGTTTTAGTTTATCAACACAGTACCTACTGATAGAAGGGAATATTTGTAACTCGTTGTTTAACTGTGAGGTCCT
Source organism: Bothrops alternatus (assembly GCA_034064705.1). NCBI lineage: Eukaryota > Metazoa > Chordata > Lepidosauria > Squamata > Viperidae > Bothrops > Bothrops alternatus. The sequence continues at coordinate 7,531,061 of JARGCV010000080.1, forward strand.
TGGTGCTCTCTGAGCTTGGCTGTTTTCTTGCAGACGTTTCTTTACCAAACTAGGTAAGCTCATCAGTGCACAGTATTTACTCTCAGTCAGATATGAGGCCAAGGCATATTTAAACAAGGGTCTTTCTTAGATGTTAGTGCCCAAATTGTCACTGAGCCACTTGTAAACATCAGGTTGTTAAAATGGCTGGCCAAGATATTTTGAAAGAGAAAAATAACTGACACTGCATCTAACTCAGTAGCAGTACCACAGAATAGACCTTCCAGTGCAAGAGTGGAACGGATGGAGTCTATGGTTAAACACTGTATGGCCAATACTCGGAAAGAACACTTGTATGTGGAGCACCAGAAATAGAAGACCATGTGTCCGTCCTATTCAATGGCTAATTATATATCCCAGCAAGGGCCCAGTATTTACAGAGACAGAACTTGACAGAACTACACATTAGGATAGCAATAAAAGATTTTATCTTCTTCAAGGCCCAAACACGTATTTAGCCACTAGAACTGCTAAGTTTACAGTCAGGACTGTTCAAGTGAGAACACATTTTATTGAACACATTGGAGCAGCGTGTAAAGGTAATGCCTTCATCTAAGCACACATTGCTTTATATTTTAGTAATCCTGCTTTATATTTTTGTATTTTATCCCACACTCTTTGATCTTGCCCGTTTATCTTTTATTGTAGCCTGTCTTACTGCTTTAGCTCATCTTCATTTAACTTTACTGCGGCTGATGCCCATTGCTTCATGATACTGTATGGTCAGCTTACTAATCAGTAAAGCTACACCATACCATTCTTTGATGGGTTCTCCCTTGTCCCAGCGCTTTGGTTGGCATTTCTGAAGTTTTGTGTAGACTAGAGGTGGGGAACTAAGACCCCTTTATGACCTGTGGACTTCAACTCCCAGAATTCCCGAGACAACCATTAAAGGGCCATAGTTCCCCACCCCTTATCTAGACTTATGGAACAAAATAGGCTAGTCAACAGTGAATCAGTTTTGGTTCCTCATTTTCCTGGCCAGAATAAACCAGATGTGTGTCAGACTGTGAAGGATGTCATTAGTTTCCAGTTTTTTTGTTTTTTTTTTACAAAAATATATTGCCTTGGCTCAGCTGTTGTTTTTCTTCTTCTCAAGATAGGACTTCACCAGCATCTTTTTCTTTTCAACAGCACAAGTGTCAGTTCTGGAAAACATGCAACCTTATTTTACTGTTCTTTATGCCAGAAAGCAACTTCCTTTCACAGGAAGTAAACAAGCTGTTGTTTTTCATTTGGATTCATTGTGAGGGTAAAGGTACTCTCCTCTCTGCTAAAGGGCAGCCATATTGGCAAGAGGCTAGCTATCCACTCATTCCTTTGAGCTGAACATGAAGCTGAAAGCAGCCAGCAATTGCAAAATTATGTCTGTTCTGTTTGGCTTTTAGAAAAGTGTTATTGGAGAGAGGAAAATGTGTGTGATGGTCCAAGGGTCATCTTCAGTTAAATTAACACTGCTGTGTGGAAGGGTTCTAAATGATCTTAAAAATAGCAAATTCTAGGGAGGATATGGCCTGGGTCTCTGTTCTCCCCCAATGGGGAGGGAGTCTGCTATGTTTAGTCTTTAGGCCACAAAACCTGTTACCCCTCTATCAATCTTGCACGTCCTGGTACCCCTCAAGATACCCTGGGACTCCCAGCAAAGTTTCACTGGAAAATTGAAAGTGAGCAAACGTGTTCCTACCATCATATTTTTACTGGGACTTTGCAGGCCCAGTGAGACTGCAAGGTTATCAGCACATATGACAGACAGCATGGGAGAATTTATAGCTGAGCAATAGAAGTGGCATTAAAAAAAATTTAAATCAGTAAATAAATAGAAAATGATAACCTTTGCCTCCCACAACTAATGTCCCATATTCCTGTTGAGAAGTGAAGACTTCGTTCTTCCATGTTTGGGCCAGGTTGCTGTGGCTATTCCTGTGCGTGACGAGTTGGCAATTTTTGTTTCTTGTTTTACCCTTAATTGTTTAAACCCCATTTGATTGCAGTTGGATTGTATCTTGCAGCTTTTAGTTTTGGTTATATTATTGATGTTGCATTGTCTTTTGGGGAACTGTGTGCCCTTCTCAGAGTCAGTCTGATTGAAGCAGTGTAAATTCTGATTTCAACATTTTTATTAGTTTATCAAAATATAAATATAAAATACAGAAATACAAAGAAAAAAGATAATAAGGGGAAAAGAAGGGAGGAAAAGAAGAAGCAAGAAAAGTGTAGGGTAGAAGGGAAAAAGAAAGAAAAAAACCCGTTGATTTCTGACTTCTTGTGGTGCGGTAGAATAAGGTAATAAACACAGCCTCAACTTTTTACTTTCATATAGTAATGTATACTAGCCATTTCTATAACAAAAACCTATCTAACCAGCAAAATCCAAAATCAAAATTTAATTTTTTCCCACCTCAAGCACAAAGTCCAAAAGTAGTTTCCAGGTAGAAACAAAATTAATTTTTTTTAATCAAAGCAGTCAACCTGACCAGCTCTGCTAATTCCATCAACTTTTGCAGCCATTTGTCCATTGTGGGAACCAATTTTTTTTTCAAAGTCTTTTATCTACCTAAAAGAAAAGTCCCTGGTTTGATCTTTATATTCACTTTAAGAATCTTCTGTATTAAAATATAAATTCTACTGCAATATTTTTTGTTTTGTCACATGTCCACTCTAGATGATAAAAAAATCCTTCTTTACATTTACATTTCCAACACTCACTTGAGATAATCTTATACATTCTTGAAGCAGTGTAAAATGCGTGCCCCTTCTGTATTTGTCATAAAGAAGGATGCCTTTTCTTCTGCAATCTCTGAATGGTCCATCTTCCAGATCAAGATTGCAGGGGTTAAGAGTTATATTGTGGGAGAGCCAGGACTGGCAGGATCATGCAGAATAACCTCTCAAGCTTCTAGCCACCATACAGTTGTGTTGACAACTTCATAAAGCTTCAGGCTGAGATTTTTCCCTGTGGTGGAGCCTGCGGACAGTTGCTTATACAGCTGTGAATATAGTGTTTGTAACTTGCATGGAAAAGATGAAAGCAGTCAAAGGCCATTCTGGGAAGAGGCTGGATGGACTCGGGTGTCCATCAGCAACCTCTGCAGATAGTCACCACCGCTTCTGCTGGAATGTGTATGCTCAGCAAATAGAAAATTCCTAAGAGTGTTTGCTTAAAGCTTATAAAAGCCCTCCTGCCATTGTCAATGAGGATAAGGCAGAATAACTCTTTTCTAAACTGCTGTGGCGATGGCCTTGGTTTAATAAATGTTGTTTATTGTGTGTAATTTCATTAATGTCAAGTGAATGGAAGAGCAATTCTGCTGGTTGCTGCCAAAAGAATACTGAGAAGAGTGATTTGTTCAGTTCCGATTTTTTTGAAGTTCCTTTTTTTAAAATGTACCGGTAGCTTTCTGTTTTCACAAGCCAACAGCAAAAATTGATTTAGCATGTCTATTTGCTTGTATACATTATAGGTTCATCCACTTTTTCTGCCAATTTGCTCACAGAGATCTAGTTAATTTCACCGTCAATCACCATTCACCACCATGAATAATCTCATCAGGTAGATCAGGCTGAGACTGAGTAATTGATTCAGAGGCATTCAGCAAGTTTCCAGCCTTGGTGGAGGTTTAACCTAACTATATAATATATAATTTTATTTCAAAGTGGAAAGCAAACTAGCAGATTATGAAAGTTCTGCTGAGACCTTTGACAGAGCTAAAATCTGAAGACATTTCCTCCAAGTTTTATGACCAATATCTTCTAAATCAGTGTTTCTCAACCTTGACAATTTTAAGGCATGTGGAATTCTGGGAGTTGAAGTCCACATGCCTTAAAATTGTCAAGGTTGAGAAACACTGTTCTAAATAAACTAAAGGAGTTGGGAGGAAGCAACAACCTTTTTCCATTTGAAACAGGCAGGATTTCAACACAAACGGTCATCACATCGTAAATCACTGAAGGTCTTGATTCAAAAATACACCAATGAATTTAAAAACAACAACAGCAACTATACTGAAATGCACTGATCTCATCTCTGCTTTGATTCAGTAGATAGGCCCTGGTCATGAGAGAAATGCAAAAAACAGATACTGAGAGATATTGGCTCAGGCCAATAATCAAACTCTGTACAGATATGCCAGCCCCACGAGGTACAACAGACAAAGAAATCAATACCATATTATGTCAGAACTACTTTTATTGTAACAAAATCTTTTGACTCTGAATGTGGTTCTGCCTTCCTTGCTTTATTTTTGTATGGACTAGGGAGGGCCTTGTTTTCTCATGCCTTTTTTATGACCCAGGCTCAAGCCTCTCTTATCATTGCCTTAGTAGCAGCTCTTCCATGTCCTTTTAACGTCCCTTCCTATGCCCTCTACACCATACAGGAGAAGCCTCCTAAGGTTCTTCATTAGATGTTCTCGAGTGAAGAAAAGGGTTAAAATGGGATTGTCTACATGTCCTCTTTAAAAATTTTTATACTTATGACATTATGGCAGCTGTGGAGTCACCATATTTTTCTCTCTCTCTCCTTGGATGTAATAGTTTAGTCCTAATTTATCATGATAACATGGTTCTTATCTCCTGCACTGAGACTGAGATTGACCTTAAAAGATTGCTGATCAGACTGGCCAACTATTGTGAAAGGGAAAAAAATTGAGAATAAAGTATAAACAAACAAGAAAAAAGTAATGACTTTTGGCAGAAGAAATATCAGACATACCTGGTCAATTAATGCCCATCCCACAGATTAACTCTCTACCTTTAAACATTTAGGCATTTTTTTCACTAATTCTTTGCATGGAAAATATACTTATTCAGTGTTCATACACAGCAGGGCTTATTCTAAGGTTTTTCTACTCCTAAGGAAGGCAGTTATTAATGCCTGCGTTCATGGTAGGATCACAGATCAGATATTATACAGGGTGAGATGTCACTGACCCACTGGAAATAAACCTATAACAATTTCCTAAGGAAGGATTTCCTAAGGAAGAGTTGTGGTGGCGCAGTGGTTAGAATGCCGTATTGCAGTCTAACTGTCCGCAGTCAGGAGTTTGATCCTGACCAGCTCTAGGTTGACTCAGCCTTCTATCCTTTTGAAGTCAGTAAAATGAGGACCCAGATTGTTTGGGAGAATATGCTGACATTGTAATCTGCCCAGAGAGTGTTGTAAAACATTGTGGAGTGATATATAAGTGCTACTGCTGGTGCTATTTGGATTTTCCTCAGAACATCCCTACCACTTGCTTTAGGGAAGTGGGGAAATACTTATGGAGATGGTACTATGAAACAGCCTTCAAAGTTTTCAATGTGCTACAACTCGTATAAGATTCCTCAGTTTGGGCTTTTCCCCACTTTTCAACATTTTCCATTTAGAAAAACCACATTTAAACCATATAAGTAACAAATCCATCAGAGTGTCTATGGAGATTTTCAATCATCCAGGTCATGGTTGTCCCAAAGGTGCTTTTTTTCCAAAAGGCAACTGGACTTTGTTGATTTTTTTCTTTGAAAATATTTTGCTTCTCATCCAAGAACTGGAGAAACTTCTTGGATGAGAAATAAAACTTTTTCAAAGGAAATAAAAAACACCAAGAAAGTCCAGCTGCCTTTTAGAAAAAAAGCACTTTTGGGAAATCTAGCTGAACTTCTTTCTGAATATGGACCAAAACAATGGAAACATACCTTTCAGTTCAGTATGGACCACCCAAAACCAATGGTTTGGTATGTTTATAGTAGTATTGCTTTTCATTGTAAAAGGCATGCATTTTGATTTATACTTTTTTAAATATATCACTGATATGTTACTACTTTAAAGGTATAGGTTGTGTACTTGATTGCATTCTTTGAGTTTTGTATATCACTTCATAAATACCTTTGGAGACTTTTTGGCCAAGAATTGGCATAGAAATAAATTATATCACCCTATAAAGAGGCATACTCTATAAAGAGAAAGACATAATTGGAGCAAAAGGATTTAGTTTGGATGTATGTGAACAAAGTATTCCTTTTTGTAGCAAAAGCCAGCTGAGTTGATTGGCTTATTCCAAGTGATGACATATGGCCTCTTTTGCCATTGCTCTCCAGAAGAGAGCAGTTTTTCAATTTAAAAAGTCATTTAATGCATGCATGCTGGGCTTTTTTTTTTAAAGCAGCTTATCTGAAGCATATAGAAAACAAAAAAGCTAAATTAGTGTTTGATTCATTGACCTGCATGTCTGGCATTCTAAACAAGGATCTCAGCTTTGAAAATTTGGCATAATAAATCTTGTTCTGTTGTGCATCTGCACATACCATAAGAATGTCTGCTATGCTTGTAGAATTGCTTTTAGCATCTTTCAAATGTTCATTTTAACAATAACTGAGATAGGGTTTGATCTGTATTGAAAACATAGGCTGTTAGACATTCTCTTGATGAAGATTGTAAGGGAGCAATGAAGTATCAGGAAATGTGTAAAGTTCCAGAGAATATATACATATACACATACACACACGTATATGTATATAATATTAAAAAAGGTCTCAGACAAGGAATGGAAGTTTGAAAATGAAATTAAGAGTAATACATATCACTTGATACTTCATCTCTGCACAAGCAGCTTCAACTATTGTGTAGTCAAATTGACCATACTTGGGAAATCTGCAAGTTTTCATCCTTGGAGACTTCTGTTTATTTGTGTGTTTTATTTAAGGGCATTTCAGATGATGATGATGATGATGATATAAGGACCATTCATATGATGATAATGTGGGGGTGCTTTCATTCTTAAAATCTTAAGTGCTGCGTATATAGGAGCCATGGTTGCACAGTGGTTAGAAAGCAGGCAGACTTTGCTCAAAGCCAGAAATTCGATCCTGACCAGCTCAAGGTTGACTCAGCCTTCCATCCTTCCGAGGTCGGTAAAATAAGAACCCAAATTGTTGGGGGCAATAGGCTGACATTGTAAACCGCTTAGAGAGGGCTGTAAAGCACTATGAAGCAGTATATAAGTCTAAGTGCTTTTGCTATTGTTATAATGAACAGCATCTAATTGACTCACTGCAACAGGCATAGAGGAGAAAAGAGGAAGCAAAACAGGCAGATAGATATTGTAAATGATCTGACAGACTGACCATTGATGACACACATTAGGAGAGCAGACCTTTCATCAGTTGCAGGCATGCCAGTGGGGAGGGACTTAATTATCTTCAAACAACTGAGTAGCTTTTTTCCAATTTCATGCCCTCTGGATATGTTAGGCTACACTTAAGAATTCCTAGCCAGGATAGCCACAGAAAAGCTTTGGATCCAGTTATTTGCACATCCGTTATTTGTTAGCCACAAATGCCACAGTCCAGTCTGCCTCTATTAATAATTGGAGTTAGGCGAGCTTATCTTATTGCTGAATTTGAACGATTGGTGTTTGGTACATTTCCTCCTCCTTTATGTTCTGATTTGAATGGTGTCTTTATGTCACAAGCATTGTTGGTGTGGCTGAGAACTATGAGGTAGGTATTTCCCAGATAATTAAAAAGCCATTTAGCCAAGTATTCAGATACCGTAGTACTGAGATTGACTGGGAAGTTGAGTACACTTGTGTTGGCTTTCAGAATCTTCTTGAAAGCTGTGATTATAGGCAGTTGATTGGACTTAAAGGTCTTGCAAATTTAATAGCCTGTGGCTGAAATAGTATGTATTAACATGTTCTTCTGTTTGGAGACATCTTTGTCTATGAAGACACAGCTCATGTAGTGGATTTTGGAGATATAATATAAAAGTCCAAGGAAGAAAAAGTAAGTCCTGCTAAACTAAGAGACTTGGAATTCAGTAGTAAAACCAAGACTTATTCAAAGGAGGATACATTGGTCTTTTCTTAGTATCGGCTCCAGTAAAGCTCACATAAATAGGACTTAAAGCTTGCCCTTTGCCTGACAAGTACATATTTTTTCCTGTTTTGGGAATTTCACACATGGATAATCTTGCCCAAGGAGTAAGGAGACTTGCTGGCCATTTAAGTAATTGGGTTGTTGCTGTTGTATCCTCTTACTTAACAATAGAAGGTTCCGTGAAGGTCCCTTTGAAGTGAAGACAGACAGATATTGTCAGTACAGTAGAAGTGAACTCATTATACCTTAGGCACTGTAAATTCGAATAGAGTAAAACTCATGCAAGGGATTAGGCTACTGCTAAACCTTTTCTTTTTTTGATCTAGGACAGGAAGATATGCTAGGTATCTCGGCTTGTATTCCCTTGAACATAAATAGAAACCTCCATATGACCAGGAGCTTTGTCTTTTCTAATCTAATAAATAATAGCATTCAAGTAAAAGTTGATAAAAAATGCCCGGGCATCATTCCTATTCAGGGTTCAGGCTCAACTGCAGATTTAGAAGGTGGCAGGAGAATTTTATAGGTAGGGCTAGCAAGCACATCATTGTTTTTTAAAATGCATGTTCATGGGCAGCATGTTGCTTTTAGTGGGTTCACCAAAAAACAACCCAAAACTTCTGAATAATTGCATATCCAGTTCTTTTTGGGTGCACTGCAGAATCTTAGGATTGACAATTTATATCAAATTAGGTCATACTTACTTAATTTAGGATGGGCAATCTTTGGGCTCCATTTGATTCCCAGACCTTAAATACCCCATGATTGGTCTGCTTAAATTTAGTTATAAATTCTAAACAGATTGGAACTTTTAACCTAACTTACCTTGAAACATCAGTGGAAATAGCAGTAGAAGCCCTTGGGGAGTCAAATTATTCAACCGCTCTATCCTTACAAAGGCAATCTGAAACTGTGTCACTAAGATTCAATCCTTTTGCCATCAAATTTCAGTGGCAGCATTTCAGAACATATGGCAGTGATTAAAGATGGGATTAAAGTGATTGGTGTCCTACTAGTGCCATCTCCATCGGTAAGAAACTCCCCTCTTCCAAAAATGAATGAAAAAAAAAGATGGTCTTTCTGAAGAGTCATTGAACATCTTTTAAGCATGAAATAGCCCCTAATCATTGAAAGATTGCTGAGCCCAGATTCAGCCCCATATTGTTTGAGAATATATAATTCTGAGATGTCAGAGAATAGAACTGGGCTTTCGATCTGGAAAAAAAAAGTGACATACAACTTCTCATTTTTCTCAGCATTTTATTTGCATTTTTTTTGACATTGTGCTATTATATTCTGGAAGAAAGAATAACACTTACATACTTTGGAGAAATCTCTACATTCTGTGTGAATACTCCTTAATTGTCTTTGGTGGAATCTGGAATTGTTATGGATTCTTGGATAATAGAAGGGAAAGATCTGTTTGGAGAGTTCATTATTGGTCCCACTTTGTCTTTCCTCTTTGTGTCAGGGGAACCGCCAGACAGATGGAAACATATATTGCAGTCATTAGTAGCAATTAACCATGAAATCCAGACATATCAAGGGCAACTTTGCTGTAGCCACTGCCTCCTTCAAATGTCCCTTTGGCTGATATTCAAGACTTTTCGACCTCAGTGTTCTAGAGGTGAATCCATTGTTGGGAGGTCATGAAATCACTGCATTGCTCAAGGAGACACATTACTGGGGATATTTCAAAACTCCCATAATCTTTCAAGCCCTATATTGATCCAACTCTTAAAATAAATAGTGTTGGGTACCCCGAGAAGTAGGAAATTTCCCTGAGAAATTCTAAAAGAGAATGTGTGTAATCATCCCATGGCTGATACTACAAGGATGAAGCATACCGGTAATACAATGTTAATTTCAGGATTGTGACTGGAATGCCTCAGAGTTGACTGTCAAAATGAACGAGTAAAGGAATATCTAAATAAGCGAGGAATTTTCATACATATTCTAATAGAAGAGGGTCAAATTGGAAAATATGGGCAATCTGATAAAATTGGTATAGAAAACAAGTGTTGGACTGATTATTTCACTACCTGATTGATTAATCTTTATCAGCCAGAGATGGGCTGCTTAAAGATTGAGCCAAAGTTGTTTGGATCTATAGAACTTGTGGACTCCTGCTTGAGTTGATATCCTGGTGACTTTCTTAATTAAAAATCTGTTTTAAAAAGTATAAATGTAAGAAATGCAGATAAATCTGTAGAACAAGAATTTACATAAAGACTCCATAGCAAATAGAGAGCATAGTTTTGTTATTTTTGAATAAGAATGATTGAAATGAAGAATAGTGTAGCTGAAATGTATGAACACAAACTGACATGGCAATTGAGTCTAAATTACTTTTAGTGAACGTGCTGCGTAGAAGCAAAGCTTTTCCTGAATATTGCATTGTGCAATATACATGCAAAACAAGAGGGGCTCTTCCATACAGTTGTGTTACTGTGCATTCCCCTCGTTCTTGAGTCCTCAGAAAAATGTGCTGGCATAATTTGTGTGGTACCCTGACGGCTGAATTCTAATTTGCCTTAGTAATAAGACTTGAGAGTTGCCCTTTTCTTACAGTTTTACTAGAGACAATTCAAGCATAGGAATTTCTTTGGCTTTGCTAGCTAGTTGGTCTTCTGGAAAACTGGTAGACCTATATCCAGAAGAGTCCAGCTGACAAGCCAGTGGGGTAAAAGATGACTGCAGAAGGATTCCAGACAGATGCTTTGAGGCTTCCTCCTGTTTCATTCTGGTTGTCTTACACCCCACAATCCTGTTAGCTGGACTGTCTTTGGATAGAGGTTTACTAGTCTTTCAATCACCTGATTAGGAAAGAGACTCTTTCTTAATGTAACTCTTTGTTAATTTCACTCAGTTTCCAAATATTCAAGCTGGTAGGTTTGCTGGATGGCAATCTTTATCTTTATCTTTATTTGACTTATATGCCGCCCTTCTCCCCAGACTCAGGGCGGCTCACAACAGAAATATAAGTACAAAAATATATAGGTCATGTAAAATAATAGTACAATATAAAACTATAAAACTATACTCACTCATACAACATACACTCCCAATCAAAGGCCCAGGGGCAGAGCGCAGCTCACACACCCCAAGTTTGCAGTCAGCTGCACCTGGAACTATCCCATGGTGTGTGCAAAATGGTATAAGAGGAGGCAGAACGACCATACTTCCACTTCCAAAAATTAAAACAAGAGAAAGCATGGACATAAAAAACCCTAGTTAGGAGAAGCAATAGTAAATCTTTAATCCACTTAGCTGGGACAGAACAGGCACTCTTTTCTAGTTTAAGTTAACCAACAATTTTTTTTAAAAAAGCTCACAGGTTTATTAGTGGTTTTTTTTTTTAAAAAAAGAACATTAAATGAATCTATTGTCCCTCCAGAAGACCAGCTGTATCAAGGTTTATAAGGAGCCCATGTAATGCCTGAAGAATGCATGAGCAAGGAGTAGGTCAGGCATTATATGAACACACCAGGTATCCTGTTTCTCCTCTAGCCCAAGCCAATGGCCGTGCTGGGCGGTGACCAGCAACCAGAGGGGAGAGGGCAAAGCAGCAGCAACCTCCACGAATCATAGGAACTTGGCATATATATTCTCTAAAAATAGTAAAGACATTTTTGTGTCACAATTAACAGGACTTTAAGATGAACCTGAAGAGGTTTTACAGTAGCTGAGGGTAAACTTTGGAGTTTCTTGTAGAACTTTCTTGCAGATTGTGAATATTAATGCAAAAGAGGAATGGATGTATACTAGTACCAATCAAGGAGTTAAGTTTGCTGAAAACTTTAATTTCCTTCTATACCTCTAACTGATACTAGTACTTCTCCTCCTCCTTTTTAGAGCTTCTGGCAAACTGTTCAAGTATGGGCTGCCAACACCATTGTGCCCCAACTCTGAGTGGACCAATATGCTATTGTAACAGTTCCTCCCAAGTAGCTGAAGATGGGAAAAGTTGCAAAGGTAAGTGAAAAATGAGCAGATAGGCTACATTTTCTGGGCTTCCTTAGACCTCATTCATAAACTCTCCCTCCTTCCTTCATGGGTAAGAACAGTGATAAATTGGTTGTTGCAATTTTTAAGATGCTTATTCAGAGATTTTCCCTATCACAATGCATCTTGATAAATGTGAGAGAGGCAATTGACTTCTGTGGAAGAACTAGTGGACTGAAGATGTTGCACGAAAATCAGAGCCGTTGACCACGGCAGAAGGAAGAGCCAGCAAGTATACTGCCTCTTCAGTAATTCCTCTCTGGACAAGGAGAAAACTTCCAATTGCCCATAAGTGCTCCATACGTTGCTTCTTGAGAAGTGATTGTGAGTTAGCAGTCTCCAGTGGGTTTAGAGTTCTCAAATCATGGTCGACATGGTTTGAAAAGGCATTGGGTTCAAATATTCCTTTTCTAATCACTTTGGGAAATGGCTTGTTAACTGCTTTTCAACTGTTAGGAATCTTTGGATTGACAGGTTTTACAGCAGGGGCCCCCAACTTGTGGGCCACGGCCTGGTAGTGGGCTGTGTCATGCTGGCGTCTGGGCCACGGGACAGACTGGCCAGCGTGCACATGTGTGCACACACACCTCTTCACTTATACTAGCACCACGGCCATGGGGCGTAAAAAGAGGATGCTGTGCCACGGGGCGTAAAAACTGGCCACTGCTGCGCCTCGGAGTGCGAAAATGGGCTGCCGCTGTGCTGCAGAGTGTGAAAATGGGGCGTCACTGCACCATGGGGTGCAAAACCAGGTCGCTGCTGTACTGCAAGGTGCAAAAATGGCTGCTGCTGTGCCATGAGGCACAGAAACAAGGTGCTGCACCATGCAAGAATGGGGCAGGGCTAGGGAGTATTATGCAGGCGTTAGCCCTGCCCCGTTTGCGTGCTCATGGCCCCATGTGCACGCACACATGTAAAATGCTTCCCCCTCCCTTTTCCTCATGTCTGCCAACTGACAAACGTTGGTGACCAGTTTTACAGCATGCAGTGAATTTCCTTCAATTCATACCCAAATAAATTTTAACTAAGTTTAAAGCCTTAATTTTTTTAATAAACAGCAAAAGGGTGATGAAAATTTTGATTTTAGAAGGTTATAAATGTACTAAGAGGACAGATACAGTTGAAATAAGATTTTGGAAAAGTTTTTGTTTTGAATTCTTTAAAACAGACATAATAAAATAAGACTTTAAAAATAGGACACTAGAGGGAACTAGAAGGAATTAAAGATTACAACTAAAGGAGAAGATCACTCAAATTCGACTTGCAAAATACAGAATGAATGAAGAAAAATATTTTAATATTGGACACATTGAAGGATATTTGTGAACATTGAACCCAAGAATTAATTTTAAGAGTATTTACCTTTTAAACACAGACTATGTTTTAAAATGTTAGGGAAGAAGAACAAGTTTTATCTGATAAGAATAAAACTGATTTGAAAGTGGATTTAAAAATGACAAGATGCAAGCAAAAAAATAATGACCTTTAAAGGTGATAACAAGCACCTTAAATAGCACACAAAAGGGAAAAGGGGAACCAATGCACCTCACACAATAAAATGTAGCAATAGCACTAGCACTTAGACTTATATACCACTTCATAGTGCTTTCTGGGCCGATTACAATGTCAGCATATTGCCCCCATTTTACCTGTCCTCATTTTAGCGACCTTAGAAGGATGGAAGGTTGAGTCAACCTTGAGCCAGTCAAGATCGAACTCCTAGCTGTGGGCATAGTCAGTCTGCAATGCTGCATTCTAACCATTGTGCCACCATGGCTCCTACATTGTACCGAGGTATAACATGGATGAATGTATGAACACCCAATATAACCCATGCCACTGTATTCTGGACTAGTTGTAACTTTCAAAGGGTCTTCAAAGGCAGCCCATGTAAAGGACATTGCAGTAATCCAAACTAGGAGGTGAATAACCATGAGCAAGACCTCCCAGTTCAAGAAAGGTCGCAGCTGGTGCACAAGACAAAAGCTGCCAACTGCTCCTTGAGCAGGAACTATGAGCCCAGGGGGAGCCCCGAACTGCACACTAGCTCAGTCAGGGAAGTGCAATCCCATATACAGTCGATGACAAGTGGCTGTTGCTATAGGGGGATTGGAGCAAGGTGTGCTATGTTTGCCATCTTGACGTTCTGCAGAAAAGGTGGGATATAAATAAATCTAACAGGCAAAGCCTACTACTGCCACTGCTACTACTATTCAGCATTTTTATTTTTATTTTTTTATAAGCTGCTTTGAGTATTGTTGGATTAGGTGGCGTGAAAATTATAGGAAATACAGTAACTAAAATAAGTATTTCTTTAATTATCCTTTCTCCCCTCTTTCCAACAGATTTTGATGAGTGTTCTATTTACGGTACCTGTAGCCAAACCTGCACTAACCATGATGGTTCCTACACATGCAGTTGCGTAGAAGGGTATCTGCTCCAGCCTGATCACAAATCTTGCAAAGCCAAGAACGGTACATCATTTCTTTTTATTCCTGGTTGAATATCTTGCAGGCCATGGCTGCCACTTTACAAAGTGTTTTCTGTTTTTAAGCGGCCAAAGCACCATTTGATAGCACTCTTAGTTTCTCACAAATATGTGTGCCTGGTGAAAATGCAGCAGCTATTTTCTATTGGTTTTCTGTCGGAAAAAATTTACTGCACGATTTTTTTTTATTATTATTATTCAGGTACTTTGAAAATGTTAACAACATGAAATGCTCTGTACTCCTAAGATCTTGAATTTTACTCCCTTGAATGAAGTTGGCTTGCTAGAAATGGGGTCCCCCTTTTGAAGTGATTTGCTGTTTTTTATAAGAAGCGCAAGTAGCTGATTTGTGCTTCTTTTGCCTTCTTTTGTGCATTCCTTTTAATTTGTGATAGGAAGCACAGCGGATTTTTTTTCTTCCCCTTATCTCCCTTGCTTAAAAGGCCTCCGCATAGATTTTGTTGGTTGTCTTAACGTTACTGAAAAGAACTCACCCTGTATACACATTGTTGATGTTTGTTACTCTGAGGTTTCCTTGGCAAGCAATTTGGGAAGTTTGTCCTCTGTATCTCTTTGAAAGATGTGACCTTCCCTTTGACCTTGCTTCTCCATTGGATTTTCTTTTCTTCTCAGAACCAGTAGAACGACCACCCATCCTGCTCATTGCCAATTCTCAGAACATCATGGCTACCTACCTGAATGGCGGGCCTGTCTCTAACATCAGCCCAACCAGCACCAAACAAACTACTGCCATGGATTTCAACTACGTAGAAGACAAGGTCTGCTGGGTCCATGTTGGCGACAGCTCCCTCCAGACCGTTCTCAAATGTGCCAAAATCCCTAACCTCAAAGGGTTCGTTGATGAATGGACTATCAACATCTCTCTAAACTTGCATCGTAAGTAGAAGTTTATTCTATTTCAATACTACCAAATAGAATTACAGTTTTGTTCTTACGGATAAATATCTGATGCTTAAGGTACAGAGGGCTAGTTGACTTTAAAGAAAGAGGTAATACGGTTGATTTTTTAAAAAATTCTGTTTTTTTATGTAATAGTTGTTGGTTTATGCCCGTTGTTGTAGATTTTCTGATTCTAGGATATGGCTGTGGAAGAAAAATATTTTGGATATAATAATCTTACAGCCTCCTTTATCTACTCCTGATCTTCCTACAGAAATCCTTCTTCTCACTCTTCTATTGATGGACAGATCAGGAAAAGGATCTGTTAGCCACCTCATTCTCTGTTAATCTCCACCTAGGGACAGGGAGCACCATAGAATCCTGTGGCTCCTGTACCACCTGACCAAAAATCATAGGCTTGTATTTCCCTAGTTGGCAAAACGTTTAATAGAGCTTTACACGAAGCTAAAAACATAATGTTTATTTTATCACAACTGAAATGAATCAGAGAGGCAAAAGGGGAAGCATTTGGGAAATATATCTTCATAGACCTCAACCTATTAGCATATTTATGTTTTATAATGAAGAAATCTCCTCTGCAAAGATTGGAAAATAGTCAACAGGGGATCAATATTCTTAATCATAAAGAATTCTTAATCTTTTTTATGTCATCAGAATGTTCTGCCCTTTATTTTTTTAATCTAAAACTCATGCCTGATTAAACTATAATGCCATATTTAAGCTGAGGATTAAGAGAACCAAGGAAATAACTGTGGCAGAGTGGACATCCATAATTTTTAACCTAGAGCTGGCATTAGGGAATTCTAGATCTTCACAGGTCTACCATGATGAAAATAACTACCAGTTCAACCTCTCAATCATGTCTGAGTAAATTTACTTGTGCTCCTAGTCTCATTCACTGAGTAAAGTGTATAAGGTGGACTGGGATATAAAAGGACACATTTTTAGATTATTATTTTGTTAAAGGGTACAAAATAAGAGATGAACGTAAAGAAGAATGGAAAAGAAATATAAACTGATTTTCAGAGTAAATATATTCTGAATGAGAGCTTCCAAAATGTATGTGTGAGAAGATCACACAGTGGCCCAGTGTAACAAAAAGCTGACAAAATTACCAAGCAGCCCCCAACCTTTCTGGCTCAGCGGACTGGTGGAGGCGGCATTGGCATCGGGAGGGGGAGGGGGGATGTTTTTGTGCATCTACCGCTTTCACAAATGCAACTTCTGTGGCCTGGTTCCAAATGGGCTGTGGCCTGGCACTGGGCCATGGACCAGGAGTTGAGGACCCCTGTTCTATACTATATCTTCATTTTAGTTTAGTTTTATTTATTTTTAGTCATTGATATTTCTTCTTGGAAAGGATGTGCACAGATTTGATGGTCCCTGAATCTGAAGCAACAAGGCCTCCATATCTTCTTTGACAATTCTGACATGTGTAGACCACAGGTGGATACCAAACTGTGGGCTGGTGTATATACTGAATATTCTGAATGTGGTATGTTTACTTGCTAGGACTGCAGTGCCCAGCAATTTAAATCCATTTAAAAGCGGATAAAAATAAAAAGTGCTGAGCCACCACTGATGTCTGAACTTTCTTTTTCGTAGTTATTGCATTGGGAAGTGTAACTTTTAGGTCAAGCCAACTTTTCTACACCATATTCAGGAAAACAAGTTAATTCACAGCATCCTATAATTTATCATAAAAGTATTGTTGGGTAGAAAAAGAGAAGCGAGCGGCAGAAGAGTAAAATAGATTGTTAAAGGAATAGATAGAAGCCTAGTTCACTGTCTTGGTTTTTGAATGGAGTTTGACGTGTGATGTACTGGGCCTTCTTTTGACAATGCACCCTTTTTTGTCTGAAGTTCTCAATGACATGAGGATTGGGAGACACTTGGACCAGGGTGAGTTCATAAGTCCCAGGTGGAAAAGAAGCCAAGTTAGATTTTTTTTTTCATGAACCACGTTCCTGATAGATTGATTGCTCCTTAGGTAGAGACCCTCCCTGATCCATATTTAAAGATCCAATTGCAGTTTTATTCCTTTATTGTCATGTTGTGTTAGGAGGCCTAGTGGCCTAGAAGAATTGATGGTAAAGTTATTACTCCTAAATCCATCCACAGAAAAAGTCAACGATATACCCATAAAACCGTGTACCTATTCTAATGCCGCGGTATTTATCTGGCATTTTTAATCTACCAAGGTTCTACATTATTCCATACAAAAAAAACTTAGCAAACTTAAATTAAACTAGTTTATCTTACCTTCCTCTCAATAGTAGAATAGTTTAGGAATAAGGCCAAATTTCAGAAAGTTTTGGGCAGCTCTGCCTAAATTGTTGTTTACTCATTTTCTAGGAAATCTATGGCAAAGCTAAGACTTTAATTTGCTGAATTATTCTTCATATACATGATTTTAAAATATGATATGTACTTTTCCATTGGTGTGTTGCATACTCTCAGTCTTCCTCTAGTGACATTGCCACCCCTTTCTATTCAGTCTTGTCTTCCCCCCCCCCCCAAGAAATTGTGTAATTTCAGAGACATCACTTATTAATGTTCGGGTTGCTCAGATGACATCCATGTATGGTTTTTGCTTATTATTTTAACTTTTTGGCGAAATAGACTCGCTTTCTCAACTTTGAGATAGTGATTGAGAAATAAAATCTCAAGTCATTTGGAAATCAGGATGATTCATATAGAATAAGAAGTGCGGATTGTGGTTGTGTTTTCTGGAATCTGATGCTATAAGGAAATATTGCTAATTATTTGTGGCTTGATCTTTTTCATGGCAGGCAGCCAAGGAAGGAGCCTTAGCAAAAGAGGAATCTGCGCTGTTGCCAATAGCTGTGGCTTAAGCCTGAATTCTGTTTGTAGTGCTCTCTTCACCGTATTCCATTCACTTCTCTAGCTCAGCTTTGTGGAGATAGAAACTGAGGGCCATGTGGATTTCTTTCATAGATTATATCTCTCCCATTCATTCAATTTCGGTGGTGGCTGTCTGTCAGATGGGAGACCACCTGGGAATCTGTTCTTCTAAATGGGATAGATCTTGGGTCCAGCCCAACAAGATTCATGTTTTAATATCTGTCGAGTTTCTGCAGAAGTTTGTCAGTATGCTTGCATTCTAAGAACTCATTATTGATTTATGTTAACACAATTTGCCCTTTCCTATTTCCTGCTTTGAAAATTCTCCTTGGATTTGTTTTTTTTTTCAAATGAAACAGACATGGCAGTTTAAAGTTACCCCAAGCTATTAACAGCGGGCTGTGAATATGCCCTTGGTTTTTTAGATATTGTACTATTTTAAGAATTGGTAGCAAGTTTTCAGGTTTATTCTGAATTTTAGAAGAAACTGGAATAAGACAGAAATATGCCCATCTCTCCCTCCATCCCTTCAGCAGCTGTCTGTCTACTATCATTCTTCCACGAAGCAAAAATAATCTGGAACCTTTAAATCTGAAAGAAGACATGGCAATGACTTACTTCCAGCTCCTTTAGGTGATTAGTGACAAAATACTGAAAAGGATCATTGAATGGTGATAACGTGTTAAGTTGCAGATGACCAGGATAAATACAAATATGTCCTTTGCTGGTCTCTTTAATCCATCTCATTTTGTTCCCTTACTCCGAAAGGCCACGTCCATGGCCTATCTTGGTCCCGAACCCGCTACATCGACATTGATGGCCGCTCTAGACTCGGAGGCGGTCCAAACTTCACTGAACCAGTAACCACACAACACCGCATCCCCTGTCCGCCCATGTTTCTAAAGGCAGTCAAGAAACAATGGGAATCCCCGGGTACCCTTCCCCTCCCGAGTAGCAGTGAAAAAAGACTTTATAATGTTGCCCAGGACTTGGCAGATGCCCTGGAGGTTCCCACGGTGGATGAACCCTTGAGACCCCTGGTATCTCCCACTGCCACTCCTGGAGACATGTCTGATGCCCTCAAGGCGGAGGATCGCAAAAGTGAGCTCACTTTTTGCAAGACACACCAAGCTACGGTTTGGGCTATTAGGGCAGCTACCTCAGCATCATTTTTCAATCGGTCTGCTCTCTGCTGGCTTAGACAGCTTCAGGCCAGGATTCCGGGGGAAGATGTCCAAACTCACCAGGATCTGAGCAAGATGGTGGCGGCAACGGAATATGCTTCCGATGCAATGCTACAGGCTGCCAGATTTTCATCCAGGGCCATGGCTTCCAACGTCACCGGACGCCGTATGCTTTGGCTGAAACACTGGCACGCTGACGCCAAGTCTAAATGGCGCCTGTCAGCAGCCCCTTACCAGGGAGGGAAGCTGTTTGGGGAAGCTTTAGATTCTTACCTTACAGAGAATAAAGATAAGCATAAGGTCCTCAATCACCTTATTAAACGTCCGGACAAACGACCCAACACCTCACGGAGACAGTCCTTTCATACGAGTACTAGGTCCAATTATTCCTATCCCCCCCGCTCCTTTCTTGTCAGACAGGACAGACAATTGGACAGAATGGGTTCTAGGCCCAGACAACAATTTCAGGGCAAATGGCTCTTTCGTGGGAGCGGTCGCCCTTTCCGTCGCTCCAGATGACTCTCTGGCAGTCCCTCCCATAGGCGGCAGGCTTTCCCTCTTTGCCGCCAGTGGGAAGCCACCACCACAGACACATGGGTGCTGAACACGGTTCGTCATGGGCTCTCCCTGGAATTCTTCACCTACCCTCCGAATTGTTTTCTCTCTTGTCCCCAACCAAGAAATCCCACAAAGAAAAAATTAATGCAACAGGCCATTCAGCACCTTGTAAACATAAGGGCCATAGAATCGGTACCGTTGGATCAGAGAGGTTGGGGAATCTATTCCATCCTCTTCGTCGTCCCCAAAGCCTCGGGGGGGGGGATGGAGAGCAATACTAGATCTAAAAAGACTAAACCGGCATCTTGTATACCGCAAGTTCAAGATGCAAACACTCCAGTTCATTCTCAGAGGCGTAAGGAGAGGAAACTTCCTGACGTCCGTAGACCTCACGGAAGCTTATTTCCACATCCCCATCTCTCTCAGCCACCACCGGTTTCTAAGATTTGCTTACAGGGGCTGGCACTATCAATACAGGGCATTACAATTCGGCCTATCCTTGGCCCCGAGGGTTTTTACCAAGGTCCTAGCAGTTTTAGCAGCTCACCTCCGGATAGCGCCAGTCAGAGTCCAGTGTTACCTGGATGACATTCTGATTCAGTCATCATCAGGCCAAGCTGCGCTGACAGATCTCGAACGGATGATCAACCTTCTTCAAAGTCACGGATTTTCGGTAAACTTCACCAAGAGCCACTTGTCTCCCATGACAAGGCTATTACACCTAGGGGCCATCATAGACACGGTGAACTGCCGGGTCTATCTATCCCAAGAACGTCGGGACAGCATACGGCAGTTAGTCCTACAACTCTGCGGGAACCATACGGTAACGTTAGCAAGTGTCTCCCAATTACTGGGAAAGATGATTTTGGCCATTGCCATAGTGCCTTGGGCCAGGCTCCACTCCAGGATACTTCAATAGTTCCTGCTCCCTTTCCAGGGACTGATCATCAGCTCATCTACCCGAAGAGTGCGGATTCCACTCCGAGACTCGCGCTCCCTCAGGTGGTGGCTCTCATTGGCCATGCTCAGCGGGTCTTCCTTCAGGGAGCCGGACCGAATCACTCTGACGACCGACGCCAGCCTGTTCAGTTGGGGTGCGCACCTACATTCACAGTGGGCCCAAGGCCGTTGGTCCCGCTCTGACCTTTGGCACAATATAAACTGGTTGGAGCTCAGAGCCATACACCTGGCCCTTCAACACTTCCGCAGCTCTGTAGCGAAACATCATTTATTGGTCCTCACGGACAACATTGCTGCCAAGACCCATGTGAATCGGCAAGGGGGCACCCGATCCCGTGCCCTCCTGTCCGAGGCTCTCCTCCTGGGCTCTTGGGCAGAGTCCAACCTAGCCTCCATCAAGGCTGATCACATATCAGGGGAGGCAAACACAGGCAGATCTCCTCAGCAGGGCGATGGTGAACCACTCAGAGTGGTGCTTGCACCCAAGGATTTTCAGGGAAATCTCCCACCGATTCGGACTTCTAGTCCTAGACCTCTTCGCCTCCCCGACAAACACTCAGGTACCGAGGTTCTTCTCCCATTTCCCATCCCCAGGGGCAGAGAGCACGGACGCTCTTCGGAGTCCGTGGCCGGAGGGTCTGCTCTACGCTTTTCCTCCTCTCACACTTCTTCCGGCGGTAGTCTGCAAGATCCTCAAGGAAAGAGCAGAGGTTCTTCTAGTGGCCCCATACTGGCCTCGGAGACTATGGTGAACCTCTCCCTAGCAGAACCGTGGAGGATTCCCCCAGACAGGGTCTCACTCAGTCAGGGGACACTCTTTCATCCGGACCCCCAATGGCTCCAATTAGCCGTATGGCACTTGAGCGCTCAGTCTTATCCTGGGAGCACTGCTCACCAGGAGTCATTTCTATAATCCAGGCCTCCCATCAGGCCTTGACCAACCGTATTTATGAGGCCACGTGGAGGAATTTCTGTTCGTGGTGTTCAAAGCACCACTTGACAATTCCAGATCTGATGAGTCCTCACATATTGGACTACCTTCTGGAGGGTCTGGAGAGGGGTTTGGCTCCAAACACACTATGCAGACAGGTTGCTGCTCTTTCCACCATACTTACATGTGATTCTGCAACTTCCCTAGGTCACCATCCTTTGATCTGCTCTTTCATCAAGGGTGCTACTAACACCAAGCCCCCTTAGTCCATAGATATCCCTCCTGGGAACAACTGTGGGTTTTGCGGGCTCTTACCAATCCGCCCTTTGAACCCCCCAAAACATGTGATTTGCAATACTTATCACACAAAGTAGCTTTTTTGGTGGCTATCACCTCCGTGCGGCGGATTTCCAAATTAGCTGCTCTCTCCACTAGAGATGATTTGTGCATTTTTCACCGAGACCGAGTGGTCCTTCGTCTTGATCTGACCTTTGTTCCAAAGGTAAATTCTTAATTTTACAGGACTCAGGAAATTGTGTTACCAGATTTCTGTCCTAATCCATCGCATGCTCTGGAACGACAGTGGCACCTGCTAGACGTCCTCAGAGCACTCCGTTATTATATCTCACGGACAGCTGCCTTCCGCACTAGCGAGGCCCTTTTCGTTTCCTATCATCCTCCTTCTAGGGGCAGGAAAGTGTCCTCTTCCATGATTGGCAGGTGGATTAAGGCTTGTATTGCGGAGTCATATCGGGCGGATTCAGTACCGGTTCCAGGGTGCATTACGGCCCATTCCACCCATAGCGCGGCTACTTCCGCGGCCTGGGACACTCAAGCATCCATTGAAGACGTTTGCAGAGCGGCCACATGGTCCTCTCCATCACCCTTCGTTAGACATTACAAAATCGACAAGTTCGCCTCGGCGGAGACCTCCTTTGGCAGGAGAGTTCTACAACAGGTACTACCTCAAAGTGCCACACTGGGCAGGCCTGATTCCCTCCCTCAGGGACAATAGGCTTTGGAATGTCCCATTGGTGGATTCTCCGTCTCCTGTGCTGGAGCATTGTCTTATCTGAACGCCTTTTCTCAGCACGGAGATGGAGAATCCACTCCCACCCTAGTAGGTTTTTAAGCCTAGTTCTATGTTTATGAGCCAACACGTCTTGCTATCAGTCATGGCTTTGCCTGCGTTGAGCCTGGGATCCTCTAGCCCAGGAGAGGCGTTGCAACTTTGGCTGACTTGATCTGATTGGGCAGGAACACAGTCTAAACCCATTGGTGGATTCTCCATCTCCGTGCTGAGAAAAGGCGTTCAGGTAAAACAACGCCCCTTCTCTATCCTTGTTGTTGGTAAGCAATGTTATATAGCTTCTAACCTGTTTGCTGATTTGGCTATGGAGAAATCTATGCTTTCTGGACATTAATATTAAGGTTGCTTTGAGAAAAGTTTTAAATTGTACTCTGGGAATTGCAGTCTTTTAATTATGGCTGAAGGGAATTGGAATTTTGTAGATATTGTCAACCGCAAACCACCTTCGGCTTCCTTCCCACATTCAAATCATAGATGTGCCCAATGTCAGGCAACCTGCTGATCAGAAGTAGTGAGGCTGAGCAAGCTATGGCTTGTGACTTAAGATGTACCTTGCCTCTCCCAGAACAATGAAATCTTTGGAAGCCATAGGGCTTTCATGCTAGAAATAACCCATTACACACAATGACTTATCTTCACTCAGGTGCTTGTTTGAGATTGTCCTCATTGTCTGGAGAATTGGCTTTTATGGCAATCTATTGCTACTAATATATGTTTATTTATTAAAAGTGAAGAGAGCAAGCAGTTAATTATGTAATTGGAAAGCAGCCAGATCTCACTGGAATCATTTTGTATATTAGCTACTAGACAGTTGGTTACAGAGGATGTTTCCTAAAAAATAGAAAAAATATTCCCAGGGCAGGAAGATGTAATTTGGCTGTAATCTTCCTTTATTTTTTTACCCCATTATTTGGGAATGAGAAAGCTGCTTTCTTGCTGCTGTTTTGCTCCTTTATTCATACCACAAACTTTTTTTTAATGTGAATATTTTAGTGAAATTAACAATAATAGCATCAACCATTTCCTTAATCCCATTTCTTTAAATAAGGCTTGCTTGATACATATACCTACAACTGTGAATTATGAGATTTGTCTGGTGGGCATTTAGGAGGAATACACTTTTTTCAAAATTAAATTACACTGGTAAGCAATGACTTTTCAGGGTTTTGAAAGATCTCCTTAAAGATGCTTCAGATTGTTTTAGGGAACTGATGCTCTTTGATTGATGCTCTTCGGCTGAGCTATCCATCCATTTCTATACCTTGCCCTTTGATGGAAGCCTTTTATAATAAAATTTCAAAATTACTTGCTATTTCTGAACTATTCAAAAAGTTTTAAAAAAAACCTGGAATGTCACTGGCAGATATCCTCCAATTTCTGGATTAAAATGGAAGGCTTTACACTTGCCAGGAGAAAGTTAAAAGTCATTGGCTCAGGTCTGAAGTAGTCCAGACAGTAAAACCTTGTTTGTGTTTCAGTTTTACCCAAATGATTTCTTTTCATTGTTCGCTTCTATGCATAAACTGCCTTAACATATTTTTTTCCTTCTGGGAATCCTAAGCTTGATTCTTAACGAACGCGTGAAGCATATTTTCATTAAAAGGCACAGACAATTAAAAGGCATAAAGAATTGCTAAATGATGTTCAGTTTTCCTTCTTGGCTTCTCATAGCTTGGTATTTTGGCATTTCCTTAAATTTGCTATTCTCTGTTGATGTTGTTTTATGGACAACTTTTTTTCCACTAGCTGTTTGGAACCATTTTATCTTAGCTTTGGATCTAATTCAGGAATGTACAGTAGATATTTGGTCCATATGCTACTCCTGTCTGCTTTTTGTCTTTTTTCATTAGAACAGCTGGACTTGCTGATTGTTTTTGCTTTATTTGTGGCCGCATGGATTTTAAAATGATTTATATTTACTTTCCTAGTCCCAAGGTCATACAGGCAGTCTGGCTTTCTCTTAAGTAGAGGTGGGATGATAGAGTTTCCGAGGCAGAGAAGAAGGTAATGAGAGGAATAAACACCTTCTACCCATCTTCAATCACAGACTGAGAGAATATGGTGGACAGAATATATCTTGATTTAGCCAAGGATTTTATAGAGCATCCCCGTGGATTATGAATGCTTTAATTTAGATTCCCGAGAAAGGAGTTGAATTTGATTTCCAATTTTGTATTTCAGTGGCTGGGTAAACATCCCCCAAATATAATCACATTTCTTCCTAAAGCATCACATCTGCCTTTATACTCTAAGGAAAGAAATAATAAAATGGGTATTACCCGTGGTTATCTGGGGGCTTAGTTTGTTGTCTTTATTGTAGATCAAACAGGAAAGCTCACACCCAAAAAAGGTTTCTCTTTCCAATATATGTATTGAACTAGTTTCATTTCCCGTTCAATCTACTTGGAAGAAGCTGCTGGTGGTCCCCCACTTGAGGGAGGGGAGAGGTACCAGGGGTCATTGATTGTTTCAGAATGTGGAATGATTTTTCTGCAGTGACCCTCAAAAAGTTGAAATTTCTGAGACCAAGGAAACATTATTTTTCAGCTTTCTTTTGGATGAAGTAGCAAAGCAAAGAAAATCTTTATACTGTAGCATTAACGTAGTCTCTCCTAAATGGATATCTTCCAGTGCTAGTTAGAGATTTGATGAGTCCCAAACCATATTTGAATAAGAACCATCAAAACATCATATTACCTTAAACACGTAATTTTTTCAGACAGACCATATTATTTCATGTTTTATGGAAATAGGTTAAAATCCAGGGACACACACAGTGGCTTGCTAACCATCACAATTCTGGTCTGTTAGAGAAGTTAGACGCTATCTTTGAAACTCTGGTTCTGTTGCTTCTTGTGGACTGTTGGATTTTGCTCCGTATCAGCTGCTTCTTTTCTTGGATAGTAAATGCATCATTGTTCAATATCAATTGAACCGGCCAGGGCGCCTCCATTTGCTTAAGATGAGAAATGGATTTCTCCAAATGATACATATGGAGTATAGGCTTGAGCTGACTAGAAGTCAGTCAGTCTCCTTGGAAACAGAGGCCTTGAGATTTTAACAGAGAATTATTACCTCCTCAAACCGGATTTCATAATTCTTGGAGTAAAGTCATGCCAAAAACTGATTATGAATATAAGTTAGTAAATATGACATTTCAGAAATTCCTACAGATAGCCCTTGCTTAATATCTGTTGCTAAGCAACCATTTGAAGTTCCAAGGGACCTCCCCAAGTATTTAGGATCCGGTAGGATCTGGTTCTGGAGTTTCGATGGTTGCGCACCCTATGACCACATGGTCGCATTGTGGGCACTTGACAATTGCCTTGCATTTACAACCGCTTACAGCATTGGTACTGAAGAACAGTAGTACAAATGGTGCATCCTGTGTCTGCTTCTTAGCTCCATGCTTTAGAGGAGGATATGTAGCAAGAGAATACAAATGCATTTATATTAAGTTGCACAGAATAAGAAGGTGAAAATGCCCTGTGTATATATAGAACCCTGTGCCCTCAAATATCATCCTGGGACTTTTGTGAAAGTAATCTGAACTAACAGATAGTTGCCCTGCATGGGTCTACCTTTTTTGCTAGTCCCCTACTGTGAACATTTTCTTGCAGGTAGGATCCTGAGAACAAAAAGCTTCACTTCCTGAACTCACGAAAGACATGAAACACTGGCTCAGTTTTATTCATATTTTCTTTCAGAGGGAGCAAGGTGTGCATCATAAGCCTAATAATGACAGAAAATATTTTTGGGGGAGGGGAATCCTGCCTTACAATCATTATAATTAAGATGGGAACACTTTAGCTGAAGGAGGAGAATTGATGAAAAAAACACCCCCCTTTCTTTGATAAGTAGTCTTGAAAATTTAGCAATATGTTTACATCTAGCTTCTACATTTACCAGGTGGTCCCTATTGGTCTGTACCATAAATGTGGCTATAGGAAAACTGGATTCTTTCTTTCTCTTGTTAAAAAATAACTTCAATTTAGCCACAATGCCATTATCTCAGGGACAATGTGATTAGACTTACAGATAGTTTAGTTAAATGTCAGTTTCAATCCATAGTTTATACAGATGGCTTGTTTCACTAAACTACAATTATTATTTTAAATGTTTCTTGGATGGCTTATTTCACTACATCACTTTACTGATAGCATAATCACAGTCACTCAGTATACATGTAAAGTTATGATTTTGCTTCTGCATTTACATAATTGGTTAAATGAGAAGTCGTAGAAGACCAGCAATATGGAAGGTGGAGAAGGATCGTGTGTCAAATTGCAGCAGAATTCCAATTCCCTTCAGCCCTTTAAAAAAACTAATGTAAACTAGCCCTCACCTGAAAACTACCGTATTTACCTTCCCTTCTTTCTCCACTGAGTCAAGACAGGATAAGAATCCACCTGGCTGAAGCTACTTCCATGGAAGAGATGAGCCAGGAGAGGAACAGTCAGGGTGGGGGAGATGCAACAGATAGAAATCCTTCTGTTATTCAGAGGCATTTGTTGAGGAGGTATACCTGGTTGGTCTTCCTGAATTTTTGGAATAATAACATCTCAGTCATTATCAGTGCTTTCTTTTTCTTAAAAAAAAAAAAGGTGCTGGAACTCACACACGTCATACAACCCGCCTTGCCTACCCTACAAGGTTCCATCCAGAAAAGGTGCCGGAACTCCATTCTGGGCGTTCTATGAGGAAAAAAGCCCTGGTCATTATAGTGCAGAACTTGTAGAAATTGAACATCAACCAAGCTTCATTCACAGGCTCATCAACCTTTTCAAATAAACTCTCCAAAATGTTGTGAATGGTTTTGAGGTAGGCCAGGGCATTGGAATTCTGGAATCTTGTAGAGAACTTTGCGAAACACAAAGTTGGCAGTTGTATCTCTGTATAGTGACCACTTCTAGAATACCACATTCTCTTCTCTATATACCTCTTGTTAAGGCAGGCTTTCTGTTCCAGTTCTGAATCACGATGGCTGCTAAAATCCTGTTTACCGAACTTAGGGGCAGCTTCTTTAAACCTTGTCCATTCTTTGCTGTCCCATTTGAAGTCTAGCATGCATTTAATCAAAACTAGAGCATAGCTTAGAGCTTAGTTATCTTATAAAACCTAATAGAGTTTAGGTAAGGCAGAAAACTGTTATTAAGTGAAAAGGAAACAAAACCAACTGTTCTCGAGGAGGAAATGAGATACATCAGTACAAATTGCATTTTGTTATATATATAAACCATAATATTCTCCTGTGTCTGCGTGGAGGCATGTGCGTATGAGTATGTGTTATGGTAGCCCTGGACTTGCAACCATTTGTTTAGTGACCATTCAAAGTTACAACAACAATGGAAAAAGGGACTTATGACCTTTTTCACACTTAGAAACATTGCGGCATCCCCATGGTCATGTGATCAAAATTCAGATGCTTGGCAACTGTTCATATTTATGAAGGTGGCAGTGTCCCAGGGTCATGTGATCCCCTTTTACAACCCTCTGGCAAGCAAAGCCAATGGGGACGCAGCAGAAAGGTCATTAAACGGGGCAAAATTCACTTAACTATCTCGTTAACAATTTTGAGCTCAGAATGTAAGTCTAGAACTACTTGTAAAGAAAAGTTATCTCTCTTCTTATTTTTCCCCAAATAAGAGGGAAAACTTTTTATTGAATGTATTGATTGATTGCAAGACAGTCATGTTCAGCGAGTATAAACTGTGCTAACAAAAATAAAAACAGTCAAGTATTTATTCTGAATGACTATTACACATATTTGAGATGTGTTCAAAAACTAGAACAGCGGTTCTCAACCTTTTCCGGGGCTCGACCCCCGCCCGCATCGCGCATGTGCGGCCTGCATCGCAAAGGGGAAAAAATGGCCGACCCCAAAAAAATGGCCGACCAAAAAAATGGCGGACTGTGGTGTTTGGCGATCCCCGTGAAATGGTCGTTCGACCCCAAATGGGGTCGCGACCCACAGGTTGAGAACCGCTGAACTAGAAGGATTTCTCATGGATAAACCTGCATCATAAAGCTGGTATTACTCTCCTCTCATATTGGCATGAAACAGCTGCGTGGCATATAGTTTAATTTGCTTTGTGTCTTGAGTATTTAGCACAATTCAGATGGTATTTTTAAGACTGTTTCAGGATTTTCTTCAGTGTGAAGGAACCTGGTATAAATCACCAAAGTATCTATACAGTATACTAAGAATACTAAGGACACAAAACTGTTTTTAAACAGTGCCAATTCATCAAAGCACATGTTGTGAAACATTGAAGCAGCATGATAAATACCTTTCACTGCTTGGAATTAATGTGGAGTCAGCCCTTACGTGGCCTCTTAAAAGGAAGAAATTTTATCTCTTATTTAAAATCCTAGCCTGTCGTGCTTGGGAGGCCGGTTTGGTATATGAGAGCCAGTGTGGAGTAAATAAAGCACCACACTAGAAACCAGGAGAACCGTGAGTTCTAGTTCTACCTTATCCTCAAAGCCAGCTGGATGACTTTGGGCCAGTCACACACACTCAGCTCAGTGGTGGGATTCAGATATGTGAGCAACTGGTTCTATGTGTGGATGCCGCTTCCGGAAGTCCATTCTGGGCCTGGGCAACAAAAAATTAGCTGGAGGAGGAAATAGCAAAACCTATAAAATCTTGCAAAGAAAACTGCAGGGACTTGTCCAGGCAGTCATCGGGAATCCAGAGTGACTCAAAGAACTCTCCCCCCAAAAATCTAAAATGAAAAAAAAACAACAACAACAACAAACAGGAGAACACCAAAAATAAAAACCTAAGCATATTTTTTTTAAAAAAAGAAAAACTTATTGAAAGCCACTAAATTTATGACAGCATATACTTACTGTCCAACAAATGCTGTAGCTCATCTGATTAATAGCTACCAGTCAAACCTTAGTAAATGTCATATGTATGAAAACAAATTTTCAAGTTTTAAATGAGTAGGTTAAGAATTGACTGGAATAAAAAGGCTCCTCTTTTCATGAGTCAGGAAGTGGATGGGCTTGTGCTTGATTTACTCAAATGTTTGCCTGGAGGAGTTTCTGTACACGGGTCTTGCTCCATACTCTTGAGTTCAGCTGATCAGCATCTTTGAGGTCAGGAAAAGATGACTTGATCCAAAACATATGGTCCGGATGATTTGCTTGAGCAATCTGGTTTGTTTTTATTATGCCTTTTCATTTCAAGCATTGCAAAAGCGAAAGATCACATTC
This sequence comes from Bothrops alternatus, assembly GCA_034064705.1. Lineage (NCBI taxonomy): Eukaryota > Metazoa > Chordata > Lepidosauria > Squamata > Viperidae > Bothrops > Bothrops alternatus. The sequence goes on from JARGCV010000080.1 coordinate 7,561,180, forward strand.
AGAAAGAGGGGCTGCTAGACTAGTTTTTCCTAGCATGTCAGTTTTCCAAGGGCCAGAATCAAGCATTTTTATTTATTTATTTTATTTTGTAGCAAGGAACTTCCACATATTCTGAGATGGGACTGTAATATGTGAACAAACAGGAATATGTGTTTCTGCCTCCTCCCTCTTGCCCTGCCTATTTGAATTGGTTCTGTGTTGTTTCTTTGTAACGTTGTGGTTTTTGCAGTCCGTGTTCCCAGCTGTGGGTGTTGGAATGCTGTCTGTTACTCCATCCGAGACAAATTTTCCAAGGTTTCTGGGAAATGTCCACTGAAAATGATCTCCTACCGTCCCATTCCCCTTGTTTTCCTGCTTTTTTTTTTGGTATCAGATGGAAAGGCAGTGGAGTCCAAAGAAAAATAAGCAGGATTTTTTTTATTTAGCTTGCGCTTCCAAGTCCTAAAAGCAAACAATCTAGCCCCATTAAAATGTCTTTCCAAACAGTAAGGCAAGTGGTATCTTTCCAAATAAATACGTCTGGAAAACTTAAATTCACTCACAACTAACCACTTCTGGTACCAATAAATGGAAAACTCTCATATTCAGAACATGTGGTATGTGTGTGCGTGCTTGCATGCACGCCCATATGTGTCAAACAATGAATCGAGAAATTTAAACACAGTTTTCTCCTTTGTCCTGAAAATGGTTCCTTTTCCCTCTAGGCTGCATTATGTTGTCAGCTAAGAAAGGGTCCTGACTTTAATTAACTTGGCAACAAAATGAGCACAATTGGCAATTCGATCTGCTGTTTATACCCTTTTAACCCTTATTATACCTGGGACAAATGTTTTTTTTTATTATAAAATATTTATTATTAGGTAAACATTTGTACACGTAAACAAAGAAAAAATTCAAGTTAAATGCCATTCAACTTAATACAATCATTTTAAATTTGTAGACCTTCTTCACTCCGTGTATCCAAGTTTAACTATAAACCAACTACATTTTTAAAAATTGTAACTTTCACTTCTTTTCAGATCAATCCATTGGATATCAAGCAAACAAGTCATCTTATTAAAATTAATAATTTTCATGTCGATATGCCCTTCCCTCTATCAAGTACATTCTTAGTCTATTTGATATATACCTTCCAATAATCAATAGATAAATATTAATACAACGGACAAATGTTTTGAATGATTCTTACCACTACCATCAAGAGTATCTTAAAGAGGTAGAGGGAGGGAGAAATAGGGTCAACATACATCCTCTCTGAATAATTATATTTAATTATTTCATCTTCCCAGCAATCCTGGGACTATAATTCTGTGAGGAGACTAGGGTTTATAAAAGATACTTCTGTTAAAACTTCCAGAATTCTTTTGGTAAAAGGTGAGGCATAAAAGTGATTAAAAATTGCCATCTAGGTATACCCTCAATTTTGTGATGCCAACAGGCTCCAAAGCATATTGGAAATCTGTTCCAAAAATGTGTCAATTTTGTAGCTGAAAGGTTATTCAAGATCACAGCCATATACGTGCAGTCTTGCATATTAATGGCATGATTAACGTAATTCTGCTTATAGAGTATCTTGCATATGTCATAAATGTCACATGTAAGTATCAAATGTTCATCTGTTCATGTGCTCTCATGTATAGATTTGAGTGATGGTGTGGGTCTTCAAGAATCAATGGCTTAAAAACTGTATATGCACTACTATGCATATACTATACTAACATGGACATTTGCATATATTCTCTTATCTGCAGGTTTGGGTGGGTTGTTGACTAGCTTTCCCTTTTATAACAATGTATTGCTCAATTTTCTTTTTTTATTGTATTCAATAAAGTATTTTTTTTGAAAAAAAAAACCCCAAACCTCCAAACAATACATATACATGCATATGCTGTGGATGCATGCTTATGCCTGCTCTTTGTGTGCGTGAATGTCTTTCTGATTGTGACAAGGCCTTTTTTTTCCTGACTTAACTAAAAGATTCCTTCCCCAGCATTATTGTTGTTGCTCAATTCTTTGTGGCATGCACCTCAAGGAAAGCATGTTTTCTTCCTCAAGGGAGAAAAGAGGAGGTGCTGTGGTGTTTCTTCATTTCCAAAAAACAACGCACAGGCTGTGTTTCTGCAAAGCCAATTGCAGGTCTGGCTGCTTGTCAAGGAGCCAGCTGTCAACTGTGTTTTTATCATGCAAAGAGGTGTGGGTGGGGGGAGGGAGCATAGCGAAAAGGCTTGGGGTTACATCACTTGGGGTGTTAGACGGGGCCCCCAAATTCCAGGATTCCAGGAAAATGGAAACCTCACAGCCCACAATAGAGCCATGCAAGAATGTTGTAATAACAGAGGGAGTTCATTGGGTTAGCCTGTATGGTTGCATACATCAGCTCTTGTGCTCTCCTCCTTGGCCCCCACCCTTTCTGAATTTAATTTTCCATCAATGGATTTTTCCAGCAGATAAACGGGGCCCCTAAGGATGGCCCTTCCCTGAAGCATTTGACTGCTACAGACAGAGACAAATGCGAGTCTCTTTCTGGGCAAGATTCAAGCCTTTTTTCCTTCCCGTCCCCGAAATACGGAAATAATTAATTCCTTTCACAAATGAGTTCATTTCATGTGTTTCACGTATGTTGCCTAAAACACGTTTTCTCATTAAATAGACATCGGTTACATTTCTCACAACTGAAAACATTTTAAAGCAGAAAATGGTAGCCAGATTTAAATTTTTCAACGACTTTTTTTTTTTAAGTCCTGTTAAATCAAATTAGGCAATCTTTCAGTTTTTGGACTGCAGTGGACATACACATTAATTTTCCATTGACTGTTCTGGCAAATTGGTCTTAGCCTTAATCCCAATTTTCTTTCCCTCACTAAAACCAACCTTAGCTAAAGTAGCGTTATTTTTTAAGGAATTTGGTAAAATACTAGTGACTGAAGCTCTTTTCCTTCATGGAGCGAAGCAGATTCTCCTAGTTCTGTGCTACGTCCCTATCATTTGCTCCTTTGTTTCAAAGCTGTGGCTTTTGGAGACTGATTTGGGGAGAAGTTGAATTACTGCTACATTTGGACTCAGAAAATGTGAGAGGATTAAAAAAAAATGGATGTGGTAGGGGGAGTTGTCCTCTGATATTGCTGTTCTCTAACGTTTTTTTTCCTCCCCAGTCCAAAAGTTTCTGAGAGCTTATTTAATGTGCAAAACACAATTTGGTTCTGATTTAGCTTCCCTAATGTTTATTTGTTGGACGCAGAAGTGCCTTTGCTCTCTTCCTGAAACAAATGTAGTTTTTGTAGGTATGTAGAAAGATAAGAATGAATGAATTTGGCACAAAGTTAAAAGCCCAACTGCACTCTCTCGACCCTCATTTCCTCATCCTACCTGGTGTCCTATTTTTCAGCAATGCAACATTTCCCCCCTTAATTGTTTGTTCAGTCATCAATCCCTAAAGCTGGACCTTTTCCAAATGCTCCCCTTGAAGAAATGTGGCCTAAAGGGAGCTATTGAATTAACTAATTAGGAAAACTGGGGCATAATTTTTCGTAACAGATTTCTAGAGAAAGGCTTGGCAAATGTTTCTTGTGGAATGCTGGAATAAAATGTTCTGTCTCAGAACAGGGGATGGAACTGAAAGTCCCTGGGTAGCTTCCAATTGGGTTGTATAGTTCCACAAGAAACAATCTTCAGCCTCAATCCAGTTGGGTGTAATGAATGGTTGATTTTGAATTCAGTGGTTGACCAAGGACCTATTTACCTTACAGAGATATAATTTGTAAAATGGAATGGGGTAACCTTCTAAGTCACTTTCAATTTCTTGGGCCAGAGTATTTCTCACAAACCTTGTATTGCAAACATTGCTAAATTAACAAAATTGGGTTGGGTAGGGGGTGGGTGACATCCTATGGAAAAAGATGGTATAAACCAGGGGTTTCCAAAGATATGTGGACTTCAATTTCCAGAATGCCCCAGCAAGCATGGACTGGCTGAGGAATTCTGGGAATTGAAGTCCACAAGTCTTAAAATTGCCAAGTTTGGAGACTCCTGATATAAACAATGTTGAGTTAAAATGGACCTATTACGTATAAGTAGGTTCATGTGTTTGTATGGACTATTCATTATTGTCGTAATCTCCATACATATTAGCATACAATTTTAAACACTTTCCAGCTATATAACTACACTGGCTGGGGATGATGATATACGTAGTCCAGAACACCTGGAAGATACCACATTATGAATCATTATGATTCATAAATCTACAGTTCAAATAATCTTGGATTGTTGAGTATTTCTTCAAAGAGGCTTCGGAGGGTCGCTAAGGCAGCTTCAATATTATATGTTTGGAATTCAGCTTTTGGGAAAAAGCATGCATGGTTTCTTCTTTGCTGACTAAGTGAATACGCCTGTACTGGCAGAAGTGGTAAAAAATCATTATTTACAAATTAGTCATCCTGGGGGATTTGTTAAATACTTCAAGAACCAAACCCAATTTATATACATTTTTGAAGACTTCAAGGAGTTGACTTAGTACATTAAGTACAAATAGTCTGCTGTATTTTTTTAAAAGCTATTTTACCCTTGGAATTAGTTTGTGTATTTTATTTTAATTTTATCTTTTGATACAGTCATAAAACAATTAACAAACTACCTCACAGCCTATTTTCCCAAATTGTCAGATAGTAAAAATTACTTCATGCTTCAATTTAATACATTGGGCTTAGAAAATGTTGTAATTTTCTTTTCCTTTCTTGAGATATGAGCCATAAACCCTAAAACATCTGCCAATTGTTGGTAAAATGCAATTTTTTCAAGGACCTAAGACTTGATGTATAGGAACAAATTAACCCAGAACATTCTTGTCAATGCTTCAAATTAAGTACTTATTTTTCATTCCATTAAATACCAATAGATGGGCCCTGGGTAGAAATGCATGTGATTGGATGGCTTTTTTATTATTATTTCAGGGGTAGCATTTGAGTAGTTCTTCCAAAGCATATATTTCTGAATTCGTTCCAGAACAAACCTGGTGTGTAGCTACAGTCACTCTCTGTAACGACCTCCCTGTTAATTATGTTACTCAGTGATAATTACTGTATGCACCTGAATCAATGGCATTGCTAGATGTGAGGAGTATCAGCAGTTGCAAATTATCAGGTGAGAGAAAAATGTACAAATGTTTTGTTAAAGTTAAGTTAAAGGTTAAGAAAAAAAACTGTGATAAAGTTTACATTTAGAAATAGCCAAAGAGAGGAAAAGAGTGATGATCTGTTCAGCCTTGTTATTCTGGAAAAATGTGTGATGTGGTTTTTCCATGTGTCAGAGCTGTAATATTTTGAATAAAAGCCAGCCAGGGTTGCCCTACTACAAATATCTTTCAGTTGGAAAATTACCATGTCAGTTACCATGTAAAAGGGAAAGCTCAGTCTTGGAACCCATGAGATATTCAGCGAGATATTCAGCAAACTTGGCTGCATTTTGAATCCTGACTGACTAAACCAGTGGTGGTGAACCTATGGCATGCGTGCCGGAGGAGGCACTCGGAGCCCTCTCTGTGGGCACATGTGCCGTTGCCCCAACCCCGCCTCCCCCCACGGCCCCCTCCTCCCCAGCAGCCCCCCTGGAGGAGAGTAGCCCCCGAGCGGGCCCACGTGGAGCAGTGAAGCCAAGGACATGGCAGCCAAGCAGCGTAGAAAAGACTCTGCCCTCATGCCCCATCACGCACAGTTGATGCTGTGGGGTGTGGGCAGAGGGCGTGGCTGCCATGGCGCTGCTGGGCTGCCTGGGCGATCTGCGGCAGGCCTTGGAGGCGGTGAGTGACCCTGCGGGCAAGCGGGGTGGGGACAGGGCAGGGGGTGGAGCGAGGGAGGGGCCAGTGTTTGGGCACTCGGTCTCTAAAAGGTTCGCCATCACTGGACTAAACCATAAAACGGTTGGTTGGTTTGTGACTGACAATTCTATGTCAACACAGCCAATTGTGTTTTTATAAACCATTAGTTAGGGTTACATATGATAGGTGTACCTTGGCTACTGCAACAGTGGGGTTCTTTATTTGAAAATAATGTAGATAAAGATACTCTGCCCAATCCCAGGTGGATTTCAAGTAATTCTGTAGGATATGAGAAATCCAGTGCATTAAACATGTAAAATTAAATTGTAGGAAACCCCTATCTAATACAGGGGTGGGCATTTAATTTTACCAACAGGCCACATGACAATCTGGGACTGTTGTGAAGGGTTGCTCCCCACTGACCCTAATCCCACCACAGCCCCCACAGCCCAGTGGGCCAGACAGGGACAGCCCACAGGCTGGATGAGGCCTGCGAGCCGTAAAATACCTAAGTCTGATGTAATATATTGATGAGAAAAGTTAAGTCAATTAGAACAGCATATATGTAATGTACTAAAATGTGCTCTCCATTTCATGAATGCGAGCCAGTCTGATGTTGTGATTAATGCACCAGGCTAGAAATCAGGAGACCATGAATTCTAGTCCTGCTTTAAGTATGAAGTCAGTTGGGTCAGTTGGGCCAGTCCCTCTCTAGCAAGAAGGGAACCTTGACATACCACATGTGAAAACCTTGTCAAGAAAACTCTAGGGTGTTTTCCAGGCATTTGCCAGGAACCAAGATTGACTTGAAGGAAAAAAAAAATTTAAAAAATCATGAGCATTGTCCATACTGATCCATCAAACGTTGTAAATTGCCCATTGTTTGAGGCAAAGTCTGCATTCATATTTTGATTTTTACTGAGTCCACTGAGGTTGCCCTTGAAGACCATCTAAAAACTACAGTTGATCCAAAATCCAGTAACATGGGGACTTTGGGGTATTTTTTTGTTATGGACACATAACATCTCTGTTTCTACCGGTAAGTGTTGTTTTTCATCTATAAAGCCAAAGGATGGGGCCAGGTTATTTGTGGACTGTCTGCCCCGAAGGTATCCGTCTGTCTAATCTCTGTAATAAGGAGGTCATTCTGTGAATCCTTTCTTGAAACAAAACCATCTTGTGGGATTCAGGAGATGTTGCCTGGACTTTGAAGTATCTCCCTGCCCCCTTCCCCAATTCCTGTCCCTGCAGGCCTTTAGGAAGACAATTAAGACGTGACTCTTTGCTTCCCTGCTTTGGAGGAAGATGAATAGAATTCCCATCTATTATATATAGAATTCCCATTATATTATATCTGAAATATAATGAATTTTAAGACTCTGGTCCCTAGTTAAGGATTTCACTTATTTTAACTGCATTTATTCTCTCCCATCCCAGTATTTTAATTTACTGGGTATAGTATGCCGCCTGGAGTCATGTTGTTCAAATGCTGCATAAATATTATAAACAAACACATAAATAAACCAAGGTAAGGACAAATCTCCAACCACACCAAACGTGTTATGTCAGATAGGCCCAAACAACAGTTTCTATTTATTTATTGCCATTAAGAGCTTTGATACCACAGCTTAATTTACATAAATGTTTGCTAAATGGAAACGGATGTTAATTTCCCATAGTACCTGAATAATGAATAATAATATTTCTGGCAAATGTTTTAGGATAAATCTCCTTGAAGCAGTTGTTTAACTTTTCTGCTTTTCAAATTGAATGTGAAGAGCTGTGTGTGATTATCAACAGAAGCTCAATGATGGGTGGGGGTGGGGGTGGGGGGTCCAGTGATGGCCAGGAAATATCTAGGCTTAGAAACAAGTTTGGAATACAGAGCAGAGGGGAAAAATGAGGGAGGGGGGCATATAAGTATAATAGAAAAAGGGGGAAAAACAGCTACAAGACAAATGGTATTTATAAGGCATTCTCATGCATAAATAGATCACATACAGTATATGGGGTTTTTTTTACATAACGGTTTCAGTTAAATATAATCAGCATAATTCATTGTAATTGTACGCGCATCGTGCAGGTGCATAAGCAATTTGTTCCTGGGATGCAAGTAACAGCAGTTCTTTGCATAATTTGGGCGAACCTGTTTGGATTTTTTTAAAATAGCCATTTATGCTCTTTTGTGTAGAACCCTCTCAGCACTCCTTGAATCAAATGAACCAAACATTTAAATAAAATTAGAGTTGTTTGGTAGGTGCATTTTTTTTTAAAAAGCCACCCTTTCTTATCCAAATTGATGAGACAAGCAGATGGTCCTCTGTGTGCCTTTTCTTAGTTGGGGTCATAGCCTATGTTGCTTTTTTTCAGAGAGATCTAAGAATAAAATAGTTCCCAATGACTGCAGCGCATGGCGGATAGACAGTTGCCTATGCCAAACAGAAAAAGGGTCATTCTCTTCCTTCAGGGGTAAAAATCAGCAAAAAAGGTGTTGTCAGGACTGTGTGGTGAGCACCCCTGAGCCCAGACCCAAAGGACCACAGTGTGGCCACCGCTATTATGGAGAGCTTACAAAAGTGGGAGAAGCGAATGCTCTGTTGGTCTTCTGTTATCTTTTCTATTATGTATTTTTTTATTTGCGAAATACATTTGTGGCTTTCCTCCAGGAGCTCATGGGGGTATAACATAACATTCCTTCTTCCATTCTTTTTCTGCAGTGACCTTCCCTGAGATAGGTTGGATTTTTAGGTACTATGCCAACATAATCAGTTTTAGAAACGTTTGCATCATTTCTTTAAGGCTCATACACATAGGTTGGACACGATTTTGAGAATAAAGTTCAATTTTTCTCTTTCTACCCCACCTGCCTCCCCCCTCCAATTTTTCTTCATGCACATTGGTTGCAGAATGTTTCTTCCTTCTGCATTGGGTTGCACCTTGTTGAATGCACACAACCATTCATTTCTAACATTCTGCCAATTATGTATTGCTAGACATGATATGCTTAGTTCAATACTTTAGATAGCGGTCAGGATTTTCTGAGCAAGCCAGGCATAATAATTGATTTGTGCTAAGAAGTGAGAGCTGTAAAGTGTGTTATATTGGCCAAGTTATTAAATATTCCTTCTCTCATAATATTAGAACTCATTGTTGTCCCACAGAATGGATTAATAAACCATTCTGGACAGACAAAAATTAGTGCTTCTTTATAATTTCCAAACGGACCATGACCCAGTAGTGGTCCACAGCCAGGGGTTGGGGACCCCCTGTTACAATATATGTTCATTTATGGTCATCACCTTTGAGTGATATCCTCCAGTTTAAATGCCTTTAAAATGGTAGGCAAATTCACAGTGGTAATAGAGTTTGGCATGAAGGTGCTGTCTGGATCAGAATATATATTGTAGTAACTTTTTATTTCTGTCACAAGGTCTACTGCAGTTATTTTATGTGTAACATAGAATTACAATACGTACAGTTCAAATCACATTGTTCTCTACCACAACAGTGTATTGCATCTAGTTTTGTAAATTAAAATCTAACTGGCCTAATTATTTCAACTGACTAATACTTATGTAAATAAAAACAATTTCCAGTCTCTGCTTAGCTTCCACAAAATAGTGAAACACGATGTAATTATATTAATAGCTTACTATAATTTATGATAAGCAATAGTCTTTCCCCTAGAGCTTGGCATTAAATACCATTTTAGTCCCTTTCATATAATTCCTAATTGAGGTTGTAATTGAAGGGCTACAGACAATCAGTTCAACAAAATTGACATCAGATGCATAAAAACCCAAAGGTGAGATTTCACTCTCAAGTCAGCAGAATGGAGCCTGGTCCACAGACAGCTACACCACCAGGACAAGGTGATCATGTTGATAATATGACTGATTTAAGAAGCCAGTGGCAAGAAGGCATCAAAAGAGAAGTTTAAGAAAAGGAAAAACTCCATACAACCCTCACAGTGTGGTTGTAGGAACCAACAGACTGCTAGAGAAGTTCATATGCTAAATTATCAGGGCATAAGCAACAGCTTTCCAGTCCCAATGTCAGGAATCTGATGCGCATTTACAAGTTGAAATTATAGGCTTTGCTCTCTGTCACAGTGAATCAATTCAAGTGAATTTATCACTCACTAGAACCGTCAAGTTCCTAACCAAGAGTGAAAGAGGATATTACCTCCAAAACATGCTGGTGAACTTCCCACAAACAGCTGACTGGACTCTTTGGACATAGGAAAGAAAGCTGGACCAAACGGGTTGTTGTCTTCAAGCCTGGTTTTTAAGAGAGTTAGATAGTGACACATCCTAACGTTTCTGCACTCACCATCATAATTTTTCAATCAAGTGCGTGGCAGCTTTTAATAAATCCTGGGCATTTTGATGCTTCCTCTCTACTCTAAACCTGGAAATGGCAAGAGAGCAAATATAATTATCCTTATAGGTAAATGGGAAGTCTCATTCTCCCCCTCACATTCATGGACAGGGAGCCTTAATTGTCAGCTGAAAATGCTCACCTTGACTAGAGTGAAATTAACTGTAGTTTATGTTGACATAGCTGGCGCCAGGGTGTGTATGGGAATTCAAAAGAGGGGGGAAAAAACCTGCAGTCCCACAGCTAGTGTGGTCAGAGGGGGAGGAGGGATTTGAATTTGCTGTATAATTGGTAGCTACAAGGGCCTACTAAAGCTAGCGCTTTGCCTCAGGGTCTTTGGGCCATTGCCACAATCTAAGTGAAGAATTTCTTGAATGGATGCTACACCCTTGCCTTCCCTGCAAGGCTGCAAGCATGGGGGGGGGGAGTGTTTTCTGAGGATTTTGCTGTTTAGCACGCTGCAGCAGCAGCATTTCAGCTCTCTTGTCTTCCTCCGAATGCTGTGTCCCCAAAGGAGGAATGATATTTAAAAGGAGCTGCAAAAGTAAATCAGGAGAGAAGCCAAGTTTTGTGGAGCCCAAAGTCAAGGACAGACGAGAGACGGAAAACCTGAGAGCTGCTCTCTGTTAAGGGTTAAAAGCAGGACTTGCTAAGCAACTTTGACCCAGAGTTTTAGTTCAACTGCAGCTATGAATGAACTCTGAAAATAATAATGGAAGAGGATTTTTTGAATAAGGAATGAGGGGAGAAAGGAAGGGGGAGAGAGAGTGAGAAAACAACCACCCAGCAATTTGAAAAACAAAAGACTCTGAGAGAATTCTAATGCCTGCCAGCTGCAAAAATAAGGATTGAGATGGAAGAAGAGAAGAGATGGGGTGTATCAATCCTTGTGCAGTTATTGCCCCTTTCTCCATTCCAGACCTGTTCCTATTTTAAACAGGAGCTTTATCTAGATCCATTTCTTTAAAAAAAAAAAACAACCTAGAAATAGTTGGGGCTTGTATTCCACAATCAGTGTTTTCTCTGGAGCAGTTCCATTAACTGTAATGGGACAAGACCTGAAAGTAAATTAGGGAAGCAATGCAGTCTTTTAAAGGTTATTTCTGTGACGGTTTTAGGGTTTCACAAAACAACTTAGCTAGTTTGGGTTTTGTTATTTTTTTATTTGTATTGCAGGTAACTCATCACGCTTTCTAGAAATTAGAGAAGCTCCTAGTTGCTTCATAATTTCAGTTTGCCAACTTTAAACAAAAATGAGACAAAGAGGGTGTTTCTGGATGAAATGGGATGAAGTGTTAATTTATTTTGTGGCTATTATGTGGAGAAGCTTTAGTAACAAACAGGTCCTTGGTGTTGAAGAGGCAAGGTTGAACATCGTTTGCAGTTTGATTTTTAAAATGCTTTTAATTTAATCTTCCCTTTGACTTAACAGTTTGCGAATGTCTTTAATAATGTGCCAGAATAAAAATTATTGAAAAAGGAGAATGATTTTTTTTACAAACCATTTCTTAAGTTAGCAAATAAGAAACAGATCTTAAATATGTGTAATATGAAATTGAACTGTGCAAAGTTTTTTTTTAAATCTGCCTAAATTTTGTAAAGCAATGGCATGTCCAGGTAGAAAAAAGTACAGGGGTTTTGCAAACTGTATACTGTATGTAAGTGTTGATCCAACTGTGGATTGGGACAGCCCAATCCTGGATTAATTTTTCCTGGTGTAAATTAGCCAGTTACCATACAAGGTGGGAAATTGCAACCTGTTTATTCTATACAGCCACAAAGAGGTATGCGCTCAGGACTAAATCACAAGAGTGACCCAATACACAAATTAATCATAGTTTTTATACACTTCTGAAAACAGGAACAAATGATCATTGACAAACAATAGGCAACAAGCAGTACGAGAAACTATTAAACATTCTCCCCCCCCCCTTTGAGGTTTGCCCTCCCAAAAGATGGGCTTAACATTGCAGCCCCCTGTCTTTGTGTTCCTAACTGATAACTTTGACAGCTGAATATGAAAAACTTTCTGCCTAATTTTTCTGCAACAGGAAAAGGACTCAGCCTTGAATCAGCTGCTATCCTGGGTCAGGTTGATATGTGTTCTCTGATAGGGCAACTGTGTGACCCTTCCAGGAATTTGCAAGGCAAAGATGAAGAAAGGAACAGAAGTGAGCAAAATAAGGGAGCAAAATGTGGTTTCTCTAGCTAAAACTATCTGTACCAGCCCAACATAAGTTTTTATCATGCTACCACTGATAAAGAGTCAGCATAACAAATAGTTTTGTAGGGTCATGTTTTTCAACCTCAGCAACTTTAAGATGTGTTGACTTCAACTCCCAGAATCCCCCAGCCAGCATTTAGCAGAGGAAGATTAATTCATTTATCGTGACATAAGCTTTTATGGATCATAGTGCACTGAACTGGATACACTGACTCTCTGTGATTGTTTAGACATGATAGATTTGTTAAGTGGTAAAATGCTACAATATATTAATCTGATTTTGCTGCAACAGTCCAGCCTAGGATGACAAGAACTAAATTAGGTTCTTTCTCACAGTGTATAATCAGTGGGCATTTAAACAGTATTACGGTAAGTCTCCTTCTTGTATAGGAAATAGGCCTTGTATGCAGAAAAAAAGAAGCAAAAAGCTCCTGCTTACCTATGAGTGGTTAGAATTAGGGTCTCTTAAATGGATTTGATTTAGCAATACAACGGTGGTGAAGGCACAGTGGCATATCCTGTTTGGTTAAATGGAGCAAACACATTTATATGCATCTTCATTTAAATGGATTCTGACATGATTAAGGAAAAGTCTTCCTCTGGCTGAGATGCTGAGGGATACTCTGCCAATTAGAGCAGATAGCAGTGAAGGAGATAGGGATGAAGACAGATAGTACTGTTGTTAGTTCAAGTATAATTTTAGGTGTGTTGAGTGTTATACTTTGTGATTTACTTCTAACTACGGTATATTGGTTGGCTGCTTAAAACAAACCTTGATTAATAATACTCTATGTGAATTGATTCACTTTTGATTCTTTTGCGGGAAAAATCCTCTGAATCTGGCTTAACAAGTGAAATGTGATTAAATATACATCTCCAGTATGGAAGCATACATCAAATCGCATACAAACTTAGCAATAAATTGGTAACTGTTTGATTTATATTTTTAAATTTTAGAATCAGAATAAAACTGTTTCACAGATTTAAAAAAAGGGCAAAATACCGAATTAATAATAGAGTTACAGCTTCCCAAATCAGTGTTACTTTTTGCAATATTTCATTGAGATTTAATTTGTCCTCTGGAGAAGGCAGCTGTCTTTGGACGTCTACATACTAGTTTTTATCAATGATCTTTGGCCGTCTATCTCTCTCATACAGAGACACAAATATTTTCCGTGCTTACAAGTGGTGGATAATTTAGTAATAAACATGACACACTATAGAGATATAGACAGATAGATTATTAGATGCGTTTTTTAAACGTACATACATATAAATTTTAAAAAACCCATAGATAGATAGACAGATGGAAGAATAAGAAAATTTAGGAAAAAAATTAATCTCAAAGTGCCCTATAGATAAATTTGTTATAAAAGTGAAGCAAATATCAAAAAGTGTAATTTCAATTAATATAGTAAATAAATAAAATAAATGATCATTAACAAATTTGAGGATTTAAGCAACAAAGCTTTCCTTTTTTCCTTTCCTTTCCTTTTGTCCCCTTTTGGAACTCCAAAAACAGTCTTGTGACTCTGACTCAAAGGATGGTTTGCAGCCAGAATCTGATTCATTTTTTTTTTCTTTAGAAGCAAAGGGCCGTTTTTCTCTCACTCACAAACCTTCTGCTGTTTGTGCTCATTCTTTGTCAAACGTATTAGTGAATTAGCAACTGGGAGGCTTGGAACATTTTTTTTTAAAAAAAAAAGGAAAGAAAAAAGAAAACAATTTTGGACTGCTCAACCATCCTAAAAGTGCCGAGTCGCTCTTGAGTTCTGAGAGGTTGGAGCTGACAACACAACATCAGAACCTTCCAAAGAGGATGACTCAGCTAAAGCATTGACCAGATGTTAAAAGGGGGGAAAAAACCCTCCATTCTTCCTACACTTTCCCTCTGAGAGGCAGAGAAAACTTTGCCTTGGATCTCTCCTAGTATCTGCCTGCCTGTGGAGTTAATGCCACGCAGAGCATTAAAAGCACTTTAACGGAATGGACGAATGGGCCTCTTCTCAAGTATGTTGTACTTACTGCTTTCAAAACAGCCTTAGAATCAAACCTGCTTTTCCTGAGGCCAATATGGTTTGAACTTAAGAGTTCAGAGTTAAATGAGCAGTGGCATTCATCTACACTCACAAGTGTATTCCCTGCATTTATTATTGCAGGGAAGTTTCTCCTTAATTCCAGGTTGCTTCTCTCCTTGATTAGTTTCCATCCATTGTTTCTTGTCTTGCCTTTTGATGCTTTGGAAGATAGGTTGACCTATCTTTGTGGTAGCCCCTTAGATATTGGAACACTATATTATATCTCCTCTAGTCCTTTTCACTAGACTAGACATACCCAATTGCTGCAACCGTTCTTCATAAGTTTTAGCTTCCAGCCCCCTAATCATCCTTGTTGCTCTTTCTCTGGACTACGTGTCCCAACGTCTTTTTTAAATTGTGACAAAACTGGATGCAATATTCCAAGTGTGGTCTTGCCAAGACTTTGTAAAGTGGTACTAATACTTCATGTGATCTTGATTCTATCCCTCTGTTAATGCAACCTAGGATTATATTGACTTTTTTGGCTGCTGTGTACACTGTTGTCTCATATTTAAGTGATTGTCCACTTGGATTCTGCCTGTTTAATGGGTCCAAACCTAGAAGAACAAAGGAACATTTCAAAGAGAGAACCAGATGACCTTTTATTCAGGGTGCTTTAAAAGAAGAGACTTAGGGCTATAGTCCATGACTTTCAGAAAAGTGAAAAAATGGTTTGTAGGTTGGGTGAAAGAATTCAGCTTTTGCACCCATTTAAAATAATATTTCCAAGAGGCTGTCATCCATTCTGCTCTTGCAGAGGTCTTTAAAAAAAAAAGTCTATAAATGCAAGTAGTTTTTCAATTGCAAGAAGATTTTTCAGAAACTTCAACCCAATGTCTGTTCTCCCACAGCTTGAAGCCATTGTGCTAACTCAAAAGAGAGGCCAGTGAGTCTCTTTTCTACAAAAAGAAAAAAAATCCCACTAATCGGCATTTTTTCATTTTTGTTTTTGCGAAATTTCTCATAATACTGAGGAATTTGTTAAGATTTTTGCAATTTACAAACTTGGGAGTTCGGCTTTTAAAAAACAACATTTTTTTTCTGGTAAAGTGGAAAAATTTATTCCTTGCTGTAATGAAAAGCAAATTTTGCAACAAGTCCATTTGTGCTATGAGCAGTCATTAATATTTGGAGGCTATCAAAGGGATGGACTTGGTCATCCCCCTCTGTCTCATGGGACAAAAACTTTTGCTGTGAAGGTTTTTGTTCCATAGTCCAAGTGAATATGTTTCCGCTTTTATGGGAATGTGGACAATAGCCAACAAGTGCTGATGTCCTTATGTGTTTATACAGTATAGGAAAGACAGGTCTCCTCCTCCTCCTCCTCCTCCTCCTCCTCCTCCTCCTCTTCCGTAGGCTAACATGGCACACTTCTCTTTTCTTTTTCTCCTCTGATGCTACAAGCTAAGATGAGGCCACATTTCAACCTTGTCCCACTGTATTATCCATCTATCTTGCAATTGTAGCCAGGCATTACAAAATTGTTTATGCAACTTCTTCTTTTTGTTAAAGATAAATGTTGGTATGTTCTGCATCGCGAGTAAAAAAAGCCTACTCACTCTATAAAAGTTATGACAAAACAGGGTATTTTTAATGAAGCAAATCAGTACCTACTAAAAGCAACAGGGGGAAAATGCAAAATTCATGATCAAATGGAGTGGGAAAAAATATTATGGTACAGGTAAACCTCAACTTGCAACCATTCATTCAGTGACTGTTCAAAGTTACAACAGCAATGAAAGAAGTGACTTATGACCAGCTTTCACACTTATGACCATTGCAGCATCCCCATGATCATGTGATCAAAATTCAGGTGTTTGGCAACTGGCCTGTATTTATGACAGTTGCACTGTCCCGGGGCCGCGTGATCACCATTTGTAACTTTCCCACCCAGCTTCCTACAAGCTGGAATAACTTTTCTTGCTTTGGTGCCCTCCGGCTGTGATGCCTTCGGGCGTCAAATTCCTGGCTATAACTGGAGGTCACCAGCTTGGGAAAAGGTGTAAGTTGTTATAGTGCTAAAGAGATTGGATAAGGTGGAGTCATGAAAACTTATTAGGCTGATGTTCTCTCGTCAACTATCTCACAGGGTATTCTTTTGATGAAAAATAAATTGGAAGAAGGAATGTGACATCTGTGGTCTTTAGTTTCTGGAAGGACAGATACAAACCTAATAAATAGTAATATCTAATAGGGCTGTGTAGTAATCTGGATTTAACAGGAAAAGGTTATTTGGAGTGTGTAACCACTCCAATGGACAACCTTTTAAAGAAACTATATTTTTCCCTGGACTTCAGGATCTCAAGAAAAGATATGTTGATTTGTGGAAGGGGCTGGAGCAACGACATACAACCCTGTCTTCTTTAGATCTGAATTCTAATCTAATTCTGGTACCTATTTCTATAGCGAACAGATCTGATCTCTTGCGAAAAGCAAAAGTGTAGGAACAATATGGACAAAAAAAAAACCTGCACTCCAAACAACTTTTGAAGTTGCCTGGATAACTACTTTTGCCCTGTGATTCAGACTGCAGTTTTGAATTACACTGCAGTCAGTCCTTATAGTTCTAAAATGGGCATAACTGTTCTTATAGCGACATTCTATTTTAATGCAGAAAAAGTGGTGTTCTTTCATCCATAAAAAATAATTCATATTAGGAAAAAAAATAACTTACTTTTATACCTAGCAAACAGAGATTGGCACGCACACATGTCTTTTTGAAATATTGTAAAGTTAACAGAATGAGAAGTCATTTAAAACTGGTCTAGGAAGGTTTTTATTTTATTTATCTACAGAGACACAAGCAAGCAATTGCTGTCTAACAGAGAAGCTGTCTTTATTCTTTAAGGGAATTTTTTGAATGACTCCATTTTGTCAAAACTACAGTTTCTTAGGAGGCAGGTATCCACTCCTTGTCTCTCGGTCTCAGATCAAATTGTAAGACAACTCTTTTTATTTATTGGATGTGCTGCTGTCAGACAGAAGCCATACACGACAATTATGACAGCTGTGTCAAACAGGGCAGTTGCTCCTTTAGGAATTATGGTTTTATGCTGGCCTTTTGTGGTTTGGGTCACCATATTTTAGCAAAGGAATGAACAATTTCTTTCTGGCTGTGGCCAGAGTAATTTGTAAGAAG
This sequence comes from Bothrops alternatus, assembly GCA_034064705.1. Lineage (NCBI taxonomy): Eukaryota > Metazoa > Chordata > Lepidosauria > Squamata > Viperidae > Bothrops > Bothrops alternatus. Next base: position 7,578,813 of record JARGCV010000080.1, read on the forward strand.
GCTGCTCTCAAGAAAGAGGTGAGCACAAACATACACTGGCTGGGGCAAGGTGTCAACTGCCCCAGGCCTGCCGGCAAAGATGTGTCTTTAACAGTTTGCGAAAGGCGGAGAGGGTGGGGGGCAATACGGACCTCTGGGGGGAGTTGATTCCAGAGGGCCGGGGCCGCAACAGGGAAGGCTCTTCCCCTAGGCCCCGCCAGGCGATACTGTCTGGCTGACAGGACCTGGAGAAGGCCGACCCTGTGGGCCCTAACCGGTCGCTGGGTTTCATGGGGCAGCAGACGGTCCCGCAAGTAACCTGGTCCGATGCCATGTAGGGCTTTATAGGTCATAACCAACACTTTGAATTGCGTTCAGAGACCAATTGGCAGCCAATACAGCTTGCGGAGTGATGTTGAAATATGGGCATTTCTGGGTAAGCCCAATACAGCTCGCGCGGCTGCATTACCACAAGTCTTAAAGTTGCTAAGGTTGAGAACCCCTGAATCAAAGCAACAAGAAAGAAGGATCTACTCATCTACCTATTCTTCCAAGGTCCTGAGTGTTCAGGTTGATTTTAGAGGTTATCTCACTTTCCCAATGTGTACATTTACATCAATGAAATACCAAGAGTGGAAGAAGGATGTGATTGCTATTTTGATGTAAATCGTAATCCAATTTGTTAAAATAAATCTTTAGATTACTTTTCTAAAAAAAAAAAAAAAAAAAAGAGGTGAGCTAAAAGAATTGGCCAAACCAGAAAAAGGGCAAAGATTTGGGAACAAAATAAAATAGCTAAGAATACTTAAAAAAAAAAATAGGCCAGTTTCTCTGCCCCTCAGAAGCCTGAGTGAGATGGTATGGTATGGAATGGGAAAGAAACACAAAAAGAGGCTTTTAAAAAAATTTTTTATTATTAGATATCCATTTGTACATGCAAACAAAGAAAAAATTCAAGTTAAAGCCATTCAACTTAATACAATCATTTTAAATTTGTAGACCTTCTTCACTCCGTATATCAAAGTTTAACTATAAGCCAACTACATTTTAAAAATTTTAAGTTTCACTTCTTTTCAGATCTATCCATTGTACATCAAACAAACCAGTCTTCTTATTAAAGTTAATAATTTTCATGTCGATACACCCCTCCCTTCCACGCGTACATTCTTAGTCTATTTAATATATATCTTCCATTAATCACCCTCTCATGTCTCTTGCTCTTACACTTAGTCCTTAAATCAGTCCATAATTCTTTGCCTTTAATTCCTTGCATAAAATATTAAGTTTTTCTTCTTTTCAGTCGAATTCTGGGTTTCTACCTCTGCCAGGTGGACTTCCATAACACAGCTTCCCTTCCAAGTAATAAGTCTCTCTTTATTGCTTGCAATGTCCCTTGGTTCCATATAAGCCATACTCTATGGATTCTGTCAGTTTGCCAAGAGAAATTTTTAGCCTCCTCTCCTGGATATTTTTCCAATGCTTTTATAACAATTCTTTTCAAATCTTGTTTCTCATTTGGGGATTTTTCCAGTCTCTTGCCCCTAATTGCTGTCATCATCTGACGATGGTACATCATAGTTGAGCGGTTTTGCACCTCACTTTTCATTTCAGTAAGTTGTCTCTCTTCTTGTCTCTCCACCTCTTCCATCTTTTCTTCAACCCCTTCCCAGACCCTCTTCGAATTTCTCCCAGTATCTTCTCTCATTTTCCCACTGTGCGTTTGTACTGTTTCTCCGGTTTGGTCCAAGTCCTCAATAACTGCTTTGCTTTGATCTTCCACCATCTTCTCCACTTCTCTGCTTTGTTCCACTGCCTCCAACGTCCTCATCCTTTCTTCCCACCTTTTCTCATATATGTCTATTATCATGTCCATCTTTCTCCTTATTTTTTCAAAAGTTGTTGACATTGCATCTTTTAATTCTTTCATCGTCATTTCTGGAGAGCTTATATACATCCTTAGGTTTATTTTGCAAAGTTTTTTAAGTTATGCGTCTCTGCTGCCCTCTAGAGGTCTCTTTCGCATTACAGTTTCTCTTTCGCCTTTCTCTTCCGGTAGCTATCACTTTAAATTAAAAGCGGTCGCCATCTTGGGTGCATTTTGTTTATTGTGAACGTAATTGATCCGAGGTAAAATATAAGAAATACTTGCTTTTTAAGCTCCTGCGTTCAGTCTGTCAATCTCTGTGCTTCTTTGAAATGTTTTCCTCGAGTGGCGGCTGGTCACAGCGTCTTGGTCTGTCAGCTGACAGATGCTGCGCCGGGCTGGAGCTATTGTGAGCTCACGGGGAGTCCTCTTTCTTCCCCCCCTGAATGTTTTTTTGGGGGGTTTTCAGAGGATCTCAACCCACACCCACAGCTCTTTGCCCCTTCTCCTACCGAGGAGGGGTTTTTTCCGCCGCGAAAAACAAGCTGTTTTGCGCTGTTTTGGCGGCTTTACAGGTCCCGTGTCGCAGAGCCTCCGAACAAGGCTATTTCGACCCTGAGGCAGCCACGCCCCTTTCACAAAAAGAGGCTTTTTAATGGGTTCAAATTCCATCAGCAAATTGTCAGATTTGATGGAGCTGCACTACATAGGTAGGCATAGTGAGCAATGCATGGGTAATGGGTTGTACATTCCTCTTGTAGGATGCTACTTAAGTTTATGCTTTGTGTTCTGTGGTTGGGGAATCTAGAAGTTATTAAGTAATACATTTGAATAATATGTTGACTAAGGCCATAGAGCCAACAATCTAAACTGTTCTGATTCTTGCTTTAGAACAGGACTAGGCTACTTGCAGGTTGCACATGGTCCCATAAATCTCATTTCTTTAGGCCACAAATCCTTTTGGGATTACAAATTAGATGAAGTTTATTGCTGTTTTCCCCCACATAAAGCAAGTAAGAAAATGCATGAATTTGGGGTTAATTTTTTAAATACGACATCATTAAATCTCCTTAAATCATCCAAAACATTGCGAGTAAACCAGCTCTATCCACAGGTATGAGATTATAAAATGGTAATCTTGCTTCCTGCAATCTCAGTTTGGATGGAATTATAAAGTAACTGGGAGATCTAAAGTTTAGTAGTCAGTTAAAATATATGTAGTACATCACATCAAGGGACTAAGAATTACTGTTGAACATAGGATAAATCACTGAATGGAATTGTGCACTGCAGTAAGTTCGGTCCATGTTACGTATTTTGACTTAGGGATCTTGTCCAATTGAAATGAAGAATCTGTGCAGAGACAAACCCATATTTTGGATGTATAAACAATTCCATGTTTTGATTACAGCCTAAGACTAAAATTCCCAGCTTGGATGAAATGTACATCAGATATGAAGACAGACATTCTTCTAGACATTGAAACATATTCCTACAACTTGATTGGCATTCTTTCATATAAGAGATCAGATGATTTTTCCAGCAAGAAGCAGAAAACTGTGGTATATTGTATTACTGAAAAAAAACCCCACAGAGATAGAAACTTAGTAAATACACGGCATCTATGTGTGTGTTGAAAACCTACATTATTTAATATTTTTTCATGCTCTTTGTTAGAAAGAGCATAAATATTTTATAAGTATTGGTTTTTAAATAAAATTTTATACTTCATTATTTTAAAGGGCATTTAATGTAACTGAAACTTTTTGATAAAGAAATGCATTTGATTTCATCTAAAGCATTTCTTTCCTGTGTGTTTTAAATTGATGATTTTTAATCCCCCAATTGGACATCAAGAGGCATTACAGTAATTGGCAGAAATAGGAATATCTTGCCTAATACATGCATTCTTACAGATCCATTATTTTTACCAAATTAATTGCCTGTCTAGATGCTGAGGCTTTTATAAGCATAAATTTTTTTCCTGTCTCCCTGAAATAATTTTAAAATACAGAGAAATATTAGTCAGTGAAAGATGAGGCATCCAACTCATTTTAATAGATTGCTTCAACATGAAATATCCCCGCCACGAACACCAGATTTTAGCAACATCTCTTTTGGCCTGCCAATATAGCGTATTCCGTGAAGTAACCAGTTGATGCCAGGAATGCAGCAAAAAGAAACCACAATTAAAAGACCATTTTTTAAAAAGTGTTTTCAAGGGAACCTAATTGAGGGCAGTAGTCAGTTCCGTGGGAACAGAGCACCCCAGAAGGACAAGCCTCAAAATACCTTATTGGGAATGCAATCTTTTCAAGGGTGTTTTATTCTGGTGAACACAAATTAGGGTCTTGGGACCTACAGTGGGGGGGGGATGGAAAACTGGGGTGATTCTTCAGTAGCTAATAAACTAAACAAGGAGTTCTTTTAATGGGCCCAAGATGAAGCAGGAGTACAGGGCAGGTTGAAAGGAGGAGAGGAAGAGCATGTGATTGAATTACTTAGTCTTCATCCACGTCTCAATAATTGGAGTCCAGTCCACCTGGATAGTCTTTCTCATAATATAATCTACTGGTGCAGCTAGCTCTTTGAACTTCTTTGTGACTGTGAAACGGATAAATATTTTTAATAGGTTCTCGTAGGTTTCCACTCAACAGATTTCTATAATATCAAGGATTATCCCAATGCGTGACTGTTCGAAATTACTAGTGGTCCTGAAAAAGGTGGCAGGACTGTTTTTCACATTTATGACCATTGCAGCATCCCCATGGTGGCCTGGTTAAAATTCAGACATTTGGCAACTGGCTCATATTTATGACTGTTGCAGTGACTCAGGGTCCTGTGATCCCCTTTTGCGACCGCCTGACAAGCAAAGTCAATGGGGAAGTCAGATTCACTTATAACAACCATGCAACTAACTTAACAACTTAACCACTTAACAGCTGTGACAAGAAAGATTCTAAAATGGGGCAAAGCTCACTTAGCAAATGTCTCACTTAGCAATAGAAATTTTGGACTCAATTTTGGTCATACGTCGAGGACTACCTATACAGTTTAAAACTGGTATATTTCAGCCAAATACTAACCATAGTTAGGAAAGGAGAATGTGGGAGACTAATTTCAGTGCTGAGCCACCTAACCCAGCTTGGAAACTCCAGTCGGAAGTAGCCTGGTTTAAAAATGCTATCTAAATATGGCCATACTAATTCTGTGTGGGGAAACTTTTGCATTTAATTAAATTAATACTCTTAAACATCTAAGAGTAAAGAGCATGGAGACCCAAAGTCGATTAAAAACATGTTCCATGCCCATGCTGTGTTTTTGGAAAGGGTATTTTGATGAAGACAACTGTGATCAAATTAGCTGAGCCGAAAGATTCAGAATTAAAACATTCAAACAGAATCTTCACTCAGGACTGATTTCTGATATCAAAACACTCCCTCACTAATAATACTCACTGGATACTTAAGACTAATATGTTAGGGTAAAACCTCTTGTTAATTTGTTGGACCTCTCCACCCCTGCAGTCTGAAGTTAATCATTTGCCTATTTCTGAAGACGTTTCGGTCGGGTTTTAGAATGCTAATGACTTTGGAAGTCTATGGTATAATTAATATCCATCTCTTTATCAACACATTGATATCTGAACTTGTTTCTGAGAAGAAAGCTGACAAAATGTAGTTGAGATTTTTATTCGGAGAGTTTTGAGACATCTTTTTTTAAATACAAATTTACTGAACGTTTTAAAAACAAGAGTAAGATAATATGAACTAAAGTAGAATAAGAAAAGAAAAAAGAAATAAAGGAGAAAGCTAAAGTTCCAAAAGAAAAAAAAAATAGCTAGAAGAAAAATAGAAAAACAAAGAAAAAAGATATAATGAACTGGCTTCCACTCTACTTTACAGCAGTTATAAGTACAATTGTAAGTTTACTTCCTTCGCTAAAGTTACAACATGACTGCTCTTTCTATAATCTATCCTATCCAGTGTTGGGATTTAGCTGGTTCGCACCACTTTGGCAGAACCGGTAGCTAATTTTTTGTTGCCCAGGCCCAGAATGGGCTTCCTGAAACGGCATCCACACAGAGAAATGGTTGTTCACATATTTGAATCCCACCACTGATCCTATCTAATTATTAAAACCATACATCATAAATTCTTTTATTATTATTATTTTACGCAAAAAGTCCATAAGGGATTTTGACTTTTGAAACATCTGATGAAGGACCCAAGATTTTTCAAAAATCTGGTTTCCCAAAGAACCATTCACAATCTGAATTATTGCTTGCTAATGTGTAACATCCCTTTATTCGTATGTTTGTTCATATTGCATAGATCCAAACTGCATTATTTCCAAGAGACTGGATTTCTGAACTTCTACAATAAGTTTTATCTCCTCTTTCTCTTATCTCTCCTTCCTTTGTGTTTTTCAATTAGATGTGGAGCAAATGGCTATTGACTGGCTTACTGGCAACTTCTACTTTGTGGATGACATTGATGACCGGATATTTGTCTGCAACAAGAGTGGGGTCACCTGTGTTACACTGCTTGACTTGGAGCTGTACAATCCTAAAGGCATTGCGCTGGATCCAACAATGGGGTGAGAATCCATATATGTACTTCTAGATGAAAACTAAATTTATTTCTGCCTTTGTTTTTGTTTTTTCCCAAACCCACAGTCCCTGAATGCTTTGTTGGTCAACAATATCAAATGCGAGTTTAATCCAAACTAAAACATTTTGAATCCTGGATTTACTTGCAGATGAAGGGGCTTGGCTTGGTATGCCAATTGATATTTGAGTAGAGGAATAGGAAGTCAGTCTTCCCATGGACTTCCCACCACCAACCTACACTGAGCATTCACAAAACCTTTAAAAGGGACTCCCCCTGCATTTGCACAAAATAAAAAAAAAGTTTTTTAAAAATGTGCAATTTCGTTTCAAAGTCTAACTTTTGATTATTAATATTTGCCAACAAACTGCTAAATGTCTTGAGAGTATCTTATTCTGTATTTCTCTCTTGGCATCCTATGATCTTCATCAACAGTTCTTTGTCAGTTAATTTTTGTCAAATGAGGCAAGGCAAGTGGCTGAAAGAAAGACATTTTAATGGTGGTAGGGAATGCCTTGTCTGGAATGGGGTCTTTTTTCTCTCTTGCTAGTTTCTACGCCATAGACGGAATTGTTAACATTTGCTTTGCTTTATTGTGATGTTTTACTGTGATTCCCCCCCTTCTTATTATATATTTTATGGTTTTCTTTGTTGGGTTTTGTTTCACTTAGTTTAACATGATCTGTTTGGAATATTTTAATCTGTTTTTCTGCACTAAGCAGGAAGTTGAGCTCAATGACATAAAGGGTCAGTGTCCATTTCTATCCCTCTATGAGTCATGACCTTTGAATGTATTTCATCTGTAGGGCCAAGGAGAGAGAAAATAGGTGGATATTTAAGTTCTCTCCCTCCCACTTGCGGTTTTATTGCCATTTTAAAGAAAAGTGCTGAATTGATTTAAGCAGCAGTTGTACCTGTTGATAAGCAGATAGCCACAAAATGCTCTTTGTTTTGCGTGCAGTTCAAATGATTGTAATGTATTCCAAATGAAATTACAGAGATCATTCCGTGCTTTTCATTTGATGGGAATCTCTCCTTTTGCTGGAGGCCTCCTAGAGCTGAATTGTTCTTGTTAGACTCTTCCATTCTTTTTCTTTTTTCTTTTTTGCCTATCAGAACAGAAATAGTAGTTTCTTAGCGGTATTTTCTGCCCTCTGTTTGCAACTGCCTTTTATTTCTTTTGAATATTATCCTTTCTTGTTTCTTTATACTTGCTTTGATTTTTTTTTCCTTTCTCCTTTTTCATTCTCTCCTTTATTTGTCACTGTTGGGGGTTTTGAAGATCTTCCTCCATATTGCCTGACTTATGACAGTATATTTCCTCTGATCCTTCAACATTTTGTTTAGGAAAGACTATTACTGAATTTTATTGTCAAACCTCTAATAAGCCTACTTGTCGTATTTGAGATAATGCTTCTGCAGTGTACTCAAAAGGGCAGAAACTGCCAAGACTTTTGGGGGGGGGGCAGGATCTATCTCTCTCTCTCTCTCTCTCTCTCTCTCTCTCTCTCTCTCTCTCTCTCTCTCTCTCTCTCTCTCTCTCTCTCTCTATCTATCTATCTATCTATGGCATCTAATAGGATATTAATTTTTGATATTGAAATATCAGCTTGATCTTGAGACTGTACCTATATCATTTGCTGTTTGTTTTGACTGCTGCCATATTGGAGAGAAGCTAGAACAAAAGATACTAAGGCTTACTATCATTAGTGTTAAAGATATTAATCATCTTTCACTTGCAGTAGTGGCGGATATCTGTAGCTTGGGTGTAGGATGAGGGTGAAGATTCGTTCTCCGAGCTTATTGGTTGGTGTCTGAATGTTTTGTTACCAGGCTAGGTTTCTTTCACTTCTCCCAAATGTAACACAGAACACTGAGATCGAGCCTTACAATTCGTCTTGCCATATCAGGCAGATCAGCCCTATAAATAAGATCTCATATTGGACTCTGATATTGATGGCACTGGCTCCAGGTCATACCTCTCACCCAGCTGCTGTGCTTGGACTGTATGTCCAAGAGTGGCCTGTTGCAAGCCGCCCTGAGTTTTTGGAATAGGGCGGCATAGAAATCGAATTAAATAAATAAATAAATAAATAAATAATAAAAATCAGGAACTGACTGTGTCCATGTAAGCTGCCACTCTGTATTGTCCCATCTTCTCTTCACTCCAAAAGAGCATAGAGCAGGTCATAGGGAATAGACATAGCCTAATTGGTTTCGTTGCTTTGGTATGGTCGTGTACATATTTTATCAACCTATTTATGACATTTCAGTGTGGTTCATTTAACGCCCATTGTAAAAGTGGTCATAAAATTGGGTCCAGTCATGTGGTGACCCTCTTGGTGACTGATATTCCAGTTCCAATTGTGATCATAAGGGCTACCTATCTCAAAGGGGGTAGGTCCACTGTTTTGCAGTTTATGCACATTGTTTACAGCAGGGGTCCCCAAACCCCGGTCCGTGGACCAGTACCGGGCCGTGACGTGCCAGCAACCGGTCCGCACAAACAAGCAAAGCCCCATCTGCGGGATGCAGGCAGCACACAAAACTATGCTTTCTCCAGTTCATGGAAAAAAGTCTCTCCAGGTAACGGGTCCCTGGTGCCCAAAAGGTTGGGGACCTCTGGTTTACAGGGTTACTGATTGGAGGACAAACCATCATCTAGGCCTCCCAGCTCCAAAAGAATGTGAAATCTGTATTATGTTGAATACAATTATTGTGCCATCCTCTGTCAAATTAATTATTGTGGAAGCCTGGATAAAGAAAGCAAAAAATTGGATGGATTGGAAAAAATCTCCTCTCCTCTGTGCGAATGTTATTTTTTCATCTGATGAATGATCAGTTGTTCTACCTACTGCCTTTTCTGTGGGGAAAGGTGGCTTCTTTTTATCTCCACGTACTTGAAGAGGAGTTCAACAGTGGGAGTTTTCCATAGCAAAGCAGTGTGGGTGACTATGCGGATGTACCGTAGGAATTTTGGCAGTAAAAATGGTAATAACATTGATTGGTAGTCACAGTGATATTTCTGGGAGCCCTGCTTGGGTCTTTCTGGACTTCTCCTTGAATCTGAAGCCAGACCTAGATCTCCCATTTGAACAGAAAATTGTTTTGGGCTGAAGCTTGTAGCTATGGTGTTTTACTATGTTGTCTTTTGCATTCCTGGCCATAGTTTTGGCCATTCACCACTGGATTAAGATCTCAGCAAGCAAGTGGTGACAGACTTCCCTGGTTCCACCTGAGAACGTGGTAGTGGCTTGTAATCATAAGGGTTACTTCTCCACCCAGACGGATGAAACTGACCACCTCTCTCTTCAGACAAATCCTGACTTTGCTAGGGAAGAGAGGCTTAAGCGCGGTTCTCCAAGGCTCATGCAGTGGGAGCATCTGTTTTCAATATCTCAATATTTCACTGGGCTGAAGGGAGATGGGGTTCCTTTCCTTAGGAAATCTGTACATCACGTTATCCCAAATAATAGCCTGCCATTAAAAAGAGATCAGACTAGCTCGCAGTGGTGACCACTGCAGATATTTACACAAATATTGTTCTAAGGCTTCAATTTGCGTTAAGGAATTAATGTTTTCAATTTCAGATGTTGTATTACATTGGATTATGCTACTCATATTGTATAGTACTTACAGTATATACAGTATGCTGCCCAGAGTCCAGTGAATGAATGAGTGATCCAATGAAGATCCTTCTTATCAGTGTCCATTCATGAATATCCTAATTCTAGTCAATCGTTTGAGTCAGCAGAACAGTTTAATAAACGGGAGACTGAACAAGGCCATTGTTCACAGTTTATTTTGAGAGTGAAAATACTGTAGTCTTATTTTGCCATCCTAGTCAGCTCTCAATAGATAGATTTTGTAGGAGAGTAGGAATGGCCACAGTCCAAAGATTGGAGCTGGAAAATGTTTAGTTTAGCATTTTTTGGCAGTCCAGTCTTCAAAAGATTGCTTTTAAAGAAGAAGAAGTCAAAAGCTACATTGCAGTTGCATATTTTATCATTTGTTACCCAACAATAGTAATATTTCTATGCTAGGGTTTCGGTGATATAGAAGTATAACAACAACAACAACAACAACAACAGTAATAGTAATAGTAATAATAATAATAATAATAATAATAATAATAATAATAATAATAATAATAATAATAATATAAAGTTGGAAGGGACCTTGGAGGTCATTTAGTCCAACCCCCTGCTCAGGCAGGAAACCCTATACCATTTCAGGCAAATGGCTGTCCGGTCTCTTCTTAAAAACTTCCAGTGTTGGGGCATTCATCGCTTCTGGAAGCAGGTTGTTCCACTGGTTAATTGTTCTAACTGTCAGGAAATTTCTCCTTAGTTCTAGGTTGCTTTTCTCCTTGATTAGTTTCCACCCCTTGCTTCTTGTCCTGCCTTCAGGCGCTTTGGAGAATAGCTTGACTCCCTCTTCTTTGTGGCAGCCCCTGAGATATTGGATATGTTTAATAAATAAATAAAACATTTTTCTCACCTAAGATGTTTCTAGTTTCTTTCAATAAATACAATATTCAGATCTCGTTTAGGAGGGTAGATTTAATTATTTTCACATTGAATAGTGAAACCTATGTATAGGTGTTTCATTGCACCTATGAAAAGAATACGAGGATACATAGAAAACATCTCAGAAAGAACAGAAGGACTGCTACAGTCACACAGCGTCACCTTAGCATGCAAAGCAGCGAAATCTTAAGGAAACCCAAAAGCCAGTTATATAGTGTAGGAGGGTACTGCTGCTGAGATGAATTTGCTAATTAGTAAACTACTAAGAAAATATTTTGAAAAACTCTTATCTCTGAGATTATGTAGGAGACATCTTCCCATTCTGAACAGACTCAGACATCTGCCTCCCCCCCCTTTCCTCTCTCATCTTTAAGATAGCATTGTGGTTGGTATCCAAAACCTCCTCATTACCTTAGGAGGCCAGGATAACTCCTGCCTTGTCTAGCAAGTATGGTGGCCTGTCTGGAGCTACAGCATGGGGCTTCCAACACTGGAGCAAGCCCCGCCAACTGTCAAGGACACTTTGATGCATTTGGAAAGATACCAGCACAATTTAAATGTATTTGCTATCTTCCCTGCCTAGAGGAATTTTCAACCTTTGGAATGATTTGTTTCTCAACTTTGCTTTTTAAAAGAGTTTGATTTCAACAGACTTGTTTACTTTCCAGCTATAGCTATTGATCTACCTCTATTTTCTCAATTCTCATAGTTTAAAAAAACCATTCTGAAGGACATACTGCATCTTTTGATAGTGACTCTAATCCCTTCCCGGAGTTTGTTTTTGATCTTATTTATGTTAACGATCAAACCTTATGTGTTAACGATCAAACCTCTACCATCTTGTGTCCTTCATTTATTGGAAAACAATCTTTTGGTTGTTATTACACCCACAGGGCTACAAGTTATGTGCTATAAGGACAGAGCCATCTCATATGATTTTCCAAAAAGGGAAGTGTGTAGGGAAAATGGGATACACAGCTGTGTAATTTATTCCCTTGCCCCCAAAGGTATTACAGAATAATCACTGCTCCCAGCTTAATTTATCTGTCTTGCCTCAAGACTAATAGATAAAAATGTGAAATAACCAATATCACGGGTTAATGAATATATGACACATCTGGAGCAAATTACAGTAGAAATTATAGTTATCTTAATAGTTTTGCTTTGCAAAATATTTTTTGTTCCTTGTTTCAGAAAGACGAGTGGCAAACTTATTGCAGCTACATGGCTCATGCCAAAATTGAGATTGTCAGTGATAAGTTAAAAACTTGTGATGGACAGAATAAGAAAGCTTTAGCAAGTCTTTCACTAACTGAAATTGCAAAAATGAGAATTTGTGTTCATTTGAAATTTGGGATTATTATATCCAGAGCATTCAAACAGGCCTATTTACATCTTGTGCTTCAGCCATGCTTCTAATATCAGTTAATTTTATTAAAGTCATGTTCGGCAGAGGTGTAAATTACAAAATTCAAACCGTGAAGCTGCAACACAAAGGATATGAATTACAGTTTAATAGATGCAAATTGGGATTTCCTCAGTGGTTTTCAAGTCAAGATCATGTCCAGGTAGAAACCTAAATATACCTAAATACATTTTTTTATGCTTGACCATTTCTCCAAAATCATCACTTTCTCCTTTGAATAATTAATTTAAGTGCTTGTCAATGCCAAATTTATCTGGTAAGCAGCTGCTACAAAACAGCAAGTGTTTCTTTTGCTTAGTGTCCCTTTCTGAATTATCAGGCAATTAGAAATCTTAGCTGAAATAATTAATTAGCAGAGTTATAGATGTTTCAAAGGGAATAGTAATTTTGTATTCTGAAAACAGTGATAATTTCCAATTTAAACCATCAGTTGGTGAGTGATAGAGTTGGTGGATTATAGGGCTTATCTTTAATGTACTTCACAATATCCAGGGGATTGGATGAAAAAAACTTCTGATTCTATGTTCTTCCTAAATCTACGTCTGTCCCAAAAAATCAATTGCTACAGGATACTTGATAGGCGGTGACCTGTCTTTTGCTTAAAAGTCTGTTAAGATGAATCTGCCGTCTCAATAGCCTTCTATTCTCATGTAGCCCATATTATTCAAAATTGTCTCTAATAATATATAGGAAATTCCATTGGCCAAAGAAATATATGACTGCATACCAGCATTTGGAAGCTGTTCCCTGCATAATCTCTAAGGCCAGATGTTTAATAAGGAGTGTTTCTTGCATATTGAATGCATTGCATTTGACCCTTGTATTTCTTGGCAAGTGGAATCACTATAGTCAGCTCTTTGCCTTTGGTGACATGTTAATGGAAAGAGGAAGGAGGTAATAGGGAAACATTTGAATGTTGACTCATACTTGGTGCAATTGAAAATGTTGATGTGACATAGAAAGTGTGGCACATTATTGTATGGGCAACGTATCTATGGGTGGCTGGATATTTGAACAGCTGTTTTGTTTAAAAAAAAGAGCGAGAAAGAGAACAAGGAAGTTATCTTGTACAAGAAGTATTAGTCATTATTAAGTCTCTTAGTCAACTCAAGGTTGTTTGTAGCTGATACTAACTTGAATACATCTAGGGATTGGCCGTTCTTTGTGCCAGAATGTTGCAGTACTATGCACATACAAGCACCCAAACAGGATGTTCATCTACAGCCAAAGATTAATGGATGATATCTTTTTATGTCCATGGAAAAGTTTCTGCATCATGACTTCATTTGTTTGGTTCTCCCACTTACCTGTTTCTGCTTCTGTTTAGAAGTACTCTGTGATGGAAACCTGCAGTTCCCTTGCACATAAAGCTGCCATACTTCCTTCAGATTTGTTCTGAAGACTCAATTAACATCAATTCTCTCATGAATTTCTGTCTCACCTTAAACAGCATTTCCACTAGCCTGTGGCACTTTCTAAACTAATCCTGAAAATCTCATTAATCTTTAGTCTGCTTTATATTTGTCTGCATAAATTAGGCTGTCATAAGCCAGCTCTCTGCTAAAGGAACAACAGCACCACTTCTATGGCCTGTGTAATACTCACTACCAGGATTGGTCCTGCCATAAGGCAGAATAAGACCAGTATCTCTGGCACTACAATACAATTCTTGGTTACATCAATTGTTATGAATTTATTATTACTATATTTTTACTCCTTCCCTCAGTGTTTCCCCCCCTCTGTACTCTGATGATCTAGAAACATATTTTATTATGCAGGTGTACCTTTGAGAACCAGTTTGAAGATGGGTGGTGCTAACGATGCAAATGGTTCAGGGAATGTATTTAACTATCACATTACAATTTTTCCAATTCAAATCCTGATTGTCTGGATTTATTTTTTTTTACTTCTCTTATTAGCCCATGAGGTACGGTTGGACTTTTTGTCCATAGGTGATTTGTCCAACCATATATGGTTAGGGTTCAAACATGTTTATTCACAAGTAGATTCTTTCAATTCAGCTATGGCCTTCTTCTTGATAGAAGAAGTGTAGGCCATTGTGTATGAAAGGGCAAGGGAGGACAGGAGGAAGAGAGAATAATGAGGGCAATGGGAAAGACATTCAGAATAATTGCATTTTAATGCATTTCTTTAGTATTTTATTATGCTAAATGCGAGGTCCACATCTACATGGTTGTAATTATCTGCCTTCTGAGATTTTGTTCCCAAAGACATTGTCACTCTTCCTTTAACACAACGCATGTATGCCTATATATTTGCAGCATTCTGTTTCAGTCTTATTGTTCTGTGGATACTTAATATTCAAGAGGCCCCCTTCTGAATTTGCTGGTTTTTTTCCCCCAGTTGCAGCCTAAAAGATAGCAGTATTTGGAAATGGCCTCATATACCCACCATTGACTGCCATCTAGTGTTTATTTTGTCTTTTTCTCTCTTAACTCATTTTTTGCTACAAACACCCTTCTTTAGTCATGGGGAGACAAAGGGTAGCTACTTTTTACTTTTTGCTGGCTGTTGGCTATAGCAATTTCATTTTAATTGTTTCTTATGGAAGCTGGATGGCTTGTCTTCTGGAGTGGATCAACCAAAAAGTCCTGTTCTACTTTCCTTTCTTCGCTGAGAACCTTACCAGCCAACTCCCAAATGCTAAAAGCATGACTTGACACATCTGCTGATAATGAAATTCATGGAGCTTGCTCCCCAATAGATGACTGCAGGATTGCAGCCTGTAGAACAGAGAAGCAAGGCAATTGGTCTCTGGATAAGGTTGTAATCTCAGCAGCTAGAAATAAAAATAAAATCCCACTGGATTCAATAGGACTTCTTTCCAGTTGGAACATATGATTTGGGCTGCTTAGATTTTTAAACTATAAAGCAACACAGGTAGGTTTATTTATAAGGACTTCATACCCAACTGCAGACAAGCTTTTAAAAAATCAGTATGTAACTTGCTTTTTCTGCATATAAAGGGTATTTGCATATTAAATATGAAAAATTGGTTTAACAAAATGCAGTTTAATCTATTTTTAATTCTTCAGTAGCTGAAGGCGGCTGGAGCTATAGCATTTCCCCCCCTTCCAAAGCCTTAGCTCTACCACCTGAGTGGATAATTCTCTGATAATTCCCTGACTTCCGTGAAGCCTTGTACAAAGCAGCTCTATCCCACCAGTAATTAAAAAACACAAATACACAAGCGTATTATTTAAGCGCCCACCCTGCTGCCTCCAGATATTGAGGCATACAGGTTCTAGAGTTACCAGCCAGCATAAATTTTGGCCGCAGTCCCTGGATGTTGTAAGGCCAACCCATCTAAGGGACACAACATTGGAGAAGTCTGCTCTAAAAGTACTAGTTGGAAGAAAATTCTTGCCCTGGCAGCCCTTAGGGAATATGCATATGCTCCAGATATGACTTGAAGGATCATGGCCCACTGGTAGAAAGTATAGTTTTGAAGTCAGTTCTCCTTTTCAGCTGTGTCCTATCTGCCTTTAATCAAAAAGTCCAACGGAGTACTGTAGAGTTCCAATTTACACAGGAAGCCCAGCAGTGCATTTTTGATATGCTTCCATAGAAATGGAAGTGCACGAGACTTTTTTTGTTTCTCTGTGTTTAATTAAAGACTTTGCAATCTAGAGGTTTCATGGGTGGTTTAATTAAAGCCTGGGTATTGTAAAACTCACACAATCTACCTCATGATGTTCACATCTGAGGAAAAACGGAAGTTCTTCCCAGTATGTGTGAAATAACACCATTCAGAATAGAATTCTGCTTCTGTACTATTAAGTGGGAATTTAGATAATTTAGATGATTGTGGACTGTGGTGTGAATGTTGAATGTGTGTGGGGTTTCTCATTTTTTAAATATTTTTGGTTGGATTCAGATTATGATCTGTTGTTTTATATAGATGTTGTAAGCTGCTCTGAGTCTTTGGAGAGGAGCGGCATATAAATCAAATAAATAAATAAATAAAATTTCCATCCTCAGCAGTTGCCTTGTAGACTTGTTCAGATTTCCTCTCTTTAGATAGATGCTAGCCCATATCCCAGTTTCTGTTTATTTTAAACCTGTTTGCATGCTTGGTGGTTCACACACAGACATACACACCCCCCAAGGAAAGGGGTGAAAACTACTGTAGATGTTAGGTCTGAAAACAGAGTCGAGAATGAATGTGTTACTATATGCATAAATTAGAAACACACACACACACACACACACACACACACACACACACACACACACCCAAAGTGTGTTACTGCTACTGCTTAGGAACAATGTATACATTCGACCAGAGTTTGGAGAAAAGCAGAATGTCATAGTTCTAGCAGATGGAGAAGAAGTAAAGCATAGGCAAAGGTGGCCTCATTGGTGCTGGCTGCCGTTGGTGTCTTCCGCCCTGCGCGCTGTCCTCGCCCCCCCCCCATCTGTCTATGTCGAGCCTGGAGGGCTTGACAGGCAACCCCTAGCATTCATATATGTATATTTTTATGGTTTTATAAATGATTTCATTAATAAAACTACCGGTAGTTATATAATGCTACTGCTAGTCCCCCTTATTTATTTTATGCATCTCCCTTACTTTTCATTTATGTTTGGAGAGTATCTCATGTCTTTCCTCCTTGCCTTTTAGGAAGCTTTTCTTCACTGATTATGGACAGATACCAAAGGTGGAACGCTGTGATATGGATGGGCAGAACCGTACAAAACTGGTGGACAGCAAAATTGTCTTCCCCCATGGTATCACCTTGGACTTGGTCAATCGGCTTGTTTATTGGGCTGATGCTTACCTTGACTACATTGAAGTTGTGGACTATGAAGGAAAAAATCGACATACAATCATCCAGGGCATTTTGGTGAGTGCAGTTTGGATCAGGGGACATGGATCTTGTGGAATATGACACTCTTATGTGTAGCTCTTGAGCTACCTGATACATTCCTCTCTTTGGGAATCATATCATTGGCAGGACTTCAAGTTGTATTGGGTATGCAGTCCCAATGTTGTGGCATATCTATAGCCTGATGAGTAGGATTCTGAAGAAATAGATATAAAACAAAAGAAGTGTTTTCCAAATGTTTTGTGAAACGGCTTTCACAGTCCCTCATCATGCTGTCTTAGTTTGATGGGGATGGTCCAAAGCTAATGACCAAGATTGGTGGTCTTGATATTGAGGTTATAGGCACTAAGGAGCTGATGAGTTGGTTTTTATAGTGAAAACAATCAATCAGTGGAACAACTTGACTTCAGAAGTTGTGGGTGCTCCAACACTGGAGATTTTAAAGAAGAGATCGGACAACAATCTCTTAGGGTTCCCTGCTTGAGTAGAGGGTTGGACTAGAAGATCTCCAAGATCCCTTCCAATGTTGTTATTCTATTATACAACAGGTATCTCTTCTCTCATACACTGTTAGGAAAACCTAGTACGCTATAATGGATAAAGATTAGTTCAGAGAATATCCAGTTCTTGCTTAGCAATAAAGTTCAATTTTTAGCTGTACCTGTCTCAGAGGATTGTGGAATGATGGGAGCTTGTGACAGAGGGATTATAAATAATACAGAACATCAATAGAATTTGAAAAGACTACCAGGCCCTTTTTTTTTCTTTGAATCTGAATTGTAATGTTTTGGAAACAGCTTCATTTCTACCCAATTAGTCTCCATCAGTTTTTTAAAGCCACATTTGTTGTTTGTAGATAGAGCATCTCTATGGATTGACTGTCTTTGAGAACTACTTATATGCCACCAATTCTGATAACGCCAATACCCAGCAGAAAACTAGCGTCATCCGGGTCAATCGTTTCAACAGTAGCGACTTCCAAGTGGTAACACGGGTGGACAAAGGTGGAGCTCTACATGTCTATCACCAGCGACGGCAACCCAAAGGTAGATGAGGGAAGTCTATAATGTTTGGGGATAAGGGAAAAACTGTGATGGGGTTTGTTTGCAGCATGTGAAACCCTGATGCCCAAAAGGTTGGGGACCACTGGTATAGAGAAATCTTTATCACTCTGCTTTCCTGATGCTCTGGACCTCCCTTCTGTTTTCATGGAACCTCTATTATACGGTATGTTGATCTGAATAAAATGGTAGGAGACTTTTTTTCATGACAGTTTTAGAACAGCTGTTCTGCAATATGTACTTCTTTGTAGGCAGAGGTTATAGTTAAGGATCACTTTATGTCCATTCAGAATATTCCTCTGTTGCAGTGCAATTACCTAGAATTATAAACCAAAATATGTTTGGCAGGATTATCTATAATAATTTTAACTCAAGAGAGGATAATACTAATAGCTAATGCCATCTTAAGATGTGTGGTGATCAGAGCCATTACTGTACATTCTTGTTTCCGTTTGTTTATGTGGTCATTCAATTTCTATAGCTGCCCAACTCAGCCAAGTGGTCCTGTTATAGTGTAGTCATCCGGATCATTCATCTTCACTGCTTCTTTGGTTGTTCCAAGCTGTTACAGAAGATTTGCTGCTATGACCTTAAAAAGGGAATTCAAGAATATAATACCAAAGCTCAAAAACGAAAACTTTGGCTTTGGAAAAAGTAGCCTCAGCTTATAACTGCAACATTTTAATGAGGCTAGCTAAGTGACAGATGGATTTTGTTAAACAGAATGTATTTGGTTGTGGTGAAGATTTTAAGAATGAGTTTAAATATCCTGAAGACTCATGCTACAATAAGGCTCTAGTCCTAAACATCCTTATTGTTAGGCTCTCTCTGCCTAATTTGTGTGTTGCCAATATCATTCTGACTCTTGGTAGCTTCAGACACAATAATGTAACTCAAGGTTGTCCAGACTGTTTTATTCCATATTTCAGAACTTGCTTCACAGAGGTGATACAGCTAGTTTAGTTATTTTACTACGGGTAAGAAAGAAACATGTGCACATAGAAGATACTCCATCTGGAACATGCAAAAACCATCCTTTGGGTCAGTGGAAATTCTGATTGCTCTCCTTTTGACCTCAAAATTGGGATGTAACCACTCAGTGTTTGCATAATGCAGGGGTCTTCAAACTTGGCCCTTTTATGACTTGTGGACTTCAACTCCCAGAATTCCTCAGTCAGACATGCTGGCTGAGGAATTCTGGAAGTTGAAGTCCACAAGTCATAAAAGGGCCAAGTTTGAAGACCCCTGGCATAATGATTCTGTCTTATCTGGGAAATTTGGGTTCCTGTCTCATCAGCTTTATTCCTTACATTTTCTAGGAATCTTGACCTGTGAAGAAAAGTGAAACAATAATCAGAATAAACCTGCATTAAATTCCTGTTAATGTTTAAGATAGCAAGTCTTTTTATTGCTGCCTTTAAGGAAACTCTTAAGTAGTGCAGCAAATATTCTTGGGGACTGCTGCTGATTAACTAGGATCTTGAAAGTCTAATTTGCATTCTTCTCTAGATTTAGTGGGAACTGAGTTTTGTGAGAATTTTCTGGGCATGTGCAAATTGTTCCATTCTGGGGAGAAAACTTTGCAGGGAATTCCAGGAAGAACATTGTGTTCGTCCTGCAGATCTTACCAGCCTGTCTGATCTTGGGGTGGTTTGGCCATTTTCTGAAACTAAATCTCTGGAACTGGAAACCTCAGTCAGCCCCCTGCAAGAATTATCCAACAATATTCTAACAAGTCATCTTTCCAGGCATTTAAACTTGAGGAATATATTTATTGCAGGTGAACCAAGATAACTATCCACGTCAGCCTAGTAGGTGAATCAAAGAATATTATTGCACACCCAAAATATATGGAAGTTTCTGCTTTTGAGATGCTCCGATATATACAAATATCCTGTTTTCTACATGATGTTGAGGCCTAGTACTAAGAGATTTATTCATATTTTTCCATGAAATTTCCCTTTCATTTTATGATTAAGAAAGTGAGGAACAAAGCAGGAATTTCTGGCCCCAATGTCTCTACTGCCACAAGATCCCATATGGCTTTAGTTCAGTCATATTTTTTCAGACTCAACCCATTTATGCAGTATGACAAGAATCATATTCAGCTATACAAACAGTTTGAATGTCAGAAAGACATTGCATTTTATAAAGACATTTACATACCAAATTTACATCACACATCTTAACTGTGTAAGTTATTACTTCGTTGGCTTAGGAGAAAAAAATGTACATGTGGCCCTTTGGAAAAATTAATTGCCCACCCTTCTTCTATATAATATTTTGCATACTACTATTCATTAACCTATATTACAATCACCTATTACTCTATTACTAGTAGGCATCGACATTTCTTTCTTAAGCCTATTCTGTCCTAAGTCCCCTCTCTGAAATCCTTCTTTTTCTGTCAGTGGTCATGACGTATGTACAGATCTTGAGTCTTTTTTTTTTTTTAACATTGTGTTTTGTTTTAGTGGACTTCTATACTTTACTCTTTTCACTCCACTCCCTCTGAAGGAAAAACACCTTCTTGCTTTTGGCTGCTGCACTGCATTTGCTTGTGGCCGCAAAGCTCCAAAACAGGCATCTCCTTCAACACCTGTGTCAGAGTTGTTGCTTTATTGGCAAATCTGCTGTGCTGACACTGGGGGGGGGGAGACTCAAATGGGAGGGAAAGAAGGCAGCACAAATGCCTGCGATTTTCTTCAGCTGCCTGCTCTTCCTTACACACACACACACACACTCCAAATTATTCATCTTAAAATCGTAAACAGTTTAAGCTTGCTGACTTTTTAATTGCACTTTTTATTTGCCGGTTGTTTTTGTTCACAGTTTCTAAACACTGAGCTTATGGCTTATGTAAACTTGTACAAATATTTCCAATATATCAAAAACAAGTAAGTCCCGAGAAACATCCCGCTTGCTCAGGCCAATATTTGCCCTGCCTTTAGACTTTTTTTTTAAAACAAGAACAATTAACACAATTCCTCTTTGCTTTGGCATGCCAGGTAAATGTATGCTTGGCAGGTATTTCGGCAACTTGTAAGCCTTTTATCCCACAAGAAGGAGATGCTGTGATTATAAGTCACCTTGAAATCAGGAACTTATAATTTGTGAACATTGTGCAATATTTCAGTTGAGAACCAGTTTGGTCTAGTGCAAGGGTAGGCAACCTTGGCTCTTTTATGACTCGTGGACTTCAACTCCCAGAATTCCTGAGCCAGCCATATTGAGGGGAAAGGGAGAGGTTTCCAAGCTGAGCCATGCTGGCTCAGGAATTCTGGGAGTTGAAGTCCACGAGTCATAAAAGAGCCAAGGTTGCCTACCCCTGGTCTAGTGGTTGAAGCATCAGGCTAGAAACCAGGAGACTTGTGAATTGCGTTCCCACCTTTGGCATAAAGCCAGGTGGGTGACTTTGGGTCAGTCACTCTCAGCCCTAGGAAGCAGGCAAGGCGAACCACTTCTGAAAAACCTTGCCAAGAAACAGTTGCTAGGAGTCAACACTGACTTGAAGACACTAAATAAATAAAACATAGTATGGATAGATGTATAAATTAAAATTCACGCAGGTGTTGACTTAGAATATCTCCAACAATTCAGCTCTAGACATTAATTCTCCGCTGTTGTATAATTACGGTACAACCACGAAGGATGTCTCTACATGCCCTTGTATTGCTCATTGCCAATCTTTAAATATCACAAAAGAATACAACTGAAATAAATATCTGTCGACATGAACTGACACCAGGGTGTTCTTTATTATTAGTGAGGAGTCACGCCTGTGAAGTGGACCAGTTTGGAAAACCAGGTGGCTGTTCTGACATCTGTCTCCTTGGGAACAGTCACAAGACGCGGACATGCCGCTGCCGGTCAGGATTCAGCCTCGGCAGTGATGGGAAGTCCTGCAAAAGTGAGTTGCATGTTGTGGGTGAGAATGTGCGGTGGTCGGAAGACAGCTGAACTGAAGAGGAATCTGTGTTAATCTTGTCAATTTGACTGGGACATTTTCCTTGGCGTCTTGCTTTAAATTGTCATCAGAGCAGTAAAAAAAACAAAAATAAAAAGATGTGAACAGAAATGAAATGGATTTTATTTTGGGGGGAAAGAGTGCAAAATGATCCCAGCTGAAAGATATCTTAAAATGTTATCTCAATTTCTAAGGGTGTTTAGCAAACCCAGTTGTTATCATCGGCAGGCAGAGATGATAATTAGGTTACTTGGTCAGTCCTCTTCTCCCAGGTTCACTCCTCTGTTTCTCAGAAGTAAGGGTTGGAGTCACTCCAAACAAGAAGGGAAGGATTCAAATGGTTGGGGAGAGGAGAGGAGTAGGGATTGAAGCAAAAAAGAAAACAGAATACTGAAGATTCATGCACTTTAGAGGAGATTTAATTTGAGGATCCTCTATTGATTTGTAGAAGGAAAATCACAGCCAGAAACTATGAATAAGACCCTGTACAGGAGCATTTTCATGAAGGCCTATTCATTAAAAGCTTGAATTCTCTGTAGGGGAAGAGATTCTCCCCTCCCCCCAAAAAAATAAAAACAAAAACTCATGACCAAAACAACAAAGCAAAGGCAAAGAATATTGTGCTTGCTATTCTGGCCATTAGTATGTTAAAAAATTCATGTTTTGGCTTGGTTCAACTACTCTTTTTTTAATCAATCTAAAGTTTTAATAAATTTCAGATTTCAAAAATATACGTGCATGATTCTGTGGCCTTAGTTCTCTACTCACTTAGTTCTGGGAATTTTCGTACAGGGGACTTTAATTGTTATTTGTTGGCCATGCCAATCTAGCCACACATAGCCTCAATATCTGTGAAGTTGTTATAAACGATGGAGTTTTTGTTCAAAAAAAAATAATTGGGCAAAGTTGTGCTTCTTGCTGGTGTTGCTTTAGACATTTCCAAAATCATTGGAAATATAATCATGTCTATAGCCCTGTTGATCCTACCTGACTTTCGTTTTTTTGCTCATAACAATCCTCAAAATGTAACCAGAGCATTCCAAATATTGCTATCAGAGTATTTAATTCTAACTGAGTATATGACTTTACACATCATGCCAAATTACTCTTTCTGTCTAGAATTTAAATGATAATATTATTCTTGCTGTTACAATTATTTTAATGTGAGTGACAACAGAATCCCGGGAAACAATAGCCAGGATCCCTGGTGATGAGGGGTATTGCAGTCTATCGATATAAAATGTGTCACCAGCTGAAATAAGAAAGATCAACTATCGGTGTTTTCTCTCTCCCTCCCAGATAACTGTTTTGGGACTTAGAATATAGGAAATGCTACATTTTTTATTTTATTATCTGTGTTTTCCAGAACAGATTATCTGAATTCTTTGTTTTTCAATGAATGTAAATGAGTTGCCAATACAGTACAGGTAGTCCTTGACATATGACCACAGTTGAGCCCAAACTTTCTGTGGCTAGGTGAGACAGTTGCTAAGTGAAATTTGACCCATTTTACGACCTTTCTTGCCACAGTTGTTAAATGAATCACTGCAGTGGTTAAAAGTTAGCTACACAGCTGTAAAATGAATCCGGCTTCCCCATTTGACTTTTGCTTGTCAGAAGGTCGCCAAAGGTAATCACATGACCCCAGGACACCGCAACCGTCATAAATATGAGCCAGTCGCCAAGCGCTTGAATTTTGATCACATGACCAGTGGGATGCTGCCAAACATGTGAAAAACAATCATAAGTCACTTTTTTCAGTGCCGTTGTAACGTTGAATGGTTATTGAATGAAAGTTGTAAGTCGAAGACTACCTACAGTACTCTCTGAAAGGGGAAGGGTAACTATATTTGCCAGCATCTCTGTCTTTTCAGTTATTTGTCATACTGCTTTCTGCAGCCTCCAGATTCAGAGATTAGCCCTGTACTATTGAATATCAAGTGGCTGAGTGGAAAAGGACGAGGAGGCCTCCATTCCCTCATGTCCAGGTTGAGCACACCTGATTTTTATTGGAAAGAGGCGTTTGAAGTCGAGGGTCTAAGAGAGGGTTTTTGTATGGGTTGTCCTCTTGTCATTGTTATTCTTTTTATGGGTTATCTTCTTGTCATCATTTTTGTTTTTATACTTATCATTGTGACATCTTGATTTTTTGCAGACTTTGAGTAGAAATCAAATGTAACCATCACCTCATTCTTCTCCTTCTCCTTCTCCTTCTCCTTCTCCTTCTCCTTCTCCTTCTCCTTCTCCTTCTCCTTCTCCTTCTCCTTCTCCTTCTCCTTCTCCTTCTCCTTCTCCTTCTCCTCCTCCTCCTCCTCCTCCTCCTCCTCCTCCTCCTCCTCCTCCTCCTCCTCCTCCTCCTCCTCCTCCTCCCTTTATCTTCCAGAGCCAGAGCATGAGCTTTTCCTGGTCTATGGCAAAGGTCGGCCAGGCATCATTCGAGGGATGGACATGGGAGCCAAAGTGCCTGATGAACACATGATCCCCATTGAAAACTTGATGAACCCCAGGGCCCTTGATTTCCACGCAGAGACCAGCTTCATTTACTTTGCTGACACTACCAGCTACATGATTGGCCGACAGAAAATTGATGGAACAGATCGGGAAGCAATTCTGAAAGACGGTACGTGTGCAAAGTTTTTGCTCATTGAATGTCTACCTTAGCATGTTAAATGCTAGAGTGTTTTCCCGTAAAGTGGCACATGGGACATAGAATGAATAGGGTTTGAAATGTAAATTTGGATTTGGGGACATAACTTTTATTCTGAATATAAGCCAATCACTATGCACCAGAAAGAACTGCATTGTGTAGCTTCAACTATTTTTTTTCCTAAATGCTTCTTAAATTCCTTATAAGGTTTGTAGGTACAAACCTGAAGACTGATTTCTGCCACTGAACTTCTGACTCTTTTAAAACAGATAATAAGGTGCTATGAGTGTATCTGTCGTGACTTTTCAGTTTCAGTAGCAATCTTATAACAAAGCACACGGCTCTGCTTGTATTATCGTGTTGCGTTCACATCAGCCTTCAGTGACACATCCTCATCTGCCTGGCTTGATCATGTTCAGCCTATTTCTCACTTTAACTTCTTCCAGGCATTCATAACGTAGAAGGCATTGCTGTGGACTGGATGGGGAACAATCTCTACTGGACTGATGACGGACCCAAGAAAACCATTAGCGTTGCCCGGCTAGAAAAAGCTGCCCAGACCAGGAAGACACTCATTGAAGAGAGGATGATTCACCCACGAGCCCTTGTGGTGGATCCCTTGAATGGGTGGGTCTCTGCTGGCTGTGGTTCCTAAGGGGATCAGGAAGTCTGCTTGGGGAAATGGAGGAGAATGTGTCTACAGGAATTTACTATTCTAGAGATGTCATGCAAAACTCCAGCAAGCAAGGCATCTATTATGCAGATTCCCATTGCTTTTACTTTCCAGCTTTCTAATATTCATGTATGACATTTTTATCCTCATTCTTCTTCTAATGGAATTCTGTCTCCAGAGGTTTTTATGCTACTGTAATCTTTATAATTTACACTTTTATGTGTGCCTTAACATAAGCTTGGAAAAGGTCTAAATCATTCAATTATATGATTGTGCGGGCAGTACATAACAGTGACAAGAAAAATGGGACAGAAGACAGGAGGGTAATTTAGGACCACATTACTACATTATGCTGGGAAGCCCATGCTTGATCTCCCATAACTTTATTTTCTTTATAATTAAATGCATCTGTGAAAGATTGCTAAATGGGCATGCACATTTTTTTTCTGATCTAAATCTCCCCTTGTCAGAAAAAGAATCCATCTCTCTTATAGCAAGCAGGCAAGCTTGGGGCTGCGCAGGAAACAACCTCTGCCATTATGGTTCTTTCAGGAAATTCTATTTTTAAAAATAATCTTATTAAAGTTTACAAATACAGAGATTAAAAACTAATACAAAAAATAAAGAAAAGTAAAAGAAATAAAAAGAAATAAAAAAACAATATGAATGTGTGTGTTGTGTGTATATGACTTCTTCCTTTCTCCAAGACAAGTATAAAGAATTTAGTAACTTAACCCCTTCACTAATATTTCAATTAAAAATATATATCTTCTTCCTGTATTTCATCCCTTAATAATCAAACTATAAATGCTCATCATTCAGTCCTAATTAGAAAGCATCTGTTAAAAACTGGCAGAAATACTGTGTGTGTTTGAGTCTGTTTATGTGGTTGTATGTTTATGTAGATGTATGTGTGTGTGTATATAACCTTAGTTAAATCCATCTTGTATTTCAACTGATCACTACCTTTAAGATATGAAGCAAAAACAACAACAAAAATCTCTCCTTATTTATTAACAGACTTGATCAAAAAGATATTCTCTTAATTGCTACCGGAAACTACCATATGTATATTTAACCCTGGTCAAATAAGTTCACTTTATTTCTTCCTTTAATTTTTGTTAAAGCTCCATCTTTAATCATATCAAATAATTTTCTCACGTTGATTTCTTCTCATTTTCTTTTTGTCTCCTTTTAGAAACAACTTCGGTAGCTTAACGTGTCCCCTTTGTAAACCCAAGATAAGAAGATTTTCCAAATAATTTTTCTGATTTATTATTTCTTTAGTTATTAAGACATTAACCGGTTTCAAGTGTAAATCCGTTGTGACATCCTTTTCCGTATCACTCTTGTAGTTTGGCTTTTTAAAATCCATTTTCAAATTCACATTCAAATCAGCTTCTCTCTTATCCAGTTTAAAAAAACTATTCTTCTATATCCTCTTCTAAACCCATCTTTACAGTCTCAATCTTGTAAGTGATCTCTGAGTTATAGTTCCCAAACAGTCTTAATTCTTTCTACAGTCTAATAGTGTTGTTCTATTGTCTTAAGAACATAGAACATAAGAACATAAGAAGAGCCATGCTGAATCAGGCCAAAGCCCATCGAGTCCAGCATTCTGTGTCACACAGTGGCCCACCAAATGTACATGGGGATCTTGAGCAGAAAGAGAAGGCAAAACCCTCCCTTTCCCTTGACCCCCAAACAAATGGTACTCAAGGGAATCCTGCCTGCCTCAACCAACATAGAGGTGGCACATGGACATCTGTTTTAATAACCACCAATACACTTTGCATCCATGAATCTATCTAGCCCTGCCTTGAAGCTGTCAAGGCTGACAGCTGTCACGACCCCTTCAGGAAGTGAATTCCATAAATCAACGACCCTCTGGGTGAAGAAATATTTCCCTTTATTTGTCCTCACTTTCTTAGCTATAAGCTTTAGGGAGTGCCCCCTTGTCCTGGTATTTTGTGATAGAGAAAAGAATTTTTCTCTATCCACATTTTCTATCCCATGCATGATTTTATACACTTCGATCAAGTCACCCCTTAAACGCCGTCTTTCAAGGCTGAAGAGACCAAGGCGTTGCAATCTGGTTTCATAAGGGAGGCGCTCCATTTCCTTGATCATTCTTGTTGCCCTTTTTTGCACCTTTTCCAGTTCCATTATATCCTTCTTGAGGTGCGGTGACCAGAACTGTACACAGTACTCCAAGTGTGGTCTCACCATCGATTTGTACAGAGGCATACAACACTTGCTGACTTGTTTTCGATTCCCTTCCTAATCATGCCAAGCATGGAATTTGCTTTTTTTACTGCTGCTGCGCATTGGGTTGACATCTTCATCGAGCTGTCCACCAAAACCCCAAGATCCCTTTCTTGGGTTGTCTCAGAAAGTTTGGTCCCCATCAGTTGGTAAGTATAATTGGGGTTCTTTGCCCCGATGTGCATAACTTTGCACTTGTTTAGGTTAAAATGCATTTGCCACTTTGTTGCCCACTCACACAATTTCGAGAGATCCTTCTGGAGCTCCCGACAATCAGTTTCACTTTTCACAACCCGGAACAATTTAGTGTCATCATCAAACTTGGCTACCTCACTATTAACTTCTACATCCAGATCATTGATGAATAAATTAAAAAGTAAAGGCCCCAAAACTGAACCTTGGGGTACACCACTTCTCACTTCTTTCCATCCGGAGAATTGTCCATTTATTGCCACCCTTTGCTTCCTACAATTTAGCCAGTTACCAATCCAGGACAAGACCTGTCCTCTAATTCCGTGGCTGGAGAGCTTTTTTAGGAGCCTTTGTTGAGGGACTTTGTCAAAAGCCTTTTGAAAGTCAAGATATACAATATCAACTGGGGCCCCTTTATCTATGTATTTATTTACACCCTCAAAGAATTCTAACAAGTTAGTAAGACATGATTTGCCTTTGCAGAAACCATGTCGATTTTCTTTCAGCAATGCCTGTTTTTCTATGTGCCCTGTAATTTTATCTTTAATAATGGTTTCCATCAGTTTGCCTGGAACTGAGGTTAGACTGACTGGTCTATAGTTTCCTGGATCACCTTTCTTGAAGATCGGGGTTATATTTGCTTCCCTCCAATCCTCCGGTACAGTGCCTGATCCTAGAGAAAGATTGTATATTTTAGCTAGAAGTTCAGCAATTTCACACTTGAGTTCCTTGAGAATTCTAGGGTGGATGCCATCTGGACCCGGCGATTTGTTGACGTTTAGTTTAGTTTGTTGAGTCTCTTCTCCTTTAATTGTAATCCTCTGGTTAGTCTTCAAAGTCCCCTCTTACAGTATGTTTCTTTTCCAATGAGCAGAACTATCCCATGGGAGGATTTCTTATAGTTAACTTCAAAATCTTTATATATTTAATAAAAATTGAAACACCCTACAGGAGATATTCTTTCAAATCCCTCTAACCCAGTGTTTCTCAACCTTGACAATTTTCCACATGCCTTAAAATTGTCGAGAAACACTGCTCTAACCCTATAACCTAGCCTTTAACTTTCCAAAATCAAAATTCTGGTACTCCTTTTCCTGTTTCAAAACCATTTTTCTTTTAATCCTTAAGCTTCTTTCATCCAGGGTAGAAAGTCTGCCAGTGCTTCCCCATAAGTCAGTTCTTCCAAGAAATTCTTAAATGTGCTGCTAGCAATCTTCTTCACTGGATGGAAGAAGGAATAGGTGGAGGAGCTATCTTGGATTTGATACTACCCAGTAAGGAAAATTTACTTGAGGAAGTAGAAACAGGGACATTGGGGAGAAGATACTATTTAAAGGTGATGAAGATAATGATATTATTTTGTTGTGCAACCATTAGTAGCCATTCTCTTGTGTTTGGAAGATACATTAGTAGAATATTCCATGTTTAGATATACAGTTGAGCAACACTGCCTATATGTTATTCTTTTATCTTCTCTTTATGATAAAATCTTGTTCAGTGATTTCAAAGGGTGGACAGAATATCCTTGTTTCTGTATGGCTTTGATACCACTTTCTCTTGCAAAGCAGACTAGCAAGAACTGAACACCGAATCTGTGATCAAGGCACAAATGAAAGAGCTGACATGGGACTGAACTTTCATTCTTTTGCAAAATGTCCCTCTTGATCAAATATTTGCAGAGGATCACTTAAGTCCATGCAGAGAACTGTTTTTAAGAAAATGACCAGCAAACAGTTATTTATGGGTGAACGAAGGAATAATAATTTAAAAAAACTGCACACACCTTAATTTTCCTCTCTTTCTCACTTAGATGGATGTATTGGACAGATTGGGAAGAAGATCCAAAGGACAGTAAAAGAGGAAAGATAGAAAAGGCTTGGATGGATGGCACCAACCGCAGTGTATTCATCACCTCCAAGACGGTGCTGTGGCCTAACGGGCTGAGCCTGGACATTCCCTCTAAGATGTTGTACTGGGTTGATGCCTACTATGACCGGATTGAGATGGTCATGCTGGATGGCACAGAACGCAAGGTCAATGCCAGTTTTTGTCTTTATTTCTGTTCACACAGTTGTTCTTTCTACCATTCTTGATTGCAATTGTTTTTTGTGTGAGCTTTGGGCTTGTTCCTCTCTGGGCTTGAACCCAAATGGAACAATTCTTACAGCTACCAATATGTTTTTTTCTCCGTGCCATATCGATATCTTTTCAAATGCCTATATCCCTTTGTAGGCAGTTGAATTATTGGAGCCACTCACTTTAGGATGGTGTACAGCTTCCAAAGGAAGCAAAAATGGTTATAGGTAGAAAGTACTTAGGGCAAAAAGGAAGAGCAACGAACACACTTTGAAACGGTTTGAACTATTTACAATTGTTAGTATTTATTTAGGATGGTGATAATCCTCTGACGCCTGTGAAGCAGTTGCTGCTTTATTAGCAGCTTTGCTGTGCTGACACTGGGAAAAAGGCTCAAATGGGAGAGCACTAAGACGGCACAGGTGCCTACAATTTTCTCAAGCAGCCTGCTCTTCCACACCCCCACACTCTCCAAATTATTCATCCTAAAAATTGTAAACAGTTTAAGCATGCTGACTTTTTCATTGCATTTTTATTTTCCGGCTGTTTTGTTCACAGTTGTTAAACATTGGGCTTATGGTTTATGTAAACTTGTACAAATATTTCCAATATATCAAAAACAATTAAGTCCCGAGAAACATCCCGCTTGCTCAGGGCAATATTTGCCCTACCTTTAGACTTTTTTTTTTATTACAAGAACAATTAACATAATTTCTCTTTACTTTGGCATGCCAGGTAAATGTATGCTTGGCAGGTATTTCGGCAACTTGTAAGCCTTTTATCCCACAAGAAGGAGATGCTGTGGCTTTAGATCACCTTGAAGTCCAGGAGTTCATTGATGTTTGTGAACAATGTACATAATGTGAATCGAGAGCTAGTTTGGGGTAGTGATTAAGATATCAGGCTAGAAACTAGGAGACTGTGAGTTCTAGTCTTTGCTATAGGCACAAAGCTACTTGCGTGACGTGGGCCAGTTACTTTCTCTCAGCCCTAGGAAAGAGATAATGGCAAACCTCTTGCAAAATCTTGCCAAGAAAACTGCACAAATGTGTTCACACAGTCATCAGGTGTTGACACTGACTCGGCCAAAATAAAAATGGGGAGAAATTCTCAAGTTTGATAAATGTGGCATTAGCATCACCACTGTAATCCCAGGAGAAATTAGGATTGCTGCTTCAAGAACACCTAGCCATTTAGGTTAGTGGTTTGACCATTTGAGGGGCAGTTCTTCTTCATTGCAATATTTATTTTTATTTATTGATATCCTGCCTTTATTATTTTTGTAAACAACTCAAAGTGGCGAACATATCCAACACACACCTTCCTCCTCCTATTTTTCCCACAACAACAATCCTGGAAGATGAGTTGGACAGAGTGACTGGCCCAAGGTCACTCAATTGGCTTTCATGCCTAAGGCGGGACTAGAACTCAGAGGCTCCAGCTTTCTAGCTTGGGTGCCTTAACCACTAGACCAGGGGTAGGCAACCCAAAACACTCAAAGAGCCACTTGGACCCGTTTCCCAACGAAAACAAAACACTGGGAGCTGCAAAACCCTTTTGATATCTAAAATGAATATAACCCTGCATTGTGTGTGTGTGTGTGTATCTTATTTGTTGGGTGTGGCACCCAGTCTACCAAATATAAATCAGTCTGTTCTGCATTTCGCTCCTATCTAGGAGCATGTTTTTTACTCATAAAGGTAAAAAAAAGGATATATGCAGTGTTATCTTCATTTTAGATATCAAAAGGGTCTCTCTCTCCCTCCCTCCCTCCCTCTCCCTCTCCCTTCTCTCTCTCTATCTCTCCCCCCCCCCCCCGCAAGAAGTTGAAATTGACTGATTGATTGAACCTTTTTTTTGTGTGTACATGGTGGCAGAGACCTAAAGCAAAAAGGTTTTATAAAACCCAGCTGAAGGCCTAGGACTGGGGCGATGGCGCGCGTGCATGCCCACAGAGAGGGCTCTAAGTGCTGCCTCTGGCACCCGTGCCATAGGTTCGCCACCACTGTCCTATGGCAATGCTCTTAGAAAAGATGCATTTCAAAAATGTTGGTGGTTAAGTGATTGCTTGTCTTAAATATTCTACTTGTCTATATCTTTCTTCTGCGGCAGGTGGTTTATGATGGAAGCGAGTTGAGTCATGCCTTTGGGTTGTGCCACTATGACCATTTCCTCTTCTGGACAGAGTACCGAAGTGGTAGCATCTTTCGTTTGGACCAGAATACCAAGGCTGTTACACTGTTGCGCAATGAGCGCCCACCGCTCTTTGAGATTCGCATGTATGATGCTCAGCAACAGCAAGGTATTAAACCATGATGAGCACTTGTCAGAATGTATTTTGCAGAAATTTCAAAAGTGAATAGGATCCAGAATGAAAAAATAAACTAGAACTGAACTGTAATGTACTTTCTCTAAGGATCTGTGTAGGGTTCAGAACAGAACTACAGTAAACATTGTGATGCATAGCACGGTGTTTGCTGTAGTACAAAGGCTTATTTTTAGTGACCACTTCGATGAATGTGCTTGTGAGAACAAGAGCATTGGAAGAATGCCTTGGATTTTTATAGGAAAAATGCTGTGCAGCTCCATACATTAAGAGGTCTTTAATAGTTTCCTTCATATACAAAGAAGTGGGATCTTGTGTGTATTAAAACCCAGATCAGGTGGGTGGTGAGTCAGAGGTATTTACTTTGGGGATCAGCTCTTATCCGCTAAATGAACAAATTTCAGTCACCATTATGGTTTTATTATTACACTGGCACTTGCTAAAACAACATACTCTCTACTTAAGTCGGGTAAAAACAAATGCTTTTCCTTCTCCATAGGCTTAAGTGAATGCATTATAGTGGGTTAAAAGTAGTCTTTATAAAATTAATAATAGTGCTGAAGGAGACTGTTCCTTGCTTTCTTAATTTTTAATACTTTTGTGACCACCCATATAGTTGCTGCTTCTTTTCGTCAAGGACCAGGAAGGAAAGAACATTTTCAGTTGAATGTGCTTTCCCCATCCTTTTTTCTTTCTTTCTGTTTCTTCTTTTACTCTGACACTTTTAAATTTTTCTATTAATTGTGTGAAAAGTTGGATGAGATGTTGCTTTGCGAGCATTGCAAAGACCCCTGGGCAATCTCATAGGTTTTCCCACAGTAACCAAACCTTCTCCTGTTTCATGAAAATGATGCAAGCAATTGGTCCCTCTCTTGCAGTTATGAGTCAATTTATATGCATTCCCCAGCAGCATGAGAATACGCTCATGAATTGGGAGCGCCCTTGCACCTGGGAAAACATTTAAAAGTAATGGAAAGAGGGGTGTGTGTGTGTGTGTGTGTGTGTGTGTGTGTTTTCGTGGGTGTTTGTATGTAGGTCTTTGGTTATTTGGGTTTTCTCCCGCGTAAAATTGGACTTCATCGAAACGTCGCCAAGACATTTCCAATTTTACGCGGGAGAAAACCCGAATAACCAAAGACCTACATATTTTTTATATATATATATATATATATATATATATATATATATATATATATATATATATATATATATATATATATATATATATATATATATATATATATATATATATATATATATATATATATATATATATATATATATATATATATATATATATATATATATAATGTTTAAAGTGAGGAGAAAAATGTATTTGAATCTTTTTTTAAAAAAAAAACAAAAAACCTAGGGCTGAGAAAAGTCAGTCTGAACTTGCTGATTGCGAGAACACAGCAAAGTATAAAGAAGCCAAAGGAAGGCTCCAGAAGTAGCCAGCTGAGAAAAAAAAAGATAAAAACAGTCAGATATTTCTTCCTTTCCTGGTGAAAAAAAACCCCTCTAGCCATTCTATACATGTAGTACAGGTAGTCCTCGCTTACCACAGTTCATTTAGTGACCATTTGAAGTTACAACGGCACTGAAAAAGTGACTTATGACCATTTTTCACACCTATGACCGTTGCAGCATCCCCAGGGTCATGCAATCAGTTGTCATGCCTAGCAACTGATTCGTATTTATGACCGTTGCAGTGCCTTGGGGGTCACGTGATCCCCTTATGCAATCTTCTGACAAGCAGTCAATGGGGAGAGCCAGATTCACTGAACAACCGTGTTACTAATTTAACAACTGCAGTGATTCACTGAATAACTGTGGCAAGAAAGGTTGCAAAATGGGACAAAGTTCAGCTAATAACTGCCTTGTTTAGCGGCATACATTTTAGGCTCAATTGTGGTTGTAATTTGAGGACTACCTGTATTTGTTGAACTTAATGCACTTTTATTTTCTGGTGGCTAGGAGGAGGAATGCCAAGAAGGACAGATCCAGGCATGTTGTGATTAAAATCAAAGACTTAGCTGTGACTCCAGCATTGTGAATTCTGACCCGTGAAAGTTTAGGCGGAAAATAGAATTTATTAGTTTTTAAGCTCCTCTTTGAGTTGGTCAGGCTGGTGGCTGCAAAAGACTAGAATGTTGATCTCTTTTGGAAATGATTAACCCTGTTTTGCTCTTCCAGTGCTTTTCTTGATCTCTTTTACTTGGATTGGATTGCACAAGAACATTAAAGGCCTTTTCTTTTACCCCTGCTTTTGGCGGGTCTTGGGCAGTTTCTCTCTCATTGTTTCCTCTTGTCAATTTTTTTAGTTGGCTCTAACAATTGCCGGGTGAACAATGGAGGCTGCAGCAGTCTTTGCTTGGCTATCCCAAGTGGCAGACGTTGTGCCTGTGCAGAAGACCAGATTTTGGGACCAGATTCTGTCACTTGTCAAGGTAACAATCCATGTAATAATTCAGTAAAGGTGAAAGGAGATAAGAGAATGCCAAGAGCTAAGCATTCTTCTAGAGAATTCTGGACTTTAATTATTAAGATCTTCTCGGAGTCAGACTACCCTGTACTGACCATCACAGGTGCTTTGAATTCTTCAGTACTGGAGCCTCCAGTGCTCTTGACAGCAATAGTATGTCACCTGACTGACATTGGTGATGAAGCCATTACTCCACCAATTTGCAGCTTTCCACAAATGAAACTGGGTAATATATTTATTTGATTAATATATCCATTTCATTGGAAGAAGTTATCCACCCTTGTTCGTACTTTTACAAAAAGCATGGGGTACTAATAATAGTCAAACAGAGTCTGTGAATTTATTTTTGTGTGTGTCAGCAGAACTGGAAAGAATGGTTTTTGTGTTTTTTTTTTACCTTATTTGAAATATCAGGCTTTATTGGGATTTCTAAATCAGGTTATCACATTTTCCCCCCTGTTCCTGCTGTGTTACTTTGCAATACAATCTCCACATAAATGAAGTTTTTTTTTCATCACTGCCTGTTCCTCCAACAGAAAAGGTTTCTTTGCTTAATTTCTGTACACCAAACTGCTGATTAAAGAATGGGGTAAATCTGAAGAGTGCATATGACCCCAGCATCCTGCTTATGGTGCCCTGAATTCCATACTTCTGAAATGGACAGTAGAAGAGCCAAATTTTGAAAGTGTAGGAGAGTGTTTTTAAAAAAAATAAGAATGGAGGTGGGAGCTGGAGGTCTCTGGAGCCACCTTATATGCAGATGGCTTCCTTTGGCTTCCAATTAGTTGAGTTATGGACCCCAATTCTTCAGATGTTGTCTACTCATTCTTTAAATATTTAGGAGTGGTAGCTATTTACGTTGTTAAGGACCTGCCAACAAGCTTGTAGCTCTATTTTCACTAACAAAAGAGGCTATTAAAGTAAGTAAATCTTAAAATGTAACATTTGGAAGGAATCTTGAAAACCATCCAACTTGATGTCCAGTACTGGAAGCTGCTTCTGCATCACTAAGCATTTCTGCTTCCTACCTATCATTTTACCTTCTAAACATCTGTGCAAATAATTTGAATATAAAGTAGGAAATTCTGTGCAAATTGCTGTCTATGCAAAATGTTGCAGGATTTTGATTCTTATGGAAGGTTGTGCAAATGTAGCAGGGGCAGTCAGTTTTCCATCAGTCATACATAATCCCTGCCTTCTCTTGGGGCACAATACTTTTTGTGATGCCTGAATTTACTTTATATAGATGTAAAAGCAAGCAACTCTTTCTGTATGACATCATGGTGGCAGTGGTGTTTCATGAAGCAACTATTTTAAGAACATAACACATTCTCAATCTGGGATCCAGAAACTTGTGATTTGTTTTTACATATACAATCTGTACACGTTCATCACTAATACGATCTTTGCATGTTGAAATTACTAATTCTGGGGGAGGGTGAGATTTTATCCCACCTTTATTATTTTTATAAATAACTCAAGGCAGACAACATATCTAATACTCTTTTCCTTCCACAACAACCACCTGTGAGGTAGCTTGGAGCGAGAGAGTGACTGGTCCAATATGCCTCAGGCAAGACTAGAACTCACAGTCTCCTGGTTTTATGCAAGGTCTGTGAAGTTGGAGTGTTGGGGTGGAGTATTACCATTGCATGTATTTTGGGGTTTCTGGTACATAACAATTCCATCTCCCCACTTGGAGAATCTTTCGAGAGCTTCCTGTTACCTTCCTGTTACCAGAGCTCTTATTCCAGTCCAGAAATCAGATTGGGACTGTGGTGGGCAAAAATAGTTCAAATCTACTCCTTCATACATTGCCAATACTGCTGTAGTTAACCCTTCATTTGTCCTAAAAAAAGTCATCTCCATTCCAAATCTCCATGCCCACTTGTAGTGGGGAGCAGCTGGCCTTTGAAAGAACAAGCCAGCCTTATCTGTCCAGAGGTTATCACCTAACCCCCAAGAACCAAAACAAACAAAAATAAAAGGTTTTTGTTTTTGTTTTTAAAAAGAATCATTTTGGACAGGAAGAGGTTGGGTATTTTGGAAAAAGTTGGCTAGAGTCCAACTGAGAGGATTACCTCAGACTAGGCTGGGAATTGCACTGTTTGGCTATAGTTAGAAATGTGTGTTGTGTGGGTAGAGAACCTTACTTTCTTTTGGCACTTTTATTACATTTTTGGTGAAATCAACTAGTTGCTTTTTATCACCCACTTCAGCTTGGCTGAGTTATAGACTACCAAAGTTTTTGTTTTGTTTCTCTTTCTATATTTAGACACACCTAGATGGGGTGAGGATTTCACCCTGATACTCCAGAAAGATGGTCTGGAAGAGAGAAATAGCAGAGGTCCCCAACCTTTTGAGCACTAGGGACCGGTTATGTGGAGAGAGATTTTTTCCGCAGACCAGAGGGAGCATAGTTTTGTCTGCTGCCTGCATCCTGCGGATGGAGCTTTGCTTGTTTGTGCAGCCCGGTTGCTGGCATGCTGTGGCCCGGTACTGGTCCATGGACTCGGGGTTGGGGACCCCTGGTTTATAGTGAATGGCAGCAAGGATACTTAATTTTCCAGTCACTGTTCATCCATAGGTGCAGATTACCTCAGAACTGAAGTATCTGAGAGGAGGGGCTGGTTCAGCTCCGTGGATGTCTCTTCCTTATTACAACACCACTCTTCCCTTGTTCTTTCTTGTCTAGCCAATCCATCTTACGTTCCACCTCCACAATGCCAGCCTGGGGAATTTGCTTGCAAGAATAGTCGATGTATACAGGAGCGATGGAAATGTGATGGGGACAATGACTGCCTGGACAACAGTGATGAGGCACCTGAACTCTGCCGTACGTATTTGCTTGAGGGGCACCAGGGTTCTTCTTGACCATTCCCATCCTCTCATGAGACAGATGGGATCAAGCATCCCTAGGCTAACATAACTAGGTGTATTTTGCATGAGGCAGTATGGTGAATCCAAAACACTTTCAAATGATAGAGAACTCCAAAGATGAAAAGGGGTTCACTCAAGGTACAAAATTCTCTAGCACTGGAGATGGATAATCCACTAATGGGTTAACTCAATCCTCCTGCCCAATCAGATCAAGTCAGCCAAACTTGCCACGCCTGTCCTGGACCTATTTCCCCAGGTTTCAACTAGATCTTGCCCAGAACAGACATGCAGGTTTGGCTCACAGGAAGGTAGCTACCTATTAGTGGATTATCTATTAGATTATTACATTTTCTAAAATTCCTTTGACTCTTAGTCCTCTGAGTAGCGCTGGGACCAGCACTCCTCCAAAGGACTATACCTTACTGATTTCCATTGGGTTTCAGTTTTCAAACGGAGGACTCCATTCTCTTTCTAACTTACCCCCCCATTCACTCCTCGCCTGAAAAAAGGAGGCCGTTTCCATCCTTTCTTCTTTCCAGCCCCTTTCCAAATTCCCCCCCTCCATTCCTACCAACTCTCCTCCGACGTTGGAGCTTGCGTCTGCAGCTCCGACGGCCTTAAAGAGGCCAGATTGACTCGTGGAGGCCGCAGGGGCCTCGGATTGTCTGATGTGCTTCGATCGCTCTGGAGGCTTCCGGATTCGCCGACGATCAACTGGGGAGGGCATTTTCAGCCCCGTTTCCCCCGAGAAGCATTCAACAGGCCGGGCGATTCCCAATAGCTTCGGAACCGGAGGGGGTGGTCGAGGTGAGTTGCGGCTGCCATTTTGCGGCCCCGTGGTCCTGATTGCAAGGGAAGGTGGGGTGGTGGTGGTAAAAAAAGTCCTTTTCCACTATTTCAGCACTTTCTATCTCAGTCCCTGGGTTCTCATCTGCCCTAAGTGAAGGCCTAATTTCTGCACAGGGGCCCTGCAGTCCACGGCCGCCATCTTGGAAACTTCGGTTTGTCTCCAAGGCCGCCATCTTGGAATTCTAGTTTTCTGATTAAGGCCTCACTGAGGCCTCCTTGGACAAGGGCCTTTCCCTGATTGTAACAGCCAAGGTTGCCTGGGGGGTGGGGAAAAATTCTCTCAGGTCATCCTTGGAGATTCTCCCTGTGGTATTAGGTATTTAGCCTTTATCCTTGGCATAGGCCCAAGAATTTTTATTGGGCCTTCTGGTGTCTCAAGCCCTGGTCACCCTGGGCTCGCTGATTACTACAATAGTCCCTAACCTCTCACACTGTACTGTTGCCAACTTTTATATTGCTAGCCTGGCAACACAGCAAGCCTCATTAGCAGGCCGCAATGCACTTTCCAGTGGAAGGCATAGCGGCTGCAAGTAGAACTGGTTCTTTGGATACCACTGGTTCGGTGACTGGGGGGGGGTAGGGCAACCTAATTCCAGCCTTTGCCCTACAACCTTATCAGCCAATTGATCCCTTCCCAGGTGCACCCTCTCGCGCACCTGAAGATTTCATACCAGCATGGAGGATAACACGGCTTTCCAATCCAGGGCTGCCTCTCCTTCCTCCTCAGTCCGGAAAAGGCACAGATCTCCTTCCCAAGAGGCCGCTGGTAGGATCGCAGCCAAGGTCAAACCCCAGGCTGCCTCTGGGGGGGGAAATCTCCAAACTGGCTGAAAAATAAGCCAGCAGGAGACACCAGGCATTGGAAAAAGAGCTTTCAAAGGCTTAAAAATAGGCCAGGGCTGAGACTGCACAGACTGAGTCCACCTTTTTTGATTTGCCTTTAGGTCTTCTTCTCCTCAGGAAGTCTGGCTACCGGCAGGACCGTCCAGCTGACAGATCGGCCCCATGGCCCAGGCAGCAGTTCCAGTCCAAATGGCCCTTTCGAGTCGGGGGTCGTCCCTTCCGCAGGAAGTGACCCCCCCAGTGGATCCTCCTATAAGGGGAGGGCTTTCCCTCTTTGTCACTCAATGGGTCCTGGACACCATTCGTCACGGCCTGGCTCTGGAATTCATTTTCAGTCCACCAAGACGGTTCATTGCTTGTCCCCAATCAAAAAAGTCTCTAAGGAGAGGTCTCATGCAGGAGGCCATCAGTCACTTATTAGACATCAGAGCCATAGAACTGTGCCCGCGGCTCAATGGGGGTGCGGATTCTGCTCCATCCTCTTTGTAGTCCCCAAGACCTCAGGAGGATGGAGGGCAATCTTAGACCTAAAACGCCTGAACCTTTATGTGGCATACCGAAGGTTCAAAATGCAGACACTTCAGTCCATCCTAGGCAGCATCCGAAAGGGGGACTTTCTCACTTCAGTGGACCTCACAGAGGCATTCCTCCACATTCCCATCATCCCCGACCATTGCCAGTTTCTTAGGTTCAGCTACATGGGGTATCACTACCAGTATAGGGCACTACCATTTGGCCTGTCGTCAGCCCCAAGGGTCTTTTCCAAGGTCCTGGCAGTTCTTGCTGCACACGTGAGATTGATGCCGGTTCGGGTGCAATGCTACCTGGATGACATCTTAATATAGTCATCGCCGCAGGGGGCTCTAACAGACCTGAGACTGGTGATCGGAGTCCTATAGAGTCATGGTTTTTCGGTCAATTTCAAGAAAAGTCAGACGGTCCAATCGACCAGATTGCTCCATCTAGGAGCCATCATAGACACGGTAGAGTGTCGGGTTTATCTGTCCCAGGAACGCAGGGACAGTATACAGGACATGGCTCTCAAGGTCTGCAGAGAAAAGACTTCTGCTCCCCTATCAGAAGCAGGGAACAAGCACTTCCACCCGAGAGGTAAGGATTCCACCACACATCCTACGTTCCCTCAGATGGTGGCTCTCTCCAGCCATGACCAGAGGGTCTCTTTTCAAGGAGTCTGGTTGGCTCACGATCACGACAGACGCCAGCCTGTTCAGTTGGGGAGCACACTATCAGTCTCAATGGGCCCAAGGACGGTGGTCTCGGTCGGACCTGAGACACAATATCAACTGGCTGGAACTCAGGGCTATACATCTAGCCCTTTGCCACTTTCGCCACAGCATAGTGAAACAACATGTGCTCGTCCTTATGGACAATGTGGCGGCGAAGGCCCACATGAACCGGCAGGGGGGCACCCAGTTCCATGCACTCCTGTCCAAGGCCCAGCAGCTGGGCTCCTGGGCAGAGACCAACCTCGCCTCACTCACTCACTCGCTCACTCACTCGCCTCACATCTCGGGGGAGGCAAACAAGAGGGCAGACGTCCTGAGCAGGTCAACCCTGGACCACTCAGAATGGCGTCTACACCCGAAGTTATTCAGGGAAATCACCTACAGATTCAGTCTTCCCATCATAGATCTATTTGCCTCCTAGATAAACGTGCAAT
Source organism: Bothrops alternatus (assembly GCA_034064705.1). Lineage (NCBI taxonomy): Eukaryota > Metazoa > Chordata > Lepidosauria > Squamata > Viperidae > Bothrops > Bothrops alternatus. Next base: position 7,620,016 of record JARGCV010000080.1, read on the forward strand.
TCCCACGGTTCCTGTCGCAATTTCCAGTTCAGGGGGCAGAGGGAGTAGATGCCCTTCGGACTCCATGGCCGGACAGCTTACTCTATGCCTTTCCTCCTCTTCCCCTCCTCCCAGCGGCTATCCGCAAGCTTCTGCAGGAGAGGGCAGATGTTCTCCTGGTAGCCCCTTTCTGGCCGCGGAGACCTTGGTTCGCCGACCTCGTCGATCTCTCCCAATCGCGCCCTTGGAAAATCCCTCCAGACAGGGTATCACTGACCCAGGGGGATCTGACTCACCTGGACCCTCAATGGCTCCAGTTAGCCGTTTGGCACTTAAACGCCGGATCCTAACCCAGGAGTCCTGTTCGTCAGGGGTCATCGACGTAATTCAGGCATCCCATAGACTGGCTGCTAACCGCATCTACGATGCCACGTGGCAGAACTTTTGTCGGTGGTGTTCCACTCATCAACTACCCTTATCGGGATTGACCATCCCACATATTCTAGACTATTTACTGGAGGGGCTGAATAAGGGGTTGGTACCTAATACCTTGCGTAGACAGGTGGCGGCCCTTTCTACCTGCTTTCTTGTGATAAGGTTAGCTCTCTGGGGCAGCACCCTTGATCCGTTCCTTCCTCAAGGGAGCTACTAATACCAAGCCGCGCATGGTCCACAGGTATCCCTCATGGGAGTTACCGAGAGTCCTTCAGGCTCTTACCAAGTCTCCATTCGAGCCCCTCAGTTTGTGCAACATGAGGTCCTTATCCCTCAAAGTCGCCTTCTTGGTGGCTATTACTTCGGCCCGGCGTATTTCTGAGATGGCGGCCCTCTCAGTTAGGGAGGATCTGTATGTCTTTCACCGGGATCGGGTCATCCTTCGCTTAGACCCCACTTTTGTCCCCAAGGTTAATTCTCTTTTTCATAGGGCCCAGGACATTGTCCTTCCTGATTTCTGCCCTAATCCGTCCTATGATCTGGAATGTCTGCATTCTCTGGACGTCCGCCGGGTTCTCCATTATTACATTAAATGGACGGCTACCTTCCGCAACTCTGAGGCACTTTTTGTTTCCTTCCACCCTTCATCCAAGGGTCGGAAGGTCTTGGCCTCCATGATCGGTCGTTGGATAAGAGTTTGCATTGTGGGGGCGTACCAGTCCAATTCCTTTCCGGTTCTACACTGTGTCATGGCCCACTCTACGCGCAGTGCGGCCACCTCTGCGGCTTGGGCCACGCAGGCTTCCATCAAGGAAGTATGTAGGGTGGCCACGTGGTCTTCCCTGTCACCATTTATACGGCATTATAAATAAACTGGACAGGTATGCATCCGCCGAGACATCCTTTGGTAGGAGGGTCCTCCAACAAGTGGTGCCCCGCAACACAGTTCCAAACTTGCCTGCTTCTTTCCCGTAAGAACACTGGGCTTTGGTATGTCCCATTAGTGGATTATCCATCTCCACTGCTGGAGAAGGGGCATTGTCTTACCTGAACGCCATTTCTCAGCACGGAGGTAGATAATCCACACCCACCCAATAAGGTCCTTAGGCCTAGGGTTAGTTTCTGTGAGCCAACACATCATGCTGTCAGTCAATAGCTGCGTCCTTGTTGAAAACTGGGGAAACAGGCCCAGGACAGGCGTGGCAAGTTTGGCTGACTTGATCTGATTGGGCAGGAGGATTAAGTTAACCCATTAGTGGATTATCCATCTCCGTGGAGATGAAATGGCATTCAGGTAAGACAACACCCGTTCTACTAGAACAGCGGCCCCCAACCATTCTGGCTTGGTGGCCTGGCCTTGGGGTGTAGTGGGGGAAGGGGATGGTTTGGTGTGAGTGGTAGGTGCATATGTGTGTGAGCGTGTACAGCTGCATTTGTGTGACTGGACCTTCTTGTGCAAGTGGAAGCATCCGCCACTTGTTCAAGTGGAGCTATATGTGCTTGCCCGCTGATTGCATGGCTTGACTCTGAACATAATAATGGGTTGTGGCCCAGGGATTGGGGACCTCTATACTAGAAGACATCATCACATTTATATCTACAGAAGCAGACACCATGAAATCTAGATTCTTACCTATTCCAAGGGAGGAGGCTCTTTGGACCTAAATTCACATTACTGTCATACACATAGAAGGAAAGAAGGATCTCATTGTGTGATGTCCTAAGATGCCTTCCTTGCTTTTACATTCTGCAGATCAGCACACATGCCCTTCAGACCGCTTCAAATGTGAGAACAATCGTTGCATCCCCAACCGCTGGCTATGTGATGGGGATAATGATTGCGGCAACAATGAAGATGAATCTAATTCCACATGCTCTGGTAATGATCGTTTGTTATCCATCTGATTAACTAGATAGCTATTCTTCATTTGACACTCATAACATAACTCTGCCAGTAAGAGCTGTCATGGCGTAGTGGTTAGAATGCAGTATTGCAGGCTAATTCTGCTGACTGCCAGTTCAAATCTCATTGGCTCAAGGTTGACTCAGCCTTCCATCCTTTCTTCCTCAGCCTTCCATCCTTCCAAGGTCGGTAAAAATGAGAACCCAGATTGTTGGGGGCAATAGGCTGACTCTGTAAACCGCTTAGAGAGCGCTGTAAAGCACTGTGAAGCGTTATATAAGTCTAAGTGCTATTACTAATTGCTTTGCTATCTAAGTGAATCTGTAGATCAGTCTTCTCCAACTTAATAGATATGGTGGAACTCCAGTTCTCAAAATTCTGGGTAGTTTCTGCACATCTGCAAAGCATGTATTTGAATATGGTGCTGAACAGGTCTGTATTGGACCTGTTTAACTATTTCTGTATATCTGATATTTACCACTGGACATTTTTCTATCCACCATTAGAATGATTCAAGAAGGCATGTAATTTTGTTTGTAACATTTCTCCTGTTATTCACTGCCATTTGCCTCCACCCCAGCTCGTACGTGTCCCACCAACCAGTTCTCCTGTGCCAGTGGCCGTTGCATCCCTATCTCTTGGACCTGTGACTTGGATGATGATTGTGGGGATCGCTCTGATGAATCAGCATCATGTGGTGAGTGAGGAAACGGATTCTGATGTATTACATTTGTAAATGTATTGCTAAGTGAATGGATATTCACAATCTACTAGGTGCTTTGTTATAATAACAGAGTTATTATTATAATCATAGTTATGATTATAGTACATAATCTCCAGCCATATGGTCTGAGAGAAATGTACATTAGAAAGGCTGTGGATTCTTTCATGTGTTTAAAATCCAGGATTTATTTCTAAAAAGTAGAACTATATATTATACAAGGCTCTAAAACTGTATCTGCCTCATTCACACACATTTCAGGCAGACATAATTAAATATCTAAGCACAAATGTGTATTTGTTTCTATCCTTACCTGGGAACATCCTAGAAAAACTAATCAAGCAACAGATTTGTGAGCAGCTAGAAATAAGCAAGAATGAATAGAACTCATTATGAGTTTGTTAAAACAGATCATGCCAAATAAACCTTATTTCCTTTTTGATAAAGTGACTAAATTAGTGGATTAAGGAAATGCTGTCGACATAGTATACCTAGACTTCACAACACATTTAACAAACTAGACCACAGCTTATTTCTTGGCAAAATAGAACAATATGGGGATTGGCTGATCAACCACACTCAGCGTGTGGCCATCAATGGAACTACATCTACAAGGAGAGAAGCATGCAGAGGGGTACCTCAAGGTTCTGTCTTGGATCTGGTGCTTTTCAATATCTGATCTAAATGAAGGGATAGAAGAGGAGCTCATCAAACTAGCAGACAATCCCAAGCTGAGTGGAATTGCTAAGACTTTGAAAGATAAGACTCAAGATTGAGCAGGATCTTGACAGACTAGAATCAGCAGCACTATCCAATCAAATACAGTTCAGTGGTGAGAAAAAATAAGGTCCTCCACTTAGGCAGAAAAAACATGGGTATAGAATAGGCAGTACCTGTCTCAATAATAGTAACTGTGAGAGGGATCCCGGCGTCCCAGTGGACCTCCATTTAAGTATGAGCCAGTAGTGAGCTGCAGCTGCCAAAAAAGCCAATGCTGTCTGAGGTTGCATCCATAGAGGGACGTATCAAGGTCACGAGAAGTGATAGTACCATTCTATACTGCACTAGTGGTCACCACACTTGGAATATTGCATCTAGTTCTGGTTGCCATGAAACAAAAAAGATGCTGAGACTCTAGAAAGAGTACAAAAAAATAAAGCAACAAGTATGATAAAGGTTCTGGAGACTAAACTGTACAATGAATGGTTAAAGGAACTAGCTATACCTAATCTAGCGAAGAGAAGGATTAGAGGTAACGGGATAGGTATCTTCCAGTACTTCAGGGGCAATTACAGAAATGAGAGGGCTGACTTATTTTCCAAAGCACCTGAAGGCAGGACAAGAAGAGGCTCATTAAAGAGAGAGCCTACCTGAAACTAAGGAGCTTGGAAAAAAAATACCAAAAATTAGTTTTAACTTTAACTTTAACTTTTTTATTTCTATGCCGCCCTTCTCCTGGGACCCAGGGCGGCTTACAACAATAATACAATAAAAAATTAAATTACAATAAAAACCAACCATCCTACCCAAAACACATTCATTCAGTCCAAAACACATCCATACAACATACAGTCACAATCGGTACACAGTCAGTGATGGAGGCACCATCCTAGGCCCCGGGGCAGAGTATAATGGGATAGAAATTTGGAAGGGACTGATTATTAAATATGTGGGGATTGTTAGAACTGTAATTACAATACTTCCACACACCTTCTGAAGCACAGACCTCTAAATGCCATTTGAAGACCCAGTGAAACCCTCCCTAAAAACTCACTATCAAATTGTTGATACCACAACAATTTCATCCATTTGTGCTGATACAGCAGAGCTTCCTGGATGCACAATAGATCCTGCAAATGTTCTTATTTCTCTTTGTAGCCTACCCGACTTGTTTCCCTCTGACCCAGTTTACTTGCCACAATGGCCGCTGCATCAATATCAATTGGAGATGTGACAATGGTAAGTTTATACTGCATGCAGTGTCCTTCTGTGTCGGCTGGAATGGTAAGGTCAGAAACAGAGCCTGTAAAGCTGAACTGCAGATTGTATAGAAAAGATGGGCTTGGAATTATGTTTTCTGTCTTTCCCATCTCTGCATGATAATGTTTGCTTTAACATGCTACCCTCGTCATCTTTTTCTGTATAAGAGTAGCTGGCCCTTTATCATATCTGGGGTTCATTGACCTCTTCTCTACATCTCCCAGAGATCCCCATCTAGAGCAGGGGTGTCAAACTGCAGGCCCGCAGGCCGGTTTCATCATACCGGAGCCGCGCCCACCCCATTGCCGGCAATGGTGAAAAAGCTCCGATACGTTGCGCAACGTCATGTGACGTCGTGAGTTTGACATGTCTGATCTAGAAGGAAGTACAGGTAGTCCTTGAGGTACAAACCTCAAGGCTGCCCATTAGGGTCGTGGTAAGTCAAAAAATAAAAATTCATCCAGTGACCCGGACTCAATTTTACGCATTTTTAAAATCAAATTCATTAATTGAATCAAATGGGTTGTGAAATGAACAAAGTTTACGTAATTTCCTCCAATTTGTTAATTGATTGCTGCCATCACCGGCTGCCTATCAGCTGTTTCAGGTGCAACCTTTGGCCCAGGAATTAAATTGCCTCCAAGCAGGCTCACAGCCATTGCAGTTGCTTTTTTTTTTTTTCCTAAATCCACTTGTTGCTAATCAGCTCAAACATCTTCAGCTGCGGGGGGGGGGCAGTTTACAGAATTCTTTGATTGCAGTTGCTTGTTTTTTTTAAAAAAACAACATGTCACTAATTAGCTTAAGAGTAGGGGTGTCAAACTGCTGGCCTGAGGACCGGATGCCGGCAATGGAAAAAAAGTCACAATACCTGGCAACACATCACATGATGTGCTTAAGAGTCTCCTACCGGTGACCCAGAGGTAGACGGGGATGGGATTTACAGAACTCTCTGCTTGCAACAGTAGCAGAGATGAAAGGGACCTTGAGGTCATCTAGTCTAACCCACTGCTTTCACAAGAGTATTTCTGATAAATGCCCATCCAGTCTCTTCTTAAAAAGCTTCCAATGATGGGGCACCCACAACCTCTGGAGGCAATTTAAATTTAAAACTTACAAATTACAGTAATATACACTAGTCTCCAACATAAAAGCAAGGAAATGTAACGTTATAGAATGCTTGGTCTAGATGCTGGCTAGCACTTATTTCTACAAGCAGTTTAAAGGCAAATGCAAACAAACTATCTTTGCAAAGTACTGTACTTACAAACACAATAGTTTGCAGAGTACAATACTTAAAAAGAAGCAGAGCAGAGTTCCCAAAGTGCTTACAAATAAACAGTACAGTACTATAGAGTAACAAAAAAGAATATTTTAAAATATAGTACTAACAGAAGCAATTCTAGTGCTCCAGTCTTCAAGGTTAGACAGCAGCAGATCCTCCACACGGCACCAAAAAAAAAAAACAAAAAAAAAAACAAAAACAAACTTGGTGCCAGCTGCAAAAATCACCTGATATTGTTTGGCCAGGTGATCAGGGACCAAAAACAAAAAACAAAACCCTGCCAGCTTTAGGAAATGTCCTAACCCTGAATGGCCAGGCAAGTCACAGAGTTAAAAATGGCTGACGCTGCAGCAGTAACTGAATCCAAGTCACATGGTTACAGAGGCCTCTTTTTGGTCGCAGTTTTGAATTTCAGAATAAATTCGTTCTTGTGAAAATTTACTAAATAAATGTTTGTACCTGGGGGATTACCTGTAATGCAAGCAGCAAGCTTCACATCTTGACTTGAGATCATCTTAGCTATGCCATTCTAGCCTTTCTGTTAGGGGTGAGTATGCAGATACTTGTCTCATCCCAAAGTACAACATATTCCTTAGGTTGGAAAGTCAAATGTTGTTTGGCCCACTGGAAGCTTAGCAGGCAAGCCCTTTGAATGTGGCTTACTTCAAGATCTCTTTGGCTCGTTAATCACATTGTGTAATCACAAAACCTGTCCAAAAATGTCAGGGACTTAGAACATCCTGTCAAAAGATCTGGGCTAATGAAAGTGAAGATTAGATGCCTCCACATCCTCCCACACCTTCCTTGAGGAAAGCTAGTCGGTGGAATTTGTCTTAAGCTTGGAGTTTAAGAGCAGGTACAGAATTAAATAGCAACATGTTGCCTAGATTATTCTTTACCAAATTGCAGGTAAGTAGGAAATTTTGCTTTTGGCTGCTGTCCACTTAAGAAGGTCTCCTGCACTTGGAGGATTTGAACATCAAGAGAAAAGTACATGATTTTTGTCTCTTGATACTGGGAACTTCGTGTGGATGGTGGCACTCAAACATGCAACTACAAACCTTTACCCTGAAATGGGGAAAGAAAAATGCCTGTAATTTTCCACCAAAATGCTAGCGACATGGAAGCCATCTTTTTCTAGTATTAAATTGGCTGTTGAATTGCTGCTAGTTCTTTTGTTATTGTTGTTATTTTTAAACTTTCTTTTACAGGAGGAAACATACATGGCTGTGTTCCTTTCTCCATTAACATTTTTATAAGTTAAAAAAAAAAGATGCCTGTTTGCCTTCCACAGAGGCTTAGATTGTATATTAACGATCAGCAATGATTTTGATGAAATGTGAGTCATGAATCTGACTAGATTAAGAATTTATTTTAGATTACTGGTTTGTATGACTCGATGTACTCACTTTGCACAAATCAGACTTGAGTACATTTACATGGTTTGATGTAGCCAACTTTCAATTCTGATTTGGAAGTAGAAGCTGAAAATTAAAGAAAGAATTTAGCGCAACCCTCAGGAGAGTAATGTAGGTTACCCTCCTGATCTCTTTTCTCCTGTTGAGGATAAAATAGGTGTATGGATTCTGTCTCATTCCCTTTCTGTGTTTGACACAACTCTCTCTTGATGATCTTCCTCCTTTCCCCTCTGCATGTTCTATCCTTTGGATGCTAATTTGTCTCCATTTTCATATTTGATTTCTAGTTTCCTGTTTTCTTTTTGTTTGTGTGTGTTGATTGGGTGGGTGCACATGTGTTCACCATGCCCACTTTCCTGTCTTTTCTGGTTGGTTTCTGTGTTTCAGAAAAGGATTGTGGGGATGGCTCTGACGAAAAGAATTGTCCAAAAGGCAACGGTTAGTGCATAGATCAACATGCACCTCACCCCTGCTGTACTCCTTTGACTCCCTCCCCAAAGCTGTCACTTTTGCAGTTTCAGTCCCTGCAAAGACTTAGCACTTCCTGTCTTTGTTTGAGGGAGGTTTGGGCACTGATAAATCTCATTAGCTAGTCAGGAAGATTATTCTGGCGCTTGCTTGTCGCATTGGTACTTATCATTTCCCATATTTTATAGGCCATCAGATAACGTTGCTGCTCTTTGCCTTAAGTTCACTAACTTAAAAGGAACTCCTGAGCCAGACACATATGCTATTCTTCTATGTATTCAATGTCCCTTGCTTCTCAGCAAGGATGCCCATGCAAATCCAGAACTTCCTAGAACAGCGGTTCTCAACCTGTGGGTCGCGACCCCATTTGGGGTCGAACGACCATTTCACAGGGGTCGCCAAACAACGCAGTCTGCCATTTCCCCCCTTTTCCTTAGCTGTGCTACGCCATTTTTCCCCCCTTTTCCTTAGCTGTGCTACTCCCTCTTATTCTATTGGCTTTTGAAAGCCAATAGAATAGACTCTCTTGAATAGAGTCTAGTTCTATTGGCTTTCAAAAGCCAATAGGAATTATCCAGACTGTCTCTGCCCTGCTGAGTCCGCCAAAAGTCCCAGCCTGCAAACGGTGCTGCAAGTTGTCTGCAGCGAAGGCGAGTGGTCCGGAACTTTCCACCCCTCCCATGCGCGGCGCAGGTCGGGGTCGCGGCCTGAAAAAGGTTGAGAACCGCTGTCCTAGAACAAGTTGTGGGAAGGTTAAGAAAGGAGCTCTTGTGATTTGGGGATATGTGATTTGAAATATCTTTGCTTAGAAGAAGCCTTGGTGGCGCAGTGGTTAGAAAGAAGTATTGCAGGCTAACTTTGCCCACTGCCAGGAGTTCAATCCTGACCATTTTAAGATTGACTCAGCTTTCCATCCTTCTGAGGTTGGTAAAATGAGGACACAGATTGTTTGAGGGCAATATGCTGACTCTGTAAACCACTTAGGGCTGGAAAGTACTATGAAGTGGTATATAATTCTAAGTGCTATTGCTATTGCTATTTCATGGCTTCCATTGTATTCTAAACAACAGTGCATCAGATTAGATGTGCTGATAAAGCTAACTGAGCTCGAAAGAATGCTTCTTTTGAATATCTCCCTGGGCTCTAGAGCTTGGAAAAGATCCAATAAGTTCAAGAGCAATGCAAGTTGCCAAAACCAAGGGAAATTTTAGCAGTAGGAGCAGTCTTTTCACTGGCCTTGCTAAAGGCAAAATAAAATCCAACAATGCGTGGATAATCAGTAATAACTTGATTCATCAGCACCGCTTACCCATAAATTGCTAAATGCTAAATAAATGAGTCATAAATTATTTTCTCTATCAGTGCCTATTCTTACTTAGAAACAGACGTTTCCTATAAAGAAGAAAATCCTAGATCAAGATAGTGCAGGTGCTAACATATGCAGAGATGCATACGTATGTATGTATGGGCATTGTTTTGAATTTTAAGTAATACACACTTCCATTGATCCTGGAATCCAATAATGTCATACTCATGATAATATGATTCCTTTCACTTCACCCACTCCCCTTTCCCCATGGTGCATGGGATGATCTATGCAGTTTCTGTGTTTTTTTTTTATAAATTTTGTTGCTATTCTTGTTGCTGTTATTATTGTTTAGTGGCTTCTTTAGTGGCAAAAGCTCTTGGGGAAGTGCATAAGCATGTTTGGCTAGAATATGCATGGGCTAGAAGGGTGCCATTTATGCAGGCTTGGGGAAATTGGGATAACCTGAGACAGTGGATGCATTGCTGCCTTCTAGATTTTCTAGCTGCCTATCAGCGAAAGGAAGTCTGCATCTAGCTCAGAAGGGGAATGGGGGAAATGCATGGAAGGGTTGTGTTTGCTCCCCAGAACCCAGTAGACTGCCCTTCTCCCCCACTTCTTGTTTCCAGACAACGACTGCGGGGACAACAGTGATGAAGCTGGCTGCAGCCATTCCTGCTCCAACAACCAGTTCAAATGCAACAGCGGGCGCTGCATTCCTGTCCATTGGACCTGCGATGGGGACAATGACTGCGGAGACTACAGCGATGAGACTCATGCCAACTGCACCAATCTGGGTGAGAATAGGGGAAGTTTGGAATTGCTTCTGTGTGGCACCAGCAACATCTAACATCTGCCCTGGAAAAATAAAGCAGCAGCAACATCTAACGTCTGCCCTGGAAAAATAAAATACTATGCTTGAGCTGTGCTGAGCAAAACACCCTGCTCCATAAAAACTTTCTGTATATTATTCCGTTTGAAAAATTTCTCTTTTTTTCATTTTGAATACATTATTTGTGGGTTTTGTGATCTGTATTTTTCATTAAAATGTGTAGAGGTAAGGTAAAAGTTAAAAAATAGGCTTGTTCTTACAGTAACGTTCAGTGAACAAAAACGACTCAAGGTTAGTTGCAGCTTTTCAGTAGAAGATCTGTAGAAGTATATCTCCATTAGAATGAAACATTGCGTCTATAGCACACGTGAAGTTTGAATTATTTTTCATTGATACAAAGTGCTAGATATTATTTAAAAATTTGCAGCACTAGGCCTCATAAACCCACTTATGCACCAGGAAATCCTTTCTTCTCCCTGGTGATGGATGTTGGTTCGGAATTGTTGTGCCATTTTTGGATTAAATCAGCAGGAGAAAGAGTTTGCCGTATTTCCCAAGGATAGAGTAAAGGACCTGCAGTGCAGTTTTGGTGTTTTGATAACCTCTTTGTTAGAAATAGGATGTCATGTGCTGGTAGAACTATTGTGCTAATATAGAGGTGGTTAATGATGGTCCCTTTATGACTTGTGGGCCAATTCCCTGAATTCCTGAGCGTGGCTGGCTCAGGAATTCTGGGAGTTGAAGTCCACAAGTCATAAAAGGGCCGAAATTCCCCACCTCTGTGCCAATACCTGGGAGACCCAAGTCCCAACCATGGCTTAATCGTTCTCTTTCAATCCAGCCCATTGAAAACCTGATTATTGAGAGAAAAATTAAGAAGAGGGAACACAGAGTACCAGCCGTGAATTCCTCAATGAAAGACAGGATCTGAAATGAAAGACAACCCTAACAAATAAAAACATCAACCTGGAAACAAATGACTTCAATTACTAAAACTAATAATAATGTATTAAATTTATATGGCACCCACTCCCAGCAGCTCAGTTAAATAATCATTGTTTGCATTATATATTATTACTTTATCAGAAACTGCTAAGGGGAATGTATTATTTAAATAAAATTAGAGATATATCATATACAATTCATCCAGTATAAAAACTGGCTTGAGAGCCAGAAGAATAGAGCACTAATAATTTCTCAGCCAGGTGAAACATGTAAATTCAAAATTATTGAAAACTGGTGGGTTTTGAAAGCCGTTTAAAAATGCTGCAACTAAGGTGGAGGAAAGCCATTCCATAAAGAAGGGGCTGCAGGCCCCTGCCTTAAGATCTCTGGTCTACAGATTATAAAAGCCAGCTGCTGAAGTGAGCATTTGAGAATGATCTCAAACTACAGGCTCAAATCTTGTCAGATTCTTTGTGGCTTACAGATGTCCAGAATAGTAAGATGAAAAACCAAAATTAATAACATATACAGTAAAAGCAGGTAAACATTGCTGCTTCAGCACTTATATTGATATTGATGCTAACTTAAACCCTCCTCTGTGTTCAATCAGACTTGTTCCTTGTTTTCTAACAATGATGCTCAAGATGCCTCCACCATGGTTTCACTTCCCAGAGTGGCTTGGATCAATTCTGGATCAATGAAGGGGAGAGGCTGCTCAGGCATAGTCCTGTCCAACCTCCATATTCTAAGATGTGACTAAAGCTTCAGTAGGACAGCCTAGGGTGTCCTTGGGGAAACTCCCACGTGCCCTCTGGAAACCAAATAATCATTTAGCATCTGGGACAGATCATTCCAACGGATCCATCTTTCCTATGAGGAAATGGAGGTATTAGTTAATTCCATGGCAATCAGAGGGTAATCTGATCATGATAAAGAATAAAAGTCAGATGCTAATGATGTGTGCCTTCAAATCACATACAAACCGAGGCTAATGTGTGGCTTCCTGCATGAGTCCAAAAGGTGATGAAAATTAACATGGCATGCCTGAAAACCATTTGCAGTTTCATAAGAGCATCTCTCCCCTGATCTGTCATGCTAGGTTTTTTTTTTCTCCTTGCCCATTTAACAGTGCTTCAGTAGCGTCCAGCCCTAGTCATTAGTACTGCCCCACTTAACATGCTATCTCATTTATTCCCCCTGCAGCTACCCGCCCACCTGGAGGCTGCCATATAGATGAGTTCCAATGCCGACTGGACGCACTCTGCATTCCCATGCGCTGGCACTGTGATGGTGACACTGACTGTATGGACTCTAGTGATGAGAAGAACTGTGAGGGTGTCACTCATGTCTGTGATCCAAATGTGAAGTTTGGCTGCAAGGATTCTGGTAAATTGCATTGCGTTATAGAGATGAGGTGGAAAACGCAACTACATTATTGTGCACATCTAAACCGCTTTAATATAAAAATTCAGTTGTATCCAGCACTTATTAAAAATAAGCGTGGTGTAACGAATAGCAGCCTTTTTAGACAATAACCATTTGTTGTGCTGGTATGAGCATGAGTAAATCTAAATTAGAAGAGAGGTCACTTGAGAGTAGCGATATGACATAAGATTTTGGCATTGGCTTCTAAAATTGCGGCAGATTTCAGGAAATGTTACCGATTTGGATTTTTTTTATTTTTTAAACCAACAAAACATAACACACATACACACACAGTGTATACTCCTCCCTTTTTTTTAACAGCAATTTCGTAACGGTAATCTTCTATTATTTACATTTCCCCCCCTTATTCTTCTTTAGAATATTTGTCCTTGTTGCCCCGTTGTTTCTTATTTGCATTTTTCTTCCTTCATACTATACTTCATACTAAGACTAATACATATTATTATTACTATACATTATTATACATACATTTTCCACTTTTGACCTTTCCACATTTATTCTCCTCTATTATTTCTAGTCTCCAACCAGTCATACCACTTGTTCCATGTTATATAGTACTCTGTGTCTTCCTTTTCTTTTATCTCTTTTGTTAATTTGTCCATCTCAGCACAGCCCATGATTTTTCTTATCACTTCTTCCTCTGATGGTATATTCTCATTTTTCCAGAACTGTGGTATGCTATTCTTGCTGCCTTTGTTATATGTAGTATTAAGTACCGTATTTCTTTACTATATTTTCTGTTTAAAATACCCAGCAAGAAGATCTCTGGTTTCCAATCTACAGGTTGGTCTATTATTTCTTCGATCCATCTTCTTATTTTAGTCCAGTATTTTTTTGCCACTGGGCATGTCCACCATAAATGATAATATGTTCCATGTACTTTTTTACATTTCCAACATGTTGGCGAATTGTTCTGGAACATCTTGGCAAGCTTTGCTGGTGGAAGATGCCATCTGTAAAACAACTTCAACTGGTTTTTCTTGAAGGCCACTGACATAGTCAAATTTATGTTTATTTCCCATATTTTTCCCCATTTCTCCAATTCTATATTGTATCCAAATTTTTTTTGCCCATCTAATAGATTTGGATAATTTTTAATTATAAACATCAACAGAATGTCCCAGATGCCACCTTCTGCGTACTGGACTGTGTTGAAGTTCTCTATTACCCAGTATAAAATTATATTTCATCCATTTACGCTCACACATATTTATTATGGCAGTAACTGTGTATTTAAAAAAAGTGGAGATAAAAATGTAGTCAACTGAAACTTGACCCAAGTTGTTTGTGTGGATCATAGTAATTTGCACAGGCACTGGGTCTCATTATCTCAGTTGTGAATGAAGAAGATCTAAATAACTGAAGGGGTTTTGGTACTCTGAGCTTGGTTGTTTTCTTGCTAGCACTGATGATGTTACCTAGTTTGGGTAATGAAATGTCTGCAAGAAAGCCGCCGAGCTCAGAGGGTACCAACGATCCTTTGTTTCGACCCTGAATGTCGAAACGAATACAAATGTTCTCCTTTATTGGAAGAGCAATATCTGTCTACACTCAAGATATTTTCCTCTGTCCCTCCCCCCCCTTTTTTTTTTTGCTATTAAAGAAGTATCCGTAGGTCTGCTGTTCAGGTCTGCTAAATAATGAATCAACGAGCTACGCATTTCTCATCTTTAAATAAAAAGTCTAGCATGATCTATGTACTCTTCATGCTCTTCAAAGCTTATATTGTTTTGTATCATCATAATTACTGCAATACTATCCACGAACAAGTGTAATTGTGTGTGCATACCCAAACATGCACAGCAACACAGGTCACTTGACATACAAAACCCACACATCAGTTGTCCCGACTGGAGTTTCTTGTTTTTCTTTGAAGACATTTCGCTTCTCGTCCAAGAAGCTTCTTCAGCTCTGACTCAGCTGGTCATTTGCATTCTTTTAGAGCAGCGGTTCTCAACCTGTGGGTTGCGACCCCATTTGGGGTCGAACGACCATTTCACGGGGGTCGCCAAACAACGCAGTTCGCCATTTTTTTCCCCCTTTTCCCCTCGGCCGGCGCAGGTGGCAGCACGGTGCATGCGCGATGCGGGCCGCTGCGCATGCGCGATGCGGGCCGCCGCGCATGTGCGATGCGGGCCGCCGCGCATGTGCGGTGCAGGTCGGGGTCGCGGCCTGAAAAAGGTTGAGAACCGCTGTTTTAGAGAGAGACCAGCTGTCCGCAAGGAATATAAATACTTCCATTCCCAACCAACTAGTCTGAGCTGAAGAAATTTCTTGGACGAGAAGCGAAGCATCTTCAAGGAAAAACAAGAAAGTCCCCTTGCCTCTTGAAAAAGCACTTTTGGGACAACCATGACCTGGATGACTGAGAATCTCCATAGACACATCAATTGACTTCTTTGCAGAATGCAATACAGATCAAACAATAGCTGATGTATATGATCTTCTTTATTCCTTGGCCCTTAGCTTAGAATCTCTTACTAATCCAGAGAAACAGAAATCTGTAGGCCTGAGAGGCTTTTCCAGTGTGCTTATTCTTCTCAGAAACACGGGGAAGTGAAATGTAGGAAAACAATACATTGCTGCTTGAGAAATTGTGAAGGTTACAGCTGGATTTGCTCCTGACTTTTTATTTTTATTTTATACTCTTTTTCTTCCCTGATTTTCCTGATTACTGCTTTGTGACTTAAAGGAGCCTAGTTGGGGATCTTCAAAAGGAGAACAAGGCACTGCCTCTCCTCCCCAGTATGCATTTAGAGCAGTGGTTCTCAACCTTTATAATGCCGCGACCCCCAACCGGTCGTAAGTCGAGGACTTCCCAACCGATCGTAAGTCAAGGACTTCCCAACCGGTCATAAGTCGAGGACTTTCCAACTGGTTGTAAGTTGAGGACTTTCCCTACCCGGGAGCGCCGCGCATGCGTGGTGCCGCCCCCTGCGCCGGCCGAGGCGTAGCTGGCAAGGGGCAGCAATGGCGCAGGGCAACCACTGGCTGGGCCACCAGCTGGCCCAGCCCAAGGGAGGTAAGGCACCCGCCAGGCCCCACGCGCGCCAGCAACCCTCCCTGCGCCCGCCAGCCTCCCACCTCCCACCCCTGGCCCTCTTTTACTTACACATTTTTAGCAGTTGCTCAGCAGCGAGGGGTGGAAACTTCTACACAGCTCGCCTTCACTGCAGACAACTTGCAGCACCATTTGCAGACTGGGACTTTTGGCGGGCTCAGCAGAGCAGAGACAGCCTGGACAATTCCTATTGGCTTTTGAAAGCCAATAGAATTAGACTCTATTCAAGAGAGTGTATTCTATTGGCTTTCAAAAGCCAATAGAATAAGAGGGAGTAGCACAGTTAAGGAAAAGGGGGGGAAATGGCAGACTGCGTTGTTTGGTGACCCCCGTGAAATGGTCGTTCAACCCCAAATGGGGTCGCGACCCACAGGTTGAGAACCACTGATTTAGAGGAATTACAGATTTTCTTTCTCCAACTTTCCCATTTGTGTTTCTTAGGAATTTTAAAGATTATATTATCTATTGAAAAGATTAAGCGGGTTCTTAATTTTGTCTCGACTTTGTTCTAGCACGGTGTATCAGCAAAGCTTGGGTATGCGATGGAGACAATGATTGTGAGGACAATTCTGATGAAGAGAATTGTGAGGCTTTGGTGTGCAAACCACCCTCCCACACATGTGCCAATACAACATCTATCTGCCTTCCTCCTGAGAAGCTGTGTGATGGAAATGATGACTGCGGGGACGGTTCTGATGAAGGGCAACTGTGTGGTGAGTGTCGGGCAAGGAACAAATTATTCTGTCTTATGTCAATATTGTCCTTTCTCTAAATAAACTTTTACAACCCACTGTCTGCTCAGGAAATTGGGAGTATAGCTCCCAAAATTTCCTGGTAAATATAACTCTAGGCCCTTGCATGTTTTAAAGACTGTTGAGAAGTTAATATCCGTTTTTCCTAAGATAAGGACATCTTGTTCATCTGATTTGTGAAAAGTGATTGCCACAAAAATATATTGCAAGAGATGTAAATGTTGGATAGGCCTTGTTTGCTTTATGTCTAACATATGAACGTAAATAAATACAGATATTGTTTTAATTTAGTTGAAGAAACAAGGCAAACATCATAGATATAGGTAATATGGAGGCCTAAAAAAATCTTGCTAGTAGACAGTGAGTGAATTGTTTGGATATTATGCAGTGTAATGAGTTAGAAAGTTCAAAACTATTGCTCTCATTAGTCAAAATGAGGCTATTGATGCTGCAGATTGAGCAGTAGAAAACAACTTTTGGACCACAGATTGTTAACTAAGCTCCTGCTTACAAATATACAGTGGAAGATGCTTAGTCCATCCTCATGGTAGCAAATTTCAGGTGACTTGCTTTCATACATGGTATTCAAAAACATCAGTTAATTAATTGGAGGACTGAGAAATTGGATCCAAAGATTAGTTGTGATAGTGAACCTGATGGGGAGCGTGTTTGTGGTATGGAACTTATATTTCCTGCGATAGGAAATAGGAGGGAACTTGTTTCGCAATTGTTGGTGGACAGTTTGAGCCAGTAGCTTGAATTTTCTCCCAATCATTTTCTGTGCCGTTTCTGATCTCATCCAGATCTTTGCTCTCTGAGCAACGGGGGCTGCAGCCACGACTGTGCAGTAGCACCAGGAGAGGGCATTGCCTGCTCATGCCCTCTAGGAATGGAGCTTGGTGCTGATAACAAGACCTGCCAGATCCAAAGCTACTGTGCCAAGCATCTCAAGTGCAGTCAAAAGTGTGAGCAGTTCAAGTACAATGTGAAGTGCTCTTGCTATGAAGGATGGATGCTGGAGTCTGATGGTGAGAGCTGTCGCAGTTTGGGTAAGTACTCAGTGAACTTTGTCTGCTTCAGAACAAGAAGTGGGTGTGCAATGTATATTAAGATAGTAAATGTATACTAATTGGGATCACATTTCACACATTCAATGACAAGCGTGCTATTAGCGTCTTGGAAATGAAATCAATCTTGGCTTTTTGATAGCTGTATTTGTTTTTAAGTATCTGTTCATCAGAATCACACTTGACTTTTTTAGAAATATGTTTTTAAAAGAACACTCACCCACAATCATTATTCTACAGTATGTAGCATCATCCTTTAATCTAGAGGAAGATTGCTTTAAAGAGCATTCCGGCCAGTACCTTTAGTCAGTTTGGACACACTGAGTTGAGGAGGAGACACCATCCTTTGTTTCTCTTTCTCTAAATATTCTTCTTCTGGCCAATAACTGCTAAACATCTGGCTTTGGGCATCAGAAAGAAAATTCCTCTTGACACTCTTTTCTCCACAGACTTATGTAGAGGGTCTGAACAGGTGTTGCAAGGAACCTTGGCTTTGTTCTGAAACACGTCCCTTCTCATAATAGGTTGAGGAGCTGAGTCTTACGTATGTGGAGCTTATCCGCTGTGATTCTTCTACTCTTATTGTCGGTTTAAAATGAATTGCTTGTGAAACCATAGGCCAGGGATGCTTTCACAAGAATATAGCGTGTCTCCCATATGATTCACTGAGACCTTTATGGGGAATAATACGATGAACCGAGAAGGTTCGCTTTAATGAAGAACTGATTCAAAACCCAAGCGCTGGACAAAGACTACATCCAGAATATGGCTCAATCCATAAAAAGTATACTACGAAGAAAAGCTTTAGAAAAAGACATATTTAGAAAGAAAAAGGGCAGTGGACTGCATGAAGACAACTGAGGCTTTTTCTGCAGGATACCAATCCACAGACACACACCTCTCCCCCTCCCCCCCCAATTCCATCCCTAATGGAAAAATAGCAAAACCAAAATCTTAATGAGGGATGGAGTTGCGGGCTAGGCCCTTTGAATCTGTTTTGTATGTGAGAAGAGTAGTAGGCCAGTCTAAGGTTCTTGCCTTTTTGGGAAACTGAATGGGAAAGAGACCAAAAGCGGAGTTAGCGGGAGGGAGGGGAAAGTCCGGCTTGGTGTTTTCCCGCAGTCAAGAAACACAGCAGTGTTCCTGTCCTTTAGGGACTTGCCTCATTCTGCCATGTTGCCACTGGCAGGCAAAAGAAAGACATCTCTGTTCCCCAGAGCTCCAGGGAGGGCTGGACGAGGGAGGATTTTAAAAAGATGCATGTTGTTCAGTTGCAGCCATGGTGTTCACTTCCCTCTTTTATGAAGAAGGGGAGGCTCGTCCTAGAGCTTTGGACCTTTGCCTGTGGGAATCATCATCCACGGATTACCTTGTGACATGAATAAGTACTAGGATAATGAGCCCTTGTCCATATTTCAGGGATTGTTATTAATAATTTATCATGATTTATGGCAGCGGTTACATTCGTGAAAATCCCAGCCCTTGACCGTCTTGGCGGAACAGAGACGGATAGAATTGGAAAGGGCAAAAAGGACTTTTAAAACTCAGAAGATTGAAAGTTAATTTGTTCCAAATCTATTTTCAAGTGAAAGTGTTTGCTACTGGAGCCCTCTCAGGAGTTGCTCCTGGGTTTGGAAGATCACGAAAAATATAACGGCAGCAGTTAATCAGCATTCCTCTTTCCATTTTTAGACCCGTTTAAACCTTTCATCATCTTCTCCAATCGCCATGAGATCCGGCGCATTGACTTACACAAGGGAGATTATAGCGTCTTAGTGCCTGGCTTGAGGAACACCATTGCCTTGGACTTTCATCTAAATCAGAGCTCCCTCTATTGGACTGACGTGGTAGAAGACAAGATATACCGGGGGAAATTGCATGAGAATGGAGGTGAGTATAGAGTGGCTCGGGGCCAGTCACTCTCTCTTAGCCCCAGGAAAAAGACAATGGCAGACCATTTTCAAAAATATTATCAAGAAAATGGCATGAACTTTTCCAGGCAGTCACTAAAGTCACCAAAGACTGACTCAAAGACGCATATGCATGCACCTGCACACAGTGGTGGGATTCAAATATGTGAACAACTGGTTCTCTGTGTGGATGCCACATCCGGAAGTCCATTCTGGGCCTGGGCAACAAAAATTAGCTACTGGTTCTGCCGAACTGGTGCAAACTGGCTGGATCCCACCACTGCCCACACACAGATATGGATGTGTAGAATGGTACCTTTTTTCCAAAGTATTTTTCCCCTCAGAAAGTTTATACTTTTAAAATATGGTGTGCTCGTAGTCCATTCTAAACAGGACAGTTAGGCTTGTTTCTCAACCTTATATTCATGGATGGAACCACAATAAAGAAATGAATTGTCCATATGTTTGTTCTGCTATTATCAGTGATATAGTTTATGTTGTTGTAACTTTTTTCATTAGATAGTTTTCAAAGCTGATCACACCTTTTGGGAAACAAAAATATGATAACTAAAATATGAAATAACAGGGCCATTGGAGTGGGTTAAATATTACTGAAGTTTTTCAGAGCTTCTATGCTTTTAAATAAAAAGCTTTATTTGCTTCCTTTCTGGCACAGCTGATGAACTGCTTCTTTGTCAGTGACGTTCTTTGTAGCTCAGTATTTTAATTAATGGTCTATTTATTTTTATTTTAATTGCAAATTAAAAATAAAGCTTTGGCAATATTTTTATTTAAAGAAAAGAAGCTTGATGAGGGCACAGTTTTTGACCAAAGCAGCAACAGAGGCTGCTTAAACCCTTCTTTACTGACAGTTTTTCAGCTTCAGATTGGCTCATGGTAATCCATGTATGCGTTTGTGAAGATAATCACATATCCTTTTTTTTAATTATCTTTTGGAGAGAAAATGTACACAGCAATCAAAAAGTGTTCCCCGTGTTAGAAAGGCAGCATCTTTTCTAGCGGGAAAGCTCAGATAAAGTGACAGTCTTGTAGGAGGTGTTCCCTCCTTTGAGCATCTGTAAAGTTTATTGGTGGAAAGTGGGCACATCTCACCTCACCAGAACTCTCAGTTCTGGATAATGGGGCCCTGTCTCTTAACATGACTCACGGCTGAAGAGGAGAAGGAACGACTGTCTCATCTCTCTGCTGAGCAGAGAAAAAAAAAACCTGAGCAATATGAATCCTTCCACCAAAGTTCAGAGAAGTTAGGGCTACTCATTTGCCTTAGTCCAGTCTGCAAACAATGAGTGTTCCACCCCTCAAAATATGTAGGATAAATGTAATAATAATAACTCCCTACAGATCGTTCTTGACTTACAGTAGTTCAATTCTACCCTTAAGCTACAGATATTCTCCTTCATAGGTTACAGTAGTTCATTTCGTGACCATTTGAAGTTAAAAAGGCACGTAAAAAATAATTTATGGTTATTTTTCACACTTATGACCATTGCAGCATCACAGGGTCACATGATCAAAATTCAGACGCTTAGCTATCGACTCATTTACGATGGTTGCAACGTCCCGGAGTCATGTGATCAACCTTTTATGACCTTTTGAAGAGCAAAATTAATGGGGAAGCCAGATTCACTTAACAACTGTGTTACTAACAACTGCAGTGGTTCACTTAATAATTGTGTGGCAAGAGAAGTCTTAAAATGGGGGGCAAGGCTCACCTAACAACTGTCTCACTTAGTGACAGAACTTTCGGGCTCAATTGTGTTCCTAAGTTGAGAACCCCCTGTACTTCTGACAGTTTGCCTCCTCGGTTTTATTTTTGTGATTTATTTACAACCATTTGATTCAGGTGTTGTTCAGCATTTTATTTTGGATTTATAAAGTCCTTGTCCTCACTTCTTTTTTAAAGATTTAAGATCAATTCAGGAACGTAATGTTGTGAGTAACAGAAGCGGTTGGGCCACTTAGTGCTCCGCATATAGCGTCTGTTTTTAAGCAAGATTAAAAAAAATATCTTCTTGAACATAGTTCTAGGGAAAAGGCTGGATTTTTGCTCCATTTGTGGTCGGTGTGTTTCCACTGAGAGCTCACCGTCAATTAAGTGAGCTGTGGGTATTGGAAATCAAATCCCAAACATCTACATTATAAACAATTGCCAGCTTCTTGCATTACAATAAGCTCTTTGCTAGTTCTGGAAGAATAAATAAATAGATAGCTAGCAGGCTGAGCCCCAGTGATGAAGAACAAATCATCCTGGGGAATGATTAGGTTAGCCTTCTAATCTGTGTGTAGTAATTGAAAGCCAGTTAAAGCAGAGCAGGCCTTCAGTTTCAATCCATGAGACATTGCCCTCAAATAAAGCAGACGAGTGTGGCTAACAATATGGCAGCTACAGGATCCTCTTCACTAGGATTATTGGGAACGAAGGATCTTATAAATTTTATCTTTAAAACTCTTTGAAGTAATTATTACAATCACCACCACAAAACCTTGTTTAACCAATGTCTCAGAGTGCTGTGTAAAATCCCCTAGGATACATTTCTTCCAGGGAGGTTCCACTGACAGGAAAGCCAGGAGGTCCTACCTAGTGACTCTGTCCATCACCACCTTTGTTGTACTTTGTTCATGCTGAACTATCCATAGATTAATTACACTGACCCTTTATTGTGAACCCTAATTAGTTCAAAGCTGTGAATCTGGATTTCATATTTTAATGAAGATGTTTTTGTATTTAGAAAATATCAAAGGAATTATTCTCTTCTTTTCTGAATAGCTGTCTTTTAAGTACTTCAGTACAGGTAATCCTTGGTTAATGACTGTTCATTCAGCAACTGTTTGAATGAATGAGGAGACTTTTGGCTGGCCTATAAAGTTGTTGCAGGATCATAATTCAGGCATTCAACAACCGACTCACAATTACAACAGTGAATTATGATTTGTGGCCTTCACTGCCAGCTTCCAACAAGCAGAGTCAATAAGGAAGCCAACAGAAGGCCACAAATAGCAATTGCATGAAATCACACCTAACAGCCCCAGTAGGCTTTGCTGTCATAAATGGGTGATGTCAAGCTTTATGTTCACTTCATTTAGCGATGCAATTCCTAGTCCAATTACTGTCATTGAGGATTACCTGTAAATTGGTCTATAAGTCCTTCAGGAAAAGCTGAAATGTGAAAAGGCCTTGAGATACCTTCCAAAATAAACCAGTCTACCATTAGAAACAGCAGCGCTCAAACCCTGTTAAATGGTATCTTCTTTCTTTTAAATGTTGATCATTATGTTGGAGTTAATTAGCATTTCCAGAGCTTTCCTAAATGGTAATTACAGCTTAGCAACTGTTTCAACAAAGAACAGAGCCTAACCTGATTAGTGCATCAACAGAGCTGATGATGAGGCCCTGGGTGATCAAAGGATTGCAGAATACCAGGATGTATGTTCCCACTAAAGGACTTTCTGACCCTTCTCCCTATTGATCAAGCTATAGATTTTTAGAAGAAGACAATCGGTTAGATTTGAAATCTCTTGGGTTACTCAGACTTTGATTGTTGTTTTGAAGAAAAAAAATCTCCTTGTTCTCAATAAAACTATTAAAAATTGAAATTAATTTTCCACATATCTTTATTTTAATACCTAGAACTAGGAATTCTTTGACTTGTCCAGAGATTAAAATTATAAATGAGGTCAGAAATGAGATGTTACCATATTAGGATTGGGACAAATTTGCAACAGGGTCTTGATTTCTGTGCATTTTTAGTTTCTATTCTTAACTATTAATATAGCCAAAATTCATGAGGTGTGGAACATAACTATAGCCTATATCAAAATAAGATAGCAGATATATATATTTTTTTAAATTCTTTTATTAAAACAATCAGCATTGGAGGAATGAATTCCCATTTTACCCAATGGAAAGAAAAGGCAGCATGCTGAAAATGACTGAGCTAATTCTCCTGTAGGATTTCTTTGGAATGAACTCAGCTACATGGATTCTGCTTTAATGACTCCAGCTACTTAGCAATCATGGTTTCTTTCTCAGAATGGATTATACTTACATGTTAACAATAAATTTACTAATACCTAAGGTGGCTAATATATTGTAAAATACTTCTTGAAGAAAGCATTGCATTTCAGCATCCTAGATCATCCTTCTCCAACTTGAGCATCATTCAGATGTATTGGTCTGAATTCTGAGAATTTCTTAGCCAACATAGACACAGGTGAGAACACTGGGAATTGGAGCCCATATAAACAGAGTGCACTCACGGTGGGGAATGCTGTCTTAGATAATTACTACCCTTTCTTCAGACTGTCTGGTCTAAGATCTAATAAAGAGGAGTAGCAACTGACCTTCAGACTTTCTGGAATCAAATTGATTATTTAGATTGATGGGTTCTGGATATTTTTAGGTTGAATAGCTTAATAATGTACAGTTAGCCCTCGACTTACGATCACAATTGAGCCCAAAATTTCTGTTGCTAAGTGAAGCGTTTGTTAAGTGGGTTTTGCTCCATGTTACAGCCTTCCTTGACACAGTTGTTTAAGTGAATCACTGCAGTTGTTAAGTTAGTCACACAGTTGATCAGTGAATCTGGTTTCCCCCTTGACTTTGCTTGTCAGAAGAGCACAAAAGGTGATCACATGACCCCCCCCGGAGAGTGCAACTGTCATAAATATGAACCAGTTGCCAAGCATCTGAATTTTGATCCCGTGACCGTGTGGAGGCTGCAACGGTCATAAGTGTGAAAATGGTCATAAGTCACTTTTTCCAATAGTATTGTAACTTGGAACAGTCACTAAATAAACTGTTGTAAGTCAAAGATTACCTGTAGTAGGCCATGAGTTAAATAAGTGACAGTGTTTCCTGTGGTTCTGATGGTTTTCTCAATGACATTTGGTATTATCCATTAAGATTTCTTCCTTGAAATGTTATTACAGCACATGGTGACATCTTTCACCCATTTTTAATTGAGAGAGAAGATCTTGGGCGGTTAGATCACAGAAAGGAATTTTGAAAAATGCTTTCACCATGAAAGGAATGATGGATAATCTGAACAATTATTGATGGCTTCTATCCCAACCATCTTTTTTACAGCCCTAACGAGCTTTGAGGTGGTGATACAATATGGGCTAGCTACTCCTGAAGGACTTGCTGTGGACTGGATTGCTGGCAACATCTACTGGGTGGAGAGCAACCTGGACCAAATTGAGGTGGCTAAGCTAGACGGGACAATGAGGAGCACCTTATTGGCTGGGGATATCGAGCATCCTCGTGCCATTGCCCTAGACCCACGATGCGGGTATGACTTTGAACGTAGGCGATGGAGAAATCTATGGGCAGGAACGGATTAAAAAACACAGTGGAAGGTTGGGTACCACTATAACTTGTCCATGTGGATTTTGATGAAATACATTAATCTTTTAATCCATTAGCAAACCTCAACCTGCATTTAGCATTTGCATGGGAGGGGGCAGTAAACCAAGTGTTCATGAGATATTTGTATCCTTAGGAGGGGCTGGATTTAATCCAAAAAAAGGGGGCAAAACCATAGAATGCTAGTCATGGTCACTGAATTTAGCATCAGGAATGGCTGGTGTTTGGTTTATAAGCAAGCTTCTATTTCTTAACAGAAAGATGTCCTGGTATTATATTTATTATTTATGTACTCTCCAGTGGAATTTTAAAAGTACATAGGTGTTCAGGTTCCTTTTAAAGTGTATGTCTGCACCTTCCTCCACTGCAGAAATTGAATTAAATCCTCTCTGCAGGGAGATCTTGATAGAAATCCCTGCTTTCATAAAAAAATATTACCCTTGTAGAGGGATACTCTTTAGTCCTCCCTAGCCCTTTCATAAGAGGTAGATGGGATTGATCATAAGCAGCCTACTGAAGAGCCCTGGAATATTTTCACATCACTTTTTAAAAAAAAATAAAATAAAAATGGAGGAAATTGTGCTATGTAGCACTGTGAATACAGACTTTCTGAACTCTGTAGAAATGAGGCATTGCTTTTAAAAGAATAATCTTACAAGATTTGCCTGCATTCATGTAAGAACAGCTATGGAGAGTTACAGAGAGGATTGATATCAAATCACTGTTTAGTGTCTCAAAGAGTGAATGATTTACAGGGAGTATTGCAGTATTACAAAGACTACTTACATCAGGGGTCTTCAAACTTTGCCCTTTTATGACTTGTGGACTTCAACTCCCAGAATTCCTCAGCTAGCGTGCCTGGCTGAGGAATTCTGGGAGTTGAAGTCCACAAGTCATAAAAGGGCCTAGTTTGAAGACCCCTGACTTAAACTATGTTCCTGTGGTTGAAGAGGCATCTTTTTTTGACTTTTCCCCCCAGGATTCTCTTCTGGACAGACTGGGATGCCAGCCTTCCTCGCATTGAGGCAGCTTCCATGAGCGGCCAGGGCCGACGTGTCATTCACAAGGAAACAGGGTCAGGCGGCTGGCCAAATGGGCTCACAGTGGACTACTTGGAAAAGCGTATCCTGTGGATTGATGCCAGGTATCAATATTTAGGGGCTGAAATTCAGGGTAGAAATTAGTTCATTTCCTTGGGGGGGGATTTATATTGAGAAGCCAATACAGATCCTCTTACAATACTCAGATCTTTCCCTTTGTAAGAATCTAGGTTTGGTATTTTTATTTCCACTGCCTGCTGGCACTTCAAAATCTTCCTCTTGCTGCTATTTCTTCCTTCCTTCCTTCTTATTTATTTATTTATTTATTTATTTGTTTGTTTGTTTGTTTGTTTGTTTGTTTAAACTTATATGCCGCCCTTCTCCGAATGTTAGCCTCAGAGATAACTTTATGTGGTGAAAGATCACATGTTGAATGTAATAATGCCAGTGTAATGCAGACTACCATAGCTGCAATTGGGAATGGTATCTTAGTCCAAGATATGTTTCCACCCCCACCTCCGCCCCCCAAAACATTGAAAAACTGGAAGCATTTTTTTCCTGCTCTGCTAAAAAGATTTTCTGCCTATCGGGAGTACTTTAGTTGCACTTTGCAGAGCTAGTATTGGCAGTTCCCTCCCTCCCATCCAGGACATAGCACAGAAGTGTTGCTTGAGCAGGGTCCGTAAGTTTATCTGGGACACTACACATCCTCTTCACGACCTGTTTTCCTTGCTACCTTCTGGGAGGAGGGGGCTTCGTGGTATCCGTAGCAGAACATCCAGATTCAGCCATAGTTTCATTCCATACAGCATTAACCTTGTGAACTCTCAAGCTTCCTCCTTCCGTTATATATATTCAAGATGGACAGTATTTAATATTCCATTTGTATATGTAGGGGTATGGGTCTATACATATGTTGTATATAGGATGTTTAAGTGTGCATCATGTATGCGTTCACTTTGAGAGCAAGCAATTAAATTTCATTTTTGATGTGCGCCATTGTGCCCATGGTAAAAAAAAATGACAGTAAAAGTTATCTGTTTAATTGAGGGGAATAGAGAAGAGAGTCTCCTTTTTCTTGCTGTAATATCCCATTGAGTCTTTTATCCCGAGAAGGCTGTAAGAACACAATAACTTCCTCTTTTCTGTCTTTCATAGTAACTATATGCATAATTATTATAGTTACTCTATTAATTACTTACGGGACTGTCTGCTGCCCCATGAAACCCAGCGACCGGTTAGGGCCCACAGAGTCGGCCTTCTCCAGGTCCCGTCAGCCAGACAGTGTCGCCTGGCGGGGCCTAGGGGAAGAGCCTTCTCTGTTGCGGCCCGCGACCCTCTGGAACCAACTCTCCCCCGGAGATCCGTATCGCCCCCACCCTCTCCGCCTTTCGCAAATTATTGAAGACACATCTTTGCCGACAGGCCTGGGGCAGTTAACACCTTGCCCCAGCCAGTGTATGTTCGTTTGCATGTCTGTCTTTGGATGATTGGTTTTTAATTAATGGGTTTTACAATGTATTTTAATGCCAGATTTCTTCATGTGAGTATCCATGTTGTAAGCCGCCCTGAGTTCTTGGAATAGGGCGGCATAGAAATCTAATTAAATAAATAAATAAATAAATAAATAATGTAATGAAACCTTAGTAAGTAAGACATTATTTGGCTAGCATATTAAATGCATTTTTCTGCTGTAGAAGGAGTTAATAAACAAATCATTCTGTTGTATAATAAACTTGACATGGCTTTAATAGACTCCAGGGCAACATAAAATAGGCATTTGGGCTTACTTTCCTAGAATGATGTATTTCATGCCCGATTGCTTTCAGAAAACAAAAGCCTTTGATCACATTGTATTTTTCCATTCATATGTATCTTGTCCCTTTTGCCCTTTGTCTTTCTTTGCTTCTTCTTTGCTTAGCCATATCTTTCTTTTATTTTGTCAAACAAAATGACAAACTCGAACAAAGAAAATAAAAGAAAATAATGTTGTACCAGTTCTACTTGCTCTCACCTGTTCCCACACAGCTTCTGAACTTGCTTCTCATCTCTCTTCTACCTGCTTCTGGGAGTCTTCAT
This sequence comes from Bothrops alternatus, assembly GCA_034064705.1. Taxonomy (NCBI): domain Eukaryota; kingdom Metazoa; phylum Chordata; class Lepidosauria; order Squamata; family Viperidae; genus Bothrops; species Bothrops alternatus. The sequence goes on from JARGCV010000080.1 coordinate 7,648,029, forward strand.
GTTGACTTGTCATCTTCTTCCACAGATCGGACGCGATCTACTCTGCCCTATATGATGGCACAGGCCACATTGAGGTGCTGCGAGGCCATGAGTATCTGTCACATCCCTTTGCTGTCACCTTGTACGGTGGTGAAGTGTATTGGACCGACTGGCGCACAAATACCTTGGCCAAGGCTAACAAGTGGACAGGCCACAACGTCACGGTCGTGCAGCGAACCAACACACAGCCCTTTGATTTGCAGGTCTATCACCCCTCTCGCCAGCCTGTAGGTGAGCCATGATAAGGGAAAAGGGGAAGTGGGGGGAATGAGGCCATATTTCAGTCAACAGGGATACCAGAAGTTTGTCACAATTGCCACAGTTACCTATTGCTGTGCTCAAGGTAGCTAAGTCTAGCCCGAGAGACTTTGCATCTAATGAATACAGGAAGAAGTAGTGATCTCCACTAATGTGTAAATGATGCGGCCAGTGGAAGCTGGTTGGGTAAAACTAGACTGACTATATCTAATAATGGGTTTTTGCTTTAATTTCTGTTGTTCCTTTCCTTTCTTTTCTTGGTGATGGTAGTCCCAAAGGTGCTTTACTTTCTCCAAAAGGCAGCTGGACTTTCTTGTGTGTTTTTTTTCTTTTCGCTTCTCATCCAGAAGCTTCACAATAGAGGCAGACATTCTGGATTTAATTACACTGCTCTGCCACAGTACTAGCTTGGATCCATTGCCACATAGAAATTATTTTTCAAAAACCAGAGTCCTATACCCATGTCTTCACCCTGTTGTATCGTCTTCTAAAAGACTGACTTTCCATAGTATGTTTAGTGATAAGCAAGACTGCTGTGCTGCAAGAACATCTAAATCAGTGTTTCTCAACCTTGACAATTTTAAGGCATGTGGATTTCAACTCCCAGAATTCCACAGCCAGCAATGCTGGCTGTGGAATTCTGGGAATTGAAGTCCACATGCCTTAAAATTGTCAAGGTTGAGAAACACTGATCTAAATTATGAGGCTAGGGAGGAGCCGTTTTAAACTAAAGCAATCCCTTCTTTGATAAATTGCGGAGGCCATTCTCATTCAAGTGTGGCCTAGTAGATAATGATCTCCTTATATGGCGGTAAGATGCATATATCACATATTTTGTGCACTTAATCCAGGTCACTAAAAACTGGACAAATACCTGTTAGCTAATTTGCCTAAATTGGAAGTTTAAAAAGAAAATTATTCTAACAATGCTATTATTATACTTGGCATAGATAGATGGATGGAGAGGTACATACATACATGCATGCATGCATACATACTCACTCACTACAAGGACTTACTTACGTTCTGATGTTACCTAGAAAAGACAACAAGGAATGAGTATGCAGTAATTATATCTATGTACTAAAGCTTCACTTCACTGTGTACTAAAGTTATACTATTAAAAATGAGATGGATACACATGAAGATTTTTACACAATATCAAGTGCTTGCACTTAGAGACTCTACTTTTCTGATGATTTGGAAATCATCCTGTAGACCAGGGGTCTGCAACCTTGACAACTTTAAGACTTGTGGACTTTGGCTCCCATAGCTGGCTGAGGAATTCTGGGAGCTGGTCCACAAGTCTTAAAGTTGTCAAGGTTGCAGACCCCTGCTGTAGACTTTAAGATTGGCTTTCCCCCTGGTCTGTCTCTCACATTTCCTTTCTTCCCACTCGCATTTTTCAAGGTTGTAGGGAAGGGGTCTCCAAACTTGGCAGTTTTAAGACTTGTGGACTTCAACTCTCAGAATTCCTCAGCCAGCCATGAAGTCCACATGTCTTAAAGTTATCAAGTTTGGAGACCTTTGCTCTAGGGCATGGGTAGGCAACCTTGGGTCTCTTTTATGACTCGTGGACTTCAACTCCCAGAATTCCTGAGCCAGCCATGAAGTCCACAAGTCTTAAAGTTGCCAAGTTTGGAGACCTTTGCTCTTCTTCTTCTTGTGCCATATCCATTATCGTACGTTGGCAATCATGTTGGTGATCCTGTTTTTATCACGAAAAAGTGCGATGCTGGATGATCCAGAAGCCCAGTGACCTTTTTCCTTGGGCTGTATATGCCATATGTACCCTGATCATCCCCACACAGAGCCTATGCAATCTGTCTTCTTTAGGACAAAATTGTAAGGAATGTAATCTTATAACCTTTTTGTTCTTCTAGCTCCCAATCCTTGTGAGGCCAATGGAGGAAAAGGCCATTGTTCCCACCTCTGTCTCATCAACTACAATGGGACTTACTCCTGTGCTTGCCCCCACCTGATGAAGCTGGATAAGGACAATGCCACTTGCTATGGTAAAGGGAGTGAATGGGATCCAGGGTAAATCAGGAGCTCCTCCTGCAAAGATAGATAACTTGACACGATAATACTGCTTTATTGCTCCCTTCCTCTGTCTTTTACCATTTATTTTAGCTGCCGATACCTCCCAGACTATGTTTGGAATGGTTCTCAGGCTTTTAAATGAATGAGAGCGTGAGAATGTTTAAATATATACCCATGTCCTCAAACTCTTGTATCAGTTTCTAAAAGACTGACTTTCCATAGTATGTTTCAATAAGCAAGACTGGTGTGTGCTGCAAGATCATCTGAATTACGAAGCTAAGAAGGAGCAATTTTAAACTAAAATAATCCCTTGTTTGATAAATTGCATAAATGAAGTGGGTTACTTTCCCATCTCTTCAGGCTTTAAATTTTTATTGATTTGTTTATTCTTTTTGCTACATATTTAGAAATAATTCAGTTGAGAAAAAATTAGTCTGTGCTTTGGAAACTTTTATACCCATACTTCCATGCTCCCAATGTAAGCAAGCAATAACACTGTAAATGGCCCTACAGATAGTCCTCAACATACGATCATTCATTTAGTGACCATTCAAAGTTACAGTGGCAGTGAAAAAAAGTAACTTATGACCATTTTTCCCACTTTCAACCATTGCAGCATTCCCATGGTCATGTGATCAAAACTCAGACCCTTGGCAACTGGCATGTATTTATGACATCTGTAGAGACCCGGAGTCATGTGATCACCATTTCTAATCTTCCCCAGCCGGCTTCCAACAAAGCCAACGGGGGAAGCCAGACTCACTTAATGACTGCACAATTCACTTAACAACTCTGGTGATTCACTTAACAACTGTTGCAAAAAAGGTCATAACATGAGGAAAACTCACCTAATAATTGCCTTGCTTAGTAACTGAAATTTTGCACTCAGCTGTGGCCGTAAGTCAAGGACTACCTTGTATTGAGAAACACAATTTATGGAGTTTTGAGAACTGCTGCATTTCCTCTCTCCATTCCATATCCACTGCTGCCTGCTTGATTGGGTAGTGTGAGCGCAAGGTTGGGGAAGAAATGATCCAGAAATATAATATCATGAAGCTTGCCAATACTGTCCTCATACAGCACTCACGAAGACTGAGAAATGTGCATGTCCCAAATGTTGATTCTGTTAATGTAATTACTGTATCTGTCTGCTATTAAAACTACCATTAGGAAGATTAGCCTGAAGTTGGCTTTCTGATTTAAGAGCATTGTGTCAATGCAGCCAATAATCTACAATAATCATGAATAGATAGAAGTAATTAAAACGGAGCATGGGATTTGCCAGCAAAATTGCTATAAATCACGATAGTGAAAGAGTGATGGGATAGAGTGGCATTTTGTGCTTCTAATTAGAAAATTACATAATAGATGGGAACTTCTGTGAACCTGAACTGCTGAATAAATACACTAATAAAAATATCTCCTGTGACATAAGTATAAATTGGATACCTGCCGGTTAATGCATCTGCCCATTAATGAATAACCTATTTAAGACTCTTGCAGATTTTGGATAGTCTTTATACTTGCTGAGTCCTGATGGTAGTGTGTTTCCATCACATGGTCTTGCCTTTTCTCCCCACCTCCAGAATTTAAGAAGTTCTTGCTTTATGCACGCCAGATGGAGATCCGAGGTGTGGACATAGACAACCCATATTACAATTACATTAACTCCTTCACTGTGCCTGACATTGACAATGTCACTGTGGTTGACTATGATGCTCTGGAACAACGTATCTACTGGTCAGATGTCCGCACACAAACCATCAAGCGGGCGTTTATCAATGGAACAGGCGTTGAAACAGTTGTTTCTGCAGGTGCGAATTACTTACAATAATTATGTTATCCTTTTTTCCAAAGCTTCCCAATACTTGTGATGCTTTTTGACTTGGCTTTTGTTAAATTAAAATAGAATATTTGATGCTCAGCTTTTTTTAAAGCATTAGAATATTTAACGTTTAGATTTTATCACAATCAATTCTAACGTCGGGTGCAAAAACCCAAGAGTTTAAAGCATAGAATAGTTTATTATTGCTACCTATGTACAAAAATCTGGTCAAATAATGATCAAAGCTAAATCGTCACTAGATAAGAATCAAAGGAAATTCACAAGGGGCTGGACTTTAGTCTCTGGTGGGAGCTCAAAGATTCCAAACTTATGACACATTTAACCCCGCCCTCTGGCTCAGTCTGCTCTTGTGCTTCACCTAAATTTCTTGCAGTTTTTTTTATCATTATTCTACATCAGGAATTAACTACTTTTGCAATCAACAGATATCACTGTAGGATTAACTGAGGCTGCATGAATGCTAACACAGAGACATCTCAAAAAACTCCCGCAATTTTTTCAGTTTTTTTTCTTTTTTGAATTATGGGAGTGAGTGGACAATATGGCCCCCTACAGCAGCAAATCCTAACTTTCTTTGTATCTTTCTGAGTTTCACACCTATTCCTATTTATTTATAGCCACGCCTCTCAAATCCATGACTTTGGGCAGCTTACAGCAATTAAACAAGTACATTCTCTGTTGTCTTGCAGATTTACCCAACGCCCATGGCTTGTCTGTGGACTGGGTCTCAAGGAACCTTTTCTGGACCAGCTATGATGCCAACAAGAAACAGATTAATGTTGCCCGACTAGATGGCTCCTTTAAGAATGCTGTGATTCAGGGACTGGACAAACCTCATTGTTTGGTGGTTCATCCTCTCAAAGGGTGAGTGAGTCAACCAAGAATGCTGAAGATGTTAAACAATAGAATGGAGTTTCTGACCAAAAACTTTCATCTTCCTTTTAAATTAATAGCTTTTTAGTATTATTTCAGATGAACTCCTGACATTGTAAAGCAAATGTCAGGGACAATTCCAGGGGATAAATCAGCCAATGTCGGGAAGTGTATAGCATTGAAAGGTGGTTCCTTTGTGTCTGTTTCATAGGAAACTCTACTGGACAGATGGAGACAGCATCAATGTCGCCAACATGGATGGAAGCAACCGCAGTCTTCTCTTCACAAACCAAAAAGGGCCTGTTGGTATGGAAGTCATTTGCATCATTTGTGTAGTAGCCTCATTATGTAAAGTGACATAAAATTCATGGAAATGGGATAATTTGCATCATTTCCATAATGTTGCCAATGCAGATGGACCTACTATCTGGTTTAAACAATCAGAAATGACAAATTCATCCTTCCTCCAGTTGGTCTGCCACCAATGGCATTGTTTAAGTACAACCTTCCCTGCACGCTTAGTCTTTTGAGTCCATGCTAAAATATATATTTTTTCTTTTCATGTCAGGGCTCTCCATTGACTACAAAGAAAATAAGCTCTACTGGATAAGCTCTGGCAATGGCACCATCAATAGATGCAACTTCGATGGCAGCGATTTGGAGGTGTTGGAGACTATGAAGAACCAACTACGCAAAGCCACAGCATTAGCTATAATGGGTAAGAGACATTGGACAATGTATGTATTTTTTCCATGCTGCAATTTGCACGTATTTCTCATTCTGTCGGCTCGTTTACATAGAACCTTTTTGTGGCTCATAATAGAGAATGTAGCTCTCATTTCCTAAAGTTTTGCTTCTGTTTCAAAAACATTGTGGTCTTCAAAAATTACTACATTATTTTCCTAAAGGTATCATATTGAGGCTGTGATTTCCATTTAAATCTCCATGATAGTTTTCATCATAATACCCAATGGAAAGCATATATATTTAAGATGTGTTGCATTAGTATTCGTATAACTTATTTGGGGACTATATTCTTCAATCTATTTTATGTAAAATGCATTTTACAAAGAGTTAAAGTCTTAAAAATAAACTGATGCTGTAAAAGTTACATTCCTTTTTTTTAGTATCTTAAGCACAAAGCGTGATTATTAAAGCTTTTAACAATGCTTTAATATAACTGTATTTTATAATTGAGTGTGTAGAAGCACATCTTTAATCTTTTTGTTAATTTGCATATACAGATATGACAGGTAGATCTTTTTCCTGTCTAATACCAGAACCAGGAAACCACCAAGTTATAGCTAATGCTTCAGCAAAACTGGGAATATCAGTTTCCTGATATTTAACTATCTTAGTTTAACTAAGTTTACCTGCTGTCTACATATACACTAAATGAAATAACCCAAAAATTAGATGTGGCATTCCTGGTCCTCAAGATTCTCAGCTCTAGCCAGCATTGCTTAGGTTTAAATTAAAATAAGTAGCTTGCTGATTTAGGACAAAGTTCATCTAGTTCAGTACTGCAAGGATGTAGTGCTTTAATTAATTCTGTTTGATTGATAAAAATCAAATGAAAAGCATCTTAATGAAGAAGCATATTTTTAAATTTTAATTATTTTTAATATAGGTTAAGAAAATTTCAGCGAGTGCTACAGAGTACAGTTACTCCTCAATTAATAACTACTCATTCAGCAACCGTTGAAAGTTATCACTGTGCTGAATGAGGGAGACTTACAACCAGTCCGCTACGACACATGATTGCAACTCAGATGCTTGGCAACCTGTTCACAATTATGAGGTTACCTTTTGTAACCTTTACTGCCAGTATCCAACAAACAAAGTCAATGGCAAAGCCAGCAAGTCATTGCAGGTGACAAGTTCATGTGACCGTGGGATGCTGCTACTGCACAGGGTTTGCCTAACAATTACTGGGAGTGTGAGAGCTGCCGTCTTAAGTCAGTGCAGTCACACAACATTGCACTTTACAACTGTGATGCTTAGTAACAAAACATTTCAGTCCAATTACCATTGATAAGTGAGGACTACTGTATGTTAAATATATCTCCCCAAAATATTGCTTTAGCCACTCGGTCCAACTAATCACAGGTGGTTCTTGGATTACAACCATTTATTCAGTGACTGTTCAAAGTTTTCATGGTGATGAATGAATGCACTTACAATAGGTCCTCAAAGTTCTGGCCATCGCAGCATCCCTTCAGTCACATACTCACAATCTGCTGGCTCAGCACCCAGTTTGCAATTAGGGCATTTCCGCAAGCACAGGGATCATAATTTCCAACATTCTTCCAGCTTCCCACAAGCAAAACCAATGGGGAAGCCAACAGGAAATCAGAAGTCACAGTCATGTGAGGTTCTGGTTTGACAACCTGTGTTGTTCTCGCTTAATGATGACAACCAGTACTGCCAGGGTTGCCATTGCTAAGCAATCCAGTCATGTGACATCGCACTGTATTGTCTTGTTGCTTAATAACAGCAATTCCAGTCGAGATTGCTATCTTAAGCCAAGGAAGACCTGCAACTTTCTTTTGATTAATCAACTAGAATCTTTGTAATTGACTAAAATCTTTCAACTCTTCTTTTTTTCAATCTTCTGGCCAAGGTATAATTATTCCACAACCCATTCATCTTCCCATCTCAATTTCTCCCCTAAGCCCATATTGATAAAATGGGGACAATAAAGCACTTGTTTACTGGATTTCTAAAATGGTGAAAAGAATTGCAGTGTCAATAATAGTATCTTATGCATCTGAATTTATAAAGTGGGGAGCAAGCTGTATTATTTTCAAATTGTGAGTTCCCTCATGGCATGTGTATGCTTCCCCTTTCTCACTTAGGTGATAAGTTATGGTGGGCTGACCAGGCCTCTGAAAAAATGGGCACCTGCAACAAGAAAGATGGATCGGACGCAGTCGTATTGCGCAACAGCACCACTCTTGTAATGCACATGAAAATCTATGATGAGATCATCCAGCAACAGGGTGAGTGTGGAGGGCTCTTGAAGTACTGATGTCATGCAGCTCTGCTTGGTACAAGGGGAGAGACTGAAGAAGTACGTTGTAAAGAAACATCCTGGAAACTCATGAGATTCCTAGGTCAGACAGCACAAAAAAGTTTGTGTGAACTTAAGTCCACACAATCTGTCTGCAAAATCCGAGGAAGTCTAGTTTTGAATTGGTGGTATTTTGACCATTTAGACCAAATGAACCACACTTTTTTAAGGTCATTGTACAACTGCCCACGACCTTGCATGTCCTTGTGGGACAGTGTGTGCTTACCCAAAAGTTTGGTTCAAATCTGGGAACGTCACCAAATCTTGCAAAACTGTTGGCAGTCTCAAAGGAGTCGTGACATTTAGCATTTTCAATTGAAATGCAAGATTTAATTATGGTGTGAGAAGGTGTTGGCTTTTTAAAAATCAACTAATTTGTTCATTTTGGAGGGAGAGGATGTCATATGGGGAAATTTTGAGAAGCGTTCGTGCCTGGAGAAATTTATTTGGCAATTCCTTCTTCGATTTTTGTTCAGCTGTAAATTATCATATATGTGGTCAGTTGACTGCAAAAGAAAATCTGGACTTTAATACTGTGTGGGTCTGGTAATTATGCCCCTTTAACTTCACCGTTATTATGGTTTCAGGTATCAACCCTTGCAGTGTGAACAATGGTGAATGCTCACAACTCTGCCTTCCTACATCAGACACTACTCGTTCCTGCATGTGTACAGCTGGCTACAGCCTGAAGAGCGGGCAGCAATCCTGTGAAGGTGAACAATTATAAGGGGCGATTCTGTTTGAATGGGACCTGCAGGCATTGTTCTCCATTCCTGGAAATTGGCTAGTTTGCCTCCATGAATCTTGCAGTGCAGCTCCCTCTGTTGCCTGTGGAATTTTCAAGGTTTCTAATAAGCTTCCCATATATCCATCTCTCACGAAATGATAAAGTTGACGTTAATTACATATGTTCTTAATGGGAAGTTGCAGTCAGTCCTGGCTTTCTTTTATCTTCAAGAGATGTGTTTCTAAATATATGTTCTGTCTTCTTCGCACATTCATTTTTCATGTAGACTAGATGAGGAGAAAAACACTGGTGTCACCTAAAATAGATTAAAGTGGGATGCAGCCCTAAGATATGAAGGAGAAAAACTATAGAATTGCAGGACTAAAAATGATAGGATACGACATTGTTTTTCCTATTTTCAGGATATGGCAATGAACCTTTGCACTCATCCAAAGAAGGGCATATTCTAGAAGGGATATTCAGAAAGCCCATTTATATATAAGATTCATCTTTCTACTCTCCTTTCTCTGGGAGGCACTCTTCAAAAAGCTGTGGATGTTGATTATGATCTCATCATTTTGGTGACAGGGAATGTGATACAACACTAGAAAGGAATACCTGTTAGCATTGCTACTATAATACTATTTGTACAGACCAACATTGATAGTACAATGTTAATAGTTCCTGTTTAGGAATTCCTGTCTAGTGCTTCCTTTCAAAGTGAAAACTTTCCTTCACACTTCAATCACCATTGATTTTGCTTATCTTTTTAAGTAATAATTGGCTGGAGACACTTAGGTGAATTAAATTTTATATATTCACATAGTCCTCAGACCACAGCTAAAATTATACAGTTAAAATGAAGGTTTGTAGAACTTTAAGCACACATTGTGTTTTGTAAAAGCTACAAAACCCCACAAAATACTGGGCCAATATTTTTGTGGGAATATGGGTGAGGTGGACAGAATGGTACAATCAAGGGGAAAATGGAATACTTAAGTTCTAGAAGTTTATTGAAATGTCCCTGCTAACCCCACAGCTTTAAGATAGGATGAAAAATCATAGCAATGATTGAAAATGATTTCTCTGCCAGACTGTAGAGGAAAGCAGACCCTGAAAGTCTAAAGAAAATAAACACTAAATGCAAGAAATTTGCAACAGGCCTTGGTCACTTGGTCACTTCTTGATTGTAATAAAAATTTGTGTGGGTTGTTTTCTCACAGCCACAGCTGTTGTAAGGATTGTTGTCATTAATGAAATATTGCCTATTTCACCTTTTTTCTAGCCTATTGGCAGGAACTGAGGAAGTTATAGAGCAAAAACAACTTGGATAGTTAGGGAAGATTGTTTTACTCTAGAATTCTCCTGTCAGGCTTTTAGGCCAGCTCCGTGGATTGAAATTCTTTTGAGATCAGATGCTCAGAAGAGAACCTGAGATTATGTGCATATAAAGGTTTCCATTCTATACATACTTCCTGGTACCTCTTTATCCTTCTGATAAACTTTAAAGCTTGTGACTGTTTTCTTTCTTCATGCAGGTGTTGGCTCCTTCCTCCTCTACTCAGTACATGAGGGTATCCGTGGCATCCCATTAGATCCCAATGACAAGTCTGATGCACTAGTGCCAGTCTCTGGGACTTCGCTGGCTGTTGGCATTGATTTCCATGCTGGTAGGTGACAAATACCTGCAATGGGTTAGTCCTCTTGGGATTCTTAGCTGTGGAAGGATAAAAGAACAGCCCTCTGAAGAAGGATAGAGAAGCTGCATTGATGGAAGATCGTATGGCTCATGGGGAAATTGAGCTAATTGCATCCTTAGTCTTGATCTTCTGTGAAGAGATGATGGTTAGTTATTTTGATGGGTTGCCAAAGAAACACAGAGTATGTATATTGAGGTATCAGAGTATACAGTGTATTCTATATTGCTATATTAGAGAAAAATCAGGTAAGGAAATCAGAGCTCCAATTCATCTCATCTCTGGTTAAAAATGGTCTTCTGTAATTGAACAAGTTATATTTAAGGGATAAACCAAGACTGGCACAGTCTTGAAACCAGTCTTAAGTTATGGCTGATGCCATAACCCCATTTCCTTAGTGAAACAGAAATAGCTGATATGGGCACAAACAGGTCAAGATTAACTTAATGCCCTTTCTCCACTAGCCATTTTTTCCCATTCATCTTTGAGCTTCTACTTGGAATCTCTTCTGAATCACTATCCAGACTCAGTTTGCTCTTACACAGTATATTACCAAAGTAATGTCAAAAACGGATGTGCCCAAACTCTGTGCTTCATTCACCTGAATTAAGGGCAGAACACATAATGAATGAAAGGAATCAGTGCATTTTAATAAAGTGGTAAATGTATGCAAAAAAAAAAAAAAGAATTATTTCGAGAGATATGTTTCTTGATGCAGACAAAGTCTTAGCCTTGAAACAACTATACTTATGAAGAACTCTATAATAAAGTAAAAATTATTTATCAAGTAAAGTGCACTTTCCTCAAGATGATTTGTTTATGGTCTTGGTGGCTAAAGGTGTTAAAGGTCCACTAAACCTGCTATTCTGCTTTTACTAATTGGAATTACTGTCAGCTGCTGAAAAGAAGTGGGTTTGGGGAACCCAGGAACTGATTTGGGGGATTATCAGGTACATAGCATCACTCCAACCCCCCCCCTTTCAACCTCCAACGTGTATTTTTCTCTCCTTCAGATAATGACACTATCTATTGGGTGGACATGGGTATGAGCACAATCAGTCGAGCCAAACGGGACCAGACCTGGCGAGAGGATGTCGTGACCAATGGCATTGGCCGAGTGGAAGGGATTGCTGTGGACTGGATTGCAGGTGTGGCTGCGCTGCGTAGATGAGCAAGCAACAGCAACTGAGTGTGGGAAGGAAACAAGGAAGGAGCAATCAATTAAGTCCTAGCCTTGTATCTCTTTCTCTCCAGGAAACATTTATTGGACAGACCAGGGCTTTGATGTCATTGAAGTCGCCAGGCTCAATGGCTCATTCCGCTATGTAGTGATTTCACAGGGATTGGATAAGCCACGCGCCATTACAGTACACCCAGAGAAAGGGTAAGATTCCTTTCCATTGAGTGCAATTTCTTAGACTGGTCATAATGGGAACAGGCTGGGAGTGTATTTGAGGCATTTGAACAATGATGGATTGGAAATGGGGAAAGGCAAGAGTCCCAGTTCCAGGAATAGTAATCCCAATCCTTTAAAGGCCACCCAATTGGAAAAGGCTATTCCTAGCTTTTGCATGGATATTGGGTTAACTTTTTGTTTTATTCCTTTATTTTTTTTCCTATCATTAAAAATTACAATCCAGTGGCAACTTTGGCTGAACACGTGATTTGTTAACTGTCCTGGCGCTGTCTTGTGTCCACTTTTTCAGATACCTTTTTTGGACAGAGTGGGGCCAGTACCCTCGCATTGAACGTTCTCGGCTGGATGGAACAGAGCGTGTGGTCCTCATCAACAGCAGTATCAGCTGGCCCAATGGGATTTCTGTCGATTATGAAGTAAGATTCTGAGGCTGTGGGCATTAGGCACAATGATTCCTGTCTGTCCAACCAAAAATCATAGTTGGGAAATGAATGTTGAGTGGCACATTTAGCATCTTAGGAATGCCTTGCCCCATTGCACCCTTAGAATAACAGCAAATAAATAGGATTATGTGCTTTAACGCAGAAACATAATTCAGTGTCATGGTAAGTTAAAATTCGTACGCGTGATAATCTCGAATTATGCAATCCAGCAAAATCCAATTTTGTGCAACACATTTGTTTGTGTTAAGAAAAGGAACCCAAGCAATGTCACTTGCTCAGTTGGGAGTCCTCCTCAGTTCTGTCTCAACTTCTGACCTTTCACGGCTTTAAACAATCCCTCTTCCACTGGAGTAACAGCAGTTTACCTATCCATTTATTTACTTGCTGGGATATGATTTGAGCTGAGAATAGGGGAAATTATATATGGTTGGGAACTGATTGCCTGCATTTTACATTCACTATGGTATCCTCGGTTGTGTTTTATAATTTACAAGATGGATTGTCATCTGGATCTCTTTTTAGGATGGGAAACTTTACTGGTGTGATGCTCGGACAGATAAGATTGAACGCATAGACCTAGAGACTGGTGATAAGAGGGAGGTTGTCCTATCCAGTAACAACATGGATATGTTCTCGGTATCTGTCTTTGAGGATTATGTCTACTGGAGTGACAGGTTTGTATCTCAGTGTTGTTTGTCATGTCTGGAAGTGTTTTGCAAGCAACTACATTTCGTTCATGTTCAGATAGAGCTAGCTTCATTACGGATTTAGATTGTTACATCTTTCTCAACCCCCTTCCCATGCAAACCTATTCAGTCTTTTGAAGGGAAAATATGCTGAGTTTTATAGATATGCATGTGCTTGTGTCAATTAGATCTGCTATTTGAGGTGAAGTATGGATAGATTATCCATAATATCTGTGTGTAAGATAATGAACCATGCATACGAACTGAAGATTTTGTGTCAGAGTGTTATAAACAATAGTTTCCTCATTGTATTTTGCTGCATAAGAGCTATGCTGGCATAGTGGAATATCTCATAATTGCATGCTTAACTTTGCCCCCTTCTAGAACTCACGCAAATGGATCCATTAAGAGGGGCAGCAAGGACAACGCAACAGAAATTGTGTCTCTACGCACAGGAATAGGAGTACAGCTGAAGGACATCAAGGTGTTCAATAGAGACAGGCAAAAGGGTAGGTGAAAAAGCCTATGAGTAGTACTAGGAGGGATTGAGTGGTACTATGAGCAATGAAGGTGGAATTGGTTACCCGAGTTAAAAAGCCTCCAGAGACATAGAAACGGGCTGTAAACCAACCCTGATCCTAGCTAATTTTTCTTATGTTCCTTTTCTACAGGTACCAATGTGTGTGCGCAGAATAACGGTGACTGTCAGCAATTGTGTCTGTATCGAGGAGCAGGTCAGAGGACGTGTGCCTGTGCCCATGGAATGCTCGCTGAGGACAGCGTAAGCTGCCGTGACTACGATGGGTACCTGCTCTATTCAGAACGGACCATTCTCAAAAGTATCCACTTATCCGATGAGAACAATCTCAACGCGCCCATTAAGCCATTTGAAGACAGCGAGCACATGAAAAACGTCATCGCCTTGGCCTTTGATTACCGCCACGGCAGCAAGGGCAGCAACCGCATCTTCTACAGTGACATTCATTTTGGCAACATCCAGCAAATCAATGATGATGGAACTGGGCGAAGAACTCTAGTTGAAAGTAAGTTACTTTGGATGTTTCCTCCCACCCTTTATTTTCTGGCTGCTTCCACAAAAGCAGCAATCTGATTTGAGGCAAACTCTAGAAATAAATGTGCCAGAACAGCAATTACAGGGGAAGATTATTTTTCTGTGGGTTGAGGGATCTACAGGATAAGGGAGCATCATATTTCTAGTGCTGTGACATTGAAACAGCCCATCTTTGTTAAAAGCCAAAAGTCCAAGGTATTAAATGACTATTGTAAGTCTCTGCATTCAGGAGAATTTATAAAGGCTAGTTCACTGGATTTTCTTTCAGTAGTTGGAATGTTTCCTGAAATAGGTGTATCTGAGGATATAGTTGTGCAACTTTCCTGATTGATGGAATTTTTGTCCAGCTTCTGTCCATTTTTGACTGTTTAAACTTCACTGAGATTGTTGCACCTGCAGATCAATTCACTAACAGAAGGAGGAGAAGGAGGAAGGAAGCTGCTGCAGTTCAGCCATAGGAAGAGAGTAGGATGAATGAAGTGGGTCCATATATGGAACAGCTGATCTCAGATAATTAATGTCCAAACCAAATATGTATGCTTGGTGTAGATTCACCATGAAACATAGCTGTTTTGTTTTGGATAAAGACCATAATGATATTCAGGTTTTGGGGGTAAAGGAGGAACAGGAAAAGCCAGGAAAACAGCAGGTCAGGGAAAATTTGGGAGTTCAGCCAGTGGGATATGCGTCTTTGGGATACTAGCAATGGTGCAGTTTAGGGGAAGGAAAGAAAGGGCTAAAAAGAACGGGTTAGTGGGCCAGTGAAATATGCTACTCTGGCAGCTGTTTAGGAGAAAGGGAAATGGCAACTCTCATCAACCTTGCCTTAGCTGTCTTATAAAATCACCCCAGGATTACGGCGGGTTTTGTTACGGCCTAAACAAATATATTCCCAGTTTTGTTCTGTGCTAAAGCACAGCCTATCTAGAATGGCTTATCAATACTTCTGGAATATAGTGTGTTGTTCGTGAAGACCATAGGGCACAACTGGAAATGGATTACATCACTCCACTGTCAGGGACATTTCATGGGGCAAAAACCTGGCCACAGCTGGTTTTGGCTGCATTTGTATCATCCTAGCAGATTGGTTTTAATGATTTGTTCAAAATGCGCAAAAATAATCCATATATCGAGATGAAGTAGACATCTGTAATTTGTCTCAAAATAACTTCCTCTTCTTCCTCTGGTGTTTATCACTAACAATAGGCTGCAGGCTACTCTGTTGAATTAAAACTTTCTTTAATTCTGCCCTTTTGACAACAGTTCAGATCTTATTCTCATCCCGAATTAAATTAGTGGATAATACGCAGATTTAGATACTTTGACCTAAAAGTTGGAGAGAAGGTATACACATTCCTTAACTCATTATGTGGATTACATTCTGATTTCTTTCTCAATATGCAAAAATTCCTTATGCGTTCTCTACTAAAAATGTGCAGTGTCTGTCACCATAGAAACCATTGGAACAATTTCAAAAACAATGGAATGTGTGAATAAAATGTGACCTTCTTCCAAAGTGTTTGGGGCTTGTTGCTTTTCTCCCCAGAGAACAAATATTACCTGGAGGAGGAGGTGAGCGGTGAAGCCTCCTATTTCTTTTGATGTTTTGTCTGCTTGGAGAGAAGAAAGCATGCCTATACTTTGGGGGCTTTTTGACAGCTGCTATAAATCAGACTGCTCTTGACTATGAGTTGCCAAATAATTTTCCATTGGGGAAAAGAATTAAATGGTATAGCGATACTTACATGTCTCCAGGAATATTTAGGCACTGCAAGAGACGTAGAATTACAGTATCTTCATTCTATATCTCCTCCAGATGACATTTCTTATAAATACAATGTATGATACGATGTTATCATGCAATATTACATTCTCCTTTGTTCTCATGCCATTGGCTGGAGCAGAGAAAGGGACAGGTAGAATAACAATATCCTGCAACAGTTCTTTCATTTGTGATGTCTACTTTCATCTTTAGAATAGACACTGAACTGACAATAAGAGAACTTATTGCTCTTTTGCAAGGAAAAGCTTTTCAGCATTCAGACAATACACTGGTTCACAACTTCCTGCATTTGAACAGAAGAGATTTCCATTCGTGTTCATCAAACATGCCTTTTTTGTTCTGTTCTTCTCCTTGCCTTTCCAAACACCATGAAGTCAATTGCTGTAGAAGTAAGGGAGATATTATGAAGTAACTCTCTTCCATATGTAATCAAAGAGGCAAATTAGAATATAATATGCAGAGAAGACGCAACAACCAAGAATTAGTTTCTAGTATGCATCTTTATGTAATTATATATGATTTGAAAAAATGATGATGACCATAATGTAATTGTGATCTATAACAAACATTCTGAAATCAGTATTAGGACGGTACTTCAAAGTCATACAATATGTGCAAATTTTTTTAGTTTCCCAGAACTTTTCAACAGATAAGATAGAGGTGGAAGAGTAAGCTCTTCAGCAGTATTTACAACCATAGCAAAGATCTGAATTGTAAGATGTAATTTTCATAATGAAATTATTATAAAAATGTTAACATAGTTATGAACGTGGATACTTGCTCCTAATTCCCGTTTTCCCCATTTAATATTAATTAGTTCCTCCTAAAGCTATTAATAGTATGTTACAAGCTTTTAAGTGAACACTTATAGTTATGTATCTATTGCCCTATTAATTTCAATTACTTCAGCACATAACATTTGCTTCATCATCTATGGGAGAAAGCAGAATCCTATTTAAATGGGTACAATATAGACAAAGCTACAATATAGTTCAAGTTCTTCCTGAGCTAAAAGGTCCATATGAGGTCTAAATGGGAAAACCTTTATGTAAAATTGAAGTTTTGTAAAAAAAAATGTATGAAGTAAGTTGTTACTGTCATACAGGAGGACAGCAGACTGACAGTGTCCCTTACCTAAATATTAGGTGGTTGATACCGTGCTTCTGCAATTAAATTACAACTGATAGCTGAAGTGGCCAATGGCCAAGCACTGAAAGCCCTTCTTGATACAGATGCATCTGTAGTTTAATCTAATGTACTCTTTATTTTCCCAAGGTGCATCTCTCAAGAGAACAGATGTTTACTTTAGGGATGTGTACTAAGGTAAATCCAGGTTTTATGACTGTGGCTAAGATTCCAGTGGAAGTTGGGGTCGGGGAGAGGGGAACAAGCCTTTTTTTCTGGGTAGGATGACCAAACCCAGTCTGAGGGGTTTCTTGGACACAGCTTTTATTCCTCAAACATGATTCCAGACCAAATGATTGTGGAATGAACTGCCTGATCTCCAGGGAATTCTGATGAGGCCCATGGAAAGACGACTAGAAGGTTCAACACCCAAAACTAAAAAGATGAGCAGACTCTGTATATCAGGGGTGTCAAACTCAATTTCACTGAGGGCCGCATCAGCATTGCAGTTGCCCTCAATGGGTGTGGGTGTGGCCAGAGTGGGTGTGGCCTACTGGGTGGGCATGGCCAGCTCTACATCATTCGTGTCAAGAGTGCCTGTGGAGGCCTGGGCAGGAGTGGGATAGATCTGAGGGTCTCTGGCAGAAGGGGGTGGGATCAGGGCAAGTGCCAAGGCATGGTCCACTGGAGGAGTCTCACTGTTCCTCTTAGGCCATGCGGGGGGGGGGAGGCTTATGGAGCTAAGACTGAATGCGTTTCAGCATAGATGGCCACCACAAAATTCTACATTGGCTCCCGGCTGGCCTGGACCAGGGCCAAGGCAGAGGGGAGCCGTTCCCTCACTGTTTCCAGGATGGCTTTGCGGGCCACATGAAACCACTTTGCAAGCCGCATCCAGCCCCTGGGCCTTGTGTTTGACATGGGAAAGGAATGGAATCCGAGTGGAAGCTCTCTTGAAAATATGAGAACCCTAGGCACATGATTCCCTTATATAGAGTATATATTCCAAATTGAAGAGTCTTTTGCCAGGGAAAAAATGATAACTAATGGCATGCTGTAAGAATCTGGTAAACGTAGCCCTAGATTACAGTGACTTTCACAGAACACAGATCACGAATGAGAATCAGCCACACCGTATTCTGGTATTAGTATACCTATATCCATATTGCTTGTGTCTTTTTGTGGCCGGGAATATATGCTGATCCTTTGCCAGTTTGGCATTTGTGTTGAATGCCAAAAATTGAATTTCCTCAAAAGAAGTGAAGGAAGCTCCGTTGGTCCTTCTGCCTGTTTAATTGTACCTTCTGCAAAACAGCTGTGGGCATGCATACTACACTTGTTAGAAAACTATCATTGGAGTAATAGGATTATTTAATGCCAGAATCTTCAGGAGTTTGCCCTCAGGATGGTTACCAAGTAGATAATAAGCCTTGGTCGAACTATTCTTCAGGGTTGAATCCCTATTAAAGCAAAAGATCTCACTAGGCCAGGGATAGGCAACCTTGGCTCTTTTATGACTCATGGACTTCTCAACTCCCAGAATTCCTGAGCCAGCATGGCTCAGCTTGGAAACCTCTCCCTTTTCCCTCAGCATGGCTGGCTCAGGAATTCTGGGAGTTGAAGTCCACGAGTCATAAAAGAGCCAAGGTTGCCTACCCCTGCAGTAGGCAAACCTAGATCAATTGTACTGTGGGGGGGGAGCGCTCAAAACCTGATTTGACTGATTGTGATTACTAGCCTGAACGCAATATCAGAAAAGATAAGAAAGAGGCTCAGAAAAAAATGAGTTGAGTATCTCAGAACAAGAATATACAAGGGACAGTTGAGAAGCAGAGTAAATTAAGCAATAAATATCTTTCTGAGTTCAAATTCTATAATTTGAATTAGGAATCAAGGTAATCAGAACTTTCCCTTACCACTGCTAGACCGGTGGTTTGCTGGAAGGATTCAAGCAAATGAATGTTGAAGGGAACATGTCAAGAGACTGGGATAAGTGACTCCCTTTCTTGTCTGTGGAGATTCTCAATCTTAAATCCCATTCTTCTTGGTTTATTGGGAAGTTCCAAAGGCCTCTATTTCTTTTTGAGTTGCTGTGTGGCTAACAAGTCAGATTACCCTTTCAGATGGTCAGGGGAAATAAGGAAAGGAAGGCCAAGCCACTTTCAAGCCACTTTTAAGTTATATATGTTTATGAGGATAGTGTTAGACTAGATGTGAGAGCTGGCTTTAGAGAACATTCAGCAAATCTGTTAAAAAGTGTATCCTGGGTAGCATACTACGCTCAGGCTGAATTTGTTAAACAGGTGAAAGGAAAAAAGTAATCACAGCTTACTGCTTCATATACAGACAAGCACATGGTGCTAAAATCCTTCCAGATAAATATGTGATTTAACAGCTTTGACATTTGTACATTTTTGTTAATTACAAGACTTTGCAGGTCATTTTGCCATACATGTATTAATGTCTTGCACATTAATACATCTGCTGTTTCCCAGAAAACATTTCTGGCAATATAAATTAATAAGTTAGTACTCGGGCCAATCAGTAATGTCAATTCCCACTACAGCCAGAAGTATTGCAAGAACAATAGTTCAAGTGGAAAAAGATAATTTCAGAAGTTCAAGCTTGGGGGAATTCTAGCTGAAGCATTTTCCAATTTAATTGAACACCAGGCATGCATTGTTCTTCCTTTTTCTTCCTCATACGGCAGAGAAAGCTTTTTAACCTTACTAAGAAAAAGAATGGAGCTTACTAATGGAACTGAAATGATATTTTCATTAAATCATTGTTAAGAGCAAAGCCATTTGTGCTTAGTTTCCTTAAAAATAAAAATGTAGATCAAGTTTATTTTTAATTTGAATTATGAGTTGATTTTTTTTTGTTAAAAGGGAGTAAGGGAATATGAGGTATAAGAGTTTCTAAAAACTAAAAAGATGTGATGGTGAAAGGTTTGGAAACCTCCTACTGTGTGTTGCATAAGTGGTGTCTAGGTGCTTTCAAGAATTATCTTTGGGTAATTCTTTGGGTGTTTCTTCATCTCCCTGGATACAAGCACAGAGTGTTCCAGCTGCCTACCAAGCAAGTGGATTGCTAAATATGAGCACTGCCCAAAGATTAACCTCTGAGAGGTTTCCTTGAGGTATAAAAAAATAGAGCCACAGGACAGAACGTTGTTTCTAGCAGCTCGTGCATGTTTTGGGGATGTCTTGAGAAAGGCATGGTCATATTTCTCGATTTATTTATTTATTTATTCTGTTAATTTTGCATTTTTCTCTCCTGGGTTTGTCCTGCTTCCAGCAAAAGGAATTCACCCTTCTTTTCTTGCATATTGGATTTTATGTATAAATTATGGCGATGGTTTTAATGAGATTTAAAACCCTCCTCTGCTCATAGACATTGCTGACTGCTGGCAAGGAAGGAAATCAAGCTCGTACCCGGCGTGCCTTATTTGCTTTTCAAACAGTGGCTTGGGGCTTACCAGGAGGGTGCTTCATTTCATTCGGAGATGAGCCGATTAATTTCCTTCTGTGTATTAACCTGAGGGAGGAGGGTTGTGATGCCCAGATATAGGCATTCCTAGATGGAAAACTGCCAAGGGGCTTGGGCAAGTGTTGTTTCTGCTCCATTAATCAGTCAGTCCGGGGAAAGGAAACACGGGAGATGAGTTGATCTCTGCAGCACCTCTCTCACCTTTTGCTATCCTGACCAGACCTCACTTTCAGCAACAGCCACAGGTTCCCCGTCCGATGTTTGTTTATTTGTTAGATTTATTTGCTGCCCATCTCGTTTCAAAGCGAGGCTTATAGCATTCAAAGGCATTAAAAAGGATAAGGGATAAATACTTCAAAAATGATAAAAATGGAATTGCAAAGGTAAAGTTATAGTTAAAAGATGGGGAGGGAGGGAGCAGGATGCAAAGGTGGGGGGGAGGTGGGATTGCCTGTTAATCTGTCAACCACCTCCAGCATGGTGCTCTCCCATTGGGGCCCCAAGCCAACTGGCAGAGCCAGGCCTTCAGGCTCTTGCAGAAGGTCAGGAGGGTGGGAGCCTATCTTACCTCAAGGGCCAAAGTCTTTCAAAAGGGTAAGAGCCATGGTGAGATGGCTCCACAACTAACCTCCACCCATGCCGTGCAAGGATTTTAAGGTTATAACCAACACCTTGAATTATAACTGGAAGCAAACCAGCAGCCAGTGCAGCTCACAGAACGGTGATGTGACCACAGGGGTCGCAGGAACTGTTCTAACTATAAGAAATGGTAGTAAGATTTTTGGGACTTGAATTAGATTTGGGGGTCAGTCAGTTATTAGGAAGGACCATTACTGCAGTATTATTTGGCCTTGAATTGAGAAGCAGGCCTTCCGCCTCTCCTGCCCCATAATTTTTTTTTCATGCAGACGTCTGCCCAAGAAAATACAATAATTTTCTCCAAGTGGCACCAAAGTGCTTTTGCAATGACCAACATGTTAACTGGACCAGGGCTATGGTGGGTATGCTTTGGTAAAAGGGTGCATTGGCTCAACTTAGGGCATCTGTGAAATATGGAGAAAGGTACATATACTGCATGCTGAAGGTGCCATCCCCATGATGCCTTTGACTCCAATAATACAGGGAAAAGGCCAACAATTATCCAATCCTTTCCTTGAGGCATTTTTCTTTTTTTTCTTTTTTAAATAATTTTTTATTTTTTATTTTTCCAAACTCTCCCCCATACATATACCGTGATATTTATCAGATGTTAACATACATTCTTTTTACATTCATATATAAGATACTTTTAATAAAATGAAATAAATACATACACATGACTTTTGGTGTTGCTCGCCCATTTCCCCTTTCACTGTATCCACACTCCTTCTTCTCTACCTTCTTTCTCCCTTTCTTCTCTTCCCTACTTCCCTCTTCTTACTCTCCTCTTCTCTTTCCTTCACCACTCGCCTCCCCTTTCTCCCCACTTCTCCTCTTCTCCTTCAACCTTCCTACTCCCCTCCTTTACTCTTTTCTCTCTCCTCTCCTTTCTTCCCTCTCATCCCTCTTCAGATCCAATTCAGGGGTAATGTCCGAGCAACTCTCCTTGAGGCATTTTTCAATTACCTGAGGTAAATGAGAGGGAAAAAATTTATCTTTGCTTTGATACAAATTAAAGTGCTCAATTAAGAAACACCAAAGAGATACAAAGAAATTTATGGCAAATTTTTAAATTGCATTAAAAAAAAAGTTCAAATGAGATCAATAATTTATTTGTGCTAAAATATTTGGTAAATCAATAAAGGGCAAGCTAGCAAGTTCTGTTTGTGGCAGTTGATTTAGTAAGTAATTTGTCAGAAGAAAAGCCATATTAAAGTGGCCAGAATTTGTTTTGAGGGTTGACTAAGCCCCAGACCAATATCATATATTCAGTATGTTGATGTATCTTGTCTATAATGTCACGAATGCTGTGTATTTTCTTGTAAAATAAATATATAAGATGCATAGAACAGATAACATATTTATTTATTAATCTGTGTAGTGAGATCTCTAAATTGTTATTGGGGTGTTATAGCTGCTTTTTTGACACACTTCTCTCTTCCATCCAAAATCTCTGGAATCTATCCTGCTATAAATTTGAGAGGATTCTGTGCTCCACATTTTGAAACTCATTGAAAACTTATGAAGATGGCTTTCTTTATCTTCTCTATTACTTTTGAAGAATGGGGGAAATCAAGTGTAAGTCTATGATGGTATTTCAACCCCACATTTATTTTAGATGCAAGGCAGAAAGAAGCAGCAACAAATAATCAGAATCCTCTCTGAGGAGTCAGGGGCATATAATTAGAATGGCATAGTTAGAAGCTTCTCAAGATGGGGACAAAACTAAATCAGGTTTTTTGAACCAAGCAACAGGCCAATGGAAAAGGTCTCTTTTCCCGATTTGTTAAAATCAGATGGGGCAGGTTTCACGTTGGCAGGCAATAGAGACAGTGCTTTTTAAATGTTTTTTTCTTCTGTTTTGTTCGGTCAATTGACTTATTTGATTGTAGACACTGGCTGTGAGGCAATATCAGGACAAAATAAGAAAGAGGCTGAGAATAACAAGGAGTGGCTCAGAACGAGAATAAAAGAAGTGAGAATTGGGAACCAGGCATATCAAGCAACAAATATATCCCATTTTCCCTTTAACAGATGTTGGTTCTGTTGAGGGATTGGCTTATCACCGAGGCTGGGACACCTTATACTGGACAAGCTACACTACTTCCACCATTACACGGCATACTGTGAACCAGACACGTATCGGAGCTTTTGAAAGAGAGACTGTGATCACTATGTCCGGAGATGACCATCCCCGAGCCTTTGTGCTAGATGAGTGTCAGAAGTAAGTTCCAGTATCCCTTCGGTGACAGAAAAACAAAACTTCAGAATCAGCTCATTCATTTATTTCCTTGTTCATTTCCCAGTTGACAGCCTTAAAATGACCTGAATCCATTCAAATAAGAATAAGCACCTTAACAGCATTGTTAACCAACCAATCATCATCTTCTTCTTCTTCTTCTTCTTCTTCTTCTTCTTCTTCTTCTTCTTCTTCTTCTTCTTCTTCTTCTTCTTCTTCTTCTTCTTCTTCTTCTTCTTCTTCTTCTTCTTCTTCTTCTTCTTCTTCCTCCTCCTCCTCCTCCTCCTCCTCCTCCTCCTCCTCCTTCTTCTTCTTCTTCTTCTTCTTTTTAAAAAAAGATTCAACTCCCGACGAAAGGATTAGTCAGGCTCATTTTTTGGGAAGGTGGTTCCAAATAAAAGTTGTCACTAATAGAGAGGTTATCTTTTCTGCTCCACAGAGAAGCAAGAATTAGTCTTGCTTTGATAAGCTTAAGGCATGAAATATGTTTGGATTTAGCAATGAACAATCTAAGCAATCCTTCAGCATATGCATTCCTTTCTCCCCAGGTCTCCAGATGAAATTGAAAATAATTTCATTTCTGCTTAGCATCGTATACTTGGATAAATTGTGGTTACTTTTGATTATGCATTACTGAAAACAAGCTATCTTCAAATTATAACTTAGTGGTTTGCTCAGCCAATATAATTTAAGATTACTCGTAGTTTAGGTTTGAATATAATAAACTAAGCTAAAATTCAAAGGGAATATTTACAATTTCACCTTTATAGTTGTGCTAAAAGGAGTATGGGAATGGGATACATTAATTTGAGGCCTGTGTCTGTCACTAAATCATACATCTGAACTAGCCCACTGTATGCAATTCAGGCTGTGAACTTTGAAGGCCATTGTCATTGTTTAAAAAGTAATAGCAATAGCACTTATATACTGCTCCATAGTGCTTTGCAGGACTCTCTGTGCGGTTTACAACATCAGCATATTGCCCCCAACAATTTGGCTCATTATTTTACTGACCTCAGAAGGATGAGAGGCTGAGTTAACCTTGAGCTCAGTCCTAGTTGTGGGCAGTTGTGGGAGTTGAAGTCCACATATCTTAAAATTGTCAAGGTTGAGAAACACTGCCATAGTCAGATCCTCCTTCTCTAATAAGGATGCAGGCAATATACCAGCAACTGGAGATCCAGGAAAAACCACCTCCTTCCGCCCAGTGCCTTTGCTTTCCCTCTTTCAACTTATGTAGCACTCTTCCTCTGTAATTTGTTTTCTTCTTGCCTCCAGCCTGATGTTCTGGACCAACTGGAATGAACAACACCCCAGCATCATGCGAGCTACGCTGGCAGGTGCCAACATGATCACCATCATTGACAAGGATATCCGCACACCCAACGGTCTGGCCATTGACCACAAGACAGAGAAAATCTACTTTTCTGATGCCACCCTGGACAAGATAGAGCGATGTGAATATGATGGCTCCAAACGATATGTATGTCCCATAATTCTATCAGCTGTGCTTCCCCCCCCCCCCAGAAAGCCTGTAAAACAGGCCTCCCTGCTATAATATCCTCTGGATATGTTTGGTGCTCTTTTCCATAGCTACTTACCTGAATTAATATTTTAGATCACTCCATCAAGTCCTGAAAAAGAGCCAACGTCTGTGTATTTAATCTTTCTCAAATTTATTGTCATAGCAACAGCATGGTGGAGATAAGACTGAGAGGGAAGTCATTGGGCCAAGAGCTCAGAGCTGAGTGGAGGTAGAGTCTTAGGTCTGCAGTGTCACGTGTTTATCCAGTGCTATAATTACTGCACCATGTATCAATTAGGAGGGATGGGAAAATGTGTCTCAGATTCTCATTTTTCTAACATTAATTGCAGCCCCTCTCTCCATGACTTTCCTAATATACTCTTAAGCATTTAAATAGATTTTTTATTTTAATTTAAAATAGACTAGCAAAATTTAGAAATGTGTACAATTCGGAATATCATTGCTTTTTTTGGTTAACATTTAAATTTAATTGAATAAAGTCACATTAAAACGCAAACTGCTCCAGGTGTACATCAATTGGGGGGTCAAACAGCTTTAGTATTAGGCTAGCCATTATTTTGCCCAGGCTATATTTTATACTTCACTCAGAAAGAGACAATTCTCCAATTACAACTCTTGGAGTTGTTGATCGTAAGTTTTTCCATTGTTGTTTAGCAGCTGAAAATTGTTTTTTTTAAAAAGCTTCAAAGTGTCTTTGGTTTCTGGGCTGTACAGGTTCAGCTTGGCTGCAAGTATAATTCATACATCTAATTTATATTTATTCATAAAGGTACTAGCCGGTTATTTCCTTCAATGGATAAAAATAGTTTCTATCATTAATACGAAAACTAGGATAATCTGAACGTTCCTACATGTTTCCAAAATCTGTTCGATAAAATCTGAGGATTTGGTAGAGCAGATTTAGGGGAAAGTGTATGGGGCTACAAGGCTGCAGAAGAAGGGGAAAACGTGTTCACAAAGTAGAGTGTATTCACAAACCCTGAAAATGGGAGAAAAATGATGAAAATTAAAGTAATTGCTTTTGTAAGAGGAAAGAGAAAGAGAGAGCAGGAAAAAAACAAACATCTTTAGCAGCATCTTCAATTACTTCTGGAAAGCAGCAAGTTCCTTTATTATTTATGGAATGTTGAGTAAGGGAAAAAAGGAAGATTTAAGAGAAAATGCTTGCCAAGAAGCCATTGTCCATTAATGCCTAGAAGCAACGTGCTTAATACTAGTATGATGATAATGACATCCTGCTTCTTCCCTGCTAATACTGTGATAATAATATCCAATAGGTGATCTTTTTAAAAAAAAATTTTTTATTGAATATATAGTTAAAAACAAAAAAGACACAGTGGACATGATACAACTTCCCTGGTTTAAACAATACTATTAGTATTACCTTGTAAAAAAAAAGAGAGAAAAAAAGTTTCTTTACATTATAACAAAATATACATATAGAGTATGAACTTTCTGGTAAGCATTCTTTCAATCATATACATTGTGGTTAAATAACTTTCAATTCTATCTTGTGAAAAATACTAGTATAAAAATTTCTAAACTATCAACTTATCAATCCAACAGGTGATCTTGAAGGCGGAGCCAGTGCACCCCTTCGGCTTGGCTGTCTATGGTGAGAATATCTTCTGGACAGATTGGGTGCGTCGTGCTGTGCAGCGTGCCAACAAATATGTGGGCTCTGGCATGAAACACCTACGTATTGATATCCCCCAGCAACCTATGGGCATCATTGCCGTGGCCAACGACACCAACAGCTGTAAGAGGAACCATTTATCTTTGGGGGTGTGATGGCGCTCTGCCCTTGGGAAGGGGTGGGCATTCCTCATATTCCTTACACTTCTCTCATCATCCTTACAGTTGCTTGAATCAGCACTGCTGCAATGAATTCAGAAGCAACCCTTCCTTTTTTTCTTTTTTCTTTGCTGACCCTGAGGGGAGAATTCTTAGGCCTTCCTGAATGTTCCTGTGCAGCTTATTTTATTACCCATTCGCCCTACATTAGCAGTGATAATCTTGCGCAATCTCTTTTTTGGAGAAAAAAAAAACTTCACTTGGTGTTTGGCTTATTTTCATTTGAGTGTTTCCCAAACATTGCTTATTTTCGGCCTTGCACAGCACAATACAGAGTTTGAACTGTTTACCCAAATGTCTACCTCGCACAACATTTTGTCTCTAAAATCAGCCCTCATAAAGCAAGCAAACCACACACACACACACCTCTTTACTACTTTCCTTTCAACTGTTTCCCTTACTCCTTTCTATCAATAGCTGGTAATTGTTTCTCAGCATGAAAACTCCAGTCTGAGCACTGAGAAATCACAGACATTGTTAAATGTTAAATGTAGTTCTATACTACTTGCTGCATTGTATACAGATAATATATATATATATAGGTTGATTTTTATTGTGTAAAAGAAACATGCCCTGATGGTAAGATCAATATAGGGTAATACAGTCTGAAACAACCTGGTGTTCTGTTGCTTTTTTCATATTCTGCAATAGCAGGTGAACTACATGAGTTCTGACTCTTGATTGTGGCTCTGTGGGATTTTAATTTTCTGACTTAGAGATATCATTCATCAGTGGTGCATATCTTGGATAGTTGATGCTCAGCTTAATCACAAACCTCACTGAGGCTTAAGGCTTTATCCCTGTCAGTTTGTCACATTCAGAAGACCTATGGTGAGACAAGTGCCTGGTTGGAAAGAACTATGATTAGTTTTCAGTCTTCCCCAGAAAAAAAAAAAGCTTGACTCACATTTGAAAATAGATTGTGTGGTTCAGGTATTTGTTGATGTTGTTTTCAAACAAAAATACCTGAAAACTCCATTAAATGCCCAGTCAACCAACCTTTCATCACTTTTAGACAGTTCCAATCTATATCTCCAACCCCATTTTTTATGGGCTTCATTCTCCTTATTCTGGTTTTCTTCCACTTAGGTGAGCTGTCCCTGTGCAGAGTAAACAATGGTGGTTGCCAGGATCTGTGCCTCCTCTCAGCCAGTGGAGAAGTCACATGCTCTTGCCGGGGTGGCAGAACACTTCAGGAGGACTTTACCTGCAGAGGTAAGTATGAAACATGAATGGAATAAAAGCAGGTGAATTTGGATGATAGTTCCTTTGAAATACACTCATATTGAGCAGGCACAGCATGAAAGGATCTACTCATCCAGGGTTTGGACTTCAAAGCCTCTTTGAATCTGGGGGAAAAACGGGGGAAATTCCATAAGCCTTCTTTTGTTCTAAAGCACATGCACCATGCAGCAACAATCCCAGAATGAGTAGAGGGCAGTTCTGTGACTATTCTTTGGAGCCAAGTAGATGGGTGTGTGATCTTAATAATTTAGTCAAAATTCTGATTCCAAGAAGCAGTTTAACATGACATGCATAGAGAAAAGAGCCATCAGATTTCTGGAAAGACAGTTCTTGGCTACTGTTGATTTCTTATGATGAATGTGACATACATAGAGGGAAATAGGGTTGCATGTAGTTAGCCAAAGTGTCCAGGGTTTCTGCACTGATATTTTGCCAGTCTTTTATTGCCTAGAAGTTTAGCTATCGATCTTTTCTGCACTTTCTTACAAAGAGCATTTTCATTTGCCAACTTAACCTATGTTCTTTCCAGATGTCCAGTTTAAACATATCTTTTGAATGGGATGTCAGGGCATATTTCAGTGAAACAGGAGTTGAGAGATGGGTGTATTTTCACAAATTTGTGTGGTTCTCCCTTCCTTAGCTTCCAACTCCACCTGTAATATACATAATGAGTTTGAATGTGGAAATGGTGACTGCATTGACTTCCGTGAAACCTGTGATCGTGTGGCCCACTGCAAAGACAGATCAGATGAAAAGCCATCCTACTGCAGTAAGGTTCTTTCTCTCATTCTTTTTTTCTCCTTTCTTCAGCTAGCCTGCTTGTGGAGAAGTTTTAACACTCTAGACCAGTGGTTCTCAACCTATGGGTCGCGACCCCATTTGGGGTCGAACGACTGTTTCGCGGGGGTCGCCGGACACCGCGGGCCGCCATTTTGTTGTTGTTGTTGTTGTTTTTTTGGGCGCGCGCGCGCCCTACATGCCCACATCGGCCCGTCGCGGTTCGGGCGTCACGCGTGCACCGCGCATGCGCGGATCGGCCCGTCGCGGGCCGCCATTTTTTTTCGGCGCGCGCACTGCACATGCGCGGATCGGCCCAGTGCGCGTGCATGCGCGCGCATGCCAGGGTCGCACCGCACATGGGCGGAGCAAGTGGGGTCTCAACCTGAAAAAGGTTGAGAACCACTGCTCTAGACCAATGTTTCAAAACCTTGCAACTTTAAGACCAGTGGACTTCAATTCTAAGAATTCTCTTAGCTGGCTTTTCTGCTGTAGATAAACTAATCATTTTTGCATATCTTGTATCCATTGCTTGGCAGGTTATCAGGGAAATTGTTGGAATATTTCTTTTCTTCTCTTCAAGCTTAAAAGGAGTATTTTTCTGTTTCGCTCTAAGTTTGTAGTTTGGGGGTTTATAAAAATAA
This sequence comes from Bothrops alternatus, assembly GCA_034064705.1. NCBI lineage: Eukaryota > Metazoa > Chordata > Lepidosauria > Squamata > Viperidae > Bothrops > Bothrops alternatus. The sequence goes on from JARGCV010000080.1 coordinate 7,677,544, forward strand.
GATTTGGTAAATTTGTCACATACCTTTGCATGGAAGCCAAATCTGGTGACAGAATGAACTCACTCAAGGGTTACAAAAGTTGGAACGAAAAAAGATGAATCCCTAATCCTTCTCCACCCCTAGGCTCTGCTGAAACCTGGGATTTAGCTTGACTCTCTCTCTCTCTCTCTCTTTGAGTGGAAAACTCAGAGTCATAAAAATCTGAAGCTCCTAACTGAAAGAGATGAGTCAGAGGCATCTTTCTGTGTATCACAGCTATCCTGTATGCAACACCTTGTAAATATAGGTGTCAAGGTTCCAACAGATGAGACCAAATAAATCAGAACTCCAAGGCTAAAGGTTTCCTCAAAGAATATGTTTATTGATTACATAGTATCAGCATGATCAAAAGCGAAACCAAATCTGAAATTCCCTTCAAAGAGAAACACTATTACAAAGTTAAACTTTCCACCCCAGTGCTATGCAATCAGCCACTTTCCCCAATAGAATAGTTTGGCGGACTTTCTAACCAAATGCTCATGTCCGCCCCCACCTAACTGACAGAAATGACCTTGGTTCCCACGGGACAGTGAAATGTTTAGACTAGCAGAAATCCTCTGCACCCCCTCCCAATCTTGTGGCAACCTAGAACGAGCAAGATGGCTGCAGCCAGGTTCGTTGGAGAGTTGACAAATAGGCAGAGCAGTGTAGCTCCCCTTTCCAGCAAAATGCTCAATCTCCCGGAATTCCAGAGTAGGAATGCCTGTTGCATTTATTTTCATCCACCTGCAAGCTGAGAGGAGGTAGATGTGCCAAACCTGTTGACCTCCTCCTAGGATTTGCTAGCTCTTGCTTACTTCAGGCGTTGCTAAATGTCTGTGGAAATTCTCAGTCGTCCAGGTTGTAGTTGTCCCAGGGATGCTTTTTCATGAGGCAACTGGACTGTCTTGTTTTTCTTTGAAAACCTTTCGCTTCTCATCCAAGTAGCAAAACAGTTCCAAGAAAGCTCCACACCCGTTTGACCCTGATGACACAGAGAAACCTCCCAATGGCCTCAGTGACTCTCTAAAAGAATGCAAATGACCAGCTGTCTGCAAGAAGTATAAATCCTTCCATTCCCCCACCATCCAGTCAGAGCTGAAGAAGCTTCTTGGATGAGAAGCGAAACGTTTTCGAAGAAAATTACAAGAAAGTCCAGTGGCCTCGTGAAAAAAAAGCATTTTTGGGATTACATCAGTCAATAATTAAATTACATTCCAATCCATTGTCTTTCCGCTACACACGCCCTGTTCTTTCTGTTGCTTGTGTTTGCCTTGCAGACAGCCGCAAGTGTAAGAAGGGCTACTTGCACTGTGTCAACAAACGGTGTATACCCATCAAGGACTGGTGCAACGGTGTGGATGACTGTGGGGACAACTCGGATGAAGTGCCTTGCAACAGTAAGCTTTAGGAGGGGAAGCCAGTCAGGAAGTATTGTATATGCCTGTTAACTTCATTTCTGAAACAGTACAGTAATACTTCATTGTTTTCTGAAGCAGTTCAGCAATTAATTTAAAAATTAAGTTATTAAGTAAAATTAAAGTAATTAAAGTAGAAATTAAGTAATTAATTTAAAAATTAAGTTATTAAACACGTATATAGAAAATTGCTGGCTAAGCCTGAACCCCAATAAAGTGCCTGTGCTGTGATAACTCTTTATTTGCCCTCCTTGTTCTTGCCAATCTGCCTCAGCTTAATTTTCCTTGGAACCTACTGCGAGAATAAAAAGACAGATGACGCTGAGGTGCTGGGAGTAGGGAAAACATGCAATATGGCCAGGGCGTTTTGGAGCATGGATTTTTTTTTTTTGTAGTGACAGATTAGCCCTAAACTCATTGAAGCCCCAAATAAATACTGGACACAGAAAGTCTTTTTCTTTTTCTGTTTGGTTTGTCCAGTTACCCAGCATTTTCCCTAAGAGAGGTAAGCTTTGCCTTTGCAAGGCTGTGCTCCTTTTCTCTCCTAAATTCTGCAGCAGACCTGCTGGTCTGTCAGCTGTGGCCAGTTGCCTCAAAATGCTAAAGCTTACACAGCCGCCTTCCACAGCATCCCCCACATCCAGTGTTTGAAAACTCCGCTGTTTTATAGGCAGCTGTTACATCCCTAAGCCATCCCTAGACCGGGAAATGACTTAAAGGGAAAAGAGGGAAGTCACCCAGGGGTTTGCCAATGCCCCACCATTCTTTGCCTTCTTCGTGGAGGAAGGGCAAGAGAAAATGGAGGCAGTTGCCGTAATGAGCCTGACTGGACTGCCCATTCTTTCCAGAGACAAGCTGTTCTCCGGCTGAGTTCCGCTGCCGGGATGGGACTTGCATCGGCAATTCCAGCCGCTGCAACCAACAGATTGACTGTGAAGATGCTTCTGACGAAATGAACTGCAGTGAGTGTTGCACAGTAGACGCACAACATGTTGATACGTGTCTTTTTCATCAAACCCCGCCCCCCCATCTTATAGTCCCAGGCAGGTTTTGCTCAGTCAGTTCACTCACTCCGTACAGGTAGTCTTCGACTTAACGACCACAGCTGAGCCCCAGATTTCTGTTGCTAAGTGGTTAAGCGACTTTTGACCCCATTTTGTGACCTATCTTGCCACATTAAGGGAATCATTGCAGTTGTTAAATTAGCAAGGTGGTTGTGAAGTGTATCTGGCTTCCCTCACTGACTCTGTTTGTCAGAAGGCTACAAAAGGTGATCAGGGGACCAAGGGACTCGGCAACCGTCATAAATACGAGTCAGTTGCCAAGCATCTGAATTCTGATCCTGTGACCATGGGGGTGCTGCAGTGGTCATTTAAGTGTGAAAAATGGTCATGTGACTTTTTTCCCCAGTGCCGTTGTAATTTTCAACGGTTGGAATGGTTGTAGGGTTGTAAGTAGAGGATTACCTGTAGATAATTCTTCTTGTTTGGGGTTAGTGAAGGCCACTCTTCCTTAAGGAGGAGGGCTTTTGGATTCCAGAGCCCCCACCCCCCAAAAAAATCCCTAATATAGTCCTGGTAGCCTCACTCTGGCAGGGGTTTAGCCGTGCGTTCTCTGACGTGGAGAAGTTGGAAGGAGTGATCCTCTGTGAAACCGTGTGGAAATCTGGATTTTGAACTCTTCAAGAAAAGTCAGTAGTGAACGTTCTTCTCACGCCAAGCAGGGAAGATGCAAGAGATGTCCATTAGGCAGCTATGCTAAGAATCATAGTTCCATAATTGAATATAACACTAGAAACTCCCATATTTTATACAAGTGGGTCAGAATTTGAGTGCTAGGGCAGTGATGGCGAACCTTTTAGAGACCGAGTGCCCAAACTGCAACCCAAAACCCATTTGTGCATCGTCAGGTGCCGGGTGGGTGTGGCCCATTGGCTGGGCATGGCTATGATGGTAACGGCAGACTGGGTGGGACTAAACCTTTTTTTTTTTTTTTTGCACACGGCGGCGGAGGCTTAAAGCGAAAAGGTTTTATAAAACCCAGCTGGAGGCCTAGGACTGGGGCGACGTCGCGCGTGCCCACAGAGAGGAAAATTAGGAAAAAATAGGCCACCCCATCAAGCTGAAGGTGTCTAGTACTTTGTTGCTATTGTAACTGAGGAACTTTTGTTAGCATTGAATCACCTGCTTTCCATTATATGATGGTATCAAGAGGAAAAATATCTCACCATTGCTCAGAAAGCAACTTCCTCTTTTGGATGAAAGGGAGGGCTTCTGGGAAACAGTATGACATGAACTAGCTCACTAGGGTACAGGAGATTGTTTCCCCATTTTTCTGGCAGCTGACTGCTTCTATACCTGACACACAAACCTGTGGATGGAGACAACATAGATTTCTTCCACCATGGAAATGTGTCTGCCTATTTGATACTGAAAAACCCTTTCCTGCAGGGGTCACTCTCCCATTCACCCCACCGACCCCTTCTTTGTTTTTAAATATTGTTTGTTTTTATTTTCAATTGTGCATATTCTGATAGGTAGCTTGGGGAGAACTGTACCCTGAAAAGACAGGATATAAATAATTACAATTATAATGCTGCTAAGGATTAGAAATTGAGGGGGCGTTATTCGGTGGCTGCACATTTTTTAACACAACTGGCAGTGGCCTGATTTGCCTTTGCTCCATTAGGCCTGTTCAGTAAGTTTCTCAGAATTTACATACATTCAGTTTGTTTCTTCTCTTTTGGTAGCTGCCACCGACTGCAGCAGCTTTTTCAAATTGGGAGTGAAAAATGTCAATTTTCAGAAATGTGAGCATACATCAATGTGTTATGCTCCATCCTGGGTATGTGATGGCAGTAATGACTGTGGCGACTATTCAGATGAGCAAGATTGTCCAGGTAAGCATCTTCCAATGAAAATCAGCCTTCTGACCAACCAATTTTGAAATCTGGTGAAATGGAACAAGCATTCAGAGAACTTGTATATGCAAGCAAGCTAGCACGCTTAGCCATTAAGCTAGAGAAGAATCCTTCCTTGGTCACCTTATCTTTCCCACAGAACTATCTTGGGAAAGAGAAAGATGATCTAAAATTTGAACAACTAGGAAGAACACACACACACAAAAACAACCTTCACTTAGTCTGCCCTGTCCACACCGCCCCCCCCACCCCCAAGGAAGAAGTGCCATTTGAGTCTACCTGCACATGCACTCCATCTATTAAGGCTATACTCTATATTCCTTTTTCATAAAAAGAGATTTAACTGGGGCAAAAAAGTTTCTAGTGAGACCAAGAACCTTTGCCTTACTCTTTAAACTATGCAGACACTGCTATCTTGAAAGATGGGACATAAGTAATTGTAAACCTTTGGAATCAGTAGAGCACACTGATTGTTTTTATTGCTAGAGGGCATTTTTAGCAATGTGTTTATTTTATATGGATTTTCCTGCTACATTTTAGATTGCTTGTAAGTTACTCTAGGGACTTCTGAATAGAAATGTAGAGGAGTGAGTGTGTTTGAGTGTGTGTGTCTATGTATGTGTCTGTCTGTCTGTCTTTGTGTGGTTGCTAGTCTGCCTGTAAATTTAATTATATCTAAAAAAAACCCCACCTGTTTGGTTGCTAGCAAAATGTAAAATGCCCTTCTCTTGACCTGTCCCATCCATCCATTTATCTGATGACAAAGATATGAAGAACACCAACATGGAGCCTCTGATCATTGTGTAATGCTTCTCTTTCTCTGTTTCCACCAACATAATACAATATAATGCATTTTCTATTTTCTGTTCCTGCCCCCCTCCGCTCATTGTCTTTCCCAGGCTCGACAAAAACTAAGTGCCCAGCTAACTACTTTGCCTGTCCGAGTGGGAGATGTATTCCCATGACCTGGACTTGTGACAAAGAGAATGACTGTGAGAATGGAGAGGATGAAACCCACTGCAGTAAGTCACTGTGTTATTTTTCTTTTCCATAAATAAGTTTCTAAAATAGAATAATCAGTAAATTCTGGGGGGGGGAATTCAAATAACATTCATGATCTCTCTACGTAGTCATTTGAGCCTAAAAGGGTCTGGGTTTTGTTTTCAATTTCTTTGCCATGTATTTTGAAAGCCAGGAAAGTCTATAGAGTAATCGGGCTGCCAGCAGTGGCTATCCTGAATAGAAGTCGCATCTCACATGGTGTCTGCCAGGTCTCTCTATAAATGGGACATAGTATTCTCCATCAGTGTGACTGCTTGCATCCCATATTAAACTGTAGATCACATCACGACCAGTTGTAAGCTGAGGGCCTATACCAGTCCAGTATCTTTCTTTCTTTTTTCTTTTTTACTATAAATGATATTGCGCTTCAGTGGTTAGATGACCTAGACGTTGGTATTTGAACACAGATCCTTCCAGTGTTTCTCAACCTTAACAATTTTAAGGCATGTGGACTTCAACTCCCAGAATTCCACAGCCAGCAATGCTGTCCACATGAAGTCCACATGCCTTAAAATTGTCAAGGTTGAGAAACACTGCTTTAGACATTTATATTTTATTGGCTTCTGTTAATCTAGATCAGCGGTTCTCAACCTTTTCTGGGGCTCGACCCGGCCCGCATCGCGCGAAAAAAATATATGGCGGGCCCGCACCGCGCATGCGCGGCGCAACGGGGTGCATCGCGCATGTGCGGCGCGACGGCCCGCATCGGCGATAGGAAAAAAAAGTGGCCGACCAAAAAAAAATGGCCAAACAAAAAAAAATGGTGGGCCTGCACCGCGCATGCGCGGCGCGACAGGGCGTATTGCGCATGCCCGGCACAACGGGGCACATGCGCGGCGGGGCACATCGCGCATGCGCGGCGCAACGGGTCGGGAAAAGAAAATGGCCGGACCCAAAAAAAATGGCCGACTGCGGTGCTTGGCAACCCCCGTGAAATGGTCGTTCGACCCCAAATGGGGTCGCGACCCACAGGTTGAGAACCGCTGATCTAGATGAAATGTTAATATATATTGCTAGTCCATGTATGATATGCCATCCGCTAAATAAATCTGGAAAGAATATTCCAATTTCATGGACTTCCTTGTGAGAAACTTTGGAATTGTTTGGAAGTGGTTATAACAACGCCTGATTTCTTTTTCCAGATAAGTTCTGCTTCCCAGTGAAGTTTGAATGCAATAATCACCGGTGCATCTCTAAACAGTGGGTGTGTGATGGTGCAGATGACTGTGGTGATGGCTCTGATGAAGACCACCGTTGCAGTAAGTTTTGTTCCTGATTTGAAGAGGAGGAGGAGGAGGAGGCAAGCTGGTAAAATGGTTAGAATTTAACAAAATACAGGTTGAAATACGAAAAGAAAAAAATGTGGATGCCCCGATAGGAGTTTGGTAGGATTGGATGGAAATCTAGTTACTAATCTGAGAGAGAGGTTGAGTGACTGATGCTAAGAACAATGTGTTTGTGACATCATGAAAGGCGTCAAGTGTTTGATGAGGTGAACAATCAGTTGGTATCTGGGAGGCCTCTTAACATGATAGTATTGAAGGGCTGTCGTGGCACAGTGGTTCGAATGCAGTATTGCAGGCTAACTCTGCCCACAACGTGGAGTTCGATCCAGACTTGGCTAGAGATTCACTCAGTCTTCCATCCTTCCGAGATTGGTAAAATGAGGACCCAGATGGTTTGGGACAATATGCTGACCCTGTAAACTGCTTAGAGAGGACTGTATGGCACTATGAAGTGGTATATAAGTCTAAGTCCTATTGCTATTGTAGTGGGTGGGGAAATTATTCAAGTTGGCAGATCTCTATCATTTAGCTTAGCATGGTCGTGGTTTTTAGATTTACATTTTTCTTTGATTTTTATTTTTTCCTTCTTTTAAAAAAATGTTAAATCCGTTTTATAACTTAAGCTACAGTTCCCTTGCGATTTCTACCTCAAAAAAGGCAGGGAACTCCCATCGATTTTGAGTAAAGCTGATTGAAGGGGATTACAGAGGGTCCTCCCCCCCCCAAAAAAAATAACCCCAAACCAAAACAAAAACCCTAAGGGCAGAGTATGGTGCCAGAGCCTTAATTTGCCCCTCCCTGCCATTTACTAGTTTAAAAATCAACCTGTGTGGTTTTGATTATGATGAGAGATGCTTCACAACAAATCAAAGGGGGGAAAAAAAGATGGTAATAGGTGTTGAAAGGTGGGTTGACTCCTTTTTCAGTCCTAGTTGCTTATACATTATCCCAAAGAGCGCACAACTCAGTGCAAGATCGAAATAATGCCTAATTCAGATCATGATTTCTGGAGAAATCGTTTCTGGTGCTCAATATGTCTTCCCAACAGAAATTAACAGAATACAGGACCTCCGAGTTTTGTGATACCGGTGGCTTCAGCCCACCTATTATTTGGAATGAGCACAGAAATTTGCCACTCATGCCCTTGTCGATTCCCATGTGGATCACTCTAGTTTGTTTTCAGCTTCTCCAGTAAGCCGCCCCTGTACTGAGTGGACAGTCTCAATATGCCGTGTGATGCCCTAGCTATGGGATTTGCATTGGTTAACCCTTCTATTTCTGAATGCCATTCAAGGACTCTTGTAAAAGCTCATGGCTCAGGATTCAGCTGTCTGAACCCTACTCTGTTTAGATTTTGCCTGTTCCAGCCCAAAGCACATCTCTGCTGAAGATGCCTGCTTATAGTGACGTGTGATACGGGCTTCCTCTCTTCTGTAACAGCTCGCTTTCTCTCTTCTTCTTCCCCTCCTCTCAGCAAAGGTAGCTTCCGTTGTCATGGCATTCTGGAAGCTTGATGGTTCTTTGGAAGGCTTTTGGGTTTGAACTCTGCAGAGTTCCTGAGGCGTAGAATATTCTATGATTAGTTGTAACTTTAAACTTTCATTGTTTAGATACTTTTATTGTATTTTACTGCTGCAATGGCTTCCTGTCAGGTTGCATAGGCTTTATCTCCTGCTCCTACATACTGCTTAAGTCAATTGACCAAAGTAGTCTATACATTCGTAGAGAAATAAAAATTTGCTCCTGGTCTAAGTAATTTTTGATGCCCTGAAAGTTAAAAATAAAAAAAATGAAACCCTAATGTGTTGTTTGTAAAAGGGAAGAAAAAGAAAAGCCGAGATCAAAGCTTTCTTCGTTCCAGTAGCAGTTAAAGAAGAAAAAAAAAAAGGGTGGATGTGTGAAATGCATGTGTGATGTGAAAAAAATGTGGGAAGGTTATAAGAAAAACCACAAATTTCTGAATTTTGAATTTTGTCAGGCTCACTACTTGTTCATCTTTTGGCTTCTTTAGGTCATACTACTTGCGCTGCAGGAACCTTCCAGTGCCCAAACACCTACCTGTGTGTCCCACAACGCTGGCTATGTGATGGAGATAGAGATTGTCCTGATGGGGCTGATGAAATTGTGTCTGCTGGATGCTGTGAGTTACCGCTTCTTCTTCTTCTTCTTCTTCTTCTTCTTCTTCTTCTTCTTCTTCTTCTTCTTCTTCTTCTTCTTCTTCTTCTTCTTCTTCTTCTTCTTCTTCTTCTTCTTCTTCTTCTTCTTCTTCTTCTTCTTCTTCTTCTTCTTCTTCTTCTTCTTCTTCTTCTTCTTCTTCTTCTTCTTCTTCTTCTTCTTCTTCTTCTTCTTCTTCTTCTTCTTCTTCTTAACATTCTATATTTGATTATAGTCTCCTGCTGGAAGTTTGATTAATTCTTGCGGTTACTCATTTTGCTGCTGGTTACCTTAAGAGGCAAGCGAAACTTCTGCTGCATTTCATCTTCATAAACAAGACCTCGTTTCTATATTTTGGTACACAGTCCCCACTGTGTGTAAGAATAGGACTTGGTGATAAAGGCTGTCAGAGAGGAAGGAGAATAAAAATGATGAGTACCAAATCCCTCCTTATGAGACATCAGTCAAAGCTGGGCACCTCATGCTTTTCTGATGATTTGGATCAGGAGGTTTTATTTGTGAAAGAGGCTGGTTTTCCTATAGTGTTTTGGGAAGGTTAGGGATAAAATAATAACATACTGCGTTCAAAAATCAGTTGACTTCTTTGACCAGTTTTACACGTTTCACATAGCCGTGACCAGATACAAGAAGGCCTAATGTGTTGAGGTAATGAGATGCCCTATTTCGATAGCCTGTCATAGGAAGCAAAGGGGAAACGATGCAATAAGATCTGCAACTGATAATATTGCCAGCTGTATAAATCTCAATCTTACTTTGATCAAGACTCTAGAAAGAGTACAGAGAAGAGCAACAAAGATGATTAGGGGACTGGAGGCTAAAGCATATAAGTAACGGTTGCTGGAATTGGGTATGTCTAGTTTAACAAAGAGAAGGACGAGGGGGGACAAGATAGCAGTCTTCCAATATCTCAGGGGCTGCCACAAAGAAGAGGGAGTCAAGCTATTCTCCAAGGCTCCTGAAGGCAGGACAAAAAGCAACGATTGGAAACTAATCAAGGAGAGAAGCAACCTAGAACTAAGGAGAAACCTCCTGACAGTTAGGACAATTAACCAGTGGAACAACCTGCCTCCAGAAACAGTGAATGCTCCAACACTGGAAGTTTTAAAGAAGAGATTGGACAGCCATTTGTCTGAAATGGTGTAGGGTTTCCTGCCTGAGCAGGGGGTTGGACTCGATGACCTCCAAGATCCCTTCCAACTTTATTATTATTGTTGTTGTTGTTGTTATTATATTCTTAGTAATCACATATAGCGCCAGTATTTTGGTGCATCTTATTTTGTTTCAGTAATTTCATTGTATCATGCATGAGTTATATAATTTGCATCATCCCAGAAAGAGGGAAATTGAAAATGTTCTTCTTTCTTCAGAACGGGCAGACATTCACCGTTGCCTCTGGTGGCGATAGTGGGTAAATTATCCCCAAAAAAGTTTTCACCATTTCTTCCTAGGAGATGAAATGCTGTCTGGAAGCAAAACAGTTGCATCTTTGGTTTTCTTTTCTGTGACGGTGATAAGAACAAATGAACAGTAGAAAGAAGTCATTGTATGAATTTGCTCACAGTGCTCTTTATTAAAATGTACACATGTCATGCATTTTGCAATTAATAAGAACTGATTGTGGTACAGTGAAAAGAACCGAACTACACCGAGGGATATGGCATAACGGATTTCATTTGTAATCTGTGGTTTCAGTATATAACAACACCTGTGATGAACGGGAATTTATGTGCAACAACCAGCAGTGCATCCCAAAACATTTTGTGTGTGATCACGATGATGACTGTGGTGATGGTTCTGATGAATCCCCAGATTGTGGTAAGTGTCGGCCTAGAATTAGCTTAACCATGGGAGCAATTTTTATTAGCTTACTGCCAAATCAAATTTGGCTATCTGAAGGCAAGTGAAATCAGCTGAAAGCAAAATAATTATATTTTAATTTATTATTTCATATTATTATGTAGACTACTTTAAGAGCTATGAGAAAAATGTGAAAATTAAGAAACTATTTGCTGGCTTTTATGATAGCTTAATTTGAAGAAGTTAGATTGTAAAATTAAACTTTCACCATGTACGAAAGACATTCCCCAATTGTTCTCTAAGAGCCAATCTGCTCTAGTGGTTCTTAACGTGAGCAGGCTGTTTTGGGGGCCCAGAAGCAGTTCCAGACAATCCTTGACCATACTATAGTTTTAGCTAACAGATAGCATGGACTCTTTTGCTTTGCAAGTTAGGTCATTTACATGAAGACAGACAAAGGAGGCTAGGTGCTGAGCATACAGGGTGCCCCCTCCCCAATCAATTCACAGCTATCAGTTTTGTGAAGAAAAAGTTTTGGGAGAAAAACTTTGAACCCCACCCACTCTTTTAGTCATCCTGGATCTAGATTTGATGGTTTCACTTCCTTTAGTTCAGTGCTTTTCTCCATTGGCAGTTTTAAGGTGTATGGACTGTTGTAGCTAATGCCTGGACAGTTTGGTTGAAAAGGACTTGGGTAAGTGAGAATAATTGTATAAATGTGCAAGATCACACCATTGAATCTTCATGTATTCCATCAAAACCTGAAGTGCCCCAATCTTTGGTTGAAAGTGATTTGTATGTGTTCCTAATTATTTTCCAGATTGATAACTAGGGCTGAGTGTTTTACATGCTCCAGACACATCTATCTGGGAAACCCAAGCAGAAAACAAAAGGGATCTGAGATTTGTATGTGCATAAGTGAAGGACTATAAGCCTAACCTGGATATGTGTGTAACACGGATGTGTGATATTTAATCTGTTTAGTATATTTATGAATAAATTATAAGGCTGCAGTAAAGATAGGTCAGAGATATAAACCCGTGCATATTTTGATGGGAAGACAATGCCACGTTGCTTGCTGAAAACTCAGATGTTTTCCAGCAAATGTTATATAGATTGCATGATGGTTTGAAGGGTAGGAGCCTGAAGATTGATCTATCAAAGATCAAGGTAGTTGTGTTTGACACGAAAAATGGAGTGAAAAATTGCAAGTTAGACCTAAATGGTGAAAACGTAGAATGATGACTGAAGGCGGGGAAATGGAGAGGTTTCTAATACATGCAAACATCGGTAGGTGGGTAGTATCCAATCTGTTTCTCAAAAGAAGTGAAAATGGTCATGGATGACTATATATACTTTATCACTTGGAAGTAAGATTTAGGGCTGTAAGGAGAAACATGAAAATAAGTTGAATGTAGCAGGTTTGGGGTACTGAAGAAGTGTATATTATAAAATAGGAGAGAGGCCAGGAATTTGTAAGTGCTGAATGAATTTACAAAACTGAGTAACTAGTATGGAAGAATTATGTTTAGGTACGTTTAGTGATATAGAGAGTATAAATGGGGGTCAAATTACAGAACAGATATACAGATAATCCTTGACTTACCCCATTCCATTTGGTGACTGTTTGAAATTACAGCACCACTGAAAAAAGTGACTTATGACCATTTTTCACACTTAGACTGTTGCAGCATCTCCATGGTCACGTGATCAAAATTCAGACACTTGGCAACTGACTCATATTTATGACGGATGCAATACCTCACGTGAACCCCTTTGGCAACCTTCTGACAAGCAAAGTCAGTGAGGAAGCCAGAATCACTTAACAACTTAACAACTGCAGTGATTCACTTAGCAACTGTGACAAGAAAGGGTCATAAAATGGGGCAAAATTCACTTAAGAAAAGTTTCTCTTAGCCACAGAAATTTTGGGCTCAGTTGCGGTTGTACGTTGAGGACTACCATATAAAAGAAGGATGAATGAGTGAAAGGAAGGAAGGACAGAATTGATGAGAACCTCAAAAAGAGAGAGGTGGGAAGGTTAAAGAATGTACGAATTGGTGAATTGTTATGGAAGCAAGAATGGTTTTCAAGGATAGAACAAAATGGAGAAGTACAATAAATAGTGCTGGTATAAATTAGATTGGTTAGGTTTCTATTTTTATCTCTTCGTTGCCTCACTACCTCTTACGCTTTTCCTGCATTTTGCATAATATTACTTACACTAAAGCAAACAGAGTGTTCTTCAAATGTATGTCGATCCTGTCACATGATTAAAAAAAAAAAGACACCGTTGTGTCATGGCCTGATTTCTTATCCCCTCCGCTTTTGGCCTTCCCCAGAGTACCCCACTTGTAGCTCCAACGAGTTCCGTTGTGCTAATGGCCGATGTCTGAGCAACAAACTGTGGGAGTGTGATGGCGAGTTTGACTGCCATGATCAATCTGATGAAGCCCCCAAGAATCCAAGATGCTCTAGCCCTGGTAGGTCTCCAAAGGTTTGGGGTGGGGGTGGGGTGGCCACTTGTACTTTTGTTGGTTTATAGCAAGTCCACGGTCAGAAAGAGTGAGAACAAAATGGAGCTCTCTTTTAATGGGTCTGTTCCTAGTTAATTAGTAACCCAGCAACAGGATTCTATGTACTTTATAAAAAGAATTGGGAATCTTCAATTAATCTAGAGCAGTGGCTCCCAACCTTTTCTATACCCCGCACACTTAGAATGCTTCTGATATATTCTCGCACCCCTTACAAAAGTTTGAAATAATGGCAACAAATTATGCACATACACTATAATTTTGAAAAGCCAAGTTTTCGCACCCCTTGGAATATCGTCTCGCTCCCCTGGTTGGGAACCCCTGATCTAGAGGGAGGAGTCGGATTGTTACATAGTATGGGAGCTGATCCCACCACCCTAGAGGGGTCCTGTCTTGTTCCACGAACACAGATCAATGCCATTCTCATTTTTTTAAAGCTATAAAAAGTTATATTTAATTTATAAGGCTATAAATAAGTACACCCTCCACACTGAGAGAGGTTTTGTAGAAGGTTTGTTACCTGATTGGAAGAGAACGCTGCAAAATCGCAACTTGCACTCTTTGAGGGACAAATTAGGTTGCCATCTAAGCTTGAATTATGAAGGATAATTCATTAAGTATGTTGTGTAGATAGTGAGGTCTTTTTATTACTAAGTGCTTTTGTTACTGAATTGTGTTTAATATCATGGATAGCGATACCCTTGAAATTTTTTTTTTTTACAAATAAAAATTATTTTTTAATTTTTACAAAAGAATAAAAGCACTTATTGCCCTTTTCCTTTCCAAAGCAAAATACAGTCATGTGAAAATGAAAGTACACCCTATTTGAATTCGGGGGAGATCATGCTTTGTGATGAAGCCCCTTGGGTGTCATGTCCACAGGAAGTTGTTTAAATACACAACTCTGGCTGGAAACAGGTTGACTCACATGCAGAGAAGGTTGTGCTCGTTAGCGCTTGGGAGATGGCTTTAAAGCTGTAAATATGGAAAGGTACTTGGGGGGGGGGTGGGAGAAAAACCCACTGCTTTGAGATCAGTCCTAATGATTTCTCGCTATCATTTCAGAGAGCAAGTGCAATGATACCTTTTATCTCTGCCACAATGAGCAGTGCATCCCCAACAGTTTGCTTTGTGACAACAACGATGACTGTGGGGATGGCTCTGATGAGCTGAACTGTTTCATCAATGAATGCCTGAACAAGAAGCAGACTGGCTGCTCCCAGGAGTGTGAGGACCTCAAAATTGGCTACAAGGTTGGGCTGTAGTTTCTTTTTCTCTGCTTTGGGGAAGAGGGTGTATCAAGACCAAGCCCTACTGCCAGGCAGTTAGAGGTGGTATACTGTTTGCTATACTGCTGGAGCCAGAAAATGATTAGGTATATACTTTATTGTTAGTTTTCCCGCCATGAAGTCATAAATTAATGGGCAGAGTGCATGGCTTAGGTTCAAGAAGATGTAAGTATCGGCCATACCTGACGAATCTACTTTGATATGCCGTAAAACCTTGAGTGTTTTAGGTTCTTCAATATGCCCAATCAATAACATATTTCTAGATGTAGAAATAGAGGTTTCACAGCTCAGGCATCTGCACCCAGAGTTGAATAGGGTATTCACTACAAATCCTTGTGCAACATTTTCTTCACTTCATCATTATAATATAGAAAGATTTTCGGAGGGAAAAATTACTCTTACAGCTGACTAGTTGGGAATGATCGATTCCGGTTGAGAACTAGCAGGAGATCAATATGTATTTTATATCTATCCCATAGCCTGTGTCGTCCTGTCAGTTGAGTTTGTTGTAAGGCAAAGTCAGGGAAAGAAAATATTTTCTTCTCCCCCAGTGAATGAGAGAGGGATTGTGTTTCCCAGGGCCCTCCCTATAAACATGTAGTGACTTTCTGCTGCCCCTGCAGTGCAGATGCCGCCCTGGGTTCCAGCTGAAGTATGATGGCAAGACTTGCATTGACGTTGACGAGTGCACAACCACCTTCCCCTGCAGCCAGATTTGCATCAACACCCACGGAAGCTTTAAGTGTATGTGTATAGATGGCTACGTTCTGAAGCCTGATGATCCAACCAGCTGCAAAGCTGTCACAGGTAATACTGACTCTTACGAACTGCAAAGGTTCCTGACATTTGAGAGTGTGAGTCAAAGATTTAGAGTTTGGCAAAATTGGTTTGGTGGGCCAAGAGTTGAATAAGATGCAACAAATTGAAAGAGTGTCTCTTAGGTTGCTTCTGACCTCATTGGAATTAGTCCTATGCCTCAGCCTAGTGGAAGTGTTTGGGGCTTGGAACACATCAGAAATAATCCAAAGAGCCTCAGGGTACTTCTAGTGAGTTCCGAACAACCCACATCAAATTTGGAACTCTTGTTTCAGCTTCAAAGGGCTTCTAATAGAAAAGCTGTAAATATGTGTAGCATGGGCCTTTCCTAGGCTGGGTTTATCTGAGAAGCCATTTGAGTCTAATCCTCAAGCCCCACCACCTGCTGAGTTACTAATTTCATAATTCGTGCTGTTTTTCAGAGGATACCTCACCTGGTGTCCTTCCTTTCTTTGCATCAAAAGTGCAAAAGATGAAATAATTTCAATAATGCCGCCTTTTTACTTTTTCAGCTAAGTTCTCTGCTTGGGAAATTGTCCAATCTTACTACAGATAAACATATCATCTATCTATCTATCTATCTATCTATCTATCTATCTATCTATCTATCTATCTATCTATCTATCTATCTATCTATCTATCTATCTATCTATCTATCTATCTATCTTGCTTAAAAAGATAAATATCAAACTGCCATTTAACTTTAAATCTTAAAATGTATACATGCAACATTATGGAAAAGGAGTTAGGCAGGTTCTTTGATCAGAATCAGCAGCTTAACAGCAGCTAAACAGAAAATCCATAATTGTGAAAAAGAGATGCTTCAGGCAGACAACAAATAAACACTGTTTCCCTGCGAGATGGAAGATGATGAAATTTAAGATTATTAAAAAAAGATTATTAAAAAAAATATTCCCAGCCAGTCTGATGAATTGTAATGCAATTACACAATCATTTTTTTTCTAATTTATCAAATGGAGCATTAGACTTGACTCAGCAGCACAGCCACAAAAGAAACAATTTAAGACAAACCTTGGGCAGAACACAAAGAGCTCTTTCTGCAGAAATAACCGTTTATCTTAAAAGCACAAACTCTTGCTTCCTCTTATCTGCCTTCCCTTTTTCCCCCTGGAAATTCAAGCTTTAAATGTGAGATTCTGAGAAACAATGTTGCTCCACTCTTTTCTCAATCTCAGTCCCAGTCTCTTTGTGTCTGGTTCAGTGAATTGTTGGTGCTGCTTCTTTTTTATTTATTTTTTTTAAAGTAATTTTTTACTAGAAGAAAACTTTACAAAGACTTTAAAAACCTACAGGAACAACGAAGAAGAAATAGGAAAAAAGATTATAAAGGGGTAAAGAAAAAGTGAAGAACATTTTTTTTAAAAAAAAAAAAAGGCAAGAAAAAGAAAGATACTGGAAAGACGACTTCCCATCTTCTTTCCAGAAGTTACAAATATAGCAGTTACCATCTTCACATTCCCCTACAGGTAGACTTAGACTTGCAACCATAATTGAGCTTCAAATTATGGTCATATAAGCTGTGCCAAATGTTAAATGGGTTACCACATAACTACAGCAGATTTTATATCCTTTTTTGCACTGATTGTTAGGTAAATGCAGGAGCCACAAAGTGAATGTGGCAGTCATTAAAGAAATCCATTTTCCATAATGTCGGTGTGTGTGTGTGTTTTGCCGGAAACCAGAACTAAATGTCAATTTCCGGCAAAAATATCGTAAATCCAGGCCGTGTGACACTGCAAACAGCCATACGTGTGGGCCCGTTACCAAGCCCCCGCAATGCAGTCATGTAACTGTGGGATGACAGAGCAGCATCAGAACTTTGAATCCTAGTCACAAGTAGCCAAGGGATCGTACATTGTCACTTTGAACGGTCACTAAGCTACCGGCCATAAGTGGGTGACTAGCTGTATTGCATATCATAGTTGCCTGCTGCCTGTTTTAAATCTCCTCTGTCTCTTTAAAAGATCTTAAATGTTGTATCTCCTGAATAATGGGAGTGATTGAAGCATCTCTCTGTATATCTACATGGCAGATTCAATTTGCAGGTGATGGGAAGGTGAAAAATGAGGAAATTAGAGGGGCACTGGGATTTCCCAGCATTTAGTGACCCTCTGACACCCCTCCCTTACTTCCTTTTAACAGATGATGAACCTTTCTTGATTTTTGCTAATCGGTACTACCTAAGAAAGCTTAGTCTGGATGGCTCCAACTATACATTGATTAAACAGGTAATGTTGGGGGGTGAGGGCCAAATATAAAGTCTGAATATAATACTGGAATGGTTCATTCCTTCGCCACATGTAAGAATGTTTTTTTTTTCTTGATGGTTTTAGGGGCTGAATAATGCTGTAGCTTTGGACTTTGACTACCGGGAACAAATGATCTACTGGACTGATGTTACCACACAGGGCAGTATGATCCGCCGCATGAACATCAATGGCAGCAATGTACAGGTGAGTTTCCTGGTCCATGTGGCCTGTTTGCCTTCTAGCTGAAGCCTGTGCTCTTTTCTGAAAGGGTATGATCAGCTTTTCTATACCCAAGCAGTTTTTCACTCTAGACCAGCGGTTCTCAACCTTTTTCAGGCCGAGACCCCACCTGCGCCGCCCATGCGCAGCGCGACCCCTATCTGCGCCGCACATGCATGGCGCGACGGCCCGCATCGCGCATGCACGGTGCGACAGGCCGAACCATGCATGGCGCGACGCGACAGGCTGAACCGCGCATGCGCGGTGCGACGGGCTGAACCGCGCACGCGCAGCGCGCGCGCAACAACCCGAACCGCACATACATGCGCAATGCCCGAACCGTGCATGCGTGCGCGATGGCCCGAACCGCACGTGCGCGGCGCGACGGGCCGCATCGCGCGTGCGCGGCGTGACGGCCGAGGGGAAATGGGGGGGAAAATGGCAGACTGTGGTGTTTGCTGATCCCCGTGAAACGGTCGTTCGACCCCAAAACTCTGCTGAAGTGAAACTTCCCATTCTAAGGCAAACACGGCTGGTCCCTAATAGGAGAGAGGTCCCAGTTCCTTCTTTTTTTAGCTTTCGTTGATAGCCACATTTTTTCCTCTTCCCTTCCAGGTTCTACACCGCACTGGGCTAAGCAATCCCGATGGACTGGCTGTGGACTGGGTGGGTGGAAACTTGTACTGGTGTGACAAGGGAAGGGATACTATTGAAGTGTCAAAGCTCAACGGGGCTTACCGCACCGTGCTGGTGAACACAGGACTCCGGGAGCCTCGAGCATTAGTGGTGGATGTACAGAATGGGTAAGTTTCCCAAATGTATGAGGATTCATTTACTTAGTCTGGCTGGCACCTTTCTTTATCTGGCACCTGCATTCTTTGTTCATCCCTGACATCCCCATTGCATGAATGATGTAATATTTCAGTCTTTTACTGTTAACTAGTTAATTTAGTCACTGAAACCATATAATAACAAGGCTTAAATGTTAAGAGTTAATGAACCAGAGCAGAAAATTCTGGGAATGGGCCATTTCTTTATCTATTGCCACCTTTTAAAGGACAGTCAGGTTCTGCTTAAGTGATAAGGGGCAGCAGAAGTAGCAGATGGTTTCCCCTTTGTGAGATCCCCTTAGATCAGCGGTTCTCAACCTTTTTCAGGCTGCGACCCCGACCTGCATCGCGCATGCGCGGCGCGACGGCCCGCATCGCGCATGCGTGGCGCGACGGCCCGCATCCTGCATGCGCAGCGCGACAGCCCGCATCGCGCATGCGTGGTGCTGCCCCCTGCACTGGCCAAGGGGAAAAGGGGGGAAAAATGGCGGACTGCGTTGTTTGGCGACCCCCGTGAAATGGTCGTTCGACCCCAAATGGGGTCGCAACCCACAGGTTGAGAACCGCTGCCTTAGATATAGCATAACTGGGTGCATGAATTGGCTACAGTTTTTGACAACCGTTCTGCAGTGGAGGCTGGGGGCTTTGGCTTCACAGAACAGGTATAATGTTTCCCAATGTGTTAACCTCCTTGGAGGGGGATAGGACCTTTTTTCATATCTTGTTATATTGGATATGGAAGCTTCTCTCACTTCTCTTCACAATGCAGTGAATTTGTTGCCCATTATCAGCACCGTGTGTCCATTTTCATAAAACAGGTAGTCCTCGACTTACTATCACAATCACAGGTAGTTGTTAAGTTGGTAACACGTTGTTAAAGTGAATCTGCCTTCCCCATTGACTTTGCCTGGAAGAAGGTCACCAAAAGTGATCACATGATCCTGAACATTGCAATCGTCATAAATAGGAGTCAGTTGCCAAGCATGTGAATTTTGATCGCGTGACCGTGGGGTACTTGCAACGGTCGGAAGTGTGAAGAACAGTTATAAGTCACTTTTTACAGTGCCGTTGTAACTTTGAACAGTCACTAAATGAACTGTTGTAAGTTGAGGACTACCTGTATTATTTTATACCATTGTGAATTTAAGATTTTAACAAGATGGGCGAAAGAGAGTCAGTTTGCTCTAGAGCAGGGGTCTTCAAACTTGGCCCTTTTATGACTTGTGGACTTCAACTGGCTGAGGAATTCTGGGAGTTGAAGTCCAAAAGTCATAAAAAGGCCAAGTTTGAAGACCCCTGCTCTAGAGGTTAAGGCACCACGCTAGAACTGTGAGTTCTAGTTCCACCTTAGACATGAAAGCCAGCTAGGTGACTTCAGGCCAGTCACTCACTCTCTCAGGCCACAACTTCAGGCTCGGGCAAAAAGCTGGTTGATTAATTCCTGTCACAACCAATGGAAAATGATAGGATGGGGAAAAAAAAACCCTTGAGTGATCACAGTTGTCCTCTGTTTATACCATTTCTTGCCCACTCCATTTGCTCTCTTCCAGATATTTATACTGGACTGACTGGGGTGACCATTCCCTGATTGGCAAGATAGGTATGGATGGTACCAACCGGAGTGTCATTGTGGAGACTAAGATCACCTGGCCCAATGGCCTCACGCTGGACTACATTAACAGTCGCATCTACTGGGCCGATGCCCGAGAGGACTACATTGAATTTGCTAGCCTGGATGGTTCTAACCGCCACATTGGTGAGTGAATTGTAACAGCTCACATTCATATGCAGAGAAACTGAATAAAGTAGCCAGAAGAAGGCTTAGAAGATTGCACAGAAGATTGATGGGATGCATATTCCTCCCACGATTTCCAACTTCTCTCTATTTTATAACAACAAGAACTAGTACAACAACAACAACAACAATAATAGAATTGGAAGGGGCCTTGGAGGTCTACTAGTCCAACTCCCGGCTCAGGCGGGAAACCCTATACCGGGGGTCCCCAACCCCCGGTCCATGGACTGGTACTGGGCCGCAGCATGCCAGCAACTGTTCCGCACAAACAAGCAAAGCCCCATCCGCGAGATGCAGGCAGCACACAAAACCACACACTCTCCAGTCCCTGGAAAAACCTCTCTCCAAGGAACCAGTCCCTGGTGCCCAAAAAGTTGGGAACCTCTGCCCTTTACCATTTCAGACAAATGGTTGTCCAATTCACAACTTCTGGAGGCAGGTTGAAAAAACGTTTCAAAAATGTTTTTTCTTAGCTAGCCTTAATTTTGGTTTTAGAGTCTGTTTTTAAAGGCCCCCCTCCCCTTTATTGTCTCTTAACAAATGTTTTCCTTCTGCTCCTCCAGTAGCATGTTTGCGGGGTTCCTTTGTTCCCTATTACTTTTGAGGCCTCTCTCATTGCATGTCGCTGACATTTTTTTTATTACTGTTACGTATATATCACCTTTTGAGAGCCAGTATGATATAGTGCGAGATGAGGAATGCAGAATCCTGAGTTCTAGTTTTCCTTTAGGCACACAAGTTACCAGAGTGATCTTAAGCAAGTCAATTTCTATTAGGGCAAACAAATCAGCATCGGCTTCTGTAACAAGCCAGTTGAAAATTAAAACTCCTTGCTGCACCGTGCATTGATAGCTTTGCTACAAGCTGTCTGCAGCAAACACAGTGCAAAACAAGTGGACCCTACAAGTGAGACAAATAACAACAACAGCCTACATATCACCTTTCAAAATACGTGTTCACCAGAGTCGATTAAAAATGACAGCATCAATAATAAAGCTCATTACACACAGAGAATAAATACAGCAGAACCATATTTCTAGGCTCTGCCTATTTAAAAGTTGGGGGATTTGCAGGTTATCCTCATTTCTCCTGTCAGATTTTGTTTGTGGTAAGATTAAAGTATCTGGAACATTTTTTCATAAAGAGGAATAAGTGCTGTAATTATTTTTTTTTTTGAAATAGAAATTGCAACTGGAAGAGTTGCCTCCTGTGCATACACAATGGCATTTGAATGCCAGCTTTTTTATCACTTTTAAGCACATGGTGAACTGCACTTGTTGTGTGGATTATTGCCCCATATTATATTTTGATATTTATATTTCCTCACTGTAATGACCTTTGGATCAGCCAAATCGAGAAACGGAAGCAACAATCTGTGTGGCGATCATCATGTGAGCAGATGTGCCAGCCAGAGCTGAGCTGCAGTTTCCTTCCACTTATAAATTAGTGTCTTGACTGGAACAAAGATGTATGGTTGGTTTGTTCATAGCTGAGAATGAACCAAAGTTTTAAAGTTGAGTCCAGACTTATTTGGATATCATTGGCAAAAGATGGGATAAAACTATGCCCACTAGTCCTTTCAATTTCCCCAAATTGGAAGCTGGTTTTAAGATCAGTAGGTGCAAACATGTATACATATTTTACCTGGTTCCTCACTGTTAAAAGTACCACTGTTTTTACTTTCAAGAACCGCTACTCTGATTGACACAAATACAGTACATAAAATCATTCCAAGGGGTACTACAAGGAATTAAAAAAATGGCAACTAGCAAGCGTGAGGAGTTAGGGAAAAGGGAATTCAATACTTAAAATTTTCCACCTATTCCCATCATATTTTTTTTCTTTATTTCTATTTTTCATTCCAAGAGATAGATTAACAAAATGGAAAGAGGCATTTCAGTTGAACCCCACCTGTCATAAATGACTACCATATATACTTGCAGATAAGCCAATTATGAAAATTAAATCTGCTTTAATGCTCAGGTGATGCATTTTTCATGGTATTTGGGTTAAAAAGTCGAGGGTCAGCTTATT
Source organism: Bothrops alternatus (assembly GCA_034064705.1). NCBI lineage: Eukaryota > Metazoa > Chordata > Lepidosauria > Squamata > Viperidae > Bothrops > Bothrops alternatus. The sequence goes on from JARGCV010000080.1 coordinate 7,700,007, forward strand.
CCCGGATGGTCTTATCCGTGAATATATATAGTATATATAAACAAACATACTGGGCTCATATGCTACTCAAATCAAATCCAACTGAGTAATGTATATCCCTACCGCCATAAATTAGGTTAAAAGCATACAGGGCAATGAAAAGCAAGCATATTTCATAAAAAAGTTATAGCATTTATCCATTCAACCAAGCCAAAGATAACTTCTGTTGCTCTAGGGAACAAGCTGTACTATATTAGCCCCCGAAGCCTAATGGAATAGATGTTTTTTGATGGATTTTCTTAAAAAAAAACAACAAACCCAGGAAAAGGGAATCTTTTGGGTAGCAAGGACCATATTGTTCAGAACAGGAGGAGCATTCTCAAGCTGTGAATATTTTGCCATACTATTGAGCAGATAATATCCTTGGCCCTAGCGCTCTCCATTCCCATGGCCTAGATGTTCACTTGGCTTTCATGTTGCCACCAAGTAAAAATTACTCTTTTCTTCTCCCACTGTAGTGCTGAACCAAGATATCCCCCACATCTTTGCCTTAACCCTCTTCGAAGATTACATTTATTGGACTGATTGGGAGACCAAATCCATCAACCGAGCCCACAAAACCACAGGGGCCAATAAGTCTGTGCTAATCAGCACTCTACATCGGCCCATGGATATCCACATCTACCATCCTTACAGGCAGCCAGATGGTAAGTATTCTCTGTAAGGGTGCTGAAAGGAGGAAGGGAAGGTGTTACGCGTAGGAATCAGTCTCACTTACTGTATCACGGGGCAGTGTTAAGACACAATAAAATGTGGAAATGTCCTTCAAGACACTGCCAGGGCAGAGATGGAAAGGCAGGTTGGTGGTGGTAAAAGCAAGGAGTCTTACACTGCCAAGTGCTAGCTGTTGATAAATGCTTCAGTGAGCCATGGGGGCAGTTGGCAAGTGATTAGAATGCAGTATTGCAGGCTGACTCTGTCCATTGCCAGCAGTTTGATTGTGACCTACTCAAGCTTGACTCAGCCTTCCATTCTTCCGAGGTCGGTAAAACAAGGACCCAGATTGTTGGGGGGCAATAGGCTGACTCTGTAAACTGCTCAGAGAGGGCTGCAAAGTACTGTAAAGTGGAATATATATATAAGTAAGTGCTATTGCAATATTGGAGGTCCAAGCACAGTAAACCAACTGCAGCCACTTTAGTGATGGAGAAAAATCAAACATTGTTGATCAGGACATGTTTCTTTTTATTGTCCTTCAGATAGATTTTGTTCCTTTCTCTCACATGCACAGTAACTTTTGCATGCATTTGATTGTAGTGGGTAGCGGGTAAGTGTGTTTGTGAATGCAAGAGAAGTTGGGGGGAGTCAGGTTCTCCTTTATGGCAAAGGATATTTTGACATCTTTGTGCAGTAGAGCAGGGATCGGATGTCTTTGGCAAAGGTCATATCACCACAAGCAGCTATTAATTACCGTAACATACATCTCTTTGTTTGTTGTCTTCCCTTAGTTCCTAACCATCCCTGCAAAACCAACAATGGCGGCTGCAGCAACTTGTGCCTGCTGTCACCAGGAGGGAACTTCAAGTGTGCATGTCCTACCAACTTCTATCTGGGTGCTGATGGTAGAACCTGCATCTCCAACTGCACTGCTAGTCAGGTAACCAGCTGGGGCACACAAACATTGCTCTATTATTTATAAAAACTCTTTGTCAGGAATGCAGCTTCCATCTGTTCAAGGGTAGCATCCTCTTGAGGGCCACATTCTTAAGTAACCAAGTCCAAATCTTTTGAAAAAAGGATGACTTATTTACAAGGCATAAGGGATTTTTTAAAAAAAACTCTGATATCCTATCAAAATCCCAAAGATGCAAAAGATGTGCCCATTTTTTTTTTTGCCTTATATTTTCTGGCCATCATAAAAGAGATGCTGAGAGACTGCATGTAATCCTTAGGTCTCACTCTTTGCACCCTTGCTGTGTATTGATAGCCCTCGTGCATTGCTTTGTCAAGGGATTCTTAACATGCTTCAGCACTGGGCAGGCAACTTTTTGGTGAAAAGAGACAATTTACAATTTTCAGTGAGGTAGAAACCAAGGATCCCTCAGAGACATCATCATGCTGTGGTCTGATTATCTGGAATGGTGGTTTCTTGGGGTTAAGAGTAGGAGATTTTGTATTTTAGGTGTACCACCAACTTTCAGCAGCACCATATCAGGAGGCTATATGAGATGTCGAAGAGGATTGTGGGGCTCTCTTTAATTGTAGGCATCAAGTTGCCCTTTGCTGCTGTTACATCTTAGGGAGACTTCCAAGCCAATGAAACGGAAGGCTTCATCCAAATATGAACATTTGTTCGATCCATAAAGCTTCCAACCAGTGTATTCATTCAATTGATCTTCAGTTGGAGAAAATAATCCCTCTTAACTGACCACCTGGAACAAAACAAGGGTTCTTTTAAAAAATATTTTTTATTTTAATTGGGGAAGAGCCATGAGTTAACGTATGGGGCGATTAAAGATTGAGTTCCTATCACAGCTTCTAACAGGCATTTTTTGGAGAACCTTTCTAAGCTCTAACATAGCCAATGTCATTGGCTGCAGTTTGACTCGGAGTGATGGCTTATGTTCTTCTGACCATCACTTGGCCATTATTTCAGCATCATTACCTTTTCTTCCTGCCAGTTTGTCTGTAAGAATGACAAATGCATCCCTTTCTGGTGGAAATGTGACACCGAGGACGATTGTGGGGATCGTTCGGATGAGCCGGAGGATTGCCGTAAGTGAACTTTTGGGAGGAGACTTAGGAGGGAGAATCCCTTATCATAATTTTAGATAGATGATAATCCTGGCTCAAAACAGTGAGAGTGCCTAGATAATAATTTTGAAGCATTGAAGTGAGTAAAATTTGTTATCTGATGTTTGGACCCAACAGGCACTTTGGTTACTCTAGAACTGTAAGACAAATTCTCCTTTGAGTTGAGGTCTACTTCTGTTGACTTAGTGGACATTTCTCAGACTTTGGTAACATTACAGAAACAATTTGTCCTTGCTTTCTTCCAGAATATTTATTTCTTAACTTCTGGCCTACAGGCCTGATATTTTCCCCCATCCACGTTTTAACAAGACCCAGCCCTGCCTACTTTTAAAGACCAACTGATACTACTTTGGGTCAACATACTTAAGCAGCATTGATGAAACGGCAAGCTAGGGGTTCAAATGAGCATCTCCTCCATTCAGGATTCCCACTGATTGCTCCATGTCTAAGGTGTTAATAGCGCTAAAAGAGATCCACCCAAAGGTATTATCCTTCCTTGTGTTATCAGCCTCCTGGATGACAGCCCCGTGCCTTTGGATTTGAGTTATTGCCCAAAGATCATTTGTTTGATTTCTCAAGGGTGTTTCATGATTTCATAAGCACCCTGAAGCTGGTTCCCAAAGGTAAAGCATGTCCAAGCCTAATGTTAACACTGACATCATGGAATCTCTTACTATGCTTTTCACCTGTTAAGGAATGAAATCCAGGGAAGTACTAACATAAAGGAAATGTACCTTAGGGAGGACATAACTCCTCTAGCCATATATTAAACTTGCCAGGAATCCTTCAAAGAAGTATTCTTGCTGTGCGATGAGTGGCAGCTCATTGTTGCTAAAAGTAACTCGGGTGTGTTTTGCACAGACCTTAATCCCGATCAGGTAAAAGCCAAAAACTGAAAATGCCCTGAATTTGATTGACAAATTAGGTTCCTTACAGTAACGGAGCAATCTGGGAAAAATGAGTTCCCCTGATATAATTAAAATAACAATTTTAATTTTAAAATTAAAAGTTATTGCCAGTGGTCAGCTATTTCAGAACATTTACAGAATGAGCAAGAAGGAATAAAGTGCCTGGTAACAAACGGTTGTAAGAGTCACTAGCTGACCGGCTGAAAAGAAATAAAGTAGACCTCAAACTGTTTTAAATTGTGATGGATCATTGACCCTACTGGCATTGATGTGAGAAGTTTGGGGTCTTTTGAAACTTCGGGTGTACTAAGAAGACGTAGAGTAGCCCCCAGAGGCTTGTCTATTTATCTGCATCAAAAGTGATGAGGTTACTTCCTCTCTGCCAGTATCGGAAGCTATGAATACTCTTCTAGATAAATGTTGGTCCTCACCACGCCACCATTTTTCTAACCCTTGTGAGCTGCATGGCCCATAGACACCCTCTTGCTTACCTTAGTGTAGTCCGAATGATGATGGTTCTCCAGAGTCTTAGTCAAAAGTCCCGTCCCCCCCTTCATCAGCTGCTTGGCCCAAACTTGCATGTGGGATTGAAGTCTGGGACCTTTTGCTTGGAAATCTGTTCTCTCCCAGTGAAGGGGAGAAGCTTCATAGGGAGCTTCTCCTAAAGCACCACATCCTCTTTCCAGCTGAATTCAAGTGTCGCCCAGGGCAGTTCCAGTGCTCTACAGGGATCTGCACCAACCCAGCCTTCATTTGCGACGGGGACAATGACTGTCAGGACAACTCTGATGAAGCCAACTGTGGTAAGTATATCCTCAGCCTTTCTGGATAATTCCGCAGAAGGTGTTGGGCAGCTCAAACCAGCCACATTAATATGTAGCCCCTTATTTTAAAAAGTTAGAAGTTCAAAACCGTAAAAGATGTTAGGTGACCAAGCCATCCCAAATTCACCATGGACTCAGTCAGAAAAGAGTAGAAATTGGGGAGACGGTGGTGATGGTGGTGGTGGTGATTTTAAAACAGTCATTTCTCAGAGCCTGGTATGAAGATCAGAAAAAATTGCCTCCATTCCCACAAATCCTCATGCTATGCTAAAAACCCTCTGGATGAAACCTTTCCTTCCCCTTCCCTTTTCATTTTATTTTTCCCTTTTGCTTCCTTTAACCTTTTTAAGCGATAAGAATGGCAAACCAGGGAAAGCAAAAAGATCCGAGGCAGAACTGCTCTTTTCCTCCCTACTTCTCTATTTCCCTGAAATTTCAGAGTAAACATAAGAAGTCTACGTACACGGGAGGGGCCGATCTTTCAAGAATGACTGCCATGGAAATAAACCCCATGAGAACGTCTGACAAATATTAGGGCTGAGGGATGTATTTGGTCAGCCTTCTCTCCCTTAAAGTTGGATTCTTTTCTCTCTCTTCTCTGACAGAAGTGCATGTCTGCCTGCCCAGTCAGTTCAAATGCACAAATACCAATCGTTGCATCCCGGGCATCTTCCGTTGCAACGGGCAAGACAACTGTGGTGATGGAGAAGACGAGAAGGATTGTCGTAAGTGACGCACAGAGTCCCTTTTTCCTGCCGGTCTCCGTGCCAGGCTTGTCAAAAGATCAGATGTTGCTTGCACGAGTAGCATCATCTCAGTAAACATCCTGGGGATTTTGTTTCTCTGCGACAGCCAAATGACAGTTTTATTGCTAATTTTGCATCACGCTAGGAAAATTGCACGCAAAAAGATGGAATTTTGCCATCGGTCCTCACGATGCAAAGTAAATAAACCTGCAGGTGTTGTGGTTCAGATTGAGTATCAAGCTTCTTTTTCGGGACGCGGGAGCCCTGAGCCTGAGAAAACTGAATTCAGAAGGAAAAAGTGAACAGATATGGCATTAAACATCTAGTACAGGTAGTCCTGGACTTACAACAGTTCATTTAGCGACCGTTCAAAATTACAAAGGGACTGAAAAAAAGTGACTTATGACCCTTTTACAGACTTACAACCTTTGCACCATCCCGAGAGTCACATGATCAAAATTCAGAATGCTTGGCAACTGGTTCATATTTATGACCGTTGCTGTGTCCCAAGGTCATGGGATCCTCTTTTGTGACCTTCTGACAAGCAAAGTCGATGGGGAAGCCAGATTCATTTAACAACCATGTTGCTAATTTAACAGCTGCAGTGGTTCACTTAACATCTGTGGCAAGAAAGGTCAAAAAATGGGGCAAAACTCACTTAATAAATGTCTCACTTAACAACAGCAATTTTGGGCTGGGTTGTGGTCCTACGTCAAGGATTACCTGTATCATTTTCTTCAGTGGAAGGGCAATAGCTCAGCATATATAATGTTGTGGGTCATTGTCTTGATTGTATAGAGTTGGTATTCATTACAGGGAACTCCCATTATATACTGGTAATATCGTCTGTCTCCACTTTTTTTTTCTTTTCTTTTTTTACAGCGGAAGTGACTTGTGCTCCGAACCAGTTCCAGTGTGCCATTACCAAACGCTGCATTCCGCGAGTTTGGGTTTGTGACCGTGACAACGACTGCGTGGACGGATCCGATGAGCCTGCCAACTGCAGTAAGGCACTATGCGTACTATGGGAGCTGGTTCTGAGAAGGAGAGAATAGTCTTGTGTCCCCAAGAATGCCCAATGTCTTGCTTTGGTCTTCCTCTGCCCATTTGAGTCACTAACTTGAAACCTGAAAAACTAACTATTTAATGGCCTTAGCCTTTGTGGACTATAACGCCTATCGAAAACCCGCTCGGTTTTTGTTTACTTGAATATTTCTGCAATGAGAAAGCTCAGAATGACTAGCTGGCTTTCTGTGCCTTGGTGGCTGTGTTATTTACGCGTGCAGTTTTAAAAAAACGCAGTCGACTTGTGCCTCATTTTGGAGGGCCTTTTCATCTCTTCAATCCTTTTCACTCCTATAGCACAAATGAGATGTGGTCTGGATGAATTCCGGTGCAAGGATTCTGGCCGATGCATCCCAGCGCGTTGGAAATGTGATGGCGAGGATGACTGTGGGGATGGTTCAGATGAGCCCAAGGAAGAATGTGGTAAGTTGACCATACCATGGGTGGCTGGCTACATTTGGAAAGGATAGGGGCTGGCAGGCTGCATGCGCATCCTCCTTCCCAAGAATTTGGGCAGATACACCCTTTTGGGACAGGCTGTTTGGTTCAACTCTTTTGCTAAGAGCCGCCCATTTCTAATCTTAATCTATTTCTGGTCACTTTTTATGTTGCCCACTGTGTGCTACAGCGAGGGATAAAGGTTTCCCAGTGTTACAATGTGGTACAAAACTATTCCACATACAATTAGAAAATTCTCCTTGCAGTTTGATTTTTACTGCAATTTTCTTTAGCAATGCTGTTCATTTCTTCTGCTTTTTTTCCATTACCTCTCCACAATTGCACATTCTTCATTTTTAGATCAGCGGACTTGTGAGCCCTACCAGTTCCGCTGCAGGAACAACCGCTGTGTTCCAGGCCGCTGGCAATGTGACTATGACAACGACTGTGGGGATAACTCGGATGAGGAGACCTGTAGTATGTGCCCACTTCAACCTTATGCTACCATGTTTGCCTGTGGGGAGGGAGACGACGTTTTCTTACCTACTCATGCCTAATCTTAGGAAGATTGTGTAAAACAAGAGTTGCTTGTAGAAAAATGGGTACTGAATAAAGCAGGGATCTCTTCCCATCGGAAAAGTTCCCATGAGTGAGCGTAAGAAGCGATAAAGAATTGAGCTAGAGAAAATACTGGCTGAGTTTCAAGTTCAATAGCTGTAATTTGAGAAGAAGAATGTTGTGTGCTGCTTGAGCCATACACCCCAAAGATTCTCAGTTAGACAAATATTCCCCTTGCATTTTTTTCCTGTGACAATTCCTGTGACCATCTCAGCTGGTGGTACCTGCATGGAAATAATTTCTTTGCAATTATCATATCCCAAACCAGATAGGCCGTAGGGACAGGTAACAGGAAGACTCAGTTGTGCATATCTTACAGAATCATTTTTTTTTAGTAAACTATCTTAAATAGTCTTTTCTACCTGCGTAGTTTTCATCTGCTGGTACCAAACCTTTGGGTGTGCTTTTCATGTACACTTGCCCTTCCCAAGATAACTAAGAGGAATCTTGGCCAGATGAATACTCCAGGTTTTTTTAAACGGTTGTATGCAATATTCTTGGGTGAATTGTCCAGAATGCAAACTTGCTGAATGCTCTGGATATTGATCAGGCTGATGAGATGTTCAAAAAGATGATCAGTCTTTGGTATCTCAAGATGGAAGGGAATTCCATAGACAACTTTTGCTTTGACTGAATGGTAATCATTCTGCTATTGCTGTTTGATATCAGACGACCAGGATAAAAATGTCCCAACAGGCTCTGATAAAGATAAAAGTCAGACAAATGATCTGTCACAAAAGTAATGCTTTCATAAAACCTTTGGATGTTGCAATGAACCAAGGACTCCAGCAGTAAATTATAAATCTTTTAAAATAGCTATACCATGCCTCATCTCTTTCCCCTCCCCGCTAACTCCTTTAACTGCTAGAACATGACTTGACTTCTTTTGGTTTGTTCCTTACCATACTGTGTAATTTGAGTTTGTGCCATTTCACTTCATCTTATGTTTTTCTCCATTTTCATACTGTCGAATCGGGCCTTGCAGAGGTAGGTTTCTGTCAAAAATGTTTTCCTTGTTGAAAGGAGGGAAAAAAGGGGATTATTTGGAAGCTTCATCTCTATTCCCTTGTATTTGCCTCTGTATTCCTTTTGCAGGAATGTAATGGAGGTTTCTCTGTGTCAGTGTTTCTCAACCTTGACAATTTTAAGGCATGTGGACTTCAACTCCCAGAATTCCACAGCCAGCAATAGGGTACACTGGTATCCAAGGACTGCTAATCTTGTGGACAGCACAGATGCACGATAGGATACACCTGGAATCCAAAGATTTTTAAAACTGTAGTCAAACCTATCAGTAAAGTTGATACCACGGTAGAAATTGCCTCTCTCTACCGCAGTTTCCTGTGTTGCAAATAATTATAGTAATATAGTGAAAATAACAAAACTCCCAAATAAGTTAACAACCAAGTTGAAAGTGAAAACAGTATCTGCTTGGTTCTGTAAATCTAGGGCAGGGGTGTCAAACTGCTGGCCCGCCAGCCGGATGTGTCGTGGCGAAACCGCTCCCACCCCGTTGCCGGCAATGGAACAAAAAGTCACGATACGTCGCAACACGTCACGTGACATTGCGGGTTTGATACCCCTGATCTAGGGGATTCTTTGCACATTAACTTTTTATGTGGCCGGGAGGCAAGGAGACCCGCAGAAACTTTCAATAATGGTGTGGAATCTCCCACTAAGGATCTCTAAATTAGGAGTAGACAGAAGGTAGATTGCAATCTTCTGGTAGAGCTCTGGATGATTTACAGTATTCGTAAGTGTATTCGTAAGTGTCTCTTGCTCTAAGTTGTATAACAAATAATAAAACAATCTTACTTTCTCAGAGTTAGGCAGTTAAAACAAAAGTAGGATAAAGGCAGGTACAGATATTATGGGAAAGGATTGTGACTTCAGGACTTCTGCTGAAACTGGCTCTTAAACTGAATATGTCCAGGCTTTTCCTTGACGTTTAAGTACGTTCCCTATCCTGCATAAGGTTCTCCTTTATGGATCTCTATTTAAAAACAAGACTTACTCCCCTAATTGTTACCAGGAGCAGAGACTAAGACATTTAATGAATATGGTGTGGTATGCAAGCTCTTCAGCCATCAGGTGAACAGGCCAAAGTTCACAAGTTGAGAAAGTTGAGCTGAGATTGTTAGTGTGGCAGAAGCTGCCGTTTTTATTTATTTATTTATTTATTAAATTTGTTTGCCGCCTACCTTGCCCCAAGGCGACTGTTGTGGGTAATATGGTTGATAACACACTCAGAAATCATTGTCCTGCTATCTCTCTCTTTACTCCCACCCTAAGTTTACTTTTGGCTTTTCCTCTGTTCTGTTTCTAGTCAAACTTAAAGAATTTGCTATGTTACAATAATCAATGACGCCTACCCTGTGAGGCACTGAAAATAAGCAGTGATGTTAATCTGTGAATTGCAGAGTAGCCACAACTCGTTACATGTGTGTTCAAGCTTTCCAACTCATGTTTCTCTCTGCTTTCTCTGCTTACAGAGCCCAGGGCTTGCTCTGAAAGTGAGTTCTCTTGCGCCAATGGCCGTTGCATTGCAGGCCGTTGGAAGTGTGATGGGGACCATGATTGTGCTGATGGCTCTGACGAGGTAAGGCCCAAGCGTGGAAAGTGCCAAGAAAGAAGATATGATGAACATGCAGCAGCTTTCACAACTAGCTTCTGCTCTTTGGCTTGAATTCTTAGAATAGCCCTCACTATAGATAGCTTTTATATCTATAGCAGTGGTGGTGAACCTATGGCACGCGTGCCAGAGGCGGCACTCGGAGCGCTCTCTGTGGGCACATGCACCGTCGCCCCAGCCCTGCCTCCTCCCATGGCCCCCTCCTCACCAGCAGCCCTCCGGAGGAGAGTCGCCTCCCGGGCACAGCCCACACAATGCTGCGCAGCCAAGGACATGGTAGCCGGGCAGCAGGGGCAAGACTCCGCCCTTGCAGCCCATTGCGGGCAGATAATGCTGCAGGGTACGGGTGGAGGATGTGGCCACCATGGTGCTGCTGGGCTGCCTGGGTGATCTGTGGCAGGCCATGGAGGTGGTGGGTGGTCCAGCGGGCACGGCTGATCTATAGTCTTTGTAGACATGGATCAAATGTTTATGGAAATTGTAGCTTTCATATCTAATTAACATCTACTTGGGGAAAATGGTCTCGTTACGAGTAAATAGAATTGTATTCGTGTGCTGGGATCAGCATAGTCTGAGCTTAAGAAAATATTGCTTTCAAGGACTTTTTGTAGATGAAAAAACATGGGCCAGTTTGGCGTGCATATTACAGGAAAAAAACCTGGAAGTGTAAACATGAATTACTGAATAACAGAATAAGTAACTGTTGGGGAAAACCCATCAGAAAGCTTTGATGGAAGGAGATTCTGTAGAAATTAGATGAATGTTTTTATCTAATGCTGGTTCTAAGGGGGAAAAATCATACTTTGATTTTATATGACATCCACTTCATTTTGCATTCTCTGTTCCCTTCCTGTGTAATTCCATAAAGCAATTTGTTACATTCTGAAAGTCCTATTGCAATTATTAGGATGTTAAGACTCAACAGCCTCTGCTGCTTAGCAAAGCATTATAGATCCGGATAGAGCAGGGGTAGGCAACCGTGGCTCTTTTATGACTCGTGGACTTCAACTCCCAGAATTCCTGAGCCAGCTGTGGACTTCAACTCAGGAGTTGAAGTCCACGAGTCATAAAAGAGCCATGGTTGCCTACCCCCGGGATAGAGTAGTAACCTTATGTGATACAAAACGGCTCCAGATCTCTGCTCTCTGACCTGAAAGGCCTGCAAACCTTGTTCCTCCACAGAAAGAATGCAAGCCACGTTGTGAACAAGACCAGTTCCACTGCAAGAGTGGCCACTGCATCCCACTGCGATGGCGCTGTGATGCTGATGCCGATTGCATGGATGGCAGTGATGAGGAAGACTGTGGCACGAGAGGTGAAGGCAACCATAATTTTTTTTTTCCTTGTAAGAATGGATGAGAATTCTATTCCAAAACTAGATGTCAGGTCCAAGTACCCAGATCTCAGTTTTTCATCTATGGGGCAAAGTCTTTAAACAGCCCTTGGCCATATGATATGCTGACCAGGTAATTCTGAGAGTTGAAGTTCGTCTTCTTCTTCTTGTGCCATATCCGTTATCGGATGTTGGCGATCATGTTGGTGATCCTGTTTTTATCAGCAGCCGCACGAAAAAGTGCTGCTGAATTTTGTCCAAACCAGTCCCTTAGCTTTAGAAGCCATGATGTTCTTCTTCTGCCTGGACCTCCTTTGCCTTCAATCTTTCCCTGGAGGATTAAATGGAGTATGCCGTATTTTTCTGGGTGTTGCATCACATGTTCGAAATATTCTAACTTTTGTTTTTTAATTGTTTTGATGATTTCCCTTGGCTTTCCCAGGTGGCTTATCACCTCATTTCTGATCTTGTTAGCTCAGCTTATTCGTAACAGCTGCCTGCAAATCCACATTTCAAATGCTTCTAGTCTCTTCAGCTGGCCTTCTGTCAGAGACCAACTCTCTACTCCATAGAGCAGGATAGAAGTTCATGCTATCATGAATCTGCTGAGATTAAGAAACACTGGTGTAAGTGGAGAGCAGGCCGTGTACCAACAAGGATCCCTGTTAGGATACCGAGGCCCTTTCAGCCAGGCAAGGATGCCAGACATAATACTGTGTTGGATCTGGTAGTATGTGTGAATTCCTGGTTGTGGAATTTGTCATTGCCTTTTTACATCCTTTGATACTACTCACAACTTAGGTGGGATATGCAGTGCTCAAGAATGAGGTTGCAGCTTCCATGCTTTTGTGGCTTCTTTATAGTGCGGACTTGCCCTCTTGATGAGTTCCAATGTAACAACACTCTGTGCAAGCCACTGGCCTGGAAATGTGATGGTGAGGATGACTGTGGTGACAATTCTGATGAAAATCCCGAAGAATGCTGTGAGTATCTTTGCTCCTGTGATTAACTCCTGCTTCTCTTGATCATCATTTTCTCTTTTCAGCTGATTGGCTAGGAGGTTCAGAGGGAACTAGGGACACCCAGAACATAGGCTTTGGCAATTATACAAGCCAAAATCAATGCCTCCTTCTCTCAGATTATCACCACGCTTCCAGTTGGGAACATCCTACTCTCGGGAGTTGAGGTTCCCAGGAATTCCAGAGTGACTTTGGGAAAGAAGCAATGGGTTTTGTGCCATATTCTGGGAGGACCTGATAGCTGACTCTATACTGTTCCAGTATAAGAAAGCTTACAAGATTGTCACTTCGAAAATGAAGCAATTCTGATTCACACAGGAGGAAATTGGAGGAATTTCACTCGGGCCCCTTGATCTCATGAAAGAGGGTTTCTTTAAAGATGCAGAATCTGAAAAAAAAAACATTGTTCTACATCAGCCACAAAGTTGTTGGTACATTGAGAAACAAGCCAAGACAAGACAAAATATTGCAGGGATCAGAGTATAAAACCAAAACTTGTGAGTTGTTTGTTCACTACAGATATGCAAATATTAAAACCCCTGTTGGTTAAACTGCCTACATTATTAGGTCAGAGTTTGGGTTACCATTTTTTCCTACAGGTCAAAACAACAACAACGTGAAGAATATTTCATAACAGTTTTATATTTACAAGTCTCAAAATAATACAAGTGTATATTTCTTGTAATTTGCCTCCAATAAAAATGGCCCAAGAATTTTTTTCTAAATAAAAATGTAAATTGTCCTAACACTGTTTATTTGAAAGGTCAACTCTACCAATGCTGAAGTCCCCCCCCCCCCATGGTGCAAAGTCCAATTAATTTCTGGTGACAATTCTTTACATCCCTTATGTTTGAATCCCCAATTATCCACCAAAGCCACAGGCTGATCTGAAGTTACCTGCTCTTAAACCTTTCTTGCAGGGACATGCGTTATTGGAAGGAGGGGCTGCGGGGAAAGAGAAGAGAGAATTTTATAAACCACCTTGAATTCCTAGAGGTAGAAAAGACCTTCAGGGAGGCTTGGGAAAGCTGCTAACCACAGCACATTCAAGGCAGAGCTGGGTAGATCCATATAGGAAGGCAGACACCTCTTTACTTGTCAGGTGAAACGGTCTCATGTCTTCCACAGTTTACCATTCAAAAAAGGCAGCTGAGCTGAGAGGTTGACCGTAGTCTTCCAGAAGTCAGAGGTGTAAAACGTGGGCTTCCAGCACAGCCAGAAACCACTGCTACAGTCCCTCATTCTCTCAACCCCGGAGGGTGAAAGGCCAGGGGGGAGAAAAGTAGACAGGGTCCAGAATCCTATAGAGGCCTGCCAATTTGTATTTTCCACAGTGGAATGAACGAATGGGAAATTATGGTATGACTCCGGAAAATCCCAATCATTCTGGTTCACCTTTTTTACTCTTGCTCTTCGCTTCTGTTTTCTAATGCAGTGAAATTCCAGTGCCCTCCCAACAGACCATTCCGTTGCAAGAACGATCGCGTGTGTCTGTGGATTGGCCGCCAGTGTGATGGCATCGACAACTGTGGCGATGGCACTGATGAGCAGTTCTGTGGTGAGTGTTTTCTGCTATCTCCCTAAGATTTGCAGAAGCACGGCAAACTCTTCCCCACGAGTAATACGAATAAACTACAATCTTGGGTCATTTGTACTAATCCTGTTGTGTAACTGACAGGAAGAAGCCAGTAACTGTAGAGTAGCTAAAGCAAGGTTTCCCAGACTGTTTTGGTATTTTCCTGCGTTAGAATTATCCCTAAACTTCTAACTATTTACTCCTAAGTTAAAACAAAGGCTCTTGTCAAAGCAAACTCAGTTTCTGAATAAATAAACTTGGCAGCAATCCTGAAATGTAGGTTCTCCTCAACTTATGAACTGTCACTTAATGACTCTTCAGAGTTACAACAGACCTTCCCGGGGGGTACTTACAACCCAATTCCAAAGTTCCAATATCCACCCCTGCAAGTCACATGACTGCACGTCAGGCACTCTGTAACTGGCCCACATTTACTGCCATTTGCAGCATCCTACAATCTTGTGACTGCGTTTTGTCAAAATTTTAACATTTATTTTTGGTTTTCAGCAAAATCAAGCCATAACAAGCTCTGAGTTCGCTTAATGATCACAGTGGTTGCTTAATGACCACCACAAAAAATGGTAATAAAATCAGATCAGTGACATGGGTTGCCCGTTTTTACAACCGTCACAACTGACAGCCATAATGAGCAGGTTCCATTACAGTCCTAAGTCAAGGATTACGTATAGTTTGCCATTACCTCATACTGGAATATTACCATCTACAGCCCTGACAATAGATATTACCAACTATAGCCCTGGCAATGGCAGTGCTCCACCATTACCTGAGATATTATCAGTTATAGCCTGAGTAATTCCAGATGGTCTGTCATCCAAGCCTGATCTGCTTAGCTTTTTTGGAATCAATCAAATCTGGGAAGGTTGCTTTAGAGCAGGGTTCCTCAACCTTGGCAACTTTAAGACTTGTGAACTTCAACTCTCAGAATTCCTCAGCCAGCTTTGCTTTGCTGAGGAATTCTGTGAGTTGAAATCCACAAGTCTTAAAGTTGCCAAGGTTGAGGACCCCTGCTCTGGAATGGTCTTCATATGAAGGAGTTCCCCGTGTTTCTGCATGAGTCACGGCCCTAAACATCCTGAGAAAAAAGGGACAAGATTGGAGTGGTGACTTGTGTGGAGATAAACAGCATTCACAGTGGATGTATTTACTTGCCTTGCCACCTGAAGTGATGGAAAAAATCCAGTCACCTCTGTGGAGATGCAGACTAGATTAATGATTCTTTGGAAGGGAAGACGAGGAAACGAAAGAGACCAAATTGTGGCGTTGTAATGCATTCCTTCGGCTTCTCACTGGCATCGTTTTAATCACAGATTCACCAACCACCAGGCCTAGGAGCTGCAGCCACGAGAAGAATGAGTTCCTGTGCACAAATGGGAAATGTATCAGCGCTGAGCATCGGTGCAACTTTTTCGACGACTGTGGAGATGGGTCTGACGAGGACAATTGCTTGCAGGGTGAGGGGACAAATCACCGAATGTGGATAATCTTGGGTAGCAGAGGGAGGGATAGCTTGGAGCACAGAAGGAGAATTGTCAGTATGGTATGATGAAACTCCAAGTGGTTTGACCGATTACGTGCTCACACCCCCAGCTGTTGTCCTATCTCTCTTGTTGGTGCCGCTGACGTAGCATTTGCTCATTTCCCATTTTGTGCTTGCCAGATCCCAAGACGTATGGCTGTCACACCAATGTAACCATGTGTGGCGATGAAGCCAAATGTATCCAGACCCCCTCATCTGTTTACTGCACCTGCCGCAGTGGCTTTCAGAAAGTGCCAGGCAAGAATTTCTGCCAAGGTATGAGGCCAATTGTGTCCATTGCATGCTACAAATATATTTATTTGTGTTAAAAAAAAAAAGGTATTCTTACGAAACTCCCTGCTCCTAACAGAGTTCGGTCCATTTCAAACAAAAATGTAGGAAATCAGCCTAGCATTAAAAACATTAAAAACAAAATCTAAAATGTTTTGGCTGTCTGGCTGTAGCAATTATCAATGCATTCAATAAATCTCTGTCACCGTTTATCAATACGAAAGAAGGCCTTTTGTAATCCATGAGGGAAAGGAACCGCTTGAGTGCAACCTGTTCTGGGTTTTTGGAATCAATTAAGTGTGGGCAGGTCCCTCTAGAACGGTCTTCAAGGAGTTCCCCCTGTGTTTCTGCATGAGCCACGGTCCTAGGTTTCCTGAGAAAAAAAAGAGACAAGACTGGAGCAGTGATTTGTGTGGAGATATAACAGACAGCATTCACAGTGGATGCATTTTCTTGCCTTGCCAGTCAAATCAAATCAAATTTATATGCCGCCCTTCTCCTAGGACCAGGGCGGCTTACAACAAATACAATAAAAATACAATAAAAATACAATACAAATTTAAAAATTAGTTACATTCATACAAACACAATCAACTCACAATCACTAATGGAGGGACCTTCCTAGGGCCCAGGGGCAGAGCACAGCTCACATGCCCCAAGCCTGTCGGCATAGATGTGTCTTCAGCAATTTACGGAAAGCTAGGAGGGAGGAAGCAGTACGAACCTCTGAGGGAAGCTGGTTCCAGAGGGCTGGGGCAGCAACGGAGAAGGCCCTTGCCCTAGGTCCCGCCAGACGGCATTGTTTAACAGACGGGACTCGTAGGAGGCCAACCCTATGCACCCTAATCGGTCGCTGGGATTCATGAGGCAGAAGACGGTCCCGCAAGTATCCTGGTCCATTGCCATAAAGGGCTTTATAGGTCATAACCAACACTTTGAATTGTGTTCGGAGACCAATTGGCAGCCAGTGCAGCTCACGGAGAGCTGGAGTGATATGAGCATGTCTTGGGAGACCCAAGACAGCTCGCGCGGCCGCATTCTGGACTACTTGCAGTCTCCGGACATTCTTCAAAGGTTGCCCCATGAGAGAGCATTACAGTAGTCGAATCTCGAGGTGACAAGGGCATGGGTGACTGGCGCACCAGGCGAACCTGGGCGAATGCCCCCCTCACCACAGCCGAAAATTATATGTTCTAGACTTAGCTGTGGATCGAGGAGGACACCCAAGTTGCGAACCCTCTCCGAGGGGGACAAAACTTCTCCCCCCAAGGTAATGGACGGACAGTTGGAATTGTCCTTGGGAGGCAGAGCCCATAGCCACTCCGTCTTGTCGGGATTGAGTCTGAGCCTGTTGGCACCCATCCAGACCTCAACAGCCTCCAGGCACCGGTTCATCACTTCCACTTTCACTTCCACATTTCCATCACGTCATTTGTATTTATATTTTGTCTTTATATTTTTGCTCTGTTCATCTGCCTCCTGTTCTATCTTTTGTTCTCTTCTATTCTCTCCTACCTAGATTCCACATTTATATTTCTTTAGAATCTTTATACTCTGTTTCGTGTTCATTGCCACTCTGTAGGAAGACTACCGGAATCAGCACCTGAGCATATGCCGGGTCGTCTTCCGCACAGGTTGCTTAGAAGCCATTGTGCCTGATAGCACTTAGTGAATTAAGGCTGGTGAAAAATGTTTCTATTTAAGCAGGTCTTTTTGTTGTTCTTGACATGCAGCAGCAGGAGTTTCCATCTTTAGGCACCCGCTATGGAGGGGGGATCTAGTGACAATATCTCTAACCTCTCCACCTTGTTGGTGTTATGGTCTGTGCATCTGCTCTTCCCTTGCAAAGAGCAAGGGGAAGTCATCACCTCTATATATTTCATGAGGGAGGGGAGAGAGAGGGGGGAAGAGGGAGAGGAAGGGAGGAAGAGAGAGGAGCAAATGGGTGGGAACAGTACAGTGTAAGAGGATTTGAAGTCACTTAGGAAGGAGAAATACCTTCCTTCTCAAATTCTTGAAACTGGTGTCGATTGTCCTTTTGTGCTGTTGATTTTGATTTCAAGTTGTTTGAATCTTTGTTCATGGTGTGTGTGTGTGTGTGTGTGTGTGTGTGTGTGTGTGTGTGTTGCATTATTGCTTTTTAAAATTGTTTCCAGCTCTGGCAGTCTTCAAGAACTAAAGGCTGGAATCTTTGTATTAAGAAAACAAAATAAAGGGAGCAGCTGCCACAGGATTATAGAGTCCCTAACTGGACTCCGTGTGGCTGATGCAAGGCATGGGGAAGTCTACCAATAGCACTAGACTGGTAAGCATCCTCATCAGCCAGTGGTATTCACTGCTTGCCAGATGTGCTTCAGCTATAATTTGAGCTTTCCTCTAAAACTTTACATTAATCCTTCCCCGCCACCCCGCCCACCCTCCGCCAATGATAGGAAATGCAGGAAAAATCAATTTTTGCAATCTACTCCTTAGTGCTAAATTAACACCTGATTGGCAGTGAGATGGAGCACAGGGAAGGAACGAAGTCATTTGGGGATTCTAAACTTCTCCAGCTTCTCCTTTTTTAGCGATGATGATGATGATAAATCAAAACAATGGTAACCATGGAAAGACTTGTTCTTTTAACTGGCATGCTTTATTTTTTGCTTGGTGGTGCTTGCACAGAATGGTATTGAATGGCTTGCATCTTGTTTGCAAGCTCACAATCCATCTACAGATAAGGAGAGAGGAAAGAAGACATAAGGAGGAAAGAGTATTTTTCTAGGAATAATCCAAGGCTAGGAAGCTAGCCAGCTGCACTTTCTTAGACATTCCTAAACTGAGTTTTTCATTCTGATATTATGGTTGGATGCGGTGCATGAGCGTACATTTCTTGGGAGGAATTTTACTAGTTCCTTGGCAGAAAATATGCCAGAATGGCTCTTGACTTCATGAGTTGTGCTCATATCCCCAAATCTCTTTCATGAGTATTTTACACTCTTCTTCCCAAGTTTTCATTGTACCCACAAAGCCAAGCTTTGATTTTTGTACACGTACAGTTGGTAGCCATCACATTTCCATTTGGAATGGGCAGCATTATTCACAGGAACATCCCTCCAGTCTAATGAGTTATATCAGTGTTTCTCAACCTTGACAATTTTAAGGCATTGTGGACTTCAACTCCCAGAATTCTGGGAGTTGAAGTCCACATGCCTTAAAATTGTCAAGGTTGAGAAACACTGAGTTATATGATGGCATTTGATTCACACCATCCATTACAGTGAGCTCTCTGGCCAATAGGGGACTGTATGAGCTATAAACAATGTTGGTAGAACCAAGTTCTCATGTGCCTTGCAGAGGTTCCCACCTTTAGAATATAGAACAACGGAAGTTGGAGGGGACATTTGGAGGCTTTCTACTTATTGTTCTGTTACTCCTGACTTTTATGGCAGGAAAAAAAAATCTCGTGACTTAACTCATTTACATTTGGCGATCTTGGCTTTCATTTCTTCCTTGTTCTACGCAGACATTAACGAATGCCTGAACTTCAGGGTTTGCAGTCACCTCTGCAACAACACCAAAGGCTCCTACATGTGCACTTGTGCCAAGAACTTCCAGAAGACTCATCATACGTGCAAGGCTGAAGGTACCGGAAATGGCATTATGTGGGGGAGGGCTTTATTTCATATGCAGTGCGGTGTCCCTGGTGTGTATCGGAGAGATCAGTCGATGGTGGGGCTTAATGAGATTTGAACAGATCGCTATAGGATTACTTCATTTGCCTATCCATTTCTGCGTGTTTTTCTGAACGTAAAAAAAAAACAAAAAACCCCCCAGAAATATTAATAGTGAAATTGATTCTGCTTTTTAAAAAAGAGATGTCAAGGGAACTTTTCCAGTTTAATGTAGCCTTTTAAAAGCCAGCACTCTTAGAGCAGTGCAAGATTGTTCTCACAGAGGCTTCTGCCATTTTCTAGTGGTTCCTGGAATCACTGCAAAGCTCAGTTGTGTCATGTGGTAGAAAACACCCTAGATCAGCGGTTCTCAACCTGTGGGTCGCGACCCCATTTGGGGTCGAACGACCATTTCACGGGGGTCGCCAAGCACCGCAGTCCACCATATTTTTTTTGGTCAGCCATTTTTTTTTGGTCGGCCATTTTTTTTCCCTATTGCGATGCGGGCTGCCACGCATGCGCGATGCGCCCCGTCGCGCTGCGCATGTGTGCTGCGGGCTGGGGTCGAGCCCCGGAAAAGGTTGAGAACCGCTGCCCTAGATCAAAGGTCTACAATCTTTTGAACACCAGGGACCGGTTCCGTGGAGAGAGGTGTGCTGCCTGCATCTCGCTGATGGGGCTTTGCTTGTTTGTGCAGACCAGTAGCTGGCCTGCCAGGGCCCGGTACTGGTCCACAGACTGGGGGTTGGGGACCCCTGCCCTAGATAGAAGCCTTTTGTATGGAAAGAGTAGGGTGCTGCTGTAATCATGGTGGCTCTCATAAAAATTAAGGGAAGATCAAAGAGAAAATCCTTGGCCAACATTTCAAAACCTTTCTTCTCAGCTTGATACTCTTCCCTCTGAGGTATGTTGGTCCTGGTATTCTAGAAGTTGCTTCCCTGAATTTCTTTCTGGAAGAACATAAGCTAGCTGAACTTTGTTTCTATTAACTTTTGTCCTACTGGGAACAAAACAGATTTGCTCCTAGCAGGATCCATGGCCGAATACTGTTTAATCCCCATTTTTAATTGGCATGTATGATGAAGTATTGAGTGCCATGACACATACTGTGGAACATTACCATTCAAGAGCAGAGAATTCTGGCCTTTGCAGCCAAATTCTCTTTAGCTGCTTCAGAAAAAAAACCAAAAACAAATTACAGTCTGCCTTATACTTGATCCAGGCAAAATGAGAGATAAAGCTGAAGCAGAGCTGAGGATGAAACTAAAGTAAGGTGACTGCGACATTAAAACACTTGGCTGATTGCAGAACTCCATTTTTTCATTATGGGGCCTAGTGAGTCAGGTTTTCTATAAGCCCCTGGGCAGTCCTGAAGAAAGTTTGTGTATTGCTGTCTGTGAGGGAACAAAGAGCCTATTTAACTCCCTGCTGTGCTTTGGGGACCTACAATTGCCAAGGAATTTCATTTTCTTTTTCATATTAGGATGTACTATACAGCACATAACGTATCGGTAGACCAGCATCAAAGAGATACACATGACCACATAATTATTATGGAAAGCCTATAAAAATTTGTGTTGTTAGATGGCAAGGAGAACTACATGTCTGCGAGCATTTAGACTGCTTTCCTGAGGTGTGGAAACACATATAATTACCTCTCAGGTTAAAGTTCATTATGAGAATGAGAACGGTCACGTTTGCTCCCTTTTTTCCTGAAAATGGTGCCTTCCCCTCTTTCTGTCTTGTTCATCTCTCTGTGGGAAGATTCACTCATTTTTTTATGTGGGGGTTCCTAAAAATCAGTGTAATGGTTCTATTCCTTTTAAGGTTCTGAGTATCAGATACTTTACATTGCCGATGACAACAAGATTCGCAGCATGTATCCCTTCAACCCAAACTCGGCCTATGAACCTGCCTTCCAAGGCGATGAGAATGTCCGGATTGCTGCCATGGATGTCTACGTCAAGGGCAACAAGATATACTGGACTAACTGGCACACGGGGCGCATATCCTGTCGAGATCTCCCGTCCTCAGCTGGTTCTAGTGCCGCCAATCGTAACCGACGGCAGATTGACGGCGGTGTCACCCATCTCAATGTAAGTGGCAGAAATTCAGAAGGAAGACATGATGGAGGAGCTCCCAGAGCTAGATGATTTAGAAAAAGGCCTCAAGGCTCATTTTGTTTCCTGCTTTCTCTTTTCAGATTTCAGGGTTAAAGATGCCACGGGGCATTGCTGTGGATTGGGTGGCTGGGAACATCTATTGGACAGACTCGGGGCGTGACGTCATCGAAGTAGCACAGATGAAGGGAGAGAATCGCAAGACCCTGATCTCCGGCATGATTGACGAGCCACATGCAATCGTGGTGGACCCACTTCGAGGGTAAGAGGGGCCCCAGTACTCCTTCCAACTTGCCCTGTCTCTGTAGAATGATCTCACAGAAGGCCTTTCTCTTTACAGCGTCATGTATTGGTCAGACTGGGGGAACCACCCTAAAATTGAAACGGCTGCAATGGATGGGACCCTGAGAGAGACCCTTGTCCAGGACAATATCCAGTGGCCTACTGGTGAGTTAGGAGAATAATCTGTGCTGTGCTTGAGTAGCCCAGTTTTCTCATCTAAGCTGGGGATAGCGGGAACAGACTTGATTTTCAGGACTTTTGAAAAGTCTTGTAATCCACATTTGTGGTTCACTTGCAGGTCTGGCTGTTGATTATCACAACGAGCGCCTGTATTGGGCAGATGCCAAGCTCTCGGTCATTGGCAGCATCAGGCTCAATGGCACTGACCCAGTGGTGGCCATTGACAGCAAGAAAGGTAAAACCAGGGCGGAGGGGAAGCTGTAAATGAATCTGGCATGCCTGTGCTTTTTGTTTGTACATCTGTGCATACCTGTGTGCATATATATGAAACAGAGGTGATGATATACTCCTGGTGAACACCGTTAAGACCTTCTTCTTCTCTCTCCTAGGCCATGTATCTGGTATCTCTTTTTTTTTGTTGTTAAAAATGATAATGCAATTATTGTTTTTAAATCAGATGGGCAAGATAAATCAACTAAATCAATCCAAACTAGCAATTTTCTTTTTTTTAAGAGAAGTATTTTTGTTCCAGAAGTGCAATTGGAGTTATAGAACATTGCCTCCTCCTTGCAGTCTTAAGAAGTCGTTATCAGTTGAATGTCTTCTTCTTTTAGACAATCTAGAGCAGAGGTGTCAAACTGCCAGCCCGCGGGCCGGACGCATCACAACAAAACCGGTCCCACCCCATTGCCGGCAATGGGGGGAAAGCTCCGATACATTGCGCGATGTCACGTGATGTCGCGAATTTGACATGTCTGATCTAGAGTATTTTTCACTGCAACTAATACAAGATAGGACATTTCTTTTTCTCCTCATGGTGGCAATCAATTTTCCCTATCTTGGTTTTAGGGACAGATATTTAGCTCACCCAGACACGACAACGAACAGAATTGTCCAAACTGTCTCTTACTCTTCTTTCATGCTTTTTTTCCCTCTAGGACTCAGCCATCCCTTCAGCATTGACATTTTTGAAGACTACATTTACGGTGTCACTTACATCAACAATCGCATCTTCAAGATCAACAAGTTTGGCCATGGCACGGTGACCAATCTTACAGCTGGACTAAACCATGCCACCGATGTGGTACTCTACCACCAGTATAAACAGCCAGATGGTCAGTTTCACTTCACGGAGCACCACACACTTAGCTTTTAGTATTATATCGTGTGGGCAGCCAAGTGCAGAACCTGTGGCAAAAAAACAAAAACAAAAAAAGCCATTCTGACTTTCTCAGAGTTTTAATGTGCTACATACGGAAGGCGCCAGATTGGGCAAAGCTGGAATGTCAGTTGGAATACTAGGTTCATTTTTTAAGAACAAAATTGACATATGGGTTAAGTGCAGTTTTAAGAAAGGCATAAAAGAAAAAAAATAAGTGAAGTATTTAAGATATTTCGTCATAAATACCATCAGTTAGGAAAAAAAGAAATGGGTACCAACCATGGGTAAGGCTATATGTGTGGGCGTGGGGTTGCCATGATTTCATAATTTGACCATCTGCAAAGTAGATGCCAAGGCCGTGATAACGAGGTTGGATTCAGTGTCTATATTGACAGAGCTGATTACTGTCATAGATTTACCTCTAGAGGTCCCTGCAGCATAGGGGAAAAGAGTGACGAAAGGCAAGAAACTGTAACAAAACATGGAGATTTTTGCCTGTATATTGGAGGCTCAAATTATAGTTTGGATTCTAAATTACAGCCTGTCCATCATTCGGGTTTGGTTTGTTGGAGAGTGGAGTTATTGAACTTTTTTTCAGGTATTCAAAATGCCTTCAGCACAGATGAGTTAAGGAAGCCCTCAGGGAGTTAGATGCATTACTTTCCTGAGTTTTTTTTTGTAACAAATTAAATAGCATAAGAATAAAATAAGACTTGTGCAAAATGGGGCAAGGGAACATTCAGTTTTTTCCGCATGAATTTTCTGTCGTCCCTTGGAATGCAGCCATTTGTGCATTCTGAAATGGTTCATAAAATCCTGGAAGTACATTAGCTGGAATAGAAAAAGTTCTATATAATGGCTGAAACGTCAGAAATGTTGGCTAGATGATCCATTGATTTTGGTTAGGTGCATTCATTCCTATTTACATTTTCCACTCAGATGATTTCATCAGTGTGGAGTTAGCTTTCTCTAAATGTTTGCATTAATCTAGGCACATTATTGGCTAAACTGGAAAGAGTGTGCATTTTCAGGGTGATAATAAGCAGACATGTTAGTCTAGTGCAGGGGTAGGCAACCTTGGCTCTTTTATGACTCGTGGACTTCAACTCCCAGAATTCCTGAGCCAGCCATGCTAAGGGGAAAGGGAGAGGTTTCCAAGCTGAGCCATGCTGGCTCAGGAATTCTGGGAATTGAAGTCCACTAGTCATAAAAGAGCCCAGGTTGCCTACCCCTGGTCTAACAGATAACCAAGAATTGCATGGGCTCTGAGCCAGGAAAACACAAGCTGGATTGTAAAAAGACTCTTCAGAAACCAAATGAAAACAAGGCAGTCCAGAAGCTTGAAAACCAACTCTACTTCCTGGGGTTCTTTTCCCCACCCTTTTGAAAGTCCAAAGCGACAGAGAAAGTTTTACCTTGAGGCCTTCGCTGAACTTTTACATTTTGCTGTCTTTCCTCTCCAGTGACCAACCCATGTGACAGGAAGAAGTGTGAATGGCTCTGCCTCCTAAGCCCAAGTGGTCCTGTGTGCACCTGCCCCAATGGCAGGAGGTTGGACAACGGCATATGTGTACTTGCTCCTTCACCTACTGTTCCGCCTGTTGGTAGGTCCATCTTCCCTTCTATGCTCTCTGTAACTGTGTCCTTCAGGCTTGAACTTCGTGGCCCTTTAGTGGGTCAGCATTGGTCCTTCTCAGTCAGCCTCTGACAAGACCTGCAAGACGAATACTTTTAACACGAAGGGTACCATAGTTTGGGTTTCTTCATTGGGTAATGGAATCGGCTGCAGCATTCCTTCACCAGTTGAAGTTGGTGGTTGTGAGAACCCACCCAGATGAATTTTGCGTGGTTTATTCACAGGGTCGAAGAAGTGAAAATAATGGCAGTGTGGAAAATACACCGACTTTGCATTTTACTCATAAAGCTCATGCTTTGTATGCAGACTATCCAGACTCAGTGGCTTTTTCCAGTTAAGGGTGGTTTTTCCCCCCAGAAAGATAATAAGAAAATATTGTGCTCGACCTAACCCAGGGGTAGTCAACCTGGGCTCTTTTATGACTCGTGGACTTCAACTCCCAGAATTCCTGAGCCAGCCATACTGAGGGGAAAGGGAGAGGTTTTCAAGCTGACCCATGCTGGCTCAGGAATTCTGGGAGTTGAAGTCCACGAGTCATAAAAAGAGCCAAGGTTGCCTACCCCTGACCTAACCCATGACAGGCAGATCAGGAACCATAGCTTTTTCTTTGTTTCCAAAGGAGAGCTCAGTTACATGATGAAAAGAGGGCAGGATGCACCATGCAAATGGGAAGAGTTGGAGAGGAGGAGGAGGAGGAGCACAAAATATTTTAAGCCTGTTTTAATGCTTAACAGTAATTTTGTTCTGCCTTTTTACATAAATAATGGAAGAACGCTGGACAAGTGGCTTTTGGCAGGAAATCAACAGATTTCAGTGACGTCGTTAAAAGTACTACAAAACTGCAGTTGAGGTTTACAAATAGTTACATCCTCCTGCCTTAATGTTCTTTTTGCTACTTCTGAAATTAATAGCAAGTACAACAGTGCAGACTAGACTGTCCTATGTATTATTTTGCCTGGTGGGCTGATGTTTCTTAGGAAAAGTAAGCCTCAAATCAAATCTACGTGCCACAAGGGTATAGAGAGCTGTTTCAGGTCCCAGGAGAACAGCGAGCTTCTTTCCTACTCAGTTTCTGACTTCCCCTTGCATTCTTTTATCTCTTGTGGAGCAAGTAATGTTATGTTTTTAGTCTGATCAGGAAGAGCAGTACAATATTCACATACATAAGCGAGAGAAACTGTTCGGGTTACTTTACAATCTTGCAATCCCCGAACTCATTAGATGCCAGTCACATGACAGAAGAATCAATGTCTTTGTGCTTCTATCTAAGAGCGAGGAGATACAAATTAAGATAAGAAAGTTCTGCATAATGCCATGTAGCCCATGGAATAGGGGCCTTTACTGAGAAGTTTCCTGTGCATGTGAAGAATCTAAAAAACTGGGAGAATATTCAGAACTACCTATTGCAGGGTTGACCATATAAACATAGGGAGATATTTCAGTCTTCTGCTCTATTCAGTTTTCTAAGGCTTCAAGCAGATAAGGTCTCCATATTTCCTGCTTCCTAATATATTCCAGGCATTGAACTTGAGACTTTCCACCCTACCATTGTACCATGGATCCTATCCTGAGCATTGACCACTTATCCTGTAGTCTGTAGAGGAATGCTGCTGAGAATTCCTTGTAGACTCTCGCATTCTTCCGTTGATCTGTAGCTAGCCACAGATTAGTTATGTCATTAAAAATGAAAGTAGTAATTTCTCTTGAGGATCTGTGCAGTGTAAAATTTATACGTGGGCTGGGGTTATACATTTTGAAGTTGAAGTCCTCTTTGGGCACAGAAACTTCATCATATTTACTTGCTCTCAGTGAAGTTGCCAGCTGTAATGTCTACCCAAATCTTGGGTCTTCTTTAATATGAATGAGAAGAAACTTCTTCAGATCTTGGTTCCCAGAACCTGTATGGCTTAATTGTGCATTCCTTGTGTATATACAGAACTCTTGGAACTAATCCTTCTATTACATCAGGAGTTCCCAACCAGGGGTGCTCGCACCCCCTTGGGAGTGCGAGACCGTATTCCAAGGGGTGCGAAAGCTTGGGTTTAGAAGTTTCCAAATTATAGTGTATATGCATAATTCATTATTTCAAACTTTTGTAAGGGGTGCAAGAATATATCAGGAGAATTCGAGGGGGTGCAGGATATAGAAAAGGTTGGGAGCTGCTGTGTTACATGGATTCTAAATCCACCTTTAGCTGTGAAGCCCTAGGCCAGACATGTCAAACACAAGGCCCGGGGGCCAGATGCGGCCTGGGACGTGGTTTCATGTGGCCCATGAAGCCATCCTGGAAACAGTGAAGGAATGGCCCCTGCTGCCTTGGCCCCGGCCCTGGCTGCCCAGGAGCCAATGTACAATTTTGTGGTGGCCATCTATGCTGAAACGCATTCAGTCTTAGCTCCACAAGGCCGTCTGGAAACAGCAAGGGACCGGCCCTTGCCACATTGGCCCCGCCCCCTGGGTACATGCTGGGGAGGTGTCACCCTTTGTGAGGAATGAAGAAATGCACCATCACCTGGAAGTGGCCAGCAAATGGCCCTCGCCTACTTCACATATCCGGCTTGATGGGCTCCGGGGGAGGAGTTTCAGCAGGCTCTTCCAGTACACCATGCCTTTGCGCTTGCCCTGGTCCCAACCCCTTCTGCCAGAGACCTTCAGATCTGTCCCACTCCTGCCCAGGCCCCCACAGGCACCCTTGACGCAAATGATGTAGAGCTGGCCATGCCCACCCAGTAGGCCACACCCACTCCAGCCATGCCCGCCCAGTAGGCCGTGCCCACGCTGGCCACACTTACCCGGCCCCCCCGAGGACAACCGCAATGCTGATGTGGTCCTCAGTGAAGTTGAGTCTGACACCCCTGCCCTAGGCAATTCTGTGAAACCATATATGTCAACACAAATACATGCAGTGGAATCATTAGTTCCTTGCTGCTATTTTCCCTCTTCTTCCTCTGTTACCTTTCCACAAGTCAATTTGGATTCTGAGCTCTTCAGAGAAGGAAATTCTCTGCTTGTAAGAATATTAAGCACTGGTGATGCTGTTAAAATAGCGAATAATAATAATAATAATAATAATAATAATAATAATAATAATAATAATAATAAGAAGGACCGCTTTTCATGACTTTGCATGCTTTGTTCTTTAGTTCCGGCCACTGACACTTGTGATCTCGTTTGCCTCAACGGTGGCAGCTGCTTCCTCAATGCACGGAAGCAGCCCAAGTGCCGGTGCCAGCCACGTTACACCGGGGACAAGTGCCAGCAAGACCAGTGCTCCGGCTATTGCCAGAATGGAGGCACTTGTGCTGCTTCTTTATCCGGTAAGTTGTTGTAAAAATTTGCAAGAAGAGTTGCATGCCCAGAATTTATCAATACAGGGAGAAGCAAAGTGGAAAAGCCCTGGCTTAGAAAACCAACAAAAATTATAGTACTGCTCTGTTGGGTACAAATGCGATTGGACACCAACATATCCCTCGCTTTGCTGTTGTTGTTTTTTCTACTATTGTTTAAAATGTTGTATTTTAAACTACAGTATTCCCCCCCCAAGGCCTTATAGTTACATATATTCTTTGTAAATGTCTCTGGTTTCTCTGTGGAGTCAATTTTTTTTAATGATCTTCTACTTTTCCAATTGAAATGCACAGAGACTCTGAGCCATGGAAAACATTTGACAGCCAAACATGTCAGCGTTCGGTGAAATGCTTGGTTTGCTCCAAGAATTCAGGATGCCGCCTTGCAAAGCTTGTGTTGCTTGTCGGGAAGCCCTCTGCAAAATCAAAACCACACTTAATTGACCATCTCTTTCTTCCTATCCACCCAGGAATGCCAACATGCCGCTGCCCCAATGGCTTCACTGGTTCTCAGTGCAACAAGCCGGTGTGCCTGGATTACTGCCTTAACAACGGCAGTTGTACAGTCAACCAGGGCAATCAGCCAAATTGCCGCTGCCCAGACAGTTACGTTGGTGACAAGTGCCAGTTTCGTAAGTATTCCCAAGCAAGTCCTAGAGGATGTTCTGAAGGTTTCGAAGGGCAGGGTCTGCCCATCAGTCACTGCCAGGAATAACCCCCCCCCCCCGGCAAAAAAAAAATTCTAACCAAAGGAAGGAAGTACAGAGAGATCAACTAGTGTAGCCAGGCAGTCTTTTCCCTGATCTGCAGGAAGTTGGAGCTGAAATCCCTGCCTTGCCTCCTTGGATCTTTCTTGGAGTGGGTAGCAACAGTGAAGGTGAAATTGAATGGAGAATATATACATTTCTGGCCAAGAATTGCTGTTATCTTTCCATTCAATATAGAGTCACTTTGCCTAATCTATCACTAGAGTAAATATGCACATTTGGAGTGTGCTTGCAGTCTTGGGTCACATTCCCAATCTTTGAACACACCATAAAGATTTGCACAACTCATTGATGTTGGCTCCAAACATGCCAAAGAACTTCAGAGAGTTCCATTTCCTCTTTGGACCATGCCAGGGTTTCTGGAAGTCAAATCCTGTGAATTGGAAGGATCTTAAGTGGCATTCCAGATGAGTCGGGCCTGTTTCGGAATTGGATTATCCTTTGAAACAGCTTCCAGTTCAGATGACTTATTTCTGGAAACCATTGAACCATTCAGGGAATGGCATGTTCTGAAAGAGATCTCCCATGTTCTTCTGTGGGGGGAGGAGGAGAGGAAGACTGGGACGTGCCAAAGCTGTCTGGAGCATTCTTTTTGCAAATGAGTGAATTGCTGTGCACATCCTTAACGGGGTAGCACTTTTTAAAATAACACCATCATTTAATAATAACTAATCAATGGCATATTCCAAGTGAGCTGGCAGTCAGTTGTTTGTGACTATCAGGCTAATGCAGAATCTCTGCTGTGAATCTGGAATGAATCCTTTCCTCTTAACGCCACCGTCTCTCTTGCACTTTCAGGCCTTTGTTCAAACTACTGTGAAAATAATGGCGTGTGCCATTTGACAGCCTCTGGGACTCAGCAGTGCCGCTGCACAACAAATTATTACGGTGACCGCTGCCAGCATGACAAGTGTGACCGTTGTCTCAAGGGCAAATGCTCCATCAACAAGCAGACCGGCAATGTCACCTGCATGTAAGTAGGTGGGATTTGTTGCGGGAAGTGCTGATGGGTGTGGAACGAGGAGAGTCAAAGTGGTTTGAGGGAAGAGCCGAACCAAGTACAGGAAGGAAGGGAAGAAAAGGGAAAGGAGGAGAAGAAATGGCTAGGACAGTGGGACCAGGGCAAAAGTCTTGTCAGTAGCTAACATCTTGCAAAATGTTGAAAACGTTGAAAGACTGAGAATCAGGGTAAGAAATCTGGGTTCCATTGACCACACTTCTCTTTGACCTTTGCAGCTGCCCTGATGGCAAGATGGCCGCCACCTGTTTGACTTGCAACAACTACTGCATGAATGGAGGGTCATGCACCATGAATGCTGAAACTTCCATGCCAGAATGCCAGTGAGTAGGCAGGAAACTTGGAATGACGGAAGGGATATGCCCATGTGCTCGAAATAAAAGAGATGAATACCTACCACTTTCCAGAATGATAATGGGAGTTGACTTCCCATGTCATCCTGTTACCCAGTTCTTCTTTGTTTCCGTTCTAACGATATTGTTAGAATATTGCCCTATTGCCTTAGATCATTTACAGTAGTTGTTAATAGCAATAGCACTTAGACATATATACCACTTTACAGCCCTCTCTGGGTGGTTTACAGAGTCAGCATATTGCCCCCAACAATCTGTGTCCTTATTTTACTGACCTCGGAAGGATGGGAGGCCGAGTAAACCTTGAGCCAGTCAGGATCTAACTCCTGACAGTGAGCAGAGTCAGTCTGCAATACTGCATTTTAACCACTGCGCCACCATGGCGCTACATATGTAAGCTACATAATTCAGGTAAACTGGCCCTGATTTATTCTTCTCTCAGTTAGTTTCACCCCAATATTGCCC
The DNA here is from genome assembly GCA_034064705.1 of Bothrops alternatus. Lineage (NCBI taxonomy): Eukaryota > Metazoa > Chordata > Lepidosauria > Squamata > Viperidae > Bothrops > Bothrops alternatus. The sequence goes on from JARGCV010000080.1 coordinate 7,730,770, forward strand.
AGAGCTCCTGCCAGCATCTTCCCTGCTCAAAGGAGCTGCCCTTATTGGGTTTATCTTGCATCCACCATACTGAAGTTTTTTTGCGTCTCACTCTACAGGTGTATCTTGGAAATGACTGGGGAGCGTTGCGAGAAATCTGTGAACAGTGGGCAACAAAGCAGCCGTAAGTAGAGTGGGGAGATCAGACGTGACTGTTGTAGGGACTGGTGTGTGTTTCTGTGTGTGTTGGAAAGGTATATTGGGAGATTGGAGACCATCTGTTTGTAGGAAAAATTGATAAGGTTTCAAATCAAGCAGACAATGTGACTCATGGTGTTTCAGTGTCTCAGAGTTTGCCTCCCACTATGTTTACATGTGGAACAATCCACTAAGATTATCTCTCAAGCTCTGGTGAGATGATAGGATGGTCAACCGGTTTTGCGGGCATTAGCAAAGAGTGGTTCCTCCGCAAAAGGTGCCATTGAAATGATTAGAAAGATAACCATAGTCTAGGGCAGGGGTAGGCAACATGCTGGCTCAGGAATTCTGGGAGTTGAAGTCCACGAGTCATAAAAAGAGCCAAGGTTGCCTACCCCTGGCCTAGGGAGAACAGATAATATTTTCACTGTTCTCATTCTGGAGTTCTGTAGAGGACAGAAGAAGTTCAGTAACGAAGGATGTAAAAATGAAAGGCATATGCCCCCACACACTGCTATTGCACCCGCATAATCACATGGTAGAGTAAGTTGTATTGAAGGTGCTCGGCTCACATTCATGCTTAGAAGGCACTTTGCTTCTGAAGGCAAAACTGGGGGTCTCCACAGTCCTTCCCACTACACCATACTGTCTCTCATTTGAAAATGGAGAGGAATATACTCTCTCAAATAGTTATCTATTGCTGTCATCATTTGGCAAAAAAAAAGAAGAAGAAGCAATATCAAAAGACATATATAAATAGAAGGTACGTGGCGCATGTGTTCAGAGCAGGGGCAAATGTTTTCTAGGTTTCAGAGGCAACCAACATCTCCCTATTTTTTCTAGGAACTGTGTCTATTGTCATTCCAATTCTGCTGCTGCTGCTCCTAATGCTAGTGGCTGGTGCCGTGGTTTGGTACAAAAAACGGATTAAAGGGTAAGCTGGGCATTCCCGAACAACGAATGCAGATGGTCTAAGAAGTCCTGTATAACTACCATAGTATAGACTGGGTTTTCTATTCTTAAATACAGGATTATTTATTTACTTATATAAGCCAGCTTTTAGACAGATGCAAAAACCTTCCCAGCAAAGGTTCAGCCTTGATTGTGTTTATAAGGCAGTCTATTGCACTGCTGGTCTCACCTATGACACCTTTGCCTTGGGTCAATACTTCCTTTCAGGTGCCAAATTGGAATGAAGTATCTTGTACTAGAGTATATGTAGCCTCATAATACAGTATCTGGATTGTCTTGGAGGAAATGGATGGAGAAGGTGTCTCTTTTGCATACTTAGATCTTAATTTTCTGCCAAAGCGCATGAATCTTTGGCCTCAGACAAGTCCTGGGAAACCCTTAAGACAGCGGTTCTCAACCTGTGGGTCGCGACCCCATTTGGGGTCGAACGACCGTTTTGCGGGGGTCGCCGGACACCGAAGTCCGCCATTTTTTCCCCTTTCCCCTTGGCCATCGCGTGCGCGCCGCGCATGCACGGTTCGGCCTGTCGTGCGTGCGCCGCGCATGCGCGGTTCAGCCCGTCACGCGCACGCTGTGCATGCGCAGTTCGGCCCGTCACGGCGGCATGCGCAGTTCAGGTCGTCGTGCGCACACCGCACATGAGCGGTTCGGGCCGTTGCGCCGTGCATGCGCGGCACGGGTGTGGGTCGCGCCGCGCATGGGCGGCGCAAGTGGGATCTCGGCCTGAAAAAGGTTGAGAACCACTGCCTTAAGAGAAGAAACATCACTGAAATATTCAGATAGTCCATGCTGCAATGCAACTTAAAATAAAAGATGCAGTAGGCAGAGATCATAATAAGGACAAATCAAGTCTACAGAAAGTTATTTTATTTTTATATTGTCGTACAGCTAAATCAAGTTCAGGATCGTGCCAGTTAGAGGGATTGAAAGTTTGTTCTATTTGCCATTCCTTAATTTCTAATTTTCCCAGTCCTAACTTAATTTGTTCCATTTCTGCACCAATGTGTAAATTAGCTCCCTCCCTCCCCCCCCCAAAATCTGTGCAAACTTTTTTACTAATTTCCAGTTACGTGTCTACTTATTTATCACCAATATGCCATTTTCTCTGTATTTTCCCAATACATCTATTGTGAACATTTTTAACTGCAAACCAAAATATACAATTGTGGAAAACAGGGAAGATAATACATGTGCCTTCTGGTTTCCATATAGATTGGGAAGGGCAATTGGCTAGATACATTCAAGGCAAACTGTTCTCCATCCCAAGTCATCCTTCTCTTAGTTGCAAATAACTGTTGCTATTCCTTTTTAATCAGTGGCCTTCCATGAAATGAAGTCACTCTGCAACAGAAACTCTTCTGCATTGACCAACATTGTACTCCTCCCTTATTATATGCATAAAAGTTATTATGAGGGCCAAACTAAATTTTACAAATAACACCCAAGATTCCAGTCTCCTATATTTATAAAACTGGGTAGGTAGAGATATTTCCATTTCCTTACACAGCAATTTCCAGCAAACACAAAACATTTTTCCCTGGGGAGGATATTTTTCAGAACAAAATCAATACATGCAGAAGAGATTAAGGACCCTGTCCTTTTACACATGCTCCTTCAAGGCATTTAAACTACCTCAACAAACACAAATTTGGGGAGCGCAATCGCCAAGTTAGTGCATAATTCTGCCCCATCTACCTAGTATTTGCAGCTCAGGTCCTCCTCGGTAATACTGCTTTGCCAGATGCTGCCCAATGGGTATTTGACCCCCCCCCCTTCAATCCTGTTGTGTCTCTCATGCAGGGCCAAAGGTTTTCAGCACCAGCGCATGACCAACGGAGCCATGAATGTGGAGATTGGCAATCCCACCTACAAGATGTATGAGGGGGACCCCGACGCAGATGATGTAGGGGAGCTGCTAGATGCCGACTTCGCTCTGGACCCTGATAAGGTTTGGAAGAGGAAGTGGGAGCACATGATTAAAGGACCCCAGACTGCACAAAGATGTTATGCACCATCATTATTATAGGAGAATCTTATGCCTGGAAAAGCTGCATTACCCAATCTGTAGTTACACATGTTGAGGATAATTTACAGGTAGTCCTCAACTTACAACAATTCATTTAGTCACCGTTCAAGTTACAACAGTACTGGGGAAAAAAAAAGACTTATGGCCATTTTCCATACGACCGTCGCAGCATCCCCATGGTCACGTGATCAAAACTGAGACACTTAGCAACGGATGCATCTTTATGACCGGTGCAGTGTCCCTGGGTTATATGATCATCTTTTGTGAGCTGACAAACGAAGTCAATGGAAAAGCCAGGTTCCCTTGGCAACCATGTTACTAACTTAACAACTGCAGTGATTTACTTAACAACTGTGGCAGGAAAGTTCGTAAAATGAGACAAAAACTCACTTAACAAATGTCTCACTTAGCAAATAGAAATGTGGGGCTCAGTTGTGGTCGTAAGTCGAGGACTACCCGTAATTGATATTAGTACCCCAATGAATAGCTGCAATTGTACATTTTGTGACATGAACCCAACAGTTCCCCTCCCGTCCCAGGATCTTCATAGATTGAAAGGACCGCTCTCGAAGAGAGAGATCAAATGCCACTGTGTGATTTTCGCACAATGACGTGGGTGTTGGAAAATAGATAGCCCCTTTCAAATGGCCATAAACTTGCAAATCTTCAATAATTTCACCTGATCTACTTCAAATCTGTTCAATTTTAGGTTTGCAATTTAAAAAGGAGGTTTTATTTAGTGCTTCTGTAGACTATATCTTGGAAAACTACAGGAGCCTCGGCATCTACTGGCTCTGGGTTTATAGCCCATCACGAACTGGATTGTTAGCAGTTTTCCAAGGCAGATGTTTGGGCAGAAATATTAGCCTGGCAATGGATGTACTTGCCCCAGGGAACTGGAGAAACTTAAGTAGCATTATCTTCCACTTTCATGCTTAATCATACAATGTGGTCTAGCATTGGGCTGTGTTTTTAATAGTAACTTCAAAAAACAACAGCAACTAATAATGTGCTTTGTTATTCCCCCAAACCCCAACAATTTGTTTGAGCAATACATTTTTCAATTAGTATTTTGGATGACCAAATTAAAACAGAGAAGGGAGGCAACCAGATGTAGTGTGGAACACCCATTAACTTTGGCCAAAGCCTGAGTTTTGGATTGTAAGTGGCTAGGTCTCATCTTCATTGAAATGATCCATGCCATCTCTTCAGCATTATGGCTGTTAAGCAATAAGTGATTGGTTTTCCTTTTCACCGAGTGTTGTATGCCACTCCGAGTCACTTTTTGATGAGAGGGGCAGCTCTAACTAAGTGATAAATAAAAAGGATGCTCAGATTTCCGAAAGCATTTGGAATAAGTGCTTCTGAATGTTCATAACAGCACTTCTCCACTGTTCATGAAAGCTGTCCCATTTTTGTCAGACGTAGGAGTGTCACTAACTAGAAGAAGCTTTTTTTTAAACAAGTATGATGGAGGCCTGAAAAAAAAATAATGTTCCCTTCATGAATACAGAAAGGTGCTGCAGTGACATGAGATTCAAACCGTTTTAAAGCCACGCTACTTGTTGCCATACTGTGGTGGGAAGGAAGGGAATGACACGCTCTGAGATAGTGATGGTGTTGGGGGTAACAAAAAGATGGCCCATCAGAGAGACTGGCCTTATCCATTTCCCAGCCATCTTCTTACTCTCTTTTTTTCCCTTTCTCTCCTCTAGCCCACAAACTTCACAAACCCAGTGTACGCCACACTTTACATGGGTGCCCACAACAGCCGCAATTCACTAGCCAGCACAGATGAAAAGCGGGAGCTGCTGTCAAGAGGTGCAGATGATGACCTTGGCAACCCCCTGGCATAAGGAATGGGGGAATGGGCCATCAGCCCAAGACAGAGACCAGATGGAAAGAGACCAGATGGGGAGGGAGCAAGAGATACTGTATAAATGTACAAATGAAGGATTATTACTTTTATATGTGAGCAGTATTATTACCTGTATATTCCCTTTCATCTACCAGCCACTGAATCTCTGTCACTGGACTCGGGGGTGATTGAAGTTAAGGCAATGTAGAGGGAATAGAGGGAGAATTGTAAGAAGACCCCACTTTAGATTAAAGGGCTGGATCTTTTTGCTTGCTGCACAAATCAATCCACTTCTGCTTCTTCTACAGACGGCTTTAGGTTGCTAGCCTTTTAAAGTTTTGCAATAGTTTCCCACCCTTCTCAGGATGCTGTTGATGAATCAAGGGAGATGTTTGGGGAAGACTTTTCTCTTGCTAGAAGTCAGAGATGGACCATATTGAAAAGTGCATGTTAGATCTGGTAGGGGAACAGCTTTCTTCCTTGTCATGCACACTGAAACTTGGTTTCACTGAATATGGATCACAATATGATGCCAATATTGACAATAGCTCAATATAGGTTTGTTGGACAAGAGGAACCCATGACAGACACACCAGTGATCCTTTAATTCTGGGGCACTGGGGGAACCACCATTTTAATTTGCTCATTTCCATTTGTTCTTAGGGTGCAAGTCAACTTGAACATTTTTTTTTCCTCCCTCCCTCCACAAACTTGATCCATTTGAGAAGAAAATGGGGAGTGGGTCAGTAGTTGCACATCCATCACAAACGGGGGTTAGAGAAAATCCCACAGTAACCTGTGGATGTGCTGTTTGTGAACCTCATCCCTTGTGAAAATTAAGGTGTTTTCCCCCAAGGAACCCTCAAATTCTTGCTCAGTTTTGTGATTCCTCTAAAAAAAAACAAGCCTTATATCAGGATGTCTTGAGGAGCAGATTTCTCTGCAGTGTGCAGACATGGCAATAGCTTATCCTGGCCTGTTTCTCCTCCCGCTTTGGGCAGCAGTTCCATTTAATCAGTGAGCAAAAGGAGCTGACTACTCTTAATTTGATCATTTGTCATTTAAAAAAAAAAAAAACACCACCAAACCAACCAAAAGGTCCCTTGGCTATCTAAGAGTTGAATTAAAGAACCACTGGTGTAAATGTTCTTCCCATCAAGTGCATTCTAATTCCCCCCCCCCCCGCCCCACACAATAGTTTCCCCTGTGTATTTCCAACAATGGCCTTTTTCTCTTACAGCACCCAGACAGTCTAATCTTCTCTTTGCAACGCCTTAATCGTTGTTGTTTTTTCTACCAGTACAATTTAAATCTGCTCTTATTCCATCAGCCACCACCCAAACTGGTTTTCTTGTATCTTTTCACCTTTCCACTAATTTTTTTCCCCCCAAAAGCATTTTAGTTCCAGAAACCGTATTCTTTTTTGGGGGGGTGGGGTGGGGGGGGTGGGAATTATTACTTTGACTTATCTCACTTTATTTTAGTGTCTGTGTCTAAGACTAAGCAAAGTTTACAAATTGTGAATTGCAACAAAGGTCCCATTTCTTCCCCTGTTTTCTGACCTTCCCCCCCCCTCCCTCCCCCCCTCATCACAATTTCCATCATTCCTATTTCTGGAAAGAGGTTCAAGTGTTATTCCAACTTTCATTTCTCTCCAACCTGTTTTGTTTTTTTGTTTTTGTTTTTGTTTTTTAAAAAGATGAACTTGGATCAGAATTAAATAAACTTAGCTTTTATAGTAGAAATTACACGCATGTAGGGGGGGAGGGAAGGAGGTCTCCTCAGCATTTTTTTTCCCTGGGAAGGGGGCCCAAATGTTTTAATAATTTTTGCCAGATTACTTTACAACTAAAAACAAAACATTAAAAATAAAAAACAGATATTGTTATAAATAAAATTTTTAAAAACTAAACACCTTTTAAACATTTTCTTCTTTATTTCATTTGGGGCTGATTTTATTCCATGGGAATTTGCAAATTCTGAACAGTTTTGTCATGTTGTATCCCGAACAGCAGGAAAGCCAACTTAGTCTGGTAGTTAAAGAACTAGGCCAGAGACTGGGAGATTGCGAGTTCTAGCCCTACCTGAGGCACAAAGCCAGCTGGGTGACCTTGGGCCAGTCACTCACTCTTAGCCCTAAGAAGGAGGCAAGGACAAACCACTTCTGAAAAACTTGCTAAGAAAAGTGCAGGTACTTTTTCAGGCAGCCACTAAGAGTCAACTTGAAGGCACGGTGGGAGGGGTGGCGTGGGGGGGAATCCCAACTAAACAGCAGGTGCCCCTATCTCAGGAAAGTAAATGGGCTAGGGAAAGACTTCTCCAACGTTTTGCTCTGCTTCAGTTTGGTATCAGGCAGACAGAGAAACCACCTTCCCGATTTACATTTGCTTTCTCTTGAAATTTGAGATTTAAACCACTTGCTGTAATCTTTTCTCCCTCTCCAAAACTATTTAGAGACGCTTTCGTAGTTGTCAGATTGCTTTGTGGGGTAATTAGGGGATGGAATCTAAACTGAGAGGTCAGAAAATATTCCAGAAAATGACAAGCCCCTTCTGCACTGTTGCCATTAACACACATCCCCACACATACACACACACACACACACACACACACACACACGTACATGGAGTTAGCAAGAGTCAAGCAGGAGTCTCTAGCTTTTGTTTGATTAGTAGCATTCTTCCTCAACTTGGGGTCTTGTGTGTAGAGAAGCCACAGTTCTCGGAATTCCCTGTCCAGTATAACAAACGTACCTGGGGATTAATGAAGGCTGTTTCACAGAAATTTGATTTCTTCTAAAGATGGAATCGCCAAAGATACTGGAATGTTCAAAACAGTTTTTATGAAACTTCATACCCATCTTAAGTATGGATGGAGCATCCCAATAAACTGCCAATATTTCCCCCCTTTTTTAACATCAAATACTAGGAGTGATTGCAAGGACAAGGAGCCAGATGCAAAGAGACCACTCAAGCAACAACAGCTGAAATTCCTACTGTAGCTCTGCAAAACGCACAACTTCCTTCTGCATCTCACCAGTCTAGCCATATTCATTTTAATAGACATTGTATTTCCCCCTTTTCCCCCTTCATCTCTCTTAACAACCTATCATTTGCTTTAGATAAAATTAGATTCCTATTGTAGGAAAACAGGTAATTGGGAAGGACAAAAGTTGTGGAAAGAATTCTGCCACTGGCTACCAAAATTCACTTTGATGAAACTGTGATGGTGTGAAGGAATTTTGTTATAAAATGTAGGTTCCAAGCCACATTCTTGTTGGACTCCTTAAAAAAAGTCTGAAAAAAACCACTATGGTCCCTTCCAGCCCAATGATTCTATAATTATGATGATGCATTTCCCCATTTCTAAATTTATTCTACAGTTTTCTATTTTTGAATTAAATCTTGATAAATATTGACCCATGTTTTTGATTCACCTCCCTCCCCATGTTTTCTCTATTTTCCACGAACTATGTGGATGGAGGATCAACATGATTTCAATCTCCATATTGATCACCAGGTGGCACCAACAACTTCAGATAAAGATTGTGCAGACCAAAGCTGAGCCTAATAGGAAATTAAAGTTTATGATTCCCTTGTTAAAAATAAGAGCCTTATGCACAATATCACAACAAAGAACTATACAACTGAGTCAGATTTCTTAACATATGGCCAACCCCCTTTCAGTTTCTGAGAGGTTAGTTTTGGTTTCTTTGGGGGGGGGAAATCACTCAAAACAACCATATTGAATCTATATGGCTTCCAATTTTCAATTTTGCAATGTGACATCCAAAATAAGAGGGGTTTGAGCAAGGAATCATCTGTGAGGGCTTCCCCTTTAATGGTAAGATTGTCATGTACACACAATCCACTTCCAGTCTTAGGGAATGAGGAAGACAGCATCTCAGGTAGACATTTCAAGATGAGCTTGACTTCTGCAGGAAAATCTAGGACTTCTCTGGTCCAGAAGTTGTCAAAGTTTGTAACTTTGCCTTGCCTCATTACCTGGCATTGTATGCATTGCATTGCCATCTTGGGGATTTGATTGTTCTCCATGCAGCGAATATGACCTGCAAGTTGGAGCCAAATTAAGGAATGGACAAAATGGTGTTTGTCGGTGAAAGAATTTATTTAACTCTCATTACTAAATAATAACCAGAAAAGAATGAGATTAGAATAATCTGTTCTCAACGCCCAAAGGAGTGTTTTAATTTTCAAAATGGTGCCATCTAGCATCTGTACAGTCAACTAGTATCCTAAGCTTTTACCATCTAATTCCAAGCACAAGCCAGGTTTCAATCTCCCTTTTGCAAGCTACTCAGCTCCACCAAGAATGTTCTTCCCAAATGCTTCCAAATCATGGAGTTCAATCATCATTAGAAATACGCCTCTAGTCTACAAGCCCACACACGTTAGGGAATTTTTATCCTTCTATTTTTCTCCTCTCTTTTCACAATCTATACATAAATGCTTAATAAGTCCCATACTTTACTCAAGACATTTTCTGAGCATATAAACTCCCAGCTTTCCTCATACAACCTCTGGCAGTGATCTGAGGCTTAATATGTACATTTAGAGATTTGCCTTATCTTTTCTGACCCTACACATTCCCCAAAGGCAACCTTGCTTTTATTCTTCTCTCAACATCTACAACAAATCTCAAGATCACAAATTCTCAGACTAGAGTAGCGGAGCTGCCTTTTTATGATCAGATTACTTCTTACTACGTCTTCAGTTTTGGCTGACTGTTGAATAATAGAATATTAAAAGAAAATTGGGTAATCGGGTTCTTCGCAATTCTGTGAACAGGATGACTACACAAATTTGAATGTGGGGGAGGGAGAAAGCTCACTAGATGCTTTTCATTTTGCGTTAAGGCATGGATTGTTAAACATTTTATTGAAAAATTAGAAAGGGCTAGTTTCACAGAATGTGCTAATCACAGATGAGAAACCACATGCTAAGAAAAAAGCCAAATGACACTCTAACCTAGTTTAGAGGGGGACAAGCTATGAGTTACTGAATGTGTGCAGTGCCCCCCCCAATATGTATCAATTTTGTGGAACCCAACAACCTCTGGAGTGAACGAGGCCAGGATTTGAGGATGAGATTGTTGGTGACTTGATGCTTTGGGAATATTCCAAGAATGAATTCAGTGCCCTAAACCTTGAAGCCTAAGGAATCTTCATTTCTTAAATATCCATGACCTCCTCCAAGAATTGACGAGTTCAGTTTTTCCTGGGTTGGAGGGGTTTAAGAAGCAAAAAGGGTATTTTAGGTCTCTTTTTCCCTCCTCCCCCTTCTCAATTTCAGTGGTAACATATCATCCCCATTTTTTAAAAAAATAAAAAATACAATTCTGATCAGTAAGAAGGTTCTCTATTCTTAACTTGTATGTTTATGTCATGCAGGACATATTGTGGGCGCTTACACATAGCAACAATGGTTGCTTGAAACACCTTCAAGGCAATATCTGGAATATAATATTTGTACTGATCCCACCTCAGCCGCTGCCAATTTATCATTGCGGACATTCAGTTGACCTTTTTCAACTGAAATGTAGTTCTGTGATGAATGCTTCATCCCCAATACTGTCAAATGTTTTAGACCCTCCTGTGACTTCCTTATATATCCCAACACACATGCCAAGTTGCTCTTCTTCAGCTTGAGCAGGCGTGTCATTTCCTACAATTCCCTCTTATGATAGTGTTTTATAGGTTTGGTTATTGTGCTTGGCAGAGAGCAAACTTCCTCTATAGAGAAGCCCCCTCAGGAACAGGCCAAATTTGGAATATGAGGAAAGCCAAGGCAGATCAGTCCAAGACCTGGTGTTACTGCTTTCCAGATGTTTTGAAGTAAATCTCCTAAAGTCTCATGAAATTTGGGGCTGATGGGTACTAAAGTCCAGAACATAGAACACTAACTTGTCTATACTAGGATCAAACCTAGATGGAAAGAAGTTTGGGGAGTAACAATAGTTGGACTGTCTTGTCTGACTACATAACTCAAGAGAGACATTGCATGGTAGTGTATCAGAAGTTCTCTTCACTTATTTCAATAGGTTTTATTTTTAGGAGGCATGTATATAACACGGTAGGCTACAATTACCTTTCACAATCTGGATGATAGATGTAAACCTAAGAAATGTTCTGCTTTCTGACAGGAAAAAAAAAAGATTCACTCCTTCGAGGGGAAAGACTGGGATGGAAAAAGGTGCTTAAGATTCTGTTGGAAGATGTCACCTTCAGGGATCTACAAATAACATTCCTCTCCTATATTTTTAAATGGCATGCAGAAATGGGAGACTGGAACTTACTTTCTCCATCGTTGCCAGAAAATGTGGTTGTGTCACACAAATCCTGGCCTAATTTGAATGTCCATGATGCTATCATGGCTATACTGTCAAGATGTTGGTCTAACATTAAGGAAACTCTGGTTCAAACTCACCCTCAGCCACAGAACTCCCTGGTGACTTTGGGCCACATGCTCTCTCTTAGTCCTTGTGGGAAAAATGGGAGAGGAGAATGCTACCTAGGTTGCCTTGAACTCTTGGAGGAAAGGCAGGATAAAAAAAAATCCGCCAAATAACTGACCAAAAATGAATAGCCACAAGATGCATCTAATAAATCAAGGCAAGTAATACGATGCCTGTGGGCTCCACCTGGTGTTTTCACCCATACCTTCTTTTCCATCCAAGTCCACCTATGCCTGAGGTAAGCAAACAAGTCAACTTTTCTGGCTTCTCTTTTATAGCTGCCTCGCTTGAGAACATGAAGGACAAGGACAAAGGGAATCTGGCTTTGTCAGTGGGGTGGATGGATAGCTCACAAAGGCCCAGAGGGGCGTGCTCCCCCTCTACAGGTCATTTATCTAGTTTCTGCTCCATCCTCCTTGAAGAGGTTGTGCATCCCGGTATACGTCTTGCACTCACATGACTCTGCAACTCATAAGAGCAAATTGTTTCCCATTGGAAGTTAAAAATCAATACATGATGGATTGGGTAGTACCATATATTAATATGGAATGGTGTCTTGTCACTCCTGCTAAGGTGACCCCCCAATATAAGTCCAGCAAAGCAAAGGAATCAGGAAGGTGAAAAAAACCCTGATGTTAATAGTCCAAAAGGGATGTCTAGATGGAAGATATGTGTCTCCTGCTAGCACAGTGGGCAGCCCAGATGGAAAATGAGCAGTGAAGCAAATATTAACACTGTAAAATCAGGGAGGGAGGGAGGGAAGGAAGGAAGGAAGGAAGGAAGGAAGGAAGGAAGGAAGGACGGGCCCTAGCAGAGGTTTCTCATCTAATAGGAGAGCAGAACGGAACAGAATGAAAACTTCTAGTTTTAATCTAATACTGTAATTAATAGGTGTAATAAGAATCTTGTGTGTTCTGAATAAAACCTCTCCGTCTTTTTGCTCTTTTTCTTTTCCTGCAGTTTTCAACTCTATACTTCTGCCTCCAGCAAAATCCAGAATTCGGCTTGGATCTTTATCAACATTGCTCTTGCAGTTTACGCCTTTACGTATCCCAATTTCCTCTCTACCATTTCTCCACTCTCACACAGCTGACAGGCACCTGTTGCCTTTAACAGACAGAAGTTCAACAGCTGTTTCCTTTCTTAGTTAATGGTGTGACAAAAATGACAAGCATGCCACCCAAAAATCAGTCTGTCACAAAATTGCTCAAGGCACAACAGGTGGGGGTGGGGGTGTGAAATAAGGGATAGAGGGTGACTGGGAGAAAGCATGAGAAATATGTGTCATCCGGAAATCCAGCTACAAAGTTTTAATTTCTTCATTTGTAGAGCAGAAAAAAGACAACCAATTTGAAATGCACAAACCAGGTTCTACAGTTGCCTGACTTCAGCATTTACAGTATGGTTGGGCGATGTAATCTTGCTCTGAGGCATACATGCCAAGCCAAGATTATATCTCTATAAAGTTTTTTTTTCTTATTTGTGGATATGGACTTGATGGTCTCTATATTCAGAGCCTATCCAGCTTCCATACTCCACAGCAAACCGGTGAGACTATAGTTTCCTGCATTCTCAATCAATCAATCAATCAATCAATCAGAATAGAGGTGGAAGGGACCTTGGAGGTCTTCTAGTCCAACCCCTTTCTCAAGCAGGAGACTCTACACCATTTCACACAAGTGATGTTCGGTCCTTCTTAAAAACCTCCACTGATGAGGCACCTACAACTTCTGAAGGCAAGCCGTTCCACTGATTGTCTTCACTGTTAGGAAGTTTCTCCTAAATTCCAGGTTGCTTCTCTCCTTGATTAGTTTTCACCCATTCTTTCTTGTCCTACCTTCTGGTGCTTTGGAAAATAAGGCTCCTCTTTGCAGCCTCTCAAATACTGGAACCCTGATATTATGTCCCCCCCCTAATCCTTTTCTCTAGACTAGCCAAACCCAAATCCTGCAACCGTTCTTATATTTTAGTCTCCAGGCCTTTAATCAACTTAGTTGCTCTTCTCTGCACTTTTTCCAAAGCTTCAACATCTTTTTTATAAAGTGATGACCAAAACTGGATGCAGTATTCCCGGTGTGGCCTTACTAAGGCTTTATAAAGGGGCACTAATACTTCGTGTGATCTTGATTCTATGCCTCTGTTTATACAACCAAGGATTGAATCAGCTTTTTTGCTGCTGCCACACACTGCTGGCTCATATTTAAGTGATCCTCCACTAGTACTAAGGTCCCTCTCACAGTTACTGTTTTTGAGCCAGGTTTCACCTAATCTGTACCTGTACCTTTGTTTTTTCCTGCGTAAGTGTAAAACCTTGCTTTTCTCCAATATAATCAATATAATTACAACAACACGGACACTTCAGATGTTATCTTTTTCCCAATGTCTAGATTTTGGTAAGACATACTTGATACTTGCAGAAAAGACCTTACAATTAAAATTGGGCTTTGCTTTTCCAGTTTTCATTTCAGTGAAGCAGCGGAAGTGATGTGCCGATGTCTGGAGGCTGTTAGGGTTTGGATGGGTGCCAACAGGCTCAAACTCAACCCCGACAAGACGGAGTGGCTATGGGTTCTGCCTCCCAAAGATAATTCAATCTATCCGTCCATCAGCCTGGGGGGGGAGCTTTTGACCCCCTCGGAGAAGGTCCGCAACTTGGGCGTCCTCCTCGATCCACAGCTAAACTTGGAACATCATTTTTCGGCTGTGGCGAGGAGGACATTTGCCCAGGTTCGCCTGGTGCACCAGTTGCGGCCCTATTTGGACCGGGAGTCTCTGCTCACAGTCACTCATGCCCTTATCACCTCGAGGCTCGACTACTGCAATGCTCTCTACTTGGGGCTACCTTTGAAAAACGTTCGGAGACTTCAGGTAATGCAGAATGCAGCCGCGCGAGCAGTGTTGGGCCTGCCCAGAAATGCCCACATCTCAGCATCACTCCGTGAGCTGCATTGGCTGCCTATTGGTCTCCGAACGCAATTCAAAGTGTTGGTTATGACCTATAAAGCCCTACATGGCATCGGACCAGGTTACTTACGAGACCGCCTGCTGCCTCACGAAACCCAGCGACCGGTTAGGGCCCACAGAGTCGGCCTTCTCCAGGTCCTGTCGGCTAGACAGTGTCGCCTGGCGGGGCCTAGGGGAAGGGCCTTTTCTGTTGCGGCCCCGGCCCTCTGGAATCAACTCCCCCCGGAGATCCGTATCGCCCCCACCCTCTCCGCCTTTCGTAAACTACTAAAGACCCATCTCTGCCGGCAGGCCTGGGGCGGTTGAAATCTTGCCCCTAGCCAGTGTATGTCTGTGTGTATGTTTGCTGAATGAATGGTTCTTAATTTAGGGGTTCTTCTTTTTATATATTTATTTTTATAAATGTACTATTTAGTTTGTATTGGATTTCTATTTATGCTGTAAGCCGCCCTGAGTTCCCGGAATAGGGCGGCATAGAAATTTAATAAATAATAATAATAATAATAATAATAAAAGCACAGGATAAAATAAATGACAGGGTCGGTGGATCATTCTCCTAGCTTCTGAATGCAAAGCCTATGAAATTCTTCCCCTCTCCATGTAAACATAGAAAGACTGCTCTAATGTTCACTCTTTTCCCCAGTGTGGGTAGATTAAATGAAAGGAGAAGGGTCAACAACACCTGGCACACAGAAGGCATTAAATATGTGATTAAAATCATAAGAAAGGAAACTGATTTTGACCAGAATGGAATCATTTTCTATAAATGTTCAAGAAGAAAGCTAGTGCTTCTATTAATACTGTAGGTAAAAGCTAACTATACCAGATAAGACTAATATAGAACAAAAATCATACATTAGCAAGAAGGAATAATAATAAGACAAAAGGAAGATTAATGGAAAAAAGGAGAGAGAAGATAAGATGATACATAGATAGACAGACAAACAAACAGATAAGCACCCCAGGTAGAATCCAGACTTAAAAGATTTCATATTTGCTCTAAGATACCAGCCTTGGATCAAATTGTTTGGCCTGATCTGGCACAGTCAGGAAGTTATCAGGCATCACCCCATTTCTGGAGAAAGCTTTTGTCTCTTCTGCCACAAACACATCCAAACTTTCTACAGTAAACTCCCTCAAAGACTTCATCCCAGCAGTCTTTCCTAATCCAGTTAAAAGACCAGTTAAAAACCAGTTAAGCCAGTTTTCTTGAAATGGTTGCTCTCTGGATGGGCTGGACTTAATTTTCAGGCAGCCTGGCCATTGGTTGAAGAAATATGATGTAGACAATACTGGGCTATCTCACACAGCCCTGTGTGATGACTCCTTTGGGCAAGGGGCACTCCTGAATTTATATATCCCTCACCAGCAGCAACTCCCTAAATCACCTCCCAAACTAGTTTCTCAGAGGGCTGGCATGGCCAGGGAAAGGCAGAGGGTGACAGGCAATCCCACAGGTAAATAATGACACTATTGGAAATGAAACTTATCTGTATTCTCCTTGCCCCGGTCGGTAATTGGAAAATTATACCTGTTATGTAGGCAGCTGCAACCACCTGACTTGAGAAATCTGATGAGATTAATTTGGAAGTTCTGACCATGGACAACTACCTGAAGGGCCAGGAGAAGTAAAACCTCAAGGCTTTTCATCAAGTTCCTATTATCTCAGACTCTTGTGTGGAATCGTCCATGATAGAATTGAGGATTTAAGCCCTATTGTGTATCTTCTCTCAGAAACCGTGGTCTATCTGGGGGCTCCCCAAATGAGGGCAAAGCAAGAAGCACGTGTCACATTTGTTGGCCAGAAAGAAATTAGAACTGCACCAGCACAAGTGAGACTAAATGCAGCGTGCAGCTCTGCCTCCGGTCTAGCACCTTACTTCCCACCTCTGCCTCCCTAACCTCAGCTATTCCTGAGCTGAAGATGGTGAAAATTAAACATTTGTCTGCTACTGCAATTCCTTACTGCCTGAAACCCTGGAATATGCAATGAGGCTTTAATGTCCTCATAGCTTAATATTCCAAAGGGGGCTGGAAATCGTTGAATTAAAAGGATTCTAAGAAACATCTGAAGATTTAAAAAGAGAAGGAAATAAATGGGGAGGAGGAAAAAAAATAAAGCCGTTTCTTTCTTCTCCCTTTTCTAAAATAAACCCTTTAGAAGAGATTTACAGAGCCGATAACCGAACAAAGAGCTGAGATTAAAATAGATCTGAGGCTCAGAACTGCTGTCAACCCATTTAATATAGGTGTTTGTTACTTTTCAAAGACAACAGGGAAGGCTTCAGCAATGTATTAATGGGGTACCCAGAAAACCCAGAAAAATTCAGGTGAGGACAACCAAAAAAATTGAAAGGATACCAAGCGATGGAATTGAGGCACTTGCTGAAATGCCAGGCAGCATTTTTGGCTCACTGGAGGTCAAATGGGCGGCGGGGGGGGGGGAATATTATCAGAATGGAGATTGTGAGTGTTTTCTCTCTCCATCCCTCCCCTTGGTTTTTTGGGGGGAGGAGGGATTTCTGTTATTTTCTGGTTAATTCAGGGAAGCTGGCAAGGTCATGCCTGAAGAAGACACTAAGAACATAAATTGGCATCTCCTTTGCTGCCTAGGCATCTCACAAACATTCACAGTGCTGTGGCTTGGGTGCCCTTAGCCTAATAGTTGAGAAAATCATACCCTGATCTCATTCACAGACTGATCTGGTTCACCAAACAGGCAAGGTGAACTTGCCATAATTGCAAACTAGGTCATGGGCCTTGGCAAAGGCATTCCTCAGCCAGTGAGGGCTTAATCAATAATGGTTACCTGGCCCTTCTTATCTACTATAGGTGTACAATGTAGAATTGTAGATGTTTTAAAGAACACAGAGAATGCCACTTTTGTGCTAACAAAGTATTGCACTTTTATGGCATCTTGTCTGGGGTATCTAGATCGCCAGGATTTAATAAATTGAGAGTCAGGGACTGTAAAGATTAGGGTGCTGGCCTGCATTAAGGAGACCAAAGTCAAATACACCTACAGCCCTAGAAATTCATTGGCAGATTCTGGGCCAGCAAAACTTTCTCAACATACTTTGCTCATAAATTGTCATCTTGGGATAAAATTAGAGGGACTGTTATCTGTGCCAGGGGTCCTCAATCTTGGCAACTTTAAGACTTATGGACTTCAACTCCCAGAATTCCTCAGCCAGTAAGGCCAGCCCAGCTATTAGATAAATACTTGGTTTTAGGGACAGGGGTATATGTTTATGTGTGTTTTGGGCTTCCCACAAATCTCCTAAATTGGTTTCAGATGGCCTCAGGTGGAATGAAAGAATCTACCCACCACTGAACTGAAGAAAGCGTCAACTGTCTGTCTGATCAACTTCTGCCCATGCATAATTTGTCCTTGGTCCTGGGCACAAGTCCACAAGTCTTAAAGTTGCCAAGGTTGAGGACCCCTGATCTATGCCACCTCAGCCTCCTGGATGAAAGGTGGAATATAAATCTAACACAAAAATAGAGTTCAGATGTTTTCAAGAGAGTATCTATAATTAGTGGATTCTATGTGATAAATATGTGCTTGCAACTAATTCTAATCTCATCTCAGGCCGGTTTCATCATACCGAAACCACGCCCACCCCATTGCTGGCAATACAAAGAATCGTGATATGTCACGACACATCACATGACGTGGCGAGTTTGACACCCGTGTCATAGATCTTAAGGAGCCCATTACACATCAGGCTACTTTTGATGGCTTGAACTTTCTTCTGTTGTGTGGAAAATGCTGGAGAACATAAGACCTTGTTAAGGCAATGAAAGCTGATCCAATTATTCTTGAAATCTCTTTTGAATGGGGTATCTTGCCCCCAATATACCCTACCTAACAAATGTTGATGGCCTTTCTTCTGTTTTTCTCCACCCACACAGGCCATTCTATACAGCAATTTCATGCTGCTCGCTCCTTTCCCATCTGTCACACCCAATTTGACATTGTTGCTTCCAGGGGAGAGATGTCCGCTATGATTTTGTCCGCAGTTCCATCAGCAGCTTGTCCCCAAACTGAGATTCGTCGTCACCCACCTACAGAGGCTACAGCTGTCATGCTGAATTCCACTGCCCACATTAGCCAGGAAGTCAGTTTAGAAGGGAAGTCAGCAAACTAACCCTCACCATGGCGAGGCCAAGACATTTGGTTGCCCAGGACCAAGGACAAACTGTGCATGGACAGAAATTGATCAGACAGTCAGTTGACACATTCTTCAGTTCAGTGGTGGGTTGATTCTTTCACTACACCTGAGGCCACCTGAAGCCAATTAAGGAGATTCATGGGAGGCCCAAAACGCACATAAACATACCCCTGTCTCAAAAACCAAGTATTTACCTAATAGCTGGGCTGGCCTTACTGCTCATCCTATCTCCTACATCAGGCATGCATCATACTGAAACCGTGCCCACCCATTGCCGGCAATGGGGAAAAAGTCGCGATACGTCGTGCGACATCGTGAGTTTGACATGCCTGTCCTACATTGATATTTATTTATATATCACATGTATTATATTTTTCAGTTGCATTAAAACAAGAAACATATTGAAGTCAACATTTTCCTAATGCAACTGGTTTTTAATAATCCTTAAAATGTTATCTGTTACTTTTCAGAAACAAAAACCCAAATTTCCTAAAGTATTTATGGTATAATGTCCTTAACTGTCCCACCTTGGATATCATGGATTCAGGTATGCTCTAGAGATCAGTGTTTTTCAAACTTGGTAACTTTAAATATGTCATATATATTTTTTTCCAAAGAAACTTCTGACAGTTTCAAGGGTGGGGGCAGGTGGGTGAGGTAGAGCAAAACAAAAACTTTCCTAAGTTTCTCACCCAAGCCCCAAACTCCAAACTTCCTGTGGAAAGGTATAGTTGATAATGTAGTACAACTCTCGTGCACTTAGGTGCTTAAAAGCAAAATTCAGATATCACGTTATTCATGATTCCATTTTTTTTTGAAATTATTTCTCAGGCATTTGCTTCACCTCGGCGCGTTCAGAACTCTGAGCCTCTTGCATCTTAAGACATCAAAGATATAATTTGAAATGGCACCATATATAAATAAATCGTAAAGAGTTGATTCAGAAAGTTATGAAAGAGCAGGACATTGTTAACTATATTATTACTATTGCCTTTTTATTGGCGGGGAGGAAAAGCAATACCAGTTCAGAGCCAGAATAATTTCACTGGATTGAGCAGACGTGCAAGTTTTATAGGTAGGGATGCCACAAAATATCTGAGCAGCTTCTGCAAGGCCTGCTACGATCCTCTGAACGCCACCGCTACTTGAGTCGCTTGGAGGCCTACAGCTGTGAAGTCTTTTCTCTTCAGATATGATCCACAGCTCTCTCCCTCGGGTAATTATCCCATTCATTCTTAAACACATCTAAGGACATCTCTAGGCTACCACCACTGACTCTCTAAACCTGTGGAATAGGCTAAGACACACTTGAATGTTCTTGCGGTGCCTCAACCGTCGAAATCTTAGAGGCCAGAGTGCTCTCCCTCGAGCCAACCTGCCACAGGGAGGAAATATAGGTAGTCTTTGACTTATGACCACAATTGAGTCCAAATTTTCTGTTGCCAAGTGAAACATTTGTTAAGTGAGGTTTGCCCCATTGTACAAACTTTCTCGCCACAGTTAAGGGAACCAATGCAGATGTTAGTCACATGGACGCTAAATGAATCTGGCTTTCCCCCATTGACTTTGCTTGTCAGAAGGTGGCAAAAGGGAATCACATTAACCTGGGACACGCCAATTGTCATAAATGTGAGTCTGTTGCCAAGTGTTTGAATTTTGATCACGTGACCATGGGGATACTGCGACGGTTCTAAGTGTAAAAAATGGTCATCGGTCACTTTTTTCCCCTCAACGCCGTTGTAACTTTGAACGGTCACTGAATGAATTATTCTAAGTCTGTTATAGTCAGGGCTTTTTTTTTTTTGTCATAGAACGCGCAGAATGGAATTCCGGCACCTTTTTTGGATGGAACCTTGTAGGGTAGGCAAGGCGGGTTGTATGAGGTATGTGAGTTCTGGCACCTTTTTTTTTTTTTTTTTTTTTACAAAAAAGCACTGGTTATAGTGATCATCCTGCCTCCCTTCCACATTGCATTGGTTTCATTGGTGATTTTGAAAAGATTAAATGCAGACGTTCAAGTGGAGGGGATGAGTTGGATGAGGTGCTGCGGCACCACCTCCCTACTTAGTAAGGAAAGCCATTCAAATTAATTTTAATAAGATGACTTGTTTGTTTGATGTCCAATGGATTGATCCGAAAAGAAGTGAAAGTTAAAATTTTTTAAATGTAGTTGGTTTATAGTTAAACTTGGATATACGGAGTGAAGAAGGTCTACAAATTTAAAATGATTGTATTAAGTTGAATGGCATTTAACTTGAATTTTTTCTTTGTTTACATGTACAAATGTTTATCTAATAAAAAAAAAGATGAGAGAAGTGTTTGTGTGTGTGTGGGGGGGGGTAGGTCTGTTGTTAGCCCTTCCTTTTTGCAAAGCCCTGAGGAATTCCAGCAATGCCGCCTGTTTTTGTATTTTCTGTCACACTACAACTGCATCACAAATAATTCAGCAGGGATAGGAGAAATAGTAGCAGAAATGGTAGAAATAAATATATATAAAGCATCTGCTTAGCATGCAGACTGCCCAGGTTCGAATCCCAGAAGGGTGAGTTCTGACTGAAGAGAGTTAAGAAACTCGAAATGGCTATATCAGAAATCCCTTATTTCTTTGTCAACAATTTTAAACAACATATATATATTTGTGCTTGCAGGATGGCTCTGGGTTGAGCTGAAACAAGCAAAAGGAAAGAATGATTCCTTCCTCCCATATTTGGGTTTACAGGGTGCAATCTAAAAAATAAACACTTGACATATATATATATATATATATATGTGTCTTTGGTTCTTCGGGTTTTCTCCCGCGTAGAATTTGAAGTGTCTTGGCAACGTTTCGATGAAATCTCATTCATCATCTTCAGGCTGGTGCTTTTGGCTTCTGCTTCTAGGAGCAATGTGTGGTCTAAGCTGTTTTTTCCTTTTAACTGCCAGTGGGGGTTTGAACTGATTGGCTGGGAGCTTGGCTATGTTCTGATTGGTTAGGGGCTTGGCTGTGCTCTGATTGGCTGGGGGGAGCACAGCCAAGCCCCTAACCAATCAGAACATAGCCAAGCTCCCAGCCAATCAGTTCAAACCCCCACTGGCAGTTAAAAGGAAAAAACAGCTTAGACCACACATTGCTCCTAGAAGCAGAAGCCAAAAGCACCAGCCTGAAGATGATGAATGAGATTTCATCGAAACGTTGCCAAGACACTTCAAATTCTACGCGGGAGAAAACCCGAAGAACCAAAGACCTACATACAAACACCCGCGAAAACCTCAGAAAACAAATATATATATATATATATATATATTAAAATGCCCAGAGGGCTGCATCTATTCTTCAGCCCCATCAAAGGTCCCTGTGGAAGGTCCCCAACTATCTTTTCCATTTCCTAAAGGCTTCTGTGGCTCTGGACATCTGCTCATTCAATAAGATGGGAATGAAACTCGGATGTTGATCTGCCCTATTCACTGCACATTTTTAGGGCAATTTTACGCGAGACAAGGCAGCCTGCAAAAATCTATGTGGATGCAGAGAAGGGAAATTAAAATAACAACATCAATAATCACCGTTGAAAGAGCAACATCGAAATGCCGGACACCAAAAATAGATTAAGCTGGAAAGAAAACAACACCTACCTACTTGTCAGCAGATCTTAAAGGCCGAACATCTTTCAGAACAAGAACCTTAATATATATTTCTCAACAATAGCTACTCTGAGGTCAGCCCCTTTTCATGATTAAAGATTCTCCTTTATCACCCAAAAGCATTAATTTTCCCCCCTCTTCCTCTACTTTTGAGTCAGAGGGTCAAAGATGAGATCCTGGGAATTTATGCCTGTCCTTCTACTAGGTTCTGTAGATTTGTTTCAGCCACTACAATGTGCCGATCAGATGAATAAATGATTGAATAAATGGAGACAGATGTCTCGGATTCAACAGCTGAAACCTTGCTGTGTGATTTTGAACATGTCATCTCAGTTGCTGGAAGTAACACATCTTCCAACGTGTTTGTATGTCCAATGTAGCATATGTCTGGTCAGGAATTGGTCTATGGAACTGTTGGAAAGGAGTGCTTTTGCTATTTGGGGAAAGAGTTCTCTCCGATTTATTACTTTGGGGACATTTACTCAATTTACATTCAAGACACCCAAATTACAGGGACAGAATTGTTTCTACAGACATGTTTACATTTGTAGACAACAAGGAAGAACCCGTTTAAATAAATATCAACATTTTGACAAGGCAATGTGTTTCATGCAATGCACACAATAATGAGGAAGCAGTCATTTCATTTGCAAAAAAAGTGAATAACATGATACACTCAGCCAGCGTATTACTTCTGTATCGCCTAACTTTGACAACAAAGATGGAACATCTGCCGCACATCGTGAGGAAGGTGGAGTTAGAGAAAGCCTGGGAGACACAAATAAGAGAAGCTCAGTTGCTCTGGAAAATATGTAACCTGGGAACAAAATTAATAGACTTCTAGATGAGAAATAGAATTGAGTAAAAAGCCAGCCATAATTATCTATGCCAGAGAAAGTGAAACATAATGTCATTTGGAAATCCCCGACTAAAAGGGAGCCTCACCTCTGACTCCACCAGCTGGCTTTGAAGAAATATTTTCTATTCCATCCACAAAATGTATTTAGAATAAGAAAATGGAACTTCTAAGAAAATGTGGCAACTGTCAGGCCCAAAGGTGCTTTTTCAAAAGGCAACTGGACCTCGTTTTTTCTTTAAAGACGTTTCGCTTCTCATCCAAGAAGCTTCTTGAGTTCCAGTCAGAACTGGACGACTGAGAATCTACACAGACACTTTCGGCAACAGTCAATGCTCTCCGGGATTCTTTTTTTAAGGCTTACGACACCCCCAATTTCCTCAGATCTTTTTGTATCTTCCTTTGCATCTTGTGCTACTTGTGACTAGTAACCATGGTTCAGCCTTCACTGAAATAGTCTGTGGTTTAAGAGGATTCCCACCCGGGCTCTCCTTTCGGGTCTTTATTTTGTTCTGCCATTTTGCAGATCTCAAATGTTTCCCAAGCACACAGGCTCCCTCTTGTTCTTCGCTGATTCTTTCAGCCGCATTCTTATTGGCTTGGCTTGTTACCTGACTTTGCAAAGATACAGTTAACACTGGCTCTTCCTAGAAGGTTATGAGAAGATTTGCTAAGTAGGGATGAACTTGAGTCCTTAACAGTCTTCATTTTTATGTATGTACTATATGTATGTATTTCTATCGTTTATACTGCACTTTTTCATTATTAAATGCCATAATCCCAAAGTGCACTCCATTAATTAAAAAAAATAAATAACAATACGCTGTTTTCAAAAGGTGCAAACCCAATGAATTGCTTTAATCTCGTGTAAGGTATTGGAACAGGTATGCAGACATACATTTGTCTTATTTGTTGATTGTTTCAATTTACATAGTCTCAAATGCGCGACTCTGGAAATGCACATTCAGTCTATGCTTGCAATACAGTTGTGGACTCAAAGCTCCTGCCTTTTTAGATCTGGCAGCGCACAATCATTTTCACTGAAAAAGGGCTGTTTGGAAAACCAGAGTCTCCATGGACTATTTACTGCTCTATGAGCCCCACTGCTCTTTGGCTTCTTTTCCCTTGCATTTTCTGCTGCTCTACAGCTTTAATTTTCTTGGAGGCATAATGAGACGAGGAATGGACAGTTCAAAGCTAACTGAGGTTTGCACAGCCCTGCTGATGGGCGAGAGTAGTTTACAAATGCCCTTCTATAGTTTAACGTTACAACTGTCTTCATATCCTAGAATTCTTCGTATCTGCTCATTCTTTCATAGATTTACAGTTCATGGTGTATGAATAATGCTGTTCATAAGACTGGAGAAGTTTTAGCCTGCAGGCTTTATCTGATTGGCCAAGTTGTCCTACCTGGCCACAAATTCAGGAAAGTTCTTACTCCACTTTTGAAGTCCCTTCGCTTCCTTTTATCCCAAAGACAAATGAAAAGTCCTAATTCTGATTGGCTGGCCAGAGATTATAGCTTTTTCCCTCCCTCACAAAACTGACTCCAGGAGTACCATAAAAAAACCAGTCCATGGTCCTAGATCAAATGCCCCTGACTGCCCTCTTGAGGATTGACAAACTAAACTCGTGTACTTTTGTGGTGGACTAGACTAGAATATGCATCTCCACTTGGCGTGGTTAAGAAATAGGAACATAGAATTTAGAGCATAGTTGGAAGGGGTCTGAGGTCTTCTAGTCCAACCTCCTGCTTCAACAGGAGACCCTCTATCATTTTAGACACATGGTTGTCCAGCCTCTTCTTGAAAGCTTCCAGTGATGGATGGAACACAAATGCCAACAGGCTAACTGGGAGAACATAAGAACATAAGAACATAAGAAGAGCCATGCTGAATCAGGCCAAAGCCCATCGAGTCCAGCATTCTGTGTCACACAGTGGCCCACCAAATGTACATGGGGATCTTGAGCAGAAAGAGAAGGCAAAACCCTCCCTTTCCCTTGACCCCCAAACAAATGGTACTCAAGGGAATCCTGCCTGCCTCAACCAACATAGAGGCGGCACATGGACATCCGTTTTAATAACCACCGATACACTTTGCATCCATGAATCTATCTAGCCCTGCCTTGAAGCTGTCAAGGCTGACAGCTGTCACGACCCCTTCAGGAAGTGAATTCCATAAATCAACGACCCTCTGGGTGAAGAAATATTTCCCTTTATTTGTCCTCACTTTCTTAGTTATAAGCTTTAGGGAGTGCCCCCTTGTCCTGGTATTGTGTGATAGAGAAAAGAATTTTTCTCTATCCACATTTTCTATCCCATGCATGATTTTATACACTTCGATCAAGTCACCCCTTAAACGCCGTCTTTCAAGGCTGAAGAGACCAAGGCGTTGCAATCTGGTTTCATAAGGGAGGCGCTCCATTTCCTTGATCATTCTTGTTGCCCTTTTTTGCACCTTTTCCAGTTCCATTATATCCTTCTTGAGGTGCGGTGACCAGAACTGTACACAGTACTCCAAGTGTGGTCTCACCATTGATTTGTACAGAGGCAATACAACACTTGCTCACTTATTTTCGATTCCCTTCCTAATCATGCCAAGCATGGAATTTGCTTTTTTTACTGCTGCTGCGCATTGGGTTGACATCTTCATCGAGCTGTCCACCAAAACCCCAAGATCCCTTTCTTGGGTTGTCTCAGAAAGTTTGGTCCCCATCAGTTGGTAAGTATAATTGGGGTTCTTTGCCCCGATGTGCATAACTTTGCACTTGTTTAGGTTAAAATGCATTTGCCACTTTGTTGCCCACTCACACAATTTCGAGAGATCCTTCTGGAGCTCCCGACAATCAGTTTCACTTTTCACAACCCGGAACAATTTAGTGTCATCAGCAAACTTGGCTACCTCACTATTAACTTCTCCATCCAGATCATTGATGAATAAATTAAAAAGTAAAGGCCCCAAAACTGAACCCTGGAAATTGCTTGGAAGAACCGCAGCTTATCAGCAGAGAAAGCAAGATGGCGATCAAGGATCAGGCCTGGCTTGATGGCATCTAACTGCTGTGATTAATAAAGGCTCCAGGGTCAGGTTGAGGTCTTTCTGGGCGCTGCTGCTTTTTACGGAAGTCATGCTAGAGTTCTTCTGAATGCAAGGCATGTGCTGTATCCAGGCTCTAGCCCTGCCTTAGCTCAATATTTCATACTCAAGACTATTCATATGTACCTTTAGACAAAGGTCTCTCACGATCTTTATTGTATTTATATTCTTAGGCCTGCATTTGTAAGATTGACGCGTGGCAATTAGCTCATCCATTCAGAGAGGAAAGCTGAACCCCAAGCGAGTAAAACATCAATTTAACGTTAGGTTTTTCACTCCAGATGGAATAAATATACCCCTGGCAAATGCAGAACATTAAAAAAAAATACAAAACCTTGATATATATATCCAGTGGCTACAAACTGTAATACATTCCTGCTGGGAAGTTCTGGGAGCTGTAATTTCAAGGTATCTAAAGGACATCCGGTTCGGGATGGTTGCTTGAATGCTATCATGACCTACAGGCACATTTCTAAATAACATCCGAGAGCAGGATTCGGTCTGTTTCAAGATATACCATATCATGGGCTACAACAACTGCACCAAAAACTTTATAGATGGCTCATATTTTTTCCAGCATATTTAAATTTCATTAGATATAATCAAAAACTTGGAACTCTATAAAAAGCAATGTGTGAGTAGGGCCATACCCGAGACAGACCTGGAACATACTGAGATCTCAATGTCAGGTCAATATCAGAAAATCTATTTCATTTACAATGTTTATATGCCTCCTGATGATGAGACTTTTTAGATCAGTTGTGTCCAACCTTGGCAACTTAGAACACAAGTCTTAAAGTTGCCAAGGTTGGACACCCCTGCTTTAGATAGATAGTGAGAATAAAGTCAATAAAATAAACTCACCAAGTAATAACTGTGTATTGGGGTGAATTTTAGAAGTTTTAGATGAAGAGGTTGAGAAAACCAAAAGAAGAAGTCTTTGTTGGTGCTGTAGATGCTGCAGCACCAGGAAAAACCACTCAGGAGGAGATAATTCCTCCAGCAAAAAAGCCAGCTGCAATCTGCTAAAAAAGAGTCTTTCTCCTCTAGTTGTGCCCCTGAGAAGATGCAACTAACACTGCTCTTGTGGTAATTTTCAAAGTGTGTGACCCTTACAACCAAGCCTTTCTCAGGGGAACAACTGAGATTTTAAAAAGAAAACACACTGAAGAATGTAGGGATTCACCTTGACCATATTGTAACATGGAGATCTTAGCCACTCAAGTGTGGATGTGAAATTCTTCAGTTTGCCACTCTGCCGCCAGTGTGTCCCAAAAGTTGTTTTGCAGAAGTTCATGGCCTCTTTTGTCCAAGAACAGGCAGGTCAGCTCAGCTGGTGAAACAAACAGGAGCAAGGGAAATGGTCCACCGGCAGGATCTCCAATCTCTCCTAATCATCCACTGCAATGCTCCAGATTAGATGGACAGCCAATCCTGATCTCTCTGGACTCCGAATCTGATTTGTATTGCATCTAGTAGCCCTTGAAGGCATTAGATGCCTGTACACCCATCAGCCCTCTATTTCAGGAGCATCAAGCAGGTTATACCCCTCACCAACAATTAAACAATAAAGAAGCTAGAGATGCTGGACAACCTGGGTATTTTAGTAGGAATACTAGCAAACGAGGACAGTTTGATGGTACTTGGATTTGGCCAATGAAGTTTCCCAGGACTAAAAGCATCCAGTTTTACCATTCATTCATTGACTGTAATGAGATAGAACAGCCAGTCTTTTTCTGTCTAGAGCAGGGGTGGGCCACCTTGGCTCTTTTATGACTCGTGGACTTCAACTCCCAGAATTCCTGAGTCAGCATGGCTCAGCATGGAAACCTCTCCCTTTCCCCTCAGCATGGCTGGCTCAGGAATTCTGGGAGTTGAAGTCCACGAGTCATAAAAGAGCCAAGGTGGCCCACCCCTGGTCTAAGAGGATGTCCATAATCTCCTGGGCTAAAAGCTAATACTTTGCCACAAGAAGCACACAGCGTTGAGAATATGGGTTGCCACTGCAGGCTACCTGAGCTTTTTCTCAAGCCCTATGTCATCCCTGCCTGGAAAACCGTTGAATGGGAGATCTGTTATTCAGCTTGGGCATGAGTTCCCATTTCCATACACCAAGCAGGTCGGACAGCCACCGTTGGGGTAACAGCATGCCTGCTACACCAGCTGCCAACCAGCCAGCTGGCCAATTAAAGACTAAGCACCTGCTGGTGTCAGCAGCCCAAAGACCTCAGATTTGGGGGACAGAGGCTTCTCTGTCTTTCTCTCCCCCCCAATCTCTATTTCCTCTTTTTTTCTCCAAGTCACCCTCTGCCTCAGCTGCTTATGCACTAAGAAGAGCCATGTCAGCCTTCAAGGGGAGGGAAAAGAAAAATAACCCTTGAATACCTATTTAGGCTGAAATGAAAGAATTACTGCCTGCCAATGAGACAGCACCTTCCGCATATACAAGAGGCAACCTTTTCATGCCGGCTTGAGAATAGGAATGGGCAGACTAAGAGCCTGCAATAATTATACTCTGAATTAGAATGGCTGGCATCTAAATAACTCTCTGTAGTATGTGTGTCGGGGTGTATTTGAAGATCCAGAGGGATGCCATATTCTTTATGTGACCTGGGGTCCGACCAGGTGGATGTATAGCACTGGGCTTTAAGCCTAGAGACATACATGTTCTCTGCTGGGGAAGCAGCATTCCCAAAATTTTTATAATGTCTCAAGGGGCAAAGGAAGGAAGCTCTGCATGAGCTGGAGAATATTGTTTGGTGGCAGATGAACAAGCTTATCATAATGCCCTTCTGGTCATTGTTTTCTTAATTATTACTCTGGTTTTCCCTCTTCCGAAATCTCAGATGTGCAGTTAGATGCTATAGAAAGCGAGGGGGTTGTGTGTCAAAGATGCTTTGACTAAGTGCTGTTACTGAAGTAAAGTCTCCTTAAAATATATGATGCGCTCTCTCTCACAGTCAGGCATTTTTGAGTCAGGACAGAAGCCCTCGGAGAAGCCCCTCCACCGCTTCCTCACAATGGAAAGACATCGGGATGAAAATGTACTTGTGTATTTAATAGTAATAATAATAATAATAATAGTAAAGTTGGAAGGGACCTTGGAGGTCATCTAGTCCAACCCCCTGCTCAGGCAGGAAACCCTATACCATTTCAGACAAATGGCCGTCCAGTCTCTTCTTAAAAACTTCCAGTGTTGGAGCACTTACCGCTTCTGGAGGCAGGTTGTTCCACTGATTAATTGTTCTCACTGTCAGGAAGTTTCTCCTTAGTTCTAGGTTGCTTCTTTCCTTGATTAGTTTCCACCCGTTGCTTCTTGTCCTGCCTTCAGGCGCTTTGGAAAATAGCTTGATTCCCTCTTCTTTGTGGCAGCCCCTGAGATATTGGAATACTGCTATCATGTCCCCCCTCGTCCTTCTCTTCATTAAACTAGACATACCCAATTCCAGCAACCGTTCCTTATATGTTTTAGCCTCCAGTCCCCTAATCATCTTTGTTGCTCTTCTCTGTACTCTTTCTAGAGTCTCAAAATCTTTTTTACATCATGGTGACCAAAACTGGATGCAGTATTCCAAGTGTGGCCTTACCAAGGCATTGTAAAGTGGTATTAATACTTCACTGTGTTGGCCTTTTTGGCAGCTGCACCACACTGCTGGCTCATATTTAGGTGATTGTCTACTAGGATTCCGAGGTCCCTCTCACAGTTACTACTATTGAGCAAGGTGCCACCTATGCTGTACTTGTGCATTTAGTCTCCCTTTCCCCTCAGTATGGCTGGCTCAGGAATTTTGGGAATTGAAGTCCACGAGTCATAAAAGAGCCAAAGTTGCCTACCCCTGGTCTAGAGGATGTCCATAATCTCCTGGGCTTTCTTTCCATATGACCTTAGGCTGAGAACAGACACCAAGGCTCAGAACACAACTCTTTTCTATTAGTGGATCCCTCCCACTCTCTCCCAGCATTTCTTCTGCTAGTTGGAATAAAGGTTTAACACCAGTCTTCCAACTTCAGGCAACGGTTATGCGAAGTATCCTATATATATATATATGGTCATTTTGTGGCACGGGTAAACTTTGACACCCCCACCCTTTTGAGATCACATGTTCAGAACCAACCCAACTACCTCCTGATCCTCCTATGCAAAAATCTCCTATGCTGCACCCTGCATCTTAAGAACACCCTGCCCCCCCATTTTCTTGCTCTCTCTCTCTCTCTCTCTCTCTCTCTCTCTCTCTCTCTCTCTCTCTCTCTCTCTCTCTCTCTCTCTCTCTCCCCCTCACCCATGCCTCTTATTAAAATAGTAGAGAGGGTTCTTTCCTTAATCCTACTCCCCCCCACCACCACCTCCCTCAGAACGGCCTGAAAGAAGATGGCAACACCTTCTCCCACCAGGTTAAGGTGGGATTGGTAAAACTCGGCACCCCGCTCCTTTCCCGGGCTCCTTGGGCAGGGCACGTGCAACTCACCCCCGCCTGTGCTGGCGGCCCCCTCTCCCCAATCAAGTGCAGAGTCAACTTTCTGCATTTGTCCCCCCCCTCCCTTCCTGTCAGGGCTCGGTGCATCTTGGGTTGCTGCTCCGAGAACCTGCTGCTCATCCTTCTTCTCCCGCTCAGCTCTTTCGCGCTCCGCTCCCCACCCCGAGGATTGCCTGCTTTTCTCTCTCTCTCTCTCTCTTTTTTGGGGGGGGAGGGAGGGGCTCTTTCTTAAGGAGCAGCGCTCGGCCTCCCCACATCTTTCCCTCCAACCTCTCCCCTTCTCTTTCTCCCTCTGGCTCTCTCCAGTTTTTCTCCTCTCCTCCTCCCCGCTCTCCATGCTGGTGAAAGATCTCTCCCTCGAAAGATGAAGGTCCTCAGCTGGGTACAGCTCGCCCTCAGCCAGTGGCTTGTGCGAGAGGTAAGGCGCGCGGGGAGGTCGACCGGCGGGCGGGAGGACGGCCGGCAGATGGCGGGGAAAGCGCCGGCCGAGGGGGGAAGTTGGCATGGCCGGGGACGGCAGCCTCGCACCGGACCAAAACTTGGTCCCGGAAGGGCGGGAGGAAGAGGGCGCGGGGCGTCGAGAAGCCGGCAGCGCCCGGTTCGATGGGAAACTGGCTCCCGCGGGGGTGGATCGGCAGGGCGCGTTTGTCGGGAGCTTTCCCCCGACGACTCTTTTCCTAACTTTGACTCGACTCTGGGCTGTTAAAAGAAGCGAACGGAGGACACTCGACGCGGTGTCTCCAAAGTTCGCGCTTGACGCTGGTGGCTGGGGGACCGGCTGGAACCCGGGAGGGGGGGGACTCGCCATGGCGGGACAAACCGAGTTGGATGGAGGAGGGGGGGAAAGCGTGGAAGAGTCCCGTTTCCTTCTCGCGGGGGGGGGGACGGGACACAAACCGTCGAGGCAGCCAGCCAGTCGCCTGCTTCACCACCACGATCAAAATGGGGCGGAGGGCCGCGATTGCCGAGGCGATAAAGAAAAAAGAAAAAAGAAAAACCAACCACCTTCTGGCGGGCGGCGACGACGAGTCTGGCGACTCGCGAGACGTGAATGGCGTAAAAGACAGCCTGGCCTGCCAAGTCGGGTTTAATCTTCGCCTGCAGAGCGCGGCTTGGCGTGGGCAGATTGAGGTGGAAGCCCGGGACGAGTCGCGCGCTCTCCCCTCGCGCCTCATTGGCCGAAAGCAAAACACCCGCTCGGTCCCCTTCGAGCAACTGATCGGGCCAGCCGAGGCCGGCAGCGCGACTCGTGCCCGGGACTTCTTAGTGGAGCAGCTGTCGGGTTCCGCTCGGGTCGGAATAGGATATAAAGCAGGGGTTCTCAACCTTGGCAACTTTAAGACTTGTGGACTTCAACTCCCAGAATTCCTCAGCCAGCTTTGCTGGCTGAGGAATTCTGGGAATTGAAGTCCACAAGTCTTAAAGTTGCCAAGGTTGAGACCCCCTGATTATAGCGTTACTTTTCGGGCCCCGCGGGTCCAACTGTTGAAGCTCGGCTGCGCCGTCACGTACTACTGGTTGTGTGTACAAACGCAGGCACGTGGCCGTGCACTTCCCGCTAGCTGTTGTGCGGCCGGGTTGATCCGTGCCTTATTGTAACGGTGTGCGGTGTCGATACGCGGGAATGACATTTTTGGAGGTACTGTGGCTCGTTAATAGACAACGCGGTGGAGAGACCACGCAAGGTGATAGCGGGGAGCCGTGTGTTGTCTACTCGTACGTGTGAGCCCGCCCACAGAAATTCCAATCGATGTATATATATTCTTGGGAAGGGTTCCGTGGAAGTGCCACCCATCCAGCTATATGTGTAGGGAAGATTTCCTAAGCTGTATGGAACGGATCATTTGTAAGGCCAGATCCTCACCGCAATCCAAGACGTTTTTGTTTCAATTCCAATTCATCACTTTTTCAGAGTACAGCTTCGGGAGTAAGAAGGGGTACGGCTTCCCCCCCCCCCGAGGCCTTTTCCTGCCCTTTCGCCAACCTTCTCAGATGCTAATGGCTATTCCTGGCATCCAAATTAAACAGAGTAATTTTAAGGCAAAGCGTTGACCTTTTGTACCTGTTTTCGATCATTGTGAATTTAGTTCTACCAGTGTAAATACGGTCTTCAGGTGTGGAGAAGCCTTTGATCCATTGTTGAGTCTCCCCCAGGAGATTTTCCAGGCCAGCTTCCCTAGATTTCCGTAGAAAAGAATTTAGGCTAGGCAGACACAATGAAAACGGGGTCCAAGGAGCTGGCTTCGTAAACCTCTTGCTGGCACAAAACCTGCCTGCCCCCCTCCTGATCTTAAGGGCCACTTGCACCCATCTTCTGAAACAATATGGCTGGAAAAGGAGACACCCCCCCAAAAAAACCCCAATCATTTCCTTTATAACACACACCAGGGGCAATTGTGTTGTTGCAGACAATGTTTCCAGATTAGTTTGCTTATAAGACAGCACACCAAGTGTATTATAAATAGGTTAGCCTGGATTTTTTTTTTTTTGTTAAACCAAGGATATACTTGTCCCACTAACTATTAACCTGGAAGCTTGTGAGTCCAATTTATCTACTTAAGCTGAATAAAGAAGCATTGAATGCAAGTGATATTAAATAATTGCAGAGGCCTTTTTACCCAGACATTTCACCTTTTTCTGCTACTATCCCCTTAGGCTTTGAATGTTTTTCTTCTACCAAATCAGGTGCCATGTTTTAAAAAAAGTCTTTTCTTTTTTTCTTTTCTTTCTTTTCTTTTTTTAAAAAAGCAAGCTCTGTCTGGTGGCTTTTTTCTGGTGGCTTGGAACTTTATAACTTCCTTATTTCTTCTTAGAACAAACAATATCTCCCAGAAAGGATCATAAAATTTTGATTCTTCTCTGCCTGCTGCATCCACAGCTGCCTGTGTGCAAAATAATTCCTTCACAGGTAAATGGCATTACCATTTTTAGTGCTTGCAAATCAGGAGTCGAAACGCCTCAGCTTCATTTTTAATTTTTCTCTCTGTGTGTCTTATTTTTCTTTTTACGGCATTATAATGTTGCAGGGAGAAATAAGGAATGGGCTCATTAAGCACTGGGCCGGTGAGAATCAGATTTCATAACAATCAATTTTTACTTTTCAACAATTTCACGAAGGCTGATCTGCTCCCCCACCTCCCCCTCTCAAGGCATTGCATTCAGACTTCCAGGAGGTAAGAGATCTAGCTAGGTTGAGGTTCTTTGGCTTATCCTGTTCTTTAAGGCAGGAAGAAGAAAGGAGAAAATTCTTTGGAGGCTACCTCCAGCCTTTTTCATCAGCAAAAGAGGCTGCTTTTAAGATGGCCAAAACGTTTGTTTTAAACAGATAATCAGTGATATATATATTTTTTTGCAGGGGGGGGGAGTGGGAAAGATGATAAAAGAAACTAGATGATCTGTGCTGGGTTTGAAAAAGAGATGTAGCTGCTAATGCAGATGTTTAGTATTTATTTAGTTGTTTTAGGATTTATTTATTTATTTATTTATACCTTGCATTAAAAAAAGAGCATCTTCTAGGGAAAGCATAAATGAGATGCTTTTCAAACCACCTAGTGTGTATCTGTGTAAAAACACACTATGAGCGCAGACATCCTCTCCCCCTTTACCCTCCTTCCCATGTACATCTAATTAAATTGGAAAATGGCTGGCAACTGGTTTTTATTTTAAACCAAGTTAAGAAATGTGAAAGCCCTGCCAGGTATTAAAACATTAGTGGATATGCTTGGTCTGCAAGACCTTTCTTAGTTGTGATCCTCAATCTAGGCTGCTTTATATTTTGATTTTTTTATTCAGACATTGTTTATTTACTTTCTAGCTGCTACATTCTAAACCTCTGTATTTTTCCTGTCTTCCATACTTTTTGAGGGGAACAAATAAGTGTTCCCTATCCACAGTCCTCTATGATGGTCTGGACTCTAGACCTAAGAAAAACAAGATGCTTTTATCTGAGGATACAGTTGCTGTTAAAACCCACTGGAACCCCATCTAACAACAAAGAAGGAAGAATGTAAACTCAATCTCAAATACAATGTGATCATGTGAATCTAAAATACAATGTGATCATGTGGAATCCAGTAGTTTCCACTCCATGCTCACAATCTAATCATGTTGACATCTCCTTTCAGTCCATGCAAGAAAAAGGTCAGCTTTTTAGTCTTCAGAAGGTAGAATCCATCCTTAAAACACTACATTAGCATCTACAGATTTACTGTTAGTTAGTAATTGTTGCTATTGATTTTCATTAAGCACAGAATTTCAAGTAACCACTTTTTTTACAAAAAGTCTAGAACAACATTCATGGGAGGTGATGTCTTTCCTTTAAGGCAACATGAGATCATAACCGAACGCAGTCCAGTGAATTCAGAATTTGGGTTCTGGTTTCTGGATTTCTCCCTTCCTATTCAGTTCAAAATTTACAATTACTTTTATGTAGAGTTTGATTTGGATTTTGTTTAGTTTAGATTACCTAAATTTAGATTACCTACGAATGAGTCAGAATCAGTTTCATGCATTATACATCTAGGAGGCTAACTTGTATTAGATTGGACTATATGGGCCACCATGGCATGTCAGAATGTCAGCTTTTTCCATATCATTGCTACATTTTTTTAAACAAAAATGAGAGACACCAGCTTAGAATCTTTGGCATGCAAAGTGTGTTATCTGCTATTGATCAGTAGTCACTCTGCTGGCTATATCTGTTGACTAATATAAAAGATAGGCCTTATTTTTTATTCCAGTGATGAACAAAGGCTAAATTTCATTAGTGATATTGCCCAAAAGGGATCATTTGCAAAAATTCAGATGATTTTCTAGGATTTATCCTCAGTCTCAAATAAGCCCCATAACAGCGCCTTGTTACAAGCATCCTGTTCTTTACCTGGCATAAAAGAGTATGGCTGAGAGGCTGTCTTTTACAGCCAGGGCAGATGGATGCTAAGGGCAGTTACTAACAAGCGGATGTCCATCCACTTTCCAAAGAGGGCAGCATCTTAGCGCAGGTGATACAAGGTGATTCTACTTGAAGTGTTCTGACTCTGAGCCCAGGGTCCCATTGCCACCATGATCGGCCTTCAAACCAATTTCAGGTGAAATTGGTAGACCAACTGGCAATCATACACTGAATATAGACAGTCAGGCAGTTTTAAAATATGAAATATAAATAAATAAAAATAAAATGGGGGCATCTTCTGCTAATAAAATCTATAGGATTGGGTGCGATTTGTTCAGGTGAGGTTTACCTTATACCCAACTTGTTACTTATGGTACTTAATCAGGGAACCAACTTTTGGAAATTTTCTAGCTATACTTGTGCCCGCTGGTAGTTTAAAGAATGTTTGGGGCTGCCTTACTTCTCTTGTGGTTTTGCATCTTCAGTTATTTTTATTTTTATTTTAACTTACCTTGATGTTGAGCAGAAACTGTCAACAGATGTTTGCAGATTATGAGAGGCAGATCCAGAGCTTGTGGCTAATAAAATAAATTTAAAACGCCCCAAACACTGCAAGGAGAAAGAAGCGTGCAGTTTTGCTTAGAATGCATACTTTGTAGTGTAGTGGAGACTACCCAATTTTGAATTTACTTACCCAGGCTGTACTATGGGAAGGGGATAATAGTGACTGAGTTAGTAAAGGCATTGGAAAGGACACGATTAGAAGACGTATGGCTGAAGATGATCTAGACTACCATGAGCCATATGTAACCATCTGATTTTTGAACGTTTAGAAAAAAGCATTTGCTTTGGCATGATGGGGAAAAGTTATCTATGTTTGGAGGAAGGTTGTTTTTTGGGCAAAATGAAGGCACAGTTGAACTAAAAGCAAGCCAGTTTGGTTTAGTTAAGGTGCCAGGTTAGAAACCAGGAGATTGTAAATTGTGGGCCTTTTCTTAGGCATGAAAACCACCTGAGTGACTTTGGGTCAGTCTCTCTCAGCCTAAGCCTCACAGGGTTTTGTTGTGTGGAAAATGGAGGAGGAAAGAGTATTAGATATTTTTGCCACTTTGAGCTGTTTATAAAAATAATAAAGATAGGATAAAAAAAATCTTAAAAAGAAAAAAACACTCTAGAACTCTGTTTTATACCTGTAGTGAAGCCATTTTCTGAAATGTGTCCTCATATATTAATTCAACATTACGAGACAGTGTTATAAGAGAACTGTCTTAAGAAAACAAAACAAAACAAGTCAGGTTAAACCAGAGACAATTTGCAACTGGTACATTACTTTGATTCTGATACACCAAGTTCTTTTTTTTTTTTCTTCCTCCTCCTTGAATCCAGCTTTGCTTCCTGTGACCCCCTTCCTTCTGTAATCACATTTAAGTGTTGAAGGTGTGATGGACTGAGACACTCTGGCGTGGCTGGGAAGAATGAGTAAGCTCTTGTCTCAATTGCATCGAAAGCGCCTTCGTGTTACAATTTGAATCTGCATCAAAGCAGACGGGCACGCTTCCAATTTTGCTCTGCAAGGAGAATTTTTGATGTTATTGCCTGATTGCATTTCTCGCTTTTCCCTGTATCCCCTTGGTGAGCGTTGGGGGCTTTAGACACATTGATACCATAACTCATCGGGCAGAGCATAACTTTGAGGGAAAGGTCAATTTTATCTTCAGTTCTCAAGGAGGAAAAAGGGCTGTGACTGATTTTGAGTTTCTCAGGATTTCTTATTCCTGGTTTATTTATTTATTTGTTTGAACTTATATGCTGCCCTTCTCCTAAGACCCAGGGCGGCTCACAATAACAATACAAGTAAAATTGGTTCCACTGAACATCTGAGTTTCCAACCTGGGGGGCGGGGAGCCTCTGCAGGTATTCCTCGCCTTACAAACACAATTGAGCCCAAAAATTGCTGTCGCTAAGTGAGACATTTGTTAAGTGAGCTTTGCCCCATTTAATGGACTTTCTTACCACAGTTGTTAAGTGAATCACTGCAGTTGTTAAATTAGTAACACGGCTATTAAGTGAATCTGGCTTCCCCATTAACTTTGCTTGTCAGAAGGTCACAAAAGGTGATCCCGTGACACCCCCCCCCGGACACTGCAACTGTCATAACTATGAGTCAGTTGCCAAGCATCTGAATTTTGATCACATGACCAGGGGGATGCTGCCACGGTCACACACGTTGAAAAACGGTCATAAGTCATTTCTTACAAAGCCATTGTAACATCAAATGGTCAATAAGTGAACTATTGTAAGTTGAGGACTACCTGTATTGAGGCTTGTGAACTTGCAGGCTTACCTCACCAAGACCTATTTTAGAAAGCAACCCCCCCCCTTTGAAAATGGGACAGTCTGCTCTACTTCAGGGTTATTCACTTACTGGCCACGAAATAGTTTCCTAAAATAATGGCACATAGCCAGCTTTTATACTTCTGACCCTTGGACAAGGGCATATGTCCTCCTTCCCAGATAATTCAGCTCATCCTCTCGCTGGGTCTCTTCGCTGGCTGCATTCAGCGCTGCCCTGTTCCGAGGGAAAAGAACTGGCTCTCTTCTTCTTTTCCATTTATTATGCTCAATAGCCACTTAAAGTAGCTGATGGGTGCCTGGAGCCCCTTCTGGCCCTGCTGCTTCTCAGGGTCATGCGACTGCCAGATGTTCCTGCATTTAAACAGCTGTCACAGCCTCATTTTGATAAAATAATAAATTCCCTCCCCCCTTCTTTAGTTTTAACTACTTCCTGGCTCTTTCTGCTCTCAGCCATGGTTACAGAGGAGCATATCATCCACATACACAGGGCACTGCCATAGGATCTGGAGAGGCAGAGGGATTTATTATTATTTTTTTAAAAAATCCCATAGAGCAGGGGTAGGCAAGCTTGCCTCTTTTATGACTCGTAGACTTCAACTCCCAGAATTCCTGAGCCAGCAAGTCCACAAGTCATAAAAGAGCCAAGCTTGCCTACCCCTGCCATAGAGAAATGGGGCTGGTTTCTACCTGGATGAATTGAGGCACTCAAGTTGGCAGGTGCATCATAGGACACAATATTTGGGCCTTTATGTATGTAATATAGTAAGAGTGGTAGTATGGAAGTGTCCGTTGCTTTCCTCATTGCAGCAGTATTAGATCAGTTAAAATTATCCTGCCCCTAAATGCCGGGGCCTTCTGTCGATCTGAATTGGGCTATTTGCCGAATTGTGTGGTTCTCAACCTACGTCCGTGGTGGTGAACCTATGGCACACTTGCCACAGGTGGCACGCAGAGTCCTCTCTGTGGGCACGTGGCCATCGCCCCAGTTCTAGGCCTTCAGATGGGTTTTATAAAACCTTTTCACTTTAGGCCTTCACCACCGTGTACAAAAAAAAAAAGAATCAATCAATCAATTTTAACTTCTCACGGGGAAAAAAAGATCTCGCAAAGTTGGAATTGATTGATTGAACTTTTTAGTTCCGCCCAGTCTGCCATTACCACCACAACCACACCCACCCAATGGGCCATGCCCACCCAATTGGTCACACCCACCCAATGGGGCACCCTCACCTGGCACTCGACAATACATAAGTGGGTTTTGGGGTGCAGTTTGGGCACTCGGTCTCTAAAAGGTTCGCCATCACTGACCTACGTGCTCCATGTCCACATTCCCTGCTTGGAAGGGAACCCACTTTTGACACAACTACATTAGAATGGTGACTGACAAGAAAACAGCATCCAGCAAGCAACTCTTAGTTGGAGAGAGGGGCACTTATGTCCCATAAAAAGCGGTCTTGTTAACCAAGTTGGTTTCAAACAGAAAGACTGTTTGGATGATGAGGAAAAGGAGAAAAGAGTAAGGGGTACTAAGAGTTAAGCCAGGATGTGGAAGGGGTAGGTGGGGGAGATGTATAGTTGAGCATTTAGTGGCTAATTTTCTGCAAAATGGCTGAATAAAATTAGATGCATGTGACTGGTGCCCCATATTGGGTAGGCTGGCTATATATGAATGGCCTAGGATCAATCTCTGCACATCGGGCATCCTATATCCAGATGGCCCTTCTTGTGTAAAACAATTTTCACTCTCCTAATGTTTGTTCTGTTTCTTCAAAGTCTCCACCTTGAGCAAATGTCAACCCTGTAGAACTGTGCTTCTCAACCTTGGCTACTTTAAGATATGTGGACTTTAACTCCCAGAATTCCATGGTGGCTAGGGAATTCTGAGAGCTGAAGTCCACATATCTTAACAAAGTAACCATGGTTGAAAAGCACCTGTATAGGAAATAGAAGTGTGTAGGATACTGAGGCTAAGTTAAAATCCAGCTGAATTTTGGAGAAATGACTGGTTGGGGAGTTTTGGTGCCTCAGGATCTATTCAAACAACATGGCTTATTCTGAAGGGTTATTGGGAGGACTGGAATAAAGACAGACTCATATTTGAAATAAACACTGAATTGTAAAATAATTACTTGAAAAGGAGATGGTCCTGAATTTAAGATGGCCCCCTGCCAGAGGAAAATTAGTTTTTTTTTTAAAAAAAGCTCCCTTGCTGTATTTTCGGTGAATTTAAGACAATCCTCCATTTTAATGATAAAGTATTTAGAACAAAACACCTTGCCTTCCTTTCAGGTAAATACAATACACACATTTAGGAAACATAATGGGCTTTCAGCTGAATTTAGTCCACCCTCTTTCCAGCCTGATCTTGGAGTTCATTTCTCATCTTAGTCTCTGTGTTAGATCATCAGTGAGCCGCCGAAGGTAAGATTGAGGTTTGCAATAATAATAATAGTCTTGGGAGGGATTTGCAATTCTTAAGCAGGTTTTTCTGACTCCCTAGTTTCTATGAGCACTTGCAACAGCAACAAAGAGAACCCTCCAAATGCTACTCACAAATTATGCTGTTGAAATACGTTTTTAAAGGCACAGTTAACCAGAACTATATTTTTACTGGCAATTCATTTAATGTTCAAAAGACAGTCCTGGCCTTTGCAATTCTTTATTTATAAGTGTGTTTCTTGAACCGGGCTGCTTTGTGACATCTTGGGGTCCCAGTAAAAAATAAAATGAGACCCGTATGTCTGTAATTAGATCCCCTGCACTTGACCTGAATTCATGCAAACGTACTGCTAAAAAAAATAAGAGTACAGTATGTGTCTAGGATGAGTTAGGGGATATCACTATGAAATGGCTTGTTCACCCTTGAAGCCTAGGGGCTGCTAACCCAAGCCATCCAGCCACCCTTGTTCTTTAGATTAGCAAGGATTTAAACCATTGTCTCTAGTAAGGTTCTGCTTCTAATTTCTTTTTCATCTTCACTGTTCCCTGCGTGCTCCACGTTCGTCCATTAGGGGGAGCTCTTGATTTCCATTCCTTTCAATCTTTTGTTCCAGACCTTTCCCCCCCCCTTAACTTTTTCCCCCTGGAAGTTTCTTGAGAATAATTCTCCCATTTTTTAAAAAACCAATATGGAATATAGATATATGAATTCTAAATAGAAACGTAAATTCTGAATAGACTATAGAGTTGATTCTAGTATAAAATTGTTATGTAACACATTTTAAAAATAAATTTCTAGCCCCTGTGATGGTTGAAAGAAATGCTTCAAAGCATATTGGTCCTCAGAAGTAAGGCAACCTTTCCCCCATTTCCTGTGCATGTATTTTTAATTGGCCTTGGCTCTTCTCTTGCCCCTGCCCTCCAAGTGAAGTTCCATATCCAAAATATAATTGATTCTGAGTTGAACAAATCTCGAATTTCTGCTGTCTGCAGAATCGCTACCAACTTTTGGCAATAAAAGACAAAAAGGCTGAGTTAAAAGTTATCCAGTGGATTGAATAATTGTGGGATTGGTCTCTTCTCCCTTGCGTAGTCCCACATTACTTCAGTGCTACATAGGATTGCCAAATATGTCAGGTATATATCAAGGATGGGCTATACATCTATAAATGAAATAAATAGCTAACGTAAGGGGAATGCCCTTCTATAGGTTTTATTTATTTATTCGTTTATATCCTGCCTTTATTATTTTTACAAGTGGTAAACATATCCAATAAACTTCCTCCTCCTATTTTTTCCCAACAACAATCCTGTGAGGTGGGTTGGACTGAGAGAGAGTGACTGGCCCAAGGTCACCCAGCCAGCTTTCGTGTCTAAGGCGGAACTTCAATTCACAGCCTCCCACTTTCTAGTCTGGTACCTTAACCACTAACCAAACTGGCTCTCTTCTCCCAAGGTACAGGGTAGCCCAGGGGTGTCAAACTGCTGGCACGCAGGCTGGATGTGTCATGCCGAAACCACACCTACCCCATTGCCAGCGTTGGAGAAAACGTCGTGACATGTCATGTGATGTTGCGTGTTTGACACTCCTGGTGTAGCCCGTTGGGGCACTTATCAATACAATGGCATCTTGAGAAATAACAGCAGCAAACAGCAATTGAACGTTGCCAAATCTTTATCAACTCTTGTAATCTCTTACTCCCCCAGTTTCCATTATTTTCTCTGTGTCTTGCATAAACTTCTGAAGATGTCTGTATACATGTAAACAAAATAGTTGGTCCCTGAAGACATGCCCATTTCATTCTATACAGCCATTGCTTTCCTGTCCCACTACTTTCCTCAGATTGTGCTCCTAAAAGAGAGAGGATGTTGTTCTCCATTCTAAGAGGGGCCCATTTCCTGACTGAAAGAAACCTGGAGCAGAAAGTATACCTACCTTGACTCAGCTGGTCTTGTTTGGCCTTGCAGCCTCCAAAAAGAGCAGCAAAATGTGATCCATTCATGTTTGATTTTCAGACATTCCAGAGGCGGCACAAGAACAAGGCCCTCTCATGTAACTTCCAGAGGGTCTGGAGGCCTGGTGTGTCACCAGAAATGAAATGGCGTGTCACCCGTGACATGCATGTCATAGGTTCGTCGTCACCATGCTAGAGAAATGACTGTATTGGAAAAAATGCCTATACAGCAAAAACTGCAATCTTTATGGTTTAAGTTGGAGATTTCTCGTGAGAAAGAAAGACATATGGAAAATGCTTCTATCCTTATTGATGGGCATAGAAGTCTGGGACAGGGGAAGTTCCATGAATATCTCACAAAAGCACGAATTTGTGCAGAATTTAGTATCCTCTTTTTTCTCCCCATGTATGTTTCTAACCCTCAGGGCTGATAAGCGTATGGGTAGTGCTAGGTAAAATCTCATAGATTAAAGGATAGCAGTTTAAATAAATTTCTCCCTAGTCAAGGTTTCTGACCACTACTTCTCACTACAAACAAAAAACAGAACAAAAAACAAAAGACTTGAATGAATTATGCAAATAAGGTCAAATAGGCAAAACTGGTAGTATAAATTGTATAAATTTATTCTGATTATAGAATCTTTGTTTTTTGGTGTTTTTTTTTACCAACTATGCTTGCAAGCAGAGGACCCCGATACATGTACAATAAATAATTATTATTTTTATAAGCAGTGCATGCTGCCTTGATTTCTGCCTCTGTGGGTGCTAGCCAAGGTGCTGATGTAAAGGACTACTCTTGATTGAAAAGTTGTCTCTAAGAGACTCAAGTGCTGAATCTCTTTTCAAGCCATCTCCAGAGCTAATATATTGCCGAACAAACACACTTTAATTCAGATTGAAGCTTTCCAATATGACTCATTTCCCTCCTTTAATAATATTCCCCCTGCTGTGGCCTTTAAACCCTTGGCTGCAAGCAATTCAATAAAGAGGCACAGGACCCGTCTGCTACATTCATTGAGAATGGAAATGAACTGCTAGCTAAGGTGGGGAGGGGGGGGCTACGCTGGGGCAAAATCCTCTTTTCTATGAAAAACACGGAGGGCTTTTTAATAAGGAAATATACTCCCTTCGCTGCTGCTCCCCCTCATTCCCCCTCCCTTCCGCAGCTGATTATATTTGAAAGCAATTCAGGAATCGGAATCAGCAGGGAGGCTGGAGGTCAGAACTGAGGAGACCCATCTGAAGGAGGTTATGAAAAGTTGCAGCAAGAGATTGACAGCACGGAGAATGTGGTGGGAAGCAGAGCACGGTATCTTGGTGGGCAGGCCATCAGGCAGTAGAGTCCACAAGAGCTGTTTGGGCTTATTCCGTAATGTGGAAACATAGGCCTGATTTTCATCATCCCTGAAGTGGGTGGTGGTGGGAAAAATCAAACATTCAGGCAAAGAGATTTAAATTTCCTGGAAGAATCTGGGAAAAACAAGA
Source organism: Bothrops alternatus (assembly GCA_034064705.1). Classification (NCBI taxonomy): domain Eukaryota; kingdom Metazoa; phylum Chordata; class Lepidosauria; order Squamata; family Viperidae; genus Bothrops; species Bothrops alternatus. Next base: position 7,774,594 of record JARGCV010000080.1, read on the forward strand.
GCAGGGCTGGTGTCGCTGTGCCATTCCATCCATCCATCTATTGTGCTTTAGGTTATGGTTTGCTAAGGATTGAGGCTATCAGTCACATCATTTTTATTGAAGTTGTTTCAGAAAAGGGCTTTAGATACTAATGTGGACTTTTCTTCTGCTGAAATCCATATGTGGATGCTGTTCATTTAGAGAGGCTGAGGAAGAAAAGTTTATGAGGGGAAAACGTATGTGTGTATGTATATGTATATGTATATATACTGCTCAAAAAAATAAAGGGAACACAAATGTATAGCATCCTATACGTTTGTGTTCCCTTTATTTTTGTGAGCAGTATATATTTGTGTGTGTGTGTGTGTGTGTGTGTATTCTGAGGTTTTCGCGGGTGTTTGTATGTAGGTCTTTGGTTATTTTCCCCGCATAAAATTGGAAGTGTCTTGGCGATGTTTCGACGAAGTCCCATTCGTCATCGAAAGCACCAGTCTGAAGATGACGAATGGGACTTTGTCAAAACGTCGCCAAGACACTTCCAATTTTACGTGGGAGAAAACCCGAATAACCAAAGACACACACACACACACATACATATATATATGTATGTATGTTATGTACAGTATGTATATATGTATATATATATATATATGTATGTATGTATGTAATGTATGTATGTATGTATATATATATAGGTCTTTGGTTCTTTGGGTTTTCTCCCACGTAGACACTTCAAATTCTACGTGGGAGAAAACCCGAAGAACCAAAGACCTACATACAAACACCCGCGAAAACCTCAGAAAACATATATATATATATATATGTATATGTATATGTATATGTATATGTATATGTATATATGTATGTATGTATGTATGTATGTATGTATGTATGTGTATATATATATATGTATATAGCAATAGCACTTAGACTTATATACCGCTTCATAGTGTTTATGCAGCCATCTCTAAGCAGTTTACAGAGTCAGCTTATTGCCCCCCCCAACAATCTGGGTCCTCTTTTTACCAACCTTGGAAGGATGGAAGGCTGAGTCAACCCTGAGTCGGTCAGAATCGAACTTCTGACAGTGAGCAGAGTCAGCTTACAATACTGCATTCTAACGACTACGCCACCAGGGCTCTCATATGTAGTGATTACTTACTGCATATGTGCTAGGTATTTCACAATATAATGATGCTTTTTTCTCTATAAGCATATTCACCCAAGAGCTCTCCAGTTTCTTAAATAAGAAGTGAAACACTGAAGTTCGGTATGTTACACTAATCATGTCTATGGAGATTCTCAACCATCCAGCTCATGATTGTCCCAAAGGCGCTTTTCTAAAAGGCAACTGGACTTTCTCTAGTTAGAACTGAAGAAGCTTTTTGGATGAGAAGCACAATGTTTTCAAAGAAAAAAAAACAATCAAGTCCAGCTGCCTTTTGGAAAAGTACCTTTGGGACAATCGTGACCTGGATGATTGAGAATCTCCATAGGCATGATTAGTGTAATATACCAACTAAGTCTTTCACTTTTTATTTAAGAAACACTGACTGGCAGCAGCATTAAGGTTGCAAGCAGGACTAACGTCAGGGCTTGAATCCAAGGCCTTTTGCATGTCAAACGAATGTATAAAAAAGGTAAGAGATTTGAGATGATTTTGGGCAGTAGCAAGAACATTTATTTAAATGACACACAACCAGCCCCACAGTGAACAGCTAACTGCTCTGCACCTTGCTAGGTAAGAGGCTAAACTACACTAAAATGTGAGTACAGCAGGAGGTAGGCAAAAGTCCTCTGTGGAAAGGCAAGTGGCACTTTTCTCTGTACTCTTGTGACTCGATTTGCTTATATGCTCTTAGAGCTATTTCTTCCATGAAGATATTCATGGATCCCAGCCTTCTTTAATTGGGAAGGATAATTTCGGCACACCTGGGGAGTATAACCATGGGACGGGTAAATGCAGGGGCTGAAACCTGAGACTGGTGGTCCAGCTGGGAGGCTCAATTAGGTGGCTTTTTAGTCCAACATTTGCAATGCTACCTTGCCACGCTCCTTTTCTTAACAGCATGATAATCAGCCACAAATGAACATTGAAGGGAAAATGGTTATCCCTCTTTAGCAAAGTCTTGTGCATTGGTGACACCAGGATTTAAAAGTCACACACATCTGGGCGAGAGACCCTTAGAACAAATGACCAATGTCTCTTTCCTGTATAGTTATTGGAAAGCTGTTCCTTCTCCCTCTCTCTCTCCCACCCCAATTGCTTCTCCTGCTCAGCATTCTCCTCTGTCTCTAAGGCTAAATGGCCCTGAGAAGATGAAAACTTTTCTCTGCGCCCGGCTGGATTGATGCTAAAGAAATAATCAACCCCCAGATCGCTGGGCGAAAAGCCATTCGGCAAACGAGCACCAAGACTGCAATCTTGGCTATTAAGAGCTGCCAAGCCCCACTCTGGAATTGGAATTAATTTTCCTCTTCTTCCTCTTATGGAGGGGATGCTGTAAAAATGGTTGCTTTCGTGCTTGAGGGAACAATGGAGTAGGGTCTGTCCTGTTATAGCCTACTGTCTCTTGCCAAACATATCCCAGGTACCAGTTGGAGGCAGCTGGGTTCACATTTGTCCTTCACAGTGGACAAATCCTTCTTTCTTTTGCTCAGTTGTAGAGGAGAAAAATATGTGCCCCCCTCTCACACCTTATATATGCTGAACAGACTAGATTTTGAAAGCCTGAGGCTACTGTAGGGATGTTCAATTTTTTTCTGTGCACAAACCATTCCGTGCCTGGAACAGCTGGCCTGTGCTTGAACTGAAATGTCTGTGTTTTGGACAGTTTGGCATACATATGGAATAAAATAGGTTGGCTCTGTTCCATATATTGGATTCTGGGTGGAAATAACAGTAGGGGAGAAGACCAGGAAAAGCTCATGTCTTCATAACACTGGCAGTGGCTCAAGAGAAAAAAGTAGAGGAAAAGTATTGGAATTTAGGATGGGTGAGTTACACAAGTCATGAAGAAATAAGGCAAGGCAGGTCAAGACACACTGGTTTTGTTCTACTCCCCCCCCCGATCCTTTTAGACTTCGTTTCAGTCAAGACTAGGAACTAAAGCTTTTCTAGCACTGATGATGCTCGGAGAGCACCAAGGATTCCTCAAAACCTTTCCAGATTTTGTTTCTGCCAAACCACAGCCAACCAAAATGATTCCTCAGAACTTCAAGAACACAATGGTTTTGTTTCAGGTTAGAAACAAGGTGGATTTTCTATTTCATACTTCCATCTGGTTGCTTAAAATTCAGATGGCTGCAAGAATCTCTTACCATTTTCGTGCTACCTAGTGGACCTCTGCAGTTTTGCAGGCCTGATTTGATAGCCCCATGTAAGCCGATTTCTTAATATCCAGCATGGTAAGGACTGGGATGGGGGTAAGGAGGAAAATTCTTTGTGTGTATGTATGTACATGTTTTGGAATATATAAAGTTATAATATTTTGCTTTTAAAAAGTACCACAAGCTCTCAGCTAGGTGCCGATTTACCTTCTCTAAAAACTTGGACTCAACAGTCAAATCTGAATTGCACTAGACTACGGGTGTCAAACTTGTCACGTGACGTGCCACAACGTATCATGACTCTTTACATTGCTGGCAATGGGGTGGGCACGGCTTTGGTAAGATGAAAGTGGCCCATGGGCCAGCAGTTTGACACCCCTGTACTAGACTAGACTATCATCTAAGGATGACTTGTAAAGGGAAAACTTTAGTTGTCAGGATACCCAACCTAACTGAGATGATAAAGTCTAGACTGGTCAGTTGTGCCAAATCCCATTATGTCCACCAGCATCTGTGCCCACAGAACAGAACATTTCCTCATTTCAATCCACCAGTGCTATCATTGAATAAAGGGACACGTTGTTAGAGAAGGCTTCTGGTAAGTGCCAAGCAAGAGATCGGTTTTGAGAAGTCCCCTTTAGAGCATTTCAGGGAAAAAATGGAGCTAGAAGGTTGGTCTGGCACTTAAGACATAAAAAGCTGAAGGAACAATTTCTCCCTTGGAGCCTTATGAACTTGTCAAGTTCACCCAAGATATTATTAAAAGTTTGCTACTTTGTGCTAGGAAAGAATTGGCCCATATTATTTTGAGATCCCATCTGATTAGTATTTAAGAAGCTTAAACTGTAAGGATTGGAGAGAATTTTGTGCAGGCAAGCTTCCTACCAATTTATAAAAATAAAGTTGGTGGGGGGGAGTGTAATCTCCAAAAGCCCCCATTCATATCCTTGTTTTGCTATGAATCTGGAGTAGATGAATCTGGACTAGTTATCATCGTTCAGCCCAATTCACTTCATGCATTTGTTTTGTAGATAAAACAGGAAAGTGTATATGCTATCTTATAGAAAAATTGGGATGTGGAAAAAATAAGGGAGCAAACTTTTTTGTTGAGCCCAACTCTACAAATGAAATACCAATGAAGATATCAGTCAATTACATATCAGTCTTCCAATGCTTCTGCGCTTCAGGCAGGTGATCCATCTTATTTTTAAAAGAGCTGCATGAACATTTATGTATGCCTCTGTTCCTTCCTTTGCCCTCTCTTGTTTCCTTAGTTATTACACATTGGAGACAGATGTTGTCATTCAGCATCAGTTATATTTCAGAATTTCACTTATTATTGTTGTTATTTTAAAAAAAACCCACAATCAATCACATGCATTCTAGATTCAAATATGCAGAATCATTCCCTCTTTCTCCCCTGGAATCACCTAGCCTGGTGTAAAACATTACACAAGGTGTGGCCAGGATAATGTACAAGTTAGAATCAGGTTAAGTAAAAATATAAATGCAATGAATATGCTTTTTTTGTCAGTGGAGGGCAAGCAAAATAAATAAGCAAGCAAAATAAATAAATAAATAAATAAATAAATAAATAAAATAAGCAGCTCACAATATTTCATTTCAAAATGTTCCAAGGCCATAATGTTGTGAAATGGGTCGCCTGAAGCTTTTTGGAATGATCTCAAGCTTAAAAGCAAGGTTTTGGAACACTCCAGCTTGAGATGAAACGCTTTCAATATTCTTGAAATGGTCGGTATCACATTTGAAATGAGACATTTTGCAAATGCTGCGCTTGAAACACCAAATGTTTGGCAGTCTCTAATGGAGAAAATCTCTGTGATTGCAATGAATTGAGAACAACTTGATGGCACATAATCAAACAATCAATAGTTAGATATATGGATTTGGATGTGTTTCCCATAATCCTTTGCATTTGGTATTTCCAGGTTACTCAAGTGTTCTGAACTGGCTTAGTTCACACTTAGCACGCATCTCTCTGCTCAGACTCCTCTTTCTGGCCTGTAACTATGAGATTACTAATACCGTTTCATGCTTTATGTAAGTCCACAAAACGTGACGCCTGTTGCCTTAACCTGAGCACCAAATACACAACTACACAGGATGCCTTTATTTGATAAACACATAAAAAGTGAATAGAAACATGTCTTATGGTAATAGTTGCTAATATTGTAGCAATATGGTTGCTGGGAGCGTCTCCCCAAGCTCAGTCTCTTCCGTAGTATTATTCTGAAGAGGGTCTTTCAGACCCATCTATTCAAATACAGAATTATTAAAGCTGTGGCCAATTGGCATGTCTCCTTGTATGCTAAGCCACGCATATACTTACATTGTTGGCTCAGATGATTGGGCAAGTATAGATACAAGCTGTGGGGGAGAAAGAAAGGAATGCAAAGTTATGGACTCTTGGCAGAGTTCATGAAGCTCGGCATTTTTCAAACTTGGCAACTTTTAAGATTATGGACTTCAGCTCCCAGAATTCCTCAGCCAGTATGTCCACTGGGGTATTCTGAGAGTTGAAGTCCATCTTAAAGTTTCTAAGTTTGAAAAATATTGATGCAGCTCAGAGACATAAAGCTCAGGATCATCTTTGGCCTCTCCGAATGAAGTGCGAAGGAGGTGATGTAAGAAACCCTGGAAGCCTTTGCAAATTAGAACGAACAATATTGACCTAAATAGGCGTCTGATCTGGTGTAAGAAGAATTTGGGTCCCATGACGTGGAATACCTTGTTTTTCTGGCTTGATGCCTCACTTATCCATCATCACTAGTTCTTCATGGAAGGTCTAGATCTTATAGGACTTTGTCAAGGATTAGTATAATCCATAGCTTATCTTCCAGATCAGGAAAGGAATGTTCTATACCAGCGGTTCTCAACCTTTTCCGGGGCTCAACCCTGGCCCACATCGCGCATGTGCGGCGTGACGGGCCGCATCACGCATGCGCAGCGCGACAGCCTGCATCGCAAAGGGGAAAAAAAATGGCCGACCCAAAAAAAATGGCGGGCCTACATCGCACATGCGCGGCGTGACGGCCCACATGGCAAAGGGGAAAAAATGGCCGACCAAAAAAAAAAAAGGCCGATCAAAAAAAAAATGGCCGACCAAAAATAAATAAATAAATGGCGGACTGCGGTGTTTGGCGACCCCCGTGAAATGGTCGTTCGACCCCAAATGGGGTCGCGACCCACAGGTTGAGAACCGCTGTTCTATACAAAGAAGCAGCCGCCAGAAATCTACCTCTTTGAAAGGTTTAGATGGTGCATAGGTGACTCTTGGGTGGTCAGCCTCCTTATTGAAGTGCTCGCGAGAACCTTTATTCAAGGAGTCAGGATAAACATTAAAGGTTCACAATGCAGCTGGACAGTTGCAGAATCTGATTCTCTGTTTATCCTGCCTAGAAAATAGCATGGAGACCATCCCATTTTGCAAAGAAAGATAACTTTGAGCCACTAAGTAGCACCCTAAGGGATACTGCTAGGAGCACATGTATTCTGGTTCTTGCTCACTCTCTAAGTGTGTTTTCTGGCTAGGATTGCTTACTTGCACCACACAAGCAGCCTATCTTCAGCCACAGATGACATAGTGGCCTTCTTTTAACCCCAGAGGCATCCTCTTTCGATATAATCCATTAGAGCAGTGGTTCTCAACCTGTGGGTTGGGACCCCATTTGGGGTCGAACGACCATTTCATGGGGGTCGCCAAACAAAGTCCGCCATTCCCCCCCCCATTTTCCTTAGCTGTGCTACTCCCTCTTATTCTATTGGCTTTTGAAAGCCAATAGAATAGACTCTCTTGAATAGAGTCTAATTCTCTTGGCTTTCAGAAGCCAATAGGAATTGTCCAGGCTGTCTCTGCCCTGCTGAGCCTGCCAAAAGTCCCAGTCTGCAAACGGTACTACAAGTTGTCCGCAACGAAGGCGAGCGGTCTGGAACTTTCCACCCCTCCCTGCTGAGCAACTACTAAAACTGTAAGTAAAAGAGGGCCAGGGGTGGGAGGTGGGAGGCCGGCGGGCGCAGGGAGGGTTGCTGGCGCGTGTGGGGCCCGGCAGTTGCCTTACCTCCCTTGGGCTGGACCAGCTGGTGGCCCAGCCAGTGGTCGCCCTGCGCCATCGCTGCCCCTTGCCAGCTATGCCTCGGCCGGCACAGGGGGCAGCACCACGCATGTGCGGTGCTCCCGAGCAGGGAAATAGTCCTCGACTTACGACCGGTTGGGAAGTCCTCAAATTACGACCGGTTGGGTAGTCCTTGACGTACGACCGGTTGGGGGTCGTGGCATTAAAAAGGTTGAGAACCACTGCATTAGAGAGATTCCAGTCACATCCAGGCCTGGTGGGCTTAATTTTTTCCATTCCTTGGGACTTGGTCTATGTTAGGCTTCAGTAACTTAGCAACCACAATCCTTTTATGGTCACCTTTCTGTATTTGGAGTTTGAGATTGAAACCTGGTTGTATCAGATCAGGGGCAAGAAAGTTTTAAGTAACCATCTTACCATTTGTACTTAGCCTGAATGGAAAAAAGGAGATGGTTTTGTGCTCGTGTGGGCTTGTGCACAAAGCAAACTGGGTCTGTTTTGTTGGAATAAAGAGACTTCAGCGTAGTTTAATATACAGCTCACTTATCTACCTCAAATATGTTTGCCAAACAGAAGGGCCTTATGTTCCCAGAGTCGTTATTTGCATTATGTGAAGAATCCATTTCTCAGACAGCAAAATAGAGGCTTTGGGAATGTACCACCACTTTGAGTTTTGAACATAATGGTTCCAGGCTGATTGGTGAGAAATGATTGTATTACAGGCTGTGACTGGTTCCCTGAGGCAGGCTTCTGGCTGATGTAGGAGCTAATTATGTCAGCCTTGTCATTTCATTGTCCCTTTTCTCTCTAATCCTGGAATGTCATGGGAAGCAGCCCTGAGAGGGGGAACAGGCATCATTCCTGTAACATCTTATTTAATACAAAGCATCTGCGTCAGAGTACATTCCGTTTTTTCACTTTTAGTAATTCTTGAACTTTTCCTGCAAGGCTAATGAAATGAAGTCAGTTCATGTGACTTTGTTTGCACTATAATGAGCTCAAAACTTCCATTTTTATTTGGTGGGGCTTCTGGGTGGAATTTGCTATTTCTATTGCAGATTCCTTCCTGCTGCTAATAAGGCAAGGGGCAATCTGTAGCATACACACTGAATGGGAATGCAACTCTGTGACACCAACGGTGAGTTTCAGGGCGAAAAAATCAGAACAGGTAGACCCTCCAGTCCATTTCACGACATTTCACTGTTTTACTTAAACAAATTATGTCCTAAAGATGTTTGTTAAAGGAGAGTCTTTCTTTGGCTGAGGGATTAATTAGTGGAAGTTGGTCCTAAGATTTATAGAGACTTGTGATGGATCATTGCTGTTATTTGTTTCTGACATGACAGCATGCAGAGATCTAAACAAGCAATTCTATTCTCTATCTAAATCTATCTATCTATCTATCTATCTATCTATCTATCTATCTATCTATCTATCTATCTATCTATCTATCTATCTATCTATCTATCTATCTATCTATCTATCATCTGCTCTACCTACCTACCTACCTACCTAATTTAGAAACCACCCATCTCCCTCACAGAGCAACTCTGGTTTAGAAATTCAGAAACAAATCACAGAAACATGCAGATTTTTCTTCCTTTTTCTTCCACTTTTCATCGTAGGGCTCTGTTCCATCATAATATTTGATCCTTGCCATAAGAATAAGAAAATTCCTTTTATTTCTTCACTATCTTTCCAACATCTTCTAAAACTCTTCATTTCATTTCAGGAGCAAAGCCGGGAGACAAAAATAAATAAATAAAGACAGGGTAATAGCACTGTCCCCTGCCTCATTTTCCCAAATGCCTCGGGCTCCACCCCTCCACATTCTTCCAACTCAGCTATTTTTGTTTCACTATATTTATCAGCAAAACAAATTCTCTCTCTGGCTCCTCTGCTTTGATTGCTTTTTTTTTTTTTTTAAGCAAGACTTCTCCCATGGCGATTTTAATCTGCATTCCTATTTTCCTTCCTCCTGCCCCAAGGGAGAGTGGGTTATATAGACAGGGAAGGTGTACAAATATTTCAGTCCACCTATGCAAGCAAATTTATTATGTTCCCTAACAGGCTTTTACAATGCAACGGGCTCAGAAGTAGCATTCTTCCACCCTTTAAAGCTGTTGTGACAGAAACCTTTCATCATAATGGGCAGACATGGTTGGATGAGGCCTCAGCATCAGGAGCTTCATTAGACAGATTCAGATCTTAAGTCCACATTGTCTGCATCAGCTTTTCCCAATCCACACCCTTCCAAATGTCTTTAAATGGCATTCCTCAAAAAGATCAGCCAGCTTGGTTTTTGCCAACTAAATACAATTAGAGGTGATCAAATTCTACACGGCTCTCTTGTGTTTTGTGTATGGCCTTTCCCCAGCCCTGCTGCTACTATGTGGAGTAGGAAATGCAAGGTCTGAGCTTGAGATCTTTTACAGGTACATTTTACAGGTACCTTCTCAAGGATTGATATATTTTGTCCTTCCTCAGTGGAACGACTCGGGGAGACAGGATGGAGGGCAAACTGGAATACAGATAATCCTTGAGTTATGGACCTTATGTGAGCCCTACAATTACAGTCGTAAGTTGTGACAGAAATAAAACGGGTCACTGTGTGATCAGACTTGATGTTACAACATTTTTTGGTGGCGGCTTTAAAGCGAAGGCCACAGTCCTTAAGTGAATGTTGCAGTTGTGAAGCGAACCACTAGTTCACAATGGGGCATCCTTTATCAGAAACTGGAAGTAAATGCTGGTTTCCGGCAAAACCATTGTGAATCACAGTCATATGATCATGAGGCGCTGAAAATGTGAGCTGATTGCCAAGAGCCCAAAATGCAATCACATGACCATAGGGGACCATGTTGTTTCTTTGAAACCAGGTTGTAAGTAGGTTTTGGGGAAATCAGTCATAACTTTAAATGGTCACTAAGCGACCTGTTGTAAATTGAAGCCTTATGGGCAACCCACCAAACAAGAATGTGGGGGAAGTAAGTCTGGCTAGATTGCCAGGGTTATTTGGGGCAACGGCGCTGCAGTTATAGTGTTTAATTCGTTCCTCACATTGAAATTCTTTGGGGAATAGCAGGCAGCTGATGTGTCCCTTTGCTTTCCCACTGTTTCATTCCCACATCTAAGCTTATATACCACCCACAGTCGGCTTTCTGACAAATCAAGGGATGTGCAGCATGATGCAAGGAAAGGCACCTCAGAAATGCAATTTATGATCCTTCCTGATAAGATCTTATAAAATTTCCTGGGCACAGTCGAAATTACATTTCCATAGCTCTCTCTTGCACTGATCTCCTTGAGTAGATGATACTTGCCATTTTTATGGCTACATTTATTGCAATAATAAAGTGAAATGGTGAGCTTGGTGGTACAGCGGAGGAAACCAGAAACACTGGGGCATTTGTTTCCCCACCCCCACCCCCCTCAAGTTTAGCATCAGGCAAAAGTTTTGTTTTTCCTTGGCAAGAATGACCCAGCTGCCGGGCGCGGGTGCCTCACATTAGGAGAAAAATGCCTTGGCATTCCAAGGCACTTGCTGTTCCCTATCAGAGTTGTTGTTTAATGGTTTGCAAAAATGAAGATGACATAAAGAGGAGAAGTGCTGCTTTTATTTTCCTGGGTTTTTCCCTGAGCCTTTAGTTGCGAGCCAATTGCAGAGAACGAGGCGCACGGGCAGTTTTTGTTCAATCTTGCTGTAAATTGGTGCTAGGGGCTATTCGTTAATGTCTACTTATTAAACTTGCACTCAGTCTTCCAACATGTGATGCAATACAGCAATGAAAAGAGTGCTCTTTAGCATATGCAAAGCTTATTTTCCATTGTCAAGTGACCAGAATTTGTCAGCTAGAACCTGGGTTTAGCAATAGCTAGTGGGCCCCCAGTGAAGGATTGTTGCATATTTCTGATTATCCCCATGTGTATAAGTTTACAGTACTTAAACTTATAAATTAGGTTGAATACAAAAGCCGGCATCCACAAAGGGGATCCCGATTCAGTGTTTGGTCTTAATTCGTATGCCAACTTCTGTTTTGAATACTGGAAGAGGCAGCCTACCTACATTCAAGAAGATGGAAACTGCGACTGCAGAATGCTTGATTTTGGTTTGGAATTGGGCTTTGGGAACAAACTAAGCACAGTAGTCCTTTATTTACAACCATTCATTTGGCAACCATTGGCAACCATTACAATGACGCTGAAAAAAAGTGATGTATGACTGGTACTTGCACTTACGACAGTGATGATCAAAATCTGGGCCCTTGGCAATCTGCATGTATATTTTATTTTATTTTTTATTTTCCAATTTCTATACCGCCCCTCTCCCGAAGGACTCGGGGCGGTGTACAGCCCAAAATTAAAAACATATCAATATACAAAAATTAAAATAATTAAGAATAAATTAAACAATTTGGCCATAAATCCCATTTAAAACCCAATACGTTGTATATCTTAAAAATGACTCGATCCCCTAAAACAATTTTAACCTTGCTGGAACCGGAGCTTCTATACCAGGCCGGCCTGTCGAAAAAGGAATGTTTTCAATTCCCGACGGAAGGTACGTAAATCTGTCATCGTACGGAGTTGGGGGGGGAGCTCATTCCAAAGCGTAGGAGCTCCCACAGAGAAGGCTCTCCCCCTGGGGGTCGCTAGCTGACATTGTCTGGCCGACGGCACCCTGAGGAGACCCTCTCTGTGGGAGCATACCGGACGGCGGGAGGTATTTGCTAGCAGCAGGCGGTCCTGTAAGTATCCGGGTCCAATGCCATGGAGCGCTTTAAAGGTGGTCACTAACACCTTGAAACGCACCCGGAAAGCCATCGGCAACCAGTGCAGCTCGCGCAGGAGCGGTGTTACATGGGAGCGCCATGACGCTCCCGTCACTACCCGCGCGGCCGCATTCTGGGCCAGCTGGAGCCTCCGGGTGCACCTCAAGGGGAGCCCCATGTAGAGAGCATTACAGTAGTCCAGCCTGGAAGTAACGAAGGCATGAGTGACTGTGCGTAGCGAGTCCCGGTCTAGGAAGGGACGCAACTGGCGCACCAGGCGAACCTGATAGAACATCCTCCCAGCCATGGCCGTCAGATGGTCCTCTATATACAATGGTTGCAGCATTCCGGGGGTCACATCATTGCCGTTTGTGATCTTCCCAGTCAGTTTGCAACAAGCAAAGTCAGCGCGGGGGGTGGGGGGTGGAGAGAAGTCGGATTTGCTTAAGAAGGAGGTATTCACTTAATAATTGCAGTGATTCACGGAACTGTGGTTAAAAAAAAGATTGTAGAATTGGGTGCGGCTGACTTAACGACCACCTTGCTTAGCAGTGGAAATTCTGGTGCCAGTTGTGGTCATAAGTTGAGGACTACTTATAATCCAGCCTTGCCAGACTGTACCAGTCTCAGCCCCCTTTATGGTCTGCTACAATATTATATTGTAAGCAACGACTTTCTCAACCATGCAGTGCAACCTCTGAAATGGCTGTAGCAGTGAAGTAGGCTATCTTGCCCAGACTGTAGCGCAGAGACAGAAATAATAGAGCAGATGACAACATAGCTGCACTCTTTCATCTTTATCTAACTGGACAACACTCTTGAGTTATGGAAAAGAAGTTGGAGACTCCTCTGCTATATTTGGCATATGCAGCAGCCAAAAGTTGTAAAGATTGCAAAAAACCAGGTAATTAATAGGTGGCAGCAAAGGGATATATGAAACCAATTTGTTTTGTATTCAAGCCCTGGTAGCTATTTATTACTGTATCTGCTCTATTTACTCTGGTATGGTCCCTTCCACTCTTCAGTATCAAGAATGCCTTGAATTTTCTTTTTTAGAATATGTACTGGCCTTTCCTTAAGAACTTTCTGCCTTAAGAATGGAGTGAAAAAGAGCATAAAAGAACATGTTCTTCAGTACTATCAATGAGGGGCAAGTGGAGACATTGATTTCTTTGCTGTAGTCAGTCTCTGAGATATTAGTGCAAGACAGGAAATTAGCTATCCGGATAATAAGGTGCTTCAGTCTCTCTGTTTTATTTCTGTTTCTTTTTCTCTCCACTTTGCGCCAGCTCAGTCAATTATTCCTTCTATTCAGAATGGTCCCTCACCCCATGGTCGCATGATCAGTCTTCCATTTTAGAAATAAAAGATGCTTCCTGTTAGCATTCAGCCTAGAGATATTTCTGTTCCACCCTGCTTCATGTTCCTCACTCTCTCTTTTTACTTAGGCTTGAAAATCATTGGAAAATGAAGTTTAACATTCACATAGGCTGTCAGAAAGTTTAGAGCAGTGGTGGCGAATCTATGGCACGTGTGCCAGAGGCGGCACTCAGAGCCCTCTCTGTGGACACACACGCCATGCCCCGGAGATGGCAACCATTCCTCTTCAACCAGCTGCCCACTAACTCGCATCCCAGCACCCATGCGCTCGCTGGCCTCTGTGTGCAGGGGCCGATGGTGTCAGGCAGCAGCTGCCCCGGCCCCTGTCTCACCTTGCCCTGCGACAATGGCATCCCCACCCTGCCTTGCCTTGCCTCATCTCACCCCGCAGGACGAGCCTCCTGCCCACCACCCCACCTGCTAGAGACCCCCTGGATCTCCCCCAACCCTGCCCGGCCCCCACAGGCATCCCTCTCCATGAGCAACATTGAGGTGATCACGCCCATCTTGGCCACACTGGTGGTCTGCCATGACCACCACAGCCACGCTCACCCAGTGAGCCGCACCGACCTGGCACCCGGCGATAAATAAGTGGGTTTTGGGTTGCAGTTTGGGCACTCGGTCTCTAAAAGGTTCGCCATCACTGGTTTAGAGTGTTCTGACCGCTTGAGAGGCGTTAATCTTGGTGGCCCTTTTCCTTGAGGTCAGCATTCCTTCTCCGTACTTAAGTTTGCTGGATTAGACACCATATCCACCTCGCAGTGGCCTGTAAGAATTCCACAAACAGGAATGTTTCCGATGAAGCGTGTGGGCTCAGGCAAACATTCTGCTAAATTTGGTGAAGATTAAAGCCTATCTCATACCTAGTTAGCATTAGGTCCCCTTGATTCCAAAGGGATGTATTCCCAGGAAAATTCGTGCAAAATTGCAGCCTGATATGGTTGTGCTTGTTTCCAGCTGCCATTTTTTTCCGTTAGCTTTCAAACGCAAGTACATTGCTGGGCTGTTGATGAGAGAGATGGCTCTACTGAAGCACACAAGTCATGATTGCATCTCAAATCATCTGACTGCTGGATATTCAATTCACAGCAGGGAAACTTGCCTGAAGGAAATTAAGGTCCTGCCTTGGCATCTCCAGAAGCAAGCCGGGATGAACCAGGGCATTGCCTCGTTACCTTCTCACAAGGATAAGCAAAAGTCTTAATAAGCTTCCAAAGTGTGCGCTTAGAGGAGAGGATGGATTTCTAAATGATGAGGCCTTTATCGATCCCATTGTTACAGGGGATAAAGGGACAGAGAAGGCCAGCTTTCTGGAACCTGCCCACAGCCATCACAGAGGAGACCAGGCTTAGGGGATTCTCTTCCCTCCTATTTCAGTCCCAGCCACCCTCATTAGCTTTCTGATGCTTTCACATGTTTTGCCCCGAGTTTTCCTGCCATTTCCAGGAAAATGATATCCTTTCTCCCATCTCCAGGTAGAATATTGTAGAAATGGCTGCCCTGATTCACCCATTCCAGTAGGTCCACGTCCACTTGACAGACCAAAGAAATCTGGGGTGGAAAAACATTTTCCCACATTAAAGCAGGAATTTTGCTGCTTTAAGGCACGTGCAGCTTGATTAATCCTGAACAAGGGTTAATTCTCTGCCTATTGTTAAACTTTGCTTAAAGCAAAGGGGCGCAGAGTCATTCTAAGAAATCTGCTCTCCCAATCACATTATTTGAACCGTGAAAGAAAGAAAGAAAGAAAAGATTGGCTCCCAATTACTTTTTTTTTTTTCCTTCTGTAACGTTTTAGGAATTAAGATCAGGATTCAAAATCTGCTAAGAACCATCCAGGGATGTTGAAGTGTACTAGATAGACATTTTAACTTTTGTAACTGACAGTTATTGTGTGTCTCCACCACCCCATTCGCATTCTCAAAAGCTGCTAATGGGATAGTTCTTGTTTTTGGGGCCAGTGGAGCTCTTGACTCCCCCCTTGAGCTTCTGAATTACCAATTTTGCTTTATTATCTTTGCACATGTCCTGTATACTCACTGCTAATGCACAAAATTTAGTTGCAAATCCATATTAGACAATTAACATATCCATGGTGCTTAACATTTTGATCTTGATTTACAGGTGTCTCTTTTCAATTAGTTATGAGTCTGTTAACTCTCCCAGATAGTACAATATAACACATTTCAGTTCATTTGCATTGCAATCCCTTTGGCCTACTTTTCTGGTTTCATTACATTATCTCTGAATCCATGTTAATGACTGTGGTATTTCTTATGTGATCAAGTCACTGATGGTGACGGGTATATGGTCTCACAGATATGGAAGCCTACTCCTAACCAAGACTGATGCGTTACTGTTGTTAGGAGATGCATGACAAAAGTGCAGCATCATGTCAGCTAAAATGCAGGCCTTTATTTTTTTCATTAAACTTCCAGATTTCCTCACAGTTCCCTTATAAAAATGCAAAGGGCTACACAAAATTGGCTTCCCTCTTTTTTTAAGTACACTAAATACTAACACTATGTATAGTGTATATACTCCAGTTTAGGTCTTTGTAGTACCGCGTTTCCCTGAAAATAAGCCCTACCCTGAAAATAAGCCCTAGCTTGGATTTTTTTTGGGGGGAGCTGGGCCTAATACAAGCTCTACCCCAAAAATAAGCCCTAATTTTGGAGCGAAGCACACCCCTAAAAATCAAGCTAGGGCAGGGGTGGTGGGTGGAGCTGCCCCACGTGCCCTGCACCCGCTTACTGTTGCAGCCAGGCCTCCCAAGCCCCGACACCTGCCTTCCCTTGTCAGCCCACTTCTTCTGTAGCCACTCACCACCATTTGTGTGCGCCGGCCCTGGCCTCCATTTTGCTGTCAGAGGCCTTAAGACAGTGGTGGCGAACCTATGGCACAGGTACCAGAGGCGGCACTCAGACCCCTCTCTGTGGGGATGCGCGCCGTCGCCCCAGTCCTAGGCCTTCGGCTGGGTTTTATAAAACCTTTTCACTTTAGGCCTCCACTGCCGTGTGCAAAAAAAAAAAAAGATTTAATCAGTCAATTTCAGCTTTTCGTGGGAAAAAAAAGATCTTGCAAGGTTGGAATTGATTGATTGAACTTTTTAGTCCCACCCAGTCTGCCGTTACCACCACAGCCACGCCCAGCCAATGGGCCACACCAACCCAATGGGTCACACCCAGCCAATGGGCCACACCCACCTGGCACTCGACGATGCATAAGTGGGTTTTGGGTTGCAGTTTGGGCACTCAGTCTCTAAAAGGTTTGCCATCACTGCCTTAAGGAAATACCTCTGCAACCCAGAATGGAGCTCTGAATTGACATGCACAGCACCCCCCTGGCCTCCAGGGGGCACCGTACGTGTCAATCCAGAGCTCGGTTCTCGGCTGCAGAGGCCTTTCCTGAAGGCCCCTGATGGCGAAACAGAGGCTGGGGGCAATGCGCGTGAGCGGTGGCGAGCGGCTGCAAAAGAAGTGGGCGGGCCTGTCTGCTGCTGCTGCAAGGTGAGACTGGAAAAGACATCCCCTGAAAATAAGACCCGATGCCTCTTTTGGAGACAAAAAAAAAAAAAAAAGACCAGATCTTATTTTGGGGAAAACACAGTAGTTCTCAATGGAGGACTCAGCTGGCCAAGCCTGCAAATAGGAAATCCTGAACAGAACAAAGAAAAATAGAAGAAGATATTAGAATCCTGTAGCCATAGTTTCAGTAAGATAGTTCAAATTAGTTAGGTGAGATTTGGCACCCCTTCTTACTGCCTTTTTAATATTGGATTTCTAGCTCTCCATCTGCAATGACAGCAGAAGCCACTTTTTAT
Organism: Bothrops alternatus; assembly: GCA_034064705.1. Lineage (NCBI taxonomy): Eukaryota > Metazoa > Chordata > Lepidosauria > Squamata > Viperidae > Bothrops > Bothrops alternatus. Next base: position 7,791,972 of record JARGCV010000080.1, read on the forward strand.
ATTATTACAGACATAAGACTTTTATTATTCCTTTATCTCATTTCCTTGCTCAGTTTTCCCTTTCTTTCTTCTTGGCCCATGAATAGCTGAAATGTTTAAGAACATCCCATTCTATCACACCAGCTCCATCAGTGTTAGTTTCTTTACTGTTGTAAGTGCCTTATAAAATAGGTTTAATCTGTAATTCGTTTGAATTTTAGTCATGGGGGTGGGGAGCATATCAGTCATTAGAGGCATTTCAGAAATTTTAACTGCAACAGATCAGCCCCGACGAGAGATTGGAGAAGTTGATTTTGCATAAGGAATGGGATTGTCTCTTCCTGCAGGTAATCAGCTAACATAAAAACTTGGAAAACACTTCTGGCTGGACGGATATAGGCTTCTTCCCCTACTTATGCAAATGGCTGTCTGGGACCAAGTCTTAATCTATGGTATTGCTTTTAGTGTCTATCACACTGTCTTGTAGAAATGTGACAATTTTTTCTCCCTCGCAGTCCCTTATTTTGCAGGCGCTGTGCTATTTCAGACTGGGTGTTAAGCAAATTCATAGCAACCCCTGTTACCTTGAAAGCGTCCAGGAGGACCTTGCACTATGTTGTTCCTCCTACATGTGGGTGGGAGGTATAGATAGTCCTCAACTTACAACAGTTTGTTTATTGACTGTTCAAAGTTACGACATCACTGAAAAAAGTGACTTATGACCATTTTTCACCGTTACGATCTTTGCAGCCTCCCCATGATCATGTGATCAAAATTCACATGCTTGGTAACTGCTTCATATTTATGACCGTTGCAATGTCCCCAAGGTCATGTGATGCCCTTTTGTGACCTTCTGACAACGGGGAAGCCAGATTCACTTAAGCCAGGTTACTAACTTATCAACTGCAATGATTCACATAACAACTGAGGCAAGACAGGTTGTAAAATGGGGCAAAATTCATTTAACAAATGTCTCACTTAACAATAGAAAATTTAGACTCAATTGTGGTCGTAAATCAAGGACTACCTATACTGCCCTTCTTCTCTTGTTAACTGTGCTTTGGACACCTACTTAGAGTCTCATGTACCTGTCATGGTTTGCTATATAAATTTAGCAAATAAGCTTACAGAGGTGGGCAATGGACACCTACCACATCTGTATATACATATTTTCCATACAAAGAGGGAGCCATCATTGACCATGAGTTTTCCCTCAAAGAATCCTTTTCAATTATATTTCAAAATATACTTTCTTGATTTGCCTGATTCATGTGAAGTACATCACTTACCCTCAAATACTAGGCACATTTTTCCCACTAGCTACAGAACATAAAATAATTATTTTGCGACCCACCAATATGTTTCCCCCCAACATAATATGGCACGGGATTAGCTGGGATGTGCTGCCTGCATGCATATGCATGTTGGACCGTGCATGAATATTCAGAGACAGCCAGTAATAGCTCACCTAATTCTTTGTCCCTCTAAATGTATGCGGACATGAATTGAAAGATTAATGAGCCACCTAATATTTATTTACTTTAGATGTATAACCGGCCTTTCTTTTAGGAATTTAAATTGGCATACTTAGCATGCTAGTTTCCCCCCACCCCACCCCAACAACCCTAAGAAGTACCTTGGGTTAAGTTTATGACTGGTCCAAATTTAGCCAATAAGGATCAGTGGCTAAGGATGGATTTGGACCTGGCTTTTTTGGTCATAGTCCAATATGGGACTTCACCAGTTTTATTATACATTGATCAAGACTCACCAATGTTTGGGTGGAAGAAGCAGCTACTTGATTCTAACAGTTGTACAAAACCCTTTGTAAAACCCAGCCTTGGCGAAGATGGTCCTTCTTTCGTATAGAAGACAAAGTGGTGTCCTTTTCTTGGGAAAAGAGAATATAGTTAATTGTTCTGTCTCCCTAGGTTCTGGCAGGCAAACCAGCTGCCCCCTTATAGTCCCAAAATTTGTGCATATCTTCTTTGCTATGCAAATTCCTTACAAAAGTCTCTGTTCTGGAAGGTTAGGGCTCCTTCTGCTTGTCTAGAAAACTACCATCGAAACAGGTTATGATTCAGCAAGATTGCTTAGGTTAGGATAGGGGTAGGCAACCTTGGCTCTTTTATGACTCGTGGACTTCAAGTCCTGGCTCAGGAATTCTGGGAGTTGAAGTCCACGAGTCATAAAAGAGCCAAGGTTGCCTACCCCTGGGTTAGGACATGCAGGATAGATTACATAGCACCTAGCTTGCTTTGAAAAGGCTAAACAGGATCAGGCCAAGTTAAGCTGTGAATGGGCACCACTAGGAAATCTAAGGACTATTGTAAAGGCTGGACTAGGACATTTCAAAAAATAAAAGGAATCCCATTAGTACTGCAGGGAAAAAAACAACCCATGGATGTGCCCAGGTATTCATCAGGAGCTGATATTGACTCAAGCAAAGTCTTATCTTTACCTGGATCTCTTCCTGGACCTTGCCTCATTTAGACTCACAATAAGGCAGATCCCAGAAATATCTGTAGGGTATGATTGAAAATGTCAAGATGATGGCTGTGCCTATCTGACCAAAGCCTGACCTCTTTTTATGCATAGCGTTTCCATAATAACATCCCAGCCCTCCATCTTGACTTTTTTGACCATGGCTGATCCTGTCAACTTTTGAGCCAGGGACCCCCCCTTTCCGTCAGCCAAGCCGACTTTCCCAATATGGCTGTCCCCTCATAATTTGACAACCTGAAGCTGCGAAGCTCCCCTGATGAGTCAAACTGGGATCACCATTGGAGCTTTAGATTAAAAACATGAAGAAATTGTATTTTCTTCAGCCAGCTTAAATCTGGGCTCCAGTTCTGCTGCTTCTGTGGGAGGAGGCGTGCCTGTGGCCAAACATATTCTTTTGACCAGTCGCCCGGTTGCTCTTGCCAGCTTCTGCGTATCACATCCCTGCCTTTCTTTTGCCGCCATTGACTGCTCATTTATTCCTTTCTCATATTTTTCCTCCTTTATTTCTTCATTTTTTTTAAAGCACCCAATGAATCACCCAGCCCCAGCCCAGATTCATTGTCCTCTCTGTGACTGCATTCCCCCGCTCGCCCACCCCCAATTTTCCATTTCCAGACTTTGGTGCTTGATAATGTTGAGGAGGGGGGAGTTAAATCAAGCGCTGCTTCCCCCCCTCTTCCTCCCCGAGTTACCTCCCAGCCACAATGTTCAAACAGAGAGAGAAATAAAGGGAAGGAAAGAGGCAGAAAATGAGTGGCAGAAATGAAGCGCTGGAGAAATTGGGGAGCGGGGTGGGAGTAGAGATGAAATATTTATTAGCTGGCGTGCGTGCCGGGCACATTAATAACAGTGCCACTTTTGGTCTCCTGTCGGGGATGCTGCCATGTATATATGGGGTGGAGGACAGGGGGAGAATTGGGAATACATTGAAATGGAGTCCGGGAGAGGGAGAGGCCAGTTTTGTACTGGAGGGATAGGAAAATTGCTTCGCCAACGGTGCAGCAGGCTGGTGGATGGATGGTTCCTCGGCCTGCAGGCTTTGTGAAAGCTGGAGCCTCAGTAGGCCATTTAATAACGGGTGGGGAGGGACAACATATTTGCAACCAGTTTGTGAGCTTCTGGTTTGTCACTGGGGAAACAGGTACTAGGTTAGGCCAGTTTTGAGTCTGGTTCATTGATTACATCTTATAATGGGGGTGAGTGGGGCTTGTTCTGAAGCAGTGTTCTATAGCCTTTTTGGGGGGAGTATGCCTTCAAGTCATTGTTGTCTCCTGGCAACTGCCTAGACACATCCCTGCAGTTTTCTTGGCAAGATTGGCTTGCCCTTGCCTCCTTCTTAGGGCTGAGAGAGAGTGACTGGCCCAAGGTCACCCAGCTGGCTTTGTGCCTCAGGTCGGACTAGAACTCCCTGTCTCCCTGTCTCTAGCCTGGTGTCTTAACCACTTGTAACGGTAGGTGGGAAATGACTTCAGGTGACGGGAGAGCCACAGACTGGACAACCAGCATGTAAGAGATAGCCTATAGAAGGAGGGAGGGTGAGAGAAACTTTTCAGAAGGGACCCTCCAGGCATTAAAAGGAAAGAAGGGGAGAAATACTTTCGATTTGCAAGATTAGTATAACAACCTGTTAATAAAGATAAGAGTTAGTAGGGCTGGCTGTGCATGTTGTCTGGACTACCTCGCAGGGCTAGCACCACTACATCAACCTGACTCACTTTCCCAGTTTGAGTGTCCTCAAATGTATGACCGCCAGGCTGTCGGGGGTGTTCTGTGCATTGGAAGACTTCCTGCCTGCAGGACATGGAGAAGGGAAGGGAGAATAAGCAAACGGGGGGGGGGAGAGTTGGTAATTCTTTCCAAAATGGACTTTTCCTTTCTGAAAATAAGCATGTTCTGCTGGCAGAGTTCATGCACATTTATCATTCGTGGGTCTTAGCGCATAGATTTCATGGGAAGCTCAAAGCATACGGGGGTTCTTGAGGTGCCCACCTTGTGGCCAAAAAAGCTTTGTCCAATTTGACCCATTTCCTAGGTAAGAGAAAGGCCAGAGATTACTAGGAGTTAAGTCCCATAAAACTGGCATGCCAAACAAATGAACCTACAAAATGGTAACCAATAAGACTCTACTATGGTAATAGAAGACCTGCAATATCAGCCCCTCCCCAGGGGTCCTGTTTTCAGCATCTGATCTCTGGCAGGGCTAGCCACAGGACACACCTCACTCCACCGTGCACACACACTTTTCTTTTTCTTTTTTTTCCCCAAACAATATCCAGCTTTATTAAAGGTACATTTCTTAAAACGATCAATCAATGGTATTCAGGCAGGACATGGGCTACAATTCGCAATGTTTTACAACAAGTTCCAACTCCCCCCCCTTTTTTTTGCACTACCAAAATGTAAAGCTACTATATAAAATCCAATTAATTGGAACAGGGAAAGTTTAGAGTGAGGGTGGACACTTTCACATTTAGTATGTTGTTTAACAACTTTTCACAAACCTATTGTGAATCTCCAGATTAAAAATTCTGCAGTTTTTGTTTTTCTCACACACACTTTTCTTATCTGGCACCTGACTGTGGCAAGGAGGTGGGGAGGAGGAGACGAGTTTGTTTATTTGTTTGTTTCTTTGTCTAAACCAGGGCTGCCCAATCTTGGCAACTTCAAAACATTTGTATAGCTACCCCTTTAAAAACAAATCTCTGGCTGGCTCGCACAACACAACAAGAGGTAACTGTTTCAAAAGACTCTGTTTTAATTGACTTAGTATATAAAGTCTGTCTGGGAATTTTACTCTTAAAGGTTTCAAGATTATGTTTTGACCCCAGCTAGCATTAAAGATGCCTTTCTGAAACTTGTACGGTTCTTGCACCAATTTTGGAAATGAAAAGCTACACATTTTAGGATTATTGTTCAGCATTATGATTTAACTATTATACTGTATTCCAAAATTATGTTCCCAAACTATTATATTTCCAAAAGTATACTGCTGTGTATGATTTGAAAGCAAAAGAAATCTATACCTGGACAAAGCAATATCAATTTGAGTTAGAAAGACTTCAACATTCTTAAAATCCCAGCACACATACCCCCCCCAAAAAATCTAATGTCCAATAATTTTAAACAGATATGAAATAACATTTTGATGAATTTCATTGTTAAATGAAACAAGTATGTTTCACACTTCTTAAAACTCGGACCTCTTTGATTCTTCTGAAATTTGATACTGCAAGTCTTCATTCTACAATTCAGTCATAGAATTAATTATAGAGCTAATACTAACTTTTGCTCTGCTTTATAGTTTCTTATAAAATTAGATTGTTGTCAGTTCAAGTGCTGCATCTCTTAAAGATCCTAAGATTGCAAGTACCTCTTAGGCTATTAAGCATCCGAGCCACACTTTTTAGTCAGTCTATATTTCAGTTTTATGTATTGAAAAGCAGATATTACAGGTAAATCATATTCATAGCACAATCTCTCAAAATCTTTAAAGCAACCGTAATAAATCAAATAGTTCGAAGTATTGATCTCTTGTTTGTCCCAAATATTCCAATAAAACCCCTTTCGCACTACCTTCGAATTTAAGTTATTTCACAACACCAGTTTCTCATGTGATTTGGATCACATTTTAGCACCTTACCCATTAATAACCAACTGCATCTGGCAGCTTTCAAGGGGGAACATGAAGATCCATATTTAATATATCTAAAATTTGCCAAGATTTCAGAAGGGTTACATGCTTGCTCTCCACAAACTTGCTCCCCATATTCCTAAAAGTTCTCTTTCCCCCCCTCTCCTTCAAAGCAGATTCAAAAACAGCCAAAGCAGAAATAACCACTCTAGAGCAGCGGTTCTCAACCTGTGGGTCGGGACCCCATTTGGGGTCGAACGACCATTTCACGGGGGTCACCAAACAACGCAGTCCGCCATTTTTTCCCCCTTTTCCTTAGCTGTGCTACTTTTTCTTATTCTATTGGCTTTGGAAAGCCAATAGAATAGACTCTCTTGAATAGAATTGTCCAAGCTGTCTCTGCCCTGCTGAGCCCGTCAAAAGTCCCAGTCTGCAAACGGTGCTGCAAGTTGTCTGCAGCGAAGGCGAGCTGTCTAGAGGTTTCCACCCCTCCCTGTTGAGCAACTACTAAAAACGTAAGTAAAAGAGGGCCAGGGGTGGGAGGTGGGAGGCCGGCAGGTGCAGGGAGGATTGCTGGCGCGCGTGGGGCCCAGTGGGTGCCTTACCTCCCTTGGGCTGGGCCAGCTGGTGGCCCAGCCGGTGGTTGCCCTGCGCCGTCGCTGCCCCTTGCCAGCTACGCCTCGGCCGGCGCAGGGGGCGGCACCACGCATGCGTGGCGCTCCCGGGCAGGGAAATAGTCCTCGACTTATGACCGGTTGGGAAGTCCTCGACTTACAACCGGTTGGGAAGTCCTCAACTTACGACCGGTTGGGAAGTCCTCGACTTACGACTGGTTGGTTAGTCCTCGACTTACAACCGGTTGGGGGTCGCAGCATTAAAAAGGTTGAGAACCACTGCTCTAGAGGGACAAAGTGCCCCAGTAGGAGGGTGCAGTCTTGCAATCAGCCAGTTGGAGCCTGGACTGTCATTTTGTGTTTTAAGCAGAGTGGGGGCCATGCCCATTTTTGTCCGGATGTCCTGGACTGAATCCAGGAATCCTGTTAACTAATTAAATGTATATGCCACCCAACTCACTGTCACGTAACTCTGGGCAGCTTACAGCGTAATAAAAACAGCATTCTAAAACAGTGAATATAGGAGCCCTGGTGGTGCTGTAGTTAGAACACAATATTGCAGGCTAACCCTGCCCAGAGCCTGGAGTTTGATCTGAATTTGACTCAGCCCTCCATCTTTCCCAGGTCAGTAAAGTGAAGACCCAGATTATTGGGGACAATATGGTGACATTGTAAACTGCCCGGAGGATGCTATAAAGCAGGGGTCCCCAACCCCCTGGCCACAGACTGGTACCGATCTGTGGCCTGTGAGGAACTAGGCCACATAGCTGGAGATGAGCAGCAGATGAGCGAGCGAAGCTTCATCTGTATTTGCAGCCGCTCCCCAATGTCATCGCCTCAGTTCCTCCTCAGATCATCAGGCATTAGATTATCATAGGAGCGCAAATCCTACTGTAAACTGCACAGGTGAGGGATTTAGGTTGCACACTTCTCCCCCCTCCCCCCAGTCGGTGGAAAAATTGTCTTCCACAAAACCGGTCCCTGGTGCCAAAAAGGTTGGGAGCTGCTGCTGTAAAGCACTATGGGGCGGTATATAAGTCTTAAGTGCTATTGCTATTGTTATAACATTAAAATTAACTGAGAATTCATTAAGATAGGGGAAGTATACAATGGGTGGAAGTGGGATCTTCCATTTAATTCAGTAACTGCCTCCAGAGTGGTATACCCCATTCAGGCCCCAGCCAATTGGCAGAGCCAGGTTTTAAGGCCCTTTCAGAGGGCTAAAAGGGTGGGAGGTGGGAGGTAAAATGTTCCAGAGGGTGGGAGTCCAAGCAGAAAAAGCTCTTCTCCTGGAACCTGTCCGTTAGAATTCCTTGGCCGATGGGGTCTGCAGCATGCCCTTTCTACTGGAGCAAGTGGATCAAGCCAATCCCTTTGGGGTGAGATAGTTCCCCTTCCCAGAAATAGTTGCTTAGTTGGGTAGCTCCAAAATGAAAAGGGAAAGAAAAGCAGAAAGAATAGGGGGAAGAGCAGAAACCAAACACATCATTATTTAGCACTCTCAACTAATAGGGTGGTTTTGAAATTGAGATCAAAATCTTGGAAGTTGGGGTCTGCCAAGGTTATGAATAAGCAGATCCAGCACACTCTGTCCAGGCCCTGCTCCTTGGCAAGAAGTGATTAAAATATTGAGATGGGGAGGGGAGTTAAAGTAACTGGCTGGTTCCACACATAGCCAGAGGCTGGCTACCTTTCAATGTCTTTGATTGGAGATGTACTTTGCTAGGAATTAGCACTGTGTCAATATTTTTAGTCCCCAGATTTAATTGTGTTGCACCTCCCTCCCTCCCCCCCTTTTTTTAAATAGTAAGAAGCTTTTTCTCACTTCCTGCAAAACCCAGTAAACAGTGGTGAACAACTGGTTCTCTGTGTGGATGCCGCTTCTGGAAGTCCATTCTGGGCCTAGGTAACAAAAAATTAGCTACCGGTTCTGCTGAACTGGTATGAACTGGCTGAATCCCACCACTGCCAGTAAACCAGCTCTCCTGAGCTGAGAATTTTTTGCGTGCCTTTTGCCAAGCAGGCTCTGGGGTTGACATCCTAAAGGTCTGCCTTGAGGAGGGATGTTGGGATGGAAGGGGGGGGCGAAATGGAAGGGAGCATCCATGGGGATGGAATGGTGAAATGTTTGAAGAACTGAAAGCTGATCAGTGGAAAATTTTGGGAATGGACTGAAGTGTGGGAAATTTGTAACTTGCTGTTAATACCAAAGAGTTTAAGATCTAGGAAAAGTTGAAGAGGTTTTCCCAAAGAATAAGCATGTGAAGTTTGCAAATAGCTATCTGGGTTTGCCTTGCTTGCCTTTGTTGTGGTCATAAAAAGTGTTGCACACAGCAAGCTGAGGGAAGCCTTCACCAAGCAGACTTCAGAGTTGCTGAACTTTTAATCCACTCTTCATTGCTTAAGGGCTAGCACAGGGGTAGGCAACATGGCTCCTTTATGACTCGTGGACTTCAACTCCCAGAATTCCTGAGCCAGCCAAGGTTGCCTACCCCTGGGCTAGCAGATCTGAGCTGCAAAGGTGTGGGTCAACACTAGAGGGCAGCAAGAAGACAGAGAACACTATGTAACTTGTTGCTGCCCTCTAGTAATGGTAAGCTGTTTTCACCAGAACTGGTAGCCCTTCCCTTTGAACATATTCCAAGAAAAGCATTTACTTTCACTTACCAAAGGTGTGTTTACTGTTCATTCATTCTTGAAGAAACGTATTCACTGTTATGCTATCTAACACATAGCAGTAGATCCCAATCTCTCTTTTGCTTATTTCTGTTTCAAAGGATTGAGCTTTTAGGGGTTTTTTCCCCGTTTGCTTGGGTTTCACAACTTTGTTACTCCACAGGGCCAATTCACTGAAAGTTGATCCCTGCCCTGACTAAGGCAGTCTCTCACTTTGGTTCTGGGCCTCGTGCCTGTCTAAAAATACTGTATATGTTAAAGAAAAAGAAGTCTATTACAGAGGCATTCTGTAACATTCTTGTTAGTAAGCTTTAGAAGGCTAATTACTGTAAAAGCTGGAGATAAACCAAGCACTAGCTGTTGAAAGCCTTCTCAGATGATCCTATCTCAGATTTTGGCCCCACCCAGCCAACATTCTCCTCCTCCTCCTCCTCCTCCTCCTCCTATCTTCCAACTCCACTTCCTTTTCCTTGCTATTTGCTTGGGAACATTCTTCCCTTGTGTCACCTTTCCCATAGATCACAATATAGGACATTCCTATTTTTTGAGATATGGATCTCCTGCTCCCTTCCTTGACTTCATCACACAATTTCCAGGCTGGCTTCTAAGCCTGATGATCCTGTCAGTCGGTTTTGCCCATAGCCTTTGCTGAACAGCAATCAAACATGAGTGTGGCAGGGATGAGATAAATATTTGGCCCTAGTAATGGACTGGATTGGTTTAACCTATAACAGTGATGGCGAACCTTTTAGAGACCGAGTGCCCAAACTGCAACCCAAAACCCACTTATGCATCGTCGGGTGCTGGGTGGGTGTGGCCCATTGGGTGGGCGTGGCTGCGGTGGTAACAGCAGACTGGGTGGGACTAAAAAGTTCAATCAATCAATTCCAACTTTGCAAGATCTTTTTTTTCCTGCGAGAAGTTGAAATTGACTGATTGATTGAACCTTTTTTTTTTGCACATGGCAGTGGAGGCCTAAAGTGAAAAGGTTTTATAAAACCCAGCTGAAGGCCTAGGGCTGGGGCAACCATGCGTGTGCCCACAGAGAGGGCTCTGAGTGCCGCCTCTGGCACCCGTGCCATAGGTTTGCCACCACTGACCTATAATTTACCACGGAGGGTGATTATGAATATCATATCATCAACTCCTCCATGTAGCTTTTATTCTATGATTGCTATGCTTCAGTGGTAAAGTTCCTGTGCATTCTTCCTGTTTTGCTCTTTTTTTATTTTCACACCAAAAGAAAGAGGGAAATAACATAATTGCTCCATAATGTCTTTTTCCTAAGAGTTCAAAGAACCTCCCATTTAAAATATGCAATATTTTATTTACTAGAATTCTCCCTCTTAGAAGACTGGCCCTATCTTTTAGCATAGGGAGGCAGCTGCCCTAAGAATTAAATATAGAGAAATCCCAAGGATTTAAAGAACCAGATCTTATCCTGGGTTTCTGTGATGCCCAGCATTAAGTAAGAGTCAGCTGTTGTCTGGTGGAGGGCTTTTTTCTCTCAGGAAAGTTGATTGCCCGACTGATGACCCAAAGTCATTTGTAGCTCTGAACAGCCTTGAGGGTAGCTTCCAACTTGGCAGAAAGTTGGAATTTTCCATGTGATGGAAGGGAGAAATTATTCAATACATACATGGAACCGAATGATTATTATAAGCCTTGAAAATACACACACACATACACACACACTTACATCTTTTAGGAAGAAATGGGTGGGTGTTAATTGTAGGAGATATATTAAAATGCAGTAATGGTACCACAAATTGCTATATTCCCAAAAGGAGCGATTTGTGGTTGTGTGCTCCATTTGGGAATACAGCAATTTTACATTTATTTTCTTTGAGAAGACTTGATGAAATGAAGATGTTCAGAAGAAATAGAATAGATACATACAGCAGTATTAGCAATACTGTATACCAAGATGGTCAAACTGCTGGCCCATGGGCTGGATGCATCATAGCGAAACCACGCCCACCCCATTGCTGTCAATGACAAAAAAGTCATGATACATCGCAATATGTCATGTGACTTTGCAAGTTTGACACCCCTGCTGTATACTGTGGCTTCAAAACAAATAGGAAAGGAAAGGAAAGGAAAGGAAAGGAAAGGAAAGGAAAGGAAAGGAAAGGAAAGGAAAGGAAAGGAAAGGAAAGGAAAGGAAAGGAAAAAATGTCTCGGAAAATTGTATTACAAACAGAATAACTGTAAAACATTTGACCATACTGCTCTTCCTTGGTCCATTGTTGAGAAACAAATTACAGTATTCAGATGTGAGCAATCAGTGCATCTTAGCAATTCACTGTTGCACATCACATGTCAATAACTTTTATGATCATTCTTTCTGCCAGCTCCAGCTCCCCAAAAAACTGTGTCCGTTGATAGGTTCCAAATACAGGGAATATGTCAAAAATTCTGAGAAGACTCACTGTTTTTTGTGTACGCCTGTGATCTTTTGAATTTCACACCAACACTTTGGAGAACAATGTGAATGGACAGTACACATTTTTGTGATGGTGGAAATGGATGCGAAGGTTATTCTCCGACTAATAAAATCTAAAGGACTCTCTTCTTTTCGCATATTGGAATAAGGACTTTATTGTCCAGTTTCAGGATTATTTAGAACTTTGGGCCGTATAAGCAATGCATATATGTTTAATGTTCCATTTTTAAGAAAAAACATTTTAAATGTAAATAATTTTAGAAGATGTCATGAAAATGTAAGTAAAACTAGCTTTATTTAGTATGCAGGACAGGGGTCCCCAACCCCCGGTCCGTGGACTGGTACTGGGCCGCGGCATGCCACCAACTGGTCCGCACAAACAAGCAAAGCCCCATCGATGGGATGCAGGCAGCACACAAAATCATGCACCCTCTGGTCTGTGGAAAAACCTTTCTTTACAGAACCGGTCCCTGGTGCTCAAAGGTTGGGGACCTCTGATGTGGGAGATGTAGGTTTTTGTGGGCCTTTGCTCTCTGGTTTGCTCTTTTTTCTCTGTAATAAAATTAATATGTTGGGAGTACTCCATTAAATTCAATAAATTTAGTTTTAATTACTTAACAGATACACATTTATACAGGTAAACCTTGATTTATGACCACAGCTGGGACCAGAATCTCCATTGCTAAGCAAGGCAGTTAGTTGTTAAATCAGTTGTATCTGATTTATGTCTTTTTTGTCACAATTGTAAAATGAATCACTGCAATTGTTAAGCGAATCCAACTTCTCCATTGACTTTGCTTGTCGGAATCCAGATGGCAAGGTCACTCATGACCCAAGGATGCTGCAACCATTGTGAATATATACTGGTTGCCAAGCACCCAACTTTTGATCACATTACTGTGGGGATGCTGATGCTGTGGGCTTGTGAGTCGTAAGTCATAAGTCACTTTTTTTCAATGCTGCTTGTAACTTTGAATCGTCATTAAAAGAATAGATGTAAGTCGAGAACTATCTACATCGATTTTGGGCTGATTTTAAGTGTTCTTATTCTTTACTTCTCTTCTAAACATTCCACTTTCTTCTGAGAGGTGATATATTGCAATAAAATGTAGCTCACACATACAGTGCTAACAGTTGAAAGGTATTATCTTAAGTGAATATGAAAAGGCCTTTGCGTCCAGATCAGCTCCTTACCTAATAACAATATTGAAATGGTTTACCATTGCCTTCTTGGGATACTTTTTAACTTCCTAGTTTAGTCTACTACAAGCCTGAATTTCCTGGTGTTGTTCCTTCCCATTACTAAAAGGACTGACTCTTTACAGCAGTTCTTTTCAAATCTTGCTACACCCAACTAGATACTGCCACCCACTCTAATGCTGTTCAGCAGAGCGATTAGAAAACAATGCTTAGATCTGATTTACTCATTAGAAAAAGGAAAAGTAGAGTAAACCACAATATTGGCTAAGAAGAAATGCTTAAATGGTTTTCTGTGTTACACACACACAAAAAGCTAAACAACCTGCAACTAGAAAAAAGGCAGACTTGGAAAAATCTTTCTCTTTGATGTGTAAAGTGTGCTTGTTTATCTGGAATCTGTTTTTCTGAAGTTTCCTGAAGTGGAACAGTCCATTCTAGCATTTATTAATGTTCATTTCTTTAGCTGTTGCTGGTGTAAATCAGAGCTTATAGCCAGATTGGATGTTTGGTTATAACTCAGGACTCAAAAGAAAGCTCTAAAAAAAGGGGAGTGAATAGGTCAGATCAGTCACCTTTCTTGTTGCCTAGCATGTCCCAGGCAATTTTTGAATTATTTTAGAATTTTTAAAATATTTTTTCAAAAATATCCCAGGAAACCCATATTTTCCTGAAGCAAAGCACCAGTCTTTAGCATCGTCATTATTTATGTCTCTTGGATCTACACACCTCTTTAGGCATAATTGGAAACAGGAAAAAAAAAAGTGATTGGCTGCAGCCTCCATGCTTTGTTTAAAAATGGGCCTCCTTGCCCAGAAACAAACGTCAAAGAGACAGAGAGTAGGTTACAGTATATATTTTTGTTGTTGTTGAAAGGGCATTTGGTGACATAACATCCATTTTTTTAAATGAGCACTCCCAGCTCCCCACACTTATCAAAGCTATTTTTTTAAAAAAAAATACCCACAATATGCTCTCCAAATTTCCCATCTCTTTACCAGTCCCAAGAGGCTGTGGAGAACTGAGAGCAGAATGGGCCCATTATTATTTTTTTCTTAACACCCCCATCCATCTAACCAAGAGTTTCAGACATATTTGCTGAGGTAGGAACAAAATATGGTTTTAAAGGAGGGGTGGTGTTTGTGCTTGTTTGCAGAAAAGCTTAAGGGATCTTCCCAAGCCTGTCACCTCCAAATTGCAACTTCTTGAGACGTATGACAAACACCTGAATTCCTAGCCCTGGGTCCCTAGAGACATCTGTTTCAATCTCAGAAGGTCTTATCTTAGGATGCACATTTCAACCAGCAGGAGTATATGTCCTGATTTCAGGAGACACCAAATATAAACCTGGTTGGTTGTGTGTGTGTGTGTGTGTGTGTGTGTATGTGTGCGTGCGTATGCATGCATGTGAGATTAGTTTGCACACAGACACTTTGAACTTAGATATTGAGACAGCTTGCCTGGGTTGCTAATGTAATTCTCAGTGAATTCTACAAAGACTCAATGCCTGCATGAAACTTCCAGGATCATAGAGTGACAGCTAATGAAATATCTACCTTTTCCTGCTTTTTTGCATGTTTCCTGATCTTTGATGGGATGTATACGTGGGCGTATCTTGAAACAAGCTGCTGCTGTATGAAGCATACATTAGCTGATCGCCAGGCATTGAAATGGCAAGTCAGCATTGACAAGTGTGCTAGGGTGGCTGAAAACCAAAATGAATTATTAGGAATTCATTGCATAGCAATATCCCCTTGTAAACAAGCTCTTATCACAGTCTTGCTTTATCACAACACAGATTCTTGGCTTGGGATACTGTGCTCCCTTCACACCGATGTCCCTGTTCGATGTCCAGTCTAGCATGATAAATGTCCCCATGAAAAATAATTTAAAAACCCTCCATACTCTCAGAAGACTAGCATGCCAACAAGATGGTTTAACACTTCTGAACTATTGTTCTTGGACTGCTTGCCTGCCTTTGGTAGTTTTTCTGCTCTATTAGGGTTGTTCATTTCAAAATTGAACATTTTCAGTTCCTTCTCTCTCAACTTCCATGGAAAATGCATAAGGTTCTATCAAGATTTTACAGGGTAAATGTTTATGGGGGAGAAATAATTCAACCCTGGAGTACTCTTTGATTTCAATCTTTTTTTAGCCCATGTTGAAAATCCTTCAATCTCCCTTCCTGTTCCTGGAGGAGTGCACCGTCTATTTTCTTTCCTTGAGCTATGCTCAGGGTTTCTTGTGTACCAGCTCAGGCCCTCTCCTTTGATTGACATAGTTATCCTGACTTGCATTGATGTCCCCTCTTGGTGAACAGTCCCCAGTCTGGAAGTCTTCGCTGGGGTCCTTCACTGTAAACTGCAAGGCTTCTGCACCTTATTTACTTCTTCTGGAGAGGGGCATTGGCCGGTCAAGAGAGCAGATGTCAGCCTTACTTCCGTTCTCTCTGGTGTACCCACAACAGAACTCCCCTATGTCTTATTCCTTTCCTCTCCCTTCCCTGGTTCCATGTCCCACCAAGACTTGTTCTTGGTCTGCTCTTGTCAGGCCCTGACAGATGTGCCTTGTTATGCCATTTCTTTTGGCCTCATTGAGGCAATAGCATTAAAGCACTCTCCGTTGTCCTTGCTCGAGCCAAGATAAATGGTATCTGTCAACTGCTGTGTGTTCACTCCTAACCTTTGGATCTACCACAGTGCCTGGCTCTGAATTGTGCTTGAAGCTACGGGGAGTGGGGTGGGAAGGCAGGAAGAAAGGGGCAAACAGAGCAGGGGGCTTGGATCGTCAGGGATTGCTCCTTGCAAGCCTCGGTTAATTTAATTACACCAATTTAGTGAGAAGTATTAAGGTTCCAGTAGCTTAGAAGGAATATTAATCTGAATTTTTATATAATGCCCTAGAATGGAGTGTGCAGCCATTTGAGGGAAACAGTCTTGTGAAATGTGTCTAGAACTGCACTCAAAAATAAATCTGGAGTGGGGGGGGGAGGGAAGCAAATGGCAAAATCTGTTTCATGATGTCTCAACAAAACCCCATTCTGCATATTTAGTAGGACATTTCAGTCATTGGCTACATTATGACCTGTTTTTATCTTCGTAGTTTGTATTGAGAACTAAGTCCAAAAGTGGGTGGGACATAAAGGAGGAAATGGGTGTTAAGCCCCACCCAGCTGGGCAAAAATTAAGGAAGCAAGCATTTTCCTTAGCTGTGCTACGCCATTTCCCACCCCCCCTTTTCCTTAGCTGTGCTACTCCCTCTTATTCTATTGGCTTTTGAAAGCCAATAGAATAGACTCTCTTGAATAGAGTTTAATTCTATTGGCTTTCAAAAGACAATAGGAATTGTCCAGGCTGTCTCTGCCCTGCTGAGCCCGCCAAAAGTCCCAGTCTACAAACAGTGCTGCAAGTTGTCTGCAGCGAAGGCGAGCTGTCTGGAACTTTCCACCCCTCCCTGCTGAGCAACTACTAAAAATGTAAGTAAAAGAGGGCCAGGGGTGGGAGGTGGGAGGCCGGCGGGCGCAGGGAGGGCAGCTGGCGCGTGTGGAGCCCGGCAGGTGCCTTACCTCCCTTGGGCTGGGCCAGCTGGTGGCCTAGCCGGTGGTCGCCCTGCGCTGTCGCTGCTGCTTGCCGCGTCCGCCCAGGAATGCCTGGGCCTGCCTGCCACCGCCCCGAATGGGCGGCAGCGAAGGTAAGGCTAGCGGGGCAGCGGCGGGCGCAGGGAGAGTTTTTGGCGTGCATGGGGCCCGGCGGGTGGCTTACCTCACTTGGGCTGGGCCAGCTGGTGGCCCAGCCCATGGTCGCCCTGCGCCACCGCAGCCGCCCAGGAGCACCTGGGCCTGCCTGCCACCGCCCCGAACGGTCGGCGGCCTACGCCTCGGCCGGCGCAGGGGGTTGCACCGTGTATGCGCGGCGCAGGAGGCAGCACCGCATATGCACGGTGCTTGACAGATCGGGGGTCGCGACCTAAAAAAGGTTGAGAACCTCTGCCGTAGAGTATACCAACTACAAACTTACAAACACTGCCATCTACTGGTTGGAGAATACTGCTGTAGTTGTACAAAATACATGAACACTGTATTCCAACAAGTCCTTGACTTAACAACCACAATTGAGCCCAGCATTAGAACCACTAAGTTGTTGTTGTCATTAAGCAAGACACTCTGCAATCCTGGATCTCCACACTGCATTCATTCTAGGGAGCATGGAGTGCCTGGGGGGGGGAAGGCTCTGGGTTGCTGAGTGAACAGTCATAAATCTGTACATACTCAGATTTCCATCAGACATCTTTAATGCTAATCTGAGGTAAATGGAAAGCTCTGGAAATTTAAGAATTTTCCATCTTCCTTTGAGGGCAGTACATTAAGGCGTAGTCTCTTTGATTGTTCTGAGATGCTTCTCCACAGGTTCCTTGCCACCTGGGCTGAACTGTTGCTTGTGAAATAAGCTGCCAATTGATTCAGCCTCTCTCTCCTGATTGCTTATCTGTGCTTACCCTTTTGTTCCTTTCCCTCCCTCCCACCCCCTACCCCACCCCAAAAACAAGGCCAAAGCAATTTTTAAAAGGATAGAGATGAATATTTGGTTCACTAACTATTAGGGCTAGGTGGCACTGTAGATTTGAAAGGAAAAAGTAGCTTTAAGTTGAAAAAGTAGATTTTCTTTACCTGGGATTAGGCATCTGCAGTAATATCCTAGGAAAGGACCCGTTTGGTTTGAAGAGATATTGGCAGATATTGGTATGTGGACTGAACCTCCTTTTCTCCAGCATGATGACTGAAGAATCCACCAATGGGTTATTTCAGTCCTCCTACCCAATCAGACTAAGTTGTCAAGTTGTCACGCCCCTCCTTGACTGGAACCTCCCAGTTTCATCTTAGTCTTTCGCCCATGAAGACGTGATAACTTGACTCTCAGGCTCTTCAGGCAGGTTAGACTAATAAAAACTTTTTCACCCATTAGTGGATTCTTCACTTTGGAGAATTGGAGGCTCCCAGCCTCTGATTATTTCCTTACAGGGAATTCCATTCCCTAAGTCCTTTAAGCAAGGGGGGGGAAATAAAGTCCCTTTCTTCCCTATTCTGGGGGGGGGTGGCTTCTCTCCAGCTGGGTCTCCTTCCCAGCCCCTTGCTGATCATTGGGGGGGTGGCTTCTCTCCCTCTGTAGCTCAGCAGCCAGCTGAGTCTCATTACCAGTCCCTTCAGGCCAAACCATCGCCGGGACATGGAGATTACCTCCGTCGGCGCCCTAGCTCACGCAGCTGCCATTTTGAGGCCGCTCGGCCTTTTGCTACTTCCTGGCCTCCGTCGACGCCCAGCCACTCGTGGCCACCATTTTGAGGGCGTTTGGCTCTTCCAACCTTGACGAAGCCTCCTTCAGCCCAGCTGAAGGGCCGAAATCATCAAATCAGGAGCGCTGTGGGCAAGAAGAGGATGGTCCTTGAATTTCCTCTCTCTGGCTGCCTTTAATGACGGAGGCCCCAATAAAGCGCCGTGAGCACAGTTGCGCCTAAAACGCTTTAGGCACGAACCAGCCAGCATATCCTTTTGAGCTTAAGGGACCTTAAGTCAATAGAACCTTGCTGGGGAGTTTCTTCCTGCACCGAACCAGGTCTCCTCTCTCCCCCACCCCAGGGTTAGGTGCGACCACCATTTTGCGAGGCATTAATAAACTTTGGGAAGCTTCTAGAATTTGCCTCTCAGTTGCTGGCACCATTTTATGTGATCTGGTCACCCTAATTTTTTAAAAAAAGATATTTTTCCTTTGGGCTTAATTCTGGTCACAAATCTAGGACTGTCTGGATAGACTGCTCTAATTGAGTTAAGTTTTTACAATCACAACAAGATTTGTGGATCCTTGCCAACTTGCTGCCTAAAGACCTACCAGGCCCTGCTTGCCTAACTATCCTTCACCTTAGCCTCTGTCACTCTGCATCTAGTGGTTGCTTGCCAGGACCTGACCATTGCCACTATTGTGAGACGTGTGTGATTTCATCACCACTTCGGCCACAGGACTGGCATACAGGTTGTCCTTAGCCCTGGTGACGAATGCCTTGAGGCGCCCAGCGTGAGTCTGGCTTAGTCAGTGGGCCACTCACGCTAATCCACATGCAGTCAGTCCCTCCATGGGGGGGCAACTGATGTCTCTTGCAGAGCAAGCCAGTTCCAGAGCCTCATCTGGGACACTTCTCGATTGCCATGGCAGACCTCACTGAGCCACAGTCTCTGGACACTGACATTCAATCCAGCCAAACTGATCCAGTTCCAGAGGCGCCTAAGGGAAAGGCCAAGGCAAAGTCCAAATATGGAAGGAAGGCAAGCAAGGCAAGCGACAAGCAGGCCGATCGCACACACAGAGCCCTGGAAAAGCAATTCTCCCGGGCCCAACTCTGTCAGCTGGGCAAGGACATATGTCTCCGCTCCCCCCACCTGCAGCTCCTGAGGTAGGAGCACAACTTCTGGCTTCATCAAGGGCATGGTCACTGGAGCGTGAGCATCAGCAGGTCTCGATTCAGACCTTTGGTCAGGGAGGACCACCCCCTTTGGAGAGGACCTCAAACTGCCAGGCCCCTCCACGACACCCACAGTGACATTCACACCATCTGCTGCGGGCCTTCAACCTCAGCAAGAGCCATCCTTTGCCGACCAGCTGCAATCATTTATAACGCAGGTGGTTCATCAAGCCATGGCCTCATCGGGTCATCATCATCAAACGCCACCCATACCGAGGTCCTCATCAGCGCCCACCACCTCATTACGACCTACACTCGATCGTTATGGCATGGTCTCACCATCCCACTCACCTGATTCCGAGGCTTCCAGTGCTTCGGATTATGATGAAGGTGCAGACCGGTGGTCGGATTGCAAGGAGCCTCCACAAGACTCCCAGCCCATGGCAGAGCTCTTCAATACCTCTCTTTTTCCTTCCTTACTGCACAGGGCTTGTGCAGTGGGTAAGCTCACATCCGACCCGGTCCCCAACCCAGAGTCTTCCACCGCTCAAAACACGAATCCCCTGTTCTCCAAACCAGTAGTTAGATGCCTACAAATACCCTGTCCCCCCTTATTCCTGAAGAATGTTCAGGGACAATGGGAATCACCAGTAGCTCAGCCATCCCAGGTAGCGGCTAAGCGCAAGATTGTGGATATGGCCCAAACTTTGACGGACTTATTGGAGGTGCCCAAAGTGGATGAATCCCTAGCCCCATTTTTCTCAGCAGCCAGTCTTCCAGCAGATGTTTCTGACGCCCTTAAGGCGGAAGATAAGAAATCTGAACTAGCATTGCGCAAAATTCACCAGGCATCTGCATGGGCAGCGAAGGCGGCAACCTCCACCTCATTCTTTGCTAGAATCTCCCTCGCTTGGCTTAGACAGCTACAGGACAGAATTCCTCTGGAGGAAGTCAGGGTCCACCAGGACCTGACCAAACTTATAGCAACTTTGGAGTATATGGCGGATGTCTCCTTATACTCCGCCAAATACTCGGCCCGAGCAACGGCTTCCAGTGTAGTCACTTGGAGGCTACTCTGGCTTAAAAATTGGAGGGCTGAAAGCAAACACAAGTGGTGAGCGGCCACCACCCCCTTCAAGGGAGGCAGATTATTTGGGGAGGCATTAACTCTGTACCTCATAGAAAAATAAACAGAAGCAGAAGATCATCTCTCATTTGACAAGGAGAGCTAACAGGCGCTTCCTCCCCTATGGTCGCCGTCAGTCCTTTTGGACTGGCGCTACAGCAGAGATGGGACAATCATACCGTCCTTCAGCTCCCAAAACAGAATGTACATTTGACAAGACAAGCTATAGGGACCGGTCCCAGTACCAGACCCAGAACAAATCTTCCTTTCATGGCAGAGGGGGTCATCCCTTCCGTCGCACCAAGTGACTTGGAGGGACCCTCCCCATTGGCGGCAGATTCACTCTTTTCATCCATCAATGGGAAAACACAACCAAAGACTCCTGGGTTCTGCGCACCATAAGAGAAGGCCTGTCCCTGGAGTTCAAATCCACACCCGTAGACCATTTTGTCTCTTGTCCAACCATGAGAAACCCAATAAAAAGAGGGCTCATGGAGGATGCCATTCGACACTTACTGAACATCAAGGCCATAGAGGAGGTCCCCCTAGACCAGGCAGGACAGGGGTATTACTCCATTTTATTTGTAGTCCCCAAATCCTCAGGGGGATGGAGAGCAATCCTTGACCTCAAGGGTCTGAACCTCCATCTCCAGTACCGGAAGTTCAAAATGCAGACGCTCCATTCCATTTTGGGCAGTGTCAGACAAGGAGCTCTCATGACCTCAATAGATCTAACAGAGGCATTTCTGCACATTCCCATCCTCCCGGAGCATTGCAGGTTTCTGCAGTTTTCTTATCTCAACCGCCACTTCCAGTACAGGGCCCTACCATTTGGCCTTTCCTCTGCCCCCAGGGTTTTCACCAAGATCCTGGCGGTGCTGGCAGCACACCTGAGATTGGTCCCGGTGCGCGTCCAGTGCTACCTGGACAACATACTGATCCAATTGAATTCCGTCATGACCACCCAGTCGGACTTGGCCCTCACTATCAGGACTCTCCAGAACCACGGGTTCTTGATAAATTTCAAAAAGAGCCAGACATCTCCCTCGACCCACCTGTTATACCTGGGCGCGGTGATAGACACGGACTCTTGCCATGTGTTTCTGTCAGAGGAATGGCGCAGGAGCATTCGAGACCTGGCCCTCAGGGTACGCAGGAGCAGGGCAGTGACACTAGCTCTCCTTTCCCAACTCCTGGGGAAGTTAATATCCTGCATAATGATAGTGCCGTGGGCCCGACTACATGCCCGGACCCTCCAATGGTTTCTGCTCCCATACCAGAGACAACACACCAGTACCTCCAACCAGTTGGTGCGTGTCCCATGCCAGGTGTGTCTCTCTCTTGACTGGTTGACATCTTCGGCCATCCGCAAGGGGACCCTTTTCAAGCCTTCCAAGAAAGCATGAAAAAGGGACTAGGAGCCTTATAAATATTTTTTGAAAATTTTGCCCTATTTCCCCCCCCCCCATAAGATACAACAAAGCACATATACACCCAAGCAACCTTCTTCTCTGAGACTTCAGTGAGGTTCTGAAATCTCAGAGAGATGATACTGTGCTCAGAGAGGCAGTGTGTTGCTCACAAAATAAGGGTTCCCTTCACTGACTTAATTCTATAAGGGAGAAGATTGAATGCAGACAAGGCTGAAAGGAGAGAAGGGGCGTTGTCTTATCTGAACGCCTTTTCTCAGCGTGACAAATGGAGAATCCATGAATGGGATAAATTAGTCCTCTAGCCCAATTAGACCAAATCAGTCAAGTTGCCACGCCCGTGCTGGACTAGGTCACTCCCCAGTTTCGAAGAGGGCGAAGCTAATGACTGTACGACGTGTTGGCTCCCAGGCCCCTGACACTGGACCTGACTGTGGTTTAAAGGGAGGGGGTGGATTCTCCATTTGTCATGCTGAGAAAAGGCGTTCAGGTAAGACAACGCCCCTTCTCCAGCATGGAAGAATGGAGAATCCACGAATGGGACGTACCAAAGCCCATCTGATCTTATTGGTGGGAAGCAGGCTAGGCCAGTGCCGACGTCGCCTGAACCACCTGTTGCAATACTTGGCAGCCGAAGGAAGCCTCTGCAGAAGCAAACTTATCGAGTTTATAATGTTGGATAAAGGGGGAAGGCGAGGACCACGTCACCGCCCTACAAATGTCAACAATAGAGGCTTGCATATGCCAAGCAGCTGATGTAGAAGCACTACGTGTGGAATGCGCCATCAGATGATTTGGAACTGGCAAGGAGGGCACCTGATTACACCTCTGCAATACAGGCCTTAATCCACCTGCTAATGGTAGAAGAAGAGACCTTTTGACCCCTAGAAGCAGGGCAGAAAGAGACAAAGAGGGCTTCCAACCTGCGAAAGGCAGCTGTCCGCTTGATGTAATAGCGCAGTGCCCTGCGGATGTGCAGAGTATGCCATTGCCTTTCCAAGTCATGTGATGGGTTGGGACAGAAGTCCGGCAGCACGATCTCCTGTGCCCTGTGAAATATGGTGTTGACCTTAGGGATGAATGAATGAATGAATGAATGAATGAATGAATGAATGAATGAATGAATGATGAATGAATCGTAGGACCATTCTATTCTGGTGAAAGACACATAAGTCTTTGCTGACGGAAAGAGCTGCTAATTCCAAACATGCCTAGCCGATGTAACCACAACTAAGAAGGCCACCTTAAAGGACAAGTACCATAGGTTGCAAGACCTGATGGGCTCAAAGGGAGACTTGGTAATGGCCTGTAGGACCCGCGACAACTCCCAAGTGGGGTACTGATGCACCACGGGTGGCCTACTGTTGGTGACCCCCTTGATAAAGGATCAAACCCTTGGGTGCTGGGCCAGCGGTGCAGAATTGCCACAGGTGAAGACCATGGAGAGGGCTGCCACCTGTCTGCGGATAGTGTTGGGTGCTAGGCCCCTATCCACGCCCTCCAATAGATATTCTAGTATCAGTGGAATGGTAATCGCAGAGTAGTCAATTGATTCCGTTCATACCAGCGGCAGAAGTTTCTCCATGTGGCATCCTAAATGCAATTTGTCGCTGGCCGCCGGGAAGCCTGAATCATTGAAATCACTCTCGAGGAGTAGGAGCCTCATGCTAAGAATTGGCGTTCAGATGCCAGACGGTTAGCTGGAGCCACTGCGGATCTGGGTGTTGTAACAGGATTATCCGATCTGGAGGAATCCTCCACGGAGGGGCTACGGCGAGACTCACGAGATCCGCGAACCATGGTCGTCTCGGCCAGTGTGGGGCCACAAATATCACCTCTGCTTGCTCCTGTAGCATCTTCCTGATGACTGCCGGAATCAGGGGAAGAGGTAGAAAGGCATATAGCAGTCCCCTTGGTCAAGGACTGCAGAGGGCGTCTGCTCCCTCTGACCCCGGAGAGGGGAAACGGGAGAAGAACCTTGGGAGCTGGGTGTTGCTGGAGAGGTGAATAGGTCACAACTCGGTTGACCGAAGCTCTGCATGATCTCCCTGAACAGACCTGGATGTAGATGCCATTCTGAATGATCTACTGTAGAGTGGCTCAGGTAATCCGCCTGCCGATTCGCCTCCCCTGATATGTGCTCGGCCTTCAGGGAGAGGAGATTTCGTTCTGCCCACGACCCCAGTAACTGAGCCTCTGACATGAGGGGCCAAGATCGAGTGCCGCCCGGCTCAGTGTTTTAAGTTCTGTGTGTGAGTGGGGCCGGCAGTTTTACTATACCGAGGTTACCCAATCAAGACAGAAAAAAAGGATGTGGCTCTTGTGTCTTTGATTATGTTATAAAAGAGGGCATTTTGCCCTCTTTTATTATTGACTTTAACCAAGGATATCTTTTAACAGAATAAAAACAATATAAATTTTTAAAAATGAAAGTAAAGTGAAAAGTGAGAAAGAAATAAAAGGAAAGAATAAAAGATGTAAAGAAGCGGCTTCTGATCTTCTTTACAGCAATCATAAATGCATTTATATGTTATCATCTCTCTCTCTCTCTCTCTCTCTCTCTCTCTCTCTCTCTCTCTCTCTCTCTCTCTCTCTCTCTCTCTCTCTCTCTCTCTCTCTCTCTCTCTCTCTCTCTCTCTCTCTCTCTCTCTCTCTCTCTCTCAAGTTGCTGTACATCTTGGCTCCCTTCTTTCCATCTAGAATGCTTTCTAATCATCCATTCCATAAATCACAAGCTCATTTTCCCCCCGTTTTCAGCAAAAAGTCTGCAAAGGATTTCCAATCACTAAGAAATGTTATTGTTGTCTTTTCCCTAATCAAGCAAGTCAGTTTTGCCACCTCTGCAAATTCTGTCACCTTCAGCAGCCATTGTGGATATTTCAGAGTCCTTCCATTGTTGTGCATGCAATAATCTCGCGGCAGTTATCATGTACAAAAACAATGTTCCGCAAGTCTTTGCTACTTGCCTGTCGATTGGTCCCAGCAACGAAGTTCTGGTTTCATTCTAATGTTTAAAATTGTTAGTGTCACTGTAGGGATTTTGCACTTTTGAATCTCTCTGCCCTTTTAATGGGGGCATTAGAATCAGTAGAACAGTAGAATCTATATACCTGAGGAAGCATATGCAGAACTTGCAATTTGTTCAGGATAAGAAAAGATCCCGTGTCCAAACTTCCAGGCCATTTTACTAAGTAGGAGCTTGTGGGTGGTCATTTCTGTGCCAATTCAGCACAATGCCTGTTACCAATCTCACATAAAGAATCTAGAATGTATATAAAGATCCTGCCAGCTGCCTTAAAATGTTGAACCACTCAGCAGAAATTTGACCTGCCTGGGACCCATTTGGCTATCGGGATGTAGTGATTAGAGAGGCTAAGGGGCTCACAACACTCCTGTGAGTAGTTGCACTTAACAGAATAACAGAGTTGGAAGGATCCTTGAAGGTCTTCTAGTCCAACCCTCTGCACAATCATTCTAGTCCAACCATTCCAGACAAGTGACAGTCTCTTTTTAAAAGCCTCCAGTGTTGGAGCGCCCCAAACTTCAGGAGGCAAGCCGTTCCACTGATTAATTGTTCTCAGTGATAGGAAATTTCTCCTTAGTTCTAGGTTGCTTCTCTCCTTGGTTAGTTTCCATCCATTTTTTCTTGTCTTTCCTGCTGGTGCTTTGGAGAATAGGTTGACAGCCTCTTCAAGTAAAGGGTAGAACTGCTAGCCTAGCCAGTCCTGTTTTCCAGCTGTCCATTAAACATGCAGATCACTTTTAGGATACTCAGACAAAAGAGAAGCCTAACCTTAAAACTTAACAACAAAAACATAATTAATTGGTGATGACCTTTCCAAAGTGGAAGGTGGCAGTACTTGGTGGTTTCCAAGTTGAGAAGATAAATGTAGGGTGAGAGATAAGATAGCTTCTTGGCTAGTAATAGATGATTCAAAAAAAAAAAGTTTTGGTTCTTAAATGATACTTTTAAAAAAGATTTATTATTATTTTATTATTTTTTATAAATAACTCAAGGGGGTGAATATCTAATACTCCTTCCTCCCCCTATTTTCCCTACAGTAACAACCCTATGAGGTGAATTGGGCTGAGAAGAGAGTGACTGGCCCAAAGTCACTCGGCTGGATCTCATGTCCAAGGTGGGATTAGATCTCCTGGTTTCTAGCCACTAGACCAGGGGTCTTCAAACTTGGCCCTTTTATGACTTGTGGGCTTCAACTCCCAGAATTTCGCAGCCAGCATGCCTGGCTGAGGAATTTTGGGAGTTGAAGTCCACAAGTCATAAAAGGGCCAAGTTTGAAGACCCCTGCACTAAACCAAACTGGCTCTTGAATTGTCAGGGTAGGCAACCTTGGCTCTTTTATGACTCGTGGACTTCAACTCCCAGAATTCCTGAGCCAGCCATGCTGAGGGGAAAGGGAGGGGTTTCCAAGCTGAGCCATGCTGGCTCAGGAATTCTGGGAGCTGAAGTCCACGAGTCATAAAAGAGCCAAGGTTGCCTACCCCTGCTCTAAGCACAGCCCCATTCAGTTAAAGTACCAAGACCTAATCTTGCAAGTCTCATCCAAAGCATACCGAACAGATATTTAAGAATCAGCTCTGCATTTAAAAAAGGAGGTGATATGTTAAAAAATGTGCAAGCAGCAGCATCAAAACTTTCGTGAGCTGTGTTGGCCAGGCATTCAGGATTTTTCCCTGTCCTCTTCGGCTATCATAACATTGGGGGACTGATAAATTTACATATGCCATGGAATCTCAAAGCACATGGTTTTTTTTTTCTCTCTCAGAAAGTATGGCACCAGCGGAGTTTGTTAACAAAGCCACCATAACTCTGAGGAAAGTGGCTCTTAATTGCACACACAGCGAGCTTCACTGGATTAAATATTGAAGTGGGTTGTAGTCTATGTGGTAGAGGTTGGTGAGCTTTGACATCGATTCCTGTCACTAGTGAACAGGTGTGTATACAGGCATGGTACTTAAGTGGCTTAACTCTGTTTTAACAACCCTCTAGACTGCTTTAATAAAATCAATATGATGGTTTTAAATGCAGGGACTTTGAGCATTAAGAGACCCTTTTGGAGTGGGCTTGCTCAAGGAAAAAAGTATATGGGTGAAAAGCATATCCGGCTCAGTGTTTTGAGCTGAGGAAGATGCTGGAAATTTGCAACATTTGCTAATTTGGGAACTGAGTAGAGCAGGCAGTCACATCTGTTTTATCCGTAAGCTTGTAGCCTGGCAGTTTCCCCCAAGGCTGCTGCTTGTCATCCAGATGCAAAGCCCAAGCATGATTTTCCCCCCCACTTTGTCTGGCTTGGTGCCAAACTGCCAAATTGCTCCTTTCAGATCTACTCACAAGCAGAAGGGAGAAGCTGGTAGTTACCAGACTTCAAAGGTTTTAGGCAAATGTCTTCCACTAGAAAAGGTGATATTTTGAGATGGCTCCATCATTAATATCTACTCTTTCCTATGCCTGGTGGTTTCTGTTTAAAAAAATGACTTTTATATATATTTTTTAATATTGATTGTTTTATATGTTTATTGTTTTAATTGTTGTGCACCAGCCATAGTCACTTTTTGTGAGATGTGACTATATAAATCTGATAAATTAAATAAACATTAAGAAAAATACCTTGAGAGACGATAACTTCATACATATCCAAAGAATATGCTTGCATTGCTATACTGCTATTTTCTGAAAACACATGCAAGGAAATAGGCAAATATAGTTATGGGTGGCTTTCTTTGGAATGAAAAAATGGTGTGTGTATGTAGGTACATTATTTATTCAAAATATTTTAGTATGAAAGCAAAGTGGTAATAATGATTTCTCTGCTGCTGGCCATCTATTATCATACCATTTTCTTTATTTCTCCTTCTTTGAATTGGTGATGGGGTATCCTAGCTTTTTCTTCTGCTAGATTAATAGGTTGCATCCTGTGGTCCTGAGTGATCTATGTTTATCAAGCATTATTGAAAGAAAGTATCTTTTATTGTCCATCTCAAACCTGCTGCCAGCTCATTTCATTGAGTGGCCTTGAGGTCCTTGTAATGTATGTGAGTATCACCTTGGGAGACGGAAGGAAGAGCTGCAATCTAGACAATGGTCTGATAAATGAAACCTGAGTCCAAAGGAGAGGTGGGGATGGATAAAGTGCCTTGGAAGGGACTCTCCCTAGTTTTCAAGAAAGTAAAAATAAGAGCAGGGAGGGGTGCTTTCAGTCTTGAAGGATTGATGCCTTCCTTCAAAATAATCCAGAAAAGAAGCATCGACCATGAGTGCTTACACTACTTTTACGGTAAAGTTACAGTAACAGAATCATAGTTTATCTTTCTCAAGCTCCTGAGACATTTCCTCCACCCAACTTCTCCTTCAGATTCAGATTTTGTTTATCAGATTGTGATCAAGGCCACAACTCTTCCTCACAAGGTCATTCCCATGTACCATTATGATCTAATGTTAAAAAGAGGGAAAATGTCTTCCTAAAACCCTATGCCACACTGTTCATAATTTTACTGAGCCCAACCATGCTGCTCTCATAACTGCCTTTACTTTTTTAACCTTCAGAACTTAAAAAAAAAATTTGCCTCCAAAAGAGGCTATAATTCTATTCTTTTTGTGACCTTTCCCAGCATTATGATACTTTGGGGGAGGCTGAGCAGAATATTCTCAATTATTGCCACGCAGCAACCCTTAAACCCTGGCGTGGAATTTAACTTCTCATCGCCATTGCATATTATCTTGATTGATGTAGCCATCAAACAATTTTTTTTAAAAAAAATAACAGCATAAAGCAAGATAACATACAATTAAAAGCACAGAAAAAGGTACGGTGGTAAAACAAATTGATTGTGCCATCAGTATGTTGTGGAAAACTTTTCAGTAGAAAATGGACCAGAGGGCTTAACAGGTAGGCATGCTGAGATTTGTGTAATTTTGGTGGGACCTTCAAGAAGGGCCTTTCTCATGTCCCAGCTGCTCCCCCACCAAGAAGAAGGGGTTGATAAACGAAATCTCCCACAGGGAAGGAGCCGTGCACTGTTTTTGCTCAGTTTAAAAGGGTAGGAGGAGGGCGTTACCAATACAAAAGTCAGAGAATGCTTATTATATATGGCTAAAACCTCTCTTCATGTTAAGAGATCGATCAACTATAGCTTCTCTGATTCCTTCTTCTTTCCTCCTGTCATTCACCCCTTTGCCCAATCTTTTATAATGGAAGGGGGACAGTTGCCACAAAGCAGGAGAGGGAAATAGCAAAAGAACCCGTGTCTCCCTTGCTTTGGTGAATTGTGAATGTGGGTATGAATTTTCCAGGCTTCCCTCCACGTCTGAGGTTTCCATAAACCGAACAATGTTCACCAAGGGCCAATTCATAATATGTGGCAAAGAAACTTGTGGAATATCGTGAAGCAAATGCCATCTTTTCTGAAGAAAGGAGAGCTATCCCATCATTACTGGGCTTTTAGATTACGGTAGCCAAAATGAGACCTTCGCCCTGCTAAATCAGCGTTCCCAGATTGATGCCGTCCAGAGGCATTGAACGACATAATCTAGGCTGGCCATGAGAGTAGTGGAATTAGGGGTTTGTGGTCCAATATAGGTCAAGAGCACTGAGTTGGGAAAGATTGATTTAGGAATACACATGATAAGACAGGTGGCCAGAGTGCCTGCCAAGAAAAAAAAACAGACCACAGGCCTGGCTGGGAAGCCGGCTTGGCCAGCATTGCCATCTGTCCTGTTGAACTGCCAGTCTTTGACCTCCCAGGGTTCTCTAAGAAGATACAGCACAGGCACAGCTATTGCCTCCACAAATATGATGCATTTTAAGCGAGAAAGGCCCTGGATAACGGAAGCCTCGATCGCATATCAGCGCCAATGCTAATTTCCTGGTAATTTCCTGTGCTGTCGGCTGGGTCCCTTGCACCAGGTATTGAAAAGGCCCCATAAATATGCATAAACTGGAACTTTAATAACTGCAGAAAGATTACAGCAGATTATCTTTCTAGTCCCTGCTCATCCACTTTATTATTTGTTCACATGGTGAGTCTGCTGTTTTCAAACTCTCAGCTGGCAGTTATGCCTGCTTGCTGCCTCAGGCAAAGAAAGATCTGTGATCACCAGCCTTCTTAAGCTTACCAGGCCAGGTCTATATAATTTGTCACCCAGCAAGTGAAAGGCAGCTCTGCCACCATATATTGCAGCCTGTCAAATATTTGCTGCCCTCTGCTTTGCACTGCCAGGCAGGTAGATTGATTTAGCCACCAAGAGCACTGCATACAAAATGTCTGAGGTTTTGCAGGGCCAGGCTCCTTTTCTGTCTCCACAGCTAAAACAAGCTAAGCAGCTCTGCTTCAGTCTACGTGTTCAGATCTTCTTGCTTTCTGTTCAAGCAACAGCCTTAAGGGGAAGACCTCAGATATCAAGCTCAGCTTGATGGGGGTTGCCATAATCTTCTTGGATGTTTACTTGACTGTCCAGCCTACCCTGAAGCCCTGAGATGTTGGTGCTGCTGGTCCTGCAAGCCCACATCTGAGATGACATGTGACTCCTACCAAGCTTGGCACCAAGCCAAGTTCTGCCCATTAGCAGAATCAGCAACAATCCTTTCTGAAGTCATTCATTTACTCTTTGATTTAGCCAAATTATATGAGTTACTGTGTGCAGTTGTTTTGGAAACTGCTTTGTCCACAGTGGCTAGTCCTGAGCTCAAGAAACTGTCTTTGAATTCCTCCCCCCCCCAAAAGGGTCCTTTGTCAATTGTTTTTCCTAATTCCTATCCACACTTTACCTGCTGCTAACTCTCCAACCAACCAGGAGGTCTAAGAGGCGTGTCCCCTCCCTTCATGGATCCAGTTAGACCAGCGGTTCTCAACCTATGGGTCGCGACCCCATTTGGGGTCGAACGACCGTTTCGCGGGGGTTGCCGGACACCGCAGTCCACCATTTTTTTTGTTTTTTTGTTTTTTTTGTCACGCACGTGCCACGCATCCGCAGTTCGGGCCGTCGCGCACGTGCTGCGCATGCGCGGATCGGCCCGTCACGGTCCGCCATTTTGTTTTTGGGTTTTTTTTTCGTCGCGCGCGCGCTGCGCATGCACGGATCAGCCCGTCGCGGTCCGCCATTTTGTTTTTGTTTTTTTTTCGTTGCGCGCATGCCACGCATGCGCGAATTGGCCCGACGCATGTGCGCGCACGCACACTGGGGTCGCGCCGCGCATGGGCGGGGAAAGTGGGGTCTCAACCTGAAAAAGGTTGAGAACCACTGAGTTAGACCCAGGACATTTCTAGATATGAAGAGAAAACATAGCTTTACTTTCCTGTATTGAAAGCCAAAAGCCAAGAGCAGCTTTGCTTGGCTGTTTGTGTGAGAGAATTAACAATACAAATCTCATCCCAGATGCGAGAATATTTTCATGTAGTCATTTGAGAGCCTGGAATCTCAAGTGACTGGAGACTTGCTCAGTGTCTCCATCGCCTGATACTTTTCTGAAAGAGGAAATAACAGATGGTCCTCAATTTAACCACCGCCACCGAGCCCAAAATTTCTATTGCCAAGTGAGACATTTGTTATAAGTGAGTTTTGCCCCATTTTAATCTTGCCATAATTGTTAAGTGACTCACTGCAGTTGTTAAGTGAGGAACATGGTTGCTAAATGAATTTGGCTTCCCCGTTGACTTTGCTTGTCAGGAGATCACAAAAGATGATGACATGACACCGGGATAACTGCAGTTGTCATAAATAGGAGTCAGTTACCAAGCGCCTGGATTTTGATCGTGTGACCATGGGGATAGTGCAGTGGTTATAAGTGTGAAAAATGGCGATAAGTTACTTTTGTTTTCAGTGCTGTTGTAACTTTGCTCACTAAACGAATTGTTGCAATTCAAGGAGTACCTGTACATTTCCCACCACACACATACATAACACACACAGCAGAGTCCATTTCTTCCCCTAGCTAGGTAGATGGCTCAGCCATTTTTGTCTTGCACAAAAAAAGGTCTTGTCTTTTAGTGATCTGAAAAGTCTTGAAACTTCTCGTTGCTGGCTCCAGTCCAAACCTAGCTTAGCTGCTTATCTTCTCCTTGGCTTTACCAGTCCCTTCCAGCAATACTTTCAGTTCTGTCCCAGCCAATATACTGGGCAATTCCCTCAGGGTGAGCTTCTTACCATGCTGCTTGGGTCCGTAGAGCAGCAAGCAGGAAAACCTGTTGATGTTTTCCTTTTCTTCCTGCTCAAAAATTGTCCTTCTGACTGTCTCTGAACTCAACAAGCACTTTGTCTCTTGTCTCCCTTTCTTCTTCTTAAGCTACCTAACCTTTCCGTCTGTGTCTCATAGCAAACATCTGCCATGTCATATCAGTATTACTCATTTTACCAACTTACTGTAGCTCCCTGGACTACTTAGGCGGTGTTTCTGGGAGTTGGAAGTCCACATATCTAAAAGTTGCTAAGTTTGAGAAACATGGCCTAGGCATATAGGTAGTCCTCGACTTACAACCACAACTGAGCCCAAAATGTATGTTGCTAAAGTGAGACATTTGTTAAGTGAGTTTTGCCCCATTTTACGACATTTCTTGTCACAGTTGTTATGTGAATCAGTGCAGTTGTTAAGTGAGTAACTGAGTTATTAAGTGAAGCTGGCTTCCCCATTGACTTTACTTGTCAGGAGGTCACAAAAGGGGATCACATGACCCCAGGATACTGCAATGGTCATAAGTATGAACCAGTTGCCAAGCATCTTGAGTTTTGATCATGTGACCGTGGGGAGGCTGCAAAAGTTGTAAGTGTGAAAAATGCAGTTGTAACTTTGAATGGTTGCTAAATGAGCTATTCTAAGTCAAGGACTACCTGTACATGTTTGTAGTATATATGAGAACCAGTGTAATGTAGTGATTAATGTGCTGGACTAGGAGGAGGGAGACTTAGTTTCTCATCCTTCCTTAGGAATGGATTATGGAAGTCAGCTGGGACTGGACCAGTACAAAAAAATATGTGTCAATCTGCTCTCTCTCTCTCTCTCTCTCTCTCTCTCTCTCTCTCTCTCTCTCTCTCTCTCTCTCTCTCTCTCTCTCTCTCTCTCTCTCTCTCTCTCTTCTCATTGTACTTAGCAACACTAAGTTAGGGGTTAAATCAGAGAAGAAAGTATTTGGGAAAATAGAGTTGGTAGCTGCTATTAAATTGTTCATTTTTATTATGCTTTGTTCAGGACCAAAGAAAGGAAACAAAAAAAGACCAGCTATAACAGTGGTAGCAAACCTATGGCACACGTGCCAGAGGCGGCACACGGAGCCCTCTCTGTGGCCATGCGCCATCACCCCAGTACATGTGGTCTCTAAAAGTTCACCATCACTCTGTGGCCACGCCCACCCCAGCCATGCCTACCCAGTCTGCCATGACTACTGCAGCCATACCTATCCAGTGGCTACACCCACCCGGCACCCGGCAATACATAAATGGGTTTTGGGTTGCAGTTCGCCATCACTGAACTATAACAATATTCCTGGGTAAATTATTTTCCTGGGGGCTGCTGCCTTTCGCTCAATCTGACATTCCCTGTTACTCAGGAAAGTTGTTAGAAACTGTGACAGTGTATGCACATGAGTTGCCTCCTTGTTATCAGCCCCATTAGATAGAATTAACCATGAAGTCAACTCCACAGGAAGACTAAAACTATTTTTATTGACCTTGATTATAATAACAGACTCTCCTAAACCTGACTGTGCTTCACCTCTTCCTGCTTCTTATACTCATGTGAATTAGGGAGGCATCTGCCTGAGCTCCTTCTGAATGTCATTGTGATATTCTGGACTTTAAAAATGTTTCATCCCCCCCCTTTTTTTTGCCTAAGTAAGAGTTCCTGCATATTTCTATGAAGAACATTTTTCTTACTCTCTACACCTGTCCAGAGTCTCCAGACTCTATTCCTAAGTCTGATTCACCCCCCCCTTGATCTATCTCTCTCCTCATGGAATATGAAGGTAAGGATGATGGTTCCCTGCTCACCCCAGCTCTGTTTTTGGCAGAACCCAGGGATTTTTGTCCTCCCCCCTCCCAAGTGAATATTGGAAAGACAGCAGCCACAACACAGTCTTCCTGCTTTTCTCCGCTTCTCTTACATTCTGCTCTTTTCTCTGTTCCTAATCAGTTTTGCTGTACCACATTTTTTCTTCTTCACCTTCCCTCGGCCTAATTAAATTCTTTTCTCAACTCTTCAATTAGCTATTAACCTCTCCTGCACCCCCTTCCCCCGACTCCTTTACCTCCCTCTATCTTCCAAACGGTCTCTCTCTTTAGACACCTGCCTTTGAAGATGCCTTGAAATATAGATAAGGCCCAGTGAAGCCAAGGGAGAGAATATGCAGAAAAGTAAAGGGGAAAGAGGTGGGTAGAGCAGGCTAGTGGGGAACTCTTTGTACTTGGTTGGCCACAATCCCCGACTCCCATCGTTCCTTCATACATGCCAGTCCCTAAACAATTTGCTAGAGGAAAAGCTCCTGCTTGAAGGTTGCATTCATTATACTGTGCAAGATTGGGGGAAGGCTGGGAAGGAATGGAAGGAAGCATACTCATAAATAAGAAATAGAGGATGAGCCAGTTGACAGCTGATCTCATGAATGGCATCTCAGCCTAGGCGGCAGGAAACCTGGGAAGAAGCATTTCAAATCTTCCACCTTAATGAGCTCAGTGATAAACGAGCGCTGGAAATTCCTCGTGTTTTTTCCACAATTCGGTATTTATCTATAATCCTAAGACAGGTAGTTCTCGGCTTAACGACCACAATTGAGCCCAAAAATTTCTGTTGTTAAGCGAGACCTTTGTTAACTGAGTTTTGCCCCATGTTTACGACCGTTCTTGCCTCAGTTGTTAACGGACTCGCTGCAGTTGATAAGTTAGGAGCCCGATGGTTAAGTGAATGTGGCTTCCCCCATTGACTTTGCTTGTCAGAAGGTCGCAAAAGGGATCACGTGACCTTGGGACACAGCAACGGTCATAAATATGAACCAGTGGCCAAGCATCTGAATTTTGATCACCTGATCATGGGGATGCTGCAAAGGTCGCAACTGCGAAAAAAGGGTCATAAGTCACATTTTTCAGTGCTGCTGTAACTTTGAACTGTCACGAAATGAACTGTTGTAAGTCGAGGACTTTGTTGTCGTTAGTTGCGAAGTCATGTCCGACCCATCGCAACCCCATGGACAACGTTCCTCCAGGCCTTCCTGTTCTCTGCCATCTTCTGGAGACCATTTAAGCTCACGCCTACTGCTTCAGTGACTCTATCCAGTCACCTCATTCTCTGTTGTCCCTTTCTTCTACTGCCCTCAATCTTTCCCAGCATCAGGCTCTTCTCCAGTGAGTCCTTCCTTCTCATTAGGTGGCCAGAGTACTTGAGTTTCAACTTAAGGATCTGGCCTTCTAAAGAGCAGTCAGGGTTGATCTCCTCTAGGACTGACCGGTTTGATCGCCTTGCAGTCCAGAGGACTCGCAGGACTCGAGGACTACCTATATAAAAAAAAAATCTTCCCTGGAGACTGTATCGTTCTTGTTTCCCTGACCTTGCCCAGCCAAGTGTCTCACCTAGAAGTAGATGGCTCTTAATTCTTAAGGTCATGGAAGAAAATATTGCACCGGAGGGGGCAACATGCTAACATTATAATTCCCTTGTGTCCTGACCCCGCCCATTTTTTTTCCTGGATTTGCCCATTTGTGGGAACGTTCCTTCCCTGATCCTTAAAAGTCTAGTGTTGCCCTCAGCCTGAAAAGCATATTGGGTCTCTGCTCTCTTGCAGATAAGCAGCTCTGTAAACCTTTGTTCCTTCGAGTACCTTTATGAAGTAGGAAGCTGGAAGGATGTGTACTTGTCACCTATCCTTCCTATAGGATCCATAGGGCTCCTATGATGAAAGGCTGGCCTTCTCTTCCATGGCAAGAAGACACAATGTCCATATGGATTGGTGCTGAGGGGAGAGGAACACAACCTCTCCTGCTGTGGCTTGACCTCCCTTGTGATGGATACAATGGAGCATGCAAAGCATGTTACCCGGTATATGCCCCTCCCTGAGAACTCCATAACATGGAGCCTTTCTTCCTCATTACCTACCTTAATATGGGACATTTTGCAGCCAAAAAGAATACTAAAGAAAATGGCTCTTTTGATCCTATGGAATGCTTATTTTCCCCAAATACCAACCGTTTGCTCCTGCACAGAAAGGCTTTTACACTTGAGCCCCTGGTATCTAGTTTTAATGTATTTAAAGAAATTGGCCTCTTCAAGAAGCTCAGGTTCTGTGATCAGAAGGAATCGCAGAGATTAAATATATATATATGCATACATTTACCTGGCTGTGAATGATTCATTCTGCTTCCATGTGTCGGGTTTTCCGTCAGGAATTTTATTTTACGTTATTAGGGTGTTGCCAAGACAAACGGAGGAAAAGGAAAGGCCACAGTCAAATTCAGAATGAAATCCAAGGCCCCCAAGAAGCCACATGTGAAGCCTGACAGGAAAAGTTGCATTTGTGTAACAAAACGAGCAACCACAAGCACAGTACACGTAGCCGTGTTCATTGGCAAATGGCCTTAGGCCAGGGTAGGCAACCTGGGCTCTTTTATGACTCAGGAATTCATGCTGGCTCAGGAATTCTGGGAGTTGAAGTCCACGAGTCATAAAAGAGCCAAGGTTGCCTACTCCTGCCTTAGGCAAACTCACTCTCTACTTCCCATCACCACTTCGGACCGGAGGAATGACCGTTCCTTCCAGGCCCAAAGGTTTATCTTTCTGAAGTTTTAACAGGAGTCTGCCTATTACAGTTGTAAGTTATGATGGTCGTAAAGTAGGTCATCATGTGACTGACCTGATTTTATGACCTATGATGGTGGTTAAGTGGATCTCCATGGTCATTAAGTGAATCCTCAGTCATTAAGCAAATGCTGCAGTCATTAAGCAAACCTATTTTTTTGCTCTGGGGTGTTTTTATTGAAAACCTGAAATAATTTCTGGTTTGGGGCAAAAACATAAATCGCAGTCACGTGACTGTGGAATGCTGGAAAGGGCTATAAATGCAAGCCAGTTTCCAAGCACCCAAAATGCTGCCACACGATTGTGGAGGGAACAGCCTTTGGAACCAGCTTGTAAGTACCTTTTGGAGGTGTCTGTTGTAACTTTCCGATGGTTGTTAAATAACTGGTCATAAGTCGAGGACTATCTGTAATTTCATTTCATATTTGTAAGAAAACAGAAGGACTCTAAAACAGATGCATATTTTCTTTTTCGCTAAATCTCAGTTGCATGAAAATGACATAGAATTGGAGGCGTGGTGGCACAGTGGTTAGTATGCGGTATTGCAGGCTGACTCTGCCCAGAGCCTGGAGTTTGATCCTGACAGGGCTCAAGGTTGACTCAGCCTTTCATCCTTCCAAGGTCGGAAAAAGGAGGACCCAGATTGTTGGGAGCAATATGCTGACTCTATAAACTGCTTAGTACGGTGGAACAATATATCTTATATATATTTATATATATGTATATCGAGTGTTTCTTTTAAATTGCACCCTGTAAACCCAAATATGGGAGAAATATACCTAACATGCAGACAGCCCAGGTTCAAATATATATATTTCTGAGGTTTTCGCGGGTGTTTGTATGTAGGTCTTTCTTCGGGTTTTCTCCCACGTAGAATTTGAAGTGTCTGGGCGACATTTCGATGAAGTCTCATTCATCATCTTCAGCCTGAAGATGATGAATGAGACTTCATCGAAACGTCGCCCAGACACTTCAAAAAATAATGGAAGAATTATTTGTCTTAGATGTGAAAAAAAATATCATTCAAGTAGTGAAGTCCTGTGTGTTTGTGAGTGTGCATGTGCACATGGGTATGTGTATGAGCATGCACGCATGCATCCAAATCTGTCTTGACTCCTTGACAAGTCCTTGCATCTTTCTTGGAAATTATTGGCCCTTCCTTCCTTCCTAGGGCTGAGAGAATGACTGGTCCCAAATCACACAGCTGGCTTTGTGCCTAAGGCAGAAGTAGAATTCATGGATCCCTGATATATAGTCTAGTAAATTAGCTAAGGGCAGTTTTTAGTTAGGCTAGTGGCTAGAGATGGGATGCTGACAGGAAACAATTGTATAGGTCCCAATTTTAGCAATATAATCCGCATATTAGCAACATTTCCATCTGTCATTTACAAAAGGCCACACTGTTTGGGTGCATCTACTGTGCTGAGTCTTGGGAGAGGGGCGGCATATAAATAAAATAAATAAATAAATAAATAAATAATACATTACTCCTAGTTTCTAGAACTCAGGGCATATGAAGGCCAACACCATCTAAAGAACTGGCAACTGATAAACACATTATTGTGTATATAATAATAAATAGCAATGACACGTAGAGGTATATATAGCACTTCATAGTGCTTTACAACCCTCTCTGAGCGGTTTACAGAGTCAGCCTATTGCCCCCCAACAATCTGGGTCCTCATTTTACCGACCTCGGAAGGATGGAAAGACTGAGTCAACCTTGAGCCAGTCAGAATCGAATTCCTGGCAGTGAGTTAGCCTGTAATACCACTGGGTCACCAGGTCTCTTTCTATACTAAATATAGTATATAGAAATTTACTACCATAAAACAGAATATTTATAGTAGTAACTATACTACCAGCAGCAGCTGTTACCCTTGTGGGGTAGTCCAGAAAGGAAGCACGCTCAGATGAATTAATTCTACTTTATTGTAAGGCTACATGGATAGAATCTTGCAAGATTGAAAGTAATATTTCTGCCCTGTTGCCTTTACTGCCCTAGAAACTAGGAAGGGTCCCTTCTGAAATATTTGCTGCACCCACATTTCTTCTGTGGTCTAAGTTGCCTCTTATCCAACCATTCTCCTGGCCTTTGGCTCTTCCCCATGTTTCCTAAGGTAATGCCCTCATACCATTCCATCAGCATGCATAAGAAACTGTGATAACATTTCAGTAATCGTGCCTGATGATGTCATCACACAAATGCTGCAATTGCACACTTGTGTCACGAGGCATTTGCATGATGGCATGTTGTTGCATAAATTACAGTATGGAAGGTTAAAATTTGAGAAGTTCATCACCGTCTTTTATACAGTAATCAAAGAGGACTTCATTTTGAGAAAATGTACTTGAGAATTTGCCTCATTGAGTGCCTGCCACAGGGAATATAATATCTCTATTTAGTGCCACTTGGAAACATCGTTTAATTTCTGTTTCCTGCTGATTGGAGAAAGACCAATGATATTGTATTGGAAACCTTGAGTGGAATTATTACTTACAACTGACTCCCATCTCTCTTATGAATTTGCTCGCTATGCAGCCCAGCTGAACAGTCAATCTGGCTTCTTCCCCTTGAGAAAGCATTTGTCACCAAAAGGTTAGTATGTTTGCACATGCGCCCACCCGGGCCTTTCTGTGGCAGGCAAGCTGTACTCAGTGGCAACAGGAGCATTTGGATTGGAGAGAGAGCAATTGATTTGGGAGCAAAAAGCATCATCCCTGTTTCAGAAGATGTAGATCAAAAAGCAGGTGATTGCTTCAACTGGTCACCTGGCTGGAAGCCAAGCCAGCATTCTTTGTTTTGCGGGAGTCTCCCAGCAACTCTATCATCCATTTGTTGAAATTGGTTTTTCATCCGCTTTATTGCAAAAGCATGGATAGGATTATGTCATTAATGGCTTGCAATAATATAACATAATGAGAGGCAATAGGGTGTAAGTGCTTAGGGTGCTGGTCTAGGACTGTGATATCCAGGTTCTTGTCCACCCTCAGCCCCCAAAGCTCGCTAGGTGATTTGGGGCCAGTCCTTCTTCCAACCTAACTTACTTCATATGATTATTCTGGAGATGGAGGGAGATTCTCAGTGCAAGGAAAGTTAAGTAATACGTAACATACGGTTCATGGTAATCTGTAGCTCAGTTTTCTCAAAATGATCTGGCAAGTGTTTCTCCTGGCAGGATGAAAGTCTTCACAGGTGCACCTTTGTACTTCATGGATCCCTATCTCAGTTCCTTTTACCTGTTATGGTAATTTTATAGATTCCATTTCTTTATCATGCAATTAGAACTTAACCTAACATGACTCCTCAAAGCCCCTCTCACCTCTGCTAGTTCAGCACTGAGCACATCCTAAACCCTACTTGACTGATTATATTAAATATAAAAGTTGTTTTACATAATAGCATAAAGTACCTTGGCTCTGACTCACTTGCATATCTGTTCGTATGGGTGATTTCTTTTTTAATTTGTTACAAACGTAGGGGCATGCTAAAGTACAGGGGACATGGCAAGGGATACCTGTCCTCTCTAATCTTCCCAATGATATAAAGAAAACACACAATGGACTAGCATCATGCCTGGAATTCTTGCCACACTCTGTTTCATTGCCTGCTGTCTGTGAGCGGAGTAAATCCCAAAAGCTTTGGTGTTACATACCATATTGTTTGATAAGATGCCAGTTGGCCGAGTTACACATCCCTATAAAATCACACCTCAACCACACTAATCAAATGGTACCGTTTCCCAGTCAGTGTCTCAGCAATTTCTTTCTACTTTCAAGGCACAAAATTATCGGCTTCATCACAGTTCCACAAGCACATAACGTATGGTCAATATAACTCTGGGCAATGCTTCATGACTGCATTAAAATGTATTCCTCCTATCCGTATGTCAACCGAAAAGCACACTGATCTCATTTGTGCTGCCTCCATGGTTGAGCTTCAGCAATGAGGGGGTAGAAGAAGGCTGCCCGTAGAGATGTTTTAGGGTAGAAATGGTGAGTTCCCCAGTTTTGTTTTCCCACCCACCAGCCTCACTTGCTTTCCCTGATGTGTGACATATGGAGTTTGGAGATGTGGGGTGCTCCATCCCATACTTCTCCATTGCCCCCATGGTCTGTCGGCCAGAAAGTCTTTTTTGTTCTTTTTTTCTTTTTCCCCATAGATCAGGGGTGTCAAACTCAATTTCATTGAGGGCCACATCAGCATTGCGATTGCCCTTGGGGGGCCGGGTGGGTGTGGCCAGGGTGGGTGCGGCCTACTGGGTGGGCATGGATGGAGTGGGTGCGGCCTACTGGGTGGGTGTGACCAGCTCTACATCATTCGTGTCAAGGGTGCCTGTGGGGGTCTGGGCAGGAGTGGGACAGATCTGAGGGTCTCTGGCAGAAGGGGGTGGGACCGGGGCAAGTGCCAAGGCCATGCGGGGGGGCTTATGGAGCTAAGACTGAATGCGTTTCAGCATAGCTGGCCATCACAAAATTGTACATTGGTTCCCAGCTGGCCTGGGCCAGGGCCCAGGCAGAGGGGGCCGTTCCCTCACTGTTTCCAGGATGGCTTTGTGGGCCACATGAAACCACTTCGCAGGCCGCATCTGGCCCCTGGGCCTTGTGTTTGACATGTCTGCCATAGATCAATAATCCTTCTCCCCCCCAAAAAAAAGACCCAGTGAGAAATGTACTCTGCACAAGGTGTTGTTCTGATTTCTTTTGCAGCCTGTGCTAAAATGGAGGAGGAGGAGGAGGATCTTGACTCTTGGTGATTACCTAGACCAGGGGTAGGCAGCCTTGGCTCTTTTAT
The DNA here is from genome assembly GCA_034064705.1 of Bothrops alternatus. Taxonomy (NCBI): domain Eukaryota; kingdom Metazoa; phylum Chordata; class Lepidosauria; order Squamata; family Viperidae; genus Bothrops; species Bothrops alternatus. The sequence continues at coordinate 7,833,613 of JARGCV010000080.1, forward strand.
GACTCGTGGTCTTTAATACCCAGAATACCTGAGCCATGCAGTCGTTGAAGTCCACAAGTCATAAAAGAGCCAAGGTTGCCTACCCCTGACCTAGACTATTCCCTTGTCTCTGCTTCCTTTCTATGACTAAGAGACAGTGGCTTGCCCTGGTCACCTATGGCACAATTGGAACCTCCCCCCTCCCAGTTTTGAGCCTGGTGCTGTGCAGAGCAAGCATTTGGATTCTCTCTAAAGGCAAAATGGACAGTACACTGCCCAGTGACCACTGTCCTCTGGCAGCCTTAAGGGGCTAAAAGATGCAGCACAGATGTTATGTCTTCACCCTCATTGTTGCTGAGGCATCAGAGATGGTTAGAACAGCAAGACTTGGCCAGGGAAAGAGAGGGGGGAAAGTCTTAAAAGCTTATGACAAGTGCAGGGAAGGGGTTAAAAAAAATTAAGATTGGAAGCATAATCATGCACTTGAAACCTACTCCCTTTTAATGTAGCGTGTGATGGGACTGGGCTTCAGTTGCACGGTTCTGGCTGCCATCTTGATTTTTTTTTTTTACCTCTCTGTTATAAACCCTCCTGTAAATACATGTCCCTTAAAAAGAGTGAATAGTCTTCATGATAAGCATGATATGAGAATGAGCTCTGTCACTCTGTGAAATCTATGGAATATAACATTATATGTTATATCCCCCCTTTTCTGTGGGGGCACCGACGATGTGGAACGAGCTCCTCCCGGAACTCCGGACGTGTCATGATCTCCGCACCTTCAGAAGAGAACTGAAGACTCATCTCTTCAATCAAGCCGGCCTGGCCTAGATCTCCTCGGGTTTTTTAAGTAATTTTTTAAACAAGGTAGTTAGGGTTTTAAGAATGGGATTTTAATTGGTTTTAGTGACAGCCTAGGTATTAATTTAATTCAGTTTTATATTTATTATTGTTATGTGTTTTAATCTGGCTGTAAACCGCCCTGAGTCCTACGGGAGAGGGGCGGTATAAAAGTATAAAAAAATAAAAAAATAAAAATAAATAATGTCTCTTTCTTGTTTACTTATTTTACACCCATTCCTGAGGACTTTGGGTAGCCAACAATCTAGATCAGCATAAAATAAAAAGCAGCCCTCAAAAATAATAAAGCGACCAATAATATAAATGAAATTGACATCAAAATAATAAACAGAAAATATAGAGTTATGCACCTGTCACAGTCTAACCTTCGCTCCAAACATGGCTTCCTCCTGTTATCAACGGAGCACCAGGTTTTATCTGTTCTCTTGAATCCCAGAGGAGAAGAAGCAGATTGTATTTCCATGAGGACAGAATCCAAGAAGAGCAGGAAGCAGTCAAAAATGTTTGCATCTGGGGTCCTGTCAGATGACTGTCTTGCACAGAAGCAATTGAACCTATTCAATCTCACCGGATGGGCTGATGAACAGGGGAGAAGAAATAGCAATAATCTTATGGGCTTTCCCAAATTTCATAAGATGTTTATGTTCTCATACAGGATTCCATGATATTTTAGGGTTGAAATTTCCAACACTGAGATAGGCTTGTATGAATTACATGAGATTTTTACATCATCACATGAGGCTGAATAAGATCTCTGGCATAAAATGACCACAGTCTCAGGAATTATTACACCAGCCATTTTTAAGATTTCAGAATTATTTTTAATTTCATGGGATTGCTCTGGTGGCTCAATGCACTGAGTTGTGTCGTCTGGACTGGGGTTGGGAAGGGATGAGTGCTGGCTGGCTTCTCTTCACTAGATATGTTCAAGAAGAGGCTGAATCTTCTTGTTAAGAGTCTTTAATCAGAATGTCTGCACTGAATAGAGAGTTGGTTGGTATCCTAAAAGACTCCTTCCGGTTATAATATGATTCTATGGACAAGATGTGTTTAAGATTGGATGGGGTTGCAGACCTAAATTGCCAGACTTTTTGTTGATGGGGAGTTAGGCTGAGAGGCAGGCGACTTATCATGCCAGCAGAAAAACAGGTTCTAGTCAAGAGAACAAATTAGAATTGATACAGCTGCTAAGCTACCTTATTTCCAAGTCTTGCTCCAGTGACAATCCAGTTCTTCTGCGGCTATTCCATTTCTGAAAAGCTCCAGCGCATCAGTTTCTAAGATGATGGGCTGCCTATGATCAAGCCTAAGGATTTTTAAAAGGGGGGGGAGTTAAAAGTCTGCCAAGTCAGATGTGACAGTGGTTGACATTGATTGACGAAGCTGACACAGACCTACATGATGATCAAAAGCCATCAGAGCATAGCCGAAAAAACAAGCAGGAGGAACCAGCTGGAAGCGCAGAGGAGGCTTTATGGGGAGGGGAAGGGGGAGAAATATGGCATCAGAGCAGATGCCTGTATGATGGAGAGGGTGAACAGAGAGTTACTATAGCCAGTGATCTCCAAGTGATGGATGGGAGAGTAAGAGGCCAAGGTGGAGAATGGAAAAAAAACACCCTTGCCTTTGGCTGGCGTGCAGGAAGGAGTAGCGGGCCAGAGCAGTGAGTGGTATAAATTAAGATTGATAAATAGTCTACAGAGTGAGGTGGTGATGATGAATAGTCTAGACATTGTTTAACCCTAGATTGATTTACTCCCTTTGTGTATGTTTTATGACTCCATGGAAATATTATGTTTGCTTTAAGTGTAATAGGGATTGGGTGAGATTTAGAAATTAAGGGGGGGAGAGGGTTGTGGGTAGGGGAACTAAAGTGAAACCTACCAAGGATCACTGAGAATAATAAGTTAAATTTATTTATTTTATTTATTTTTTATTTTATTCGGATTTGTATGCCGCTCCTCTCCGAAGACTCGGAGCGGCTCACAACATATATATAAAACAATTTCAACTAAATCCGAACAAAAAAACATTAAAAATAAAACCCCATAAATACTCATCAGTCACACCACAATCAACAATCATCCCCAGGCCTGCCGGCAGAGGTAGGTTTTTAAATTCTTTCGGAAGGCCGGGAGAGTTGGGGAAACGCGGACTTCAGGAGGCAGTTGGTTCCAGAGGGCGGGCGCCACAACAGAGAAAGCCCTCCCCCTAGGGCCCGCCAGATGACATTGTTTCGCTGACGGGACCTGGAGGAGGCCGACCCTGTGCGTGAAGGTTCGTTCTCCGAGCTTGTGGGTTGGTTTCTGAACGTTTCATTATCAGGCTAGGTAACATTTTAAACGTAGTTTAGGGGATGTCGGTATTCTTCTGTTTATAAGGGCTTCAGGTGTGGATGTGTCAAGTGAGAGTCTGTGATGAATTTTGTGATGGGTCAGGTTAAGTTAATGGTAATAAGTTAAATGGTAAAGGCAGGCTTTCTTTACTTAGGTAAGCAGAAGAATCTTGTTCCCACACCCCAGTCTAGAAAACAGCTATTTTGTCTTCAGTTGTTTTTTTAAAAAAGAATGTTATGTTTTCCTTCCCCACTTACTTGCTTTTTTTAATCTGCTTCCCTCATGGTATATGATGTAGCTTACTGCTAGCTTACTACCATTTCAGAGAAAGGTGGAGTTGGAGGTTTTAAACTGTGTGTAGCAATAGCATTTAGGCGTATATACCATCCACAGCACTCCCTGGGCAGTTTACAATGGTGAAGCATTATTTGCATATTATATTGCTCCCACAATCTCATTTTACCGACCTCAGAAGAATAGAAGGCTGAGTCAACCTTGAGCCAGTCAGGATTGAACTCCGGGCTGTAGGCAGAGTTTGCCTGCAATGCTGCACTTTAATCACTGTGCCACCAGGGCTCCACAAGTATCTTAACAAGTATCAGTCTAACTATACTTAGAGCACTGAGCTGGGCCCAATCAAGCATCTGCCGTGGTAATATGTCACTCTTCCAAGGTCGCTTAAATTATCTCTTAGGTCCTGTACATCTTCCTTATCTGATCTCCTTCTACTTTCCTCATCCTTCCCAGTACTATTTTTCTAGTTCATCATCCACTTCAATCACCTGTTCAAAATAAATAATAATAATAATAATAATAATAATAATAATAATAATAATAATAATAATAATAATAATTGGAAGGGACCTTGGAGGTCTTCTAGTCCAACCCCCTGCTCAGGCAGGAAACCCTATACCATTTCAGACAAATCTCTTCTTAAAAACTTCCAATGTTGGATGTTAAAAACTTCTGGAGGCAGATTTTCACTGATTAATTGTTCTAACTGTTAGGAAGTTTCTCCTTATTTCTAGGTTGCTTCTCTCCTTAGTTAGTTTCCATCCATTGCTTCTTGTCCTGCCTTCAGGTACTTTGGAGAATAGTTTGACTCCCTCTTCTTTGTGGCAACCCCTGAGATATTGGAACACTGCTATCATGTCACCCCTAGTTTTTCTCTTCATTAAACTAGACATACCCAATTCCAGCAGCCGTTCCTTATATGTTTTAGCCTCCAGTCCCCTAATCATTTTTGTTGCTCTTCTCTGTACTCTTTCTAGAGTCTCAACATCTTTTTTACATCATGGTGACCAAAACTGGATGCAGTATTCCAAGTTTGGTCTTACCAAGGCATTGTAAGTGGTATTAACACTTCACGTGATCTTGATTTTATCCCTCTGTTAATGCAGCCTAGCACTGTGTTAGGCTTTTTTGGCAGAGGCAGCCCACTGCTGACTCATATTTAAGTGATTGCCCACTAGGACTCCGAGATCCCTCTCACAGTTGCTACTGTTGAGCAAGGTACCACCTATACTGTACCTGTGCATTTGCTTTTTCTTGCTTCTGCTTGCTAATCCTCATTTTAATGTAGCATTTAGTTTTATTTGCTCCAGAATTTTTGATTGACCAGTTTTCAGCCCATGGTATTCTTCAATTGTTTCCAGATGCAACATTCAAAGACATCTGTCTTTTTTTCTCTCCTCACTCTTTCTCAAAGTCCAGCTTTCGCAACTGTACATTGTTCTTGGAAAATCCTTGCTTTAGATATTCTGATTTTTGTTCTCATAGAATTATCCCTGTTCTTCATGATCTCGTCTGCTATTTCCTTCTTTTCTATGATTAATCTCTTCTTCACTGTCAGCCTTAAGTTCTTTGCTGTCAATTGTAAGTTCCTAAACATTACCTTTATGTTTTAAATATTTAACATTAACTCAGATTTCTCACTTTCCATTTTTACTTTCATAATGAGCTCTTCTAAGTGTTCTTCACTTTCAGCTAACAAAGTGCTGTCACTTGCATATCTCATATTCTTTAAACCTCCCGTTTTGATTCCAGCTGTCCTCTCTCCCAATCCTGCTATTCTTAAATTTGCTGTATAATTAAACATACAGGGGGATAATATTCATCCTTGCCTCGCTCCCTTCTCTATTCTAAACCACTTTGATTTTTTTTTTTAAATTCAATTTTTACAACACCTTCTGGCTCACTATAAAGCAGTGGTTCTCAACCTATGGGTCGCGACCCCATTTGGGGTCGAACGACTGTTTCGCGGGGGTCGCCGGACACCGCGGGCCGCCATTTTGTTGTTGTTGTTGTTTTGGGCGCGCGCGCGCCCTGCCTGCCCGGATTGGCCCGTCGCGGTTTGGGCCATCACGCGCGCGCCGCACATGCACGGATCGGCCCGTCGCGGACCGCCATTTTTTTTGGGACGCGCGCGCGCCCTGCATGCCCACATCGGCCTGTCGCGGTTTGGGCATCACGCGTGCACCGCGCATGCGCGGATCGGCCTGTCGCGGGCCGCCATTTTTTTCCGGCGCGCGCACTGCACATGCGCGGATCGGCCCAGTGCGCGTGCATGCGCGCGCATGCCGGGGTCGCACCGCACATGGGCGGAGCAAGTGGGGTCTCAACCTGAAAAAGGTTGAGAACCACTGGTATAAAGGTTCTTCCTCCTTATATTCTCTTGCTGTCTCCATTATCCCTCTTCTTTTATCTTTCTGATTTCATGTCCCTTTACTTTTTTTCCCAAACCCATGTTCATTTGGCATTACTTCTATGTGTACAGCTGTACTCTTCGTATGTTCCAAAGAAAGCACTTCTTGTGTTGTGAATTAGTGCAATGGGTGGCTAATTTGCACATTCACATTCATTTGACAAAGCTATTCTGTGTGTCTGTACCTCCTTTCCAATCTCTTGGCTCTGTAGTCCCATACTTGTTGACATGGAATTGTTAGCATTTAAATTGACTCTTCTATAACAGTTCCTTTATGTCTGATGCTCTCCTTTTTGATACCTAGTCTATTATCTTTCTAGCTTCCCTTAATAGTGTTGCTTCTTCAGTATCTCTTCTCTCTGTTTTCTCATTATGTAATCCCATTTTTGAAGGTTTCTCAGCATAGTCTTTTCATTTTCCTTTAATTTCATTTGTTTCCATTAGATTGCTTTCATGATTAACCTTGGGAAGCACTCCCTGGGCTGTAAAGTTCCTAAGATCTTTTTAGCTTCTCAAAAACGCCTCTCCTTTTCCTTTTCCTTGCTATTGCTGAGGATGGCATGACAAATGGATGCAGAGTGGCAGGTGGAAGTGGGCTGTGGACCAATGCCATTGCCTTTGTCTCCATAGCTGAGGCAGCTTAAAGTCATCCTTAGTTATTTCAGTTTTTACCAATCCCCCAATATTTTTGCTGTGAACCTGATCTGCCATGTTTCATCAACAAGGTGGTTAATGGTATGGCGAGGGACTGGCATCTGCTTAGCTTCTATCGGCCACTTTGATTTGCCTTAGGTAAGCCCCTCTTCTCTTGACTGCTGGAACTGAATCCCTGGGTTTCACAAAACATCTGACTCGCACTTTTTTTCCGATTTGGGAAACAGATTTGTCCCATCAAAGAAAATGTTGTTAAAATGAAGCATCATATGTAAGAACTCTTTCTTTTAATTGAACAGCTTCCCAAAAGCACCAGTCTAAATTTGGGAATTGGGTGCCAGACAGTTTTTTTTTTATAGGAGTTGTGGATATGTTCTTAAAAGCAGCTGCAGAATTAATTCTTTTTTTTTTGAAGTTGGTTACCATAGCAGATTTAGACCTGGCAAGTAGAAATGACATGATGGTGTGAAGGTTTTGGGACCTTATGTGTTCATGGATGGGTGGGTGGATGGATGGATGTAGATAAACAGACAGACCAACAGACAAAACAGGCAGAAATTCTTGATATTCACATTTTTCTGGATTGAAATTCTGTCATTTACAGATACAGCAGTGTAAGAATTAATAGAATAACAGAGTTGGAGGTCATCTAGTCCAACTCCCTGCTCAGGCAGGAGACCCTATACCAGCGGTCTTCAGACTTGGCCCTTTTATGATTTGTGGACTTCAACTCCCAGAATTCCTCAGCCAGCTCACGAAGTCCACAAGTCATAAAAGGGCCAAGTTTGAAGACCCCTGCCCTATACTATTCTAGATAAATGGCTGTCCAATCTGTTCTTAAAAACTTGCAGGCTGCAGGCAAGCAGGTATTATTTTATTATGTATCAGTTTTAAGTTACCTTTGTTTGTTTGCTTTTGAAGCATTCTCCTTATTGAAAAGAGAGGAGTAACTGATACATGGCTTTGAGAAAGAGACTAGCTTTGCTGTCAGAAATAGATGATATAAAAGGAAAAAGGGAAGAGGAAAAAGAAGCAAACTCACGTCTAAGTACCGGTAGTTCTTGCAATGGCCACTTAATCCAATCACATAATGCATGTTCAAAGATAGAACATGTAGGAATTAAAAGCGCCTGGAGGAGGATATGAAAGCAAATACCAGTGGGGCTGTCAATGGAAGAGGACAAGAATGAGTATTTTGCTGCCTCAGGGAAAGGATTTGTTCTGAAGTAATAGGAGAAACTTCTTGATGGTCAGAACAATTGACTACAAAGCCAGCTACGTAGATGCGTGCTGAGCTATCTCTTGCTGGAGGCTAAAAAGTCTCCCCTTGAAGCTTTTTTAAGCACAGGTTTTGCTGTGTTGTTACAGTTTGGACTCTAGTCTATAAAGTGTCTGCTCCTTCTAATAATCTTTGGTTGCAGCCCTGTTCCTATTTAGCATCTTCAAAGTTGGGGTTATGATTGCATGTTTGAGTGTAAATGAAAAACTCCCTCCATATGGAAAGCTAGCATCTTAGGCTACTTGGCTGGACTCTTCCCTCCTTTTATCCTGATAGGTTCCTTTTTTTAAAAAAATAATAATGAAAAGGCTGTTGTTTGAATTGGATAAATCATCCATACCAGTATTCCTACAGCTGGGTCTATATGATATTAACGGCCACTTTCTTTGTGCCTTAAACTCGTATCGCTGCAGAGAATACATTTGTCTTGTTCCGTCAGATTCTTTTATAGGAGAAGAAAAAAAATTGAGCAGTTCTGAAGATGGGGCTGATGGCCTCCAGCGCAAGACGGGAAGGTGTAGGCAGCGACCCTCTGTGGAAAGATTTAAAGACTTTGGAGCTTAAAAGCTTAGCTATAATGAACTGTTGGATATTGTCACAGAGACCAGGGCTTTGTCTGATGTACTGCAATGGCCCCTCAGTGGCTTGCTGGGTCTGATGTAGGGAATTGCCTGTGTGCAATTCCCTACATCCTTTTCATTGAGGATGCTGGAAAATTAGCCTCCTATGGATGCAAACATACATGGTTTATTGACATACAAGTAGTCCTCGACTTAGGACTAAGTGACCATTCGAAGTTACAACGGTCCTCCCCAGGGGTACTTAGGAACCAGTTCTGAGGTTCTGACAGCTCCCCCTGTGATAACATGACTGCATTTCAGGTCCTCAGCAATGGCCTTCATTTATGGCCATTTGCAGCATCCCGTGGTCACACGACTGCATTTTAGGACGTTTTTGCCCAAACCAGGTATTTGCTTCTGGATTTTGACAACACCAGCCCAGAGCAAACAATTAGTTTACTTAATGACTGTTGCCTTTACTTAATGATCACAGCAGTTGCTTTACAACTGCCTCTGTCAAGCACAGAAAATTCAGGAAGTCCAGGCTGTTTAGAATGAATATAAAGGTTTATTTTAAGCTTAAGCTCTCTACGAGACTAGTCCAACCCCCCCCCCCCGCTCAGGCAGGAAACCCCCATACCACATTTCAGACAAATGGTTGTCCAATCTCTTCTTAAAAACTTCCAGTCTTGGAGAATACACAAACTTCTGGAGGCAGGTTGTTCCACTCGTTAATTGTTCTAACTGTCAGGAAGTTTCTCCTTAGTTCTAGGTTGCTTCTCTCCTTGGTGTCCTGCCTTCAGGTGCTTTGGAGTATTGGTTGACTCCCTCTTCTTTGTGGCAACCCCTGAGCTATTGGAACACTGCTATCATGTCACCCCTCATCCTTCTCTTCATTAAACTAGACATACCCAGTTCCAGCAACCATCAAAGGAATTCAAGGTGGGCTGGACTTAGATTTCACGAACTCGAGAATTATGACGCATTTGACCCCTCCCTCAGGCTCAGCCTGGTCATCTCCTACAGCCACATTCACTTAACAACTGTTGAAAAAAAATCATAAAATCAGGTCGGTCACATCGGTGTCCCCCTTTGCAACCGTCACAGCTTACAACCATAACGAGCAGGCTCAATTGCAGTCATATGTCAAGGACCACCTGTACACTGATCACCTTAACAATAATAATAATGATAAAGTTGGAAGGGACTTTAGAGGTCATCTAGTCCAACCCCCTGCTCAGGCAGGAAACCCTATATCATTTCGGACAAATGGCCTCCCTGTCATGAAGGGTGCTGGAAGTTGTATTCAGCTATACCCAGAGGGCTGAAATTTCCCATCCCTGTGTTAAGAATGGTCAGTATAAGTATGTGTGATGTACAAACCCGAATTAATTGGACAGGTCATCTGTTTGGAGCCCAGGTATGTGATGGAATCACCATCACCCTGAGGTTCAGGCCGTAAGAGTAAAATTCAGTTGCAAGTGACTTACCCAGATCCATCAATGCAGTTTTCTTGCCACGATATGAATGTAAAGTGCCACTGCTTTCTTCCATGATCTTTTTTCAACATCCCTTCTAGCCCTTCTCTGCATCTGACCTCCTCTTCCTCCAAAAAGAAACGTGAAGGTTCTGGCATTGTGTCCGAGCTATGCGATGTTTTTGTGATGGAGGCTTGCCTGGTGCTAATATTTCACAAAACAATTCACGGGGGTGTTTGAAAATAATCTTTGCATCTTTACAGTTCTGTGGTTTTTAATTATATTTATATCCCCTATTTAGATTTGTTTGCATTTACTGTTGCTTTTCTTGTTTGCGAAATATTTGCATCTCGCCTTGGAACCACTGGTGAAAGGTGACAGATAAACTGCTTAAATGAATAAAATGCTGCAGTTGCTGACTTCTCTGATTCCGTGTAAAGTGGAGCTCAGGTGTGGTTGTAATAAAAAAGGAAGCAATAACGATAGCAAAGGAAGTTAGAAACAGAGGGAAGGAACAGTGCAATATGATCTGGGATAACTGCAAAGAAGTTAGCAACAACTGGCAAAAACCACATTCCGTTAATGCTTCTGTGCAAAATCATTAATCTGAATCAGGAATCAGGAGAATCTATTGCTCTAAATTAATTGTGTGTAATACAAGAGCTAGACTCTTGAGAGTCCCCTGGACTGCAAGGAGACCAAATCAGTCAATCCTAAAGGAAACCAACCCTGGTTGTTCTTTGAAAGGACAGATAAAGTAGCTAAAGCTCAAATACTTTGAAGCCACCAAATCAGAAGACTCATTGGAAAAAGACCCAGATGTTGGGAAAGGTTGAAGGTGAAAGGGGAAGGGGACAGGAGAGGATGAGGTAGTTATATAGTGTCATCGATGCAACAAAAATGGGTTTGAGCAAAGTCCAGGAGACAATGGAGGGGAGGGAGGCCTCTGGTGCTATGGTCCATGGGGGTGCAAAGAGTTTGACATAACTTAGCAATTGAACAACAACAAAAATACAATAGCTAGTATTTTAACCTTTTATTTAACCGGTATTATGCCCTAATTCAGACATATGATTTGTAAACCTTAACAGCTAGGTTAAAATGTAATGCTAGGTGGAAGTTTAATAAACCACATCATGGCACAATCTGATTAAAACTTGATTATAGAAACAGGAAAGACCGGCGTATTTGTTTTCAGCTACTTTTAGCTACAGAAGAAACAGTGGCCCATTCAAAAGGTTGATTGCTCTCTAGATCCAGGCGTTCTGGTTATTTTCCTTACAGTGGCTTGTGGAATGTTCTGCCATTTGCAACTTCCATATTTCAGAAGAGTGGGCTAAGGAAATGACAATATTATTATTTAAAGCTGTGTTTCTTGCCAGTTTCCCTAAGGCCAATCTCAGCCCATAGCAGTGCTGATTTAAAATTCCAGCTCAGTCTGTTACTAAAGCATGGCAGGTTGAAAGCCAGATTGGATCCCGATAGAGAGACGCTACTGACCTGACATTCAAGGCAGCTGGAGCAGCATGGAGAAACCCAGATCTATTTGGCAGTAGCCCACTCCTACAGTTGCTTCGCCCTGACACAGGGAGGGAACTGAAAAGTGTGATTGCCATAGACTGAATCAGATGGTTAAGGAAACTGGGCCTCGGAGTTGGGGGAGGAAGGAGAATTGAGGTGCAGAATTAAGTTTGATTTAGAGTTGTCCGCAACTGTGTGCAAGCATCATTGCATACCTACATTGCAAAGGGGCTGGGTTGCAGATGGCTGCAGATGGACCAATGTGCACACCTCCCAAATCCCAATTGTGCATTGTGCAGAGGTGCGTGCTCTTCATGCTGATTGGTTAATCTGACTTCCTGAAACATCGGGAGTGTTTGAGCACCCGCTAGGCAGAAAATGTTATATATTTTCAGATATATAAATGTGACCGAGATCAACTATTATGCAGCTGCCAGGAACAGATCCCTTCATCCTAAAAGGATTTTCTGCTTTGGTTCTAGTTCCCTTTTTTCTCCAGTGGGATGGACCACATATGGCCGTTTTACCTACTGGAGCATTCACGAGTCGGCTTCGTGGAGGATTCCTCCTTCCTCCTTGTGCATCCAGAGTCTGGATCCCAGAGAGCTCTAGCAATCTGCGGCCTTGCAGCTACACACCTGTCTTGTGCCACAGACACCCTTCCCCCCCCTTCTCCAAATCTCTACATGTCATGCCCCCCAAGGAAGCTTTATGTCACACAGACTCTGCGTGCACTCAAGGAGGGCAGGAGCTTTGTGGCTCAAGTCACGGCAGCCTTGGTAAAATAACACAATTAAAGTCTTTTGTGGCGTCTGCTCAAGGCAATGCAGGCTGCCCCCCACTGCCTTTTAATGGGCTTCTGGGTTCCCCTGAGCAGGTGTTAACACATTGCTCAGTGTCTTTTTCTCACTGACTGCCATGTGGTAAATCCTGCACTTGGGTTTCCTTGGAGTGGAGCTGAAATAAAGCTGCTCCCCCCACATCTCCTTTCAATATCTCAGAATACTGTCAAGAGACTTTTTAGTATAATATCCAGACTCCCTAGAAGTAAAGACGACATTTGTTTCACATTCCTGAAATTAGAAAGCCAAGTGCTCGTGATAGCTTCTCATTTTTGGAGATCAAGCTCAATATAAGCTTGAATGTACATTGGGAGGGAGCAGCACACAGGTAGTCCTCGACTTACGACCACAATTGAGCCCAAAATTTCTGTTGCTATATGAGACATTTGTTAAGTGACTTTTGTCCCCTTTATACGACTTTTCTTGTGACAGTCATTAAGTGAATCACTGCAATTGTTAAGATAGTTAGCCCGGTTAACTATCTTCCCCATTGAGTTTGCTTGTCAGGAGGTCACAAAAAGTGATCACATGACCATCAGGCTGTTAAAAAAGGTTGCAAGTGTGAAAAACAATCCTAAGTCACTTTTTTCAGTGTTGTGGCGACTTTGAATGGTCATTAAACGAACTCATATGTCGAGGACTTCCAGTAGTGCTTGCAAGCTCCTTTCTTCTCCAGCATTGATATGTTGGAAACAACCATGGTTTTCTTGGGATTTAAATACTAGGAAGCCTACTTAAGTTGTCCTCAACTTACAACCACAATTGAGTCCAACGTTGCTGTTGTTAAGCGAGACATTTGCTAAGTGAGTTTTGCCCCCTTTTCACAATCTTTCTTGCCATAGTTGTTAAGTGAATCACGGCAGTTAATAAGTTGTTAAGTGAACCTGGCCTTCCCCATTGACTTTGCTTGTCAAAAGGTCGCAAAAAGGGATCACATGACCCTGGGACACTGCCACGGTCATAAATATGAGTCAGTTGCCAAGGGCCTGAATTTTGATCACATGATCCATAGGAGTGCTGCAAAAGTCGTAACTGTGAAAACCGGTCATAAGTCACTTTTTCAGTGCCGTCGTAACTTTGAATGGTCACTAAAGGAACTGTTGCAAGTTGAGGGTAGCTTGTAAAAGGACACTCCAGGTAGTGAAAACAAGATAAGATTTGCAATTGGAAACACTTAACAAAATTCATGAGGGGCAAAATTCTTTTTCGCAGGGAAGTTCCTGCTTCAATGTACCTGTGATGACCCAGGGCACAGCACAGAGGCAATGCAGTCAGCTGGCAATTCAAACCACCCTTTAATTGCTCCAGATTTTCCCCAAATGCTCCCACGTTTCTGGCAAGCCTCCAAACAAAGGAAGACACACACACCTTCAGCCACTTCTGGCTGCAAGTAGTTTCATATACAGTCTGATTAGGAGAGGAATTTACTCAAGGCCACGGAGATAACAAGGAATGATACATACATCATAAACCTAACAAGTCTGTGTGAATACACATTTACCTGAGCAGTTTCAAAAGGGAAGCCAAAATAAAGTCCAAGATCTTTGAACATCCAAGCAACGTTGTCAGCCAGTCCAATGGTCAGAGTTTCTGGGTTTCCAAGCAGAAGTCACAGAACAAGTGATCAGCAACAACACACACAAAACTCCAAGGAATCAGCATTTGTTCCTGACAAATGCCTCTCCCCACAGCGTCTCCTTAAGTCTCAGTCTCCAGGTGTGCCTTGTGGAGAGGGGCGGGATGCTCTCCTCCCGAGTAGTTGGGCCTGCCTGCATTGTTCCCTCCTTCTCTCCACTCTCCATGCTCTAGGATCAGGTGGGGATGGCCCTTGCTCATTGCCTGAACTCTGTCTCTCCTGTTCATCTTGTCCCAATCCTGAAGGCCCTGGCCTGCCTCGGCCTGCTCTTCCCCACATTACTCTGAAACCATAGACACCTCTCCCTCAACCTCCATAGGGTCCTGTTCCAGCTCATTTTCCTCCACAGATTCAGGCACCGAAGGAGGCATGACAGTACCCCTGCCCTGAGCTTCAAAGAGAAGTTCTCACTGGAAGGTATTCTTGCCTCACCCAGTCTCCCAGCTCCTCAGTTTTCCTAGCAAGGTTGGCTTGGCCAGGGAAATGTGCCTGAATGAATTATGTCACCAGAGGTTACGCTTATTTGTGGCTGTGGGTAAATTGGAAGCTTCTCCCGGTTTTCAATCTGTTTATGTTCATCTTTTAACATTGCATTTTCCCCCTTGTACAGTTTTTACTCAAATGGCCTCTGGGTTTTCTTTTCTTATTTTAAATAAAAAAACCCAACCAAAACTGAAAGTTGAGAGAGGGGCAAATATTTGCAATTTATTTTCCCTTCTTTTTTATCTGGTGGAGAAAAGGCTGGGGTTTCCACATGGACAAGTTGAACCTGAGATGGCAGGAAAAGGTGCTCCGTTGTTGGCCATCTTGAAAGGATAGCAAGCAAATGAGCAGAGTTGAGCTGCCTGTAATCTTGAGTTCAGCAACTAGCCAAAAAAGGGCAAGCAAGAATTGGCTGGTGGTTCTGTGCAAACTCTAGTGCAGAGTTTCTCAACCTTGATAACTTTTAAGATGAGGAACTATTAAGAAGTGTGGATGGCTGGCTTGGGAATTCTGGGAATATCTTAACATTGCCAAAGTTGAGAAATACTGCTCTTGAGTCACAGATTATCATAATGGCCTTGCTCAGTCTGAAGAGGTCTGCAAATAGTCAAAAACAGTTAAGTTTTGGAGGCATTTTAAGGTTGCCTGAAAAGGGCTGCTAAATATTGTAGAAAGGCTGATTATCTGAGTGTACTTGTATCACCTCTGTTTTATAATTGGATTACTGTTTGAAGTCCTACTACTTCTGCTATATTGCATATTAGTGAAATATTTTCTCTGCCTCTGATACTCAAATACTCAGTACTATTTGTTCTTATAAAAGAGACAGGGCTAACCTTCCAAATGTGATGGGTAACAATTCCCATCATAGAATTGTGGTGCGTTAAGCTGAGAAAGGCTGGAAAAGCATTACTATTATACAATATGATGGGGGAGCCCAACTCCATATTATCAGAGTAAATTTCTATGCACTGCATGGTAACCAAATATTCATCTATATGTACTCTAAGAAATAGGATAGACTAAATTAGTTACAGTTAAATCCCACTAAAGTAAATGTTTAAAATATCTAGCATCTCTTGTTGATATTGGTGAGAATTAACTGCAGCTAATTTATCCAGCAAAAACCTAATCAAATATTTTTCTTGCCGTCAAGTGATCCTTAAACACTACTTTCCCCCCCCCCCAGGCCTTGAGTTAGAACAGGTCCTTTAAATTGTTTGTGTGAGGAAATAAGAGTGCTCTTCCAATTAGACTTTCCATATCTTACTTTAGCCCAGTGATGCCGAACCTTTTAGAGACCGAGTGTCCAAAAACTGCCCCGCCCCTGCTCCATCCCCCGCTCTGCCCCCCCCCACCCGTAGAGCTATCCAGTGCCTCCACAGCCTGCTGCCGATCACCCAGGTGGCCCTGCAGTGCCGTGGCGGCCACGCCCTCTGCCAGCACCCCGCAGCAGCATCTGCACGCGACGGGGCACGAGTGCAGAGTCTTGTCCCTGCTGCCTGGCTGCCATGTCCTTGGCTGTGCTGCTCCATGCAGGCTGTGCCTGGAGCGACTCTCCTCCCAGGGGTTGCTGGTGAGGAGGGAGCCATGGGGGGAGGCGGGGCTGGGGCAACGGTGGGCATGCCCACAGAGAGGGCTCTGAGTGCTGCCTCTGGCATGTGTGCCATAGGTTTGCCACCACTACTTTAGCCTATAAGTCATTTCATTTCTAGAGAT
Organism: Bothrops alternatus; assembly: GCA_034064705.1. NCBI lineage: Eukaryota > Metazoa > Chordata > Lepidosauria > Squamata > Viperidae > Bothrops > Bothrops alternatus. The sequence goes on from JARGCV010000080.1 coordinate 7,849,665, forward strand.
AAAGGAGGGGAAGGAATAAGATAGGGTTATAGATTAGATTAGATTAGATTAGATTAGATTAGATTAGATTAGATTAGATTAGAGATAGACAGACAGACAGACAGACAGACAGACAGATAACATTTATTGTCATTTTTTTACTGTGGGCACAATGGCACACATTAAAAATGAAATTTAGTTGCTTGCTCTCAAAATGTACACATACATAACACACATTTAAACATACTATATACAACATATTTATAGACCTACACCCTTACATATAAGTAACATATAAATATTAATCACTGTCCATCTTGAATACATGACGGAAGGAGGAAGCTTTAGAGTTCACAAGGTTAATACTGTATGGAACAAAACTGTGACCGAATCTGCATGTTCTGCTTCGGATACCACAGAGCCTCCTCCCAGAAGGTAACCAGGAAAACAGATCATGAAGAGGATGTGTAGTGTCCCAGACAGTCTTGCAGACCCTGCTCAAGCAACGCTTATGTGCTACGTCCTGGATGGGAGGGAGGGAACTGCCAATAATCTTTTCAGCCATTCTCACCACTCTGCACCGCCTTCCTGTCTGAAGCAGTGGTGCAAAGAAGTGCTGCCTATGGAATGGTCAGATAAGAGAGGACATAGCCTACAGCTGCATATTGGATGGAGAAAGAGGGACTTCCCTAGCTTCTTAAACTGTAAAGGAGACAGCAGGAGATTTGCCCTTACAGACTTGCAAGATTCTGTTCATGCAGCTTAGAGTAAAGTGGAATTAGCTCATCTGGTTGTGTTGCCTGTCTGATCTACCAGGAAAAATGGACAGGTTAGGTGCTAAAATCAGAAATGTATTACTGATGTCAAGAATTAGTTTTAAATGCCCCCCCCCTTTTTTTGTTAGCAGGAAAGAAAGGCCATGGTGGATACTGGCCTGGTCAGTGATAGCTTAGGAAGTCTCTGAATTTTTGATCAGAGTTAAGTTGGTATTCTCCACCTACCTTTGAGAGAGCAGAAAATTGTGTTGGCATGAAATAGACTACCCCTATCCTGCCTCTCTTGACTCTGTTCCAAATCCCCAGCAAATGATACTGTGGTGATTACGTGTGTGCGGTGTGTGATAGCTAAAGACGTTGGTTGATTCCTTTCTCTTTTCAGCACATTATCAGCCAGAGGGGAAAATATCAACAATTAAGTCACAGCATCACAGCAGGAAAGGGATGGGTCTGGCTGCAAAATACTGTCTGTCACCTCTAGTTCTTTCCTGTAGCCCTCCTACTAAATGTATCCTCATGTAACCTGAACGGAATAAAATGAAGTTTGGAGTCACGAAGGGAGCTCAACCATAAGCAGTATTTTTATTTAAGATTCCCTTTCCTTTACTTTCTTTATATAGGCAGCCAAATGATAACTTCACTACTCTTCCATGTTCATTCCACAATTATGAGCCATGGTGACGCAGTGGTTAGAATGCAGTATTGCAGTATTGCACAGCCCTCTCTGACTGTGATGGGAATTGTAGTCTAGAGGGAGGACATTAGATTGAAGAAAGTTACTTTATAGGATGTTAGCTTTATTCTGCAGTCCTGAATGCTACTATTGGGAACACATTCTTTTTACTTAAGTGGGTCTTATTTAAAAGTAAGCATGCATAGCATTAGTTAGGTCCTGTTTACCAGTGGCTTCATACACACATAATCATACTAACTGCATTCAAAGTAACCTATTTGGGTGTTACTTGAATCCTACTCTTTTCTCCAGAAATGGACAGCCATTTGTCCGAAATGGTATAGGGCAGTGGTGGCGAACCTATGGCACGGGTGCCAGAGGTGGCACTTGGAGCCCTCCCTGTGGGCACACGTGCCGTTGCCTCAGCCTTGCCTCCCCCCGCGACCCCCCTCCTCTCCAGCAGTCCCCCTGAAGGAGAGTCACCCTCGAGCATGGCCCACACGGAGCAGTGCAGCTAAGGACATGGTAGCCAGGCAGCATAGACAAGACTGTGCCCTCACACCCCATCATGCAGTTGATGCTGCAGGGCGTGGGCAGAGGGTGTGGCCACCATAGCGCTGCTGGGCTGCCTGGGGGATCTGTGGTGGGCCCTGGAGGTGGTGAGTGGTCCTGTGGGCAGGCGGGGTGGGGGATGGGGGGGAAGAGCAGGGGCGGGGCAGTGGGTGGAGTGGGGGCGGGGCAGTTTTTGGGCACTCGGTCTCTAAAAGGTTTGCCATCACTGGTATAGGGTTACCTGCCTGAGCAGGGGGTTGAACTTGATGACCTCCAAGATCCCTTCCAACATCATTACTATTATTTTATTATTATTATTATTATTATTATTATTATTATTATTATCATCATCATCATCATCATCATCATCATCCCATAAGCTCTTGTGCATGAAAGTACTGACAAAATGTCATATACCCTTTCCCTCTTTGCTGGGTAGCTGTAACCATGGCTAATATTGTTGAAGTCAGCGCCTGTCCTATTTTGTGAAGAGAGTTCTTGATTGCCACTCATAATTCTGGAAATAAAGTTTCCCTTTTCAACCCCCCCTTTTCTCTCTGTCTCTTTTTCTTGGAAGACTATAGACACAAGATGGGCCAGGATCCAACCTGAGTTAGTCACAAGTAGTTCCCTGAGGATGGGCTCCAGCACAAGTCCGAAAGCTTGGAAGACTAAACTCGGAACACGTATATTTGCCTTCATTCGTACAATAGGCCAGTTGTTTGGAATTAGGTGTTCCATAAGCTTAACTGGCTAGGTGGAGATAGCTTAACACTGTGAATCAATGGATCTGCTTGGAGTTAATTTTACCCTTTGGAGGTAATAGACTAGGGATAATTTCAACACAGCCACCCCTCCCATTCTCCCACTTAAATGTATTGCTGTAAGAACATGACTTCGCTGTAGTGTTTCAGACCAAGACTTTCGTTCACGGGTTAAATTCCTACTGAACAATTGCTCTTGAGAGCTTTCTTTTCCTTTGTTTCACTGAGACACAAAGCAGTGAATTTCTTCCTTCACTGACTCAACTCATCTGTTATTGCAAAAAATTTTTTTGCATTTGCTTTCCTTTTCCTTTCGCTCCACAGCGATGACGATGATGAAGAAGAAATGGAAAACCCATAAGCACAACTATATTTTCTAAGGTTGCTCAGAATGTTTGCTGCTCTCATTCAGAGAATTTGATACAGGTGATCCTCAACTTATGAGCACAATTGAGCCCAAACTTTCCGTTGCTAAGTAAGACATTTGTTAAGTGAGTTTTGCCCCATTTAACATCTTTTCTTGCCACAGTTGTTAAGTAAATCACTGCAGTTGTTAAATTAGTAACACGGTTGTTATGAATCTGGCTTCCCCGATTGACTTTGTCAGAAAGTCGCAAAAAGTGATCACATGACCCTAAGACACTGCAACCGTCATAACCATGAGTCAGTTGCCAGGTGTTCAGGTTTTGATCATGTAATCATGGAGTTGCTGCAGTGGTTGTAAATGTGAAAAATAGTCATAAGTCATTTTTTTCACTGCCATGGTAACTATGAATGGTCACTAAACAAATGGTTGTAAGTCGAGGACTATCTGTAACGCTCACAATGTTTTAGAACTAAAACAGGGTTAAAATTTAGTGTGCATGGAACTTGAGAACTGAACATGGACTTGGGCGAGAGGAAGGGACCACAGACCCAATTCAGCATACTTCAGATGTCAAGACAAAGTAACATAGGCATTTCAATAGCAATAAAACTTAGACTTATATACCACTTCACAGTGCTTTACAACCCTCTCTAAGCGGTTTCCAGAGTCAGCATATGGCCCCCAACCATCTGGGTCCTCCTTTTACTGACCTGGGAAAGATGGAAGGCTGAGTCAACTTTGAGCCGGTCAGGATCGAACTACTGGCGGTCGGCAGAATTAGCCTGCAATACTCCATTCCAACCACTATACCACCACAGAATAGCGACATCATCAGCATGTGTTGCCCTTTTGCTGTTATAAGAATTTGCTGTGGAGGCCACTGGAAAGGAGAGAAAACTCAAATTGTTGGGGGTGGGGCAGGAAGTTTCTGCATTTCAAAGAATGTGTGGCTTTTGCTTCTAGCCAAAGGGTGAAAACAAGAAGGGCAAATTATATACGAATTTGAAACTCCAAAGTGGGTACTGCTGTTTCTGGAAGTGGATTAAATGGCGAAAAAAGTAATGTTCAGAATGATGATCTCTTCTTCGGTTGGCAGGTCCAGACCAAGATATTTTAGTTTGGCATTTTATCCAGCCACGGAATTAGAGGACAGGTCTTGTCCTGGCTTGGTAACTGGCTAAATTGTAGGAAGCAAAGGGTGGCAATAAATGGACAATTCTCCGGATGGAAAGAAGTGAGAAGTGGTGTACCCCAAGGTTCAGTTTTGGGACCTTTACTTTTCAATTTATTCATCAATGATCTGGATGTAGAAGTTAATAGTGAGGTAGCCAAGTTTGCTGATGACACTAAATTGTTCCAGGTTGTGAAAAGTGAAAAGCTCATAGCTAAGAAAGTGAGGACAAATAAAGGGAAATATTTCTTCACCCAGAGGGTCGTTGATTTATGGAATTCACTTCCAGAAGGGGTCGTGACAGCTGTCAGCCTTGACAGCTTCAAGGCAGGGCTAGATAGATTCATGGATGCCAAGTGTATCGGTGGTTATTAAAATGGATGTCCATGTGCCGCCTCTATGTTGGTTGAGGCAGGCAGGATTCCCTTGAGTACCATTTGTTGGGGGTCAAGGGAAAGGGAGGGTTTTGCCTTCTCTTTCTGCTCAAGATCCCCATGTACAATTGGTGGGCCACTGTGTGACACAGAATGCTGGACTCGATGGGCTTTGGCCTGATTCAGCATGGCTCTTCTTATGTTCTTAAGCACATTAGGCTGCAATGTAAGTTAAAATAAAATCTCCCAAGGGTCATGGGTTAATTTAGAGCTGCCGTCCCTACCCAAGGTTGGATTACCCCAGTTAAAGTGGGAACATCCACTGTATCTCTTCCAAATGGTTTGCTAATTACAAGGAAACAGTAGCAAATCATTATGGAATAGTATGCCTTTTGTCCCACGCCTGAATGATTCATTCATTGCTTTTCTGTCTGGCAGAGCAATGGGAGTTTAATTTTATCTTGCATCAAGTAGGAAAAAAATGTGATGGTTGAATAAGCTACTTGGATGGAAGTGACAGAAATACTGTCCTATCCTTCTCCTTCAACTCCAGAATTGGGAGTAACAATGATATACATGTATGTACACATATACACACAAGGGCAAAGACTGGACTTTTAACTCAGCTGAATCCAGTTGTTTGATTTGCAGAGAATATACGATGTGTTACAGTACTTGTGTGCATCACTACAATTAGTGTGGAAGTGGAGACTAAGGAGGAGTAGATCCAGGTTTCAAGGTCCGTAGATGTTTCTGTATTAAGAATATTGGGTTATTTCTCTTAGGGGAAGAAAAGGGAAGAAGACATTAAGTACTTTGTCAAGTTGTTGGAAGTGAACTCAACCTCATTAGTGTCTCACTCATTAATGTGTGCATTGGAATGCCTACAAATTTTGTGTATTTCCAAATTTTTATGAGACTCTCCAATCAAGATGCCTGGCCAAATGATATCCAGGAGGCGACACACATCATTTAAATGATAATTTTCATACAACTTATTTTTAAAAGTTCTAAAAAGACTGCAGGGAGTGGACTTACGTTTGAATGCTCAGAAAATTAATATTGACTAGAACTGACCAGATATATCCGTACCTAAATAAAACATGCTGAGAATCCCTACTGCAAAACTTCCACCATTTGCTTTTAAGGAATAATTTTTAAAAGTGGCTTGGATAGCAGGGGAAGTTATTCTAAAAACCTTTTATGCCAAGCAGATATATAAAATTGGTGGATAGGTATATTTGTAGTATGCTGTTAGACAAGTCATTCTGATCTTTGGGATGAATCACACTTGATGGTAAACAAAATGGCGGATTCAGATGTGCACTCATCTTATCTCCTAGTTCAGAAGTGACCAGTATTGCCATTATGGGCTGATTTAACCAGGTTTACACCAGAGCTGGCCGTGGCCCTTCCATTTTCCTCACTGTTTATTTAGGCCTTAAGCCGGCAAACTTCCCTGCAGATTCAGTCATCACTTTTCATTGCTGTTGTCTCTCTTTTAATGAGTATCCCAGCATGTACTCCCTCTACTTGTGAACAGCGCTGTCTCTTGTTACTCCTCTCCACCTGCTTAATCAGGATGACTACATGGCCTTTGTTCATACGGAAGGGTTGTAGGACTGAGATTTATGGTTCCTTGAGGCTTCCTTCCTTAGGGAGGACTTGGTGGTAGCCCAGCAAATATAGACTGATTTTGTTCCATCACATAAAGGAAACCAAGGGGCGGGGGGGGGCATTTGTCCAAGGTTTTGCATAACTTTGCTGGGGAGCTGCCCTTCATCATTCTGCCCTGTTGTCTCTCTCCTCACCCTCTGTCAGGAAAAGACGGATGACAGCCTGCATGTTTTTCCTCCCCTGGGTGAAGTATTAGGAACCAACAGTCTCCTTAATCTCCCAGAGGAGGCAGGGCAAGATTGGTAGCAGGAAGATGGGAGTGCATTCAAATTGTGCTCAGGTTATCATTTCAGGACATTACTCCCTCCCAGCCATTAAGCATTGAGTACAATGACATAGAATGACAAGTATTAGGTGTCCCATCCTCTATAAACTTTGCCAGACCAAGACCAAGGCTGAGCTGAGCTGAGCATTTGATACATAGTTTTGGCTGTGGTTTCCGGAAAGTTCTTGGAAATAGACATCTGTGCCTCCAAGCTTGAATCACATTCTGTTTCTCGTAGGTTTTGATCATGAGTGCTTTGAGAGGTACAGTTTGTCCTAGGGCAGGGGTAGGCAACTTTGGCTCTTTAATGATTCGTGGACTGGCTCAGGAATTCTGGGAGTTGAAGTCCACGAGTCATAAAAGAGCCAAGGTTGCCTACCCCTGTCCTAAGGAGTCTCTCCCTGTACCATCATTCAGGACATGCTGTATCTCCCTCACTGCTTCTTTTCAGTTTTCCCTTCAGCTGGAGGAAAGTTCCGGTAAAAAATACAAAGCAGTATTGCAGTCTCAGCTTTACCCACCCTTACCTGTGAGCCCATGGTTCCGACTTGTGTTTGAAAGTATAAATTCCCCTTCATGAATCATCCCACCAGACTTTCCACTTGGAAGGATTCACCTGTCCATGTGTGGCCAGCAAAAGCTGCTGCTGTTGTGGTGGCGGCATGCCTGCGAATCAAATAATTCTGCTGTTGGGCAAAGGAATATCATTCATCCATCATGGGATGTCAGCCAGCTGTTGTGTTGGCAAAAAAAGGGGGGGAAGGAGGTGACAGATTCTATGAAACAAACTGGGTTGGAATGCAAATGAAAGAGGCAAGAGGAGTTGGAAAAACAGAAGAAGGTGCCTCTGAAATTGAAGAAAGCCAGCGTACTATAAGGATTGATTGCAGCAGATCTAAGCTGCTAGGCTTAGCCTGCCTGCTAGTTCATTTAGCTTAGACTCCAGAATTGTGACAGAATTGGGTGCTTCTGAGAAATGATTATGAGAAACAGAAGCTGTTTACCATTAGTTGCTTGTTCCCAGTGTCCTACACATTGGTATCCATCTAGGCTGACGGCGATTCACATATGATGGTATTCTATTATTCTTTTGAATTTAACTGCTGTACTGTAGTGGGTATTATGAAAGATACTCAGCAGCCTTAAACATATTTGCATTTTATTTAATGGAGGTCAAATTAAACATGGCTTCTCATGGACCTTATTTATCGCCACTGTTTTGGCAGCACTTCTCTGATGGTCCAAAAGCATGCAGTGTGGATAAATATATGCATCCTTTTTTTGTTGTGAAGTTTGATCCAGTTTGTGGAGTTTGTGGAGTTTTGGAATCTTTGCTGCCAAGCTTCAGAGTCAGTATCCTCTGACAGTATATTCTTTTTTCTAATCCACATCCTTCCAGATCTATGGACTGGTTGAAAAGTGTCAAAGTTGGACCACAACATACCTGGGGAGCATTAGTTTCGGAAGATTAGTCTGGAGTGATTGAGAGCAATGCAACCTCACATTGAGATACTAATATAATATGGCACAAACTTTAAATCAGACTTCCCAAATTTGATGTCCTTCAGGTATTTAGACTGAAGTTCCTATAACCCTCATTCCATATATTTGTCAGCCACAAGGTTATGGATTATGGGAGATTTTATTCTATGAATTTGGAAAGCGCCATGATGGAGGCAGCTCTTCCATAGATTTCTGTATGACTTGCACTCAGCATGATTCAGGTAGGGTGTATCATATGGATAACTGAAGAATCACATAGTATGTATGATCTAATTCAGGGGTTTCCAACCAGGGGTGCTTGCACCCCCTGGGGATGCGAGGCGATATTCCAGGGGGTGCAAAAACTTGGGTTTTCAAAATTATAGTGTATATGCATAATTGTTTGCCCTTATTTTGAGCTTTCGTAAGAGGTGCAAGAATATATCAGAAGTGTTCTAGGGGTGCGGGGTATAGAAAAGGTTGGGAGCCGCTGATCTAATATAACCTCCTTTGTTTACTCTTTGATAGGTTGTATGTGCCGAGGGCCATGTAACCAAGACCCTGAACTATCTTGAAATGAGTCCTTCGAGTGTCTTGAAGACTGGACCATATGGTAGTTCTTTCAAACCCCACCCACTCAGCCCTGGCCGGATATTTTCCAATGAGCCATCCAAAGCCAAGCTGGACCCTTTTGGTGGTGCACTAAGTCCATGGGACTGGACCAAGAATCAGACAGCCATGGAGCACTTCAATCAGCGAGCTAAAAGGAAGCCCTCAATGAAGGCAGGTCGTACCAAGAAAATCTTTGGATGGGGGGACTTTTATTTCAACATCAAGACCTTGAAGTTTAGCCTCCTTGTGACAGGCAAGATTGTGGATCACATTAATGGTACCTTCAGTGTCTATTTCCGACACAACTCCTCCAGCCTGGGCAATGTTTCAGTAAGCATTGTGCCACCCACCAAAATTGTAGAATTTGATGTCTTGGTTCCTCCTATCCCCACCCAACATCTCCATCCCCAGCAGTCCACTTTAGCTGAGCCGAAGGAATCTAAGACTTTCAATTGTCATGTGGAGTATGAGAAGACCAACCGGGCACGCAAGAATAAGCCCTGCCTGTACGATCCATCCAAGATCTGTTTCACTGAGCATACACAGAGCCATGCAGCCTGGCTCTGTGCTAAACCGTTCAAGGTCATCTGCATCTTCATCTCATTCTTCAGCATTGATTACAAGCTGGTTCAGAAAGTCTGTCCAGACTATAACTTCCAGAACGAGAATCCTTACTTTGGCTGATGACTGGACTGGGCCTTGGAGGGATGGGGATGTGGGGGTGAAATAAGTTGTGATTTTTATCCAGCAGAGAGTGAGAACTTTGGATGACTGGGGAAAAAAAATATGAACCCCCAACCATGCTTGATAGGACAAGAACAGCTGGTTTAGTTTAGGAACTGGATGTTGTTCCATCAGACACTCCACTTCCAGTAGCCAGTGAATTTCCCAGGACGTTAGGAAGATGAAGAGTGGCCAGAGGGACAATATTGTTTTCACAACTCATTCTTCCCCTTTCTGATGCCATTTGTGAGCATCTTGTGGGGATTCCCTGCAAGATAAAGAAATAGCTTGCCGTGGCTGTACCTCTTTTGTGCATACATAATCCCTGCTGCTTTGGTGGGGTTCTTACACTGACTACATGTTCACATCCCTCAGGATCATACCTCCCAGATGGAATGTGAAGGTTCAAGTAGCAGTGACAGATCTCTCTCTTCCTCAGGCTACATCATCCATCATCCAGCTGGAATTCTCATAGGCCTAACTGAGGGTGGGGGAATAGAATATTAACCAAGTGCACTAATTCAAGTCTCATCGGATAACCTAGAAGAGCAAATGTCAGCAGGGTTGAGGGATACTTGTCTAGGGTGGGAAATTCAGCTGCCTGAACTTTCCTGTTCCAATAAGGAGAGATGAAAGGGGGAGGTAGCATCGTATGAAATCTAGGAATATGTGGCAAGTGGAATTAAAGTAAAGAGGGTACTTGGGATGTGAGTGAGATCATGGCATATGGCACATGCCTGAGCAAAGCAGCAGAAATGGGAAGTTGTAAGTATGTTGACAGAACAGTATTGATTGTGTGTGTGTGTGTGTGAGAGAAAGAGAGAATAGAACCATGACATCCAAGCCATGTGTAAGACAGTGATTGAAATTAATCAAAAATATGTATGTGTGTGCAAAATCTAAAGCGTGTATGTATAAAAACTTGTATCTCATTAGGCATCTACTTGTCACCTTAGTGACATGTACCCACAAGATCATTTAGTATGAGTATGTAGGGAGAAACATACACTGTATATATGTTAAGTGCGCATGTGCATGTGAGATGAATTAGATCTGCAGATTTGCAGTGATTGATTTCAGCAGATCACTTAACTAGATCTTTCATCACAGATTCAAAGTTGATTGGCAGGCCCAAGCTTGAAAGGCACCCCATGATGTAATCAAGACAAGTGTAGCAAGTCTTTTCTTGCACTGGATTGGTTTTCTTTCCAGTTTTCCTCCTAAATCAACTGACTTTGGATTTAATTTAACAGAATAACAAGAATTGGAAGGAACCTTGGAGGTCTTCTAGTCCAACCCCCTGCTTAGGCAGAAAACCCTATAACATTTCAGACAAATGGCTGTCCAATCTCTTCTTAAAAACTTGCAGTGTTGGAGCACCCACAACATCCGGAGGCAAGTCGTTCCATTGTGGTACAATTGGGTTTTCCTTATGACAGGCAGAGTCCAGTCCAGATAGGACTGGGAGTGCTTACCTTTAAGTGACAGCTGTCTTTTAAATGTAAATTCTCCACTACATATGAGATTAGAGCTTGTTCAGATTCAAAGGCATTTTGGCTCTGGTGTGCTGCTATAGTTAGAGATGCTCTGTATTGGGGAGGCAATAAAGAGGCTTTTCAGAGCAACAAATAGTTATATTTGCTTATTAAATTGCAACTATCCTCTTGTTTAATAGTGATCCAGGACATCCCTTCAGCAATTTTCAATAGGTACAAAGAATATTTTTTTGTAATTGGAGCAATGTTTCGGTCAGCAATTCCCAAGATGAAGGTTGGGTACTGAATACATCATTGGTACCAATGTTCCTGATACCAGTTTTCACTTGATCTTAAGGGATGGAAAAGCTATTTTCATACAACACACTCAACAGGATTGGGTGGTTATGTTATATAAAGCAATTCATTGGGTTAAGCCAGAATATGATCTATTTTGTTTGGACATACTATATTCTGTAAATGTGCAGACTAACCTTCATTAATTTAGGTTTAGTTTATAATGTAAGCCTTACCAGAAAAAGATTACTCTCTCCAACTCTGACAAAAAAGACCAACCCCCCCCACAAAACCCCCATTAGTCCCCTTTTATTTCTTCCCTTACTCAACACATGATCGGAAGAGTTATTCCAAAAGCAACTTATTATGTTTCTGCTCTGTCACTTTGTGGCATAGAATGGTTTGGAGGCTTTAAAAAAATATACAAGATACTTTGGATTGCCTGGTAATTTGGGCAGCAGGATGACTAGGTTATATTCTGGCTCTTTGATGTTGAATTTTCATTATATTTCTTACTGCTTGTTAGCTGCTCTGCTTGCAAAGATTACAAAAATCAATTCTGGAGGTGTGTAAATCAATAGAGAAAAGATAAGTTTGTGTTTTGAGAACATTATCTTCTGCTATACTAAAAGAAATACCGCTATTTTTTTAAAGAACAAATATGGAATATCACATGTTTTCTGAATTGGTTTATTTTAGGAAAAGTAGGTAAGAAACCACATGCTTGAAATGCTTCCGTTCCTACATCAAACATTTCTTGCCTTTATAAATCTAGCACATCAAAGAGAAGACACATACTCAAGTCTTTTATTTACATCTAATCTGAATGCAGAACTTGGATTGATTCATTTAATTTTGCTGAAGTAGAATAATATCCAAACATTTAATTATTTCCCCAAATTCCAAAATAAGCGCAGTCGCAGGACTACATGATATCCCTAAATGTGTAGTTCAGCTACATGGGTTAAAACACTAGAAATGGTTTGCTGTTCAAATGTCCAGATCAAATCTAGGAACCCAATCTGACTTCTTGGAGAATGACTTGAGTTTTAACTTGCATCTTTAGTGAAGACAGTTTTGGCCTAGAAAAATTTACTTTCCCTTCACCTAAATATATTTACTTCCACAAGTGAAGAATATGTGATAACAATACTGGTTAGGCAGGTTCTATCATGTCAGGTTCAGAAATGAGGGATTGCAAACTCATATTTATGGCAGGTGTCCAATCTGAAGATACTATGACTTCCCATTTAGGGCTGATATCTCGGGAAGCTCTGTGGGTAATGTTTACACATAAAGAAAAAATGCAAAGAAAATGCACACATTAGAAATCATGAATCAAATATTTATCCCAGCTTCTGCCTGACCAATGATGAATCATCACACCCAAATTGGTTTTAGTCTACAAACTAGACTTCTACTAACTACATCAAAGTTAAAACAAAATTGCAGACAGCCAAAACTCTGTGAGAGCTTGTCTCTCGGCTATTATATTTGGTGTGTCATACACAACGCCCACGAAAGGCAGCTACCTTTATCTAAGAATCGTGCAGGTGGTTGTGTCCATCACTGACTGTGCAATAGCTTTTGACATTGAACAAGTGAGATTAGGCAATTTTATGGATGAATCTGCCTAATTCCACCTAGGTTTTCCAGTCATTTTATATAAAGGACACAATTTCCTTTTACTGCATTTGAATTCCAAATGAAAGCATAGTTTCCACAAATAGTTTTCACATGTATTCCATAGTTTCCACATGTATTCCACAAATGCACACGTATTGTTTAGATTTCAGACTTTATGGGAGCCATCACAAATCATTCAAAATAGCCCTGTTACTTTTATTTTTCAAAGTTGTATGCCACCCATCTCGCCAAAGGCAGCTCTAGGCGGCTTACAGACATGGAATAAAATGTACTACAAAACAGAGGTCCCCAACCTTTTGGGCACCCAACCACCGGTTCCGTGGAGAGAGGTTTTTCTGTGGACTGGAGGGTGTCTGGTTTTGTGTGCTGCCTGCATTTCACGGATGGGGCTTTGATTGTTTGTGTGGACTGGTTGCTGGCATGCCGCAGCCTGGTACTGGTCCACGGACCGGAGGTTGGGGACTCCTGTTATAAAACATTAAAACAATAAATCATAAATTTAAAATTAAGTGAAAATAACCCTGTTATGTTAGGCAATCCATGACATTGAGTACTAAGAAACTATGAATGATGGCTCTCCAATGCAGATTGGAGCTAAGCAGTCACCTGGCTACACTGGAACATGTCATATCATCATGTAATGCCACCAGGGTCAGCAGGCAAGATTAGTGTCGGTTCTAAAGGGCCCTGATAAGGCTCTTGAGTCCAAAATATTCTCAGTTACACTGAATGCTGGTGGCAGACCAAGGATATGGGCTCATCCTAGCAGTGATCCATTCAAAAAAAGACAAGAATTGAATCTAGGACTGCACGAATACCACATACACATCTCTCCTGTTGGGCTATGGCACAAACAGTGACTCCTAACACAGTTTTCACCTTGAAAGAACCATAAGTCCTTAGTTGGCAAGGTAGCCAAACTTGGAAACAGGCCAGCAGTTACTAATACAGCTTACATCACTGGCCTACCAATAAATCAAATATACTTGCAAACACTTTGTTCCTTTTTTAAATCCCACTTTCAGGAAGGAAACAAGGCTGAGAAAAGAGCTCTACTGACAATTGGGCAAATCGGAACTGTGGCAGTGCAATATTGTCTGTGCACTGGGACAGATACAGAAACAACCCTTTTCTTGGTTGGCCTGTTCCATTCTTGCCTTATTTCTACATCTGGTCTCTTGTTTGCTGCCGCTGATGGCATAAGAAGCATCATTACATAAGCTTTTGCTCTTGAGCTCCGGTTACATTGCCTTTAACATCCATTTCATGCATCAGATCATACCGAGCTTCGTATGGTGCACTGTGAGTCTAAATCCTCTTAAGTGATTATTCCAATTGCATCTGTCTAGTTGCTACAACACTCGCTTGTGAGACTATTGTGTGTATTGATGGGTATACACAGGGGCAAGGATGCATGTATGCATCTACTTGTGTATGAGCAAGTTTAGTTAGGGGTAATTATTGGATAAGGTACACCAGGAAATGTTCAGGATGCATACATGCCTCAGACAAACTATCGGGTTGTGACAGACTTGGCACCCTCTTGGGGAGGTTGCAAGAGGCTTGCATATGGGTAAAGAATATGGGTCCTTTTGCTGGAAGGACAAGTCAAGAATTGGATATAGAAATGAGCCCCAACCACTTCTGCCTGGAATTAGCAGGAATTCTGTGCCTATAAATGAGGTCAGATTATGAGGAAGCAAGAGTGAACTGTCATTGACTCTCTTATGGATTCTCTTCCCATTCCATCTTTTGGGACTGTCAATCATTTCCCACTGTCATTATATCTATAGAGTGTCTGCAGTCTGCAAAGGAGCTGGAAGCTGCTGAATTGGGAAAGCTGGCAGGGGCTGAGTCTGGACTTTATCGCACCCTCTGCAAAGTATCTCCCATTCCCTTGCCTTGATTGTGCCCTTTGCCTGGATGGGGACTTCCTCATATTTTTATATATTTAAGTTAAATAAAAGAGAATAAATGGAAGCCACGGTGTACTGTTTTTATGGGCATACAATAGAGAAGCAAACATACAGCTAAGCTGGAGATGGGAAGCTACCTCACATCAATTGAGACATGGGTCCTCAAGGTCAAGATGAGTTGACCTTGAGTTGAGACAATGAGTCCATCAAGGATCCAGGACTTTCTGTGGACAAAGGCATATGCTTTGTCCCTAATTCTTTGCCCATTAGTAAAGCTTACATTTCAGGAATTAACCTACTGTACTGTACTGCCTCAGGCAGGAGTGAGTTGGCTTTACTCTCAAGTGCTTTTTACTAGGACTTTTGTGATTTACCTGAAACACTTTAACATTTTGTGGGCATAAAGCAGGGGTGTCAAACTCAATTTCACTGAGGGCCGCATCAGCATTGCGGTTGCCCTGGGGGGGGGGCGGGTGTGTGTGGCCAGAGTGGGTGTAGCCTGCTGAGTGGGCGTGGATGGAGTGGGTGTGGCCTACTGGGTGGGCATGGCCAGTTCTACATCATTCGCGTCAAGGGTGCCTATGGGGGCCTGGGAAGGAGTGGGACAGATCTGAGGGTCTCTGGCAGAAGGGGGTGGGACCAGGGCAAATGCCAAGGCATGGTCCACTGGGGCAAGTGCCAAGATGGCCACCACAAAATTGTACATTGGCTCCTAGCTGGCCTGGGCCAGGGCCAAGGCAGCTGGGGCCGTTCCGTCACTGTTTCCAGGATGGCTTCGTGGGCCACATGAAACCACTTCGCGGGCCTCATCCGGCCCCCGGGCCTTGTGTTTGACATGTCTGGCATAAAGCAAGGGGGAAAATTTAAGATCTTTTAGTAGTTCAGATGTATGCAGTTAACTGATCAGAAGTGTTTATATTCCCTTCTTATTATTCCTGCCTTAGTCCTTTTACTTGAAATCTTTAATTACTTATTTTTATTATTATTATGAAGTATAATAAATGTTAAGTTTTTACGGCATTACAGATCAAATTAGAAAAGGAAAAAAATGCAATTTTTTTTTAAAAAAAGCCTACAAATTAATTAACTATCCGGCTGATTAACTGGGATTACAAAGTGACTTTGAACAAGAAGAACAAGAGACTATGGTTCCCAAACCTTCACATAAGCTTTAGCTTCTTTGCCATTCATAAAATTTATCAAAATTTTCCCAAATTTCTTTAAATATGTCCATATTTCTATTTGTATTTCAACAATTAATTGCATATGTTAATTTTTTTCCCAAGAAGAGATACGAACAAGATTTTATGATGCCAGATTGCTAATGCAACTCTTTGAACTCCCCGCCCCCAAGAATCTAGCTGTAGATAACAAGTATCCAATAGGTTTTGTGTTCCAGTGGTGACATTAAATCTTTTTTTATTGTTATTGGGGAGACCCTTTCATAGATCACAAGGTGGTGAGTTACCATCTTCAGGATATGAATGGAGACTTGATTTCAAACACTAATGGTGGTGTGGTGGTTAAAATGCAGTATAGTATTGCAGGCAAACTCTGTCCACAGCCAGGAGTTTGATCCTGACGGGATTCAAGGTGGATTCAGACTTCCATCTTTCTGAGGTTGGTAAAATGAGCACCAAGCTTGTTGTGGGGGGGGGGGGCAATAGGCGCATAATGCTTCTACATTGCAAACCGCCCAGAGAGTTCTGTAAAGTACTATGGGGCAGTATATAAGTCTCGTTATTTATTATTATTATTTATAATAAGTCTCGTTGCTAATGGTATTGCTATTTTAACTACTGTCAAATATTCTTCATGGCTTAAGCATATCAGAGACTTTGGGTCTTTTGCTCTCACTTCACACTATCTCGCTAGATTGTGTAGGAAAAATTGGAAATGCTATACAGATAGTCGTCCTCGAGTTACAACAGTTCATTTAGTGACTTGTTAAAAATTACAACAGCCCTGAAAAGACTGGCTTATGACTGTTTTTCACACTTCTGACCGTTGTAGCATCCCCACGGTCACGTGATCAAAATTCAGATGCTTGACAAATGACTCATATTTATGACAGTTGCAGTGTCCCGGGGGTATGTGTGTCATGTGATCACCTTCTGACAAGCAAAGTTAATGGGGAAGCCAGATTAATTTAACAACCATGTGACTAACTTAACAACTGCAGTGGTTCACTCAACAACTGGGGCAAGAAAGGTTGTAAAATGGGGCAAAATTCCTGAAGGGAAAGTTTCATATAATTGAAACGGATCTGAAAGTATTAAAGCTATATTGACGCATTCCCATGTTCTAAGAAATTCAAACGGCTTCTGTCATTTTCATTTTGTTTTCGGATTCAGAAGAGCTCCCCCCCCGCCATTTCTGTCTCAAATAACCTGATGCTTCCTTCTCCCCCAGCTTCCTGAGGTAAGCAGTGGTGACTGTCCTGTCAGTGGCAGAAGGTAGAGAATGACAACATGTTCTACTCACACACCCGCACCTGAAATGACACACTTGAAAGGAGGCGAAAGCACAGAGAACCAATCTGTTTCCCTGAACCAGGACTTTATGAAAACCCTCAGGTGCTGGCTTCAAGGCAAGGCACAAAGGCCTCTTTCCACCCTGCTTTTCAAGGAAAGAAGGCAGGACTTTCAGCTGGGAGATATGGGCAAAAGCTTCTAAGCAGCTCTCTTCAAAGGGCTGTCATCACCTGGCTGCCAAAAACAGGGCAAAGGCCTTCAAGATGAAAGCAAAGAGCTCCAGAGTGGGACCTGCGAAGCTTTGAACAGATTGCTGCTGTGCTAGTGAGCTTTGTAGAGCCAAGGTTCACAGCTTGTGCGAAAAATCATTCCAAATCTCGGAGGTAACAGGACAGTAGAGCCAATTTGGTGGTTAAGGGGCTAGAGATTGGGAGTTCTAGTCCCACTTTAGGCATGAAGGTGACATTGAACCAGTGTTTAAGGGCAGTGTTCCAATATTTAAGGGGTTGCCACAAAGTTGTGTTATACTGCTCCTTGCCCTACATTAATAGACCTGCAGAGAGACTTCTTGTGCCATATCCGTTATCGGATGTTTGGTGATCATGTTGGCGATCCTGTTTTTTATGCAGAGAGACATGGGTTTCCTATTCAACCACACAGCAATTGATAACACTACTTCAGTATACAACTTGGTATTTTGGGTGTTCTGGGAGAGACAAGAGGGGGAATTGACAAGAGGAGATTTCTCAAATATATTTGTGGAGAAGGAATAAGTCCCACCCACCCAACCCACACCCAATTTAAATTTGCAGCACATGGATTATGTCCTAAAAGCCAGATATTTAAATCATAGGGTGAATCCTATCAGAGCAAAGGGAATACAACAAAATGAATAAGCAAGGTTCCTGGCTATTGTTCTGAATTTTTCCCGTGTGATGAAACGTTTGCATTCATGGGATGTCATCAAATAGTAACTCAGATATTTGTGTCTCTTCCAAGAACCACATCACTGTCCAGTTTTCCCACCCCACCCGTCAAACCAATTTTGTTAGTCCAATCTTCTGTTTACCCTTCAGGCAGCAGAACAAAGCAAGCCGCTGTTGTTAAAAAAAAAATGTTTCTATTTGCAGTAGCTTCTCTTTACATTAAACAGAATTTAACCATTGCCGGAAAAGAATTTGCATAAATTCTGGTCACTGATATATTTGTTGCAGCTCTGAGTAAAAGAGGATATGTGCAGAAGCTGCAACACTGCTTTGAGTCCATGATTTAAGATTCAAGATTTCTGTCTCCTGATGGCTAGAAACCAGGAGACGGTGAGTTCTAGTCCTATCTTAGACATGAAGCTAGCTGGGTGACCTTGGAGAAATCCCTTTCTCACAGCCCTAGAGAGGAAAGCAATGGTAAAACAGAAAACTCCAGGGGCTAGTGCAAGACTGACTCAAAGGTAACACACACACACACACACACACACACACACACACACACACACAGAGGGTTGGTATAATGGGTAAGATGATGGTATAAAGGGTAAGATGATGGTATAAAGGGTAAAATGATGGCCTAAGTCCTTTCTTAGGCATGGAAGCTGACTGGATGACTTTAGGGAGGACAGTCCTCCTTTTTTAAGTTCTGTCCTCCCTCGAAAAGTATCCTCCTACATGTCCTCCTTTTTGATATTTGAAGACTAATCTGCAGGGCTTTTTCTTTCTCATAGAAAGCTCAGAATGGCATCCCAGCACCTTTTTTTGATGGTTTTTTTTCAACTTTTGCATGAGCTGTGCTACTCCCGCTATTGGCTTTCGAAAGGAATTGCTGCTGAGCACGCCAAAACACCCGGCCGGCAAACTTTGCACATGTAAGTTGTCTGCAGCGAAGGCTAATTGGCAGGAACTTTGCACCCCTCCCTGCTATCCAACTACACCATCTCCTAGTTAGTCCCAAAGATACCTGGAGGAGACTGGAGCAGCGATGCCACGGTAACTTTCTCTTGATCTTCGGCCCTGCTAGGGCAAGAGGCAGAGGCAGCGGAGCTGCTGTGGGCGGGGGTGTGAGGAGCGGCGGTGGCTGGCTGCCCCCTGTGCTGTGGGAGCCGCGGGGCCTGCTCTACACGGGGCTGTGCAGGGTGGGCGGTGGTGCTGGTGGGGCGACTGCAGGCCGGGTGTGTTGACAGTGGGCAGCCCCGCCGGAGCCGGCACAGCTGGTGCTTTGGGAGCCGCGGGAGCCGCTCTACACAGCGGGGCCACAGTGCTAGCAGGACGGCTGCAGGCGGGGGCGCAGCATGTAAGCATAATTACAATATAAAATGTTATTGTTACAAATATTTTTGATTAGCATTTATCATATTATAGTGTAGTCTGTATTATTGTTGCAATGAATAAAATGTTTCTTTTATTTATGATATTTTTTTCTTCAATTTATTTGTGTCCTCCTTTTCATTGTAAAAAAGTTGGTCACCTTAACTTTAGGTTAGACTCTTTCTCTCTGGCCTAGACTGAGAAGTTAACAAAATGTCTGCCTACCAATCTGCATTGGACCAGCATGATAGATCATTGTATATAACCTTCAATGAAAGGGCCTTCATCCTGCAGTGGATTGATTCGCTCTGATTAACAACAACATTATGGTTGATGTGGTAGTTGTTATTGTTATTTTCTTCATTTTGAGTCCAGCCTGGAAACCTCCAGATGTATTAGACTTCAATCTTCACAATTCCCATTTCTGTTGCCTGAAAAATCATTATGAATGAATGGTTAGGAAAAGTTAGGCTAGTAGTTTCTTTGACTCAACATACTCATGTAGATATCACTATATAAACCTGGCCCAAAGAGTCATACAGTGTACAATATACCTTTTGGATCACAGCTTGGTATTTCTGACCGTATTTTTCTGTGTTTCTTATCAATATATGTGGACCCAACTGGTTAGCCTTTCCAAGTTAGACTCTTCTTTTCATTTTGCTTTAAAATGCAGTTTAATTTATTAGAGTTTCACCAATCTCACCGTGTCCCACAGGCTTGTGAATTACTTTGGGGGGGGGCTAAATGTTATATAGTCCATCTTTTAAAGCTCCACACTGTGTCTTTGTGATGGTCACAGTTATTCTTGTGGTTATCATTATCAGTGCAACTTTTCCTTCCTCTTTCCATGAAGGAGGAAAAAAAATTACAATTTGAGAACATTTGTTGAACACATTGCAGAATTTCACCCAATAGCTACAGCTGGGAGGGACCCGAATGGAGGGTCGGTAAACCCACTCCCTCCTGGTGAATTGGCAAACCATTGGAGGTGACTCTTTGGGGGAATGTCTTAAAATGGTGCCTCCCAGGATGCTGGCTTTCCAAATGTAGGAGGAAGATGAATCTTAGAGCAATATGACCTCAAACACTCAAAGCCTTTTCAAGGATTAGTCCCAGTGCATTCAAGGTTGTCCATCCTTCCTTTGTAAAAGCAGAACTAATATGGAAAAGAGTGGGGTGGCTATTGAACTAAGAACCTATAGGATTTTTTTAAATGTTTATTATTTACTCCAATTGGCTAATTTTGTCATAAATAAAACTGAAGTAACTTTGGGGGGGGAAAAAAGAGTGATATTTTCTATCCAGAATGGGAATTATATTTTAAAAATTCCCAACAGGAGCAGAGGGCCTAAAGTCACCTTGCTATGGCTTTTTGCTTTATGGCTTGGTTACTACTTAAAATCTTTCAACTGAAGGAGTTTATACTTTCATAAATAAAAATGAAATTGCAGGGGGTCTACTTTTGTTCATTGACACTGAATTAACTGGTGTTTTAAATAGTAATCTTGAACAGCCTGCTAGATTAACCTTCTACCTTGCTGAGACTGCAGGAAGCCCTTCTCTCAGTTCAAGCTATCCAGCTACACTTCACACTGAGGAACAAACCTCTGCTCAGCACACCTTAAGACATTAAGTCCTCAAATCATTATATTTCCCCCCCCTTCTTAATGGAAAAGAAAATGGAAAGAAAAAAAATTGTTAGTGGAAAAGTAGCTTCTGCAAAGACACCTCTGTGAAAAGGCACCCACAGGAAAAAAGAGGTTCATATAAAGCATACTTTCATGGAATGGATACCGCATCAAGGTTCCTTGTTGTAGAGAAACATATGCATGAGACTGCATGCCAGCAGTCAGGTGTCCCAGGTAGATTAAACTGTAGTTCCACTTGTGGCGATACATGGTCGATTCAACAGCTTCCTCAGACCACACAGCTAATCCTTGAGAGGGAATTAACCCTCTTTCAGAGCCACCACTTAATGTGAGAAGTGAACCACTCCCCAAAAGTATCCCTGTATCTCTCCCTGCATCGAATCTTACTCAGTTAGCCTTCATTTAACTCAATACCCTACCCTATCTGGATGTCATTGCCACAATGGTGAGTTTGGGGCCATACTGCTGCTAACCTGATACAATTTCAGTGTAGAGGTTAATGTAACTCTGAGGAATCTCATACATTTCATAGAGGAGAAAGGTAACTCTGAGGAATCTCATAGCACAATTGCCATGGGTCAATGTGATAAGCCCACTAGCAACATCTTCTCCACTTGGCTATCAGAGAAAAAAAGTCTCTTATGAGGTGACAGAAATATGTGAAAGGCCTAGCTAGCATATTTGTAAGGGTACCATGATCTTTCTCTCTGTGCCAGATTGCAAGATATTCTTTACAACTTGGAAAGGTTCCCCAGAATACCACAGAGGTAGATTAAAAAAAAAAGTCTTCTTTGCTGTACTCGCTACCACAGAAAAAGCTTACCAATGAGTTTTTATCTGTACTGAATCAGTTTCCACAAGTTTTTATCCAGTGTTCTAGTATCAGCCCATTTCCTTCCTTGTCCACAACTTGGAATACAGGTAGTCCTCGACTTATAACAGTTCATTTAGTGACTGTTCAAAGTTACAACTGCCCCTTTTTGTGATGTTAATAAAATTCCACCCACATATCTTGAAGCCCTTGGACTGGCTGGAGGAGACCATTGCTGCCCCCCAATCCCAGAAAAAAAATATTCATTCAGTAGAGGACAGGGAAGAGATGTTTGACTGACTTTCTGCTCCACTGGCTCAAATTTACCATGGCCTAAAATCACACTGATAGGCGCACACACTAATCCTTCTCCATTTTAACTGTAGAGGCCTTGAGGAAGCAGAGCTACCACTGGCTGTTGCTGTATTGATGCTGTTGTGGGTCCAATCTGGAAAAGTATATCACCCATCCCTGGGGACCTGAGAAGTAGATATTGCCAGCATTCAGTGAGATGAATTCTCCTTTCTTGGCATAGATCAGGGGTAGTCATAAAAGAGCCAAGGTTGACTACCCCTGGCCTAGATGGAAGGATGCTAGCTTTTCCTCTGCTGGACAGGACAAAACTACCGGTAGCAGGTAGAAAACAGTCTTCTACAGTCCTTATCCCAATTTGGCAAAAAACCAGTTGCTAAGATCTTGAGGCTGTTGCTACTGCTCTCTAGCTCTTTACTTCTTCAAGCACGACTGGGCCCATACTATGCAATTCTGCTTTTACACTGTTATAATAGGGCTATAATAGGGTTATACCAGGGTTCTTCAAACTTGGCCCTTTTATGACTTGTGGACTTCAACTCAGAATTCTTCAGCCAGGCACGCTGGCTGAGGAATTCTGGGAGTTGAAGTCCACAAGTCATAAAAGAGCCAAGTTTGAAGACCCCTGGGTTATACCATAGCTGGTGTGCAAAAATCCAGAGACTCACTAGATGGCAGCACAGAGCACAGAGGCAGTATTCATTACTTCCCTTTGGGGTTATTTTCATTTTTACAATCTGATATAGGGCTATTTAAACATTTTTCCACGTCCAGAATCGGTGCCACCCTATATTTCTACAATATTGATTGGCTCTGCATCTCTAATGTAAGTGAACCAATGAAAGTCCTTCTGCCTCCAAACCAAATGCCATGAGAACAATTCTGCAGCATGAATGCTGGAACTGCAGGGCGAGTAATTATGCTCTGGCAAGACCTTTCGCTCTTGTCCCAGCTCTTGCCTGATTGGCCATCCTCCCTCCCCTACTGAAATTAAGGGGAGCACCCATCCATCATCTCACCAGAGGGTTGACTACTTGCTTCCTGACTGCAACAATGATGGCAATGGAGCAGAATAGGTCATGCTTTCCCATTGATCAGTTATACTACGGAAGATGCAGGTGGGATGAGGTGAAAATGCTTCTGGAGCAAAGAAGATGAAGTCAGTGGCGGTAGGAAAATACCATCTCTCCTGGTCAGCCATCCCAAGCTTTGACAGAAGGGATGACCTTGAAAGGCAGCTCCTGGTACTGGAGGGGAGTGCTTCCCTGCCCCCACCATCTGACAATGCCCTGCCATTAAGGTGGGAGGATGAATAACAGACTCAGCTCACTTAGCAATAACACAGCAATGAACAACAGCAGTGTTGAAAAGCAGCAACACACACAAGGTCCCGCTTCTGGAAACACCTGTTTTGCTCCGTGAATGTGAAGCAGGGCTTGATTTCTACCACTATTCTCAGAAGGTTAGAGGCCCATGAAATATGCCAGAGAAAATGATTAAAAAATACATAGACTTTTAAGCCAGAATTGTTTTTGTTAGGCATAATAGTAGGAAACTATGAGAAAGAATGTATATACTTAATTTTACATGTACTAACTGCAGTGAGAATAGTATTTGCTCAATATTGGAAAAATGAAAATCGACCAATGGAGGAAGAATTAATTAAGAAAATTTTAGACTGTGCAGAAATGGACAGATTAACACTGAAGATAAAAGAGAAAGAAGATTCAGTATACTTTAGAACATGGGACAATTTTTATCAATGGCCAGAAAAACGAGCTAGAGAGAAAGGAACGTAATGTGTACTATGTAACATCAAATATGTATTAGTAAGAAGAAGACTATCGGGTGAAGAGAAGATTTAAGAAATATATTATTAACTAATATATTAATTATGAAAATATAGAAACTAATTATTATTGTTTTTAAACACATGAATCCAGACAATATGCTGTTTGCTAAATATTAAAGAATGTTTATATATATAAACTCAAAATAGCTATTCCAGTTCTCCCTTTATTCTTTCTTAGCAATCTTAAAAAACGTATATAATATATATTTGCTTTCTGAGGTTTTCGCGGGTGTTTGTATGTAGGTCTTTGGTCATTCGGGTTTTCTCCCGCGTAAAATTTGAAGTGTCTTGGCGACGTTTCGACGAAGTCCCATTCGTCATCTTCAGGCTGGTGTTTTCGGCTTCGTGCTTCTAGCTGGTGTTTTCGGCTTCGTGCTTCTAGGAGCACGAAGCCGAAAGCACCAGCCTGAAGATGACGAATGGGACTTCGTCGAAACGTCGCCAAGACACTTCAAATTTTACGCGGGAGAAAACCCGAATGACCAAAGACCTACACACACACACACACACACACACACACACACATATATATAGAGAGAGAGAAACACAAGAATTACATGATTATAGTACTAAGCACTGTTTTGTCTGGAATATATATTATCATTTGGAATTGGTTCCTTGGTTGCAATTTGCACACATCTCACAAAGTTGCTGTCTCCTATCTTCCAACTTGTCTTATTCCTCAAGTAAGAGAATGAAGTTTCCAAGTGGCTCTTCACCGCACAAGATGTTGGGAATGTCAGGCTGTATACATAAAGGTCCACAAAGGAGGTGGGGGGGGAGGAAATGCCATATGCCCCATGATGACACTTGCATAATGACATTGGAATGCATAGGACATCTCAAATGTGACATTATTGGGGTTTATTACAGACATCTGTGACTCATAGCACAAAATGTGAAATTAACTTGCATGTGCCAATATTTTGAGCTGGGAGAGAAAAACCCTAGGAACACAAAAGTGGATTGTTATTTATTTTTCTGAAAATGTGTTGACAAAGCTCCCAAGTACTGGGCAGAGTCTGTCTTTAATTGAGGACAGCTTGCCCATTATAGCATGAAACTGTAAGCTGACTCTCATTCTGTAAGCAAGCCCTAAGCATCTTTCCCAAATTTCCCTAAAAAAAAAAAAAGACTACTATTGCTATTGCTACTTCAGCCTCCACAGTTTTCCACCCGCACTAACCTGACTCTTCTTGTTTTCCTCTGTCAAATCAGTGAATCAGCATTAAATCAAATTATGAGTTTCCAAGTCCTATTACTAATGGGAAACATAACTGTGCAGCAAATTAACTATACATGGAATGTATTGGAAGACACTGCTGGAAACATATCCTGATATGCCCATCAGCCTGGAACAAACAAACCACTCACATTCAAATTCTCACTAGTGACAAATAGAATTGACTACCCCCACCCCTGTGGATTCCCTTTCCTTTCCTTTCCTTTCCTTTCCTCCCCCCCCTCTCTCCCCTCCTCATCTGCTCCTATATAGTGTGATTCTTGCCAGATGACACATCACGTGCAATTTATCTCCCTGCTTCCCACTGTGAAATCTTTATTTCCTGAGCCCAGATGTTTGGTTTTTCTTCTGTTATTTTAATTAGATTCTGTTCAGTTACTGCTTTCACAAAGTCTCGTTATTGCTGCAAGAACACAGTAAAAAAAGAGTGCCAGACATTAGCAGGAGGAAAGAGAGAGGGTCCCAGCGAATAGAAAAGGGATATTGGAGAAAAAGAAGGCAATTAGAGTTTTTAGTGATTGATAATTGCCAAATGGGGAAAAAGATAAAAACGAACCTTGTGGCCACAACCATGTGTTGCCAAACAGGAGTTGCAAGAACTTACTGACTGTTTCGCTAAGGGCTCCCAATGGCATTGACATCGACCTGCCTCAACATGGTGCCCCCAGATGTGCTGAGATTGTGGCTTCTCGTGTTCCTCTTGGCAATTTCCTAGACAGGTGACTGATCTATGGAAAAGGGCAAGGGAAAGAGAACTGTGGTTTACTGGACGAGGCAAATTTTGCCATTAGATAGAATGGAGCAGTTTCACTGTTATGAAGAAACAGCCCCATTCCTCTTTCTTGAAAGATTGAGTTGTATATAACTATCCTAATGCCAATCATGGATGCAACCTCCATTATGTTTCCTGTCCAGCACTCTGAGTTGTACTAAGTAACTACATCTAGCCAACTTTTAAATGTCCCTGATGTTTCTGAACAAGCATCATTCTGGGGCCCTTTGGAAATGTGAAGCTTGGCTAAGCCCAACTGTTGAATTAGATAATTGTACCAGAATCTCCCCTTTCTAGCATCCAGCACACGTGACTTCCTCAAGCCTTTACTCAAGAGAAAAGTGAATTCCGTTTTTGCTAGGATTATGACTTGTGGACTTCAACTCCCAGAATTCCTCAGCCAGCGTCCACAAGTCTTAAAAGGGTCAAGTTTGAAGACCCCTGCTCTAGAGTACTTTTGCACAGAAGCAGAGTATCAAGAATGGGCAATGCTGCCAGATCTAACTGCTCCAAGGAAATCCGAAGCACAAAACCTGGACAGGTACCAATAGCTGCAATCTATCAGTCTCAAAGACTAGACTGCAGCAATCTTCCTGATGACTCAAGGAAATAAATGGAAGCTTTCCTTTTCACCATGGCCCAGGTTTCAACTCCCTGAACTGTTGTTAGACCTGACTCACTCTGGGCCCTGGATTGAAATGAAGCTCATTTCAGGATAGGGCAAGCATAATTAGTTATTGATAATCTCCATTAAGTGTAAACATGTCCATTGGAAAGCAGAGGAGATGAGTACAAAGGAGAAAGCAATAACCCAAGTTGGGCTTAAGCCGGCGGGCTGTTGGAATTAAAGCCACAATTCTTGCAAGGGGTGATCTTTAGTTGCTGGGATATGTTTGTGCAGTAACTACATCATAAAGCACCTTTCATCCTGAACAAGAGGCCCTGGGGCATGTTAGCGTGAATCAAGCAGTGCCGTAACATAAGAGCTGCCAGACAGCATAAGGCCAATGATCCATCTAGCCAGGCATTTGGTCTTTGCAAAGTCAAATGAGGAGAGGCTGGGAAAAAAAAAAAAAGGACTGGGCTCCAGCAAGATGACCCACCGCACTGGTTTCACCCCAAAATCCAGATGCATTTGAAAATGTAACAGACACACCTGCAAGGACTTCAGGCCAGGGTGAAAGTACCAAGCTTTGAGGCCCAGAGAGGTACAACCTCAGACTGCAGGATCACACATTCATCCTCTAAAAGTCCTGTCCGATGGCTCCCCTAATTATTTGTGACTAAACTGTAACTTTTCATATGACAGAATGAGACAATGATTAAGATACATGGGTGGAAGTAACTAGTAACAAAACGAAGCAACAAAAATGAAGTAACAAAATGAAATTCAACAGTGAAAAAAGTAAGGTTTTACATTTAGACAAGAAAAACCAAATGTACAAGTGTACAAGGTGGTACCTTGCTCAATAGTAGCAACTGTGAGAGGGATCTCGGAGTCCTGGTGGACAATCACTTAAATATGAGCCAGCAGTGTGCTGCAGCTGCCAAAAAAGCCAACACAGTGCTAGGCTGCATTAACAGAGGGACAGAATCAAGATCACATGCAGTGTTAATACCACTTTACAATGCCTTGGTAAGGCCACACTTGGAATATTGCATCCAGTTTTGGTCACCATGATGTAAAAAAGATGTTGAGACTCTAGAAAGAGTACAGAAAAGAGCAGCAAAGATGATCAGGGGACTGGAGGCTGAAACATATAAGGAATGGTTACTGAAATTGGGTATTTCTAGTTTAATGAAGAGAAGGATGAGGGGTGACATGATAGCAGTGTTCCAATATCTCAGGGGTTGCCACAAAGAAGAGGGAGTCAAGCTATTCTCCAAAGCACTGAAGGCAGGACAAGAAGCAATGGATGGAAACTAATCAAGGAGAGAAACAACCTAGAACTAAGGAGAAACTTCCTGATAGTTAGAACAATTAATCAGTGGAACAACCTGCCTCCAGAAGCGGTGAATGCTCCAACACTTGAAGGTTTTAGGAAGAGACTGGACAGCCATTTGTCTGAAATGGTATAGGGTTTCCTGCCTGAGCAGGGATTGCCTCCAAGGTCCCTCCCAACTTTATTATTATTGTTATTTATTGTTGTTATTGTTATTAGGTTATGTATATTTCAGTTTTATTCAATTATAACGGAAATGAAATTAAATCAATTTTTTTATAAAAAATTTTTTTTATTAAAACAATCAACATTGAACATAAAAACATATTATGCAGTAATCATCATGGCACCTGATATACAATGCTATGCATTAGTCTTTGAAAATGTCTGAGTTAGTAAGCCTTTTTCCCACTCCTCGCGTCTAGCCTCAACTATACTCCTGTTACACTTTGTTTGATTGGTGTTTCTCTTATCTGGTTCAATATTAATGTGATCAACATTAAACATAAGATCCTATTGCTAAGCAATCATCCTAGAACATAGCATACAACATTAGGTATTAATCTTTGTAAACATCTGTTTTAGTAAGCGTTCTTCCCTCCCCCCTTCCATCTTCAAGTATACTCCGAATACATTTTGTTTGATTGGTGTTTCTCTTATATATGGTCTATCTACTGTATCTAGTCTATCGCCTATTGTTCGTTTACGCTTCTGAATTGACTTCATCCCATTACTAGTGCAATCTTTTATAGCCCCTAACCAGAGATCCTGAGGTAAAAGTTTCCTATCCTGAGGTAGAGATTCAGTCCGCTTTAACAATATTAAAGCAGACAACATTAGTCATAAGGTTATGTTAAGAGGCATTAGTTATAGAACATATACATTCAACATTGGGTGTTAGTTTTTGTAAACATTTGATTTGTTAACCCTTCTTCCCTCCTCCCATCGAGCCTCAGCTAAACGCCAGCTGCATTCTGTTTGATTGGTGTCTCTCTTGGATATAGTCTACCCACTGTTTCCAGTCCATCAAAAATTGTTCATTGGAGCGATTTTTCAAGTATGCTGATATTTTCACCATTTCCGCCAAATTTGTTACTTTCACAGTCCATTCTTCAATAGGCGGTATTTCCGGATTCTTCCAGTATTGTCCCACCAACAATCTTGCTGCTGTAATTAAGTTCAAAAATAAATTTGTCTCTGAGGTAGTGAAATCCTTTGTGATCCCTAACAGAAAAGCCTGAGGTAGAAATTCTATACGCTTTTTGAAAATGGTTTGGAGTGTCCACCATATCTTCCTCCAGAATGCTTTGATTTTTCTGTATGTCCACCATATGTGAAAGTAGCCTCCCCGTCCCCGCACCTCCAGCATTTGGGCTGGGAGTCCGAGTAGATGAGTGATATTTTTTTCGGGTCTAGGTGCCATCTATAGAACATCTTGTAGAAGTTTTCTCTTAAGTGTTGCGATTTCGTGAATTCTACATTCCTCACCCAGATTTTCTCCCACGTGTCCATGGTGATAGGGTGTCGGAAGTCTTGTGCCCACTTTATCATACAGTTTTTGACTAGCTCGGTTTCAGAGTCCATTTCTATCAAAATGCTGTATACTCGTTTGATGTGCCTGATCCCCTGTTCTCTAATCTGTTTAATTAGATTCTCGTCGGTCTGGGAGAATCCCTTCTTCTTATCTTTACGCCACCTTGATTGCAGTTGTATATATGATAGCCAGGTACCTCCTATTCCTTTGTTTGCTAGCGTTGCTTGGGGTAGCAAGAGGAACCTATTTTCTTCTCCCAGTACAAGTTCACTGTAGGGCACCACTTCTTGCCCTTGGGATGTGTTCATATCCCCTGTTGCGTGTCCGGGAATCGTCCAGATGGGAATCTTGTCGTGTAGGAGGTGCTTATATTTCTTCCAGACCCATAACAATGGGATTCGTAGTGGGTTCTCCTTGAAGTTCCTGTCTGCCTTTTTGTCGTATACTAAGTATGCGTGCCAGCCGAATAGTAGACCATGCCCCTCAACGTTCAGAATTCTATCATTTGTCATGTTGATCCAGTCACTCACCGCCACCAACGTTGCTGCATAGTAGTATAGCTTTAGATTAGGCATTTTGAGTCCCCCTCTCTCCCTTGCGTCTTGGATGATTTTTAGTTTCACCCTCGGTCTCTTGCCATCCCAAATAAATCTGTTGATGCTCTTCTGCCAGTTGTCTAAGTCCGCATCCTTCTTGAGTATGGGTAGCATTTGAAAGAGAAATAAAAATCTGGGTAAGACGTTCATCTTTACTGCCGCTATCCTGCCCAGCAGGGACAGACGTAGTGATTCCCACCTTTCCAGGTCTGTTTGTATCTTATTCCACAGGACCTCGTAGTTGTTCTTGTATAATTTCGCATTTGTTGATTCTATTTCCACTCCTAAGTATTTGACTTTCTTGACTATTTCACAACCCGTTATTCTTTCCAGGTTCCGTTTTGCTTTGTTGTCTAGGTTTTTGACTAGCACCTTTGTTTTTGATATATTTACTTTGAAGCCTGACACCCTACCATAGTCTTCCATTATCTCCATCAATTTCCTTGCTGACTGTGCTGGTTGCGACATTGTCACCAGCAGGTCGTCCGCAAAGGCACATAGTTTGTAGTCTTGCTGTTTGATCTGTATGCCCTGTACGTCCTCTGCCACTCTTATCCTGTTCAGTAAAATTTCCAGTGTTAGGACAAATAGCAGGGGTGACAGCGGGCACCCCTGTCTCGTGCCTCTCTCTATGTTGAATGGGTCTGTTAGGTCTCCGTTCACAATGATCTGGCCTGTTTGTTTCTGGTAAATTGCCCTTATGGAGTTGAGAAACTGTGCTCCCATTTTCATCTTCTGGATCAGGTTCGTCAGGAATGGCCAATTCAGTCTGTCGAAGGCTTTTTCTGCGTCCACAAACATAAGGGCGGCTGGTACCTGTTTGTGCCTGTCCAAGTACTCTATTGTGTTCAACAGTTGTCTCACATTGGTTTTCATCTGGCGTCCTTGTATAAATCCCCTTTGGTCCGGGTGTATTGTTTTTTGTAGTACAGTCATTAGTCTATCGGCCAGAATTCTTGTGAATATTTTGTAGTCCGTGTTAAGTAGTGAGATGGGTCTGTAGTTTGCGGGTTGTGTATTATCTTTCCCCTCCTTGGGGATTAATGAGATATAGGCTGTTTTCCAGGATGGTGGAACTTGGCCTCCTTCTTGTATATTGACAAATAGCTATCTAAGGGGTTCTAACATCTCTTCCTGGAGACACTTGTAATAAGTCGCTGTTATCCCGTCCGTCCCTGGCGATTTTCCTGGTTTCAGCTGTTTGATCGCTGCGTGTATTTCCTCCTTTGTGATTGCGGCATTCAGGGCCTCTCTCTGTGTATCGGTGATTGCCTGTATCTTTTCGTTTTGTAGAAAAGTTTCTGTCTCTTTGTCCTGTGTCTTCTCCTCGGCGTATAGCTTCGAATAGAATTCTGTGAAGGCTTTCTTGATGGTTACTTGTCGGAATTCCTCCTTGCCTTTATATTCTATCTTTTCAATTATGCGGGATTTCTGTTTCTTTCTTAGGATGTAGGCCAGCCATCGACCCGGTTTGTTGGCCTTGCAGAATGTCTTGTGTTTTGCATATTGTATGTTCCTCGCAACTTGGTCTGCCATCAACATGTCAAACTGCTTTCTTAAGATCTTAATTCCTTCTTTGGTGATTTTGTCTTCTGGTCTTTTTATTAGTAGCCTCTCTTTCTTGCTTATCTCCTCTTCTAGCTCTTTTCTTTTTCGTTCTTGTTGGCGACGGTGCCTTTTATTCATGTCCATAAGAATCCCCCGCATGTACACCTTGCTGGCGTCCCAGATCATTTCTATCGGTGTTTCGTTGTTCATATTTATGCTGAAGAATTCCTTCATGGCATTTTTGCATTCCGCCACCTTTTCTCCATGTCTAAACAGGTTTTCATTAATTCTCCAGGATCTCTTCTGTCTCCCGCCGTGTCTTAGTTCCATCTTCACCGGATTGTGATCTGTTAGTACTTTGGGCAGGATTTTCACCGCGTTTAGACCAACTAACAGGTCGCTTGATGTTAATATAAAGTCAATTCTGGAGAATGACTGATGTCTGTCGGAGAAAAAGGTGAATTCTTGCTCTTTGCCGTGCCTTTTCCTGCAGACGTCTGTCAGTACAAGGTCTTCCTTCATGTCGAAGAAAGATTTAGGCAACTTGGAGTGCTTCTGTGGGTTAGGTTTTGTTTTCTTCTTGTCTAGGGCAATCTCTATGACCCCGTTCCAATCTCCCAGAATAATACATGATTTGTAGTTGAGTTGTGTTAACTTCTTGTGTATCTTTTTGTAGAATTTTCCTTGTTGATTTGGTGCATATATGCCCATCACAAGAATTTTCTTGTCATCCTGTGTCACTTCGATTGCTAGGTATCTACCCTGGGAGTCTGACTCTATTAGCTTGGCTATTACATGTTTCTTCACGTATATAACAATCCCGTTCTTCTTTCGTGGCGCCGCTGCGACAAAATGTGTACCTAGTCTGTTGTTGATTAGGTATTTCTGGTCCGCTGTTCTGATGTGTGTTTCTTGTAGGCAAGTTATGTCGTTTCTTCCTTGAAGCAGATAATGAAATATCTTTCTCCTTTTCTGTGGGGAATTTAGTCCGTTAACGTTCCATGTCAAGTATTTAGTTGTCATTGTCGGTTTCAGGATACTCTTCCGAGACCGCTTCTGTTCTATCTCTTGTGTTCTTCTTTGGTCTCGTTCCCATGGTATCCAAGTTGGTGCTCAAGTTGCTTAGTGTGGTCATATCGTGTTGTTCTGTGCGTTTGGCGGTGGATCTTGTTATCCTGCCCTCTGCAGTCTGTCCTGTTCCCTTGTTGTTGTTGCTTCCTGTTCTCTGTGTCGTCGTGTCTCGGGTTGGTCCTTCCCTTTCTCTTGCTCCTGCATCGGTCTGTCATTCTGGTGGCTCTCCTGCGTCTTCTCTCGTGGTGTATTGAAGTCCATCCGACGTCAGTTCCTTTTCAAGGAATTCTCTGGCTTTTTGGACCGAGTCCAGGCAGTATCTTTTATTTTTATAGAAAAGTGTCATCCCCGTAGGGGCTTCCCATCTGTATCGCAGAGCGCGTGATCTCAGTTCGTCGACCAGGAACCTGTATTCCTTCCTGTCTTGCAGCATCGTCTGGGGGATCTCTTTCAGTACTTTCACTTCTTGCCCCTCTATGTATAAACTCTTGTTGTACGATGTGGCTGAGATGAGGTTCCGGAATCCCTGCGTCGCGAAGTGGATGACCACGTCCCTTGGTTGGCGCCTGTTTGTTGTCGTCCGTGTGCCCACTCTGTAAATTCTGTCGAATTGCCATGCGACGTCTGAGATTGGCTTTCCCAGAAATGTTGCCAGGGCGTCTATGAAGGTTCTGAGGAGGCCCCCTTGGGTCTCGTTTGATGTCTCTTTCAAACCTCTAAACCTGATTGCGGATGCCAGTTGCCTGTACTGTATCATGGAAGATTGGTCTTGGGCTACTCCTTTCATCTCTGCTATCTCTGCTATCTGTCCCTCTACTTGATTCTCCACTTTTTCCATCCGCTTGTCCACCTTCTCTCTGATCTCCTGGAAGTTTTTCTCCATTTCCTCCCCTATTTCTTTGTAGTGTGCTTGCAATGCCTCTTTCATTTGTTCCAGGTCTGTGGCCATCGCCCTGCATTGCTCCTTCCATTTTCTCTCTAGCTCTTTACCTTGTTCTTTCAGCATTTGTTTTAAATCATTGTATCTTTTCTCCGTCTTTTGTTCTGCCTCTACACACCTCCTCTCCATCTTTGCATCCATTTCCACTAACTTTTTATCCATTCCATCCATCCTTTCAACCAGCATTTCTATTACCTCTTGTAATTTTTGTAACATGTGTGTTGTTGAGCTGGCCTGTGGGGGTAGATGGGTCTGGGGGCCTGTATTTGGATGGGAAGGTGTGGGGGTGGGTAAGGTAAGTCCTGATGGTTTGGTACGCTGAGCTGGGGAGGATACAACTCCCTTCGTTTGTGTCAGTGTGGTCTGTTTGGAGGCCATCTTGAGCTTGTCTTCCTGTTGTTCTGGCACTGGTTTGGTTTCTAACTTGGACCAGGTTAGGCACTAGACTGTGATCTGGTGCTGGTCCAGTAGTCTGACCTTTCAGTGGGAGGGGAGGCTTCAGGGTTCAGGCATTGCAGGTCTAGGGGCCTGTGGGCAGGAAGGTCTGTCCGTGTTCAGGGAGTCTATTCAGTGCCTCTGCCTGTCTGGTATTCCAGGCCCCTTCTGCCTTCCCTCCACAGCAGCCCAGGATGCCTTTTTGTCTTCCTCCTATGCCCACCTTTCTCCCTGGTGGGTTACCCACAGTTTATATTTTGACAGTAAAAAAAAATTTGTCCACTAGGGGGTGCTATTTGCTTTCAAATAAGCTTCGCTGTGCTGGCAGGGATGATGCAAGGTGAAGGGATCTGTGGTTCGAGGCCTGCGCAGATGGCCCTTTTCTCCAGGTGCAGTACTACTAGACTTTTTGGGGTCTGGGGGGGTCTTCTGGGGGTCTTGTGAGGGTCCTCCCCCTACTGCTGGGCTCCCCCTGCGTCTACTGTCCCTCGGTGCTTTAATCGGCCCCCGCTTGTCTTACCGGTGCCTTCCGCCGTCTTCTTCCCGCTCCAGCCGGCTCTCCTCGGCTGTCCTTGGCTGCAGCTGCGTGGGTTCTCCCGCTGCTTCCTTCTTTGATCTTCTCTCCTCGCCTCTACTGTGTGGTGCAATTTTGACCGTCTGTGGGTCGGTGAAGAATCTTCCTGCGTCCGTTCCCGGCCTCACGCAGGTAATCTTCTCCTCCTTTGCTTGCGCCGCTTGTCTCTGCTCATGTCGGCTCTTCCACGATTCCGCTTGCCTCCACTTCTTTTCTCCGCGCCAGTCTTCCTCCGCTGGTCTCTCGGCGCCCTTCTCCGTGCTCTGCCCTTCGGGTGATCCTCTTCAGGCCGGCAGGCCCTCCCGGCGGCCCTTGCTGCTTGTAGCGGCGTCTTCTGTCGTTGTTCCGTTCGCGCCCGCTCCCTTCTGTAGCGCAGCGCCTTTGGGCCAGCCGGCCGGCCGGCCGCCGTCGGCTTTCTCCGCCTCTTCCACGTCCCTCTCAGACCCTTCGGCGATTCTCACCTCACTGGATCGAGCCGAGGGTCCTCTTCGATCGTCTCCTCTTCTCCGGTGTCTCACTCTCCCGGCTGATCGGTAATTTTTATGTTTTAAAAAAACCGCGTCTTGGAGCTTTCCTAGAATGGCTCCGATCCGCGTGACCGGAACCGGAACTCTCCAAATTAAATGAATTTTAACCATCATCCTGGCCCCTGCCACTACTTTGAAGAGTTTAGTCTCCAGCTTCTTCAAAAGGCCATATGAATAAACATATGAATGACCTATGATTCTTCACTGATGATGGTGATAACGCAGTCAGAGGGTAGAGTCAATTCCTATTGGCTGCTGTGGATACTCCTATCCCATCCAATTCACAAACTGGCCATCCATTGTGTTGGGCTTGGGGAATAATTTCCTTGCTAGCCTCTCAGCAATCTGAAAGGTAGCTAAAGCTTCTATTCCAGGGATCTACCCACATTCACCGAAACCAGCACCATCGCATGTTAGGGACTGATGCCTACTTCCTTGCTAGCACATAATACAGGGTGGGAAGAGAAACGCAGCCAGGGGAATCCATTAACTTTATAGACAGTCGCCAATCCTGTCAATGAGGCAAAATAGAATTTGGCTATCAGGTAACACAAAAGGATACTTTTCTACCCACTCAAGGACTGCAGGAATATAGCTGTGAAGAAGAGCCCAGTAGAAGACTTTCAGCTAGCCTAAGATTAGAATGGCAAATATTTATTGATCACAAATGGTAAAAATGTCCTAGGGTTGCGAAGCAAACAACCTCCCCCTCTGCTTTTTCTCCTTTTTCTGTACTTTTAATAGCATCTTCATCTACCAAAATCTACAGGTAAAGCTTTCCTCAGCACAAGAAGACAATATTATCACTGCCTAAGTAAGATCTGCAGGACATGCTGCTCTTAAAGGCAACAGCCATCTGAGAGCTTCCAGTATGTCTTCGTTTTTAGTGCCTGATTGTGCCCATTCCCTTCTTTTATGACAAAGTTCCTATTGGGCCTTCCCAGTAGCAAGCGGTGCCACATGTGGCATTTAATTACCTCTCTGCTGAATGTTGCTGTGCTGTTGCCACAGGATTAAGTGCACAACATAGTTGTCACTTAACAGCAATAATTAATGCATACTGCAGATGCATTACCGGACAGCAGGAAACCTCATGCTTCTGTATGCTGCTTGCCTATTGGTCTTAGCCCTGTAGAAACAGATAAATAAAAGCTTGGGAGCCACGCTATACCAGGAGGGGAATAAATGTATACCTAAGATGCCCTGTCATCTGATTCCGTGGATTTAGTTGATTAAAATCATCTGATTTTAGGTAGCCTGCAACCCGTTCATCAATTAATGACCAAAACCCAGCCGAATCCTGCTGCTAACCCTGGAATAAACATTCTTAATTTTAATTGCCAGCAAGTAAATTTGCTTTATTCAGTCTGATTTTATCTGCAAACGGTGCTTTCTTACATGAATGTTTGCAGCTGTAATAATAAGTCTACCCTATCCATCATCATGATGGTTCTACAGTAGAGATGCCAGCACAAAATGAAGAGCTTATAAGGTTTCCAATCCCACCTACCCTTCTCCCCCTCCACCCCAGAATTTGTTTTAAAACGGTGACGTGGGAAACTCAGGGCTGGCTAGAAATTATATTCTTAACCCTTCTTTGTTCTCAGCGAAGTACTTGTGGAAATTCCTTGTAGCTACTTCAAACCATCTTTTGTCTATGCTGCCCTCATTGCAGGGATCACACACTAACCAAGCTATAGCACAGGGGTCTTCAAACTTGGCCCTTTTATAACTTGTGGACTTCAACTCCCAGAATTCCTCAGCCAGCTCATGAGTGGGCTAAGTAATTCTGGGAGTTGAAGTCCACAAGTCATAAAAGGGCCAAGTTTGAAGACCCCTGCTATAGCAGCTTTACCCCTGTTTCTTCAGCACTGGAGTCACACAACACAAAAGGGTAAAAAAAACATATCATGGCTTATTGTGCTGGGTAAACTAGGGCACCGAAGGAAGAGCCATAACTATTATTAAGACTATGAATACTTCAAAAATGATTTCGAAGAAGTGCTTCAGACCTCTGTAATTTGTCAAGGCAACCATCTTTGTTCAGGTCTCCAACCCAAGCCTTTTAAAAAAACACAAAAACACAGCTGCTATAAAAAGCCAGTTCTTTAAAACCAAGGAACTCTTCAAGCAGCCACACCTTTCATCACAATCGCCAGAAGATTAAAAAAAAGGTGGTGGGCGAGGGGGACAGGCTATTGTAATGTAGAGGTGCTGTCTAAAACATTTCTTTCTAATCATTTTCAAGGTATATACTGTATTACCTAGGTTTTGCTGAATTTTCTCTCTTGATGCTTTGATT
Organism: Bothrops alternatus; assembly: GCA_034064705.1. NCBI lineage: Eukaryota > Metazoa > Chordata > Lepidosauria > Squamata > Viperidae > Bothrops > Bothrops alternatus. The sequence continues at coordinate 7,887,298 of JARGCV010000080.1, forward strand.
GATCTGATCCTTCCTACTTAACCCGAGTTTAGCCCACGGTGGAACGAAGCAATACTTTTTCTTTTTTTAAACATTTAGTTATACCCTGAACCAGACATGTCAAACTCGCGACGTCACGTGACATCGCGCAACGTATCAGCACAGTTTTGCCATTGCCGGCAATGGGGTGGGCGCTTCTTCCGGATGACGCATCCAGCCCGCGGGCCAGCAGTTTGATACTCCTGAACTGTGCCCATCTTTTCTGTTCCCCCACAATGCCTCTGGGCTGCTTGGAGACCTTATAGGAATATTGAGGGGAAATGAAGATGATATCTGAGACAAAAAAAAACCCCATCTATACTTGAAGGCATCCAATGTATACTCTGCCTTATATCAAGTCATGCAACACCATCAACTCCTAGAGATCTTCCAATACACAAACTATTAGACTCTCTACCTCTCACTAGGCTTAAATCTAGGAAATCAATTATTTATTTATTTATTTATAATCAAATTTATATGCCGCCCTTCTCCTAGGACCCAGGGCGGCAATTAGGAATAACATACCATAGTCTTACAATCTAAATGAAGAATGGTGACTAACGTTTTAATAAGCACAACTAAACAGATCACACAGATCCAACAAAACCACTTCCAGGAATGCAGTTGCCCCCCAAAATATGGAGCCACTTGAGTAGAATCAAGACAAGCCATGCCAGAACTAAGACAAAGCTCTTTAAGTGGGGAATGGTCAAGAATCTATAGTGTGACTATAGTGCACTGGAACAAACTATAACACATATAGTTCAAGAATGTCTCCTTAGGAAAGGTACCTGAGATGATCTCATTGCAGCTACACCAGAAGCAGTTATATGGTTTGCTCCTTAGATATTGAATTATAACATCTATCTCATTGCAATTCTATGGTGATTTTATTATGGTTTTATCTTAATTTAATATATTATGTCCTGTATTGTATTGTATTTTTTTTTTGTGTGTGTGTGTGTGTGTGTGTGTGTGTGTGTGTGTGTGTGTGTGTAATTGCTGATGCTTTATTTAAACTAAATTTGTATATCAGTGATTGCCTGGCCTCTGTAGATGCCATATGCTAAATAAATAAATACAACAGAATCAGCCAGATATGCAAATGTTAGATTCCACAATCTCTTTTACTCCATCTATCAGTTACATTTTATATTCATGACTTGTTTTTTTCCTCCCCTTTAATCCTTGTTTACCTATCAATCTGGGGGTTTATAATTAATTTTGGAAACTATGAGAGTTGCTTAGAGTTCTGGAATAAGTTCAAAGGAAGAAGAAATCAAGTCAAAATACGGAATCAAGCATGCGATCTACCTGTCTATCAAAAACTGCAGACAGCGACAGATGTATAGGGAACATGATACCAAATCCATCTGATCATAACATTTCCCCTCCTTGGATTTTCTGCACAATCAAAACAAACAATTCAAGGGAATAGCCCTGAGTCAATGAACCCCCCCCAAAAGGAAAGCAAGCAATTATTACGGCTTACAAAATCAGAGTAGCAACTTTATTGGTAGCATCTATCCCCAACAGGAGTCACCCTGTCTGACTTGCGGGGGGACCATATATACTGTATTTGTTTAATAAAAAAAATAAAATCACCATGTGATAAGAAATCACCAGGATAAGGGACGGGAAAAAATACACTTGTTCCCAGAGTTGTTGCTTGGGTTTGGCTTGGCTCAGCCGAGCACAATATTAAATCTGAGGAATGAGCCAGTTCAGCAACTAATCAGCATGTTTTATTGGGCAGCTGAGTGATTTCAAATATGCCACAAACTAGCATGTGACAGAGATGTTGCAGTGCTCCAGATTATTTTGATAACGCTGACTTTGCAACATTTCTTAGCTATTGCTCAGTGGGGGACTTAAAACTTGGTTCAGGTCCATAGACAAAACACATAAAGACTGAGCAAAGATCATAATTGGGCGAGATGGCGGGAGGGCAAGCTGCTTCACTTTAGGACAGCGGTTCTCAACCTATGGGTCGCGACCCCATTTGGGGTCGAACGACCGTTTCGCGGGGGTCGCCGGACACCGCGGTCCGCCATTTTGCTTTTTTGTTTGTTTTTTGTTTTTTTGTTGCGCGCGCGCCGCACATGCGCGGTTCGGGCCGGTGCGCGCGCGCCGCGCATACGCGGATTGGCCCGTCGTGGTCCGCCATTTTGTTCTTGTTTTTTTTTGTCGCGCGCGCGCTGCGCATACACAGTTCAGGCCGTCGCGTGCGCGCCGCGCATGCACGGATTGGGCCATCGCGGTCCACCATTTTGTTTTTGGATTTTTTTTGTTGTGCGCGCGCCGCACATGTGCAGATTGGCCCGATGCGCGTGTGCGCGCGCGCTGGGGTCGCGCCGCGCATGGGCGGGGCAAGTGGGGTCTCAACCTGAAAAAGGTTGAGAACCACTGCTTTAGGAGGAGAGTTAACAGCAAGGATCCAAGATCTGTTTTCGAATTTGTATTCTGGTAAGGAACTGCTCAGTTTGGTAGTAAATTGTGCAAAAATAGGGTAGGACAGAGAGCATCGAGGTGGTCAAGAGATTTTGGGTAGGGAAAGCTAGTGTGAGCTGTGAAAGGCTCCAGAAAAAAAAAGTCTTCCAGACGAAAAGAACATATGAGGTTTCTGAACCAAGCAAAGGCCAAGGGTTATAGTCTAAAGCAGGGGTCCCCAACCCCTGGTCCGTGGACTGGCACTGGGCCGCAGCATGCCAGCAACCAGGCCACACAAACAAGCAAAACCCTATCTGCAGGATGCAGGCAGCGCACAAAACCATGCACTTTCCGGTCCATGGAAAAACCTCTCTCCACAGAACCGGTCCCTGGTGTCCAAACGATTGGGGACCTCTGGTCTAAAGGTGCAATCTTACTGTCACTTATCTAGATTGTGCTAAGAATCAAGATAAAATCCAAACTGGATACAATAATCCAGCAATAAAAAGGAGGAGTTTGAATGAGGATGAATTTAACACTTAGCAGTAGATATCCAAAACAATAATACCTTTTTTAAAAAAAAAAATCATGCTAGGGATTATTAAAGCTGGAAAATAAAACTGCTGGCATCAGAATATCATCACATAAATCTGTTGCTACTACCCCTTGAACATGATGGTTACATTTTTTGCATCTCCTTCAATCTCTAATGGAGTCTTCTAAAGATTTCCACGCAAGTCTGTTTGCTCTCCCTTTAAAAGAATTCATTAGAGGTTGAAGGAGGCGCAAATAAGTAATCAACACGGTCAAAGGATCAAAGAAGTTCTGGAGAAGGAAGAGGGAAAGCTCTGAGGTCTTTTTAGTTTAAAGGGGAAAAAAATGACCAGAATGCACAGGTGGTGGAACAAAAGGTTTGCTCCTGGGAATATTGGAATTCCAGCTCATCCAATGAAATTAATCTGCCATAGACTCAGAGCAGCAAAAGGAAGGACTTCTTCAAACAACATTTATGGAATTCAGTGTGATGAAAAGTGTGATGATAGGAATTTCTAATGTAGATGGTTTTAAGTTTTAAGAAGTTCACATAGACTCAGATGGCACTAAATTACAAGATGCCACTTTGTCATGATCCATTTTGCTTGATTTTGCTTACCTTGTTGTATAAACTCAATCACTGTAGTTTGTAATCATGCTTTATGGTTTAGTATACTGCAAGCAAGAATATTCTGAATTCATTCCTCCTATAGCAGAATTCCCCCCCCCCATTCAGGTAGAATGACACCACCTGGTTTAATAAGGGAGTTTTCCTCCCCACCGAGCATAACAGGATTCCCTTTATATATCCCTCTCTTTTATGGGGCTAGGATGAGCACTATCCTAACTTGCAACCCTTTTGTTCACATGTGCATTATGGCAAGATATCCTTAAATAGGAAAAAAATGTATTAATAAATTCTGTTTTAAAAATTGGAACGAATAATATGGAAGTGAAGCAGTAGCCTATTCATCTAGTGATTCCCCCCCCCATTTAATTGTTTTACACATGGACACACACAGAAACAGAAGCAATGAAATTTAAGAAAATCCTTATGATGTGATTCTGTAGGTCAGCTATTGCCCACCTTACAGGTAAGGGCTACCAGATTTGGGTGGCAAAAATCCAGAGGACCACTAGATTATAGCATGGGAATACGACCCCTATTTCTTTGCAACCCACATCTGTAGTTCAGGATTATTGACATTTGGCAGGAAAAGAGGAGACAACAATCATATCTCCATTACCAAATGGAGACAGGTTTGAAAAACCATTTCTTTCTTTAAAGAATTAAAGAACTAAAACTGTCTAACCAATGAGGATTGTCTGATGAAGGGAAAGACTAAACTGTTGGACCTCTCACTTGCTAAACTCTATTACGTGTTTTGGGGGTTTCTATGTGGAATATTGAAGATCAGTTGTGAGCCATTATACTGATTACATAAATGTGAAAAGGTCTTTCCACCTCTCTTTAACAGCAAGCTGTTGTATTCATTTTAAAAAATGAAGACTATGCTATCTTTTGTTGGTAATGGCCAAGGTTTGTTTATATATTCAGTATGCTATCTAAAAATATATGTAAGCGATCTAAACACCACTACTGTACCACTTTCCACTTCTTCTAACCTGGATTTTTTAATCCTCTCACTCATAGAGAAATTCTTGGAAATTCAAAAAAGCGTATGCTTTTTTGTAAGCCAGCATCTATTACAGATGTTGTTGTAATACAGATTCTAATTCTTTGGATCCCTGATCGCTCATGACCTTGGTGGAGATGCAACAGTGGAACTTTGCCTGTTAAATTTTGACTTATTTTGCAGCTGTAAAAAGTATAGGAGAACACTGTAGAGCTTGTGCGGTGGAATGAGAATAAATTAATGAATTAAACAGGCAATCATAACAACGTTGTGGAAAAACAATCACCTTTCTAATCTTCTGTCTGGGTAAACGGGCGATGTTTTGACTCAAATTCAATCACGAAAGATGCAACAACCCCCATTATGGGTCTTAATATTATATTAAGAACATATCCTTCGATGTTACGTCACGGACACTTGCTTTCGCTTTCGCCGAGACAGATTTAAAGAAAGTTCATTCCTTGTACAACGGCGATCGCCTCAGATGCCTGTCCTGAAGCCCCCGCTTGCCAGGCGTCAGATAAGTGCAAGCAGGAGCATCGAGAGCAAAAAAACTACATCTCCCATAGTGCCTTTTGCACCCGGTAGTAGCTGGCAGTGGCGAAGGAAGAGCCACGCGTTTCCCTTTTTTCTTTTTTCTTTTTTCCAAGCTCAGCAATTTTCTTTGGTCTTTGGACAGACACACTTAACGTGAACAAACAGCTTGTACAACAGTTTGCACTTTCTTCGTCTTAGGCTGTTATGCTGTCTTTTCCTTTCAGACACTTTGCCAAGGTAAGATACGGTGCGAATGACAGATGAGGGGGGGGGGGGAGAGAGCAAGTTGCTTTGCCCACTCGAAGTGGGAGCAGAGATTGCGGAGAAGGGGGGTGGTTACTGCATCGATAACTTCTGAGGAGCGTTTTTGAGCTGGCGGTCTTTGATGCTTGGAGCCTCTTGGGATGGGGAGCGGACGACTTGAATTGCAAAGTAGCGGGGATCTGACCTTAATGATCATTTTCCCGCCCCCGCCCCCCAACCCGCATGGAGGGTGGTGGGTAATAAGGCCTAGGCTGTTTTTCACATTCTGTTCAATTCTTCTGCTTCTTCTCTGAACAGCAAAAAGTTTCACTGCTCCAGGAAAGAGCCATCTCCCCCCACTTCATTTTAGATCTTTTGTTTTGAATGGGACTGTTAAGTGTGCAAGTTTAGGAATCGGAGTTTCTTGGGTAAGGAGTTTATATGCCCGCCTGGGGCTTATAGCAGGGATCTGATAGCGGCACAGATCGTTGCCATTCTGCTACTCAATTATTATTTAATTCTGGCTAATAGCTCTTGGAAACGGCACAGAGCAAGGCGAAGAGTTATCTTGACGTTCAAGGCTGAGACACTATTATCAGCGGAAACCTCTCCAAGCAGTCATGCTTTGCTGATTTTTATGGGCTAATTTTTGTAACATCTCTTTTCTTTCACATTCTGTCCTATCTGACATTGCAGCTTTGAGGAGAAGAATTACAGAAGACTTCAGAATTGGTTGGGGCCTGGGGGGTGGTGCAGGAAGAGAAGAACAGGGATAGATCAGAGACAAAACTAACTTTTTGCAGCTACTCTGTGACCTGGCTAAAGGTCCTTTGGCAGTAGCTCTTGTTGTACCCTGAAACCGTCAATAAAATGACCAGCTCCTTTGAAAATTGCTCTTTGATTTGCAGACTGTATATCTTGATTAGATAAGGTCATTATAACTCTCCTTTGTAAAAACAAAAAAAGATGAAAGTTTAAAGATGGTGTGGCAAATGTATCCTTGCAACCTGTCAAATATTCCTTTCCTTTAAAAAGGAATTTTATTTTTTTCCCCCTGGCAAACAGTGTTGGAGCATTTCAGCCTTAAAGCCAAACTTGATGCATTCTTAAGTTTTGCTACTTTGCTGATGCAACCTATATGAGGCTGTTGCATCATCTGCAGAGGAGATGATGGTTGGATGATAATCCCTTTAAGAAAGAAAATGAAAGGCAATTGTTTTTTTCCCCTCAAGGTACCTGTCATTTGTGGTGACTGCCTTACTTTGAAATGAATTTAGTGGTGGGAATGAGGGAATCAGTCCAGCTTTGTATGCACACATGCAGCCAGAAGTTCTTCGCCAGCTGGATTTACCAGCTCAGCAGCACAAACAGAAGCTTCTCCTGTTTTACTTGCCCATCTGCAGCACAGAGCCATCTCTGTTTCACCAGACCTTGAAATTGACTGTCCCGCTCACCCCTCTAGCTTTGTCTTTTGAGTTCTCACTTCGCTGCTCATTCACTGAGTCAAGTGGCTAGAAATATAATTCCTTTTCAGAGTTCCGTTTGGGTAACATGCTGTAAGGAATGTAAATGCCATTCTGCAAATTCATTGAGACAACTTAGAAAGAAGTTGACTAGCTTCGGCAATTTTGAGTTGCATTCCTTAACGTTAGCAAAAGTAATATTTTCCCTGCATGACCCCCTTTCCCCCCAATCTTCAGAAACTAGCACTATGCTCAATAGCTGTCTGATGATAGAAACTTGCGATTTAAGGTTCTTGCTGCCCATCTGATTTGTGTGGTAATAGTCTAGTTCTGACATGAACATAATTGCTACTGGTCACTGCTGCAAGAGCCAGCATGGCAGAGTGATAGAGTTGGGCTGAAGATCTATGCTGGGTCACTGTAACTTACTGGGCAACCTAGTCTTTACACCATCCTCCTCCTACCTTACAGCCTCCAAATGCAATGCACTATTTCGGAGTTGTGGTATTAATATATCTGGAGAATTTCAAGCTGTAGAAATCTGTATAGGCAATAATTTCCAAACTTGAAATGGCCACAGACGGGTATCTTTCACGTGATCTTAAAGTAGCCTAAGCCTTGCAAAGGACATATTTGAGGGATCTGGCTGTTCCCTCACTGGTCTTGAAAAAGGGAAGCTGTTTTAAACATATGGAATGGAAATTTTCTATATATCAGCAGCCTTCCCACAATAGAAGGACAAGCATTGGCTTTTAAGATTGCCATCAATCATCTGGGGATGCTTCACTGAACTTAAAAGTAGCCCTGCTGATCACATCTAGGCCCATTTTGGCCCAGCGTTTTGTTTCTCACAGTGGCCAGTCAGACGTCTCTGGGGCTCACAGGCAGGATATTCCTCTCTTCTGTCATAATTCCCTTGCAACATTGTTTGAAGGCATTGCACCTTGTATGTTATTACAAGTGGTGATTTGGGAACCAGAACTCTCTGTTCCCAGAATGCTCTTCTTCTGGCTATGAAGTTTTTTTTAAATAACTATTTTACTGCTTTGGAAGACTTATCTCTTTGCTCAGTTGTTCTCTGTCTACAATTATTCTGTTTCTTCTGTCAGATAATAGGCTCGGGGTCCCATTCTGGAATGAACTAAGAAGAATGGGACCAGTAGGAAGGATTTTTCTATGGTAGCCCTTCCACTGAAGAATCTGTTGCCCTTGGAGACATATTTTTCCCCCCTCAATCCTGTTTTATAGGAGATCTCCAAACCCTTCCTTTTTAAATAAGACTTTGCTTCTCTTGGTATCTGGCAAGGGGAGAGGTCAGTGTTCTTATTTAAACCAGTCAGTTTTCCCTAGACGTTTCCCAATGTCATGCTTTCTTTCCTTATTCAGATTATCGACCACAGTAGCTTCCAAGTTTGATCTCTCAAATTAAATTTAACTATAATCATTGGATCCTATGGGATGGGATTGATTGACATTCTTATCCCACCACATCTGGAGTTACAAAGTTCTCAATCCTAGGTGGCCATTTCGAATATGTATTATTGGGGGGGTTTCCAGTAAAGGATTTTGCCTCCTGTAGATAATACACAGTACATTTATATGATTTTTGAAGAATGGGTTGTTTTCTGACTGGAATGGCTTATGCTGGCTGTCTTGTGATTCTCTCTGCTCTTTTACCTTCTCAGCCCCTACAAAGATGCTGCCAGGCAAGGGGGAGTCTGCGGGCCCAACACAGCAAGGCAGCTGCAGCTTCTTCCAAGGAGGCATCAGGCTGGACCGGACAGGAGAGCATGGCAGAAAGTGACCCTGAGATGTGGGAGTTGGTGCAGCAAGAAAAGGATCGCCAGTGCCGGGGACTAGAACTCATTGCCTCAGAGGTGAGTGAAAGAAGCAGCTTCTTCCTCAACTCTATTGCAACATGCTCTACACGGGGCTGCCCCTGAACTGCATCTAGAAGCACCAGTTGGTAAAAAATGCAACAGCCCGTCTGGTTTTGTGCAGACCTTGGTGTGTACCTGTCCTGCGGGAGCTGCATTGGTTACTGATTTGCTTCCGGGTGCAATTCAAGGTGCTGGTTGTTGCCTTTAAAGTCCTTCATGGCTTGGGATTAGACTGGCCCCCACTCTAACACTCTTTTGGAAGGCGCTGAAGTCCCGGTTCTGCCAGTGGGCCTGTGGAACCCAGAGTGCGGTAGAGCCTGGCAAATGGCTAATTTAATATGTGTTGTTGCTGGGGGGGTGGGGTGGGTTATTATATTATTTTATTTTTCCTTTTGTTATTTTATTTTCTTACAGGATGTTTTTCTATTTAGGTAGGCCGCTTGTGCGAGTAGGTGGCAATACCAATTTTCTAAATAAAATAAAATAAATAAATAGATGCCTTTTAATTTGGATCTTTCCAACGAGGAAATGTTGTCATCTTCTTTGATTCTTAAAATCATATACAGGTAATCCTCGATGTACAACGGTTCATTTAGTGACCGTTCGAAGTTACAATGGCACTGGAAAAGTGAGTTATGACCATTTTTCACACTTACGACCATTGCAGCATCCCCATGGTCACGTGATTTACATTCGGATGCTTGAGAGCTGACTCACACTTACGACGGTTGCAGTGTACCGGAGTCACGTGATCGCCTTTTACGACCTTCTGACAAGCAAAGTCAGTGGGGGAAGCCAGATTCGCTTAACAGCTGTCGCGAGAAAAGTCGTAAAATGGGGCAAAACTCACTTAACAAATTTCTCACTTAGCAACATAAATTTTGGGCTCAGTTGTGGTCGTAAGATGAGGGCTACCTGTATTCAGCAGAGGCTTAGGTACTTTACTTCATAATGACAAATGCACCCAGATCTTTAAGAGTACAAATTAAGAAGTTTCGGTTGTTTTTGTGTGTGTGTGTGTGTCCATTGCACTTCCTAGTACAGTGCCAAGTCAGACGTTTCTTGAAAATCCACAGTTTTCCAAGGTGATAGATTTCCATTCTTCCATGGAAGAATTCCTCCCTCTGCAATGGATATGTTATCCCTAAGCATGCATACCCATTGGTAGACCGGTCTGATGTCTGTTCGTTTGTCTCCTTCCAATAATTTTTTTTTAGAATGAAGATTGAAAGTCTCTAGGTTCAACTCTTTGCAGCTCCCTAGAGAACCTTGTTGGGACTGCTGTTCTGCTGAATTAGGTTCTCTATTTGCAAACTATCTTATAAAATTGTGGTAGGGATTATACAGTAGTGGCCAAAATTGTGGAAACCTTTTGGGAAAAATGTATTTTTGAGGTTTGATGGCTAATAGCACCACTTTTTTTTTTTGGAGTAGTACCATAAAATTATATATCAATGGAAAGATAATTTAATCAAGAATGTAATGCAACAAGGTTTGTTCAATTATATGTACTGTATTCTATGAAAAGTTATAGCTAAATAAACAGAAAAAGGAAGCACAACTTGCTTAGGTTGATATCAGGTAGCTTTCCTTCATCTGATTGTAGCCAATGAGCATGAGTATTTAGAGAGCCAATCAGGTGTCATCTTGTTTTGGTGATGAGCCAATCAGATCACAGTAGGATTCAGTTATTGATGTCAGGTATTGAAGCTGAGAGGAGGACATTTGTCAGTATGTTATGTGATCGCTATCAAGTTGGTTGGGTTTTTTTGTGTTCCTTCATTTAGTGAATTTGTAAAATGTAATAAAATTAAACTAATGCTGCAAAGAGTTGACTGATTGCTCAGAAAGCGATGTAAAATAGTATTATTAAGTGAACAAGGCTACAGTTATAAAGAAATTAGAAGAAAAATTGGTGGAAACTTAACCAAAGGTGGCATTTCTACTGTACACTCTTCCCAAAAGGTTTCCACAATTTTGGCCACTACTGTACAGTCTGGAGTGCCTTTCCTGTTGTCTTGCGATATTAATGGATGAAGAAAGGATTATAATTGCCTTTAACAGAAACCAACAACATATATTTTCATACTGCCTAGCCAGAGTTTTAAGAAATCCCCATTTTTCTTTCTTTCTTTCTGGATTTGGAACTCTTTCTCATCTTCTGTTCTTCTGCTGGATATTCCCCCCACCTGCTTATTGCTTGCTTCCAAAGTGGCCATTACAGCATTGGCTCCACTCGGAAGGTTGAAAGAAGGAACAGCTTGATATTTCCATTGTGTTTATCTGAATTAATCTGTCAGTCCATAAAATAAGGACATTTTTCTTTTTTTTTCTTTTTAGCACAAGAGAACCAGAAATGTCATGAGGCTCACTTTCTGTTTCTTTTCTTTTTTTCATTTTCCCTTTTCTTTTTTCATTTTCTTCACTTTCAGAATTTCTGTAGCCGGGCTGCTTTGGAGGCCCTGGGATCCTGTCTCAACAACAAGTATTCAGAAGGCTATCCAGGCAAGAGGTAATGTACTTTATTATGGGACCACGTAGGAAAAAAAAAAAGACGGGAATAGATTGGTAATAGACATGAGAATGGATTAAAAGAGAGAGCAGTTTGCCTTAGAACAGGAAAATACAAGTAGTTTTTAACTTAACAATGGTTTGTTTAGTGACTGTTCGAAGTTACAGCGGCACTGAAAAAAGTGACTGATGATTATCTTTCGCACTTAAAAACCACTGCAGCATCCCCGGGATCGTAGGATCAGAAATCAGACCCTTGGCAACTGACTCCTATTTATGACAGTTTCAGTCTCCTGGGGTCATGTGAGCGCCTTTTGCGACCTTCTGACAAGCAAAAGTCAATGGGGAAGCCAGATTCACTTCACAACCATGTTACTCACTTAACAACTGTGGTGATTCACTTAACAGCCATGATGAGAAAGGTCGTAAAATAGAACAACACTCATTTAACAAAAAAAAAAAGACAAATAGGCTGAAAAATAGTTTTTATCCCAGAGCTGTAACCATATTAAACACCACTGAATAGTGCAATGTTGAAGTGCAATATTAGGGGCAGAGCAATGGTGAATAGAATGTGAAGGATGTGTGCATATGATGTATGTTTTTACTTGTGGTTCTTACTTGTGTGTAGTGTGCACTGTGGACAGCACTTAATTTCGTTGTGAGATGCAATGACAATAAAGATTATTTTATTCTATTTTCTACTCTACTCTAATCTACTCTGTTCTGTTCTGTTCTACTCTATATTCCATTCTATAGTCCATTCCATATTCCATTCCATTCTATTCTATTTTCTATTCTATTTTCTATTCTATTTTCTATTCTATTTTCTATTCTATTCCATTCCATTCCATTCCATTCCATTCCATTCCATTCCATTCCATTCCATTCCATTCCATTCCATTCCATTCCATTCCATTCTATTCTATTCTATTCTATTCTATTCTATTCTATTCTATTCTATTCTATTCTATTCTATTCTATTCTATTCTATTCTATTCTTGCTTAGCAACAGAAATTTTGGGCTCAGTTGTGATCATAAGTTGAGGATTACCTATATGACCCTATAAATATGTCCACCAGTCCTATTCACTAGTCAAACAACACTGGAGGGACCATGGTCCCCACCACCCTGCCTGTCACAAAGTGATATCTATTTATTGTACACACAGGTACAGATATATGTACTCACATATTCATTCCTCTGTCAGGAGGAGGAAGCCCTATTTTCTGTTCTCTTGGATTATCTGGGAGTGAAGGCTAAGGGAACAGGTAGATTCTACTGAATCCTTCCCACATGCCTGACATTTGCCAGCCAGATGAAATGACTTGGTGTCAGAAGATGCCTCAGACATTTTGGTAAGGTCCATTTCGGGCCAAATGCAGTTATATGTTGGCTCTGAAACTGACCTCTGATCCTGATGGTGGAGATAAGAAACAGGTTATAGCTATATTTTAGAAACAAGGGGGAAAGTGTTGTATAAACATTTATTATGGACCAGGTGCAGAAACTTAACATGGAGAGAAGGGGTGTCCAGAATGTTTTGTTAACAAATGGTTGCCAAAGTAATATTCTTTGTACATCTTTGTACATGGCATGGAGGAGATAGATAAAACTTTCTTCTAGTTTTTCTGTTTCAGAGATTATGGTGGCATTGTGCGTTTTTCTGTTACTAACATTTCCTTTGTGGCTCTTAATATCCTGATGCAGGTATTATGGTGGTTCTGAGGTGGTGGACCGCATTGAGCTGCTCTGTGAACGCCGCGCTCTCGAAGCCTTTGACCTGGATCCTGAGCGCTGGGGGGTGAATGTCCAGCCTTATTCTGGATCCCCGGCCAATTTTGCTGCCTATACAGCCTTGCTGCAGCCACACGAACGCCTCATGGGCCTGGATTTACCCGACGGGGGCCAGTACGTGTCTGGATTGGGGAGTGAAACTTGGGGAGAAAAGCCTGTGAGATGTTCCAGTCTAGTAGCATATCAGAAGAGGTGGAAAGGGAGGATTGGGCTGCCACAGCTGGGATAGCTGAGGGGAAAGAGAGGAGGATGGTGCAAAGAATAACTGGGAGAATGAGGATCTGAAGGGCTTACTGATCCACAAGAAGAAGGAGCTTGAAGAAGCTGGAAGAGACAGGGAGAAGACCCAGAATGACTCAAAGGTGGCATTTTTGGAGTACCCTTTTTTGACCAGCAATATACAAAACTCATAGAATAAGGCTTACCTCCTCACTGTCTGTCTCTGATTTAGTCATGACCGTGTTTTCTTCCGTTTTGAGCTGTAGATGTTTCTGATCTCTTCTCTGGCCATGGCTGATGTTGAAGAGCATCTGCTCTTCTCTTTGTGCCCCCCCCCCAATAAACTACAACTCTCTCCATGCTGCTTAACCTCATGATAAGCCTTGTGGGGAAAGTGCCTGGTTAATTTGTTCCCTTAGCTTCTTGCCTTGAGTTGAGCTATGATTGAGGCTTAAGCTTTGTCTTGACAGAACGTCTTCCTTTTTCTTGGCAGCCTGACTCACGGGTACATGTCTGATGTCAAGCGTATCTCGGCCACGTCCATCTTCTTTGAGTCCATGCCTTACAAACTCAGTGTGAGTAAATAGGAGTTCGAAATATTTGTAGGGCCCTGAATTCCTTTTCTGTGTCTGACAGTAGGGTGAAAATGCAGATCTAGAATGGTGTGCTAAAGAGCTTCTGACCAAAACTCAAAGGAGGCTGTGATTTTGGATGCATGCAGAAGATGGCAATGAAGGTCAAACTGAATTTTGTAAAAATCTAGATTATTTTTTATGTTTATCTCAATGACCAACCAAACAACACAGTTTAGCTTCTGCACTGCCAATGTAGCCTTGTAAATGTGTGAGCAGTGTATTTTCTGAAATCGGAGTTAACGGCTGAATACATTTTCTAGTAGTTGAGAGGATGGTGGGAAGAGTTTCATTTGCACATGGACTGGACTTGCCTGCAGCTGACAGAAATTAGAATTACTTGCACATATTGGTAAACTGTAGATTAAGTTGTGAAGAAAGGAAATATTGGAGAGATATGCTTAAGTTACAGAAATAGGATTCATGAGCACCAACTTTATTCATTCATTTATGCCCGCAATTCAGTATTGTATCATCCCTTCACCCTTAATAGCTTTGATATCGCTCTTCTGGATAGACTGTGCCTGAGGATCAGTCTTCTGAATAAATTAGACCTTTTACATTTGAGAGTGAAGGTTCATTCTCCGAGCTTGTGAATTAGTTTCCGAATGCTTCGTTACCAGGCTAGGTACCATCTTCAGCGGAGTCTAAGGATTTCAGTGTCAGTATATTTTTGCCTACTTGGATGGCTTTATCCAACCTTCACAAGTGACTCTCAATTCCTCTTTTTGCAAAAATGTGGAATAACCTTCTCAACTTAGAGCCCTGTGTTGAATTATATTTTGTTTAAATTTTTAAGTTTACATTTTAAAGTTTATACGTCTAGAGAAGCGATGGAGACAAAGTAAGTCTGGATCTGACCGAACCAGATTGAGCTTATTTATTAAAGCCTATCTGAAGGCGATTAAGGCGGCAAGATCTTTGTATCTTTCTGCTTTGATCACGTCTGCGGAATCTCGTCCGGCCGCCCTGTTTAGGGTGACCCGATCCCTCATTAACCCAAGGGGTCCGGGGCCTCCCTTGCAGGGTAGTGCCGAGGACTTTAATAACTGTTTCGCAGACAAAGTGGCTCAGATCCGGGCCGACCTAGACTCCAACTGTATAGCAGAGTCGACTGATAATGATTCAGTTGAGGGGACAGGGGCATGTTCTTGTCCGGTCATCTGGGGAGAGTTTGAGGCTGTTACGCCTGAGGAAGTGGACAGGGCCATTGGATCTGTATGTTCTGCCACCTGTTTGTTGGACCCGTGTCCCTCCTGGCTGGTTTCGGCCAGTAGGGAGGTGACACGTACCTGGATCCAGGAGATTGTCAACGCTTCTTTGAGGGAGGGGTCCTTTCCGGCTCCCTTAAAGGAGGCACTTGTGCACCCCCTCCTCAAGAAGCTTTCCCTGGATCCAATAATTCTGACCAACTATCGTCCGGTCTCCAACCTTCCCTTTGTGGGGAAGGTTGTCGAGAAGGTGGTGGCGCATCAGCTCCAGCGGTCTCTGGAGGAAGCCGATTATCTGGGCCCTCTGCAGTCGGGGTTCAGGCCCGGCTACAGCACCGAAACTGCTTTGGTCGCTCTGATGGATGATCTCTGGCGAGCCCGGGATAGTGGCCAGTCCTCTGTCCTGGTGCTTCTTGACCTCTCAGCGGCGTTCGATACCATTGACCACGGTATCCTTCTGCGCCAGCTGGAGGGATTGGGAGTGGGCGACACCGAATTGCGGTGGTTCTCCTCCTATCTCACTGGTCGGTCGCAGTCGGTGTTTGTGGGGGGGTCAGAGGTCCACCTCTAGGTTACTCCCATGTGGGGTGCCTCGGGTCGGTTCTCTCCCCCCTACTTTTTAACATTTACATGAAGCCACTGGGTGAGATCATCCACTGCCATGGAGTGAGATACCATCAGTACGCTGATGATACTCAGCTGTACATTTCCACTCCTGGCCATATCAGTGAAGCGGTTGAGGTGATGTGCCGGTGTCTGGAGGCTGTGAGGGTTTGGATGGGTGTTAACAGATTAAGGCTCAACCCCGATAAGACAGAGTGGCTGTGGGTGATGCCTCCCAAGGACACTTCTATCCATCCTTCGATTACCCTGGGGGGTGAATCTATAAACCCCTCAGAGAAAGTTCGCAACTTGGAGTCCTCCTCGATCCACGGCTGACATTGGATCATCATTTGTCGGCAGTGGCGAGGGGGGCATTTGCCCAGGTTCGCCTGGTGCACCAGTTGCATCCTTACTTGGATCGGGAGTCTCTTCTTACAGTCACACATGCCCTTGTCACCTCAAGGATCGACTACTGCAACACTCTCTACATGGGGCTACCCTTGAAGAGTGTTCGGAGACTACAACTAGTGCAAAATGCAGCTGCGCGAGCAGTTGTGGGCCTTCCTCGTTGTGCCCACATTTCATCAACTCTCCGCATGCTGCATTGGTTGCCTATTGGTCTCCGAGCCCAATTCAAGGTGTTGGTTATTACCTATAAAGCCCTTCATGGCATGGGACCAGGATACTTACGGGACCGCCTTCTGCCACATACTTCTCTACGACCAGTGAGAGCGCACAGGGTTGGCCTCTTCCGGGTCCCGTCAGCGAAACAATGTCGTCTGGCGGGCCCTAGGGGGAGGGCTTTCTCTGTTGTGGCACCCACCCTCTGGAACCAACTGCCTCCTGAAGTCCGCGTTTCCCCGACTCTCCCGGCCTTCCGAAAGAATTTAAAAACCTACCTCTGCTGGCAGGCCTGGGGATGATTGTTGATTGTGGTGTGACTGTGTATGGGGTTTTATTTTTAATGTTTTTTGTTCGGATTTAGTCGAAATTGTTTTATATATATGTTGTGAGCCGCTCCGAGTCCTCGGAGAGGAGCGGCATACAAATCCGAATAAAATAAAATAAGAAATAAGAAATATTCTGGGTGAAGTAATCACTGTTGTGCTTGGGTAGTTGAATCTAACCTTGATGCCTGCTGTCAGCTCTTATTTTGTTTTTAATTAAAATATGGAATCAATTTCTCAATTGGTGCCCTTTAGTACATCTTTGTGTGTGTGTGTTAAATGTGAAATGTATGATCTTGCAACTTTCAAAGTGGTTTATAGGATTTTTGACCATGCTGGTTGGAATTTTCCAGACATTGGGACTTGCAGTCCTATGTGTCTAGATGATGCCTGGTTGAGGAAGGCAGATTCAAAGGATCCTGTCATTCTCACTCCCAGTTGCTTGTTTTCTACCATTAAGGTATACAAAGAGGCTTGAGGTTGAGGATCCTCATTGCCAGCACTGAAGGAGAAAGGAGAACATCAGAATATATTTAGGCATCTTGTACGGGCATTCAATAAAATTAAACAATAAAATTGTTTAAAAGGGATTTCTTTCAGTTTTAGTTCTAGCCAGATTCTCTGGGGATGCCCTTGTTTGGATTCTCCTGCAGTTTTTTTTAACCTTC
This sequence comes from Bothrops alternatus, assembly GCA_034064705.1. NCBI lineage: Eukaryota > Metazoa > Chordata > Lepidosauria > Squamata > Viperidae > Bothrops > Bothrops alternatus. The sequence goes on from JARGCV010000080.1 coordinate 7,904,632, forward strand.
TTAGAAACTCAGGAAACTGATGGCAGTGTTAACCTAAGTATAGTGGCTGGGAAGTGATGTCTAAACATATCTCTACTTCAATATCTTGGCTGGATTTAATGCAAGCTTCTAGAGACGATGTGTTTCTTGTAGGTTGATCTACACAAGTATTTGTACTAATCTTGCCAGTATTTGGAAGAGGACAGTACAGGTAGTCCTCGACTTACAACAGTTCATTTAGTGACTGTTCAAAGTTACAACAGCAGTGGAAAAAGAGACTTATGACCGTTTTTCACACTTAACGACCGTTGCAGCATTCCCCGTGGTCATGTGATCAAAATTCAGATGCTGGGTAACTGGTGCATATTTGCGATGGTTGCAGTGTCCTAGGGTCACATGATCCGCTTTTGCTACCCTCTGACAAGTAAATTCAACGGGGGAAGCCAGGTTCACTTAACAACCGTGCAACTAACAACTGCAGTGATTCACTTAACAACTGTGGCAAGAAAGGTCATAAAATGGGACAAATCTCACTTAAGAAATGTCTCACTTAGCAACAGGAACTTTGGGTTCAGTTGTGATCATAAGTCAAGGACTGCCTGTAATGCTGAATGGAATTGCAGTGAATGAAGAGGTCAGACCCCATTTATTGGCTCATTATACTACCCTTCTGTAGCATCTTGTGTCCATTGAAAAGCTGTTTTTTGGGGGGGGGAGGAGAGAGAGAGAATCAAAAGATGTTCTAAAATAGAGCGTGGGGGGGGGGTTGAGTGGTTGGGTAATTCTTGGAGAATTTGCAAAAATCGCCATCTCACCTGTTTGAATCCAGTGATGGTTCTCTCAATAAACCAAGACTTGTTTCAGTTTCAAAGGGAGCAAGTCTGCATTCAGGTCAGGATCTGAACAACAACAAAAGCTTCTGGATTTTGCTTGATTCTCAGGTGGAGAGGCTGAAGTATCACATGGGTTACCTCCCTCTGGCTCTGGCAGATTGCTTCTTGAAAGGGTAGCAGGTTGGCTGTGGGGACAAGAAAACTGTGACAAGAAAAGTCTTAAAATGGGGCAAAACTCACTTAACAAATGTTTCATTTAGCAATATAAAATTTTGGGCTCAATTGTGGTCGTAGATTGAGGTCTACCTGTATTGATTTGTTTCTCTGTCCACTGTCCAGCCAAAAACAGGACTCATTGATTACGACCAGCTTGAGTTAACTGCGCGACTGTTCCGCCCACGTCTCATCATCGCTGGCACCAGTGCTTATGCCCGTCTGATTGACTATGCCCGCATCAAGAAGGTATGTCTTAGTGGATTGGGAGGACAAAAATTTAAACTGAACGAAAATAGTGGTGTGACCTTACCTGTCCTCATCTATCCCATTTTGTCAGGTGTGTGAAGAGGTGAAGGCCTACCTGCTTGCTGACATGGCCCACATCAGCGGTCTGGTGGCAGCCAAAGTCATCCCATCACCCTTTGACTATGCTGATGTGGTGACTAGCACCACTCACAAGACTCTGCGTGGTGCAAGGTAAGTGTGATATAGGTGGGCATGTGCCATTCTATCCAGGCAGCAAATACGTGTCCCTCAACCAGGGGTCAATGATTTTGGGAGCTGTACAGTAATCTAATAATATCTTAAGAGCCATGATATCCCCCTTTTGTGCAGTCATGCCAAGGACTATGATTTCAAGATATTTGCATTCAAAAATCTCATGTTTATAACCTGGCATTTCTAGATAACATTGGGCTAGATTCCTGTTTGAGTCTGTAGTGAGTAGCTGACATCTATACAGTGTTGACTAATAGAATAGAATATTTGTAGTGCAGGGTCAAACTTTGGGGTCTTGGTGCTCTCTGAGCTTGGTTGTTTTCTTGCAGACGTTTCATTACCCAACTAGGTAACATCATCAGTGCTACTGCAGAGACCACCAAGGAGCCCATACAGTATTGAGACAGATATAATCAAGGGTCTGATGTGATGCACAAGCCATTTTTTTCCCACTTGACCTACTTGTATCTTGTAGGTTTATAGGTTCTGTGTTTTCTCTGCCATTTCCAATACAGAGAGTGTGAGTTTCTAGGGAAACATAGGAAGCATTGTGTTGCCTGTGCATAGTCTGTTGAGCAAGCAGATCGAGCTTTACCAGATTCAAGTCATTAGCATTGCAGGAATAACCACCTGGGGCTTCCTGTAAACTTAGGTCAGAGTTAATTCAGAGAGATTATCTTCGGAGTTCAATATGAAATCAGAAAAGGATGGGTGTTGCTGACTAGCCAATAAGTGAAATTGCTAGTCAAAGAAAGTACAATCTTGAATGTTGCCCGACTTTTTACCTGCATATATCGAATTTTGGAATGGTAATAATACAGAATCTTTAGTTTATTTATGTCAAGGTAATGATTTAATAGCTAAACAACTTATGTAATGATGTAATGTAACCTAAGGTGGATGATGCAATGATAGGAATGACTCAGCAGGGTCTGTGTCTCTTTAAGAGCAAGCAGGGTCTGTATCGCTTTAAGAGCCTGAGTATAAAAGAGAAGGCTTTTGCTGGAGTGTCTCTCTTTCTTCTGTTTCCTGCTGTAACTGCTGTGTGTTGGAGATGCTGTTTTAACACGTGTATGTATATTGTTCCTGGTGTATGATATTGTAGATAGTGTAAAATAAACCATCATTTAATATAGACCACTGTTTACTGTGTTTACTCCTGGGTTATCTCAGTGCAATAAGACTGTGCATGCTCTGACAATTTATTTATTAAATTTGTTTGCTGCCCATCTCGCCCAAAGGTGATTCTGAGCCCACAGCTCTTGGGGTTTCTGTTTACCTTCTTTGATGACTTCTGAGATTTCAGTAATTACGAAAACAAGAAATTTGCTTTTTTTTGTTTATCAATGGAATAAAAAAGGAGGTGAATTTGCCCTCTGTTACTATAATCACTGCTGTTGTTTTTGCTTCTGTAGAATTACCACAAACATATGGTCTTGATGGAGGACATTATGTGGATGCAGGATTTTTTTTTTTATGACTTCAAACAGGGAATATGTTCAGCTTTGCACCTTTTGGAGCAATATCTGAGGATTTCTGCAATAAGCATCTAGCCAAGAGACTTTTGTTTTGACGCTTACATCTTCGTTTTGCACACAGGTCAGGGCTGATTTTCTACCGTAAGGGTGTCCGCTCTGTGGACAAGAAGAGTGGCCAGGAGACCCTTTACAACCTGGAGGACAAAATCAACTTTGCGGTCTTCCCCTCTTTGCAAGGCGGCCCCCACAACCATGCCATTGCTGCAGTGGCAGTGGCACTGAAACAGGTAGGAAAAAAGGCCCTCGTTTTCTTTGGGGGAGGGGTTGGGTGGCCTTGAGTGGATTTTAGCACAGTTACTGGTACTGGCATAAGATAATTGATTTTCAAAGCAGTTTAAGATTGGTAGTCAAGCCTTCAGTTTATGGATTCTTCTCAAGTGGGCATGAGTTCTAATTCGGAAATTTAATTGGCCTTTCACCTTGGCCAACTTGGATGTTCCCATCTCTGCACATCCCTTTCCAACAGGGCTTATGTCCCTGTGAAGATGGCTCTGTAGGATCTCTAAGCCATATGCCCCTTTGTTGCCCTCTCTATAGGGAATCAAGGAAGATATATATACTCATCCCGTTTAAAAAAAACCTACCCTGGTAAACAGCACAATGTCTATCCGTCACTGCTGTTATCTGAGCAAGACCCTGACATATCTTTCCAGGCTGCCCCATTTTGTGCTGTCGTTGCATCCATCCTATTTGTGGTTGAAATTCAGCACAAATGTTGTGATTGGCACTGCTATTTATGCTACGATTATTATCACCACAGTGTGTTTTATGGACTTCGATTGCAATGTTTTTTAAAAGTTGTATTCATATTTGCAGGTCGATGTATTTATGTTGTGCTTTCTGGCCCATGGGCAGTAATAAAGATTTTGATTTGATTTGACATGGAATGGGCAACACTTAGTCTTCTAAAGTCTTGGACACCTAGCAGCCTTTAGAAAAGGGAAGCTTCCAACAGGCAACTAAGAAGAATTTTGCTAAGAGCAACTAACCTGCCTTGGCCCTTTGTGTTTACAGCCTGCTTTGCTGAGATGCCAGAACAGCATCTGTTGTTCAGCCATTGCAAAATATGGCCAACTAGGTTGCTGCTGTCCTGTGGATAGTTTTCAAGTTCTCTATCCTACTTATATCACTCAATCTACTTGTAAATCCAGAGTACCGGAGGATTTATATTGGCAAATGAAGACAAATATACGTGTCCCAAGATAACGTTGCAGGATCCAATCTGAGTTGGTCATTGGGAATGAAGGGTTATTCTTCCAAGCTTTCAGGCTTGTGCTGGAGCCCATCCTCAGGACACTTTTCTCTCCCCAGAATGTATCATTCTGAGGATGAGTTCAAGCACAAGCCTGAAAGCTTGGAAGAATAAACCTTTAGTCCCGGTGACCGACTTAGATTGGATTTATGTTGGGGCAAACAAACATGAAGTCATCACTGCGTTTATTGCATTTTTGCTATAAAGAGGATGGTCTTCCTTATTTGATTCAGCATGGTGGCTGTAATACTTCTTGGGAGAAACTAAGACTTGCATTCCCCAACTAGGTGCTCTCCATGTTCACTGGGTTTCAGTTCCATGCGGGGTGGGAAATCCGGGAGCTAGGGAAGCCTGGACTGAACTCTGAGTAATCCAGAGTAATCCATACCTGTGCAACATTTTGGATTTAAAAGAGAAAAAAAAATTGCTTCAGAACGCAGAATGCAGAGACATTTAGATAGCATCTGTTGGCAACTCCTTAAAGCATCTTCACCTTTCCCCAGGATTATGCAGCTGCTCTTTGCAGCTGCAAAACAATTCTGGGAAAAGATGCATTTGATTCAAGGAGTTGCTGACAGATGCTACATGTGTGCCTACATGCACTGAGAAATTGTGAAATTGCCTACATGCACTGTGATCTTGTATTACGCATACAATATCCTAGTAATTTAACGTTTACCAGTAATACATTTGTTGGTTGTTGTTTTTAAAACAGTGTAAACAACAACAACAGTGTAATGCAGTTTAAGAGATTCTGTAGAATGCAGCCTTAGTTATTTGGATATATTAGTTTGGCTGGGTAGATAAATAGATTCTATTAATACATCACACTAAGCCATCTTGTTCTCAGCATGCTCAGTTGAACAAGCTGTAAACAAGGCAGAATTAGTCTTGCAGACAGGCAAAATAATCTTGGCTTCTTTGTCTAACTTTTTAAAGCTGCTCTTGTCTTACTTATAACTTTGAATTGGTTAGGGAGGTGAGTGAGGGACAGTATCACCAAATACACTTTAAAAGCATATGTCCCATTTTTCACATAATAGTATAGTTTTAATAGCAATAGACATAGACACACTACATATACTGCTTCATAGTGCTTTATAGCACTCTCTGAGTATATGGCCCCTAGCAATCTGGGTCCTCATTTTACTGACCTTGGAAGGATGGAAGGCTGAGTCAACCTTGAGCCTGTCAGGATCAAACTCCAGTCTATGGGCAAAGTTAGCCTACAATACTGCATTCTAACCACTGCACCACCATGCCCCCTCCTTTAATTGGCAAGCTACGAACAAATCGTGGTTTCTAACAAAGATTTGTTGCCCTAGAATAAATTGTGATTGATTCTGAGTAAGCTTAGCATAATGTGGGAACTCAACTGTAAAGTTGTTCTTTAAGCCTTCATGATGTCCTATAATGTCATAAATTACACTGTAGAGCAGCGGTTCTCAACCTGTGGGTCGCGACCCCATTTGGGGTCGAACGACCATTTCACAGGGGTCGCCAAGCACCGCAGTCCGCCATTTTTTTTTTGGGTCGACCATTTTTTTTTGGGTCGGCCATTTTTTTTCCTATCGCGATGCGGGCCGCCACGCATGTGCGATGCGCCCCGTCGCGCCGCACATGTGCGGTGCGGGCCCGCCATTTTTTTTGCGCGATGCGGGCCGGGGTCGAGCCCCGGAAAAGGTTGAGAACCGCTGCTGTAGAAGAAGTAACACTGATTCTTCCCAACCTTGCATCTCCTTCTCTTTAGGCCAGCTCACCCATGTTCCGAGAGTATTGTCAGCAAGTACTGAAGAACTCCAAGGCCATGGCAGAGGCATTGCTACAACGAGGATACAATCTTGTTTCAGGTATAGTGAAGATCTGCCGTTTCTGCTCAGATAGAGCACACATGGGAGCAGCAGCTTTTCCTGGGCTGAGGTGTTGACCACACTAGGTGAAAATAATGTATTTTAATGTTCTCCCCTATTAGTAAGCACCATATGGGATGATTCTTAGGTAAGAGAGGATAATTCTAGGCTAGCTTTCCATATGATGTGTGGGTGGATGGATTTTTTTTCCTGTGGGATAGAAATCTCCACCAGCAATCTGAACTGGTAAAACCCAGCTAAGTTGCACCATGTCCTCCTTTACATTATAGCCTTCTTTTGATGAATGAAGAGACTGGTTGTTCAGGCAACATTCACGAAGAAGAGGCTGTACAGGTAGTTCTTGACTTACCACAGTTTGTTTAGTGGCCGTTCAAGGGTACAACGGCACCGGAAAAAAAGTGAATTGTGACCGTTTTTCACACTTAACGGATCGTTGCAGCATCTCCTCGATCACGTGAACAAAATTCAGACATTTGACAACCAGTTTGTATTTATGACGGCGGCAATGTCCCAGAGTCATGTGATCTGCTTTTGTGACCTCCTGACAGGCAGAGTCAACGGGGAAGCCAGATTTACTTAACCACTGTGCTATTAACGTAACCGTTGGGATAATTCACTTAACAGCTGCAGCAGGAAAGGTTGTAAAATGGAACTCCTTGAACACAAATATCTTGCTTAGCAGCATACCTAGGTTCTGGGCTCAATTGTGGTCGTTAGTCGAGGACTCACCTGTATATAGTGCAGATAGGAAGGTCTTTAGTTATTGGCAGACACATGCTTGGTAATGTAGTCAGTCAATGAAAGAATGTGAACAATATTGTGACAGGAGGCAAGGCATATTCAGATGGTTGACTCAGTCAAGAACTAAACAATGTTTTCAAACAAGATAGAATCCCTATTATGTTGAGATAAACATAATATGAGATTTGTGTCAGGGGAGGTGTTTGCTTAATACTGCTGTATATGTAGTTTTCAGAGCTATGTGCCTCGTAATGGGGTAATTCTTAGCGGGTACAATGGAGGTCACTATTGTCCCCAGGTGAATCAGAGATTTAGTAAAAAATAGTGCCCATTATAGTAAAAAAAAAAAAAGCTTTTCTAAGAGTTTTCTATGTCATCTTTTCCTACTAAAAATTGCCTTCTCTTGTGCCATAATAATATCAGGAAAATCAGATTAGAGATATATTTTTTTAGCAGTTTCGGCTATTGCTTATAAAAAGGAATAAAAGTTAAGTTCCAGATGGATATGAAAATGAACTTTTCAAAGGAGTCACGTAAATCTGTACACGGGGGCATGGCGACTTATATTATCCGTATCTCTGCTCTGGGAGCTCAAGGGAGGGTGAATTCTCTACCCTGTTCTGAGACCGTCAAGGAGGACATAGTTAGCCTATGGAAATCAACGACGTAAGACGTGTTGGCTTGGAGTATGGAGTAAGTAACATGAAAGAGTTCATTTAAAAAAAAGCCAACACAATGCTGGGCTGCATTAACAGAGGGATAGAATCAAGATCACATGAAGTGTTAATACCACTTTACAATGCCTTGGTAAGGCCACAAGTGGAATACTGCATCTGGTTTTGATCACCACAATGTAAAAAAGATGTTGAGACTCTAGAAAGAGTACAGAGAAGAGCAACAAAGATGATTAGGGGACTGGAGGCTAAAACATATAAGGAAAGGTTACTGGAATTGGGTATGTCTAGTTTTAACGAAGAGAAGGACAAGGGGGGACATGTTAGCAGTGTTCCAATATCTCAGGGGTTGCCACAAAGAAGAGGGAGTCAAGCTATTCTCCAAAGTGCCTGAGGGCAGGACAAGAAGCAATGGATGGAAACTAATCAAGGAGAGAAGCAACTTAGAACTAAGGAAAAACTTCCTGACAGTTAGAACAATTAACCAGTGGAACAACCTGCCTCCAGAAGTGGTGAATGCTCCAACACTGGAAGTTTTTAAGAAGAGATTGGACAGCCATTTGTCCGAAATGGTATAGGGTTTCCTGCCTGAGCAGGGGGTTGGACTAGATGACCTCCAAGGTCCCTTCCAACTTTATTATTGTTGTTGTTGTTGTTGTAATATGCACCATACCTGAGCTATGATCAAGAGGTGATTTAGACAGAAAGAGCTGGACAAGAAGCACTTTTGCCTTGAATCAGCAGGGCAAATTTTATTTAACTGTCATGAAAAAAAATTATGAATGGACTTCTAATTATAGAGGTATAGAGCAGTCTGCACTTGCTGATAGGAATTATGGCAGTTGTTCATGACATCTGGAGGCTACCCTACCAAGTTGGGCAAAGGTATTATGGAGGATTGCTGGGGATTAGACAAATTATCTAGAGAAAACTTAACCCTTCTCATTCTTTTGGACTAGGCGGCACAGATAACCACCTTGTACTAGTGGATCTGCGGCCAAAAGGCATTGATGGAGCCCGGGCTGAAAGAGTACTGGAACTAGTGTCCATCACTGCTAACAAGAACACCTGTCCTGGGGACAAAAGTGCTTTGACACCTGGAGGTTTACGACTTGGTAAGAGCAAGAAGTTAAAAAAAGTTGTGGTTGTTTCATAGCTTTGGATAATCTATCTTGAAATGATGATTCTGCACCACAGAATGCATTTCAGATGCATTAAAAATAATTGCTTTTCCCCATGGCCAACTAATTTAGAAATTCAGGAATGGGTGCATATTTCATTAATACAGAATGGACTACATCCAAGGTTACACAAACATTGTTCAGCAAATACAGTGACATTTTTGGGGGATTATTTTGGGCATCCTCAATCTATAGCATTTTAAGCTATTTTGGGAAGATCCATGGGGTTGGGAAGAAGAATCCATTCAACACTTACCATTCCTTCAGCTGCTGAATATATTTAGATGCAATCCTTGCAAACACCCAGGTTGCAAGTTTCAGAATACTGAGAGTTTTATGTTTTTAAAGTCCTATAGAGATAGCTTCAAAAATGTCACAGAAGACTTATTAGCAAAATAAAATTAAGCAGAGTGGGTGAATATATAATAATAGCCATAGAATGCAGATTTCTATTTGTTACAGGCTAAAACTACTTTTCCCCCTCAGATATACACATAAGGCATGGGTTGTGGAATATTAAGATTTGTTCTACAGATCATTGAAGCCTCCTCATTCTGTACACTGTCCTCTCTCCACCTGGCCCTGCTGCTCGTTCCTTCAATATTTCCCTCAGAGCTTCAAAGGCTAAGAATTGATGAGAGCTTCTACAATTAGAATCAAGATCATGTGCAGTGTTAATACCACTTTACAATGCCCTGGTAAGGCCACACGTGGAATACTGCATCCAGTTTTGGTCACCACGATGTAAAAAAGATGTTGAGACTCTAGAAAGAGTACAGAGAAGAGCAACAAAGATGATTAGACGACTGGAGGCTAAAACATATAAGGAACGGTTGCTGGAATTGGGTATGTCTAGTTTAATGAAGAGAAGGACAAGGGGGGGACATGATATCAGTGTTCCAATATCTCAGGGACTGCCACAAAGAAGAAGAAGTCAAGCTGTTCTCCAAAGCGCCTGAAGGCAGGACAAGAAGCAACGGATGGAAACTAACCAAGGAGAGAAGCAACCTAGAACTAAGGAGAAACTTCCTGATAGTTAGAGCAATTAACCAGTGGAACAACCTGCCTCCAGAAGTGGTGAATGCTCCAACACTGGAAGTTTTTAAGAAGAGACTGGACAGCCAGTTGTCTGAAATTTATTTATTTATTTATTTTATTCTGTCTTGTATGCCGCTCCTCTCCGGATATAGGGTTTTCTGCCTGAGCAGGGGATTGGACTAGATGACCTCCAAGGTCCCTTCCAACATTATTATTATTATTATTATTGTTGTTGTTGTTATTGTTATTATTATTTGTGATTCTGCAGCAACATCTCCCAGATGTGCCAAATTTGCACACCATTCTTCATGTTGAATCATCTGTTGCTGACCATTTCTTATACACATTTTACATTAATCTCCGTCCCTGTAGAACAGTGTTTCTCAACCTTGACAATTTTAAGGCATGTGGACTTCAACTCCCAGAATTCCACAGCCAGCATTGCTGGCTGTGGAATTCTGGGAGTTGAAGTCCACATGCCTTAAAATTGTCAAGGTTGAGAAACACTGCTGTAGAAGAACTTGTATATACATCCCTTATGCAGATGGGAAAGAGAATTCGTAAACTGAATTTACACCCCCGTATATGTGGGAACTTTTTTTGTCTTCCTTATGCACTGCAACCTTATCCATCCAGGGTTTCACAGTATAGTATTTATTTGTATATTTGATCTTTAGAGGGTAAAAGCAACACCTCTGGAGTTCATTTTGACTTTTTCCACAGGAGCACCTGCGCTTACTTCTCGACGGTTCCAGGAAGCTGATTTCCAAAAGGTTGTTGAGTTTATGGATGAAGGAATCCAGATTGGACTGGATGTCAAGCAGAAGACCTGTAAGTCAATGTGTTATAAAAAGCCAGCATCTGCTGGTACTTATTGGCCAAGTTCTTTTCTAGTCAGCGAGCTGAAGTAGAAATTGCATTGGTTGAAAATATGGAGACGTTGTGGAACTACTTGGTTATGTTTGATGCACTCGTTACATTCTTTGCTATATTTTAATTGTGATTCAGCTGAGACTCACATGCATGATAACAAGCATCCTGTAAATGCTGCCTACCATCTTGTTATTGATCTTGCTATGTAATGTCAGCATAACGTTCAGCATATATTCAACATACTTTCAAATTTTCCCACCTAAAAATGAAAGTGGATTAATGTGCTAACACCAACTAGTCTAGTTTTTTTTTTTTTAGTTTGCTCTTTGTCTTGGAATAGAGGGAAAGCAAATATATAATACCGGAGAGGAAATGGAAACCCAGTAGCGAAAAGGCAACCTTCCTCCATATAATGTCCTCCAGATGAAGTGGACGAATTCCCATGTTCACCAGTCAGGGCAGGGGAAAACTGCCTTAGGGGTTAATTATAATAGAGAAGTAGGAAATATTTGGGAGCATTTGTGGATCAGAGGGTTTTCTCCTGTGACTCGTATTTTTCCATGTGTTGACAACCTCCAGTTTATTGAGTTTCTTTCTTCCCCCCCCCCCCACAGCCAAACTGCAAGACTTCAAATCCTTTTTGCTTTCTGATCCAGAGACAAAGCAGAGGTTGTCAGATCTTCGGCAGCGTGTTGAAACTTTTGCCCGTGCCTTCCCCATGCCTGGCTTTGACAAACGTTGAGATATATGGTTCCACCGAAAATTGGCTAACCATCATACCTAGATGGCCAACAAGCTAGCCATGAAAAGCCCCCGAAGCCTTGTCTCTCAAGAGATTTGTCTCGTGGAGCCCCTTTTCAGAGAGGTGACCTCCGTGGCCATTTTTTTCCCCTCTCTTCCTAGTCCCCATTTTATAATGACTCAAACCAACTTACTTGTGTAAAAACAGGACTTGGCTCTAATTCGCGGTACATGTATCACATTATGCGGAATGACTTTTAAGAATTAAAGTGACTCAATTCTTTCTATGAATGAAGACACTTGAACCTTTATGAACTGCTGCTTTGGTCATTTCTGCCTGCAGATGCCTTCTATATGTACGTGTATCGTGCAAATATTTCTCTGCATGTATATATGCACAGTCAAAGATGTGAAGGTGAATGTAAACCCGTGTTCATCATAGTAATGTTTTGACATACCACAGAAGTAGGTAACATCATGCCTTGAAACAATAGATCACCTCATACACATTGGATCATATCAAAGGCCTTTCTAATGAAATATCCTGATTTCCCATAGCTTCCATTTAGATCCTGCTGACTTTCCACAAGGCAGATAAAGGTAAAGGGCAAACGCCCTCTTCATTGTTGCCCTCCAGCCACTGGCATGAAAAATACGTGACTTCTGATGTTGGTGACAGCGAGGAGCCATTGTGACCAGTAACTGCTAAACACAATGCAAACTCTGCGCAAACGCCTTTGTGCTTCTCTCACTTTGTGAATGCAGGTGGCCATCTATGGTAAACTATTTCTAATTTTTTGAATAGGTGTACCATGGTTTAATACAGGGGTTCTCAACCTTGGCAACTTTAAGACTTGTGGACTTCAACTCCCAGAATTCCTCAGCCAGCAAAGCTGGCTGAGGAATTCTGGGAGTTGAAGTCCACAAGTCTTAAAGTTGCCAAGGTTGAGAACCCCTGGTTTAATAGTAAAGGTGGTAGTCTGCACTATCTGTTTAAACGGGACAGTCATCTTGCTGCGGTTCCCTGCATTCCTGAAAGTTTGGCCTGCGCTACTCACAGAGGCTCTTCTCCAGTGTAAACCTTCAGCAAATGAAACCACAATTGGGTGGATCATGGGTCTGTGGGAATCAGGAAGTTAGGCTTTGGAGCTTTTCTCCCCTAGATATCAGGTCAGTGCATCTATACTTGAACCTCTTCCTCCTCCTCACTTAGTCATGGTAGATTGCTAAGCAGCATCAGAGATCAGCAGTGCAATGGAAAGGCCTTTCCACCGAGGGTCATGTGGAATGGAGAAGCCAGCCTGAGCCACATGTTGAGAAGCAGGGTAACACCCTAAAGGAGTTCCTTAGAAAAGAGACGGGACAGCCATTTGTCTGAAATGGTATAGAGTTTCCTGCCTGAGCAGGGGGTTGGACTAGATGACCTCCAAGATCCCTTCCAACTACGATATTATTATTGCTATCTACTATGAGGAAGTCTTGTGGAGCTTTGCAAGTGGACTAATCCACCCAGCTCCTTCACAACCAGACAAAAAGAATGATTAAAAATATGAGATCCATAACCTAAGCCTTAACAAATGTGCAGCTCTGGGATAGGCCTTTGCTCATTCAGACAGTGCTGAGCATCAGCTTGTAAGTGGCTGTGTGGACACTCTTGCCAAGTTGCTACCTAATCGATCAGCAGTCATAAATCATGGTGTCTTCCCCTAAAGTGTTTATCGCATTTCTCAAGATTTGCTACTCAACAAGGAGCTGGATAGCATCAGCCTGGCAAGGCTGTGATACAGTAAAGCTCCATTGGTGTAGACACCTTGTAGAGAGAATACTACTAAATAATACTCAAAAAAGGAGAATTGTAGGAGTTCCTCAAACGCTAATGCATGTCGTTTTTAAAGGACTCTAATCTGAATACTCGCCACAGAAGAAGATACATGCACGGAAGAATCCAGCTAATATATATTTTCATTGTATTTGGCCATATGAACTTTAATTGTACGTGAAGGAGCAAGCTGAGGTTGAGGCTGATGTGATAAACCTGGGAAGAAGGCAGTGGCTGCAGCAGAATTCCATGAGAAAGTCTTATTTTGTCCTTGAGGATCCAGCAATAGAATGAAAGGGTCGGGGTGTGTGTGTGTGATGCTACTGTTACTACCCCAAGGGGACCATTGCAGATACAATGTGCTTCAAGGCACAGCTTCCAGGGGAACGTTTCTTGGCCTTCCTCCCTACCCCTACCCCAGGACACAAACATTGGTATATTCTATATATAATATTTGGAATAACACATAAGATGGGTCCTTTTGAACCTCACGGCTGGGATACTATGCTATCCCATCTCTTTAACTTCTAGATTCATAGTTTTGTAAGGTAAATAATCTCTTTAATATTATCTATTTTTCCCTTGTTTGGGGAGCATACTGTTTTCCTCTTACTAATTAATCAGACAACTTCATTCAAATCTAGCTTTATGGAGGAAGTTCCTAAATCACTGGGAAACTGCACATTACAGGAAATTCTATACCCTCCTCCTTGCCTACCCAGGCAGCTTATCCTGAAGGTTAATTATTATCGCTGATGACAACTGGTGCCTTAGTTAAATTGCTCTGGCTTCCACTTCCAGATGTTCTGTTTCTTCTGCCACAGCTGGCTTTGATTGTGTGTTTTGATACTAAGCTTATTTTTTTGTGCACCGCTTGTAATCACATGATGCTGCTTGCATCTGAAGATTTGTCTTGCCTGAATGACCATGCTGGCCGTTATAATCCAACACTTCTGGAGGGCACCATGTTGGGGAAGATTGTCACAAGTCAATGGCCCCTACGAGGCTCTACCTTCTAGCAGAATATCCCTGTAATGCTAATGCAATGATTATGATCGTAACCTTCCAAAGAGTTCTTATTTTCTCATTCTATAAGGCCATCACATGGAATATTTTCAGGCATTTGTCCCTAATTAAGTGAACCATGAGTTAGTCAATCCACTTGCGGGTGGATTTGCATGAACTATCAAGCCAACAAGTCAGAGAGGTTTTTGCATGATACGCAGCATAAGATATGGTTAGCTAGTTTGCAGTTCCGTGTCCTGAAAATCATTTCTTTTGTTACTTTAGAATCCTTTCACTGTTTCCCCACCCCCCCCACCCCACCGGGAAATAAGAAGGCCAATTAATAGCAGCAGCAATAGCACTTATACCGCTTCACAGTGTTTTACAGCCGTCTCTAAGCGGTTTACAGTGTCAGCATATTTTCACCAACAATCTGGGTCCTCATTTTACTGACCTCGGAAGGATGGAAGGCTGAGTCAACGTTGAGGCAATCAGGATCGAACTGCTGGCAGTGGAATGCAGAGTTAGCCTGCAATACTGCATTTTAATCATTCTGCCACCACGGCTCATTTTATAATATTACTGGATCATTCCTCACCTGTTACCTTAGAGTGGAGCTTTTGCTTCCAGTGGTGAAATGTATTCCTCCTTATATACAAATAAAAGTCAGTGGACATATAATCTGCTTTAATCATTATCACCTGATGTATGCTACAGTATGTCTTGAATATTTGCATCTGGATTCTGAGGCTGGCTTCATCTGTGAGTGTACACATACCTTGAATACAATGTGGCTGTCTGCCCTCTTGCAGAAAAGTGGGCGGTCCATTTTATAATGCAGATGCAAGTCACTTCAAATTCACAAGATCAGAATCTTCTTCAGGCTCCTGTGATATGACAGCTGTCACTGGTTGAGTGTAAATTAGAATAGAACAGAGCTGGAAGGGACCTTGGAGGTCTTCTAGTCCAGCCCCCTGCTCAAGCAGCAGAATCTATACCATCTCAGACAGGTAAAAATTTCCAGTGATGGAGCACCCACGATTTCTGGAGGCAGGTTGTTCCACTGGTTGATTGTCCTACTGTCAGGAAGTTTCTCCTTAATTCCAGGTTGCTTCTCTCTTTGATCAGTTTCCAACCATTGTTTCTCGTCCTTCCCTCTGGTGCTCTGGTGAACAATCTGGCCCCCTCTGCCTTGTGGCAGCCCCTCAGATATTGGAATACTGCTATCATGTCTCCCCTATTTCTTCTTTTCTTTAGACTAGCCAAACCCAAGTCCCACAGCCATTCTTCATATGTTTTGGTCTCCAGGCATTTGATCATCTTAGTTGCTCTTCTCTGAATTTTTTCCCAAACTCTCAACATCTTTTTGTGATATGGTGACCAAAATTGGCTGCAGTATTTCAGGTGTGGCCTTACTAGGGCTTCATAAAGTGGTATTAATACTGAAACATTTAACATAAGAACATAAGAAGAGCCATGCTGAATCAGGCCAAAGCCCATCGA
Organism: Bothrops alternatus; assembly: GCA_034064705.1. Classification (NCBI taxonomy): domain Eukaryota; kingdom Metazoa; phylum Chordata; class Lepidosauria; order Squamata; family Viperidae; genus Bothrops; species Bothrops alternatus. The sequence continues at coordinate 7,920,394 of JARGCV010000080.1, forward strand.
GTCCAGCATTCTGTGTCACACAGTGGCCCACCAATTGTACATGGGGATCTTGAGCAGAAAGAGAAGGCAAAACCCTCCCTTTCCCTTGACCCCCAACAAATGGTACTCAAGGGAATCCTGCCTGCCTCAACCAACATAGAGGCGGCACATGGACATCCGTTTTAATAACCACCGATACACTTGGCATCCATGAATCAATCTAACCCTGCCTTGAAGCTGTCAAGGCTGACAGCTGTCACGACCCCTTCTGGAAGTGAATTCCATAAATCAACGATCCTCTGGGTGAAGAAATATTTCCCTTTATTTGTCCTCACTTTCTTAGCTATGAGCTTTAGGGAGTGCCCCCTTGTCCTGGTATTGTGTGATAGAGAAAATAATTTTTCTCTATCCATCTTTTCTATCCCATTTATTTCCCTGTATTCCAACTCGGATTAAACTACAACAACCTTTCCTTTCCAAGGGCCATAGCATCTTGGGATACAGGTAGTCCTCAACTTACAACTGTTCATTTAGTGACCGTTCAAAGTAACGTATGACCGTTTTTCACACTTAACAACCACTGCAGCATCTCCATGGTCACGTGATTAAAATTTGGATGCTTAGCAACTGATTCACAGTTATGATGATTGCAGTGTCCTGGGGTCATGTGATTCCCTTTTGTGACCTTCTGACAAGCAAAGTCAAAATGGGGAAGCCAGATTCACATAACCGTGTCACTAACATAACTGCAGTGATTCATGTAACAACTGTGGCAAGAAAGGTCATAAAATGGGACAAAATTCACTTCACATGTGTCTCATTAGCAACTGAAATTTGCTTGGGCTCAATTGTGGTTGTACGTTGAGGACTATTCAGCTAGTAAAGATTGAGCTTCTAGCCATTAGGCTGAAGGTACATATGAAGATCTTGCTTTCTCAGCTATTCAGTTTCAAAATTGCTTAAAGAAATGGGAGAGTGCAGCTGATATATATGTAACATCAACCTGACCTCCATCATACTATCCCTGCCCCAATCCTCGATGACATTAGGGCAGAGTTCCCCCCCCTCCCCTTCAGAAATTCATTATCTGTGTAATGGTCAATTTGGCACCACGAGAGCTCATCATGACAGGCTCCATCCATATTCAAGCCCCCAGGAAATTGAAAAGGCATGTACACTCTGAAGCACAAAAGCAAAGAAGTAATATTGATCCCTTATTCAACACAGCTACCCAAAACAAACAACCGCTGATTCCATCTCTTTGAACTCCACACAGCGCTTACTTTTGATTTCCTAGGTTTAACCTGTAAATCCCACTGAGTTTTAACAAAAGAGCTTCAGCCAGCTGAAATGCAACCTTTAGTTTTTAATTAGAAATGCAAACAATCTTGCAAAGGAGTGTTAACATTTAAACGAATAGCATGGTGTAAAAAACCCCTTTTAAAGAGAAAGGGTATTCAGTTTCAGATTTATTATTTTTCTCATTCTTTGACTTCTTCTGTGTTAACCTGTCAGACACAGAAGTACAACTTGAAAGCCTTGTTATCACCTCTTTCACCTGTCAGAACAAGGCTGTCATGGAGCATGGCACATTAACAGATGACATAATCACTACCTCTCTGAAAAATATCCCAGAGCTGCAGAACATAAGATTCCCATTCTGCTCCATCATGGCTTACCAGGGGTAGGCAATCTTGGCTCTTTTATGACTCATGGACTTCAACTCCCAGAATTCCTGAGTCAGCTATGCTGATTCAGGAATTCTGGGAGTTGAAGTCCATGAGTCATAGAAGAGCCAAGGTTGCCCACCCCTGCACTAAAAGAATAAAGTAAACAAAAATATGTTTAATATTGCTTATATCTTGATGGAAAAGATCCATTTTTGCCAAATCAGTAAAAGTTAAACTTTTGGGGGGGGGAAGTTGCATAATTAAGTGAACACAATGCATTGTAAAGAACTACATGGGTTATGCAACCTAGGTGCTTTCTAAAAAATATTAGCAAGCCAGGATTAATGGTCAGGATATCATGGCGATGGATGTATTACATAAAATGTAGCAACAGCCACTGAACTAATAGTAGACCCAACTAAAGAACTGCAAATTCTCAGCTCTATCCTAACAGCTAAGAGGGATTGCAAAGCTTGCTTTTAAAGTCGCTCACCATGGTGGTATTTTGTTGTTGTTGCAGCTATTGATCCAGGAAAGGTAGCTCTTAACTATGCTTATCTTAATTGGCAATATAGAATGGGTTAGGACAGGGGTAGGCAACCGTGGCTCTTTTATGATTCGTGGACTTCAACTCCCAGAATTCCTGGCTCAGGAATTCTGGGAGTTAAAGTCCATGAGTCATAAAAGAGCCAAGGTTGCCTACCCCTGGGTTAGAAAGTCTAGCAAATATCCTGGCTGGCAATAGTGGTGAATATCTGTAGCTCGGGTGTAGGATGAGGGTGAAGTTTCGTTCTCCGAGCTTGTGGGTTGGTTTCCAAACGTCAGTGACCCAGATATCCCCTAAACGCTGCTGAAAATGTTTACCTAGCCTGTTAACAAAACGTTCAGAAACCAACCCACCAGCTCAGAGAACGAACCTTCACCCTGAAATATCCTGATTCTTGGGAAAAACTGACTGCATGAAACATGAATAGGGTAGCAGAGTTTCAGAGTTAGAAGATGTAGATCACTGTCCACATGGTGATGATGAACTGCATTTCATAAGACTACTAGGATGCAATCTGGACACCCTTGCATTAATATTAATGATTTGATAACAGTAAAGAGGAATTTAGGTCTCCTTTTGTCTTTCCTCTTGACTCAGAGGTCTGGAGCAATAGATAGGTTTAGCAATGCAGTGACTGAAGACCTCTATTATCTAAGTATATCCTTTTCTTAATGGAAACCAAAGCAACCAAACCAAAATGAATTGCAACAAAAAGTTGCAAGGCAGAGTTGTGTTGTTCAGGGCTCTGGCAATCCAGCCAGGCATAAACTCTAAACCAGGGGTTCTCAACCTTGGCAACTTTAAGACTTGTGGACTTCAACTCCCAGAATTATTCAGCCAGCTTTGCTGGCTGAGGAATTCTGGGAGTTGAAGTCCACAAGTCTTAAAGTTGCCAAGGTTGAGAACCCCTGCCTAAACTCTGCACCTCATTCCACCTCCTCTTGTACATTTTTTTTAATATTATCCCAGCAGCCATTGTATATGTTTCACTCCTACTGAGCAGCTTTCAGGGATCTTCTTCAAATAAAATTATTTCAACATTCTTTTGCGGATTTCTCCAAACTTGCCAAAATCTTTCCGCTGTACTTGGATTGAATGAGCAGGACTGCCTAAAGGTTAGCACCATTCCAATTGTGTAAGTAGCACAAAAGGTGACTGGGTAAATTTGCTCTATTCCTACAATTGACTTTTACTCTGCTTCATTAACAAAGGAACAAGTGGTACTTTCCCTGGCAATTTAATGCAGAACAAGATTTCAAAAAGAGAGGAGATAGTGATTAGTGGCTGCAAGCGTTTTCTCTCTTATCCCTGTTTCGGCCTTGGGCTGGAAGGAGACAAGTTTTGACAGAAGGCCAGAACCATGGGTTTAGCTATCCATCAGAACCTGTTCCTTGGAATGAGGTGTGTGTATGTGTGTGTGTCTGAGTGAGTGAGTGTGTGTTTCTGCTTCACTTGCTCTCACCAGCCTGCCTCTCCCAGGTTCACCCTCCCCCTTCATTCCCTTTCTTTTGCTCTGCTTCTCATATTTTTATTTGTTTTTGGGAAAACCTCATCCTGCTTTGCTGGCTGCCTAAGCATTACTGCTGCCTGAACCTGAATGGTGATGGAGGAAAGTTGGCAGCAACACAAGGGGAAGGATGGGCTTGCAGTGGCTAAAAGTAGTCAATGTGAGTTGGGCACCTCTCAGCAGGTCTAGGACAATTTGCTGTGGCTGACTCGCCCCAATCAACGTGCTCAGGACAACTCACTGCGGCCAATTCACAATTCCGCATGGGATAACTCAGGAGAGGGACACTGGAATTGCTACAGGTCTTGTCGTGTTTTAGGTGTGAACCTTCTCAAGTTAGAAGTCTTCCAGACTGGAATGAGCTGCAGTTCTACTTGTCCCTATCTTGAGTTATTCCACGTTGAATTGTCCTGCAATGAGTTGTCCCATGGCAAGTTGGGACCGGTAACTCAGTTGCTAAGCAAGATGGTCACTAGGCGGAAAGTCATGTGACCATGATTGGACTTACAGTGCATTCAGAAAGGATTGAGACCCCTTCCAGTTTGGTCAATTTTCTTATGCTGCAACCTGGTTCTACGGTTGTTGAAATTCATTTTCTTTTCTCAATCTACACTCAGTACTCCGTAATGACAAAGTGAAAACAGTATTTTAAAAATTTAGGTTGAATTCCACAACTGTAGAATCAGGCCGCAGCATAACAAAATTGACAAAAATGAAGGCGGTCTGAACACACTGAATACTTTTATTTCCCCTTTGGTTATTAAGTGAAGACATAGGGTCACTAAGCAAACAATTATGTGAGCATGACTTATAATTTTACTTCCTCCTTCCATATTGTACAGTATTAACTCTGCTTGACTCAAGCGAAAATACATGCCAGTTATGAAGTAAGCAAATGGGAATCATATGACTGCAGGATGCTGCGATGATTGTAAATGTGAGGATTGGTCACATGGTTATTTTTTTCACAGCATCGTAACTTTGAACGGTTGCTACATGAGGCAGTCCGTAAACGAGGACTAACTGTACTGAAATGAATTTTATCACACCTGTGTGGGGAAAGGTACAAGGCACCAGTGTAATGGGGTATCAGATAACTGACCTTGACTATGAACTGAAGAGGAGAGGAAGCCTACATTGTGTAGAAGTGTCCTTCAGGAACGAGGCATTTGCTGGGCGTCGTTAAGGGCACCTAAGTGTAATTGTTTCCCCCGGTGGCTCAGTGTGGTGACTTAATGATTGAGTATATTGTGTACATCTAAGCAATTGGGTTAATTCTGTAACATGATTCAGTTAACCATGAATTTACATTTGGTACGAAGGTAGCTGTTTGCTAAAGCAGAGGGAGAAGAAATAGTTCTTTGAAATAATAGCAAATACTTGTAGCTCGGGTTTTAGATTTTGGCTGTGTTTTTTTTCCCTCCAAGCTTGTCTTAATATAATTTTGAAACATTTCATTACTAAAAGCAGTAGCACTTAGATTTATATACCACTTCATAGTGCTTTACAGCCCTCTCGGAGCAGTTTACAGAGTCGGCCTATTGCCCCCAACAATCTACGGTAGGTCCTCATTTTACTGACCTCGGAAGGATGGAAGGCCTGAGTCAACCTTGAGCTTGTCAGGATCAAAGGAATCAAACTCCTGGCAATGTGAGCAGAGTTAAGTACTGCATTCTAACCACTGCGCCACCATGGCTCCTTTTTATTACCTTTCCCTTCTAGATGGCAAAGATGTACCTATAGATACATGTACCTAAAAAGCAGTTCTTTTGCCATTATAGGCTGATGTACTCAGCAGCAAATCAGGATCTCCCTGTCCTAGACATATAGAAACTTGCTCAACCTCTGGCCCTGAACCCATCACCTTTGACCTCTCAGAAGTGCGGAGGTCGCATCATAGGGAAGAAGGGAGGGCCAACAGGGAAGGCCTCTTCGAAAGAGGTTGGGTTGCATTTATGACCCACAAATGCTATGTCGCTTTTAGGAAGAAAGAGGAAAACTAATGAGAGAAACAAAAGGTGAGGGCTGCCCTCAGGAGTTTGATCCCAGCCGCACTTGAATTTTCCTCTTTGCCTTTGCCTAGTCTTAGCCGAAACAGGAGACTGCATAGAGTATGTAACTGTATCGTTCTCCTGGTAAATTTTGTGTCCTCATTTTTTTCTGGAGTCCAATCAAAGGCTGAAGGGGAAGGAAAAAAAAAATCAAGCAAAGCTTGGCCAGCTCCATATGTGTGGATGGTTCAGTATCCAGCTTCGTTCTTTCTCTACTTGGCCTGAGGCTTAGATGCTGTTCAGAGCCTTTCTGACGCTGCCATCGCTTAAACCAGCAACAAACTCTATTAGCTGCTACTGCAAATTGGATTTGTTCAACGCGATTGGATTTTGCTTTCGGCGTGTGTGGCTTAGGTGGGGGTGGGGGGGATGGAGTGGGAGGGCAATCGCAAATAATACTGAATGTTGCATTTCTCTCCCAAGTCCAAGCAGAACTCTCATCTGTTCTTACAGGGTGGCAGGAAACTAGAGATTTAAGGGAGCAGCAGGAGACAAACGCATGCCACTTTTTCACGGCAGACTTGTTAGATGGCAGGTCATTCCCCCTCTCCCACCTCTCCTTGCTTTTAGAGCTAAAAGACAACAGCTGTAGGAAATGTGACCAGTCTCGGGAAGAAGGGCCATCAGTTGTAATAACTGTAAAACGGGAGTACAACACAAGCTGCAGTCCTAGCTTACTCTAATGTTACAGTTGTGTAGCTGACTATTTGCACTATATTTACATATACGATTGAATCCCAGTCCTGCAAGATTGTCATGTTTTTTTCCTATGGCAGTTTATTAAAAAATTGCTCTTTCAGCCATGGCAATTTCTTTATTCACCGCTCTTTCTTGTGTGTGGGTGCACTTTTGAGTCATGCAGCTTTCTGACTCCTGCAGCTTTCTTGGCAAGATTTTGGAAGTGGATTGTCTACTTATAGAATAGAATAGAATAGAGTAGAGTAGAGTAGAGTAGGGTAGGGTAGGGTAGGGTAGGGTAGGGTAGGGTAGGGTAGGGGAGAGGAGAGGAGAGGAGAGGAGAGGGAGAGGAGTGGAGTGGAGTGGGATAGGATAGGATAGGGTAGGGTAGGGTAGGGTAGGGTAGGATAGGATAGGATAGGATAGGATAGGATAGGATAGGATAGGATAGGATAGCTGGAAGGGATCTTGGAGGTCTTCTAATTCAACCCCCTGCTCAGGCAGGAAACCCATTTCAGACAAATGGTTGTCCAATCTCTTCTTAAAAGCTTCCAGTGAGAAGTGACTGCCCCAAGGTGTCTCAGTTGGTTTTATATCAAAGGTGGGACTAGAACTCACTGTCTCCCAGTCTCTAGCATAGCACGTTAGCAGCTAGGCCAAACTGGCTCTCTCCTTCCTCTCTGCTAAGGGTCAATGTTTGTTCCAAAAGGCAGGAACCAGAATGAATAATGCATTGGAGAATCGGATTGTTAAAAACAAAGGCCAGATTTATATTACCTGGCAGCCTTCAGGTAATGAAAATGGCACAACAGGGCACTTGGTATATTACAGATTTGCAGAATAACCAAGAAGATATTATGGGAAGTTGTAATGTAATAAACTATGTATATGGCTTAGACATCAACCATGGCTTGTTGCACTAACCATGGTTAGACAAAATGCAGCTGAGCCTCAGGTCTGGATTCAGGTCACCGCTTAGGTTGATTTGGGATGTCAGTTCGGAGTCTTAGCAGATTTAAATAATTTTTCCTGTGTAGGAGCAGAGCTATCATTTCTTTTTCTCTGCAAGGAAATTATCTTGGTGTGAGGAATGACCGAAGGCATGTGAGGATTAGGTGAAACAGAGGATTAAAAACAACTGCAGTTTTACCTTACTGTAAGTGTAATTCCTAATCACTTCATGTCCTGTAATAGTACAGAATTAAAGGAAATCCTTGAAAGAAAGCCTGAGTTGAACTGAGGGCTAACAGGGTAGGAGAAAGGTAAAGAATCCCTTCAGTGGAGCTCAGCTCCTGGCAGCTTCACATCTTTTCTTAGAAAGATTTCCTGGTGGTCTCCTATCCGAGTACAAATCCAGTTTGACCCTGCTTAACTTTGGGAAACCAGCCACTCCCACTAAGCAACTGCAGAAAGTCTGAACGCATCTTGACTATGGCCTAAAGACAGTGAAGGAACAAATGATAGCCAGTCCTTCCGTCTTTTTTTTTTTTTTTTAAAGCATACTTTAAAGGAATTTAGGAACTGGCCTAGAGTGTTCCAACAGAGAGGAGTGGAGCCACAGGTGAAGAAGGTTGTGGATAAGTGGGGCAAAATCTCCCTGCAACATGTCGGAGGGGTGGTATTATCCATCCCATCTTCTTTCTTTCAGACCAAAAAGACCACTCTTAGTCATAGCTAAGAGTGAGACTGAACACTCTTTGCTGCTGTCCAGATTTTTGCAGGCCAGATCTGATAGCTTTCCTGCTGATGCAACATGCTGGCACTATTGTGCCCCCAAATAGCGCCTAGTGCTATCACTACTGCTGCTGTTCCCCCAAATTGCAAGCTATATCTGCAAGCCCCAGTGTAGATGCTGGTGCTTTAACTAAAGATTAAAGTTGAAATTTTGGAGAGTCTCTGAAAGATTGGCTTTGGGGGTCACTGAGTTGTGCTTATGATCCTAGATCTTGAAGTGGAGGAAGCTAAAGACTCCAGAGAGCTTAAAATCTTAAGTAAAATAATAGAGAGAGTTAGGGATGGAGTTCCTTGGTGCAAACTATTTATTCTTATTTCTATTTTAAAAGAGCTGCAACAAGGAGGAAATCCTGTTGGGACTGAAACAGCAGCCCTAGAGGTAGGTTTCTGACAATGTTTTCACATTGTATTATTTTCTAATCCAAGTTACCCTTTCTCATATCTGTGGTTGGTTTTTGCACATGGGGGGCGGGGAAGGCTTTGTGCCTATGTTTCTGACACCCAGTAGGCAAAGAACAGCTTTAGAAAGAATTATTCTGATAATTCTTTCAAAGCTGATAATTTCCATCAGAAAACTGTGGGGCGAAGAAAGTGTAGAGTTTCCCTCCCCAAATAGGAATGAAAATGGGGAATCTCTCCCTACTGTAGCAACAAAACACATCTGCTGAACGGCAGAGGGGTAAGTGACCATATGAGCCTGTGGTGTGCTGCAGCTGCCAAAAAAGCCAACACAGTGTTAGGCTGCATTAACAGAAGGATAGAATCAAGATCACGCACAGTGTTAATACCACTTTACAATGCCTTGGTAAGGCCACACTTGGAACGCTGCATCCGGTTTTGGTCATCACGATGTAAAAAAGATGTTGAGACTCTAGAAAGAGTACAGAGAAGAGCAACAAAGATGATTAGACGACTGGAGGCTAAAACATATAAGGAACGGTTACTGGAATTGGGTATGTCTAGTTTAATGAAGAGAAGGATGAGGGGTGACATGATAGCAGTGTTCCAATATCTGAGGGGCTGCCACAAAGAAGAGGGAGTCAAGCTATTCTCCAAAGCGCCTGAAGGCAGGACAAGAAGCAATGGATGGAAACTAAGCAAGGAGAGAAGCAACCTAGAATTAAGGAGAAACTTCCTGACAGTTAGAACAATTAACCAGTGGAACAACCTGCCTCCAGAAGTTGTGAATGCTCCAACACTGGAAGTTTTAAAGAAGAAACTGGACAGCCATTTGTCCGAAATGGTATAGGGTTTCCTGCCTGAGTAGGGGGTTGGACTAGATGACTTTCCCTTCCAATTTTATTATTATTATCATGTTCCCTACTGCTGCAGGACCCAGAGAAAAGGAAGAGGAGGAGCAGGAAGTGAGTGGGGGAGAGGGCGGGGCCTTGGGGTCTGGGATCTGCACTGTGCAGATAGTCCTAGAGTTATGAGCACAAGTGGGATCAAAATTTCTGCTGTTAAACAAGATGCGTTGTGCCCGATTTTACATCCTTTTCGACACCATTGTTAAGCAAATTAAGAGAACCATGTGATCGCTAAGCGAATCCAGCTCCCTCCATTGACTTTGTGCTTGTTGAAAACTAACTGGGAAGGTGACAAAAGATGATCACATGACTCTGAGCTGCTGCAGCTGTTGTAAATACATACCGGTTGCCAAGTACCCGGATTTCATAAATTTGACTCTGAGGATGCTGCAGTAGTTGCAAGGGTGAGGATTGGTTATAGGTCTCTTTTTTTTCAGTGCCATGATTATAACTTCGAATGTTGTAAGATAAGGACTACTTGTAGCCTGTTTGTTGGTCTGTCTCTGGTCTGTATTTATGTTTTGTGATTGGAGCCAAAGAACCCACATAGGGAAGAGACAATTTTGGCACTCCACAAGCAATTCCATCAACAGATACATCGACCTACAGCTAGCCAATGAATCCCTCAGAATCCAAATCAGCCGCACAGCTAAACAGAGACAGCACCAACTCTCAACCAACCCACTCAAGCCCTCTCTCCTCCCCTCCAGCAGTTCACCTTCAAATGGTCCTGACTTGAGGTAACCTCCCCATCACAAGACCCATCACAAGCCTCTCATTGATGACTTACACCTGACCCATCACAAGACCCACACCTGACACACCCACACCTGAAGCCCTTATAAACAGAACACTGACCCTGACATCCCTTAAACTCCGCTGAAGATGTTACCTATCTTGGTACTGAAACATTCGGAAACCAACCCATGAGCTCGGAGGACAAACCTTCACCTTCATCCTACACCCGAGCTACAGAGATTCGCCACTATTGCAAGACACAATTTCCCCAAAGGTGAAGACGGTTTGAAAGAGAATCATGCAATTATTATGACTCCCAGTGTCTCTGGGTGGTTACGGTCTGCATATCCACACCTCATGTTGCTTCTGAGAAAATGGTCTTACAGGTTTTCTCATGTTCTTCCCAGAGAGCCTGTGAGGCAAGAGCGTGAGACAAAAGAGAGCTAGCTGGTGTTATGTCTGTTAACAGATGCAATCCCTGTCTCAAACCACTTTCAGCTCTTTTTGAAACAATTTAGCAATGTGCAAAAAATATAGAAGTGCACTAGTAATTTGGAAACCTATACAGTACTACTCATGACAGAGGATACAAAAGGCTTTTAAAGGGCCAGTGCTCTGACAGATGAGCACAATTCAAAGTGCACTGAAGGTGTCCCCCTGAATGGAGACGAAACCTTTGCAGCCAAATTGCCAAGCTTGGAGATCAAACTAACAGCCCAACTACCAACCCGAGCTACTAATAATCAAACACATCTCATACAAATTTATGTTGAACTACTAATGAGGCCCAGATCGGTTCTGTGAAAATGTGATACATTTGTAGATTAAACTGGATCACCTGTGACTCCTTTCAGAATTGGTGATGGGCAGTGTCCTCTCCAAGAATTCAACCAACATTATTAGTTCCAATATCTAGGTCAATGATGGTGAACCTATGACACACATGTCAAGAGTGACACACCATGCTTTGGGTGACATGCCACCATTCACCAACACCTGGCTATATTCTTGAAAGAACACCCTATTCTTGCACATGTTTTGGAGGCCTCTGGACCCTCCAGAAGTCACTTGAAAGGACTGTGGACTTCAGCAGCCTCCAGAACCTCTGAAAAATCATACAAAAATGAGGTGTGCTTTTGTGGGTTTTTTGGAGGCTGCAGGGGCCATGGAAAAGCCTTCTCCTAAGCCACTTATGCAACCCGGAACTGCCGCCAAGGTCTGTCAATAGAAAGAGAACACAACCTGAGGGTAAGTAGTGTGCAGCAGATCCTGGGAATCACACACGATTCAACTGTATGTTTTTAAACAAATGAATATGTAAAGAATTGTTTTTCTTTTATCTGGGGGTGGGGTGTAGTGAGTCAAATTAGGCTTTTTCCAAATTTTGGACACACCATACCCAAAAGGTTCGCCATCACTGATCTAGGTGCTGGGACTGTCCTGTCTCTGTGGGAATGGTAAAACTGAGCGTGGGAGGCAGGAAACACCACACATCAAGGTCAAGGATTTTTGTAGGAAGGGAAGGAAAAATACTGAACCAAGAAGTTTGCACAAATGGGATCACAAGGAATGTGCTTTGTGTCACATTGTCTCTCCCTCTCTCTCCCCCGCTGCCCTCCTGGTTTTTTTTTTTTTTTATAAACAAGTTGTTTGTCAGCTCAATATTTAGGGGGATTTCCCAGAGGTAGAATGGGTCACTGTGCACTTTTGATTCTGGTGGATGAGCTGCAGATGTTGATTGGTGATCTTTGCGGTTGACACCAGCAAACTGCAGAGGCAGGGAAGAACAGCTGCAAAGTTATCTTGGCTTAGGCAGAAGCTTAATCGAGAACGCTTGGAAGGCTGAAATGTTATGCCTGACAAGAGGGCAGAAGATGAGGCTGAGCCAATGACAAGTCCAGCAACTTTCCTTCAACATGGCAGGAATAGGGAACTGACTCAATGTGACACTTTCAGCAGTCTGGACGATCCTTCTTCAGGTCTTTGGAGTCCATAGTCATGGCAAATAACTAGGGAAGAAGGTATTATTCATGAACAACAAATCCTTTTCTGCACCTTGATCAGGTTACTCTGGTGTGAGGCAATGAATATTTTCCCTTCAAATGTACTCCCTAAATCAGTGTGTCTCAACATTGGCAACTTGAAGTTGACGTTCACACATCTTCAATCTGCCGGGATTGAAAAACACTACCTTAAATCCTCACACACTTAACTCCCAACCCTTCCTTTCCATATTTGCCAAGGTTTTTCCAGGATTAATTATCGGACTATTAGTTTTATGCTGGGGTGCTCATCGTAGCCCTGCACCTACCTACCTTGTACTGGTCATTGGGCTCCCAATTATTCCATGATTCTTGGTTTGTCTTCTCCAAGCTGGAAAAAAAACCAAAATGAAGTTATATATAATGAGTGTGTCATCTGGAATTTGCAACTGAGCTGCTCCTGGCTCCGCTGCTTGTAAAGCTTTTATCCCCAGTCTGGTTTTGGGAATTCTCTCGCAATGAAGATATCTTGATCAGAAAGACCATTAAGGGGACCTGGACTCACCAACCCACCCACATGTTATAGTTTGAATTCATGTTGGTACTTTAAGCATTAATAAAAAGGGGCCCTAGTGTGGGCAAAATGGGTGTCATATAGCTACAAATGGTGGACTGGGACCAAGGAGACAATTATAGTCTTCACTCAGTCACCATTTCTTACTGCAATCTGCATCATAGGATTGTGACAATAAAACATCACTCTTTGTTTTGTGAGCTGCCCTGAAGTGTATTTGGGGGGATATAAATGCATGAATACATTTTTTAAAAGGGTCATTACTATGAGCCCCTGTAGTTCAAATCTTCCACTTTTAAGGGGAACGAATGGTTTAGGTAAAACCCACAAATATTCTTCTGGCACTTTAAAAATAGCAAATTTGAAATAGTCTAATTTTTATGGACAATGGTCTGCTTTATTAGTTCCATGGATTATTATCTGGAGACAAGCGATATACTATACTGCCCATTCTTACATAGACTGGGACATAAACTGGATTTTAGGGGGAAATAATGTTGTTTTTATTGTAAGGTTTTAAAAGCTTCCTGCTATTTTAATTCTGTTGGGTTGGGTTTTTTTTAAAGGTTTTGAACTAATTGTTTTATAAAAACAGTTTATATAAGCCATTTCAGAATGATAGGAAATGGGGAATAACAAATAAGTACATTTTTTAAAACCTTGTACAATAATTAAGCCAAAACAATTATGAAAGTTACATCCGCTGCTGGCACTGTTCATTTTTATGCAAAGCTGGGTTGTCTGAATGCTCTTGCAAGATTACTCCCTTTGTTTCTAAAACTATTAGTGGGCAAATATAAGAGGTAAGATGACAGCCATCAATGGAAAGGTAAAGTAGCCTTTTCTCTTTGACCCATGCTGGCTGAGCATTATGGGAGTTGAATCCAATGAATTGGGAAGTTGGATTAAAGTTTGATAGGCTCCAAGAATAAACCTTAGGCCCACATGATTTTGCACACTGTAATTATTTTTCATTCCAGAATAGCCCTAGGAAACAGGATATAATAACTTAAGCTGATAAACATTCATTTTATCTCTGAATCTGTACGAAGTTCACTTAACTATGTTTTATTCTAGCCACTCAGTTTCAAATCATGGATTTTCTGAATCCAACTGGCTGGTTTGAATAAAATGCAATTAAGATTAACTAGTGCCTCTAGGCAAGTTGATAAACGATGGTTAATTGAAAACAGACAGGGGAAGTTAGAGTCACTCTGAATTGGTTTGTGGTAAAAAAAATATGACCTTATTTCTGCTGCAGAATATGATCGTGTGTATATCTGTGTGTGAATGGAGAATCGGCACTGGATAATACTGTATATGTATTTGCAGCCTTCTTCTCCAGCCAACCTGCCACGTGGAGCCCACAACCATAAAAAGATTGAGCTTGGACACATCCGTGTAGTTTTCTTGGCAAGAATATATGAAATTGGTTTACTATTGTTTCCTTACAGGATGTTTTTAGGACTTTCCAGTCTAGGTTACAGTCCTGGGATTGTCTGGTCATCTTCCATCAAGGGCTCACTAGGTCCAAGCCTGCTTAGTTCTTTGAGATTAGCCAAGATGGTGCTAGCAGTAATTAATTCAGCTATTTTGAGATAAAAGGACATGCATTTATCTGCAACCTCATTTGGCCAGAGGAGTCTCATGAAAAAGTCCTCAATGCCAGATTACAAAATGGCTGCTGTCAAGGGCGAGTTGCCATTTTATAAATGCTGCTTGTTGCAGCCTGAGTTTTCCTGGGCTTGCCTGCTATTCTACTTGGTATTAGACCACATTTAATTTAGGGTCCTCAGTAGATTTTGAATCAGTTACATCATTCCCAAGACCAGAAGTGCAGAATCTCAAGTGTTTCCTGGAAGATCTTCCTTCCAGGCCAATCATGTTTCCAAATAGTCAGGAATGAGGTAAAGGTGCTTTGTACCCATTCAGAAGTCTGATTTTTTAAAATTGTGATGGGAAAGCATGGACTGGCAAGCCTCATGATTGTGTGCACCCACCTTAGCATATGTTTTTTTTAATTTGGCTGCATGTGTCAGACCATCTCCAAGTATCACTGTAGATGGCATAAGAACATCCCTGGGTTGGGCCCAAGCCCTGTTATCCTCCCCTACCTAACCTTCCTTCCTTCCTTTGGAAACCCCCCGCCCCCCTTTCTTGATAAGTAAGGAAATCTGAAGCATTTGCACTGCTTCCTCCATGCCTTTCAGTGAATGACAAACGGATATACTGGGGACTTTGGTAGGGAGGCTTATTGTCACATTCTTCATCCCAGTTTGAAAGCACGATGCATAATAAGTCACTTTATAGATCAGAGGTAGTCAACCTTGGCTCTTTTATGACACGTGGACTTCAATTCCCAGAATTCCTGAGCCAGCTTAGCTTAGCTGGCTCAGGAATTCTGGGAGTTGAAGTCCACCAGTCATAAAAGAGCCAAGGTTGACTATCCCTGGTATAGATTATTGTAGTGCTCATCTGTGAGAGCCTAAAACCAGGAGCAGCATGGTAGCACCTTTTCAGAATAACAGATGTGATTAAAGTGCATGAAGCTGGTACATTTTAATAAAGTTTGTTTGTCCTACCACACTCCTGCACAGGTCATAGCTATGTAATAAGGTTGCCATATATTAGAGTGGATTGCACATGAAATTGTGGGAATATGTTATTCCTCACGAAATTTGTTTCTGAGCTGGGATCAAGGAAACAGGCAATTGCATGAATTAAGTTTCTTATTTTTCACCCAAGAGTGACAACAGGAAGCTATTAGATGGGCAGCTGCAAAGACCCTCTCCATCCAGCACAGATTATATATTTTACAATCTCCCCTCCCCTATAGAATACCACCCCTTATTCACTCACTCACTTGCTTCCCTCTTCACATCATCCCATATAAGGATCTTCCTTCCTTGCCAAGGCTTCTAAGGTTTCTAAGAATAATTATCTAAGGAGAATCCTTGAATTGAGGTAGTCCTCAATTTACAACCACAACTGAGCCCAAAATTACTATTGTTAAGTGAGACATTTGTTAAGTGAGTGTTGCCCCATTTTATGACATTTCTTGTCAAAATTGTTAAGTGAATCACGGCAGTTGATAAGTTAGTATCCCGGTTGTTGAGTGAGTCTGCTTCCCCATTGTTTTTGCTCATCAGAAGGTCGCAAAAGAGGATCACATGACTTCAGGACACTGCAACTGTCATAAATATGAACCAGTTGCCAAGCATTTGAATTTTGATGACGTGATCATGGGGATGGTGCAAAGGTTGTAAGGGTGAAAATCAGTCATAAGTCACTTTTTCCAGTGCCATTGTAACTTTGAATGGTCACTAAATGAACCGTTAGTCTGTCTGTCTGTCTGTCTGTCTGTCTGTCTGTCTGTCTATCTATCTATCTATCTATCTATCTATCTATCTATCTATCTATCTATCTATCTATCTATCTATCTATCTATCGCCAAGGGAAATAATCAAAACAATTAAAAAACGAAAATTAGAATATTTTGGACATGTGATGCAACACCCAGAAAAATACGGCATACTCCATTTAATCCTCTAGGGAAAGATTGAAGGCAAACGAGGTCCAGGCAGAAGAAGAACATTGTGGCTTCAAAAATCTAAGGGATTGGTTTGGACAAAACTCAGCAGCACTTTTTTGTGTGGCTGCTGATAACAGGATCGCCAACATGATCGCCAACGTCCAATAACGGATATGGCACAAGAAGAAGAAGAAGATCTATCTATATAGTATTATTATATATTAAAAATATTGTACTGGAAGAAGAAAACAAGAGCAAATCTAGCCTAGAATACAGTTTACACTAGTGGACATTTAACCTCTTCCCACAATTTGTTTTCCTGTTAACCAAGAAACACAGAGGGCAACTGAAAGGCATCTCAGAGTTTCTGCTCCATGAACCTATCTTGCTGTTTTGGGGGGATAATGGGTGAAGCAGTCCTGCCTCCCCTTCCCCCTAGCAATCTCAGACATGTCAGTGTTGTGTTGCTGCTTTGCTGCTGACACTGGCTCCGTAGTAAGTAATGCAATGAGCTAACAAGATTATGGTTGTAAGCCACAATCTGCCAAGTCTTGTTACAATCCTTTTCCTTCAACTATACTAACTGTATAAGCAATGTAGAGAGAGATTTTATTTTTTATTTCTTTTTGCCCCAAATTGCCTTTTGAGGTGTAAAAAAATATTAGAAGTGAACAAGAATACAATTGGAAAATCATTGTCCCAAGTCATGGGAAAAAACGGTCATTTCTGCAAGAAGCAATTTGCAAGATGGTTCAAAAGGCCCTGGCAATTAGTTCATTGCAGTCCTACCGAATGTTTAACGTCACTTAAACTGAGTTTATTGCATAGTAAGCATGAAATTTGCCAAATCATTCTTTTTTTTTTAATAAAAAATCATCTTGAATGCTCTTTACTGTACTCTAATTTTTCAAAACTATATTTTAGTGAATCCTGAGCTAGTAAGAACCTCCATGCTGCTTTATTTTGTATAAACTTTTAAGCCTAACAGCATTCTTAACTGCAAATGTTATTTTTAAGTAACAGCCCATATTTAAATTTTGCAAACAAGATTATGCAGTAAATATTTAAAAAGGAAAATGTGGTTAAAGAATGTTTCTTCTAGATTTAAATTCTTAATACTTGCCCTACAATACTATGGGTACAATCCTTGATATTTCTAAAATTCTCTTAAAGCTGAGATAATGAAAGTTAGATGGAATGTGTTATTCAAATCTAAAATTGCAGATTTCAATGTAATTAATGATCTTTTTTGTGAGGAAAAGGACTGGGATAGTGAACTTAATTTTATGTTTTGGATTGTCATAGGTTATAGAGTAAGGATGCTATTCCCACAACAGTGATTATATAGGCAAGAAACTATTTGGGTATGTGCTTTCCGTATAGTAGCCTTGAAAATTGCTTTTTGAAAGAAACCTTTCTCCCTAAGCCTTTATAGAGCTTCTGTAAACTGTATTATTTGACAGTGCAGGTAGTCCTTGTTTAGCTATTGCCTTTGACAGTGACCTTTTGCAGTTACAATAGTAATGAAAAAGTAACTTTGCAATCAATTGCTTTCATTTACTACCTTTGCTGGTCTGTAAAGCAAAGGGAAGCTGAAGGAAGATCATAAGCACAGTTATGGTTTCACTTAGCAGTTACTTCACTTAAGGACTTAGTTGCTTTCCCAATTATGGTCGCTAAACAAGGACTATCTGTACTGTATTGAATCAGGTGAGGCAATGGATTCTCTTGACTGAAGGCAGCTTTTCCATGATAGATCTCCTCAGGGTAAGCTCAGCATCTTAACTACTACACCACTGTCAGTTTTATGGATTGACTCTGTCCTAGGATGTAATCATACACAACTGAGTTTTGTGATAAGATTCTGAAAAGGTAAGTTTTAGAAACCCCCAAAGAAACAGCCAATTGAGAGGCAGCAAGAGTGGGAGAGATTGGAGAGAAACGATTTGGTATTTGGTAAAATGATGGCAGAAATTCTAGTGAAACTAGATTGGTTGAGCCCGTTGAGAATACTCTATTAAAGAATGAATAATTGAGACAGGGAGAGTTAAGTGGAGCCCTGAAGGAGATTTCTACTATACTCGGGTAAAATTACCGACCACACTGAAAAAGCTAATGAAAAGCAAGAAACAGATTTATTTCTTGCCTGATACTGAAAGATGTAGCTTAGTTTCTGTTGGTAGTATAAGGTCACTCTTCTTTCTAATACATTTCTATTCCTTTCCTGTTTGATCTCATTAACCTTGTGAGGAATCTGTGAATAATCTACCCAAGTGAATACCTTCCTAGGTGCAGTAATAGTATATTAAGAATTTACAGAGCTCAAACTGGATCCCAGTATGCCACTTATGAAACTGGCCCTAAACATATGCATTAGGAAAAAAATATTTGAAATCATAGGAGAAGGGAGAATCTCATCTGTATATTTACTATTTTTTTTAAAAAGTATTGTATTATTGGCCTCAGTACATTATGGCAATTATTAAATGGGTTAGTAAGGTGTTCCATTGACACAGGGATAGGGGGAGACATTGCTTAGAGAGCTAAACAACAAATGTTTTTTTTGATCCTTTAAATTTTAAACGTTTTTACTTATGAACTTTGCTGTACATGAAATATCATAAAATTCAACTCTCCCAACCTCTTCTTTTCATACTGCGGAGATCACTAAATGTCCATAATTAATAATAAGTGACACCTCTCATTTGTAAGATTTATATCCCACTTTTATTTTATGAGCACAAGGCACTTCCCGCCTTCCATTTCTCCCCACAACAACAACATTGTGAGCTAAGTCAGGCTGGGAGAAAAGGTCTAGTTCAAAGGTGTCCAGTATCATGATATGATCAGAGTCTGAGAAGGATTCCCATTCTGGACATCTGGACATTCCTGTTTTATTAGTCAAAAGAATGGTCTTGCTGCCAATTTGTAAGTAGGCTGTGTTTAAGAAGCTGGAAAAATCCCCACTTTAGCAGGATAAGAAAGAAAGTGGTTTTTCCTCTAGTGGTTGAGATTGCTGTAACCTTTCAGCAAATCTGATCAGGAATCCCTTGAAAACATCTTGCTGTCAAGAGGTAGACACCAAATAAGCTGCTGTGACTGAGAATGGATTTGAACCTAGGTCTCTCAGTGACAGTCCAACCCCTTAACCATTACGCCATGCTGCCTCTCAATATATTTCCATTCTTTAAATGCCAGATTATGTAATTACTAACTCTTTGTACTTTCAAATTCTTTATTCATGTTCATCAATTTTATCTGAATGTGTTTTTAATTGCCCTACACCTCTGATTCACATTATGAAATCAGCTCTATATTGTTCAGCCATCTCCTTCCTTTTCACAAAAGTTGATGAACTTTACAGTAATGAGCAACCAACATACAGTTATGGGTTTATTTTTGCTTTCTTTTAGCTTTTTTGATTTCAGAGACAGAAAATATAAAATGGGACATTTTTAACACGGAGACATACCGGTAATTTACTAGGAGTTTCTGTTCTTGATTTTTGCTGGCTGGCTTCTCCTGAATCAGATCTGTCTCTGCCTCGTAGTGCCATTCTTGAGGGTAGCTAAATGTGTTTCCTTGAAACAATTGTATTCTGCCTTAAATTCTCTCACTTCAACCTTGAGACCATCTCGGGTTGTGTATGGGCAAGGGGGCCTGCCCCAAGTTTATTTTGAACTAAAGTGAAGATAGAGTCTATGCACATCCATGAAATTAATACAGTGGTTAGTGGGAATCCTGATTAAGCAGGACTCATAGTGGTAGAGTTAGTTCGGTGTGGTGATTAAGGTACTAGGCTAGAAAACAGGAAACTGTGAGTTCTAATCCTACTTTAGGCATGAAGTCAGCTGGGTGACCTTGGGCTAGTCATTCTGTCTCAGCCCTGGAAAGAAGGCAAGGGCAAAGCACTTCCAAAATCCTACCAAGAAAACTGCAGGGACTAGTCCAGGCAATTGCAAGGTGTCACAAATTGACAATCATTATCATAATCATGATCATAATAATGGGACCATAAAATAGAGACAGTCATAGAAAATGAAGAAGTTAAATTGCTCTGGGACTTTATAATTCAAACAGATAGGCACCTGCTACATAACACCCCAGATTTAACAATTGTCGATAAGAAAGACAAAAAAGTCTGGGTAGTGGATGTGACAGTGCCTGGAGACAGCAGAATAGAAGAGAAAGAACTGGAGAAGATAACAAAATACAAAGACCTACAAATAGAAATAGAATGACTGTGGCAAAGGCAAGCAAGGGTAGTACCAATAGTAAGAGGCGCCTTGGGTACAATCCCAAAACAACTGGAGAACCACTTGAACACCATTGTCCTTGACAAATTCGCCATTAGTCAATTGCAAAAGGCGGCCTTACTAGGAACTGCTTCTATCCTATGACGATATCTGTAATACCATCAAACATCCACATCTGCCTATCCCAGATCCTTGGTAAGGACTCGATAGGTAGACAAAATGCCAAATCCAGTCTGAACATCTGGCTGACTGTGCGATGCTCATCAATAATAATAATAATAATAGTTCAGTCTTAACAATTATTAATAAGAAAGACAAAAAATTCCTCTGGATTGTGCACTTTGTAATACCTGAAGACAGCAGAAAGAGAAGAGAAACAACTAGAAGAAATCACAAAATGTAAAAGACCTATAGAACAATTGTGGCAAAAGAAAGCAAAGATAGTACCAATAGAGATAGATGCCTTGGGTGCAATCCCAAAACATCTGGAGCATCACTTGAACACTCCAAGTGACATTGATAAATCAACATCAGTTGACTGCAAAAAACAGCTTTACTTGGAAGACCTTACATCCTGTGATGGTACCTTTAACACCATATGCCCATCCCAGGTCCTTGGGAAGGAGTCAGTAACTGGATAAAAAAGGCCAATTCCAGTCTAAACAGCTGATTATGCAATCAACCATATCAATGATAGTGGTTTGTAGATACCAAATGTATCAGTGAAATAGACACGTTCTTTCCTTTACCAGATATGAATTGTGGGACTTATATGGGGATAACAAACGCAAGGCGGATGAAAGGATAGGATGAAAGGGTATGATTCTGCTTCTTGTTCCATCCCTGTGCTATACTTGTGAGAATTTCATAATTCCATGAAACATTACCTTTTCAAACACTAAAAATCTGATCTCCTTCCTGTTCTATATCTTCTCAAATACAATGGTAAACACATCCAATGCAATGAACACATATATTCTGTGAACAAAGGCAGTGCACGGAGATAAAGAATTCACTATATGCATATATATGCTTAGGAATAAATGTGCAAAAATATATTAAAGGGTGCTCAGTCCTTCTGGTTACCGGCTCTTTTAGCCAAGTAAAGTATGGACTTGACAAATGCATTTTAATGCATATTTATCTGTCAGGCAATAATCAGAGATTGTGGTAAGGTGCCCAGAGGGGAAATAACCTGCATCCTTCCATTCAAATTAATATCCAGGACAAGGGATGGAAACCTCACTGTCAGATGCAGCTTTCTTTTCTTTGAATGAGGCTGAATTAACCCTTCTCAAGTCAGAGTTGAAACTATACCACCTTTCCCAATGAAACACAATTGTAAAGAAGAACAATAGGGAAAATTGAAGCTGCTGAGTGCGAATTGAAATCTTGAGCTATGATAATAAAGATGGCAGTTGTTTCTATCCACTTGTTACTCATTATTAGCAGGCATCTCCCCCCCCCAAGAACATCTCTGCTCAAGGAAAAAAAGAAATGGGAGTAGAATTTCCCCCCCTCAAATAATCATCACATCAGTGAGGTAAGATCAGAAGGAGAATAGAGGCACACTGAAGTTTATCAACTGAGCTTCCTGCAAGACTAAGGGGCTCATTCACCTATCCATTCATCTGATTTATGTCCCATCATTCATTTAAGGAGTTCAAGACACTCCTCTGAGTCTATTTTGATGGTGTAGTCCATCATTTTTCATTCAAGGCACTGCTTTCTCCTATTTTTTCCCCCACACAATCCTAAAGATTGTTCTGGTCCAGAATCAGCCTGTGAGCTTATGGGACAGAGGGGCAATTGAGTTTCTATTTACTGAATATTCTTTTTACAGATCAATTTGTATTTCTTCTCTCTGTCTTTAGATTTTGCTTCTTCGGATTACTTAAAAATCATGTCAGTTCCCATCAAAAGATAAGATGACATCATGACATCATGATTTTGCAGCTTTCCCCACAACTGCAACCATGGTTGGAGGTTGCAATGTAGAACGTGAGGAGACTTTCTTGAGCCCTGAAGCTGTGGGTGACAGAAAGGTAAAGCAAGACCCCGGCAAGGTGCAACCTGCTTACAGAAGTAGGGAAAATCAGGACCCACAAGAGTCACCTCAAACCACAAGATGAGCAGCATATAAATTTAAGAAATAAATAACTAAATAAATAACCGAGCAAGCAAGCAAGATTAGAACAATAAGTTACCCTTATAAAATTACCTGTGAGCATTGTTAGAAGAGCCTGAGATGAAAGTTCCCAAGAATCTTCTCAGGTCTTTTGCATGGAGCACCAGTCCCACAAATAACAAAATTGTGGATTTGTGACAAGTTAAACCACAGCTGAATTAAGTTTGGCTGCCCAAGGAAGATCAGGTAGGGATGCCATCCAGTAGTAGATCAATGCAAAGACTAAATCAGCGGTTCTCAACCTTTTTCAGGCCGAGACCCCACCTGCGCCACCCATGCGCGGCGCGACCTCGACCTGCACCGCGCATGCGTGGCGCGATGCCCCAAACCGTGCATGCGCAGCACGACGCCCCGAACCGCACATGCGCGATGCGTGCGCGACAGCCCGAACCGTGCATGTGCAGCGCGACGGCCCGAACAGCGCATGCGTGGCGTGATGGGCCGAATCACGCATGCGTGGCGCGTGCTCAACGGGCCAAACCGTGGATGCGCGGCGCAACAGCCTAACCGCGCATGTGTGGCGCGCGCGATGGCCTGAACCGCGCATGCGCGGTGCGACGGGCCAAATCGCGCATGCACGGTGTGACGGGCCGAATCGCACATGCGCAGCGCGCGCGCGACAGCCGAGGGGAAATGGGAAAAAAATGAGGGAAAAAATGGCGGACTGCAGGTCCAAATACAGCTTGCTACATCTTGCTAAGATTGAGCCTGAGTCTGTTCCTTTCCACCCAGGCCTACAGCCTCATTACAATGGGATTAGCATTACATGATGTGGGATTCAACCACATCATTTTGTTGGCCTGGAGTTAAAATAAACAGCTGAGTATTTTCAGCATACCGGTGATGCTTTACCTCAAACTACAGATGAACTTCTCCAATAGCCTCATGTAGATGTTAAATAAGAATGGGAAAAGAGTAGAGCCCTCTGGCACTCCATACCTTAGGAGACTTGGCCACAGAGAAAGAAGGAAACCTACTGCAATACAGTGCCAGTTACTTTTAATCTGTATAGACAGCCCAGAAGGATACCATAGTTGGTGGACTTGAAAGCTGCTGAGAAATCAAGCCAAGCCAGGACAGTTGCACTATCCCCATCCCAGCTTCATCAGAGGTCATCAACAAGCATGACCAATACTACCTTAATACTATGTCCCAACTGAAAAAGATAATATGTTTTCTCCAGCTTGACCACCTCCTCAATATCCTTTCCTAGAAAAGGAAGGTTGAAGATTGGATGAAAGTTACCCAGAACTGTTGGGTTCAGGAATGGCTTCTTAAGGAGCCTGTATATAAAATTAATACAGCCTGACTAGTGGCAATCCCTCTGTGTTCATTTTGAATCAGAAATCACCTGGCTCTCTTGCCTAAGGCTGATGACGAGGGGCATATGATTCAAAATAGTTCAGGCAAATCTATATATAAAATTTTACTTTAGAATTTTAGCCGTTTAGGTTGATGGCATTTCTTGCCTGCTTTACTTTTGGCAGGTGTCAGAAATGAAACCTTGTCAAACTCAACTGTCAAATGGTAAAACTGTGGCGTATCTTCTGTCAAATACTGACAAAATACCCAGAATATGTCAGTGATAATCATTTATAAATAGCATCATATTGTTTTTTATCCTGACTTTCCCACAACAGGTTCATGGTGGCTGAGGTGATCGCCTCTTTTCTTTACAGAAGCACTAGCAGAAGAACTTACAAAAAAAATGTATACACTTGGTGGAAAATAGGAGGAAGTGCTGTGTACACTGCCCTAAGTTCCAGAAAGAAAGATGGGTTATAAAATTAACCAATCAATTTGGGAGTGTGTGAACTGTATCCACCACTTCCCCCTGCTGTTCTCTGGGTTGGTTGGGAAATGGGCATTAGCCCCAGATTTCGGAGCAGTGTTTCTCAACCTTATCAACTTTACGATGAGTAGACTTCAACTTTGAGAATTCTGGAAGTTGAAGTCCACTCATCTTAAAGTTGCTGAGGTTGGGAAACATTGTTTTAGAGTCTTCTACTCAGCAGAAATTTTTTTGGTGTAACAGGGTGCTGGAGTAGAAACTGGGATACCATGAGTTCTAGTCCTCCCTTAGAAATGGATGTTAGCTGAGTGACTCAGAGCTGGTCATAGTGCCTCCTAATAATTAGCTAAGAGGTCATTGGGGGCTTTCTATTATTCCAGTCCTGGCATCCTTCTTCTATGAGGGACAGGTTTTATGCAAAAAGAAATTTTATGTGAACTATGGTCACAAAGACTGCTGGGAGAACGAAGATATTTATATGTGTAAAGCCGAAAAGATGGAATTAAGATTTCAAAATCAACACTAAAAAACCAACAACAAGAAAGAGTCCTTGTGAATCCAGTAGCTGTGAGAATGAGCTGTTGGGAAGACCATCAGGCACTGAGCCACAGAGACCTTCAATTGTTTGCATAGTAGTTTCAAAAGGAGAAAAGTTTGCATAATCCCTTAGAGAAGCAACCACAAGGAAGGACTCACTGGAGAAGAGCCTAATGCTGGGAAAGATTGAGGGCAATAGAAGAACGGGATGACAGAGAATGAGGTGGCTGGATGGAGTCACTGAAACAGTAGGCGTGAGCTTAAATGGACTCCAGAAGATGGTAGAGGACAGGAAGGCCTGGAGGAACGTTGTCCATGGGGTCGCGATGGGTCGGACACAACTTTGCAACTAACAACAACATATATGTATATGCCCTCTATTCAAGATTATTTGATCCCATGTAGATATACGTATCTGCCTGTCAGATATATTTTATTCTCCCATCTCTATGTACCAGGCTCTTGAAAAATCTTTTTAGTCCTGGCAGTCTGCTAGGCTACTAACCTTATAGACCAGCATTATTCTAGCTTCAAAACAAATATAATATTAGCCAGCTAAAAGTTGCTCTCAGAGCTCTGAATTCCTCTGGGATTATCTTTCATGCTCAAGTTCAAAGCATTTTTTAAAAGTTGCTTACATCAGGTAACTATTTGTCCACATATACAGGGTGCACCTAAAGTTAAGCTGCATAGATAATTTATCATATAAATTATGTTAAATGTTGAATAAAGGGTTGCTATTTATTTTTTATGCCCTGCTCTATTGTTGTTATAAATAACCCATTTTATTTTATTTAGCACATACCCAATACTCCTTTCTCTTCCCATTTTCCCCACAACAACAACAATTCTGTGAGATGGGTTAGGCTGAGAGAGGCTGACTGGCCCAAAGTCACCCAGCCAGCTTTCATGCCTAAAGTAGGACTAGAACTTACAATCTCCTGGCTTCTAGCCTGGTGCTTTAATCACTTTTTCTTCTTAATACTTCCATACTCATTTGACACCTGACACCTGACCTTTGAACATTTCTAAATGATCTTTTCTCTGAAAAAAGTTAATTAAGAAAACATATTGTGATTATGGAGCCTGACTTATGGTGCATCCTGCATATGTCTCAGTTGAACAAATGTCTCTTCGATTTCTCTTCAATTGTTAATAATCTCATCCGTATGCTTTAAATTCCCATGCATCATGGTGGCACAGTGGTTAGAATGCAGTACTGTAGGCTAACTCATACTCATTCTAGGAGTTCGATCCTGACTGGCTCAAGGTTGACTCAGCCTTCTATCCTTCCAAGGTCGGTAAAATGAGGACCCAGACTGTTGGGGGCAATATGCTAACTGTAAACTGCTCAGAGAGGGCTGTAAAGCCCTACAAAGCAGTATATAAGTACAAGAATTATTGCTATTGCTAATGATGTATGTCAAGTTTTATCAGGTGCCAAAGTTTCTTATACAGGTGGTCCTTAGTTAACAATTGCAACTGGGACCAGAATTTCTATTGCTAAGTTACATGATTGTAAAGCACAAGGTCACATGACCATGCCGCTTTGCGAGGGCAGTTCTGGCACTGTCATTAAACGCAACATCATGTGGTCTCCATTTGTGATTTCCTGCTGACTTTGCTTGTAGGAAACCAGCAAGAAGATTGCAAATGGTGATCACATTACAATATGAGACACTAACTAATCAATTAAAACTAATCAATTAAGATACTATCAATATTAATTTTAAGTATCCAAGTGTTTTATGGACTGGTCATTGGCTAAAATAAAGATTCTATTCTATTCTACAAAGGTTTTCACAATTCATTGTTCAATTGTCAGAATCTTTCTACTTCTACGTATTAAGTATGATAAAGTCTATAGAAATTTATGGAAATTTGTAGGGTTTACTGGGGTTTGACTTCTTATAACTAGTTCAGAATAATTACCTTGAAGGAAAAAAATCTTTAAAGATGTAAAAGATGTAAAATATTCCAAATTGATGTTATTTCACATTAATGTTGATTTAAATTGAGGGTTAAAAATCAGAAAGAGTTTATGGAAAAGACAATTCTTGTGAAATTGAAAAAAACCGATATACTGTATGTACTTAGATTCCTATGTTAATATCTTTAAGCAGGTTGATAAATAATTAAGAACATTTTCATGGGATGGATAAACACAAACTAAATTGCAATTCACATATGATGACAGGGATTTTAACTTTATTTTTATTACTGGGTATATATTTCAAATTCTATTTCTCAAAGGAATTCAAGTGATCAAACTGAGAAAACATTATATGCACAATTAAGTGATTATATGTTCTTTCTGATATCTTTGCAGGGACTTGATTCCTTTTTTAGTCAGAACTCACTTGCATTTCCAGCTCTAAAGATTATAAAATATATTTGAATAATGTTGGGCTGAAGTTTTAATATTGACCCTTATTATCATCATAAATTTACACTCTGGGATAATCCCAGTTTGAAAATAGCATGTTCTTTTTTTCTTTTTGGGAGTTCATGATCTACTGGGGGTATTAATATGCACCTGCTTATTACCTATAAATTTTTAAACCTTTCAAAATATTATTAGGGGAATAAGTATTGTCCAGAACTTTGGAATGGCTATATGTTCAATTAAATTTCTTTATGAGGATTCAAAAGCTGTTGTATTTTTATTGTCATTAAAGAGTATTACTAAGTCAGATTAATATCTGGCAGGATATCTCTGAAGGCCTTAGAAAAGATATTCAAATTTGGTGTGTCTATAGTTACAAGAATCAGAATTGCACAATTGTGTATTCTTGTGACACTTTATGGAAATGAAAGTTTAAAGAAGCAGGATGGGAACACTATTGATGTCTTTGAACTTTGGTGTTGCAGAAGTCTCCTGATAATAATTTGGACAGTCACGAAACAAGTGGATGGATCATCAAACAAATCAACCTAGAATTCTCACTCAAGGCACAAATGACTAGGTTGAAATTAGCCTCCTCAGACACCTTATGCAAAAACCCAGCTCTCTGGAAATGGCTCTAATGGTGGAAAAAGTGGAAGGAAAGACAAGAAGATGACTAGCAGCAAGATGGATGGAGTCAATTATTGTGGCAATTAGTGCACTGTTGGAAGACTTGAAAGAACAAGTTAGGATAGGGGTTCATGGAGAATATCTACATAGTCACCAGAAGTTGAAAATGACTGTATGGTACATCATCCATCCATCCATCCAATCACCACTAAGGTGGATATCAGTTATTTACATGCAAAAGTTGGAATATTCCTTATTAATAAATGGTTAGGAGTCTTAAAGAATTTGTTGTCAGCTTCATATTGAATGTATAACATGACACATATAAATTACACACTTGCCCCATAATTGTTCAATTTGGTTTAATATCCATAAATTTGTTTATATATTTTTGGGGAAATGGATTAAAATATATTATGGTGAATTATGATTTTGAATTATTTAGCAAATATCGAATTTGTCAATATATGAAGGACTTTGGATTAATGAAAATGGAGTATAGCAGATAGAATGATTATGATATAAAGAAAAGGCAGTGTCATATTGGGCTTACAATCTTGGAGTTTTGATATGCATTTGCTCTCTACTTATGAATTGGTTTTCTACTGATCATATGAAATATTACTGTGTGCCAAGATTTAATGCTGTAAAAAAAATACTTTTTCCTATTGTCTGATAACATTTTGGGTTTTTGGTTTTCTCTTTTTATTATTTTTCTTTCTATCTCTTTCTCTATATTAAAGCAAATAAAAATCTTAGGAGAAAAAAGGACAACATTATCAACTTTAATATTGGTTTGTCTGGACTGCCACTTATGATACTTCTGCTGAGATGGGAATACTGATCTCTCCAAGTATTCTAGAAGCTATTAACCAATCT
Source organism: Bothrops alternatus (assembly GCA_034064705.1). Taxonomy (NCBI): domain Eukaryota; kingdom Metazoa; phylum Chordata; class Lepidosauria; order Squamata; family Viperidae; genus Bothrops; species Bothrops alternatus. The sequence continues at coordinate 7,949,361 of JARGCV010000080.1, forward strand.
TTGTACCTATTTTTACCACTGTTGGAGGTTACTTACAGTTTGTGTGTGGTGGAACTAGTTCTCAATGTCCATTCTAAGGCATAAGGCATGTTCAAATGCTGTTTCATGTTTATGCTGCAGTGCAGAATTGCAAGCTGTAAGAAGAGTTCTATTGACATGTAGCTGACAACCAAATGTCCAGAATGGAAGCAAAGCCAGCTAGAACCATGTTTAGGGAATTCCTTATTCATTATCCTAAGGTGGAGAATTGGAGTGCCTAAATATAAAACCAATATGCTCAAGTGGAGATTCTTAGCAGATAACAACATACTATGTGAATGTGGAGAGATATCAGAGTCCAGCCCACCTGCTGGTATGTCAGCTACTACCACAAACATGTACTGATAATGACTTATTTTTAGCCAACGACAAAGTCAAAAAGGTGGCTTCCTTCTGGCAGTTTAAAGTTTGATCTACACACGAAAGAAGACATTTTGAGGAATCCTTTATCTGCCATTGAAGAGCTAGTTTGTTGTCATCTTTTGTGGTCTGGAATACTGCATATTCCAGATATATCCCAATATATTCCAGGCATGTTTTCCTGGGAGGGAGGGGGGGCTGTTCTGCTAAGCAGTACAATTATTTTATTCCTTGCAACCAATTTTCTTTCTGCCAATATAGCAGAGTGCATAGCCTGAAGAAGTTCATTGCCATTTTTTAAAAACTACATATTGTATTTATTGAGTCAGGCGCAAACATCTCTCGCTATCAACCATCCAAGATCAAACCTTTGAGCTTATGGAGCACTATAGGTGAAGTTTGCATTGTTAATGAACTTTGTTCTCCTTTTATTTCCTAAAAAACAGTAAGGTTCAGGCATCAAGATGTAGACATCATACTCCAAAGGCGAGATGGGACTAACTATGGATTTCATTTGTAGCATTTAGTGACGAATCTCACCCCAAGGTAGCTTTCAACTACTACCCTCTCTTATTGTTGTCTCTGTCACTTCCACAAAAGTGTTCAATATGTTCAGAGCATTCTCCTTGTGGATATCAAATAAGACAAAGAGTTATATTCTTCTGACATCCATACTTCTTCAACATATAAGGCTACTTCTTGTATTACGTTCTGACTAGTAAATTTTGAAACCAGAACTCCTGCTTTGACCTTCACCACAATTTGTGCATTTTCTTATGACATCAGTCAATTATTTTTTCTCTGTCATGCTTTGAGCTACAGAGAGAAACCCTGAAAGACTCAGAAAAATCTGGGCGCAGTATTTGATTTGTTACTGCCACAATTAGCATATTTGATTATTGTTTTGTAACGATTAAAGAGATGTGTAAGGATGGAAGGAAAACAGTTGAAGCATTTTTTTATGTCATTGTTTGCATTTTTCTGCAGGTTTCCCCCCCCTAAGTTCCCTCCTGGTACTTCCTTAGAAAATATCATTGATTATCCAAAGGACCTTATCTGTCCATAATGCTTATCTTTCTGCTAGATTTGGGGTTGACAAAATAAATATAGTTATTAAGATAATAAATTGAATTATAATAAAAATATAAAGATACAGTTAACGTTATGCCGAAACTTGTGAGCCATTGTATTACCACATTCTTTGTGGTTATCATCTCAAATGTGAAGCTTGGATCTTTTTTTGTCTCGACTAGGTCATGGATGAACTTTAAAATAAATCAGGAAAGTCAACTTGTTCTTTCTCTTTGTACTCTGAATCTTGTGTAACCTTTTTTCATGAAGTCCATGGAATGATTTTTTTTATTATAGAATTTACTCCAAAAACTGTTTCCAGGTAACAGAGATATAAAAACATAAAATCAATCTTGTACATCATCAAGTTCACTTACCTCATAATACCAATAGACTTAGACTTAACAGTATATACCATGTCATAGTGGTTTAAAGCCCTCCCTAAGCAGTTTACAGAAGCAGCACATTGCCCCCCAACAATCTGGGTCCTCATTTTACTGACCTTGGAAGGATGGAAGGTTGAGTCAACCTTGAGCTGATCAGAATAATATCTTTGTTAAAGATCTGAGGAAAACTATTTTCGTGAAGAATGCCTGTTCTATAGTTTCTGGGCTGCTATTAGCATTTCCCCAACCTTTTTAAAGCTATTTTTATTTATTGTTTAGGGTTATTTATATTCAGTGATCTAAATCACTAAATAAAATACTATAAACACACATTTCCCATTTTTTTTGGCCAACTAGTCTAATTCCTCATTTGCACCAGTATTTAAGTGCTTGACTATAATTTTAAATGTAAACCTCCAGGCTCTATTGTTCTTGAGATGGTCATCAAATTAAGTGAGGCATGTGCCAACAAGCTCATGGCTAATTAGATGTTTTGCTAGATATCGTGTGATGTAGCTGAGATTTTAGCCTGGGTATCCTGGAAGGCTTGTAAAATGCTTAGGAAGAGTTGAGTTTTACAGCAGTGAGCCATCTTTACGGTTTGGGATAATAGAAAAGATTGGAGCTGGTTTCTGGGTTTCAAATGAGCCTGTGCTGGAGGCCTCCTTAAAAATCACATTTCACTCTGGGTTTAGAGGCACTATACAGGAATAGTAAATTGTCTGAATATCATCCGTGAATCTTGTAGGCTGTTGTGACAGCACCTACAGAGAAGCATGAATCATTTTGTTTTTCATCAGGCTTGATGGATTCCTTGTGAATTTGTTTAGTAAACAATCCATCTTCACTTCCAAACAATAAGAGACTGGACTGTGAGGCAGTATATTCTAAATACACTGAAGAGCATTCTGGATAACTACTAGTGTCACACTCCTTGCTGTTCTCACACTACAGCTGCTTCCAAGATGTTGGTACAAGCAAGTTCAAAAACTTCTTTATCCTGCTATATAATATATTGAGAAAGCCAGTATGGGCTAGTGATTAAAGACAGCTGACGAGAAACTTGGAAAATATAAGTTCTTGTTCTGCTTTCAACATGGAGGTCAGTTGGGTGGCTTTGTGCCAGTCACTCTCTCTCAGCCTAAGGAAGAAGGCAATGGCAAACTAATTCCAAAACTTTTGCCAAAAAACCTGCATGGAACATCTGCTGTATGAATCACGGGAAGCTGGATCATGTTAAAGCAGAAGTATCAAGGACTAGGACAGAAATTCTAGGAGTCAGTGGATCAAAATGGATAAGAATGTGACATTTTTAATCAGACAAATTTATAATTTTCTATCCTGGAAATGAAACTCAAAGAAAAACAGTGTAGCAATTATCATTCCAAAACAAATCAGAGCATCTATAATGGAATACAACTCTATCAATAACAGAATAATTTTCATCAAGATTCAGGGCAGCTGCTCAATTTATCTGTTACACAGAGGTACATACAACAATGGATGACAAAGAAGTAATTGATGAATTCTATGGACATTACAAGTAATAGATCAAACACCAAAGAAGGATGTGCTAATAATTATTGGCAACTTTAATGCAAACATTGGAGAGGAGAAGATGGTTCAACACCCTGGTGTCTCCAAACACACAACACTATAGTTAAATAGATTGTATCTTATGTAGCAGTGGATAGAAAAGCTCTATCCTGAATTTCAAAATGCTGTTGATGCTGTCTGTGGCTACTGATTAATCAACTACTGATTAGACAAATACACATCAGATTCACAAAGTTCAGAAAAGATCCATTCCCTATGAGATATAACCTAGAATCCATTGTAGAAGAGCATAAGATTGAGGTTACAAATAAGTTTCACCAATCCAGAGAAATCACAGCAACATTGAAGCTTGTATCAATGTCATAAGATAGTATTTCTCAGCACTGGCAGCTTTAAGATATGTGGACTTCAACTGTCAGCATGCTGGCTGGGATGTCCTGGGGGGTTGAAGCTCAAATATCTTAAAAGTTGTTAAGGTTTGAGAAACTTTGTCATAAGGAACAAGCAGGAAAGGAGTTAATGATGGAACATAACATAAAAAAAATGGAAGGGATATATGGAAAAACTTTTCAAGAAGATCAATTCAGATGACATCATATTCAAGAGAGAAAAATATGAGAGGGAAACAGTGATGCTTGAGGAAAAAAATCAGATAGGCTTAACAACTGGCAAATAGGAAAACCCATGGGCAGGGTATGGAGACTACACACCTGCAAGTATTGCATAATATGGTGAGAGATAGGATAGCTTGAAGAGCTTTTATCCATAGAATAACCAGAAATCAACTATGATTGGTCTTTGCAAGGGGACCACAGGATAGCAGTTTTCTGCAGGTTTGAGTGCTGGGAGTTGACAGTATCAGTCATCTTTCTCACAACTGCTAATTGCTTTCTGAAATTGTCTATTAACCATCTTAAAGCTATTAGACATCTTTGGAACAAAAAGTTTGAAAGGTAGGTTTAGCTTTACCTCTGAACAAATGAAAAAAAATAATTACAAGCTTAAAAACTTAAAGAATTTGAAATAGGCCACCATAAAAAGCTAAATAAGATTTTTAGAAAAATCTAAGTTACAAATAGATTAAGAGTCTAGTTAAATTTGGAATATTGATTTTTACGATGAGATTTTAAAATTAAGTATAAAAATAAATAGTTTCTCAGAATTATTTTGACTATCTGTTACAAAAATAAGCCACTGTGGTTTTAGAAATGGGCACTAAAGGGGACTAAAGGCTCTAAGTAGAAAAAAGGACAAGTCTGTTTTTGTGTCTGTTAACTGAGACTTACAAAATGTTACAGAAGGCCATAATACTGGAGATAATAAAAGAGAACTTTGAAGAATGGAGTCAGAAATTACTATTACACTATCAGTTTATGATGTTGATTCTATGTATAGATTATCTCAAAAAGATGTTAATGAGGGAATGACTGATACAGAGCAAATTTTGTCTGAAAAGACAGAGAAAGTACTGAAAATGGAACTACAAATGAACAGCCAAGAGAATGATTTGGAAAAGGACACTTCATCGATTATATAAAAGAAATTGGCTGAAGTTTGGGGAAATATAGCTGATGAACCAAAAGAATGGCCTGGAAAATATTTTCTTATTGGATCTATCTAAGAGGCATGCTAAAACCTTGACAAAATCTGTGTGAGGGGATAAAAAAGAATTGAAGAAAAATTAAATGCTACTGCAATTTTTAAATGAACTAAAGATTAAGACTATTAGAAGCGAGGAATATAAAGTTGGTTTATTTAATCAAGATTAAAATAATACTTTTTTTTGTTTTGCAAAGTTCTGACAATCCTTTATGGAATTTTTGCTGGAACGAGAATTGAAAAGTTGATGTTTCATGGATTTATTATAAATTAGGGATGATTGGGGACCATAAAAGATTGCACTAGTAATGGGATGAAGTCAACTCAGAAGCGCAAACGCACAATATGCGATAGACTAGATACAGTAGATAGACCATATATAAGAGAAACACCAATCAAACAAAATGTATTCGGAGTATACTTGAAGATGTAAGGGAGGAGGGAAGAACGTTTACTAAAACAGATGTTTACAAAGATTAATACCTAATGTTGTATGCTATGTTCTAGGATGATTGCTTAGCAATAGGATCTTATGTTTAATGTTGATCACATTAATATTGAAACGGATAGGGGAAACACCAATCAAAATAAAACGTAACAGGAGTATAGTTGAGGCTAGACGCGAGGAGTGGGGAAAAAGGCTTACTAACTCAGACGTTTTCAAAGACTAATACTTAGTATTGTATACCAGGTGTCATGATGATTGCTGCATAATAGGTTTTTATGCTCAATGTTGATTGTTTTAATAAAAGAATTAAAAAAAAATTAGGGATGAGATATTAAAGTTTTCAACAACAAACTCTTCATAAATGATTTAAATGAGGAGATAGAAGGGGAACGTATCAAATTTGCAGACAACACCAAGCTGGGGGAAATAGCCAATACTTTAAAAAATAGGCTTAGAACTTCGACACTGAGCCCTATCCAATAAAATGCAATTCAATTGTAGAAAAGTAAGATTTTATGCTTAGGCAAAAAAACTCAAATGCACTAGTATAGAAAAGGTCAGTGGTGGCGAACCTATGGTACGGGTGCCAGAGGCGGCATTCGGAGCCCTCTCTGTGGACACACGTGCCATTGCCCCAGCCTTGCCTCCACCTGCAACCCCCTCCTCACCAGCAACCCCCCTGGAGGGGAGTCACCCCGAGCGTGGCCCACGTGGAGCAGCGCAGCCAAGAACATGGCAGCCAGGCAGCGTAGACAAGACTCTGCCCTCATGCCCCAACATGCACAGTTGATGCTGCGGGGCAGGGGCAGAGGGCATGGCTGCCATGGTGCTGCTGGGCTGCCTGGGCGATCTGCGGCGGGCCCTGGAAGTGGTGAGTAGCCCTGCAGGCAGGCAGGGTGGGGCGGAGTGGGGGCGGGCCAGGGGCAGGGCCAGTTTTTGGGCACTTGGTCTCTAAAAGATGTGCCATCACTGGAATAGGTGATACCTGGCTCAACAGCAGCAACTATGAAAGAGATCTCAGAGTTCTAGTGGACAGTCACATAAATATGAGCCAACAGTGTGCTATAGCTACTAAAAAAGCAATCCTACTCTGCATCAATAGAGGAATAGTATCAAGATCACACGAAGATTGGTAAGACTATACTCGGAATATTGCATCCAGTTTTGGTCACCATGGTATAAAAAAGACGTTGAAATTCTAGAAAGAATACAGAGAAGAGCAACAAAAATGATTAGGGATTGGAGGATGAATGAACAGTTGAACAATTAACAGTTGCAAATACTGGGTATGTCTAGGCTAGTGAAGAGACAGATTAAGGGTAACTTGATAGCAATCTTCCAATATTTGAGGGGCTACCTATTCTTCAAAGAACCCGAGGGCGGGACAAAAAGTAATGGTTGGAAACTAATCAAGGAGAGAACCAACCTAGAACTAAGGAGAAATTTCCTGATACTGAGAACAATCAATCAGTGGAATGGCTTGGCTCCAGAAGTTATGGGTGCTCCAACACTGGAGGTTTTTAAAAAGAGATTGGATAGCCATTTGTCTGGAATTATAAAGGGTCTCCTGCCTGAGCAGGAGATTGGACTAGAAGACTTCCAATGTCCCTTCCAACTTTGTTATTCTGACATTCTGTTGTTATTCTGGTTAAATATTGTCTGAAAGAATTTGGATTATTTTTCACACTCCGGCTAGGTCATATGATAATGAATACAGCACTATTATACCTGTTGGGCTTATAAAATGATCATGTGTCATTGTACCCTAGTATAGGGGGTACCTTGCTCAATAGTAGTAACTGTGAGAGGGATCTCAGAGTCCTAGTGGACAATCACTTAGATATGAGCCAGCAGTGTGCTGCAGCTGCCAAAAAAGCCAACACAATGCTGGGCTGCATTAACAGAGGGATAGAATCAAGATCACATGAAGTATTAATACCACTTTACAATGCCTTGGTAAGGCCACACTTGGAATGCTGCATCCAGTTTTGGTCACCACGATGTAAAAAAGATGTTGAGACTCTAGAAAGAGTACAGAGAAGAGCAACAAAGATGATTAGGGGACTGGAGGCTAAAACATATAAGGAACGGTTGCTGGAATTGGGTATGTCTAGTTTAATGAAGAGAAAGACGAGGGGGGACATGATAGCAGTGTTCCAATATATCAAGGGCTGCCACAAAGAAGAGGGAGTCAAGCTATTCTCCAAGGCGCCTGAAGGCAGGACAAGAAGCAATGGATGGAAACTAGTCAAGGAGAGAAGCAACTTAGAACTAAGGAGAAATTTTCTGGAAGTTAGAACAATTAACCAGTGGAACAACCTGCCTCCAGAAGCGGTGAATGCTCCAACACTGGAAGTTTTTAAGAAGAGAGTGGGCAGCTATTTGTCCGAAATGGTGTAGGGTTTCCTGTCTGAGCAGGGGGTTGGACTCGATGACCTCCAAGGTCTCTTCCAACATTATTACTATTATTATTATTATTATTATTATTATTATTATTATTATTATTATTATTATTATTATTATTATTATTAGTATTATTATTATTATTATTATTATTATTATTATTATTATTATTATTATTATTACTATTACCCATGAACAACATTGTAACCGCAAGGGGAAAGAGTTTTGACAAGTCTTGTGTAGTTCATATTTTAGCTTATAGCAATCCTGCATGACACAAGTGTTTGGAGGCATCTGTAAAGGAAGGAGGAAGGTCATCAGCCAGTTCAGATTCTCTCTCAATAAAATAAACAAAAAGTTAGTGTGTTTAGCACAACTTAAAAATGTTCTGGTTAATCTTAGGTGTGCAGTTGTATTGGTGTTGAAAATCAGCTCCCTCCGTGGTTATTTATTTAGCAGCCCGTGGCAATTTTTTTCTTTTTTGATTCCATCCTTTAGTAAAACTAGTGGGGAGTGGAATTAAGTCCACAAGCTCTATAGGGGGAAGCAATTTTAGTTGGTGTCATCCTGATGTAAAGCTATAATAAAAATGTATTTTATTATGGCATTAGTTAGTATTTTATTAGTATTGCTAATAAAATATTGTAACACTGTATTTTAGGTGTGTTAATGGGAAAGAGAGCTATGGCGGTACAGATTGAAATTCAGAAGGCAATTGGACTGTAAGTGGAAGGGTTTCGTAGCCTCTACCTGGGGTTTTCTCATTTTGAAGTTAAGTTTTCAAGGAGTGGGATGGCTGGAGAAAATATCTACAAAAATCTCTTGCTTTTGCCATTGGAACCTCAAGTATTTCTAAACTCTTGCTTTTTGTTTTGTGTTTTTTTTTTTACTCTTTTCTTCCCTTCGAGGTGTCTGTGGGGAAACAATCTGTGATCGGGCAAGGAAGGGGATAGGGCGAAGTTGAGCCAGAAAAACAACCCTGGAGTCAAGGCTGGGAAAGTTCCCACGAGAAACTCCTTCTCACACACACATGCACTCTTTCCTGCTCCTCTAACACTTTGGCCCCTGGCAGGAAGCAAGAGACCAAACTTTCCATTTGGGAATCAGACTCCGATAAAAGGAGAGATTTGTTGTTGTCTAGGCGGAAAAAGAGATTTGGAATGTACTTTACTCCATTCCAGCTCTGGATTTTACTCTAGTACTATGACCAGCAATAGCTGTTGCCAAATCGTGAATTTGCTGAGACCCAGAGATGGATGTCATTTGTTGGCTGTGTGTCCCCTGAGCTTGCTAATGCCCCTGGGCTTAGTTGGTCACTTTGAGACAGATGTCAAAAACAGGCACATAGTCTGCAATCCAAGGTCGCATCTGGCCCACTAGGAAGTCACGTTCCCCAGCCTGTCGCCCCTCCAAAGCATCACTTTTGCTCTTCCTTGTCCCATCACTTCTTTTGTATGTGACATTTGTTTGTGTTTGTATATGTTGGAAACTAAGAGAATAAAGTTTGTTTGTCTGTTTGGGAGGTGATGTTTTTGGTCACAGAAATGTGGAATTCAACAGATGCACGTCCTAACTTTTGTCGGTCCTAAAACTGAATGGTTTTAGAATTAATTTTAAATGATAACAGCAATATTTGATCCATTTGATTTGCAGCTCTGTACCTGTTCAAGTGCTTCCTTGACCAAAGAAAAGTTATGCAGCCTCCCTCCCAATCTAGGAGACTGAAGTAACAGACTCAGGGGGAATAACCTTCCCCTTAATTTCTGATGTTCTGGGGCTGAATGTGAATACTCCAGAGGAAAGAGAAAGAACTTCAATATTCTCCAGGATTCTCACTAGGATGGAAGAGGTCTAGGAGAACCCATGAACAACCTCTTCCCCCCAAGCCTGGAGCTAATTTTGGCTGCATCTCTTGAGAAGCTGTTGAAGACATGTCTATTCCACTTTTATCTGCAATTCAATCAAAGACAAAGGAAATCTACAACTGATAATTTTTGTGCTAAGAGCCCTGGGCAGCTGGTGCCAAATTGAATCAATGATCGCTTTAGCAAGTAAACAGATATTATTATAAAAGCATTAGACATCTTCAAAGGGTGACTCACAGTACACTTGCCAGAGGCCCATAGCATGATGCTTATCAGGCAGGTATCAGTAACCAAGAGTTTGGGGTCAGGAATCATCCATCCTTTTCTTTTTTGTTTTCTTCTTCCACGTTTTCATGGAACTTCTACATTTTGGAGGAGGTGTTGACATACCTGAGTTTGTAACTGTCACTAACATTTTCCCCTTTCCTGGATAAGTATTGCTCAGACATTCTACATGCTCTTATGGGAACAGATAACCAAGAACGAAAACATCATTGTTCGGCATCAATTTCCACTGGGCCAAGATTGATCACAGTGCAAATGTAAAAACATTGAGATTTTGTTCCAATTAAAAATGAGACAAAAATGCCCCTGAGCATCTATGGAGTGGCTTTTAACACTAAGGAGCAAGTCTTCTTTTGCCAAGGAAGTATTAATGAGAAATATACATATCAAAGTAATCCTGGCAGAGTTTAAGGACTGTTTAAATCTTCCTTGACAAAACAATTGTATTAATTGTAAACTTTAAAACTTACCTATTTATTCCAATACCATCATTATATTTTATGTATAATGCCTTCCACCTATGCAACAGATACCATCAACAATTTTTATGTTACATTTTTAGAGTTTTCCCCTGATTCAGCAGCAATTTTTAAAACAATATTGGCTTCTTTCTTCCTTTGTTTATATTTATGAAAGTACCAATCATCTTATGATTACCAGGAATGACAGTAAGACAGTTCATCAAAATTCATATTTTTTCCTGAAAATATTAGCTGTTTTCTTCATTCACCTTAGTGCTTAAACATCTTAGTATTATTTGGTAACAACTGTGGCATATTATTACAATTATTGGGAAGGGAAATGTTACCATGAATAGTTTCAACTTTAATTGGCAGTTCTAGATTGATATGTAAAGAAATTACATACTTCACAAGTTTTTTTTGTTCATATGTACATTGCCTGTCTGGCCTGTGTCATTTTAAATTCAGATTTCCTTCCTTTGGTAATACATATGCAGTGCTACAAAAATGAAATTCAAATCTCATGTTCTATCCAAAGCTGTACTAAACATGTTCTATCCAAAGCTGTACTAAATCTATGGCTTTGTCAGACAAGGAGCTTATGATCCATTCACTAGTACCCATGTTTTCCCGAAAACAAGATCAGGTCCTCTATTAATTTTTGCTCCAAAAGATGCATTAGGGCTTATTTTCGGAGAAATACGGTACTATATGCGTCCATTTGGCTGACAATCTTAACTGGGGCTTATTTTTGGGGTGGGGCTTATATTACAAACATCCTGAAAAATCACAGTAAGGTTTATTTTCCAGTTGGGTCTTATTTTGGGGGCAACACTACATGAGCATAAGTGTCTCCATTAACATTTTGAAGTAGGAAGGTGTTCTAATCCTAAATATGAAAATACCCATATGCACTACAGTTCTACATTGACCTCTGATTCTTGGAAACATGAACAAGGATAAGTCACTCTGTGAGTGAGATGAGTGGTCTCTAAATTAAATAAATAAGTAGATGTTTTAAGTTATACTCCTATAAACAATAGCAACCAGTCCTTCCTTCCTCACTTTTCTTTCTCCTCTCCAAGATAGCATAAATCCTAGAATAATCTGGGCCAGGGATAGGGAGCATTTGGCCCATCAGTCAAATCTGACCTGACAGGTTGGCCTGACAACAGGTCTTGAGAGAAATAGTGACCCCTTTCCAGGTCCTAAACATTCAAATTGATCAGCTCTGCCAATTCTGCTGATTTTTATTTATTTATTTGTTTGTTTAGACTTATATGCCACCCTTCTCCCAAGACCCAGGGCGGCTCACAACGAGAATACAAGTGAAAACATAACATAAAATCAATTAAAATTACCAATTACTATATAAAAACTAGGTAATTCACCACACTCATACAACACACAATCACAATCAAAGGCCCAGGGCAGAGTGCAGTTCACACGCCCCAAACCTGTCTGCATAAATGTGTCTTCAACAGTTTTCAAAAAGCTAGGAGGGAGGAAGCAGTGCGAACCTCTGAGGGAAGCTGATTCCAGAGGGCTGGGGCAGCAACGGAGAAGGCCCTAGCCCTAGGCCCCGCCAGATGACATTGTCTAACAGATGGGACCCATAGGAGGCCAACCCTATGTGCCCTAACCGGTCGCTGGGATTCATGAGGCAGAAGACGGTCCCGCAAGTATCCTGGCCCATTGCCATAAAGGGCTTTATAGGTCATAACCAACACTTTGAATTGTGTTCGGAGACCAATTGGTAGCCAGTGCAGCTCATGGAGGGCTGGAGTGATATGAGCATGTCTTGGAAGACCCAAGACGGCTCGTGCGGCCGCATTCTGGACTACTTGCAGTCTCCGGACATTCTTCAAAGGTTGCCCCATGTAGAGAGCATTACAGTAGTCGAATCTCAAGGTGACAAGGGCATGGGTGACTGTGAGGAGTGACTCCCGGTCCAAATAGGGCCGCAACTGACACACCAGGCGAACCTGGGCGAATGCCCCCCTCGCCACAGCCGAAAGATGGTGTTCTAAACTTAGCTGTGGATCGAGGAGGACACCCAAGTTGCGAACCCTGTCCGAGGGGGACAAAACTTCTCCCCCCAGGGTGATGGACGGACAGTTGGAATTGTCCTTGGGAGGCAGAACCCATAGCCACTCCGTCTTGTCGGGATTGAGTCTGAGCCTGTTGGCACCCATCCAGACCTCAACAGCCTCCAGGCACCAGTTCATCACTTCCACTGCTTCACTGTAATGACGTGGGGTAGAGATATAAAGTTGAGTATCATCAGCATATTGATGATAACTCACCCCGTGTCGATGGATGATCTCACCCAACGGCTTCATGTAGATGTTAAAAAGCAGAGGTGAGAGAACAGACCCCTGAGGGACTCCACATGGAAGAGACCTCGGAGCCGATCTCTGACCTCCTGTGAACACCGACTGCGACCGGCCAGAGAGGTAGGAGGTGAACCACCGCAAAACAGTGCCCCGCACTCCAAGCCCCTCCAACCGGTGCAGAAGGATACCATGGTCGATGGTATCGAAGGCCGCTGAGAGGTCAAGAAGCACCAGGATAGTGGAGTAGCCTCTATCCCGGGCCCGCCAGAGATCATCAGTCAGTGTGACCAAAGCAGTTTCCGTGCTGTAATCGGACCTGAACCCAGACTGCTGAGGGCCCAGATAATCAGTTTCATTCAAGGACCGTTGGAGTTGGAGTGCCACCACCTTCTCAACAACCTTCCCTAAAAAGGGAAGGTTGGAGACTGGACGATAATTATTTAAAACTGCTGGGTCCAGGGAAGGCTTCTTGAGGAGGGGGCGCACGAGTGCCTCCTTTAAGGGAGCTGGAAAGGACCCCTCCCTCAGCAAAGTGTTAGCGACAGCCTGGACCCAGCTCCGTGTCACCACCCTGCTAGCCGAGACCAGCCAGGAGGGGCACGGGTCCAGTAAACAGGTGGCAGAACTCACAGCTCCAATGGCCTTGTCCACGTCATCAGGAGTTACCAGGTAAAACTCCTCCCATTCAACAGGACTAAGACGGGCCTCTGTCATCTCAACTGACTCATTGTCAGCTGACACTGTATTCCAATTGGAGTCCAAGTCGGCCCAGATCTGAGCGACCTTGTCTGCGAAAAAGGTGTTAAATTCTTCGGCATTGCCCTGCAAAGGTTCCTCCCTCCTCCCCGTATCAAGGAGAGAGCGAGTCACCCCAAACAGGGCAGCCGGATGAGATTCTGCAGACGCGATCAATGCGGAAAGATACTGAGATCTTGCCGTAGTGATTGCTTCCAAATAGGTCTTAATATAAGCTCTCAATTTGGTTCGATCAGATTTGGATCTGCTTTCCCTCCATTGCTTCTCTAAACGTCTCTTCTGGCGCTTCATCCCCCTGAACTCCTTGTTAAACCAAGGAGATCTCCTGGGTCTGCTACCACAGAGAGGTTGCAACGGTGCAATCTGGTCTAGAGCCCCTGTAGTGGCCATATTCCAGGCCGCCACTAGGGACTCCGCCGAACTGTGTACGAGCGAATCCGGCAATTCCCCAAGCGCCCTTTGAAAGCCAATAGGGTCCATCAGGCGTCTGGGGCTGATACTCTAGCACTAATGCTGGCAGGATTTGGTTGTGTGTGAAGAGGAATGGCAAAGCAGATCACAAGGATTCTAAAATGCTAGCTTAGATCGAATCATGGATCCCTTATAAATACCGCAGAGACTCTCATTCCAATCTAAGTGTAACTGCTGTCCAGAAACGTACCTCACTTCAGGAATAAAGAAGGTCTTCCTTGCAAGGACATAAAAACTGCCCACAAGTCCAAGTCCGGTGATGAGAATTAAGGAGAGCTAAAAAGAGAGCGAGAGAGATGAAAAAATACTTATATGAAATGAATATTTATCAGGGGGATTGGGGCGTGAAAGGGAGCTCTTTACACATCAGGAGATTTACAGTGAAAATATGACACAGCAATCGTGTAGCCCAGTTCTTGTACATAGTGTAGCTGTCAGTTTGAGTGACTGAATTAAAAGAGGAAGGGGAAATCGCCATGTCTTGGTGAGGAACTGTGTCTTGGGAAAAGAAATTTCTCTCTGCGGCTGGTATCTTGAAGGATAGAAGGGAGCAGACTTTTCTGCCAGAGGGACTAAAGAGAAAAGTCTGTAAAAGTCAAACACTTTCTCTTCCTCCATCTGTTGAAAATTGTTACTGGGATATTTTATTTCATCATGGTCGACGATGTCATTTACTTTATCAGTGAGGATGTAATCTTAGATTGATTTTCACTATCCACTAACCTGCCCTTGACTCCGCTTATTCAATTTCCCTTCACTTCCACCACTTTAACCTTTCCAATCCTGTTACTTATCGTCCTTTGAATATCATTTCTTTCTTAACCAGCTTTCCCCTAAATAGTTGTTCCCAAAATCAATGGAAAACAATGCTGATTCCATGTACTGTCTATGACAAAAACAGGAATTTCTATAGGGATATATCTTGCCATAAAACCTCACCCATCGTTGAGTTACTTCTACGTCTGTCAATCCCACTAGGTAGACCAGACCAAGAAATCAATCCAAAGGAAGGCTAAAACCACTTTCATTGAGTCTGGCTGTAATAATAGGATCTGCCAGGTCTGATCCTGCTGTACATCTTCCTCTTCTTATAGCTAATGAATTAGGGAGCCCTTTGCCTAACTCACTTCCAAATGTTTTCTTGTTCTAGCCTTTAAAAATGCTTCAGCCCCTTTTGCGTAAATCAGGGGTAGGCAACCTCGGCTATTTTATGACTCGTGGACTTCAACTCCCAGAATTCCTGAGTCAGCTATTCTGGGAGTTGAAGTCCACGAGTCATAAAAGAGCCGAGGTTGCCTACCCCTGGCCTAGACAATGGCTTCTGCATACATTCATCAAGGTAATCTTCTTTACTCTCTATCCTGTCACATTTAAGTATGATTTTCAGAAGTGTAAAGAAGGGCCTTTTTGTGCAGCTCCCAATATATGAAAGTCCTTGAGAATTCTGTCTATTCTCCTAATGATCTATGTGTGTTGGAACTGTCTACAGTGTTTGGGAATTCTTCTCCCAATACCTCCAAAACACCAACGTTAAGAAGCTGGTTTGACTTAGTTTACGACAAAAAATTGGATAGGAGCTTTAAAGAGCATATATTAAGAAACTCTATGTTGCGTGTCTGGAAAAAGTATTATTATAAATTATGTGGTAAAATCCCTTTATGGACAGTTCCCAGGCATGCAATACAGAGTGTAGGTATACAACAAATTCAGGATGTGGTGCCATATGATAAACTTTTAATTAAAGAAGGGAATAGCCTAGAACTGAAATCATTAGATAGATTAAAGGAGGAAGGTATAGCTCACAATTGGTATCATCATGCACAACTTCAAGCTAGATGGCAAAAAGATGTTAAGATGGGTTTTTCTTTAAAGGATGAAAAATTAATTATACAAGCTAGAGACCAAAGAGCTATGCATATCAAAAGAATATATGACGCTTTAATTGAAATTGATTCTGGAACTGAATTAGTTAAAGATTGTATGATTAAGTGGGAAGGTAATTTTGGACACCCAATTATGATAGAAACTTGGAAAAGAATATGGGTGAAAAATGTTAAATTTACACAAGCTCAGCATTTAAGAGAAAATTTTTATAAAATGTTTTATAGATGGCATTTAGATCCAAAAAAATTATCGTTTATGTACCCAAATATGCAACCCAAATGTTGGAGATGTGATTCTATGGACGCTACTTATTTTCACATTTGGTGGACTTGTAAAAAAATTAAGGCTTTTTGGATAAAAATATGGTGGATTCTTCAAAATATTTTGAAAAAGCGTATTGAGTTTTTACCTCAGTTATTCTTGTTGGGTATTACAAAGGACTGTACCACCATAGAGACTAAGCTGATCTTGAACTTGATTACGGCCGCAAGATTGTTGGTGGGACAATATTGGAAGACATCTGAAATACCATCTATTGAAGAATGGACACTAAAAGTTACCCATCTTGTGGAGATGGCTAAGATATCAGCATACCTGAAAAACCACTCAAATGAAGCATTTTTGATGGACTGGAAAAAATGGATTGACTATATGCAAAAGAAATATCAATTGAAAGAACTAGATTTGATATACAGATAAATAGTTATAAAATAGTTATAAAATAGTAGTTTAGTGGGGTTTCTTGCGTTCTTACTCTGTATTCACTCTGGGAAGCCTGGGGGGGGGAGGGGGGAGGGAGATAACAAGTAATAGATTATGTTTCTCAACTGTAGTTGGGGGTATAAAGGGAATAGATTTTTTCTTTTTTAGGGCGTTCGGGAAAACTCTAGACACCGCATTGGATGGTGAGGAAGGTGGAGTGAAGGTTAGGTATGTGTAGAGGGTTAGAGGGTGGAGATAGGGAATAGAGGTGAGTGGAGGAAAGATGTACAGAAAGGTGAAAGTATGTAGTTAGAAGGATAGAAGAGGGTAGGTTGTTGGAGGATGTGGTGGGGGGGGGTTCCGAGCAGCTATTTGTAGTGATTGTTAAATATGTTATTTGCTTGTTTTCAGTTGAGTTATTATGTTATTATGTTATAATTTTGTTAATAGTTTTTAAAATTTAATAAAAAAATATTTAAAAAAAAAAAGAAGCTGGTTTGACTATTGTATAAATCCAAATATACCAGAAGAGGAATCTATAGAGATAGAAGAGGAACCTATCTCGCTTGACAACCCTTTCATCTGCAACTTAGAGAATCAGAAGAAGCAAAGACTAAGATTTCAAACTATAAAGCAACAACGCTGCAAGAAGAAGACAGAAAGGTTTCTATTGCAGAGGGAAAGATCTATATTCTTTCAAAGAATCCTACAACTAATAAACATGGATCTACTGGTTGAAAAGAAAGCGCTACTATGGAAGCCTGTTTACTACAGAAGAAAACCCAGAATTAGACTGAAAAAGAAATCTAAAATTGTTTAATGGATTAAAAGGCAATACTGGTTTTATGGATTGTTTTAAGGATAATGATTTAGTTTTAGAATTATGAAAACTGACTTAAAATTGTTTAATGGATTAAAAGGCAATACTGGTTTTTTTGAGTGTTTTAAGGATAATGATAATGTGTGTTTAATTTAGATTGATGATTTTTCATTGTTTTATGGAAATTTGTTTGATATGGAAATATGAAAGTTATATTTGGAGTGATAAGAGATTTTTGTGTATAGTAATATAATTTGATAAGGTATGATAATTAATTGGATGGATTTTGGAGTTTGTGTAATGAACTGAAATGAATTAAGTCAAAGATCATTATAACCAATAAAAATGGGTTTCATGAATTATATTAAGGAGAAATATACACACACACACACACACACATACATACACATGCATACATATATATGTGTGTAGGTCTTTGGTTCTTCGGGTTTTCTCCCACGTAGAATTTGAAGTGTCTTGGCGACATTTCGACGAAGTCCCATTCGTCATCTTCAGACTGGTGCTTTCGGCTTCGTGCTTCTAGGAGCAATGTGTGATTGTAGCTGTTTCTTCCTTTTAACTGCCAGTGGGGGTTTGAACTGATTGGCTGGGAGCTTGGCTGTGTTCTGATTGGGTGGAGGTGTGTTCTGATTGGTTAGGGGCTTGGTTGTGCTCTGATTGGATGGGGGGTTGGCTGTGCTCTGATTGGCTGGGGGAGTGTTCTGTTTGGGTGGGGGCTTTGTTGTGCTCAAGTTAGTCTGAGTTACAGGGGGGTTAGAGATGGTGAGCTGCATAGCCGTTTGGCTTCGCGTTCGTGGTCGTGCCTCATCTTCATGGTGGGTGTCAATTTGCTTCATGTATGGATTGGAGGGGTTTAAGGTGGCTAATGATGCAGCTGTGGTCTGGCTTCTGGTTTGTGGTCGTGCCTCATCATCGGTGTGGGTTTGGGTTTGCTTTTTGCCTGGATGTGTGGTGGTGACATCCTGTGTGGTTTTTGTGAGTGTAGGTCTGGTGTCATTCTTTGTGTTATGGACTCGTTTGTCAATAAGGGCGGGTTTCCAAATGGCTGGTAGGCGGGAGGTATCATCTCGTTTGTTCATGCTGTGAGGGCGTTTTTCTATCTCGATGGCTTCTCTGATTATTCTGTTATTGAAGCGTTCAGTTTTGGCAATAGTTCTGGTCTTTTTGAAATCAATTTCATGTCCTGTGGCTTTGAGGTGTTGGACCAGGGAAGAAGTTGGTTCCTCTTTTTTGACTGAGTTTTTGTGTTCTTCAATGCGTGCACTTATTCTTCTGTTGGTTTTTCCGATGTATGTGGTGGGGCAAGCAGTACATGGGATTTCATATACTCCTTGATTTTCTAACTCAATTTTGTCTTTGGGGTTTCTTAGGATGGTGGATATTTTTCTGTTTGTGCAGAATGCTGTTTTGATGTTATGTTTGTGCAGGATCTTGCTGATTCTGTCTGTGGTGCCTTTTATGTATGGGAGGAGGGCTTTGCTGTTTTCTTGTTCTCTGTCTTGGATTTTAGTGGGAGTTTCTTTTTGGATTAAGTTGGAAATCTTATTTCTTTGGAATCCGTTGGATGTTAGTACATTAGTGAGAGTGTGTAGTTCGGTTTTTAGGTGTTGTTCGTCAGCTAGGCATTTGGTTCTGGAGATGAGTGTCTTGGCTATGGAGTTGATCTGTGCTGGGTGGTGGTGTGAGAGTGCGTGCAGATAGCGGTTTGTGTGTGTTTTCTTCTGGTAGATGGTGTGTCCTAGGGAGCCATTGGATTTCTTGTAGACTAAGACATCCAGGAAGGGAAGTTGGTTATTAGCTTCTGTTTCCATGGTGAACTGTATTTTGGGGTGTAGGCTGTTGAGGTGTGTGAGGAAGTTGTCCAGTTTTTCTTTCCCATGTGGCCAGATTACGAAGGTGTCATCTACATATCTGAGCCAGAGTTTGGGTTTGTGATCAGATTTTTCTAGGGCTTGGGTTTCAAAGTGTTCCATGTAGAGGTTTGCAATGACAGGTGAGAGGGGTGATCCCATGGGTGCTCCTTCTATTTGTTTGTATTTTTGTCTGTTATAGATGAAGTATGTGTTGGATAGACAGTGGTTGGTCAGATCTAGGATGTGTTTGGGGCGGTTATATTTGTTTTGGATAGCTGTTAAGGCTTCTTTGATTGGCACTTGGGTGAAGAGGGATATGACATCGAAGCTAACGAGTAGGTCGCTGGGCTGTAAGTTTTGTTTCTTTATGATCTCTATGAACTGGAATGAGTTTTTTACGTGTGAGGTGATGGATTCTGCATAGGGCTGTAGTTGTTTGGCGAGAAATTTGGCTAGGTTTTGTAGAGGTGAGCCTATGGAGCTGACTATGGGTCTAACACACACACACACACACACACACACACATGGTTAAACTCTTAAAACAGGTTTAGCAGTAATAGAAATTTAGGCAATGCTGGATACACGGATTGTCTTAAGGATAATGATTTAGACTTAGAAGTATGAAAATGGCAATTATAGATATGTATGTTCAATTTAGTTTGATGATTTTTCATTGTTTTATCGAAACTTGTCTGATATGGAAATATGAAATTTAAATTTAGAGTGAAACTTAACCAATTAAGAGATTTTTGTGTATAGTAATACGATTTGATAAGTTATGATAATTAATTGGATGGAATTTGGACTTTGTGTAATGAATTGAAATGAATTAACTCAAAGACCATCATAATCAATAAAAATGGGCTTTATTAAGGGAAAAATATAGATTTTATATATATGGCTATATAATTATAAGTCATTTATCAGTGGAAGAAGAAATAATTAAGATTGATGATAAAAAGAGGGTTGAGAGAGAGTAAGAGTTTGAATATACGTGGAAGAGACATTTGAAATGTTAATCTGTTGATACAAAATAATATTTGACTATGGTAATTGAAATTGACAAAGTTTTAAAATAGGTTTAGTAGTAATAGAAATTTATGATAGAAATGGAATACATTAAATTTATTATGTTTTTTGAGGGAAATAGAGAGATGAAAGTGAATGTATTAAGTTGAGCTGTTTATGTGTGTTTTTATTTTGGAATCTTTGTTTACCCAATCACCACGGTGTGCTTTAACTACTTATTGTTAAAATTATTAAACCAATAAAATATTTTTCAAAAAAAAGAAGCTGATTTAACCTGAAATCCTGCTTGTTTCTGAAACTATTAATCAGCTTTTGCTTCTTCTTAAATTGTTTAAATTGTTCTATTTAAGGATTCCCTTTTTTTAAAAAAAGTAAGTCAATTTGCAGTGAATCCTCTGCAGTGAAAAATAAGGGAAAGTTTCACCATGTGTAATTCTAAAACTCGTGCTGGAAACAGGTAGTCCCTGACTTACAATAGTTTGTTTAGTGATCAAAGTTACAACGGCACTGAAAAAAGTGACTTATGACCATTTTTCACAGCTATGACCTTTGCAGCATCCCCATGGTCATGTGATCAAAATTCAGATGCTTGGCCACTGGTTCATACTTATGGCCCTTGCAGTGTCCCAAGATCATGTGGCCACCTTTTGCAACCTTCTGACAAGCAAAGTCAATGGGGAAGCCAGATTCCCTTAACAAGTGGGTTACTAACTAATCAACTGTAGTGTCACTTAATTGTGGCAAGAAAAATCATAAAATGGGGCAAAACTCACTTAACAAATGTCTTACTTAACAACCGAAATTTTGGGCTCAGTTGAGGACTACCTGTATTATAAACAAGGAACCAAATATAATAAAGGGTTAAATTACAATAAATCTGAAATTTTGTGCACAAGAAATCTCTCTTGATAAGTAGCCTTCCTTAAGGCATTATATTCTCTGAGAGTGTTTTGATGTACAGAATTGTATAGAAAGACAATTCATTTTTCTGATTATTTCAAGCATCAAAAGTACATGCTTGCTAGAAAGAAAACTGGCATGGTAAAAATCTTAGCTGCTGCTGTGGAGACAGCAGTTGAGATAATTAAGAAGAATAGATGGGATCAGCAGACATAGATACAGAGTTCCTTGCGTTCACATGCTGTTACCATGTGAAGTAAAATATTTCTACTTTGTCCTGAATTTGCTATCAATCTGTTCATAGATTAAGCTCGCTTTCTAATATTATGAGAGAAACAGACAATCTATATCCATTTTTCACATCAGGATTGTAAACGTATGTCGACTATGGATTTTTGCTGAGATATGTTCTCAAATACTGGTAATAAAGAGTGCTCTATAGCTACTTTTTCTTTACATCTCCTCCCCCTTTTCATATGTGTCAAAAGCCTGCCTTTTGGTAGGGTTGATGGAAGGGACAAGTATTCTGGATGAGACAATGCTGGAGTGTCCAAGGGTAAGCAATTTTTTTTATTTTTGTTTCTGGGGCTGGTCTGTGCCTTTCTTCTAAAAGGAAAATGGCTCCCGAGGGCTGCAGGAAGCATACCTGATGATGCAGTGAGTTAGATGAAGTGGCAAGGCTGAACTTGTCACCTTTTTTTTTTTTTATCTGGGAGATGAAATTTGGGGTGTCAACCTCAAATAGACGGGTTATATTTTAATGTATCTATTCTTGTTCTTCTTTCCACTGAATGACAAAAGATGCTGAAATTGGTGTTTAGTTGCTAAGATTCAGCAATATCATATTAGAGGGATACCAGAGGTCACAAAAATGGAGCTGGGGCTTGACATGGAGTTGTGAGTTGCATCTCCGGCTGTATATTCTCAGCCCTATAATTAGTGCCGTTGTTTTGCTTCAAAGAGTTCAGGCACAATTTCCAGAGAAATGTTTTAAAGTCTGATTCTGGCTTTAGTCATCAGAATGACCTGTGGCAGACCATCCACTATTTATTAAGATTTATATCAATTCTTGATCACAGTCTTCTTCTTTATTCCAGCCTCGGGAACAGCAACTGTATTTTAGCCCCAAGTCTACTTCTTTTCTTTTCTTGATTTCTCCAGCCCTTTAAAGTGGCAAGATCCATGGCTTTCCACAAAGGCAGGGGACGTTCCCTGTGGCATTATTCAATGGTCCAAACAAACAGTCTAGCTTCATCCATTCCATTTAGGTCTGCCCAAAGGTAGAACTTTTGATCTGCAATACAGAATGCTACATAACTACTACTCGGGTGTGTTAAAGAAAGGATCGGTCCCTGGTATATATCTCATTCCTATATCTCATTCCTCCGCTATTTTTGATACCTAGGTTTTTGCTGGTTTGGGTACTATTTCCCAAACTTGGAAAATACGATCCGAATTGAAATGCTAGTGAAACTGAAGGGGAAAAAAAAGGGTCTGACATAGCTTTCCCAGCAAATCAATCTGTGTGGGACCTTCTCTTCCTAGCCAGCGCTGATCGCAACGCCGGGTGTTGAGATGCCAGTACACCTGGAGGGTTGCAAGTTGAGACTGCTCTTTCTAGGAAAATATAGTCTGTTTTCCAACCGTATAATAACCCTCTTGCTGTACTGTGTGGACTCAACTTCTCGGTTTGCCCACAGAGTTGTTTCCTACATCTCTTTCCTCCCACTTTCTGCAATCATACATACAGCTCAAAAAACACCCACATCCACTAAGGCATACCAGAATGCTAATGTTTGCTTGACTCTTGGTCCCTGGCTCCATCCCTGTTTAACGAAGTAACCCTGAATGCCAACAGCTTTTTGTATCCAATTCCAAGGTAATTTCCTTCCCAGCCTACTCTGTGAATCCTCAAGGGGCTGAAGGTGGAAAGCCTCAATCTGAACAGATACATCAGCAACTTGACCTTTACTAAATTGCACTGGCCCTTCATGCCCAAGCAGGTGTTTGGAGTATAATGAACTTTCTGGTACCACCCCTGCCCTCTAGCCAGATGTATATAATCCTAACAATTGCCATAAGAACAAGCCCAAAACATCAGGATGGACCCTGAACAAGGCAATGTGCAAACAGAGGAGAAATTAATGGGCTTACTTATTGGGGAAGATGATTATAGACTGCATACAAGCAGGACAGAGACTGAAAACTCTCTTGGGGTCCTTAGGGTGAAAGAAATTGAACGGTTTGAACAGTTCCTGGAAACAATGAACAGTTGCCCCATAAAGAAAAAGAGGGAAACAAAATGAACACCTCAAGGGCATCGCTGCTTACTTAGAACTCAATCTGCCCATTACCAAAGCTAACTCTGCACATACTGTAAACAGCAGTAGATGGCTGTGCATCATATTGATTGCCTAAATGTCTGTGATGTCACCAAGAATTATTTCTCATTTGCAAAAACAACACTTGTAATTTGGTGTCCACTTTGTAGACTACCGTCGCAGGAGGTTTATTTTTTTTATCCTTCATCGTGGGGTTTTGTTACAAAATGGTTTTGCCTCTCTCTCTCTCTCTCTCTCTCTCTCTCTCTCTCTCTCCCCCCCCCCATGTGTGTTTTAAAAATATGTCATGCAATTCATTACATGATCCAAAATATTTAGTCACTGAAAACATGTAGTAAGAAAGTGGCCAAACTCACAGATTAATCAATGTTTGATTGGCAGCTATTTACCTACGAAGAATCCCTTCAAAAAAGCATAAACAGAAAAAATGAAAAACACAGGGGGAAAAAGGATGCTGTGTCCAGCTCCCCCACTTGTGCACTTGGCTTAAAACTAGTCCTAGAAATTTTACCCTTTGCAATGAATATGCAGAAGTTTGCAGTATCTAAAAGTCACATTACAAAAAAGGACAAAACAGCCACCCCTCTGCCCAATTACATTAATGACTGATTAAAATCAGTTGCCTGCAAATTGTTACCTTGTTTGTATAATTGAGTCCCCACCTGAATATACTAATCATTTTTCTTATATCAAACATGCAAGTCTAAGTGCACGCGCACAAATACACATACACTCCTCTCCTTCTAACGAGAATTACAAGCAGGCATGGAAAAGTATAAAATGGAGATGGGGGCAAATGGAGAAAAATGGAGGGGAAGTGTATAATTTTACAAAAATGCTAAGATTGTTTTCTTCTTTGTTCCTCACTCAGAGGATCTTTATAAATCCCCAGATTTTGTAAGATGGAAGCAAAGATGATCAGGTTTCAAACACGAATAAGGTGGACAGTGTAGGTATGGGAAGATTATAGCTATTTCAAAAAACAGTATAGTAGAAACCGTGAATCAGCAAGAATACTAAGGGGAAACCCAAAGATGCTTTTCCAAAAGGCAGCTGGACTTTCTTGTTTTCTTCCTTGAAAACATTTTGCTTTCATGAAAGAAGCTTCTGAAGCGTCTTGGATGAGACATAAAAAGTTTTCAAAAAAAAAGAAACCCAAGAAAGTTCAGTTGTCTTTTGGAAAAGCACCTTTGGGGCAAC
Source organism: Bothrops alternatus (assembly GCA_034064705.1). Classification (NCBI taxonomy): domain Eukaryota; kingdom Metazoa; phylum Chordata; class Lepidosauria; order Squamata; family Viperidae; genus Bothrops; species Bothrops alternatus. The sequence goes on from JARGCV010000080.1 coordinate 7,974,149, forward strand.
CATGACCTGGATGATTGAGGATCTGAGGATCTCCATAGACATTAAGGAGAACAAAAAAAAAAAAAAAAGATCACAGAAAGTTTTACTTATGAGAATTAGAAGTTCGATATTAACATAGAAAAGAGGCACAGAGCCCCAGCAGATATTTAAGGAGAAGGAGATATAGTTAAAAGTACAATAGAAAAATGTGGATCTCATTTTTCCACAGTGGAAGAGTGCACTAGAAAATCCAGAATAAGCAGTCTACCATTGAACCCTTGGATTTTTAGTGTACAGCACCCCATTCATTTCTGGTTCTTTTTTAAATACTTCCATGCTCACTTTCAGGCACCATCTTCCTGAATTAACATGGTTTGGCATACCCTAGTTTCAGCAGATGTTGAGTGTATTCAGAAGGTTAAAGTTATTGGGAGATGCTCATTTTCCTTCTTTGCACTGTGCGCCGGCCCTGTGCCAGGTAGACCTGGCAGTGGCCACTAGCTGCAATACACCAGATAATCAAGAATGACGCCAGTCCCAAGAACTGCTGGCACCTCTGTGGAGAGTCAAGGTTTACAGACGTATTTCACCATCTGCTGCTGGCATCTTCTGGGTTATTAATACGGGGAAAACATCTGAGGATGGGTGAGTCGCTGGGAATAAACATATGAATTAACTAACTAAAGCTGTTACCTGGAAGGAGGCTCTCATGGCTTTATGGCAGCAGCAATGGAAACCATACCGAGCAAAGAAGAAGCTTTTGTTTTGTTTTGTTTTTAGCATCTCTCCCGCAACATTTTCTTGTTCTCTAGGATGGCAGTGAATGGCTATCCCCTCCCCCTTCATCACAATTCCCTTGAAGTGCAGTTGCAGAAAGTATTTTGAAACAAAGGAGTGTTAGCCAGAGAAACACGAAGGCTGCTTAATTAATACTGCATTTAAATTAATAGCCTGATTAGCTGCCCTAAAGGAACCTAAAAGACAGGTTCCCATTTGCTTTCAGGGCACTAAAGGAACCCATCCATCCATTTTGCTGATTGGCTGTTTATAGCAAAAATTATTATTTAGGGCATGCTGTGGGAAGATAGCTTGGACAATGTCATCAATTGGATCCTTAGTGCTCTCTGAGCTCAGTTGTCTTTTTGCAGACATTTCAATACCCAGCTAGGTAACATCATCAATACTAGAAGGGAGGGAAGCTTGCTCTTGGTTTAGATACAAATGGCCTGCCCTGTCAATGTTGGTGGGGTTGTTCTCGGTGGTTTCTTGATTAGGCTGTTGTTTACCACTAGTTTATTTGTCTGAGGGTATTGTTTAGGGTATTGTCATCAGGTTGGGTGGTAGAGGTGGGAGCAACAACTCAGGGCTGAGCTGTGGTGGCGCAGTGGTTAGAATGCAGTACTGCAGGCTGACTGCCGGCTGCCAGCAGTTTGGCAGTTCAAATCTCACCAGGCTCAAAGTTGACTCAGCCTTCCATCCTTTCAAGACCAGTAAAATGAGGACCCAGATTATTTGGGACATGACTATGCTGACTCCGTAAACCATTTAGAGAGGCTGTAAAGCACTGTGAAGTAGTATATAAGTCTAAGTCAGGGGTAGGCAACCTTGGCTCTTTTATGACTCATGGACTTCAACTCCCAGAATTCCTGAGCCAGCCATGCTGAGGGGAAAGGGAGAGGTTTCCAAGCTGAGCCATGCTGGCTCAGGAATTCTGGGAGTTGAAGTCCACGAGTCATAAAAGAGCCAAGGCAGCCTACCCCTGGTCTAAGTGCTATTGCTATTACTAGTAATGGAGGAACTCTGCCATTGTATTGTCACTGTTGATATACTGTACCTCCAGAAGGAAGCATGGGAGATACCTGGGGAAATGTGAGATTTATTTTTACTAACCCTTCTCATTCTCATTATTGCATGTGCCAGAAATTACAATGACAACCATTAGGATGATGATCAAAGACAAATTATTGACGAGAAAAAGAAACTGTGCCTGTAATCAGTCACAGTCACTGTTTATCAGCACACACACACAAAAACCCCCAAAACCAACAACCCTGGAGTATGTGGACAGTGGTCTAGCTTGGAGTAAGGCAGTTACTCTTATCCTATTAAGAGAATGGGGACAGTTTCATTGTGAGTTGATCCAAGCAATGATGGATACAAAGGATGGAAGGTGAACAACAACTCTGACTTCCATCTAGGCTTGTCAAGGTGGCGAGGCTTTTCTCTCCTGCCAAGCACAATGTCAGAAGCCCTCAAAAATTCACAGCCACTGAATTATAAAGCAGCCACTCCTTTCTAGCTCCATTTTATTAAAATGGCCAGTTTCTGTTTCTATTTCTATTCCACCAGCAGAATTCTGGGGTTGTAAAATGGTGTGTTGTTGTTGTTATTGTTTTTCTGTTTGCTTGGCTTGGTGAGGATTTGATGTGGAGTTGGCATTACTTGCAGGCTGAGGCAGTTGGGCACCCTAGGAAGTGCAACTACACAACAGCAGGAGTAGCTGTTGCAAGGTGAAAATGCTGATCTGCACGGATGATGCAAACAACAGCTGATGATGGATAACGGATGGTGTGTCAGGAATCTCTTCGGCAGCCTACACTGTCCCATTTGCCTCAATTAAAGAAAGATGTTTGCAATTAACCAAATTGTGCTTCCTTTTTCAGGATGAAACCCCTTATTTTCTGGCATCTGTTTTAGGTAAACGTGACCCCCTCCTCATTTTTTAGTTTCTTGGGAGGGGGGAGGAATTCAGCAATGTCTTGGCTAGTGCTGTGCAGGACGGTAGAACTCACTAGTTTCTCTTCCGCAGTATTGCCAAAATCGACTGCATGTTAAACAGATGTTCTGTAATTAAACCATGGAAGCTAAAAGATCTCAAGTGAGAACTTTTGGCATAAAATTACGTGGAAATTTAGGGCACCTTGGAGATAAGGATGGGCCTATCTGGTGAAGAGTGGAATGTGTATGGGATCGTTATTGGCTGTGAAAGAAATAGTAGTCATTTTTCTTCTCTCCCCCCCCCCGTCAGCCTCTTTTCCACTTTTTGTTCTTGACCTATCCTCAGATACCAGTACCTGATACTCCTTCCAAAATACCTCATGCAAAATTTTGTTTTTAGGGCCTTCTAGAGACAAAATGATGGGTGTCACTTACTAATACAAAGCACAACCCTCTGAATCTTCCTAAGCCTTTGCTTACTGAATCTAGAATTGTGCAAACCATTTCACAAATTACAAACAAAAGCATTTTGAGCTTCATTCAAGCTTGTTGGATTAAATGGTTAAAGAGAATGGGGTTTATGTTTGTCCTTTACAGTAATCAGTGCAAAATTGGTGACTGGTTGCTGTTTCTGGATTTTCAGTGGCTATTTCATAAAGAGTACGTTGCAATAACTCAAATTTTTAAGTTATTGACACAGGGATCACCAATGCCAAATTTCTCAAATGTCTGTTATCTGGAATCCAAACTCAGCTTGTCTTCCCATGCAGTTTCTAGAGTAGGGGTCCCCAGCCCCTGGGGCAGAGACCCGTACCAGTCCATGGCCTGTTAGGAACTCAGCCACACAAACAGCACTTGAGCCAGTTATACAGCCCAGTGGAGCTTTATCTGCCCATGCACGGGATCTAGGTTGCACATGAAACCATCCCCACCCCCACCCTAGTCCGTGGAAGACAATTTTTCTTCCAAAACCATCCCTGGTGCCAGAAAGGTTGGGGACTGTGGTTCTAGAGCACACTGCTTCCCAACCCTTCACCCATGCTCTTGAAATATATACCTGTGTTTTGAACATTTCCAAGATCATGATAGCACTAGAAAGGCTCTGAATCAGTTTAGCCAAGATGTCATTAGGCAGCAGAGCAACTGGTATACAAACAGAATCCCTGTCTTTATCCCAACCTTTCAGAAGAAGCTGCATGCCCCTAAGGGCAAAATCCTGAAGAGGATGCCTGGAAAAAAGACATGAAAACCTCAGAGACAAGGGTGGCTACCCCTTCTAGACCATTAGGTCTGGATTACTAACACCTATTTGGCTAACAATAGGTAGGACCACACAAGGTTCCATGTCCCATCCTGCCTAGTCTCCATGATGTATTAACCTTTGGATCAGAAGATAATAAATTGGCTTAAACAAGCAAGCAAAAAGACCCAGCTGGTATTCAGCAGGAGCAGAATTTGGTTACAGGACCAGCTGATTCCTTAGATTATATCTGCCAGGTGGGATGCCACATTATTTCAGTAGAAACATTAGAAGAGACTGGACAGTCTTCTAGGCTACACCCTGCACTAGTAACCCCCCCCCAGAAAACAGTAAGGCTATAGGTCTTAGAGCAGTGTTTCTCAACCTTGACAATTTTAAGGCATGTGGACTTCAACTCCCAGAATTCCACAGCCAGCGTTGCTGGCTGTGGAATTCTGGGAGTTGAAGTCCACATGCCTTAAAATTGTCAAGGTTGAGAAACACTGTCCTAGAGCAAGAGGTGCAAAGGATTAAATGGGAGAAGAGTCCCACTGGGGAAATGATAAAAAGAGAGAAGGACAGGGCATTGAGAGGGGCAAACTCTATCCAAGGTCCTGAAGTTGCAACCGAAGCAAATGTTTTAGTACAAGTCTACCCTCCACTCAAACCCTCAATTTATTGTAATGCTTCTTTCTTTCTTTCTTTCTTTCTTTCTTTCTTTCTTTCTTTCTTTCTTTCTTTCTTTCTTTCTTTCTTTCTTTCTTTCTTTCTTTCTTTCTTTCTTTCTTTCTTTTTCTTTCTTTCTTTCTTTCTTTCTTTCTTTCCTTCCTTCCTTCCTTTCCCTTCCTTCCTTCCTTCCTTCCTTCCTTCCTTCCTTCCTTCCTTCCTTCCTTTCTTTCTTTCTTTCTTCCTTCCTTCCTTCCTTCCTTTCTTTCTTTCTGTCATTCCAAGGAACTCCTACATCACCTCCCTTGCCAAGCCATTGGGTGGTTAAAATATCTTTCTCCTCTGTTCTGCTGAAGCTGCCCATGATGCTGGGCCAAGTCAAAGAGGAAAAGCCACAAGATCTCATTGTTGTTGGGAAGTGTGACCAAGGACTGCCTTTATCAGCTTCCTGCTTCCTATTACTTCCTGACAGCTGGGCTAAGTCTTGAACAGGATGGTTAAATGATGGGATGTCAGAACCTCTGAGAAGTTCTCCTTCTCCCCCCCTTGCTTTTCTTCTGTTGGTGCTAGCAGATGACCACACTGTCTGCCTCCTTGAAATTGTGCTCAGGGTGTTTTATACAAACACACAAACATGTTTTCTTTGTTGCATGCATGACTGCTCCCCATAAAGGGAAGAAAGTCCTTCCTCAATGGAGAAAATTAATGTATCAGGAAAGACTTGAATTCCTCTCTCAACATGTTGGTTTTCTATAGGCACAGGGTCTTGAAAATAAAATGCGCTGTTCTCTACAGCATCGATAGAAGGATCTTACTAGTACTGAGTTCTGAGATTGTAATTTAATTGCAGTTTAATTTGTAGAGAAGGGTAGCATATTTTGGGGCCAGGGATTTCAAAGACTAGTACCAATGTTTGAACAAAGATTCCTCCTCAGGCTGAAGTATAAATCTATGGCAAGGTGGTGAGTGGGAAATGACCCTTGAAGAAAATCTGCTATTCATGTATTCGATATCCACTTTGCAGGGAATGAAAAAAAGCAGTTTGTGTTATGTGTTGTGTGCATATTTGCTCACATTAAATAAGGCCATCTTCTCTCCTTTTCTTTAGCCCAGGAGAAGAGAAATTGTATTTATAGCAAGGCCTCAGAGGCATATATAATTTATTAGGGTTTATTCATTTTTATAAACAAAATCCCTGTCATGAATTTTTGATAGAAAAGGAAACAATAGTTTTGAGGGATGGAATAATGGGGGGGGGAGCGGGTTGTACGTTTTTCCATTCTGACACTGAAATCCTGAAAGTGAGGTGGGGCTTTGGATCAGTTAGATGGCAAAACATTGGGAACATATTAAAAAAAAATATCCTAAAACCTTAAGCCAGTTTTTAAAGTGGGAAGGCTGATGTTTGTGAGCGGGAGGCTGGAAACCTACTGTGTGTTGATTTATTTCTGGATCGTAGTAAAGCTCCTTAGAGGCATCAGATATAACAAGGTAAATAACACATCAAATCTCTCCTCTTGCCAATTGTGCGCGTATGCCAGCTGCAGATGTCTAGGGTTAGGGAACAAAGTACGCAGCATTAAATATACACAAGCTTCCATCCAGGTGGAGGCAGGCAGCAAAGAGTCCTAAGATCTGGGCCATCAAATAAGTAAATAAATAAATAGTCTTTGGAAAGATACAGAGAGAATTAGCAGTTGTTTTGAATCCTTCCAAGTTATATTTAAGGGATGGAATGATCAGTACTGTCCTTCGGATCAACGTGAATTCCAGTCGCAAAGGGGCTTCTTTCTCACAAAATCCTAGAAAAATATCCAGTGGGAAGTTTTGGATACTGAAGCTAGCGATGCCAATGTTCTTACCCCTATCTGTATATTTTTACAGTTCTGTCTCTTGAAAAGTCAGGAAAGCAAAAAGAACCAAGTGTTACTTGCAGCCTCTTTCCTTTCTTAGTAGCAGTTCTTGGAGCAATACGTGGTCTTTTCTCCCAGGGAGGCTGGTTAGACTGGGAAGTAAATCTCAGAAAATGACAATGGCAGGCCATTTCCTTTTATTTCTTTCTTTCTTTCTCCCTTTTCTTTTTTTAACATGGACCCAGACCAAGCATCGAGAAGAGAGTAGGACGTTTTAGCAGGGAGAATTAGAATTTAGGGCAAAGTGCATGATGTTTGAGGCAAGTCCTAAGCTTTGGTTGCAGATTCCAGAGTCCCTTAAAAATAGCTTTGTAACCTTTCGAATGTGTCAGAAGAGGATCATAGATACATACACAACAATCTATTTACTAAATACTTAATTAGCTTGGTTTAATTTAAGTTAGTTTTGGGCCTAAACTGCTAACTTTCAGATCACTCCTCCCCCCCAGAATGATTGAACTAGCCACAATAGAAGGATTAATATATTGTACTATCAAAAAGCAAACAAACCACGTTATTTACTCTAACAGCATAAAGAACACTAGATGATAAAGGATTTCTAGCCCACCATATTCAGCCTGCAAGTTCCCATTACCCTAATTAGCATGTGCGATCATCTAAGATTATGGGAGTTGTAGTCCAGCAACATCTGGAGAGCCTTAAGTTCCCCATCACTGACCTTCTGCAAAGGAATTAGAAAGTGTACAGTGTATTAGAAAAATATGCAAGAGGTCTAGATTCGTTTTAGGTGTTTCTATATGGCCAGCTTGCCTTTGTATAATTACTCCACTGGAACTCATGTATTTTATTTCATGCTACCTCACTGATTTTATGCACTTTGTTCCACATAATTATCCACATTTATAGCTTGGGGATATGTGACAAATGCACACTTTCTGCTTACTGTCTTTTTGAGAATGTTGATTTTATTATTATTAAATATACTTTGAAGGGAAAACATGACTATTAATTATCTCAAAATAATTGCTTGTTGCATCATCTTGAATTTAGGGAAAGCCAAGAAGAACTTAAGAGTTCTTTCACGCTGCTTCTTTCGCACCAGTGACTCGCTCTGGCATTCAATTAGCTGCCATTCATTTTTGGTCCTTTCCCCCCTTGTTGCATAGTACATGCAAGTCTTAAACATCTTATTCTCACTAGATTCAACCGGTGTTTTTCCCGATGCACCAAGTTTTCACCTCCATATAATAAAATGGGCAGAACTGCATTTATATACATGCAAATTTTTAACTTCCATGATAAAAAATATTATGTTGTCACAAAGTTTGTGATCTATCAAATAAATAGATAAAGAAGCATGGCTGCTGTTTACATGTTGTCTACCCTAATAACATTTGTATGTATAGCCAAATTGTCAGAATCATGTGTGAACATATCTCTGTAATGTTCCCACCAAGAAAAATCTGGGTAAGGTAAAGGTATAGGCAAGAAAGTGGAACTATCCTGCTTTGGAATTCTTTTTAATCATGAAAATATGAACCACAATGTTGCAAAGCAACAATAAAAAGCTGCGTAGTTTCCTAACGTGCGTTCAGTGCTCCCAGAAAAAGTGGTTAATTGTGCTCCTAATTATAAGATTGCAGAGCAATTCCACCTTTGCTTCACTGAAAATGTTTAAAAACAAACAAACAAACACAAAGTGCAAGCAAAGACAGAGCATGTCACAAATGATAGAGGAGAATGTTTTCATGCAGAGTTATTTAAAAATAACAACTAGGGAAGGAATATTATGCTGGTGATGTACAGGTTAACTTCATATTCCTTTTTTTCCTCCTATTACATGCCAACAAAACAAAACAAAACAAAAAAGGATGAGGGTTTTTAAGACTCTTTGACTTTCCTACGAATAGGGCTGCTTCCTTTGAAAAGAAAAGTAGTGAAGACGATGAAACACAGCCAGGATGGCGATAGCACTTAGACTTATATGCCGCTTCACAGTGCTTTACAGCCTTCTCTGAGCAGTTTACAGAGTCAGCCTATTGCCCCCCAACAATCTGGGTCCTCATTTTACCGACCTGGGAAGGATGGAAAGACTGAGTCAACCTTGAGCCAGTCAGGTTTGAACTCCTGGCGATCACCTCCCAAAGAGTTTGACAGCTCACTTGAATTTGTGTGCAGAATTGGGGAGGACGGAAATGTGGGTAGGAAGGGATGTCTGCCTGCTAAGATGGGTGAAATTTCACCTCTACATCCTTCTCCTCAACTGGGTCCTTTCTCTCCCCTCTCCCATCCTCCCAGAAGAAAGAAGCACCTGTTAAACCTTACATGCCTGCAGCAAGTTAGAGAAATGGACTGGGAAAGGAGAAAAAAAAGGGAGGTGTTTGTTTGTTTTTTTAAATAATTTTTTATTTTTCCAAACTCTCCCCCATACATATACCGTGATATTTATCAGATGTTAACATACATTCTTTTTACATTCATATATAAGATACTTCTAATAAAATGAAATAAATACATGCACATGACTTTTGGCGTTGCTCGCCCATTTCCCCTTTCACTGTATCCACACTCCTTCTGCTCTACCTTCTTTCTCCCTTTCTTCTCTTCCCTACTTCCCTCTTCTTCCTCTCCTCTTCTCTCTCCTTCACCACTCTCCTCCCCTTTCTCCCCACTTCTCCTCTTCTCCTCCAACCTTCCTCCTTCCTTCTAGAAGGGAGGTTTTTGATGGGGCGATAGGGAAAGGCCAGCTTTGGTACAAAAGTTGAGAGTCTGAGCGGTGGGGAATTCAGGGATCCTTCTAGTTACACGATAAGGACTCCAGGGCCGGTCAAGGAAGAGAGGAGAGAGAGAAAGGACTCACCGTTGGAGCCCGGGTGATTCGTCTCAGTCGAAGGGGCATGTTCCTCGACGGCGCGTCTTTCCTTCGAGGGCCGAGCTGTGGGGCTTTGGGGATTCCCTTCGGCTCGACGGCTGGGCGTTTGAAGCTGCAACAGTTTGTCCCGCCGGCCCGGCGCATCCCAGCCGCGCCTGCCCCCGCCTCCAGGACGGGAAGGAGGGCTGGTCCCCTTGTAATTCCTCCGCCTGTTTTTTTTGGGGGGGGGGCGGTTGGTGGGACGTGAAGGAGAGAAAGAGACGGGGGGCAGTCCTGGGATCGGGGCTCGCATCCCGAGTAAATACGAACCAGGAGGTGCAAGTCACACGAACTACTGCCAGGGGTTCTCAACCTTGGCAACTTTAAGACTTAAAGTTGCCAAGGTTGAGAACCCCACACTAGCCGGAGAGAAAAGTAGTCGCGCAGCACAGCTTGCGCGCGGTTGCCTGCGAGGAAATAAGGGGTGCCCGGGTCTGTTTTGGGGGACTTGGTAGGATTGCAGGAGAGGTGAGGCGGGGTGGGGGGGGGCGCGTCCGGCCTATGGCCCTTGAGCCCAAAGTGCTGGAGATATGAATCCTTCTGAGGAGCGTTTGCAGATGAGTTGATAGAGCTCATCCCTTGGACTTCATTGATCGTAACCCCCCCCTTCCCTTCCTGCTTGGGACCCCGGCTTGCTTGGCTATCGGTGGTTCTCCTGAGGAAGGGCAGGATAGGGCCGAGAATCTCCTTGTGTTCAAGGGGAAGAAGAGGAAAAGTGTATTGTCTCGGAAAAGGAAAGCCAGTTGAGGTGGAATTAAGAAAAAGCTTTGTGAGACTCAAGTCTCTCAGGTGCCTGTCGGGAAATTTCTCCTTAGTTCTAGGTTGCTTCTGTCCTTGATTAGTTTCCACCCGTTGCTTCTTGTCCTGCCCTCAGGTGCTTTGGAGAATAGCTTGACTCCCTTTTCTCTGTGGCATCCCCTGAGAGATTGGAACACTGCTATCATGTCCCCCCCCTCGTTCTTCTCTTCATTAAGCTGACTCAGGAATTCTGGTAGTTGAAGTCCATGAGTCATAAAAGAGCCGAGGTTGCCTACCCCTGAACTAGACATTCTAGAATTACTCCTAACTAAGAATAGTGTTCTTCTTTCCACATTTTTGAAAGATCCTTTTGCTGTGTGCACTGGGGGTCCTACCCGTCGAAGCTTCTCTGAGTGGCTGGCAGGGTTTTGAAAATGTCATTGCCTTGCAGTTAATTTTCTTATTTGTTTTTCCTAAAGGGGAAAAAGAAGGAAGATAGGAAGATCAGTAGTTTTCCTGGGAGACCGATATATACATCTTTCTATCTAAATAGCTAAGCTGTCTATTATGGTAAAATCCAACGCTTGTCTTCTGAGGAATCAACTGTGAAGGGGAGAACTTTGTCCCATCTTCCTTGCACTGGAGAACCCCATTATAAGATCAGATTCCAATGTTAGCCTTCAAATATGTACAATTTTCACAACTGCACTTCTTCATAGCCCTTGCAGAGCTGAACTGCAGTTATTTGCCAAGAGTGACAAAATTCATGTCTCTTCACCATATGCCAGTCAGCAATCAATTTTATTTTTCATACAAACAAAACTCAGGTATGTTTGCTTCTGGGCTCCTACATTTCACATCAGGCGGGGGTGACATTTATAACTGATGGGGCCATCAACCTACAGGGTTTATATATATGATAGGTACGTACATGTGTGTGTGTTTTCCCCATCCTGCTTGATTGCTTGGATAGAAACAAACCTTTCCTTAGTTAATGGCAGGCTAGCCGTTGCTACTAGAGACTGCAGACTCTAATACCATTTTTCTCAACTCGCAATCTATAGATGTGCTAAATTTCCAAGCGTCATCCTCCCTGGTCAGCTGAGGAGCTAGTCTGTCTAACTTGGAATGATGGGAGTTGTGATCCAACACAACTAGAAGCCTAAAGTTTGAGAGAAGCTGGTCTCATAATTATAGCAAAATGTTGTTTTGACTCTGAAAAGGAACAGAGCTGTGATGTAAGGGAATATGATGTTAAAACAACGTTTAGTTTTACAGTGTTCCTAGCTCACACAGAGATTGAAACAATGAGTATGTTTTATTGTAGTTGCAGCACTTAATCCTCCCAAATTAAAACTGGGGACCTGACTGTACTCAGATGGAAAACCAGAAGGAAATTTCAGGACTATGGGTGACACTGGAAAGTTGAAAAAGCACTCTAAAAGATAGAAAGGGCTAATTATTCCTGTATTGCTCCCAAGAAAATAACACAGATGTCCTTTGAAATCAACAGAAGCTAAGCTTCATTCAAGATTTTATTTGAAAAGATGGGCCAAGATATGTCTGAATTTTCTTCTTATTTGAATAAAGGATTTTGAGATGATAATATCTCTTCTAGTTAGTAAATACAATGTAATCAAACGGAAGGAGCAAGCTTGGGTGTAGCAGGGAGATATTGTGTTCGATAGGTCCTGTTGCTAAGATGGATTTCCATTGGCTTTATCATTTGATAGTGGCTCTAAGAGGTTTAGTGACTTGTGGGGGCCTAGGTCTAATCACTTTTTATATTACCCCTAATGGTACCCAAATGATGCCAGGACAGAATCATTGGGGGGGGGTTTAAAAAGTAAAGATCCTTACAACAACAACAACAACAACAACAACAACAACAACAACAATAATAATAATAATAATAATAAAGTTGGAAGGGACCTTGGAGGTCATCAAGTCCAACCCCCTGCTCAGGCAGGTAACCCTATACCATTTCAGACAAATGGTTTTCCAGTTTCTTCTTTAAAACTTCCAGTGCTGGAGCATTCACTACTTCTGGAGACAGGTTGTTCCACTGGTTAATTGTTCTAACTGTCTGGAAGTTTCTCCTTAGTTCTGGGTTGCTTCTCTCTTTGGTTAGTTTCCACCCGTTGCTTCTTGTCCTGCCTTCAGGTGCCTTGGAAAACAGCTTGACTCCCTCTTCTTTATGGCAGCCCCTGAGATATTGGAACACTGCTATCATGTCCCCCCTCATCCTTCTCTTCATTAAACTAGACATACCCAATTCCAGCATCAGTTCCTTATATGTTTTAGCCTCCAGTCCCCTAATCATCTTTGTTGCTCTTCTCTGTACTCTTTCTAGATCTCGATATCTTTTTTACATCGTGGTGACCAAAACTGGATGTAGTATTCCAAGTTTGGCCTTGCCAAGGCTTTGTAAGTGGTATTAATACTTCACGTGATCTTGATTCTATCCCTCTGTTAATGCAGCCTAGCACCGTGTTGGCTTTTTTGGCAGCTGCAGCACATTGCTGGCTCATATTTAAATGATTGTCCACTAGGACTCCGAGATTCCTCTCACAGTTACTACTATAGGTGCCCCCTATACTATACCTGTACATTTGGTTTTTCTTGCCTAAATGTAGAACCTTACTTTTTTCACCATTGAATTTCATTTTGTTAGATAGCGCCCAGTGTTCAAGTCTGTCCAGATCCTCCTGTATCTTAAGCCTGTCTTCTGGAGTGTTGGCTATTCCTGCCAGCTTGGTGTCATCTGCAAATTTGATGAGTTCCCCATCTATCCCCTCATCCAAATCGTTGATGAAGATGTTGAAGAGCACTGGGCCCAGAACAGAGCCCTGAGGCACCCCACTACACACTTCCTCCATGTAGATGCGGTTCCATTGAGGACCACACGTTGAGTACGGCCGGTCAGCCAGCTATGGATCCATCTAGTGGTAATGCTGTCTAATCCGCATTTTTCTATCTTATCAAGTAGTAGGTTGTGATCTACTTTGTCAAATAGCCTCAGAGCAAAATCAAAATCAACCTGGGCTGGAGGTTGGATAGACTTATAAAATCCTAGGATTAGAGAGAGACCTTGGAAATCTTCAAGTCCAGTCCTTTGTCTGGGGCAGGAATCCTCAGAGCATCCCAAATACATGGCTGTCTAATTTTGTCATAAAAATCTCCCATGACGAAAAACTCACAATTCCATAAAGCAGATTGTTCCACTGCTTTATAACTCACACAATCAGGAAATTTCTCCTTATTTGGGGGGGTCTCTCTCTCTCTCTCTCTGTAAAACATCTACCTGGGGCTTCTTGTCCTACTCTTGAGAACTATGGAGAATAAATTCATGCTCTCGTTCCTTGTGAAAAAAGCCAATGCAATCCTCGGCTGCAGTAATAGAGGGATAGAATCAAGATCACATGAAGTGTTAATGTCATTTTATAATATCTTGGTAAAATCATACTTGGAATATTGCAATTTTGGTTGCCACAATATAAAAAAGATGTTGAGACTGTGGAAAGAGTGCAGAAAAAAGTGACAAAGATGACTAGGCAACTGGAGTATAAAACATAAGAAGAATTTGCAGGAATTGGGCATGTCTAGTGTAATGAAAAGAAGGACTAGGGGGTGATAGGAAAGCAGTGTTCCAATCCCTAAGGGGCTGCCACAAAGAAGAAGGGGTCAATCCATTCTCCAAATCACCTGAAGGCAGGACATGGAAGCAATGGATGGAAACTAATCAAGGGAGAAGCAACCTAGAACTTTCCTAACAAAACAATTGATCAGTGGAACAACTTGCCCCCAGAAGTTGTGAATGCTCCAACATTGGAAGTTTTTAAGAAGAGATTGGATAACCATTTGTCTGAAATGGTATAATGTTTCCTGCTTGAACAGGGGGTTGGACCAGAAAACCTCCAAGGTCCCTTCCAACTCTATTGTCCTGTTATTCCTCTAACACAGTGGTTCTCAACCTTTCTAATGCCGCGACCCCTTAATACAGTTCCTCATGTTGTGGTGACCCCCCACCATAAAATTATTTTCGTTGCTACTTCATAACTGTAATTTTGCTACTGTTTGGAATCGTAATGTAAATATCTGATATGCGGGGTGTATTTTCATTGTTATGAATTGAACATAATGAAAGCATAGTGATGAATTACAAAAACAATATGGCAATGCTCACTGGAGAAGTTTACTCTTCCTTGCTCAAACATGCCTCCGACGGCAAGGTGTGGGGCAGGCTCCTGCACGGCGCAGAGGGCGGCCGGGGGCGCTGCAGCTCAGCTCAGCCGGCAGCGGCAGCAGTGGTGGAGCAGCCCAGCGGCAGCGCCAGCAACGGCCCAGACCCGGCTCGGCTCAGACTGGCCACTGAGGTAGCCCAGGGTGGTGTCGGGGGCGCGCGCGATGGCGCTATAGCGGCAGGAGCAGGCGCTGTTGGAGAAGGGCGCCCTGGAGGTGAAGGAGCCAGCGGAGGAGGAGGAGGGTGGCAGCGGCGGCGGCCGGATAGAGGAGTGGTGTCTCGGTTTCTAAGACCATCAGAAATATGTGTTTTCCGATGGTCATAGGCAACCCCTGTGAAACGGTTGTGCGACCCCCAAAAGGGTCGTGACCCACAGGTTGAGAACCGCTGCTCTAACAGATCTTCAAGAATTTGAAAACTGCTATCCTGTATCCCCCCCAATCTCCTCTTTAGGCTAAACATACACAGTTCCTTCATAGCCTCCAAGGTCTTCATCATCTTTACTGCTCTTCTCTTTTTATTGCAGTCCTCAGCAAAATGTCTTGCATTGGAATGACCAGAACCGAACACTCTTGTTCTGAGTGTGATGTGACCAGGGCAGCATAGACTAGCACTGTTTTGGAAACAGGATCCTTTCCGAACCTTACATTCTCTGATTCTATGACTGGAGCAGATAAAAGAGAAAATCAGATTCATTAGAATGACTCTATGGCAGATAGTAGGGTGATGCAGCCCGTGATCATTCAATTTGTCAACCTTTTGTTTATTTCCAAACTATGGGAAGTACCATTAGATATTTTACTTCAGGAAAGCAACTAATTATCCCAGCCTCTCCCTGAACTCTTGAAATATGCTGTCAGTTCAGTGATGGAATTAGTGAATAGAAGGGAACAGAATTAGAAATAAATGCAGCCAAACCAGTGAAATGGCCATTTCGATTTAGACATCAAAATGGCTCATATCATATTTCCATTTTCCATTCAATAAAGCTCATGGGTGTCCTTGAGCAAGTCATTACTTCCTCTTCACCTAACTTAGCTTGTGAATGGATTGGGAAGCGGGATCATAAAGCCATTTGTAATGCATGCAGAAAAAGGCTATGATTTCTCTGTATTATATTTTTCATGGCAAAACTGCCAATACTGGCTGAGCTAGCATGATGTTTCATCAAGTGCATGGAACAAAGGAATTTGCAGCTAGCTTCTTTAAGCAAAGAAAATCTTGCAATTTGGCCAGGATTTAAGAAAAAAATTAACACAAAACAATACAGTTAATGTTAGGGAAGAGATACCATATACAGTGTGAGAGGGAAACCAAAGGAAAGACAATGGAAATCGAAGAGGGAAGAAAAGGAGATAATTAATGGGAAATGCTTCAATACTTAAGATGAGGGGCATATGGGAACCTATGTAGGGAACCTATGAATCTATTACATTGCCAAAAACAGCTTCTAGTATCCCACACCATTTACTCACCATTGGGAATTGTAATTTCCAATTTCTGAAGGGTCATAGCATCATTATACTATAGAGCATTGCCAAGGAATTTTTTCCCCCTGTTGCTTTGGCTTTATACATAGACATAGTTTGCATGATGTCTGCAAATCACCATTGATGCACTGCAAACTTCCACGTTTCAGGATTTCACTATCCTTGCAAAGCCCTTTGCACTTTCTCTTCCTCACTCCAGAGACAGATGAAATTCATATTCCAACAAATTCACCTTACATTTGGGGCTCCTTGTTTACCCTTTAGCAAAGGCCTCCACCTGCTAGGTCCTAGCTAGCGTCTCATTCAGTTCAACTAGGAGAAAATGTAATTTTGCCATTCTCATAGGATTTGGTGCTATAAAACACTCTCAAGATTTTCTGAGGTAACGCATTTCACAGAACGTGCCTACACCTTCTCTCTGTAACACTGATATAGCGCCATAGCGAACAGAAAGCTGTTGAGTGCTTTTGTTAACTGCTTACATTCAGAATTCTCTTCGAAACTCCCAGATATTAGGTGGGATATTTTGTAAATCACCTTGTAGACACTAGCACATGAGATCAAATGGGTTGAGGAACAGGAATATAGAAACACATTTATTTTTTTATGAGGGAGGGGGAATTGGTTTGTTAATTCACTAACTGCCAGAATCTCTGAGGGCGGCATGCTCAGCAACTAATACTGATGAAGGAAGCACTGATTATTTTATTTATTTACACCCCAGTTTCATTATTATTTTTATAAATAACTCAAGAAGGCAAAAATACTTACTACTCCTTCCTCCTCCTATTTTCTATTTGCTCCTATTTTCAATTTGCTAGTGTTCGCTCTTATTGGCTACCTCAGACTCAGCAATGAGCGTCTGAAATTGTTTTTGAGAATCCTGACTTGCAAGCACATAGTCAACCCTATAATAAATGTTTAAGCATTGAATGAAAAATAATTCCTCCATCTCTCTATTACCTGTACTACCTGTATTTCTCCACATATTGCCTACCACTCTTTTCTGCCAAAGATGGGCAAGCTGTTTCAAGCCATCCTGAAAGAATTTCATACTCTGTCTCTTCAACTAGATACAGTCTCTTTCTTTCTTTCTTTCTTTCTTTCTTTCTTTCTTTCTTTCTTTCTTTCTTTCTTTCTTTCTTTCTTTCTTTCTTTCTTTCTTTCTTTTATTTATTTTTATTAAATTTGTTCTCTGCCCATCTTACCACATGGTGACTCTAGCTTACAACAATAACTCTGTTGTAGTGAAACAGATTCCACAAAAGTACTACTGGAAAAAAAAAAGAAATCACATGGAACAAAATCTGAACTGTGTATTGGATGGAGTAAGATGGCGACATTCAACTTTGCAATTGCTTCTTGAATGGCTCAATGCTGTGAGGCCTAGTGCTGTCATGTTGCATCAAAATGTCCTTTTTTTGCTTCCAGACATTGCTTAATTGTTGCTTCAAAGTTTTGAGAGTTGCAGTGTAGTGCTCTGATTTGATAGAGGTACCAGGCTCAAGGAGATAAATAGAATAACCCATCTATGCCTCAAAAATCTATAACCATGAATTTTTCTGTAAAGCCTGGCTTTTGATTCCACCCCTTGCAGATAAAGCTTTATGACAATGTTCTATGGACTGACACTTCATTTCTGGGTCACAATGATGAGTCTATGTTTCATCAGGTGTCACAGTGCTTTGAAGAAATTCCTCCCCTACATTCTTGTAGTGTGAAAACAATTGTGGGCAAATTTGAACTCCTGAAGCTTTCATCTCTGCTGTCAGCAGCATAAAGCTTCCAATACTGAAGAACATCAATAATGTGATCCCATGTGCACATGAGAAATGCCAGGCTTGACAACAATTTCTTTCTGAGCAATCCATTAGTTGCCCTTAATCAGTTCATCAACCTTCCTCATGTGATTGCTATCCCAGGTTATCTATCTCATTCTTGGTCACTCAGTTCTTCCCGGTTTGTCATCTTTACAACTTTTGGCAGTGCTGACACTCATGTTAGCACAGCCATCATGTAACCAACTTGCATTTAATAGTTAATTTGGATTGGAGAGACTGTCTAGCAGTAAATAATTCAGTCACAATACATTGCTTAAAGCAGACTGACGAGTACACACTGCAAGCTTCCATTTCCCAAACAATAGCAATAGCACTTAGACTTATATACCGCTCCATAATGCTTTATAGCCCTCTCTAAGCAGTTCACCAAATCAGCCTACTGCCCCCCAACAATCTGAGTCCTCATTTTACTGACTCGGAAGGATGGAAGGCTGAGTCAGCCTTGAGCCAGTGAGATCTGGACTGTTGGCAGTCAGCGCCAGCCGAATTAGCCCGCAGTACTGCATTCTAACCACTGCACCACCAGTGGTTGTATGTTCCAAATACAATCTTTTCTCATAGCAACTTCCTACCAACTAAGGCAACAGGACAGATACTAAAGATGTCCTTTAAACATTTATCCCAGATTTTTGCATCCTAGACACCTTTTCCTGCAGCGCCGGCTTCTCTCCCATAGCACTGGCTTACACCGCACTGGCTCCAATTCTGTTTCACAGCATCAACTTGCACAGTAAAGCTAATGCCATGCAAGCCGGTGCCAGGGGAGAGAAGCCAAGCCTGTGCTGTACAAACCATGCCATGGAAAATAAAACCACAACAGCTGCCCAAGGATATTGTAAGTAAGGTAATAGGGGGGAAAGGTTGCCTGACATCACCTTTACTTCTCCTCTCGCCAATACCAGTTTCGGTGCCCTTTGCTTCTCATTCCTGGGTCAGCTGATTCCACCCCTTCAGGGATACAAAGAACCATACCTGGAACTGCCAGAGGTGCTGTTGGATAAAAAATGAGGCCAGTGGGAAACGCAGGAAAAATAAATATTAATTTTGATATTTTTATTATTTAGTTTTTGGCATCTCCTATCACTCAAAAAAGTGATCTGGACAAAAAATTACACAGTCACTGGCCAAAGAGAAATGGGGCCAGTTGCCTCAACGGAGACACACGGTGTTAACTAATGTTATCCAGTATGATCCAAATACAAATTTTATTTTCAATTCTTTGTTAACATTTGCTGCATGTTGGCATTTGTATGAAAGTGGTCCACCATTTAGCAAATTTTATGGAATGTGGCCCCCATCTTCATTTGTGTTTGAGACCTCGGTTCTACGGTAACAAGTCAGTTGTTGGTTGTTTTTTTTTGCCAATTTATACATTGGAGGCATCACTTTTCATTCAGCCCTCATATTTGGAACCTGTGAATTCTGAGGAATATGTGGAAAAATAATGAGCTGGTTTTAGGGAGCATTGTGAACTATCAGCAAATGAGAGGTCTAACGACGTGACATAGGACACAAGGTAGATAATGCTATGAGCATTGATAAAGTAAGTGAGTGAAAAACTAGAAAGCCATAGAGACAAACTCTAAGTGGTACAGATCAAAGTGAGCTATTCTGCCGATATTTCCAAAAGCATCTTGGTATTTTTTTTCAGTTTATAAATCATGACCAGGTAAGGCTTTAGGGAAGATGTGTATGTATGTTAATGGATATAGAACGGGCATTTCCTTTTAATGTATGCCATTTTGCACACAGAAAAATGACAATAAATGTTATGTTATCTAAATAAATACATTTATTTAAAAAATCCTTTGGTGGGTCACCCCCCCCCCCCAACATCCTTGCATTATACACTGCCTTTTATACTTTAATTTTCTTCTCTGTCTTCCTGAAGATCACAACCTAATCCAAACAGAATGTTCTTAATCTTCTCCTTTTTCTGGATTCATTCATTCTTCCTTTGTATATTTGCTTTGTGATTTGATCCTCCTGTATTCTTACATAATCAAACAACCTCCTCGTGTGCCTTTTGTAACTTGTGTCAGTCGTGTTCAACCTACCTCCACTCAAAATTCATTCATTCTACATTTTTTGGTTTATTGCATACACTTAACTATCCCATTCCCATTGCATTCAACTTATTTTTATGTATCCTCTGACATACTCAACTCTCACTTCCACATAACAAAGTGGGCATGTTCTTACACACAGCCATTTTGCTCCTTGGGACAAGCATTACGACTCACAAGAGATCACATACTGCTCAAGGCCTTAGCTCTATTTGCTTGGCTTAACATTCTTCTATCCGCTTCCCTAACTGTAATAAATATTTTCAAGAATGTACACAAGAACAAAATTCAATTAAAATATGGAGGAAGGAGACCATCGAGCAAGGAATAACATTAAAAGATCTGACCTCCCTTACACTACTTGGAGGACCCTGAATAGATTGAGAGTTGAAGTGCTTAAATATAAAACCAGTATGCTCAGTTGAACGCTCTCAACATTCTGTGTGAATGTGGAGAGACACAGAGCCTGCTAGTATGTTGACTACTACCAGAAACATGTGCCGATAATGATTTATTTTTGGCCAATGATAAAGTCAAGAAGGGGGCTTCATTCTGACAGTTTAAAGTTTATTCTAGACACAGAAGAAGAAATAAATGTTCTACCAAGTCACACAAATTCAGCTGTTTCACATTAGATTTTTTATCACTTGTGCATAACTTGCAATTGTTCATTCAATGTTCTCTGTCAAACAAAACTACTTTGGCATCTGATACATTAATTTTCAGATCTGATGCTGAATCTATCTAACATTCATCTCAAATCGTTCATGTTCTCAGACAACAATATTGCATTATCTGCATACAAAACTGCATTTCCATTCACGTTCGCGGCTCCACTTCTGCTATCGCTACAAGCATTCCTTTATCTGTAGTATATTAAGGTGATCTCATACATTTCTGCTTTACTTCCCGCTGACCGTGGAACTATTCATTAAGCATTCCATTTATTCATATGCATGCTTTATTTCTATCTTATATTATTACTGTCATATTGGCAATCAAACTCCAACTCCATATTCACTTAAACATTCTGTATTTCAAGCCCATTCACTTAGTCATATGCTTTTTTCTAAAGGAAGAAAAGTGCAATAAACTTTCTTACATTCACACCATTCTCGAGAGCCTGCTGAAGAACAAAAAACTAGTTTGTTCCGTGCTTCCAAATTTTGCACACCTATTTCTTGTGCATACCCCTTAAAACAGAATCCTGTGAAATAACACCATGGGTACATTTAACAAACTAATCCCCTCTGTGATTTTTGCATTTACTCCTGCTAGCTTTCTGCTTGCATAAGGGAATAGTAAAGTATTTTTTCAACCTTCAGGCTGATTTCTGGCCAAAACAAAGCACTGACTTCTGTTCTACTCTTTGTGGTACCCCTATCATTCTCTTACAAGGGAATCCTTCCACCCCTTCCTTGCTGCATTTTCATCCTCAATTGATCTCTTCTACTTTTCATTCCATCTTCTTTCCTGGTAGCTCCTTATTTAATCCTCCACTTCCAAAGCAAGTTCTTATTTCCAGTAGAATTGTTCAGCATTTTATATTATAATATTAACCATTCCTTGTTGTCTTTGATTACATAGTTTGCAGCTCTCTTTGTCTCTGGATACACTCTATACAATATCTTTCTCATCCTTACTGTTTGCAGCAATCATTCTCACATTTGTTTTTCTCATCCATAGCTCCTGTCACTTCAGCATTTCATTAACCATCTTTTTTCAAATTTCCCATCTGCATACTTTTGCGATACTCTGTAACAGAATCCTCCTCATTTTATTCTAAGCAATGTCCATATCCTCTTTTCTTACATCATGCTGTCTGGCAATTAATGTGCCTTCTTTTTTCTTTTGTTTCCATACAAGGCTTATACTTTCTATTTCTTATTAGTTGTTTTACTGCCAATCTAGCTTCTTCTTTCCTTGTCTTCTCAAATTTTACTCTTGGCAAATACCGATGTGCCTCATATTCAGAACCTTTCATCATACCTTTCTTATGAAAAAAAATAAACCAATCATCATTTTGCAATGTCTGCAAATTCATAGACTCATAGACTCATAGGGCTGAAAGGAACCTTGGAGATCTTCTACTCCAATCCCTTGCCCAAGACAGGAGTCTTATACCATCCAGAACAAATGGTTATCTAACCTTTTCTTGAAAACCTCCAGCAATGGAGCACCCACATCTCCATGAGGCAAGCTGTGCCACTATTTATTTATTTATTAAAGTCCCCCAAAACCATAAGCCTGGGGAACTCCACCGCCAGCCCAGCAATCTCCTCGAGTAGCACAGGCAGGGCTGATGTCACACAGCTGGGAGGCAGGTATGTAAGCAATAAGCCCACCTGAACCCCTAGGTCCAGCGTCATAAAGATGGACTTGCAACCCGGAATTTCGGAAACAGTGAGCCTGCGTAGACTGAGGTTCTCCCGGGCCAAAATAGCCACTCCTCCCCCCCTTCCCTGGGGTCGCGGCTGGTGCCATACCTGATAACCTGGTGGGCACATACCCGTGAGGGGAACTCCCCCCTCAGGGCCCAACCAGGTCTCAGTCACACACGCCAAGTCGGTCTCCTCATTCATGAAAAGGTCATGAATGAGGGGGGCCTTATTATTAACCGACCTGGTGTTAAGCAGCAACAGCCTGATTAATTAATTAATTAATTAATCATTCTTACTGTCAGGAAATTCCTCTTTGATGAGCTTTCGCCTATTGCTTCTTGTCCTGCCCTCATAAGTTCTGCCTTTATGGCTGACCCTTCATTTGTTGTTTCTTATATCTCCTATTACATGCCCGAGTGCCCCTTCCTTCTCACCACCATATTAGTAAGCTGAAGCTTAAACCATACATTTTTTTTCTAAGTAGCTACTTACCCATCACTATTTTAATTCATTCATTTGCTCTTGGCTCTCTAGATGGCCCAATTGCCTTTTCTGTACTCTTATCTTATTCCCACACATCTATTCAAGTTTCCTATCAGACTAACATTTTTCTTTGATTGCCTTCATTCAGAATCATGCACATTCTCCCCAAAAGCTCATCTCTGATTCTTCCATTACCACCCCCTCACCCTAACTACTGATTCCTACTTTCATATGCACTCACAACAACATAGACAAGGGGTAGGCAACCCTGGCTCTTTTATGACTCGTGGACTTCAACTCCCAGAATTCCTGAGCCAGCATGGCTCAGCTTGGAAACCTCTCCCTTTCCCCTCAGCATGGCTGGCTCAGGAATTCTGGGAGCTGAAGTCCACGAGTATAAAAGAGCCAAGGTTGCCTACCCCTGACCTAGACAGTATTCATACTTCTTGACTCATATTTTAGCCCCTTCATTAATAATTATACCCTTATCTTAATTCCTCTTCATGTATTATTCCACTTAGTTGCACAAGATAAAATCACCTTCATTCCAATGTAGTAGAAACCATAGTTTTCCATAAGACACAGTTGTCTCCATATGAATGCATAGAGATTGACCAATCTGCTCATCATAGCTTTGACCACTATAGAGCAGATTAGTAAAATAGTAACCTACAATACCAGCCTTCATCATAGGCTTGCCCTAGGCAACATTCACTGCTAAGGGACAGAACCAGCCCAAATGCCATAAAAATAATTCAACCCAATTTTATCCCATACTTACTTCACATTATTTACCCCAGCTAGGCTCTCTAATGTAGAAATTACCTTGCAATCCGACATACTACAACCCAATACACTGTTGCCTTCTTCCCACAAATTCAAACATATATGCAGAGTACTGAACACATACTTAGGTTGTAAAAGTTATAACATGAATTGATTTCCTTCTGTGTACATCAATCATTCTTCTCTCATACCCCAACTATTCTTACAAACAAAAATAAAAGTATGCATACATTTTCCTTCCTCTGGACCGAAAGCCACTCAGGTCCGTGTGCATTGGTGGCAAGATGGTGTCCGCAGTCATGTATGTATGTATGTATATATGTATGTATGTATTTATATATCACCTTAATTGTTTTTTATATAAATAACTCAAGGCCGAGAGCATATCTAATACTCCCTCCTTCTCCTATTTTCTCCACAAGAACAATCCAATGAGGTAAGTAGGCCTGAGAGAGACTGACTGGCTCAAAGTCACCCAGTTGGCTTTCATGATAAGGCAGGACTTGAACTCACAGTCTTTTAGTGTCTAGCCTGGTGCTTTACCACTACATTAAATAGGCAATAGGAACTAGGGCCAGTTTTATGTGTAAGAACTTCAACTGCCCAGTTGCTGCCACCATCTTAATGACCTCCTGCAGATGGTCTTGCTGAAAATTCTCATAGTGGAGTGTTCTTACATATGCCACAGAAGTACAGAATTGCTTAGTAATTGGATGATAAAAAGAATAACCCTTCATTGGGAAATGGCAAAATTCTTTAAGTCATCAGGTATTTGTAGGTGAGTTTATTAACCAGGGCTACCCTAGCCCCCTTGCAGTTAGGGCTGATCTGTGGTTATTTCCTGGTGTAAGCAATACGAAGGAACAAGTTCCAGTGAGATGTTTCGGATATGAGGTGATACCAGCAGCTTGATGTGAGACTTCTGTCTCTTTTAATAGTGTGATTCACACATGAGCAAAAGGTTGTGCTGAATGCGCATGTGGGAATTCATTGAAACCTTTCCCACAGTGTTTTGCCAGTTTTCAGATAAGTGCTCCTTGGATGATACTTGTTTATTATTGAAATCTGTCAGAAAAACATCAGAATAGTTGCTTTCTTTCTTTCTTCCTTCAGAGACATTCACTTCTCCTTCTCTTTGTGTCTCCTTAGCTTTTGATCACTTCTCTTCTCTTTCTCCACACTTCTCTCCCCACCCCCACCCCGGATATTTTTTGATAAATGACATAATATACAAATTACATTTAGCCATGCAAATTTTCCAGGCAGTAACAGATGTTGCTGTGCATATGGAAAACAGCTATTTGTATCCATTTATTCTTAACAAAAGATTTGTAGATTGACAGAATGTGTGTCTGAAAGGAGGCCTGTTAAACTATTATACCAGCAAGGAACAGAGGCCCGGTTTGGCTTTAAACGTAATTCTAATTAGGTTTTTTTTCTACATAGTAGCAGATAATATCTCCTAATGGGTATTTACTATAAAAGGATGAGAGAGGGGGCAGGAAGGGAGCCCAGGCAACATAGTGGTTAGCAGGAGCATACATTGTGCCAGGTACCATCACTGGGGGTGTACTGGGTGTCTTCTTTATATGAATATTATAGATGGATGTTCCAACTGAAATCAGGAATCAGCAAAGTCACTTTATTTAGCTGATGCGTAAGTTTGGTGCCATCTCCAGTGTTGGAGACCTCCAGTGTCGTTAGATTATACACCTTGGCATGGCTTTAAATTACAATTTTCAGACACTTAAAAACTCTTATTTAGAATTTGCCTTACTATATTGTAGACTCTCAGACAGAGTCTGCCAGATAAGTTTCTTTAATAAAGACAGCAATGAAGCTGTATTACCGAGAAATGTTTGTCCATTGCCTTTTTCCTGCCTTTTCAAATCAATAGATATTTGGCCATCTTCCTGATCAGGGGTGGGCAGCTACGGCCCCTTTATGACCTGCGGACTTCAATTGGCTCAGGAATTCTGGGAGTTGAAGTCCACAGATTGTAAAGGAGCCATATTGCCCACCCCTGTTCTTGCCTTTGCTGCTGTTGATCTTTTCATCACCAGCTTCATTCCTTATGCCAGGAGTGTCAAACTGGCGGTCCGAGGACCAGATGCGTCACATGCAGGCCATGGCCACCCAGCTCCGCAAAGGCAAAAAACGCACGTGGCGCGATTGAGTTTGACACCTGTGCCTTACACACTTCTTGATCCTTCTTATGTCCCTTTGCAGTTAGGTTTCCCCCTTTCTGGCTGTGAGTCTAGGACTGGGATAAAGGATGAAGGAAGCAAGTGTTACAGGAACACAATGACAGGAAGAGTTTACTCATTACAAAGTGTTGCTGAGAAGGAGAAGTGCCTAGTTACATAGGTATCTTCAAGGACGGGGTAAGACTGTGTGACCAAACCTGTGTTGTGACATCATCACACACCCTGTAATTTATGTATTTTCACCTTTTTGTTTACTCACAGATTAGAAGTATATACCTGTGTTCAGTCAAGTAATCTCACATAGTGTATAAAATGATACAGCCAAGACTGAAGTTTATTATCTTAGAGCAGACATGTCAAACTCGCGACGTCTCTTGACATCACGTGATGTATTGGAGTTTTTTCTCCATTGCTGGCAATGGGGTGGGTGCGGTTTCCTGATGACGCATCCGGCCTGTGGACCGGCAGTTTGACACCTGTCTTAGAGGAAACTGACAGAATACTAAAAAGACACTACCGGTGGGGCTCAACTTACAACAGACCTCCCTGGGCTACTTAAGACACAGATTTAAAGTTCCATCAACTACCCTACCCCCTTGCAGGGTTTGTAGTTTTGATGCTCAGCAACTAGTCTGCATTTATGGCCTTTTGCAGTGTCCTGTGGCCACATGACTGCAATTATGGGGTTGGGTTTTTTTTTGCCAGAAACTGGCATTTATTTCAGATTTCTGGTAAAAAAAAATTCTCATTGCATACAATGGATTTGCTTAACAACTGTAGTGATTCACTTAACAACCACCGCAAAAAAGTTGTAAAACCAGGCACAGTTACATGGTGATCCACTTAACAACCAGCATGACTTAACCATAATTCTGGCCTTAATTGATATAAATTGAAAATTACTTGTACACCCAAAACAGCATATGCAAACACACCAGTATACTGTAGAATAGGGGTTCCCAACCCCCGGCCTGTGGATCGGTACCGGACCATGGCATGCCAACACCTGGTACACACAGACAAGAAAAGCCCCATCTGCAGGATACAGGCAGCACACAAACCACGCCCCCTCCGGTCCACGGAAAAACCTCTCTCCATGTAACCGGTCCCTGGTGCCCAAAAGGCTGGGAACCTCTGCTGTAGAAGGACATATTGAAACTTACTATAATATAAACAGAAATACAATATATCCTAAGTGGGTAAGATTTGACTTGATAGTACAGTATGAGTTGACCTAGGTTTATGTAAATTGGGGAATGTCCCATCATCTACTCTGCAATCATTTCTCCAGCAGTCTTCAGCAGCCTTGGCTTCTGAAGGCCTCAGCCCTATTTCAATTAAATCCCATAAGAATTAAAAAAAAAAAAGTAGCCAGAGTGAATTCGAAAGATAAAGAACAGCATGCAACAGAAAACAATAACTCCACCTCCAACAATAAAGTAAGCATGGAAATATCACCAAGATATATTTCAAAGAAATTCTCAAACAACCCGAGAATGAATTTTGTATCATTCCAATTTTAATATATCTGCTGTGGAAGCAAGCATGACTTGAGTATAATTTTTTTCCCCTCCAATAAGGGAAGCAAACTTTCAAAAAGTTGAAAAATGGTAGTACTTGATTTGACCTGGACCGTCTTCAGAGGACACGTTCAAAGAGAAATCTATCTTCTTTTTAGAATAAGGAGTATAGTCATTGTTAAAAAGGGGGTGAGAAACAATGATGGGCGAGGACAAATTTGATCAGAAAAACAAGGGAGAAAAGGATGTTTTCTAGTGACTTTTGTCGTCTCATTGAACAAGGCAGTTTTATGGGAGCAGAGAAAGAGATTTTGAGTAACATAAAAGTGCGTATGTGGGGTGGGTGGGAATAAGCAGTTCCCATCCGTATGGGAAGTGGTAGCTTCATGGAACAGCACTGTTCATAATAACCATGGTATTATTATATAAACTGCATGAATCTGGTGCAACGTTATGTAACTTTTTCATGTGTTTTGACTGACCCATTTATATAGCCTGCTCTTCCCCGAGTATTTTGCTTTATTTTTCTCATTGTTTTAAAATGGTCTCTGGAATTCCACCCCACTCCCCACCCCCACCCCCAAATTCAAAGAGGTTCCAAGAGAGGTGGTGCCAGCAAAAGGGTTGGATCTCCTGGATCCAATGCTCCCTTATCCTCTGAATCCTCTTTTCTAACTGAGAAACCTCTATGCTTGGCCTGGGGCTTGCATGCATTTTTAAATTTCTTGAACAAGGAAAGAGAGGGAAAGGACTGCCTGGTTAGGTTAAAACTGATGAGGGCTCTGTTGCTCAAGTGCACTAGGGCAACAGGCTCTCCAAAAATGTAAGCTGAGTGGCCCTACTATAGTACTTCTGTTGCTGATTGTTGTGTTAAGATGCTTTGTATGGAAAATAAAACAACAAAAAATTTACCGTGGAAATCCTATTGATAAATGCTACATAAATGCTTTTGAAAATAAATAGGTCTAGACAGGCCCCTAGGGAATTTCATAAATTTCAGAAAGCATTACTCACAAGCTCAGCCTCATGTCTCTAAAAAGATAATAACTCACTTTTTTTTTCCTGCAGATGAAAACCAAAGTTCTATAAAACTGAATTCTTCACTTTCTGACAAATTCTGAACCTAGATAGATGACCTTGCCACAGGTTAACACTCTACCGGTACGCTTTATGGCTTTGGGAGTCTACTCGGTCCATTTCTTGGGAAAAGAAGATGGCTGATTGGCCAATGTAGATTTCAACATCTCCTAGAAATAATATTGTTTAATATCCTCCCCCCCCCCGCCTCTTCTTTCTCTTCTGTCTACTCTTTCCCCTGGCCTCCCTCTCCAGTTGCAATTCCTATCTCCCCCAAAAATCAGCCTAATATTTTTGATCCAGTCTCGGTTCTCCCACTACTTTCTCAGTTGTCCTCCTCTTTCCTAATACTTATGTTTAGAGAATAGTTGGGTTCTTGAAAACCACATCTTGTAAACAGAGCATCCTTCACTAACCAGTTCCGATGCCTTTGAAGTAGTTGTGTTTGGTTGTTTGTTGTTGAAGGAAAGAATCTATGTGCTGCAGGGCACTCTCTCTCTCTCTTTTTTACTGGTTCACATCTTTTAAGGATGAACCTTAAGTTTCACCGAGATACTCTATCCAGTTATTCTATTATCAGTTTATGGAACTCTGGGGAAGTTCCCAGCACATGCGTGCTGGCTGATGTTTTGACAGCAGTTTAAATATAATTGGCAATTAGATGTGTGGGTTGTCTGCAGGACAAGTTGCATAATACTTAAAGCTATGGCAATTTTCCTCAACTTGGTTTACCAGATACGTTGGACTTCAACTCCCAGAATCCCCAGCCAGCATTACATAAAGCTGATCGAAGATATCAACAGAATAACAGAGTTGAAAGGGAGCTTGGAAGTCTTCTAGTCCAACCCCCTGCTCAAGCAGGAATCCTTATACCATTTCAGACAAATGGCTGTCCATTTCTTCTTAAAAACCTCCAATGTTGGAACACCTACAACTTCTGGAGGCAGGTTGTTCCACTGGTGAATTGTTCTAACTGTCAGGAAATTTCTCCTTAGTTCTAGGTTGCTTCTCCCCTTGGTTAGTTTCCATCCATTGCTTCTTGTCCTGCCTTCAGGCGCTTTGGAGAATAGCTTGACCCCATCTTCTTTGTGGCAGATATTGGAACACTGCTATCATGTCCCCCCTGGTCCTTCTCTTCATTAAACTAGACATACCCAATTCCTGCAACTGTTCTTCGTATGCTTTAGCCTCCAGTCCCCTAATCATCTTTGCTGTTCTTCTGTGATGGGCTGCTCACACATGAAAGTAGCCCAGCTACAAGCAGGCTTGTGCAAACCTTATTCTACTTTAGTCCAGCCTCTTCCTTTCCACCTGTCTGCCCCAAATTTCAGTCTTGCCTGTTATTATTCCTGCTCTCACCCCATCTATATTTACAGCCCCCAGCAATCCCAACCCTTCTTCCTTTGCTTCCCCTGCGTGAGCCATTATGCTGATGCATCTCCAACCTGACCTCATTTCTTCCAGCAAGTCTAAAAAGGACAAAGGGGAGAACTTTCTTGGATGTGCCTGGAAATAAATAAACAAAAAAAAAAAAAAACACCAAACTTGAATCTCAGCCAGCAGCACCATGTAGAGCTCTTTGTTGATATAATTAGAGTTTTGAAATAGAATTGATCAAGTGCCACTCCCCAAGACAAATTGCATCCTTTCTTCCCCGATGCAGCTCCCACGCTGCAGAAATTCGAGTTTAGCAATCATTGGAGTGAGGAGCAATCTTTCCCTTTACTTGAAAAAACATGATGGGCAATATCAGGAAAAGAGGGAGGGAGGGGTGAAGTGCATATATCTTGAGTCTGGCAGATGCACTCCTGGCTATCACAGACACTCACATAACTTCTCAAGGTGCTACAAAGCTGTTCCTAATTGATTGGGCGAAAATGTATACATCTTTGGGGGAAAGAGTCAGGGGAGAGGTCAGGAGAGAACATTAGTATCTTCCCTCATTTGCTTCTTGCTTGTGTATGTGTGTGTGTAAGGAGCAAAACTGGTGCCAAACATGATACAGTGCTTTCTTGCAAGCCACCATCCCCTCCCAGTTTAATTTCTTATCCTGCTGTATATAACATTGGGACTTTGCCCTCTAGTCTGGATCGCCCTCAGAATTAATTTTCAGTTTAATAAATTATGTGGGAAATATATCCTTGTAAATCTATTTTGATATATTTTGGGTGTCTTGGAATTCTCACAGATCAAATTCCTTAAGCACCCTTATTTAGAAGATGCTGATTTTCTGATCTGTGTGTGCGAGAGACTCTTTTGTTGGGACACACTTGAAATGTGAGTGAGAATGTAAAACTCTGTATCAGGATGCCATTAACTGTAAGACTTGAACTTTTAAGTTTGGGATGGCATCCTTAAGGAAGACTTCCCAGCAGCACCCTCTAGGGGCCATTGTAGGAAACACTCCTCTTGTTATAGAGCTAGTAGCTTCTAGTTTAGCTGGAATGGTAATTAAATGCATCTGCTTTTCTTTAGTGGAAGGAACTTTGCTTGCCTGCTGCTATCAACTCTTATGCTCTTTCCACAGAGCATGTTGGGGGGAGGAAGAGGGAGGAGAACCGTGCCACTGCTGGTAGGGTCCTATTCCCGAAGTTACAAGTGCAGAAGGTCAGATAGAGATCACAAATCTTAATGAGAGTTATAAATCTCCCCAGAGTGTAAGAATGCAAGAGACAATGAAGGGGGGGGGGACCCAAACAAGTTTATTTCAGAAGCTGAGACTTTGTGCAGATAAAGCCAAGATCTCAAATCAGAGTTGAGGATAGTTGTACTAATCCAAAGGTTAATGAGAGAATCAGAAGCAGCACATCTTCAAGGAATCAAGTCCAAAATTAGAGTTATTTGCCAACAGAAATCTGACTCTCCAACCCTTCTTTGATAGCAGTGACTCAGGCATGCTTGTCTTCCAGAGTCAGGCTTCTTCCTTTTGAGGACCCTCATTGAATGTCTCGTGTGTGTGTGTGTGTGTGTGTGTGTGTGTGTGTGTGTGTGTGTGTGTAAAGGCGCAGGAATGGCATTAAGTGATGCCCAAAAGGTTGGGGACCTCTGGTTTAACCCATCAGAGTACTTTTGTTTAAACTTTGGTTTCAGGAAGGTACTGCTGAAAGAAAAATCTTCAGGGCCAGTTTCAAACTGGGAGTAAACAAAAATGAAGGCTAAGATGCTAGAAATCAAAATGGAGGCTAAGATGCTGGAAATCAAAATGGAAGCTGCTTAGAAAGAAGGTTCTTGCTTATTTAGTTGCCAGAAACTTCAGTAACAGAGCATGTTTCTGGGGTGGCTGACAAAATGGAGCTGGGAATGGATGGGTTTTTATACCTTGGGCTTTGTATTTGAGGTTGTTTCTGTGCAACGTACTTTGAGCTGAGCTTGAGTGTGCCCTTTTGGTATTCCATTGGTGGTGGGTTAATCCTATTATATCCTAAAGCAGGGCTTTTCAACCGGTGGTACGTGTACCACTGGTGGTACGCGACCACCTGGCTGGTGGTGCGTGGCGTAGCCTTCCTCCCCCCGTGTCACCTTCCTCCCCCTTCCTCCGCTCCTTCCCAGCTCACTTGTTTGTGGAAAACATGCTGCTTGGCGGCAGCCTGCACAAACCCTACCGAACATGCCCTGCAGAGGGCGCGCAAAGAGCGCAGGTGCAGAGCAAGGCCCCGCCCTTCCCAGGGACTCATTGTGCAGCAACCGGATTGACTTCTGGTACACGCAGGTCAGCGGGATCTGTATTGCCCTTCCCCTTCCTCTTCTTACTGACACGCGCCAGGCAAAGCCAACAGAACGCGGGTGTGGAGGGAGAAATGCGCCCGCCTGACTCTCCCCCCCACTGTTTCGCAGCATTTAACCCTTCCCCATTTCCACCACAGCCAGCCTGCCCACCCGCCAGTCAGTTTCCCCTTCTGGGCTGGGCTGGGAGAAGCGCACGCCATTGCCTGTATCGCAGGCTTAAAGTCTGAAACAGCCGGGCTCTTGGGTGACTGATCGCCTTTCTCCCATCCCCCTCATGTTTTTGGGTAATGCGTCTTTGAAGCAGGCTTCCCCTTCTGTTAATTATCGGAGGTTTGAAAGGCAAGCTGCTCCCAGAGCATAAAAGTAGAGGGCCCAAACGGCGAGAGTGACGCAGCTCTCCGATTCTCTGCTTCAGGGGCAAAATGTAGGGGAAAAATGACTGGAAGAAGTAGCCGGTTCTAATGTACGTGCCTGAAAACGGGAGGTGAACTGACCACATCCCCGCCCTGCCTGTGCGATGTCCTATGCGCACGCACAGGCAGGGCCATGATGTGTTGCTGCCTGCCAAAACCAGGCTGGGGTCCGGGCGGCATAGCACAGGACGAAGGAACGAGGAAGGAAGGAAAGGAAGGAAGGAAGGAAGGAAGGAAGGAAGGAAGGAAGGAAGGAAGGAAGGAAGGAAGGAAGGAAGGGACAATGGGAGCTGCAGCACTGCAGCCTTCCAGTCCCGTGAGCGTCCTTCGGCTGTGCTACAGGCCTCACATTCATCAGCTGTTTGGCCGAGAGACAGAGCCTTTCAGCTTCAGGCCACTCCATCAGCCCTTGACTCCCTGCATCGGCCTCCCGCCCATCAGCTGTTCGGTGGTTAAAAGTAGGAGCCACTTAGCTGTTGGTCCGGACGCAGCCACGCTGCCAGGTAGAACGGCACTGGCCGCTGGTCTCCTTTGTCGCCCCGCATGTCGTCCTCGACCCCTACCCCCTCCCGTTCATATCGAGCCTGCGGGGGCTTGACAGGGAGAGAGGGAGAGAAGGAGGAAGGGACAAAGAGGGAGGTGAAGGAAAGGAAGGAAAGACGGAAGGAAGGAAGGGACAATGGGAAAGAGGGAGGGAAGGAGGAAGGGACAAAGGGGGAGGTGAAGGAAAGAAGGAAGGAAGGGACAATGGGAGAGAGGGAGGGAAGGAGGAAGGGACAAAGAGAGGTGAAGGAAAGGAAGGAAAGAAGGAAGGAAGGGACAATGGGAGAGAAGGGAGGGAAGGAAGGAAGGCCCCCGCCCCAGTTGCATCCCCCTCCACCAGAGACCCACGGATTCCCCCCCACAGGCACCCTGCAACCTGAGTGATCAGCTGGCCATGCCCCCCGCCATTGATCACATGACCCTGGGACACTGTGAATGTCATAAGTATGAATCAGTTGCCAAGCATCCGAATGTAAATCACAAGACCCTGGGGATGCTGCAACAGTCATAAGTGTGAAAAATGGTCATAATTCGCTTGTAACTTCAAATAGTCACTAAGCGAATTGTTGTAAGTTGAGGACTACCTGTACTTTCTCATTTTTTCCTTTTTTTATTTATGGTCAAGTTTTTGATACCTTGCTGGGCGAGTGGTGGTACTCGGATATTGCCTTATCCGAAAAGTGGTACAATGGGTGAAAAGGTTGAAAAGCCCTGTCCTAAAGGTCATGTTCCTATCCTTGGAGTCTTTGTTTTCCTAATCCCACCAGCTCCAGCCTTCCTGCCCCAGTTTCCCTGCAGGGATTAGAAAATCTGCATATCTAAAGAGTTGGCCTCCTGAGTTTCTGTTTGGGGAGACTGGGGCTGGTTTTCTCTGCCTCCATTAAGATTTTTCTCCATTGTTCCTTTGGGAAAATACAATATTCTGCCTTTTTTTTAATATTCCACAAAGTATTTCCTTCTCTAGGAGGGTTGGATGGGTGCTGACTTTCTACAGTACCAAAAGTGTCACATGACCTGGCTGTTTAAAGTTGGGGTGGGGGGGATGTACTAAGTAAGGACAAGCAACTCTGGATGCAAAATCTTTTTTGAAACTATTTCTATTTTCCAGCCTTTGAAAGCCACAGGCATGACTCAGCAACAATTTTGGAGAGAGTAAGGTCTGTTTGTTCCTTTTTTAGCTTTGGGAATTTGACTTTTTAAAATAACAATTTGTGAGTGAGTCTATCAGAGTGTAATGTTATTCAAAAAACAAAACAAAACAAAAAACAAAAGACAGTGCTATTGGAATTTGGTAGAACGATGGTAAGAGGCAGGATTCTGCAAGAGAGAGAGGGAGAATGAATGAATATGGGAACGTTGCATGGAAATGCCCTTTGGCCCACACCAGATTCTGCAATGTAATCTGTATCTCATATCCATTTTTAGAATTTATTTATTTATTTATTTATTTTTCGGATTTGTATGCCGCTCCTCTCCGCAGACTCGGAGCGGCTCACAACATACAAATAAACAATTCAATACAAATCCGAAAAAAACATTAAAAATAAACCCCACACATACTCCTCAGTCACACCACAATCAGCAATCATCCCCAGGCCTGCCGGCAGAGGTAGGTTTTTAAATTCTTTCGGAAGGCCGGGAGAGTCAGAGAAACGCGGACTTCAGGATGTAGTTGGTTCCAGAGGGTGGGCGCCACAACAGAGAAGGCCCTCCCCCTAGGGCCCGCCAGACGACATTGTTTCACTGACGGGACCCGGAGGAGGCCCACCCTGTGCGCTCTCACCGGTCGAAGGGAAGTATATGGCAGAAGACGGTCCCATAAGTATCCTGGTCCCATGCCATGAAGGGCTTTATAGGTAATAACCAACACCTTGAATTGGGCTCGGAGACCAATAGGCAACCAATGCAGCATGCGGAGAGTTGATGAAATGTGGGCACAACGAGGAAGGCCCACAACTGCTCGCGCAGCTGCATTTTGCACTAATTGTAGTCTCCGAACACTCTTCAAGGGTAGCCCCATGTAGAGAGCATTGCAGTAGTCGATCCTCGAGGTGACAAGGGCATGTGTAACTGTGAGGAGAGACTCCCGATCCAAGTAAGGACGCAACTGGTGCACCAGGCGAACCTGGGCAAATGCCCCCCTCGCCACTGCCGACAAATGATGATCCAATGTCAGCTGTGGATCAAGGAGGACTCCCAAGTTGCGAACCTTCTCTGAGGGGTTTATAGATTCACCCCCCAGGGTAATCGAAGGACAGATAGAAGTGTCCTTGGGAGGCATCACCCACAGCCACTCTGTCTTATCGGGGTTGAGCCTTAATCTGTTAACACCCATCCAAACCCTCACAGCCTCCAGACACCGGCACATCACCTCAACCGCTTCACTGATATGGCCAGGAGTGGAAATGTACAGCTGAGTATCATCAGCATACTGATGGTATCTCACTCCGTGGCAGTGGATGATCTCACCCAGTGGCTTCATGTAAATGTTAAAAAGTAGGGGGGAGAGAACCGACCCCTGAGGCACCCCACACGGGAGTAACCTAGAGGTGGACCTCCGGCCCCCCACAAACACCGACTGTGACCGACCAGTGAGATAGGAGGAGAACCACCGCAATACGGTGTCCCCCACTCCCAATCCCTCCAGCCGGCACAGAAGGATACCGTGGTCAATGGTATCGAACGCCGCTGAGAGGTCAAGAAGCACCAGGACAGAGGACTGGCCTCTATCCCGGGCCCGCCAGAGATCATCCATCAGAGCGACCAAAGCAGTTTCGGTGCTGTAGCTGGGCCTGAACCCCGACTGCAGAGGGCCCAGATAATCGGCTTCCTCCAGAGACCGCTGGAGCTGATGCGCCACCACCTTCTCGACAACCTTCCCCACAAAGGGAAGGTTGGAGACCGGACGATAGTTGGTCAAAATTACTGGATCCAGGGAAGGCTTCTTGAGGAGGGGGCGCACAAGTGCCTCCTTTAAAGGAGCCCTCAAAGAAGCGTTGACAATCTCCTGGATCCAAGTACGTGTCACCACCCTACTGGCCGAAACCAGCCAGGAGGGACACGGGTCCAATAAACAGGTGGCAGAACTTACAGATCCAATGGCCCTGTCCACTTCCTCAAGTGTAACAGCCTCAAACTCACCCCAGATGACTGGACAAGAACATGCCCCTGACCCCTCAACTGAATCATTATCTGCTCTTTTAGTGTACAAAATGCACCAACGCCAAAGGACTGATTTACATTGGTTTCTAAGAACGTTTAGATCCTGTAATAAAGTTCTCTCTCCCCCCCCCAAATTTAAATCAAGGGCACTTTGGTTGTTTCCTTAAAAAAAAAATCAGGAATAGCAATTTGCCACTCTTAGTTTCTATGTTAATTACTATTCAACGAGGTTGGATGGAAGAAATACCAGTATATTTATTGAGGAATGCAGAGCGCATCTCTGTTGAGCTGGGTGCTTAGAAAATGTCCGTCTTGCTGAGCTTGGCCTATCTCAAAAAGCTAAGAAATGTCAGACCTGGTGGCTATTTCTACGGGACCAGCAACTCCGAGAGGGATAACTTAAAATGGGAAGCACCCCAGCTTTTCCCAGCCTGATGTTCTCCAGTTTCATTAAGCTTCAGTTGGCATTATCTGAGAAATCATATCTAATGGGCTGAAAGCCCTGCTTGCTGGAGTTAATAGAAGTTCGAATCCAACCTGCCCTAGAGAGCATGAGATTGGAAAAAAATCCTGCTTTCCAGTCTTCTCTGACTGATCCATGGCAGCTTTCTAGGATTTCAGACAAGTTCTCCCCAGGGTATTGTACTCTGGAAATATATGGGGCTATTTCTGTAAATATTCTATAGATAATCTGTAGCTCAGTAAGCAGAGGTTCATCTTTTAAATTGGAAGGGATTGCAGGACTCAATGAGATGAATTACTCATCGTTAACCCAGGCTGATTGGAAGAAGGCAAATCAAGACCCCTGTCATGACAGAAATCACTTTATGGATATTTTGGGTGCACAAGAGCTTAAACTGGTTTGATGAATTTATTTCTCAGAGCACACTAATAATGACCCTAGAATGAATAGTTTAGAAACTGTTTTTCTTTTCATTTTGAAAAAACTTGATCCTTTCAATGGAGACTATAACCCAAAACCAGATGTTAATTCTGATTTCCATCTACTTAATCAGTTAGTTTATGAGACCCATTTATGTTTGGTCTGCTTGTTATCAAACATCTTTTTTACTTAGGTTTCCCCCCAAATCTCAGCCCATATACCATACAGTTTGCT
The DNA here is from genome assembly GCA_034064705.1 of Bothrops alternatus. Lineage (NCBI taxonomy): Eukaryota > Metazoa > Chordata > Lepidosauria > Squamata > Viperidae > Bothrops > Bothrops alternatus. The sequence continues at coordinate 8,011,330 of JARGCV010000080.1, forward strand.
TGCTCCAGGCATAAGCTTATCACTAGCTGTCTCTTTAATATAACAATTTACCCATAGATGTCTATTATGCTGAAGATTTATTTTCTTACAGATAGGCTGGGGTAAAAGTGATTTCAGCGCCTCTGTGTCTGGTAACTCATAGAAGGCACAAAGATAACATTTTTTTAACTGCTCACAGCCCCCTCCCACAAACATTTTATTCAGGTTGATAATATAGTTTCCATGCCCTTTATCAGACACTGGATTTCCCCAGGTTTAGCTACCCTTCCAGATGAATGGACTTGAATCAACCCTTGCTCCTTGGCATCTGGCAAAATCTAGCCTTTCACCCTATCACATACACCTCACTGCGAATTCCTAGTGAGCAAGAAAAGCAAGAAGAAAGTCAACAATGGAGATTTGCTATACTGCTCAAATGAACTACCTTGGATTTCTGGGTGATTTTTGCCAGTAGAGTTCTGGTTTTGAGATGTTTAACAATAGCAATCATTGGCTGGGGGATCCTACTTGACAGGCAGCATGCTGTGGGTTGAAGGGTCCAATATTTTGAAAGCTCGTCCCGGAGGGGAAAAAAATCAGACATCATAAGTACCTTTTTGTAGCATCACCAACTTCCAAAGCTGACCTTTCCATTCTTTTGGAAAATCAACACTGCAAAAGAACAAAAGAAAGTGTGCCAAAAAAAACTCATCGATCTGCCATCTGTCCTACCAACATGCTCTCCGTGGTTAGGGAATCCACCTGTTCAGCAACTGGGGTAAATTCTCAACATTCACTACATCCTTGAAACAGAACCAAGGGTCAGGCTATGCAAGAAACAGGACCGAGTATAAATTGTTATGAAAGTTTTGAGCTGGTTATAACCAGGAATAGAATCTGCCCCCAGAACCTGAAATGTCAGATCAAGCATAATGTTTAGGGATGATGCTATAAATTATTATTATGGTTAGTCTCACAGTCAGCCAGATATTCAGATTGGACTTTGCATTTTTGTCCACCTATTGGGTCCTTCCCAAGGACCTGGGATAGGCAGATGTTGTTATTCTTGTTCAGTGTTCACAAGATGTAAGCTGTTCCAAGTAAAGCTGCCCTTTGCAATTGACTGATGGTGATTTTGTCAATGCCGATGATTTGGGATTGCACCCAAGGCGCATATCACTATTGGTACTACTTTTGCTTTCTTTTGCCACAGTCCTTCTATTTCTATTTGCAGCTTTTTGTGTTATTATTTGATGGTTCATTGCACAGACAGCCAGATGTTCAGAATAGACTTGGCATTTTTGTCCACCTATCGAGTCCTTCCCAAGGATCCAGGAAAGATAGATGTGGATGTTTGATAGTGTTTAAAGGCATTGTCACAGAATGTAAGCTTTTCTGAATAAAGCTGTCTTTTGCAATTGACTTGATGGTGATTTTGTCAATGCCGATATTATCAAATTTATTTGCTGCCCGTCTCATGGTTCAAAATGACTAGGAATGGAGGGGAGGGAGAGAGATAAAAATTGTCTACTTTCTCTACCACTGACCGGGTAATATGGCAGTTCTTTTACTTAGCTAAGATAGGTTGCTGGGGACATTTTGATGATGTTAAAGAGTGTTACATTGTCTTCTTCATTCATTAGGGATTCCAGTCCACATATAAATGAGCTCTTCCACATGAGACATCTTGATTGTAGGACAAATTCACATGACGCAATGGATCTAGTTCAGCGGTTCTCAACCTTGTTCAGGCCGCGACCCCGACCTGCATCGCGCATGCGCGGCGCGACGGCCCGCATCCCACATGCGTGGCGCGACGGCCCGCATCGCGCATGCACGATGCTACCCCACACATGCGCGGTGCTGCCCCCTGCGCCGGCCGAGGGGAAAGGGGGGGGGAAAATGGCGGACTGCGGTGTTTGGCGACTCCCGTGAAATGGTCGTTCGACCCCAAATGGGGTCGCGACCCACAGGTTGAGAACCGCTGATCTAGTCCTAGATTCTTCAATACCCCTGTTCTCCTCATAGGATCAGCCTCCTCATCCCTTCAGAAGAATTAAGTTTCAACTTTCCCCAAATCAATATCTGGTTTTGATTTTTTAAAATATTTCTGATGACCGGTGGGGAAAAACATCAGACAGTGATTCCTGCTCCAACATTAGGAACCAAAAAGTGTTGGAAAATGCTGGGAACTCTCTCATTTAATTTCCTTGCTTTCTGTCTCAACTAGAATATACATTTTTCAAAGGGACTCCCTGCTGAGTATGGTGGTTTAGGCAGATGGTGCTCCCGAATAAGTCATGAGAAAGTGAATGATTAAAACAAATGCGGGGGGAGGAACATCACTGTGGTCAGAAGAGACTTCAGTCAGATGATCCTTTTTCTCAATTTATGCTTGTCATTTGACATTAAATTTGACAGCATGGCTGTGTTTTCTGTAGCCTGAGGATTTGACTGGTTGCTCCATTGCTATCCAGATTGTTACAGTACATTTACAGTAGACAGACAGTCAGACATACACATACACACAACTGTGTTATTCTGTTCTGAATATAATTATTAGCCATGATATAAGAATTTTTTAGAAAAAGAAGGGTAAAAAGGGATTTGAATGAATATTGATTGAAAAACACATTTATTCAATAAAGATTGAGAAATGCATCAGCAGGTGGACAGACAGACAGGTAGACAGATTAGACATATACAATACATACTGATAGACAATTATGTTACTGTGGAAAACAAATTTCCTTGCTACTTTACGCCTTTCTTTTGTACAATTCTGAATATAATTGCTAGTCAAGATACAGGAATCTTTGAGGAAAAAAATGGGATGTAAAATGTGTGTGAATAAATGCTGATTGAGGGACACATTAAAAAAATATGTTCAAAAAAAGAAAAAAGGAAAGTGAGAAAAAATGAGGTCTGTCCACTTAAGAAATATATTGCATGTAGTCCTCGACTTACAACCACAATTAAACCCAGAATTGGTACTATCTGGAGATAAATTTATTTATTTATTTATTTAAATTTATTGGCTGCCTATCTCCAGTGGATTCTGGGTGATGCACAAAACTAAAAGAGACGCAAAGACAGCTAAAAATATTAAATCAACGGATAGGGAGGGCTAACCTGGTCTAATGACCAAATCCACAAAACAAAACAAGGGCCATTAAACAAACAGCAAACAAATAGCTATTGGACATGGACAATTACCAGCATGATCGGATCTGTCTTCAGTCCTGTGTAGCCCTCAACACACAGAAACTGTCTTGACTGCTCAACACTTACTTGTCCCATTTGCAGATTGTGTTTCCTGGATTTCTCTCTCTCTCTCTCTCTCTCTCTCTCTCTCTCTCTCTCTCTCTCTCTCTCTCTCTCTCTCTCTCTCTCTCTCTCTCTCTCTCTCTCTCTCTCTCTCTCTCTCTCTCTCTCTCTTTCATATTCTGTTGTTGTTTCAAATGTGGGCTTGGAGCCAGGAGGCAGTGAAGATGGCAGGTACTGAAAGGAAGGGGCTCCCTAGCAGATGAGTTTCTGCAGAATGAATTATTCAGATCAGTACATATGTGCCCAATTGTTTATTTCACATAAACGTCTTTCATCTGTATGCAGTATTACAAGCCCAGTATTTCAAGCTGGACTTTTTTTTCTGTTTTATTATTTTAGTCTGCTTTCAAGTGATGCTATAAGAATGTGGAGAGGTGTGGATAAACGATAGGCAATCAAGGTGCAAGTATGATTAAGATAAAATGATTGGAGGTCATAAGCAAAGGTCTTGTAATCATATGGGGCAAAAAAATGCTGACCTCAAAAACAGAGAACATTTTTCACAGCTTCTGCTTGAACATCTTGACAGTGATCTCTGAACTCATTGGGATGAATTTGTATGAAGTGCTAGATTTTCTCTGTGTAAAATAACAGATATTATAACTAACAAATAGACAGAACTATAACTATGATGGCTTGCTTGTGAAAGAACAATGTGGTTGCTGATTCTGTATATATTTCTCTTCTGTCAATCACTGGTGTGAGAAGAGCAATGATTACCACTAGTACAGGGATGTCAAACTGCCGGCCCGCGGGCCGGACTCGTCGTAAAGAATTGCTGGCAATGGGGAAAAGGCTCTGATACATCGTGTGACGTCACATGACGTTGCAAGGTTGACATGTCTGAACTACCGGTAGTAAAATAATTACAATTAAAAGTCTCCAGTTAGATGGGAGAAGAATAAGGCACACTTGCTTCAGGTATTCATCTTCCCGGAACCAATGAGGATATCCAGTGTGCAAAAACAGGATGTGCAAAGGACCAGGTATGGCCTAAAACAGCCCAAGCTTAGTAAACAACCCAAAACAAAGTGCATTATTCTGCAATACAAGACCCAGGACTTAAATGCTTGCTGGCAGAAGCAAATATTTGAATTTGATTTGTGGATCTGAAAGAGCTATTCATTTTCTACTAAATTTTTAGGATTTTAGGATTTTTGTAATTTTTAGGATTTTAGGATTTGTATATATTGGGTTTTATAGATTTTATGGCCTAATTTGTTTAATTTATTTTTAAATATTTTAATTTTGTACATTTATATGTTTTTTTAATTTTAAGGCTGTAAACCACCCCGAGTCCTTCGGGAGAGGGGCGGTATAGAAATTTAATAAATAATAATAATAATAATAATAATAATAATAATAATAATAATAATAATAATAATAATAATAATAAATGTACTACTAACCAAGAACTCGTGTGTAAGATCAATATCGCTTGTAAAAATAAAGCTAAGGCCACATCCTCACTATGCGACTAGATTTTGCCTCATTTTAATAAAGAGCAGGAACTATCCCAACATGCTCATCTTCTCCAGGAGTTGATCTCTGATCTACAAATGACTTTTTCAACCTGGCAGGAAGAAATGCGACATGATTGAGAAATAATTATGGGAAAGATTATATGCACCGATTTTTGATAGCTATTTTTTTTTTAATGAAAGTGGCTCTGTATTTTGGTTGATTGCTTTACATTGTCATAAGGTACAGATGAGGACCCATGTTTCTCTAGAAACAAGTATCTGCTTATGTAAAAAAAATCAATGGTCTCAGTGGCTAATAATTCTAGAGAGTCTTTCCTTAGGAAAGCTGATCTACCTTATCACCTGTGTAATAATTTCCATACAAAATCAGAGAAATGGATGTGAGGAAGACTATGGTTGTGCAGCTCTTTCGTTCCAAAGGAAAAAAATGTATTTTTCTCCAGGATTACGTGATCATTGTTTGTAGTTATCATATGATCCAGGGAGGAAACCTGTTGCAGGAACATGCTCCCTAAAAGTGCCATGAAATAGCTTTTGGTTTTATAGCTAAAATGCTACACAAGAGCCCTGATGGACAGTTCTTCTAAAGGTGTAAGGTAGAGTGGAATCAGATTGCTACTTAAGTCCTTGTGGAAACCATTATAGGTTGTCATTTTTGAGTGAGACTTGTGGGCCATTAAACATGGTTAGCAGAAATTCAACAGGAAAGATCACAACCAGTGCATCACAACATCTCCTTTTTTGCACCTTTAAATAGCTGCCTTCTATATATTTATAGTCCTTTTATGGCTTCTTTCTTGTAAGGCCAATAACAGTGTAGGTGCCTTCATATGTTGCTACGTATGAACATTAAAACAGATACTTTCTTCTCCAGAAAAGTGACCCTGCAAGAAAAGACCTGTGTAAATCAGAGGCAAATTAGTGCAATTTTTAGGTAACATTATATAGAAGTTATTTTTAAAACTTCTCTACTGGAGCATAGTGAACACCAGTTTAGAATGTGGGCATGCATACATTTGATGATGATCACCCTAAACTTGATGTAAAGATAGATGGCTGCAGTGTTTAATTTTCAGAGGAAAAATGTCCAAACTCAAATCTGTTTGAAAACAACATTCTTTCACCTTTCCTCTAAGTATTGATGTGCGGGAGCAACACATGTAAGGATGTATCAGTTTGTTTTCTGTCAAAGAAAAGGAATCTTAGAGTACATTAAAGACTAACACATTTATTATAGTGCTCAATTCAGAGGTAGAATCTCCTTCAAAAGATTATGTGTCAGAGTTTCTAGCTCGTGAGTGAGGAATTTCCACATGTGGTTGCAATGCATATTCCCATAATTCCTATTTATTGGACATTCCTGTCTATTGGACATACTGCATCAGAACTAACAGAATTGGATACCACAAATTCTCTACCCATCCTCTAGTTCAGCGGTTCTCAACCTGTGGGTCGCGACCCCATTTGGGGTCGAACGGCCATTTCACGGGGGTCGCCAAACAATGCAGTCCGCCATTTTCTCCCCCTTTTCCTTAGCTGTGCTACTCCCTCTTATTCTATTGGCTTTCAAAAGCCAATAGGAATTGTCCAGGCTGTCTCCGTCCTGCTGAGCCCGCCAAAAGTCCCAGTCTGCAAATGGTGCTGCAAGTTGTCTGCAGCGAAGGTGAGCTCTCCGGAAGTTTCCACCCCTCCCTGCTGAGCAACTACTAAAACTGTAAGTAAAAGAGGGCCAGGGGTGGGAGGCGGGAGGCCAGCGAGCGCAGGGAGGGTTTTTGGCACGCGTGGGGCCCGGCGGGTGCCTTATCTCCCTTGGGCTGGGCCAGCTGGTGGCCCAGCCCGTGGTCGCCCTGCGCCGTCGCTGCCCCTTGCCAGCTACGCCTCGGCCGGCGCAGGGGGCGGCACCATGCATGCATGGCGCTCCTGGGCAGGGAAGTCCTCAACTTACGACCGGTTGGGGTCCTCGACTTATGACTGGTTGGTTAGTCCTTGACTTACGACCGGTTGGGTAGTCCTTGACTTACAACCAGTTGGGGGTCGCGGCATTAAAAAGGTTGAGAACCACTGCTCTAGTTAATAATGAACAAAATGAGCTCTACTCTACATGCCAAAGAGGTGCAATGCCTTCTAATGTTCCTAGTTCTTATACTCCAAACTTATCCAAAGGGGGCTTAAATTATTAACCAATTAATATGGTCCATCCTCAGGCATGTAGCCAGAGGAAGTTTCATAATTTGATATTATGCTGTGTTAAACAGTATTTCCTTTAAATCATCCTTGTTAATCAGTTCTGGGGATGAACGTACATACTAACAAAGTGCTGGCTTTCTCTAGTCATTCAAGCTGCATCTCGGAAGTAGGCAGTGATTATGTCTATATTGTTTTCAAGAAAACTGCATTGATCCATGTAGTTTCCAGGAGTTGAGCTTCACTTGAAAAAGACTTGACTTTTGATATATCTAAAGTACGAGAATGGTAGATTCCCACCAAAATAATCTAGACATGACTCCCGCTCCTTTCTCCCTGCAGGTAACAATTTTCTTTATGAAATGTTCATATGGGGATAGGGAAATTTTAAGGTAGGCGAGTGCCTATTCTTCCAGATGATACAAGTGAGAGCTAATTCAATGCAGCCAACTGTCTGGGGGCTGATATTTTAATTTTCTACAAGTGAATGTTAGTGTCACTTTAGGACAGGGATTGAAAACCTCAGACTCTTTCAGCACTGAATTGTGGGATATTAAAATGATGGCCTTAAGTAGCCAAGGACATTGATCTGAGCACCTATTGTTTTATTTTTAAGGAAAAGGCCTTGCTTGCATTGGGCAGTTCTAAGTTAGCAAAGTCACATAAGCTTTCTAAATATCTCTCGTGCTGACCCAGAGTTTAATTCTGTTTCTAATTACTCTGCACTAACTGCATTAACAGTCAAGTAACAGTTACTGAGTTTGAAAAAGAGAAAGAGGAGGGATTAAGTGTCAAGCAGAAAGACCTGGAAAATTAATCTATATAATATTTTTTTCAATAAGTGAAGATTTTTTAGTTGGCAAATCATCTGCCTTTCAACCTTTCTATGGATTGAAATTTAAATACACTTGCATGCCAGCCTAGCCTTGATGTATTTAAGCTATTTCATATTTCCTTCAATATCACCAGACTGCATCTGTATCCAATATAGCACTTTCTGAGATACTGAAGAAAGTTTGAGATAACTTAATAAACAAAAGCTACTGCTCAATATTAAAAGGTGAGACTGTCTTTAATATATATATATATTTCATTCCCTATGTTAATCACATGGGGGTGATCCAAATTACCTCTGAAAAAAAGCTATTATGGATACTTTTAACTTACAGCTCATTCAAGCTGGTCCTCAATTCTTTAATTACATCTTTAGTTGATTAATCTATTGATTAAACATTCATGAAATTGACCTCTCACCAGCGGTGGGATTCAAATATGTGAACAACCGGTTCTTTGTGTGGATGCTGCTTCCTGAAGTCCATTCTGGGCCTGGGCAACAAAAAATTAGCTAAAAAATTAGCTGCCAAACTGGGGTGAACTGGCTGAATCCCACCACTGCCTCTCACTGAGATATCAGACAAGGCAGTAGCACAGCTGTTCTTGCTCCCACACTTCCTCTAATGCTAACTCTGCTTGTTTGCTCTGAATGGCCTCATCTGAAAGGTAGCTCGGTTACAGTACCATAGAGAAAACAACAATAGTTATTATAATGGAGGCAGTCTCTCTATATGTCCTTAGATTTAGGTTTCCTCTCTGAAGGTGGGATGAGTGTAGTTTATTGTCCACTCCTTCCTATGTTGAACACAATTCCCAGGATGGCTCTGGGAACTGTGGTATGGTAGTGGTGTGGCAGTGTTGTATTGTTTGCCTCAGGAATGAATTTGATGAGCAGCAATCTGAGGCACAATTGGATGGAACTGAGGATAGCAGGAACAGGTTTGGGCTAATTAGGACTGAGTGTCCTAATCCAAGTCCTGCTTTTTATTCTCCACAACTTATGCCCTGTCTGTTTTCCATCTAGTCCCCATTTCTTGCTGCCTCGCACTGCAGGAATTTGGGGTACATTGATCCCACTGTTGATCCACAATCTGTCCTGCATATTGTTCCTTGGGAGGTTAGGGATTGGAGGGAAGCAGATAGTGGTTGGGAATGCATGTGAAGGGGTGGATGGGTACTCCTTTGACTGTTGTGTTGTTTTTAAATACAATTTTAAAAAGAGATTAAAAAAGAAGATACTAATATAACAAATCTAGAGTAAGGAAGAAAAAAAGAAAGAGAAAGCAAAGAGAAAGCAAAATGTGCAAGGAAAAAAATAAAGAAAAATAGAAAAGAAAAAAAAGATATAAAGCAATGGCTTCTGATATTAACAGCAGTTATAATTACATTTTAACCCCTCTGTCTAAAATTACTAAGGTGACCAACCGTCCTCCTTTAGGGAGGACAGTCCTCCTTTTGTAAGTTCTGTCCTCCCTCAAAAAGTGTCCTCCTACATGTCCTCCTTTTTGATATTTGAAGACTAATCTGCAGGGCTTTTTCCCCCCCTCATAGAACACTCAGAATGGCGTTCCGGCACCTTTTTTTGATAGGTTTTTTTTCAACTTTTGCATGAGCTGTGCTACTCCCGCTATTGGCTTTTGAAAGCCAATAGGAATTGCTGCTGAGCGTGCCAAAACACCCAGCTGGCAAACTTTGCACATGCAAGTTATCTGTATTGTTGTTGCAATGAATAAAATGTTTCTTTTATTTACGATATTTTTTCTTCAATTTATTTGTGTCCTCCTTTTCATTGTAAAAAAGTTGGTCACCATAAATTACATCAGTTGTTCTTCTTTCTATAACCTATCCTGTCTAATCAAAGCAGAAGTTTGGTTTTTCCCCCCAATTTTTATGCAAAAAGTCCATAAGAGGTTTCCAGACATCAACAAATGTCGATAGTGTCTTTTCTTTAATCACAGTTAATTTAGTCATCTCAGCAAAATCTATCCATTTCACCAGCCATAATAGGTAGTGTTGAATCTTCCTGTTTCTGTGCATATAATAATCTTGTTGCAATAATTGCTAGGGAGATCACTGGGTAGGGTCAAGGAGGATCGAGAAGAGTGCATGAAGCTTGTTGGGGGCAATATGCACACTCTGTAAACCACTTAGAGAGTACTATGAAGCACTATGAAGTCAGTGGTGGGATTCAAATATCTGAATAAACGGTTCTTTTATTGGATGCATGCCTGGGCCTCCGAGCCCTAGAATGGACTTCCAGAAGTGGCATCCACGCACTTCCGGTGGGCCGTTCTAGGCCTGGGAGGCCTCCTACGCATCTCCGAGGCCTAGAATGGACTTCCGGAAGCAGCCCGTTCTCCAAACTCAGCAAAATTTAGCTTCTGTTTCTGCCAAACCGGTGCGTACTGGCTGAATCCCACCACTGTATGAAGTGGCATATAAGTCTAAGTGCTATTGCTTATTGTTCCTTTGGTGAATGTAAAAGGTAGCTTTCTCCTTTATTTTTCACTTCTGCTTTTCTCTATCTTTAGCATTTTGGCCCTAATTAGCTCTTCATAGTTAGTCTCACAGTTTATATTGTTCTTATTTCCCTGTTTTGTAAAACCCACCATTGATCTACTATCCTTAATAATAAACAGCATTCCAGTCTGTTACTCTAATTAATTTTGTTGTTTTCAAAGGCACTTGCATCAGGAAAAAAAAATTCTGTTTTTTTAAAATTATTATTATTACTATCCCCTTTATCCACTTAAAACTTTCTTGGATCACAATATTGTTGACCTTTTGCTTTTAAATTAAAATCCTTTAAAATAGTTTTTTCCCCCTTCCTCTTAATTTCATAAAGAAGACCCTCACTGAGAGACTTTGATCTTTGCTGTCTTTCAGAATTTCTTTCCTGGGCTGTAAAGTAATTAAGTTCAAACTGTGTTTTAAACAGTGAGGCTTTTGCTGGTCAAATATCCATTAAAGGTGTGTTAAGTTAAGGGCATGTTGAAAATCCCTCTCCTCCTGAGCCCCTCAGCTCATGATTTGGAACAAGAAACTCTTCCAGAGTGCAAATGGCCAATCCCAAAGATCTCTCCTTCTGTCCAGGAAGATTTTCATCAGCTAAAACCTGGCTCCTGGCTGGCAATCCTACTGTAATGCTGTCCGCTTGAGGAGAAACTTTCAGGGACATCTAACCCACCCCCCACCCACAAGCCTCTGACTATTGTGTGTTTGTAAATAGGTGTGGCTGCCTTTTGGAATGAAATCTCCTCTGATATTTATAAAGCCTCCATTCTTAAGACCTGGTTCTTTTCCTAGTCTTTGGATAGAATAAGTAGCAGACCTTTTGTAGTCTATCACATTTGTGAGATGATGGTTGCTTTTACCTAAAGGTTTTGTATGGTTGGAATTGTTTTACATGAAATGATGCATATTATATGCTGCTCGGAATCATAATGGAGTTAAGGAGGTTATAAATATAAAAATAAATAAATGCTTCCTTTTTGGCTAATGGAGGTGGCCTTTGATTCTGTGGTTTCTTTTCCCAAGTCCCTAATTTGACATTCAGTAATCCATTCAAAGAGAACTGCTGATTCTTCAGATGTAGCCTGTTTGTCTATAGTAATGGAAGCTGGAAGTTATAGTTCAGCTGCACCTAGAAGGCTATACTATATTTACACAAAAGGAAGAGCCTCTGAGTTTATGTCAATCAATCAATCAATCAATCAATCAATCAATCAATCAATCAATCAATCTGTTTATTACAGCTGTAAGGCCAGACATAATCAAAATGTATAACAACAGTAGCAATTTTACTTCCGTATTTACAGGATATAAAACCACCAAACAATCAATATAGTATAATCCAAAATTCTCAAAATAAAACATCGTATTAAAATTTTTCAGACCTTAATAATGGTGCAACGTATTGTACAAATGGTGGCACAAAATTGGGCAACCTGAATTGATATTTTCGGATCCTTATCTGAAAGTAGCAACTTTAGATAAAATTCATATCCCCTGCCTGGACATTTCTTCAATATCGGATATATAAGAATCTGTCTAGAGTCTTTATATAAAGAGCAATGAAGCAACATACGGCTTAGAGTTTCTATAGAGCCATTGCCACATGGACACAACCAAAGGTGCATAGGAATGCCCTTAAACCGTCCAAAAAGGACTGCCAAGGGCAATGCATCCAGCCTGGCTAAGGTGAAAGCTTTACAAAATTTCAAAATTGTAATGGAAAATACATAAGAAGCTGGAAAGAATCCTTCTGGAAGCAAGTGACAAATGTTGGAATGTGCCACCTTACTTAGGTTTGTTTGGAGATCAATATCCCAGATTCGTTGTTTCAAGGCAGTTCTAGCATTATCAAATCCTAATGAACGCAGACTTTCCATAGAGAAGCCCAGCGATTTAATTTTATCTAGGGCTTTTTTCCCCCCACAACGATTTAAAATGGTTTATAAATACTAATGGGGCTAAGCCTACCTGTTGTTCCTTACCATAAAAGGAAATTTTGACATGCCCCAAAACCAAAAAAAAAAAAAAACAAAACAACTCACTGGCATCTATTATTGTACTTTTGTGATTTTAAGATCACCCTCCTATTTTAAAGACGAATGAGCTAAAGAACGTTGTTTAACTGTGTTTCCCAGCACCGTCCACACAAAAGAAGGTATCCATAGCTCTGAGGAAAACTCAAAGACTGGAAGAAGTTCAAAAATATTTTTAGGAAAGAGTGGGGAATAGAGTATAGTGGATCATTCATCTGAGCCAAGTGAGAAGTGCTCAAGGTGAATTGAATGCTTGCTGATTGCTAAAGGAGACGGTACCATTATAGGTTGCCATTTTTATTTTTGAATGAAGGAGTGGATAGAGGAGAATTGAATATTCTAGCAAAGACGGTGGATAGCCTTCTGGCATCGGAGATGGGTGCCTTACATGTGGCCACATTTTGCTGTACTTTCCTCTTGAATCAGAAATAAGGAAAAATGGCAGCAACTGAATAAAAGCGGGTCTTGCTAAGACGTGCCTGGTGTTGAATGCGCCTAGATGGAATGTTTGTTCCCAGGAGAATGGGGTTTGAAAGGCTGTTTTCTCTACAATCTGGCAGCCTGTTTATCCTACAACAATACGCTCAGATGGGAGGTGGACTGGGAGGGAGAGAATAATAGAGAAGATGGACACTGTTTAGGCACTGAAAAGGCTGCCTAGGATACATAGTCCCTTTAGGCCCGCCCCTCTGTTATACCTGGACTTTTTGAGAAGAATAAAAGCAGGTTGTCAGATGCCAGATGCTGGGCAGTTCAGAACAGGCCTTTGAAACTTTTTAATGTCCTTGGACATCCAGCTTGAGGTCATGTGCTCTGCACGCCAGTGGCAGATCTTGGAGATGAGCCCAGATCTTCCTGACTTGTGGGCCACTGCCCAAACCGGCTGGCCCTCTCAGAACAAGGCTGCAGATCACACATGACAGATGTTAGTTGTGTTGCTTAATGTACCCTCAGAAAATGCTCAGACACAGGAGGGGGTGGACACCCGGTGGTAGTAATGAGAAAGAACCAAATCAGTTAGTCAAATTGGTCAAAAAAATCCCACCGCATGTACATGGAAATCTTTAATTCCTAGGTGCTACTCACAACCCCAGGCAGCTGTACCCTCCATTGTTAATTATTATAATTAAGATCTGCTTCAATTTAGCTCAGTCACTTCCTCCTTTTTGTTAATTACAGGTGGGAAGCTAGGTTGTTTTTTTTCCCCTGTTTCTTGGAAAGGAAATGTTTTCAAGAGCAACTTTTACAGTTCGACTTTGAAATGACTGAATGGAAAATAAGCAAACACACACACACAAACCTCCCCCGCCTTTTCTCCCCCCCCAAATATGGAGTGCAATAAATATCAGGCAAAATGGAATTGTTTGAATTTCCTATTCTTTTATGGATTCCCTTCTCTGCTCTAAGTTACCTTTGAGATCTGATGGCTCAGCAGTTTGAAAAAAAAAAGGCAAGATACACGTTGAGAATCTTTCTCCAGAGATGAAAGAATTATTGTGGCTGACCTCAGCAGCACACATCTGCACACACAAATAAATATAGTGAGCAGAAGCTGGAGGAAAATAAATAAATTGTGTGTGTGTGCACGCGGTTTTGATATTGAACCAATGAGCCAAAAAACTCCAAAACTCTCCTTCGATAATAGCACTGATCAATTGGATTTCAATTGTGAACCACTTGGCTATGAGGTATAATTTTATTTCTGCCATCAATTGTGTTGAAACACTTCTTCGCCTTCCTTTCTTTCTAATGCCTTTCTTTAATAAGAACAACGGTAATCATGATGCTTCCCTTCATGCCCCTTATAAGGAGAAAGCAAGCTGAAAAGGAAATACATTTCCATAAACCTTTGTTGGATCACACTGCACACTCTCCTCTCACCTTTTTCATTTCTTACCCCTTATTCTGGAAAATCTGGACAGATTTTCAGAATTTAGTACTTCAGTCACTGGTCAAACCTGAGGAACTTGGAATAAGCAGTTTCCTTGAGGTTATTTGGATAGAGCTTCAGAAAAAAATTATCTCCATGGGTAAACTGGCACCCACAAATTATCTTCTATCTCCATCCCAGGTCTACCACTCTGAGAATGAATGTCTGCATTTTAAGATTTTCAAGCATTTTGAAGTTGGCTTCAGTCAGCCAGGATCAGTCAAGGTGTACAGCTACTACAATCTAGGTAATGGCAGACATATTGAACACCCCTTCCTCCTCCTAATTTTCCCACAACAACAACCCTGTAGAGTGAGTCAGGTTGTAACAAATGGTTGTAAATTGAGGACTACCTTATAATTAAATCTATAGTAATCATAGATTTCTTGATGTGATGTATAGTCATATATTTTAATTCTTCCTTCAGATGAACAATGTACCAAGTTCTACCATCCAGATAAAGGAACAGGCCTTCTCAATAAGAGATGTCATGGTAATATTTGCCGATGTGCAGAAGGTAAGTTGGGATAAATAAGGTAAATGTTGTCTCTGAGCACCAAAATGGACAATTTGAGGAAGAGATAGTATGGAATCTACCCCCCTTTTTAAATCTAACAGTATGACCAAAGCAAATAATACCAAGGAAATGGAGAAAAACAAAATGTATCCATTCAATATGAATATTTAACACATGCCGTTCTCTTGTGGGACATGCCCCTGTCTCATGACCATGGCCAATTTCCTTCCATTTGCCTGTTTCTCATCCCCCTGAGAGTTGGTCAGCAGTTGGACAAGCAACTGCAGAAAGAATGACCAGGGAGTGTGGTAGAAGATCAGAAGTTGGTACATCTTTCTCTTCGTCAACTCAGAACATGTCTCTTTTGGCTCCCTGCTTCCCAGTTGATATCTCTCTCTCTTTCTCTCAAACACCTGGCTGACAGAAGCCAAAATCCTGGGCTCCAGCCATCCACCATGTTATCATCTAAGAAGGGCTCTGAATAGAGGTATGTAGTGTTCTGATCTGTATTGGACAGCAGGGGTACTGTATCCTTTCTTAGGCAGTTGATAGGTACATAAAAAAATGCCTCCAACCAGATCTGAAGCATCTGCTCCTTCAGATTCCCATCCTGTGCATCCCTGTCTCTGAGGTCAATGTGGGGTACAAAGATATTGCTGAAAATGCAAGTTATGCCTGAAGTGGTGCTTTGCTTTGCAGCAGGTTATCTTCTCATTTGTTTTGCTTCAGAGCAAAAGAATCTAAAAAGGTAAAATTTGATGGTGAGCAAAATCTAGGCTAGGGATATCAAACTGGCGGCCTGCGGGCTGGATGTGTCATGCACAGGCCACGCCCACCCCAGCTCTGCAAAGGCAAAAAAACCATCATGATATGTCACAATACAACACAATCGAGTCTGACACCTGTGATCTAGATCATTAGCCTAAGAAAAGATATCCTTCAACTAATGTTTCCTCCATTTATTATTGGCCTCCTCTCCCCCCTCCTCATGTTGAGAAATGAGTCTGCAGAGTTTAAAAAACAAAACAAAACAAGGAATATTCTTTTTTCCTCCTGTGAGTAGAAAAGAGTTGGAAATATAATCAAAGGGAAGAAGTTAAGCAATCTTTCTCTCTCTTTTTTTATCATGACTGGGAGACTTTGGCTTTTTTGTTGTTGTTAAATCAAAAGATTGGAGCTTTTTGTAACGTCAAGTTTCTACCTCAATTAAATGTACTTGTTCTTAGCTGTAAGGATATAATCAAATTTGATTGTCCATGTAGTTGGGAGTAACATTACTTTCACTAAATGATCACTAGTTGGCTCAGATTACTCTATTGAAAGACAAGCAAGCTCTAAACAAGGAAAACAGTAAAGCATGTGTGTGTCTGCATGTCAGTGTGCGGTCTTGTTAGCTATGATTCTGATAGTGTTTTATTATTCAGCTATGCTTATTTTTATTAGTACTGAGATTTGTGACTTTTACTAATTTCCAATTGCTCTTTTTTGAAAAGTATAGGCAGAACTTAAGAAATATATGAATTGTGCATACATGTCCCTATTTTGCTAATAGAAATGACCTAACGGTCTCTGATCAGTCTTTCTTTTTCCCCTGTAACCATGCAAGCACGTGGAGGCAATCAGGAATGGCTTATAAAACAGCTAGTATGTTAAAAAAAAAAGAGGTAGCTTCTTCAACGATTTAAAGAGAGGTGCTTTTTAAATATATGCTCCCGTACTTTGCAAAGCCCTCCTTTTGAAGGATTTACATAGGCTGACAAGTGAGTTCTGCATGGAAAAGAGAGCACTGGAAAAATGGGATGAAAGGAGAAGGAAACACCCAGCCTGCAAATTTTTGGTTTCATGAAAAAGCATCAAATTCATAATTAGTAATATATTATTACTATTGTATTATTTTTATTGCCAAGATTATGAGATTTTCTCCCTCTGGTGGCCAAAGAATTTAGTTGACATGACTACTTCAAATGGTGTTTACAACCACTTATTAAACAGGTGGGATATCTATAAAACACAGGTCCTCTGTTTAAATTAAGGGCTTACACTCTTCATCTATTTTTAAATTCCTGAGCTAAATCTCTTCCTGGTAGAAGATTTCCTGTAGCCTGGGCCTTTGGACTTTTCTGGTTGGTTACCAAAACTCAAAATATGGGGTTGAAAGCGGAATAAACAAGCACAGATTCCTTTAAATAACAATGCAGATAGTTCTCAACTTACGACCACAATTGAGCCCAAAATTCCTGTTGTTAGGTGAGACATTTGTTAAGTGAGTTTTGCCCCATTTTACAACTTTTCTTGCCACAGTTATTAAGTGAATCACTGCAGTTGATAACCTGGTTGTGAAATGAACCTGGCTTCCCCCTTGACTTTTCTTGTGAGAAGGTCACAAAAGGCGATCACATGACCTTGAGACACAACAACGGTCATAAATATGAACCAGTTGCCAAGCATCTGAATTTTGATCACATGATCATGGGGAGGCTGCAAAGGTCATAACTGTGAAGAAAAACCTATAAAAAAAGAAAGGACATTTTGGAAATGTGGCGGATGAGGGCCAGATGGACATTTTTCAGTGCCGTTGTAATTTTGAATGGTCACTAAACAAACTGTTATAAGTCGAGGACTATTTTTATAATTATTCTTTGCCATAATCCTTTCTCATAGTTCTGATATTAGTGCAGGGCATGTGACAGGTAAGAAGCACATGCCCAGGGTTGCCAAAAGTGTAAGTTCCCAGAATCCCTTTGATTTCTATGGGCCACATGTAATGGCATTATATTTAAGCAAGCTGTCCATCTATTATACCAACTATTGTCTACTTAGTTCAGCATTTATTCCCTATACGGAACAAACATGGAATAATGCACGTGGCTCTCTAATCTGCAAATTTACACCAAAGGACACACTTAAAGGAAATTTCACCAAGTTGCATTTCTTTGTTTTGGTCCTCTTCTCAGATCTGGAATGGAAGCTTGCATGGATGTTTGTTTTTATGCTAATTTTTACCATTCAAACTAAGATTCAATCCTTCCTTTCTCCCCCTTCCTCAAGTGCCCAAGCAGATGTGGATGGGGAAAAAAGAGAGAAGAAAAGAGTGTGTGTGTGTGTGGGGGGGAATTGTGTTTACTTTCTCTCCAATTCTCCGCATCCATACACGGCCAAGGGATGTTATTACTACCACCAGCCTCAGGCTAATAAATAAAAAAGAGGTGTCAAGGTAAAATATACACTTCCCAGAGAAATGCTTTGGAGAGGTGAGAGTAGTGAGGAAACTGACAGAGAAATAATGACATGAAACAGGTGCATGTACCTGCTTCTCCTCGCACGCAAACACAAACACACACACATACACTGCCAAATGCATCGGTTGTGGAGAGGTGTTGGGGCTGAGGCAATGTGAGCTCCCTTCATGATATTTTCATCATTCTGCCCCATTGAGGTTTCCCTTAGGTCCCTTTTCATGGAAGAGAGCAGGGTTCCGTCTCTCACATGGTCTCTCTTTTCATCAGTGGCCATTTGTCAACCCAGGGAAATGAAGAGGGTGGGGCTGAGGACTACAAAATTAGAACTGACAAAACTGGATGTGCCACACCCCTCTTCCTTGTTAAAGGCCATCATTTGTACGTAAAACATGAAAATGGCTTACAATTCTGAGGTAAAAGCATCAATTGTTTCAATACCCTCCTCAACATTTTGCAAACCACCCAAAACTGAATACATATTTCAGATCCCAAAGTTCTTGGAATATTTCCAACAGTGGTAATAAGTCTTTCTCAACCTGGTTCCCTCCAGATCTGTCCGGCTGCACCTCCTATAATTTTGCAGCCTTCGTGGTTATAATATAAGTCCATATAGAGTTGGATGATATGTACGTAGAATGTAATGGGACGCTGAAGACCCTGTTGTATTCATTCAGCATCCTGCCTTTCTTCAAAAGCCAGATTTCAAAGCCACCTTCTGATTACTATGTAGTGAGTTACAGTATTAGCATTTTCATTTCATATGTGCTTATATCTAGGCACAGTGCAAGACAGATTCACACACACACGCACACACACACACACACATTCACATTCACACAGCAATGAATTAAAGAAATGATTGCTGTACTCAGTGATACTGAATTACTTTTGCCCCATCTTATTTATTTATTTATTTATTTGTTTGTTTGGCTTATATGCCGAGACTCAGGGCGGCTTACAGCAGAAATAAAAGTACAAATATATATAAATCATTTAAAATAGTAATACAGTATAAAACTATAAACTATACCCACAACATACCATCCCAATCAAAGGTCCAGGGGCAGAGCGCCGCTCACACGCCCCAAGCCTGTCTGCATAGATGTGTTTTTAAGAGTTTTCGGAAAGCTAGGAGGGAGGGAGCAGTACGAACCTCTGAGGGAAGTTGGTTCCAGAGGGCTGGGGCAGCAACAGAGAAGGCCCTAACCCTAGGTCCCGCCAAACGGCACTGTCTAACAGACGGGACCCGTAGGAGGCCAACCCTGTGTGCCCTAACCGGTAGCTGGGATTCATGGGGCAGAAGACGGTCCCGCAAGTATCTTGGCCCACACACACACACACACACACACACACACACACACACATTCACATTCACACAGCAACGGGTTAAAGAAACGATTGCTGTACTCAGTGATACTGAATTACTTTTGCCCCATCTTCAATTTTTATTTATTTATTTAGTAAATTTGTATAGCTGCCTACTCGCGTCTCTAGGTGGCTTACAAACAATAGGAGCGCAATATGAAAAAATAAAAAATAAATAAAAAACATTTTTTTCCCATTATAAGGAAGCTTGTTGCATCCAAGGGGATTAGACTGCAGCTTTAAAGATCTCCGGAGGAAAGCAGATTATTTGGATCAAAAGTCAGACTGGGATGCAGTATGAGACATATTGATCAAGCTTATTAATCTCTGGTAGAACAGGATAGCAGTGGTACAACCGTCCTGGTTCTCATCTGTGGAGATTCTCAGTCATCCAGGTCATGGTTATCCCAAAGGTGCTTTTTCAAGAGGCAACTGGACTTCCTTGTTTAAAAAATTAAAAACAAGAAAGTCCAGTTGCCTCTTGAGAAAGCACCTTTGGGATTTCCTGGTGTGCTCCTTGACCCCTAGGCAGCCTTTGATATCATCCATCATGGTACCTTCTGGACCAACTGCAAGGTTTAGCAGTAGGAAGCATGAACATAGAACATAGAATCATAGAGTTGGAAGGGACCTTGGAGGTCTTCTAGTCCAACCCTCTGCTCGAGCAGGAGACCCTAGAGCAGGGGTAGACAGCCTTGGCTCTTTTATGACTCGTGGACTTCAACTCCCAGAATTCCTGAGCCAGCCATGCTGAGGGGAAAGGGAGAGGTTTCCATGCTGAGCCATGCTGGCTCAGGAATTCTGGGAGTTGAAGTCCACGAGTCATAAAAGAGCCAAGGTTGCCTATCCCTGCCCTAGACCATTTGTTCTATGGTTCTACCATTTGTGCTGTGCAAAGGCTTTCCTCGGTACAGCAAAAATCTTTGCATGAGGATTATCTTCCTTTCCCAAAGGTTATTCCAAATACTATAGAAGGGGGGGTGGGTGTCAGACCTCAGTTCTTACTTACTTGGTATTCTGCAGGGTTTGAATGCAAGAATCTTTCACATTACTTTCACATTTGAAATCCTTTTTCAATTCTGAGATACCGAAGACAGAACCCTCGGCTGGCAAGGGTGTTGTATACTTCGTTCTCATGCGAATGATGAAGACACATGGCGATGCTGAACAAACACTTTATTCTCCTTCTACAGCAACCAAGCAAAAGCAAAAGGCTCGCAGGCCTTTTTATATGGCCAGAAACCCGGACAGTGACAACCAATAAAAACAGAGCGTTTTCACACCTTGCGCATGCACACAAGGCTGGAGCCGTTCAGTCTGGTCCCGGGCAGCTTTTGGAATGCCCATGACCAATGCAACGTCCTGAGTCTGCTTTTTCCAGCTCAGGACACAACACCTCTCCCCCCTAGATGGAACATACTTCACGTACACACATGTACGTCATGCATTGGGAAGAGTGGCACACAGTTGCATTATTCAAATGCAAAGAGTGTGCAATACTTGAGTCTGCCCTCAGGCAAACCCCCTTCAATATTTATTAATACAAATAAATGTATCCGAAATAAAAAAATAATACAAAATAATCTACCACTAGTTACTCCCGTTATTCAGGGGCCTCATGAACAGGTCCCTCATGATTTGACAGCAACCTCACAAAGTCTCTCAGATGTTTGTGTGGGCACTTGGCCCGCTGTGACCTTCTAAGGCCCGGAGAGATTGCCTGGCCCACCTGCTCGCCTACCAGGCTAGGCAGGCCAGGGCATTGCTGCCCTAAATCCCCAGGTGACCCTGGTGAGGGTGCCTGGCCTACCTGCTCGCCTACCAGGCTAGGCAGGCCAGGACTTTGCTGACCCGAATACCCAGTTGACCCGCCCCGCTGCTGGCTGGCTAGCAACCTTCCTAATGCCGCGACCCTTTAATACAGTTCCTCATGTTGTGGTGACCCCCAACCCCCCATCCAGCTGGCTAGGGGGTATCAAAAACTTGATCCAAAAAAAGAGGAAAAAATGGGAAAGTATAGATAGTCCTCAACTTACAACAATTCGCTTAGTGACTGTTTGAAGTTACAACAGCACTGAAAAAGCGAATTATGATCATTTTTCACACTTATGACTGTTGCAGCATCCCCAGGGTCATGTGATTTACATTTGGATGCCTGGCAACTGATTCATACTTATGACGTTCACAGTGTCCCAGGGTCAGGTGATCAATGGCCAGGGGGCATGGCCAGCTGATCACTCAGGTTGCAGAGTGCCTGTGGGGGGGGGAATCTGTGGGTCACTGGGGTGGATGCCTGCCTTCCTTCCCTCCCTTCTCTCCCCTTGAGGCCGCCCCCCCCTTCGCTGACCTGCATGCACAAGAAGAAGTCAATCCGGTCTCTGGGGAGGGCGGGGCCTCGCTCTGCGCCTGCGCTCTTCATGCGTCCCCTGCAGGGCACATTTGGTAGAATTCATGCAGATTGCCGCCAAGCAGCATATTTTCCACAAACAAGTGAGGTGGAGCGGAGGGGAGGAGGGAGAGAAGGCGGTTGACAAGCCCTGCTTAAGACCATCGGAAATATGTGTTTTCCGATGGTCTTAGGCGACCCCTGTGAAAGGCTCAAAAGGGTCGCGACCCACAGGTTGAGAACCGCTGCCATAAGGAGATGCATCGCATGCAATGCAAACAGGCAGTTGCTCATTGAAATGTGCTAAAACAGCATTAGAAGTGAGCAAGGCCTTAATCTCATTGAAGCTCTTGTCATGGACTTTAGTCCACTGCCACGGAGCCTGCTTGTCTAAGAGCCTGTGTAATGGCTCTGCCACTGCACCTTTATGTGGGAGAAATGCATGGTAAAAATTTAATAGCCCAAGAAGGCTTGAAGCTCACTCTTAGACTTAGGGCTTGGGGCCTGCTGCATAGCTTGCAATTTAGTTTCAGCAGGGTGAAAGCCTTGAGCATCAATCCTGAATCCTAAGAAGTCAGTAGAAGTGACTCCTATCTTACATTTATCCTTCTTTAGTTTAAGGCCTGCTTTTCGAAAACGAAGCAAGACAGCCCTTAATCTTTTTGCTAAATTTTGAGATGACTCCCTAGCAATGAGGACGTCATTGAAGTAGGGACAGATCCCAGGAATACCTCGAAGTGTGCTCTCCATGACACTTTGAAATATGCCAGGGGCTACATTTACCCCAAATTGCAGTCTTTTGACCTTGCAGGCCCCCCTGTGAGTTACAATAGTCTGGGCCTCTGCAGCTGCCTCATCCTTCTACAACAACCAAGTGAAAGCAAAAGGCTCGCAGGCCTTTTTATATGGCCAGAAACCTGGACAGTGATAACCAATAAGAACAGAGTGTTTTCGCACCTTGTGCATGTGCACAAGGCCGGCGCTGCTCAGTCTGGTCCCGGGCAGCTTTTGGAGGCTCAGGACACAACAAAAGGGATTGCTCTACTATTGTACCACGTGCCATTTGATATATTTTCTCATGCAAAATGCCCAGTATGGCATTTTAATGAGAGGAGTTGTAATGGAATTCTCTGAGTCTGGAAAAGAGAAAGGAAATTTTGAAATGAAGCAAATGAGGAGGGTCAGATGGACATTCCAGTGTTATGCATTACATGAGGAGTTAGTCCATCTCTTAAGCGCAGAGATAGATAAGATAAGATAACCTTTATTGTCATTTTTTTTTACTGTGGGCACAACAGTACACTTCAAAAATGAAATTTAGTTGCCCGCTCTTGAAGTGAAACACATACATGACACACACCTAAACATACTATATACAACATATGTATAGACCCACACCCTTACATATACATAACACATGAATATTAAATACTGTCCATCTTGAATATATAACGGAAGGAGGAAGCTTGAGAGTTCACAAGGTTAATGCTATATGGAATGAAACTATGGCTGAATCTGAATGTTCTGCTACAGATACCACGAAGCCTCCTCCCAGAAGATAACAAGGAAAACAAGTCGTGAAGAGGATGTGTAGTGTCCCAGATAATCTTGCGGACCCTGCTCAATAGAGCTGAAGCAGCCGCAGCCCACGTCCACCCTGGCTCTGCAAAGGAAAAAAAAGTTACAATACGTCACGATACTTCATGTGACGTGATCGAGTTTGACACCCGTGCCTTAAGGAGTCTGTGAAAAAGAAGATCAAAGGAGTCACAGAGACACTATCTTAATATATTCACTAGTAAATAAGGACTGGATATGACTTCTCTGATTTCCAAGATTCTGCAACCCAACTATTTTTTCTTTGCCTTAAACCTGCTTCCTGGATCATGCACTGCCATTATGGCTCAATTGCCAAGTTCCTAGACTAGCTTCAGCATTGGATTCTTAACACAGGAACAATTGGAGGAATTAAACCAGTTAAATGGACATAAAGCTGCCTGGGTCACGTATTCTATTTTCTATAAGAGGATTTGTGTCATTGTGGTTTAGTGTAATCTATGAATCAAGTCTAATATATTATATGGAGCTGGCCAGTTGTAATTTATGGTAAACAAACTGTGTAGATTAGCATAATCTGTAAAGTCTTCGGTAATGGATTTGAAAATTCTGTTTGGTGAATCACAGGTAAATTACAAACACCACAGGATGAAATAAAGACCTTATATATTATTTTAGGGACAGACCTTAATTAAACTTCCTGCATGAGAGTTTGGGCTTATTAGAAGTGTAACTGAGCTGTTCCCTTCAACAATACCCCTCTAAAAAAACTCTTGAGTGCTCTGCTGGCTAAGCTCCACCATTAAGGCTGCTAAGTCTAAAAGTGCTGGTGTTCTCCACCAAACCACGTCTGAATGGAATGTTTTATGGCCTCTCCAAAAATATTATTCAAGCTGAAGGAGAATCATAGCTTGTGTGCAGGCAGCTAGCCATCGCTGGGCATATATCATCCCGAATTAGGATTCCTCTCTCTGCACCGTGATAAAATGCTTCATTAATGGGAGATGCAACAGCTCAGATGCTAGCTGATTCAACAGCTTCCCTGACACCTGACATGCCCATACATCCATTTTTTTTCAAACCCCCTTCCTCCATGTCCTTATAGGAGCTCCCATCTGCCTCTCATTCCCAAGAGGCTATTAAACTGAATTCATATAGCATAGTGATTTGCTAGCAGGGAAGAATTATACAGCAAGACTGTAGTACTAGGGGCTCTTTCCTAAGAAAAAGTGCTTAGAATCGCACTGTCCAGTCTCAGGAAAATGGCTTTGGTACAGCCTGAGGCAGGAGAAATGGGTATTCCTGGGTAGTAGGAGGTAGCAAATGCAGGGGACATAACAATTTCCTTCTAGATTTCTGGGGGAAACCTCATTAGTTAGGAGAATGTTGTCTGACAGTATTGCTAAGAGGTTTATGGAGATGCACTATTCAGAGGGGGGAAAAATCTAGGATACTAAATGCTGCTTAGTGACTAGAACAGCCTGCTGTGTGTGTTTGCTTTTTCGGTAGCTGCCCATAATCTTTGATTAAACAACACATTTGTAAATCCGTCATGAAAATACTGTGAAATATCCAGTGCTAGTAAATCCAAAGGTACCTTTTATCGTATTTCAGCATCCTTCAATCTGTTGCCCATCAGATGTGTTGGACAACAATTCTCAGGCAGGAATTCAGATCTGAACCCATCTGGAAATACAAAGTTGGGGAGGCTGTCACAGGCAGTCCTCAATGAACAACCACAATTGAGTGCCAATTTTCTGTTGCTAAGCAAGACAGTGGTTGAGTGAGTTTTGCCCCATTTTACAGCCTTTCTTGCCATAGTTGTTAAGTGAATCACTACAGTTGTTAAGTTAGTAACAGTGAATTTGGTTTCCCCATTGACTTTGCATGTCAGAAGTACACAAAAGGTCATCACATGACCCCGGAACACTGAAACCATCATAAATATGAGCCAGTTGCCAAACATCCAAAATTTGGGGGTGGAAATAATGGTCATAAGTCGTCTTTTTTAGTGCCATTGTGATTTCAAGTGGTCAATAAACAAATACTTTTAAGTTTAAGTTAAGTTGTACGTAGGTTGACATGAATGTCTTGCTAAGGAACCTCCTAATTACTATCCTGGAATAAACTTTCCTTACATTAACTTATATTGGAATGCCAACAGGGAGCCAAGAGATTGTAGATACTCAACAGCAACATTTGCAGTCACACTGGTGTTTCTTCCAACCTCAGGGAGACTATGGGAATTGCTGCTGAGACCAAAATGCTCTCTGACTTTTCATTTCTGGATAATATGTTTGAGCATAGAAGCTAAATAAAGGTGCAGTTCTCCTCTCTGTATGCTGTATGACTCCAAATTCACACATTACTTAGCCATGTGACTTGAATTTGATGACCGAGAGAGAGACATCCCTGTGAGTCCCAGAGAGATGACCTTGAAACGAACACTTGCATTGTTATTCTGAGGTGTTCCTCAAGTTGGGAGGTGGTTAGTGCTTCTAGGGAGATCAAAACCACATTCCACTGATTGTAGTATAATTTAGCATGTAAACTATTTTCACAAGAAGTTGTGGGAAAGTACAAGTGAATTAATGAGTTTAAGTTAAATTCCATAGACCTGTCCATGGCTTCTATTTGCACAATGCAAATTCACAAAGAATTACCATAAATGGAAGTGTCTTATCAGAGACGGTGACCAAATAATGGGCATGCTTCTTGCTCAATCTGCTTCTTGGTGTTCAGTGTTGATTGACAACTTCAAGGCCTTCCATGTTCTCCAGTTTTATCATTCGTCTACTATCTTTTGGCTGTGAGTTGTCCCGATGGAAACATGAGGCTAGGAAAATAGAATTAAAAGATTCCTTCAAATGGAGGATTGTCCTCTTTAGAATATGGCCAGGATGCTTGTGGTTTTGCAAACTGCATGCTGAGTAACACTGTTGCTGCTAGACACAGTGGGGGTAGGTCTTCCTTCATTGGGTTCCCAGTTTATGGAATACCCTTAATGCGGTATCCTTGCAAGCTCCCGATCACCATCATTTTGCCAAACTCAAAGATTTCATTTTTCCTTACAGAGTCTTTCATTTGAATGAGTTTTCTCTGTTGATTTGCTGCATAGCTCTGGTTCATGTCATTCTCCGTTCTTATTTTAATTTTGATTCTGGAACCATATATTGTTTTCAACTTTGTCTTTTTACCATCTTGGGGATTGCCTATGGTCTGGACATCAATAGTTTACAAATATTTTAATCAAATAACATGCTAAACGGTACCTCCATCTTCAGAAGTAATAGAAGACAGAGTCAAATCCCGGGGGGAAGGTAATGGCTTCTATAAAATGCTTATGAGCATTTACAGAGCTCATTTGTGAAAAAAGACTGTGCTGGCTGAAGGGAATGGGTTTTGTAATCCAACAGACTCTAATGGGAGCAAAGCTGGGGTAGAAAACAGTTATGCTAGGAGTAAGCATGTTTATGGGTTGATCTAGCTTTCAAGATGCGGCCTCAGAAGCGCCACGTTTGGTCAAAAGCTGCTCAGTGGCATTTGTTATTTAGCCTCAAGAGATAAAGATTCTGTTTCAAGATGTTTTCACCTCTAGGCAGCGTACATCTAGGGCAGGGGTAGGCAACCTTGGCTCTTTTATGACTCGTGGACTTCAACTCCCAGAATTCCTGAGCCAGCATGGCTCAGCATGGAAACCTCTCCCTTTCCCCTCAGCATGGCTGGCTCAGGAATTCTGGGAGTTGAAGTCCACGAGTCATAAAAGAGCCAAGGTTGCCTACCCCTGATCTAGGGGCAGAACCTGAACCCAGGCTCACAGCATAAGTAAGAACCAAGCCCCTTATTCAGGCAACCATAGGTTTGATGGCAAATACGTTCACGTCCCTTGACAGACCCTTCAATGTATAAAGAACTGTCAGAAATAGCAGTCAGGAGCCACAGTAAGATTTAGAGCATTCTAACTTGAATGAATCAAAACACACAACGTGATGGAGTTTGCTGTAACTCTATAAACAATGTCCTGGCGTTTCAGAGTTTCCATTTATATATTTCAGAGAGGGTGCCATCAGCGTCTGTTTCATGATTATTTATTTCTTTCTCCCTCCGTGTAACAAATCACCTATTGTCTCTTCCGTTATTTAGTTCAGCTTGCTCCAGAATGGGATCCCTTGCGCTGTAAATCTTAGCGGCTTATTTTCTGTCTCACAATAATAAAAAATTCATGTGAACGAATACAAACAAACAATAAAACAGCGGGCAATAATTAAACAGTGAATTAACAGGATTTATTTCCATTGATGACTTGGGCTGAGAGATGGGATGAGTGGAGAGAAAAATCTGTCTTCTGCTACTCGAACAGCTAGTAACTGAAAGCTGGAGGAAGCACACAACCTATTCTACCTACGGAAGCCACTTTTTAGTGAGTTTATAGGAATTCCATGGCAGAATTGTTCCTTACAGCCGCACTGTTTGGCTGATTTCTGCATACAGCAATGTTTTTTGTTTGTTTATTTATTTTAGTGAGACGGTTCAGACACTACAAAGAAGCAGCTAGGTGCATTTCTCTTGTTGTCACCGGGAAGTAGAAATAGAAAAACAACTCTTTTCTTAATGCTACTTTCCTACTGCATTCAACCTTTATATGCAGACGCATTCTACCCCATTCCAGAATTAAGCTTCTTTAAAAATCATAATAAAATCCCCATCAGAAACATTTAGGTGTACATATACATATTTGGAAATGCAATAGTGGCAAATATCTGTAGCTTGGATGTAGCTCAGAGAATGAACCTTCATCCTCATATTTGGAAATCTGTAAACCAGTCTGGTACATTGCCATATGCTGACTAGAAATAATTGTATATGTGAATGTGAGTGTGTGTGTGTGTGTACATATATATAACCAGGGCTTTTTTTTCTCATAGAACGCCCAGAACGGAGTTCCGGCACCTTTTTTGGATGGAACCTTGTAGGGTAGGCAAGGCGGGTTGTATGACGTGTGTGAGTTCCATCACCTTTTTTGTTTAGAAAAAAAGCAGTATATACAATGGTGGTTAGAATACAGTACTGCAGGCTAATTCTGCTGAGCGCCGACTGCCAGCAGTTCAGCAGTTCGATCCTCACCAGTTCAAGATTGACTCAGCTTTCCATCCTTCCAAGGTTGGTAAAATGAGGACCCAGATTGTTGGGGGCAATATGCTGACTCTGTAAACTGCTTAGACAGGGCTGTAAAGCCCTGTGAAGCGGTATATAAGTCTAAGTGCTATTGTTATTGCTATATTATATAATAAATTCTAGTCCTCCCATAGGCTAACTGGGTAACTTTGGGCCAGTCATTCTGTCTGAGTTCAACCTCACCACAAAAGGCGGCTGCTGTGGGGAAAGCAGGAGAAAGGTGTGTAAAGTATCTATGCCAGGTATGCATGTTGTCTTGAGTTGTCTGAAAATCAAGGCAAGATAAAAATCAAAGAAATTAAAAAAAACACCAGATTAACTAACCAACTGGAGAAAAAGTATATTTTGCTCAGCTGGTCAATCGAGCAGACTTGAAACATCCCATTTTAACTTCTGTTAGGAAAAAAAATATCTTTGGAAAAGAACCTTGAAGCCTTTCAGGAGAATTACTCTTCCTTTGAGAATCCATCTGCTGCCCCTATCCATGCCCTCACACTGGCTCTGCTTCCTAATTCTGGTTTGTCACATTGGCTATTGACATTGGAAGGAGGATGTTATACACAGGCAGGCATCTCCCAAATTTGAAACCCAGTGATCAGCTTTTGAGGAACACGTACCCGCCTGGTTCCTTTTGGCATCCATATTTCAGTGAAGGCCGGTCTGTGGGGTGCAGCCCAGTTGTCTCATTGCAAGCTGTGAACCAAATGCCTGAAAGTGCTGTCATCTTCCTGATCCCATCGCAAAGGAGAAAAACCTCAAGAGTCAGTAACTCTTCCTCCACTTGCCCTGATTATATTCAGTATATTAATCAGAACGTCTCTGATGATTCTGATTAATGGGAGGCCAGGTTTTCTGTCTCATCTAAAGATGGAGATGTGGCATTCCTTTTGCACACCTGCCTCGAGTTGTGCTCTCTCTCTCTCTCTCTCTCTCTCTCTCTCTCTCTCTCTCTCTCTCTCTCTCTCTCTCTCTCTCTCTCATTGCAACCAAGAGCTCTGTAAAGCCACCCTTCCTGGTTCCCATTTCCCATTGTGTATTGGCTATTACGTAGTACTAATATATCTTTGATTTTGTTCCCTCTTCCCCCTCTTTTCTTTCTCACTTCCCCCTATCTGTATTATGGTAGTTTTGATGAGTCTGTCTTTGCTTGGCTATTGCGCTTCATTCTTAAGCTGCCACCAGCTCTCGGAGAGAGAAATGAGCTTGTGTTGCAGGCAGATTCATTCAGCCAAGCTTCCCAAAGGATTTGGCGGAGATGGAGAGGGAAGGAGGCTGTAAGATATTGAGAAGGTATGGATAGGCCTGGCGGGCAGGCGACCTCAGGTGGAATTGATTTTCCACCCCACCAGCAATTTGAAAAGGATTTAGAGAAATGCACCAGGAAATTATGCCTGTTAGTTTGAAATCAAAGACCAAACAGGGAGAAAAGACTTGCTAGGTTGGGTGTGTAATCCAGGTTTAGAAGCTTGTTATGAGAATTCCCACCAATTCTTGACCATTGGCCAAGCTGATTGGAACAGATGGGAGTGAGATTCTTAATGCCTGGAGGGCTACAAATTCTCCATCCTGGGAGTAATCGCTTTCATTAAGACCAATTAAAGTGAGCAAGCTTTTTGAATTGCTTCAAATATTTCCTCAGGCTAATTGTTTAGGAAAGGAATAGGGTGGGGAGAGAGAATAAAGAAAGATATTTACTGGCATGCCAGCCAAGGAAGCATCTGACTCAGTAGTTTATCTTAAGACAGATACAAAAGATGCTTCAGCATGCAAACTAATCTAGCTGAAGCTGGGCAGGAAATAGATTTCAGATTAAACCAAATCCCAATGGAATGGTGGGGGAAGACAAGAGGTGTGGCTGTTCCTCCTTGGAGCACATATAAAAGCCAGCAGCCCTGCTTGAGGGTGGATGTCTATATGTGCCCATGTTCTTAGACTGGGAAGTTGAAAAAATATTCCAGAAGATAACTAGTAGAAACACATTTCAGTCTTATTGCCAAGATGACTACTTGGCAATAAGGTGCAAGGGATCAGGACCATACATTAAGTTGTGCTCAGAAGATTTATTGCTCATGCCTATTTACAAGAATCTAATCAACTAAAGTTCAGTACTAAATTGGTGCAGGTAAAGGTAAATGGAATTCAAGAGGGAGGGGTTGGACTTAGACCGTTTGTGGGAAGGTAACGACTCTAAGCTGGTGACATGCTTAACTCTGCCCCCTCCCTCCCACCAGCACTGCCTGCTCTTCTCCTAGACTCATGTAGTCACCAGGTTTTCCTCAAAAAATAGTTCATTTTATATTGCAGGGAATATTTATAAGGCTGGGAATGCTCTGGATTTTCAGAGAGAGGCCCAGATTCAGAGGCTAGATGGGGAAGGGGGAAATGGTTCAGAGTAGCCCTCTAGTCTAGTATCTCTCGGGATAGATCTGGTAGGTTAGAAGGTTATATAGCCTTAGCTTGGCAAAGTTCTGTAATTCTGTTGGATGTATGCTAATAAAGGATCAAACTCATTTGGATTTCATTGTGTCATCTCTGGGCTTGGCCCTGACATTCTTGGACCTTTTTGCTCTCCTGTTCTCATAAGAAGCATCACCAGGTCGCATTTGGTCAAGAAGGGGATTCTGAGTTTGAATTTTTCCTTCCTTCCTTCCTTCCTTCCTTCCTTCCTTCCTTCCTTCCTTCCTTCCTTCCTTCCTTCCTTCCTTCCTTCCTTCCTCCCTCCCTCCCTCTTTCTTTCTTTCTTTCTTTCTTTCTTTCTTTCTTTCTTTCTTTCTTTCTTTCTTTCTTTCTTTCTTTCTTTCTTTCTTCAGCTGCCAAAAAAGCCAACTTAGTGCTGAGCTGCATTAACAGAAGGATAGAATCAAGATCACGTGAAGTATTAATACCACTTTACAATGCCTTGGTAAGGCCACACTTGGAATACTGCATCCAATTTTGGTCACCACGGTGTAAAAAAGATGCTGAGACTCTAGAAAGAGTACAGAAAAGAGCAGCAAAGATGATCAGGGGACTGGAGGCTGAAACATATAAGGAACGGTTGCTGGAATTGGGTATGTCTAGTTTAATGAAGAGAAGGACGAGGGGGAACATGATAGCAGTGTTCCAATATCTCAGGGGCTGCCACAAAAAAGAGGGAGTCAAGCTATTCTCCAAGGCGCCTGAAGGCAGGACAAGAAGCAAGGGATGGAAACTTGTCAAGGAGAGAAGCAACCTAGAACTAAGGAGAAACTTCCTGACAGTTAGAACAATTAACCAGTGGAACAACCTGCCTCCAGAAGCGGTGAATGCTCCAAGACTAGAAGTTTTTAAGAAGAGACTGGATAGCCATTTGTCCGAAATGGTGTAGGGTTTCCTGTAGGGTTGGACTCGATGACCTCCAAGGTCCCTTCCAACATTTATTTATTTATTTATTATTATTATTATTATTTTCTCTTTCTTTCTTCTCTCTCTCTCTCTCTCTCTCTCTCTCTCTCTCTCTCTCTCTCTCTCTCTCTCTCTCTCTTTCTTTCTTTCTTCAGGGTGAAGGTGATGGAGATGGAGGATATCTAACATTAATCTGGAGATGGCACTTTTTTTAAAGTTCAAATTATAACTTGTGATTATTGTTTGTAGCATTATGATGATGATGTACTGCACTCTGACTTTATTTTGCATGTTGCCTAGAGTCTTGGGACTGGGGATGTTGAGAAATCTCATACTAAAGCAGAATAAAACAAACCAAATCACTGGGACAGCAATCAGCAGTGAGAACTGTCCCTAGGTCCAGCATCTCAGCAATGCTGCATATTACATTGGTAGTGATTCCCCCTCCCCCACTAATCTCTGTTCAGTCCAGTCTTAGTAATTCATAAAGTTTGATATTTTTCATTCATTAACTCAGGAAGTATATTCATCAGTGACATTTGTTTAATTAATTTATGATTCATTATAAAGTTGAGTGATTTGTTTTATATTAGCCACTGCTTTAGCAGTGTAGTCATTTCTATGATCTGCTTAAATATTCAATATTTGCCTATTCAGACTCTTCAGTTTTCTACCATCATTTGTTTGATTAGTTTGTCCAAGGGTAAGTCATTTAGTTTTGACTTCTTCAGAACAAACATGATTAAAGACAACATTAAGAAAGATTAGTACTTGTTCTCATTCCAGAGAAGATCTATCTTTGTGGCTGCTGAGTTGACACTGACTTGATGTCACATAATAATAAAAAAAAGCTATTGTACACAGTTAAGTGCACTGTTGAAATCTCACTGACTTTAAAGAAACTTAATCAGGGCGTACTACTGCAGAATTTCAACTTTAATTAGCATGGGTCATGGGAAGGGGCAAAGGACAACATGCTTGCGATGATACTATCGCCCAGATCCACTTGCATCTGTCATTAATTGCAAATACGTCACCTTGCTATTTATTTAATGATGCCATCGTGCACATTTCACCATGATAATGCGACTATGGTTTGTTGCGGACACTGGTATCTCTAGCCTGTCTGTCCTAAAGCTGGAGCTAACATTTTCTCCCCTGACCAGTCCTCATTTAATCTGAGATAAGACAATATGCTTTTAAATTTTGTTTCAAACGGAAAGCAAATATCAAACGAAATTCTCATAGGTATAACATGATGCTGCTGCGCTTACTTCATTACAAGATGTCCACATACCACAGATGCGAGTGTCCCGTCTTTTATCCTGTTCTTGAGAACCAAAGAATTTTTGGAGGGATTTTAGATTTCAGAATTTAGATCCCGTGATCGTGGGGAGGCTGCGACGGTCATAAGTGTGAGAACAAGTCACTTTTTTCATTGTTGTTGTAATGCTGAACAGTCACGAAATGAAATGTGTGTGTGTGTACATGTTCTAATTGTTTAGTTTGGTTTTGTATGATTGTGTTTGGGGGGTTTTTTTTTGTCCATAGGCTATCTATATGTATTATCCAATTTTTCGAGGGATGATGGCATGTATTTTATATCCAGATAGTTCAAACGTTTCTCTGAACATCACCATTTGTCTTCAACACAATGCTATTTTGCTATGATCCTTTTTAGGGTCAGTTATTGGGATTTGTATCTCATGCCCTATTTTTGTTCCAAATTTATTATTGGGGGGGCAGAATTTATTCACTGTCTAGAGTGATTCTCCACTTGTACCTAACTATGTCCTTTTTTTTCTAATGTATTTCCACGAGGCCTTCTTCATCCCAACTCCAGCCCATACGGAAGGCAGACTTAAGTCATCCTGAACAGAGCCAGAGCAAAAGTAATGATGTCCCCTTAGTTTTTACAATACCCAAGGACAGCCTTAAAGTGGGTAAATTTCTGTTAAACTTTGTCAGCCATGGGAGGAAGGTAGGTAAAAGCAGTGAAGGCAATTTTGATGGTGGCCCTGCTTTATGCCTAGTCCTAATTCCTTATTTAAAGAGGCAATCACTTGCCACCGTCCTATTCTTTAAGCCAATGAATAATTAGAATTTGGTTAAAAGACATTCAAAGAAGAAGAAAAATGGTTGTAAAGCAACCATACATTAATTAATGTATGCATTTATTTGTATCCCATAGAATGGCCTAGTGGCCTAGTGGTGAAGACGCCCGCCTCCCACTTGGATGGTTGAGAGTTCAATTCTAGGTAGCGGCAGATGTTTCTCTCTCAGAGCACATATTGTTCAGTAACACAGCCTTCGATTTCTGGGAGAGGTATAAACCAGTTGTTTATTGCTAAAAAGATATTTAAAAACAATAAAAACAACTATTTACAATGTTAAAAGAAACAACTTAGCTTTCGCTGGTCCCCTGCCAGCGTCCTCAGAGTAAAGCTCAGGGGGTGGGGAGATTCTTTTTATACACCTTGCTGGCCTAACTGCTTACTCATTGTCCGTGTGATAGGGCCATCCTTCCTGATTAACTGTAATTGCCTTGGTTGTCCCCCCTTCTCTTTTTTGCACTCCAATTCCACACTTTTCCCCTCTCATCCTTGTCAATCTCCTCCCTCCCAGCACCATTGCTGCCGGCGTGCTCTCTAACCACTCCCTCCTGCTTATTCCAGGCTGCGCATTCAGATCCAGTGTTCCAAAAGGCTTGCCATCAGTGCTCCCTTCCTTTCTAGCCCGTTGGTTTACACGCTGTTCCTGCCTTCCGTCATCCATTCCTGTCAGTCTTTTTTTCTCTGATTTCCCTCCACCCCCGGGTGTGCGCACGCTCCATCGTGCCTCATCCTTCTGCTCCGTCTGCCCACGACTGGTGGGGATGCCTATCAGCTTGCTCTTAGGCTCAGCCCCTCTCATCCTTGTTAGCCTTATCTCCCCCAATTTCCTTTCACACCTGGCTGTGCGTGCGCATGATCATGTCCCATCTCTCTGCCCCGTCTTGGAGTGCAAAAAAGAGAAGGCGGGACAACCAAGGCAATTACGGTTAGCCAGGAAGGATGGCCCTATCACATGGACAATGAGTAAGCAGTTAGGCCAGCAAGGTGTATAAAAAAAATCTCCCCACCCCCTGAGCTTTACTCTGAGGACGCTGGCAGGGGACCAGCGAAAGCTAAGTTGTTTCTTTTAACATTGTAAATAGTTGTTTTTATTGTTTTTAAATATCTTTTTAGCAATAGACAACTGGTTTATACCTCTCCCGGAGATCGAAGGCTGTGTTATTGAACAATTATGCCCACGATTCGCATTTTTGCTGACAACACACTGACGAGGGCCCTTTAAGAACAATGTGTCCAGTGCTAATGAGCGGACCAATGACGATGTCGGTAGTTTGGCCAACGAAAGCTCAGTACTTTTGTAGATTAAACAGTTTTTGTTTATGATCTTATCCTGGTGCTCGGATTTGTTTACCATTTTCATGACGTGTATACCCAGGATTCATGTTTATATATATATATATATATATATATATATATATATATATATATATATATATATATATATATATATATATATATATATATATATATATATATATATATATATATATATATATATATATATATATATATATATATATATATATATATATATATATATATATATATATATATATATATATATATATATATATAACACGAATCCTGGGTATACACATGTCGTGAAAATGGTAAACAAATATGAAGCTGAAAACACCAGCCTGAAGATGACGAATGGGACTTTGTCGAAACGTCGCCAAGACACTTCCAATTCTACGTAGGAGAAAACCCGAATAACTAAAGACCTACATATATATATAT
This sequence comes from Bothrops alternatus, assembly GCA_034064705.1. Classification (NCBI taxonomy): domain Eukaryota; kingdom Metazoa; phylum Chordata; class Lepidosauria; order Squamata; family Viperidae; genus Bothrops; species Bothrops alternatus. The sequence continues at coordinate 8,047,071 of JARGCV010000080.1, forward strand.
ATATATATATATATATATATATATATATATATATATATATATATATATATATATATATATATATATATATATATATATATATATATATATATATATATATATATATATATATATATATATATATATATAGCACCTTTATTATTTTTATAAATAATTCAAAGTGACGAACATACCTAAAACTCTTTCCTCCTGTTATTTTACCTACAATAACAACCTTCTGAGGTAAGTTGGACCAAGAGAGAATGACTAGCCCAAGGTCACCCAGTCAGCTTTCGTGCCTAAAACTGGATTAGAACTCACAGTCTCCTGGTTTCTAGGCCAGCTCTTTAACTGTTAGACCAGACTGGTCTATTTATGAAAGTGGATGCTGACATCAAACTTACACAGCAGATGTTACTTTGGAATGAATTTGTTCAGGTATGAATTTGATGTAGTCAACGGATCTCTGAATCATACATTCCAAACCCTTATTTCAAGGATGTAGACAGATCTTGATGATATATTTCCCAAATAATGGAATGTCTGCTCCTGATGATCCCCAAAGTCAGATCTGAGATTCTTTCTTCCTAGCGCTCTTTTGATTCAGCTACAGTAGATCTTTGATGAAGGTGCAAGAAACATTTAGCACCTGTTTTGTTCTCTTAATTTTTGAGCCTCCGGCTTCCTTTTTTAACCTGCTCTCTGTTTCAAGAGTTTTGCTTGGGAAAGCTGGAGGGGAAAAAAAAACGGGGAAGAAGGAAGAGAATTATACATATGCCAAAGAGCCTGTCTTTTTAAAACTCCGCCTTACTCAGATGAAGTAGCCCAGGTATTTATTTATTTAAAATATTTATATAGCTGTACATCTTATACTGAACTCTAAGCAGCTCTCAATCAGCAATCAAAACAGCACCAATAATAAAATAATAAAAAAATAATTCATACATCTATTAAAAACCTGGCACCAAAGTTAAATTTCTACATGCAGTCCATCATTAAATTCCCCTCACCTTATCCCAACAATTTCGGGGAAAATTCAGGTTTTAAGTGTTTTTTTTTTGGAAGGCTAGGAGGGTAGATACCTATTGAATTTCAAAGGGAAGGGTGTTTCATAGGGGTGGGGGCTGCTATGTAAAGGCATGCTTCCTAGATCCCATCAGATGGTATTGTTTAAGGGAAGAGACTAGAAACATGTCCACCCTATGTAATCTGGTAGGGAAATCCAGTACTGCAGACAACCTGGTCCTATCCGTCCATCCATCCGTCCGTCCATCCATCCATCCATCCATGCATATAAATACGATAGATCGAAGATACTGCTTCTTTTCACTAGAGGAATTGTAACCTGCAACCTCTAAATTTGAAGCCAGGGCTGATGGTCACAATAGCCAGAAAGAAATGGCTCCTTTAGCTTATTTCTTCCATCCCTATTGCACCCTCCCCCCATCACATCGCTTTCTTTTTTTTTTTTTGTAAAAAAATTATTTTATTAAAACCATCAACATTAAACATAAGATCATATTAAAAAGCAATTATCATATAACCTGCAATACAACTCTAAGGATCAGTCTTTGTAAACGTCTGGTTTAGTAAACATTCCTCACTCCTCACGTCAAGCCTCAACTATACGCCTGATACATTTTATTTGATTGGTGTTTCTCTTATATATGGTCTATCTACTGTTTCTAGTCTATCACCTATTGTTCATTCGAGCTTTAGAAGTAAATTCGTCTCAGTAGTAGTGCAATCTTTTATGATCCCTAACAAAAGATCCTGAGGTAGAAATTCAGTATCCTGAGGTAGAAATTCAGTACGCTTTTCCAATATTAAAGCAATCAACATTAGATCTGGGCTCATATTAATAAGCTGTCCTCATAAGACCTGAAAATATAGCTCTTGTATATGGTCTATCTACTATGTACCCCAAGCCTTCCTGCCTTGCTGCCTGTTGCTATCTAGAATCCAAATTGGCCGTTGTTTGTTCTGCACATAGGTCTATTTTTCTTTCTCTCTCTCTCCCCTTTTTGCTTTGCGCTTTGTTATTTTAATGGATTCTTTATTCCAATCCTGGCAACGTGGCAGGCCGAGGCTAAGATACTGCATCAAATTGCCTTCCTCTTCAGTAAATCTCTCTCTGCCTCCCTCCTTTCCTCCCCTTTCTTGGAGAAGGAGGAGAAGGAGCATAACAGGAAGCAGTACATTAAACAAACAAACCCAAAACTAGAAATAAAAAAATACATTAAGTGTGCAGCCAGGCTGAGGCTTAATGGAAACTCAGTGTCCCTTTCAGATGGGTCTGGGTGCACTGCTCTTTGAGCAATTCAGAGGATCAGAGTGATCACTTAGGTCTCCTGTGTCTGCCGTTGTGGACTGCAGTCTTGGTAACTCTTCCCCATGTCCTCATATGAATTGTTTAGGGTTGGCTGCCTAGCCTAGCACCCTGAATTCACCTGTCGGCTTTCATATTCTCAATAGCCTTCTCTTTTTGCAGCAACTGAATGAATCTCAGCCCCCTGCTATATTCCAGTTCACATATGGCTGCCATTGGGGAAAGGATGTGTGTGTCTCTATGTGTGTATGTGTGTCTCTGTGTACGTGCATGTGTGTGTGTGTGTGTATAAGAGAGAGAGAGAGAATGAGAATATGAGAGACAGAGAGAGAGAGAGAGAGAGAGGGAGGGAGAGGGAGGGAGGGGGTCCACAGAGAGAGGAAGTTCAACAGAGAGAGAAAGAGCTCAGCAGAGAGAGACAGATAAAATTACTTCACATTGGATCCAGACTGGTAAATTCAAACCTGCAATGTACTTGGATGGGTCCACACATTACACCTGTCTACCCTAGATGAGTTCAAATCACTAGGACCAGATGGATTACATCAATCAGCCTGACATCCATATCTGGAAGATCCTGGAAAAGATAACCAAGCAATGGATCTGCAAACACCTAGAAGCAAGCAAATTATAACCAGAAGTCGACATGAGTTTGTCAAAAATAGATCATGCCAAACAGATATTATTTCATTCTTTGATAAAGTGACCAAATTAGTGGACCAGCAAAATGCTGTGGACTTGGATTTCAGTCAGGCATCTGACAAAATAGACCACAACCTACTTCTTGGTAAGTTAGAAAAATATTCTGTTTTGCGCAGAACTAGATAGGTTAACTAAAAGATTAAAAAATCAGGAAGATACAGAATTTTATTTGATATGGAACAAATTTTATAGATGGAGGGGGAAAAATAGAGGTCACAAATAAAGAGATAAAATAAAAAATAGAGATTAGAAATGTATAGTTTGGATACTTACGGGACCGTCTTCTGCCATATACTTCCCTTCGACCGGTGAGAGCGCACAGGGTAGGCCTCCTCTGGGTCCCGTCAGCGAAACAATGTCGTCTGGCGGGCCCTAGGGGGAGGGCCTTCTCTGTTGTGGCGCCCACCCTCTGGAACCAACTACCTCCTGAAGTCCGCGTTTCTCCGACTCTCCCGGCCTTCCGAAAGAATTTAAAAACCTACCTCTGCCAGCAGGCCTGGGGATGATTGTTGATTGTGGTGTGACTGAGGAGTATGTGTGGGGTTTATTTTTAATGTTTTTTTGGATTTTTATTGAATTGTTTATTTGTATGTTGTGAGCCGCTCCGAGTCTGTGGAGAGGAGTGGCACACAAATCCGAAAAATAAATAAATAAATAAATAGATAAGTTATATGTAAATAATGTATAATATGGACTGGGATGTCTGTCAAAGACGATTTACCATGTTCAATGTTTTTAATCCTTTTCTTTTTTGTATTCAATAAAAAACTTAATAATAATAATAAAAAATATGGAATAGACAGCATCACCATCAGATGGATGTGTAACTGACTAACAAACTGCATTCAACATGTAGTCTTTAATGGAACTACATCTACATGGAGGGAAGTAAGCAGGGGGTTACCCCAAGGTTCTGCCTTAGGCCCAGTACTTTTCAATACCTTCATATACGATTTGGATGAGGAAATATAAGGGGAACTCATCAAATTTGCAGATGACACCAAGCTGGCAGGAATAGCCAGCAGGTCAAAAGATAGCCTTAAGATACAGAAGGATCTCGACAGATTTGAACATTGGGCCCTAGCTCTCTGTGGGCATGCATGCTGTTGCCCCAGCAGAGTTCGCCAGAGTAGCGAGCACGTAGCGTTTGGAAGCAACAAGGTAGGAAGTGAGCGAGCAAGTGGCGTTGGCCCCCCGGGGATGCCCCGGAGATGGAGAGGGACTGGCCCCAGCCATGCTCACCCAGTCTGCCGTGACTACTGCAGCCACACACACCCAGTGGGCCACACACACACACACCCCGAGGGCACCACAATGCTGATGCAGCCCTGGCACTTTGTGATAAATAAGTGGGATTTGGGTTGCAGTTTGGGCACTCGGTCTCTAAAATGTTCGCCATCACTGGAATAGATGAAACCTGCCTCAATAGCAGAAACTGCGAGAGGGATCTAGGAGTGCTAGTAGACCAGACATGTCAAACTCACAACGTCACGTGATGTCATGCAACGTATCGGGACTGTTTTGCCATTGCCGGCAATGGGGTGGCTGCGGCTTCCACGTGACACATCCGGCCCATGGGCCGGGAGTTTCACACCCCTGTAGTAGACAATCACTTAAATATGAGCCAGCAGTGTGCTGCAGCCACCAAAAAAGCCAATGCAGTCCTAGGCTGTATTAACAGAGGGATAGAATCAAGATCATCTGCAGTATTAGTGCCACTTTAGAATGCCTTGGTAAGGTAAGGTAATGCACTTGGAATACTGCATCCAGTATTGGTCACCACAATATAAAAAAGATGTTGAGACTCTGGAAAGAGTGCAGAGAAGACCAAGAAAGATGATTAGGAGACTGGAGGCTAAAACATATGAAGAACAGTTTCAGGAATTGGGTATGTCTAGTCTATGAAAAGAAGGAGTAGGGGTGACATGATAGCAGTGTTTCAATATATGAAGGCTGTAACAAAAAGAGGGGGGAGTGTCAACCTATTCTTCAAAGCACTTGTCTTGGCAAAGACAAGAATCAATGGATGGAAACTAATCAAGGAGCGAAACAACCTAGAACTGAGGAGGAATTTCCTGACAGTGAAAACAACTGGTGGAACACCTTGCCTCCAGAAGTTTTGGGTGCTCCATCACTGGAGGTTTTTAAGAAGAGATTGCACAGCCATTTGTCTGAGCAGTGGGTTAGACTAGAAGACCTCCAAGGTCCCTTCCAACTCCATTACTCTGTTAATTCAGTGATCCTGGAGCCTAATTAAAAAATAGACTATATCCTGATATATCTTCAGAGGCATTGACTAGGTATTGTTATTGTCCTCCTTTCTCTGTTTGTGGTGGCAGCTTTACCAGTTGTGTTAGGTTCATCGGTCAGCAGAAAGGCCAGAAAATAGACCCAAAAGAAGACTTTTCTTCCACCCATTTGTACACAGGGATAAAATGGATAGGGAATACAAGATTAAAAATGCAATTTAGACAAAACTAGTCTATAGAAAGTTAAGGTACAGCAGTAATGGAAATGCAGAAAGTTGTAAATTGTCCTTTTAAATCTTTTAATTAATTTTAAAAGCTACAAAAATGTAATCATTTTTAATATTGTGTTTCTAGTCTTCACACAAACCCCTAGTGGTAAGAAAGACGCTCAAAATTAGAGCGGCCAAACATTCTCCAACGCCACTTATAATATATACACTTCAAGCTTTTATTTCTGCTTATCTATGTCTATTGCCATATAACTTCCTGGCTGCTTTTGCGGGCTTGATTCTTTGCAGTCTTAAGTGTCTGGTTGAATCTAGTGAATGAATATACATTCATTCATCCTGCAAGGATGCCCATACCATTTTACTAATCACCTACAAAACCACGATGCAACCTGAAGCTTGTAATAACATAAATAAGTGGTTGGTGAAGTTAGTTTTGTGTTGTAGGTGAGCCGTGGTGGTGCAGTGATTAGAATGGAGTATTGCAGACTAATTCTGCCGACTGTCAGCTGTTCAATCCTGACCGGCTAAAGGTTGACTCAGCCTTCCATCCTTCCGAGGTCAGTAAAATGAGGACCCAGATTGTTGGGGGCAATAGGCTGACTTTGTAAAGCCCTGTGAAGCGGCATATAAATGCCATTGCTATGTAGATGCTGCTTAACTTCTACAGCTAGCTAGGATGACCTTATAAGCCATGTCACTCTTGAACCTTCAGATGGCCCTTTCTGACCCTATAATGCCTCATATTACAGAGTACTACCGGTACATATTTTTTGCTTGGAAATTTGGATTCTAGATGCCTCCAGATGGTGGCAAGTCCAGACCTAAGAGATCCTAGGAGGTCCATCTCCCATCATGCTTCTAATCTCCTCTGTATTGCTCGCCCTCTCCCAGTTCCACTGTTAAGTTGTTTCCAAGCATAAACTGCCTCTGGCAACAAGGAATAGAATCTGCCTGCATCCATCATCTCTACACAGAAATACATCATCTCCAAGTGGCACCTTCATTTAAAGGGCTATTATCAGAGTAATTCCATCCATTCATCATTTGGGGCTTAACATGGCACTGTGCTATTTCTTGGGACATGCCCCTCCTGGCTTTAGGACAATAACAGAAAGCAAACTACAAACAATGAAGCCAGCAGGGCAGGGAATCTACCCATCAGCCTCAGGATGACCCATTTCCCCATGACAGTAATCCCAAATGGGACTCTCAGAGAGTTATGCCAGACCTAATCCCTGTGTAATTTCTTTCAGCTAGGTTGCCCTAACCATTGGTTTGGATGCATCATCCAATGGCTGTAAACTGATGTTAAACCGAGGTCAGTCTTTCATCCAGGGAGCCCAATTGCAATCTATTTCATAAAGACTCACCCAGCTCTCTGTCTTCCAGAAATTAAAAGGGGGGCATGACAAAGAGGGGGAGAGAGAGAGAGAGAGAGAGAGAGAGAGAGAGAGAGAGAGAGAGAGAGAGAGAGAGAGAGAGAGAGAGAGAGAGAGAGAGAGAGAGAGAGAGAGAGAGAGAGAGACTACAATTTGTGAAGCCCAATGCTATAAAGTCCCAGAGCATCATGGTTGCCTAATCCAAAGTGGAGATAAGAGATATCCAGAGGTTGAATAAGGCTGGAAAGGGGAAAGGAGGAAGTGAAAACAGAGAAGCAGTGGATGGAAATGCAAGACAGCAGCCTGGCCAACTCCCCTCTTTCCTGGGCATATAGAAAGAGGCTGGTCTAATGTCTATGGAGATTCTCAATCATCCAGGTCATAGTTGCCCCAAAAGTGCTTTTCAAAACACAGCTGGACTTCCATGGTATTTTTTTCTTCTTCTTGAAAACGTTTAGCATCTCATCCAAGAAGAACTGAGGAAGCTTCTTAGATGAGAAATGAAATATTTTCAAGGGAAAAACAAAACCCCCAAGAAAGTCCAATTGCATTTTGAAAAGCACTTTTGGGACAGACTGGTGGAAAGTTTCAGAATGTGATCTGTAATAAATGTAAATCTGTGTCAAGCCCTCGAAACCAGCACATGGCCAAGGAAGCAAGATTGACACAGAGTTTTCATAATCCATAACTGACTAACACCACACTTGTGATAGATTTTTTTTCTTTATGTCTAAGTCACAAATTTTATCATATTAATGCAAGATTTGGGGATAATCTGTCTGAATTTTTAGACTTCTCAAAATCTTGTCACCCAACAGCCATCTCCTTCCTTCCTTCCTTCCTTCCTTCCTTCCTTCCTTCCTTCCTTCCTTCCTTCCTTCCTTCCTTCCTTCCTTCCTTCCTTCCTTCCTTCCTTCCTTCATCTGTTTTAATTGACTTGCACTATTCTTCATTATGCCAACTTCCTTTCTGACTAAACGTAATTGGATACTAAGTATGGTGATATTCTTGTATGGTGATGTTTCAGTAAGCTATATTTTAAAATTGCAAGAGACCTCTGTTGGTAGGTATGTGTATCAGAATTTCCTGCACTCAGAAGTTCGTATTTATACAAATGTATCTGTACACTTCATATATTATTATAGCTAGTAACTAGAAAAAAGATCTACTTAAGGCCATTTAATGGGTCCACATATATCGCAAATGCCATCTACCGCTCTTCACAAACAAAAGACAGACAAATGCATCCACTGTACCATGCCTGATTTCTCTCAGAGGTTATTGGTTCCTAGGATTGACCAGGCTAGCTTCAGCCTGTATGTTGATTGATTGAGAGAATGGGCACTGTTCCTCACCTTTTAATAAGATGGCACCTACCATTTTATAAGCTGCAGGCAATTCAAAGGAGCTGTAGGCAGTACAGGAAGATGGACAGATGGGTTTATATAAGAGAATTGACACAGTTTGGGTGCAGCCAGAAGGGAAGGGCTGTAGCTTTGTAATAGAACACGTGTCTTCTATCACAGTTGTCCCAAATTCCTAATTACATTTAAATGGGCCTGGACAAATTTCAGATGTGAGATTCCTACCGGTATTTAGCTGAAATTGGCATTTGTTGGCAGTGATGGTCTTAAGAGTTTTGGGATTCTGGGTGAGAAATTATTATTTGGACTCCTAATGGAAGACTGACTTTTTAAACCATTCAATCAAGATGATAAATCTGATTTTACTTTAAGATTTTCAACTTTTGGTCTAATCATGGAAGTCTGTTACTGTAATTCTTATTCTTTGCCTTTGTTTATGAGTTACAGTAAGTTAAATCATCTAATTCTGGTAAGCACGTCATTAATGTTGAAGACTTCTTATTTTTATGTAGGTTTCCTTTTTTTATTTACTGAAATTATGGCAAAACTGGAGGATTCAAAAATGTGGCCCCAGGCAATTATTTGATTTACCTACTCCTGAAGCCATCATTGTTTATACTTCCTTTATAAACTGCATATTTATATGGTGGTGGTGATGTAACTTAGGTTAGATTGAATCAGAGCTGGAATACAGCTAGTATAAATTTAAGAGAGCTAGATTATCTGGCTTGAGATAAACTTTCAATGGTGTTGGGAGTCTGGATTTATAGCACTTACTTGGCACTGTGGTGAACCCACCATATACAACTGTGCAGCATAGCAATTAGAGATTCCCTACATCAGTTTCCAGCTTTGATACCATCAATTCATCCCTTGGTCAATGAGAGTCAGTTTGTTGTATAGTACTGGTTAAGGCACCAGGCTAGAAACAGAGAGATCATGAATTCTAATTTGTACCTGTTTTAGGTCCAAAGCCAGCTGGATGACTTTGGTCCAGTCTCTCTCTCGCTCTCAACCTAGGAAGTAGGCAAAGGCACACCAGTTCTGAAATATTGCCAAGAAAATTACAGGGAGTAGTCCAGTCAGTTGCCAAAAGTCAACATTGACTCAAAGGTATAAATATATCTCTTTGTCTAAGGCAGCCTGGGCTCTTTTATGACTTGTGGACTTCAACTCCCAGAATTCTTGAGCCAGCCATGCTGAGGGGAAAGGGAGAGTTTCCAAGCTGAGCCATGCTGGTTCAGGAATTCTGGGAGATGAAGTCCACGAATCATAAAAGAGCCAAGGTTGCCTACCCCTGGTCTAAGGGATGCCAAAGCACTCGCCACCAGGGAAGTAGCCTTGGCTACCCTCTGACTTACAGAGATAGATATCCTGAACCTTTTAACAGCAGAATTTGGCACATTGTCTACAGGCCATCTTGAAAGTCACAGCAATATCTGCTGCTGAAAGTAAAGCTTCTCCCTTTCTGCTTTAATGAACTATGAATAAAATCTATGAAATTAAACACATGCTTGGGAATATTTGTTTATTAAATGTATATGCCATCATATCATTGTTGAGCAGCAGAATATACTAAGTGGGCATAGCTTTGTACCGGTAGTAGTTCCACCCCTCCCCTCTGGTTTTTTTTTTTTTTTTTTGTCACTTTGGTCTCTGTTCTGGAGTTGCTCTGAATCATTGGAAAAAGTGGGGGATGCTAGACCAGTCACAAAGGTCCCTATTGCTCATTGTACCCAAACCCATGTTCTTCTGATCCTGTAGCAAGAACTCCTTTTCAGCTTCCATTTCTCAGGATCTGAACTGTCATCTAATGTTCATTCCTTCCCTTTAATAAGCTTCTTCATCTGACTGAACACCTCTCTTCAGTCTCCCCCAAGAGTTAGGTAACTGCTAAAGTTGGGACATTTATATATTTGTTTATTTGGGACATTTTTAGCAGGTGAGGCTCAGGGTCCCATTTCTTTGAACATCCTGCCTCTCCTTCTTGAGGGAGGCATATATAATTATGTAGCACTGATGACAATGTTTACCAATGAAGTGCTTTATGGTATATTATTATGCATTTATCTGAGTTTTTACTTTCAGATGTGCTGGTGGTTTTTTTCTTCTTCTTAAAACTGCCTGAAAACACAAGCCAGTTTCCTTCTCTATTTACATGTCTTCTGATTGTATTATTCACATGGAAGAGGAAATAAAAAAGATCATAAATAATATGAAGAAGGATCTTGATCAATGCAGACTTTACGTTCAATTATTATGAATCCTGTTCAAGCAAGACCTGTTTTAATTCCTTTATTTGTTTATTCTTCATACATAAACCAAACCAACAGTTCTTAACAAACTGGTGACTTAACTTCCCCACCCCTGTGCGCATAGTAGCACATTAAAATTTAATTAATTCTTAATCCATCGTTAATTTCAATTGTTGTAACAGGCCACCCAAAATCTAAATCAAGAGCAAATTGTCACCACTATTTTTATATGCTATTTTAATACACTCTCTGAAAATATTTACAAAAGAAGTCCTGCAGAAGAGAAAATTCATTCAAAGAGGGAAGGGTCATTTCCATAAAGACCATCGGTACAGTGGAGTGGGAAATCCAGAGTGTTCAGGGAGCTTAATACATAAGAAGATCTATAGGATATGGAATGAGAGGTTTTCTGTAATCCTTATAATACTGAGGAATATGGGAGACTTCAGCAGTTCAAGAATGGAGACGCTTTGGGTCTGCTAATATTTGCTACAATTCCCAACACCCTTCTTCATTGGCTACACAGGCTGAAGCTGCAGGGAGTTCATGAACCAAAAGTTCCCTACATCTGGGCCAAAGCAGACATCAAAGTATCAACCAGCATCTTTCTGTAGAACAGGGATCTTCAAACTTGGCCCTTTTATGACTTGTGGACTTCGACTCCCAGAATTCCTCAGCCAGGTACAGTTGCCTGGCTGAGGAATTCTGAGAGTTGAAGTCCACAAGTAATAAAAGAGCTAGGTTTGAAGACCCCTGCTGTAGAACATCAGAGATTATATGGTCTCTTTCATTATTGTTAGGTGAAAGCTAAGTTAGAAATATTACCTTGTTTTCTTCCTGGTTCTGATATCCAATTCAGCAGGCTAGGAAGAATTCCCTTTTCCTTTTCAATAATTGTGAGTCTGCATAGCTTGGGACTAACCAAGCTACCCCTTGGTGCAACAGGATGGTCAGGGAATGTTGACGCGTCTTTACTTCCTGAGAAATACCCTTTGCTACTTGCCTCAAATTACTATCTTTGGTCTACTCTGGAAAGTGTGCAATGTCTATGGAGATTCTCAGTCATCCAGGTCATGGTTGTCCCAAAGGTGCTTCCTTTTCACGAGGCAACTGGACTTTCTTGTTTGCTTGAAGACGTTTCACTTCTCATCCAAGAAGCTTCTTCAGCTCTGAAGAAGCTTCTTGGATGAGAAACAGAACATCTTCAGGAAAAACAAGAAAGTCCAGTTGCCTGATGAAAAGAAAGCACCTTTGAAACAGTGTACAATGTCATTAACTATGTTACTGAATTAATTCATATTCTGGATTTGCCCAGTACATTGAATCATCAACTGACTAAAAGAGCAGGGTTCACACAGCTTAGCAACCCCCCCCCAAATAGCACAAAATTAAAACTAATAAAAACTTAGCATGTTGTGCAAATGCAATGGCTAAACTTGGAACTGATCTGGTCAAGCACAGCTGTGTGAGCAAAACCAGAAGGAGAAAAAGAAATGGGCTTTTAAAGGGCTCCATTATTACAGAATATATTTATACTGCATGTTATATGTATTATAATAAGCCGGTGTATAAACAGGGTAGTTAAGATGCTGTTGGATGAGAGGAAAGATTTTGGACAGGCTGGAAAGATTAATTTATTTTCTTGGCCTCTGACATCAAAAGAAATCAGCCAGGCATGTTCTTTTTAAGTGAATATCAAATTAAAACCAGATTGGATTGTGTCTGGCAATACTGATTCCTCTCCATATTCTTAGAAGCTAAAGCCCAACAGAGGAAGCTGTGATTCCAGATGTACATTTTATAAATAACCAGGTTTCCTAGCAGCCAGTTGCTTTAATGCAGCTTCAGTACAATTTAATAAACATAATAGCCTCTTTCTTCATTGTGCCAGAAGCGCTGAGTGAGAGAGGTCTGTGTCAAGAAGAATATACTGTCACATCACAGGGATGCAATATATCCAAGAAGCACCTGCAAATAGGAACACAGAGTACATATATAGAACACCTTCACATGTGCCCACTTGTATCCATGCAAGCAAACATATATATTACTAGATACAAAGACTTATTGACAAAGGGTCTATGACAAAATATACAATAGTAGGAGAAATATTCATATTTATTTTAAAAAGCAAGCCTCTTGTTGCGTCTAATACTGACAAACCCACAGTTCTGCTTTGGGCTCTTTTTCTTAATCAGGCAAAATGCCAGGAGAGATGAGGCAGGGCAATGCAAGAATTCCCTACAATAGGAACACGGTCTACGCCTCCAACAAAAATGGCTGTTTCTGAAACAAGACCCTTTCAGGGACCTCTGTGAAGTCAAATAAATACTTTAACTTTTTCCATTTAAATTTCTAATGCAATAGATGCCAATAGACACAATCTAGATAAATCTTTTTGGAGTCCTTTATCATTTTTAAGAATATAAAAGGTTCCTGAGACCAATGTGTTTGAGATCCGCTGGCGTAGAAGACCTTAGGGAGTGGCATCTCGCCAATTAATGCCTTTTTAAAAAAACATTTTCCAGTCAGAAATCATCTCTCCCCACTAGTCGCAATTTTCCTGAATAAAAAACAGTACAGAACTGGGATGGAGATGGAAGGTGGCAGAGTCCTTCGGTAATGTGCAGTTCATTTCAAAAATTCAGTGTGACTCTTTCTTTTGCACAATCTGGACCACAGGTGTGTAAATGCACCTATACAAGGAAAGTCTCATCAAAATTAAATGTACAGATTGGACTGATGTGGCACAATAAACCCAAGCTGCACCAAAAGCTTGTACCAGAAAGCCTACTCGCACATAGACATAGAAATGCTTATGCAAATGTGAATACTATAAATGGGAGGGGCTAATTCCTTGCTCCTGCCTCTCCCTCCCTCCCCCCAACCCTGTTCTCCAGAGGACACTGAAGTGCTACCCAGCCTTCATTAGCAAGACTCTACAACCCAATGGGAGACGTCGTTCTTATTATCGCGGATGAGGTCAAACAGAAAGCCAGAGTCCAAACAAAGAGAAAACTCAGAAGACCTGACTCCCAGACCCTGCCCAAATCCACCAGGGCTTCTTACTCTGTAAAAACTAGTGATGTCGTGTGTAAGGAGTCAACTCGGAAGGAATCGCAAACATCTCAGTTGCTGGGGATATGTGATATCCTCTCCAGTGCATTTGCTTTATTTTTAGCAGATGGAGTTAAAGTAAAGCTGAGCAGGAAGGGCCATAGGACAGAATATTCTGCTCCTAAGGAAATACTTTCCACTGTCTCATTTACCTTTCTGGGTTTTTTTTTTTTAAACAGCAAAGTCTTTTAATAGATTATAGTCCTAAAGGCGGCATTCTTTTCAAAGGTCCATTTGTAAAGGACCTTCTTTCACTCAGTCATCAGACTACCCCATATTTGTTCAGAAGTTATTGCAGCCAGATATTAGCAACTTCACTCATCTCACTCAACAGAGCCCCTGGAGATGCAGTGGCTGAGTAGCTAATGACACTGAAGATTGATTCTGCCCCTGCCATTCTAGCCCTAGCATTGCATGGTAGGGTGAGCTCCTGTCACTTGCCTCAGCTTCTACCCACCAAGCAGTTCAAAAGGATGTTCTATGCGAGTAGATAAATAGGTACCACTTCGATGGGGAGATGAATTGGTGCTCCATGCAGGCAGGCAGATTACTGCTGGCTCTGAGTTTCCCCAGTTGGGACGCCCGTTTGCAAGGTGGCTCCAGTGGAGGGACAGGACCTTGGATGATGCTGCAGGAAGGGCGCCTCATCTTTCTCCCTGGTGCGAAGCTAGCTTGCTCTCCTGTGGTGCACCTTGAGAAGCACACAATTGTGTACCCCAATAGAGCTAGTAGATTAGCAGCAAAACTACTACTCTGCATTAGCAACGTAGTCTCCTGGCTAATGTAACAACGCCTGGCAAATGGTGGTCACATGACCCTGAGACACTGCCATTGTGAATTTTGATCACATGACTGTGGGGGGGGAATGCTGTGATGGTTGTAAATAGAAGGACTGGCCATTGTAATTTTGAACAGTCACTAAACAATTGACTGTAAGTCAAGGACTACCAGTACTGACCTTTCTCCTGGACTGCTTATCTACTGTATACTCTGGGATGAGAACTAAAAACTAGAAAGTTGGGTTTATTTATTTATTAATCGGATTTGTATAGCCACCCATCTCACATAAAAGTGACTCTGGGTGGCGTATAACAGTCCACTAAAACAACCATATACAGTATGGTTTGGTGTGGAAAGTCAGTATTTCCTAGAAGGAATACGGCACATTTTTCTGAAGAAATCTGAAAATATCAAATAAACAGGGGATTGATCCTAGCATAGCTCTTTATAAAACTAATCACCTCAAAGAAAAACAGGAATTCTAATATTTAACTAGAATTTAACAAGATATACTGTCTCTAGAAGCAAATGTCGAGGTAAGCAGGGAAATATTTCCTGTATGATTGCAGGTAGTCCTCTTGGGCTTCTGGATGGCCTAAGAGACTATTGGCCATGGTTTGTATCCACAGACTGTCTGGTAGGCGTTAACCTTGGAGACCTCCTTTTTGCAGTCTTTTCTGTTGGGAAGTGGTGGTGCTGGGTGGCTATTGCTCATCCCTTAGGTGAGCAGTGAGGAACCATGGCCCCTTTATGACCTGTGGACTTCAACTCCCAGAATTCATGGCTGGCTCAGGAATTCTGGGCTTTGAAGTCCACAAGTCATAAAATGGGCATAGTTCCCCATCTCTGTCTTAGGCTATTAGCCTATATCAGTGTTCCTTAACCTCGGCCACTATAAGATGTGTGAACTTCAACATCCAGAATTACCCAACCAGCATTGTTTCTGGGTGAATTTTACAATATGCAAGACTTAGGATGCTTATGGCCTTCAGTCAAATTTCAAAGCTCCTCTGCAAATTATACAGACTTCAGACTATATAACTGGAGATTCTCTGGATGAGAAGAAAAACAGGGTAAAAATGAGACTCTGTGGTCCCCCCAGTACTGACTTTCAGATTGCGCAACTGATGCCTTGTGGACCTTGAGAGAAGACATTCTCTCCACCTCTGTAACACATAAAAGTGGTAGAGTTGTTAGAGGAATAAACTTTCAAAACTCCTCCCTTGCGTCTACAGATTCCATCTATACATCTTTCATCATTTATAGTTGTTGTGGCACATTTAGATTTAATTTGAAGTTCTTCATCAACAGGGTAGAAATAAGGACGGGCTACGACTTTAAGATGCCTGTTGGATATCAGAAGCTCCAGAATACTTAAGCAAATAACCTAGTCAAGTCCCTTGCTTGAGGCATGCAAATCAGGGAAGAAAGGTCATCTCTTCTCTCTAACCTGATGGCACAAAGGGAATGTTCCCCTGCTCCAAAGTGTCAGGTTAGGGTCTTGCTTACTAGGATGGCTTTTCTGTCGCAGCACATTTGTCTGGTTTTCCCTGCTTGATAATAATTATTGCTGCAGCCCTGCTCTTATATTATGACTCAAATTAAACTCCATTTTGAGATGATTTATTGTCCATCTTGACCACAAATCTTTGCATCATCCTTCGGGGTAGAAGCAGTATATTGTGCTTATTGTGCATCTTTCGCCTTGATTGTGTTTTAAGTGGCACTGCTGTCACTTTAAATGAGCTGTCGGCCTGATGCCCGGGAAGCAAGGCTGTTGAGTTGCAAACATAGGGGCAGTGGGCTGGGGGAGAAAAACAACAACCCTGTGCTATGATTATTGGATTGGTGAGGGGATCAGCTTTAAGGACTCTCATGCACTAGCAGAGGTTCATTCAGTAGTGGGATTCAGCCAGTTCGCACCAGTTCGGCAGAACCGGTAGCTAATTTTTTTTGTATATTTTTATTAATTTTTTTTTCATCAACATATATTAATTTTTCCAATCAACAAGTTGTCTGTAATTTGCTAAGCTAATACATGTTCAATTCCTAATCCTTCATTCTTTTCTCTAACCAAGAATAAAATAAATTCCAAATTTGATAGTAGTCTGTATCTTCTTTATCTTTCAACCTCATAGTTAATCTGTCCATCTCTGCACATTCCAGTATTTTCCTGATTATTTCTTCCTCTGATGGCAATCCTTCATTCTTCCAGTATTGTGCAAAAATTATTCTCGCTGCTGTGGTGATGTGTAAAATTAAATATAATTTCTGCTTATTAGACTTTTCAGACATAATGCCTAGTAAAAAAAGTTCAGGTTTAAAATCCACTTGTTCGCCCAATATTTTTTCTAACTGGTAGCTAATTTTTTGTTGCCCAGGCCCAGAATGGACTTCCGGAAGCGGCATCCACTCAGAGAACTGGTTGTTCACATATTTGAATCCCACCACTGGGTACATTGGTTGTTGCTGAAATCAACATAACATGCGGCAGCATCTTTTCCAGCAGAGAGTTGGACCATTTGTGTGAGCACATGGCAAACTAATTCATGCTTTAAATTAAGCCGTTGTTTTTTTAACAGTGTTTCTCGAATAAACCAATATTGACTGTGTTTGCTCATTTCACTAATCCAGAAATCATAGTTTATAGATCATGGTTCTAAATTTGTCCAACGTAATTTAAATTTAAGACAAAATCAAACAATTGATAGGGGCTTCTCACAAACCTCCCTTCTCTGGAGCTCACTCCCACCTAGTTTTCTTTCTTTCTTTCTTTCTTTCTTTCTTTCTTTCTTTCTTTCTTTCTTTCTTTCTTTCTTTCTTTCTTTCTTTCTTTCTTTCTTTCCTTCCTTCCTTCCTTCCTTCCTTCCTTCCTTCCTTCCTTTCTTTCTTTCTTTCTTTCTTTCTTTCTTTCTTTCTTTCTTTCTTTCTTTCCTTTCCTTTCCTTTCCTTTTCTTTCATTTCTTCCATCTATCTATCAATACACATTACTTGAAATTATCTTTAAATATGCTATAATAGCAGGATTGGCTTAAGTTACTTTGATGCCTTTATAGAAGTAGACATTATTTTTCTCCCTGGCAAGGTTTGGTGTACCGAAAGCTGATCCAGATATGAGAAAAGCAAAAGATTACAACAATAAATGTCTAATAACTAACAATCTGCTGCCCCTTTATGATGCCCACATTTAATTGTTGAGTCATTATAGCTGTACCTTTGTGCTTAATGAAAGCGCCAACCAGCTATGCATTATCATTTTATTCATTAGAAGTGCAATAATTACAATCCTGTGGTAAAATGGCATTCACTTCGAGCTGTTGTTTCATCTTAAAGGGCCAATATTTCCTCCTGAGTTTATGGTGCTGCTATTTTTAATATGCATTTGACCTTTTTTGAGATGTGTAGTATGAGTGGCCATCCGTGCTACTTAGGTTGAAAGGAAATGTCCTCTTTGTAGAGTGTAGAGGTGTTTTGTGAGATATTTTACCATATTTGATGAAAGAGTAAAAAATCTATAACATATACTGACATGTACATACTATGCTACCTTCATCAGAAAGAAAAGCACTCAACAACACCCCAGTTCTCCTTAGATTAGCCTTAATTAAGGCTGAATTAAGGCTAATCTAAGAATATGGGCTGAATCAAAGACCAATTTTATAAGTAAGATGTAAGAGAGGATGTTTAATGGAAGATATATTAAATTGATTAAGAACAAAAAAAATTTCTTTTTTTTTGTTTGAATTGAGGGGTTTATTGATATTATTTGTTTATTTTTCTAAAAAGATGATTTTTTTTGATGTTTAGGTTGATTACTGGAAGATGTATATAAAACTTGATTGTTTGGGTGATTTTATATAACCTCTCAATGGATTGAAGTGATTTAAGGTTTGACTTAGATTGATGGTTTAGATATGTAAATGAAAATTATTATTCTTAACAAGATGATTTGTTTGTTTTGTCTAATGGATTGAATTGATTTAGAGATTGCATATAGTATATAGTTTAAAATTCTTGTTAGGATTATATAATAATTTTGTTTGATGTAGTGGGTTTTCTTTTGTTTTACCCTGTACTCACTCTGGGAAGTCGGGGGGGGGAGGGTTAGGGAGGGTTTATAATTTTATATATGATGTTTTCTCAACTGTAATTGGGGTTGATGTAAGAATATGTACCGGTAATTACTGTCATTAAGGGGTTGCTCAGGTGGTCTCTGGGCACCACATCTGATGGAAAGAGGAAGGAGGAGTGAAGGCTGAAGTAAGTGAAAGTTGATAAGAAGGGGGAAGAGTAGGATGGAGATAGAGAAGGAGGGAGGGAAGTAGAAAGGAAGTATGGCAAGAGTGGGGATGAGTAGGGATAGGTGGGTATAGAGAAGAGAAGGAGGGAGGAAAGTAGGTAGCTAGTTGGTATGTAAGGGGGGAAGGATAGGGTTAGGGGGATGGGGTGGTGGGGGTACCGGGCAGTAATGTTAATTGTTTTGCATGATTATTTTCAGTTGAGCTATTGGTATTTGATGTATTGAAAAATGTATTTATGTTTTGTTTATGGATGATTGTTTATTTTAACACTATGATTTGATTTGAGTAGTTTCTTTTTTCTGTAAAAATTAAAAAAAACCCAATAAAATATATTTAAAAAAAACAAAAAAAAACAACACCCCAGTTCTCCACTCTGTTTTTGAAAATAGCAGAATATGTAACTATAGAAAGAAAGAACTTGCTAGGAGCAAGATTGTTTAATTGCTCTGTTGTATTTGCAGAAGGATCTGGAATCATTGAAAAGAATAGAATAGAATAGAATAGAATAGAATAGAATAGAATAGAATAGAATAGAATAGAATAGAATAGAATAGAATAGAATAGAATAGAATAGAATAGAATAGAATAGAATAGAATAGAACTGGAAGGGACCTTGGAGGTCTTATAGCCCCCTGCTCAAGCACATATATCCCCTCTTTGTCCCACCCCAAAATATCTAGAGTAAATATTGTTTGCCAACAGGTGACAGTAGTAGACAAGAGAGAAGTTCATTAAAGTTCACAGTTTGAAAAACATTTGATTTTGAAAAATCTCTCTCTCAAACCACCACACGTCTTCTGATGCAACAGCAATTTCACACAAATTGGCAGAATGCTTTAGCAGGGAAAGACAATATTTTCCTATAATTTCAAGCAAGGATGATTGTGAACACACGTTTACCAAAATGGACCTCCACATGTTAGAATTGTTTAAATTAGAAAATAATGTCTGTTTTTGAAAGCCTGCACGTCACCAAACATCCCACTAAAATTCTCCACTTTTGAAGGATAGTTCCGTTCAGTGAAATAGCAGAATGACTGCAGATTTGAAGCAAAGAAAGCTGCAAGAATAAATAAAATAAGATGGCGGGAAGCAGATGAAGCAAAAAAGAGAAGCCCTGGCCACGAGGAGGGAAAAATCAAGACTGGGTAATGAGGACTCAGGGGAATAAGGGACATCATGGAAGGAAGGAAGGAAGGAAGGAAGGAAGGAAGGAAGGAAGGAAGGAAGGAAGGAAGGAAGGAAGGAAGGAAGGAAGGAAGGAAGGAAGGAAGGAAGGAAGGAAGATGTGAAAGAACAGAAAGAAAACTTGAGATAGTCCAGTTAACTGTGACCGCTCTGAATCATAAAGAATCATGGTATGGATAACCTAAGCATTGCAGGGGCAAGTAGATATTTTAGGGCATGAATTGGCTAGTTTTGCTAGGCTTAGTTCCTATTTTATGTGAATTGAGATTATGACCTAATATGTTGAGGTGCAACAGAAGGTCAACAGCTAATGATCTTCTGATCTTCTCCTAAAACATGGTAATTATTCCCTCAAGTTTCCTCTCTTCCATCCAAGATGTAGCACATAAGCGTTGCTTGAGCAGAGTCTGTAAGATTGTCTGGGGTGCTACACATCCTCTTCATGACCTGTTTTCCTTGTTACCTTCTGGGAGGAAGGGGCTCTGTGCAGTGGTGGGATTCAAATATGTGAACAATTGATTCTCTGTGTTGGTGCCGCTTCTGGAAGTCCATTTTGAGCCTGGACAACAAAAAATTAGTTACCGGTTCTGCCAAAGTGGTGCGAACCAGATGAATCCCATCACTGGCTCTGTGGTATCTGAAGCAGAACATCCAGATTCAGTGACAGTTTTGTTCCATACCATATTAACCTTGTGAACCCTAAAGCTTCCTCCTTCTCTTATGTATTCAAGATGGACAGGTAGTATGTTTTAGATGTGTGGTATGTATGTGTACACTTTGAGAGAAAGCAACCAAATTTCATTTTTAATGTGTGCCCACAGTAAAAAATGACAATAAAGTTATCTATCTATCTATCTAAGTTGAATCCAATTCTTCTTCCTATATGGGTATGTCTATGTAATATTTGGTTTGTCGTAACCTTCTTCTGCGATGCTCAGCATTTTTGAGGTCATCCAAGATTGGCTAGATGTTACCATCTACACTGGATCTTAAACAATGCTTAAAAGATTTTGATCTTATTGCAAATTCTTATGCAAATTGACCTAATCCACACTTTAATGTGCAAATTAGGATGTATGTGATGGAACACCTAACAACCTTAAGAACACAGAGTAAACAGAAGGAAATTTAAGAGGTTCTCTTTTGGAAGAGATTCTTGTTCCAGGAGAGGGAAGTAGTGTTAGAGAAGGGTCATAAAGGAGTTCTACCTTAATTATATTAGATAGAATTTGTGCAAAAAAAATTGATTTGGTAGACTTTCAAGTTTCTATTTGCATTGCTCTACTAGCAATAAGTATTTTTCTAAATCTTTCCAAATAGTTCTTGTTTCCTAAACTTGATAAGGAATTTGATAAGGAATTTGCTGTGAACATTCATGGTTCCAAAATGTTCAGATAAACCAGGGGTAGGCAACATTGGCTCTCTTATGACTCGTGGACTTCAACTCCCAGAATTCCTGAGCCAGCCATGCTGAGGAGAAAGGGAGAGGTTTCCAAGCTGAGCCATATTGGCTCAGGAATTCTGGGAGTTGAAGTCCACGAGTCATAAAAGAGCCAAGGTTGCCTACCCCTGAGATAAACTATCAAAATATTTTTCAAAATATCTGTAGCTCGGGTGTAGGATGAGGGTGAAGGTTGGTTCTCCAAGCTTGTAGGTTGATTTCTGAACGTTTTGTTACCAGGCTGGAGTCGGTGGGGAGGATGTTTGGGAAATTAGCAGCACAATTCTATGCACAATTATTCAGAAGAACCTCACTCTGAATTTAATGGGACATAACCTAAGGTAAATATGCATCAGAAAGAAGCTTTCCGATAACTTTAAGTGTGGGATATTTTTGCGTGAATGCCTATTTTTACCTGTGTTTTGCATATTGGAATTTTATTGTTTCTTAACAATTAAATGTGTTTAAGTGCATATTTTGAGAGACAGATATATTTTCATTTTTAAGAAAAAAAAAGAAAAGAAATGCCTATTCTAAAAGATTGCTGATAAGCGTTTAAGGATTCTCGTTTCACCATAATATATAGTCTTTTAAACCAGGAAACGTGAAAGAATATGGCCCAGAGCTACATGGATACCAATGCAAGGGTCATACCCATTTTAGGATGAACCTTTATTTATGTCTTGATTCAAGCAATTGTGTTTCAGTTGTAAAATTTGATTGATTTGGCCCAGTCAATGCATTAAGATCCTTGTTGCTCAAGAACAATAATGTTGTGGCATTGTACAATTGTTTCTTCTCTCATTGTAAATATATTCTTCAAAATTAGAATTTAGAATCCATTATAAAGCTCAAATCAATTACATAGCTTTGATGGCACATGGCAGGCTAACGTTATGAAATTAAGTGCTGTTTTAATTAGCCACATTAATAGCCCCGAGGTCCTAAGCTTCTATTGTTAAATGTGCACAAGAAACTGGAATAGATCATTTTAATACTGGAAAGCTGCACTGATATGTTATGACTGATGGGGTAAGGAAACAACCACTCCTGATTGTCCCATTTCATTTGGTCTTGCTATCACTCAAGACATTAGGAACCGCTTGGACTTGTTTACAACTGTCCCACAGAAGTGTTTATGGCCATTTCTTAAAGAAATGCTCTTTCAGATGTTGTTGGACTATGACTTCCTTCGGATCTGCACACCAGAGCAGAATGTCAGGGGTGAAGAGGATTGTAATCCACCCATAATTCCCATCCAGATGAGTGCAAGGAGCAACTTGGATAGCCTGTGCTAGTCTTCCTCTACCTAAATGTCCTACGCTGGTTGTTGCATTCACTTAAATAGGAATTATGGTGCACATGCTAGTAAAACATGCTAGTACATAATGCATACACTAGTAGTATATAATCCTGAGATATCTTGTGTTCCTTGGTTGTTTCCTGATCTGGGCTTGCTTCTTATTTCTGTTTTTCCTTTATCAAAGGGCTAATTCTGACTTACCCTTTAATGTTAACTCCTGGATAACCTCTCACTGATTCTGAGTAATGAGTTCTGGTTGATCCCTCTGGTTTCTATCTCATTTCAGATTATTGCTCCCAACCACATCTGATAAGATGACTTCCATCCTTATTTGTGAGTAGGAGTGCCCAGAGGGGTTGTTGCTTTTTCTCTCTTTTGGGGATGGGTCTTCAGCTAATGTCCTTCATGGGAAATTCATCCGGTGATCTTAGATGAGTGCTACTTAGCCACAGTTTTCCAGTGGTATCTGAAGCAGAACATCCAGATTCAGTGACAGTTTTGTTCCATACCATATTAACCTTGTGAACCCTAAAGCTTCCTCCTTCTCTTATGTATTCAAGATGGACAGTGATTAATATTTATATATTACTTATATGTAAGGGTGTAGGTCTATATATATGTTGTATATAGTATGTTTTAGATGTGTGGTATGTATGTGTACACTTTGAGAGAAAGCAACCAAATTTCATTTTTAATGTGTGCCCACAGTAAAAAATGACAATAAAGTTATCTATCTATCTATCTAAGTTGAATCCAATTCTTCTTCCTATATGGGTATGTCTATGTAATATTTGGTTTGTCGTAACCTTCTTCTGCGATGCTCAGCATTTTTGAGGTCATCCAAGATTGGCTAGATGTTACCATCTACACTGGATCTTAAACAATGCTTAAAAGATTTTGATCTTATTGCAAATTCTTATGCAAATTGACCTAATCCACACTTTAATGTGCAAATTAGGATGTATGTGATGGAACACCTAACAACCTTAAGAACACAGAGTAAACAGAAGGAAATTTAAGAGGTTCTCTTTTGGAAGAGATTCTTGTTCCAGGAGAGGGAAGTAGTGTTAGAGAAGGGTCATAAAGGAGTTCTACCTTAATTATATTAGATAGAATTTGTGCAAAAAAAATTGATTTGGTAGACTTTCAAGTTTCTATTTGCATTGCTCTACTAGCAATAAGTATTTTTCTAAATCTTTCCAAATAGTTCTTGTTTCCTAAACTTGATAAGGAATTTGATAAGGAATTTGCTGTGAACATTCATGGTTCCAAAATGTTCAGATAAACCAGGGGTAGGCAACATTGGCTCTCTTATGACTCGTGGACTTCAACTCCCAGAATTCCTGAGCCAGCCATGCTGAGGAGAAAGGGAGAGGTTTCCAAGCTGAGCCATATTGGCTCAGGAATTCTGGGAGTTGAAGTCCACGAGTCATAAAAGAGCCAAGGTTGCCTACCCCTGAGATAAACTATCAAAATATTTTTCAAAATATCTGTAGCTCGGGTGTAGGATGAGGGTGAAGGTTGGTTCTCCAAGCTTGTAGGTTGATTTCTGAACGTTTTGTTACCAGGCTGGAGTCGGTGGGGAGGATGTTTGGGAAATTAGCAGCACAATTCTATGCACAATTATTCAGAAGAACCTCACTCTGAATTTAATGGGACATAACCTAAGGTAAATATGCATCAGAAAGAAGCTTTCCGATAACTTTAAGTGTGGGATATTTTTGCGTGAATGCCTATTTTTACCTGTGTTTTGCATATTGGAATTTTATTGTTTCTTAACAATTAAATGTGTTTAAGTGCATATTTTGAGAGACAGATATATTTTCATTTTTAAGAAAAAAAAAGAAAAGAAATGCCTATTCTAAAAGATTGCTGATAAGCGTTTAAGGATTCTCGTTTCACCATAATATATAGTCTTTTAAACCAGGAAACGTGAAAGAATATGGCCCAGAGCTACATGGATACCAATGCAAGGGTCATACCCATTTTAGGATGAACCTTTATTTATGTCTTGATTCAAGCAATTGTGTTTCAGTTGTAAAATTTGATTGATTTGGCCCAGTCAATGCATTAAGATCCTTGTTGCTCAAGAACAATAATGTTGTGGCATTGTACAATTGTTTCTTCTCTCATTGTAAATATATTCTTCAAAATTAGAATTTAGAATCCATTATAAAGCTCAAATCAATTACATAGCTTTGATGGCACATGGCAGGCTAACGTTATGAAATTAAGTGCTGTTTTAATTAGCCACATTAATAGCCCCGAGGTCCTAAGCTTCTATTGTTAAATGTGCACAAGAAACTGGAATAGATCATTTTAATACTGGAAAGCTGCACTGATATGTTATGACTGATGGGGTAAGGAAACAACCACTCCTGATTGTCCCATTTCATTTGGTCTTGCTATCACTCAAGACATTAGGAACCGCTTGGACTTGTTTACAACTGTCCCACAGAAGTGTTTATGGCCATTTCTTAAAGAAATGCTCTTTCAGATGTTGTTGGACTATGACTTCCTTCGGATCTGCACACCAGAGCAGAATGTCAGGGGTGAAGAGGATTGTAATCCACCCATAATTCCCATCCAGATGAGTGCAAGGAGCAACTTGGATAGCCTGTGCTAGTCTTCCTCTACCTAAATGTCCTACGCTGGTTGTTGCATTCACTTAAATAGGAATTATGGTGCACATGCTAGTAAAACATGCTAGTACATAATGCATACACTAGTAGTATATAATCCTGAGATATCTTGTGTTCCTTGGTTGTTTCCTGATCTGGGCTTGCTTCTTATTTCTGTTTTTCCTTTATCAAAGGGCTAATTCTGACTTACCCTTTAATGTTAACTCCTGGATAACCTCTCACTGATTCTGAGTAATGAGTTCTGGTTGATCCCTCTGGTTTCTATCTCATTTCAGATTATTGCTCCCAACCACATCTGATAAGATGACTTCCATCCTTATTTGTGAGTAGGAGTGCCCAGAGGGGTTGTTGCTTTTTCTCTCTTTTGGGGATGGGTCTTCAGCTAATGTCCTTCATGGGAAATTCATCCGGTGATCTTAGATGAGTGCTACTTAGCCACAGTTTTCCAGTTACAACAAAAGAAAGCCCCAGCTCTCATGGAGGATATTTCAAGGCATTGGAGTAAAAAGTGCAATGCGGGAGAAGCATGTAGTTGCCCAACGTCCTTGAGAGACTCCCAGCATCCTTGAAAGTTGATAGGGCAATTCCTTAAAGCTGAAACCCTATTCCAAATGGGACATGGCCTTCTTTCAGCAAGCCACACAATGCCTTCAAGCTAATGGATGTGG
Organism: Bothrops alternatus; assembly: GCA_034064705.1. Taxonomy (NCBI): domain Eukaryota; kingdom Metazoa; phylum Chordata; class Lepidosauria; order Squamata; family Viperidae; genus Bothrops; species Bothrops alternatus. Next base: position 8,072,998 of record JARGCV010000080.1, read on the forward strand.
TGTGCCCTATCTTAAGATTTTGAGGAGAGTCAGTTTGGTGTAGAGGTTAAAAGTATCAAATTAGGAGACTCTGAGTTGAGTCCTGCCTCAGACGTGAAGTCAACTTAGGAGGACCACTTCCAAAAACGTCGCCAAGAAAATGGCAGGCAATCCCCAGAAGTCAAAACTGACTTGAGGTGTGTGTGTTTGTGTATGTATGTGTGCGTGTGTGTGTTTGTGCACAAGTACGTGTGTGTACACACACACACACGTACACACACACACACACACACACACACACACACACAGAGGAGATGCAACAGGTAAGATTATGAGGATTCTGAGATGCCTAACTCTGAGGTAGCCCTAGCCTGCTATACTAAGCTCTGAGCACATATATAATCTGAAAAAAGTCAGTACTGCATTTGCCCAGGAGCAAAAAAATTGGGGCACTGTACTTTTTAAACAAAGAAATAAATCTGGATATACATTGGTGTATGCAAGTAACTACTCACCATTACTGTTTAAGGAATCTAGGTTTCGCTGTTATTTAGTGAATACTTTCTATACCAATCTGATTTTTTTTTCCTTCTAAAAGTTTTTTTAACCACTTTTTTATTTTAGAGTTTGTGGCCATTGGGAATAATATTCAGCAGCAGGCTGCAATCATTTAAAAAAAATGTCTTTATACTTTAATTTTGCAGCAGGGGGGAAGGTTCTGTTCCCATTCTTTTTTTTTTATCCTGGCACAGATATTTAATATTCACAAATCCTTGTTTTCTTCATTATGTTTATTTTTTGATTAATGTTCCCTTCATTTGCATTTTTTTTCAAGGGATGGTGAAGGTACATGAAAGGAATATTAATCAAAATGGGTGAAAAACCACGAGGAGTAAAGAGCCAGCCTGACTGTAGTGGAGTAAACGAATAATAGGGTAAGCAGAAGTTACTGGAAAGAACTTTCCTTCGAGAACTTTTCAAGAAGAATGTCAGGCTTACATTCTTATAAATAACAGAGAACGTAATCAGGAATCTATAGAAGAGAATATTTATAACTCAGGGTTGAACTGTGGGGCCATAGGTGCTCTCTGAGCTTTGTGGTTTTCTTGCAGATGTTTCATTACCCAACTACGTAGATGTCAGAATCCAATTATATTTCATCTCTAGTTATCAACTATGGAAAACCCCATTTCTGCCCTCTCTGGATTCTGTCATACGATGAAGGGGAAGGGGGGTGAACAAAGGGGTTTTATGGCCCTCACTTCCTTTGGTACGACTTCAAAGGGATTGAATGTGGATACCACCAAAAGGACTAAATCATAACAATGGGGCCATTAGCTTTCATCTACTCCTCTCTGAAGTCTCCCTTCCACCAGCAGTGAGGAAAAAGGGGGTGGAACTGTAACGCCTGGGATTGTTGCTGGAAAGATGGTGGGGTGGGGTGGGGCTGCTGGGGACCCCTTAAAACCTTGAACTGTAGGGCTTGGGCCCCAGGTCCTGTCTAGAATGCCTGCAACCATTTTCTCTTAATAAAGGATGCCTGTTGGAAGAAATATTCCAAGAGTTCTGTCTTCTTAAGATGCAAAGTGGGGTGGGTCCTTACATTAGACAGGACCTGCAGAATTAGTCCACCTGGAAGGGAGAAACTTGCCGGGGGACTTTGCAAAAATTACCATGTCAGACAGTGGAGCAAGGAAGGGAGGGAACTCCTCAGAAAGGGAACCGCTGCCCCAACTTAAACTCTGCCAGATGTCGGGATCTGAGAGGTCAGATTCCTCAGGAGAAGAGGGGGTGGAGACACGGGACCACAAACCTCGGTGGTCAATGGGCATTGGAAAGAAAGGCGAGTGGGAAAAGAAATAAAAAGGTGACCCTGAGATGGGGGGGCCAACCAACCAGAATGGAAGCAGGAGATGGAGAAATCCCTGCATACAAGTGAAGAGGAAGGGAGCTGGGCACCGTACTCGGGCTGGATCCTAGAGAAAGCTATCGACCTGGTGAAGAGAACTCTCAGCTCCGTAGGAGAGGAGAATTCTGAGCCCTACGGCCACCCCAGCTCCTCGAGATGCAAAGGAAGAGACACCGAGGGGGAAGTGGAACCTGCAGCCCCGGGGACATCTGCTGATCCAGTAGTCCCCACTCCTCACCGACCCACAGCTGGCGATCTGGATGGAAAACACTACCACTGACAACGAAGGCACCGGTCCATTCAAAGACTCCCGCTGCTGGATATGAAATTCAAGGGGGAGCCAGCACGCTTGGGGTTTTCCCTAACCCAAGTCCTCAGCTACATGGAGGAATACAAGCGGGACATCCCCAGCAACAAAGCCCGTATCCGGATTGTGCAATCTGCCCTGGACGGGCTGGCTGCAGATTGGGTGATGAACTTACATGACTCCAATGCCCCAGAGCTCAATGACTTCAACCATTTCATGTCCTCTCTGAGAAGGCGATTTGAGGACCCCCTGGCTGATCGCAAAGCCCACAAAAGGATAAAAACGATGAGGCAAGGCAAACGCCCGGTAGCTAAATATGCACAAGAATTCCGGGCCATTGCCAGCAAACTGAACTGGCCGGAAGACATCCTCCTTAGTCATTTCAAAGATGGACTAAATTATGACCTATATGATACTTGCCTGCCTCGAGGGGACCCACACCAACTTGAGGAATGGTACGTCTTGGCAGAGGAAGCAGAGATCGACATATTGAAGAGGCACCGCCGAGGAAAACAATGGAGCAGCTCACCGCCTGAGTTGACATGCGAACCAGTGAAACCATCGGCTATGGCCAAGAAGCAAATGGGGTGTTTTAAGTGCGGGAGAGCTAAGCCAAAAGAACCTGCCATGAGAATGATGGAGGCTGTGGAATCCCCCACCTCTGCTCATCAGGGGGAAAGAACTCCAGCCTACACAGCAGGGCTGGTGGACGCCTCAGATGACAGCTCGGAGGGCGAACCCCTGGTAAGTGGACGCATCGCACCCATCCTCAAGATAGTGACTATATTAATTCCCCCCATGCCCAAAGCTGTGAAGGTGAAAGCCTTAACAGACTCTGGCTGCACCCGCTGCCTCATTAGCCCGACGCTAGTGGGGAATCTGGGTATTCTGTCGAGGAGACTGGAACAACCAATCTCATTTGGCCAGTTAGATGGGTCCATAGCAGGGGGGGGGTGCCAGCTATCCTAGCCACTTTACCAATGCACCTCTCCCTGGGCAAACGTGAGGAAGACATAACGTTTGTGGTGACCCCAGGCATGGAATGCCCAATGATCCTAGGGATGGAATGGTTAAAAAAATGGAAACTGCAAGCCGCCCACCTATATACCAAACTCTCGAAATGCGAATTCCAACAGGAAAGGATAGACTACCTAGGTTATCGCATATTCCCACAGGGCATTGAAATGGACCTAGAGAAGGTCAGAGCAGTATTAGAATGGGCACCATCCCGCACAAGAAAGCAACTGCAAAGTTTCCTGGGCTTCATCCCCTCATTTGCCCAGATAGCCCTGCCCCTCATGAACTTACTAAAAATGAAGGGAGCATCCTCAGTAAAACCTAGCCAGCCACTAACATTGACAATGGAGTGCCAAGCAGCATTTGAGAGATTAAAGAGACTTTTTTCTGCCGAACCAGTACTGAGGCACCCAGACATGGATAAGCCCTTCGTAATACAGGCGGATGCAACAGTGGGGGCTGTACTATTACAAGAAAACGATGAAGGGGTATTGCAACCCTGTGCATATACATCCAAGAAACTCATGGAAATGGAACAGCGCTGGCCTGTATGGGAGAAAGAGGCATACAGGATACGTTGGTCATTACTCACGTGGTGCCAGTTCCTTGAAGGCAACAAAATCCCCTTCCAGGTGTGGACTGACCACAAAAATTTGGAAGCCCTGAAAACACCAAGGAAGCTCAACCCTAAGCAAACCCGCTGGTCCCAGCATTTTCACCAGTTCCAATTTACGCTCAAGCATTTGCCGGGGGGAAAGAACTTCCTGGTAGATGCACTATCTCGCATGCCCCAATATAACAGCACGTGAGCCACCGACTCTAAACCAATGATGGTAGAATCACAACTGGCAGCACCAGTAACCACCAGAGCCTAAGCTAAATTAAAACCACAGCTGGGCAGCCAAATTGGAATTGAATTCCGGAAAAGTTTGGAAACAGATGAATGGTTCCAGAAAAACAAAAATGTGTGCATAATGAGAGACGGGCTGCCTTGGGTGGAGGAAAAGTTATATATACGAACAACCCAAAGAGTCACATTCATGCAGCTTTGCCACGACACAAAATCAGCAGGGCATTTTGGATTTGTAAAAACATTATACTTAAACGGCAATTTTGGTGGCCATCCATAAAAAAGGACATAGAAAGTTACATGGCCAGACTTCCGGTTTCATCACACAGCCGCCATGGATGGTTGGGAGATCTGCTCTTTCTCCCCCGTTCAATTTTGCATCGCTGGGGGGCCCTGAAAAGGGCCTAAAATCTCCCCGGAGAGGCAACCAGCAAGGAGGGGCTTTTGCTGGATCGAAGGAGAGCAGCAACTTTCCTGAAGACCTGGCATTTTCCTCCAAACTGGCGGACAAAAGGACCAGCCATAGAAATATGGGTCCTTACAGTAATAGCATCTGCTGATCTAGTTGCTCAGTAGACAAATTGCAAGGGGTCTAACAGTGGACCCGTGATGATTTGAAGGTGGGCCAGCACTAACCTTTCAAAGGTTTTCATAACTATCGATGTCAGAGCAACTGGCCTGTAACTGTTCAGCTCTGTCATGGTGGGTTTCTTTGGCACTGGGGTGGTAGTAGAGCATTTGAAGCAAGAAGGAACATAACACATCTCTAGTGACGTATTAAAGATGCAGGTGATGATGGGAGCTAATTGGTCAGCACAAGCTTTCAAGCAACAAGGAGTTACCTTTTCTGGGCCTGGTGCTTTCTTGCACATCTTTTTCTATGATCACCAGAGGTGAGGGTCCCAAAGGGATGGGGTCAGTTGTAGCAGGCTTGTTGGTGTATCTGAGATTTAAGATGGTGGTGATAGTTGACAGTGGTTTCCTCTCAAACCTACAGTAAAACACTGTTGGAAGTCAGCACTCACGCTTCTAGAGAAGGAAATATTTTGGGGGGGATATTAAAAAGGACAGGATATTATATTTCCCCAAAGGAATAATGAAAAATCTAAGACAAAACCAGCCCCCAGAAACCAACCCCCTCTCCCTGCCCCAAGCAGAAACCAGCTCTGTAGAAATGCAGATTTGATAATTCTTTCAGAAAGGCTGGAGCCAGGAAGCTTGGAGCTGATGAGATTAGAAAGACAAAGACCCCTAAAATCTACATACCCCATTCAAACTCTAGACGTGACCTTTAGGACATAATCCCACCACCATCAGAATACCAAAAGCTCAGGTCAAAGCTCATGCCACAGGAACAGGAAACAAGCTCAAACACAAAAGCCCAAGAAGGTATAAAAACCCAACACTCCCTTCTACATGTAGTCAGCTTTCCCAGAGCCACATTTCTGTCTGGCTTTGCTCTTCAATAAAGTACAACTTTCTTTTTAAAGCAGTCTCCATTTTGTTTATTCCCAGCTTGGACTGGACCCAGATAAAGATTTTTCTTTCCACAACATATTCAGGTCATCTGCCAGTTGTCAATTCTCTTCAGCATGGAAAGGAGGTTTGCTGTTACCAGTGATATTTTTAAGAGCTTTCCACACATCTGCTGGTTCCTTTGTTGAGAGCTGATTCCTCAACTTTTCTGAGCAGCTTCTTTTTGCTGCTCTGCTCTCCCTTGTTAATATATTTCTGGCCTGATTGTACAGCATTCTATCTCCTTTCCTGTAGGCTTCCTCTTTGGCATGACATAGCTGCTTGAGTTCCTTTCTAGAGATGTGGAAGCAGAGAAAGAAAAACCCCACTGTAAACATTCCACTTTTTTGAGGTTCTATGTATTGAACTACTTTTCAGAGATCACCTAAGGAGGTAATCTAAAGCAGGATTCTTCAAACTCGGCCCTTTTATGACTCATGGACTTCAATTCTGGGAGTTGATGTCTATGAGTCATAAAAGGGCCGAGTTTGAAGAACTCTGGTCTAAAGTGAAATATTCTGATTGTTATTTTTAAATGCTTGAAACCTTCAAGAACAGCAGGTAAGACTTACTGCTCTTAAATTGCTTTGAGCCATTTAACACATTTATACCATCTTAAACACTGAATGCAACATTTTGGAATTTCTAGCAGAGAGCTTCCTTTTATCTCCTGGTCTTCCCCATGTCCTACCCCACTTTTTGCTTCTAATAGTAATCGAAAGCCCACCCCCCTTTTTTAACCCCCCAATCTCTCTATGCCAACTTACCATGATGTATATGTGTTTTTATAAGCATGTTGATACCTGCTTATCACCTGCTAAACACAACAATGACCTTAGCTGACTTATACATTCTTTCTTTTTGTTGTTTCCTCAAACTAACCCTTTTGGTCAAATCACTCACATGGCAAAGAGAGAAACAGGAGCACTCTAAGACAATGTACTGTATTAAACAAAGAACAATCATTATAGGAGAACTCAATGTACATGGCTTTTTTACCTGAACACAAATTGGGATCAATAGAAACAGAATGGGGTGATGAAGCTTTGCCCTCCGTAGGCCACTTCAATTCTTTGGTGGGTCACACACGTGGGCCGAATATTAGAGAAGGAAGCATGACTCCAGTCAGGTTTCTCTCTGGGGTGTGAGACAACAGACAAAAGGCTGCCTTCCCCTTTTATTATCTGTTACAGTGGGCGGTTACACAATGCATCACATGGTTACAAACAGCCAATGACAATGTTATTCCTGCAGCCAATGACAAGGCTACACTGGCAAAGCCACCCCTGTGGCCAATGGATTCAAATCTTGGTACAACGTCCATCCACCTATTAGCCCCTCCTCCATTGCACGGTCAAGCCACATGGCCAAGCCACATGGCCTATGTCCCTTTGTTCCAAGCCTCATGGCTTGCTAGGGTGCATTACAACATATCCTGTGTTTTTATTTTTTTTAGCAACTGTCCTTTGTTCCACCTACGCACCGTCCAGCTCTGACACGATCCTAGGGCATAGGCCATCATCTCTGTCCAGTCATCAGAGGCTGCAGTTGGTTCTTGGCTCTTATCCAGGAGATGGTTAGAAGAGGGAGGCTTACACAGGTTCAACAGGGAATGAATACATTGTACACAGCAACAGATTGTTACACAGAATACTACAAACATTATTATACTAAAAACCAATTTCTTGAGCCACCCAGCATTAGGTAGCCAGGAAAATAAACTCCCAATCAAACAAGGCATCAGTTTCTTGTGATAAGGGATTGTTTTGCACCATACTTTCCATATGAGCAACTGTGGCAGTAATTTTGGGTGTGTTGTCAGAAATGTAAATGTACCAGACCAATTATGGGGTATTGACCAATATGCATTTTTTCCACATAAGATCTACATTGTCTTTAGAAAAGTTGTACAAAGTTTCAAAAATTTCACCAAAATCAAACAAGAGAACACAATCAGCACATGCTTTCCTGTTGTCATTGTTTGTCTCATTATCTAGCTGCCAAGGGATAGTTGTTTTTTACAAGATTGCCAAATACCTAGAAAGGTCTTGTTACTAACTGATGAAGCTGTGTGATTAATGCATACTTGAGCAGGATAACACAAAGCAAGATAGACCTGTGAGGAAGGATTCAAAGTGAAAGAGAGAGAGATTTCATTCATCCATGTGAACGTATTAAGGAAAAAATTGTGAGGCAAGGCAAACTCATAAGGCAGACCATCAAGGGAGAAAGCATGTTTGCTCTGTGCTGGCATGTATATCAAATCCAACAATTGGATGCATTCAGCAACATAGCATGGTGAGAGACATAAAATACAAAACAGCAAAGATTGTCACAAAATTAAATCATTAACAAGACTGCAAAACATAAATTCAAAATAGGCAAAGAGAAATAAAAAAGGCACAAAAATAAAAATCATTAACAAGACTAGAAAACATGAATTCAAAATAGGCAAAGAGAAATATGAAAGAGAGGGGGCCATGGTTTATTAAACAAAACAACCAGGGAAGGGAACACAAACAGATTCAAATGCAGATGGCAAAAACAAAATGCAGTATATAGATTAAGTCTCCGTTTACAGCAATCCTTTATTCCTTGGAAACTGGGAAAGAAGACTAGCTGGTTTTGCTGGTTTTAAACCGGCCTGCATTGCAACAAACAAGGTCTTCATGATAATAAACCTGCAATTTCAAAAGAAGAGGGGGGGAGAGAAAAAGGGGGGATGGGGGAATGGCTCTCTGCAGGGGGGAAAAGTTTTTTTTAACAGTGAGCAAGGCATTATTAAGACAGTTTTGAATCAATGAAAAGCCAGGAAATATTTTCTCTTTTTCCAATTATAAGGAATAGAATCAGCAGACTTAAGATTTTTAACAAGTTAAAAGATAAGGGGGTAAAGACTGGATTAGCATCACAAAGATCAACCGGATAAGCAGAGGCAGTTAAGTCTTCAGTAGAAGTGAGAGCTCCCTGGTGAAAGCATGTTCTGAGTCAGAAGGAGAAATAGGGGGGGAAAGGAGGAAGTAAATCTTGAAAGAAACAACAGACTTAAGATTTTTTAACAAGTTAAAAGGTAAATCTTGAAAATGGGCTTGCAAACAAGCAAAGACCGTCTTCCATGTAAGGAGAATTTGGGGAGGAGCAGAAAGCTCCTCACGTAAGCCAAGTTTAATCCAATCAGCAATTTTTAATGGTCCCTTTAAGGTGTATGAGGGACAATGCCAAACAAACATTAACAATACTTTTAACTCCTTACGTGAAGGCAATTTGTGAACTTTTTTTTCAGTTGCATAATTAAGGTCCTGACAATTACACCAAGCCCTCCCCTTTGATCCTTGGAGAATTCCACCCACATACTCACGGGGGGGTCCTTGCTGAGGAAGAGGCCACGGGGGTTGTTCCTCCAGTGGGGCAAATTTAGAGTCAGATTGTAACATTTTTTGTCTCAGGGCTTGTTTTTAAAGCCTGAGGATTTGCCAAATTAGCTTGCTCTGTTTTGCATAGTGTAATGCCAGCATGGACATTACAGCCTTCCATGGGCCCAGGACACCTGGCGGGGCTCTCGGCAATGGAGCCAGGTACCTATTGCCATGTGGCGAGGTCTAATTGCCCCTCTTCCAGATAAGAAGGATAAAATTTTTTCAAAAAAGCCAATAAAAGATATAGATCTTTCTGAGTGACAGGGAAAACAGCCTGATTATTTCTGAATATAATTTGCTCTCCTGACTAAACAATCCAATTCTCTCAGGTGCCCAGCCGGATTTTTGGAAAGTTTCTGCCCCATATTCACTTAAAGACGTGCACCATAGCCTATTCCAGACAAAGTAAGTAGTGAGGTGTCAGAAGGACGTGACTTCACATCACGTCGGGGTCACCAGTTGAAGCTTTGCCCTCCGTAGGCCACTTCAATTCTCTGGTGGGTCACACACGTGGGCCGAATATTAGAGAAGGAAGCATGACTCCAGTCAGGTTTCTCTCTGGGGTGTGAGACAACAGACAAAAGGCTGCCTTCCCCTTTTATTACCTGTTACAGTGGGCGGTTACACAATGCATCACATGGTTACAAACAGCCAATGACAATGTTATTCCTGCAGCCAATGACAAGGCTACACTGGCAAAGCCACCCCTGTGGCCAATGGATTCAAATCTTGGTACAACGTCCATCCACCTATTAGCCCCTCCTCCATTGCACGGTCAAGCCACATGGCCAAGCCACATGGCCTATGTTCCTTTGTTCCAAGCCACATGGCAGTCTTTGTCCCTTTGTTCCAAGCCTCATGGCTTGCTAGGGTGCATTACAACAGGGTGATAAGATGATATGGAAACTAATCAAGGAGAGAAGCAACTTAGAACTAAGGAGAAATTTCCTGACAGTTAGAACAATTAATATGTGGAACAACTTGCCTCCAAAACATGTGGGTGCTCCAACACTGGAGGTTTTAAAGAAGAGATTGGACAACCATTTGCCTTAAATGGTATAGGGCAGGGGTAGGGAACCTTGGCTCTTTTATGACTTATGGACTTCAATACCCAGAATTCCTGAACCAGCCATGCTGGCTCAGGAATTCTGGGAGTTGAAGTCCACAAATCATAAAAGAGCCAAGGTTCCCTACCCCTGGTATAGGGTTTCCTGCCTGAGCAGGGGGTTGGACTGAAAGACCTCCAAGGTCTCTTCCAACTTGGTTGTTTTGTTGTTCTGTTAAGAGTTCAGAGGTGGTAGAATGGAGAGCCATCTCAGAAGGCAAGTTGGCTACCTTCTCTTCTAACATCTTCTCTTATTCAAGGTTGGTGTGCATCGCTCCTATTAGCATATTGCTGCTATAGTCTGAAACAAGCTGGTTATATTTTTGCCAAATCACATACATAGATTTTTTAGCCAGGATATATAGTGTCTCTCATTGCTGCATTTAATAATATATACTAAATAATACATATTTTTTCTTCATATAATTAATGGAGGGAGTTGGTATTTTTCATTGCATATCACATGCCATAAATTTTCCAGATAATTTTCTTCTTCTTGCTCACAATTTTTCCATCGTTGTTCTTTTTTTTTATTCTTTCTTTCTTTTCAACCTTTTATATTTTTGCTTATCTTCTGAAGTCCATACTTCTAGGCTTCTGATAGTTATTCTGAATATCATTTTGGATCATTGTGTGTGCTTGTATTCCATGTAAAAGTGGCAAGGTGTAATAGCATACACTCATCAAAGGTGGATTTGGGGACATCATACTCTTGAGCGATTCCTTACTTGGAACCCTTCTTACAGATAAAGAAACCAATAGAGCAGGAAACTTTCTCCCACTTTTTCTAAATTTGGCACCCATGCTTTACTTGTTACTGGAACACCACAAACTGGGGACTACCATGCCCTCTTCCAGGGGACTCCATTCCCTTTCTCTATCACCCCTACTTTATTTTATGCTCCCAATTTCTCTCTCTTGCTTCCTCACTTCCCTCAGTTTCAAAAGTCATCCAACAGCTGTGTCCACTGAGAGCAACTTTCAGTATGGGAGCTTGTCAATGATCTCCCTGTTGATTGGTAGTTCTTCTGAAGCTTACAGAAAACATCAGAACTGAAGTAGATAACTTCCTGTGACTGGCAGATATGAATTTAGATTTAGAAGCCATTGGCCTGACCAAGGCTGGTGTCCTTTACCTCAGGAAAAATAATTGATGTCCTTGTCCTTGCTTTTGCCTTCTGGGTTGTCATGAAAGTTACTTTTTGAAAGAAATCAATGGTGACATAATTTAGCTAAGATTGGAAAGATGTCACAATGTCGGCTTGTGGTTTATTTGCATCCTTCCATTCCCAGCAATAATTTCATCTTAGTTTTCTATAGCAAGCTCTCAGCATAGATGAGGACCTTCAGGGACATTGAACTGAAAAAAAAACATTCTATAGATCTAGATCAGGGTTTCCAACCTTGGCAACATTAAAATATATGGACCAATTCTCAGAATTCCTCAGGTAACCATTCTGGCTGGGGAATTCTGGAAGAATTCTGGAATTCTGCTTGAGTAGGGGGCTGGACTAGAAGACCTTCAAGGTTTCTTCCAACTCTATTATTCTATGTTCTATGTTTTAAGTTGAAGTCCACATGTCTTAAAGTTCCCAAGGTTGGAAAACCATGATCTCTAGAGGATATTTTCTCAGTGAACTAGCTTCTAGAGCTGTTGAATCACAACTCCCAAGTCTAAGAGTTCATTAGCAAATTGTTTGAATTATTCGGATTGAATAGCATACAAATTTTAAAAAAATAGCCAATCAACCAGTCAATGAACCAAATACAATGTTAGAGAAGTGAGGTAATGAAAGAGTTGCTTGAGTGATGCATAAGTTTATTCAAAAAAGGAACAGAATGCAATAGAAATTTGGTGTTTTCCTTGTTTCCCCATACAGTCTGAGTTAACAGCTCTTCATTTCCTACTATTCATGAATGGCTTGCTATAGAACTAATTTGCTTTTACAGTATTCTAAATATAAATAAAATAAACGCATTACTAGCACAAGCCTGACATAAAGCAATGCAAATCACAAGGAAGCAAGACTACTACACTGCATTGTTTCCCCAAAATGATTATTTCAGTAATTGGCCCTCTGTAATTAAACATTGCATTTTCTTCTATTGCCTTCTCCAAGGGCCAAACCAGATGTTGTAGACACAAATGCAGGGTTTTGAAATCCTGATATCTGCTTTAAGCATGAGAAATAGCTCTGGGAAACAGGGATTTGAAGTGGAAAAGGGGACTTCCTCCTCCTCCCCACCATTTTCATTGCTTTTCCTTCTGCAGAAATCCAGATGCACCTTTACTCTTACAAATATCTTTGTAGGAGAGAAAGCCCCTGGGAATGATATTTTGAGTGGCAAAATATCACAAAGTTATCTCTTCTTTATCTCTCCCCCTCCTAAAAAAAAGGCAGTCATAAAGGCTTCCTTGGATGTATAGAGAACTGTATTTTACACAGGCTGATCCATTTTCTCCATCAAGGTCTGTAGGATCAAGAATAATTCAGCCATGATTTCAAATAGAAATCAAATGTCAAATTTTTATTTTTCCTCCATCATTAGTTCCCCCAATCATTTTAGCTGCAGGTGCCATGGATTGAATTTGAAACCATTTGCTGATAAAGCAGATGCACGCTTCCATTTACTTTCACCTCTCTTTCCGACTGAATATGTAAATTTCACTTAGTTCTCACCTTCTCACACAAATCAGTCTTCACTCTGTTGAGCATTCAAGGGTTCCAAGATTTTGCTATTTCTGTTTTTAACAGATACAGATATGTTTGGTATTATTTTCCTACATGTTTTCTAACTGGGTCATTTCGAGAAGAATTTTCGTAGTTTCTGACTTTTTTATGAAGTTGGTATTTGCTAACAGGCTAGGACAGGGTCCAAAAATTAGAATCGGCAGGCACTGGAGAGGTTGCCATACCAATATTCTCCCTGTTGTGCTTATCCAATTAATTGTGATGAAATTCCATGAGGCTGAGATTGCTAAGCACCCTAAATACAGGCATTGTGTGGGAAAATTCAGAAAGCCCATAATAATTTCATGATAAAGTCTCGGGCAATTGGTTCTAAATACATGATGGGATCTTTTATGCAATTTCCACATTTTTTTTTAACCTTCTGTGCTTCATAAACCATTAGAAAAAGAACTTAGGTGGAGGCATTAGATTTCACACACACTTTCTGCACACTCCTTCAATTGTGTTATGCCATAGCACTTTGCAACTGCTGCGTTCTTTCCAACTTCTTTATCCCGAAGCTACTTTTATGCAGGTGGGTACATCTTCCATTAGTCTCATCCGCCTATAAATAATTTGCTGTATGATTATGATAGGGATTTGCTTTGTTATTTTCCCCAAGGTGCTAGAGCTATAACGCCCTATTATTTTATTATATAATTATTGCTTATAGTTGGTTTATCATGACCATCATCATCGGATTTGTAATTGTAAATCTATAAACTGTTTATAGTCACCTCCATGACTGAGTGGAAAGAAGGAATGGATGGGCTAATTTTGCACTGTGTATGCAAGGTTGATATTGTCTGTATGCTTGATGTCTTTAAAATGCACTAAATACTCTAGTCTTGAAAGCGATTTTCAAAAGCAATCAACCAAAAATGATAAATCAAGTCCATTCACAACTACCTATCCACAGAGGATTAGGGTTAAAATAGGAAGCTCCTATGGTCATGTACTTATATTTTTAATGATGTTTTAACTCTGTATACTTCCTGGAATATTTTGACCAGGTCTTTCTTTCTTTCTTTCTTTCTTTCTTTCTTTCTTTCTTTCTTTCTTTCTTTCTTTCTTTCTTTCTTTCTTTCTTTTTTTCTTTCTTTCTTTCTTTCTTCCTTCCTTCCTTCCTTCCTTCTTTCCTTCCTTCCTTCCTCCCTCCCTCCCTCCCTCCCTCCCCCTCCTCCTCCTCCTCCTCCTGTGTATATTTTTTTATACATGACTGAAGAGGCAACTTATTATACACACTAGAAGGATCTTGTTGAATATAAACAATGATCTGCAATTAAATAGGAGCCCTTGTGGTGTAAAAGTTAAAGTGCTTAGCTAGGATCAGAAAGATCCAGATCCTTTTTTTTTTTTAAGGAAAACCCATGTTTTAATTGTAAGAATAATGAAATACAAAGGAAAAATGGTCTACATTGGATAGTAAGTGTTGAATAACGCAACTTTTACTATCCAACAAATACTAAGCATAAACAAAAATATTATGGAAAAAATTTCTAACGGCAGATTCTCTCCTTCCTTTCTGTTGACTTTCTCAACTACTGAACACAACCTATATATTTATACAGTTTTCCTGGTATTTATTTAAATATTTTGTGTATTGTTTTTGATTGGTCATAATTTTCTTCATAAAATATTCCAAATGTTTGAATTTGCCTTATTGTGTACTGGGTGGTATACATGGAGTCATTTTTGCTTAAATTTGGTTAAACTTATATTATGGATATATACTGTCAATTTTGCCATTATTGTGTATTTTCCAATTTTGGTCTCCTAATATGATATTGTTAGCAAGGTCTTCTTTTCCCAACATTATGTCAGATTTGTTCTTGCAACTATCAATCTTAGTAAATTGTGATATTTTTCATTTATGTTTACTGGAATTATACTTAACAAAAATATTTGTTGCTTTAATTCAAATTTTATTTTTGGATATTCTGAATATTTCAATGTATTTCTTTCCAAGAATTTTTTATATTATTGCCATGCATGACAAATGTTCCTTCCTTTTTATGACATTTCTAATATTTATTATTGTACAGTTTGTCTAATTATGGATGAAGTTATATATCACCTGTAAAACATTATCACTTGGAATAAATGTTATTGACTTTTTTTCCATAGCTCTTCCATAGTTGTACAGTGATTATTTCTCTGAGGTTTTACTTTATCATATTCCATCTCCATGTCGTATTTCAAAAACAATTTATGTTTTATATACATCCTAATCAGTGAACTTTGTTCTGTATAAGTGTTTCTCAAAGTCCTTTTTTCTTAAGGCCGTTTTTAATTCTTCCAGCATTTTGTAAAGAGCTGGATAAATTGATGATAAATTATCAGCCATGATAAATTTCTACTTTCATTAAGCAGTTATTACTATGTCTTTAAACTGTTTTCTGAGTCTTAAAGGCATCATATTGGCCTATGTGATTAAGTCTTTCTTATAATAGTTAGCCCTATAGTAAAAGGAATTTTGATGCTGAAGCTAATGGTGAAGTTGCCAGACCTATTTTTATATTTTAAAGATTTCATATTTTTAGGAAACTTAAAATGTCTTATATTGTTCCTTTCCCATTCTTTTCTTGTTTCCTGATTGTATTCCATAAGTATTTATAAAGTCCATTGGCTAAGCCAGATGCTTCTATGATTGATATTCTATCATTTAGGGATTTTGTCCATTCTGTCATCCATGATAGGCAGGATAATAATATAATTTAAAGTTAGGAAATGGGAAGCCATCCCTTTCTTTTGAATCATGTAGAATTTTAAATCTTAAGAGACTAGATTTTAGCCCTCCCTTAAGCAGTGAAGCTGACTAGATGATTTGGGGGTTGTTTTGAGTTCTCAAAGTCCTGATCAGCATTAAGGTCTGCAAAAAATCAGTTGAAAAACAAAACCTTTCCTACTTTATGTGGTTTTTAACCAATCTAACGGTCCTTAATTTTTCTTTTCTGGATTTTGTAAGCCACCCACAGTCTTCTGGGGTACTAGTCTCATCTCATCTCGTCTCGTCTCATCTTGTCTCGTCTAGTCTCATCTAGTCTCGTCTAGTCTAGTCATACATTGATAAGATTCTCTGTAACAGCAATGTGAGAGTAGTACAAGATAATGGACCAGTAACAAAATGGGACAAATGCTAAGAAGAGCAACCATTAATTTTAATTAAAAGGGGAAAAAAGTCAAATTTAGCTTTGCCTGGTCTCACCTTCAATGGAACAACATTCTACTTCAAGTCATGGTGTGACACACACACACCCCAGTCTCAAAAGTGTCATACAGCCATGATTTAGAGACTGGGTTATACAACGCCTTCCCAAATTCATCATTTCTTTTTAAAGATGTGTTATCCTGAGGGCTTGAAAGAAAGACTGGGGATGCAAAGATATACAGCTATTGTATATAAATAAATATACTGTAGCTGCCAAATATATTAAACTTCAGTTCTGGTCAGCCCAGCTGACATGGCCACTGGGAAGAATTTCTGAAGAATTGTCTTCTAAAATATTTGCAGATCTTAGTCCTGCTCCAAAGCATATGGACAAACGGTTGGCTGTGTTTCAGGTCAGACTGAGCAGGAATTCCCATGACTAGGATATCTAGTTCTTTGTTTTCCTCCAATAACAGGGAAACAAGGCACTGATTATATAATGCAGACAACTACAATATGTGCAAATTAGCTAAATTTGGCTCAAATGTACTGTAATAATCAGCTTACGATGCAAGCATATAGCAAATGGCAGGCATAAAGAGATTTGCTTTCCCCTTATTTCCTGCCTTTGATTTCTTGGGTTTGCGACTCATTCTTTTTCTGAGCTTTGCACAGCAGTGCCTCGCTCAAAAGAGAATGGCACAAAAGGTATGTACGCTTAGAATGCTGCCGGCTTTGTTTTTTTAAAAAAAATTTTAAGACCACCATTTTTTCCCTCTCTACAATACCCAAAATCTTCCAAGAGAATATGGTATCTAATTAATGTGCTTGTTCCAGACATGGCACTTGTATGAATAAGACAGTTTCAGGGAGATTGTCTGGGATAAATTTCATTATCAAAGAACAGCCCAGTAAATCATCCTTATCCCAATGCAGTGTTTTTTCCAGAATTAAGATGCTGATGTGTTGGCATGCTTTATACTTGGGCACAGGCATTTGGTGGTACCTGTGTGGAATTCTAAGATTGCTCCTAAGCTACCCATCAGAGATATAAAGCTACCTTGGAGCTGATTTCATTTTTATGATACCGAAGAAATTTCAGCACTCTGGGTAGAACCTTGACAAGGTAGAAATGAAGTCTTCATTTCTGTTCTCTATACTGCTGTTTTTCTTCTCTTTGAAGTCCCATACAGATCAATCCTCTCTCCTGGTGACTTCAAATATCTCAGATTTTGACAGGTTTATGAAGAGCAACAGAATCTGGTTAATGTTAGTATGTGTCTTGGATGAATCTTAAATCTACCATATTCCTTCATTTATAATTAAAGAGTAACCTAAAGGTGGATATTAGTTATTTGCAAGAATTCTGGAATTAGAAAGTTGGAATATTCGATATTAACAAATCAGTGGTTAAAGGTTTTTAGAGAATATTACCTATGATCTTGAAAATGTACTTGATGAAAAATGTATTTTATGTTGGTTAGAGATCCCAAAGACTGTTCAAAAAATGCTGGTTGGCAACTTCATTTATGATGGAAATGTAAAATGAGTAAGGAAACATATACTGTATAAGATGGGCTTGCTTTGCCCTGTTATCCATAAGTTTGTTAATAAGGGGTTGCAAAAATCCATTCAGTTGAACGATGTGAATCTTGTCTGAGATGGTATAGGTTCTCCTGCTGGAGCAGGGGGCTGAACTAGAAGACCCCCAAGGTCCCTTCCAGCTTCCATTCCATTCCATTCCATTCCATTCCATTCCATTCCATTCCATTCCATTCCATTCTATTCTATTCTATTCTATTCTATTCTATTCTATTCTATTCTATTCTAATTTTGAATTACATACTCAAACGTTTGTATTTATCATGATACGGAGAAATGTGGCTTCATTAAGCATGAAATTTTGAAGTTGGAAAAACAGCATGATCCCAGGACTACAATCTTGGATTGATTGTATGTGTTCACTTTCTTTTTATGAACTAGTTCTCTGCTGAAGTCAGCATTATTCCATATGGTCAGATTTTAATGGTCTGTTTAAAAAAGTGTGGAATATTTTTTTCCTTACAGAATTGTCTGTTCTTATTTCCTTCTTCATACTCCATTTTTCAATCATTTTAATACCCTCCTGCCTAAAATCATGCCCCAGAAGCCATCCTCTACCCCTGTGGGAGCACACATACTGCAGCACCCATTAAAACAACCACTGTTCTTCTGATGCACAAAAAAATCCAGTACTACCACTCTATTTATTGAACTTGGCTATGGAATCCTGTTGCTATTTTCCTGGTTTGACTCTCCTCTAAAGTTGTTCAAAGCTTCATGAGAGATACATGGGCATTGTGTAGATATCACCTGCTGGCTTTGTGGAGAAACAAAGCTTTGTGGCTTTGTGTTGAAAGTGGGACTAGAATACATGGCCTCCCAGTTTCTATTCCAATGCCTTAACTACTACACCAAACTGATTCTCTATATCCTGCTTAATAAAACTTTATGGAGAGAGCCCAGTTTGGTGTAATGGTTAAGTGCCAGCCTAGAAACCAGGAGACTGTGAGTTCTAGTCCTGCCTTAGTCATGAAAACCAGCTAGGTGACTTTGGGCCAGCCAACCTCTCTCAGCCCAACTCACCTGACAGTGCTGTTGTTGTGAGAAAAAAATAAGAGAGAGGAGTATGATGTATGTTGGCTGCCTTGAGCTATTTATAAACATAAAGGTGGGAGTAAAATCGAATAAATAAATAAAATAAAAATTATAATATGGGGTGCAACTTACGATGGAATATTTACTTTGCCTACAGAATGTCCTAGATTCACTTCTGTACATCTCCCAGTTAAAAGGGTCTAGGGTCTAGGGTCTAGGAAGGGGTAGGCAACCTCGGCTCTTTTATGACTCATGGACTGACTATGCTGACTCAGGAATTCTGGGAGTTGAAGTCCATGAGTCATAAAAGAGCCAAAGTTGCCTACCCCTGGTCTAGGACAACTCATAACTGACGTGTCCCAGCTGACTTGTCTTGGGACAACTCACTATGGGACAATTCAATGCAGGATAATTCAAGAGAAAGACAGGTAAATTGCAGCCGGCCTTGTCTTGCTTTAGATTTGAACCTTCTCAAGTTAGAAGTCCTCAAGGCTGGGGTGAGCTGTAATTTTACTTGTCCCTCTCTTGAGCTATCCCACATCAAATTGCCTCCTGGCAAGTTGCCCCACGGTGAGTTGTCCCATTCTATAGTTAAAAACATCTCAGTTGGCAGCTCTGGGAATCGCCTTTGTCTTTCTTAAGCAAGGAATAAGGAAGGCGGCTGTCCTTGAAGCAATTAGAAGCGGTGCTGGGGATGCAGCTTGTATCTTGCTTTTGAAATGTTTCTGTCTCCCTCTCTGAAAAGAAAAAAGGGTATTCTATAATTTCTATTTCCCTATGTGACAAGAAGTGCCAGTCCCAAAGTTCTATGTGCATAAGACAAAAGGAGGAAGAGTTGGTAGGTGGCACAATTCACCATCGCAGGAATCAGAAACGTGGATCCCAGGGCACTGAGAATCAGTGATTCTACAGCCTAAAAAGGATGCAAGTAAATACTAATTCACAAACACATCACACTACCCCAGGGGTTCTCAACCTTGGCAACTTTAAGACTTGTGGACTTCAACTCCCAGTTCATGTGTCAACATTACATTTGTCCACTTTGTGGTTGTTGTTTTTTGTACTACTCTTTTTGCTTCTGCTCAGGTTGAAAAGATACCGTGAGATGTAAATGAATGCAAAGCAGAGAGGATGAGAGATCTCATTCTTCTTCTTGACAAAGTGTCGTTTGGAGCAGGGATTCCACGATAACCTTCGGATAACCTTCATGTGGATTAGCAATTAGGCGCGTATTGCCAAACAAGGAACTTCTTGTCGCCCTGGTGCCTGGGACCTGGCAATGACAAAAAAGAGTTATTTTTTTTCCTGTGAGCAATGATAGGCATGCAATGAAATCTCTCCTTTCCCCCCTTTTGTTAATTACTTATTCTTTAGGTGTCACAAAACAAAAGAAGAAAAACGAGTGGGGAAACTTCTGAACTTCACACTGGAAAACTTTATGAACTTTTCTTCTTCTTATTCTTTCCCATCGTTCCTCCTCCCCTCCCAGCCCCCACTTCTTTATTTGCAGTCAGTTGTGATAGTTTCCTTAGCCCTGCAAATGAGGATGTAGCTTCCAAGAAGAAAGAAACCTTTGTGCTGTTAGAATTAATTTTTCACACCTCTCTTTTGTTGCAAGGGCCAGGGGCTCCTGTTCCTGCATAGGCTCTGGGGACAAATTAAAAAAATAATGAGAAATGTTCCCAAATATTTATTTTATTTTTTTGTTTGGATTTATATGCCGCTCCTCTCCGAAGACTCGGAGCGGCTTACAACATATACAAAACATCGAACAAATAAGGAACATATATGATACATTGAGCTGGCATAACCAACCTTATTATATAAACTCAGCTTATATAATTTTCCATTTTCAAGAAGTTAGATCCAGCTTAGCAACAGGAAGCTGGATAGTGGAATATTTTCCCCCAGAGGTTCAAAGAGAGATTATTGACTTACATAGAGAGATAATGGTGTTTTCTGGTTAAGGAGGACTTTCCATCTTTCAAAACCTACAGTCAACTCTTGACCTGATCCTCTAGTAGATCAGAAACCCGACTGGATCATTCGTGAGGGGGAATGCTGGAGTAACAATTATCTTTTTAAGCAGTCCCAAGTTTGCAGTCATAATTATATCTTGTAGTCTTGAATTCCATAGTTTATATACTATAGCCTTCTTTTTCCTGTTCTAAATTTCCCACTATTGAGATTCCTTGGATGACCCTTGGATTCTAATATCATGAAAAAAGAGAAAATCTCCTTATTCTTGTATAACTTTAAATAATAATAATATCAACAACAACAACAACAATAATTTAGAGTTTTGTAATCATCTTTTTTTCTAATTTAACTAGGCCAAATACATTTCCCGATCGTATAACCCTTTGCTTAAATGGCTATGTGTTCTTTTTTTAATGTTTAAATTATTATTTATAAGATGTAGTTAATAAAACTCAGTATTCTAAGTGTAGTCTCTTTGTGAAATTTGCATAAAAACATTAAGATAATAGTGGTTTTATTTTCAGTTCCTTTTGTAATGATTCCCAATAAGGGATTTGCCTTTTTCTCACCTTTTTGATCCATGCCAATTCTTTCTCTCAGAATTCCAATGTTCTTCTCCTGATCAGTTATACCAATTGCCATAATATTCATCATGCAACTGGTCTCTTTTTTTTTTAGGAAAAAAAAAACATTTGCCCTGTTGGGAAGTGCTTAATAATAAAGGGAAATGATGAGGAAATAGATGGACAGTACAATGAAAGTAGAAGAGTGAATTAACTATGTTAGGAACGTAAGAAATTAAAATTCTATATACTAATAGCTGAGTTTTCTCTCCCCAGCCTCTGGAATTCCACATTCCATAGGAATTAAAATAAAATGTCCAATTTAAATGTGGAGCATCCTCTGTGGAGCATTTTAAAAAAAACAGGCCATAATGCCTTGTATGAAAGAAGATCATAATGCTTTTGAATGCTTGCTTGAGATGTTACATCGTTTATGCTCCAGATATATAGAAAACATCATAGTAAATTCTCAGATGTTACATAGTTTATGCTCCAGATATATAGAAAACATCATAGTAAATTCTCAGGATCATATTTAAACAGGATTCACATTTTTAGATCAATATTTCATTGCTTTTGTAGTCCTGTGAATTTATGAAATAATCTGCAAATAACTACACTTGGCAGAAGTTATTGTTTTCATGTAAGTAAAATAATTCTGCATGTGTAGACTTTTATTAGAATTGACTTGGATCTTTTGATTTCTTGAGCATTGCCCACTATCTAAAAATCTGTAAGTCTTGAGTTTCTTTGGAAGTTACTCATTGCTGAGAGACCATGATATTATGAATAGAGAGTAGTGATCTCCATAGGGGGCTTGTAGGTAGAATTTGGACCATATTTTTGAAACTGGAATCTTGCCAGAGGTGTACAAATTATGCATTCTTTTAAAACTCCTTTTAACTTCAGATTTCTAGCTATCATTGCATATAAAGTTTTGGCTACATGAATATGTAAATAAACTTCTTGAAGGCAGCTATTGCCGAATACAATTATATGGTGCTATCCTTGGTGCTGGAAAAAACATAACAATGCTGTGAATCCCAGCTGCAATAATTTCTCCTGCAATATCTTTTTTTCATTCTTGGTCCGTTTTGACCTTTCAGAACCAGATTCAATATATGGGTTCCATATATATCAATCTCCACCAACACAATTTTGCCACTATCAAATTGAATTTGATAATAAAGAAACAGTTAAAATAATTGGTCATGTGTAATACTGGGATAGTTTTCTTGAACCAGCTCTAGGAGCAATATCACCTTAGGGTTCAAGATCTGGAAGTATATCTGAAAACAGATAATTCTGTTCTTGATGCAGATTTAAATGTCACCCTCTTTTTTTCTAGTACCTTATCAGGGTCTCTATAATGAAATGGATGGTCTACAATTAAGAATATGGTATCTTGGACAAGATCTTTCCCCTCCATGAAACTTACTGCAAGGTATGTGGGGGACCAGTTTGTGAGGATAAAACAAAAGAGAAAAGCAACTTATAGCTATCAAAAATAGCTTCTTGTGGAGGGTGGGGATGCAAATCAATAAATCTTTGACTGTCACAATTTTTAAAAAGACTGTGTAACCAATTACATTCCAGAAACATGTCAGAAAGACAATTAAATGAGATTTGGTGATGTCCAGAGCATGACTGATTGCTATAGCTTTTAGGAAAGAATTCTCTCCACCCCATTTTTGTGTGTTTGTTTGTTTTTGGCGAACATTATTTCTGCAGAAATCTGATGCCATTTAGCTTGAGTTAACTGGAGTTGTTTCTTCTGAGATACATTTCATCTTCAGATATATTCCTTTCCATTCTTACAATCCAGATTGTGCAAGATGATCTAGAAAAAGCATCAAGAGTGGATTGCTTGTTTAGAAGGCAATGAACGCCTCTGAAAAATAACCCATACACTATTTTGAGCTACAGCCTCCCTCCATTTTGATTGAGCATACTGATTGGGAATAATAGAAAGGTAGTTCCCATACATTTGAGGTCAAAGCAGTTGTGGGATTCAGCCAGCTCACACCAGTTCGGCAGAACCGGTAGCTAATTTTTTTGTTGCCCAGGCCCAGAATGGACTTCCGGAAGCGGCATCCACACAGAGAACCAGTTGTTCACATACCTGAATCCCACCACTGGGTCAAAGTAAAAATCAAACGAAATCTGGCTTGAGAAATTGTATTCATTTCCAAGATATAGGAAGTAGTCAATGTGGTTGTGCCAAACTTTATAGCAGTGCATGAAACTAGATTTTTTTTTACTAAAAGACTATATTAATCACCATTGAAATAAATATATCTTTTGAACAGATTTAGCTGAAGGGATCCAGATTTCTTATAAAGGGTAAACCTTAAGCCACTATCATGTCTTTCTTTTATTTTATTTATATATTGCAGGAGTGTTTTTCATTTTATTTTTAGGGGATTTGATGCTCTGTAGATGGCTCTTGACTCCGTGTATGTGTAGCTGTATGCACCTATTTATACATAAACCTTCAATCCTTAGCTGTGCTGAGTAGATCAATACATATGGTTATGACTAATTTAGCCACATGTAAATCAGGGTCCAGCCACTTCTATGTGAAATATCATATGAAGAAAACATACTAAGATCTTGTGGCGCTGCTACCTGCCTTGTATCTTACTTTACTGTTCATTCACTTGAGGATTCAGGGAGGAGTAAGAGAAGTGAGGGGTAGCAGACCTGATTTGTCTGCTTGGTAAATGGTTTGGAGCAAGCTGCAGGGCTCTGTGACTACCTAGAGCAATTGCTTTGTGAAAACTTTCCTGACTATCCTTAAATCACTATGTATTGCTATTTGGAAAATAACAACAACAACCACCACCACAACAACAATAATAATAATAAAGTTGGAAGGGACCTTGGAGGTCATCTAGTCCAACCCTCTACTCAGGCAGGAAACCCTATACCATTTCAGACAAATGGCTGTCCAGTCTCTTCTTAAAGTCTTCTGGTGTTGGAGCATTCACTGTTTGTGGAGGCAGGTTGTTCCACTGGTTAATTGTTCTAACTATCAGGAAGTTTCTCCTTAGTTCTAGGTTGCTTCTCCCCTTGATTAATTTCCATCCATTGCTTCTTGTCCTGCCTTCAGGTGCCTTGGAAACTAGCTTGACTCCCTCTTCTTTGTGGCAATCCCTGAGATATTGGAACACTGCTATCATGTCACCCCTCATCCTTCTTTTCATTAAAATAGACATACCCAATTCCAGCAACTGTTCCTTATATGTTTTAGCCTCCAGTCCCCTGATCATCTTTGTTGCTCTTCTCTGTACTCTTTCTAGAGTCTCAACATCTTTTTTACATCGTTGTGATCAAAACTGGATGCAGTATTCCAAGTGTGGCCTTACCAAGGCATTATAAAGTGGTATTAATACTTCATGTGATCTTGATTCTATCCCTCTGTTAATGCAGCCAAGCACTGTGTTGGCTTTTTTGGCAGCTGCAGCACACTGCTGGCTCATATTTAAATGATTGTCCACTAGGACTCCGAGATCCCTCTCACAGTTACTACTATTGAGCAAGATACCACCTATACTTGTGCATTTAGTTTTTCTTGCCTAAATGTAGAATCTCACTTTTTTCACCATTGAATTTCATTTTGTTAGATAGCGCCCAGAAGATCCTCCTGTATCCTAAGCCTGTCTTCTGGAGTGTTGGCTATTCCTGTCAGCTTGGTGTCGTCTTCAAACTTGATGGGTTCCCCATCTATCCCCTTGTCCAAATCGTTGATGAAGATGTTGAAGAGCACTGAGTGAGTGTTGAAGAGCACCAGCTGAGTACGGCTGGTCAGCCAGCTACGAATCCATCTGGTGGTGATGCTGTCTAACCGATATTTTTCTATCTTATCAAGTAGTAGGTTGTGATCTACTTTATCAAATGCCTTACTGAAGTCCAAGTAAATTATATCCACAGCATTCCTCTAGTCCACTAGGAGTTTGCTGAAATCTATTGATTCTGATTTATCTTCACATTTTCTCAAGACAGTTTCCCAGACAGGAAAACCAGAAAAGAGAAATCAGCCCTGTTTGCCAAGTATGATAATCTGAATGAGTGATGGGTAAACATACATGTGAATGGTCTCTGGAGCAATTAGCCCCATTTTCTAGCAATACTATAAATTAATCCAAGTCTTGTTAAAAAAATGGGTGTTATTATACCTGGGATGTTTCACATCTATATTCATTTGGACATCTAACTCTGGTGTCATCAGATGTTTTGAACCCGTGCATTCAATTATTTGAAAAGAAAGATAGGATTCAAAATGGTGTGGATGATCTATTTTTATTAACTACTCATAGCTGTAGTTAGGATAGTTGGCTTCTGATTTTGAAGAAGACTGCTGAGTGGACTTGAAGCTTATTCTACCAAAGAGAATAGAAGGTATATCCTGATCCTCGTGTCCCATGAACACTTATCATTACGTATGTACTAGTAAATTCAGTGCCGTGTCAGTGACAATTGTATCAATTGCTTACGAGATGCTGTATTTCAGACTCCCCATTCATGCGATAATTCCACAGATCATGGCAAAGGTGAGGAACAATTGAAAGATGTCCAATTGGGAATGCCTATCGCGCTGTGTAGTATTCATAGGGTCCTTAAAATCAGAACTGGAGATTTGGTCTTTACCATGGGGGTAGCCATTTTCCTTGATCTCAGATCCAGCCTATTCTGCCTGGGAGAACTGATGTTGAAAACTACTGGAGAGCCACAGGCAGTCAGGGCAGGCAACATAGGATTAGACAGATCCATGGTTGACTTAGTTTAGTGTAACTCATTTTCCTTAGAGTCAGAACCTTGACAACGCTTCTAAAATGTAATCTGCAATACGTAGCAAGTGCTTCCCTCCCAAGAAGCCTAGACCTGATCTTATAAACATGACCCTCTCCGCTCTTCTCTCGTTCTTCATCTTATCTTGCCCCTTCTACAAGTAGAGAGCTCCGAGAGCTTATGGCTAAGCACCTGGAGCTGATATTCTGCCAGGGGTCACTGTAGGTCTCCATTATCCCCGAAAAGAAGTCAGTTAGCCTCTCTGACCCTCTCCATCTCCTTTCCTCCCCAGCTGCTTCTCAAACAACCAATGAGTAATTCGGTACCGGAGTCTACAAAATCAATTCCTATTCCAGCCAGGGCACGAAATGGAATGCGACAAATCAGAGCTTTGGTTCTGTAACAAGATAATGTCGTTTTTCTTACTGAACTTCATAATAGGAAATCAATGGGAAGTCTCAGTATGACTGGCTCATCATCCCCCACAATTGACTCTCCCCCCCACCTCCCACCCCAGAATAAGGCAGCAATTGGGGTGGAGGGGAGGAGGAGGAGGTAAACTCAGGCAATGAAGAAAGGAATTCAGAGATTAAGCAATTGTTGGCACCCAACACCAAAACAAGAGTATGCAAACATTCAAATTATTCAGGACTTTTGAACAGGCTAAAATCATTGCTTGGTCAACTGGTTTCTGCAGTAATTTTTCCCAATTAAAATAGATGGAATGTGCTATATAATCAGACTGTTGGTGATGTGTCCTTTGACCTTCCAAGACAACTGGAGCCTCATGGACATATTCAGTTTCGCTAATTCCTGCTATACTGAAAAAAAAATAGTTTTATTATATTCTTTCTAGACCTTTTTATGTGTCTGATGAGCTGTATTTGTTTTTATTGGTTACAAGTCAGTGGATTTGATTAAATAATAAAATCACAGTTTGTTTTTTTCTTTAAAAAAAGTCTTCACAACATGCAAAATAGTCTAAGTTTGGCTTTACAAATTACATGCTGTGCTCCAAGATTCCCATTTTAAAAATGTACCTAGAGATAGACCTCACTTAACGACTGCCCTGTTAAGTGACTGTTCAAATTCAATAGCACTGAAAAACTAATTATACAAATGGTCCTCAATTTACAACTGTTGTAGTGTCCCCAGTCATGTGATCAACCTTTGGGTGCTTTGCAGCCAGCTTTCAACAAGTGGAATCAATGAAGAAAGCCAGCGGTAAAATCACAATTTGCAGGCACACATAATGTTTCACTTAATGACCCATGGTGATTTGCTTAACAACCTCAGTAGAAATAAGGTCATAAGCAAGGTTTTTTCCTTGCCTCTTTCCTTGGAGTTGAGAGAGAGGGATTAGCCCATGGTCATCCAATTGGCTTTGTGTCTAAAGTAAGACTTAAATTTATGGTTTCCTGGTTTCTAATTTGTTGACTTAACAATTGGACCAAACCCTTTAAACCCTGTTACAGATCAATATAAATTGAAGTATCTTAGTTTCTCTCTCTCTCTCTCTCTCTCTCTCTCTCTCTCTCTCTCTCTCTCTCTCTCTCTCTCTCTCTCTCTCTCTCTCTCTCTCTCTCTCTCTCTCTCTCTCTCTCTCTCTCTCTCTCTCTCTCTCTCTCTCTCTCTCTTAGTATCTAATTCAAACATTGAATAGATGCTATCTGCATAGAACTGTTAGCTATGTTGCAAGTTCTCACTATGTACCATCAACCTTCTGCTAATAACCATTCAACATGATATAGAGACACTAAAAAAAGATATAGCTGTTCTGCTCCAGGTGCAGCATTGGACTACAGGCACTTCCACTGAAGTCTTTGCAGCAGACATGGGTAGATCCAGTAATCAGGAGAAGGAACAAAGAGGGGAGGAAAATGAGCACAGACTCTGGGGGACAGATAAAGAGCCTGCTAGAAGGTGGCAGCCCACTCAGAAAAACAGTCCTTCTCCAGCTAAGGCAACAAGAGGAGGAGGTATCAATAGAGAAATTTCATGGGAAGACAATAAAGCATCCCATTTATAATTACACCAATCACATCAACCACATCGTTCATTACAAACACATCAGGTTGTGCTGAGAATCCACATGAACAGGCTTAATCATGGTCACTGGAACTCCAAGAATGCTATACTAAATTCCCTAAGCCAGCTTCTGCACTGTCACTGGGGCAGATTGATCTACATACTGCGGAGTGGCTTCCTGAGCCCCCAAATTGGAAGCGGATATTTCTCTCCTTTAAACAGCCCACCATATCACTGATGCTATTTAAGATGAAGGCTTATTTAGCCTCCTTTCAAATCTCTCCCATCAGAGTTTTCTGGGAGGAAAGAGTTAAACCCTTAATTGTTAACATGTGAGCTCCCAAGGTTGCTGTCTCTTCCACATCCTCAACCCAGAGAAAGGGAGAGGGAGAAAGTGGGAGTAAGCCAGCACTTACAGAAGATGTACTTAATAGCACAGAAACTGGGCTCATTAATGCTTTTGGTGCTCTCCCAAGGAGTGAACAAGATAATATACTATTCAAGTTAGAAAATCTAAAGAAATCCTTATTGGTCACAATTGATACAGCTGAACCGCTTATTGATTTGGTTTCCCCTATAATTGAGCCTCTTACTTCCCCCCCCCCACAGGGCAACAGTTTGCAAGAATATGAGTTCATGGAAAGCAGAAGCCAAGATACACAGGGGCCAGTAGAGGCCCCAAAAGAGAAGGAGATGCTAGCATCCTTATGTGACTTTCCGATGATACCTTCTGCAACATATCAATTTCTCGAGAGAGGACCCCTGTCAGTGCTATCATTGCAAAGCCGAATGGAGCATGACCTAATAACCCCCTGCTCTACACCTAGTAAAGAGGTTCCAGAACGGCAAGCCTTTTTAGCCGGTGCTAAATCTTCATACCTCAAACAAATTTCCCAGGAGTCTACACAAAATTTTGATGGTGCTCCCCTCCATTTAGAGAAGGCCAATTTCATGCAGGATCACACCTCAAGCCATTGCAACAACCCTACAACTTCCCTTTGTATAAAGCAAATCTCCTGACGAGCTGCAAAAGATGACCCCCTCTCCATTATAACCTGGAATATAGCGGGTTGGTCTGTGCCATCAAAAGACCAACATTTTTTGGACTATATATCACAATTCGACATTCTCTTTTTACAGGAAACCTGGGCTTCTACAGAGATACAGTTAGATGGTTCCTGGGGTAACTATATCCCAGCAGTTCCAAGTAAGGTGGGTGGGAGAGCTAAAGGGGGCATTGTGACATTAGTGAATACATCTTTGCATTTTAAATGTATATTGTTGCCACCTCTTCAGCCATGGGTTGTGACTACCCTACTTTTATTTAAACAGCTGGAGATCTTGCTTTTCAATATCTATATTCCCCCATTCAACAAAAATAATCTGATCAATAAGATCTGGGAGGGTATACAAGATTTTATCCTGGGCTGCTTAGATAAATATCCCACAGCAGCAATAATTATTGGGGGGGGGGACTTAAACGCTAGGATGGGCCCAAATGATCAAGCATTATTTAATCAATTTAAGCTCCATTATGATGAGAATGCACCAGGAGAACCCCTGCTTGCCAGACAATTTAAAGACACCAAGGCAAATCGGGCAGATCTGTATGTAAGACAGATGACTGTACACTTGGACCTTTGTATCCTTAATGGCTCCACATGGAATGACTACCCAGCAGATTATACTTACCGGGGAGCAGGAAGAACACCCACAGTTGATTATTGGATAACATCATACAGCCTCCTGAAGTTCCTGCAGAAGATGGAGGTAGACTTGCGACTGGAAAGCGATCACGATCCACTAATCCTTACTTTTACATTACACCAGAAACTGCTAAGGGCTGGCTCAACCTATCTACCTAGGTTAGAGAACCAAAATACCCAGATAAAAATTAAACAGTCAGAGAAAAATGCAAAGGAAGTTACTGAATGGATGTTAGCCCCAGAAACCATAGAATTATATACATCTCTATTAAGGAATAAGTTTGAAGGGTCATACTTAGAGGGGTTTGAAACTTTAATTTTAAATTTCAAATTGGTTCTCATTAATAGAATATTAGTTCACCCCCAAAAGCTGGTTTAAAGAATAAAAGATGGTTTGACAGGGATTGTGGGCAACTAAATATATATATATATAACAAGGAATACAGAAAAAGTAAAAATGCCCCTTCTGAGGATCACACTCACTGCTTAAAGCAGTTGAAGGCACAATATAAGACTCTTCTAAAAGAAAAGAAAAGGGCGGCTCTGAAGGAGTCTTGGCATAGACTAATTGCATCAGTCAGGACAAAAAATACATCCCTTTTTTGGCACATTACCAGAGGATTGGGGAAATCCCCCCTACCGCCAACTAATCAGGTACCGATTTATGCCTGGGAAGAATATTTTAGAGAGCTATATGCAGACCCTGACTATGTAACTAATGAGAGCCAAATTAATTTGGACCAAACCCCTTATTGGCCCCCTGTTACACCAGGCGAGATATCCCGATTGATTGGAGCCCTCAAGGTTAATAAGGCACCCGACAATGTCCTGCCAGAAATAATAAAAAATAATTCCAGTTGGTGGGCCCCACTTTTAGCATCTCTGTTTACATTTATAGATAGAACAGGTCATATGCCAAGAGATTGGGGATTAACAATTATCATACCAATCTATAAAAAAGGTAGTAGAAATGACCCAGGAAATTATAGACCCATTAGTCTTCTGAGTGTTATTAGTAAAATGTATGCCAAACATCTAAACTATAAACTTCAGGATTGGCTAATTTCGGGGGGGATAATTAAAGATGAACAAGCCAGTTTTAGAGAAGGAAGATCAACAGTGGATCATATCTTGGTACTTCACCATCTAGTACAAAAATACACATATAAAAAAAATCCTCTCTGTTTGTGGCCTTCCTTGATTTTAAACAGGCCTTCGACTCAATATCTAGGAACACCCTATGGGAGAAATTAGAAGGTACTACTATTGATAAACGCCTCCTTTTCCTCATACAAAAATTATATGCGAATTCCATCTTGAAAGTGAGGTGTAATCCCCAAGGGACTTTAACTAGCTTAGTAAGGGTACAAAAAGGGGTACGGCAGGGTTGCATCCTGTCTCCCTCCCTTTTTAACTTCTATATCAACCCCCTGATCGATCTCTTACAGAACCCTGATCTGCATCTGCCCAACCTAGCACATTGCAAAATCCCGATTCTTCTATATGCCGACGATGCGGTCATTATTTCGCAAACTCCTGTAGGACTGAAGAGAGCAATTAGGGCAACACTTAGCTACTGCAGACAGAACAAACTGGTCCTTAACTTTGATAAATCAAAAATTTTAGTTTTTGCTAAAGGACCCAGCCAATACTCCTGGAAAATAGAAGGACATAGTTTGGAACAGGTTAGAACATTTAGATACCTTGGGGTGGTTTTCCACTCGCAAGGGACATGGAAGGCACACCTGGATCACACATTGCAAGCAGCCAATAGGTCCTTAAATGCAATCAAACATTACTTTTACACAGGTGGAGGTCAATTAGTACCTGCTACCTTAAAACTTTTCAAGGCCAAAACATTGGCGAAAATTCTATATGGGGCACAAACAGGAATCCTTGCAAAGAAAAACTTGCTGAAAACCATACAAACCAAATTCCTGCGAGCCATCTTAGCTGCACCCAAAGGAACCTCAAATGCCCAATTAAGGCATGCCCCAAACCCAGGTAAGAGCCTGGAAGATGATGATCATTCACTGGCTTAAAATGCATTTCTTTCCAGAGGGATTGTCCCCATTAGTGCTGACTGACAACTTTCCTTCCCCCTGGAAGCAGGCAATAGATCATAAACTGGGCTCTTATGGGCTCTCTTCAATATTTTTAATGTCCCTAGGCTTTGACCAAGCAAAGCAAGTAATATCCAACAGAATAAAGGACATGGAGTTCCAAGAAGAACTAAATAGGTTGCCTTGCCACAGTAGGGATAGAATCAAACAGGGTGTGTGGGAATCGGCAAGATATCTGAATGATCTGACCTTCCCAAAACAAAGAAAAGCTTTTTTCAGAGCCAGATTTAACATTCTTCCCTCAGCACTCCTACAGGGCAGGTATAAGAGAACACCAATAGCAGAATGGGTATGTATATGTGGTAAAGGAGAAGTCGAAGATATCTCACATGTTTTATTGTACTGTGAGGTATACCAAGTTTATAGGACAGCGTATATTCTCCCTTTATTAGAGAGATTGCCAGGGAGGGCAGACAATTTTTACATAGGCTTTCTCCTCCAAGACTCAAACCCTTCTATCACACATGCAGTGGCAAAATACTGTATTGCAGCAATGTCCACAAGAAAAAAATTGGTTACAGATTTATAGTCATCAACTTGTGCCAATTTTTTGGAAATATCTCTAATAATGTTTGGAACATTATATTTACTCACACATTAATCGGCTATCCATTCACGTAAATTAGGGAGTGACCCCAACATTTTGAGAACATGTATTTTCTTAACAGGGATGTTATTATTTACTATTAATGTTGTTGTTGTTATTATTATTATTATTTAATATATTGTAAAAAGTGATGGCTATTGCTGGTCTATGACCGTAATAAAGTTTATTATTACCTCTGCACAGCACCTAGACAATGAAAATTAAGAATTCTGTTTAACAAGAATTTTAAAATGTTGCTTTAAAAAAACAGATGGCCTTGGAAAGTACTGGACCTTCCTTCACTGTGTTTAGATAGAGGCTGAATGGTCATCTGTTAGGAATCCTGTAGTAGTGGATTCTTGCACTGGGTAGTGGGATGGAATAGATGATGTCTAAAGCTCTCCCCCCCCCAAGTCTTTACATTCTCTGATTATATGACTCTCTCTGTCTGCTTGCAAGGCAAATCAATGCTCTGCAGTCCTACCAAAGTCAACCAGATGTGCCCATAGTAAAATGCAGTCAATAAAATGGAGAGATGAGGAGCCTTGAAAATTTCCTATTAGCTAAGACATTATGAGTAAAAGGCTGCTCTTCTCAATAACAGCCGTCAGTCTTTGAGGTTTGGATCCCAAGAACATGATCAAAGGCTAGATCAAGAACATCTATCCCTTGATGTTGTGCACACTTAAAATAAAGAGGAAAGCTATTGATGGAGTTGAGGATTATGTCAATCTACTTTATGTCTCTTAGGTTTGAAAGTCTTCAGTCCCCCAGTAGGAACAACAATTCCAGAAAAATTACCTCTTTAAGATGCTCTGTTGTATAAAAGGCTGAAATTATCTTTATGCTCTTTTCTGACAGGGGGGAAGCACTTGTAACATAAATGAACCTTTTGGAGAATGTAGATGCTACCAAAGATTCAGATTTGAAGAGGTTCTTGTACTGTCTAGTTTGGCCTTGACCCTGAATCCAGCTTTTGAACAATCAACAATGTCTCCTTAAGCAGAAGCGAAGGCTGAGTAGAACAAATACAAGATTAAGCCAGGTCACCTATGAATAGACGTTTTAATAGCAATGGGGACCAGAGGGAGCAAATAGCCAAGAGATCAAGTGATTGATTGGCTGGTCTGAGTTTTCACAGACAACAGAATGCACAGAACAGCTGGCAAGATGGTGGCTGAATTTCTCACCGCTGTACATTCTCCTTTTTCCAAAAAGCTTCAAGAAAAAAGCAGATGTGATATGAAGGAACCATAAAAAGATTCCCCTGATGACTTTTGAGTATTTTTCTTAAAAGCAGGCAGAGCTGATTTAGATCAGGGAAACAGCACTGAGAGAATTAAGACCGAATATTTTCTCTATATTTTCATTCTGATCCAATCACACACACACACACACACACACACACACATTCACAGAGATGTTATTTGCAGAAGAGATGGGGTGAAAAAGGATGGTGAAGGAAGAAAAGTATAATTTTTCTGCTTGCACAACTAATTGTAATATTTTGGGAAGAGAGCTGTTTAGAGAAAATAATGGGAGAAAATGTTTCAGGGGTTTTTTTTGTTTTGTTTTTTGTAAATTTATCTCATTCATTTTTTTCTCATTTTTTCATTTTTCTATTCACTACTTTTGTTCTGTCTTATTTATACAAGGGATATCCTTTTTTTTAAAGTCACACTACATTTTGTACGAACATTTGGACCTTCATTTTGTTTGCAGTTTTAACCTGCAGTATAGTATCTGCAATCATTCCCCCCCCCTCAAAAGCATGTTTACGCAAACCACCGTAACATCTCTTTTTCACTGTCAGCTTGCACTGTAATTTTTGAAGGCTAATTTAATTTCAGTTCTTTTCGTTGAACAAAATAAGAATGACTCTTAACCCACTTCTATCCATGTTGGTTTGGTCCCATTCCGAAAGGCTTCCCCCTTGGAGAGAACAATAATGTTACCAATGGTTTGAATTCAGGCTGTTTGTGTACGTGTGAGTGTTTATCTCATTTAATCCTTGCATTAGCCCTCTGAGATGTGTTAGAATAATGTTATCTTGCCAAAATGATTAGGCGACAGTGTTTATCCCAAAAGCAGAGGCTTAAATGAGTGAAGGCATACTGTTAATCATTAAAAGCACTATTTTCTGCACTGACTGGCAGCTAGTTACCTTTTATTTCTCTCTGAAAAGGGGGTCTCTACCAGCTTCTCTGAGAAATGCCGAGGCTTGAATCAGGGACCTTCAATGTACAAAACATGAGCTTTGGTCCTGAATAATAGCCAATCCCTGTCTTCTGAAATATTTCGCCTAGTAAAATGTCTGCAAATCAAGCAGCTGTCTAAAAGTGTGTAGTAAGAAAAACCAATAAAAAAAGTTTGGCAACCTTAGTTGAACTGCAACAGGTACCAACTTTGAGGGGTTCCCCCCCACCTTTGAAAAGTGTGAATTTACAAATCACACCCTGATTTCAGACTAGCTCTCAGATTGAATGTTTTCTGGAAATTCAGAGCAACACTGAAGAATGTGCTGCAGTTGCTCTAAATCCAACATGGGCAATGTAAAGCATGCTGAATATTGCTGTACCCAATTCTCATCAACCCCAGCTAAATAGCAATAGCACCTAGACTTATATACCGCTTTGTAGTGCTTTACAGCCCTCTCTAAGTGGTTTACAGTGTCAGCCTATTGCCCCCAACAATCTGGGTCCTCATTTTACTGACCTCGGAAAGATGGAAGGTTGAGTCAATTCTTGTGCTGGTCAGGATCGAACTCCTGGCAGTGGGCAGCATTAGCCTGCAATACTGCATTCTAACCACTGCGCCGACACAGTTCCAAAATCGCCAAAGGTGAAAAGTAATAGAAACTGCAAGAACTGAATAACGTTTCTCCACTCTCCACCTTAAATGAACATAAGAACATAAGAAGAGCCATGCTGAATCAGGCCAAAGCCCATCGAGTCCAGCATTCTGTGTCACACAGTGGCCCACCAAATGTACATGGGGATCTTGAGCAGAAAGAGAAGGCAAAACCCTCCCTTTCCCTTGACCCCCAAACAAATGGTACTCAAGGGAATCCTGCCTGCCTCAACCAACATAGAGGCGGCACATGGACATCCGTTTTAATAACCACCGATACACTTTGCATCCATGAATCTATCTAGCCCTGCCTTGAAGCTGTCAAGGCTGACAGCTGTCACGACCCCTTCAGGAAGTGAATTCCATAAATCAACGACTCTCTGGGTGAAGAAATATTTCCCTTTATTTGTCCTCACTTTCTTAGCTATGAGCTTTAGGGAGTGCCCCCTTGTCCTGGTATTGTGTGATAGAGAAAATAATTTTTCTCTATCCACCTTTTCTATCCCATGCATGATTTTATACACTTCGATCAAGTCACCCCTTAAACGCCGTCTTTCAAGGCTGAAGAGACCAAGGCGTTGCAATCTGGTTTCATAAGGGAGGCGCTCCATTTCCTTGACCATTCTTGTTGCCCTTTTTTGCACCTTTTCCAGTTCCATTATATCCTTCTTGAGGTGCGGTGACCAGAACTGTACACAGTACTCCAAGTGTGGTCTCACCATCGATTTGTACAGAGGCAATACAACACTTGCTGACTTATTTTCGATTCCCTTCCTAATCATGCCAAGCATGGAATTTGCTTTTTTTACTGCTGCTGCGCATTGGGTTGACATCTTCATCGAGCTGTCCACCAAAACCCCAAGATCCCTTTCTTGGGTTGTCTCAGAAAGTTTGGTCCCCATCAGTTGGTAAGTATAATTGGGGTTCTTTGCCCCGATGTGCATAACTTTGCACTTGTTTAGGTTAAAATGCATTTGCCACTTTGTTGCCCACTCACACAATTTCGAGAGATCCTTCTGGAGCTCCCGACAATCAGTTTCACTTTTCACAACCCGGAACAATTTAGTGTCATCAGCAAACTTGGCTACCTCACTATTAACTTCTACATCCAGATCATTGATGAATAAATTAAAAAGTAAAGGCCCCAAAACTGAACCTTGGGGTACACCACTTCTCACTTCTTTCCATCCGGAGAATTGTCCATTTATTGCCACCCTTTGCTTCCTACAATTTAGCCAGTTACCAATCCAGGACAAGACCTGTCCTCTAATTCCGTGGCTGGAGAGCTTTTTTATGAGCCTTTGGTGAGGGACTTTGTCAAAAGCCTTTTGAAAGTCAAGATATACAATATCATCTGGGGCCCCTTTATCTATGTATTTATTTACACCCTCAAAGAATTCTAACAAGTTAGTAAGACATGATTTGCCTTTGCAGAAACCATGTTGATTTTCTTTCAGCAATGCCTGTTTTTCTATGTGCCCTGTAATTTTATCTTTAATAATGGTTTCCATCAGTTTGCCTGGAACTGAGGTTAGACTGACTGGTCTATAGTTTCCTGGATCACCTCTGGATCCTTTCTTGAAGATCGGGGTTATATTTGCTTCCCTCCAATCCTCCGGTACAGTGCCTGATCTTAGAGAAAGATTGTATATTTTAGCTAGAAGTTCAGCAATTTCACACTTGAGTTCCTTGAGAATTCTAGGGTGGATGCCATCTGGACCCGGCGATTTGTTGACGTTTAGTTTAGAAAGGCATGCAAGAACATCTTCCTTGTTTATCTCTATCAGGTTTAATTCTTCTATTTCCCTCCCTGGGAAAACTAATTCAGTGGCAGGCAAATGTTCTCTATCCTCCTCGGTGAAAACGGAAGCAAAGAAGTCAT
The DNA here is from genome assembly GCA_034064705.1 of Bothrops alternatus. NCBI lineage: Eukaryota > Metazoa > Chordata > Lepidosauria > Squamata > Viperidae > Bothrops > Bothrops alternatus. Next base: position 8,110,125 of record JARGCV010000080.1, read on the forward strand.
TTAGCCTCTCAGCAATCTCCTTGTCTTCTCTGATTATCCCCTTCTGACCATTGTTATCAAGTGGCCCAACTGATTTTCTGGTTGGGTTCCTGCTTTTGATGTACTTAAAAAAGGTTTTGTTATTATTTTTAATATTCTTGGCTATATGCTAACAGTTCTAAATGAAATTAGTTCTTGGCTAAATGAAAACAGTTCTATGTCCTGTCGCAAAGAAGCCAACTTAATCCATAGTGAAATAAGAGTTCAGAGACAAATAAAAAAGCAGATCACTACAAAAGGGTACATTTGATCAAAAAGATCAAATGAGGAAAACTGACATTCTTTGAAGAAGGAATGCAGTGATGCTGTATTACTTTCCAGTTTCCTCACCACTGACCATGCAGTCTGGAGCAATGAGATGTTCAGTCATTCTCTTCATCTTTCCTTCTCCTTTCCCAGCATTAGTGCCTGTTCTAAAGAGTTACGTTTTTGCATAATGTGTCCAAAGTAGGATAATTTGAGCCTGGTCATTTATGTAGCAAGTAAGAACTCTGGTCTGGCTTGTTAGCTGATTTGCTCATTTCAGATGAGGCTCTTACTTTTTGGTATCAAATTTATTTTGTATAAGGTTTTCTGCTTGAGCACAAGGTTTGACTAGAAGACCTCCAAGGTCCCTCATAACTCTGTTATTCTGTTACTGTGTTAAATGATTTTCTTGTTCATAGATTACACATTCAAAGTATAGTTTACTTGCATTGCATTCTCACTTACAAATGCATTTTTTAAATTTTATTTATTTATTTATTTTATTCGGATTTGTATGCCGCTCCTCTCCGAGGACTCGGAGCGGCTCACAGCATATATATAAAACAATTTCGACTAAATCCGAACAAAAAACATTAAAAAATAAAACCCCATACATACTCATCAGTCACACCACAATCAACAATCATCCACAGGCCTGCCGGCAGAGGTAGGTTTTTAAATTCTTTCGGAAGGCCGGGAGAGTCGAGGAAACGCGGACTTCAGGAGGCAGTTGGTTCCAGAGGGTGGGCGCCACAACAGAGAAAACCCTCCCCCTAGGGCCCGCCAGACGACATTGTTTCGCTGACGGGACCCGGAGGAGGCCGACCCTGTGCGCTCTCACCGGTCGTAGAGAAGTATGTGGCAGAAGTTTTATGTGGACCCGTACATAGTGCTACTTTTTTCATTAGAGATCTTCTGAGTAAGTTTCGCCTTTACAAACCCTTGCATTTTCCAACGACCTGTCTCCAGATATGGCCATTTTGAGTTCAGTCAGTGTGCAGAGCTTGATTAAAAAGATCAATCCACTTAGTGGTTCTTCTAATCAAAATGGGTGCCATCTGACTCTTTAATGGCTTTTCAAAGGCATAGAACACTGCCTTATAGGGCAGACTTTTAGTCCAATTAACTCGATCTTGTATTTACTGACAGGGACCAACAATCCAGAATTTCAGACTGTTTTTCTCCCCAACCCTTACTTGAAAATGAGAACTTTCTACATGAAAGAATATGTTCCACAGTGGAGCAATAGCCCTTGCATCATTCCATCCACATGTACCTTTTTTCCTCTTTTGGAGTAAACTCTGAACAGAATTGTTGGCAACATTCTCAGAGACTGACTTCAATGGAGGATGTGTGTATGCATTTAAGGGGTGGGGGAGATTCATATACACATAGACGTAATTTGTGATAAGGCTGAGAACCTTACATTTGGTCTTTGTGTGTGAAATAAATTGGGAGTCTGGATTGCAGTGCAGCAGATCAGTGTTGGATCTGACCATGGAAATGTTGACTCTGGCTACTCAACCTGACTGCTCACCGAAGTTGTTTTTTCATCGGTGACTTAACAGGATTTTTGCAATATTATCCATCCATCCTTCACTGAAGTGGAAAAACAGCCTGCCTTTCTTACCATTATTTTGGTACCACAATCGTTGAGTGACTCTAGAAGACATTCTAAGTTCTTGCAGTGGATATGATCTAAGAGATGGCACTTACTGGTTCCTCTCTCTCTCTCTCTGTCTCTAGCCCACAACAGACTGCTACGGTATGAGGCTAGAAGTGTTATAACTGCAGGAAGAGAGAAATCTAACATCCCATTTGGAACTCTTTGCAGACAGGATAGGATTTTTTTTAAAATAATAATAACAACAATGAAATAAATATATCTGCCTTCACCCTTCACCATATCTTTTCATTGTCTGCTCCACTGCATCCCACAGTTCTGCTAGTTGTACCGTAGCATAACATTGTACAGTGGGCTGCCTTCTATTATATTGCAGACACCCAACCTATAACAACTTCTTCTGCAACCTAATGCTTTCACACCTTATACTGTGTCATATTTTGACGCATCCCCTCCCCAGCTCACAGATCCAGGAGCTTGAAGACAACACAATACCCAGAAAAAAGCATGGAGGCTTTGTCATAAGAATCTGTCTCGTTTCTGTGCCTGCCAAGCCTTGTCCCCGTGTCTTCCTTTTCTGAAAACTACCAAGCAATAATTACCGGCCAATTAGCTTGTTAAATGTGGCTTCCTTTTAAAAGTACCGCTTTGTTGCTACCTGAGGCTGTCCCATGCCACGACAGGAATTTGTGCCAATTAACTGAAGTCCTTAAAAGAGAGCAGCTAGAAAGAGAGCTTTTTCAAAATGGAAAATGATGGGGCATGTGTGTGTGAGAGTTTAAAAAAAAAAGCCCTGCAGTTAAAGTTCTAGTGAAATTTATCCTCATTAATATGGAAAAGTGCATTGCTCTTTACAAGTCTGAAGTTGTGAAGTAAGGCTTCAATCTTGCAGCCATGGGATTTGGGTGAGGACCTCTCCCTCTGAGGTTGGCAAGGGGTCCCTTCAGAGGAGGAGAAAGAATCACCTCCATCCAAGGGCCAAAAACTCATAGCAGATGCCTCAACAGTCAATACATTATTGGAAAGGGGAGAAATGACCCCTCTCCCCAAATTAGGAGAAGATTCCACCTCTATCCCATTCGCTTATTGGTCCCTTTTTATTTAATCCCTTGTTAATTGTTCGTGTTTTAATTTTAAAGCAAAATGTTTTTAAGGCTTTCATTGTTTTATATTGTGCTTTTAGGATGTTATATACCGGTAAGCTGTCCAGAGTCACTGGACAGGGAGATAGGCAGCTTATTAAACAAACAAACAAATAAATAAAAAAATAAGAATATTCTTCTGAAGATGAAAAGGGATCTGATTTGGTTTTGTTTGTTTTTTTAACCCAGTGGCCCAGCTTCCAGAACAAATGCAGTAAATGAACAGTATAGTATTGAGGTGTCTCCCTGAGCAGCTACTCAACACACCACATAGCTTTCAACACCAGTCATAGCTCACACATAACACTTTCACGCCCTCAAACTACTATAATTCTGTCCCTCCCCAAGTAAGCAGAAGAAAGACACATTTTCATTAAACCATATGGTAATCCACCAGAGATATCATATTAGTCCCTAAAACTTATTTTTGTCCACACCTGCTCTAAATCCTGGGTTGCAATATTTTGTTTGTTTTCAGTGCTCTAAATGACTTGGAACAAAAGCGTCTAAATGACCATCTGCTTCCTCATGAATCCATCCATTCATCCTGTAAGAACAGGTAAAGCAATCTTCTCCCTAGCTGACGTTTTCTGGGTGTGTTATGATTACAGTTCCCATCCTGGATGGGGAATTCTGGGAATTGCAACCTTAATAAAACCAAAGGGTGTCACGTTGGGGAAATACAGATTAGAAAAGCAGGTTCCGCCCATTTCCTTGAAGCCAGGCTAGTAACCATGTGGAAATGGACCTTTCCCACAGCTGCTAGTTTTGTGAAACGTCTTCCTGCCTGAAGCTTGTGGAGTTCTATCTCCATTTTTAGTGCGAATTGAAAAGCTGGTTTTCCCACCATGCTTTTCCCTGGTTTATTTAGTTCAGTGGTTCTCAACCTTTTTAATGTCGCGACCCCCAACCAGTCGTAAGTTGAGGACTTCCCAACCGGTCGTAAGTTGAGGACTTTCCCTGTGCAGGAGCGCCGTGCATGCACGGTGCCACCCCCTGCGCCGGCCGAGGCATAGCTGGCAAGGGGCAGCGACGGCGCAGGGCGACCACTGGCTGGGCCACGAGCTGGCCCAGCCCAAGGGAGGTAAGGCACCCGCCAGGCCCCACGTGCACCAGCAACCCTCCCTGCACCCGCCAGCCTCCCACCTCCCACCCCTGGCCCTCTTTTACTTACATTTTTAGTAGTTGGTCAGCAGGGAGGGGTGGAAACTTCCAGACAGCTCACCTTCGCTGCAGACAACTTGCAGCACTGTTTGCAGACTGGGACTTTTGGTGGGCTCAGCAGGGCAGAGACAGCCTGGACAAGTCCTATTGGCTTTTGAAAGCCAATAGAATTAGACTCTATTCAAGAGAGTCTAATTCTATTGGCTTTCAAAAGCCAATAGAATAAGAGGGAGTAGCACAGCTAAGGAAAAGGGGGAAAATGGCGGACTGCATTGTTTGGCGACCCCCATGAAATGGTCATTCGACCCCAAATGGGGTCGCGACCCACAGGTTGAGAACCGCTGATTTAGTTGCTCTGTTAATTGTTTAGAACATAAGAAGAGCCATGCTGAATCAGGCCAAAGCCCATCGAGTCCAGCATTCTGTGTCACACAGTGGCCCACCAAATGTACATGGGGATCTTGAGCAGAAAGAGAAGGCAAAACCCTCCCTTTCCCTTGACCCCCAAACAAATGGTACTCAAGGGAATCCTGCCTGCCTCAACCAACATAGAGGCGGCACATGGACATCTGTTTTAATAACCACCAATACACTTTGCATCCATGAATCTATCTAGCCCTGCCTTGAAGCTGTCAAGGCTGACAGCTGTCACGACCCCTTCAGGAAGTGAATTCCATAAATCAACGACCCTCTGGGTGAAGAAATATTTCCCTTTATTTGTCCTCACTTTCTTAGCTATAAGCTTTAGGGAGTGCCCCCTTGTCCTGGTATTGTGTGATAGAGAAAAGAATTTTTCTCTATCCACATTTTCTATCCCATGCATGATTTTATACACTTCGATCAAGTCACCCCTTAAACACCGTCTTTCAAGGCTGAAGAGACCAAGGCGTTGCAATCTGGTTTCATAAGGGAGGCGCTCCATTTCCTTGATCATTCTTGTTGCCCTTTTTTGCACCTTTTCCAGTTCCATTATATCCTTCTTGAGGTGCGGTGACCAGAACTGTACACAGTACTCCAAGTGTGGTCTCACCATCGATTTGTACAGAGGCAATACAACACTTGCTGACTTATTTTCGATTCCCTTCCTAATCATGCCAAGCATGGAATTTGCTTTTTTTACTGCTGCTGCGCATTGGGTTGACATTTTCATCGAGCTGTCCACCAAAACCCCAAGATCCCTTTCTTGGGTTGTCTCAGAAAGTTTGGTCCCCATCAGTTGGTAAGTATAATTGGGGTTCTTTGCCCCGATGTGCATAACTTTGCACTTGTTTAGGTTAAAATGCATTTGCCACTTTGTTGCCCACTCACACAATTCCGAGAGATCCTTCTGGAGCTCCCGACAATCAGTTTCACTTTTCACAACCCGGAACAATTTAGTGTCATCAGCAAACTTGGCTACCTCACTATTAACTTCTACATCCAGATCATTGATGAATAAATTAAAAAGTAAAGGCCCCAAAACTGAACCTTGGGGTACACCACTTCTCACTTCTTTCCATCCGGAGAATTGTCCATTTATTGCCACCCTTTGCTTCCTACAATTTAGCCAGTTACCAATCCAGGACAAGACCTGTCCTCTAATTCCATGGCTGGAGAGCTTTTTTAGGAGCCTTTGGTGAGGGACTTTGTCAAAAGCCTTTTGAAAGTCAAGATATACAATATCAACTGGGGCCCCTTTATCTATGTATTTATTTACACCCTCAAAGAATTCTAACAAGTTAGTAAGACATGATTTGCCTTTGCAGAAACCATGTTGATTTTCTTTCAGCAATGCCTGTTTTTCTATGTGCCCTGTAATTTTATCTTTAATAATGGTTTCCATCAGTTTGCCTGGAACTGAGGTTAGACTGACTGGTCTATAGTTTCCTGGATCACCTCTGGATCCTTTCTTGAAGATCGGGGTTATATTTGCTTCCCTCCAATCCTCCGGTACAGTGCCTGATCTTAGAGAAAGATTGTATATTTTAGCTAGAAGTTCAGCAATTTCACACTTGAGTTCCTTGAGAATTCTAGGGTGGATGCCATCTGGACCCGGCGATTTGTTGACGTTTAGTTTAGAAAGGCATGCAAGAACATCTTCCTTGTTTATCTCTATCAGGTTTAATTCTTCTATTTCCCTCCCTGGGAAAACTAATTCAGTGGCAGGCAAATGTTCTCTATCCTCCTCGGTGAAAATGGAGGCAAAGAAGTCATTTAGCCTCTCAGCAATCTCCTTGTCTTCTCTGATTATCCCCTTCTGACCATTGTTATCAAGTGGCCCAACTGATTTTCTGGTTGGGTTCCTGCTTCTGATGTACTTAAAAAAGGTTTTGTTATTATTTTTAATATTCTTGGCTATATGCTCCTCAAAGTCTCTCTTGGCTTTCATGACTATCGCCTTGCATTTGGTCTGCCAGAGTTTGTGATCCCTCCTGTTCTCCTCGGTAGGAAGAGCCTTCCATTTCGTAAATGAGTTTTTCTTCTTTCCAATAACCTCCTTTACCTCATTCATAAGTCATACTGGTATCCTCTTGGACTTTCCAATCCTCTTTCTTCTTTTAGGAATGCATTTTATTTGAGCCTGCTGTAACGTATTTTTAAACAGTTTCCAAGCATTTTGGAGGGATTTGACTTTTTTTACTGTTCCTTTTAGTTTCTTCTTTACTATTTTCCTCATTTTGTCAAAATTCCTTCTGTGAAAGTTTAAGGTCTCTGTGTTAGTTTTCACTGACAATTTGCTATCCATGGTTAAGTTGAAGGTTATTGTGTTGTGATCGCTGGTTCCTATGGGCTCGGTTACAAGGACATCATGAACCAAATCCTGTGTGTTAGTTAGAACCAAGTCCAGGATCCCCTTTCCCCTGGTAGGTTCCATGACCATCTGCTCAAGGGAATAATCGGCTAACATGTCGAGGAACCTTGTCTCTCTTTCATGTGTAGAACAAGAATTTACCCAATCTATTTGGGGATAGTTGAAGTCCCCCATTATGACTACCCTATTTCTTTTTGAGGCCTCCTTAAATTCATTTTCCAAATAGCAATCTGCCTCTGGAGTTTGGTTGGGAGGGCGATAGCAGATCCCTAACGTCAGATTAGTTTCCTGTCCTGGGATTTTTATCCACAATGTTTCTGTGGGTGAGTTTGAATTTTCTTGAATTTCGAGTTCATGAGATTCTAACTCCTCATTTATGTACAAGGCCACGCCACCACCATTTCTCCCTCTCCTGTCCATCCTATACAATTTGTAACCTGGAATCCTTGTGTCCCATTGGTTTTCATCTGTCCACCAGGTTTCTGTTATGCCGATAATATCAATATTATTTTCCTTCACCAAGCATTCCAATTCCCCTATTTTTGCTCGAATGCTTCTAGCATTTGTGTACAGACCTTTATATGTAATTTTCTGGTGCACTTTCAACTTTGACTGTGGATTTTGACTGTAGAATTTGGTTGTAGAATTTGTAGATGGTCTACCATGTCCTTCTGCTTGACTATTACAATTTAGTTTTCCTGTTGACTCACCAATGTGTGCATAACTTCCACCCTCCATATTAGGCAGTGCGCCTTCTCGAACCAGAAGCTGCCCAGCTCCTGTCGACTTGCCCCTATGAATCAGTTTAAAAGCTGCTCTGAAACCTTTTTAATATTAATCTCCAACAGTCTGGTTCCATTATGGTTCAAATGTAACCCGTCCCTTCTGTACAGGTGTGGCTTGTCCCAAAATGTTTCCCAGTTCCTAATGAATCTAAACCCTTCCTCCCGGCACCACTGCCTCATCCACGCATTGAAGCTCCTGAGCTCTGCCTGTCTAGCTGGCCCTGTGCGTGGAACAGGTAGCATTTCTGAGAATGCAACCTTGGGGATCCTGGACTTTAATCTTCTACCTAGCAACCTAAATTTGGCTTCCAGGACCTTCCGCTTAGCTTTTCCAATGTCATTGGTACCGACATGTACCACAACAGTTGGCTCCACCCCAGCACTGTCTATCAGCCTGTCTAGATGCCTCGTGATGTCCGCAACCTTTGCACCCGGCAGGCAGTTTACCATGCGGTCAACGCTTCCATCACAAACCCGTCTCTCTATATTTCTAACAATTGAATCACCCACTACAAGAAGCCCCCCTCTCACCACCCGCGGAGAAGTATCCTCGGTGCAAGAGGATATGGGCACATCCTCCAGGGAAGGGGTCTCAACTAAGGGAGCCTGTCCCTCTTCCACAGATTGATGTCCTCCCTGCCCAAGATCTCCATTCTCCAAAGCAGCTGGAGAGCTGCTCAGCATGGAGTGGGACGCTCCTGCTGCATCCCTGAAGATCTTCTCCTGCCTCGCTATCTCTCTCTGCTTCTCCAGGTCTGCTACCTTGGCTTCAAGGGAAAGAACCTGTTCCCTGAGAGCCAGGAGCTCATTGCACCGATCACACACCCAAGACTTCTGTCCAGCAGACAGATAGTCATACATGTGACACTCAATACAAAACACTGGGAAGCTCCCCTCCGTCTGCTGGCTATCTATCTCCATTTCTTGTTATTATATGTTTGCTGTTATTATTATACTAGTTATTATTTTAAAAAAAACACAGCTTTTTTGGGTTGTTCTAATTTTTTGTTTTGGTCTCAGTTTACTTTTTGGATTTTTTTCTTACTTGTTTTAGGATTTTATCGCGCGCCGTCAGGGGCGCGATGGCTGCTAAAAAAAAGGTGAATTTGTAATTAAACAAGAAACCCCACAAACTTACCAGGGCTCAGCAGGTAATTCTTCCCAAGGTTCCTGCCAAGTTCCCTAGTCCCCTTTTATTTCCTGTTTTAATTTCTTATTTGAAAAAGCTCTGCCCAAGCAAAAGCAAAAGCAGCTGCCTTTCTGCCCCACAAGGAAGAGTGAGCTGCTTGCTCCCAGCTCCCAGGGATTAGTTTCTTATCCTTCTTAAAGATTGGTGGTTTTTTAACGTATATATTGTATTTTTATTTGTGTTTTAAATGTAGGCTGCATTTTAAATCTTTGTTTTAATCATCTTTGTTATCTGCTTTCAGAGTATTTAAATATAAAATCAGGATAAAAAACATTTTAAATGGTTAAAAAAACAAAACAGTGGAGCTTGAGCCTTACCTGAAGGAACAGAAACACAACTTGTTCCTGTTCAAGGTTAGAACAAAGGCAACAAATCCATTAATCTCTAAAAGAAGAGTTGGCAAAGCATTCCACTTAGCTGTTCCTTATAATTCCGCAATGAAATAGGTAAGAAATTACAAATCAGACGGATGGGAACACTGAACTTTTCTATTTTTTCTGTCTTGTCTTTTCCCCCTTTTTAAGGAGAGGAGAAAATCCAGACACAAAAAAAACCTGCACTGCCTAGAAAAGAATATAATTCAGCCTAATTTTAAACAGATCATTAAACCCTGACCATACAAAATAATATTCATCACTTTCAACTGCATCGATAGAGTCCAATTCATAAACAGAAAGCAAGCATATGTATCTGTAATCCAAGATTGTAAATCCAGAGTAATTTTATCGTTCTGGTGCTGAAGTCAGTGAGGAGAATGGTTAGACGTCTTTCCTGAATTCTGACCCAAAAATGGGAAATGCAGCAGAATGCGTCAGTGCTCCATTCCAATTTACCTATCATCAATCATTAGCCAGCATTCTATGGTTATCGTGTCTTCTCCTATTGTTGTCTTGGCCCACTTACTCCATACTGGTTTAGAATTCTTCCCCCCCCCTTTTCTAAAGTGTATGTGTGTCCTTTTGCAAGATGTGGCATTCCTTCCGCTGTTTCACTCTTTGTCCGCAATAAAGAAATATTTCCTCTAACAGAGGTTTTTTACTCTGCCAGAAACTCAGCCTGTTCAGTCTTTCCCAGCAGAAATCTCAATCAGCTTCAATAACTAGGCAGCTAAGGCGACATTGTCTATCAGAGCAGCCAAAGGACCAGAAACCATAACCATCACGAAGGATCAGCCTCTTTCAAACTTACCCAGAACTGCCAATTCAGCAACTTAAGGAGGGAATACAGCAACAGCTCCAGAAAAAAGAGAACAAGCTTGCAGAGAACAAACGGGGCAGCAGTCTTCCTGTTTGTAGAATAAAGGCTTAGACGGCAGACCAAGGAGATTCCTCTTTCAGATCTTCATAGGCATCTTTTGAAGGACGTGCCAGAAAGAAGTCCTGAGACCTCGTTAAAGTCAATGGCACTTGAGGGGTGTTTTTAAGATTCTCATTGGTCTCAGTGGGATCCCAAGCCAACAGCATGTTAGCTGGGTAGTTATGCTCTGATGAAAGCAAATATATATTTCCCCATGATGGACGACTGTCTTGGTTAGACCTTATACATAATGTTGTTTGCATTAATATTGAAAAAGCGGATTGAATTTCTAACTCAGGTTATTGAATTTCTACCTCAGGATCTTTTGTTAGGGATTATAAAAGATTGCACTATTATTGAGACGAAGTTAATTCTGAAGCGCGAATGAACAATATGTGATAGACTAGATATAGTAGATAGACCATATACAAGAGCTGTTTTTTCAGGTCTTATGAGGACAGCTTATTAATATGAGCCCAGATCTAATGTTGACTGCTTTAATATTGGAAAGGCGTACTGAATTTTTACCTCAGGATACTGAATTTCTACCTCAGGATCTTTTGTTAGGGATCATAAAAGATTGCACTACTAATGAGATGAATTTACTTCTAAAGCTCTAATGAACAACAGGTGTTAGACTAGAAACAGTAGATAGACCATATATAAGAGAAACACCAATCAAATAAAATGTATCAGGCGTATAGTTGAGGCTGGACGTGAGGAGTGAGGAATGTTTGCTAAACCAGACGTTTACAAAGACTGATCCTTAGAGTTGTATTGCAGGTTATATGATAATTGCTTTTTAATATGATCTTATGTTTAATGTTGATGGTTTTAATAAAATAATTAAAAAAAAAAGAAACAATGGGAGTCCCCCAAGTTCCATTACATTTCAGGTCTATTAAAGAGAACAGATGGGATTTAGTTTTTTTTACTCCAAAAAAAAGAAGCTCAGGGCTGCTTCACACTTATGTGGCTCTGCAGGATATCCTACTGCTTGCTGACTTAGTGTAAACAATTTACACTAAATGCGTGAAGTGTGAAGGGGAGGTATGCATGTCCAAACCTTCAGGGACTGGTTGTCAGTGACTCACTAACTCTTATTTACATCTTCCTTTTGCACTTCATCTTATTTATCCAGCTACAGAAAAGTAAGGGTGGACACGGGTTTCCACCGATGCCAAGCTGGACAAGAAAGTGCATGCACAAGAAAGTGTTGCGCATGCTGGTTTTGGTGTGATCTAGCAGCTAGCACTGGGCACATCTGGCCCTGGTTAAACCATCAATGGTTGTGCAAATTATTTTGAAAAACCAAGCAAAAGTTCCTGCAAAACAAAGCAGGTATTGATCCATAGGGGTATGCAAAGCATTTAAAGGAGGGTATATAATAATAATAATAATAATAATAATAATAATAATAATAATAATAATAATAATAATAATAATAATAATAATAATAATGTTGGAAGGGACCTTGGAAGCCATCTAGTCCAACCCCCTGCTCAGGCAGGAAACCCTATACCATTTTGGACAAATGGCTGTCCAGTGTCTTCTTAAAAACTTCCAGTGTTGGAGCATTCACCACTTCTGGAGGCAGGTTGTTCCACTGGTTAATTGTTCTAACTGTCAGGAAGTTTCTCCTTAGTTCTAGGTTGCTTCTCCCCTTGACCAGTTTCCATCTGTTGCTTCTTGTCCTACCTTCAGGCGCTCTGGAGAATAGCTTGACTCCCTCTTTTTTTTTTATGGGCAGCCCCTGAGATATTGGAACACTGCTATCATGTCACCCCTCGTCCTTCTCTTCGTTAAACTAGACATACCCAATTCCAGCAACCGTTCCTTATATGTTTTAGCCTCCAGTCCCCTAATCATCTTTGTTGCTCTTCTCTGTACTCTTTCTAGAGTCTCAACATCTTTTTTACATCGTGGTGATCAAAACTGGATGCAGTATTCCAAGTGTGGCCTTACCAAGGCATTGTAAAGTGGTATTAACACCTCACATGATCTTGATTCTATCCCTCTGTTAATGCAGCCTAGCACTGTGTTGGCTTTTTTGGCAGCTGCAGCACACGGCTGGCTCATATTTGCAAATTATATGAGCAAGTAGCAATAGCACTTAGACTTATATACCACTTCATAGTGCTTTACAGCACTCTCTAAGCAGTTTATAAACATATTGCCCCCAATAATCTGGGTCCTCATTTTACTGACTTCAGAAGAATGAAAGGCTGAATCCACCTTAGCCAGTCAGGATCTAACTTCTGGCAGTGAGAAATGAGTGACCCTGCGAAACTCATTCTAACCACTGTATCACCAGGACCCAATGGTTACAATGCAGAGAAATAAACACTTCTGCTTGTTAAAACATCTGCATCCTTTGGTCATATGGCTTCTCTAAAAATGGTCCCCACCCTGATGTGTGTGTGAAATGAATCAATGAATTCAGCTTTGTGTTGCAAGATTTGGATTAAAGGGGCAGTCTGATTTCCTGAACTACGTAGAGAAATATACAATGGCAGTGGAAGTACACTCACAACACTTACACTGGGACTGCCCACAAAGCAAAGTGGCTCTGCAAGCACAGGCAGGTGGAGACTGATGGGGGCTTGTTATTTTCACTTTCTGAATAGAAGGTGTCTTCAGAAATGAAAGCTAAGATGCTTTGCAAAGCAGCTGTTTCAAAGGCTTTGCGCAGTCCAACCAGCCAGAGCAAGAAATGCGCCTCTGAGAGGGGATTGGGCCCTTTAGGAGCAAATGCTCGTCCACCAGCAATATGCAATGGACTGAGGAAAACCTTTGACGGTTCTTTTACCCCCCATTACTGAGGTTCAAAGTTAGGGTTGGTTCATTGTCTTGTACTTCCCCCTAGCGGCTCTTAAGCACCATGACAAGGAAAAACAAGGCTGATGACCTTCAATAAGAACAGGTAGCTGCAAGTGAACAGTGGGTAGGCTTCAGATTTGCAGGATCTATTTTAGAACTGTGTGTGATTCCTTAGAACATTGAAGTCCACCACCAGAACAGGTGCAAAGTAGAGGCAGACAGAAATGCACACAATGAAGGCATAGGGTGTCTCTGAGCATATACTCAACACGAGGACTTATTTTATATCAGAAATGAGGTTACACTCCATCTCCTTCTTACTTTTTCCCACGCAAGCTTGCTTCACTCTGTCTCATTCAGGGCAGGACTATATAACCATACCTGGGCTGCTAAAACCAATATGAGCACTAGATGGCCACCAGGAGTCATTGTTTCTGCTGCCCTCTAGTGGCCCCCTAGATCTTTGTAGTCCTAATTTAGAATTGGTGTTGCTTTCAGATAAATTGGCAGCAAATCTTGATGTACGTTTTTCCCAGCCTTATCTCCTTGCAAGATGCCTACCGACCGCCCTTTTGAAAAACAACAGGCAGCAAAAGCCTGTGAGTAGTGCTATTGTCATTTCAAAGAGAATTAATTCTAGAATTCACAGGGGGATCAAGGTACTACTGTCCTATCTCTCTGCTGGGGAATAAAAGCCATGAAATGTATCTAGAAAGGAATGAGTTTGCAATTTATTTTAATTATAGTTGGTTCCAAAACACAAGCAGAGATAATAAGAATGCCTGTGTGCATCAAACTGGCAAAGACATTAACAGCAGGAACGACGCCCGTAAGGCAGATGAAAAGAAATTATTGGGTATTTCACCTGTGGCAAACTGAGGCACAGATCAAGATTCAAAATAGTTTGAATATGTTATCTGACCTCCGGAGAAAAAAGGAACTCAATGGATGAGAGTAACAAAGGAGGATACCATTAGTCAAGAAGTTATCCATGGGAATCTATAGCAAAATATCTTTCATCAAAATTTTAGAAAAGGTTTCTCTCCACACATTTCACCTGAGAGCTGCCAAAGCAGCTGACTGACTCCATTCTACCTCTCAGTATTTTGGGATCTGCATCACTTTCCATTGGGTGCTACGGACAGGACAGGACATTGCCTGACTTTTCATCATCAATTTTATAAAATTGCCCTTTAAATGCTCAAGTTCAGCTAAAGTAAAACATGTGAATGAGTTCAGCGTTCTTTTGTAAGACTTTGATGAAAACTGGGTGACTCGGTCTTTCTGAATTCATAAAAGAAATGCAAGTGGGGTCAAGAAAGAAGGTGTCGTGCTAATAGCAGATCTGCTCCCTTGATCCTTGGTGGAATGTAGCCTGGGGCCGGTCTCAGAAAACCCACCCAGTTCCACCACATTCACCAAAGCAAGGACCAATTTCTCTGTGGCTTCAGCTACAAAAAGAACTACCAATATATATATACAGTGCTTTTTTTCAAAAAAAAAAAAAAGTGCCAGAACTCACAGACATCATACAAGCCACCTTGCCTACCCTACAAGGTTCCATCCAAATTGGCAGTGTTCCGGTATTTGAGAGTCTGCCACAAAGAAGAGGGGGTCAAATTATTCTCCAAAGCACCAGAGGGCAGGACAAGAAACAATGGTTGGAAACTGATCAAAGAGAGAAGCAATCTGGAATGAAGGAGAAACTTGCTAACAGTGAGGACAATTAACCAGTGGAACAGCTTGCCTTCAGAAATTGTGGGCGCTCCATCACTGGAGGTTTTTAAGAAGAGATTGGACACTTGTCTGAGATGGTATAGGTTCTCCTGCTTGAGCGGGGAGATCACTAGAAGACCTCCAAGGTCCCTTCCAGCTTCTATTCTATTCTATTCTATTCTATTCTATTCTATTCTATTCTATTCTATTCTATTCTATTCTATTCTATTCTATTCTATTCTATTCTATTCTATTCTATTCTATTCTATTCAGATTCTTATACCCCCTAATTCTAGATTTCTTTGGCACAGAGCTGCCCTATAGAACATCATCAACCTCAGCCCAGAGATCCTGGTAGCAGCTTTGAAAGGCTGGTTTTCCCTCAAGCACTGGGGCCAAAATGTTAAGTGACCTGGCTGATTATCTGCCTGCTCTTTGATTCACAGGCTTGGGAAAGATTCTTTCAGCCTCAAGCGCATTTGCGTTTGATTTTATCATAATTGCTTTTAATGATTTGGAGAAGTTGTTGCTTTTGATTTTTAACTTGCTGTTAGCTGCCCAGAATTGCATTAGTGAGATGGATGACAGGAAAGGAAAGGAAAGGAAAGGAAAGGAAAGGAAAGGAGAGCAGAGGAGAGGAGAGGAGAGCAGAGGAGAGCAGAGGAGAGCAGAGGAGAGGAGAGGAGAGGAGAGGAGAAAGGAGAAAGGAGAAAGGAGAAAGGAGAAAGGAGAAAGGAGAAAGGAGAAAGGAAAAAGGAAAAAGGAAAAAGGAAAAAGGAAAAAGGAAAAAGGAAAAAGGAAAAAGGAAAAAGGAAAAAGGAAAAAGGAAAGGGGAAAGGAAAAGGAGAAAAAAAAGGAAAGGGAAAAGGAAAGGAAATCTAAAGGAAATGGGAACCACAGATGAAACTTTCCCACAAGTATACATCCCCAAATCCCAATAGTTTTTAAAAAATTATTTAAATGTAAAATCTTCAGGATTTATTTATCTACATCTAATCTTTTTGTTCTGGAATTTCTCCACAACAATTGAAATGTCAGTAGAATTAAAATATCTGAAAGCTTTATACATGGAGCAGAACGCAAGAAGGGGACAAAATAATTCTTTCTCATTTTCTGCTAAAAACTTAACTTTTCTATTGCTTCTCCCCTTCACAGAATTCCACATCTCTATCAGAGTATGAACCTTAATTTCCATGGGGGAACAATATTAAGGGAAGGGGGAAGTTCTGAATTAAGAAGTGTGTATACGTAAGGGCCGGGGGGGGGGATGTTAGTTATCAGTAGAGGAGATTGCTCCCCAACTCCTGTTCAAAACTCAACTGCTTTTTTTAAAAAAAAACAACAACCCATTTTTTAAAAGAACAATTTTTCTTGCATTTGCTTTTGGTCATGATGTGTTTTTTTTAAAAAGTGTCAATACTGTATAGCACTTTTTCTTTTGCTATCTCCTCTTTTTTCAAGATGGGACATTTACTCTGATGTATCAAAGCACTCACAGGGAGAGAAGCCACGTGTATTTCTTCCTGTGTCTCTTCTGTTCATATAAAAAAATAGTGGTTCTTTATACAGGTAGTCCTCGACTTACAATCATTTGTTTAGTGACCATTCAAAGTTACGACGGCACAGAAAAAAAGTGACTTATGACCGTTTTTTTCACACCACCATTGTGGCATTGCCACAATCACGTAGCCAAAATTCAGACGCTCGGCAATTGACTCATATTTTTGACGGTTGCAGTATCCCGGGGTCATGTGATCACCTTTTCTGACAAGCAAAGTCAATGGGGAAGCCAGATTCACTTAACAACCATGTTACTAACTTAACAACTGCAGGGATTCACTTAACAACTGTGGTAAGAAAGGTGATGAAGCAAAATTCACTTAGCAGTGGGAATCTGGGGCTCAATTTTGCCCATAATCGAGGACCCACCTATAGAGTATTTCCTAATAAAAATTAAGCTACATGTGCCTCTTTCTTCCTATTCTGGTCTCCGTTACCTCAACAATGTACAGAAGGAAGAGGGGAAACGACAGTAACATTTGGCAGTGAAGGCGGAGAAGGCTGCATTTTGAACCAGGAGTCTCAAGTTACAACACTCCAGCTGAACTGGCTGGAATGACGCTGTGGATTATTCTTCCTGCTAGAGAGTAAAGGAAATGAAGGAAGCGAAGGAAGGGAAGGAAACGCAGGCAGAAACGAGGCTGTAGGGCCGGACTGCGTGTAAGGTTGGGAAGAAATCCTCACAAGCCTGCATTGCCAAGTCTTTTTGTTTCTAATGTTAGATCTCTTCCTAATAAGATTGAGGAGTTGGAACTTATCATCTCCTTGCAGAAAAATATTCGGGACTGCTGTGTCATGGTCTTTACAGAGACGTGGCTTGACCCTACTATTCCAGGAGAGGCTACTGAATTATCAGGATGCTCAGTGTATTGAGCGGATAGAACTATGGTCTCTGGGAAGAGCAGGAGGAGGGAGACTTTGTGTTTACATAAATAATAACTGGAACACAAATGTTAAAATAATGGACACTCACTGTTCTCCTGATTTGGAATTTTTTGCAGTGAAGTGCGGCCCCTTTTATCTGCCTTGTGAGTTTAACATTGTGATATTAACTGTAGTATATATACCTCCTGATGCTAACACAACCATGGCCATGAGTTATCTGTTAACTGTTATTTACAAACAGCAACAGGCCTACCCGGATGGAGTGTTGATGGTTGCAGGTGATTTCAATCAAGCCAACTTTGGGACGTTGGGTTCAACAGCTACTGTTTTTAGAACTACTCCTTCTGTGGGTTTTGGTTCTGGACTTTTTAGCTCTAAACCTATCACAGGTCTTACCTTAGGAGGGACTAATACAGGAACAGCTACAACTATATTGCGGCAGGATTAACATCAGGCACGCCTGTTTCTACTACTATTCCCACCACGGGCCTTAGTTTGGGTTTCAGTAAACCTGCTGGATTAGCCACCCCATTTGTTCCAGCTTTTACTCCAGCTTTTTACTCATACTTCTTCTGGACTTCCAGTATTTTCTGCCCTTACTTCTGCTCCAGCAGCTGGTTCTTCTGGTTTTATATTAAATTTAGGAGGCACCACGGCTCCAACTATAACAACTATAACTGTATACATAGGACTTTCTCTGAGGGGAGCCTGGACTGGTTTAGGAGGAACACTGTTCCCAAATGCAAGCACAATTACAACAGCTCATTGCGTGCCTCTGATGAGGCACTTTGGGGCGACTGGTTTATCTCTTGCATTCCTGCTTGTGGCTTTTTTAAATTAATATGTTTATACGTCTGTTTTTAAATTGTTTAATTTAAATTTTTAATTTTTATTAAATTGGGGGTGGGTGAGTGATGTATGTACGGGATGGGGGTATGCTTGAAGAATGTATGATAGATGAATGGACAGGCCTGCCGAGCTTGAGGGAGGCCGGGGACTGGGGGGGATGCGGACTCTGGAGTCAATGAGGGTTGGAATATACCGGTCATTCAGGGAAGAGGCAGGTATGGCGGGAGCAGGAGGGTAGGCCGCACTCGGGGAACTCGGTCCTGCTGTCTCATAGCAGTTCCTTGTTCTCGCCCTTCTGAAAAATCTTGCTCTCCCCACGATTCTGGTGATGGGTGTAGCTCGGGCCCTGGGCTCAGGCTATTGCTGCTTAACGCCAGGTCGGTTAACAATAAGGCCCCCCTCATTCATGATCTTCTCATGGATGAGGAGACCGACTTGGCGTGTGTGACTGAGACCTGGTTGGGCCCTGAGGGGGGAGTTCCCCTCACGGGCATGTGCCCCTCAGGTTATCCGGTATGGCATCAGCCGCGACCCCAGGGAAAGGGGGGAGGAGTGGCTATTTTGGCTCGGGAGAACTTCAGTCTATGTAGACTCACTGTTTCCGAAATTCCGGGTTGCGAGTCCATTCTTATGACGCTGGACCTAGAGGTCCAGGTGGGCTTATTGCTTACGTACCTGCCTCCCAGCTGTGTGACATCAGCCCTGCCTGTGCTACTCGAGGAGGTTGCTGGGCTGGCGGTGGAGTTCCCCAGCCTTATAGTCTTGGGGGACTTCAATCTGCCGTCGCTTGGTGAATCCTCAGGATTGGCACAGGAGTTCATGGCCGCCATGACAACCATGGACCTGACCCAAGTAGTGCAGGGTCCGACGCATGAGGGTGGACACGCCCCGCATATGATTTTCCTTTCGGAGCAGTTGGGTAATGATCTGGTTTTAAGGGGCTTAGACATCTTGCCTTTGTCATGGACCGATCATTTTCTGCTTCGACTGAATTTTATGGCCCCAATACTTCCCCGCAGGGAGGCGGAACCGATTAGGTGGTTCCGCCCCAGACGCCTGATGGATCCAACTGGCTTTCAGACAGCGCTTGGGGAATTACCGAGCTCCCTCATTCACAGTCCGACGGAGTCCCTGGTAGCGGCATGGAATACGGCTGTGAAGGGGGCTATCGACCGGATTGCGCCTTTGCGACCTCTCCATGGTGCTGGCCCTAGGAGGTCTCCTTGGTTTACTGAGGAGCTCAGGGGGATGAAGCACAATAAGAGACGTCTAGAGAAGCGATGGAGACAAAGTAAGTCCAGATCTGACCAAACCAGATTGAGCTCATTTATTAAAGCCTATCTGAAGGTGATTAAGGCGGCAAGATCTTTGTATCTTTCTGCTTTGATCACGTCTGCGGAATCTCGTCCGGCCACCCTGTTTAGGGTGACCCGATCCCTCATTAACCCAAGGGGTCCGGGGTCACCCTTGCAGGGTAGTGCCGAGGACTTTAATAACTGTTTTGCAGACAAAGTGGCTCAGATCCAGGCCGACCTAGACTCCAATTGTGTAGCAGAGTTGATTGATAATGATTCAGTCAAGGGGACAGGGGCATGTTCTTGTCCGGTCATCTGGGGTGAGTTTGAGGCTGTTACGCCTGAGGAAGTGGACAGGGCTATTGGATCTGTATGTTCTGCCACCTGTTTGTTGGACCCGTGTCCCTCCTGGCTGGTTTCGGCCAGTAGGGTGATGACACGTACCTGGATCCAGGAGATTGTCAACGCTTCTTTGAGGGAGGGGTCCTTTCCGGCTCCCTTAATGGAGGCACTTGTGCGCCCCCTCCTCAAGAAGCCTTCCCTGGATCCAGTAATTTTGACCAACTATCGTCCGGTCTCCAACCTTCCCTTTGTGGGGAAGGTTGTCGAGAAGGTGGTGGTGCATCAGCTCCAGCAGTCTCTGGAGGAAGCCGATTATCTGGGCCCTCTGCAGTCGGGGTTCAGGCCCGGCTACAGCACCAAAACTGCTTTGGTCACTCTGATGGATGATCTCTGGCGGGCCTGGGATAGAGGCCAGTCCTCTGTCCTGGTGCTTCTTGACCTCTCAGCGGCGTTCAATACCATTGACCACGGTATCCTTCTGTGCCGGCTGGGGGGATTGGGAGTGGGGGACACCATATTGCGGTGGTTCTCCTCCTATCTCACTGGTCGGTCACAGTCAGTGTTTGTGGGGGGCCAGAGGTCCACCTCTAGGTTACTCCCATGTGGGGTGCCTCAGGGGTTGGTTCTTTCCCCCCTACTTTTTAACATTTACATGAAGCCACTGGGTGAGATCATCCACTGCCACGGAGTGAGATACCATCAGTACGCTGTACATTTCCACTCCTGGCCATATCAGTGAAGTGGTTGAGGTGATGTGCCGGTGTCTGGAGGCTGTGAGGGTTTGGATGGGTGTTAACAGATTAAGGCTCAACCCCGATAAGACAGAGTGGCTGTGGGTGATGCCTCCCATGGACACTTCTATCCATCCTTCGATTACCCTGGGGGGTGAATCTATAAACCCCTCAGAGAAAGTTCGCAACTTGGGAGTCCTCCTCGATCCACAGCTGACATTGGATCATCATTTGTCGGCAGTGGCGAGGGGGGCATTTGCCCAGGTTCACCTGGTGCACCAGTTGCGTCCTTACTTGGATCAGGAGTCTCTCCTCACAGTCACACATGCCCTTGTCACCTCGAGGATCGACTACTGCAACGCTCTCTACATGGGGCTACCCTTGAAGAGTGTTCGGAGACTACAATTAGTGCAAAATGCAGCTGCGCGAGCAGTTGTGGGCCTTCTTCGTTGTGCCCACATTTCATCAACTCTCCGCATGCTGCATTGGTTGCCTATTGGTCTCCGAGCCCAATTCAAGGTGTTGGTTATTACCTATAAAGCCCTTCATGGCATGGGACCAGGATACTTACGGGACCGCCTTCTGCCACATACTTCTCTATGACCAGTGAGAGCACACAGGGTCGGCCTCCTCCGGGTCCCGTCAGTGAAACAATGTCGTCTGGTGGGCCCTGGGAGGAGGGCTTTCTCTGTTGTGGCGCCCGCCCTCTGGAACCAACTGCCTCCTGAAGTCCGCGTTTCTCCGACTCTCCCGGACTTCTGAAAGAATTTAAAAACTTACCTCTGCCGGCAGGCCTGGGGATGATTGTTGATTGTGGTGTGACTGATGAGTATGTGTGGGGTTTTATTTTTAATGTTTTTTGTTCGGATTTAGATTGAAATTGTTTTATATATATGTTGTGAGCCGCTCCGAGTCTTCGGAGAGGAGCGGCATACAAATCCGAATAAAATAAAAATAAATAAAAATAAATGTGTTTCCGGCTAAGTTTTCGGAGTATTGAAGCTGCAGGGGGAGAAAATGTTTCAAGTATTGGAATGTCTTGTGATAAGGACAGAACAGGCTAATGCTTCTGTGGCATTCACAACTTTTCAGATTTGCTGCAAAAACATGGCAGGTAAATCTATCCATACAGCACAACTTATTTTATTTGCCCTTCGGGAGACTGTGGGGTGCAGCCAGGCATGACTTTAAATCTCTTCGATTAAATTGTCTGAGGGAATGACATCATCACTGAGAGATCGGGCCTCTTCAGTCATATTTGCTCACAATATTGTCAAATCACAATAGCCAGAGCCCCATCTGTGAGATAAGAATAACTATCTGAGTTATGTTGTGTTCAACAAGGACAGGTTCAGCATTTTAAAGAATGAAGAGGTGAGAAGGCTCAGAACATAGTTTTTATTTCTTCGGAATATTCAGTAACCATAAGTTTCACATTTAATTGTCAAAAATGAGTTCTGGAAATTTGCTTAAAACTGAAAAAGAACAAAAAGCAAGATTCTTGGCAAGAAAGAATATATATATATATTGAATGAAGACATTCTTGAGTCTCTTTTGTTCTTAGTGAACAATTACTGAAGAAGATAAGGAGACACAGCCCTTCTAGGAGTAGTTTTGAAGTATCCTAGATTTAGCATCAGGCTACCATTGTCCTTTTTGTTGCCAGATAAAGGTGCTGCCATGCTTCAAACCACTGTTGGCTAGGGAATTCTGGGAGTTGAAGTCCAAACATCTTCAAGTTGCTGAGATTGAGGAACAGCGATTTTAACACTGCATCTGAGTGACACTCTACTTTGCTTCTTTTCTCCTGCTGGCAAGGGACAACACACACTTCCTGAGCTCCTTTTCTATCAACAGTTTTTGACACCTGTGTTGGTGGCCACAAGAAAAGGAGAAAAATGATGGGGCTGACAGTGTTTGCAGCTGTTTGCAAAATGCCACTAGATACAGCTGCCGGGAGTTCAGGACTCACTAGCTTCTGAGATGCTTTAATTAGCTCTAATAGTGCCTCCCTGCTGTGCTGACACGGAAAACCTACATAATTACCAGCAGCTACTGGGAGACAGGTAGAGTAATATGGTCCTAATTGAGTGTTTACTGAAGATACACAGGTAAAGAGGTGCGCATACGCTAGGAAGGAAGCCACAGAAAAATAAAAAAAGTCTAATCTGAAAGCTAACTTTGCTATTTCTGTTTGCTGCCTTATCACATGCACTAATTTGGCAGACACACAAAGCTCTGAATGTGTGAAGTAGTTTAATTGCACATTTGACATTTTGCAGTGGTGGGAGAGAATGGTGAGAGTATGAGAATGTGGGCTCTGACCCTCACAGAATGACTGGAATCCAGCTGGGTGAATTTTCTGGAGAAAAGACATAGAAGACAACAGAAAACTTGCAGTGGGTGCTCAGTTTATGAGATTGAACTCTGACTGAGTTAACAAAGGGATACTGGAGAATTTTCTAAAGCAGAAGTCCCCAACCTTTTGGGCACCAGGGACCGCTTCCGTGGAGAGGGGTTTTTTCACGGGCCGGAGGGGGTGTGGTTTTGCGTGCTGCCTGCATCCTGCAGATGGGGCTTCGCTTGTTTGCACAGACCAGTTTCTGACATGCCACGGACTGGTGCCAGTCCATGGACTGGGGGTTGGGAACCCCTGTTCTAAAGGATCACATCTGGTTTATCTCTGTGGATACTCTGTGTAATCCGGAGTGCATTGCTATTCCACCCTTTCAAGGATGTTGCAATATAGCACTTACCTCAAACAACATGTGTATTATATGCATAAAACACATTATTTCAGGGAATATTACTTGCAAAAAGTGGATATCAGAAAAACTGAGAAGGTGTAAATGAGAAGCCAGAAAAAAAACAATGTGGATATTTTTATAATAGATTTTTTTTTACTTTTTGGTCAAATTTGCAAGCGATATTACAATGGAGCAGAAATAGTTGATATTGGAAAAATGGGGATCTGATTGAAACAAAAGGCTTGACTACTGCAGTGTGCTCTTGGAGTAGCCACCCTTGAAGAATCCAGAAGTCAAACTTGTCATAAAGCATAGCTGCTAGGCTAGTGACTGATGAAAATATAAGAATTGTATATTGCCTGTGCCAAATGATACATACGGTAGTGTTAACGTTTGGTTGCTGCTTTAAGGTACAGTTATCATAACCCATAAGTGACTATAGATAATTTCCAGTTTAGTTCACACTCAGCACTCCCAGTCAAAGCAACAGATATAACAGCATGTACAATACTAATAAAAGAGAATATATGTAGCTCAAAGTTGAACTGTGGAGTCCTTAATGCTCTCTGAGTTTGGCTGTTTCTTGCAGACATTTTATTTCCCAACTCGGTAACATCATCAATGATAGTAAGTGTGGGGGTTTGCTCCCTGTTCATATATAGTAGCTTGCCTTGCCAGTGTTGGTGTGGGTATGGTTTTGTTCTTGGTAGTTCCCTGATTAGAATATTGTTTTCTGCTTGATTCTTTGTCTGGTGTTAATCCCTGTTTAACTGAACATCACTGTCAAGTAATGAAATATCTACAAGCAAACAACCAAACTCAGAGTGCACCAAGGACTCCATCACAGCATGTGTACACAACAGCAGCAGACTAGAGATGGAAAATAGGATGCCAACTAATTCTTTCTTCTGCAACCATTAAGGAAACAATTTGTTGGACAGGGAAGATGCATCCAACATCTTTAAGATTTTAAATAGTTTAAGACCTGACTATGGGACTCCCTGTTCCATTGCCTGTTTGCTAAAATCAGCTGAAGAAATCCTTTTGAAGATCTTCCCAGTCTCAGGGACTCATCTTTTCAGCATATAAATGAAGGTCTTCTGCTCTGGTTCCAGGAATTGTGTCTGGCCTGCATTTAGCATTTAATTGTTTACATTGTTTTTGTTTTTAAGATGGTGATAACCACTTCTCTATGCACCAGAAGAGAGAGGCAAAGTATAAATCTTATCCTGTAAGTAGAGGTGGCTCTTTATTAGTTCATCTGTGAACCTGAAATTTAATTAGTTCCTACTTTATTAGGCTTCAGAAAATGACTTAAAATAGAATTGTTTAAGGAAGCCTTAATGCTATTTTTTTGGTCTTTAGTTAGTTACTTTTATGATTCTTATTTTATGTTTATTTATACGATTGCTTACATACCATATTATATTGTGGTTGTTATAGCGGCATGATTGCAACCTGTTGAGAATCCCTAGTCAGTAAAAATAAATTGAATAAACAAAGAAATATATTTTTCTCATCCCCTCTCTTTTTCTCTTACTGGTCTACTTATTTCTGCTTTGCATCTCTTTTTATTTTCACTGGAAAAGCCTTTGTTTCTCTCCACATTTTATTATCTTTGCTCACATTACAAATGCCTGTCTTACCCAATTTTTTTGGATATCAAGTATATCATTTTTTTTCCATCCCCAAATAGTTACTTAGAACAGGGTTTTCTCAACCTCAGCAAGATGTGTGGACTTCAACTCCCAGAATTCCCAAGCCAGCATGCTAGGAATTTCCAAGGTTGGGAAACACTGTTAGCATACAACTTTCTGACTGCATGCTCAGAAGTAGAAATCTAAGACAACTCTTTCATTTTAACTGAAGAACACAGGTGTTACTGAATCCATCAGAAAAGAAAGCCAAGCCCTCCAGAACTTATTAAACAAACTTTAATAAGACTGTAATATTGACTATGATGAGTGGGGATGATGGGATTTGAAAAACCATAATTACCATAAAATTTCCATTCCTGGTCCAGTTCAATAGATAGAATAGTATATGGAACAGTTCTGTGAAAGTGTAGGAAAAACACTGGATACGGTACTTTTTAAGGATGTAACCTCAAAATTATGCAAGGAATAATTGCATATCAGAAGCAAGAAAGATGTATAAATAAATTTTATTAGTTGGGGCCAGGACTTCATTGTCTTCGCTTCCCCCCACCCCCACGACAGCACAATCATTATAATTTATGCAAACATTGCAGAAGAGAAAGTTTGCAAATGTATTCCAGTTCCATCATCTCTGCAGGTCATCCAATGTAACATGCCTTGGTGCAAAATGTAGGTTATTTGGGCAGAAAACAGTATTCACAAACATGAAAATAAAGTTAAGTACTATGGTCAAGTTAAACCAATGTCAAGCTGAATCATAGAGTGCATTAATTCTGTTTAAAAATCTGGAAGAAGGTCACACTACTCTGCTGATGAATCAAGATCCCTTTTCTCCCTTATGTTATTCCTTAGCACATCACTGCTGTCACACTGTCACACAATCTCACATCATAACTTGAAAGTTATCTTCATCTGTTCATAAGTCTCTTATTCTGTTATATCACCTCTTTACCCAACGTTCTGTTTCATTCTTATCACCCTCTTCACTGAACAAAAGTGAAGAGCAAATAGCTCAACATGTAGGACAATAGATGAAGTTCATCTGAGATTATTCGAACATGGAAGGAATATATTTGGTGATTGCAATCCATATTCCTCAAGGAAGTGTAAAGTATGGTTATTTCCCTCTTCTCATTCTGTCTTCTAAAAAATCCTATAGCATTGGTTAGAATCAGAGAGCAGTGGGAAAGAGCAGATTAATCAGTAGTGGTTTCTGCTCAATTCCAACAATTTACAGTACATCCGAAATTTGTTCCATCCCATTTCTGATTTTTTTTAAATGTCTGGCAGTTCATATAAAAAAGTAACCCACAATGCTAATTTAGGATCACAAACATGAATATATAGGAATCCAAGCTCAATTTTAATTGTTCAGCACTTATTGCCATGTCGGTTTAGAGCAGGGGTAGGCAACCTTGGCTCTTTTATGAATTCCTGAGCCAAGGTTGCCTACCCCTGGTTTAGAGATAAAGCTATCAGCTTCACTTTCTCTGAAATTTGAGGTTTTGACATTTTCTCTACTTTTTGTGTGTGACAATAGTCATTTTTGATGGTCAGAAGTCACTCAATAATCTTCCATTTCAGTTGTGGTCTTGACACGGTCTCTATGACATCACACAGACTTCCTTTAAAATATGTGCCCTTGTGTGAAGTCTCCCTTTTCTTCACTCTTGGCTGAATCCTCCTTCTAACTAAAATCAGTTTTGTTCAGGAACCATCAGGTACCCTATTTCTGCCACCTAGGGTTGATGCCTTCCCCCTGCCTTTTCTGTGTCTTTCATTTGACTTGCTAATGTGAGTCTCCTCCACAGCTGTTGTAGCAAAGGTCAGGTTCCCTGTCAGCCAGGCTGAAATCCCCCTGCAGGCTTTCCTGGGGTAGCTGTCACTTGACAATCCAACTCACTCCCCTTTTTGGTGTCCTTTTTCCTTCTGACAGACAGGTGCAGCCAAGTTTAACTGAGATGCCATCCCTGGAAAAGGAAGGTTGGAGACCCATAACATCCTCTTTCATCTTAGGAGGGGTGCAGCTCTCTTGCGTTGCCCTCCTCTGCAGTTGGTCCCAGAATGATTGGACTGTTTTGAAGGGAAGCAACTTGTAGATGACGTTGATCTAGATCGTCTCCTGGCCCAAGGATACATACTATTTTAGGCCCAATGGCAGAGATAGGATGGGTCCATGTGTATGGATGAAGTAAATTGGCCAACATTCTTCCTGAATTCTTATCTCCTGCCCTGGATCATTTTGGCTAGATTTCAAGAACAGGTGAAATGTAATTCTTTCCTAGAAGTGGAAAGAAGAGAATCAGAAGCTGCTGTCATTTTGTTTCTCACATGTACTTTCTGCATGTGGGGAGCATTCAAAATGCTGAGTAGAAGGTTGGTCTTTCCGTGGTTAATTTGAGAGAGACAGAGTTAAATAACTCTCCAATGAAATGGCAAAGATAACATTGTGATTATATAGTATAAAGTCATGGTATACTGTTCTGTGGAAGTCCAGAGTAATTTTAGTTTACATTTTTCATTGCCTGCCCTCCCAGGAGGGGAAAAAAACCTCTTCAAATAGCTATTGACATGTATATGTTGGGTTATTGCTATTTTTGGTTATTGCAGTTACATAAGTTGATAGGCCAAAAGAGAAAAGGGGAAAAAATAAACATATAACCTAATAATCCATCAGTTATTTATTTCATACATAGATCATCAACATTAACATTTGGTATTAAAATTAAAGCCATCTGATTACACTTTAACCTAGAGTAGTGCAGGAAGAATGACTAAGTTTTAAGGCTAACATAAATGTGCAAACATATCAATACCTGTATGTATGTATGTATATTTAGGATTTCAAAATCAACTATGAATATGACTTAAGCATACTATTATATAAAACTATACAATGCTAAACATGGCTGAATAAAAATTGTTAAGATAGTATATATAAAATTACTGAGTTGCTGAAAACTGTAGGTATTTCAAACTGAATATTACTGGTGTGATGATCATGGTGCAGAAATTTAGGTAGGGCATCAAAAGAGAAGATAAAGAATCTAAAGATAAATAAAAGCTGTGGATTTCATCACTTTGATGGTTCCAATGCCTAGGTGTAAATTATGATAAAGGATGTAACATACTATATGAAATAAGTATACACTAAGGTAAAATTAACACCTACAATTCTTGTGGGCCATTTCTCAGTGGAATTTATACACAATATAACAATTTTGCTATTTTAAAAGAAATAATTTCAATTGCTTTAGAAATACTGAAAATAAAAGTTATCCTCATTTTACCAACCTCAGAAGGATGGAAGGCTGAGTCAACCTTGAGCCAGTCAGGATCGAACGCCTGGCAATGAGCAGAGTCAGCCTACAATGCTGCATTCTAGCCACTGTGTCACCACGGCTCTTCTTACAATATCATAACTTTAGGCAGACTTCTCCAACCCAAGCTGCATCAATTTTCACCAGCATAGCTGGGAAGGAAGGGAGATGCAATTCAACAGCCAGAAGCCTCCAGGGCAGGCTTTAAGAAGGAAAAGTATGCCCTTCTCTCCCAAAATGATATGCCTTCCCAGTTTGGCTGCTCATATTTTTATTTTTTATTTTTACCAAAAGGCCTCAATGCAATATCTGTGTGGCATTTTGAAGAAATCCTACAGCGGTCATGAATTACAATGATTTATGTTAACTCTGTTCCTGCTGCTCGAGAAAGGTAACTCTTCTTATTTCAAACAAGTGATGTGGTGATACAAATGAAATTCCAAAAATGGTACAAGCCTTGCCCTTTTATTACTAATTCCAAATGAAAGGTACACATACATTCCACCGCTGTTATTGCATGGAGTTTCCTTAACCTTTCACCTGACAGCCCATGGTGCTTAGCTAAATGGATTATGTGCCTAGAAGTTGGTTGTTGACTCTTAGCAACCATATACATAGATGTTCTGCAGGTTGATTTGTCCTCGGCC
Organism: Bothrops alternatus; assembly: GCA_034064705.1. Lineage (NCBI taxonomy): Eukaryota > Metazoa > Chordata > Lepidosauria > Squamata > Viperidae > Bothrops > Bothrops alternatus. Next base: position 8,138,971 of record JARGCV010000080.1, read on the forward strand.
TGATCTTTTGGGTTTTGCAAAAGTGCATTGGTTGCCACTGTAACTGAATCCTTGCTGGTGGTCATTCTCCTTTCTTTTTACCTTTCCCAGAATTATAGTCCTCTCCAGAGAGCTAAGACTTCACATAAGTAGGGCAATTTGAGCCTAGTCATTTGTGCCTTAATTGAGTTCTTCAACAATCCATTTGCCTTCTTGGCTATCTGTTGTATTCTCAGATATTTTCGCCAACACTAAAATACATTAATGTTCTTTCTGTCCTGCTTCTTCAAACTCCAACTTTTGCTTCCATAGAGTCTTATGAGAAATGCCACCACCTGCACTATTCTGATCTTTTTAGGTAGAGTTAAAAATATTTTCCATGGCCTTTTTGGGCTACTCTACCAAGCGCTATTCTGCCTACTCTGCAGCATAGTTTTTGACTGCTTGTTGTTATTATTATTATTATTATTATTATTATTATTATTATTATTATTATTATTATTTATTCGATTTCTATGCCGCCCTATTCCAGAGAACTCAGGGCGGCTCACAACACAGTAGAAATCAACATAAAAATACATATAAATATAAAACCTCTTAATTTTTTTTAAAAAAACCCAATCATTCAGCATACACACAGACATACACTGGCTTGGGGCAAGATGTTAACTACCCCAGGCCTGCCGGCAGAGGTGTGTTTTGAGTAATTTACGAAAGGCGGAGAGGGTGGGGGCGACACGGATCTCCGTGGGAAGTTGGTTCCAGAGGGCTGGGGCCGCAACAGAGAAGGCTCTTCCCCTAGGCCCTGCCAGGCGACACTGTCTGGCTGACGGGACCTGGAGAAGGCCGACTCTGTGGGCCCTAACTGGCCGCTGGGATTCATGGGGCAGCAGACGGTCCCGTAAGTTCCTTTGTTCCTTTCCTGCTGATGGTTGATTCTAAACGGTAGAAGTAATCTACCGCGTTAATATACTCACTGCCATTTCTAAAGCTGGTTGTTGTACTTGTTGTCTTTACTTTGGTCTTTTTTATATTTAATTTTAGTTCCACTTTTTCATTGTGCTCACTAACTTCTAAATGACTAGATCTTGCCAATCCTTTACATTTCCAGTGATGGTGTTATCAGAAATAGGGCAGGTTTTTTTTTCATGTTTCTTCCTCCAGTTTTAAAAACCACGCTAATCTTCTTTCAATCTATATTCAGTGTATAGGTTGAATCAATAAGGAGAGTGTCGTGCCCTGTGAGGCCTGCCCACCCGGACCAGTTGGAGATGACGCCGTTTCGCTGCTCCACCGGCCGGCAAGGTCTTCAATACCTGTTCGCTGTCGTGCCACCATTGCTGCTGCTGCCGGCCTCCCCTCGGTGGTGACATCATCGAGAAGTGCCTGGCTATGATGACATCACCGAGGGGAGCCTGGCTATGATGAGGTCATCGGGAAGCACCTCGGTCATGATGACGTCACCGAGGGGAGCCTGGCTACGATGAGGTCATTGGGAAGCACCTCGCCGGACCGACAATCATCCAGGAGCACCTGGTTGTTCCTGCAAAGGGGAGCAACATATCGGCATACCTTGGCTGAAAGCGGACATTGGACAGACTGCTTGGTGACTGGACTGCAGCATGGGACTTATACGCACACCCTGGGGGATGGGGCTAGCGACTGGGTGGTTGGGTTCATGTCGTTCCACCTGGCCGGTGGATTGGGTGGTAGGGTGGGCCCAAGCGAGGGAGGCGCCATTCTAGAGTGGGGCGCACGCACAGTATGTAAGGCACTGGGAGCAAGCCACTCCCAGTGCTAACTTTATTTCCGACCTTGCAATAAAGCTGTTGGTGGTCTAAGCGTTCCTGTTTACTGGCTTATCGGTGAAGCTCAAATAGGACGTCTTGACAGTAAACCGTACGATTATGACTACTGCGATTCCTGGGTAAAATACACCCGGTGTTTCATGTCAGTTTGTTAAAGCCCGTGATCCGTGAGGGAGCACAAGAAGGGCCAGGCCCCGTCGCTCCAGGCCAATATGAAGTGCAGGAGATCTTAGATTCACGGGTGAGAAGGAGTGAGCTATATTACCTTGTCCTTTGGAAGGGATACCCTCTGTCCGAGGCATCTTGGGTGAAGGCTGGGGATGTCTTGACAGGGATAATGTACAGCCTTGCCTCACTCTTTTGCCAACTTGGACTCAGGCTGCTTTTCCATATTGTCACCGTGTAGAGAATCATGTGTGGCTTCCTGATCTGTGTATAGATTTCACATAAGGGCAAGGAGATATTCTTGGATTCCTATATTCAAAAAGCAGATCCCACAACTTGGTATGACTAACATAATCAAAAGCCTTTCAATAATCACATTGACCTTTTTTTGGTTTCTTTGGCTTTCTCAATTGCCTGGTGTGTGTTGACCATAAGATGCCTTGTTTCTAAAATAAATTCTTGGTGTTTGGACCAAGGGACATATATGATTGGCTTAAGAAACAATCCCAACCATGCCTAGCAATCCCATTTTCATGGCTTTTCAGCTGCCTTCTGAAAAAAAATACACCAAGCAAGAATGGGATGCTTAAAAACATGCATGATATAACTCCCCCCCCAAAGAGCACTTACCGTAAAACATTAATTTATTAATTCAGTTCATATCATCCTTCAAAAGCCTCTTGGATAGCTCAATGTCTCTTTTTTTAAAAAAAAACCCCACAATCATTAATCAATAAGCACATCTCTGCTGTGTGCTCTGTAAACCAGGGATTTGTGACCTAAGGTCCCTATAGTTGATTAACCATTTTTTCTGCAGACCATCAAGTTCCCCAGAAGCCTTGCCTATGCTAGCTAACTCAGGACTGGCAGGGGAGAAAACGCAGGTTCCCCACAGCCACTAATAAGCCTGGAGAGGGAGGGGGTAGCAAATCAGAATGGGAAACCCAAGATTGCTGGTTTTCATTGCCATAATTAGCAGAGTTTACCAGCAAGGTCTCCCAGAAATCTTGGTAAAAATAGCTTTTTTTTTTCATTAGTAGCAGACAACTAATGATAATGATTAGAACCTAGAGGGGGACAGAAGCCTCAAACGATCAAGAGAGATGTCTCAACACACCCAGGAGAATGGAGAGTAAAAACTCTGGAACTGGGGGGGGGGGATTCTGTGTGCCATGTAGACATCTTCAAAGGGATATCTGGATGGAGAAAAACATTGTTCCCTACCCTCCTGGCTGTCTGCAGTATGTGCGTAGGAATCCATGGATGTATATCAACTAAACAAGAAATGCAGGAAATATTCCTCATATTTTCAACAAGTTCCAATCAGAATAGGAATGAAGCTCTGGTAAATTTTAAAATGAAGGCATTCAGCATAAGTAAAGGCACACAGGTATCAAAGAACAGTTCTCTATGGCATGTGAGTTACTTGGAATAAGTATCCTGTTACGGTATGCATGAGCGCCACAGAATTCACTAGCGCTTACTTCTGTCTGCATGAAATACCACCTTCACCTTGATCTCAGATTTCAAATTTCTGCTCTTTTGAGTTCTTTCTTTCTTAGTTTTGGAAGAGCTTTGGAAGCTGATTTAAAAAAAAAAAAAGCTGAATTGTGTACAAAACATATGCTCCACATCTCATTGTAACTTTCATTCCAACAGTACATTCTTAAAAAAATACTCCTGATGACATATCAATTGACCAGAATGGAAGCTGGAATGAGCAAATTATCTCCCAGTTCTAGAGTGTATTTACTGTGCCATCCACTTTGCTTGTCTTTTAGAAGTAAATCTTATTGTGTTTATTATGGTTTATTTTGAGATAGCTGTTTAGGATTTGCAGCTTGAAATATTTTTCTTGTTAAACTAGAATCCAGGCACAGCAGAAGAAGTCAGGGAATGAAACAACAGGAAAAGGTAAAGCCTATTGTTTCTTCTCCCCTAGTAAGTTTTCTTGGCATGATTTTTTCAGAAGTTGTTTGCCCTTGCCACCTTCCTAGGGCTGAGAGAGAGTGACTGGCCCAAGGTCACCCAGTTGAGTTCATCCCTAAGGAACTAGAACTCATGGTTTTCCAGTTTCTAGTCTGGTGTCTTAACCACTACACCAAGCTGCTTTCACTTTATAATATTTGCCAGGCACAAAATGCAGTCATCGTAAAAGCATTAGGATAAACTTGCTAGAAAGTCTGATCCACAGGAGACTTTGCTGCATCTTTGATGCTTTGGTGTAAGGCAGGAATTGGAAACTGTCGTTTACCTTTCCAGGCATGCTTAAAAAGAAGAATCACTGCACACTGTCAACATACTGTCTCCAATTTTGTTAAGTATAATATAAATACAATATATAAATATAGGTTCCCCAAGGGAAGTCAATCCAATCACTCTGCAGCAGAAATTGTCCAGGTTCTCCATGTTGACTGGGTAGGATTGTCTGTTGGTACAGAAATACTGTGATGTCTTCAATAAAATGTACATCTGATTTTTTTTTAACAAGATCATTGAACTTTAGCTATTTATGGTTCCTTTATATTTAGTAGAAACCTGTAAACAGGCCCTCTCAGTGTCACAGTTATTTTAAAATAGTACACTGAAGGGTACGAAGATTGAATACAATAATATAAAATCAATACAACTCCAGCTACAAATTTTTATAGATATAATAATAAAAAAAACCTTAACGCAATATTATAAAAATAGAAAAAATAAAAAGTGAACACAACAGCTCGTATCAACACATATGAGCAGTGGGGGAACAGCAGTTATACTTCCTAAAATCTGCATGTAGGGTGAGGCACAAAATCAAGAGGATATCAACCTGACAAGTAAATAAATATTTCACTCATGTTAATAGCCTTTCTGTATTAGTTATAGAAGAAAACAAATTCAAGAAAATTCCATACATGGACCAACTGTGCTCATGCACTGCCTTTGTCATCAAATCAGCAGCTCAAATCTTGTTTTACTATCAGCATATATTTGTTTGTTTGTTTGTTTGTTTATATAATTATATGGCTGCCCAATTCATATCATTATACGGGCAATTCATATCATTAAAAATCCACAGCATAACCCCTCCCCCCATGGCAGAGGTAACATAATCAAGTCAACCGCTTCATTGGCTCCATCTCCATCTATGATTCCCAGGCCCACTATGTTTTTCAGGAAAGCAACAGAGAGTATTTATAAACAAATTAATATGGCCATGCAATATCAATATTTGTATCTGCCTTACTTTCTGCTATTAACAATCACCTTGGGCACTGAGTCCCAAAGGTGGTTTTTTCAAAAGGCAACTGGACTTCTTTTCTTTTGCCTTTGTTTTGCATTGAAAACGTACCTTTGGGACAATCATGACCTGGATGACTGAGAATTTCCAAAGAGATTTGGACACTGAGAATTTGTTTGTTTAAAAGGTCCACTCTTGGGCAATCTCTCCATGTCAGCAAAGTTCTGTTTTTGTCTGCAAGTTGTCAGGGCTTGACAAATTGATAGCCAAGTAAGCACTTGTGTCTTGCAGTATATAGGATGACCTCAACGACTTTTAGTTTTTTAACAAAGTTTTTTTACTTTAATGAAGAGGATTTGACTTAAATAAAATAGACCAATGGGCAGGTTGAGGTGTGAAATGGTGGCTCCTGATTTAATGTATGCTAGGTGTCTTTAACCAAGGCAATTCTAATGGGCGTGGCTGGGCCCGAAAATTATATCAGCAGGATCATCTAAAGTTGAAGGGAATGGTGGCCAACTCTAACGTTAGACCATTATCCTGAAGATGCTTTTTTCACGAGGCAACTGGACTTTGTTTTTTTTTTTTGAAGACATTTCACTTCTCATCCAAGAAGCTTCTTCAGCTCTTCAATATAATTAGGCCCTTATACTCTTCTTATCTTAGGTCAGGTTTTGAATTAGTATTTAACGGCTAAGAAATAAGCAGCTTATTTTTAAAGGGGGGTATATTTTCCCCTCCACCTTTATTATTTTTATAAAATGATTCAAAGTGGAGAACATACTATTTCCCTCCTCCTGTTTTTCTCAGAATAACAACTCTGTGAAGTAGCTTGAGCTGAGAAACAGTGACTGGCTCAAAGCTGACCTGTCATTCCTATGGCAGGACTAGAACTAGTTTCCAGCCTGGTGCCTTAACCACTAGAATCTAGACCAACTGGTTATCAGCTGGAAGCACCAGAATGTCCTGTAGATATAAGAGAACACAAATCTCAGCAGCATTAGTCCCAAATGACAGAACTGAGATGACCAATTATAAGTACCTGGAAAAGTCCCATCTGACATTATTTTGCTCATGTCAAAATGTGACTCGGTTAAGTGTGGACTAAGAACATTTCCTTTTCCCAGACCGATTTTACAAGGAGTTCTTAGTATTTCTTGGAAGTTCTTCCAGACGATAAAACCATGATAAGAATATGGCAGAAGTTCTGCAGTTGGATGGTTCCAAAGACCTATCAAATGAGGTAACCAACATGGAGCTGCCAGGAAGAAACCCACAAGTGGGAATGGATGGCCTGCCATAAGACCATATGCTGGTTCCTGGACTCGCTGCAGTTTCCTGCACTTGGTCCTTGGGGTACTGCATTTGGAGAGAAACTGCCTATGATTCAGTGGTGGGATTCAAATATGTGAACAACCGATTTTCTGTGTGGATGCCACTTCTGGAAGTCTGTTCTGGGCCTGGGCAACAAAAAATTAGCTGCCGAAGTGGTGCGAACTCTCTGACTCCCACCACTGCTATGATTCCAGAAGTAAAATAAGCCATCGTAATAAAAAAATATCATTCATAAGCTTATTCTTTATAGTTTTCCTCAATATTATGACACACTGTTCCAAAGGCTAGTTAAATGAATTAACATACAATGTTGGAAGGAGGCATCTAAAATACTTTTCAGCAATATATTGTTGATGCATGTCTCCAAAATTTGTACTAATGTTTGTTTTCAACCAAATTCCAAGGAAGAAGACTTTCTCACAGTACATTTCTTTAAAAAGGTAAATCAGCCTGTTTCTATTGTCAAGATGATAAATTTTGAGTTTACACTATGTTACTAATATTGTTGTGTGTATATTTTTCTTCTATTAATTAGTTTGGTGTAATACACTTTTTAAAAAAAACAACATTTTGCAGTAGCAAAAACTTTAGTCTAAGTATGTGCTTCTTACCTCCTCACTCAGCCATATTAATTGTGATCTAACACCTCTTGTAATTTCTTATTCCTGCACCACATCTGATGTTATGGATGCTTATACTGAGAACAGCTACACTGTGTTCTCAGATTTTTTTTTAATCTATGGGGAGCCCTCAAGTAGGTACTTTTTAATAAGTTGTTCTTATTTTATTTTATTTTTTTTAAAAAGGGAACGTGTTATTCTTTTTCTGCAGCATTGCTGCTAAAAAAAAAAGATATAGAATTTTTCTCCAGGAACTAAAAAAAAAAGATCTAGTTTGTCTAGTTACTAGTAGTTAAAACACCAAGCTAGAAACTAAGAGATTCTAGCTATGAAAACTGGCTGAGTGACTTGGGTCAGTATCCTTGGCTCAATCCACCTCAGAGGACTGTTTTTTTTTGGGAGGAAACAGGAAGAGGAAGGAGCATTATGTATTTTTGCAGCCTTGACTTATTTATAAAATAATACAGATAGGAGATAGACAGATGGACAGATAGATGATAGATTGGCTGGCTGGCTGGCTGGCTGGCTGGCTGGCTGGCTGGCTGGCTGGCTGGCTGGCTGGCTGGCTGGCTGGATGGATGGATAGATAGATAGATAGATAGATAGATAGATAGATAGATAGATAGATAGATAGATAGATAGATAGATAGATAGATAGATAGATAGATAGATAGATAGATAGATAGATAGAGGGCTTTTTTCTCATAGAACACCCAGAATGGAGTTCCGCCACCTTTTTTGGATGGAACTTTATAGGGTAGGCAAGGCGAGTTGTATGACATGTGTGAGTTCTGGCACTTTTTTTTTTTTTTTTAGAAAAAAAGCATTGGATAGATAGATAGATAGATAGATAGATAGACAGACAGACAGACAGACAGATAGATAGATAAATAGATAGATAGATAGAGGGCTTTTTTTCTCATAGAACGCCTAGAACAGAGTTCCGGCATCTTTTTTGGATGGAACCTTATAGGGTAGGCAAGGCGGGTTGTATGACGTGTGTGAGTTCCGGCACCTTTTTTTTTTTTTAAGAAAAAAAGCACTGGATAGATAGATAGATAGATAGATAGATAGATAGATAGATAGATAGATAGATAGATAGATAGATAGATAGATAGATAGATAGATAGATAGATAGATAGACAGACAGGCAGGCAGGCAGGCAGGCAGGCAGGCAGGCAGGCAGGCAGGCAGGCAGGCAGGCAGGCAGGCAGGCATATAAAGGATAACATTTTCTCCAAAGGTTCTGTGTATGTCCCAATGAGGTAAATAGACTAGAACAGAGGTCCCCAACCTTTTGAGCACCAGGGATTGGTTCCGTGGAGAGAGTTTTATTTGCGGACCAGAGGGTGCGTGGTTTTGTGTACTGCCTATATCCTGCGGATGGGGCTTTGCTTGTTTGTGCAGACCGTTGCTGGCATGCCATGGCCCGGCACTGGTCCACAGACCAGGGGTTGGGGACCCCTGGACTAGAAGACAGAGAGACTTCCCGTAATCTCCTGGAACCTATTTCAACACCTTAATCACTAACTGTCAAGTAAACTTCCTCAGGCAAAATTCCCACTTCTCCACAATAGTTGACAAATAATATTATGCTAAGGTTTGCTTTAACTTTGTCTTGGCAGACAAATGAGCTTTGCAATCCCATAGAACATTCATAACCTTAGGCCAATTCCTGATTGGATTTCTCCACTTCTTATGCCAGTGTCCAGAAATAATGGACCAAGCACAAAACCAAACCAAGTATAAGTTAAAATTCTCAGTCCAGGCATCATAGCAAGATATGATTAAAACAAGCCAGAGTTCACAAAGGCTGCAAACTAATTTCCAGCAAATAAATGCATTTAGTAAACAAAATGCAAGAACATTTTGTATTTTTGTGCAATGGGCATATTTCATGTTGATATCTTGATCCTTGGTTAAACATATAAAACCACAATACAACATATATCATATATAGAATTTCTGTAACTTTTAATTACATTTTTTTAGACAATTGCATTTCATATTCATACTACTAAAAACTATGCAGTGTTTAATGACTTCAAAACACATGCTCAGGAGATAGACTATAATAGCATGTAAATTCTCTGCGGTGAGAATATAAACATAGCTGTCAGATGCTTCATAAATCTTAATGTAGCCCCCAAATATCTAGCTTCACTTGATATAAATGTTCACAATTCCAGGTTTCTTTTACAAATTAAAGTAAAAAAAAATTCCCTACTTGTAGTCCATATTAAAATCTGATGAGAAGTAATATAGTCATCATATACGGCCAAATGCTTTACAAGATTTAAAAATATATATCAGCCTCTTATTTCAACCAGTGACATATGAGTCACATTTTCCCATATTTTATGTTTTAAATTTTTTTTATTTAGACCTTTAAGCTGAACTTTGTCCTGCTCAGCAGTCTAGAAAGCCTCTCTTCACAATCACAATATTGTTAAATACGATCTTCCAGAACTTAATCAAAGTTTCCCAGTCAAAAAACATTTCATACACTCAACATTTATAACCTCCTACTTTAAAATGTTCTCTTAAGCAGGCATTTTCAATTAAATTAAGAATCCTACTTTTCTGTTCTTCAATCTTATTTTCAATTTCCTGAATGTTGACCTTCATATAACAATATAACATCCCACAGGGGTAAATGAAAACATATACTGCATTTATTTTACCTGGTAGGGGAAAAAAAATATTTCCCCCCTAACACCTGTGAATGATCTCTGGGTGTTTTACATTCACAAAGAAGAATGGAAGACTGTTGAAAGCAAAAGAAGCAAACAAACAAACAAAGGAAGGAAGACCTGAAGCTGGCAAGAGAAAATGCTGTAAATGTGGCCAAATAGAGGTAATCCTTGACTTACAATAGTTCATATAGTGACTGTTACAACAACACTGAAAAAAGTGACTTATGATAGTTTTTCACACTTATGACTGTTGCAGCATCCCCATGGTCATGTGATCAAAATACAGATGCTTGGCAACTGATTCATATTTATGACAGTTGACGGTCATATGATTCCCTTTTGTGACCTTCTGACAAGCAAAGTCAATGGGGAAGCCGGATTCACTTAACTGTGACTTAACTGTCAATTAACTTGAGCTGTGGCTCAATCTAGTTAAATGGAAAAGAAAGAAAAGAGAAAGCGCACGTTTGTAATATGTTTAATTTCACAATGCTTGTGGGTATACAATATTTTTTGTTGTTCCATTGTCTGTGCAGATATAGAGATTGTCTGAAATCGTAGCATGTGTTACTTTTACGTCCAACAGATGGCGCCATTTTTCACAAAAAACATGTTTTTACCTGTCACAGGGGTGACATCTATATAATATAGGTATATAAAAACACGCGCGTATTTGAATGCAACATTGTGCCAAAATTTCAAAGCAATCGGTGAAGAATTTTCAGAGATTTAAGATTTTGAACAAACGAACATTTACATTTTTATTTATATAGATGTGTATATGTAGATAGATATAAAGATATATAGATTAGATATAGATATAGATATAGATACAGATATAGATATAGACATAGATACATAGATATATATATATAGATATATATTTGGGGGGATGAACTTTCTTGCCACAGCAAGTCAAAAACTAATAAACCCCATTAAAAATTAGCATTAAGTACACACCAGGCCAATGACTAAAAGTAAAAGTGATCCCTGAGTCATGACCCTAGCGGAGCTGTATTTATGGTCATAAGTCATTGCCGTTGTTAAAATGAGTCACCATATGACCAGATCTGATTTACAACTATTTTATGGCAATCATTAAATAATCTTTACCTGAGCACATTAGTCATTAATTGAATGCTGCAGTCATTAAAACAAATGCATTTCACCCGATGGTTGTTTTTTGCCAGAAACCAGAAATACATTATGGAACCCCCCCCCCCCCAAAAAAACCCATTGAAAGTCATGATCATTGGATCACAGAAAGCTGTAAACAGTTGTAAAAGTGAGTTGGTTGCCTAGTGTAGAAAATGCAATCCTACAACCGCAGGTGTGTGTTGGGGGGGAAGGGGGCATTGTAATTTTGAATTTGGGTTGTAAATGGCTTTTGGAAGTGTTTGTGATAACTTTGAACATTTGCTAAGCAAGTGGTTGTAAATTGAGGACTACCTGTGGAACAGGGGTCTTCAAACTTGGCCCTTTTATGATTTGTGGACTTCAATTCCCAGAATTGTAGAAGATCAGCCCTGTCCTCTTTTGCATCTGTTTCACTTAATTGGGGTGAGACGAGGTTCTCCTGGGCTGCCTTCATCTCTAATTTCTGATGAATTGCTGAGAAACTTTTCCACATTCCATCCCACACCCCATTTTTCCATTTTACTATGTTTCTTCTATAATCTTTTTCTTGGCATAATGAATCAATTAAGAACAAAAGAACAAAAAAAAAGCCTGGTAGCTTTCGTTTCCTGTCTCATCATTGGGAAGAAAAGATCTACTGCAAGCTAAGAGCAGCCTTGTGGGCAAACCAATCAGGATCAGAGACTGGAGCAGAGCTAGAATCACGTTTTGCAACTCCTTCTTCTCATAAATGTCGAAAAAAATCCCATGTGGTTTATCTCACATTCTTTGCACGACATTGATATTTTGCTGGCATTTTATGGATTTGTAATTTAATATATTTATGCCAGCCAATGTTTATGAGCACTTTGAGGCCAAAAATGGATAGAAAGGATAGATCTATCTATCTATCTATCTATCTATCTATCTATCTATCTATCTATCCTGCCTTTATTACTATATAAGTAACTCCAAGTGGTGAACATAGTTAATATTCCTTTCTTCTCCTCTTTTTCCCAACAACAACAACCCAGTGAGGTGGGTTTGGCAGAAAGAGAGTGACTGACCTAAAGTCATCCAGCCAGCTTTCTTGCCTAAGGCAGGACTAGAACTCACAGTCTCCTGGTTTCTAGGCCAGCACTTTAACCATTACACCAAGATTTATACTGTTGAAGTGAAGAAAATCGGGATTAATCAAAAGTAGATTTTTCTGTGGGAATATAGTTACCTCCTTTTATTTAAAATAAGTCATGTGCAAAGAATATAGTAATTCTAAGTATATGGCATTTGTATCAATCTTCTGTTAGTAAGTCCACTTTGGTATTAGAGGAAGCAGATACAAGTAGGAGCTATCAGATAATAAACACTCTGAAAAATTACAACCACCAATATGAATGAATTTCCTCTCTCGGGTACATTCATTCTGGATTCCTTGGTTTGAATGAATGAATGAACCTTTATTATCAAAGTACAACATGTACACAAAGAGATTGGCTGAGCCTGCCTCCGTGCCCCCCCACAACTCACAGTGACTACAAACCCACCAACTTATTACACCATGTGAGCTAATTGCACAGCGCATCGGCCTCGTGAGTCTATCATGCATAAAGTTATGTCCTGTTCAAGAACCTGACAGCCCATGGATAGAAGCTGTTCTTCAGCCTGTTGGTTGATTTGATGACCCAAATTACCCCTTCAAATATAATGATTGTACATGTTTATGACCATCCTGTGAGAATATTGGAGCAGCAATGGATGATATACTTCCCCTATTTTCCTTCCAGGTTATTTCCGGAAAACATTATTTTAAAATTAATGCTTTCCAAATATGTACTGTATTTTCAAGGAAGTTTACAGTATGTGACTTAATACAGTACAAATCCAAATTTTGGGAAACAGTATTTCAAATGATAGATGATTGTGGTTTTCTACCATATTTCCCTCTCCTGTCACTAGAAGTTGAAGATGAACCAGGATGCACAACTGGATTGCAGGTCCCCTCCCTGTATTTATGCCATACAAACTCAGGCATAAGCAAAGGGAGTCCCAATCCTAGTCTTTTGCCGAGGATGCAGGTTTAAATTTATCAAGCTTCTGCCATTGTCTTAGGTTGACTGCCTCCATCTCAGATTGGATTGAACATGCTTGTTCTGTACATATTTTAGCAACATAGTGACTTTACCAGCTTATGGTCTTGCTCTACAAGAGGTGGGGCATTTGCAACCATCCAGATGTTCCTGACTACAGAATCTCTTACCAATGGACATGCCAACTTGGGCTATTGGAAGCTGTAGTTCAGCACAACCTGGAAGGCTGCAAGTACCTCACCAGAATAAAGAAAACACACTAGGCATAACATTCAGCAAATTCACCACACCAGATTCTGCTTGAGCTTTGCGTACTGCAGTCTAATGCACTATCGCCTTCACTTATTCAGAAGTTCTAACGGCCTAATTGGTTACAACTTTCTATTTCTTCTTTGTCGTCACCCTCTTTGTTAGCAGTTTGCATTCTATGCAGAACAAAACTTTTGCCTCTTTCCCCCCCCTTCCTTTGCCGATGGTACTGTTTGCCCTTTGCTGCACCCACATGCTTCCCATGGCTGTCTCCGCCAAGTTCAGATCCCGTCGGGTTCTCGCCCATCACAAGCAAGATCAAAGTCGTATTTCTTTGCCAAGCAGCCTGGCAGAGGCTAGCAATCTCCATCCTCCCTTGCTGGTTAATTTTTCATGAAGCATTATGATAATAAACAGGACCAGGCGACCGCAATGCCTGCATCCCATACAAATGAAGTGCTTAAAAAAGCACCCAGCGTGGGGAAGGAGTTAATCATGGGAGTGCATATATTTCGAGCTGTCGAAAGGTCTCTGAAGAGGACGCAACCCAGAGCCTACCCCCCCTGAATGAGAATACAGGGAAACTGCTTGGCATGCAAGCTTTGCCTTTATCTGGCCATGCGTCTCTCTCTCTCTCTCTGCCCCCCCTCTGCCCCTCCTCCGTCCACCTGACCTCCTGTTTCGAATGTGCTCCAAATATGCTGCCTTTAGAATCCTGGTGAATTTGCTCACGGTGCCTCTCTTGATCTAGTTTTCTAACTGATGCCAGATGGAACAATTCAAATGGCAGAGATCCGATGAGGTACAGCCACACCTTGCCTAGTCCTCTCCTGCTACAATATAAACCAGGAACGTGATGCCTCCATGCCCTCTGAGGGGGACCACTGCTTATGGAGAAACTTATGCTTTGCATTCGGAAAGTCCCCAAGTTGCTTGAGGGACAAGCCAAGCAGAAAACTCTCTAAGCCTAGAGAATGGTTACCTAAGTGAACAATATGATGATCGATTTCATTTCATTCCTGTCCTACCCAGCTTTTGCACAGCAGTTCGAGGCAGTATAGGTAATGCTCCCTCTGCCTATTTTTCTTCACAATAACAATCCTGGGGTGGGGGTGAGATGAGTTGAGGGAGAGTGACTGAACCAAAGTCATTACACTAAATGTTTGGTTACCAAAACCCCTATAATGCCTCCTTGGTGTCCACCAATCTCCCTGTGTTAGCTCAGGTTTTACAGGTTTTGATATATTACTAAAATTTGCCACATCTACCTAACCCAAGGCCACCAAAATGTACCTTCCTTCTAATACATCATAACAACAAGTATGGCATTTCCCCCCCCCCCATAGAGATGAAGGCAGCAAACTGGGATCACCATTACTTGTTTAGTATAGGCTTGATTAGGCTAACTCTGCACTGCCAGGGGTTTAATCCTGACCGGCTCAAGGTTGATTCAGTCTTCCATCCTTCTGAGGTGGGCAAAATGAAGACCCAGATTGCTGGGGGCAATATGCTGACTCTATAAACCACTTAGAGAGGGCTGTAAAGCACTGTGAAGCAGTATATAAGTTTAAGTGCTATTGCTATTGCTATAGAATCCTATGTATTTCCCAATGTAGGTATTGACCTATATTCAGTGAATAAACAAGCATTACACAATTTTGAAGCAAACCTGGTCTACTTGACCAAAGGCAATAATGAGGCTGTATATTTGAGGGGGTGGAGGATATGGATGTACATCACCATGATATACATAATCAATGAAGCAATGACTTGTCTCCAGCCAGCTGGTATACTTGTGTTTTGTCACAATGGGATGATCTCAACAGCCTATGAGATTAGCAAAGATTAAAAGAGCATTTTCACTGAACAAGGATCTTCATACTAAGGCAGGATCTCAATTTCAGCTCTTCAGTAAGGGATTGTCAGGAGTAGGAGTAGACAATTTTGTATCGCACTTCAGAGATATCCTTTCATATGGGCAAAGACCACAGTCCAGCAGCTGGGGTCATCTGTCCCTTAAGATCAAGAGGCCTCATTAAGCCTTAGGAGAAGATGTGTACAATGATATGTAAATAATAATAATTTGCAATTACTCTTATCTTGGGCTCTCAGCTTTCCTTTCAAGTATCAGGTAATCTATATCTTTATCATTAGAAGTCAGACTGATAGCCCATCTTGAAAAAACAGTGTCTTGTGTTCTTATTTGCTTTAGTAAATATATATTGCATGTTGTCGTTCCAAACAATAATGAAATTGAAGACTGTATAATTTAGCATTAAACCTCCTACTTTGCATGGAGGGTCCAGGATATAGTCTCCAACTGAGTTGGGGCAGATCTCTCATTGATGCTCTGTGGTGAGGACTTTTAGTTTCTAAACCAGGAAGAAGGCGCAGCCATTTTTCTTAGTTGGCTGACACAATAGGATGGCATTTGTTCCATCTGAGGTTGAAGGAAGCTTATTGAACATTTTCTAGGCAGACTATATGCCTTCTGAGCAAAGGAAGAAGAATTAAGCAGTATGCTGAAGCCTTATTCTGATGAATAACAGGTTAGTTCTGGATATGGAACTAGACCAGGAGTAGGCAACCTTGGCTCTTTTATAACTCGTGGCTGGCTTAGGAATTCTGGGAGTTGGTCCATGAGTCATAAAAGAGCCAAGGTTGCCTACCCCTGAACTAGACAGATGAATGGTCTCACTTGCTATAAGGCAACTTTCTATATTTCCTAAACTTTCTCTCAGCTGAGGTTCTTCTCTCCTAAAATTTTCTTCCCAGCTTTTGAATTGGGGAATTCAAAGATTGGACTATATAATTTTGTATGGTCTAGGGTTAATTGATGATTTAAAAACTGTATTAAATAATGGTATTGCTGTATTGTAATAGTACCGGTATTAACTATTTCTATAGTATACAAAAAATAGAGAGATGTACTGCTGTATTATTGCATATTTTTTATTTTCATTGTGGCACTTCTTTTTAGCTTGCATTATTCAGTCTTTTGCATAGAGCTTTTTTCAAATATTAGTAAGTTTTGTTTATACTTTTTAAACTCAGTAAATTTATTTTAATAAATAGGATATTCCTCCCAATTAAACCCATCTGGTATGTCTCTTTCAACTCCTAGAAGAACCCTGTTAAGAATATTGAAAACCTTTATGCTTTAATCCCCCATGGTTATTACAACTCTCATATTATAAATGAAACAAAATTAGAAATGCTTAGCAATGTTTATCTGTTATTTAGGCATTTACACGGAGTATGCTGCTCCACTCATGGATGATTTTGAATGGCGTGCATTGCCAATATCTGTAGATCAGGTAAAAAACGAAACAGAATAACACTAATGACCACCAAAATAGATCTGCATATAAACACCAGACTATGAATTGAATTAGACAAATACTCTAATGCCAGAGGAAGCAACATTAAATATCTCAGCCTCCAAAGTCTACTGGAACTTCTAAGACTGATTGGCATTCCTAAAAACAAAACAAAAAAAAGTAGCAGTCATCTGGATTTATGAGGAATGCTATATTCCACAGAAGAAGGAAGGCAAGATTCTCGTCTATGTCCCTGGAGACTGAAGGGACTTGGAGGGAGGCTACCCTACCAGATGGTATTGGCCGGGCAAATACTTTTATGAGTACAGCAGTCCTGCAGATAAACAGATTCTGAGTCATGAAGGGCTTTAAAGCGACAACCAGCAATTTCATCTGGAAACTAACTAGCAATGAGTTAAGCTTTTGAAGTAGTAGTGTTATATGGGCAACCAGCTGTAAGCCTCCAAATGCTCTTCAAGGACAGCCCTATGTGGAGCACATTGCAATAGTCCAAGCAAGAAGTGATTAAAAGCCTTCTGTACCAGACGAAGTTGGCACACAAGATGGAGCTGTGCAAAGGCCCTCCTAACCATAGCTGCCATCTGCTCATCAAGCATGAGCTGCGAGCCAGGGACTACCCCTCAAATTATGAACATTTTATGCAGCATTTGAGAAGTTCACATCAAATTAAAATCAATATACTCTGCCCCCAGGAAAGCATTACAAAGATAACTAACAGAATCATTTCCTCTGTTTTTCTTGCTTCTGTTTAGCTCAGCGGTTCTCAACCTTTTTCAGGCCGAGATCCCACCTGCGCCACCCATGCGCAGCGCGACACCGACCTGCGCCATGCATGTGTGGCGCGATGGCCCGCATCGCGCATGTGCGGCGCGACAGCCCGCATCACGCATGTGCAGTGCGACGGCCCGCATCACGCATGCGTGGCGCGACAGCCCGCATCGCGCATGCGCAGCGGACACGCGACGGCCCAAACCGCACATGCATGGCGCGACGGGTCAAACTGCGCATGCATGGTGTGTGCGTGACAACCTGAACCACGCATGCACAGCGCGATGGGCCGAAACGCGCATGCGTGGCATGACAGGCCGAAACGTGCATGCGGGGTGTGCGCGTGGCAGGCCAAACTGCGCATGCACGGCATGACGGGTCAAACCATGCATGCGTGGCGCACATGCGACGGCCCGAATCGCGCATGCGTGGCGTGATGGGCCATATTGCGCATGCGCGGCGCGACGGGCTGAATCGCGCATGTGCGGCGTGCGCGCGATGGCCGAGGGGAAATGGGAAAAAAATGGCGGACTGCGGTGTTTGGCGACCCCCGTGAAATGGTCATTCGACCCCAAATGGGGTCGCGACCCACAGGTTGAGAACCACTGGTTTAGCTATATTCATGGATCGTACTGTGTTTTAATCTAGTCTTGTTGTTTTTTTTTGCTTGAATTTAATTCATTAAAAACTGGATGTTTAGACAGTGATTCTAGCCTTTAAACAGTGGTCATTTCCATTTTCTCATTATATTTCATCATGAACCACCCTGACACATTTTTGGTAAAATGGTATGTGTGTATGTGCATATATACCGTAGTTGTTCCACTACCCACAAAGATTTAAATCCAGTTGGGTAGAACATTTGGCACTATCCAGATGTTGCTTATCTATACCTTCCAGCACCCTTTGCCTCTGGCTGTTAGGATTTGTGTTCAACAAGTTGTAAATCATCATAGGGTAGTCTCCCATCCCTACCCTATAGAACAGGAGTGTCAAACTTGCCACATCACATGTGTCATGACATATAGTGACTTTTTTCCCCTTGCTGGCGCTGGGGTGGGTGCGGCTTCCACGTGATGCATCTGACCCATTGGCCAGCAGTTTGACACCTCTGCTATAGAACTATAGCCTTTTGTAAAAAACAAATAGTGCAATGTTTCTCAACCTTGGCAAATTTAAGCTACATGGACTTCAACTCCCAGAATTCCCCAGCCAGCCTGAAGAAGCCAGCCAAGGCTGAGAAATCCTAAAAATACGAATCTTGGGTATACTCATACTTAAAAGAAACAATCGAACACCAGGATAAAATACAAACAAAACTGTTTAATACACTTAGCTTTTGTCAGTTAACTGCTGACATCGTCAGAGTAAAATGCTGGCGTTTTGGGAACTTGCTTATGAGGCCGGCCATTTTTGCACTCTGCTCATAAAGCCAGTTACCGGTGTACCTGCCCCAATTGGCTGTATTGACAGCTAGAACAGCTAGAAACAATATGGCCAATTGGGGCAGGTAGACCGGTAACTGGCTCTATGAGCAGAGCACAAAAACGGCCAGCCTTATAAGCAAGCTCTCAAAATGCCAGCATTTTACTGTGACGATGTCAGCAGTTAACCGACAAAAGCTAAGTGTATTAAACAGTTTTGTTTGTATTTTATCCTGGTGTTCGATTGTTTCTTTTAAGTATACATATATACTTCCAACTGTCTTTCTCTCTTCTATATACTTAAAAGGAGAGAGAGAGAGAGAGAGAGAGAGAGAGAGAGAGAGAGAGAGAGAGAGAGAGAGAGAGAGAGAGAGAGAGAGAGAGAGAGAGAGAGAGAGAGAGAGAGAGAGAGATCTATTGCAGTACTAATAATGTACAATTCCAACATATGCTCAGCTCCTGGATGAAAGGTGGGGTCACCATGGTATAAATTTAACAAAGAAATCAATGCACCAAAAGAGCACCATCAGTTTTAGGAAACATTCACCTGAGGAAAAGGAATTCTGAAACTGGAGTGAAGTTATGTAACAACACATATGTTTTATGTATGTACAGACTGTATTAAGCTACAAGGAACATGTGAAACAACATAGCCCCAAGTATGTGAGAGTAGAACCTTTAGTCTGGAATATGGCAACCCCAAAGTTGGCATTCATTAATTTGGTGATGATACACCCAGCAAATTCTGTAAGATCTCCCAACCATCAGCTGGGCCTAAATCCAGGGGTCCTAATAAAATATATACAGTTCCTGTGCATAAACAAGGATTCCAACTGTCCTTCTCTCTTCTAGAATCTATGCTTCCAAACTTCCCATCTTCAAAAGAACCAGACTTTTCTCTTTGAGGTAAGTAGATTTGCTCCTCTGCATCTGTTCAGTGCATATCTTGGCTACTCTTTGAGGAACAGCTCACTGGGGAAATTAACAGTGACTCCTCTTTGATGAAAGCTGTTGCATACCTTGGGTAAGGGTGCCTAGCGCTGGCTTAGCAGTGAAAATATACCCCCCTCTCCACAACTCACACATGCAGCACCTTGGCCAAATCACAGTGCTTCTGACAAGCCCAAGCAGATTCACTAAATGACTAGAATTTAGGATAGATTAATTTTCATCTCCCCATGCAAATCAGCCATAATTAGGATGGATTTAGTTCACATGGCAAGGGCTGAGATGATAGAGGCAAGGGAGGCGAGCTCTATCTATCAGCTGTTCCTTTGTTAAATCTGAGATAATGATTTTGTGCAAATCGGCAATCCCACAGACCAAGCACATGGCACGGGAAACTAGCTGCATGAAAAACTGACACTTATCACAGCAGTAGCCAACTTCCCTCAGCTTTCATCCCCATCATTCTCATTCAGTTCTTGAGATCTCCCCCCCCACCACCACAAGCCTTCCTGGAGGTCAGTGATACTCAAGGTGCGTGTCTTCCCCCATCAGTTGTGACGCCTCTTGACACTCTTACTATTTCACGTGGAACTGTTCTCCTACTGTGGGGGGGGGGGGAAGAGTTTCTCATTCAAAACGATCAAACTGGCATGCGTCCTTTGAAACCAAAGCAATCTACTGTTGTTTTTGATCCCTTTCATATCCAAGAACAGCCCTGCATCAGAGACAGAAGCAGGCAACAGATGCTAAGATGCAGCCCCCTTTCTCTTCCTTCTTAACTTCACTGTTCGTTCCGTTGGTTGGATGACAGAATGGTGTATACTGTGTGGTCCTTCCTGCATCCCTGAAGCCATGGTAGGGCCTCCAAGTGCAGTGAGAATGCTGCTGGAACACACTGGGGCTGAAGTATGACTTGATTGCCGGTCTTATTAGGTTCTGTGACCTGGAATGGAGTGGGGAGAATGCCATTATGTCCTTGTCTAAGGCTATAAAAATAAGAGCACCAGAATGGGATAGCTGTTTGGCTCTGTACTACCATATTACCCCTCTTGCTGCAAGGACTAAATTTTAGGAACTGAATTTAAGAACTGAGTTGAGGCTGAGCCTATTTGGCTTCCTTCCTTCCTTCCTTCCTTCCTTCCTTCCTTCCTTCCTTCCTTCCTTCCTTCCTTCTTTCCTCTTTCTTTCTTTCTTTCTTTCTTTCTTTCTTTCTTTCTTTCTTTCTTTCTTTCTTTCTTTCTTTCTTTCTTTCTTTCTTTCGTCATTCTCCCTTCATTAAAAAAGAGTCCTAGTGTTGTCAATAAAGGGTTAAATCAACCATTAAAGAGCAACAATATAATAATAATGTTGAGAAAAATAAAAAAATCTACAGCAGAAAAAAAAACAGCAATCTTATGTGCTTTTTTCACAGTGACTACCAACAATTTGTAGATGCCCGCTGAAAGCATTAAGTTTTCGGCAGGCACCAAAATACCAATGAAGTTGGAGTCCTCAGAAGCATTTGATCTACCCTTGGGGCACAATTGTGCTCTCTGTTTTTGTTTTCTGCAGCTACCTGGCAGGTTTACCTCCCCTGCTTCTCGTCCACCATAATGAAACATGTTTTGGATTTCTGATCTTTAAAGGTGTTTGTGCTAATATGTTATGAAATTGATAGGAAAACACTGGGAACTAATTAAGTAAAAAAATGTCCCTTGGGAGATACATTCTGGGTACAAAAAATGATATTTGCTTAACACAGATTAATCTCACACACAGGCCACAGTTCAAGAAACATTAATCTTGAGTAAGTCCAGCAGCCACAAGCAGGCTTTAAATTAGATACCCTACTGTTTTCAACAGGGTGTATTTGCACTGGTTTTAGTTGTGCAATATTGGTGACCTTTCAAGAAATTGGAGCACTGGCCTATTTTTAAGCATGCCCATGCTTTCTGCTCATATTTTAAAAAGGATCTGTTTTACACCCACGTATTCTTAGCAATATATGAGTGTATGCCTAATAAGGCATGTTTGTGACTAGCTGCTACACCTAATTGTACAATGAAGACTCGGTCATTTGCTTTTGTGTAGGAAGCAACCTGCCGCTGAGCAAACTACTTTGAGCGGTTGAAATGTGACAGAGATGCCACAGGACCAAACATCTGAGATTTGAGATGAAGCACATCCTTGCGCGTCAGCTCATTGCAAGACAGCAATCCTGGAGCATGAAAACCATTCCAGGAAGAAAGCAGGTAAGCCAACCCTAAAAACAAGAACTGAAATATTTTAGAAATCATCAAAAAATATATCAAGCTAATGAAGGCTTAGGACAGCGGTTCTCAACCTATGGGTCGCGACCCCATTTGGGGTCAAACGACCGTTTCGCGGGGGTCGACGGACACCGCGCTCCGCCATTTTGTTTCTTTTTTTCGTCGTGCGCGCACCGCGCATGCGCAGTTCAGGCCATCGTGCACGCGCCGCGCATGCGCAGATCGGCCCGTCACGGTCCGCCATTTTGTTTTTTCTTTTTTTCCCTGTCATGCGCGCTGCACATGTGCAGATCGGCCCGTCGCGGTCCGCCATTTTGTTTTTGCTTTTTTGTCGTTGTTGCGCGCACCGCGCATGCGCGGATTGGCCCGGCGCACACGTGCACCCATGCGCACGTGCCGGGGTTGCGCCGCACATGGGCAGGGCAAGTGGGGTCTCAACGTGAAAAAGGTTGAGAACCACTGGCTTAGGATATCACACCAGTTCTTTGTCTTCTTGATCTCCTTGGCAGAGATCCGGGTATTAAAGTTCTGCTTTTTTTGCAATGTGTCGTAGATGTTTAAGAGCCACAGAAGGTCTGTTCTACATCCTTATTGAGAATAGAAGATACCCTTGCTAATAGCCTGATTATAGATCACTCAGATGGATGCGTCAATATGGACATGTATTTATTGGTTGACTAAATTTATATTCTGCCTTTCTACAAGAAGTCTACAGGATAAGCCTGAAATTCCTAAGTCTTCTACTTAAGTATTGGCCAAATATTTTGCTGCAGAGTTGGAACTAACCATAGCTGTTCAGACAGATTACTGAGCTCCCTCCTCCAGATAGTGGTAGCCATCTAAGCATTGTGGACCCTTGATCCAAAGCCCTCCATTCTGACATATAGGAAGCCTCAATATTCCTCATCCAGGCCCCTGCCTTCCCATCATGGTATATGCTCCAGCTTGTTAACTACCTCACTCCTTGAAACAATTGGGAACAGAGAAATGTACAATTAATTACAAGTAGTCCTCGACTTACAATCACTCGTTTAATGACTGAAGTTACAATGGCACAGAAAAAAGTGACTTATGATCGTTTTTCACATTTACAACCATTGCAGCATCCCAGTGGTCACGTGATCAAAACTCAGATGCTTGGCAACCGACACATATTTATGACAGCTGCAGTGTCCTGGAGTCATGTGATCCCCTTTTGTGACCTTCTGACAAGCAAAGTCAATGGGGAAGCCAGATTCACTTAACAACCCCGTTATTAACTGGACAACTGGAGCGATTCACTTAACAACTGTGGCAAGAAAGGTCGTAAAATGGGGCAAAACTCACTTAACAAATCTCTCACTTAGTTTGGGCTCAATTATAGTTATAAGTCGAGGACCACCTATACTCAAGGCTTACCTCAGGATGGGAAGGAAGGGAATTGGATGGGGAAAGTTGAACCTTTCTTCTTGCCTTCAGTTTTGGGCATAGAGGCATGATCTCAGGATGCTTAATGATAACAACAAAATGCAGATCAGGGAAAAGGTATCAACCAGCTCTGTTTGATTTTAATTAACTCGAGTTCCCTTGAAGCCCTTTGCAAAATGAGAAATAAGCAAACAGCAGGAAGCTCCACCCATCCCTCCAGGGGGCTCGCAATCCTGGCAATGACTGTCATAAGAGTCCCAGGTGCCTCCTCAGCCCATCTCCAAATATTTAACTAATTAACACTGCCTGCTCACATACTTTGGCTCCTGTTTACCAATCTTGTTGGGGAGGAAAGCAAACCAATTACAATAGGCAGCATGAGGATCCAGCAGAGGGGAAGGGGGCATTCCCTTCAAAAGCAGAAGGAACTGTGACTGGTGTAGGTACTTTGGATTTGTTCAGTAGGGTTGAGCACAAACAAGAATCATTCAGTTTCCCTTTAGCTGACCAATGGTGAAATCTGCTCCAACTTCATCCACCCATTCCTTGTATGATACATGTTGGATCGTACGACAATCCCTGATGCAACCTGATCGGTGTAGTCATTTTTTTCTTGCTAGGAAGAAAGAGGGCAGAGCTTACCTTGCGGGTTTCTCCCTCCCCCCCTTTTTAAAACACAGCAGTAGTTTGAAGCAGTTGATCTAATATGGACTTTAAGGGAAAGGAAGGAAAAAAGATGCTAACTTATGCCAGGCCTTGCCATCATCGTCTAGCCAAAGGATTTCTTAAGATTTGTTCACAACATGCTCTACTCAAACACAATTAGCTAATTTGAGGTCCGGTGCATTGTGTGAATTGAGACAATTGGGTTTATTTATAAGCTGGGATTCAGTTGACAGGGAACATAGTTGCTGATTAATAGATGCTCTCCAGGGTTTGAGACGGGAGTAAATCCATCCCAGGAAATGCAAGAGTTGACCAAGCCAGAGGCAAAAAATGTGGTTTGCCAATGAGCTTCTGCTTTGCCTTCCCCTAGTGCTAGCTCAAGTCTTTTGCTGCCCGGAGCAGATCATCACATGCCCACATCTCATGCTCCAGTCAAAGTTTTTTCTGCATATCGACATCATTTTTCTAGCCTCACGATAAGATAACTTTTATTGTCATTTTTTTACTGTGGGCACAACAGCATATATCAAAAATGAAATTTAGTTGCCCGCTCTCAACGTGAAAATACATACACGACACACACCTAAACATACTATGAACAACATATGTATAGACCCACACCCCTACATATATGTAGCAAATAAATATTAAATACTGTCCATCTTGAATATATATAACGGAAGGAGGAAGCTTGAGAGTTCACAAGGTTAATGCTGTATGGAATGAAACTATGGCTGAATCTGGATGTTCTGCTACGGATACCACAAAGCCTCCTCCCAGAAGGTAACAAGGAAAACAGGTCATGAAGAGGATGTGTAGTGTCCCAGATAATCTTACGGACCCTGCTCAAGCAACGCTTCTGTGCTATGTCCTGGATGGGAGGGAGGGAACTGCCAATGATCTTTTTGGCCATCCTCACCATTCTCTGCAGTGATGCTTTCAAACCAAACTGTGATGCTGTATGACAGGATGCTCTCGATTGTCCCCCTGTAGAAAGTGGTAAGGATAGGAGAAGTAAGATGTGCTTTTCTCATGTGACATAGAAAATGCAGGCGCTGCTGTGCCCGCTTCACCAGTGTCTCGCTGTTGAGTGACCAAGCCAGCCTACTTGTTAGCTGTACACCCAGGAATTTGATGCTGGTAACCATCTCCACAGGTGAATCATTAATGCACAGAGGAGTGTGGCTGTGCCTACCTTTTCTGAAATCGACAATGATCTCTTTGGTTTTTCCGGTATTTAAAACTAGGCTGTTTTCCTTACACCAGTTCACCAACCCCTCGACCTCCTTGCGGTAAGTTTCCACATTGTCATCATGAATAAGGCCCACTACTGTTGTATCATCTGCGAACTTCACAATATGGTTGGTGGCAAACCTAGCACAACAGTCATGGGTGAACAGGGTGAACAGCAGCAGGATGCCCTTACATTTTCTGTTAAAAATGTTTTTATTCTTTTTCTGTGACAAGTTGACCTGCCATTTGACTGGTGCTGGCAAGCACTTTTGAGAGGGGAAAAACCAAACATGATGATGTGACATCTCTGGTTTGGTCCTCTAGGAAGTATATTCTAGATCTGTAGCTTTAGAAACTCCAGTAATTTTCTTTTGATCACAATAAAGTATTGTGGTGGTGATGAAGATCAATATAAATCCATCCTCTGCAGGGTGAAGGCCTCTTTATTGAAAGTTATGGATTAGAACTGATCACACTGATCTCATGTAGTTGGATGTTTTTCAACTTTCCAATCTGACAGACAGAGTGGTTGGTTCAAAGTCAGCAAGCTGTGCCCAAGGGAAGACTACAGCAGTTTGATCTAATGGGTAAGGTGCCAGGCTAGAAACCAGGAGACTGTGAATTCTAGTCCTGCCTTAGACATAAAAGCTGGCTAAGGGAATTTAGTCAAGTCATTGTCTCTCAGTCCAGCCCACCTCACAGGGTTGTTCTTGTGGGGGAAATAGGAAAAGGAAAGCTATGTTTGCTACCCTGAGTTATTTGTAAAAGTAATAAAGACAAGACAAAATAAATAAAATAAACCTAGGACTCTCCACTTTTAGTTCAGCACCTTAACATCTCTCTCTCTCACACACACACACATATACACACACAGAGAGACAGACAGACAGATAGACACAGACCTGGATAGTGAGAGATAGAAAGTGGAATCACATTCAATAATCAATTTGATGAGCAAACACACTTCACTTTCTGATGCAGTTTTGCCACCTTTGGTATAGATTCCCAGGTACTGCATTTGACAGCCAGATGTGAATTACAAGAGAAGAAAAAAAAGGGGGGGACTAGAGAGGTTAACACTCATCTCTGCCATCTGTGCTATGCAAAGATGTTTTTTCAATTCCCCACATGTGCTCTGGGGCCTGGAAAGGACACATATCAAGATGGCAGGGGGGAAGATGGGTGAGTGCCTTAGGTTGGAAGAAGATTTGGACTGATTTCATATATTTATTTTCAGTTTTTCATTCACCTTCTCTTCCTCACTCTCCATTGAAAAAGAGAAACAAAACAAAACAAAAAAGAACCCTGAAATGTGGGGGGGTGTCTTTTTTTTTTTTTGACGTAATTGGACCCGACACCACAGTTTTTGCAATAATAGAGGGAGATTATTGAGGCGACAAATATGCTACCCTTAATGCATTGAAAAAGGCGAGGAAAAATAACAATCCAAATAAAGCACACGCACGATCACCTCAGATTCTTATTTTCACACCGTTCCCCTCTGGACAAGAAACAATTACATTTGTATTGTAGGGAGGGGGACTCGTCTCACCGAAAGTGGGGAGGGCTTGAAATGCAATCTCCGTATGTCGGAGCTTCCGATTATTCTAGGATCTGTATAAGATAAAAAGGATTCACTATTCAGCGCCCAGCTGCTGAAGGTTGATCCTCCTGGTTTTTATGTTATTCAAGCTTGCTTTCAAATGAGACCAAAGACGGGCCTGAAGATAGATCTGGCACTTCGATTGCCAGAAGTCTCATTATTTTTGGGGAGACACAAAAAATAAAGACTGGAAGATTCTCAGACAAAACATCCCCTGAAAAACTTGCGATTCCCAGAGGGCTTCACTGTGGCCCAACGAATCCTCCTACATCACAAAGGACCTTAGGAAAAACAGCCCAATATCCTGATTAGTTGACAACTACCTGCATCTAGAGGCCAGGAATATTATTTCCAAATCCCAATTCTAACAAAAGCTGGTTTGTGGCCTCTAGCAAGAAGCTGTTCTGATTTTTTTACAGCAGGAATTATAAAGATATTCTTGGTTTTCTGGGAGCATGGGAAAGCGAAGCTTTGTATGCTGCTACACTATGTCCAGGGCACTAAGTCTACTTTATGTTAGGTTTTCGATCTCTGCCTACAACAGAAATGCATAAAGTTGGCCTAGGAGCTACATTCCTTCTCTGTCCCTCAGACACCCCCCCCCACAGGCAATGACAAATATCTGTGTGCTTGTGTGTGGGGGTGGGGTTAGAGGACATAAAGGGGAAATGCATTGTTTAAGCTTCACAGATGCTAACAGGAATCCTTTCAACCTGTTGAAAGAAAAATAATCAGGTCTGGTCCAAGCCGAGAGTAAATAAAATGGAGGCTAGCTGTTTGGAAAGAAAGCTTAATGATGAGCAGAACCAACAACAGCATGCAGTTCTGGGCCAGCTGACCCAGAAACCATTGCTGCTGTTACTAGTGTCCTTTCAACCTCCTTTCTGATATGCTCATTTTTGGCTCTTCATTTGGTCAGTGCTGATTGCACTCTCCCAGCTGGAGAATGCGAACCGCAGGGGCATTTCTTCCCACAACTGCTTACGAATTCATGTAAAAATTTACCTATGGCAAAGGCCATGGATCCCACCAGACCACGTTAAAAATCAACTGCTATGTGGCACCAAACCTGTATTTGGTGAGATCCTCTCTGCTGCTTTTCAGCTGCAGACTTGTGAAGGTCTTAGTTTTGGGACGGCTTTGAATCTCAGAAGAGGGCACATTCCAGTTTATTTCCAAATAGGTTCTGATAAAAATGAAAATCCAAGAAATTGCTCCTGTTTCCTGGATCCCTTCCTCCCCACTAGACTCAAGATTTTCAATATCACCAGGGGTTTCTAAAAGAGCCAGGCTGGTGCAATGATTAAGTCACCAGGCTAGAAACCAGGAGACTGTGAATTCTAGTCCCATCTGAGTCATGAAATCTTGGGCCAGCCACTCTCTGCCAGCCACTTCTGGAAAAAACTTGCCAAGAAAAATCTGCAGGGATTTGTCCAGACAGTTGCAGGAGTCAATGCTGACTTGAAAGCAACACCCCCACCCTCAAAAAAGGAGGGGATCCTAAAGCATGTGGTTGTTCAGCTTATACTTCCTGTAGGTTGATTGAGAGGCATTTTTTTAAATACCAGGAGAACTGTTGACAAGAATAAGCACAACATATTCACAGCTACCATTTCTCCTTTCTTTGATCTCTCTTGGCTGTGCAATATCTTTGCTTTAGAATGCAGCATCTTCTCCCCACCATTATTTACTTCCCCTCTAGGTCTTTGCAATTTCTTCCTGAGCTCTTAAAGCAAGCAGATGGACCCTCCATCATAACATAAACGCAAGCAAGAAATGGAAAGAAACAGGGCAATGTGTGAGGCATTTGTACAGTAACAAGTCATTTGGAAATGGCAATATTTTCTTGGTCCCCGTAACTTTTGGTATAAATGTTCTGGGTTTTTTTATTATTATCACTAGCGAGCCTCCTCCTTATCAAATGGAGTAGCCGGCTGGGGCTCTTTGGGACCAGCAGTCCCTATTAGCATATGCAAAGTCTCCACTAAGATGGGTAATGCATATAAATGCATCTGGTCTCCCAGGCAATTGAGTTGTTAGTGGCAACTACTCCTTAACCCCTTTTCCTTCAAGCAAAAAGCAGCCAGATCAAATTTTCAAAAATATACAGCTGAGAGGCTTGGGGAAAAAAGAATGCTCTTATACTTTTGGTAACAATGAATTTGAAAAAAAGACATCAGGCTCAGATGTGATAAGGCTGGTTTCTCCACCTTCTAGATACATCGCACTAATATTTCCATAACTTTCTGTTAGCATAAATTAAAGAAAACGGTGAGTCTCTCGCATTTTCCCGATCTTAAGGTAAGAGGCACATGGAAATGGGTTATATTAGGAATGCGTGACAAAGTGGGAATTTTTATAAAACGAGTGTCCAGAAATGTTTTGCAAGGGAAAGATTTATTAAAATATGTAGGCATTTTTATATAAAAAAATAGTAAACTAGTGCAGAAATGGGAGAGAACACAGATGAAGGTCCACCATAGTCCAGTAATGTATTTCTATCAGTGGCAATGGGGGACCAAAGAAAGTCCTATAGGTGGGTGGGTGGGGGGAAATCAAAGGGTTGAGTATAGGATGGGGAGGGCCGTACTGGGCAGCAAAACATGCAAAAAGGACCTGGGTGTCTGAGAGGATTGCAAGCTAAAATGAAATGCAGAAAAATAGTAGAATAAAAATAATAGAAATGGGAGTACCAAGGAGACGTTAATGCAATAGTGGATGGGACATTAGACTATAAAAGTAGTAAAACAGGAAAAACTGGAAGAAGAAGATTACCTAAGACCTTTTTTTAATATGATAGAAGAAATTGGAGTACAAGATGTTTGGAGGGAAATTAATCCAGGAAAATTACAATATACATTTTATTCAAACAGTCAAAAATCCTGGTCCAGAATCGATATGATCTGGATGACATCTGAATTGAGGATAAATGTGCAGGAAATCGAGATAGAACCAGGTACATGGGCAGATCACAATCCTTTAAAAGTGACATGGAGAGGAATACAAAAAAAAAAACAAACCAAGATGGACTTTGAACCAATCTATATTAAAAGAAAGGGAATTTATAGAACTAGCAAAAAAGAAAGAAAGAAAAGAAATGGAGTTTTTCTTGAAAGAAAACAAAAAAGAAGATACAACATTATCAAATGTATGGGATACAGCCAAAGCATACTTTAGAGGTATAGCTATAACATACATGGAAAAAACAAACAAACAGAAAAGACAGCAATATGTACTATTAAAAGAAAAATTTGAAAAACTAAAATCAAAACTAAAATGAAATGCAGCTGTAAGAAAAACAAGTACTGTAGGGGCAGGAGTATTACTGTCAAGATCAAGAGAAGTTCCTCCGCATTCTGCATTGGTCATTCCACGTAAAGAGAACATGAACAACAGTGATATCTGGGTTTATTTCAGAGGTTTTTTTTTTTGTCACCTTCTGCTTTGTCACCAGGAAATCCTAGCTTCTCAGCCCAGGTTTCCTGTCCAACCCCTCCCCACCCATTGTCTGGCCTTCCCCCAGGCCATGCTGGGGGGTGGATGGTAGTGCGGGCTGCCGGGAGCCCTCAGCAGCAGGGGTCAAATGCCCTGCCTGGCCCTTGAGCACCTGCGGCACCAAGCCCAGCCCCACTTCCCCAAGGGGGTGCCCAGCTGCACTTACCTCCTCCTCAAGGCTGCTGCTGCTGTGCTTTCTCTCCTTAGCCAGGTTGCTCATGATGGGTACCAGGGCAAAGTCAGAGGGAGACTGAATGCGTTTCAGCATAGATGGCCACCACAAAATTGTACGTTGGCTCCTGGCCTGCCGGCCTGGGCCAGGGCCAAGGCAGTGGGGGCCGTTCCCTCACTGTTAGGGCCAAGGCAGTGGGGGCCGTTCCCTCACTGTTTCCAGGATGGCTTCGCGGGCCACATGAAACCACTTCGTGGGCCGCATCCGCCCCCTGGGCCTTGTGTTTGACATGTCTGCTATAAAGTGTTGCTGAGGCTGTATAAAATGGTCCACATCCTATCAATTTAGTTTGAGAACCCTGGATTGGACGATCTCTCAGTTCTCCTCCAGTTTGTACAATTCTATGCCCCTAGAGTGCTTCCAAGCATAAGATATCAGACAAATGATTTCCTGCCATTTCCCCCCTGCAAATGTCCCTCCAACTTATCAGTAACATTGAGTTTTAAAGAACAATAGTCTTTGATAGATCAGTCCTCCATGAATTCACATTTAATTCTTTTTTTTTTTTTTGTCATTCAGGTTAGTGACTCCCATTGCATCCCATGGTAATGAATTTCACCAGTTTATTATGCAATGTGTGAAATCTTCCAAATTCTAAATCTTCCAAATAGCTTTTGACCGAAAGAGAGAACTTCCCTGTCCACTTTCTCCATGCCATGTATGATTTTATACACATCAAACACATCCACATTCAGCTGCCTTCCTTCTAATTGTGCTAATGTTAATATTCTAATTATTCCTTACAGGGAAGGTGAATTGGGGACCTTGGGGATCTCCAGAAGAAAGTTGTAAAATTTTTCCATCAAAGGTATAAGTATCCTGAGGAAAATTTGTTTCAGGAAGGATATGTATGGTGTACCTTTTAGTCAGCCAATGGGGAAATTTAATCTTCTGCCTAGGAATACACATTGTTTTTCCTTTGAAAAGTTTGCAGTGGCTTATACTAAACCCATTCCAAGTTCAATACTCAACACTGTGTTTCTTCTTGTGGTGGTCTTGGTAGTCTAGAGCATAAAACTAATACCACCATTTGGACCTATTCAGGAATGTGCTTCAGGTTGGGATAAGAGCCAGCGGGTGTTGCCCCAGTGGAGGATGGGCATCTGCGGAATAAACCCCCTTGGTTCTCAAACCACATCCATTTATTTTCTGAATGCTTTCCCCCTGCTCCATTGCCCTTAAAACAGCTTAAATTTAACATATTTATCGAAACTAGGGAGGTTAATGAGGGAATACTTGGTGCTCAGATTGTGTGCCCATTCCCTTGTGCAAGCAGGCAAGGGGCACAACTGGACGGTGTCAGCGGAGAAACACTACTGAAATAATTCCAGCCAACATCCTCCATCACCTTCCAGATCTCTTCCAATTTTAATATCCAGGACATTTGCAGTTTTGTGAAACAAACTCTGCAGTAGGGAGAGATGGGAGGGGGAGGAGAATTTGCACAGCTCCAGCCAACAGACATATGACACTTCAGCAAATAGCCAGGGGCTTTGCCGATGTCCTTCCTTCATTAATGTATTTAACAAGCCTACTCTTGGGCCCAGGGGCCTCAGGCAGAACTTGGTGCTAGTTATTACCAGCTGCAATACAGCTCTCCAAGAGCCTCCCCCATTTCCTCCCTCTTCCTGTGATGACCCCACAGCATCTTATTGATACAGAAACCAGTCTCTTCACCTCACAGGGTGAAGAGTTCTTCCTCACACCTGCTGAAGAAGCGAAGAACCATTGGATTTTGTTCAAATTAGGAGAGATGGGTCCAAGCCTTCTGGGTTGTCACATTTTTTCCACAGCAAGGCTGAACCAACGGCTTAAAGTCAAGTCTTCAAGCCACTAGAGACTGGATTGTTTATCAGTGACTATTATTATTATTATTATTATTATTATTATTAATTAATTAATTAAACTTATATGCCACCCTTCTCCCAAGACTCAGGGCGGCTCACAACAACAATACAAGTATAAAAAACATAATATAAAATCAATTAAAATTACTAATTTACAGTATAAAAACTAGGTAATTTATTTCACTCATACAACACACAGTCACAATCAAAGGCCCAGGGGCAGAGTGCAGCTCACACGCCCCAAACCTGTCTGCATAAATGTGTTTTCAACAGTTTTCGGAAAGCTAGGAGGGTGGAAGCAGTACGAACCTCTGAGGGAAGCTGGTTCCAGAGGGCTGGGGCAGCAACAGAGAAGGCCCTAACCCTAGGCCCCGCCAGATGACATTGTTTAACAGATGGGACCCGTAGGAGGCCAACCCTATGTGCCCTAACCGGTTGCTGGGATTCATGAGGCAGAAGACGGTCACTGGGATTCATGAGGCAGAAGACTAACATATGACCTTCTGGAAAAAAAATATCCCTGGTTTTTTTTTTCTCCCGGAAACATCTTAATTTACATAAATACAAAGCCAGAATGCATAACATTTGTGGAATGTGAGGCTGATTTATGGGTGGTGTTGAATTCCGATTGGATCTTTGGCTCCACTTCCTAGTGTCAAGGGTAACAGACATCCAACTGAAGCAACACAGTTCTTATTTCTGTCTTAGCAATTAGGTCTTAACTAGTCACACAGATGAGCAGACCTCCCTCCCTGCATGCTCATTCTTTTGGGAAACTATCTCAACACTTAGCAGACAGTGCGTGGACCACCAGAGATTGGCCATCTTTCCACCTGAGAATGTTGTCCCACCTCTGCCCATTCCAAATTAAATTCCTTGCTGCCTACTTAACAACAGCTCTCCAAAGTTTTAATCATAGTTAATGTTAACACATTAACATTACTACTTGCGAGACTTTGAAATATTTATGGTGCATGAAAAACTGATTAAAAACATAGGGATTTTTTAAAAGAATAATAAACATCTAGAAAGAGTGGTACACTCCCCTTTTCTAACATGCACCATATCTACCAGAGGGCCATCACCCATAGTGGTCAGTGGCAATACAAATCTCAGGGGGACATTGGTCACTGGTGGCACAGTGGTTAGAATGCAGTATTGCAGGCAAACTCTGCCCACAGCCTTGTGTTCGATCCTGATGGGGCTCAGGGTTGACTCAGCCTTCTATCTTTCCAAGGTAGATAAAATGAGGACCCGGATTATTGGGGGAAATAGGCAAATAATGCTTATACTGTAAACCGGGGGGTCCCCAAACCCTGGTCCATGGACTGGCACCAGGCCGTGGCATGCCAGAAACTGGGCCGCACAAACAAGTGAAGCCCCATCCGCGGCATGCAGGCAGCATGCGAAACCACACACCCCTATGGTCTGCGGAAAAACCTCTCTCCACTGAACCTGTCCCTGGTACCCAAAAGATTGGGGGGGCGCTGCTGTAAACCACCCAGAAAGTGCTGTAAAGCACTATGGAGCAGCATATAACCCTAAATGCTATTGTTGTATTATTTCAGAGGACAAGTTTTTCAACAAGGATGATCACTACTCTTTTCTCCTGCCCAAGATTTTTAAAACCACAGCTACCAATGTTCAAGTGTGATAGTTTATCCAGGATGAGTTCTCAACATATCTCAGTTTCAAGGTCCTTTCCAAGGGCCTTGGCCCTGTTCCTAAAGGTGGGGTCAAAAAGGGGAACTCTTGGACCCGGTAGCCTTGCAATATTTCACTTCTTACTTAGGACAGAAGGATGCTGTTTTCATCAGCATCCCTCTCCTGGCTGAAATACACACTTCCTCTGTCGTCCCCCCCACACTCCAAAAATTAGCTTGCCCAGCAGCTGAGCCCTGCCGTTTGATCCAGCCATCTCAGATGTTGCACGCTGTTTATTAATTGAGAGCTACAGCTGTGCAAATGGGCACTTTGAAGTCCATGTGCCAGCTACAGAAGGGAAGCAAAGCATGTTTGGAGTAGAGAAGGCAGAAATTGTCAAGCCGTCCTTTTTGTAACCACCTTTTCTTCCCCGTGCTTCGAAATTACTTTCCCCCCCTCCCACTTCCCTGAATTTAATAAAGACATTGCAAGAGGTAACAACAACAAAAAAGAAAGAAAGAAAGAAACCCATAAAACTGGCAAAGAGAGCCACAAAAGCATGAAACAGCTTGAAAATCCGAGTGCTGATTGTGATGAGTCCCATCCCTGGTGGAGCCTCCATCACTCCTGCTTTCCTTGGGCCTTGTAATGGAAATTAAATTTGGACACAAGTGCTTGGGCATATTTATTATCCTGCTGCTATTGATCTGTCAGGGAGAACAGAAAACTGCTATTTCAGCTGATATAAAGCAGGGAAGCACTGTGATTAGACTAATAGGCCTTTCATGGATTGAGATTTAAGTGCCGGGGTGTTGAAATTTGTATTACCCCCTGGAACTGATCTGCCGCCACCATCCCGATCCTGTTAGCATAATGTGCTCACAAACCTCTTGCAGGAGCATCACCGGATTTCATGCGCTTTCAATCGAGGAATGCAGGGGAAGAGCAGGGGAGGGGGCAGAACATAAAGCAAAATTGGTTGTGGAAGAGAACCAGGGAATGAATGATATCTTGCCTACTGAATGTTTTACTGGGATTATGGCTGATAACTTCACCATACTCTATCAACGTGTCTAATAACAAAAGCAAGCTGGCTAATGGCATTTCTGGAAAATATCTGCTGAAAGGCAGCATAAAATCTTTTCTTTTTTCTTTTTAACTCTGCCTCCATTTCCAAAGCTGACTTGCTTTGTAATCAACATAGGAGCCTGGCTGGATTAGAGCATAAACCCAAGTTTCTGTTCTCATCAGCTCTAACAAAATAGCAATGGGATGCCCACAAGCAGGACATGGGTCTAGTCTTGCTGGCCTTCTCACATAGCAATAGCACTTAGACTTATATACCACTTCATAGTGCTTTACAGTCTTCTCTAAGCGGTTTACAGAGTCAGCCTATTCCCTCCAACAATCTAGGTCCTCATTTTACCGATCTTGGAAGGCTGGAAGGCTGCATCAACCTTGGGCTGGTCAGGATCGAACTGCTGGCAGTCGGCAGAATCAGCCTGCAATACTGAATTCTAACCACTGCACCACCATGGCTCACATCTCCTTTACGATGCAGCCTCCTTCTATATAATAGTGTGGGTACTCCTGCTAGAATTTCCAGTCTTTTGACACTCTGATGGGAATTCTGCAAGCTTGCCCCCAAAACAGCTGAACAGTATTAAGGAAAGTTGTTCTAGAAATTTCCCCAATTCTCAGTTTTAACCTCACAGCAAGCCTGCAGGTTAGGCTATTTTGAAGGATGAAGATTGGTTCCAAATGATTCAAATGGGAATTTTAAGACTGGACCCCCAAGACCAAGTGTCTAACACTGGTTTTCCTGACCAATATCCCACAAATATTGTTGTTCAGTCTTCCAGAGTTTGCCCAAATTCATGTTCACTGCGTCAATGACACTATCTAACCATCTTATACTTTGCCATCCCCTTCTCCTTTTGCCTTCAATGTTTCCAAACATCAAAGTCTTACACAATGAGTCCTCTCTTCTCATTTGGAGGCCAAATATTTCAGCTTCCACTTCAGGATCTGTCCTTCTAAAGGACCATTGGGGTTGAATTCCTTTAGGACTCACTGATTTGATCTCCTTGCAACCAAGGGATTCTCAAGTCTCTTCTCCATGACCACAATTTGAAAGCAACCTGCAACTATTAGAATTACATAAATGTGCTACTGTTCGTTGCTGTTGTTTGGACTGTGTTTGTGGGGCTGAGAGAAAATCTAATTTTGATTTAATTACATTTTAATTGATCTTCAAGTAAAATTAATTCAATTAAAGATAATAGAGCTCATTACTACTCATGTGGTTAATAGTTTTCTCTTCAGATTGCTAAAAATTATAACTTGTAGGCAATTGATAGACAGCCTCTCAAGGCTACTTCCAAAGCTTTGGCAGAGCGATGGGTGTTCACATGCAGCCATGGGCCCAAAAATTATATAGCCCTAAAAGAAGCTATAGGGAGGAGAGATTGGACGTGTCTTTCTTTCTTTCATTTTTTTTTTATGACAAAGGCAGGAGGAGAAATTTCAGCTTGGCTCTAAGGGTCTCTAGTGCCATGTCTTGGGGAGCAGAAGTGAATGGTTTTTCATGGCTGATCTCTGGGGGAGGAGAAAAAGGCGATTTTTGATACTTTCTGAAGCAGCTGGCTAGACAGAAACAGTGATACCTCATGGATTTATTTCTTCTTTTTTTTAATTTTCGGAGTCTGGCTTCTCTTTTTTTTATTACAGAATCATGTTTTCTTCAATTTGGCAGAGACAGCTAGGCAATGTTGCTGTCTAGAAGGTCTAAGCAGCTGTGAACTGTTGGCCATCAAAGGTTGCCCTGTGTTGTTGCTAAATGGCACATCTTTAGTGTCAAAGTTTCTTCCTGGTCCAGACTGTTCTGTCAGGTATGACAGGAGCTGTCAAAGAGGGAGTACAATGTCACCGTTTGGAAATGGAACGTGAAAACCTGAGATGAATTTCGGGGGTGGTGGTGGTGAGTGAAGACAGCCCTCCTCGTTCCTAGTGAAATATTTATTTTCACCTGTAAGATTCTGAAATGAAGTTTGAGCAGCTCTCTTATATCATTTTACACCCCTTACAACCACAGAGGAAGCTTTCGCCCTTGCCAAAGTAGCTGAGTAATAGGAAAGGCAACTTGAAGAATTCCCGGTTTGCCTGCCCAACAGAACATTTATGGATTTTTACGGGGCCAAACTTTTTGTGAAAAACCTGTTTTTCACATGGTTTCTCTCAATGATTTTCCTTACCACAAGACAAAGACAGGATCACTGCACTGATAACCGGGGTGCTGGGAGCTCCCAGCCCAGACATAGCCAGATCGAAGTCAACCTTTCTCAGGCTAAAAATACTTTGAATGCAGAGCCAGCAGCCCCACACCAAAACTGGAGAGAAAGGTAGCTAGAGAAAAATCTAAAAAACAATAAAAGTTTAACGTATATCACAACTCCAATTCTGGAAGGGATCTTGGAAGACTTTTAGTCCAACCCCCCTGGTCAAAGCAGGAGACCCTACACCATTTCAGACAAATGATTGTCCAGTCTCTTCTTAAAAACCTCCAGTGATGGAGCACCCACAACATCTGAAGGCAGAGCTGTTCCACTGGTTAATTGTCCTTGCTGTTAGGAAGTTTCTTTTAAAATACAAAATATACTTTTAAACTCCAAGAAGAGAAGCCTTAAACATGTAGTCCTCGACTTATAAAGATTCACTGAGTGAGCGTTTGAAGTTACCGTGGCGCTGAGAAAAGTGACTTATGAACTTCCCACTTAGACCATTGCAACATCCCCATGATCACACAATCAAAATTTGGGTGCTTGGCAACTGGCATGTGTTTATGACACTTGCGCTATTCCCAGGATGATTACCATTTGCAACCTTTCCAGCTGGCTCCTCTGACAAGCAAAGTCAGTGGAGGAAGCCAAATTCGCTTAATAACCGCAGGACTCACTTAACAACTGAAATGATTGGCTTAACAATTGTGGCAAAAAGCTCGTAGAATGGGGCGCACAACTCACTTAAGAACTGCCTTGCTCAGCAACAGAAATTTTGGGCTCAATTGTGTTCGTTAAGGCAAAGGCTACCTGTACTTTATAACAAAATTGACAAACTTAACGAGGTTCCGGTAGTCCTGGGTTTACATCCACAACAGCGCCCAAAATTTCTGTTGCTAAGTGAGACATTTATTAAGTGAATTTTGCTCATTTTACGACCTTGTTGTTAAGTGAATCGTTGACGTTTGAAATTAGTAACCCGGTTGTTAAGTGAATCCAGCTTCCCCCATTGACTTTGCTTGTCAGAAGGTCGCAAAAGGTGATCATGTGACACACCTCCCCGGGGACACTGCAACC
The DNA here is from genome assembly GCA_034064705.1 of Bothrops alternatus. NCBI lineage: Eukaryota > Metazoa > Chordata > Lepidosauria > Squamata > Viperidae > Bothrops > Bothrops alternatus. Next base: position 8,177,461 of record JARGCV010000080.1, read on the forward strand.
GTCGTAAATATGAGTCAATTGCCAAGCGTCTGAATTTTGATGACACGGCCCTAGGGATGCCACGGCAGTCATAAGTGTGGAAAATGGTCATCAGTCACTTTTTTTTCAGTGCAGGTGTAAGTTTGAATGTAAGTCGAGGACTACCTGTAACTTATTCTTTCCTTTTAAAAAATTTCTTTCTTTTCTTAATTTCTTTTTTTGTTCATTCACTATTCCTCTAAAATCTGTATTGCTTTTATTTTGCTAAAACTGTTTTGTTTACAAAAATTAGTAATAAAAATATTCTTAGGTGTCCGGTACCTACAGCAAAGAGTGCAATTGAATGTTGGCAGCAAAGGGTCACTCCAGTTTTCTCCCCCACTTAGACACTGAGATTTATTCGGAGGTCCTCTCCCTTAAGGGAGGAATCTGGGATCCCTTCCTTTCTTTCTCCATCAAAATTATCTCACACCTTGTTCTCTTGGGAAGATGCAAGAAAACATCTTTTGCTTAAGAACTAAAAGCATACCAGTGTTGATTTTCCTAAGGACCACCTCACTCATCCTGACCAGAAATGTCATTTCTAAAAGAGAACTGATATAAGCCCTCTGCTCTCCGCAGGGGGATTTCGTCTCCTAGAAGAGGACAGCTTTTGGATAAATATCATGAATATACAGATTACATATTATATGCTGATTTATTTGGAAAACAGCTCCTGGGCTTCTGTTCCATTCCCCTTCATTGCAATGAAGTTCTTCTTTCCTCCCTTTTCTAGATAAGGAAAGCTTGACCTTTGTTTCCTAGCAAAGTCTTTGCCAGGAATCAAGTGTGGCACTGGGATTCATGTCATTTGCATGTGTGTGCATGTAGCTTTGAAAAATCTCACAATACACAAACCAAACTCTGTAAAAGGGAAATAGGGTGATGCTGTCAAATTTCTACAGAAATATACTTAGAAGCCAGGATTCCTTCCTTTGCAAAAGCTTAACTTTTCAATGTATTTATCCAATGTACAGTATTTATTTATTTGACACTACCACATGGTGTACGCATCTATTTTATACTACCACATGGTGTGCAAAGAGAAACGAGAATCTTTTAGGCTGGAGGTGGGGAACTATGGCCCCTTTATGACTTGTCGACTTCAGCTCCCAGAATTACAACTGTTGCGATTTACGGCTGTAATTGTAGGCTCAATTATGGCCATAACTTGAGGACTACCCAGTGGTGGGGTTCAAATATGTGAACAACTGGTTCTCTGTGTGGATGCCACTTTCAGAAGTCCATTCTGGGCCTGGGCAATAAAAAATTAGCTACAGGTTCTGCTGAAGTGGTGCGAACCGGCTGAGTCCCACCACTGGGACTATCTGTATTTGCTGTCTACCCACATTTCCATTTCATGCGCTACCTGTCTCAGTGTGAAAGCTCAGTGTGAAAGCTCAGCCTAATGATACTGGAGTCTTGGTTTTAATCTGCAACATCAAGATGCCAGTTAACTACTCACGCCTAGTAAACCTTTAAAACTGTCTGGAATTCATATTCTGTGAACATGTATAAAAATCTGGATTGGAACATGAAACACCTATCACGATCGCATATGCAAATATGGAACCTTCCGTTCGTTCATTTCAACCATACTTTAGCTGGACAAGAAGGATATATGGCACTGTGCTGATTTCTCTCTCACCTTCCCATTCTTCCCTCTCTATGCTCCTTGTGCAAAGTGCAGATGCTAATCGCGCCCCTTAATGATGTATAGATCAGCCTGCAGTGTGGTATTTTCAATTAGTTGCAATGTCTCCTGACCTTTCTGCAAAGATGTCGGGGGTGATTAATCAAATAGGTTTGGACTTACAGATGGCAATATGGAGGAACAGTGTACTCTTTAAAGCATGCATATATGTATGCACTTATGTATGCATGCGCACACATAAAGCTTGCAAAGAAGAAGGATGAGAGTGACACAGTAACTGAGGGCTTTTTCATGCAATCTAGCTCAGTTAAATTGGTTTTTGTAACACGTTAGGAGGCAAGGATGTCAAAATACCCATGGGATAAATAGCATAACTCACGCTAAGCACTGCAAGTATGCATTGCACACCTTGTCATCGTCTCTGATATGCTTCCTGCAAAATCCACAGGGTTATCCAACAGTTTTCCACATTGAACATTAATTCATGAGCGGAGTTTCCTTTCCCATCCTAATTTTGGAGTGGATTGGATGTATTTTCCAATACTGTTCTAGAAGAACTCTGCTTCTTGTTGATATATGTGGAGACAAGGACCTTCAGTTAAGTGTTCTTGGAGATCTGAATATAGTGATCAAAGCAACCAATTGTCATAAAGTGGATGAGGGTTGCTTTACCCCACTGTGATCTCTGAATCTTCACTAAGTGTTGCCCAACCACTTCTTAAATTTGCCTTTTCAGCCAGATTGATCCCTAGCTGAATGAATGAAAATAAGGAGGGAAATAAAAAAATAAAAAAGCAGGACAGAAAAAGATGAACGATTCAAATGCCAGGTTAGTTAAGTCATGTTCCATTGCCTTTAAGCTGATTAATTATGAAATAGAAAGCAAAAGAGAGAGGAGGGAGAAAAAGAGTGGGAGGCTCAGGCTGCCCTATCTAGGCTCCAAAATCCAAATGACCAATAGACAGCAGGAGAAGAGTTTGAATTTTCTGTATCTCTTTACAGCCATAACCCCTCTATCCAAATTTTTGCAACTCATCTGGTGACAGCCCCGGGGGAGGCATTACATAAAGCAGCGGTTCTCAACCTGTGGGTCGCGACCCCATTTGGGGTCGAACGACCGTTTCATGGGGGTCGCCAAACACGGCAGTCTGCCATTTTTCCCCCCATTTTTTTCCCCCATTTCCCCTCGGCTGTTGCGCTGCGCCACGCATGCGCAGTCCGGGCCGTTGTGCGTGCTGCACATGCACGATTCGGCCTGTCGCAGCGCGCATGCACAGTTCAGCCCGTCGCGTGCGCTGTGCATGCGCGGTTAGGCCCGTTGTGCCGCGAATGCGCAGTTCAGGTCATCGCGCTGCACATGCGTGGCGCAGGTCGGGGTCGCACCGCACATGGGCGGCGCAGGTGGGGTCTCGGCCTGAAAAAGTTTGAGAACCGCTGACATAAAGGTATCTTTAAAAACAGGAGCGAGACAAGAGAGTGGAGCTTTTCAGCAGTGTGAAAAACAAGGTAGGGCCAGAAAAATCTGGAAGTGGGCAACAGTAAAATGATTGTGTGGAATACGCAAAGCCCCAGGACACGGCTTCCTGAGGCTTGCGTGATAACCACCACCGCATCAGGGATGCTCTGAAGCTTTAGTGCTTAATTTCCTATTAACTGCTGATAAATCCAATTAGGCCCTGCCAATAATTAGCGACATCTGCTCTATTCCTTTGCAGGAAAAGGCAAATAGCCTGCAGGCTGTGATGGAGGAGCAGGCAAAGCTCAGGCAGCCCCTGTGGCTCATTCAGCTTTCCCAGCCTGCCTCGGCCTTGCTATTTGCATCCCTCAGAAGCTGCCTGACGTGACTTGTTATTTTCCAGATGACTCCAATTAAGTTGTTTTATTCACTTTGTTAAATTAAAGAGGGGGAGGCCCTGCTTCTTTCCCAGTCTCCCCCATCCAGGGCCCACTCCAGATGCATCTTCCCCTCTTCCCCACGCTTCCCACTCTGGAGCACTGCAAGGAAATAAATAGAGGGCTGGTAAAAATTAACTGTAGAGGAGGTGGGAAATGAGGTGGAAAATTGTAACGTTTTGCCATTTAAAGACTGTCTGGCTTATCTCAAAGGGAAATGGAGGTGTGGGGGAGGGAGAAGAAGAGTTAACATAGCCTGCAGGTAAACTAACAATCCACCCAGAATTTATTGAGTGCGGTGAATGTGCCATTGAGTAATTCAGGTCCAAATGTTGTAAGATTTGGGCTGCGCGGGGAGAGAGGAGAGGGAAGTAATGTGCCATGTCCTAAATACTTGGCAATTGTGCTAAACTCCACAACATCATCACACCCAAAATGAATCCTTTGTGTCTGGAGTTGCTAGCATTTTGCAGTACAGTTAGGCCTCATTGAATGACCATTCATTCAGCGGTTGTTCAAAGTTATGCCGGGTCCTCATAGCTGCATCTGTCGCAGTTTCCCCAATGGTCATGAGATCATAACTCAGGTGCATAGCAACTGGCTTACAATTATGACATTGCAACATCCTATGGTCACATGACAGCCATTTGCTAGCTTCACTGCTGGCTTCCCAACAAGCAAAGTCAATGGGGAAGCCGGCAGGAGGTCACAAATGGCGATCATGTGACTACAGAATGCTGCAATCGTGGGATTCGCCTAAGAACGGTAACTGGGATTGCTGGAATTACCATTGTAACAAATGGTGATCATGTGGCTACAGAATGCTGCAACCGTGTGTGGGATTCGCCTAAGAACGGCAACTGGGATTGTTGGAATTACCATTGTAAATCAGTGCAGTCATGTGTCATGGCTTTATTACAGCAACACTTAGCAACAGAGTTTCCTGTCCCAATTACCATCGTTAGGTGAGGATGATCCGTGTCAGGTTCAGCAGGAAAAAAAAATATGAAAAACCATACACTTTCAAGTAACTAGGCCTAACAGGTTCTAGACCAGGCCTGGTGCATATATACTGTACATACATATCTAATTGGGAAATCAAATAAATTGAAGAGAAAAGAGAATATTCCTATTTTACCTGAGTGAAACACAATTGGTCCGTACTTTTCTGTCAGTGCAAATCATTCTTGCTTTCACCACATCCATACACCATCATTCTTTTTTTGTCTTTAAATTTCTCACCTGTTTCTTCATGAGATTTTGGTCAACTCCATCCAGACATGAACTTCTCGGTCTTCCTCATCCTCTCATTCACTTCTTTATTTTGTAACTTTAGTCCTCATTTGTTGTCCCTACCTACATCAGGGGATGTAACAAGCACCGCAAGAGTTGTAAACTTGGGCACAGTCAGATTGTAACCCATTTAACAACCCCCACAATTTAACTACTGTAATTCTGGGCTCAAACGATCATACCCAACCTGCTACTTTGCTACTAGCTTTTGTATGTCTCAGCTTTTCTCTATCTATCTCCAATTTATTATGGTACATTTCCACCTGCTGGCTCTAGTTTTTCCACCACTGACATTAATTTTCAGGTCCATACAATGTAATGTTAGCATACTGAACATTCTTCATGTGTTCAATCAACATGCTTTTATCATCACTTCCACAAGCATTCCTTATACGTTCATTCATAAATAATTGTGGCAATTTAGCACAGCTCTATGTAGAAGCAGTTGCTGAATATCACACTTATTTTCACTTTACTTCCATTATATACTGCTTTTATTGTATTCAACAACAGTTTTGTATTCAAATAACACATTTCACAATTCAAGGCTATTCATTTTACCATAGTCTTACTCTAAATCACGTATGTATTATAAACATTATTTCTCCCATTCATATATTTCTCAATGAACTGCTAAAGAGCAAAAATCTGGTCTGCACATCTCCTGCCTTGTATAAAATTGCACTGCACTTCCCAAGTCTTGCCTATTGTCATGTTTTATACTCAGCTCGCCAAACATCTTCCCAGGGACACATGGTTTTTCAATTCACCCTTTCATTTTGCACAGGGGAACAATAATGACGTTCTTCCAATTGTGAGGCATGGATGCAGTCTTCACATATAATTTGAACAAAGCACACAGCTACTCCCTTATCTATCTATCTATCTATCTATCTATCTATCTATCTATCTATCTATCTATCTATCTTTATTTATTTATTTAGAAAATATATATGGCTGCTGCGCTCACTCATGGTGACTCTGGGAGGTTTGCAGAAATAAAATCCCAAACTATATCTTTAAATAATCATTTCTCCAATTATACCATCAATATCTGCAACCTTACTATTTTTTTTGACATTCTCACAGGACATATGATTTTTTTTAATTTCATTTCCTTAGAAATAACATTAAAGCATTCCTCATTTAGCCCTCTTCACCTATTTCTATTTTTTTTAAAAAAAATTCTATCAACATCAATTTATTTTTTGCCCTTTTTAATCTTAAGTTTCTTACTCTCTTTGATTATATTATTTGCAATTTAGTTTTTCTCTGTGTTTATTGTGTTTATTACACAATAATTATTTATATTTTTTTGCAGAAACTATACTCTTATATGCTTTTTTGCTTATTCACAGCCTCTTTCACTTATTATTCCAGTAAGCATCCTTTTTCATATATTCCATCAATATGACTCCAAATATTTCTAAGGTACTCTGGCTGAATAATTCCTTTATTCAATTCACAACAGCTTCCGTAACTTATTTTCTTACATCCACTTACATCTTACAGCCATTCATTATGTTGGGAGAGTCATTTGTATGTATGTACGTGACTGAAAATGCATTTGTGGGTGGGTGGGGATGTATATGACATGTACTTTCCCTTTCTGCAATCATTCTGCTTTCATTCTAATTTGTTTCCTTTTCTTCCATGACCATTTTTTCCAAGATCCATTTCTGACATTGTCAAAAAAGGATCTGTCTCATACTGAAAATCTCTCATCACTCTTGTATAACTGTGTGCTAATGCTCCCAATCTGCTATCAACAGTATTAAAATGAAACAGGCTTTTAGATGTACATTGATACCTTTGGCATGTATACATAGATACACTTTGCTTAAACCATATAGTTAAAACAAAGAGCTTTTGCTAAGCAGATGTATACCAGTCACTACTAACATACATTCTTGATCCAATCACTGTTTCTATATTCTGTTGTTTCATTCCCACCATCTAAAAGAATAATTTTTGCCTCAGATTACATTTATCTAAAACGTTACACAATTTTTCCCTAAATTCATCTTTGCTTCTTCTAGCACCACAGTTCACTCAAGTGTAACATGCAACTATTGTTCCAATTTATGAATTCTAATTTTTATATGGACTCACAAGAACTGAGTTAACACAAATTCGTATCTTCTGGTATTCATCATAAAACTTACAGCCTTATTTCTCTGCATAAATTCATCAATTCCATAAGATCAGACCACTTTCATTCAGATCTATTGCCGCTTTTCCTCTCTTAGTTTCAAAAACACAAAACATAACTATTTTTTCTTACTTTCATTTCATTTAATTCATTTTCTTTATATTTGCTCCACTTACATTCTAACTCCCAATGTTCCATAAACCACGGTCATCATTAGATGGACCTATGGATATTGAATTCCATCACTTGTCATAGATTTGGTCAATCAAAAATTTCACCCATATTTTTTTCTTTTACTAAAGGCATAGATAATAGGCTATTAGCTTTAGTTATGCCCAAGCAACATGCAACCATCCTTGCTAATGGTAAAGATTAAACAGGTTTTGGCACATTTTGCTCAAAATGTCACAAGCTCAACTATAGCTTAGCTTTATCCCAAGCTTACTTATGCTACTCTTTGCAAGATGGTATTTCTAAACTGGCGATCATCTAGCCAACCAACATTGTCCATAACCCACCAAGTAGAAGATGTATGCAATTTATTGAGACACACTGATAATGTTTCTGCTCAAATTCAGCGTGCTGGGTCTGTCAGGAAGTCGGGCGTATTCAGTGGTGGGATTCAGCTGGTTCGTACCACTTTGGCAGAACTGGTAGCTAATATTTGTTGCCCAGGCCCAGAATGGACTTCCGGAAGTGGCATCCACACAGAAAACCGGTTGTTCACATATTTGAATCCCACCACTAGGCGTATTGGAAAGCCCCTCTTTTTAAATCCAAAGATGGCAACCCTACTTGATCAATGGGACTAAAATTAATGTGGGTGGAAAGGTAAGGAGAGTAGAGCTACTGGGATATTGGGTAAATCTAGTCCAAAGTAAATCTGAGGTACATACAGTATGCACAGGACTGGTTCCTATTCAGAATTGCAGCTTTTATTCATTCGTTTGTTTGTTTGTTCAATTTTTATAGCCACTCATCTCAACCAAGTGACTCCGAGTGGCTTACGATTCTAAAAATCTCTTAAGGCATCTTTCCCAAATACCTTTCAAATCTGAAGGGATGACAATTCTCGGCATTTCCAGACAGTTTTAAATGTACTTATATCAATCCTTTCTGCAGTATTTATTATCTAAGACAGGGGTAAAAGACTTCAGAACTATAGACTTTTTTTTTTTGTATACAGGGGCAAAAGCAAGACTATGACAATATTGTCAGAAAGAAAGCCACACACTAGCACTGATGGTGTTACTTTGTTTGACAATGAAACATCGACAATCAAATAACCAAGCTCAGGGAGTACCAAGGGCAGTTCCAACACTCCCAGATTTATTGTGTAAATTCCTGAAGCAAAGTTTGTTAAACTTTATGAAGCTCTACAATTCTTTATGGATGTTGCATACATCAGTTGTTGTAAGTAACTGAAACAATTAGCTCTTCAGAATTTAAATGGATCTCTTTACTGGGCTGAATAATTATGTTGCTTACTAGCCAAACATCACTTGAGAGATTGTCTCTTAAATGGCAGGTTCTCATCATTTCAGAGTTTATTAGATCATCTTGGGTATGTCTTTCTGCTGGATTTTTAAAATGCTTTATTTCTTTAATAGTTGTATTATTTTTATTGGTGCCGTTGTCATTATCTTTTTTCCTACTTCTTCCTTTCAAAAATATTATTTACAGTCTGGAAAGACAGAACCTCCATGGCAGTGATATTCCCAAGAAATAGCATCAGTGATTTGGAAAGACAGGAGTTATCATTGAAAGCATCAGGAATTTCCAGATTTATCTTTAGGAATTGTTCTACTTTGGTTTATTTTTTTTCCCCCCATAATGGATAACTTTATTTTGAAGTCCCTCAGAAATACCGGTTTGAATTCTCAAGAGCAATGATTTTGTTTACAGTACATTTTATTGCTTCCTTTTAATATTTTTTCAACATTATTTTTAAAATTGGCATTTCTTTTTTCCCCTTCATTCTTGGTGCAATCAGGGAAGGTCCATATTGCAGGGTTAAATTTTCATTTAGTTCTATGCGAAAAGTCTCATTATCTGGAAGGTGGAGTGGGATTCTATTTTGATTTGTTGTATAAAACCAGATCAGGAGACGTTTTCAAGATACAAGAGAATGGTGTTTGCAAAACCAGGCAGACAGGAGGAAGAGGGGTGCTTAAAGAGACTTCAATTAGGCATTCATAATGGAGAAAGAATCATGCCATCAACCGTGCCCTAAATATAGCATATGCATCATTTTTATTTTTTTTATTAGGTTGAATAAATATTTATGTAATGTGAACATTTTTCCAGATATGGATCACTGGTTACAAACTGGTAAAATTATAGATGCGAAACCGAGAAAGTGAGACAAATTCTAGGGTGGCTGCTGTTGTTGCTGCCGCTTTCTATGACCCAACTTTTAAAAAACAAAAATTAAATTTGACAGCTTTCCATTACAAATCATATTTCCTCATGTGGAACCCTTGAATTTCTTGGATAGAGCTCTTAAAAGAATATCCTGAAATTGCAAGTTGAGCACTAAAATACTTTATATTGCTTGCAACAACTCTGTCTCTGAGTCCACCTACTCTTTGTACACAGCCATAAAAAACAAGTAAATAAAAAGGCTAAATGAAGAAGGTGATTTCTACTTAAAAGTAATATTGGTTGCTCCAAATATTGACCTTTTACCCACCAAGGAGCAGCCACCTCTCAGATACTGGCTATTCATTGGTTTAATTAAAACATTAACCTCCCAGATAATTGTGAAAATTGAATTATATTTATAAATTGGAAATGTTGCTTTTGGAGTTTGCTTCCTGCTTTATTCCCAATTTTATGTTTAACAATTCCCATCTCTCTGAGCACTGAAACTGTTGAAGTTGAGGAATTCTACTCTCTCACTCTTAGAAGCCAAGGGAAAGGTTTTAGGTCATGTCGTTTTCAATTCCAGAATAGTCATTTCATTATTTAATATTAGCTTCATCGAAGTAGCCATAATCAATATCATTGGCATCCACATCCAGACCAGGATTGTTGCTAATTATAATCATTGGTCTGCTTGAAGTTTTAGCTCAGCTCCAATAAGGTCACAGGTTCCTGCTCTTAAATAAATATAAAATCAATAAAACTGTCAAAATAAAAATACCATACAAACATAATAAAAAAGAGGCAAAGAGATAAAAAGCAGAAACAAGACAAGGAGAAATATCAATAAGACAAGAGTAAAACAGCAATAAACAGAATCAGATAAAAGCCATCTGATTCAAAGCTTCAAAGAATAACATTGTTTTTAATCAGTTGCCTAAAATAAGGGTTGACAGGATTTGAAAATCAGTGATGAGAACATAAGAAGCAAGACCTCCAGTGAGCATTTTAAAAGGAAAGCAGGTATATGTGAGTGATGTGTGTTGGAAAGAGAAGGAAAAAAAACAGAATACAAAACTGAATTCAGATTGCAGAAGAAATCTTGACCAGAAGACTGTACAGGAGCCTTAAGCCAGGATATATGGTGCCTTCTATTTTGGAAAAGCTTGAAAGCCAGAATGCATCTCTTGATCTTCCAGTCAAGGCAATCTAAGTGGTTTTCAAGATCAGCCAAGACAAAATTGCAAATGAATATTTCTAAAGGATTCTGAATGAAATATACATGAGCAAAATATGAAGGAAAAAAATATATCATTTTGTCTGCTAGGTCTGAAAAGATTTCATTGTGAGTGATTAAACTTTCACTGCTCGCCATGTCAATTGCATACAATTTTCATGGAAACAGCCATTTATTATATCAAAGAGCTTGTGAGGAAATGTGTTTAAATTTCCTCCCAATTCATGTATTTTGTATCGTTCGTTGTCTCAAAATGCACCATTGCCGCTTTAATGAAACACAAACAAAACCTTAGATTTTAATAGATATTTTGTTTTCCAGTAACAGCATGCAAAGGCCTGCATCCCCTTACATCTTTCCATCAGTGTCTTCATGATGGTTAAATTCACAATGTTAAGACACTCAAACTGAACATCACTTCCTATTTGAAGGCAAACTGGCTTCAGAGATGTCAGGCACAAGAATCAGGCCCACACAGTATGCTCCAGTTAAGAAAATATATTGTTGGACTTCCATTTTCGCATTGTAATAATACAGACGCAGGGAAGCAGGACTCTGCCCCCCACACCTGTTTTGCCTTGCTGGGGGCCTGAAAAGGGCCTAAAGCCGCCCTGGAGAAGCGATGGAGGGGACCCTCGTAGATCACGGAGAGACGGCGGCCGATCTGTTCGATCTGAGGAAGCCCTCTACACCAGCAGGGGAAAGACTGGCTGCAGCCTGGTGGCCAGTCTGAAGCTACCAACAGCCGGGGGAAAAGCACTAATTAGCAAAGCATGAGCAATGCATTTGGATCTGGGTTAAACTATTTTCCTTACTCCACTATTTCAAAAACCTTCCCTGGAGAAAAGAAATCCCAAAAAGCAAGAAAGCTCCCAGAAGCAAGAGGGTGGGGTGGGGGTGTCTTTTTTGTCTCTCCCCCTAGAAGAAAAGTGACAGTTTAACATCTTTGGGGGGAAAAGCAGATAGATTATAAAATCAATTTGGAAATATAAGGATGTAATGCTAAAAATTTTGGGGGACTTAAAATACTTTGAAAATCTTATCTTTGAAAAATATCAGACTGAACTTTTGAGAAACAAATCCTGATTGAAAGATAGACATTTAATGACATCTAGTGATGGAAAAAAGGAACAGTCCTAAAACCTTGTTTTCACTCTGACTGGAAGGAGTGAACTTGGCCTGAAACCCAGACAGAGATAGTAAGACAGGTACTTTGATGTGCCTGAATTTCTCAGCCTTGCAGATTGCAGCTGGAAAAGAAGAAAAACTCTTTGGGTTGTTTTTCTGCACGATGGATAACAATTATAAACTATTTTGAAGCCAGCTGGCTTTCCTTGATTACAAACATCGTTTGAGCTGCAGCTTTAAGAATTACTTAGAGACAGAGGAAATCTGACTTTTGGTTATTCTCTTTGGGAGAGGTCCTATGGATTATTAACTTTGAATAACAGGACCTTTAAGATTACAAATTTTGGCTGACTGATGATCCTGGATTTTTGGATAACTGCCTGGAGTTAGTGTTGAAAGACAAAAGCGGATAATAATTTTTTTCTTCCCCTCCACCCTTTCTTTTTATGGGGAGCCTACTGGATTATAGATCTTCAACTTCAAGAACTATTTAGAGACAGAGGAAATTTGACTTCTGGCAATTCCCTTTGGGGGAGGTCCTCTGGACCATTAACTCTATACAACAGGACCTTTTGGATTACAAATCTGGGCTGATTGATAACTCTGAATTTTTGGATAATTGTTTGGAGTTGAGATTGAAAGACAGAAGTGGATTACAATTTTTTTCTTCCTCTCTTCCCATTTGGGGGAGCCTATTGGATTATAGAGACCATAAATAAAGATCACAAGAACTATTTGAGATGAACTTAAATGACATATTGTGATATTGATTGTAAGATTGGTGGATTTGCATAAGGCAGGTAATTGGGGAATATACTAGAGATGAGAAGGTATGGAGGGTGGGAATAAAAATGAGTGTTTCTAATCCAGCTAAAACTAACAAAAAACCATCCTCAACTCCGTCTTCTACTGCCCCCAGTCCTATGTATCAGACATCAATTGAATCAATCTTCAGCAAGAAAAACCAATAATTTCCAGAAGGAAATGCAAGCCACACTACAATTAATTTAGGAATTACCCCACATAAAAAAATACAAAGAGAAACTATGAAGAGACAAAAAGTAATTTGGATAAAATGAATGATAAAATTCATAACTTGACCTCCCAATTAGAATATTTTCAGCAGATGATTACAAAGTCCAGAGACTGGACAGCCATTTGTCCGAAATGGTATAGGGTTTCCTGCCTGAGCAGGGGATTGGACTAGATGACCTCCAAAGTCCCTTCCAACTTTACTTTACTGAGTATGAGCAAAGAATTCAGAAAATAGAAGACAAATCAGTAGAAACCGACCAAAAGATGGAAGAAATAAAAGACGAAAACCAAAGATTGATGCAAGCAAATAAAGAATTAGAAGATTCAGTGGCGGTTTTGGAAATGGAAAAGGCATCCTACTTTTTAAGATTTCAGAACATAATGGAAGATAAGGAAGAAGATCTTGCTGATTTGAGGATAAGCTGTTGGCTGAAGCATTGGAAATCAGGAAGGAGAGATTGATCAGATATTTAGAGTCAACTCAAGTTACACAAGGAGAAATAAAGTCCCTAGAGAGGTACATGTTAGATTTGTTAAAAATCAATAAGAGATGAGATATTGAGAAAAGTGAGAGATGACCCATTGCAATACAAGGAAATGGAAATTGTAGTTCTGAAGCAGATATCAAGGAGGATAAGGGATTCACAAAGAAAGTATCAATTTCTGACCAAAAAATTAATTAAAAAGGATGGCTGATGCTGGAGGGGATATTAATCAACTGGGACACAAAAAGATACAGATTGGACTCTGTTTTTAAAGCAATGAAATTTCACAACAGACATAGAACTTTTCTTGAAGAAAGAAGTTCAGAATTCCAACTAGAATGGGAATCTAGAAAACAGGAAGAGACAGCAATAGAAGGAACGAAGAAATAGAAAACACAAATCAAGAAGAAGAGGCAAAGGAAAGAGAACACAGACAGGTAAGAACAAATAGGAGAATAAAACCTAAATATAATTGAAGAAGATGGATAACGATAATGGGATTCTCTCAATGAATATAAATGGATTGAACTCCCCCTCAAAAAGGATTTTTTTTTACATGACTGCAAAAACTAAAAATGGATATAGTCTGTCTCCAAGAAACACATATTAAAAGACAACATTATAAATTTTTGGAATGTCCAAAAATTGGGAAGCTTTATTTCTCATCAGCATAACAAAAGAAAAGAGGAATAGCTCTATATATTAAAGAAACAATTAGTCCTAAACAAATTTATTCAGATGAAGAAGAAAGAATACTAATGGTGGAAATAATGATAAACCAAAAACAGATGATGATGGTAGCAATTTATGCATCGAATAATAAACAAGAAGAATTTTACCAAAAATTACATAAAAAAACAGTGGAAACAAAATATCAAAATATTTACCTAGTAGGAGACTAACACAATTGTAGATGGAAAACTAGATTATAGAAGTAGTAAAATAGGGGGAAAAGGAAGGAATATTTTACCTAAGGCCTTTTTTAAAATGGCAGAAGAAATCTTTATACAAGATATGTGGAGAGAAAAGAACCCAAAGAAATCTCAATATACTCAAATAGGCATAAATCATGGTCTAGAATTGATATAATATGGATATCTCCTGAATTAAGAATGAACATACAAGAGCTTGAGATAGAAACCAATGTATGGGCTGATCATAATCCAATAAAGATGACATGGAGAGGAACAAAGAAAAAATTAAGATCGACACTAAATCAATCTTTACTGAAAGAGAAAGAATTTATACAAAAAGCAGCAAAGGAAATGGAATTTTTCTTTAAAGAAAATAAGAAAGAAGATACATTGCTCCAAAACATTTGGGATATAGTCAAAGCATACTTTAGGGCAGGGCTTTTCAACCTTTTCACTTTTGTACAGATTGTACCACTTTTAGGACATGACAATATTCAAGTACCACCAGTGCTTAGCAAGTGGTCAAAAACTTGATGACTGAAAAAAAAGGGACAGGATTTTGGGTTTTGCTGGTTAGATTCATTTGTTGTTATAGAAATGGCTAGTTTATACTATTATGGGAAAGTAAAAAGTTGAGGTTCGATGTTAATGCTCCATTTTACTGCAACAGAGGAAGTCGGAAGTCAATGCCTTTTCTTTTCCCCTTCTCCCCTCACTTTTTTTCCCTTTCTTCCTCCCCACTGTGTCCTACTATTTGTTTTTGTATTTTTGTATTTTATTCCATAATCTAATAAAATGTTACAAATTGTAAAAAAAAAAAAAGTACCGGTTTTAATTTCTTCAGTGGCGGTTCCTTTGCTCTCAGGCCACGGGGAGGACCCCCATCAGTGCAGGCTGTCCAGAGCCCTGGGCATTGGAGGCAAGCACCCAGCTTAGCCCAGCCTTCCACAAGGGGGTGCCCAGCTGGGCTTACCTTCTCCTCGAGGCTGCTGCTGCTTGGCTTGCTCTCCTTTTCCAGGTTGCTCATGGTGTGTGCAGGAGGACAAAATGTGTGGTCAGAGGGAGGCCCACTCCCTCTCCATGCGAGGAGACCCAGCTTTGTAACCAAAACATCCTCAACGATAGAATGGGCGACCACCAGGAGAGTCCGGAGGAGGGGACAAGGGGATGGCAAAAGGGCAGCAGGGCTGGTCGTCACCAAGTACTAAGGCAGGACTTCCCTCAGACCCTCCCACCCTCTCATTAAAATCTCCTTCCTTCCTTCCTTCCTTCCTTCCTTCCTTCCTTCCTTCCTTCCTTCCTTCCTTCCTTCCTTCCTTTCTTCCTTTTCTTCCCTCCCCCTTTTCTTTTTCCTTCCCTCTTCATTCTCCTTTTCTTTTTCTTCCTTCCCTTTTCCTTCTTTTTCCTTCCTTGCTCTCTTCCCCTTTTTCCTTCTTTTTCTTTTTCTTCCCTCTTTCCCTTTCTCCTTTCCTGTCCCTTCTTGGATGCTCAATTGCAAAAGGGGAAACATTTCTCGATGCCTCCTTGCCTTGTGATCACAGCTTATCTCTCCGGTTCTTTTCCTCCGCAATGCCACAGCGTGGGGCTGCAAAGAGTGAGACCCCCCCCCACGCACGCACGCATGCAAGCACACACACACACAAACATGTGCACAGGTCTGGGAGAGGCAAGCTGAGACTAAAGTGATAGTCAAAAACCTTACAGATAAAAAAAAAACAATTGTCAGAAAAAATAGATCTCCAGGTAGCTAAGAAAGTTAAATACCTGGGGATATATCTAACAGCAAGGTGTGCAACAATAAAAGAAGACAACTATGTAAAACTATTAAAACAAATAAAACTAGACTTGGAAAAATGAAAAATCTACAACTATCAATATTAGGAAAAATAGTTATGACGAAAATGAACATTATACCAAAGCTACTTTTTTTATTTCAAAGAATACCTATAAAAATAGAGAAAAATTTTTTTGATGAGTTAAATGCATCGATTTTGAAATTTGTCTGGCAAGGGAGAAAAGCCAGAATCAGACTGAAAATACTACAAGAAGCAAAAGAAAATGGAGGATTTGGGTTGCCAGACTGGGTTCTATATTATCAAGCAGCTGCATTAACATAGCTAAAAGAATGGATAATTCTTAGACATAAAAGATTACTATAGCTAGGACACGACTTACAACTCGGATGGCACGCCTTTTTCTGGTATGGAAAGAACAAAATCCATAAATACTTTCAAAATCACTATGTAAAAAATGCACTGCTTCTAGTATGGGAAAAGATAAAAGCGAAAATGTATATAACAATACCAGGATGGATCTCGACAATGGAAGCATTTGTTCACCCAAATCTAATTAATTATGAGAAACTTGTGACTTATAGAGATATTTTGAATACTGAAGGGAAATTACAAACTAAACAAGAGCTGGAAGAATAGGGCATTGAGCTACCATGGTGGCTGCATCTGCAAATGCAAATGAGAAAGATGCCAAAACATATGGTTTTTACAAAGACTAGTGTTTGACCAGATACTATTGTCTTCAGATGAAAAATTGATTAAGAAACTGTACAGCTTTTTGTTAAATTTAAAGATGGAAGATGAACAAGTGAAAGAAACAATGATAATATGGGCAAAAAACGTTGGGCACAATGTAGAGTTAGAAAAATGGCAAAATTTATGGGAAAGAAACTATAAAATAACAAGGGCAGTTACTAATAAAGAAAAAATATATAAAATGTTTTATAGATGGCATTTACCACCTACGAGGTTAGCAAAAATATTTAAAAACATGTCTAGCAATTGTTCGAGATGTAAGCAAAAGCCAATGCTACCAACTTTGGTGGACGTGCCCTAAAGCAAAAAAATTCTGGTCGAAAATACATATGTGGTTAGAGAAAATGTTAAGAAAACATACAGATTTTAAGCCAGAACTATTTTTTTTAGATATAACCTCAGAAAACTATGATAAAAATGTGTATATTTAATATTACATGTACTAAGAGCAGCAAGAATTACATTTGCACAGCATTGGAAAAATGAAGAAATACCTGCTGAAGAAGAGGTAATTAAGAAATTTTTGGACTGTGCAGAAATGGACAGGCTTACATTGAAAATGAAAGGGAAAGAAGATACAGAATACTTTCAAACATGGGATACATTTTACCAATGGCTAGAAAAATGGAGTAAAGAGTAGGAATTTAACTATTATTAAGTTAAATATGTAGACCCAGACAACACATTGTTTACTAAGCACTAAATATTTGTAATTATAAAAAATAATATAATAAAAATAATATAATATAATAAAAATAATATAATATAATAAAAATAATATAATATAATAAAAATAATATAGTATAGTATAGTATAGTATGGTATGGTATGGTATGGTATGGTATGGTATGGTATGGTATGGTATGGTATGGTATGGTATGGTATGGTATGGTATGGTATGGTATGGTATGGTATGGTATGGTATGGTATGGTATAGTATGGTATGGTATGGTATGGTATGGTATAGTATAGTATAGTATAGTATAGTATATAATAAATATAATATAATAATATATAAAACAGTTAAACTAAATTCGCATTAGTTAAGTGTTAACGAAATTTGAGAGAAGGCCAGACTTAGATTGCTTCTGGAAACATAATGACTCCAAACTGATTCCTCTTTTAACTTCACCCACTAGGGTCTGCCTCTTCTTCTCCTACATCAGGGCTTTTCAACCAGTGGTACAGGTACCACCTGTGGTACATTGGCACCTGGCAGGTGGTACGCGATCATCCTAGAAAAGTGGTAGCAGGGGAGGGGAATGAGCTGAACCGGTGGCAGCACCGCACAAGGCTGAGTGAGAGATGGCTGGAGCTGCAGGGCTGTCAGGACTCCAGCTGGAGCTTGGCGCTGATCCTGCTGCTTCTGCTAAGCCCTGAAGAAGCACCAATCAGCTGGAAAGCAGCACTGATCCTGGCACTTCTGCTGAGCCCAGAAGAAGTGCCAATCAGCTGGAATGTTGCAGCATCTCCAGGGTCTTGTGATTTACATTCAGATGCTTGGCAACTGATTCATATTTATGATGGTCACAGTGTCCCAGGGTCATGTGAAGTGACCAAAACCTGCTGCAACCACACAGCAGACGGGGGAATAAAAACCAAACACCCTCCACCCCACCCCCACTGCCAATCCTCAACAGAAATGCTCACAACAATGAAAATCTTGGACAGGAGGAAGAGTGCGGCCAGGCGGGCAGGCAGGTGTCTTGCTCGGCTGTGGCTTGGGGGGCACTTTTTTCAGTGCCATTGTAACTTTGAACAGTCACTAAGCAAACTGTTGTAAGTCGAGGACTACCTGTACTTTATCACTTTTTTCCTTTTTTTTTGGTCAAGTTTTTGACACTTTGCTAGGCAACTGGTGGTACTCGGATGTTGCCATATCCTAAAAGTGGTACAATGGGTGAAAAGGTTGAAAAGCCCTGTCCTACATCACCCTTTCCTCCAGTTTCATTGTCTAATCCAGCTGCCAGTCGTTAACTGAAACTAGGGTGGGTCAGTCTATTGATTTCCATGTGCTCTTGGCACCACCCAGATATCTGCCACCCCAGCTGCTCCTCCTGCTGGATGCCCAGTTGCTTCTGGCCATTTACCCATCAGAGCTGCTTCCTGCTAAGCTGTGCAAACCATCTGGGTGTGCCTCACCTGTCTTCCAAATGAACCTGGCATCAAACCAGTCGCTTCTCCAGTAGGTTGATGATTCAGTTGTTCCACGGGCAGGTCTTGGATCTGGAGTTGAGCAATTGCTTCCCTGCTCTGCCAAAGCCCAGCTGATCATCGCCACCACCGCTCAGCAGTTCCTGGCATCCCATAGCAGGCTCATTGGCAGGATTCCCCAGAGATCCATGGGCTGACCTTAGGCCCCAAACTACAGCTTCCTTGCTCTGACACTGTCCATCTGATCGCCTGGGCCACCACCACCGCATGGCTGTTGCCAGGGCTTGTTCCAGCAGATTTGCTTGGAGGTCCCAAGTCCCAGGGTCTCGGGTTACTAAGCAACTCCCCCCTGCTCTGCCAACATTCAGCTGATCGTTGCTGCTCAGCAGCTTGTTTATTCCCGATGTTTCGTCACCTGTCTTGCTGGCACAGCTTGATGGCAGGGTCTTGCAACCCGTGGGAGGCCAAAAATGCATCCTCCATGAGGTAGCACCCCTACAAAGCAGCACCAGGCAAGAAGAATGAAAAAAACAGTTTACAGCAGCCAGCTTCAGGAGCTTCACAACACACATCCATTCACAGCTGCTGTCTAGATTCCATACTTATTCCCTAATTTAGTTGCTTAAATTGGGGCGAGGGGAGAGGTCACAGTTCCTCTACACCTGCATGGAAAAGAAAAGAGAAAAAGACAGGAGGGAATTTGGCAAACAGTAGGGAACCTTATGCCTCTGAATAAAGTGAGAAGAATTGAAAGACACCAAAATATTGAAATTCAATCTATTTGGTACATAGCTGGGAAACATACACAGACAGTTTTAAATCAAATCACCACATGATCGGGCTCGATTTTATGACCATTTTTACAACAGTTGTTAAAGGAATCGTGTGGTCCATTAAATGAATCAGTCCAAATCCAGATTATCTAGTGGGCGGTTTTTGCCTTTTTTTTTCCTGGAGAACAACAAAAAAGATCACAAAACACAATCAAGTTACCATGGGATGCTGCAACAGGTGGTAAATTTGAGCTGCTTGCCAAGCACCTGAAATGATCACATAAACGAAGGGGTGGTGCAGCTGTCGTTATCTTTGAGGACATGTCTAAGTAACATTTTTCAAAGCTGTCATGATTTGAACACTCATGAAGAGAACAGTCATAAGGTGAGAATTACCTGTGCCCCACTGGGGATACAAAGTGTGGAGTTGCTATTCTGTCACTTCATGTGCTGATACCCTTGCCCCTCTCCTTAATGTTC
The DNA here is from genome assembly GCA_034064705.1 of Bothrops alternatus. Classification (NCBI taxonomy): domain Eukaryota; kingdom Metazoa; phylum Chordata; class Lepidosauria; order Squamata; family Viperidae; genus Bothrops; species Bothrops alternatus. The sequence goes on from JARGCV010000080.1 coordinate 8,197,590, forward strand.
TAAATAAAGTTATTTATTTATTTATTTAATTGGATTTGTATGCCACTCCTCTCCGAAGACTCGGAGCGGCTCACAACATATACAAAACATCAGAAATCTAAATCCAATCAAAATATTAAAAAAATAGACCCCCAACACACATACAACTTACAAACACAGTCAACAATCATCCCCAGGCCTGCCGTCAAAGATAGGTTTTTTAATTCTTTCAGAAGGCCGGGAGAGTGGGAGAAACGCAGACTTCAAGGGGCAGTTGGTTCCAGAGGGTGGGCGCCACAACAGAGAAGGCCCTCCCCCTAGGACCCGCCAAATGACATTGTTTCGCTGACGGGACCCAGAGGAGGCTGACCCTGTGCGCTCTCACCGGTCGTAGGGAAGTATGTGGCAGAAGGCGGTCCCGTAAGTATCCTGGTCCCGAGCCATATAGAGCTTTATAGGTAATAACCAGCACTTTGAATTGCGCTCAGAGACCGATAGGCAACCAATGCAGCAAGCGGAGGGTTGACGAAATGTGGGCACAACGAAGAAGGCCCACAACTGCTCGTGCAGCTGCATTTTGCACTAACTGTAGTCTCCTTATTAATAAACCATCCTTATTTTCAGCATGTCAGATTTCCACGGGAACTTGTGGAAACACCTGTTGGACTTTATTGAGCTGGAAGAAGTGCATCACACTGTTGGCAAGATGCCCTGGAGAGTAATTACCCTTAGCCCATCAACACCAGTATTAACCAACAAGACATCCATTCCAGAGACTCCTTAGTCCATCATCAATCAGAATGAAAGGAAAAAGAAACCCTCCCTGAGGATGGGGTCCCAAGAGCAATGAGGCACCCAAGGCCCCCCAGTTCGTGATATTTTAGATTTGCTACGTACGTTGATCCTGGGATAATGGTTTCCATAGTAGAGAAGCTTGTTAAAGACCAAGCAGAAACATCCGTAGCCATGTGGCTCAAAGTGTGTGGAATTGACAAAGAAATGACCCAGCAACTTCTCAATCTGAAAGGAAACACGGAAATAGTGCTACTACTTTGGGGGAACAATTTCCCATCCATGTCAATACCAGAAAAGAAATCCCACAAGTGTTGGTAAAGATGATATCCCAGGAACTTCCTCATTTTTTATCTCCATGACGGCCATCCTGAGGAATACAAAGGTATTGAGGAGCATGGATTCCACCACGGTGCGTCCATGGCTGGTGGGACCTTACTGTGAGGTGAAATGGAAGAAAGAGACATCAGTGCTCATCTTAGTGAACCACCTTCAATTTCAATTTTTTCCCTCCAAAGTAGAATAAGCTGGGTCAATTTTTAGGAGATGTGGGGAGGTCAAGCTACCTTCTCTCCACTTCACAAGGAAAACTTTTCCTTTGATTTGGTGACCTCAGCTGAAAGGGGCCAAAGTGGCCATGGTCCAATTGAAGCTTCTGGGTAATATTCAAGGGCAGCCCTATGTGAAAAGTGTTGTAGTAGTCAAGCTGCAGAGTGACCAGGGCTGGAGTGACTCTCTGAAAGGTCTCCTCCTTCTTATTCACTGAGGACCACAACAGATTGTCTTTACCCAATAAGCCTGACCTGATGTCATGTATTTTAAGCAAGGCAGCTAGTCCCGCAGTGAAGCTGCTTAAATTATTGTCTTCTGAGGAAACAAGAGTTGAGAGAAGCAGAGAATTCAAAGTCAACCAGACTGTTCCAGCCCTTTCTCTTTGCCCCAGCCCCTTTTGACCTGCTCTTCTGCTGCACCTTGTCTTTCAGTCCAAAGATAAATTACTTGCAGGTTAAGGACCTTTTTCCTGGACCAGTTTTTGAAAGCTACATTCTGTTTCTCTGACAGAACTAATTGAGCTTCTGATAAAGCTTCTCAAAATCCAGGGATAGTTTTTCTCCTCTTCCTCAACCTCCAGTATCTCCCCATCCTCCATTGCCTGCTACTAATTACCATCTATCTCCCACTTACTTAACCAGGACAGCTAGACTATAGGGTTCTTGTTCCAGGGTGCCCACTCTTTCATTTCCCCTATTTGCTTCAGCTGAAACAAAGCAGCGATCGCACCGAGGCCTTGACTTACGTTGTGTTCCTGCTGCAACAGAAAAGAGTCACGCTGTAAGTCAGGGAGGCTGTGGGGCGTCTTGCTCCTAGGATCTCCTTTTAGAAGGGACGCTTGAAACCCTTGTGAAACCCTTGTCCATCCTGAGGAACATTTTGCACCACACTGAGATTGGGCAAAAGAGACTAGGATTCCAACCTGGGGGCAAAGCCCAGCCACAGGAATCTCTACTACTTCCAAAGGGTACTACACCTACTGTTTGGACTGCCTTGCCAGTCCCCTCATTGACCTCTTGCTACAGGTTTTGTCTGGTCCACCAGTCTTTTCTTATACAGTTGGGCTTCTTGCTGAAGGTATTTTTTTTTTGAAGAGGAGCTCCCTTTTCCCTGGGCTGGCCTTTATGGGGAAATCTGGGAAAGTGGTAGGTAGGTGGTAGGATCCTCAGCAATCTTTTAGGTCTCCACCAGATGAAGAAAAGCCACCAAAATCAGCCCTGTCTTGCAGCATCCTTCCCTTGGAAATCCGATTCCATCTGTTAAGTAGGACAAGAAGCAATGGATGGAAACTAATAAAGGAGAGAACCAACCTAGAACTAAGGAGAAATTTCTGAACAGTTAGAACCATTAATCAGCGGAACAACCTGCTTCCAGAAACTGTGGGTGCTCCAACACTGGAGGTTTTTAAGAAGACAACCGTTTGTCTGAAATGGTATAGGGTCTCCTGCTTGAGCAGGGAGTTGGAGTAAAAGATCTCCAAAGTCCCTTCCAACTGTTGTTCAAAACCTTTTGTGGTTCACAGAGTTGGCCTTGATAGGAACCTAAGGCAAATTCCATTTTCTATATTCCCATCCCCATTTGCAAATAGGTAGATAGGTTCCACTAAACAATCTTGAAATTTCCCCAAAGAGTCCCATGGAAGCAGAACAACTTGTGGAAAGTCAATGTGGACTCAGGAGGTTCAGGAGGAAAGGTGCTTGGTGGATCAGGAAAGTTGGCCTCTGCCCTGTCTCTGTGTGCAGCCTTGAAACTGGAATGATGCAGGAAAGGCATCCCAGGAATAATAGAGATGAATCATAGAGTAGCAATGTGACACAGCAAATACAATAGAGATAATAATAATAATAATAATAATAATAATAATAATAGTAGTAGTAGTAGTAGTAGTAGTAGTAGTAGTAGTAGTAGTAGTAGTAGTAGTAGTAGTAAAGTTGGAAGGAACCTTGGAGGTTATCTAGTCCAACCCTCTGCTCAGCCAGGAAACCCTATACCATTTCGGACAAATGGCTGTCCAGTCTCTTCTTAAAAACTTCCAGTGTTGGAGCATTCACCGCTTCTGGAGGCAGGTTGTTCCACTGGTTAATTGTTCTAACTGTCAAGAAGTTTCTCCTTAGTTCTAGGTTGCTTCTCTCCACCCGTTGCTTCTTATCCTGCCTTCAGGCGCCTTGGAAAATAGCTTGACTCCCTCTTCTTTGTGGCAGCCCTTGAGATATTGGAACACTGCTATCATGTCCCCCCTTGTCCTTCTCTTCATTAAACCAGACATATCCAATTCCAGCATATCCAATTCTTGGTCAACGTCCAGTCTGATTTCCCTTTGTGTTGCAATGCTGGGTTTTTGGGTGGGGTTGTTTGTTTTTTTGTGGTCCCAATGGAGGGTCAGTTCCCTCTGTTATTTCTGCTTAGGGACAGACACCCTTTTCTGCATGCCAAAGTATTGTTAGAATATTTTTATTACTAATTTTTACAAACAAACAGTTTTAGCAACATGAAAGCAATACAGACTTTAGAGGAGAAATAAAATGAAGAGAAATAGTGAATGGACAAAAAAGAAATTAAGAAATTTTTTAAAAGGGAAGAATAAGTTACAGGTAGTCCACAAATTACAATAGTTCATTTAGTGACCATTCAAAGTTACAATGTCATTGAAAAAAATGACTTATGACCATTTTTCACACTTACGACCATCACAGCATCCCCATGGCGATATGATCAAAATTCAGACATTTGACAACTGACTAATCTTTTTTTAAAAAAAAATATTTTATTGTTTTTTTTAATTTTTAAGAAAAAGTACTCAGGACACATCATGGTGTTTGGGTAATCAGACATTCAAAAGTGAAAACATAAATAAACAACTCAACTTAATACATTCACTGTCTCCTCTCTATTTCCCTCAAGTAACATAATACATTTAAAATATTCCATTTCTAAATTAAATTTCTATTATTACTAAACCTGTTTTAAAACTTTATCAGTTTACAATTACCAAGATCAAATTTAATTTTAAATCAAGAAGTTATCAATTCAGGTATCCCTTCCAGATGTATTCTAGTTCTTAATTTCTCTCATCCCTCCTTTTATCATCAATCTCATTTATTTCTTCTTCCATTACACAATAGCTATCTTAATTAAAAATAATAATATTAAACCTTAATTCACTTCAATTCATTACACAAACTTCAAATTTCATCCAATTGATTGTCATACCTTATCACATCTATATTATTGTACAAAAAATCATCTAACTAAATTAAAACATTCCATTAATTATTAAAACCATCCCAATCTAAAAAAATCAACATTTTTTCAATTCCAATACCTAGTTTTCGTCAAAATATATCTATTATTCCAAAAAGTATTCTTAATCTATTTAAAATATCCATTCTAAAAATCACCCTCATGTATATATGTTTATATTTTTTCTTGCTTCTAACTCTAAAATCATAATCCTTAAAACAAACCATAAATCCAACATTGCCTTTTAATCCATTACACAATTTTAAATTTCTCTTTTCAGTCTAATTCTGGCTTTTTTCCTGTGTCAAGAAGGTTTCCATAGGGATGCTTCCCTTTCAGCCAATGGATCTATCTTTGCTGCTTGTGGTAGCCTTTGAAATAATAGAAATCCCATCCTCTGCATTAGACGTCTAATTTCTCTCCTCCTTGAAGCGTCGTTGCTTTGTAGTTTGAAATCTCAGACAACTGACTAATATTGATAATGTTTACAGTGTCCCTGGGTCAAGTGACCATCTTTTGCAACCTGACAAGCAAAATCAATGGGGAAGCCAGATTCATTTAACAACCATGTTATGAATTTACCAACTGCAATGATTCACTTAACAATTGTGGTAACAAAAGTTGTAAAATGGGGCAAAACTCACTTAACAAATGTTTCATTTAGCAACAGAAATGTTGGGCTCAATTGTGGTTGTAAGTTGAGGCCTGCCTGTATAAAGAAGCAGCTTCCAATCTTCTTAATAGCAGTTATGAATGCATTTATATTTTACCATTCTACAATTACATAATAATTTCCTCCTTTCCACAATCTATTCTTTCTAATCATCAAACCCATAAGTTCATTTTTTCTTTCTTCAGTAAAACATCCATGAAAGATTTTCTGTCATTAATAAATATGATTATTGTCCTTTCCCTGCACTCTCCCTTTTTCACTAGCTAGTCTGTCTCTCACATCTCTGGAGAGACTGGAGCATTTGCACATCCTAAAAAAATATATCAAGACTTCCAATAAATTTAAATAATTTTTCTGGGGGGAAACCAAAATCAAACTCACCATATTTTATGGGATATTAGTTACCTTGTGAAATGTTTAGCATGGCTGTGGGGGCAAGCACCAAAGCCCTGGAAATGTTTACCAGCTCCTGTTTTAATCAAAAGCCAAGATTAAACTATGACTTTGTTAACTCTGTTTTGTTTGGAGAACAAACCAGAATTCTTAGTTCTTGTTTCACAGTAAGTATAACACAATTCAGCTGTTTCTTCTAACTTTCTGTGACATGCTAATGCTTATGAATATAGGTTATTTAGATTGATTTATACAATTATCTACAGCATGCTGGCTAGGTAATTCTGGGAATTGAAGTTGTTAAGGCTGAGAAACACTGATCTACAGCATAGACCTTCCACTTCTCAGTAGATCTCATATATTGCTTTTCTGCCTTTCCAAGGTGGGCTACTTTTATAACCAGAGACATTACAGAGTATAGCTGGGAATTCTGGGAACGGTTGTCTCAGCAAGATTGACCAGTATCTGGCTAGGAAAGCTTAATCTGGAGAAAGAGAAAGCTGTACTCATTCGATTTTGCATTCACAGTGATCCTAAGCCAATTTAGATGCCACTGAGTTAGAATCAACCCTTGGTGACAGCATGGACAAATGCTTGCAATCACAACTTGTCTTTAAAGATAATCTTTAGCTGTTTCAAGGACAGTCCTACAATCTCTTTGGTCTTATCCGTCTACCTTATTTATTGTCTTCTCCTTCTTCTATTTCCTTCAAAGTTGCTAAGCATAGTGTTATTTTTTTATAATCCATCATCCACTCGTATCACATGCCCAAATTATGTGGGTTTCTGTTTGCCTCAAGGGAGCAGGCAGTCTTTATTTGGCCTAGAACTGATTGATTAGCTCTTCCTGAATCCACAGTGTTCTTACTAACTATTTACAGATCTATAATTTGAAGGCATCATCTTATTTCTCTCGCTCTTCCTCAACATCCAGCTTTCACAGCCATACTTTACTACTGGAAAAGGCATTACTTTTACTATTCTGATTGTTGTTGTCATAGAAATATCCTTATCCTTCATGATCTTGTTTAGATTTATCATTGTCTTCCATATGATTAATCTCCTATTTACTTCCCCAGCACTCTGCTTTATTTATCTATTCTTGAAACAAAACTATCTACAACTTCACTTTTTTACTGTCAACTCTGCATTCAGTAAACATATTGGTTGACATTATCTTTGCCTTCTTCATATTTAGCATTAACTCACATTTTCCTATTTCACTTTTATATCATAATGAATTATTTATTTTCAGTTAATAAATGACTTTAGTGCATTATGCATATTTGTTCTTTGTTACTTTTGTGTTCTGTTAATTTTAACTCTTATTAGGTAAGCCACTTGACAATTTCATAAATGGAACACCGTATGTTGAAGAATGAATGAATAAATGAATGAATAAAAAGGAGGACTAGTTCAACTTCCTATTTTGATTCCAGCTTCCATATATTGCAATTCTAATAATATTTTTGCTGTATAATTAAGCATACCTCTTTTATTATTTAATTTCTCAGATCAAATCTTCTTGAAATTTCAAAATTTCAATTTCTTCATCTTCTGAACTCCATTAGCAGTGTTTTTTCTTAATTATATTTTTTAACCACAAAATTGTTCAATGTTTTCTATCATTGAATCAGTGGTAAAGGAGCTAGACTTGTACAATACTAATATTCACAAGATAGCCACTAATTCTAATTTATTGTTGGAAGTCAGCACCCACCCTCCTAGAGAAGGAAATATTTTAGGGGGATATTAAAAAGGACAGAATATTATATTTCCCCAAAGGAATAATGAAAAATCTTAGGCAAAGACAGCCCCAAGTCTCCATTGCCCAGCAGAAACCAAGCAGGCCAGCTTTTAGAAATGCAGATCTGATCATCCGTCCAGAAAGACTAGCCAAGAAGCTTGGAGCTGATGAGATTAGAAAGACAAAGAATCAATAACCCCTCACCAAAAAAATCCAACACAGGACATAGCCATCAGCCACAGCCCCAGAAAAGCAGGACATGACCTTTAGAACATAATAGGATTAACCCACCACCATCAGAATACCAAAAAGGACACATTCAAAAGCTCAGGTCAAAGTTTATGCCACAGGAACAGGAAACAACTCCAAACACAAAAGCCCAAGAAGGTATAAAAACCTACCACTCCCAGCTACATGTGGCCAGCTTTCCCAAAGCCACATTTCTGTCTGGCTCTGCTCTTCAATAAACTACAACGTTCTTTCTAAAGCAGCCTCCATTTTGTTTATTCCCAACTTGGACTGTACCCTGATGAAGATTTTTCTTTCAACAAGATGTATTTTTGTTTGTTATTGGACTATAGCTAAGAATATAATATAGGAATGTCCATTTTAGTTGTTGAGCATCTCCATTACTAAGTATGGTATTATCTCATTTAAATCAGTCCACCATTACAGTCCACCCAAGTTAAGTTACTCCAAAAACATTGTTTATTTCATTTAATTTCTATTTTGAAATTACATGTTCTCCTTGATCCATCTTTTTCACATTCCATGCTCTTATTTTTCTGTAAAATAAGAAATTTCTCTTGCAATACTAGCATCATTACTGAGCATGCTTCCTAGCAGCTTTGGTTTGGCTATAGCAACACCCTCAAATTTACTCATGGAGATTCAGTGTTATCCCCCAGTATAATTAGAGAGAAATCTTCCTACTTACAGTTTCTTTATCATCTTGCATCCAAACTCATCTTAATGTTTCAGCCATGACTACAATTTTATTGGCAACAGTAGAGAAGTGATTTGCCACTCTTTCTTCCAGAATTGATTCTGGAGATCCTCCTCTTAAGTAGGTGATTTCTCTTATAACAGTGGTGGCGAACCTATGGCACGGGTGCCAGAGGCGGCACGCAGAGCCCTCTCTGTGGGCACGCGCGCCGTCGCCCCAGTCCTAGGCCTTCAGCTGGGTTTTATAAAACCTTTTCGCTTTAGGCCTCCGCTGCCGTATGCAAAAAAAAAAAAAGGTTCAATCAGTCAATTTCAACTTCTTGCAGGGAAAAAAAAGATCTTGCAAAGTTGGAATTGATTGAACTTTTTAGTCCCACCCAGTCTGCCGTTACCACCGCAGCCACGCCCAGACAATGCATAAGTGGGTTTTGGATTGCAGTTTGGGCACTCAGTCTCTAAAAGGTTCGCCATCACTGCCTTATACCCTCAGAGTTCTTCCACTGTGAATTATTATGATCTTTACTGTTCCCCTTTTAATCTTAATGGAAGGATGAGCCTATCAGTACTTCCACTCCCATTGACATCACTGTCAGATTTATTGAAGACAGTGTACCTTTCTACCACAGTTGTGTGTTAATTCCTTGGAAAGAAAATTTGGCCAAGGGGAATATTGATTACAAAAGTTCATCTTGCTTAGGAATGCCATATAAAAAAAAAACTTATAAGCAGCAAAGGACCAAGTACTTCAGAGAGAGTGTTTTTTAAATCAGAAATGTTGCTTCTTACTTCTTTGCTATTTTTGTGGTAAAATGCTGCTACATTAATCTGCTGTAAACAGGAAACATCATAGGAAATCTAGTGACACTTTAGAAACTACCAGATTAACTAGGGGGTTTGCAAATCACAGCCTGCTTTATTGTATGTTATCTGCTATATTCTATGTAGCGTTAAATAGTAATTCTAAGCTAAATTTGCGGGGGGGAAGCTCTTAATAAGCTTTTCTTGGCCTTGGTGTTTGGGCCATATTTTGGAGAATACAACTGCTGCAAGCAGTTTAGAGGCTAGAGATTAAAGCCTGGCAGAGTTATCATTCTGTAAATCCCATAAATCTCCTAAACTGAAGCAGCTACTCTTTGTAACTATTAAGAAGTTCCACTGCTCATTCAGTAAGTGGTAGCAGTTCTACTGATTTATACCGTGTTTGGGGGAGGTTGAGAGATTTAATCCTAAAAGTCACGCTAGATCAATTAGACCCCAAATGAAGTTCTGAAGTGTTATGATTTAGGACTGAACTTCCCAGGTTTTCAGAACAATCATGGATGATGACAGTTATTCAGAAATAAGTAATACATGAATGTTCACCTGGGTTTCTGCTAGAGATAGGTGACAATGAATCGTTCATTAATAAACATTTGCATTTCAAATTCTGCTCCTTAGTTAGGATGTGATAATGGCAACTAAGTGCAATTAGTGCATGCAGTTAGGGGTGCAATTAATAAGGTGACCAACTATTTTACAATGAAAAGGAGGACACAAATAAATTGAAGGAAAAAAATCGTAAATAAAAGAAACATTTTATTCATTGCAACAATAATACAGAATACACTATAATATAATAAATGCAGAGTGGGCCCCACGACTCCCAAAGCACCAGCCCCACTGGCTCCGGCCCCGGGAGGCAGCCCGTCATTGACACACCCCACCTGCAGCTGCCCTGCCAGCACCACCGCCCACCCTGCGCAGCCCCGTGTAGAGCGGGCCCCGTGGCTCCCACAGCACGGGGAGCGGCTGGGTGCCGTTGCCCCTCACACCCCTGCCCACAGCAGCCCCGCCGCCCCTGCCTCTTGCACCCACAGCCATTACTGCCCTAGCAGGGCCAAAGATCAAGAGAAACTTACCGTGGTGTCGCCGCTTCAGTCTCCTCCAGATATCTTCGGGACTAACTAGGAGATGGTGTAGTTGGGTAGCAGGGAGGGGTACAAAGTTCCTGCCAATTTGCCTTCGCTGCAGAAACTTGCATGTGCAAAGTTTGCCAGCCGCGCTCAGCAGCAATTCCTATTGGCTTTCAAAAGCCAATAGCGGGAGTAGCACAGCTCATGCAAAAGTTGGGAAAAAAACCCATCAAAAAAAGGTGCCGGAACGCCATTCTGAGCGTTCTATGAGAAAAAAAAATCCCTGCAGATTAGTCTTCAAATATCGAAAAGGAGGACTTGTAGGAGGACACTTTTCAAGGGAGGACAGAACTTACAAAAGGAGGGCTGTCCTCCCTGAAGGAGGACAGTTGGTCACCTTACAATTAAGTAACTTTAGTGGGACTGTGGTTCAATTTGGAGCAGAAGCCAAACCTGACATAGTTTAGGTCCTTCAGACAGTTGTCAATTCCTTTGAGGTGGGAAGTCCTGCCTTTATTCAAAATCCTTCATGAAATTCATCCTCCAATATGTGAACTGATGGCTTCACATGACCCAGAAAGTAGAGGAACTACAGGTAATTCTTGAGATACAACAGGTCACTTAACAGATGTTCAAAGTTACAACAGATGCCCCCAAATTACATACATAAAACCTTGTTTTAAATTTGCAAGGGTCCTGCAACCGCATGCCTTAGGAGCGACAGTGGGGATACTGCAGCACCCCTGCCTTTCTTCCCCCTATCCTGCCCTGACAGGACCCCGCAGCACTTGGGCCTGCTTCACATGCCTTCTGGAAGCAGCCACTATTGCTCCAACAAGTCCTTGCAGAAATGGCAGCTGCTTTCCAGCTTTTTGCCCTGATCAGCTGAGCACTGGGAGCCTATAAACCATTCCTGGCTCTTGCTAAGCTTTGGAAAACCAGATCCTGCCTGCTAAAGTGGCAGCTTCAGGATGGGTTCCCCAAAACCTTTCCCTTGCTTTATCTCTTTCCTCCCACCCAAAACCAACATCTCTTCAATCCAGAAAAAAAAAAGCTGGAAAGGACAAATGTGTTCATCTCCCCCAATTAGGTATTAAAACTAAATTCCCCACCTCTGCCCTCCAATCTTTATCCCCTTTAACAACTTAATTTCCTAAATTTACTGCAGGCCTGGAAAAAGGATGACAAAATCTATAAGTTACTTACCTTGACTCTCAGCTGAAGAGTAGAGAAAAAGGATGGAGCAAAGAAAGAAAATGTTCCTGCAGCTTTTTGCCTTGAGAAGCTGAAGAAAAAAAAAATCAGCTCAAAAAGTTTAGCCTGCCAGAACACAAACCTGCAGTCAATGAGGAAGACGCTGGCTCCTCTGAAAGTTTTTTGCTGTTTTGTATGACTGTCTTTAGGACCCAGCTAGGACTTGTCTTTAGGGCCCTAGGTGGGTCCTAAGGCAGTCAAACAAAAAGTTTATAGAGCTGTCCTATCTGGGTCCTAACTTGAGGGCTACCTGTATTATTTTACTATATAAGATTATTACAAATAACATATGTGTTAGTTTAGTTTTTTCTCTCAGATATACGTAGTATGTCCTACCCCCTCCACTCATTCTTGCCCTACGTGTGTGTGTTTGTGTGTGTGAGTGTGTGTGTGAGAGAGGGGGGGGATAGCTGCACCAACAAGAAGATGGGGGTAAATCTTAGTCCAAGAACTTGCCAAAAGATAACTTTTGAAGTCCTGCATCAGCGACTGTTTCAGTGGGAATATGATGGATGAAACATCCTTGATTTCTATCATCCTTGGAACTCTCATTGTCTCATGAACAATTTTCAGGCTAGTATGGGAGACAAAAGGTCTTCTGAATCTTTGACCCACTTAGGACTCTAAGACTCTAATGCAACCTTTTCAACTGCTGCACAAACTCAGAATGAAGAACAATAATAACACACCCACACATCCTATTAATATTAACACCCAACATGATACAACAATAGCTCTGTGCTGTACTGTGAACATGAGAATCATGAGAAGATCCAGAATAACTCAAGTAACATTGTTCTGGACTATGATTAGAACAGCTTTGCCAGAAGACTATTATAATAATCCAGGCATGAAGTAATCAAGGCACACACTACCAGCTCTGCAGATTCCTTTGTCAGAAACCCCTGGATTTCATCAACTAATATTAGCAATCCTAGATGCACAGTCAGTAAAGAGGGGCAAAGTTAATTGGTCATTCACCAAGACTCCAAGGTTGTGGGTGGAAGAAACTGGGGAAGTCTGGGAGCCCAGAAGACAAATAGGAGGAGAACTCAGTAGATAATCAGATTGAAACAGGGCAGTCTTAATCTTATCTGTATTAAGCTTAAGATGGCGAGAAGATATCTCAGAGGAAATGTGACTAAGACATTCCGCACTGATGACAACGTCTTGTCATCTAGGTCACAAAAGACAATAAACTTAAGTACACATACTGTAGTTTCCAACTTAGAAACATTCACTTAATTTGAGGCTACAATGGCATTGAAAAAAGTGACTTATGACTTGGTCCTCACACTTGTGACTATTGCAGAATCCTCACGGTCACATGATCCAACTTTGGCACTTGGCAACCGGCATGTATTTACAAGGGTCGTAGTCAGTGTCCTGGGATTACGTAGTCACCGTTGGCTTCCCAAGTGGCTTCTGATAAGCAAAGCCAATGAGGAAGCCAGATTTGCTTAGCGGTGGATTCACTTAACAACGGCAGTGATTCATGTAACAACTGTAGCTTTAAAAAAGGTCAAAAAATTGACGTCTCACTTAACAACCCTCTGCTGAGCAATGGGAATTCTGATCCCAGTTGTATTCATTAAGTGGAGGACTACCTGTATTGTCAACATCATGAATCAGGACACTTGAGGAAAAGGTCTGAAAGGTAAACAAGAAGGACCTGGCATTGATTCCTGAGGGACACCTGCTACAAGAGAAAAGTCCTGGGACTGAAACTCACCAACCCAAGTGTGTCAAATGTTGGTGTATATTTTTGTATGTGATTGGAGTTATTCTTTTATCCTTGGAGTTGCATACTGTTGTTGACATCTGAATGTTTTAACGTTGCTCAGGTTCTGCTGGCAGATCCAAGAGGACTGATATTGATTGATGGTACTAGATCTTGGCCACCAGAATGTAATTCGGAATTTGCAAACGGAATTTGCAAAGCTGAGTGGCTTGCCTGAATTCCAGATTGAAATAGATTGAGAAGCCATTAAAAGCCAAATCAAAATTCAATTCTGAGAAGGCAAGTTTCTCAAGGACTCTAGACTAAAAAGGAAACAACGATGGAGATTAGTAACTTGAGCGCAAAGAGGAATCTCAGGGAAATTTTATTTTTATTTTTTTAAGCAAGGAGAAGAGTGTCCTTAAAAGAAACTGGAAAATAACCAGCGCAGGTAGTCCTTGACTTACAACCACAATTGAGCCCCACATTTCTGTCGTTAAGTGAGACATTTTGTTGAGTTTTGTCCCATTTTGGGACCCTTCCTGCCACAGCTGTTAAGTGAATTACTGCAGTTGATAAGTTAGTGTTCTGTCTGGCCCCTCTCAGCTCATTAAAAGTCACATAAATATGTCTTTAAGAGGTTTATTTAACACATTTCAAAAGGATTCACTTCAAAGCACGCTGCTGGCATTTTGCTGGCAGGAACGGCCAAGTCTCATTTATTTACATTTAGATTAAAACATGCTCTTCCCACACCTTCCAATTAACTCACTCTTTCTTTATCACATTGTCCAAGACCTCATTATTCTTCCGTAGATTTCCAAAACATCAGAAGACTGAATTCAAACGCACTGCTCCAGATATCAGGCTACTCCTTGATTAACGTTGCTCGTGACAAAGGCGTAGTCTCTCTTTCCCCTTCTAATATAGTTTCCGATACGTCACTTCCCCCCATTACTTCCTTTTTCCACTTAACTGACACCTTCGCTTATCAAACCTTCGGAATCTCGGATCAAGCCATCTATCTTCTTGATCCAAATCTGACCCCTCACTTTGCGAATCTGACCCAGACTGCCTGTAAATCTCCTCCCTGTCTGTCTCAGCTGCCGGGAGGGGAAAATACCCAGAGGGGCCTGGCTGCTCTTCCTCGGCTGCCGGGAGGGGAAAACACCCAGAGGGGCCTGGCTGCTCATCCTAATCCTCTGACACTTCCCAAGCTGGTCTAGGGACACTCACAACACTATCCCCCCCGCAGGCCCCTCCCCTCGGGTCCGTCGCAGGGGATGTGGTTTGTAGGGAAACGCAGTATGAAAATCCCAAATTAACTGAGGAGCCTCAATATCACGAGCATCTACCCAACAGCGAGCCGCTGGCCCACCCCCGGTCCAATCAACCAAATATTGGAATCGGTCGTTGAGCCATCGGGAATCTCGGATGCCGGACACCTCCAACCGGGAAACGGGAATGTGAGCACGGCGAGCTGTCGGGCCCGGATCAGGAGGTCGAAGCGGAGAATCAGGGTTGACAGGAACAAGCAAGGAGCGATGAAACACGGGATGTACACAAAGAGACCTAGGCAAAGTCAAACGATAGGTCACCGGATTGATGACCGTCTCCACAGGAAAAGGACCCAGGAAACGTTGATCAAGCTTGCGGTGAATTCGCCCTGGAAACAAGTACTTGGTGGAGAGCCAAACCCGATCTCCAACAGCTAATGGCGGCGTGTCACGGCGAGAGTGGTCTGCAACCCTCTTGTAGTCTTCCTTGGCCTTAGTCAAATGGTGCTTAACCATCTCTTGGACTGACTGGAGTTCGGTTAAATAGTCCTCTGCAACTGGAACTGGAGAATCGAGGAGCGTGAGCGGGAAAAATCTGGGATGATAGCCGTAGTTGGCAAAAAACGGAGTGGTCTGAGTGGAAGCGTGCTGAGAGTTGTTGAAAGCGAATTCGGCCACGGAGAGATATTTGGACCAATCGTTCTGTTGGTCGTTGATGAAACAACGCAAATACTGCTCCAGGATGCCAATCACTTTCTCTGTACCCCCATCAGCCTCTGGGTGATGCGTGGAGGCTAGATTGAGTTGGACTTGAAGCGCAGACATGAGTTCTCTCCAGAACTCCGAGGTGAACTGGGTTCCTCGGCCGGACACTATTTTGTCAGGCAGACCGTGTAGCCGGAAGATATGTTGAATGAACAGCTGAGCCGTGACTTTGGCTGTCGGTATTCTTCGGCAAGGAATGAAATGTGCCATCTTGGTCAGCATGTCCACCACTACAAAGACAACGGTGTAGCCAGCAGAAACAGGTAAACAAGTTAAGAAGTCCATGGAAATAGCCCCCCAGGGTCTCTCCGGCGTGGGTAAAGGCTGTAATAATCCCAGAGGGGCTCCTGTGGCATGTTTTGCCTGACGGCACCGTACACAGGAATTCACATAAGACTGAACATCATGGCGAAATCTGGGCCACCAAAAAGTCCGAGACACTAAGTGGAGAGTCTTAAAGAACCCAAAATGACCTGCTGCAGGGTTATCATGGCATTGATTCAGGATGAGACCACGGAGTGGGCCTGCTGGAACATATAACAGGTTGCGGAAGCGTAATAGACCCTCGGACAAGGTCCAAGGTGAGTCGGGACCCACCTCTTGCCTCTTCTGTGCCGCAAAGTCATCTAGTTGTTGCGCTTCCCGAATCTGTCGTCGTAGATCTACCGGATCGCGCACGGCTGCGATCGATTCGAAGGCAGAATGGTTCGAAGTGGCAAGGGGTCCTTGATCTGTAGATACTCAGGTTTACGGGACAAGGCATCTGCTCTTTTGTTGTACCCTTTCGGAATGTAGGTGACTTTGAAGTTGAATCGAGCGAAGAACAAAGACCAACGGATCTGACGTTGATTCAATTTCCTGGCAGATTGCAGATATTCCAAGTTTTTATGGTCAGTCCGAACTTCAACTTGGTAACAGGCTCCTTCCAGGTGGTGTCTCCAGGTCTCAAAAGCAGTCTTGATGGCCAATAGCTTCTTTTCCCAAATGGTATAATGGCGTTCGGAGGGACTCAGTTTCCTGGAATAATAAGCACACGGGAACAGGGTGCCGCCATCTTGGCGTGTTTGAAGAAGCACGGCCCCTACAGCAACATCTGAGGCGTCGGCCTCTACTACAAAGGGACGACAAGGATCTGGATACTTGAGAATGGGTTCCTGAACAAACGCCTTTTTGAGGGTCTGAAACGCCTGTTGCTCGGCATCGCCCCACCGGAACTTAATGCCTTTCCATAACAGACTAGTAAGGGGCGCAGTCAAGGCAGAAAATCTCGGAATGAATATCCTGTAATAGTTCGCAAATCCCAAAAGTCTTTGGACATCTTTTGCTTTACACGGTGGTTGCCAGGTTTGCAAGGCCTCAACCTTGCCAGGATCCATGGCGATGCCTTGTGGAGAAATCACATGTCCCAGAAATTCAATGGTGGTTTGATAGAATTGACATTTCTTTAACTTGGCGTAAAGGTGATGCTCTCTCAAGCATTGCAGAACTTGCCGGAGATGCTGGAGATGAGTTGCTCGTGACGGGGAGTAAATCAGGATGTCATCGAGGTAAACCACCACAAATTGATCTAATAAATCCCGGAAGATGTCATTCATGAAATGTTGAAAGATGGCCGGTGCATTGGTGAGTCCAAAGGGCATGACGGTATACTCAAAATGACCATACCTGGTCCCAAACGCGGTTTTCCACTCGTCCCCCTCTCTGATGCGAACCAGGTTGTAAGCACCCCGTAGATCTATCTTGGTGAAGATGGTCGCTGATCGGAGACGATCCATGAGATCAGGAATCAAAGGCAGAGGGTACCGGTTGCGCACCGTGATGGCATTGAGCTTGCGATAGTCACAGCATAGGCATAAATCTCCGGTTTTCTTCTTCACGAATAACACAGGAGCTGACAAAGGCGAGGAAGAGGGACGAATGAAACCCCTGGCCAGGTTTTTGTCCACAAAGTCTTTTAATGCGGCCAACTCGGGTTCTGACATGGAGTAAAGGCGTCCCCCTGGAAGTTTGGCATGTGGCAGCAAATCAATGGCACAGTCATATGGTCTATGCGGAGGCAATTGGTCTGCTTCTTTCTCACTGAATATATCTGCAAAGTCCGCTAGGTCGGCCGGCAAGGTGATGTCAGGGTGGGATGGTAGCTGGGCTGCGCAAACTTGGCGTACGTGGTCTACGCATTGCAAACTGGGAAATGAAACAAAGTTCTGGGACCACACCACACAAGGATCATGGGTTCTCAACCAGGCTAGGCCGAGAACTACGGGGAAATGAAGTCCCTTGGTAATATAGAATTGGATGGCTTCTTCATGTTGTCTTTTGACCAGGCGTATGGGCTGGGTCATGAACTTGATCGGTCCAGACAACAACTCACGACCATCGATTGTCTCAACCAACATAGGCGGCTTCACAGAGCACAAAGGTATGGCATGCTGACAAGCGAAAGCTTCATCCATGAAATTAGTGGTGGCTCCGGAATCCAACAAGGCGTGTGCCGGAATGCCCTGTGCATGATTTCCCAGAAGTATATTGGTTGCTAGGATCAGATGTCTCGGAGGACCGGGGTCTTCGTCTGCGGAACTGGGACTGGGTTTGGCACCTGCCCGACCCAACGTTTCCATTAGGCCGGGCTCTGGCCGTTTCCCGGCAAGGTGGCTTGAAACTGCTGAGTGGGAGGCCGAGCTGGAACAGGAGTAGGACCTGTCGTACCACGTCGTTTCTGGGGGCAGGCCATGACGAAGTGACCCATCTCTCTACAGTACAGGCACAATCCCTCAGCTCTCCGTCTTGCCTTCTCAGTCTCGGTCAAGCGAGATCTGGCTGCACCAAGATCCATGGGCTCATCTCTGGCCATGGGTACAGGACGCCTCTCAGTGTAAGCCGGCAATGGTTGGAAAATACGTCTGGGTGCCGGGATAGGTGGAGTGATAGGTAGGGTCTGGAATCCTCTGCGTGGTGCAGGAACTGGCTTGGTACTTCCGGTGACTGGAACCATCTGTTTGACCAGGCGGGCATCCGTGGCTTGCGTTTGCGCCTCAATAGCCAAACAATGTTGGTATAATGCATCCAGGGTCACGGGTATTACAGTATGTCTCAATCCATTCAAGATCTGGGAAGACAGCCCATCTTGAAAAATTTCCATGAGAGCCTCATCATTCCAATTAATTTCTTGAGCTAGGCGGCGAAAATCTGATATATATTCCGCTACGCAGCGCGATCCTTGACGTAACTCTCATATCCGCCTGGTGGCATTTTGTCTACGAAGGGGGTCAGCAAATTCTCTTTCCATCAGCTGGCAGAATCCTGCATAATTGCGCAGAACAGGATCTGGTCCTTCTATCAGAGGAGACGACCAATCAGCAGCTGGACCAGAGAGTAAACTTAAAATGAAAGCCACTTTAGTTTCATCAAGCTGGAAATCTGCTGGAGTTGAGGCAATGAATGTTCTGCATTGGTTTAAAAACGCTGGAAATTTACTACGCTCTCCAGTAAACTTATCAGGCAAGGCTAAATAACATCTGCTTTGTCTGGGTGGGGGGGGTGGAGCTGGGGCTGGGACTCCTGCACCTTGCTGAATCTGCTGTTGCAAATCGCCAATTTGTTGCTGGAGAGCTTGAACTAATTGATACAAAGCCGGATTATCTGCGAGCAGCTGCTCCATGACGTCACTGAAAGCTCGGACTAATTTTCCGTCTTTTCTGCTTTTGGGTCACGAGCAATCTGTTCTGTCTGGCCCCTCTCAGCTCATTAAAAGCCACATAAATATGTCTTTAAGAGGTTATTTAACACATTTCAAAAGGATTCACTTCAAAGCACGCTGCTGGCATTTTGCTGGCAGGAACGGCCAAGTCTCATTTATTTACATTTAGATTAAAACATGCTCTTCCCACACCTTCCAATTAACTCACTCTTTCTTTATCACATTGTCCAAGACCTCATTATTCTTCCGTAGATTTCCAAAACATCAGAAGACTGAATTCAAACGCACTGCTCCAGATATCAGGCTACTCCTTGATTAACGTTGCTCGTGACAAAGGCGTAGTCTCTCTTTCCCCTTCTAATATAGTTTCCGATACGTCACTTCCCCCCATTACTTCCTTTTTCCACTTAACTGACACCTTCGCTTATCAAACCTTCGGAATCTCGGATCAAGCCATCTATCTTCTTGATCCAAATCTGACCCCTCACTTTGCGAATCTGACCCAGACTGCCTGTAAATCTCCTCCCTGTCTGTCTCAGCTGCCGGGAGGGGAAAATACCCAGAGGGGCCTGGCTGCTCTTCCTCGGCTGCCGGGAGGGGAAAACACCCAGAGGGGCCTGGCTGCTCATCCTCATCCTCTGACACTTCCCAAGCTGGTCTAGGGACACTCACAACAGTTAGTAACCTGGTTGTTAAGTAAATCTGGCTTCCCCGCTGACTTGGTTTGCCAGAAGGTCGCAAAAGGGGATCACGTGACCTTGGGACACGGCAACGGTCGTAAATATGAACCAGTTGCCAAGCATCTGAATTTTGATCACATGATCATAGGGATGGCTGCAAAGGTTGTAACTGTGAAAAACGGTCATAAGTCCCTTTTTTTCAGTGCCATTGTAAGTGTGAACGATCCGTAAATGAATAAATAACTCAAGGACTACAGGAAATTAAAGAACACTTCGTAGGGAAGGTTACATAAATCAGGAAAAGGGGTAGAGGAGTAAGTTGGGCAATGGATCAGCAAGAGAAGTAGTAAACAAGGAAAGCCCTGCACAATTTGGTGAATGCCACCTTCCAAGTTAGGGACAAATTCAAAAGCAGGAGTAAATGGAAGGAGATGATAAATGACAGAGGAAGGAAAGAAGAAGGAAAATGGTGAACAATATTCATCGTTTTATTTATTATTATTATTATTATTATTATTATTTATTTATTTATTTATTTATTTAATTTCTATGCCGCCCTATTCCGGAGAACTCAGGGCGGCTCACAACATGATAGAAATCACAATAAAATACATAAATATAAAAACCCTTAAGTTAAAAAAGAAAAACCAATCATTCCACAAACATACACACAAACATACACTGGCTAGGGGCAAGGTGTTAGCTGCCCCAGGCCTGCCGGCAAAGGTATGTTTTAAGCAATTTACGAAAGGCGGAGAGGGTGGGGGCGACACGGATCTCCGGGGGAAGTTGGTTCCAGAGGGCCAGGGCCGCAACAGAGAAGGCTCTTCCCCTAGGCCCCGCCAGGTGATAAAAGTGTCATCCACATATCCTCCAATCCAGGACAATAAAGAAAGACAACTCCAGACTTAACGACCACAATTGAGCCCAAAATTTCCATGGCTAAGCCAGATGGTTGAGTTTTGCCCCATTTTGCAACCTTTCTTGCCACAGTTGTGAAGTGAATCACAGAAGCTGATGTTGAGTCACACGGTCGTTAAGTGAATCCGACTTCCCCATTGACTTTGCTTTTCAGAAGGTCGCAAAAGATGAGCACATGTGTGGGGAAAAATGCACACGCAGCAAACTGCCGTGCTTCCCCCCTCCACAAACCTCATAACCTTTTGATACCCTTTGTCCCAGTGAAGCAGCCAGAAGGTCATCCCCTTTTGACTTAATGCCTCACCTACCTAAACAGATAATATGCTTAAGTTCCTTCCTATCTCTTCCTGTCTTTTGTCAGTTCTTTCTCCTTTTGATCTACCTGTATTTGTTCTTACCTGGTCTTTGACCATGTAATGTGTTACTAGAAAATAGTTGCTTATATGAAGGAATTTTCCAATGAAGAAACTTTATGTAGCGCATCTAATGGTTAAACTTATGAATGTAAAATGTCAGAATTTAATGGTAAAGCCTATGTATATAACAAGTATATAAGAAGCAATAAACTCAGAGTTTGTCAAGCTGTGTCCTGCAGCTTCAAATCTCTGCTCAAGACATGCCTGTGTCTTTTTCTTAGCGTCTTACATCTGGCCCCTGAACAGGGAAAGTCCCCCATGGAGCAACTTGGACAGCCCCCCCCTTCCGAGGGAGCAACAGCCAACATACTTACCAGCGTCTGGAATAGACCTCTAAGTGCATTTTCGTCCTATGGGACCCCTCAGTGGTAAGTAAAGGTTACAATCTATCTCAGCACCAGCAGAAACATGTACAGGAACTCAAATTCCTGTTACACAAATCAAGCGTGAAAGCGCCTGAGGCAGACATAAGGAAGTTGGTGGATGACGTAGGGAAACATTCCCCTTGATATGCTAAGCACTGGATGCTTAGGTTACGAGATTTGGAAAAGATAGGGCATACTTTATATCTTGAATCTCGGGCTCCAGTACAGGTATTACATCAATGGCATCAGTGCCATCAAGCAGTGGAAAAATTTGGCTCAGATGCTTCAGCAGGGCAATAATTAACTACAAGCCCCACACCTGATTAGGATCAAGTAAAAACTGTGCCTCCGAAAGCATTTTCAATTGGATTTTCAGCTCCTTCTGAAGAGGCTAATTCTTTTGCCTCCTTACGGCCATCATACACCCCCGTAAGGAAAATATTAGAGGAACAATCTTGAAGTAGAAAAAATATATATGGGGAATCGTCAGAGGAATTTAAAGAAACAAATTAAATCAAAATGTACTCCTCTGCAATGTGTTTTGAACAATTGGGATGTTTTGAAACTTCAAGTAGCTTTTAAGTTTAACCCTGTCAGACAATGTCTGGTAGTGCTTTGTGTTGATGTGTAGAAGTATAAATAATATTTAACAAGACAACATTGAAAAACTTTGTAAACCTCCAGTTGGCTAGTTTATCTGATAACAGCTAAAGCCACGGAAGAAAAAGAAAAGAAAATTCAAAGAACTGAAAGCAAGTTTTTTTTCTTCCTTTTTTCCCCTTTTAATCTGGCTCTATTCAATTCCCCTTTGTCAGAGGTGAGGAGAGGAGGCTGTTACTTTTCCCTCACCCTTCACACCTTCAATATTCCTTTTAGTCTTTCCCCAATGTCTTTTGAAGTTGCTGGGATAAATTGGAAGTAACCATAAATGTTCCCCTCCTTTTTAATTAAAAGGGGAGGCCTGTGTTAGCCCTCAAACCCCACTCCCCACCCACTCCCTCCTAGGCTGTGAAAGAAATAGTAAACTGCAGATTTTATTGTTGTAAAAGTAAATTGAAAAACAATAGTAAGTGTTTGCATGAGAAGAGTCCCATGGAGAATGTGTGAGAGAATTTATGGAAAATGCATGTGAAGGAGAGAAAACTATTTTTAGTGATGAGAAGTTTGTAACAAAACTTTTTCCTGTCTCTTGTGTTTTTCAACTGGCTGTGTTGCTTTAAGAGCAAGAGAGACAGAAAGAAGAAGGGGGGACTGTTCGGTTTAAACTTTTTTTCCTCTCTGCTTAGAATTCTGGTTTGTGAATAAAGATGAACTTTAATGCCCACTCTTGCAGTTTCAGATTACAAAGTTTTACTTGAAAGAGGAGACAGTAATTGTTGGACAATTTGGGGGGGGGGAATTGTTGAGTTTAAATTGTTTAGTTAGACCTATATATCCATCAACCAAAAGAAATACTCTGAATTGTTTTGCTTAGATTTGTAAATGTTTAACATATTTAATAGAAATTTGTTTCCATCTGAATGGTATTTGATTAACTTGGAATTTAACTTATTGACCAAAGGAAAACAACCTGGAGATCTCATTGTAGTTCCACCTGTAGCACTTGCCGCAGTTAAGCAAATTAATGACATCTTGAATACTCAATTTGTGGACAGAATTCCATATAAAAATTGTCACTTAACACTTTTGATATTTCTTACTAGTAAGCTACTATCAGGAGTATTAGCTGTGTTAGAAGCGCAAAAAGTATATTGTATTGAATGGCTTTATTTATCCCATCCCAAAATGTTTTATCTTTTTTCCAGGCTGTTGCTGAAATAACCTTAGGACAGTGGTTCTCAACCTTTCTGAGGTTGAGACCCCACTTGCCCCGCCCATGCGCGCCATGACCCCGACCCGGGAGCGCGCGCACGCGCGCCAAAAAAAACTTTTACATTTTTTTAAAAAAATCAAAAAACAAAAACAAAATGGCGGCCGCGATGGGCGGATCTGCGCATGGGCGGATCAGCCCATCGCACGTGCCATGCATGCGCACATCCGCCCGTCACAGGCCGCCATTTTGTTTTTTTTATTTTTTATTTTAAAAAATTTAAAAAAAAAATAAAAAAAAACAAAATGGCGGCCACGACGGGCGGATCTGCGCCTGCACAGATTGGCCCATCGCACACGCCGCCCATGCGCGGATCCACCCATTGCGGTCCGCCATTTTGTTTTTATTTTATTTTATTTTATTTTATTTTTTAAATTTTTTTTTAATTTTTTTTAAAAAATTTTCCAGCGCGATGGGCGGATCTGAGCGTGCGCGGCGCGCGCCCAAAAAAATAAAAAAAATTAAAAAAAATTAAAAAAATTAAAATTTTTTTTAAAAAAATAAAAATAAAAAAAACAAAATGGCGGCTGGCAGTACCCGGCGACTCCCGCGAAATGGTGTCGCGACCCCAAATGGGGTCGCAACCCCAAGGTTGAGAACCACTGCCTTAGGACACAATCAAGCTTGTCCTTGAAATGGGACTGATTTAATTAATATTGTTCTTCCTATCCCAAAATTTGATTTTCAATTTTATTTTCAGAATAACTTATCTCTTCAGTGCTCTTTAACTGACTATATAGACTGTATTTCATATCATCTGCCTACACTGCAGTGCAATCCTTACCACAACGCTCAGAATTATCTGCTGCTATTTTAGCTTTCCACACCTTTTCTCAACAGACTTTTAACTTAATCTCTGACTCTCATTATGTGTGCCAACTTATTTTTAATTTTCTAGGTGCTTACATCACGCCCAGGATTGACCCCAATCTTATAGCTTGTTTTTAACTTTACAGTAGTTATCCTTTGTTTCTCACATATGTATCGGTCCTTTAAGGACTGTCTTCACAAACAAATAAAAAAGGAGGGATCAAGGGTACCTAATTTGGCATGGCTAACTCGTCAAGTCAATAAAGTCCTAATAACTTTAAATCAGCTAAATATTTCTTTTCAAAAAAATTACTGTCTACCAACGTCACTTTCAGCAGAAAGCTGTGCTCCCTAATCCATTGGTATGTTATTGGCAATTGCCTAATAAAACCTGGTTAGGTCCAATTCCCTTACTAACTTGGGGGCGAGGATATGCTGTTGTGCTTGCTCCTACAGGCCCTCTCTGGATTCCAGCCCGGTATGTGCAACCAGCCAAAGATGTCATGGCATCAAGTCCAGAACCCAATACCAGAAATGAAGCAGGTGACTCTTCAGACAGCACAACGTCCCTTTCGCTCTCGCCATCGCAGTCGGCCAACGACCTGGGGCAATGTGAAGAACCTAACATCCAAAGCGCAGGAGGTTCTACAGCAACAAGGAAAAGAACCTACACCAGAGAATTTATGCGCTGCCATATTTGTGGTTTTGATTGCAAATTCCTGAGTCATTCTTTGCTTCTCTTTCTTTCTTAATTGCTGTGTGGGGGCTCAAGCTCTCCCACCTCATCCTTTAGAATCATGGATGAAATATAATATTTGGGTGCAATTAGCTAATGTAACACAATTGACAGATTTTTGTATTTCTGAATCATATGACATGAAAAATCTACTCTCTACCTGTCTTATACCTGTGTGTGTCCCAGCTTCAGTTTTAAAAAATTATACTGGTTTAAGCAATTTTCTGTCAGACAATGAATTTCATATGCAACTATGTCAAACTGGGGTCCTGCTTCTTACATGTTACCCCTTGATGCTATTGTTTTGCATACACCAATTGTAGCTGTTCCTACAAATCTTACTTGTGCAAAAATTGTCAATTGTACTACTTCATCTAAAAAACTTCATTGTATACATGTCAGTCAAAGAATTTTAAATTGTACCTCCTTTCAAGAGGTATCCTTTAATTATGCACATATATGGTTATTCAATGTCTTTTTTTTCTTTTCTTTCAATTTTCCACACTAAACTACCATTAACTTACCCCAGGAACAAGTTATGTTTTGTATAAACAAATGCAAAGTTATATGTCCCCTGACTAAGACCCACTAACTACTCCAGCTTAGGATAATGTCCTCACTAATAAAATAGAGAAGAGTGAGATGTGGGGGAAAATGCACGCGCAGCAAACTGCCATGCTTTCCCTTCCCCCCACAAACCTCATAACCTTTTGATACCTTTTGTCCTAATGAAGCAGCCAGAAGGTCATCCCCTTTTGACTTAATGCCTCACCTACCTAAACAGATAATATGCTTAAGTTCCTTCCTATCTCTTCCAGTCTTTGTCAGTTCTTTCTCCTTTTGATCTACCTGTATTTGTTCTTATCTGGTCTTTGACCATGTAATGTGTTACTAGAAAATAGTTGCTTATATGAAGGAATTTTCCAATGAAGAAACTTTATGTCAACATCTAATGGTTAAACTTATGAATGTAAAATGTCAGCATTTAATGGTAAAGCCTATGTATGTAACAAGTATATAAGAAGCAATAAACTCAGAGTTTGTCAAGCTGTATCCTGCAGCTTCAAACCTCTGCTCAAGACATGCCTGTGTCTTTTTCTTCGCGTCTTACACACATGACCCCGGGACGCCGCAACCATCATAAATAAGAGCCAGTTGCCAAGTGTCTGAATTTCAGCCGTGTGACCATGGGGATGCTGCAACGGTCGTTAAGTGTGAAAAACGGGCATAAGTCACTTTTTCCAGTGCCATCGTAATTTCAAACGGTTACTAAATGAATAGTTGTAAGTCAATGACTTCCTGTAGAGCAGTGGTTCTCAACCTTGGGGTCGCGACACCATTTGGGGTCGCGACACCATTTCGCGGGGGTCGCCGGGCACCGCTGGCCGCCATTTTGTTTTTTTATTTTTATTTTTTTAAATTTTTTTTTAAATTTTTTTTTAATTTTTTTTATTTTTTTTGGCGCGCGCGCGCCGTGCACGCTCAGATCCACCCGTCGCGCTGGAAATTTTTTAAAAAAAAATTAAAAAAAAATTAAAAAAATAAAATAAAATAAAAACAAAATGGTGGACCGCAACGGGCGGATCCGCGCATGTGCGGCTTGTGCGACGGGCCGATCTGTGCAGGCGCAGATCCGCCCGTCGCGGCCACCATTTTGTTTTTTTATTTGTTTTTTAATTTTTTTTAAATAAAAAATAAAAAAAACAAAATGGCGGCCCGCGATGGGCGGATGTGTGCATGCATGGCACGTGCGACGGGCCGATCCGCGCATGCGCAGATCCGCCCATCGCAGCCGCCATTTTGTTTTTTTTTATTTTTTTTTTAAAATTTAAAAAAAAACAAACAAAATGGCGGCCCGCGATGGGCGGATGCGCGCATGCATGGCGCATGCGACGGGCTGATCCGCCCATGCGCAGATCCGCCCATTGCGGCCGCCATTTTGTTTTTGTTTTTTTGATTTTTTAAAAAAAATCTAAAAGTTTTTTTTTGCGCGCGCACGCTCGCGCGCCCCCGGATCAGGGTCGTGGCGCGCATGGGCAGGGCAAGTGGGGTCTCAACCTCAGAAAGGTTGAGAACCACTGCTGTAGAGCAATGGCCCCCAACCTTTTGGGCACCAGGGTCGGTCCCAATTGCTGTGGAGAGAGTTTTTTCCACAGACCAGAGGGGACGTGGTTTTGTGTACTGCCTGCATTCCGCAGATGGGGTTTCACTTCTTCATACAGCCCAGCATGCTGTGGCCCAGTGCCAGTCCAAGGACCAGGGGCTGGGCACCCCTGCTGTAGAGAAAACCTGGTGAGGTGTTCTGAACTAAGAAGGAATGCCAGCCTGAAAGGAAAGCTCTTTGCTTCTTGAAAGTGGTGAAAAAACATAACTAGAGTTTTTCTGTATGTGTCCACAGCATAAGGGAGGGAACCCCTCCCCACTAGGTGCCCTTCAGTCATCTAACCAGGACCATCTGGTTAGAGACTCTAGAAAGAGTGCAGAGAAGAGCAACAAAGATGATTAGGGGGCTGGAGGCTAAAACATATAAGGAACGGTTGCTGGAATTGGGTATGTCTAGTTTAATGAAGAGAAGGATGAGGGGGGACATGATAGCAGTGTTCCAGTATCTCAGGGTCTGCCACAAAGAAGAGGGAGTCAAGCTATTTTCCAAAGCTCCTGAAGGCAGGACAAGAAGCAATGGATGGAAACTAATCAAGGAGAGAGGCAACCTAGAACTAAGGAGAAACTTCCTGACAGTTAGAACAATTAATCAGTGGAACAACCTGCCTCCAGAAGCTGTGAATGCTCCAATACTGGAAGTTTTTAAGAAGAGACGGGACAGCCATTTATCTGAAATGGTATAGCATTTCCTGCCTGAGCAGGGGGTTGGACTAGATGACCTCCAAGGTCCCTTCCAACTTTATTATTATTATTATTATTATTATTATTATTATTGTTGTTGTTGTTGTTGTTGTTGTTGTTGTTATTATTAATCTCTGGTTATAGAGGTCCAACTCTCTGTGGGCATTCATGGCCAGGACCAACCTGAACCAAAGCAACTTTGATATAGTACATTTAGTGACAGTTCAAAGTTACAACAGCGCTGAAAAAAAGACTTATGACCATTTTTCACACTTATGACCATTGTAGCATCCCCATGGCCACATGATTTCCATTTGGATGCTTGATAAACCGGTTCATATTTATGATGGTTGCAGCATCCCTGAGGGTTCACGTGATCCCTTTTTGCAATCCTTCCAACAAGCAAAGTTAATGGGGGAAGCCAGATTCACTTAATAGCCATGTTACTAACTTAACAACTGCAGTGGTTCATTTCACAACCGTGGCAAGAATAGTCGTAACATAGGGCAAAACTCACTTAACAAATATCTCACTTAGCGACATAAATTTTGGGCTCAGTTGTGGCCATACGTCGAGGACTGTCTGTAGTAGTAATAATCAGGTCAGCTAGACAATTGGCAGTGATGGACTCCACAGGTTAGGAAGAGGCAGAAGAAGATAAACATCCCAAAGTACAAAGGACAGAGGTGAGATGTCTGAAAGCACAGCTGGAAATGAATCATGTGAAAACTGGCAAGATGGAAGTTGAGATGGTGTCAAAAGTAGAGAAGACTGGGAAAAACTAAGCCCAGAGAAGGTTTCATCATTAATGAGAATACCAAGTCTAAAGTCTTCTATTATTATGAGTAGAAGAAGTGGGGGGGGGAACTAGAGAGACCAACTAGAGACACAGGACTGAAAAATAAATCCCACGCAGCTGCTGAGGAATCAATATGAGTGTTAAAGTCCCACAAATCAGTGCAAGATAGTTTGGGAAAAGAGATTCAGAGTCATGTTGAAAACTCATCCAAAATAATTGTAAATTGGGCCCAAGAGGAGGATAAGTAGAAGCTACCTTGCAAGAATTAATATGTATACTTCTGTTTCCATATTCTCTGCATGGATGATGCAAAGCCCTCAATAGATTTGGGAATAGATTCAAATTTACTTTTCCTAATGAATTCCATACCGTATAGATGAGTTTGTGTAGAGGATAGAGGCTTGGATTTGGAGCAAAATAACTTTAATTTGTTCAATGTTCTCCACCTTGGATTGTATTGGTTGGCTGCGGTTGTAAAGCTTGCAAGGTTGTTGAAAATACTGAATGGAGCCCTCTTTGCCCATAACACTGCATGCAACCCTCAAGTCATTGAAAAAAGGCTATTTAAAGGGCTATGTTAGTGTCTATTTAAAAGCCCTTGTTTTATCTACTACAGGTAGTCCTTGACTTACTACCAATCACTTAATGACTGAAGTTATTTAGGTCTTGTCCTCCAAGTTACAACTGCTGCATCACCCCCACAGTCATGTGATCATATTTTGGGTACTTGGCAACTGCTCACATTTATGACTAATTGCAGCATCATGTCATGTCATGGGATTGCATTTTACAATGTTTTTTTTTTTGCCATTTTCTAGCAAAAAGACCATTGGATAAAATGGATTTGCACCTATGACATATGGTTCACTTATCCTGATTTGCTTAACAACCACACTGACCTATTTAATGACCATTGTAAAAGCCGTCATAAAATTAAGTTCAATCACATGGTGCCTCAACCTACGATTGCAATTACTTATGACCAAAGTTCCAGTCCCAATTCTGATTGTAAGTTGAGAATTGCCCATACATTCAGTATCTGAAGATGGAAATGTTCTTTTTGCGCATTTCAATAACAAAGCAGGGCAATGTCCCTTGGAATAGACAAGGATGGGTGGATGGATGCATGGATGGATGCATGACACCATTCAAGATAGATCCAACATTCTGAAAATGTAAAAAGTTATTAAAAATAAAAAACACAAAATAATATAAAATACACAAGCATATTCAGAGAGTAAATAATCAGCCACAATGGAGCCATCTAAAAACATCTCCAAATTCCTGTGACCTCTAGAGAATGTAGTAGTGTAAAATTAAAGTAAAGGAATGGATACGTATTGGTTCATTTAATCAGCAAACTCAGTTTGAAGTCAGGTTTAAAATGTAGGTAGCATGAAATAAAATCCAGCATCGTACCATATAGCAATAATGTGTCTCTGTTAAACAAATATGGGCAATCACAGGCTGTTATATGTACCCAATGTCAATTCTACAAATGAGCGTGGCTGCAGATGTTTTCCTTCTCATTCTAGGATGCCACATAGAATGGAAGGAGGGGGTTGCCCAGGTGCTTTGTTAGTCAAAATAATCTTTTGTCCCATGGGAACCAAGGTCATCAGCTGCTCCCGAGACTAGGGACTGGGCGTTGCATAAAAAGCCTGCCAAAAAATCATATTGGGGAACATAGTTGCTTGCACAGTTTTATGGGTAGGACATTTAAATTTGTATTGGGAAACTGTTACTTGTGAATCCAGACTTGGTTTCACTCTTGACCATGCCGATACTTTGTAACTAATAAACATGTTCTTTGAGGAATTTGCAAGCCTCGGAGTTCTGCTTTATTTGTCTCTATCTGTCGGAACCATGACACCCAATATGTTTTTTAAAATATTTTTTTATTAAAGATTACAATTAGAAAAAATAAAAACTAATACAAACTACATGAAATATAAGACTAACAAAGAAAAATAGAAGGATTAGAAAAAGGAAAAAGAAATACATAAAAAATAAACAATTTTTCCCTTCATCACAATAAGTACGAAGAGTTTTGTAAGTTATCACCATCTCTTAAAATACAATTACTCTCCTCTTCCCAAATCTCATCTCTTAATTATAAACAAAATCTTAAAGCCTCATCAGCAAAAGTCTATTAAGGGCTACCAGAAATAACTATGTAACTTTTAACATTGATCAAATATGTCAACTTTATATTCTTCTATATACTTTTACCAATCTTGGCTTTTAATCCCTTCAAATAATGTCCTCGAACTTGGTTTCTTTTCATCTTCTCTTTGTCTAGTCTTAGTAAATCCATCAAAATTTTAACAGACCTCTTTTGTAAATTCAGTACAAAAAAAGGTAGTCAAATCACTCCTCTGGTAAAATACTTGTATGGCCTTTTCAAATATCAAGATATCAACCGGTTTCATTTGTACATCCAGTGTATTCTCTTTTTCCACATCATTCTTGTAACTTGTCATGTTTAAATCTACATTCAAATCAATTTCAGTCCTACTCGGTATAACCTATTTATCTTCTGTAATTTGCACACCACCCATCTATGATGTTAAATATTCCTAAAATTAATTTCTGAGTCCATAGTTCACAAATCTCCATAAAAACATTTACTATCAAAGTGCTCCATTGCTCTTTGGAATACTTTGCTCCATTCTATTCAAACTTGTCAAACCTGAGCATTCTTCTCCTTTAATTATAATCCTTAATTTCTTCTTAGTGTCCAATATTCAAAGTCCCATTGTTTTTTATTTAAATAAAGAACCAAAACAACTACATTTTCTTCTGGGGAGGAATCCTATAATAATTTCAAATTCTTATTTAAAATCCACCTGGACCATTAGTCCTTTTTTATTTTTCCAAAATCAACACTTTAAATACCTTCTTGTTGTTTATTCTGAAAATATTTAATAGTTAAGCTCATATTTTAAGCTACTTTTCTGAAGAAGACCTGTCCATAAAAACTTAACATTCTGTAGTTTTTCAATATTTCAAAAACAATAAAAAATAACTCCAAATGATTAAGAAATGAGGCTCAGTTTCTGTTATACCTGTGAGTTGCTTAATAATAATAATAACAACAACAACAACAACAACAATAATAATAATAATAATAATAATAATAATAATAATAATAATAAAGTTGGAAGGGACCTTGGAGGTCATCTAGTCCAACCCCCTGCTCAGGCAGGAAATGCTATACCATTTCAGATAAATGGCTGTCCCGTCTCTTCTTAAAAACTTCCAGTGTTGGAGCATTCACAGCTTCTGGAGGCAGGTTGTTCCCCTGATTAATTGTTCTAATTGTCAGAAAATTTCTTCTTAGTTCTAGGTTGCTTCTTTCTTTGGTTTGTTTCCATCCGTTGCTTCTTGTCCTGCCTTCAGGCGCTTTGGAGAACAGCTTGATTCCCTCTTTTTGTGGCAATCCCTAAGATATTGGAACACTGCTATCATGTCACCTCTTGTCCTTCTCTTCATTAGACTGGACATAACCAATTCCAGATACCGTTCCTTATAGTTTAGATATAATCCTTCAATCCCTGGTTCCTGACTCATAAACCAACCACAAAAACCTTGATTCCTGCAATCTACTCACAAGAAGTAGCTGTCTGGAGTGCATGTGGGCAATTTCATGATCTATCCTTTCTCCAGAAAGATTTTGTCAGCCAAGATTCTGTATCCAGGCTGTCAATCCCAGCCATAAACACCACTCCACTTGAGCTGTGGCCTCACTAGAAGTCTCCTGTTATATGTACCAAATGTGAATCAAACTAGGTTTCTTCTCAGCTAAGTACTGGATTGTTAGGAATGCAGTTGTATGAATATGGAGGTTCACACTCCAACCTTCACAGTAGAAGTAGCAGTCAAATACTCAATCCAAATCTGAACTGCCCAGTTTTAGAGAAAAAAAATTAAAGAACCATTGTAATTATAATGTTCATTTGCTAAAGAGTTCTCCAGCTGATGATTTAAATCACCAGTATCATTAACTATTCCGAAAGAGCAAAATCTTGAGGTGGTCTAAAGGTTTCACCAAATGCTGCAATCTAGTGGTAGGTGATGATTTTTGCAGCTGAAATCTGGTAACCCTTATGAGCAAGGGTGTCAAACTGCCAGCCCTTGGGCTGGTTGTATCATGCGGAGGCCGCGCCCACCCCAGCTCCAGTCATATGAAAAAAGTTGCGACATATCGCGATACATCGCAATACATCATGTGACGCAGTGAGTTTGAGACCCGTGCTTATGAGTTTTTGAAGAGGCTGAAATGTTCTGTAAAATTAGTTTAAGGCAATTGTATCTTCTATGTATTGGTGTGTTATTTCCCTTAACATGTTCCTGATTCTGCAACGTTTTAAACTCAGAATTTTCCTAACGAAATCAGGCAATCCAATTTGAACATACACACTGATGAAGCTAAAAATCTTCATCAACACTTTTGTACCCCTACCCCATTTCAGTTCTGCATCACCACAAATAATCACCCGATCCCATCTTAACTGTCCTATAAGCACAGGCTTACCTCTCTTCCAAGTTTTCATATAAACTTTACTCAGTAGCCAGTAAACAATAAAGGCTGTGGCTGATGAGAAATTTAGAGAGGATGGCTACTGGTAATAGGAAATCAGAGTTTGTGAAGACAGTTCAGGCAAACATGTTTTTTCAATAGATGGGGGGAGGAAAAACCTGATCTAGTTGCATTGTTTGCTTAAGAGCTCTTGACAATCAGTGACAATATTTGTAATAAACAATTACAAAAGGATTGGGGAAATAGGTTTTCCAGACTGAATGAAGCCAGCAAAAAATTGTTTCTGCCTTAATGCCCTCAACTCTAGTCACCCTAGCAATAAAGACGTTGTAGGGATTGTAATCCAGAACAATAGATACACACAAGTAGGACTCCTATGAAGTGACAGTTGGAGTTATAACCTATTTGGAGGCCTATGCTGGAGGGCTTGGGACATTATATATAGGGCACAATTTCTGTTGTTAAGTGAGACAATTATTAAATGAGTTTGCCCCATTTTACGACCTTTCCTGCCACAGTTGTTAAGTGAGTCACAAAAGTTGATAAGTTAGTAACCCGGCTGTTAAATGAATCTGGCTTTCCCATCGACTTTGCTTGTCAGAAGGTCGCAAAAGGGGATCACGTGACCTTGGGACACTGCAATGGTCATAAATATGAACCAGTTGCCAAGCATCTGAATTTTGATCACATGATCATAGGAATGGCTGCAAAACTGTGAAAAAACAGTCATAAGTCCCTTTTATTTATTTATTTATTTATTTATTTAGATTTCTATGCCGCCCTGTTCCAAGAACTCAGGGCGGCTTACAACATGGATACTCACATGAAGAAATCTGACATTAAATACATTGTAAAACCCCTTAATTAAAAACCAATCATCCAAAGACAGACATACAACATACATACACTGGCTGGGGGCAAGATGTTAACTGCCCCAGGCCTGTCGGCAAAGATGAGTCTTAAGTAATTTGCGAAAGGCGGAGAGGGTGGGGGCAATACGGATCTCCGGGGGGAGTTGATTCCAGAGGGCCGGGGCCGCAACAGAGAAGGCTCTTCCCCTAGGCCCCGCCAGGCGACACTGTCTGACTGACAGGACCTGGAGAAGGCCGACTCTGTGGGCCCTAACCGGTCGCTGGGTTTCATGGGGCAGCAGACAGTCCCATAAGTAACATGGTCCAATGCCACGTAGGGCTTTATTGGACATAATTTTCAGTGCTATTGTAAGTTTAAACGATCTGTAAATGAACTATTGTAACTCAAGGACTACAAGCAATTAAAGAACATTTCGTGGGGAAGGTTACCTAAATCAGGAAAAGGGGCAGAGGAGTAAGTTGGGCAATGGATCAGAGAAGTAAACAAGGAAAGCCCAGCACAATCATATGTCACTTTTTTCAATGCCGTTGTAACTTTGAACAGTCACTAAACTGTTGTAAGTTGAGGACCATGTGTATCTAGCGTGGTTTCAGGAAGCCACAATAAAGAACTTAGAGTCACAACAGGCCAACAATGCATCTTTTCCACCTTGCCTCAAAAAAATAATGGTGGCCAATGAGGGAATACTGTCTTATTCTCACAAGGGCCATCTAAGAGAAGTCACACAGCTGAAGTCACTGAAGAGTGTGAATGTGAACCCAGAACTGTATTCATGTAGGACCTTAGGCCTGGTTGGGCCAGGAAGGAAAAACAGCTTGTGTTGATTAAGCACAACCCAATATATCTTCCTTTATCATTGAAGTATCGCTTCCCGGTAAGGGGATCTATTCCTTCTTGGCAGGGGCTAGACGAGTGGGGAGGTGATGTATCACTGTCAGTCTATTTTATTATAGAGCCAGGCAGGGTGCCGCATGAAGCCATGATCGTGGCGCCATGTTTCTAGTTCAGGAGCAAGTTGTTTAATAACCCTCTGACCATTTCATTACAGTAATCAAGAAAAATCAGCAGAGGTGGCAGGATGACTTAGGAGCCCAGGCCTGGCTCATTAACTCTGAACTGAAGCAGATAGCTGCTGGACAGATTGCAATTGCTTTTCTCGGGGACCGTAGTGTGGGTGCCGTGAGGCCATTTTATTAGCACTGTGTTCATGAAGTCAAGATTGCTGCTCTGTCACTATTAGCTGGCCTTGGCATCTAACAATGCAACTGTGGGGACACGGGATCAGATGGGGAAGAGGTGAGGTAAGCTTCCCTCTGCCTCTGCAGCAAAACCGGGAATGGAAGCCTTCTGCTTCAGATGGAAAGATTCCTTAGAAGTGAAGGAGAAGAAGGAAGCGGTACATTGAAGGGGAAAAACAGCACAATGGGAATGGTTATCTTGGTTGGATTGCATGTATATTGAGTGCTTCTGTATCAGAGATACATTCCTGGTGTGTCTAACAAGACTTGGTCAAATAAAGTAGTCTAGTCTAGTCTAGTCTAGTCTAGTCTAGTCTAGTCCAGTCCAGTCCAGCCCAGTCCAGTCCAGTCCATTCTTCCCTTGGATTATCCTCCCCCCACCACTATGTGGTTAGGAGTTGAGAATGACTTGATGGTACATAATCCATCAATTAATTAATCAATATAAATCAATCAATCAGTTCCCTTCTTCTCAGCTCCCTGCGTGTATTCAGACTTGGATTCCCAGGGAGAAAATCATTAGAGATTTACTGATGATTTGCGATATTTGCATTTATTTACAACAGGTGTGCTGAATAGAGTGTTCACCGCTCCTAATGCAAGAGAAACCCTCCAGGAGACTCACTCAGATCTTCCATGTATTGCATCTGTTCCCCAAATGACAAGCCACTTGCTTCTTACTCTCTCTTTCAATTCTTAATGGCTTGGAGGGAGGGGACAGAGACCTCCCATCAGGTACACATTGGGCACTGAAGATAATTTGTAAGCAAATGTATGGATCAATGAATTTTTCTAGGCCATAAACCAGCTGCTTACTTTTACCCATTATCTCTTTCGCTCAGAATCCGTGACAACTGAATTAGAAAGGTCCTCAAGAGAATTTTTCAGGCTGAGCAATGGCTATTAGCCAATGGCTAAGAACAGCAGTATCTGTATGCCAGTTTCTAAACACAGTTCAAAGCTCATTATTTTAGACTCTGAAATAATGCTTGTTCCCCATCAATAAACTCACACCCTGAAATCTTCAGGTAGACTGTATGGTTTGCTTTTAGTCTTCAAATATGCATTTGTTATCCCAGTGCCAGATATTACACCTTTTTATCTTTTTTTTTTAATGCAAGGGATTATGCTGAGTCTCTTTGCACTAGTATTATTTCTGTCTGCATTTGAGTGCAGGAGTTTTGGGGGAAAACTGTTGACAGTTCCCAGATGTATAAAATAAAATAAATAAAATAAAATTTGCAGATAATTGGGGGGGGGAAGGAACAACATACAACAGATAGGCAAATATCCAGGGGGATATATATACAGCATTCGTACCATACCAGCAAACCCAGATTATTCCCATCCTCTGAACGAATAGTGAAGGCACAAGGAGACAGAAATATACCTTCCTGATCACCCTGGGTGAAGAAAGGAGAGAGCACAATATATGAAAGACAAGAAAATGTATCAGAGTTAAGAATATTTTATATAATTATCTGGACAACCACTAGAGGGCAGCAAACAGACAAAGGAGCTGCTTCCCCCCCAACTCTCTGCTGCCATCTAGTGGCTTAATAATTGTTTTGTTATTATAAAGTGTGATTCCTCCTAGGGGTTATAAGTAAATACCGTATTTAGTCAATCCTTCCATTTCCATAATGGCACAAAACTTCATTTCTTTTACATTTTCTTCTGGGAGAAAAAAAGACATAAAATGTCAACTAATGCTAGGTCAAGTGTTTATATTAGGAAAATGCTTAGCATGTTAGTATTTGGGTCTTTTTCAGCTTCTAAATTCTATAACAGAAAACTATGCTAGCATGAAAACTTTGTATTCCTTTCCCAACTCCAAAACTGGCTTGGGAGGTTTGCAATGTTTGTGGCTGCACTGAGCCCCAGCAAAGGAGAGGATCCCTAAGCAAAATGACAGA
Organism: Bothrops alternatus; assembly: GCA_034064705.1. Classification (NCBI taxonomy): domain Eukaryota; kingdom Metazoa; phylum Chordata; class Lepidosauria; order Squamata; family Viperidae; genus Bothrops; species Bothrops alternatus. The sequence goes on from JARGCV010000080.1 coordinate 8,234,527, forward strand.
CAAAAGCAGGCTTGGGGTGAGTGAGCCGAGAGCCGAAAACAAAGAGAATATAACTTCCTTTCCCCTTCAGTCCACCTCTTAGAGCATCTTGTGTTCCCCTTGGGCCAACGTCCACCCACAGTCCAAACAGCTCTGTGTTAGCCAATGAACAGATCACACTGGACAAATTTTCAGGGGACCAGGTACACCCGTAATCTAACACATGGGATAGTTAAAGTTATTCTGCACAGCATTCCACGATGTGGTGAATTGTATTCTTCTGTTCCCAGAGCTATTTCCTCTAAGGCACGGGTGTCAAACTCGCTGCGTCACGTGACGTGTCGCGACGTATCGCGACTCTTTTTGCATTGCCAGCAATGGGATGGGCGCAGCTTCGGTATGATGAAACTGGCCCGTGGGCGGGCAGTTTGACACCCCTGGCAAGGCATACTGTCATGCCAACTTATTTTGCAGGAATCCACCTGTAATGTTAATTTAGGACTATATATACCAGTATATATATGGCAGGAATAAGTACAGTCCTAGTAGGCACTAGGCTTCCAAATCATGTCACTCCTTATCTACTTCTTTATAATCCAAGGCAACAAGACAAAAAAAAACCCCTAAAATATTTTCCAGATCTTAAGGTTGTCAGATGGAGTATGTGTTGGAGTGTTATTTAACACTGGTAGTATCTCACAGATGGGCTGAAGACAAGATGAAAGCTATGCCTTGGAGAAATGGTGTAAAAAAAATATGTTGCTATAGCATCTTTATACTGTACTAGTAGTGGGAATGATCTTCCGGGTAGATATGGAACAGATTAAGGAGCACCATTTATTCTTTGTTTTAAAAACATGTCTATTTTTCTAGAACACGTATTATTATACCTGCATATTATTGGGAAGATTCTAATTCAAGATATAAAGATATCTTGCTCCAGCACTAATATTGTATTCTGTGCAGAGTGTTAGCAGATGCAAGACGATCCAGCAAAAGTAGAAATATAACCATAGTGTTTGTGTGTGCGGGTGTGAGAGAGAGAGGGAGGGGGAGGGAGGGAGGGAGAGAGAAAGGAAATTTCTTTTTTTTTTCAAATATTTCCCTTAAAAATAAATAAATAATGGATATCTCATTTCTCACTTCAAGAGAAACGCTCAATATTTTTGAATCATTATCCAGTTCTATGACTCAGGTGCTGATAGTCTGATGCATTTATATTTCCTGATTATTGCAATAGTCTGTGGGAACCAACTTTCTCAGGAAAGGAGAAAGATGGAGAAACCGAATGTCAGGCGCAAATTAACCAGAAGTATTCATTGAGTTCAAAGCACAGAAGAGCTTATTATTGCTACCTCTATGTAAGAATGTAGTCAACTAATGATCAAAGCTAAACTGGCTCTAGATAAAGGTCAATGGAATTCATGGGGAAATGGACTTGGGTCTTTAGTGGCAATGCAATGACTCCAACTGATGACATGTTTAACTCTGCCTTCCGGTTCACCCTGCTCTTCTACACTGAGGTAAAATACCTGCAAATGATGTTTCAGAGAAGCCTGAAGCAGACATCCTACAAACAGATACCTGCATACAGACTAGGTTCACTCACCACACAAAGCTATGGATAGTTGGACTAAATTTTATAAAATAAATCACAATTCATACAACATTCAGAGCCCAAACCAAAGGGCACATATTGTGTAATAGGTGAGCACCACTATTTTTTGCTAGATTTCGCAGCCCATGTCTTGCAGCTGTAATAAAAATAAAGACAAAAACTGTTGCCAAAAGGCAAAAGAACTCTACTGCCACTAGGTATTTCTGCCCAATTTGATGTAGGTTGATTCCCAGCTGTACGCTTCCAAGATCACTTGGAGACTATATGCTCCATGATATCTCATCACAAGAAAAACAGGCTCTACCAAGAGGCTATGACTGGGTAGTCCTATTCTCCAGGAACTAAGAACTTCTATCCTGATGAGGGTAATTTTTGTCTGGAAAAGTTCAGAGCTGGGAGAAGATAGCAATGGAAGAAGATGGAAGGTGGTGGGACTTTAGTAGTTATAAGACGTACATTTTGTTTTGATCACTTCCACATATCCAGTCTTGATCAGTGACATCACTTCCACATAATCAGTTCTGGACCAATAAGATCATTTCTGGCAGAGGACATGGCAGTGACATCACTGATCAAAAGGCTGATAACCTTCTGGGGTTTTTTTAAGAAAAGGTATGCTATATAACTATTAGCCTTCCCATACTGTGTCCTCCAATTGTGTTGGACTACAAGTACCATTACCCATTCTGAAGACCATTCTTCTTCTTTTTTCTTTCACTCCCTTCACTATCTTCCCCTCCCACCCATTTACATTAATGTGTAATTCAGGGAATCTTTAATATTCATATGATGGGGATGCCAGCTACAGCGCTGTTCAGAGTCTCCAGGTCCCGCCTGCCCTGATCCTAATTAGCTGTGACAAGGACAGGCACACCAGCAGCACCGGCTGCATCTTAAGCAGTGCCAGTTGAGGCAGGAGTCGGTCTCAGGTGAGCCACCAATTCCATTCCATTCTTTGCATGCAACCCACGTCAAGACCTGTCACTTCTACCTCAGCCTATTGCACTTCTGAGGGTCACAGAGTTTCATCCTCAGCATCTTCATTCAGGCCTGCTGGGCCAAGCTAAGCTCCTCTAACCCCACTTCCTACTTCCAGTGATGGGAAATCAGATGCATAAAACAGCAGGCCGGATGAGCAAGGGCAATCCTTGTGCTTTCCCTAGATGTTTTGGATTTCAATTCTCCAAAATCCCAAACTAAATAAAATCCTTCTTCAGAGTTTACACAGGAAAGAATTCCTTGAGGCTGCAATGATACCTGACCTTGACCCCCCCACACAATATACTCCTGCCTCTCCCCCCATTTCTAGCCTTCCTCCCCCTTCTAATATAAAGCTTGAGAAACCAAATTCTGCTACAGGGATAACTTTGTGGAATAGAATAGAATAGAATAGAATAGAATAGAATAGAATAGAATAGAATAGAATAGAATAGAATAGAATAGAATAGAATAGAATAGAATGGAATGGAATGGAATGGAATGGAATGGAATGGAATGGAATGGAATGGAATGGAATGGAATGGAATGGAATAGAAGCTTCTAGTCCAGTCCCCTGCTCAAGCAGGAGAACCATCTCAGACAAGTGACTGTCTAGTGCGCTTCTTCTCTATTAGTAAGGATTAAGTCTAGTATAGCTTTACATCTAGTTCCTACCTCCACCTTTTGGGTGACAAAGTTGTCGGCTAGGTTGGTTAGGAATCTGTTTGATCTCCCACTCACTGCAAAGTTTGTCTCCCAGTTGATATCTGGATAGTTGAAGTCTCCCATTACTACTGTGGTATGCTTCCTACATGCATTTGTTAACTGGTTGGCAAAGAGTTCATCTGTTTCTTCTGATTGGTTGGGTGGCCTGTAATATACACCTATGGCAATGTCACTTTTTTCCTCTTTTATATTGACCCATATACATTCTGGAGAGATTTTATCTTTGATCATGTGCATTTCTGTAGGTATGTAGTGTTCTCTTACATATAGTGCAACTCCCCCTCCTCTTAATTTTACAGAGTTTGAACTTGGATTTTCCTGGCTCCTGTTGCTATGGTGCTGAAAAAATTTGGGGTCCTTCAAATGTATCAGGCCAATGACTCCCAAATTCTGGGAATTGTAGTGCCAATAGATATGAAAGCAACTGGGGAGGGGGAGATGTTACCAAATATAACTGGAAATACAAAGGGAATTTTGTAGTTTATGTTTCCCCATTAAATGCCCTCTTTGGAGTAATTAAATTACAATGGTCATTGTCCCCAGCTAGCACCAGAATGTACCGAGTGGAATCATGGGCATTATAGTTGCATCCAAAAGACTCCATACTGGTAAGTCTGACCTATTGATATCCTAAAAATTTATTGGGCTATGAAATTTTGTTGACTAATGTTCATTTCCTGGGATGCACTCAGGTAGGGAAATGGAAAAGAGATGGAAGTAAATTTAAAAACTAATCTGCCATCAGTAGAAGTCAAAATGTCTCAGTGCAAGTGCATCTTACACAATGCCGACAGAGTAAAAGAAGAGCTCTCCTGTGAGCTGACCCTGGGATCTACTAGGTGTCCTTAAAGCAGACCATGAATGGACTTTCCTTCCTCTTATTTGTAAGCCCGCAGTCTGCTTTGCTGAGTTAATTCAGGTGGACAGGTTAAAGCGTCTCTTGACTGAAGCTTGTCCACACAGAGGATCCTGGACATTTCTGAAGGCTAGTTTGGAGTGGCAAGATTGGCAGGCATTAGTTCTGTTTTGACACAGCCCCATTCAAGGCTAATGAGCCATCCTCAGATTGGGGCTGGAAGAACCCACAATAGATTTCATGTCTGCCTCTCCATTATTACCCATTAGGGAGGCAAGGCTGTGCCTGATGCCTTAGGAGAACTGTCACAGGAATCTAACTGCAGGCCTTATTTCTTCATGTAATTTATATAATTTCATTCATTCATATAATTTCATTCATTCATTCATTTATGCTGCAGAATCCTTCCAGACACCCAGCTGTTTGCAAACTGAACTGTTTCTTTGGCTGTAAAGGAGGCAGCGGGAGAATTATGCTTTGAGACTTGCAAGATTCTGTTAATATACATTTACAATAAAGAAGAATTAGGTTATCTGGTTGGGTTTCCTGTTTGATCTGCCTGGTAAGGCTGACACTGTATTCCTTCGAAACGGTGGCATGAAAACCCAAAGTTTGTGTCAGTCACTATGTCTTTAACTTTCATTCACTGGGTTTCCTCCCCAAGAATAGCAACAGAAAAAATATTATGGAACAAATGTAATTCAGGTTGTGTGTGTCATAAATCTTTTAGTCAATCCCTTAAAAGACTGTAACCACTCTTCTCTGAAATTTGATGGAGCAGGCTGCCAATCACTCTGGAATAAATTAAATTAGGATTGTCTTACTCAACATTTCTCCTTTTAGTTCTATAATCTCATAGGAAGACGAGGAAAGACCACAGTCTGATATTTTGGGAGAATTGTAGTTGATATAAGGTAGATAATACTAGCTACAGCAACCAGTTGCTTGAGTCTGACTCAACAACTTCCTATAGTCAAATGTATCACATTCAGGTGGTAGAAATAGGTTTGGCCACCTCATTTAGAGATTTTTTTACCCCAAGATAAATGTTAGCCAATTACTACAACTGTATATGCTACCATTTCACAACAAATCACATAACTTATCTTTCAGAGGACAGTTTAAACTACACATAGGAGACTGCAGAAAGCAATGCTACAAATTATTAGCAAGCACCCTTGACTGAGTGGTAGGTTGTTATAAGAAGTGTATGCGCTTTATAGATATTTAGTTTGATATGGTGCTTAAAGCACAAGGTTAGAAACAGGAAGACCCTGAGTTCCATTCCCTCCTTAGGCAGGAAGTCAGCTGGTGACCTTGGGCCAGTCCCTTTCTCTCAAGCTTAGGAAGCAGACAAAGGTTTCAAACCACTTCTAAAACTTTTTCTGAGAAAAATTTCAGGGCGTACTGAAAAAAAGATGCCTGTGCTTTAAGAAAGCCATTCAGTAAGGTTAATGCACCTTTTAAAGCGGTAGTAACTTTTTCCCAAACAGGTGCAAAAGACTGAAAAAAATCAAGCTGCTTTAGGTGAATGCAGTTTCTCTTTGAAAGATGCTGAGTATGGATTAGGCATTACTTTAGGAAGTTGCTTATTATTGATTTTTTTGGGAGTTAAGAAATTTCCTAAAGACAAGTTGTACTCCACCAGGAGATTTTCCTTCCATCCTGGACAAAAGAAGCTCTGAATAAGTTTGGTTATCAAGAAAAAGCTTTAATTTTTGGAAACAGCAAAAGGGGAGCTAAAATGTTGATTTTGGAAAGCTAAGGAGCTGGATGGACTTGAAAGAATGTTTCCCGTGGGATGCTTAAAAATTTATAAAACAGCATATGAAATCTTTGAAACTGTAAGAAATGTTCTTATGGGAAAGTTTTGTTGGTTGGAAAATAAACAGATAATAACAGAGGACTTGAAGGAAAGCACAAAAAATTATTCTTAAAGGCAAACAGACCCATCAGTACAATGGGACAACACTCTTTACTACAGAAGAAATTTAAATTATTTGGGAACAATTTACTGAGAACTTACTGACAAGACTGGGTGATATTATAGCGGAGGATATAGAAGAACAATATATTTTATAGAATAAAACAAAGACAGTGATTTGAGGATGGATTTAGAGTTTAAAGATAAATTGTAGATCTGAAAATAGATTTAAAAATAAAAGAAGGTCATTGTGATATGGAAAACGGTGCCAAAATGGATTTACAAATGAAATCAGTTGACGTCTTAATAATCAAAGGGGACATACAAACGATAAATCAGAACAGTGACTTGGAAAGCCTTCCTATTTTGAATTTAAGAAACGTGTAGAATCAAGGAAACACTTGCTGAGAAGAGACAAAAAGGAATTCCTCAAGCTGTTCCTGGAAGGAGACAACAGAAAGTGATAAGAAAACAACTTGTGGGACAATACTTGATGGTACCAAATACCATTTTTTTAAAAAAATGAAAAACAACATTGTATGACATGATTTTACAGATTAGTTTAGAAGAGGGGAGAGATTTCTTCTGCTTTATTTCTTAGAAAAAAGGATAGGTTTGAATTATAAAATTATTTTTTTGTTCAAGGATTAGTTTTTGATTAAGATTAAAATATATATTTAATATTTCTGGTAGGTCATAATAGACCTTTGCTGATTAGCATTGAATGATATGATTTTTTTTTGTAATTTGATTATCAATAAGGGATCAGATGTCGGAAGAATTTTTTTTAAAATTGAAGTACTAAAGAAAATGCTAAATTAGCCATATTGTTTATTCTTGCCCAGAGGGCGGAGATAATAATCTTTTATCTATCTTTTCTTCCTTATCTGTTTTCCTTTTTTCCCCATGTTCTATTTCTTCCCACTTTTTTTTCAAAAATATTTTTTTATATATTTTATATAAACAGAGCTAGAAACCTCATCTGCTGGGCCACTCAGCTCAGGAGATTATACAGATCTAATATAAATATGTATAACTCAGGAATCTAGGTCTAAATCCATATATCTACAACTATAATAAAAAGGAAGGTTGGTGTGTGTGTGTGCATGTGTGTACATATGAAAGCCAGGAAAATCTATGTCAGTTTTTGGCTTGGATCTATCTATCTCAGCAAAACAAGATCTGATTGTTTTACACTACAGTTGAATAAACAAAAGCGACCTGTGATTAGGAAATGGCTTTAGGGTATTTGTAAAAATTATATGATTGCCTGAGGATGCGTACCATAGATCCTATATGCTTCCATCATCGTAATGCCATAAAATAATTATTTCTTTAGGTATAGCCCCAGGCAGAGATGTCAGCTGTCTATACGATAGATCTGATGTCTCTGATTTTTTAAAAGTTTTATGTTTCATATATGATAATGGTGAATCCTTTAAATAGTGTAAATTAAAGTATATAATTGTACTATCTGCTATATATTGGATCTTGATCTCCATACACATGGAGATTGCTTATTAGCATTTTCTTTTCGATCTACAGTAGCCCCATAAATGCAGAATTCTTGTCCCCTCCCCCCCCCCAATGCACTCTCTACATTTCAATATGAATAGTGCTTATTTATGTGGACTGTAATGTATAATATTAAGAGTTCCAGGAAAACTCACTTTCTATTAGTACCTCATATCTGCTAGGCAGGGAGAAGTCTCAAGGATATGGTAATGCACTATTAATGACAAGATGGCGAAACATAATAGAAACAACATAGCTTCAGTTGCAATTGCTGGGAGATCCTGAGGGAAAGATCCTGTGCTGCCTATTTCCTGTTAGGAGGTTTCCCAATCTAGCTGCCCAGTCTGGGATCATCATCATCATCATCACCACCACCAACATCATCATCTTATCAGGCCCAGGTAACTCCCAAGACAATGTACAAATAATAAATGAAAGATTTACAGGTCAAGAAACTAAAATATCAATAACAATAGAATAATAACACTATTATTAAAGAAATAGTAAAACCATCAGCCAATAATGAATATCATTTCCCAAAGGCTGTTCAGAAGAACTCAATTTCCACTAATTTCAAGGTGGACATTACTAAATGTGTAAATCTAGCTTCAAGGAAGACTGTTCCAGAGTGTAGACACTGTGGTGGAAAAAATACACCTTCTGGGCTCGGCCTCCTTCATCTCATGTAACTGGAGTATTGCCAACAACTTCTCCCAGACCTTTTCAGTCTGATCTAGTCAAAGAGTCCTCTTCTAATTGTCAAGTTTCGAAGCACAGCCTTGCTGGTGTGAAAATTATTGCTTCTCAACTTCCCAACAAAACTGGGGGGGGGAGAGAAGAGATTGGAAGGTGAGCTGTGAAGATCAAGAAGCCAGATCGTGAGATTCAAGGACATTGTACTAAGTGTCTGAGTAGAAGATTCTTCCTCATAACAACATTTTCCTGCTTGATTGGGCAATATGACCTGACTAAGAGGGAGGAGGAAGAATTCTACACTTTTATTATATGGGCTTGGGTGGAGTCTGGCCAGGGCTGGTTTTCCTTTGATTGTGCTGAATTGATGTACTCAGTAAAGTTTTACCTTAAGAGATTGGGGTGTCTCGAAGATGTTTACTTGGTTGGGTTTGTCAGTTAGAACCTTGACACTAATAGTTATCTAAATTTGAATTCCTTCCAAAAGAAAATGTCTTGCTGCTATGGGAAGAATCCAGAAAAAGAAATGTTTTGGAAAATATTAAAAAGGCAAAATATATTTCTCCAAAGGAATAATGGAGAAGATCTTTAAAAAGGCAGAAACCTCTCTCCACACACACACACCTCAGCCAGACAACTCAGCAGAAAACAGCTTTTAGAAATGCAAATGTAATAATCCATTTAGGAAGGTTGGAGCCTTCCAGCTAGAAACTGAAGAAATTAGGAAGATAAAGACCCTTAAAATCTACATACCCATCCAAATTCTAAGGACAGGAAACATAATAGGATTAACCCACCATCATCAGAATACCAGAAAGGCAGACTCAGGTCAAAGTACATGACACAGGAAATACAAAGCCTCAAACAGGAAGAGGAAACAACCTCAAGAGCCCCAGAAGGTATAAAAACCCACACCCTGCTACATGTGGTCACTCTTTTTTTTTTTCCAGAGCCATCTTTCTGTCTGGCTCTCTTCTTCAATAAACTACAACCTTCTTTCTAAAGCAGTTTCCATGTTTGTTTATTCCCAGCTTGGACTGGACCCTGATGAAGATTTTTCCTTTAACACTGCTTATCACAGATTTGTAATATTTGTATTCATTTAAAAACTCAACATCTGCATGGAGAACTCTATACAGATTACATACTGCAAATGCCCCATAATTCATTAGTCCCATAGTAAATTCCTATAGGACCAACAGCTCCCCAAGAAACTTGAAGAAGCTATTCAACTCAATTTCTCTTCTTTTTTTTTAATGAGTTTCATTTTTGTGCTTGAAAGACACATCTTTCCAAAATGCTTTCCTTTCAAGAACAATCCCTGATCATTTACTTAGTCTTTGATAAATCCTATTGTGAGACAATTTTCCAAACAAAGAATAATAATTGGACAACTTTGCCTGAAGTTTGATGTCATTATCTAAAATTCTGACTAAGTGTGCCTGGAGTAGCCTACACATACACAGTAATCCTGAATTGAGAATCACAGAGTTAGAAAAGATACTTAAACTATTTTAGCATCCATGATTATTGTTGTCTGGCCTATGATTGAACACATCCAGTTCTCTGGTTAATTGGTTCCATTATCCTACTGCTGTTAGATTTTTTAAAAAAGCATTCAATAAGAATCACATGTCAGGCCCCCAAACCAAGAATGACATGTAGTGATTCTTCCAAGCTGAGTTCCACTACCTATAGACAGAATCTTGCCAGACTAAGCTCTCTAGTATATGCAACTACCATATACTCTGAGAACAATTAGGGAGGGGCTGTCTTTTCCCTCTTTCTCTCACACAAAATATCTGGACTAAGTTGTCTCTTATTCCTCTGGAATGCATCCCATCCCTCCTGGGGATCCACCGCCTTACTATATCTTATGTCCAGCACTCCAGAACAATGGTCTTGGTCTTTTTCTATACAATGTCTTTTCAGGTATTTGAAACCTCTCAATCATCTTTTTTCAAGACAAAACTTGACCAGCTCCTTCGATCTCTTTTCATAGGACTTGGGTTTTTTTTTGTCCTCCAGTCATTCTTGTTGCTCTTCTCTGAACTTGTTAAAGTTTGTCTGAATTCTTAAAGTTCTAAACACAAGAAACAAGATTTCAGTGGAATCCAACTAAGACAGAATAAAGTTGGAAGCATTTGAATGGCTGAACAGCAACAACTTATTTCCTGTAATTTGAAAATTGTATTTCTATTAATGTAATCTAAAATTAGTATTTCTGCAGCCACATCATAGTGCTGACTCATACTTAGTTTGCAATCAACTGCTGCTCTAAGATCTTTTTCAGAATTAACGTATCTAAGCCAAATAGCTCCATGCTGTATTTGTGCACTTGATTTTTGTTTCCTAGTGAAATTAAATGGCTAAAAAATTGTCCTGTTACTTTCAGCCAATCTCTTTAACTTATATATGATGATTGCTTTGGATTTTATTCTTATCTTCTTGGAAACTAGCTAGCACACAAAGATATTTGTCATCTGGAAATTTGATTATCAATTCTTCACCTTTTCAATGAAGTGTTTCTCTAAAGTCCTTAATTCAGGGTCTTCATCTTCTATTTACAGGATTTGAATTGAAGTCATCCTGATTAAGCACACTATGTTTTAGCAAAATACATTTGACTAGCCTTTCTGAGATGGAACACATTGTGAGCCAGCAGTCCATCATCCAGATGATTCAAAATCGTATTCTCAAATCATATTCAAGATGCATTGAACTGAGAGTGAACCAAAACACTTGTCCACGCTGCATCCATAATGTTTGCAAGGTAGCCCACTGGTCTGGATACTGAGATCTGACTTAAAAAATAAATAAATAAATAAATGTTTTGGTATCTTTCTTTGAAAATAACAAGGTGTGACCACTCTGATGGTTAGAACAATTAATCAGTGGAATGACTTGCCTCCAGAAGTTGTGGGTGCTTCAACACTGAAGGTTTTTAAGAAGAGATTGGACAACCAACTGTCTGAAATGGTATAGGGCAGTAATGGTGAAACTTTTAGAGAACAAGTGCCCAAACTGCAACCCAAAACCCACTTATATATTGTCGGGTGCCAGGCGTGGCCCATTGGGTGGGTGTTTGCCAATTGGGTGTGTATGGTCAATTGGGTGGGCGTAGCCCATTGGGTGGGCATGGCTGCGGTGGTAACGGCAGGCTGGGTGGGACTAAAAAGTTCAATCAGTCAATTCCAACTTTGTGAGACCATTTTTTCCCGCAAGAAGTTGAAATTGATTGATTGATTGAATGAATCTTTTTTTTTGCACACAGCGGCAGAGGCCTAAAGCGAAAAGATTTTATAAAACCCAGCTGAAGGCCTAGGACTGAGGTGATGGCACACATGCCCACAAAGAGGGCTCTGCGTGCCACCTGTGGCACGTGTGCCATAGGTTCGCCACCACAGGTATAGGGTTTTCCATCTGAGCAGGGGGTTGGATTAGTGAGAAGACCTCCAAGGTCCCTTCCAACTCATATTATTCTGTTATTCAGTCTACCTGTGGTGCTGCACAATACTGGCTCTTTGTGGTCCCAGGCGTGAACAGTATGTAGATTTGAGCCTCCGGATGCAAAAAATGTATTGAGATTTCAGAAGAATTTCTACAGATCCATCTAAACTGAACATTTGCCATAGGAACGCAAAGAAAACTCAAAGCACTCTTACTTAGGGTTCCTCTGCAGCTACATTTGCTTCCGGTCTTTCAGACAAACCCAGCAGTTGTACCTACCTTTGGCTTAGGACTGGTTTTGAGACAACAAGATAACTGGTTTGCTGTCCAATACAGGGAAGGTTGGGAGGCATTTGGATGAACAAGGGCAGAGTTGCTCCCTAGAGAGCACGTGGGAAGGGGAGAAATATCCCTCATTTGATTTACATGAGATATGGCTGGTTTTATAAGGGGTTTGTAGGGAGATTTTTAATCTGATGTCTTGGCAGAGGCCAGCTGGGGATCAAGACTTATTTCCCTCCTAGGATTTTGTGGATTCTTTTTTTTTTTTTCCATTTTAAAATGTCAAAGCCGACCATGACTTGAGATGGAATATTGCATCAAGTGGCCTGCATTGTGCTAAATGGCAGAAAAGATTTTTCCTTTTGCTTTGATGTCAGACATCGGTTTCCATTAGCTGTTAATATCTTTTAACATCAATTATGCGCATCGAATAATGCAGAACACAGAAGCTCACACATTGTGCACTACAGAGACAAGACAGAAACGGAGAGGGGTGAGGATGGCTGGGTGTCTTGGAGCAATTGAGGAAGAGGCCTAATTCAGCTCTATATCTTATGGCCCAATAAAAGCAATTATTTTCCCAATTACATTAAATTATCTAGAGAGATCAGGAGCTCTCAAACCTCTATCGGGTACAACAAAAGGTCAATTTGCTGGCTGTTCTTTTATGTGTGATCCTTTGCGTCCATCTGTAGTCTGATTTGATCACAACATTAACGGGAGTGGAAGTTGATGGGCATTAAATTAATTCAAACACACACATTTTATGAAACCCTGAACTGGTTTAGAATTTGATTTCTACAATGTATCTCCAACCCATCTCTCTAATCTTTGCTGGTTTATTTGCAGTTTTGCTATTTTGTTCACAATGTGCCATGCATTACTTTACATCCATTCCTTTTTACTTTTTTTTAAAAAAATCTCGTTCTTAAGGTTATAAGGATATATCTGTGAAAAGCTATGGACATGATGAAATCACAATCACGAAGAGAGAGTTACTAGGATAAAAAGAGCCTGTTTGGTATAGTGGTTAAGATGCTGGTCTACAAACCAGAAGACTGTGAGTTGTAGTCCTGCCTTAGACACAAAAACTGGCTGGCTGGGTGACTCTGGGCTATCTCTTGGCCCAACTCATCTCATAGGCTTGTTGTTGTAGGTAAAATAGGAGGAGGAAGATGTGTTACATATGTTTGCTACCTTGAATTATAATATACCATATGTTAATTTGAATATTAATGGGAAATTAAAGCCTGGGAAAAAAGCAACAACAGGACATTGATTGTATATAAGGATTGAATGCAAATACAATTAAGATATGTATAAGCTAAAAATTATTGATAAATGTAACAAAAATGGTTTTACTTAGTTGATAATAATAATAATAACAACAACTATATTAGCCTGATGTGAGATAGTAGATATTAAGGGAAAAAGAGAGGAAATATCTGATGTTGTAATTTGAGATTTGTGCTAAAGATTTATGTATGTTATTGAATTATTGATTATCCAGTCACCACGTTGCTTTTTAAATGTTTAATTGTAAAATGAGAAAACTAATAATTATATATATAATCCAGCTTTTCCCATTGACTTCATGACAGGGAAGCCAGTTATTGATTTTGCAATGTTTTCCAGAGCATTTTTATGTCTAGTCATGAGATGGTGCCTATTTGGCTCCAGAGCCAAAACAAGATAAATGCTTTGTGTAATACATTACCTGGATAGATGAGGTTCCTCATTGCTGAGCCTCAGCTAGCCACGTATTTTAGGGAGGCTAAACAAAATGAGGTCTATGAAAAATTAGCTGATGATCAGCTGATTAGCTGATGGAGACTGGGTAACTGGGTAACTAATAGACTGTAAATTTATGAAAATGCAGGGGTTCAACTTGACATGGTGAAAGCATCATAAGTTCTATCCCATCCGCTGGATTTCAAATTATTTATAACAGCACTCCCAATCACCACCCCTCCTCCTCCTCCTCCTCCTTCTCTCTCTCTCTCTCTCTCTCTCTCTCTCTCTCTCTCTCTCTCTCTCTCTCTCTCTCTCTCTCTCTCTCTCTCTCTCTCTCTCTCTCTCTCTCTTACCATTTTTGTGTGTTGAGTGAGATACAAAATTCTAGCTCCTACTCTTTTGGCAGCTTCAACCATCGTTAATTGACGTTGTTGTAGTGTATTTTTGATGCCTCTCCATCTTCTTCTGGGTCTGCCTCTTGTTCTTTGATGTTCTCCTCTTTTTGTATATGCTTTTTATGGTATGGAATCACAGGACATCCTCTCCAGGTGAACAAACCACTTTGTTTTCTGTTGTTGTATGTAGTTTAAGATTGGTTCTATGCCAATGCTTTCACTTATCACAACACATTAAGCAAGCTAAACAGGATGTGGATCTCCACTTTTAGATTATCCCTGCTCAGAAGAAATCAGAAGTGGTGTAGTTACTTAAGCACCACACATTCCACGTGACTTGAGGACATCTTATCGTTTCTCCAATGACAAACCTAGATCAGTGAGAACTTCCAAGATACCAGTCTGAACTTTTCAGAGCAACTGTACAAAATCAGGTGAATGTTGCCATCCATCCCACCCATAGCATCTCCCGTTTTACCAGCAGTGAGTTTAAGTCTATTGGCGCTTACCCAGGTTATAACTGAACCTGCTGATAGAAAGGGCTAGGGAGCTTAAGCAGATCTCCAATGCCTTGTAGAAGTCCAATTTGTTCCCATTCCTTTCTGCATCATATACAGAACTTTGCCCTTCATTCTGCAGGAAGCCTCTCACTCCCTGCTGCATTATTCTCTGCATAGCTGTGCCTCCCTTTTAACTGTGCTTCATCTTTAAGAATTGATCTGTATACTCTTCTGCATGATCAAAGGTTGACATGTGGGTATGTGCTTAATGCTGCCCTGTCACTGCCTGTTCTTCACAGCTTCAATAATTCATCACAGGAGCCTGGAAAAACAGTGCCAGACAAAAGAAGCAAGCAAAGCAAGGATTTTGTCTGTGGAAGTCCAGTTCAGAGGAAAGCAGATATGTTATAGCTTGGCTGTCAATTCATTAAGCTTGGTCCAACTTAATTGGGTTTTACATGCTCTGTTGCTTCTCCAGCAGAGAGTTTCTCCGCTCCGTCTCTCACTTCTAAAAAGTAGAAGCCTTGCTCTCTTCAGATCTCAACTTCCAAATATCTTATTAATATAAAAGTCTCATTCTTGGAATATCAAGGGCTCCTCTGGGCTTAGAGATCCTGCCTGGAGAAAAAGTGTTTGTTTTTAGTAGCAGTAGGACAATCATGGTCCTCTTCCTGCTTCTTAGAGAACTAAATTTCCCCTAAGGAAGGGTTAGGATTAGAGTTAATGATAATTCCTACACCTGTGATAATAGGCAGTGCTGGCTGTCATATTGTAATAAAATCTGTACTCCAGTGTTTCCACCCTCTCTAAGTGCTTTGTGCTGTTTGCAACAAATCAATTCCTCCATCCTAACCAACCTGACAGAATGCCTGGATTAAACATGGCCTAGTCAGTTTGTCAAAGCATGGTTTGCCCTTCTATCATATAATCTCCCAGACATAGCAGCTAAACTAAAGGTGATAGGCTTGGTTTAGGAAAAAAAAGCAAATAAGGGGTTTTTTCCACACATACAATTTCACATGCAGAGGAGCAGAGAAAAAGTGGGTTGCAAACCAACTGATGAGTCAGGGAGAAAGAATTGGGTCTGAAGTTTCAGTGATAGAAAAAAAAATAGAAGATTTTGGCTAGTAAGCTAATTTGGATTTGGGTAACTTTGGCTGTCGAAAATGTGCTGGTTTCAAAATGGAAGTCAAAGCAGAGAAGACTTGTCTGTTATAGAATGGGTCAAAGGGCGCTGAAAATGAATCCAGAGTGAAAAAGAAGATTACTAAAGATGGAAAAAAGTATCACGGGATCATATCTACTCTGTGCAGATTACCAAAGGGAGAAAGAAAGAAGGCTTGGATTCTGCCAGCTGAAGGGATTGCCAGCTAAGCATAGATAAAGCCCTTGATTAACTCCAAGGAAAGAAGGAAAGAGAGGAGGGACTTAAGGATACTGCACGTGTAGCTATGGGCTTATGTTGTGTACGCTGAAAGTAACAGGAGCCTTTGCCGCCAGGAAAATATTTAACCCAGAATTTTTAGATCAATTAAGCAATAAATCTACTCTTTTTACTCAAGTCAAATTATTTAAAGCAAAAGCTGTGTAAGAGAAAGTTGGGAGGGAAGATCTGAAGGATTCTTGTTTCTCTATCCTGGCTGAGTACTGCATAAGTAATCTTACATGGCCAAAAACCAAACTAAGATTTTTTTCCAGATATGTTATGAAGAAAGAAAATAAGTTCATCCAAAAGGTCTTTTCATGCTGGAATTTGGTCATTCCATAGAACCCAACCCAACCCGATGGGCTTTGGCCTGATTCAGCATGGCTCTTCTTATGTTCTTATGTTATGTTCTTATGTTCTAACCCTCTGTGGCATCATTCAGTGAGGGTTGGGTTGGGGGTCTATGGACTGATCAAACTCCAGCATGAAAAGACCTTTTGGATGAACTTATTTTGAAAAGGGATCCTCTGGAAAGTCATTGATGATGCTTAATTTTGCATCTATGTGCTTTGGGCTTATCCAACACCTTCCTTGCCCCCAGTGACAAGATGTCTATTTATTATTTGCGGAAGAGCATCTTGGTGCCATCCTGAAATAGGGCAGACTGAAGCCTTATCGAAATGATCCAACAGGAAAGGAGAAAAAACAACTTCCTGTTGAACATTCTGACCCTCATGGAGGAAAAGCCCCAGAGAAGTTTATGACTGCAAAAGCTGCTTACGACCCAGGTCCAAAGTTATGATGTCCAGCCCCCCCTCCAGTCATGTGACTGGATTTTGGGCACTTGGCCACCATCCACATTTATGGCAGTTTGTGGCACCCTGCAGTCACATGACCATGGTTTACACATTTTTTCCAGAAACCTGCATTTACTTCCGGTTTCTGGAAAAAAGCACCTCATAGCAAACAATGGGCTCATCTAATGACCATGGGGTTTGGTTAACAATGGCCATAGAATTATGTCCAGTCATGTGATAACCTGCTTTATGGCCATCATAATGCCAGGCTCAATTATGGCCGTAAGATGAAGGCTACCTTATAATCATTTCTGCTTTGGCTACTACAGAGAGCTGAGCATTACCAAAAGCCAGAAGATGTTTTTCTGGAGGTGTCTTTGGCAGAAATAATGACTATCCTTGCTCCATGAGACAATCTCTACAGCCAGACATCAGGAGGGCAAATACGGCATGGAAACTCTTCTCCCCTCTCAGTTTTTGTGGTCTAATCAAACTCAGTGCTCCAATGCAAAGGCCGAGTTTAAAAGGTGAAGGAAAATCATCCAGTTTTCCCTGTTCTCTTAAAATTCAGCATTTGCATCAGGAGGGCTGAATTTAAATGGAGAATCCAAAAAGGTTGTGGAGGTCTACTAAGAGGATGGCTGTTGAGACAAAAGTTTAGAAAGTGATGTGCTTTCTTCCTGTCTCAGGGATGAGGAAAAACATCTCCCGGGGTTTCCATCTATGACGGAGTTCCTTGTAGTTTTTATGGTAGCCTTCACAGTCAGATATTTACACTGTATGGACATGAAGAAACTAGTAAATCTTCAGCAGAAACTATTCACAATGTCTCCTCTGTTATGCTGCCCATGTGAAATGACCCAGGAACAGAGGAAAGCTGAACCTGTGAGGAAGGCGATATTGTTCCAGGCTGCATTTGGCTCTTCCTTGTATCAGGAACCAGCCTGTCCATTTTAGGGGAGAGGCACTGTGTATTCTGAGGTAGAAAATCCTTGCCTGTAACCCCCAAGAACCTATTAGATCAGTGATATTTTTTGTCTGGGGAAAATGGGCTGTTGTAACTCTGCTTGGCTGCCCAACCAGGAGCCAGACATAGAGGAATTGATGGGGTGGAGAGAGGGAATGCCCTTCCCTGCTTGAAGTGACTGTTTATATATTGATGGAAAATGGAGGTGGACATTGCAAGAACCAGGAAGTGAATAGGAAAGAACTCAGTTCTGTTCCTAGAATGTAATTGGCCATTCTAATTCCTTGATTATTTTCCAAGGCTATAAGAGGTACTTCTCCTAATTTTATTCCCCAACAATAATCCCATGAGAGATTATGAGGACTGGGCCTGAGTAGCCCAAAGTTATCCAGTGACTTCTGTAATCCAGTAGGAACTTCAGCCTGGGTTTCTCCAGTCCAAGTTTAACCTAACTGCAACACTACCCAGCTATTTTTATTCTACTTCTGCCTTTCCCTCTGTAGTTATGCACTTGATTATTGGATAAGAGTCATGTTGAATTGTTTTTATTTATTTCTTTTTTTAAAAAAATCTCTTATTAAGTCCAACATTTATTATTGTCAGGATTGTTTTATGTTAAGAGGGGGAGTGATGGCTCAGTGGTTAAAGACGCTGAGCTTGTCAGCTGGAAAACTGACAGCCCAGGTTCAAGAACATCATGCAACAGGATGAGTTTCCATTACTTGCCTCAGCTCCTGTCAACTAGCAGTTCAAAAGCATCCAAATGCGAGTAGATGAATAGACACCACTTCAGTAGGAAAGTAACAGTGTTCCATGTACCTCAGCATATGGTCATGCTAGCCACAGGACCACAGAAAATATCTTCAGACAATACTGCATCCCTTGGTCAAGAAATGAGAATGAGCACCACCCCTTAGAGTTGGATAGGAAAAACTTTTATCTTTTTAATGTTAAGACTGTATAGGGAAGAACAATTAATAATAGCAACACAATCACAACTTTAGTCCAGTCTTCACCAAACAGCATCAATGAGAGGATCTGCCCCAACTCAGTTGAGGATTAAATCCTGGACCCTCCATGCAAAGTAGGAGCTTTAAACTATATTATAAAATCTTCATTTTCACTATTGGTTGGAATGACAACATACACATTTACTAAAATGAATAACAACATAAAACACTGACGTCAGGCTGTCAGTCTGACCTCTAATGATAAAGATGTAGAAAGATACAGAAAGTACATTGATTGCCCGATCCTTGAAATTAAGGCTGAGAACTCAAGATAAGAGTAATTGCAAATTATTATTATTTACATACCCTCATACAATCTTCTTTGATGGCTTAATGAGGCCTCTTGATCTTGAGACACTGCTGAATTGTGGTCTCTGCCCATATGAAAGGATATCTCTGAATTGTGATACAAAATAGTCCACTCCCACTACTGACAATCCACTACTGAACAGCTGAAATTGAGATCCTGCCTTAACTTGAAGATCCTTGTTCGGTGAAAATGCTCTTTTAATCTTTGCTAATCTCATAGGCCGTTGAGATCATTCCATTGTGACAAAACACAAGATTATCAGCTGGTTGGAGACAAGCCATCGCTTCATTAACGATCTACATACATCATGGTGATGTACATCCATACCCCCCACCCCCTCAAACAGACAATCTCATTATTGCCTCTGGTCAAATAGACTTCAGGTTTTAGCAGTACTTCAAAACTGTGTAATGCCTGAATATAGGTCAAGTGAGGAATATACAGGATACTATACACAAGTAATGGTGATCTTAATCTGCTGTCCTCCACACATCCTGAGGTAAAATAGGTGGCTATACATTTAATGAATGAATGAATGAACGAACAAATGAACGAATGAATGAACAAATGAATGAAAATATCCTAGTTGTTATTATGATGTATTGGGGGAAGGTGGATTTTGCCCACTTTGGGTTAAGTAGATGTGGCAGATTTTAGTAATATATAAACACCTATAAAACTTGAACTAACACAGGGAGATTGGTGGGCATCAAGGAGGCATCATAGCAGGCATGATGGCTCAGCAGTTAGACACTGAGCTTGTCAGCTGGAAAGCTGACAGCCTGGCCTCGAGATCTGAGCACCATGTGACAGGATGAGCTCCCATTCCTTGCCCTAGCTCCTGCCAAGCAGCCATTCAAAAGCATGCAGACGCAAGTAGATAAATAGTTACCACTTCAGTAGGAAGGTAACAGCATTCCGTGCACTCGGCATATACCATAGTCATGCTGGCCTCATGACCAGAGAAATGTTTTTGAACAATGCTGGCTCTCTTGGCTAAAAAATGGAGATGAGCAGCACCCCCTAGAGCAGCGGTTCTCAACCTTTTTCAGGCTATGAGCCCGACCTGAGCCGCGCATGCGCGGCGCAACCCTGACCTGCACCGCACATGCTCAGCGCGGTGCGACGGCCTGCATCACGAATGCGCGGCGTGATGGCCCGCATCACGCATGCGCGGCGGAATGGCCCGCATCGTGCATGCGCGGTGCAATGGCCTGCATTGCGCATGCGCAGTGCTACCCCACACATGCGCGGTGCTGCCCCCTGTGCCGGCCGAGGGGAAAATGGGAAAAAAATGGCGGACTGTGTTGTTTGGCGACCCCGTGAAATGGTCGTTCGACCCCAAATGGGGTCGCGACCCATAGGTTGAGAACCGCTGCCCTAGAGTCAGATACGACTGGACAGGGGAAACTTCACCTTTACCTTTCTTATGTTAAAACTGTATTTTCTTGCAACCTGTATAAGGGAGAGCAATTGATAATAACAATACAGTCACAATTTTATTTACTTACATTAATACTACATGACAGTTTCCTCCTTTGTGAGACACTCCAGACAGGAGTAGCCAGATATTCTTCGGTTGTACTCAAACCCTCTTCTACGGTAGGAATTGAACTCAGACCGTTGCACTTCAGGTGATTACATGTAACATGTTAGCATTAGGAGCTATCCAGCTCTTGGTGCTGAACAACTGCAGGAAGTATATCTAGAAGTGGTATCAGAATGGTATATTATCCCACTTTCCCTTAAGCTCTCAGAGAACAGAGATACAGATGTCTACATGTATGGAATTTAAATAATTTAAACACCCACATACTTCTTTGAGGAGTGGAAGTTTCCCTTTATTTGCTATATTGGGCCCTCTGATGTGAATTGTCATTGGCACATTCTGCCACTCCTCCAGACATTTATACACAGACTTGTTTTTAAAGCCCTGTTCTAACCTGGTTAAAGGAACACTCAGGCAAAGAATGCCAAGAAGCTCTACTTTTACCCTTGTTGCCCTGATCAGCTGTGGTGTTCACACATCCACAAGAAGGAAGACACTGCACACAGAGCTGAACATGTGGGGGGGGGGTGAAGTGCCTCCCTGCAGATGTTTAGATCAAGCCTGAATGAGACTTAAATGACATAACAGAAGGACACTTATTTTTCTCCTTTTCAGTGAGAATTCAACTGGGGGGGACAGATAAAAGAAGGAAGGGAAAGATTTAAGCAACCCTGCTCCGCCAGTTCTTCCATAATAGATAATTGATGTCCTATGATAGCATCTGAAGCACATTTTTATTACAAAGCACAAAACGGAACAAAAAGATAATTTATGCAAAATAGAGTTTGGGCCTGAAGGCACCGTATAATAATTTGCCAGTTTTCTGGGCTAGCTGCGGTTTCTTTTTATTTATTTATATATTTCACCATGTGATGATTCAGCTGACCTAAATTTTGACCCTTTGGGGAATATGGGGCAAAAATAGAACCTAAAATTATATATATATAAAAAAACACATGCATTTTGTTGACGTGCAGTTTTGAGTTGAAGTAAGGTGAAGGGGAAATCAGAAATGTCCTTTTGCAGTGAGAATTCTGTGCTCTACAGGCAGTAGATGCCACTCCATGGGGGAGTTTTTGACTAAGCCTAGTCATGAGTATTTGCCATTAACAATGGAAAGGCTGAGTGGGGACTAAGGAATAGATCCATCTTGTACATAGGTAGCCCTCGACTTACCACCACAATCGACCCCCACATTTGTGTTGCCAAGTGAGACATTTGTTAAGTGAACTTTGCTTCATTTTACCACCCTTCTTGCCATAGTTGTTGAGTGGATCTTTGCAGTTGTTAAAGTTGTTAACTGAATCTGGTTTTCCCGTTGACTTTGCTTGTCGGAAGGTTGCAAAAGGTGATCACATGAACCCCAGGACACTACAACCATTGTAAATGTGAGTTAGTTGCCAGGTGTCTGAAATTTGATCATGTGACCATGGGGATGCTGCAATGGTCGTAAGTGTGAAAAACAATTATAACTCACCTTTTTTCACTGCCATTGTAACTTTGAATGGTCACTAAATGACCTGCTGTAAGTCGAAGACTACCTGTACTTACTTGCATTTATCCCCTCTATAAATCCACCAATGTTGACACAGGATTAAAATGTAACTTTCCTCTCTGACGCATCCATTGCTAGGAACTGTCATCTGGAACTGGGAAGGGGATCGACAGATGCCCTCGTCCCGAAGTTTAAATATTATGGTTATCAAAGGCTAAATTGGAACACGGTCATTGGAATTAGGTAAAACTTAAAAACAGGACTTGGATATGTATAAGTAAAATTATATTGACAAATGGATTGAATGACTGAGCTATAATTAGAAATATATTCACTTGAATGTGATCCAATAATGAAGGGAAATAGAGAGGGGAATTTTTAATGATGCAACCGGAGATAGGTATGAAAGATTTTGTTACTGGACTACTGATTACCCTTAACACCACGCTGCTTCCTAAATACTTGGATGTAAAATTGAAAAAGTAATAAAACTTGTTATTAAAAAAACACAGATGCCCTCGTCCCATGTAAGACGCTAAGAAAAAGACACAGGCATGTCTTGAGCAGAGGTTTGAAGCTGCAGGACACAGCTTGACAAACTCTGAGTTTATTGCTTCTTATATACTTGTTACATACATAGGCTTTACCATTAAATGCTGACATTTTACATTCATAAGTTTAACCATTAGATGCTCTACATAAAGTTTCTTCATTGGAAAATTCCTTCATATAAGCAACTATTTTCTAGTAACACATTACATCAGCGGTTCTCAACCTTGGGGTCGCGACCCCATTTGGGGTCGTGAGACCATTTCGCGGGGGTCGCCGGACACCCCGGGCGGCCATTTTGTTTTTAATTTTTTTAATTTTTTTAATTTTTTTTTAATTTTTTTAAATTTTTTTTGGCCGGTGCATGCGCAGTTCGGCCTGTCGCGTGCACGCGACGGGCCGAACCACGCATGTGCGGTGCGCACGACGACCCGATCCGCACACGCATGCGCAAAACTCCGGCCTGGCAGGCACACGGAGGAGCGGTCCGGAGCAGGTGGGCGCAAAGCTGCCTCCTTCCCGCTCCGCTCCGCCACATCCCAGGCCCGGCCTCCAACTCACCCTCTGGCAGCCGGCCAAGCGCCTTCCGCAGGGCCGGCAGCGGCCGCAGGTAGGTAAGCGGGCGGCAGGACTGGGGAGCCCGCCCGGGTCAGCTCCCTCCCTCGGTTGGCGGCGGCGGCCAAAGCAGGCAGTAAGGCGCCCAGCCGGGCGTGGGGGGAGGCCGAGCCGGGGAAGGAGCCGGGCGTGGGGGGAGGCCGAGCCGGGGAAGGAGCCGGGCGTGGGGGGAGGCCAAGCCGGGGAAGGAGCCGGGCGTGGGGGAAGGCCGAGCCGGGGAAGGAGCCGGGCGTGGGGGGAGGCCGAGCCGGGGAAGGAGCCGGGCGTGGGGGGAGGCCGAGCCGGGGAAGGAGCCGGGCGTGGGGGGAGGCCGAGCCGGGGAAGGAGCCGGGCGTGGGGGAAGGCCGAGCCGGGGAAGGAGCCGGGCGTGGGGGGAGGCCGAGCCGGGGAAGGAGCTGGGCGTGGGGGGAGGCCGAGCCGGGGAGGGAGCCGGGCGTGGGGGAAGGCCGAGCCGGGGAAGGAGCCGGGCGTGGGGGGAGGCCGAGCCGGGGAAGGAGCCGGTCCCCAGTCCTGCCGCCCGCCTACCTACCTGCGGCCGCTGCCGGCCCTGCGGAAGGCGCGGGTGTCACGGACGAGCCTGGCAGGTGGAGCGCTGCGACCTGGACGCCAGTCCATAGCGCGGACTTGGGGGCCGGAGGCGGCCGCTGGGCGCCTCTCGCCACAGCCGAGCTGGCCTCGGTGAAGTGCAGGCCCACCTCGAGGTCCGGCTGCCCCGACCGCTTGGCCGGCTGCAGGAGGGCGAGTTGGAGGCCGGGCCTGGGGCGGAGCGGAGCGGGAAGGAGGCAGCTTTGCGCCCGCCTGCTCCAGACCGCTCCTCTGTGTGCCTGCCGGAGGCGAGGCCGGCCTGGTCTGGAGCCGGCGGGCCCGCCGGTTCTGCGCATGTGCAGTTCGGCGCTTCACGCGCATGCGTGGTTCGGGCCTGTCGCACACGCATGCGCAGATCGGCCGTCGCACGCGCATGCGCAGATCGGCCATCGCACGCGCATGCGCAGATCGGCATGTTGCGGTCCGCCATGTTGCGGTCCGTCGCACTCACTCCCAGGTCGGGGTCGCAGCGCGCATGGGCGGCGCAAAGTGGGGTCTCAACCTAAAAAAGGTTGAGAACCACTGCATTACATGGTCAAAGACCAGGTAAGAACAAATACAGGTAGATCAAAAGGAGAAAGAACTGACAAAGACAGGAAGAGATAGGAAGGAACTTAAGCATATTATCTGTTTAGGTAGGTGAGGCATTAAGTCAAAAGTGGATGACCTTCTGGCTGCTTCATTAGGACAAAGGGTATCAAAAGGTTATGAGGTTTGTGGGAGAGGGAAAGCACGGCAGTTTGCTGCGGGTGCATTTTTCCTCACAGTCTCATAACCTGGTTGGAAAGCACAAGGCAGAAATAAGTGTATTGTCTCCTCCTAGGCCAAATCTGTAAATGCCCAGCTGCCCCACAAAGCAACACCGTGAGATAGGGGTTTAGTGGGTTGTGTCACTGAAATGGAAAGGACGCGGCCTCCCCTGAGGTCTCTGAGGTAATTTGGTAGCTGATTCAAGAGAGGCTCGTGCTTCACACAGCTCTCATTAACCTGCCCGTGGCTTAGGGCTCCTGAGAGGTTTGCAATGACAGCTTCCCTGGATGAAGTAGCACATCCATTCGCTTTCCTTGGACTGGGGGAGAAGAGCTCAATTTGCTTTTTGATTGGAAACAGCATGCACTTGCACATGTATGTTTGCATCTGTGACAAAGGGCCTCTCAATAATTCTGTGAGTGTGGTACTTGGATTCATTAGATTGGAATGGCTCAAATCCCTGGCTCCCTTGCTTGAAATTACCAGTGACATGGGCAGAGCCAGTGGTTATAAACGCCAACATATTTAACATGCTGCTGGACAACAGCAACATTCCTGGCCCCACCCAACCCCAGCATACCAGTCTCTCTGCCCAACTGGCAACGGTGGGAAAGGTTTCGATATCAGCTCCACAGTTACTTACGGGCACTTGGGAGGTAGTAAATTGTATGATCCACGATCGTATCCGCTTTTTCCTCTTTTTTTCCAATATTATATATTCTTGAAATAAAAACAGCTTTGGGGACTTCGGTAGGGAGTCAGAAAAGGTTTCTCAATTTCAGATGTTCTGCTCTGAGATTAAAAATATTTTTTCTAACCTCAAGAAAGTAACATGAAGATTCTTATAAGCAGCTAGGATTCTTCCCAAGAACATGGGATTGCGGTTTAGAATCACACTTTATATATATTTATTGCCTTTTCAAGGGAGAGTGAAATTTAAAAAGAATGGGGAGGGGAGGATCCTTTAGAACAGCGGTTCTTAACCTTTTTCAGGCCGAGACCCCACCTGCGCTGCCCATGCGCGGTGCGACCCCGACCTGCGGCATGCATGCGCGGCACAACGGGCCGAATCACACATGCATGGCGCGCGCGCGCAATGGCCCGAACCATGCATGCACGGCGCAACGGGCTGAATCGCGCATACGCGGCGCACGCGAGATGGCCCAAACCATGCATGCGCGGCATGACAGCCCAAACCACGCATGTGCGGCGCACTCACGGCGGCCCAAACCGCGCATGCGCGGCGCGACAGGACGAATCGCGCATGCTCAGCGCACACGCAACGGCAGAGGTGAAATTGGGGGAAAATTGGGGGGGAAATGGGGGGAAAAATGGCGGACTGCCGTGTTTGGCGACCCCCGTGAAACGGTCATTCAACCCCAAATGGGGTCGCGACCCACAGGTTGAGAACCGCTGCTTTAGAAGCATCTGTGCTCCCTTGGCCTCATCTGAAAAACTTTTTATAGTTATGTCGGTGGGGATTCTCAATCATCCAGGTCATGGTTTTCCCAAAGGTGCTTTTCCAAAAAGCAACTGGACTTTCTTGGTT
Organism: Bothrops alternatus; assembly: GCA_034064705.1. Taxonomy (NCBI): domain Eukaryota; kingdom Metazoa; phylum Chordata; class Lepidosauria; order Squamata; family Viperidae; genus Bothrops; species Bothrops alternatus. The sequence continues at coordinate 8,260,779 of JARGCV010000080.1, forward strand.
TTTTTTTTTTCCTTGAAGATGTTTCTCACTCAAGAAGCTTTTTATACATTTCTTTGAAAACAGGTGGGTGGGTAAAGTGGTCCATTCAGCACTTTTCAGTTCATACAATAAGAAGACAGATTTAGAATCTTGGTAGAGGATTCCGTTTTTGATAACATACATTTCAAAATGCTTTGTAGACGAGAAGAGAAACTCACAGGCCAGAAGCTTAGCCACTCAGAACAAACCAAAGAAAAGCAGTCAGCTTTATTTCCCTGGTTCAATCTTGGTTAATTCAGAGTCTAGACTGCAGGGGCAGTAAGCAAAATATGGCTTGTTCTTGTCTGACACATTCAACCTGGATCTGGGACGTGGGAGTCCAACAGTAAGCAAAAACTTCTTTGGGACAGAAATAAATTCTTCTCATTCCTTTCTGTTTGTTGTTTGGTGTTCTCTGTTCTGGGGTCATTAGTGGGAATCTCCAAACATCTCTTATCTTAAGAGTGGAAAGGGTCTTGGTTCCTGGTGGTCTGGTATTTTGGAGGGAATACCTGTGGCCTCTTCTATCAACGGCCATCTTAATGATGAGTGAGGTATTTGCCAGCAACTCTCGACTACTTTTTTTTATTTTATAACATTTTTTATTATTTGATATCCATTTGTACATGTAAACAAAGAAGAAAGAAAAAATAATAATTTCAAGTTAAAGCCATTCAGCTCTATACAATCATTTTAAATTTGTAGACCTTCTTCACTCCATATATCCAAGTTTAACTATGAACCCACTACATTTTAAACATTTTAACTTTCACTTCTTTTCAGATCAATCCATTGGATATCAAACAAACAAGTCATCTTATTAATGTTAATAATTGCCTGCAGCCTGGATTTGAAGGATCAATGCTGAGCAGTGTCCTTTTACCTTTTTCTCCTTTCACAGATGTGGGATAGGTTCGCTTGGAGTCCCAGAATTCAGTTGTTGGTTTATTTAATTCATGCTGATAGCCACCCTCTCAACATAAAAATCAGAATGGCGTATAATTAAAACAATAATCGCAGCATAAAAATAATTATCAAAATAAAAGGACATAAAGCCATTGTGCCAGAAGAAATTCAACAACAAAAACAAAACTGGACAGATTCACAAGACCATCCGACCCAACGCCTAGGCGGAAAAAAACAAGTTCTTCAAAGACTTTAAAAAGGCCGGCAGAGACGTACAAATAACTCCCGCTCTCAGAGTAGACGGCAGAGACCACAGTCTGATTCAATATAAGCTTCATTTGTATTACCTTAGATAATGCTACTTTTAGTTTAGTAACTTTTAGAAGTGGGAAATCTATGGTCTCCCAGGTATTGCCGCCAGGAGTTGTAGTTCAATGACATTTAGAAAACCTCTGGACTCTTTCAGGGGAAGATAGGGTGTCACAACCTTTACGCAAAGTGACTTCCAAGAGATTAATTTCTAGTAATAAATGGAATAGTCAGGCTCAAAACCTAAATGAGCACTTTTGCAGTGCTGCCTGAATCAGTATGGCCTTTCCTCACTGCTGTTTCCTCCATTGAGATCAATGGATCAATAAACAGAAGTGCATGGGGGAGGCTAGGAGGTGAATTCACACCAGGCAGCAAAATGTATATACCCCTGGAAAACAACAAGTGACTCAAATGTGCTCCCTGCAATATATCCAACACCACAGGGGAAATTGGTTGTCAGATTGGATTCTCCGCTGTTTGCCTAGAAACCTAGAATTTATTTAAATAATTTGGGGGGGCGGGCAGGAGGAGGAAGATCATACTAATTTGATGGACTCCATTCAAATAAATGGATTACGATGTTTGCAAGCGTTGCCAAGCCAGTGCAAAATGTTCATTGACTCGTACCCAGTTCTGGATGTCTAATTTCAGAATTGATTTGACATAATTGCATGCTGCATTCACAGAACTAGACAAGCAAATCATGTCCCCTTTAGAGATATAATTTAATAGAATGCATTTGATTTTAAAACAACAACAACAACAACTGCAGCCAATGATAGAAGAATCACAAAAGGAGGCTCACAAGCTTACAGGCCTAAAAGTAATCCGGTGGCCCGGAATGGGTTATCCTCTCCATATGAGAGGATTGATTCAAACAATATCTCAAAAATCTTTAAAAATCAAGGGGCTTGTGGCTCTGGAAAAAGCCTGAATATGAGCCTTGGTTGTTTTCTCTGAGGTACAGAATTACTTCCTAACCATACCTCATAAAACTTCAACCCCAGAACCCTTTGCAATACAATGATGGATACTCAAGTCAATAGATCCTTCCCCATCCCACATCAGGAATGGGACCGTTCTTGGAAGTTCAACATAGCTGTTTTGGATAAAGAGATGGTCAGGACCATGGATAAAGCAGTGTTTCAGTTTGATTTATGATTGATTGCTGTCACTGATCCTTGATTACTCATTTGATTTCGTGCATTCACATTCTGATTTTTTTTACTTTTAACTTTTGGCTTTGAACCGAGCAGAATCCATTTTCTCTCCACTTATCCTTTGCCAGTTCCTTTTCTGTGACTGGCAAGTGATGCTAACCGGGTATTATAATACGTCCTTCTGATTAGTTTTGGTTGTTGTGGTGAGGCTGCTGGCATTTTTGCGTTCTCCTTGGAGACTTAGCATATGGGGACCCTCATGATATTGTTCTGCATTTCAAAACTTACCACTCTGCGACATCAAAATATACTAATTTACATGCAACACATCACAAAGAAACTCCAAACTACAGCTATGTTGAGATGTATCTGTCAGGATTTAAATTATGTTCTTACATTACCCAAAGGCCCATCTGAATTACAGACCAGTATATTTTACTGGTTATAGAACAATTTAACATGTATATTTACTCAAGACCACCAGAAAAATCTGCTTTAAATCAAGAGTTTGATTTGTCATTTTAACCCATTCTAACCTTTGGTGGGAAACATCTCGAATCAAAGCAAACTATCCTGATGCAAAGATGGCTTGTAAGCTTTGTGTTGAAGGAGCCACTTCTGCTTTTTTTTTGTAGATGGTCCTACCATTGGGACCACAGAGACGCAACGCACATCGGATCACAAACTAATTGATTAGAACACTTTGCTTTAAAATATAAAAGCAGCCGCTGGGTCATTCAATCTCCACACCTTTCCTTGCTAGGCTGCCTTTCTCTCCGCATTGGGAGATTCGGAGGCTAGAAAAATCACCGTAATTACTTGAACTTAGAGATGGTTTTGGGTTTTTTTGCAGCACTTCAGGATTTCTTCTGTTCAGCCTCTTTTCTTTTCATTAAAGAACATTGATGGTGGAAAAAAGGAGGAGAAAGGGAAACTAAGGGAAGGGGGGGAGAAGGGAGTTCAAAAGCCGCAGGCACTAATGAGCTCCAGGGAATAGTTGGCAGGCCCTTAACTGCCTTGGAAGCAGGCAGGGGGGGTGGGGGGGACAGGGGGGGGAATCTTTTGCTTAAGGCCAATGCAACTCGGGTGGGAAAACTTCACCTGCTCTGAGGAAAAGCCTAGGCCCCAAACAGGCCCTGAGAGGGATGTCACCATGCTTCCTCCTGCTGGTGAAAGTCTGCTTGGTTCCAGCTGTGTCTTCATGATCTGAGGGTGGGGTAGGGGGAGAAAGATGGGGAAGACTACCTTTACCCAACGCAGAAACATGGATTGATGAAGAAGGGTCTGTTTCCATACCACTATTCCATCCTGGGTTTTGTGAAGGGGAAGCCAAGAATACAGCACAGGAAGTCCTCGACATACGAGCCATTGGGACCAAAATCTGCATTGCTAAGCCAGGTGGTTAAGTGAATCATGCCCAATTTTAGGATCTTTTTTTGCCACGGTTGTTAAGTGAGTCACCAAAGTTGTTAAGTAAATAATGTAGTTAAGTGAGTCTGGCTCCCCCCCCTTTGCTTTGTTGGAAGCTTACTGGGAAGCTCGCAAATGGCTATCACATGATCCTGAGACATTGTAACCGTTATAAACACCTGCCAATTGCCAAGCACCCAAATTTTGATCATCACGTGACTATGTGGATGTGCCAACCGTTGTAAGCGTGAGGATCAGTTGTTAAGTCACTTTTTTTCAGTGCTAGTATCACTTTGAACAGTCATTAAATGAATGGTTGTAAGTCAAGGATGACATGTGGTGGTCCCAGCATTCTAAGCCCTTTGCCTGTGGTCAGTAGGTCTTGTGATGGGGAGGTCATGTCGGGTGAGTGTCACGTCAGGTGAAGGTCTTATGATGGGTCTTGTGATGGGGAGGTCATGTCAGTGAGGGCACCAACTCTCAACCGAGTCAACTAGCACTTCACCTCCCAATGACCATCACAAGATCCTCACTTGACGCAGCCCACAACTGATCCATCATAAGACCTCACTTGGGCTAAAGCAGTGGTTCTCAACCTATGGGTCGCGACCCCAAATGGGGTCGAACGACCGTTTCGCAGGGGTCACCAGACGCCGTGGTCCGCCATTTTGTTTTTTTGTTTTTGTTTTTTTTTCGTCACGCGCGTGCCGCGCATGCGCGGATCGGGCCATCGCGGTCTGCCATTTTGTTGTGTTTTTTGTTTTTTTGTTTGTTTTTCGTCACGCGCATGCCGCGCATGCGTGGATCGGGCCGTCGCGTGCGCACGCACGCGGGTCGGGGTCGCGCCGCGCATGGGCAGCGCAAGTGGGGTCTCAATCTGAAAAAGGTTGAGAACCACTGGGCTAAAGAGAGATCTTGAGACAAGGGGATTGAGGACTTAGATTTACAAGGGAAATGAAAACTAACTATTAGGAAATAGGTTTGAACTATTGATTAGCCCAGATAATATAGATGATGGACTTGAGCTAACAAAGGATACTCTATTATTAAGGTGGTGATATACTAGGGTGAGAAATAGAAAACGTTTACAAAATAGAATAAGAATATATTTAAGTAAGTAATATGTGCCTTTTAGATATTATAATTTTTATGAAGTGAGACAAAGGAAATTCAGGCTACCTGAAAGTCAAATACTATGGATATTAAAGGTTAAAATTGGAGTACTGTAATTAAAAACTAAAAATTAGGTAACACCTAATAACAGGATATGGATTGTTTATGAAGATCTATTAAGATATGTATAAACAAAAAATGTATTGATAATTGTGATAATGAAGTTTCCACTGAGTTTGATAACAATTAGAAATTTACTAGCTTAAATATGATATAGCAAATGTTAAGGGAAACAGAGAAGAAACATTTGATGATGTAACCTGAGATATGTACTAAAGATTTTGTTATTGAACTATTGATTAACCCAATCACCACGTTGCCTTCCAAATACTCAAATGTAATACTGGAAAACCAATAAAATATTATTAAAAAAAACAAGACCTCACTTGATGCGATCCATGTCTAGCTCATCAAAAGACCCATCACAAGACCCTCACCTGACATGACCTCCCCATCACAAGACCTACTGACCACACGAAGCCCTTATAAGCAGAAGAACACTGACCCTGACATCCCCTAAACTCCGCTGAAGGTGTTATCTAGCCTGGTAACGAAACGTTTGGAAACCAATCCACAAGCTCGGAAAACGAACCGCCACCCTCACATTTCTTCATGAACTGAGAACTGGCCCCAGGTGTGACAATGTGGGTTAGGAGGCATGGCTCAGAAGATCAGGATAAAGTCTGTTCAGATATTTGGACAGCTGAATCCTGGCTTTGTGGGAGCCCGGAAGCCCCACTCGACTATTTGAACAAGCAGGGTTTTTCCTCCATGGTTATTTGCTATTATAGGGATAAATGAAAAGTTGTATGTGGAGCTGATAATATTGCATGGCAATCTTTGTTGTTATGATGCCATCAGCAAGCTGTACATGCTCCATATATCCCTGGCGCTCTCCTGTCTTCCTTGCCTGTCCTGGCAAGGATAGGCATTTTCCTGATAAACGTAACAGTCACACTCCTAATCCTTGCTTAAAAGAATAAGGAAAACTCATCCACATCTCTCAGGACACACCAGAGCCAGCTGCTGCAGAAAATGTGGGTCTTTTCACCTCCCTGCAGGACTAGCATGCTACTCCAGCAAGCCAGTCGGCTGCCTGTCTCCTCAATGCAATCAGTAGTGGGCTGCAACAAACAGGCCCCTGGGGATTTGCTGGGGAATTCTGTGAAGGCTGCAATTTGCCGGCAATAAGATTACAAGAAGGTGTAACAAAGCTGGCTAATTTAATTAGGCTCCTGATTGCAGAAAGATTAAAGATGTGACAGACTGGCTGAGCATGGAGAGAGAAGCGCTGGGATAGAGGGTACACCAAACCACTTCGGGTAGGAGCGAGAAAATATATTATGGTCTGTACAAGCTGACAAGCAAGCAACAAGGAGGGCTGGACCACTCAGGCAAAGCAGAGGAAGAGGATTCAGAGGTGGCAATGGGCACTTTTACTGCTCTCTCTACTTCCCCTATCAAGAAGAAAGGGGTAAATGTACCCACTTGTACATACCATATTTATTGGGGGGGGCACTGGGAATTGTTCCTAAGATAATAGCTTCTTTCTTGCAGATAAGGAGAGCAGGGCAGAGAGAAAATGCTGTAAGGGTAGGGTTCAGCCTTCTGATATTTTCCCAGTCTTGAGGACGATAGCCTCAGTTAGCGGGGGGGGGGGAGGTTTCCAAAAACTATTGGCCAAAAAGTGGCAAAACTGCCAAAATCTGGAAGACACCAGAACATCTGGAAAGCACTCCTCCTGTGAACATAACATCTGTCTCCTTTGAATCCTGCTGACTTTGTGGACAAGGTCATTCAATGGTTTGTCCCTGCCTTCTCCTTGGAGGTTTTTCTTTTTTCACTTCCCAGCCTGCCCTTGGGATTTCTTAGTGGTCTCCCATCCAGTGACTAACCAAGCTTGACACTGCTATCTCAGCAGCTAAGTTTAGTCAGGTGCTGATTGCAGCCTAGCAGCAAGCCATGAGCAAAACAGTGAGCGATTGCTTCCCAAAATCCTTAATCTGTTTCCCTAATTTCGGATAAGTTGCTCCCTCCCTCAGTAGCTTTCTAGAACATAAGATAAAGGTACAGGGGTCTCAGCTGTCCATTGTATTTATTTATACATAAATAAATCTGCATGTATTAAACAAATTGACATAGTGCCATCCATCTACTACTCTGGGTAGCAAACAAATAATAGAATACAAAACAACACCATTTAAAACAAACTATGTTGAGGCCCTGATTAAAAAAAAACCCTCACATCCATCCACCTACCATGGCATGCAAGCTGCCTATGCGGGAGACCTAGGCCTTCACTGCTTTCCTGAAGACTAACTAGGTTGGGGCCTTCACTAGGTTGGGGCCTTCCGTGTCTCCAGGGAGAGGCTGTTCAATTAGGCAGGTGCCAGGGCAGAGAAGGCCCACTTGTGAGGCCACACTCTGTCTGACTCTGTTAATTTGAACCCGAGAGCAGTGTGTGACAGAGGGACAGCAAAGCCACCACTTTTGATTAGCAACGGGGGCAAAGAGGATGTCTAAATGCCCGCAGCAACATTTCCTCACAGGGTGTCCACTAGACATATTGAATTAAAATTATTCCCCTGCCAGCAAGGGAGACATTCATGGGGACTAGTGGCTTTGGGGCAGGAGTGTATAAGTGAATAAGTTTGGAAGTTATTAGTTGGAAAAGGGTAGCCTAGAGCAGGAGTAGGCAACCTTGGCTCTTTTATGACTCGCGGACTTCAACTCCCAGAATTCCTGAGCCAGCCATGCTGAGGAGAAAGGGAGAGGTTTCCATGCTGGCTCAGGAATTCTGGGAGTTGAAGTCCATGAGTCACAGGTTGCCTACCCCTGGCCTAGAGGAAGCTCTTGCTTTCCAGAAGCTCAAGTCCATCTCATCTCTTTCCTAGGGATAGGAAATTTCACCCCATCACACAAGGACAACTTTTGAAAGTCTCATTCTTAACTTGCCAGTTTTGATTGGGATGTGAGGAGGACTCTCACTGTTGCTTCTACGAAGGTTAGGGATGGCCTACTTTGGTATTAGAACAGTCCCTGGACAGCCCTCCCTCCCCCCCCAGGATAACCCATTGTAGGAATTTAGCAATTTCTTCTTCTCAGATTGTTCCTTGACAGGTTTCTTTATGTAACAACAACAGGGTTGCAACTTCAGGGAAGGATTCTGAGATCAGATATTACCCGAAATTTCCTGATGATAAGAGCTGACAGCAGTGGAATCAGAGGTGAAATCAGTGCTGAATCTGAGACTTTTTTGCCACAAAGTCTGTGTTGCTACCCTATTTCTCAAGGTTCTCAATCCTCCTCCACATAGTCAGAAGTGCTTTCAAAGGCTGCATTCCCACAACACAGGGGACGTAGGTATTCTCTTTCCCAAACAGAATAATTACCTCTGTGGGCAGTGTGAGCTGCAAAATTCCAACTGAACGTGAAAGATGGCAGCAAAGAGGTTGGCTTTTTTTCTGCTGCCACCTAGTGGTTATCCAAATCTTTGCAGCCTGAATGTTAGCATATAATGATGTTTGTTTGTTTCTCAGTTGGTGCAAAGGAAGCTGGGAAGCTGTTACTTTACTGCCCAATTCCTGCCTATTTTTCCTGAGGGGATGGATAAGTAGTGGCAGGATTTGTGCCACCGTGGATGGACTTGACAAACTGCTCCCAACCCCTATATATTCTCCCCTCTCTCTCCCTCTACCTTCCTCTCTCTCTGCAAGGCTACAGGGCAGACAGAGACAGGCATTCTTAAAGAGGCAGTGCACAGTCTGAGGACTGAGTTGGATCAATTAATCCCCACAGAGGAAAGTGATTTTTTTTTTATCTCAACCAAGACTAGGGATGCTTGGTGTTGTGTCCTGAGCCTGCAAAAGCAGACTCGGGACGTTGCATTGGTCCCGGGCATTCCAAAGCTGCCTGGGACCAGACTGAGTGGCGCCAGCCTTGTGCACATGTGCAAAGCGTTGGCTGCCCTGGACCAGACTGAGCAGTACCAGCCTTGTGCGCATGCGCAAGGCAAGAAGCGCTCGGATACTTTGTTTGCCGTTATCCGGGTCTCTGGTCTTTAAAAAAAGAAGCCTGTTTGTTTTTGCCTGTTCGTTCATTGCTGTTAGAGAGAGAAGAATAAAGAGCTGTTAACTTCGCCATGTGTCTTCGTCATTTGCATAAGAACAAAGTACTTAACACTGGCGATGAAGGTGGGATCCTTTGCAAACTAAAGAGGAAGTTTTAAAGATTTACACAAGAAGTCCTGAAGAGGGGAAGATGGCATCTGAGTCAGCATCCCAGCCTGCCAGTACAGCGTCGCTGGAGGGTGAGTTCGGCTAAAGGACCCTTTCCCCTACAGCAGTTTGCAGAGGAGCGAGTGGTGAAGTGTAACTAAAGGATGGCAAAGATTGGGCGTTTATCTGATTTTGATGTCTCACACCCAGAGAGATGGAATTCTTACATAGCAAGGGTGGAGAATTATTTCAGAGTAAATCAAATTAGAGAAGATGGCTTGAAGGCTGCCACTATGTTGTGTGTTTGTGGACAGGAAGCTTTTGAAATTGCAGAGAACATGGTGGCCCCTGCACCTCTGGAGTCAGTAACATATACTGACTTGAAGAAACTGTTGAAGGAACACTTCGACCCACAGTTGTCTGTTATTGCTTGGAGGCATGCATTTGAGCAGAGGGACCAGAGGCTGGGTGAATCTGCTACGGATTTTATTGCAGCCTTAAGGAGAGTAGCCAAACCTTGTGAGTTCAAGGATCTGGAAGAGAGGCTGCGAGATCACTTCGTATGTGGTTTAAGGAACAGAGACTTGCAGCAGAAGATTTTTGCTAAGGAAGAAGTCTCTTTTCAAGATGCGCTACGAGAGGTGACAGCTGAGGAAGTAACAGGCAGGGCTGTGAAGACCTTATGGCTCACCAAGAGTTCTCCAGAGACACCTACTGTCCATCAAGAGGACGTACCGAGAAGAATGGGAAGTGGATCCTGAAGAAGAGGTGGATAGGCTTCACCAGCCAGCTGAAAGGAGGCAGAAGGAACGTCTGGACAAGGCCCCAGCATCTCTTCAATGCTTTGGTTGCGGAGGACGCCACAAGAGAGCTGATTGCAGGTTCCGTTCCACCATTTGCAGAGCATGTGGCAAGCAAGGCCACATCACATCCATCTGTTTGGGTCGCCAGAAGGTCCAACCTCATGAAGAATTGCGTCTGAAAGGTAACAGGGTCCCCAGCCAACATAGGGTGGGTTTCTGCGCATCGCGCAGGAATATTTTGAGAACAGGGACACATAAGCCCCTTAAGAAGAAACTTTCCATTAACGTAAGGTTGAAAGGGGTTCTCTTATCAATGGAGTTGGACACTGGGTCCGCTCTCTCCATTATTTCAATTAATACATTCAAAAGGATATGCAGCAGCAGTGGCCTTTGAGTTAAACTCAGGCCATCGAATCTAATACTTACAGATTTTCAGAATTCTATGGTGTGTGTTAAGGGGGAGGCCACCCTTAGAGTACAGCATAAGGATTTTGAAGGTTCCTTAGATGTGGTTGTTGGGGGTGAACGTATGAGTCTTATTGGACTCGATTGGTTTGAGGCTCTGGGAATCCAGGTAACTGGGCTGCACCATTTGCAAACGTTGAGCCTTGCAGAAGTCTGCAGAGAGTTTGCAGATGTGTTTAGTTCAGAGCTAGGATCCTACAAGGGGCCTCCCATTTCGCTACAGTTAGACCCAACCATCACACCCATCAGGGTTAAGCCTAGGAGGGTACCTTTTGCCCTCAAGGGTAAGATTGATGCTGAGCTGGACAAATTGCTCCAGCAGGGCATCTTAGAATCTATGGATTCAAGTCCATGGGAAACCCCCATAGTAATGCCTCTAAAGGCTAATGGGGACATACGTATTTGTGCAGATTACAAGTGCACACTGAATAAGGTGCTGCAATAGCACGCTTATCCAGTGCCTGTGGTAAGTCACATTCTGGCCTCCCTCAAGGGGGGGTGTATTTTTGCAAAGCTTGACCTGGCACAGCTACCTGTTGATGAGGCAGCTGCAGAGGCCCAGACTATTGTAACTCACAGGGGGGGCATTTAAGGTCAAGAAACTGTAATTTGGGGTAAATGTAGCCCCTGGCATATTCCAAAGTGTCATGGAGAGCACACTTCAAGGTATTGCTGGGGTCTGTCCCTACTTTGATGATGCCCTCATTGCTGGGGAGTCATCTAAAAATTTAGCAGCGAGATTAAGGGCTGTCTTGCTTCATTTTTGAAAAGCAGGCCTTAAACTGAAGAAAGATAAATGTAAGATAGGAGTCACTTCTATTGACTTCTTAGGATTCAGGATTGATGCCCAAGGCATTCATCCTGCTGAAACTAAATTGCAAGCTATCCAGCAGGCCCCAAGCCCTAAGTCTAAGAGTGAGCTGCAAGCCTTCTTGGGGCTATTCAATTTTTACCATGCATTCCTCCCACATAAAGCTGCAGTGGCAGAGCCATTACATAGGCTCTTAGACAAGCAGGCTCCTTGGCAGCGGACTAAAGTCCATGACAAGAGCTTCAATGAGGTTAAGGCCTTGCTCACTTCTAATGCTGTTTTAGCGCATTTCAATGAGCAACTGCCTGTTTGCATCGCATGCGCTGCATCTCCTTATGGAGTGGGAGCAGTACTTAGCCATCTAAAGGCTGATGAGACGCAGGTCCCTGTGGCCTACTATTCAAGGACTCTGTCTTCTGCAGAGTGGAATTACACTCAAATTGACAGGGAAGCTTTGCCCATAGTGGCTGGCATTAAGAAATTTCATGATTTCTTATATGGCTGCCATTTCACAGTCTATACTGACCATAAACCTCTGCTGGGTTTGTTTACCACTAACAAATAGACCCCACATATCATTTCTCCTCGTCTGCTTAGATGGTCCATTTTCCTGTCAGCATATGACTATACATTAGTTCACAAACCTGGAAAAGAAATGGGCCATGCAGATGGCCTGAGCAGATTACCCCTGAACCAAGTAGAACCAGATCCTGCTCCAGCCATTAATATTCTGTCCATTCAGGAGTTGCCTGAGTCTCCCCTCAATGCTAGGGATGTGGCTGCAGAAACTGCCACTGATCACATGCTTACACGTGTGCTGACATGGGTGTTGTCAGGATGGCCTGACAAGTGCCCTGATACTGAGTTCCAAAGCTTCTGGCACAAGAAGTATGAGTTGTCCACTTTTAAGGGTTGCCTGTTATGGGGTAGCAGGGTAGTGATCCCAGCCTCATTGAGGTCTAGAATCTTGATCTCTCTGCATGAGGGACATCCTGGTATAGTCAGGATGAAAGTGCTTGCGCACAGCCATCTTTAGTGGCCTGGACTCGATAAAGTCATCGAGGCCCAGGTGCACGGGTGCCAAGTGTGCCAACAGTCTCGGCCTGAAATGCCTCAGGCCCCAGTACATAGGTGGGAGGAAACTCAAACCCCATGGTCTAGGGTGCATATAGATTACACTGGGCCCTTTCAGGGGCAATTCTTCCTGGTTGTTGTTGACAGCCATTCCAAGTGGCTAGAGGTTGTTCCTGTTTCCTCCACTACTACTGCCAGGACCATCCAAGTGTTGAGAGGAATTTTTGCATCACACGGTCTTCCAGATGTTCTGGTGTCAGATAATGGGCCTCAATTTATCTCTTCTGAGTTCCAGGCTTTTCTTTAGGCCAACCTGATCCACCATGCAACTTCGGCTCCCTTTCATTCATCCTCCAACGGACTGGCAGAGAAGATGGTGCACACTACCAAAGATGCCCTCCAGAAACTGAGTTACGGTAACTGGCATCACAGGTTAGCAGTTTTTCTTCTTGCTCACCGCACCACACCATGCACAGCCACAGGGAAGAGCCCTGCTGAACTCCGCTGGGGTCACTGCCTCATCACTAAACTGGACAGGCTGCACCTGGACTGGGTGGATTTACAGGTGTCACAACCATGAGCACCTAGGAGATTCCAGGTGGGTGATCTGGTTTGGGGAAGAAACTATGGGCCCGGTCATCTCTGGGTCACAGCTGTGGTCTGCAAGGTCTCTGGGCCGTTGTCATACGAAGTTGCCTTGGGAGACGGCCGCGTTCTTTGCAGGCACATAGACCAACTGTGTTGGAGACTGGACTCTCACCCTTCCACTCCTGGCTCTGCTCTGGGGGGGGGGAGGAGGACCATAACATGCATTCTGAGGATCAGTTTCACAGGCCATCACTAGCTGCTGCTGAGGCTGTTTGGGAGACATCCCAAGGTTCCACAAGTGCTCCTAACAGGAATTCAATGGATAGGGGGTCATCCCACACATCCATAATTACTCCAGACAGGGAGTCACACCGGGGGTATCCACAGTATTCATACATGTCAGGTAGTGCTCCAGACAGGGAGACTGACCGGGGATATTCAAACAAATCACAAGCAGCAAGAGAAAAAGAATTCCAACAGGGGCGCTTGTCCAATTCCACAATTGCTCCCAAAAGGAGGTCACCAGCAAGGGGGGGTTGCCATGGAGGCGACTCCTGACTCTGGCACCTTGGGCATGTGCTTGGGGGCCACAGAGTACTGGGGCACTTCCGGTACCCAGCACTCTCCATCTGCTGGCCTTGGGTTCGAGGGACAGTGTTCCCAAGAAGGGTCCATTGTGGACCCGGGGACTTCCACCCCTCCAAGGTATGCTGGCCTGGACTTAGAGGGTCCAGCCAGCCAGCAGATGAGTGGGTCAACCAGGTATTTGGGGCAGCAAAGTCCTGGCCTGCCTAGCCTGGTAGGCGAGCAAGTAGGCCAGGCACCCTCACCGGGGTCACCTGGGGATTTAGGGCAGCAATGCCCTGGCCTGCCTCACCTGGTAGGCGAGCAGATGAGCCAGGCAATCTAACCTGGCCTTAGAAGGTCGCAGCGGGCCAAGTGCCCACCCATCTTAGGGAATTTGTGAAGTTGCTGTCAAGTCACTAGGGCTCTTTTCATGAGGCCCCTGAAAAAAGGTAGTACTTGTAATAGAATGTAGTATTTTTTTATTTCGGAAACATTCATTGTATTACTGAAAGTGAAGTGGGTTTGTCTGAGGGCAGACTCGATTATCCACACTCATTGCATTTGATTATTGGAACTGTATAACACTCCTTCCAGTGAAGGGCGCACATGTGTGTGTGCAAGATATGTTCCATCTAGGGGGGAGGGGTGTTGTGTCCTGAGCCTGCAAAAGCAGGCTCGGGACGTTGCATTGGTCCCGGGCATTCCAAAGCTGCCCGGGACCAGACTGAGCGGCGCCGGCCTTGTGCACATGCGCAAGGCAAGAAGCGCTCAGATACTTTGTTTGCCGTTGTCTGGGTCTCTGGTCTTTAAAAAAAAGAAGCCTGTTTGTTTTTGCCTGTTTGGGTGTTGCTGTTAGAGAGAGAAGAATAAAGAGCTGTTAATTTCACCATGTGTCTTCATCATTTGCATAAGAACGAAGTACTTAACACTTGGATCTCAACTGAACCCTCATCTGGCTTAGGGCATTCCACATTAGTGATCAAGAGCCTATTCACAGTGTCACCAGGCCACTCTCAATGTGATACAAGTGTCTTTGGCTTCACACCATTTAGGGAAACATTCCTGTGTGACTGTGATGAAAACAATCAAGTAAGTGGGTTGCCATGTCACAGTGCTTATCCTAGAGCCAGGATGAAATATGGTCAGACTTTTAAAAGGGTCTCCCCATCTCTCTATCGCAATGAGAAATTCTAGTTCATAGCAAGCGAAAAAAAACCTAGAACCTGGACAAGGAACTAGAAAAGCTGGGACTGCATCCTCTCCCTCCTTCTCCTTCTCAATTAATCCTCACCTCATAATTTTGGCAATTTGAAACAAAGACATTGCAATTAAATAATTCCACTTGGAATCAAGAATTAAGCATGCGCCTTCCTTCCCTGTTCCTACAGATTGGACCTGGGTCCCACAAGGAGTTGACCTATGCTAACATGTCTGGAGTCTGAAAAATATTGGGAGGGTCTTGCTCGCCACCTAATGGCTAAAATGTGGAATAGGTTATTTCTGTTCTGATCCCAAAAAGAGTTTGAATACTCAAGGTTTTTTTCTGCATCTCTGTGATGTTGAGGTCAGGATATGTCTGAACTTTATATAGGTACAAATTGAAGGTATCCATTTTTCCCTTTATTCTTACAATCAGGAAAAATCAATCTGTTAACGAATATAATTTAAGGATGAAATGGACACCTTAAACGCAGGGGTTGTCAAACTGCCAGCCAGCAGACTGGTTTCATCATGCTGAAGCCGCGCCCACCCCATTGCCGGCAATGCAAAAAGAGTCGTGATATGTCGCGACACGTCACGTGATGTGACGAGTTTGACACCCGTGCCTTAAAGTATTGTGAGATGAAAAAATATCTGTTTAATTCCTTGAATATGCCTAATGCTCCCTAAAAACCAGGCCTAACGTTTTAAGCTCCCTTTGCACTAGATGTGCTGTGTGGGGCCTCATCTGGGCTGTACCGTCAGGAAATCTTGCCTCAGACGTATCTCAGGATGTAGCATGAGGATAGATACAGTCAGATCCAGAGATAAAAAGATAAAAAGTTCATGAAGGACAGGCTTTGGGAACTGGAAAATATTTTGAAACACAGGCCTTACATGACTGTTGGCTTTCTCTCCTTGCCAACACTGTATAATAAAAAATAAATAATAAAAGGCGGCTAGGGGACTGATGTGAGTAGTGGCTTTTAGTGGTCCCATCAAAAACTAGAAAGGTGCTGTTTGGCTTCCTGTTATAAGCCATTTGTCAGAAAACCTTTGAAGCCACTCTCAGTTTATGCACTGTGTCTTTGGCTATCTTATTGTTTTCTTCAGTCCTTGCTTTCCAAATACTGAAGAAATCCCTGCCCCAACTGTTCATCAGAATACGTGTTTTGCTCTAGCTTTTTAATAGCTGGTACAGTAGATGTTTCTTCTAACGACTGGGAAAGAATAGGAGTTTCCTCTGCAGGTCTTTTAACAGAAAAAGCTACTGGAGCTCAGGAGGTGAGACCCCCCCCCCGGTGTGAGAGAGCATTAGATGAGGACTGAACAGTTCTCTCTGACAATCTGTGGAAGTTATAGATCTGTTGTCTGCCTAGAGCAGCGGTTCTCAACCTATGGATCGCGACTCCATTTGGGGTCGAACGACCATTTCGCGGGGGTTGCCGGACACCCCGGTCCGCCATTTTGGTTTTTTTTGTTGTTGTTTTGTTTTTTTGTCGTGCGCGCGCCGCGCATACGCGATTTGGGCCGTCGTGCGCGTGCCGTGCATGTGCGGATCGGCCCATCGCGGTCCGCCATTTTTTTCATCACGCGCGCGCCGCGCATGCACAGATCGGCCTGTCGCAGTCCGCCATTTTGTGGGGTTTTTTTGTTTTTGTTTTTTTTCATAGTGCGCACGCCGCGCATGCACGGTTCGGGCTGTCGCGTGCGCGTTGCGCATGCACGGATTGGCCCGTCGCAGTCCGCCATTTTGTTTTTTGTTTTTGTTTTTTCGTCACGCACATGGGCGGGGAAGTGGGGTCTCAACCTGAAAAAGGTTGAGAACCACTGGCCTAGAGGAAGGGAAGTATACTACTTGTTTTCATTTGTCTCCAATTTGGGTATTATAAGCTCCAATGTCTGCAATGGAAGTCAAATCTAAAGAACTCTGGATTACCCCGAAATGTTGCACCATTCCAGGAAATTGAGACATTATAAAACCAAACCATGGTGTCCAATATTTTTTGACAAGGAAGATGTCAAGCATCGGTCATATTCCCTTCTCCCTCCCCAATAATAACTAATAAGAAACTTAAAATAAAAAAGTTCCGTAGATGTTCAAGAGAACAAGAGAAGCTGGTTTTTAAACCATGCTACATCCTGGTGCATTTAGTTTTGTTGCTGTTTCTCTACCTGGAGTGATAATAGTTATCTAATAAAGCTGCAAGTGCTTCAGATATGATTCCAAAAAGGGACTTCAGAGCACAAACGCAGCAACCCTTTAAAGCAGCTATGTCTTTTGCTAGAGTCCTTTGCAGCTACCTGATGGTCCCAGAAAAAGAATGCCTTGCTTTAAGAACAGGTGCAATGTTGCAGATAAATACTATGTGTGCACCCCTCTGACCTCTGAAGTACCTTTTTCAATTGGACTTGAAGTCCTGCACATTCTTCTATCCAGGATTTCAGGCAGGCCTTTTTGCTTGAAGGGGCTGTGAAGTGAACTTGAATCCTTAACCTTGTAAAATTGGTTATTACAATTAGTAAACACTTTAATTTTAGAATATGGGGCTGAAGGGTCTTGCTCAATATCCTAGGAGCAGTGTATGAAGGAAATAAGGCATTTGTGAGAATGAAGGCTTATCAATTGGTTTAATGCTGAACAGAAGATAGCACAAAGATTTGTGATATCTCTTGGGTATTTAATATATTTATGGATAACTACTGTATATAAGGGGTGCTTGTGTTGTTAGAAATGTGTTGATTTAGGTAGTGAGTGTACATATATTTTTCTATGTAGAGGATGCTGGGGTTTTGGTTGAGAACCCAAATGAATTGCAGTAATGTCAGGTTGCTTATATGATGCAAAGAGAATATGGATCTGAAATTAATAGAGAAAAGATCGAGGTAGTTATGTCTGGTAGGGAAAACGGAGAGAAAATTAGAACTTAATATTTTGAAAGAATGGTTACCAAAGATGGGAAAATGGATTTTGAAAGAATGCTTACCAAAGATGGGAAAATGGATAGAGAAGTTTTAAAATGTGTAAATATGGTGGGAAAGTCTGTTGTGAGAATTGCTGTGAGAATTAACGGAAGCAAAAATGACTGTGCTTTGCCTATTTTGTTATATGAAAGTAAGGGTTCAGTAAGTTAGGAGAAATAAAAAGAAAATTAAACATAGCGGTACTTATAGGTGCATGTGGTAAATCAAATAGAGCGAAGAATGAATGGATGACTGGATGTAAACGTGAATGATCACTATGAATGAATGAAGCCTGGAGATGGTTTGGTCATCCATTTATGTAGGGCAAATGAATGAGAATTGAACTGCAAATCGAATATTATTCTTTACTAGATCAAGAAAAGGGAAAGTTAGGATTGGATGGAGCTGATGACATTCTGAAAAAGAGAGAAGTGAGAAGTCTAAAATATGGAAAGCAAAAAACGGAGCAAGGTATGAAAGCAAGAAAATGGGTTGCCAAGATAGAAAAATATGGAGAAATAGAACAGATAATGTTGGCAGGAAGGAGGATAGAGTTAGGTATTTTTCTTGTTCATAGTAGGCCTTTAATTTCTTTGTCATACTATTATTTCTTTTTCTGTGCTCCATATTTCAACAGGAAATAGAGGGACAATATGGTACACATGTTTATAAAATACATTGCCTGGGATATAAACAGAGGGTATAGAAGGTAAAATATAGAGCACCATTGTGATATCAAGATACTTAGTTCTTAAAACATAGGATTAGATTTCCTCTAATCTCACCTACGGAGTGGTGAAAGGTGGGCTAGGCACAGTAGGTTTGGGAGAAAAGATTTGGCTATGATTAAAACACTTCTGTGCCTGAAACTTAAGTGAAATTCAGCCACTATCTGAAATGCATAACAGCCTGTTCAGAGGGGGTGTCTGCTCTGTTTTCTTTTGAAGCTACACTCCTCTCCAGACCTGTTTGCTAACACCCCCTCTGGACAAATTGGGGTTGATTCAATCTAATCAATTCACTTAGCCAGTATAAGGTGCCTCATTAGGGCATAGAAAGCTTCCTGATTCTCATTGATCTGCCTCTGATTACAAGAAAATTTCAAGAATCTAAAAAACCCACCATAGGTGTCTGATAGGTTTTATCTGGTGTGACAAGTTGTAGTCCTACAAACTTAGGTTAAAATAGCTTGCCAAATCTTTATTTTCTACCCTTAATTCATGCCCAGACTTTCTACAAAAGGGTGGCCCAGTTGGGGGATGCTTCCCTCCTCCTTCTTTAATCAGAAGTGTGAAAGGATTAAGCAGTGACAATGAAAAGAAGGCCAGGCTGCAAAATCTGGTGAAAAATGTAGCCTTTTTTTCAGAAAGATTTATTTTTCAAAGACTGCAGCCAGAAAATTGTCATGAAATAACAATTGAGAAAATAATTTCTATTCCATAGCCTTTGGGTATGTGGTTTGTTTTTGTTTTGTTTTGTTTTGTTTTGTTTTGTTAAAAAAAAGCAGGGTCCCGAGAAGTTTTGCTCCAGAGCTCAAAATAATAATAATAATAATAATAATAATAATAATAATAATAATAATAATAATAATAATAATAATAATAATAATAATAATAATAATAATAATAATAATAATAATAATAATAATAATAAAGTTGGAAGGGACCTTGGAGGTCATCGAGTCGAACCCCCTGCTCAGGCAGGAAATCCTACACTATTTCGGACAAATGGTTGTCCAGTCTCTTCTTAAAAACTTCCAGTGTTGGAACATTCACCGCTTCTGGAGGCAGGTTGTTCCACTGGTTAATTGTTCTAACTGTCAGGAAGTTTCTCCTTAGTTCTAGGTTGCTTCTCTCCTTGGTTAGTTTCCATCCCTTGCTTCTTGTCCTGCCTTCAGGCGCTTTGGAGAATAGCTTGACTCCCTCTTCTTTGTGGCAGCCCCTGAGATATTGGAACACTGCTATCATGTCCCCCCTCGTCCTTCATTAAACTACACATACCCAATTCCAGCAACCGTTCCTTATATGTTTTAGCCTCCAGTCCCCTAATCATCTTTGTTGCTCTTCTCTGTACTCTTTCTAGAGTCTCATCATCTTTTTTACATCGTGGTGACCAAAACTGGATGCAGTATTCCAAGTGTGGCCTTACCAAGGCATTGTAAAGTAGTATTAACACTTCACATGATCTTGATTCTATCCCTCTGTTAATGCAGCCTAGCACTGTGTTGGCTTTTTTTGACAGCTGCAGCACACTGCTACCGTAGCTTCACCCTGGGATTGGGAAGAGTTATGAAAGAGACTTCGTTCTTTTGCTGAAGCAATGAGCCCTTTTGATGCTCATTTTTTAAAAAACAAAACAAAACAATACAAATACAAATAATACACAGAAGAATCTGAAAGGCTGAACCTTGTGTCCGTAGTTAGAAGACAATTCCCGAGAACCTTTTATTTCTTCCTGTTTTCATGCAACCCCCTTCCTTCCTCTTGTTTTTAACCTTAAGATTTTCTCAGCGATGGTAAAGGGACACATACCAAAGGATCTTGCCTGCTTGTCCAGACTGTTGACCCCTGAATAAGATAAGGTAGACCGGAAAGACAGTTCACTGGGTTTTAACATTGGAGAAATGAGAGCTAGCAAGGAAGATTTGAAAAGCAGGGTCCTGCAAAATCTTAATGGAAAAGTCCTGAAGGGTATGAGTGCCCCCTTGAGGTGTACATTTATATGACATATCCTACTTTAAGTCTCTGCTGGTCACTGTTCAATTGTTTTCCTGGCTTAACTATGGTCACCATAGGCAACCAGGCAGCTGTAGATTTAGGATTAATTTGAGAGGGAAGGGGCTGGAAAGCTTGCTTATTGCTTCCCCTTTTGGCCCATGAACTGTCCAGTTATTTATTCTGTGTGGAAAAACAGACATGCCACATGACAGCACCTGTCTCCTTTCCTCCTTTATATGGCAGCCCCTGGGCAGGGCTCCAGTTTCCGATCAAGATCTTCAGTTACACATTCCAATCAGGGTTACAGCTTCTAGCTGGACTGTTTCTACTAGGCAAGACGAAGCAGGTGGCATGCCAAAAATAAATGCAGCCAAGAAAGGAGGGATAGGAGCCTATACCAGCCTTCTGCAGTCATGGTTTCTCCCACAAAGTAGGCTTCAACTCCCAGAATTCCCGGAGGAGCCATAGAAATTAGGTATTCTGGGAAATGAAGTCAATACATATGATGGATATCAAGACTGGGGAAAGCTTCTGGACGGTATAGCCTCCAAAATTCCAATCCAGCAATTATCCCTGTTAGTTGAGGATTCTGGAAGTTGCAGTCCAAACACATCCAGGCAGAAGAAGATTGGTGAAGATGGCGCTAAGGTTTATACACCTTATCAGGCAGGATTACAGCATGCTCAAATCCAAACCACTATAGCTAATACATGAGCTATTGAAAATCCTCTGCTTTGCAAAGCCTCGAATATCAAAACTATCAAGACTGTATCCAGGAGTATGCATATTTTTATCACCAAATAATCAAACTCTTTTAACAAAGCAAAGGTGTTGTAGATGAACTTATTATGTGAACTTCTACATTTGTTTACTGCTTTTGCATATTTTATTTCAGGAAATAAGTGTATTATAGATCCATCATATGACATTCTTGTTCAGCCTCATTTCCCTTTGAGATTTTAATAAACAATGATCAGAACTCTCGGCAGGTTGCATTCTACCCTAGACACCAAATTTCTCTGCTTGTACAGTGCATTGATTCAAACACACACAGAAACACACACACAGAGAGAGGGGGGAGACAGGGAGGGAGGGAGAGGGAGAGAGGGAGGGAGGGAGGGAGAGAGAGAGAGAGAGAGAGAGAGAGAGAGAGAGAGAGAGAGAGAGAGAGAGAGAGAGAGAGAGAGAGAGAGAGAGAGAGAGAGAGAGAGAGAGAGAGAGAGAGAGAGAGAGAGAGAGAGAGAGAGAGAGAGAGAGAGAGAGAGAGAACATACCGGTAGAACATTTCTTTGGAAATTTCTATAGGAGGCACAAGTCTCTGAACAGATGTTTCAAATCCATATCCAAAACACTGATTTGTCTTCATCTTTCCTTACTCTATCACTATGTTGCAATCCTTCAAACCCAAAGAGATAAGAAACAATATGGTATAGATATTTGCATTAATTATAGAGTTGTAGACAGAAGTATCCTCAATTTGTATTCCTTTGTCAACTTAACTTCCATCTTAGCTGTCAGTTTCCTGATTACCCACTGATGCAATTCTAAATGCCTCTAGACAGACAGCTGGAGATATATAGTCAAAAACATTTTGTATTCTTCTCCATTATTATTTTTTTTGGCTTAAAATCATCTTATTTGTGCAAACACTTCCTGTATATATATCCTAACAAGTGCAAATTATTCCTATATCCTAACTTTTTCTTCTCTTTGTCCATATATAGCTGAGCCCTGAAATCCTTGGATGAAGTAGAAATGTAACAGATGCACAGCCAGCCGCCCCCAAAAGAAAATAAGTGCAGCAGGAGACTGATGAAAAACACTTTTATTAACAGACCAGGTACCTAGTAATACTTTGCTGCGGTAGATGCCCTGTCCTGCCTTGCCAACTCAAAAGTGAATTGTGAAGTAGTATCGAAGGAAAAGGAAAGAGATTGCTCATTAGCCTCAGATAATACCTAAATTATCTGAAATGTATTAATACTAATGACAGCTGTAGAACCTGTCTGCCTTGTTCTTTAGACTTTAACATGAAATGACCAACCATTAATCCCTAGTGCAGCGGTTCTCAACCTGTGGGTCGGGACCCCATTTGGGGTTGAACGACCATTTCACGGGGGTCGCCAAACAACACAGTCCGCACATTTTTCCCCCTTTTCCTTAGCTGTGCTACTCCCTCTTATTCTATTGGCTTTTGAAAGCCAATAGAATAGACTCTCTTGAATAGAGTCTAATTCTATTGGCTTTCAGAAGCCAATAGGAGTTGTCCAGGCTGTCTCTGCCCTGCTGAGCCCGCCAAAAGTCCCAGTCTGCAAAAGGTGCTGCACGTTGTCTGCAGCGAAGGCGAGCTGTCTGGAAGTTTCCACCCCTCCCTGCTGAGCAACTACTAAAACTGTAAGTAAAAGAGGGCCAGGGGTGGGAGGTGGGAGGCTGGCAGGCTCAGGGAGGGTTGCTGGTGCGCGTGGGGCCCAGCAGTTGCCTTACCTCCCATGGGCTGGGCCAGCTGGTGGCCCAGCCGGTGGTTACCCTGCGCCATCGCTGCCCCTTGCCAGCTATGCCTCGGCCGGCACAGGGGGCAGCACCACGCATGCGCGGTGCTCCCGGGCAGGGAAATAGTCCTCGACTTACAACCAGTTGGGAAGTCCTCAACTTACAACCTGTTGGGAAGTCCTCAACTTACGACCGGTTGGGTAGTCCTCGACTTACGACCAGTTGGGGGTCGCGGCATTAAAAAGGTTGAGAACCACTGCCCTAGTGTGATATTTTAGGCATATATTTAGGTCAGCAGTCTCAACTTTTGTGGCTTGGCAGCCCAGCAGGGGAGGGAGGTAGAGGGGAATCGGGCCACATGAGCAGCAGGCTGGTACGCATGCATGACGCTTGACTTGCACGGGCCCAGTGCTTTTTTTCTAAAAAAAAAAAAAAAGGTGCCAGAACTCACACACGTCATACAACTCGCCTTGCCTACCCTACAAGGTTCCCTCCAAAAAAAGGTGCCGGAACTCCATTCTGGGCGTTCTATGAGAAAAAAAGCCCTGCACGGGCCAGCATGCACATGCATGTGTGCACAGCCCAATTTGCACAAGTTGAGCTGTGAGCTTGTGTATATGTGCCCTGGCCCACTGCTCCTGAAACTCAAGCTATGTGCATGTGCACCAGCCCGTCATTCACACAGCCCGGTTCCAAACAGGCCACGGCCCGAGAATAGGGGACCTCTGATTTAGCTGACTTACATATATTTTTTCTTCTGAGACACATTAGAAATTTTTTTGTTCTCGCTAAGCAATCTTTTCTTATTAATGAAGATATTTCAAGCTTTCCTTTTGAGATGCAGTTAGTTCACGTTTCCATAAACATGGGTTTATAGGAGTTGGGTCTGCACCACCTGGGCCCAGAAGTAGCAAATCCAGAAATCCAGGTCCAAAACATTATTATTCATTTTTATAATTCTCTATTTGGAAACACATCAGGGCTGGCTCAAATTACAAGCTGTGTAGTAGTTGAATAGAGTGGATTAGCTCCCAAAACTAAAACACCTAAATTGTAGAGTAACAATGACAATGGGGTTGGGTTAAAAGGAAAAAGTTAGTACTATTTGGGCAGGAAAGCAAATTAATAAATAGAATTTTGTGGATGCATTAGCTCCATCTGGGAGACATTGGATGAACCATGAAATACAAGGAAAGTATGAAACAAAAGTAGAAGATAGAGATAGATAGATAGATAGATAGATAGATAGATAGATAGATAGATAGATAGATAGATAGATAGATAGAGAAAGAGAAATAGATAAAAAGAGAAATAGAAAGAGAAATCAAAATCAGAAAACAAATCACACATATTAAATTGGTAGTTGTGCAGTCTGCAATGAATACAGAGGCATAGAAATCACAAGGGAAACTGCAGATACAGGGCCATGGGATGAGAACATTAAAATGAGAAACAGGCAATGTTGCTACCTTAGCAACATCCTACTGATTTACAGGAGATATGAAACCGCATCCAGTTATACATGCAGATACCCAAATGCATATAAAAACCAAGTATGATGTAAAGGGGGTTGATAGCAAGGTTTAGGAAACACGAGCACAAATTTATTTAGCTTGACTTTTTGTGAACGTAAGTTTGAGTGCGTCAGTGTATAAGGAATTCCTAGCATATGAGAATTGTGCACAAGAGCATGTACGAATTACTCTGCAAGGTATGAACAGGCAGAGTAAATTGAGAGGATAAAGTAAAGAGCTGTAGCTATCATGAACTGAATATACACACTATTCCGGACACTAAAATGCACCACTTGATAGGTATCTAGCTATAATTCCTTGGGTATTGACCATGTTGTCTTTATGATAGTCCAGTTGTAATCCAAAATGCCTGGAAAGCAACCAATTTGCTACCCTGATTTATAGGGTCTCCTGAATAATTGCCTCCAGCGATCTGAGAAAGGAGAAAAAGAGCTTTTTCTCCAGTCCCTTATGAGATGGAGTGTTCAGTAAGGCAGTTTCAAACATTAAAAATACAACCTAATGAAACATTATTTTCATGTCTCCGCCTTTACTAAAGATTTGTCTGTTCCAGATGAATTTTGAGTTTTAGACCTCTTTCCATTTTGCATCAAAATCCTGGGAGCAAGTTACAGATCAGTCAGTGGCCTTTTGATAACCAAGTAGTTTCTCCACTTTACTGAGCTCCAGCTTTTAGGAATTTTGCATGCTCGTATCATATAAGCAAACAAAGGCATGGCAGCAGAAATGCTGCTTAAAATAAGAACATGTAGCACATCAGATCTCTTTCATAACTAGAGGCAGAAGAGGATGTAGAAGGGGACAGTGCAAACTAATAGTGACAAAAATAGTGGATATTGCAGTATCTGGAAACAGCAGAAGAGAAGAGAAAGAAGTAGAGGAAAATCACAAAATAAAAAGACTTGTAAATATATGTAGAACAACTATGCCAAAAGAAAGCAAAGATAGTAACAATAATAACGGGCGCCTTGGGAGTAATTCCAAAACATCTGGAGCACCAGCTGAATGTCATCAGCATTGACAAAATCACCATCAATTGCAAAAGGCACACATACATTGCAACAATACCCTTAATATTTTTAAACAATTACCTCTGCCTATCCCAGATCCTTGGGAAAGATGCAATAGATCAGGGGTGTCAAACTGCCGGCCCGCAGGCCAGTTTCATCATACCGGAGCCGCGCCCACCCCATTGCCAGCAATGGCAAAAAAGCTCCGATACGTTGCGCGTGACGTCGCAAGTTTGACATGTCTACAATAGATGGACAAAAATGCAAAATGCAATCTAAACATCTGGCTACTGTGTGACCAACCATAATTTCACAATAGAAGGAAAGTAATGGAAGAGGACAAGAGCCAGTTTGGTGCACTGGTTAAAGCAAGGGGGTCTTCAAACTTGGCCCTTTTATGACTTGTGGACTTCAACTCCCAGAATTCCTTAGCCAGCATGCCTGGATGAGGAATTCTGGGAGTTGAAGTCCACAAGTCATAAAAGGGCCAGGTTTGAAGACCCCTGGGTTAAAGCATCAGGCTAGGAACCAGGAGGCTGTAAGTTCTAGTCCCACTTTAGGCATAAAGCCAGCTGAGTGACCTTGGGCCAGTGACTCTCTTTCCACCCTAGGAAGCAGGCAAGGGCAAGTTACTTCTGAAAAACCTTGCCAAGTAAAATGCAGGACTAGTCCAGGCAGTTGCAAGGAATCAACAATAATTTGAAGGCACCCCCCCCAAAAAAATGGAAGAGGATAACAAGAGTCATATAAGTATCAGTTCAATTTAAGGGAGCAGAACAATTTCATAGCCTCCCAGCCAGCAACTGACAGCAAATACAGAAACTGAGGAGTGCTTGGAGGTTTCTGAGCTTGGTTGTTTTCTTGTAGACATTTCATTACCCATAGTAGGTAACATCATCAGTGCTACAACTGATGATGTTATCTAGTTTGGGTAATGAAATATCTGCAGAAACAAAACAAAACAAAACAAGCTCAGAGAGCAATGAGGACGCCTCATTTCAAGCCGGAGCGACCAATATTCTCCTCTATTAATTCAGAAACGTGGTGTTTTATATCAGCACAGATAGACAAGTGAGGGATAGAAAAGGGTAACAGATATTGGCAAAACATAATTGAATCTAAGCCATCCAAGTAAACTAGGAGCCAGGCTCCCCCTCTGCCAGCAAAGGGACAGTCATATCCTGAAGTAAATTCATGCACATGTCAGGGCAACCTAACAGTAACTCTTTGTCAATTCTGTCAATCAATCTGTCCAATCGCTACTTTCTTTGCAGACGAGAAGTAGAGCAGCTTTGGCCGCATCCCTCCATGGCAAGATCATAAAGGGACAACGGCTGAGCCTGTTCTGGAATCTGCCAGCAGCAAACTGCAGAGTTCAAGAGAAGCACGGAGTCCTCTCCGGTGGCAGATAGGTCTGCTTCTTGCCTTGAATCCTGGCTCACTGATACAGGCCTTCTTCTTGTGATGTCTTAGTTCTTGGACCACAGACCTGCAGAACGCAGCTTCCTTGCAGAGAGGCGTTGGCAGCTGGCAATGAACACTTAAAACACTCCAGCCTTGGGTATGAAACCCTTGTGAATTGCCAGGGTTGGACCTCAGATCTCCTGCAAGAAGTCAACGGGAAAGAGCCCCACTTTGCGGCCAGTGTAGACTTTGACATACCCATTCAGCTCCTCTCCTTTCTGCACCACAATCTATAAATAGATAAGAGAAGTTAGATGAGGCAGAATCCCCAAGTAGATTGCCATTTTTCTAGGAAAGAGTTCTTGTAGAATTTATGTGGAGGGAAGGAGAAAGGGAGGAGTGGGAGAGGGGGGAAACTACTACTACGTAGCACATGACCAGAGGTTAGAGAAAAGTTAGAATTGAATGTTATTTAGATGAAGTGTTTAAAAATGCTGGGTTTTATAACGATTGTGTACCCCAGATTCCCCAGATACTCAATATAAATCTAAGAGTGATCAGAGTCCCTTAAACTGTTCTGCTCCTAGCTCTTGCTTAGGTGATAATTATTAGAAAACTCAACGAAAACCTCACTCCTCAGTTTCAGAAAGAATTGGCAGAAAAAAAAAGAGAAGCTATTACCGTATTATAACATTTGTTTACTTAACTTTTAAATTGTCTGCCAGAAAGGGTGGGATATAAGACCAATTTGTGGGGAAATATGTGGCAATTTTCCAGTGAATGGGATCTTTCAGCTCAGGGTGGAAACATTACTAATGTTAGCATTGTTTTGGCTGTTCAGAATAGTGTGGAGAGGGGGGCATTTATTTATGTCTGAATGAAGTACTTCAAAGAGACATACCTGATCCTTTTTTAGTGTAATCTGACCAATTTCTTTGTTGCCCACGAAGGATCTCATGACCTTATGCACACGTTCTCCTGCACGCACTCGGATAATGAAGTTGGGTGGAAAGTATCCAATTTTTTCTCCAATCTCCCCAATTTTCTTCCCCTAGGAGGTTCATGCATGAAGTTACTTTATAAAGAAATAACCTGCCCCCCAAATTCCCAATTCTATCACCATAAAATAAGATAGGAGTAACATGAGTGGGGGGGTTTTGTTCCAAAAAAATCAGAGAGGAAAATTGGCAATTTGCAGTGATTCTCTCCTTCAACATATAAATACACTTTTGCTCTTTAAAAAAAGGAGGAAGAGACAAATAACGAATATTTTGGAACATTAGCTCTTGCCAACATGATATATTTTAATTATCCTCATTCCTCAAAACTGACATCAATAACTGCTCATTAAGCCATTTTCAGGACAGTAACTTACGTGTTCTAAATGGGGGACATTTAAAAATATTGTGAGGGAAAATGAATGAATTTTTAAAAAGAAAATATTTCAAAAGGAAAAATACAAAATTAATATTAATAATTTCTTTGAATCCTTTCATGAAAATGTACAGTTCTTAACATTGTAATTCATAACATTTTATTGACAGAGGATGGATTTATGTGTTTTGTGGTGGAGTAGGCAGCCTATTGAGAGTCAGAGATTGGACTAAACTTTTTTTTAAAAGCAGGGGAGGGCATATGATTTAGATCAGGGATCTTCAAACTTGGCCCTTTTATGACTTGTGGACGTCAACTCCCAGAATTCCTCAGCCAGGCACGCTGGTTGAGGAATTCTGGGAGTTGACGTCCACAAGTCATAAAAGGGCCACGTTTGAGGACCCCTGATTTAGATAATAGTACAAAGGAGGTGGAAATAGGATTTTCTGAGGTCCCACCCTCTTTGGTTGGGCACCTTAGTGATATTATTTAATTTTTGACCCTTCCCTGACTGCAGCTGCCAAAAACTAGCGTTAGAGTTTCATACAATGTTGAAGCAGGACACACCCAAACATTTGTAACAGAGTTCCCAAACAAACTCTTCCTCCCCTCCCCCGACTTCCCCCCCCATTCCCAAATCTTAGGAAGAAACTACCACAGAAAGTCCTGGATTTCACATGTTTGTGTCATGACTCTATTTTTTAAAATGCTTGTTCCTAATTAAGTGCTAATATACAACCCTTGGTCGTTAATTGGTTGCCCACCTCTCGTTTTCACTTAGTAACTGATTTCTTGGGAGGAGGGGAACAATACTTTTTTCGCCAAGTTTAGTTAAATCATGCAAATGTGTCTCAAGTCACACTGAAGGAAGACTCCAGCAGGGATGCCACAGTAAAAGCTGTAACAGAGGAAATCCCAAATATTTTGCTTGTGGCTAACCACTGATATTTAAAAACTTTAGAATTTAAAGATCAAGAACTTTCTTCAGAATGAACAGGCTTAGTCCTGAAAGAGAAGCTGTCTTCTTACCCGCCACCATTCTTCATTGGAGTCATCAACAATTGCAATTTTGTCCCCAGGGCTGAAAGAGAACAAGGGCCCAAAGATGAAAATACTGTTATTTATCTGACCAAGATGGCAACCTCACCCCCACCCCCACAATACTTCCTTGATGGTTCTAGCACAAACTCAACAAGGTAATGGGGTACAACGTCTTAGCTGAGCACCAGAACATCCAGCAGCCTGACAAACACTGTTCTTTTCTCTCCGTCTTGCAACCATTGGTAGGATTCTACATTTATTGTTGCCAGTACCTACATTTACATACAGGGTAACCTTTTTTACTTGTCTCCCAGATCCTTGTCCACAAAATAATATAAGGAAGCTGCCATGGGAAAGCAGTTTTGCATAAGATGCAGGCACTGAATTAAAAGGGATATAGCAATGATATCCCACAGGGCTTTGGAATTCCTGAATAAGGAAACTTCCTTCAGGACAAATTATGTCTTGATGTTTTATTTGAGTTCTCAGCATTCTCACATTACTCTTTACATTAATGTAAAACCAGCTCAGCGAAGCTTTGAGTTCCAAATCACTTGTTATCAATGACTTGTTCAGAGACTGTCTTCATATGTTACATTTTAGCTCCATGCCCCATAGGTTACAAATGCCATCTATTACTCCAGAGGTCACTCCTTGGTCTCTGAAGCCTGGAGACTACACTCCCTTCTACTGACATGACTTTGACAAAATATATCAGAAACTCAATCTAGACACTTCTATGTTGGGATTTGTTTCTATAAAGCAGTGGTTTAACAACTGAGGTTGGGGATGTTCTAATCAATAATAACAAGACAATTTTGCTACTCACTGGAAATCCAAGTCATCCTTCTCCAAAGCTTTGAAGCGATAAAGTGCAATAAAGTAGTGAGACTGTGGGAATCCAGTTTGCTGCTTCTTACTCTGTTCAAAAGAAGAAAAAAAGTAAGTCCCTTCAAGTCCAACATGACTCTTGGTGACTCATCCATGCAATTTTATTGGCAATATTATGGAAGTGGCAACT
The DNA here is from genome assembly GCA_034064705.1 of Bothrops alternatus. Lineage (NCBI taxonomy): Eukaryota > Metazoa > Chordata > Lepidosauria > Squamata > Viperidae > Bothrops > Bothrops alternatus. The sequence goes on from JARGCV010000080.1 coordinate 8,291,039, forward strand.
ATAGCCTCCTTCGGGAATGGATCTTGGATTTCCAGGCTAATTTGTAGCCTTGGGCTATCCAAAAAAACTTACATATAGGTAATAACCTGTCCTGGGGTAATCCTGCCATGCTAGGGTCAATGATAGAAGAGAATATGTGTAGCTCAGGGTTGAACTGTGGGCTCCTTGATGCTCTCTGAGCTTCATGGTTTTCTTGCAGATGTTTCATTACCAAACTAGGTAATACTAGTTATCTAAACTGGGTAAAGTATTGACGATATTACCTAATTTATTTTGCTCTCAGGTACTCCTGTTTCTTGTTCTTTAATGCTGGCAAAACACAAGCCCTTTCTATAGATATCTTCTATAAAATTAGTCTCAGGATGGGCAAGGAATCAAAGCAGATTGTTCACAGGTGTACAAATAAACATCTTTATATGACCAGGAGTATCCAAAGTGGGTTTTAATCCACCACTTGGAAAGCAGGATACCAGACAAGGTCTTAGGACTGAGCCGTTCAAAATGTTGTAGCTATCCAACCTTACACCTCAACAGACAACAGGTCCATAGGTCTTTCTGTGGACCTAGGCGAGGCTTTCTAATCCTTGTTATCTGGCACAAGTAGTAACAAAGCCAACCCCTTCCATTATACATTATACATGAAGGTAATCAGAGAGTAGACTTTCTGCAACCTATTCTGTTCGTATGCTCAATGTGTATTGTATGTCAACTTCTTTAAGTGTAGATGGATGACTAGTGGAATCTGATTGGTGGGAATTTGAAGCCTTAGGAAAGCCAGCAAGCACCCAGGGAGTTTGTGCTTACTTGCTCAATCTCAAGAGACTGAGTTCCGACCTTGAGATTCTGACCTTGAGGGAATACATATACATGAGTTGAGTGGCTTGTCTATGTACCATTTTCCTATTTTCTACTAACGTGAATTGTGTAGGAAAAAAGAAAAGGCAGGAAAAAAAACCCAGCATGCAACCAATTCAATAATCAGAGCAGCAGGTGAAGAAAAGTGACTTGCAACAGCAAGACAGGGGTCTTCAAACATGGTCCTTTTATGACTTGTGGACTTCAACTCCCAGTGCCTGGCTGAGGAATTCTGGGAGTTGAAGTCCACAAGTCATAAAAGGGCCAAATTTGAAGGCCCCTGGTATAGTATCTAAAGCAGGGGTCTTCAAACTTGGCCCTTTTATGACTTGTGGACTTCAACTCCCAGAATTCCTCAGCCAGTGTGCCTGGCTGAGGAATTCTGGGAGTTGAAGTCCACAAGTCATAAAGGGGCCAAGTTTGAAGACCCCTATTGTAGGATTTGGAGACAAGAAAGCAGGTAGTCATTCAGTTCAATCTGGAAACAGGCAAGCACGTTCTCCCTCTCTTCCCCTCTCCCCTGCAAAGAGTGAGAGGCAAGCACCTTGTCATCCGGGGTATTCTTCTCTGCTTTCTGTCCCTCTGGATGTCCTGGAATCAAAACAAACAAGCAAGCAAACGAAATCTGCATTCAGATGGGATGAAATATGGAGGAAAGCAGAATTCAGACAGGTTCCCTTCTCCCAGGGCATTGAAAATAAAATCCCACCATTTTCCTAGGGTTTTTTTTCTAGGCCTAAAAAGGAAGTTATTCATAAATTAACACCCACCCCTCTGTCTCTGCTTTTCCTGTATTAGTCTGCCTTGCTTTCCCTGCTTATAGCAGTCACAACTAGCTGTTCTTTTGTGTGGGTGTGAGAGCTTGATTCATTACATTCATTTCAGTGTTGTATTTGCATTTTCTAGTTAAAGGATAACACTTGGCCAACAGGCAGCACCTAGGTCAGTGATGGCAAAACTTTTAGAGACCCAGTGCCCAAACTGCAACCCAAAACCCACTTATTTATCACTGGGTTCCGAGTGGGTGTGACCGTGGTGGTCATGGCAGACTGGGTGGGAGGGGGGCCAGTCTCTCGCCATCTCCGGGACATGGCACACGTCCCCACAGAGAGGGCTCTGAGTGCCATCTTTGGCACGCGTGCTATAGGTTTGCCACCACTGACCTAGGTGAACTACACTCAAAAACATAAGCAGTTGAGCAACATCTGGAGAGCTATCAGTTGCCTCTCCTGAGATGGCACAAGGCAAAAGGTTTGAATTTGTGGGCACCAGGGTTTCCTTTCTTTTTAGCGATCTTCTTGCTTCTTTTGTATATTGTTTACTTGAACCACATTTGCTTTACAAATATTTGGACTCTGGATCCCAGAGACAATAGATTTTGTGAAGTCTGTTAACACTTACCTCCCTCTGGTTTGTCACTTTCTGGTTTGGGGGCTTCTGTTTCTTCTTCCATCATGGCAGCCAAAGGCTAAAATGTAGGAAGGAACATATATCAGGAAATATTTATTTGACAGTATTTACATGCCACCTCAACCAATAAACTTAGGACGGTGCACAAATAAAATACAATACTGACCAACTCCTATCCTTTACCTACATTAAAATTCAAACCTGAGACGAGATGATTGCCTAGGGCAAGGGTAGGCAACCTTGGCTCTTTTATGACTCGTGGAATTCTTTTATGAACTCCCAGAATTCCTGAGCCAGCCAATTCAGTATTATAGGCTAATTCTGCATTCCACTTCCAGGAGTTTGACTCAGCCTTCCATCCTTCCGAGGCCAATAAAATGAGAACCTAGACAAGGGGTAGGCATCCTTGGCTCTTTTATGACTCATGGCTGGCTCAGGAATTCTGGGAGTTGAAGTCCATGAGTCATAAAAGAGCCAAGGATGCTTACCCCTGGCCTAGGGGCACAGGCCTATTAGAAATGAATGGTTTTGAACATCTTCTGAAGTCACAGAAAGGTAGAACCCAAGGTTATCTATACAAGCAATTTATTCCATAGTGCAGAGGTACTATGGAAAAGGTCTACCATAGGAAGCACATCCTTTGTTTCTGAATACAATGATACAAGTTCAATGATGCGGTGGAATGCAGAGTTTCCAGCATCAAGAGATTTTGAATGGCAGATTAGTGCCTTGTAACATGAACGTAAGGAGAGGAGGAGAGGAATCGTTGAATATTTTAAGTACTTTAAATGAAGGTGGTGAAAATATAGCCCTCCAGATTTCACTGGGGCTAAGATTCACGTCACTCCCAGCCAACATGAGTAATGGAGAGTTGTAGTCTAGAACTATCTGGAATGCTACATGTTGCCAATGTTAGCTTTAGAATTACGTCTACCTTCATCCATTATTCCAGCTCAGATAGCCTCTTATGCACCACCCTTTTATGTTGTGATGTTTCATCACATTGGCTTCCTACATTTTTTGTGTTATCCTGCCCTTTCTTGCGCTCCTTGTTTGCCATGATGACACCTGACCGTAGGGTATCGAAGACAGGATCATTTCGGTTAGCTGTGAAATAAACCCAAAAAAGTTATACAGGTTACAAAGGTGTTTCTGAGGATAAGTGACCAAGAGCTAAAGTCCTACTGGATGGCTGACTTACCACCTGAGAGTTGTTGGGCACTGTACAATGGAGAGCTGTAAGCACGACGGAAACCTGGAGGCTGAAGAGTAAAGATTATACATAGTCAAGAACATTGGAAAAAGGGGACCTATTTTTCTCCCAAATGATGAAGCTTGGTGACAGAGGCAGCTATTATCCTTGAAAAGAATCTCTAGCCTTAGTCTAATGCTTGTTTTATAAATAACACTATGTGGCAAACATTTTCATAAGATACAAAAAGAATTCTTCTGCTGATTTATCAAAAATGCCAACGCTCCCAAAGCTTTGGCAGTAGTCTCTTATGTTGTAAGCCGCCCTGAGTTTTCGGAATAGGGCGGCATAGAAATCGAAACAAATAAATAAATAAATAATAAAGCCTTTCCTAAACTTGACACTTTATTATAGTTTTCAGGGCGATGAAAATGGGAAGTCATTAAATGCATGGAATATTAATTCATTGCGTGTATTCAATAGAGTTTAATTTTATTTTTTTCCCTTTTCTAGGATAAAAATTATTGATGCCTACTTATAGTCAACTTAAGCAGAGCAGCCGTGGGTATTTTATTCTTTTAGACTTAAGTGTTACGCTTGAAAAAGATTTCTGCAATATGGAGACTACAGTATTGTGAAATGCCAAATTAGAAAGAGAAGAGCCCTGGTTGCAGCTGTTTTTTTGTTTGTTTGTTTGTTTTTTGCATCTCAATATTCATTCAGGAATTACTGATTGGACCTGCTAAAGAGAAACTTCACCCATATGATCTGTGCTGTTGTTCTAAACTAAGAGTGTCTCAGCTATGTTTGTTCTCATTTATGTCATCTGATTCACTGTGATCCCTGACTGGCTAAGGTCACAGAAAAAAAATTGGCACCTGAAATGACTGCCTATAATACTGGAAAAAAAAGAGAAAAAAGCTATTTTCCAATGGACCATTTGGCCTCCTCCAAATATGTGAAAAATGTTCATAGCTGAACGTTCAGTATAAAACTATTTATAAAGAATATGTTACTAGCGGCTTCAGCTTTTAATAATATACAAAAATACTGTGTAATTTGTTAGCTTACCAACTGCTTTCCTCCAATTCGGCAGTTAGGGAATTGTGGCTTCAATCTATCAATGGGAATGCACTGAATCTACACTAAGAATTAGAATCCGTTTTTCAAAAAGTATAAAGTCCATTGTAGGACCAATAAGTGTACTTTTTCTCCCACAAGAATCATTTCCAGTTGAAAAATAATGTAATCCTTATATACACTGTAATGACTGCACATTTCTACTTTTTATTCTGGCACATGGAGAAGCAATGACATACATCTATTTGAGACAGGCACTTCCAGAGATCAATATTCAGATTGTGCATTATTTTATCCATGTAGAACAAGTGTAGCAAACTAGCTCTTAAATCAAGGTGCTCTACTTAAAATTCTTGCAGCACCATAGATCCAGAATTGATTTGGATCAAGTACCAACAACAACACCGGATATAAATGCAAGAAAAAATGATGCAAGATAAAAATGGCAGCTCTTTCATGTAATCATTGAGAGACTTCAAGGCAAGCAGAGCTGATGAGTAAGGTTACAATGTACAAATTCATCCATTAATGCCACCACATACAAAACCGTTGCGGAGGAGAGAAGCTATGTTCTTGGCTCTTACCCAGGTTTGTTGTTTCTCACCTACTAGCAGCAGAGAGGCAGTTTGATATAGTGGTTAAGGTATCAGGTAAGGCAGTGGTTCTTAACCTTTTTGAACGAATTGCCCCCTTGAGCCAATGAGGAAGTTGTCATTGCCCTCCTCCCCCCACATAACCTCTCAATCACAACATAGGAAATAATTCTTCAATTTATGCAAACACTTGTTGTTTTGTTTTCTTTAAAATTGTCATCAGGACACATCAATACAAATCATTTATTTCCAGTCTTTTTCCCATATCTCAACTGTGTGAAAAATTTTGGTGCCACCCGTCACTTTATTCCCAAACTTCGTGATACATATATTTCATTATTATCTTATTTATTCAAGACACTTAAATGTAATGAACACTGAAAACAAAATTCAATGGCAAGAAAGTGAAATGCCTGAAAAGAAAAACAGTAACATTTAATGATTGAAGTCCAAGTAAAATTTAAGATGCAAAAAGAAATATAAAAAAAGTAGAGGCTGCTGTGCAACGCGCATGAAGATAAGCGATGCGTATTCACATATATTCTACGTTCTGTACTGAAGCTAGCTGGAGGAACATTTGAAAACACAATTCAATCCACTAATAGCGAGCGATCTGATGTCTTTGTACGAAAGATACACAGTGATTCACTGTATGAAAAAGTCTCAAAAGTGTCCCCAAAACGTCTCGCTCCATCACCCCCATATTGCCTCCTTTTCGTTCCTTCGCCCCCACGTTGCCCCTTTTTGTTCCATCGCCCCCCTGAAAAACGAAATCACCCCCTGGGTAAGGGACGATGAGTTCTAATCCTGCCTTAGGCATGAAGCCAGTTGGGTAACATTGGGCCAATCCTTCTCTCTCGGCCTTAGGAAAGAAGCAAGAGCTAACCATTTCTGAAACTTGGCCAATAAAACTGCAGGGACTTCCATAGGCAGTTGCCAGGAATCAAAACAAAACCACAGACACAGACACACACAGAGACACACCATAGCAGTGAGGAAACAGCAATTTGCTCCCCATGGTCAAGTTTTGGGAATGATTTCCTGGCATATTTACCAGGCACAGCCATTGAGATCAACTCTTCAGAAACTCAGTCACGTCCAGTAATAATCAGAGACTTCAGAAATAAAGCATGGCTGAATAAGATGCCTTATTGCAGGTAGAGCTGCAGTACACGGGAATCCAACCCCATGTCTAAGTGCGTATCTAAATTCCAGGGTTAAATTTTAGGACTTTCCTTCTCACTTTGTCTAGTCCACAGATCGTTGGCCATTCTTTTCACAACCTTGACCACTGGAGACACAAGTTCCATGCTCATGTAACAATTCTATCTGGCTTGATATCTATTGGTTTCTCTTCATTCCGTTTTCCTAAATACAAACTTCATGGGAAGGAATTGGCTCCGACTCAACCCAGACAGGACAGAGTGGCTATAGGATTTTGGTCCCCTACAGCCACCCCTCCCCCACAGTACCATCTTTAACTCTGGACGGGGTGGCACTATTCCAAACTGATTTGGTGTGAAATCCGGAGGCCTCCTGGATTCATAGCTTCTGCTTGAAGAGCAGGTGGCAGCATTGGCTAGAGGAGCTTTTGCACAGAGTCGTCCAGTGCACCAATTGCACTCTTTTCTGGATCAGGAGGCCTTGCTCATGGTTACTCATGCTTTGGTCAGCTCCCAGAAACTTTAACTGATGCAGAACGTGGCAATGCACAGGGTGATGGGTGCCCCAAGGACAGGGGTAGGCAACCTTGCCTCTTTTATGACTAGTGGACTTCAACTCCCAGAATTCCTGAGCCAGCATGGCTCAGCTTGGAAACCTCTCCCTTTCCCCTCAACATGGCTGGCTCAGGAATTCTGGGAGTTGAAGTCCACGAGTCATAAAAGAGCCAAGGTTGCCTACCCCTGCCCTAGATTTTTCCATGAAACACCTCTGTTACGTAAGGTTTGCTGGCTTCCAAATACTTTCTGGGTGAAAATCAAGGTGCTAGTCATCACCTTTAAAGTCCTATATGGCACAGGGCCAGATTAAGTGAAAGACCCCCTTTCTCTAAGATCATCTACTTGTCTTACCAAATCAGATAAAGAGTAGGCGTGCTCCTAATCCCTTCCTTTAAATCAGTGGTTCTCAACCTTTTTAATGCCGCGACCCCCAACCGATTGTAAGTCGAGGACTACCCAACCGGTCGTAAGTTGAGAACTACCCAACCGGTCATAAGTTGAGGACTTCCCAACCGGTCGTAAGTCAAGGACTATTTCCCTGCCTGGGAGCACCGCACATGCGTGGTGCCACCCCCTGCGTTGGCCGGGGCGTAGCTGACAAGGGCAGTGACGGTGCAGGGTGACCACCGGCTGGGCCACCAGCTGGCCCAGCCCAAGGGAGGTAAGGCACCCACTGGGCCCCACGCGTGCCAGCTACCCTCCCTGCGCCTGCCAGCCTCCCACCTCCCACCCCTGGCCCTCTTTTACTTACAGTTTTAGTAGTTGCTCAGCAGGGAGGGGTGGAAAGTTCCAGACCGCTTGCCTTCGCTGCAGACAACTTGCAGCACCGTTTGCAGACTGGGACTTTTGGCGGGCTCAGCAGGGCAGAGACAGCCTGGACAATTCCTATTGGCTTTTGAAAGCCAATAGAATTAGACTCTATTCAAGAGAGTCTATTCTATTGGCTTTCAAAAGCCAACAGAATAAGAGGGAGTAGCACAGCTAAGGAAAAGGGGGAAAAAATGGGGGACTGCGTTGTTTGGCAACCCCCGTGAAATGGTCGTTCGACCCCAAATGGGGTCACGACCCACAGGTTGAGAACCGCTGTTTTAAATATTGCCATCTGATGGGAGCTTGGAAGTATGCCTTCTCCATGGCAGCTCCTGCCAATGGAACACTCTTCCCCCTGAAATTTGGCAGGCTTCTATCCTCCTAGCCTTCTGTAAAGCACCGAAGGCTTGATTTTTCCCACAAGCATCCTGATAAGACGAGGGGACTGAATATTGGAAATTTGACCTGGCATCATTTTTATTTTTGTTTTTAATGCACTGAGTTTTTACAGTCTTAACGTGGTTTTTTATGTTGTTTTCATTTTTGATTGGGAACTGTCCAAAGTTTTTTATAAGATAGGTCATCATACCAGTGTTTTAAATAAATAAATTCTTTTAAGTTTCTTATTGGTAGCCATCCTATAGACTTCATGATATAGATTTCGTTTAATCATCAAATACTGATGGATCCAAAACCAAATTAAATGGCTTTTGTTTCCTCGTTCCTTTAAAAGACACTCTTGCAATATTCTCAGTTTTGCTAATTAAAATGTATTAACCTCAGCTACATATACCTGATCCCAGCCTGGATCCAATGATAATAACACAAAAAACCAATTTCAGCTAATTATATTCTAGCTGTGCTCACCCAGTGAGCCTGAAAAAGACAGGTTCTTGAGCATACCGCTTTTGTTACACTTTGATTAAAAAAAAATATACTGAAGAAATCCTTCTGTTTTCAAAGTAGCATGCCTTACTGGGAAAAAAAAGGTTATCACCTTCTATACCTCAGTATTTTCTACATGTCTAATGGAGCAAGCAAAGAACCAGATCTGCAGGCTGCCACATCAAATCACGTTATGGATAGCAATTGGCAGAGGGCAATTACATTCTGGGCACTGGGGTCCAGAAAAGGCACTTACTATTTTGCCAAAGCAGCGCTGAAATTCCACATAACTTTGGCAGTGATGATGGATGTGAGTTTTGCAGTTCTTGCATTTCAAGCCATATTTGTTGTTGACTGCAAGGAAAGAAAAGCAATCAGTGGTATTATGGGGTAAGGTGTTCACACACACACACACACACACACACACACACACACACACACACACAATAACACCACAGCATGTCTTCTAATTGAGCCAGACAGAAGCCATTTAAAAACATTCAAAGAAGCCATTTGTCTCCCAGATGGAGGGGAAATTACTTTCAGGAAAGACTGTGGGATGAAACATCAGCATTCCCTAAATATGCTTCCTTTTGGCATTTTAAAATGTTCTGCCAGAAACCACAAGGGTAAAATCTGTGTTTGTTCAGTTCTATCAGAAATGCAGCCTGGCGAATCAATTTTGGCAACAAAGGATTTCTAGGGTTTTAGCTTGAGAGGTCTTCCTGCTCCCCACCAATGTCTTGGCCTCCTGGATAGAAAGGAGCCATATAGGTAGTCCTCGACTTACGACCACAACTGAGCCCAAAATTTCTGTTGCTAAGTGAGACATTTGTTAAGTGAATTTGGCCCCATGTTATGACCTTTCTTGCCACAGTTGTTAAGTGGATCACTGCAGTTGTTAAGTTAGTGACAGGATTGTTAAGTGAATCTGGCTTCCCCCCCCCACTGACTTCGCTTGTCAGAAGGTCGCAAAAGGGGATCACGTGACACTGGGGCACTGCAACAGTCATAAATATGAATCAGTTGCCACACGTCTGAATTTCGATTATGTTATGGGGATGTTCCAACTGTCCTAAGCGTGAAAAACCTTTGTCAGTGCCATTGTAACTTTGAACAGTCACTAAATGAACAGTTGTAAGTCAAGGATTACCTGTAGAAGGCCCACTTGGTTGACCTATGGCCTGGCTTGAGCAAATAAAATCTTCCAAGTATAGTGCTATAATTCCCACTATGCTCAGGCATCATGACCAATCTCCACACAAGCTGTGGATAACAAATGTTTCATACATTTTGTTATGATTCCTCGCCAGCCTGTGGATCCGGCAGCTGACTCTGAGGAATCAGATGAGGAGGAGGGGCCTGGAGTGACATTAGAGTCAGAGGAAGGCTCTGAGGAGCTCCAAGACTTACAGTTGGACGAGGAGCCTGGCCCCTCCACTCACCCTCAGGCTAAGACACAACTATGCCGGGAGCCTGAGTTGGACAGTGATGAAGAACAGTTGGGAAACATCCAGGATGCACGTAAACACAGGCAAGAGAAGCGAGTAGAACAGAGGAATGCAATGGGGTGGCTCCAAAGGCAAAGGAGAAGGCATTAGGAAGCCACGTCTTGGCTGAATTATAAAAGGGAAGGTGTGGGAGGTGATGGTTGCCAAAGGCAACCGTTCTTGTTGAGGATCAAGTTTCTGTGAACTGTGTTTGTTTGCCTTGGACATTGACTCAGGTCTGTAAGATTAAACATGGTTGATTTTTTCTTGCGGTTTCTGCCTGCTTGTTGAAAGAGGGGTTTCTCTTTGTGAGCATAACAAGGACTCATGTAGGCTGGGGCAGAACACATTTATGGTTTATACTATTGTTTATACCAGAGGTCCCCTATCTTTTGGACACCAAAGACCAGTTCTGTGGAGAGAGGTATTTCCATGGACCGGAGAGTACATGGTTTTGTGTGCTGCCTGCATCCCACGGATGGGGCTTTGCTTGTTTGTGCAGACCGGTTGCTGGCATGCCACAGCCCGGTATTGGTCCACAGACCGGGGGTTGGGAACCCCTGGTTGATACCAACCTGGGGAGTGCTGGTATAATATATTTCCATTTGTTCCTTGACTTTGATTCCTTGGATCTGTTTCCTGGCTCTTGATTCTCAGTTTCTGGCTCATTTTTGACAGCCAACTTCTCTTCGACCCTGACAAACTCATTTCTCTTTTACACGTGGAGGGGAGGACTGACATGTGATTGCCTCCATCACAAACAGTTTGGCTCTGAGATCATCAGCATTTGCTCAGCAAAAGGAAGTAGGTTTGTTACAGAGGAAAAAGCAGCCTGTGTTACTTTTTAAAATGGACTAATTGAATGCATACATCCTGACAATGTTTTGAAAAATACCTTTTTTTTTTTTACACAAAGTTAAAAAAACAGAGATATCATCAGGCATACTTTCCCTCCCTTTGGCTTGGCCTGAGATGCACCTCTCTGGGAAACCAACCTGGAGGCCGGAACAGTGGGTGATTAGAAAGGCCGCTGCTTTCAGAACTGAACCATGGATAAGAATTCAAGGATCAAGTGGGGCAAATATATCATACTGCAAATGAACCTACTTGTGTACTTGCATCAGGCATAATGGCAGAAGTGCCTGACTGCATTGTTTGCACAAGGACATCATGATGCACCTGTCTAAAAGTACATTCTGCCATTCTTTCTAGAATGTTCCTCCACTGTTCATAGTTTGCTATGAAAGAGGGCTAGGGATTTTTCCGAATTTCAACATAGCTGCAGGAGATATAATTACCTACATTAAACTATTCAAACAACACACATGCACGATGCACGATACAATCTGTATCTTCTCCTCCCGCCATTTGAGCAACTGCTCCAAATTATATGCCTGCTGGGACTATTCGCCTTCCAATAAATTCCCACCGTCCCACTTTTGCGACTTTTTTCAGGCACGATTCATGCATCTTTAATAACTGCATGGCATATAAAAAACTCACGGACAATCATGCGGGCACAGACATCACAAAACTTAGGTTTCTTGAAGTAGTGATCCTTGAATTTGTGAGGTTTGTCGTTAACTGGTTTTTCCGGCTCCAGTGGCAGCTCCTCTTCCTCCTCCTCCTCCTCCACTTCCTCATAGTAGTAGATGGGTCCCCCTGAAGAGCTGACCAGCTCCCCGTTGGCTTGTGGCTCCTCTGTGGTAGGCTCCTCCTCCATGGGCTTGCGTTGGAAAAACTGCTTTAGCTTCTGCAACTGAGGGTCCAGGTTGGGATGGGGTAGAATGGGTGGGTGGGGCGGACAATCGGCATTTAACAGATGCCAACAAAGAACCTTGGCAACCAGTGGAGTTGGCATGCATGCACACGCCCAACTTGTCTAGCCCCAAAAGGCAAGGGAGTGGAAGAGGGGTTAATGGTGAAAATGGAGACAAAAACCCCAATTCCTGCTTGTGGGAGGAAAAACTTCAAAGAAAATGCAAGCAAATGTCCAGTGTGAAGATACAAGAAGCAGCAGTGTTGCAACATGCATGGAGATGCCACCACAAAGTTCATTAATTGCATGGAGCGGCCTTCTATTTCCCGTATAAACTAATGGTTAACAAGCTGAAGGCATGCAGTGGTGTGTAGTGTAGTAGTAGTCACCACCTTCCTATCCTTCTGCAAGATCCTGGAGACATGGCTCTGCCGGTTGGCTGGGGAGCAAATGGGGCAGTTCCGCGTTGGAGTTGGCTGCCAGATTGACGGCAGACTCCACCTCTCCCCACTTGTTCTCTGCTCTCCACCCGTCCATCTTTTTTGGTTATCATATTGATGTATTTATTCTGATTGTGTCCCTTTGTCATTGTTTGCTCTATTGCTCTATTGTTTTGTTTTTGTTTTGTTTGCACAGCTTTTCATTTTTCTTTCTTTTTATTATGGTAAGCCATCTAAAGTAGTCCCACGGCGAGATGTGTGGCAAATACACTTAACAGAGAAGTAAATAAATAAAAATGGTCCTAGATGGGGAACAGCATGCCATATGGAGTTTTCCATGTGATAGCACTTCAAGCAGGACTGGCAACCAAATAAAAGATTTGTAAGTTAGATTTTTTTTTCAATCAAACAATCAACGATTGATAACCTACAATATAGTTAATATACTGGACTTCCACGTCTTTACCTATATCAGGGGTCTTCAAACTTAGCCCTTTTATGACTTGTGGACTTCAACTCCCAGAATTCCTCAGCCAGTGTGCCTGGCTGAGGAATTCTGGGAGTTGAAGTCCACAAGTCATAAAAGGGCCAAGTTTGAAGACCCCTGACCTCTATCATCCCAGTAAGTCATGAAAACCTCACAGAATCATTTACTCATTGATTAAGCCACCTGATTCCTAAATGATTCTGAGTCACTCACAACTAGAACCTAACATACTAAAAGAAACACAGCTAATCAGAAGAGCAATACACAAAAATGCTCATATTATACTCATGTTGCATATTAAGGAAGAGTTGTTGAAAGCAGACTTTAACTAGAGATTTCCAGACTAAGAGACTGTCTGGCAGGGGTCAGAATCTTAAATTTAATGGATTATATATAACATTCTAGCTGTGTAATTAATTGAAGAAAACTGTTCACTGATTGCAGAAATGTATTTTATTTCCACTTTTCATTATACCTTCGCACAACCAAACTAACCTTTTACTCCCAGGCCCATGGCTTAAACTGACTCACATTGATTAATCAATGGGAGGTTGTGCTTGCTAATCTATTCTATTGGCAAAGCTTTCATAATATACTTTGAGCCTAATGCTGCATGTAGATATACACTATCTCAACAGCTGAACTGCTAGGGAAGGGCATTTGTCCCCTGTGATGAGAATGTAAAAGCTTGTTTTGCTTAACTTAACCCACAGGATACACGCAATGCCCATTTCACTCTAGCTATTTACATCCCACTTCCAAGATGTATATATTAATAGCGGAAGCCAATTATCCACAGCATTAATTGGTTAATCCATCAGATCTTTTGGAACCATATCAGTGTCAGTAATCCATCCTCCTGCTTTGTCCATTAGACCAGCTTTTATTAGAGAGATGTCCATGACTTATATATTTTTAATTGAATACATAATACATACACCATCCAGGTAATCCTTGACTTACAACCGTTCATTTACTGAATGTTTAAACTTACAACGGCCCTGGGGAAAAAGCGATTTATGACCATTTTTCACACTTAAGACCATTACAGCCTTCCCACGGTCACGGGGTCAAAATTCGGACGCTTAGCAACTGACTCATATTTATGACCATTGCAGAGTCCCCGGGGGGAGTCACGTGATCCCCTTTTGCGACCTTCTCACAAGCAAAGTCAATGGGGAAGCCAGAGTCACGTAACAACCGTGTTACTAACTTAACAGTTGTAGCGATTTTACTTAACAAGTGTGGCAAGAAATTTGTAAAAAAAAAGGGGGGGGCAAAATTCAGCTCGCCACTCTCTCGCTTAGTAACAGAAATTTTGGGTTCGGTTCTGGTCGTAAGTCGAGGAGTACCTGTACAGATTGTGAAAATACTAAGAAAAGCAGACAGTCTAACTGAGGGCGGAGGGTAAGCTTCTGAATAATTCTTCAAGTCCATTACGTTCTTTACAGAGGCAGTGAGTGGGGGAAGCTGGCTGACCCCACCTGAGAAAGCAAACTGCAGTAAGTCCTCATTGCAGTGCACATTTGTACTGTGTGTACCCCTACTGTGCTACCAGTCTCTAAGCTATTGGTACAATAACTTATTTCCACAAGGGTGATGGTCATCTTGATCCTGAGCACGGCGATCTGCGTTAAGATCTGAGTCAGGAGGATGGCTTACTGGCTCAGATATTGCTTTTACACTGAGCTGGGCAGTCAAAGCAGCAGAGAAGAGAAGATTCCCGGGAAAGGAACAAGTTGAAAATTCCAGAGTCAGCAAGGAGAAAGCAATGGATGACATAAAGCCCATCTCCTAAGGCTAAGGGCTGATAATATACGCTTCAGGGGGAAAGCAGCAAATCATTCGCCCGCATGCATTTATTTATTCACACTCAGGGTCTCCTGAGATCCTGAAATCGGGCAATTTAATGAAGTGTGGAAATTCTTGCAGCGTTGATGCTCTTCCGGCAACAGAGAACATACAATTACCCAACACACAACACTCTGGGCTCTGTCCAGCGTTTTTCAGAACAAAATATTAGAGTATAGATCCCGTACAAAGCAAATAGCTTTCTGTATGCCTGAGTGGTATTTGCATCTGTGTTACTCTGCAGGTTGTCCTTACTGGAATGAAGGGGTGTCATTTTCCTATGTTCTCTCTTTCAAAGTTTCCATATGGTTAAGAACTGCACCCCTTGCCAATGGTCACTTCCATTTCAGCCTCAATTCCTCTGTCTAGGAAACGCTAGGCAAAGTTATGGCAAAACAAGAAGATTCAACTTTCTTCTGCTAAAAGTCTATTTCTTAGGTGAGATTTCCGGCACTGTATATGCATAGCACATTAAACCATGCTGTGTTTAACCGCCGAATAAATAGCAAAGGGCCGGGTTTGCAAATCTTAACTAAGTCAGAAACCCACCAAATACATTTTGGTTTAGTGAAATGTATGAATCAGGTCACAGATTTGCCTTCAGCACTTTCCACTTCAGGTCTGACTGCTTATATCACTTCAAATTCAGGTTTCCAAAGTCCTACTAATTCAATCTTCTAACTGAAGTCTACAGGAAAAGAGGGCTTGTAAGTCAATCAATCAATCAATCAATCAAATGCCTATACAAATGCCTTCAGTTTCACTCTCACCCCCATGGTCAGTAGCAATTGCCCTATACAGTCATAATAGCTTGTGATATTTTGAGCTTACCAACCTGTTAACAGGGAAATGACAGGTTTTACCTTAACTGAAGACCCAAGGCATGTAACAAGAATGAGTTACACTATCTACCCATCATAGCTATTGCTCAATGAACAGACTGAGAAAGAGAGAATCTCCGTCCCTTGTACAAATCTGACTCATACAATTAATTCACTGGGTGGGCATTGGACAAACCATTTTTAGCTTTTACCAAACCTTACCTGAAATAAAGGTATCAGAATAATGGTCTTACTTAAAGGACTTATTTTAAGCATTGTGGGGGGGATGCGCATGAAACACTTTCTCAAAATTGCTTATGAATATTATGGATACAGGTGTCAAGTATGTGGTCTAGTGGCTAAAGTATCAGGGTAGAAAATAGGACAGTGTGAGTTCTAGTCCTGCCATAGGCATGAAAGCTGGCTGGGTGACTTTGGGTCAGTCACTCTCTCTCAGCCCAACCCATCTCACACGGCTGTCAATGTGGGAGAAACAGGAGGAAGAGAATATTAGATATGTTCCCCACCTTGAGTGACTTATAAAAATAATAAAGGCAGGAAAAAAAATCTTTAAAAAAATAGAGAGAAAGGCAAAAAGATTAGTTTGCCAAAGATACTTCTAATAGAAACCCACATTTTATAGACTTGACTCTTAATTATTTTCAATTCATAGTCCTGTTGTTGAATAAATGTTTTATTATTATCAGCTGGGGAACAGTTCTATAAAGTGGGATATTATTGCTCTGATTCCATTTAATCTGCGAAATGCAGATTAAAAATTACCCTGTTGCCAAAAACTGCATTGCGATATCACTATCTGAAATCAGGATCTTTTTTTTATAAGTATCTAAGATCTGCTATAGACCAGTGAAAGTGCTTTAAGTTATTTTACCACTGTGAGTTGGGCATCTTAATTAAGTACATGGACGCAACACTAAATTACTATTTGACCTAGCAAAATAATATGTCACTTGATAGTTGGAACACCTATCAGAATATGACAGATGGGGGGAAAAGCACGAGAAACAGAAGCAGCTTTTCAGTTTGGAGAAAGGCAGAGTTCAGACCGATTAGTTTAGCTGGATTAGAAGCAGTTGGTGGAGTTACACTCAATTTTAGACCTGCATCCTGATTTGCTGGGTTTCTGTTTATTATTTTAAATGCAGGAACTGAACAGGTTGCACAGGTAAGAATATAAATTAATCACCAATTACCATGGGCCATAGATTTATTTAATCCAGCATTTTTAGTGGATCCATAATCAGTTAATAGCGGCTTCATACATTACACGCCTCACTGACAAGAAGGTGTGTATCCAGATATAACAACTCACTTTTCTAATATTTGTACTTCCTTGCTAATGTCCAAAACTCACAGAAAGAAATCATGCCTTTATCCAAAAGCTAGCTTATCTTTCCACATGAAATTCCTCTTAGATAAGCTTGCTAAACATCTGTGTAATACCAAAACTTATCCATTCTCTGCAGTTTTCAGGAATTCCACGAACCTTTAAAAGATTGCAGCAATTATGCAGCTTAAATATTTTTGAATGCTTCACTGGGACAGTTATCCCCCAGTACAGAAATTTGCAAAGTTCCACGATGCTGTGCAGTTTTCAACCAGGTTGCAATTTCATTCCTAGATGTAATTTTGCCGCTTAAATAGGATTTGGAAGTATGCTTCTTGAACAGCA
Source organism: Bothrops alternatus (assembly GCA_034064705.1). Taxonomy (NCBI): domain Eukaryota; kingdom Metazoa; phylum Chordata; class Lepidosauria; order Squamata; family Viperidae; genus Bothrops; species Bothrops alternatus. Next base: position 8,308,126 of record JARGCV010000080.1, read on the forward strand.
GGTTTCCATATGTATCCACAATCTTTTTTTTTTTAAAGCAAAGGGAATCCTAAAGTTTATACTGGCAAAACAATACTGGTACTTGGATTTGAAAGACCACCATATAGAAGTGGGACAAACATTTGCTCTAGTCCTAGAGATAGGGTTAGATCTGATGAGCTACTAGATGGCAATAATTTTTTTAAATAATTTTTTTATTATTAGATATCTGTTTGATGGCAAGAAGATTTTGAAAATGAAACCAATTATCTTGATAGGAGTGGATTTTTTCCCACTGAAGATCTTCCAACTGGAGAGGAACTTAGGATAAAGCTTTGGCTTTATTAAGTCATTTTAGGAGCTTGATAATGGGGTCTTCAAAACCTTCTGCAATTGAACTAAACTATTAATTTATTCCCATGGATGTTTTTATTTGGTGCAGTGAGGTTATATCAGAATTTGTGTTCTCATAAGCAAGGTAGTATGGAAGAACTGTGCTTTGCATAGAACAGGGGTAGGCAACCTGGGCTCTTTTATGACTCGTGGACTTCAACTGGCTCAGGAATTCTGGGAGTTGAAGTCCACGAGTCATAAAAGAACCCAGGCTGCCTACCCCTGGCATAGAAGATAAGAAAAATCCTTAGAGTGTCAGTGCTGCTGCATCATTCCATTATAGATTGCTCTGTCAGGTGCCTTCCCTTTTACCTCTACTTGAAAATTATGAATGACATTATTAACACATCATCAACAACTCGTTCTTCATAGCATATTGACTGCTGTTCAAGAAAATACGTTCTCAAAAATCCCATTGGGCAAGTCTTATGCTGGATCACAGAAGAAAGAACTTTGCTAAATTTGAGGCTGGACAAGTGGGACCAATGGCAGCAACTTTCACCTTTGGCAGAAATAATGGCAAGGTAGCTTCTCCAGTGATGAAGCACAATGTGTTAATTGAAAGAAATGTGTTCCTGGTGAACACCATAGATGTGGTTTAGGATAGGATAGGGCAGGGGTTCTCAACCTTGGCAACTTTAAGACTTGTGGACTTCAACTCCCAGAATTCCTCAGCCAGCTTTGCTGGCTGAGGAATTCTGGGAATTGAAGTCCACAAGTCTTAAAGTTGCCAAGGTTGAGAACCCCTGGGCTAGGGCCTTACTCCAAAGGATGGGATTGGTTGCAGCCATGATGGACAAAGGCTGTCATTAAAAGGTTCTGGTATCACCGGACTTTTTGAATAACCATATCTCTCCAGAGCAGATTTTCAACCTTGTGCCTTCCAAATGTACTTTGACTACAATTTCCAGACTTCTCAGCCAATAATTCAAAATATCCAGAGGACAGGAGGTTGGAAAAGACTCCAGAAAGACCCTGTGGTTGATTGTGGAGGAATTAGGAGATAGGATTTGCACCCTTACCCTCCAAAAATAACCCGTAACACTTACCCCTTCTGGAGATTTCCCCCTTATAGATGTGGGTGAAGCTGATGGCTCAAGAATCTCTTTTTCTGTCATACTGCACACACACACACACACACAAAAGAGAACAGGTGCAAAGATAAAATGCAAACATAGAAGAAAAGTCGGTGTTTTATCTGGTTGGGTCGTGATACTAGTTCAAAGTATATCTCCAATACTTTTGATATACTGGCAATAACAGTCTATAATTCCTCACTGTGAGGAAATGGATGCTTAAATGTCAAACTTACAGGCCTGTTTGAAAATGTACATTGGCTTTTAAACCTAACTCAGGTTTATCCCCAGAATGCAATCTCAGCATCAACGCCTAACCATATACCTAAAAAAAAAAAACACCTATAAAAATAGTTTTGAACACATGGAAGAATAGCTTTCATTCCAATAACTATTGCCCTCTTTTAACTGATACAATAGAGACGATACAGAATTCATCAGACCAAAAGGGAATTTAATAAGACGTCAAATCTATACAATCATGAGCATTTTGTTGCATCATTTTAAATGCAAATGGGAATGGGAAAACAAATTACCACCCCCTATGGACAATTACTGCCTTATTAATCTACGTAACATTTTCCTTTTGACAGCAGAGCAAAATGCCACCCCGGCTCAGTTTTATCCATTTTATTTTTCATTATTTCAAAAGCCTTTTCCCGATACCCACTTTTGAAGCTGAATGCAGAGTTAACTGGATCCACACATATTTAGCCTTCCAAATAATTTCTTTACTGCATCTATTATCTATTATCTTTAATAAAGCAGTCTGCCACAGTTCTATCCAAAATAAATGCCTTCTCTCTAATTATATGAAGAAGTTCTAAAGTATGAGCAATGTAGGTTTATGAATGGAGGGAAAATCTTACTCTATGATGAGTAATCAATACAGTATTCACAAATGATTAAGGAGATGCTCTATCTGTTCCAAGGTCATTTCCCAACTAGTGATTCATAATATTATGTAGAGTCAGTCAACCATCAACGTGCCAAAATAATAGCAGCAACAATAGGCTTTATATCATTTCATTGATAGATGACCTATTAAGATGCTATAAGTCATTACTGGGGAAGAGAATTTCAGTTCTATTCCCTTTAGGATGAAGTGACATAATCATCTCTACTTAGCCCAGCAGTATTCACTCTGACTGGTTTTCTTGTCCCCAGTAGGAAATGATGGGGTGAACTAGAGATCCATTACATGCAGAATATCTGTTCTCTCCATAAGCTCCAGTTCCTCCTCTTTCATTGGAGAAATTAAGCCATTTTTGGAAAGAAAATATGTAAAAACAAGATTGGAATATCTCTGGCAGCAAATATCACAGTATCTTGTTGAGCTTTAAGAAGTTTATGATGACATAAACTTTACTGTAACTATAGCCTACTTCATTTAATGCAGTGTTTCTCAACCTTGACAATTTTAAGGCATGTGGACTTCAACTCCCAGAATTCCACATTGCTGGCTGTAGAATTCTGGGAGTTGAAGTCCACATGCCTTAAAATTGTCAAGGTTGAGAAACACTGATTTAATGCATGGAGATAGGAATATAAAGGCATCCATCTGGCTGCCTTTTTATGCATGACCAGCTGTTCCCGATATTAACTTATGGCTATGAGGTTGTTTTGTTTTTTTTAAAAGAGACTTGAGATACTGTCCTGAAACCCAATAGTTGATACCCAATTTAGCAGCTATCAATTGGGAACCATTTTCCATGAATAGAATGCAGAGGGAAGGTGGCAACATTTGAAATGCTCGCCTCCCTGCCTGCTACGGTGCAGAGGGAAGTGAGGATATGAGAATGAACGTTCTTTCCAGGCTCAGCTAGCAAATTAAGGAGAGAGAAAGCTAAATCTTTTTTTCCTTCATGTACTAACCAAATGTAAACTACTGAATGCTTCAAAAGCTTTGCTGTAGCCTCCAGAGCTTCTATAAAATCTGGTACAAAATTTAAATTGCTAACAAGACAAAAGGGAAACATTCTTAAAAACATGAGGAGTTAACCATCGCAATGGTATTTAGCTAACTATGGAAATTAAATCAAACTTACTTTCCATCTTTGTATGGGCAAACACTAGAACTTTTTGGAGTCTAATCTCTGCCCGGCTTGCCACTCAAAGGCCAAGATATCTGTTGGCACGCCCCAAAAGGTCATATTTCTCTGCCAATCTTTTGTGTGCATGGAGTTGCAATGTTCATCTCTAAAAGTCAATTGCAATCCTAAATCTTCAGCCTAACTCTATTATTTGCAGAAAACAGGATTCAAACCAATCTAGTAAGGAGAGATGGGCAGTAAAATATTTTTGAAGCGAAAGGCTAGTTTTCAGAGCTTCTTGATTCTGATTTGTTGAGATAAGTGGTTTTACTCAAATGGAAAGGGGCAATTTATTCAAGTGGTATTTCTCAATTTGTTTTGCAAATTAGAGCAGCCCATTCAGGCTTTCAATCCTGCAAGCCCATTGTGAAAGGTTTGACTAATTCTGGCCAGTATTTCCTCCCCCAGAAGAGCAAAAACATGTCTTGCATGTTATCTAGCAAGGCATGAAGAATTCAACTTTTTGATACTTTTAGAAAAACATGAAGGAAGGACCACAGCTTAGATCAGTGGCCCCCAACCTTTTATATACCCTGCACCCCTAGAACGCTTCTGATATATTCTCGCACCCCTTACAAAAGTTCAAAATAATGGCAATGAATTATGCATATACACTATAATTTTGAAAACCCAAGTTTTCGCACTCCCCGGAATACTGTCTCGCACCCCCAGTTGGGAACCCCTGGCTTAAAGTAGTGCTGGAAAGATAGCCGGCAGTCTTCTTTTCTATATCAAAGTGCTGGAAGCCGACAACGTCCAGAAGCTCCATCTGATGAATTATTTGATTGGGAATTATGAAAACTGCAGTCCCAACATATTTGGAATGTGAAAAGTTAGAGGAAAAAACTGTCCTAGGCATAGTATTTTAAGGACATAGCAACTAGAAGTCCTCAGCTTAGATCAAATCTGGAAAGGACGTCAGTCTCTTGCAGCAGGCCAGAACAAGAGAAAGTGCAAGGATTACAGGAATGCTGCACTTTATTGTTGTATGGCAGCGGTGGCGAACCTCTCTGTGGGCATGCACCCCAGTCCTAGACCTTCAGCTGGGTTTTATAAAACCTTTTCGCTTTAGGCCTTCGCCGCCATGTACAAAAAAAAAAAGGTTCAATCAATCAGTCAATTTCAACTTCTCGCGGGAAAAAAAAATCTTGCAAAGTTGGAATTGACTGATTGAACTTTTTAGTCCCACCCAGTCTGCCGTTACCACCGCAGCCATGCCCACCCAATGGGCCACATCCAGCCAATGGGCCACACCCACCAGCACCCGATGATGCATAAGTGGGTTTTGGGTTGCAGTTTGGGCACTCGGTCTCTAAAAGGTTCGCCATCACTGTTGTAGGGGATAATAATCACATTTTGAAAGCCTGCCATTTTCCCTCTGGCCCTTCTTATTCCAAATTAAACCAAGGTTGAAATGACTTTGAATTTCTCTTTCATGCTTTCCCTCAGGGCAACTCAGTTGTCTTTTATTTTCCAAAGTTATCTCTGGATTCCCCTAAATGAGGTGAAATCTGCTCTTCCTTTTTCCAGCCCTCCCCTTTTGGAAATTCCTCAGGACTGACATGGAAGGGAATTCTCTGCATCGGGATCCCCTGCTCATGTCATAGGATTTCTAAAATTTTAGAACAATCCAAGAAGCCCTACAGGAAAGGTTCACCCTAGAAGCACCCGAGTACCTCAACAGGATATATGAAGTCAAGTAGTAGTGACAGAAAAATCTCCTTGGCATACAATCTGTTTCTTTCCCATACTCACTTTACACTGTGTACAAAGACACAGGAGGAAAAAAGCACTTATAGACTGGGCACTAGCTGTGGGTAAATAGCACCAAGGTTAGGTTTTAGCTTAAAACCCATTAGAAATAAGTGGAAACCAACTATAAAATTGAATGTACATTATTCAATCAAAGTAAATGTTATATTCAAATTAGACACAGTCCTTGTCAAAACTGATTGAAGCCTAAAAATGACTGAAATTGGGACTGCTTTCAGGCTGAGTCGGTCTTTCGAAAACCCATCACCATCTATCCTCTTTGCAAATAGGGTGTTTTGTTCCAAGCAAGGAACAACCTCAGAGCTTTATTTTTTCATTCTACTATAGCTCAGGAGAAAAGTAAATGCAATCATTTCCTTTCACAGAATTTAGAGCAAATATTAGTTCTATGTTGTGCTATCATACAGTGTTTGCATTCCTCTGCTAACTACAGGATGGGAAAAAGCAAAATACTATTTAGAGAATTGGCTCTCTCTCTCTCCCCCGCCCCTATTTTCAGCCAATCTCTCAGGTTGTACCCCCTAATTACCACTTATCTAGGAACTTTGCCAGTTAGTACAGATTAGTTATCACTGATTAATTATTCAGAGGTGCTATTGTAAGTTCAGCTGGTAAAATGGCAGACTACGGTATGGATGAAAAAGAGATGACAATTCAAGTTACACACTGTGAATACACGCCTATTTTTAAAATCCATTGTAAAGAGTGTTTTCTAATTAACCGCAAGAATCATAACACAAAAGACACATTTCTGTTACAGATTTATGCTGGAAATAAGTGCCATGGCTCCTCTTGCTAAGAATCTTAGGAACTGTAGTTTGATTAGATTCCTGAGAAAGCATGACTGCTAAAACACCCTTAAATCTATAATGAAATCTCCACAAATGACTTCCAGGATGGAGTTTATGGAATCACGTACGGCAGCCAAAATTCAAAGATAGAGCTCTTTTATTTCCCTGCCCTACTGCACTTCCTAAAGGCAAGTATGGAAAGGAGCAATTCATTATGATTAAAGAAAATCAAAGGAAATATCAATTCTTGGAAAGCAGTTATATCTCATACCAGACCAGAAATAAGTTATTCTGCAGTTAGTGCCTGGTAAAAATCAGATTAGATACAGCACTGAAGGGGTAGAAGCTAACTGTTTCTTGTATAGCAGCTATGAATCTCTGTGTCTCATTTCTAGGCAATTAGAGACATATTTATTTATTTATTTATTATTCCAATCTATTTTGATTACCCCGGAAAAAGGAAAAGGCAATTTGTACGCACTCAGAGGTTATCTATCCTTAGTATTCCTGTAGGCCATGATTGTCCAACATTTTGGCTTGCCCAGGCTGCATTGAATAAAGAAGAATTGTCTTGGGCCAAATATAAAATATGGAATAGAGTTAAGGTATATAAATAACAAACTTCCTTTATTTTTTAAATAATTTTTATTATCTTCTGGGGCCACATTACGAACTATCCAGGGCCACATGCAGCCATGGGACACAGGCTGAATTTAGGCCTTGTCACACATCCGGCTTGAAATATCTGAATTAATACTAAGGGCAAATATCACAGAATTCCTTTCCCCCCATCCCACCCTCTGGAAATACATCCAGCTACCTAGTTTCCCCCCATATCCCAAAGAGCTATTGCTTATCAGTACCAGGAGGGAGCCCCATTATCAAACAAGGAGAGGGGGGAAATGCCATTCTTTTTTTTTCTTTCCTCTGATCCTCACATTATCACCTCAACTTTTATGACAAGGTTAGGGAGTGGCCAATCCCAAGCCCAGCTCACACCTGCCATCAGCCATGTTAGTGCAGCTTCTCAGTGGGAAAACATTGGGGCTTTCCAATGCATCTCTGTCTCTCCAAAATTTTTGATTAGTCCCAAAATGGACAGAAAGCCCTCTGCAATGGCCTTGGCAGCTCAGCCCTTCCCCCAATTCCTATGGCTTTTGTCATGTCTTGCTGAGCATCCACTCAGACATTGCCATAAGTTCCAATCCAGGGCTGTATAGAGAATGAACCTGCCTCCAGCACTGACGGTCCAAATTCTGCTCCAAGTTTAGCTTCTCCCCTTTCCATTCTGGACCCGTGGCATCCTCCACAGTAAATCATTGCTCACATTCCAAGCTAGGAAGCAGGCCCTTTTATCTTGCCTCCTGGAAGCTGCAAAGGGCCACAGATTGAAACCTCAATCCCATTCCTTCTCAGAATGAGATTGGTTGAGCTGGTTAACAGGTGCCAAACTCTTCGCTGCAGAACTGAAACATCCGGAAAAAAACAGTCTGGCAAAAATGAAGTGTTAGGCCAGAAGCTCAAATTACAAGTTACAGTATACAAGAATCCCACACTGTTCCCTGGTTTACAGGCAGTCATAAAACACCATGCTTCTGTTGTGATACCAACCCCTCTCCAGATCCTCTAGAATTCAGCCATTTTTGACCTCCATAAATTGGACAGATACACATACAAATACATGTCTGAAATACAGAAAGCTTAAAGAAGGAGAAACAACAAGCCACATTTTCACGGATGATGCTTTACTCTCTAGCTTTGCAATTCTCAGAATAAAAGATTAACTTGGTATCCCTGGGGGGGAGAAAAGAATAACTTATAAAGAATGAAACTAGAAAGGTATGTGTGTGTGTGTGGGGGGGAGAAATACTTACTTTCTAAAAGAAAGGAGGTACTCCTGTTAATGGTATCTTTCCCAAACTGTCCCAAACTCCACTCTCTTCTCTTCTCCCCAACCGATCTTTTACAGATCTGCCAACGATAAATTCAATTTTCCTTTTGGGGCTCAAGATGTAAACGCTTCGGTTGTTCCCAGCCGCAGTGACAGAGCAAGAAAGGAACGAACAGCTGCCCTCCATGGGCAGGGCTGACACAGAGAAATCTGAGCCTGAATTTGGATATGAGTTGTGGGCCAAAAACAGGGCCAAAGGAGGTGGCAGCCGATCAGATCCGCCCAGCCCTTGGAAGACCTGGAAGGGCTGAGATTTACCCCAAAATGGCCCGGAGATGGGTTGCGTCACCCAAGAGGAGAAACAAATTCTGAATTGTTTAGTGCTGCAAAAGTTTGCACCCATCAGAATGTCTCAAGTTGAGACTTCTCATCGGTGTAAGTTGCTTGCTGAAAGTTAGATAAAACACGGGCTTGATTTTTCATCTCCCCCTCTCTGGACTGTAGATTTTCTCATACAAGCACCTAGCAGCAACATTGTAACATTATAAAACCCACCCCACCCTTCACCCCCACTTCCCATATAATCTGAACTGCGCGTTTCCAAACTGGAAATAAAACCTTTCTTTTTCTTTTTTGGCTAAATTGTCTCTTTAGATGTTGGATCCAAGGTATGACAGCAGAAATCCCAGCTTCTCTTGAAAAGCAAGATGATTTGGTTAGCCAATGCAGTTTCACGGTGAAGTGATCGACTGGCCGAGAGGAGAGCTGGGTTCTACTCCACCCTTGGCCACCAAAGCTCACTGGGTGGTTTTTGGCCAGTTATTCAGCCTTCACCTACCTCCCAGGATGCTTGTTGCGAGAGAAATGGAAGGAAGTAGTGCTTCCATTGTTTATCCAGTGGATAAACAATAAATAAATAAAAGTATAGTCAAGCTCCTTTACAGGGTTGTTGTTAGAAGAGAAAGCACTAAATACACCCCTTTGAACTGAATAAATGGTAGAATATAAATCAAATAAACCAATTAATGAAAAAGACCAGAGGACTGAGATACAATTTTTCTCCAACAAACTTGGCCTATTGTACATGCCTGCCATTTCAAGTTATATTCAAATCTCAGAAAATGGTGTCCAGAAGAAGCTTATAGCAGAAAAAGTAGTTATTCACTTAAGAGATGGACTAGCAGTCGTTGCAGCTGAAATCAAATAAATCTGGAAAGTCCTAGCCTGAAGCAAGGAACTGAATGTATCTGGCCTCTCAGTGGGTTCATTAATGTAACACATCAAGACTAAAGCTTATTATTTTGTAAAGTACCACACAGATTGCTATTTACAACACAAATGGGAGATTTAATACAATAATGGGGCAATGCTGCAAAGGGTTTGCCTCTTTTTTTTTTGCCATTTGGACAATGGTTAATTCTGCTTTGCCAATTCCAGGATTCACACTAGTTTCAGTGAATTTCCAAACTCATAATGCTAGGAAATAGTTGGGGAGTGCCAGTGAATTTTTTTTTCTGGTCACTAAAAAATGGACCTAACAAGGAACAAAAACCTGTTTCCCCAAAAGCCACCTAGCTGGAAGGTAGGGCTTAAGACTTCTTCCTGTTACTTTCATGAAATCAGTGGCTATGTACCTTGTGTAAACAAACAAGTAACCATTTCTTGTTGGCACTGTTAATGTGGAGTGTTTTTCCACCCCTGCAATTAGTTGTGAGTCTCTTTCTGAAGGATCCTGATTCTGGCTGGATTGTTTATATAGGCTTTGGTTGGCTCTTCTGGCCTCCTTTTTTTGTCTGCTTCCTGGGGTATCTCATTCTTCTACACCAGTCTTCCTCAAAGTAGGCAAGGATTTTGGCCATTGGAGAGTTTTTGCCATGGATACTGCCCACAATTGGTTCAGCTGCCAGTAAATCAGTGCTCTGTCCTACTTGTCTCCTGACGATTTCACCATATGAATTCTTCTCTTGACAATAGAATGGAATGGAATGGAAATATTTTTTATTGGCTAAGTGTGAATGAATGCACAAGGAATTTGTCTACGGTGCGTAAGCTTTCCGTATACATTCAGCAAAAAAAATGATAAATCATAAATCATAAGATACAACCAACAAAGTGACAGTCATAAGATACCACTAGGAGTAGGTAATAGGAAAGATGAGAAGAATAGTAATAGTCTGCTACATGGTTAAATATCTTCTGGCATAGACAGTTGTGTGGGAATTATGTGTTTAGCAGAGTGAAGGCATAGGGGGGAAAAACTGTGTCTAGTTGTCTTGGCATGCAATGCCCTGTAGCAATATCCTGAGGGGAGAATTTAAAACAGTTTATATCCAGTATGTGAGGGGTCATCCCTCTGCAGTATTCAGGTCTTCAGTGGAAGGCAGGCTGGTTGCAATTGTTTTTTTCTGCAGAACTATCTATCCGTTGAAATCTGTGCCTGTCCCATTTGGTTGCTGTACCAAACCAGTTATAGATGTACAGATGACAAGACTCAATAATTCCTCTGTAAAACTGTATCAGCAGATCCTTGGACAGTTTTGAGTTTTCTGAGTTGACGCAGGAAGATCATTCTTTGTTATGTCTTTTTAATGATGGTTCTAATGTTATTTATATAACTTCCAATCAGAAGTTATATAATATATTAACACTATATTATAAAACTTAACACATTACAACATTAAAACAAAAAAGAAAAAACTTAGTGCTAAGTCAAACTTCCAATGTGCAATTATTCAATCTTATCCCAATGCTTGAGGGAAAAGCCAGATCTTCAAGACTTACTAGTGAGGGTAGAAACCTTTCGAATGTCAGGGGACAGGAGCTGCTATGGAAAAGGCAAGTTTCCCACTCTTATCAGATGTTATAATACTGCTTCTTAACTCTGTTAACAGTTTTCTGAAATTCTTCGTGGTCCTTCCTGAGATGTTTCTGTCTCATCTTTGATTTCTCCAATTGATAACTTCCACCAATTTTTCTGATATCCTGTTTGCTTTCTTTCATTTCTTGGTCTTCGGCAGTCTTTTTTCACATTCGTCCTTTTTTTATTTCATTCCATAGTTCCTCTGGTTCCTTTCAATTAGGCTTAAGACATCACAGGAATTCCTGATATTCTTGAAAATGGTAGGTATAAGCTCAAGATCATGTAGTGGAAACTTGGAGGCTTTTCCCTTCCTCCTTTACTTGGCTTGGAACTTGCAATGAACACTTTGTCATTTGCTCCAGTGTCGGCCTCTGACCACATATATGCTGCTATTACAGAAGGAAGGAACTTCTATCTCTTGTACCAATGATTTAATCAATCTGATTTCTGTGTACCTTCTGATGGTGTCCATGTACATGGGCATCATTTGAGTTGTTGGAAGACTATGTTGGCAATGAAGAAATTTACTGGACTGACAGATATTAATAATCCATTTTGCTTCATTTTGGTTACCTAAGCCATACAATCCAACTACATCTTCTTCCTTAATAGTTCCAATTTTGGCATTCCAATCTCCACCACAAGTAACACATTTTGCTTGCAGCTTCTGCTGATTTCAGAGCAAACTTAATTATAACCTTTTTTCAACTTCCTCTTCTTCTGCATCAGTGGTTAGATCATACAGTTGAATAATCATTCTGTTAAAAGGATGTCTATGAAGTCTTTATTAGGTCATTGACTGTATTTTGCCCAAACACTCTCCTTGCTAGATCTTTCTTTTGAATACAACACTGCTATGATGTCTGAGTAATAAATGGCATCAAAATTGATACAAACATGAACATCCAACAACTGAAAGTTGTGCTTGAGTGGCATGGAGATCGCTTGACTATAAAGTCACCAAGAGTTGGACACGACTGGTTAAAACAACAATAAACAGCATAATCCTCAGGCTGAATGTCCAATTTCAGTCCTTTTTGATTTGCTGATGCCTAAGATGTCAATATGTGGTGACCCTATTAATCTTTCATTGTGATGAGTTTTCCCGTTCTTATTTCTGACATTTCATGTTTCTGTGATTCTGTCTTTGCAGCTTCAGATGTTCTTTCCCTGAATAACATCAGCAAATGGTGGCCCCAAGGCCATTAATTAAGCCATGTCATATACATCTTTAGTATCAGAAACATCCTTAGCTGTTCTTCAATAGCATTTTGAGTGTCATCCAACCTGGGGAACCCATCATCTGGCACATTGTTATTCATTTTAATTTTGTCTTATATGTGGTTTTCTTGGTAAAATAGAGATTCATGGTGCTTACTCCCGAGCACTAGGAAATTATGCCCTTGGTGTCAGTAAAATAATCATTCATCTCCATTTCCAGCATGTTCTGATATTGCTGCTGCAATGTCAATGTGCTGAGATGTAGGTGCCTTGCTTTTAGTTGAGCAGGTGAGATGATCTTCAGACCTTGGGTGACTCTAATGGATATATATGTAGTTGACATCTACCTTCAGCATTCTTCCTTCCCTATTCCCTCTGATGAACATACCTTCCATGATGCACAGCAGACTTGAGGGGGCCACCTTAATGAATTCACTAATAACCAAGTGAAGGAAATGCCTCATGCACTAAGAGTCTGAATTGTGCTGGTATTTACTAGTATACATCTAAAATTGGCGTAATTCTTACCTTTCTTGATTTTGCCCACCTGTATGGGATTTGATATTACTTTTGAGGACATGTACATTCTGAGTGCACTGTAAATTACAACTTTTGAATGTGCTGTATACTTCTGATGGCCAACTCGAAGGCTGAGTTGACGTCTTGCACCAAATTAAGGATGAACAATCCATAGGCCATTTCTGTTAAGACAACACTCCAAAATGTCAATTCTCAAGAGAACATTTCCTCCTAATAATGTAAAGGACAAAATAAATGCACAAAACTTTTTCACTCTACCCATTTAGTCTATTAAACTCTGTACAAACAGTCAACCATTTTGGGCTCCCCCATTCTAACTGCATCACAAGATTCCACCTGCAGAGTCCTTTGTTACATTTTTCAATAAGTGTTTAACCATGGCTTGTTCATTAATCCATAACAGAACCAAACAAGCTATGCTAAAAGTCATTTGATTATATGTACTATATATAATTCTAAAGTTTTCTGGAATATAATACAGGTAGTCCTCAACTTACAACCACAATTGAGCCCAAAATCTATTTAGCTAAGTGAAACATTTGTTAAGTGAGTTTTGCTTCATTATACGACTTTTCTTGCCACGGTCATTAACTGAATCATTGAAGTTGTTAAGTTAGTTATATGGCTGTTTTGTGAACTTGGCTTCCCCATTGAGTTTGCTTGTCAGAAAGTCACCAAAGGTGATCACATGACCCCGGGACACTGCAACCGTCATAAATATGCAGTTACCAAGCATCTGAATTTTGATCACATGACCATGGGATGCTGCAATAGTTGTAAGTATGAAATGGTCAGACTTCCGGTTTTTGCTTCTGCAGCGCATGGCTGCGTGAGAGCAGTCCTCCGCTACCCACGGCTCGTTTCTTCCTGCATGGGGGACCCTAGATGGGTTTGAAGTTGCCCCAGAGAGGTGACTGTGAAGAAGGGGTGCCCCGTCGATCACGATGCGACGGCAATCGCTTCGTTTGATCTGGGGAAAGCCCTCCGAACCTGACAGGAGAAAGGCTAGCGTGAGATCAGCGTCTAGCCCAAGCTGCTTGCAGCCGAAGTCCCAGAGCACGAACCTAAACATTGGTGAACTGCGTGCTTGGAATTGGTAAGAGTACTGATCTTCTTTCTTCTATCTACTATTTAAATCCTTGAAAAGATCCCCAAAGCAAGTAAACCTCCAGAAGTGAAGGGAGGGGGCTACATCCCCATTCCCTTACAGACGGAAGTGGCGAATTAACATAAAATGTGGAAAGAGATACACTAAAATTTGATTTAAAGTATTTCAGTCTGGACAAATCTAGGAACTAAAAAACAGTCAAGATTATACCTCAAAAAAATTCTGATGGAATTATAAAAATATGTAACAAAAATAACTTTTTAATTGAAAGAAAAACTAACTGCTGACATCTACTGGAGAATCAGAGAATAGAACACTAACAATAAGGACCCAGAAATTGGCAGAATGCCCAGAAACAAAGAAAAAGTTGTTCTTTTGAATTGCAAATAAGCTTGAAGACAGCTGGGAACAAAGGAAGAGCCAGCTATAAGATTAAAAAGTGTTTGAAAGGAAAAACAACAACACCTGAACTGTTGCTTAAACCTAAGAACTGTTTATGGGGGGGAAACCTTGGCTTTTTGGCTAATCTTTTAGAGGAGAATTTGTAGGAAGCATTTAAAGTGGCTTAATATACTGAATCTGTAATTTTGAATGACTGATAAATTGACTTTTGAATTAAAACACTGATGAAAGATTATTTGAAGGGGAGAGACAATATGGATATCACATACGTATCAAAAAATGACAGGATGCCACATTCAATATTTTCCCCTGAAGAACTTAGCCTGGAAAATCAAGAGCCTCCAGAAGCAATACTTCAAGGCAAGATAAATACTTTTCCAGAGGAAATATATGTAATGTTAGGACAAATACAAATGACAATAGATTCAAACCACGATGAAATTCGAAACAACTTTGAGGATTTAAATAAGCATATTTCCAATCTAAATCTACAATTAAAAAATACCCAGGAAATAACAACAAAGGAACAAACAAATCAGACAGCAGATTACAAACTAGAAGAGTATGATCAAATTGATGAAATAACAAAGGAAAAGAATTACAATTTGACACAAAAAATCTACAAGGTTCTGATACAACAAGAAAAATGAAATTATTAGAACAACTATTAGTGTTTGAGGGACAGAAAGAATTTATCTGACTTACTTCATCTTTTGTATTCCCAACATTTGTAAAAATACAGGAACTGTTGGGTAAGCGGATTACATCAACTTGGAAAATTACTTGGCAAAAGAAGAAGATCAGAGACAAATACAAGAGATTTGACTCGCCCTACCAGATGGACTATTACATGAATAAACATTTGTTTGAATATGGCTAAAAGAGCAGAGAATTTCGAACATAAAAGGGCCTTATAACAAGAAGAATAATGAGATTTAAGTAATATACTATGTTTTATAACATATTAAACGTTCAAATAGTAGGTTGATGTAACTTTTATTAATATGTAAGTAAAATATAAGCTTATTAAAAAGGATGTTATACATAGAAACTATAAGATAGATAAAAAGTATAGAATTTTTATAATGCATGACATAAAATATTGGGATGATGTACCTAAATGGGAAAATTTAGACAATGTGTTGACTAATACAAAGGAATTATGACTGATAAGAATTGGATTGAATATAAGGGAATCCAAGCGAACAAAAATTATAAAAATAGGATGTATGTTGAACTAATGAGATGATGGTTATAAGAATAATATAAGCTGAAAAAAATGTTATATAGAGAGATTATTATTATTCGTATAAATATTAAAAAATGCCTATACCTAATCATTTATATATTGAAAATATTAAGAATTATATTTTGGCTAAGATTGAAGAAGGAAAATACAAATGGCAGAAGGGAAGATCAAAGAAATGTATTATTAATTAATCTATTAATGATGAAAATTATCAAATTTAATCATTATTGACTGTTAATTAATTATTACTGTCCTTTTTTTTCTTGTTAAAATATAAATCAAGACAACACGCTGTACTCCAGGCACTGGAGATTGTTATAGTTAAAAATCAATAAAATATCTATTGAAAAAAAAAGAAGAAAAATGGTCATGTCACTTTTTTCACTGCTGTTGTAACTTTGAACAGTCACTAAATGACTGTAGTCTCCAGAATGGAACATAACCCATTACAGAATTCTTTAACCTGATACTTGATTGATACTGAAATATCATTTACCTGGAAATAAACTGCAACAGTTTTGCTTGCATTAAGCAATTGATTCCATTCCTCCCATGAATTTTGAAAGAGAAGAAAATTATTTAGCCAAGATCTAGGAGGTGTTTTACAATTCTACACAAAAGCTACCACATAAATAGTACCAATTGGGAATCCTTATCGCTGTAGCTCTCTTCAACGATATTGCATTTATGTATTGCAATTTCTAAACTGAGAAGATTCTGAACGTGATGCCTGCTTGGATGTCAGTCTTGCAACTTGAAATTTTGTATCCTCTAATCCTAAGTATGAAATGTCTGTGGAGAGCCGAACAGCTTCAAAACAATTCTTCTTTAGCACCTCTTCACTTATTCAGCTTCCTTCTTCATGCTGAAAAAATTCATGCAATTATTAAACCACAAGCAACTCTTTTTGGTTTTTCAGAATAAAATTCTTTGTTAAAACAACTTTATTTCCTAATGCTTCATACTTGCCAAGAGGTTTTACATTTAAAAAAAAAAAAGAAATTATCCAATTCAGAGGTGTTATTAACTAATTACGGCTAACAGATTAACTCTGTAGAAAGCTGCTATTGAGAAGAAAAAAAAACCTTTCTCCTTGCCTTTTTGTTATACAGCAGCCATTGTCACCTTGACATATCCTCCTCCAAAGGTACCGTAACCACAAATCCCACAATTCTTCCTCTGGCTAGCCAGGCTGAGAATTCTGGGATTCGTAGTTCCAGCACGACTGAGTTGGAAAAGGTTTCTGGAAGGTTTTACCACTTGACCAGTGCTTTCTTTTACAGTAGGCAATTTGAAATTAGACAACATAAAAATCAGAGCTAAGATACATGTTATCATTGAAAAGGCCTGGCCGATGCCAAGTTCTCCCCAATTTATGGCATTGGACCAGGATACTTACGGGACCGTCTTCTGCCACATACTTCCCTTCGACCGGTGAGAGCACACAGGATCGGCCTCCTCCGGGTCCCGTCAGCGAAACAATGCCGTCTGGCGGGTCCTAGGGGGAGCGCCCTCTCTGTTGTGGCGCCCACCCTCTGGAACCAACTGCCCCCCTGAAGTCCGCGTTTCCCCCACTCTCCCGGTCTTCCGGAAGAATTTGAAAACTTATCTATGCCGGCAGGCCTGGGGATGATTGTGATTGTGTCTGTATGATGAATGTGTTTGGGGGGTCTTTTAAATGTTTTGTCGACTCGGTTTTTGGTTTTTAAATGCTGTGATGTTGTTTTTTTGTTCATGTTGTTAGCCGCTCCGAGTCCTTTGCAGAGGAGCGGCATAAAAATCCAATTAATAATAATAATAATAGCGTAATATTCAGGCCATATTATTATTATTATTATTATTATTATTTATTAAATTTCTATGCTGCCCTATTCCGAGAACTCAGGGTGGCTCACAGCATAAATAGAAATCTAATATTAAAATACTACATAATAAATATATAAAAAAATACATATATAAAAAGAAAACCCCTAAATTTAAGAAACCATTCATTCAACAAACGTACACACATACACTGGCTAGGGGCAAGATGTCAACCGCCCCAGGCCTGTCGGCAAAGATGTGTCTTAAGGAGTTTACGAAAGGCGGAGAGGGTGGGGGCGATACGGATCTCCGGGGGGAGTTGATTCCAGAGGGCCGGGGCCGCAACAGAGAAGGCTCTTCCCCTAGGCCCTGCCAGGCGACACTGTCTGGCTGATGGGACCTGGAGAAGGCCGACTCTGTGGGCCCTAACCGGTCGCTGGGTTTCATGAGGCAGCAGACGGTCCCGTAAGTAACCTGGTTCGATGCCATGTAGGGCTTTATAGGTCATAACCAAGACTTTGAATTGCGTTCGGAGACCAATAGGCAGCCAATGCAGCTCGTGGAGTGGTGCCGAAATGTGGGCATTTCTGGGCAGGCCCAACACTGCTCGCGCGGCTGCATTCTGCATTATCTGAAGTCTCCGAACGTTTTTCAAAGGTAGCCCCATGTAGAGAGCATTGCAGTAGTCGAGCCTCGAGGTGATGAGGGCATGAGTGACTGTGAGAAGAGACTCCCGGTCCAAATAGGGCCACAACTGGTGCACCAGGCGGACCTGGGCAAATGTCCTCCTCGCCACAGCCGAGAAATGATGTAAATAGCAGCAAAATAGCCTAAATATTATACAACTGGGGAGAACTTGACGTAGGCCAGGCCTTTCCAATGGTAGCATGTATCCTAATTCTGATTTTATAGCTTCCTTCTATAAATG
Source organism: Bothrops alternatus (assembly GCA_034064705.1). Taxonomy (NCBI): domain Eukaryota; kingdom Metazoa; phylum Chordata; class Lepidosauria; order Squamata; family Viperidae; genus Bothrops; species Bothrops alternatus. The sequence continues at coordinate 8,326,233 of JARGCV010000080.1, forward strand.
GAACAGTGTTAAAATAATGGACTGTAAAAATCGATCATCTTTTAGCAGTCACCAAATTACCAGATTATTAAATCAAACAATAATTGTATAACTAAATATCAGAAGCAAAACATCTACAACATGTCTGGGTATTCACATTTGAAGATCATGGAAAAGTTTTTTTGATCAGAGTAAATTCCAACTGAAAGTAAATGATTGGTGCAAATCTAAAATTGTAATTTATTGCACTGTGATGTATTAGGCTAAAATTTTCATCTAAGGCTCTGGGGGCAAAATACAATGGATATTTAAATTTAACATAACTAAAACAGGACCCAAAGGGAGTATTGACTTAGCGCTACACATACACACACAAAATGAGCTTACACACATCTCTGCTGCTGTGGCTAAGTGGGGGGGGGAGAGAAAAACCAGTTTTACAAGTACCTTATTTTTTTCACGTAATACAAACTAGGATTTTATATATAAACCACATATAAAAACTCTTATTACCTTAACTGTTGTGTCCCTTTTGTATGCAAATTTTCTGTTTGTAATTCTTCTGAATTAAAGTGCAGTAAGGAGGAGGAAAGGGAGCCTCTCCAAAGGGCATCTTACCTGACATTTGTGTTGAGATAAAAGCATAGATTCGAACTACCTGCTTCTCTGGTATCCAAGAGTTCAGTGCCATCTTGTTACATTTATTTCATTATTGTTTATTAAAATTTGCATCCCACCTGATTATTTTTTACAAATAACTCAAGGTGGCGAACATATCCAAACGCATCTTCCTTCTCTTCCTACTTTTCCCCAGAACAGCAACCTTGTGAGGTGGTTTAGGCTGAGAGAGAGAGAGAGTTACTGGCTCAAAGTCAGCCAGCTGGCTTTCATGGCTAAGGCGGGACTTGAACTCATGGTCTCCTGGTTTCTAGCCTGGTGGCTTAACCACTAGACAAAACTGGCTGTATAATTCAAGGTTCAAACTGGCTCTGGCTTAAGGTTATAGCTAACCTTACCTTCTGCCTTCCTTCACCCCCCCCCCCCCGCCCACCTCCAAAAGGTCAAATACAACATTCCAGGTCTGCCTCCTAATTTTATATGCCTGGGATGAAAAAAATGGTCATTGCTACTTGCTTGTGATGGGTCTCCCAACATTCAGTTTGCAAAAGAGAGGTAGGCAGGAAACAGCTTTAAAGTGACAGACGATTCTTTTATATTTAAAAACCAAATAATAATATTAATAATAATAAACCCAGATTAAATAAAATGTACAGTGAATATACCCAGCCAACATCTGTATGTGCAATTAAATACGGCTCCATACCGCGGCACAACGCTGAACAAAACAATATACACGTGTTCTGGAGAGGGGGGGGGCAAAGGGGACATGTTCCTCCACACAAAAATAATAATAATAAAAAAACAGAACCCCCTCCCAACAAAACAAAAACAAAACAAATCAATGTCTCTTCTCTTCATTTTGTCCATATAAATATCTCCAGGAAATTTCCCCCCTCTACCACGCCAATTAAAAAAAAGGGAAAAAGAAAAGAAAGAAGGGGGAGGCGCATGTGGAACTAAAGGAGGCTGGTCAAGGGGCCGTTGGGGGGGGGAGAGGCTGGAGAGGCCAGTCCAATGTGCTTGTTGCCCCCCCTCCCGCCCCTCTGTCTGCTCCTATTGGGAGCTGGCACGCTCCAGCACACGCAGGTCATAGTTCTTTTTGGCCATACGCAACTTGAAGCAGTTAAGAGAGTTGTTGAGATGCAGGGATGCGTTTTGGGCTGCCAAAGGGCTGGGGAAGATGGCCACGATGGTGTATAAGGCAGCGAGGTCAGAATGCCTGCCGTTCTCTGCAGTCCCGTGGTTATTGTCGCCCCCGCCCCCAGGACGCCCCTGAGTTTCTTTGAGCCACTGGATTTTGGCACCAGACATGGCTAACTGGGTGAAGAGCTTGTCGGCCTCGGTACGTGTGATCCCTTCAGGCAGGTCAGTAACTTCCAAGATACGGCCCAACACTGTTGGAAGAGGCAGCCGGAGCAAAGAGGAAAGAAGAGAAATATGGTTAGTATCCTCCTTTGGGGGAGGGGAGCAAGAGGCTGAACAAAACGCGAGGCGATTTCAGCTTTTGTTAAGTTACTAACTTTCTAGATCTCTACCTCTCCCAGGCCAACAGTCTCCCAAGACTGAATTCTTTGTATTTTAGAGCTTTTGGCTACTGGCCTTGGAAAGAGAATCTAAGGACCATGGGAATGTTAGTTTTAGAAGTCCCACTTTGTTGAAAGCGAAAGTGTAACTTCATCACTTATTACCTCCTTTGAGGCAACGAACACCTGTGCCTTAAGTCAAGCAAGCAAGGCTGAGGATCTCCTTTGCTACATTACTACAGTAGAGCCTGTTTAAATGAAACACTTCCCCCCCCCCGCAGCAATATCTCCATGTATCAAATTGCTTTCGTCAGGCTTTGGTTATTATCAATGACCTCAGTCCCTCAGCAACATCTGCAAAATGCTACACCAACCCTCCCTCTTTTGGGAAACTATTCCAACATCTCAGCCAGTTCCTCTCCATCTGTTTCATCATATTAGACATTAGTAGGAGTAGCCAACTGTGGAAAAACACAAGAATGTAATGAGGTTTTTTTTTTATTTGTTTGTTTTTTCAGAAACGAGACAAAATCATTTTAGTTCTATCCAAAGGCATGGGATCCAATGCAGAAAGCTGATTTCTAATCAAGTCCAGCTGGGTGCCAATTGGTAATGAGTTCCTATTTGCCAGTACACTAAACATACCATGAACATGCTCTAGGCAGCCCGCTGATCGTATAGTTAGAACCATGCGGGATGGGCAATCAGGTTTAGAGAAGATAATACTGCTAACTTCACGTACGATCCATATCAAACAACATCAGCACTGATGCTGTTAGTTTTTATGAGCACCGTTTTGTCTATTGCCTTCAAATACTTTGATGGCAATGTTGCAAAGCAGATCGCAAACGAAGGAGACCTATTCAAGCAATCACTCATCTTAATCAGATACAATATGTTACATACTGCTGCAGAGATGCCTAATCTGAGGCCAGAGAACTACTCATGACCTCAAAATAACTTGGGCATCATCTCTGGAGACCCATCACCACCAGGTTATTATCTAATTATCAATTAAAATCCTACAGAAAATGAAAACACGCACACAGCCCTCATCTTCAAGGACATTCTGAAACCTCCATGAGTTGACAGGATCAAAGAGCCTGCACAGAGGGGGCACATGCACCCTTAAAAAGCCCATCATCAAAGATCTATGCCAATGGCTTGATTTTATCTGGTTGTCCTTTTATTTTATTTTATTTTGAGATTCTCATGGATACATTCCTGTACTCTGTGCACTGCATTCCCCTTTTGGGGGGAGATTTCAGAGAGGGTTTACAAATGCAGGAAGAGGCAGGAGTGGGCTGGTCAATGCAGACACTCAGATGTCTTGGGCGCCTTTGGTTGCAACGGAATATTGAAACTTGTTGGCTTGAGACCTGTTGCTGGGTGACTGGTTAAATGGAGCCCTGGTAGCATGGCTGGCTCAGGAATTCTGGGAGTTAAATCCACGAGTCATAAAAGAGCCAAGGTTGCCTACCCCTGCGTTATGCTAAGATGCAGTAGAAACAATTTAAAATGGAACTGGTTAAAATGTAATTTAAAATAAAATAAAAAAAATAAAATTCAATTTAAAACAAAATTGGGATAAAATACAGCAATTTAGTATCTAGATCAGCGGTTCTCGACCTTGGGGTCGCGACCCCATTTGGGGTCGCGACCCCATTTGGGGTCGCACGACCATTTTGCGGGGGTCGCCGGACACCGCCGGCTGCCATTTTGTTTTTTTTAATTTTTATTTTTTTTTTACATTTTTTAAAATTTTTTTATTTTTTTAATTTTTTTTATTTTTTTGGCGCGCGTGCGCCGCGCACGCGCAGACCCGCCCGTCACGCCAAAAAAAAAAATAAAAAAAATGAAAAAAAATGAAAAAAAAAAAAAAAAAAAACAAAATGGCGGACCGCGACGGGCAGATCCGCGCATGCGTGGCGCGTGCGACGGGCCGATCCACGCATGCGCGGATCCGCCCATCGCGGCCGCCATTTTGTTTTTTTATATATTTTTTAAATTTTTTAAAAAAATAAAATAAAAAAACACAAAATGGCGGCCCGTGACGAGCGGATGCACGCATGCACGGCGCGCGCGACGGGCCGATCCGTGCATGCGTGGATCCGCCCGTCGCGGCCGCCATTTTGTTTTTTTTAAAAAAAATTTTTATTTTTTTTTTCCGGCGTGCGTGCGCGCGCCCGGGTCAGGGTCACGGCGCGCATGGGCGGGCCAAGTGGGGTCTCAACCTGAGAAAGATTGAGAACCACTGATCTAGATAGATAAAATATGATAAAATTATATTTCCCTATCACAGTGTATGCTATCTTTTCAGCACCAGGCAAGGAGGTCGAAAGCTTATGGGCCTCTTCATCTATCATTCTGTTAACTGTAAATTCAATGCTGTAATAATGTTTGTTTAAGTATCTAATTGCGGGCTTTTATTTTATTGTGTGCTTTAATCATCATTCTAATAATATAAATTACAAGTATACAGTAAACGATCTAGCAAAATCTGGTTTTTGAATTTACAAAAACAAAGAAAAAAAAATTGAAAAGGAAAATATTTTCCAAAGAATGTATTACAGGTAGTCCTTGACTTACGACTGCAAATTTCTGCTCCTAAGTAAGACATTTGTTAAGTGAGTTTTGCCTCATTTTACAACCTTTCTTGTCACCATTGTTAAATTAGTAATATGATTGTTTAGTGAAACTGGCTTCCTCATTGATTTTGCTTGTCAGAAGGTCACAAAAGATGGTCACATCACCCCGGGACACTGCAACCGTCATAACGATGAATCAGTTGCTAAGCATCCAAATTTTGACCACATGACCATGGGGATGCTGCAACAGTTATAAATATTGAAAATAGTCATAAATCATTTTTTTCAGTGATGCTGTAGCTTCAGTCACTAAACGAACTGTTGTAAGTTGAGGACTACCTGTATTACAGAGGTAAATCACAGTGTCGTAGATTAGCGGGGGATAAATGATAGGAAAATAATGAGATTTAAATGTATACAGGCTATATAAATGTGACAGCTTCCTAAACAATTCTGGGGAATGCAGTTTGGTGGGATGCTTCTAACCACTCCACTTTAAATACAGTTCTCCCAATGTATTCATGAGAGAATGATTGATGCAAAACATTTATAACACCCCCCCCCAAAAAAACCCTTTCCTTATAGATGGTTCATAAAAAAAAATCTTATCAAGTTGGAAATTAGTATCAGAGGATGACTGTGTAGGTATATGCATCTTGATCGGTATCTAATCTATATGGCATGGGACCAGGATACTTACGGGACCGCCTTCTGCCACATATTTCCCTACGACCGGTGAGAGCACACAGGGTCGGCCTCCTCCGGGTCCCGTCAGCGAAACAATGTCGCCTGGCGGGCCCTAGGGGGAGGGCTTTCTCTGTTGTGGCGCCCGCCCTCTGGAACCAACTGCCTCCTGAAGTCCGCGTTTCTCCCACGCTCCCGGCCTTCCGAAAAAATCTTAAAACTCATCTTTGCCGGCAGGCCTGGGGATGACTGTGGTTGACTGTTGAATATGAGTGGGTGTTTTATTGTATTTTTAGATTTTTTTTGTTTGGGTTTTTTATTGTAATTTGTTGTTTATACATATGTTGTTAGCCGCTCCGAGTCTCCGGAGAGGAGCGGCATACAAGCCCGAACAAACAAATAAATAAATAAATATATTACTCCATATCCCTAAATAAAAGACTCTGCTGGGAAAAGATGACGTAAGCAGACAAGGAAATTTCCCTACAGTCAGCTTTATATACACTGAATCGTTTTTCGCAAGGGTTCTGTGCTCAGGACATTAGTCCCACTGACTAAGTCCCTTGGCAGCATATCTGAATGTGTGTGTCTCAAGTATGGGAGCATCACAGCAGTTCCAGTTTCCAGTTAGTAGGAGTGCTGGGTCCTGGCAGGCAGGATTCTTTGCTAATATTACACAGGTATGTAACAAATATAGCCCCAAACAATTTTCCATTGGAGAGTGCAAACAGAGTGGCTTAAAGGAACAGCTCTAGTTTGTTTATGGGGATAATTTCAGCACCCCTCCTCAACGATTGACATGGGAACTTTTTTTTTTTTTTTTGGCTACTTAGCCTGCCTTACACAGATCAAATTTGCTTACTATTTCCCAAAAAATGAACTAGACTCCTGAACAGTTAGTTTCACATGGCCAACTTCCTGAAAGTCCGCATTATTACTTTTAAAAAAAAAAAGGCATCTGCAGAAGAAAATGAGTGGGCTGAGTGTCTATAAACCCTGTACTGATAAGAGAGAAAAGATAAGCGTGTAAAAGGTTGGCTCTATTAGACCTGTATTTTTTTGGAAGCTTGAAGAAATAGTGGCACTATGCTGGAAGCACTGTGGGATGCCAATGCAACAGATTTTGTTATCTGCTGTTGCTGTCAGGCAAATCCATTAGGATTCACCCAGAAGAGAGCACCCGAGACATTTGTTGAGGTGAGAGGCCCAACAAAAATTATGAGTAGCACCGGAACGGATCAGACATCCTGCAGCACACTTACATCTTCAGATGCAAAGTGTAGTACAGGTACTAGAATTGAGCCTAAGATTTTTCAAGTGCCGTTGTAACTTCGAACAGTCACTAAACAAACTGTTGTAAGACAAGGACTATATCTCCATAAAAAAACAGTTTACTGTTACCGAACTCAAAGGCATGATCAATCATGAGTTTGGAGTCCAAGCTTTGGTGAAAGTAAGACAACAGATCGTCACAGCCAAATGGCAGAGGACAAGCCTACATCAATTTGATCCTTTCACATCAGGTTAAACCTGGCCACGCTGGCTAGGAATTCTTAGAGTTGGGATGTTCTAGGTCTAGATGGCTACTATAATGGGACTGGGGAGCTGCCACTTGCCTACATCACTTGTCCCAAGATCTGTGGATGCTGACTTGAGAGCTTGCTTCTTACTTCGGTTGCCATGCTTCATCCCTGTTTGTGCCTGTGATGGAAGAGCAAAAGTTAGTAACGTAGATACACAAATGTGCTACCCTTCACATTTTTATGCTGGAATTTACTCCAGGAGCTGGTGCTATATCCTGGAAAGTTTAATCTCACATGTTCTAACCCAGGGCTTTTCAACCTTTAGGATATGACAATATTTGAGTACCACCAGTGCTTAGCAAGGTGTCAAAAACTTGATAACTAAAAAAAAGAGGGGGGGGCAGGATTTTGGGTTTTACTGATTAGATTCATTTGTTGTTATAGAAATGGTTAGTTTATAATATTATGGAAAAGTAAAATGTTGCGGTTTAGTGTTAATGCTTCCTTCTACTGCAAGAGGAAGTCTGTTCTTCTTCCCTTCTCCCCCTCACTTTTTCCCCCTTTTTCCTCCCCACTGTGTCCTACTATTTGCTTTTGTATTTTTGTATTTTATTCTATAATCTAATAAAATATTACAAACTGTAGAAAAAAGTACCAGTTTTAATTTTTTCGGTAGCTGTTCCTTTGCTGAATCATTTTCCCTTTGCACTGACAAATGTATGATGAATTTATCCATGTTTATTAATATGCACCCCTACCAGCTAGCTCAGTGGTCTTCAAACTTGGCACTTTTAAGACTTGTGGACTTCAACTCCCAGAATTCCTCAGCCACCATGACTGGATGAGGAATTCTGGGAGTTGAAGTCCACAGGTCTTAAAGTTGCTAAGTTTGTAAACCCGAGCTAGCTGGTTAGCCCTTTTTCCTCTCTCCCTTCTGAGCACTTTCCACAGTGTAGTAAGAATGCACCCCCACAATCCCTCCCCTGTACTCTTAAAGACACAGGAATCAAGTGCAAAGCAAGAAAGGCTCACAAAATAAACACATAAACTCCGAGTTTCTTTTCTTTAAGCTGCTTCGGGCATGTCACATGTCACAATGTTGCAATCCGAGACTGAAAGGCTCCGGCAATTGCGAAAAGCTTTAGCCTTAAATTAAGCCTGTTTACTGTCAAAAAAAAAAACTTTCTTAAAAGCCATAGACAAACTCAAGATAAGGGGGTAAAACTAATAACATTTGTTTAAAAGGATTAAACCTATGGAAGTCAACACTTTGGACTCATTGCTAGCCTAAAATACAGACTAAAATATTCCAATAACCAAAGCACACAAACCGAGCCTCTGAATTACAAAATGCTGTAAAAATTGTACAAAATCCTTATGGTAACCCAATCAAGTTGCCAGCTGATCCAAAACTAAACAAACCCACCTCCTTTCTGACATACTCGTCTGCTGGCTTTTCATTTCATCAGCACTGATTGCATTCTCCTGGCTGGAGAAAATGAACCAGGGGACCTTTTCTTCCAGCAATGGCTGCTTCTTCTCTGTCCCTGTTTCAGCCCTGCCTGCTGAGCTCCTTTCATAACCTCTCCTCTCCTCCCTCCCCTTTTTCTTCAGTTCACCTCCAGCTCCCTGCGGCTTCTGGAAGCGCCAATCAGCTGGAGCCCTGCCAGCTCCTGGGGCTTCTGCCTAGCCCAGACAGTCCTGCAGCTGCTTCTCCCTCAGGCTTGGGTCGCTTCAGCTCATTCCCCTCTCCCACTACACTTCTCTGGGATGGTTGCATACCACCTGCCATGTGGCAAAGTACCACAAGTGGTACATGTACCACCGGTTGAAAAGCCCTGTTCTAACCAATGGGTCAGTCCCAACTAGGTCTGAAAAGGAGCGATTTTGCTAAATGAAATTTAGTAGGCTTGGAATTGAACAGGAGTTTTGCATTGTACACACTTTGAGTCTCACTACTGAAAAAGGTGAATTTTAAAGGACAACAATGGTCTTACTGAGCCATCACCACAGTCATCAGCAATAAACAAACACAGCCAATTACAAAACAGATCTATGGAATGTTTTTACCTGTATTTATTTAACATCTATGTTCTGTATTATTCACTTATTTTTCAACACGAAGTAAGACCTTGGAATACTGGTCTCTGTTTTGACAGAGTCAGACCTATGGTCTTTTTGTTCTGTTCTAAGTACACCAGGAGTTTTAACACCATGTGAGGGCCAGGGGAGAGAATGCTTGCACCCATTTGCCAGAATACATACTACACTCAGAAGCCATTCTCTTTATCTTTTGGATAAAGAGCAAGAATAGCAGGAATAGGCAGTCACACGTCCATATTAAAATATTGGGCCGCAACTACCTAGGGTTTTTTTGTTTTTGTTTCTTTTTTTTGCGCAATGTCTACCGGACAATGTGGAACCCAGAACAATTCTTGGAAACAAAGATAACAGAGGATGATTGCTTGCTGCTACAGCATGACTGCTTCCTATTTTTGAAAAGTGGAAAGAATCTTAAGAGGATTCTGTTGGGAAAAATTGGTTGATAGCAATATTATTTAGGTTTATATATCACTTCACAATGCTTTACAGCACTCCAAGCGGTTTACAGATTCAGCATACTGCCCCCCCCAACAATCTGGGTTTCATTTTACCGACCTTGGAAGGATGGAAGGCTGAGTTAACCATGAGCTGATGTGAATCAAACTGCTGGCAGTTGGCAGAATTAGCCTGCAGTACTTCATTCTAACCACTGCGCCACCATGGCTCATCTAATGTCAGGAAGATCTATAGCTAATCTCTTAAAGGAAAAAAGACCCTCTCAAATTTTGACCACTCAGCTGAGAAATGCTTCCTTGAAGCCTTGAGCTCTGCCTCTTCTCACCTGGTGTGCGGTATAGCTGGACTGGTTATGCAAGAGAGGTGGGGGGCAAATGGAGAGATTGTACTGCAGCGGCTGGCCCAGCAAGGAATAGCGTCCATCACCTGGGGGAAAAAAGAGACCAAGAAAAGTTAACTAATGGCCCCGACTCTCTTTTTGTATCATAAATAAGGATGGGGGAGGACACAGAGAGTATAATAATCAAATGTGGACAATCTTTTCTAAGTGAAATTCAGTGATCTCATGATATTCCAGCTGTTTAACTATGCATGTGACTGGGGACTGGCAGTGTCTGTTGGGCACATTGGTATGATCTTAATCAATCTTCTCTTCTTTATTAAGAGGAATTTTTCCTTGTCTATAAATCAATGGGCAAACAGTTGAAAACATACCTATTGACAGGTAAAATGCCTATGTTCTTAGTCAGGCAAAGATTCAGCTGGAAGTATTTAAACTGCATTCATTGGAAGCTCCAAGTATTATCAGAGAATATTGGGATTGTTCAGCATCACAGTATAAAACCACAGGGAATTGCTCTGTGGTTTTCTAAAGGTTGGGCATTGTAATTTGCAGTGAAACTACCTTAATCAGAAACTGTAAAAGGTGCTACTGCTACTGACAAATTGGCAAATAGGACACCAAGCAAGAAGGGAAGACCAAAATCGCTCATATGGAATCGCCCTTTATTCTAATGCAAACACAATGACTAATCTTCATTTTGATAAATTTATTGTGATAAATTCTCTCCCACTACCTTTGTTACCTTGTGCTGGGCCCACAGGCCGGGGGAACTGTGTGAGCACTGGAAGGGGACTGAGACCTGTGCAGACACTGTTGAGGCTGGTAACGGGCGATGGTGTAGGGGACTGCGTGGGGGATGTGATAGGGCTATTCAGCTGGGTGCTGCTGGCCTAGAAACGGGAGGAAAAAATCAAAAGGGTAGTCACAGGCTTGCATTAGCACAACTACTGACAATCTTTTTTTCTCTCTCTCTCTCTATTCCACCGGGCCCCTTCCCCATCACCCTACCTGAGCACTGGTGTCTGGATTATAGATGTCACCAGGCTTCTGACTTCGCTGGTCTAAACTGTAGTACTTGCAGTGGTTCCATTGCACCATGGATGAATTCTGAGGAGGTTGGGGGCCATTGGGCACATTGAGTTGCATGACCACAACACCAGGCCCTGCCGGAGATACCCCTAAGAAGAGAAAGGGAAAAAAATGATTGGATCATTATGGACATCGTGTCAAGCATCAACCTTCTTGGTCTCTTTTCCAGCCTCTTCTCCTTGGAATATCCTCTCCAAGGAGAGGATCACAAGAGAAGCTTCATGGGAACTGATTTTTAACAGAGGCAATTCCTGGCTTATGGCACCAGGACTGCTTGAGCAAGTCAACTTTCGTATAGTTTGCCTGTCATATTTGCATATGCATAAAATGGCAGTTGCCTTTCTGGATGCATGTAAAGATTATCAAGCTTTTTTTTTTTTTTGCAAGTGCTAATATGGTGGCCCATGTTTTATGTTCCTTGTACACATGTAAACTCATGTAAATTGGCTTAACCCAGAGATGACTAGTACTAGCATTTCATCATCTTATTAATGTACATGGCCATTTATGTTTCAGAGAACTACATAAGCAGTAAAACAAATTACTTAAAATAAATTACTTCTCAGAAATCTTATGAAATAAATGTTAAAAGCATGGGTGGGGGAGAGAGAAAGCAATTTTCTAAAAGATCTAAAAATGAGGCATAATGTATGATTAGGCACATTAAATGAAGAATGCAATCATGGACAGAAATATTCTGATTTACAAGCCTTATTATTACTGCTACTATTACTTCCATTGTGCCCTTTCTCCTGGAGTCCAAAGTAAAATTAAAAGCTTTCATAAAATGATGTTTTAGAAAATCATTTCATTTAGAACAATGAGCAATAAACCAGACTGGTCAACTGCCGTAGACCAATCTTCCTTAACCTGGTGTGCCCCCCTCTGGTACATGCTGGGACTGCAACTCCCAACATTTTCAAAATACTACGGTAGTTAAATATGTCGATGCAGATTCTCAGTCATCCAGTAGAGTTGTCTGGAAGTTGAGTCATGGCAACTGGATTTCTTTTTTGTTTGTTTGTTTGAAATGTTTCATTGCTTATCCAAGTAGCTTCTTCAGTCTGAACAAGTTGGTTAGGGAGACCCCCATATATGTCCTCCAGGATGGTTTCATTTCTCACCTAATCTTAATAGGCTGATAAAAGAAACATTTCAAACTGAAAAAGAAAAGCTGCTATGATTCAACTTCCAGAATACTAATTAATCTGGAAGAGCTGTAAAACATCTGAATGGTGCTAGGCTGGGAAGGGTACACAGGTAAGGTTACCATGGGTAAGCAACCTTGGCTCTTTTATGACACGTGGACTTCAACTCCCAGAATTCCTGAGCCAGCATGTTTGGCTCAGGAATTCTGGGAGTTGAAGTCCACGAGTCATGAAAGAGCCATGGTTGCCTACATCTGGGTTAGACAGAAATGAGCTACGCCTGTTTTGGCTCTAGAGTTATCACGAGCAGCAGTAGCCAATGACACCACTTTAATCAACATTCATTTCAAAGATGAGAAAAGAGGAAGAGAGACAGGAACTCAGCACTGGATATAGAAAAGTTTCCAGATCAGTCATGACAAGCCTATGGCATGCACGATAAAGGACACACCGTAACATTTTGAGTGACATGTCAGCATTCACCAACACTTGACAAGTATTCTCGAAAGTGTGTCCTGTTGTGCCATTTTTGGAGGCTGTGGAGAACTTGCCAGAACGGGATGTGCTCTCACATGGCCTTTAGAACTGAGTGTGAGAGGATTATACTCAAGCTTCAAGAGACCCTGAAAAATGTGTGAGAATGGGGCTTGCTCTGAGGCAGTTTTTGGAGACTGCAGAGGCTGCGTGAGAATGGAGTAGGCCAGGGGTAGGCAACCTTGGCTCTTTTATGAATTCTGGGAGTTGAAGTCCATGAGTCATAAAAGAGCCAAGGTTGCCTACCCCTGGAGTAGGCTTTTGTCTCAAAGGTGCTTTTGTTTTTTTCCCCAAAAGGCAATTGGACAGTTTTTTCCTTGAGGAAGAAAAAAAATGTTTCACTTCTCATCCAAGTCCAACTCACCTTTTGAATAAAACATCTTTGAGGCAACTAAGACCTGGATGACTGGAAATCTCCACAGATAATAGGCTTTGTGGGGCCTCTGGACCCTGTCAGAAATTGCCCAAAAGGACCGTGCTTTTGTACAGCCTCCGAAAATGGCCCAAAGACAGCTTTCAAAGGCTGCAGAAGAGCATTTGAAAACAAAGAACCACCACCTGAAGGTAAGCAGTAGATACTGGGGATCGCACACAATTGGAGTGTATTTTTTAAAAATAAACAAGTGCGTAAAAAATTATTTCTCTTTTATTTGGGGGTGGGGTCTGACGTGCCAATTAGGCATTTTCTGAATATCTGACATTCTGAGCCCAAAAGTTTCCCATCACTGTTCCAGGTGCTTTTGATGCTGAGTTTCTGTCGCTCTCTGCAGTCCTGCTCAATGAAGCTGCTTCCCAGGGCCAGAAAATTCTAAGTACAGTACGTTAAACTAACTGGAAACTCACTTAAAAAGTAAAAATAATTGCCCAAGATGGGTGACGGGAGAAACTTTATCTCCCCCAAGATTCAAACTTGAACTTCTTTTTCCAAATTCTTTTAACAAGCAGAAGAAACATAGCCATTCACAAGTGCAGACAGGGTAAAGGATCTGGAATTGCATAACTTTCAAGGCTGATTCTCATATACAAGGAAAAAGCAGTCAGGGAGGAGAACAACCGGGCTTTCACAAACAGCTCTCATTTTGTAGGCTTTGGGTAAGCTTTTGAAATTGATTATATCTTACTGATGGAATATAACATTCAGACTGGCCATTTGGGGCATATGGTAGATCTGCAGCTTTGGGGCCGTGAAACTGGCTCCAGTCAAGAGTGTGAAGACGCTCACTCTCTGTTTGCCTGGGAAATGGGGAAACTGCACTTGACCTAGAAACCTTCTCACTTCACTACTTAACTGCAATGACTTTAAACACACACACACACACACACACACACACACACACACACACGAGACAGAGAGGAAAACAGCTGGGTGAAAGCTACAGGGATAAAACCAGATGGGCCCCATTCAGCAGAGAAATTACTGCTGCTCAACAGAAGTGGAAATGGTGATCTTCTCGGACCCACCCGCTTCAATGTCACAGTGAGAAAAATGATTGCTAAGTTAAAATCTTCCTCTGCTGTCAAACACAATGAAAATCAAAAGGACAAAGTGCTACACTTATACTAATTTACAACCCCAGGAATGATTCCAAGATGCTGTTTCTGCTTGCTGCCAGAGACTAGACTTTACTCTTTATTTATTATTGAAAACCTGTAATTACAATTGACCTTATTCATTAGATTTGGCAGAGGGCCATGATGACCGAGAACGTCTTCTGAAAAAGACCCCACAAAGGACGCAATTAATAGAGGCCCATTGTGATGCCTTGTTTGGATTGGGGACATCTTTAGTTCCTTCTTAGCTTGTAATGTACTCCAGGTGTTTTTCAAAAGGATTCAGAAACTTTAGCTAATCCAGAACACCACAGATCAACAAGAGCTAATTGTAAAAGGGAAATGATTGGGCATTTATACTCAACAAATGGGTATAAGCTATTTCTCTACACAACCTCATTGGCTACTAATCAGTTTCCAGGCATAATACGGAGCATTCCTTAGGACTTAATATGACTCGATAATTTGGGGCAAAGTTGTTGGGACAGACTTTAAGATCTGAAGAACACACTAATTTCCATCTCATTTGACGTGAATGCAAGAGAAGGCTTCCTTTGTCACTGTTTCCAAACTCTGGAATTCTTTGCCAAGGAAGGTCAAGGTAGCTCCTTCCATCATTAATAATAATAATAATAATAATAATAATAATAATAATAATAATAATAATAATAATAATAATAATAATAATAATAACAACAACCCAGGTCCTTGGTAAGGACTCGATAGGTAGGCAAAATGCCAAATCCAGTCTGAACATCTGGCTGACTGTGCGATAATGACAATGACGACGACAACGATGACGATGATGATGATAATAATAATAGTAGTAGTAGTAGTAGTAGTAGTAGTAGTAGTAGTAGTAGTAAAGTTGGAAGGGACCTTGGAGGTCATCGAGTCCAACTTCCTGCTCAGGCAGGAAACCCTATACCATTTCGGACAAATGGCTGTCCAGTCTCTTCTTAAAGACTTCTAGTATTGGAGCATTCACCACTTCTGGAGGCAGGTTGTTCCACTGGTTAATTGTCCTAACTGTCAGGAAGTTTCTCCTTAGTTCTAGGTTGCTTCTCTCCTTGATTAGTTTCCATCCGTTGCTTCTTGTCCTGCCTTCAGGAGCCTTGGAGAATAGCTTGACTCCCTCTTCTTTGTGACAACCCCTGAGATATTGGAACGCTGCTATCATGTCCCCCCTCGTCCTTCTCTTCATTAAACTAGACATACCCAATTCCAGCAGCCGTTCCTTAATATGCTTTAGCCTCCAGTCCCCTAATCATCTCTGTTGCTCTTCTCTTGTTGGGCCATAGGTGACCTCTATCAACCTAGCTCCAATAGGTTTTACAGGAGGCAGGTATATTGTATGCAGATCAATCACTGTCTCCCAGGTTTGCTGTTTCCATTGGTAAAGTATCTGGTCTTACCTGAATACTGTTGTTGCATCTGGGGTGGGCTGCAAGGAGAAGGGGACTGGGGCATTTGGTACTGCTCTGTACCTGGAGGCTGCAAGAAGCCAACAGAAGGGCTAGAAAGAGAGAGAGAGAAAATAGATCAATTAGAGCAGGTGACCATCATGATGGAGATAACACTGTATTTCCACTGAGAGGCTCATTTTCCTCAGTGATTTTTGACCAGTCTAATGCTATTTGATTGATTTCAATTAAGAGGATGCTTATTCAGTGCTTCAGAAAATAGGAACAATATACACACAGTATTTCCTCTTTCTCTAGCTGCTAGTATTGGGTTTATGACAGAGGGGTCTATCAATATAAAAGGGGATTAGTTAGATCAGTTAGCCAAGTGAAAAGAGGTAGCCAACCAATCTGCTGAGCACAAAGGCCGAGGCTAAAATTTGATCTTCAGATTATTCAACCAAGTAAATCCTGACTGGGATTTATGCTAAGTCTGAGCAGCTTGTGTACTTTCAGGACACAAATACTAGCAATCTTTTAAGATTGTGGATGCTTCTAAAAAAATCAACGAGGGCTGGCGCAGGATGCTTTTGCTTTGTACTCAAGAGGAGCCAAAAGAGAAAATTGGTAATCTCTACTGCTTAAAACTAGAATTTGCAGAAATGAAAAAATTGTGTACAACTATGGTAAATATGCCAAAATAAATAAACATCTGAAGAACTGGGGTCCATAACTCAACTAAATTGCTTCACAGAAGCTTCCAAGCTTGATAGATTTGTGAGAACTGTAAACAATCCTCTCCTGACCTCTTTTTAGATGGCCTTTCAGTTATAATTCATCATTGGGTTAAGCTGTATACAGTACATTACTTTGGAAATTTCTTTTTAAACGGAAGTATAGCCAAAAAAACTTTTAGTATATGCCCACAAATTTACTCTGGCCTTGCACTTTACTGTAATTCTGGAAGATTTTTCTCTCTCTGCTTTTCTTTCTCTGTCTCCCTCTCCTTCCCTCCTCCTCCTCTTCCTCCTCCCATCCCCCCCCCCTTTGCTGGACTAGAATGTGGGAGACTGTGAGTTCAAATCCTTCCTAAACCACGGAAATGGCCTAGTCACTCTCTCGCAACCCAAATCATTTTGTGGGGGGTTATTGTGAGAGAAATAGTAGGTTGGATTGTTGTGTACACAACCCGCAGTTACACAAAAGAAAGGCAAGGTATAAATCTGGTAACTAAATAAATAAACCATTTCCTTTTTTTATAAGAATCACGAACCTGAATTCTGGTAATAAAATTCTCAAACTAATTCGTATTGCCTAAAACGAATAAAGCCCCCTCCATTAATCTAATGCACACCAAGGTTTGTTTTTGGTTTTTTTTTAACAAATAAAAAAAGCTGATCTATCAAGGGGATTCTTGGGGGGGAAAAAATAACGATCCTGAATGGACATCTTCACAAAACATAAGGGGGTTAAGTAGAAATTTGGATCCTGCTCATACCTGGTGCCATTCTGCTGGGTTGGGGGGATAACACTGTAATAGACTGGCATCCCTCCGGCCTGGAGCCCTCCTTGCACAGACTGGTTTGCTGGAACCAGCACAGGCTGCTGAAAGGGTTGCTGGACTACGGCTTGAGACTCATTCGCCACCGGCACCTGCTTGGGATATTAAAAGGCAGAAAGGAGAGAATGAAGGCGAATATACGGGTCCCAGGATAATATTGCGTGATCCAATCTGGGTCAATCACCGGGATCCGAGGTTTTGTCTTCCAAGCTTTTGGACACATGCTGGAGTCTCATCTTCAGCTCCCATCCCATTCTTCAGAATATGGGCTCCAGCACGAGTCCAGATAAAGCTCAGAAGGCAAAACCTTGGGTCCCGGTGACCAACGCAGATTGGATCTTGCAGAAAGGAGAGAGAGTACATGATCTTGGAGGAAATGACAAAAGGTCTTGAAAGGAGAGCTGAGTATAGACCAAGAGCAGGGGAAAATATCAGGCTCCTCTCTCTTTGGGCTAGAACAGGGGTCCCCAACCCCCAGTCCGTGGACCGGTATCGAGTCGCGGCATACCAGCAATTGATCCGCACAAACAAGCACAGCCCCATCTGTGGGATGCAGGCAGCACAAAAAAACCACACACTTTACGGTCCGCGGAAAGACCTCTCTCCACGGAACCGATCCCTGGTGCCCAAAAGGTTGGGGATCTCTGGGCTAGAAGACCTCCAAGGTCCCTCCAACTATGTTGTTCTTAGTCCTCTCCAATATCAGACTCTATATAACCTCTACAGTTTTCCCTTTCAGCCTCTACAGTTCTGGAAATATTTTGTGATTTGGCAGGAATTATTCTGTGGTTTTTTGTTTGTTTGTTTTTAAAAAAGAGACCTTATACCACAGGGGCAAAAGCACACTATACTCAACATGACACTGCAAACTCATCTGCCATCCCACTCTTCCACATTCTCTTTTTCAGGGTCTTGTGAGCTCTTATTTTTTTCGAGTCTTATCCAGGAACAAACTCCAATTTATGAAAACTCAGCCTATCAATGCCTTATTTGCTGCCTTAAAAATTACAACTCTTCTCCAATAACTACTGTAGTTGTCAGGAATCGTCGACTATAGAAATGGCAGTGAGCAAGTGAAATGAACCAGGTGAAAGAATTATGTTTGGGTAGCATGAGGTTCTAAGTTGAAAACTCAAGTTTGGGGAGGCATGCATCAAAACCGAGGGCTTGGTTTGTCTTGCCCTCTGTTGCCCTTGACTGCAGTTCCCTTGAATATTTCTGACCCATGCAAAATTCACTTTACAGATAGACCAGGGCTCTCAGACAACCGTCCATTCAAACAAAAACGCTGAATCATTTGCAAACTGTATATGCATATTTCATGTAGTTGGAGGCTGGGAAGCAGAAGCTCTTGCCCAGAATACAGATTTCTGATTATACATTTTGTAGACTATGCAACAAAGGTGGTTTTAAGTTTATTCAGTTTATACGATGACTAGCACACAGTTATTATCCACTGACTGAAGAACTCTTCTAGAAGTTGGCTTCCAAAAGGAAAAAATAAATTGTGGGGGAAAAACAACCAGCTTATTTTTATGAGCCCTTCCAAGTGAAAATATGGAATTAACCACTGGGATAGTCTCAGTGTAAGGCTGTCTCTATTTACATTTGCCAGCAGTAGTGTGTTTTGTTTTATTGTTTCAGTTCTCTTCCACTCCCTAGCTCAGCGGTTCTCAACCTGTGGGTCGCGACCCCATTTGGGGTCGAACGACCATTTCACGGGGGTCGCCAAGCACCGCAGTCCGCCATTATTATTTTTTGGTCGGCCATTTTTTTCCCTATCGCGATGCGGGCCGTCGCGCCGCACATGCGCGATGCGCCCCGTCATGCCGCGCATGCGGGGTGCGGGCCCGCCATTTTTTTTTTGGTCTGCCATTATTTTGGGGGTTGGCCATTTTTTTCCCTATCGCGATGCGGGCCATTGCGCCGCGCATTTTTTTATTTTTTTTGGGTCGGCCATTTTTTTCCCCTATCGCGATGCGGGCCGTTGCGCCGCGCATGCACGATGCGCCCCATCACACTACGCTTGCGCGGCGCGGGCCGGGGTCGAGCCCCGGAAAAGGTTGAGAACCGCTGCCCTAGCTCCTATTTTGAAGTTAGGATGGATCCCAAAAAGGATTTGAAGTTCTGTCCCCATGTGCCCCAGTCACATGACTGCATTTTGGGCACTCAACAACTGATCCACATTAATGACTATTTGCAGCACCCTGCAGTCATGTGACTTCAATTTACAACATTTTTGCCAGAAACCGGTGCTTACTTCCGGTTTCCAGCAAAATCAACCCACAAAGAACAATGAGTTCACTTTAATGACCATGGCGCTTGCTTAAAGGCCGCCACAAACAAAGATCATAAAATTGGGTGTGGTCACATGATAATCCGTTTTACAACTGTCACAACTTACGACTGAAATCACAGCTTAATTATGACCGTAATTCGAGGATTACCTGCATTGTGGATTTTGCATGAAATAACCTACCTGAACGGGTTAGTTAAGTTTTGGATTCCTCAAAAAAAATTATACCAACGGTGTTAAGAGTTTTACAGATTTCCAGTGCAAAAATAAGCTCCAAAATACGCACACATTCAAAATGAGCAGCATAGTTTAGAAAAACTTTATCTATAAAATATATATAAACATGATACATAACAGTTTCATTCAGCTCTGGGGAACATCAACAACTCTTCACTTGGAGATCAGGAAAAACAACACAGAGAAGGCTGGATCACATGCCTCACACAGTCAATACTGTGTTTTAATCAAAAACATTGGCTGGTTTGTTGCTAGGGCTATTCCAGTTCATAAAATTTCTTACACAGTGACAAACTGAAGGTTTCCAAGCCGTGTAGAGAATATGTCACATCCACTTTTTACATACCAGATCCTCAGTGCTATAACAGCAGAATTGTGACTTCCCTTCCCCACTCGCCATCTTTGGCACCACTTACTTGATATGAAGGCAATGGAGTGTACTGGACCATCAGGCCTTGCATCTGACTGCCCATGTTTCCTCGTTGGCTATTCAGGAGGCTCTGGTTTTGGGGCTGCTGCACTCCCATCATGCCCTGCATCTGGCTACCCATGCTACTGCGCTGGCTGCTGAGGAGACTCTGACCCTGCGGTTGCTGCACTCCCATCATGCCTTGGTATGTCTGCTGCTGATTGGACAGGATTGGCTGTAATCCTATTTTGTAATAAGAGAGGAAAGATTATGACACCACAGCTGGGACCCAGAGGTGGGGTATCTCTGTTCTGTGTTCAAGCCAGCCAGTCAGCAATGGAGCACATTTGCCCTTTCAGATGGGATGGGGGAACCCTTGGAGTTTGCTCCTGAAGATTTTTTTTTTTCCTCTCCAAATGGAAGGAGAGCTATCCTGAACATAATTTTATCTGCCTTAGCCACCTCCATAGCAAGCTATATCTTCTTTTTTTTCTTCAGCGCCCTTTTTAAGAATATGTAGGAAAATTGACTTAATGTGTGGATGGTGTGACCAATTCTCTGACCAGTGAACTGCACTATTGTAATATGATTTTCAGAACTGATCAAATATTTAGGAATTTAAGCAGGTGGAAAGCCAAAGAAGCTCAGCTAATATGAGAGGCAAACTGCA
This sequence comes from Bothrops alternatus, assembly GCA_034064705.1. Classification (NCBI taxonomy): domain Eukaryota; kingdom Metazoa; phylum Chordata; class Lepidosauria; order Squamata; family Viperidae; genus Bothrops; species Bothrops alternatus. The sequence continues at coordinate 8,346,951 of JARGCV010000080.1, forward strand.
CACTGGCTGAACGCAACAGGTGCTAACACTGCAACTGTTGTGGGCTTGTCTCCCCTCTTCTCTAAAACATCTAGGAGAAAAATAACCTTTGCACTGCGTGGGGTCATGACATTCTACCATTTCTCCACATCTTTCTACAGCTGACATGGAAAGAAAAAAAATCGTAAGTTACTAACTCAGGAATGGGCAGCTCATATGTGCTATTCCCCCATCCCTCATATCTTATGATGTGTCATATTGCTAAAATACAGCAATAAACTAATTAATTTTTTCATAGCATTTTTTTTCAAACTCACCCTTCTCACTGCTACTCAGCTCATCCCCACCTGCACCCCAAAAAGCCTGAAACGAAATCAGCCTGACTCCTTCTGCTGGCAACACCGTTTTTCTGCAGCCGCCCTCTGCAATCCCTTGCAAAGTTTAAACAGCTGACAGTAGCCTTTAACCGTTCAAATGTTGCCTACGTCTTGCAGAGGACTTTCTCAATATGTAGCTGCCATGTTAAGCAGGTATTATGGAAACTTAAGCTGGTATTTTTTCTAGTCCAGCGTGTATCCAGTTTGGCTAGATTCATCCCGCTGAAGACACTGTATCAGTGCCTTCTTTGCAGCAAGAGATTCAAAATTCTGCAACAGCAGCAGCTTGCCCTTATAGCCTTTAAAGCCAGCTTCCTATAGATTTCAACTCATACACCTAAACAGATCCCCCTTGCTTTGTCAACTCTAGTTGTGAGCCGCCCTGAGTTCCTGGAATAGGGCGGCATAGAAATCCAATTAAATAATAATAGTTGACTAGTCTCTCCAAATTATTGATTTTTCAATAAACACAGCCCTTCAGGCTTGAGTTTTTCAAATGGATGGAAATTCCATAGAAGGCAAGAGTTTAAGGCATATGCAACCTGCTCATGCCTTACAGCTGAGGTAAACTTGCCCTCACAAAGATCTTCAGTGCCTCTAGGATTCAAGTCCTATAAATAGGATGACTTCTTTGGGTTCCAAGAAAGGGCAAGATGGCTTACTCTCCCTGGCAATACTGAACAAGGATCAGCTGCCACACGCGCGCGCATACACACACACACACACACACACACACACACAGAGCCTTCTCTGAATGAACGCTGCTCATCTGGAGACTTACCAGGCTGCTGGGACTGTTGTGGCAGCTGTTGGCTACGCTGGGGGCTGTAAGCCACCGGGTGAGAGAGAGGCCGGTACTGCTGGCTGGAGTTTGGATACTGCCCAGGAGGGTAGTAAGAAACCTGAATCTGTCAGAAGGATAAAGGATGTTGTCAGAGAAGAAAAACAAAAGACAAGAGGCTTCCCAGCAAGTAAAAAACAGGGGCTTTAGCAGGTAGCATCAAGATGTCTTCACTGTTAGCTTTGTTAGTAAGTGTGGTTGTGCGTTACACATAATGATGGCACATTACTAAGAGTGGGTCCAGAGGATAGGACATAAAACAAGAAAGCAAACAAGCTTCAGTGAGGGAAAGCCAGTCTCTCATTGCAATCTCCTGAAAGAAAACTCAAGTCTTACCCCTGACAACAGAAACAAAATGTATCCACACATACGTATAGATCAGGGGTAGACAACCTTGGCTCTTTTATGACTCGTGGACTTCAACTTCCAGAATTCCTGAGCCAGTCCTCGAACCTACGACCTTTAATTTGAGCCTGGCAATTACGGTTGTAAGTCATGACAGCCGTAAAGTGGGTCATCACGTAACTGGACCCAATTTTATGATTCATTTATTTATTTATTTTTTGCTGCAGCGGCCATAAAGTGAACGGTAGCGGTCATAAAGCGAAGTTTGTGATGAGGGTGATTTTTTTCCCCCCAGAAACCAGAGGTAAATGTGTTTCCAGACAAAAGAAATAATCATAAATTGCAGTCATGTGACCGCAGGGTACTGCAAAATGGCTGTAAATGCAGGTCAGTGCTGAGCACCCAAAATGCAGTCACAAGATTGCACATGGGGGGGAGGGGAGACGTCGTAACTTTGGGACAGGTCATAAGTAGCTGTAGGGGAGGGTCTGTTGGGGGGAGGTTGAGCAGTTGTAAGTTGAGGACTAACTGTATTCAAAACACTCATTATTAGCTAAATGTCAGTGGAGATTCTCAGTCATCCATGTTTGTCCCAAAGGTGCTTTTTCAAGAGGCAACGGGACTTTCTTGTTTTTCTTCAAGTCTGAAGAAAAATAATGGGACTCATTATTATTATTTTTAAAGTAATTTTTATTAGAGACCTTTTTTTTTTTTTTGAAAACGTTGACCTTTGAAAAACGTTCGGAGACTTCAGGTAATGCAGAACGCAGCCGCGCGAGCAGTGTTGGGCTTGCCCAGAAATGCCCACATTTCGACATCACTCCGCGATGGCTGCCAATTGGTCTCCGAACCCAATTCAAAGTGTTGGTTATGACCTATAAAGCCCTACATGGCATCGGACCAGGTTACTTACGGGACCGTCTGCTGCCCCATGAAACCCAGCGGCCGGTTAGGGCCCACAGAGTCGCCCTTCTCCAGGTCCCGTCAGCCAGACAGTGTCGCCTGGCGGGGCCTAGGGGAAGAGCCTTCTCTGTTGCGGCCCCGGCCCTCTGGAACCAACTCCCCCCGAAGATCCGTGTCGCCCCCACCCTCTCCGCCTTTCGTAAACTGCTTAAAACACATCTCTGCCAGCAGGCCTGGGGCAGTTAACATCTTGCCCCTAGCCAGTGTATGTTTGTGTGTATGTTTGTTGAATGATTGGTTTTCTTTTAACTTAGGGGTTTTTATATATGCATTTTAACTGGTGATTTCTATTTATGTTGTGAGCCGCCCTGAGTTCTCCGGAATAGGGCGGCATAGAAGTCAAATCAAATAAATAAATAAATAAATTTTTGCAAAGTGAAAACAGTAAGATTACATCATTGCTCCCGTCTTTTCATCTTCTACATTTTCTAATCATCAAACCCAAAGATTACAAGTTCATTGTTTTCAGGGGGGAAAAAAAATCCATAAAGGATTTGTAGTCATTGACAAATGTGGTTATGGTCTTTTCTCTGATTAAAAAGTCATTTTGGCCCTCTCTGCAAATTAGGTCATCGTTAATCATTCCTCCCTACAGGCATTTTGGGATTTTTTTCCATCTTTTTTGTATATAATCCTCTTACTGCAGTTTCTATGTAACTATAATTATTACATCTTCATGCTAAGCACCATTATTGCAAGATCGCATGGTGTTATTGGTACCCCAGGTATATTTTATATTTATCTTTCAATAAAATATTAAAATGGCCCCAAAATAGGATGAGATTGTGTTTATTCTTGCTTGCGCTCTCACAGCTTTATGTAAGACTGCAGAATCTTGCAAGGTTTTAGTGAACTCATAAGATCACATTTGATACTTCATGTTTTTAATTTCATTTTTAAAAATTATTTTAAGTTTGGGCTAACCAGAAATGTCAGATGAATGTGGAGAGAAATGTTCAGTTAAATGCAGTGCCTTGCTGCTTTATTTATTGTCCACAAGTCAGTTACTATGTGTACGCTACTCTATTAGTGTCTATTGTGCTTCTCTCCTCAGTTTGATGTGTTATTGCTGCTTAAGTGTCCCAAAACGAGTAACCTAAAGTGCCAAAGAAATGTGCTGGTGATAACATTTCAAATAAAGAAAGAAAAATATGTATTTTTTCAAATGAAGAAAAGATTGAGATTCCCATGAGTTTTGATAGGAATTAAAGAATATATGATATTATACATTCTACTGGCCCACATGAGACAAGTTTTACAGCTAATTAGAAAAAGTTCTAAGAAAGTACTAGGATAATGAAGGTGTTTTAGTTCTTAAGTGCTCGGCCTCTACAATCTATTTTTTTTTCTAGCAGCCCTGCTATTTGGATTGCAACATTTTGCATACTAGGGTTTCTAGGATCACAACTATTATGACAAGGATTTTATAATGCTTAATGAATAGTTCATCACCAAACAAGGATGTGTAATGATACTTGACATTGGCTGAGAATGTATTTGCTTGTTTGTTTTTGTGCCTTTGAGTCAGTGTTGGCATCTGGCAACTGCAGTTTTCTAGGCAAGGTTTTTAGAAATGGTTTGCTCTTGCCTTCTTCCTAGGGCTAAGAAAGAGTGACTAACCCAAGGTCACCCAGCTGGCTTTGTGACTAAGATGGAACTAGAATTCACAGTCTCCTGGTTTTTAGCCTGGTACCTTAACAAAAAATGGTGGACAGATTATACGATGCAGTGAGAAGTAGGGATTTAAAAATTCATGTAGTAAAGAACAAAGAGAATTGAATTTGTAAGAGAAAGTAGGACAAACAATTTCAAGTTATACATTAATAGCAAAAAAAAACCTAGAACAAACAAATGAAATGTTGTCCTTATGTTTACTGAAGATGAAAAAATGGATAACAGAAATGCAAATGCTGACAGAAAAGGTAGCAGGTAGCATGTGATCTGTTGCAATGAGTGAATATTTATTTTAAAAAAGTCAAAATGGCTCTTATATATAAGAGTGTCTTTGTGTCATCGTTGCACGCAAGTAGGAAACATATACCGTAAGTTGAATGTAATGAGAATGGGCTACTAAAGAAATGTTTGGTAAAACAAGAAGACCTAGGGGTCAAGAATGGATGGATTAATTTAATGTAGACTGAATACAATTAGTAACCAATATGAAAGACTGGTGATGAGAGTAGTCATGTAGAGAAAACTAAGGAGGATCAAATTACAAATCTAAGATGTAAGAGTGAATGGGCTGAGGGGAAGGGAAGGTCCAAGAAAAGCACAGTTGGATGGAGTTAATAAGAGCCTCAAAAAGGAACTGGTTAAAAAGTACAAAATATAACGTATAAAGCCATGTATAGTTGTAGCGAGGAGCAAGGATTATCTACGAGTCTAGAAACGTATGGATAGATACAGTGAATGGTTTGTGGGATGTTCATCAACATAGATGTAACTGTGTTTCCTTCTCTTTTTTTTAACACTTATCTTAATTCCTTTTAAGACTCCTTAAAAGGGATTCCTTCCCTTCCCCCTACCCTTCATTCCTTTTGCTTACTATTTTTACTGTTTCTCTACTTTGCATAATACTGCTATCCTAATAGGGAACAGTATGATGCTTTAATATGTACGCTTTTTCAAAACTTTCAAATTTTTCTACCCTCAAGGTTTATTGTGAATTGAGAGCATACTGTTCTAATCTGTCTTGCGACGATGTTACATGAATTCTCTCACGACTCCCTTGGATCAATCTGCTTGGAGAAATAATAGTTCTGTTATGTTCCTCTCCCATTATGTTAAGCATTTTGTGTAATAGCTTTTTAACTTTTATACAGGTAACCCTAATGCACATTGTCTCTTGAATGTGATTCCCCCCAAACACATAGTGGCTTCTCCCAATTTTTCATTCAAGGTCAATAGATGGAAGCTACGACTGCCCCTCTGTGCTATAATGGAATGTATACTGGTGGGCTACATACCATTCTGCTCTATCGTAAGAAAACCATAGCAGAAGACAGTCTGATTGAAGCGCTACCCCGACACCCAGTGCTGCTACTTACTTGCTGGGGAGGTTGCATATAGCTCTGGGGTTGGAGGATCTGCTGGGCTGGTGCCGTGTGCCCTGAGGCAGAGTAGTTGGAGGCAGTGATTGGCTGTCCTGGGGAAGCCATGATGAATCCTGTCTGCTGAGGATGCTGGGACATGATTGGCTGCTGGAACATGGCAGAGGATGGATCGGGTGCTTCAGTGGAACCTTGGCGGCTGAGGCTGATCTGTCCAAAAGGGTTGCTGAGCTCATCAGCCTGTGGCCAAACAAAGGAGAAAGAAAAATTAAGTAGAAAAACTGGGCCCAGGATGGTCTCCATCAGCATGCAGAACGCAAGCACCAACTGCCAGCACAGTGAAAACAGCATCAAGGCACCAGCAAAGCACACCAGTTAGCAAGAATATCAGCCCTTTTTCCAAAGGCTGAAGGAGAACAGCACGTGCACAAGTTGGTGGAAAGTGGAGAAAGGGACAGAGAAAATCCAACAGTGCTACTTTAGCACCTTGATTCATTACCCCACATGGCAATCCTATACTAACCTTTCTACCAGATATACTTAAGAACTATTATTCAGCTCCACAAATAAAAGAGAAAAAAAAATAGAATGAAAAATAACGAAGTACAAATCAGTATTTCTACACCATTAAATTAAAACTATCAAAGTGGTCAGGGAGCAAATGATGCCTCCATTTTTTGCCAATTTACAATCTAAATGTTATATTGGAATTTGCACTGCAACTGTGGGAATAAGGTGGGAAAAGGAGAGTCCAACCCAAAAACGATCAAAGAAGACTAATTGACTACTTGGGCATTCCTAAAATATGCAATACATTTTAAGCAATTGCTAAAAAAATACCACCTAAATAACACATTTTTAAAGATGACTTTTATAGACAGCAGGCCACCACAGCAAGCCATGCAAAATGGGTAGACCTTGATCTGGAGGAGAGAGTTAAGGAATTATTGCCTATTTTCAAATAACAGTAAAGTGGGAAAAGGGAACAGAAACAAAGCAGGAGGAGCCGACAACTGAACATCAGTGATTCCTTCAAATTATTATGCTGATTTGATGGAAGAAACTACTTCCAGTGATAATTTTCATCATATATATAGCTAACACTTTGTCCTTGTCAGACCATGGCATATAGGCAGGAATCACACCAGCTCCTACACAGCACACTTGTTTATTAGGATGGGTAGGACAAGCTAATAGCCTACATAACTCATACAGTCCTTTGAAATTCTCAGTGCTGGTGGGAATGGTGGGAATGAGCTTAAAGTGTTGTGTGAGCAATAGGTTATTTGGTCTTCAAATGGGGATTAAGATTTATGAACCTCAACTGAGATACAGCATGCATCAGTGTGTTCACGTATATGTCGTCACAGTATTCCCTTTCTGATAAGTCATGTTTTACAAAGCATGGAAACAGAATAAAATATAGCAAGCCTAGGAAATTAAAGGCATGAAATAATAAAATTAAAAAAACCCTCTTTCTCAAGATTTTATCTTTTCCATCTAATTATGATTTTCTCAGTTCACCCTATCTTCTCAGTCCTTTCATCTTCTGTCACACAACTATTCTGCGCTTCAAACCCCCTTTGTTCTCCTTGTGCGAACAAATCATGTACTGTACTTTTTCCTACTGTTTACTCATTTCCAAATTCAGTCCACATTCCTCTTGACCTATCTTTTTATTTCAGCATACATACATAAAGTGACCATTCCTACAGTATCCACTTGGATTCCCTTGTCATAACTACTCTCACCTCCCAATGACCCTGACCAGATGTAACTTCTCCCTCACAAGACCCTCACTCGACATCCCCCCCACCTGAAGCCTTTATAAACAGAAGAATACTGACACTGACATCCCCTAAACTCCACTGAAGATGTTACCTAGCCTGGTAATGAAATGTTTGGAAACCAACCCACAAGCTCAGAGAACCGACCTTCATAACTACTCTCATTTCCACATAACAAAATGGGGCACATGCAGGCTGTTAAAGCATGGCCATTTTTACTTATTTCAGCAAACATTCACTCTTTACAATCCAGTATCTTCTACTAGACCAGGGATAGGATTTCAGTCACAGACATTTCCAAGCAACCTTTAGCATTACCTGCTACCATTAGCTACAGTACCAATTTACAAGCCACAAGCGCAACCAAAACTCAATTCTGACCCAAGCAAGGTTAAATTACCTTATGCAAGCTTGGTTCAAGATGGCATAATAAACTTAGGAGGTACATGGAGCGTACTGAAACAGATATATGTTGCCTGTGTGTTTAAGTTATCTGGTACAGGTAGTCCTTGATTTACAACCATCATTGAGCCCAAAATTTATGTTGCGAAGTGAAACATATGTTAAGTGAGTTTTGCCCCATTTTATGACCTTTCTTGCCAGAGGTGTAAACCGACTCATTGCAGTTGCTAAGTTAATAACATGGTTGTTAAGTGAATCTGGCTTCCCCCATTGACTTTGCCTATCAGAAGGTCGCAAAAGATGATCACATGCCACTGCAACCGTCATAAATACGAGTCAGTTGCCAAGCTTCCAAATTTTGATCACATGACCATGGGGATGTATCAAGGGTCATAAAGTGTGAAAAACAGTCATAAGTCACTTTTTCAATGCGGTTGCAACTTTGAGTTGTCACTAAATAAACTGCGGTAAGTTGAGGACTATTGTATAGTGTTCCTGAACATGCAGCCCCTTGTTCCTCTACACCAGTGTTTCTCAACCTTGACAATTTTAAGGCATGTGGACTTCAACTCCCAGAATTCCACAGCCAGCATTGCTGGCTGTGGAATTCTGGGAGTTGAAGTCCACATGCCTTAAAATTGTCAAGGTTGAGAAACACTGCTCTACGCAGTCTGGTCATTACCAATCCTGACTTGGGTATTATGAACGCTGAGGTTGGGATATCTGGATATCGTCTGCCTGAGTAAGCTTTTGGAAACAGCACAGTCATCTTGGTATATTCTTTTAAAGTAATCTCTGTGATTGTAAATTAGCACTAGGCACGCAAAGTCAGGCAAGTGGAGTTACTATTAGCAAGGGCACGTCTGCTAAAAATTGCGGTGAAGAAGAGCAGAGCCACCAATTTCCAGTGGCAAATAATAGCATCTATTTCCCTCTAGTTTCCCAACAAGTTTCTCCGTAAATTGCTTACTAATCTAGAAGTCCTACTGAACTACTATTGCCTCTCAGTAATATTATCACAGTATGTGATAAAAATGCAACTTTGGCCTCTGTCCTGTTGTATCTCTCCAACTGATGGAACAAGTCCCCGGAGAGGAGCGGCATACAAACCCAAATAAATAAATAAATTATTGTCTTTACAATTCTCTTATTTCTTAAGATGGGCTACAGCCAGGGAAAAAGTATCAGAAAAAAAAGCTTCTTCTGAAATGAAGGTAGTGAAGCAAGATTATTCAGCCATCACTCCTTTTAGTAGTATGAAGCTTCTGTCGTACACAATCTGCCTCAGAAATGGAGCACGTGAAAAACTGTTGCCCATTGAATAAGCAAAGCAAGAGAAAAAGCAAAGGTCACCCATTTTGCACAATCTCCTCAGGAAGACAGGAGAAACGAGCGCCACCTGGTGGCTAAAATGACCAGGTTTTTTTGCAAAATACAGTATAATGAAGCTATCTTGGATACACACATAATTGCTTCACCATTAGCATGTCTGTCACTAAGGGGTTTGGTATCTGAGGAGCTGCTAAAAAGGAACTTAATTCAGATACAGAATTGAGCAGCATCCTGTAAAGAGTCTACCCCAAGCTTCAGTTCAAATGATTCCCCTGTTTATTTTCAGGCTCTTTTCTACATTCCTTTCAGTGCAAGATCTTGTTGTTGTTGTTTTCAGCAAACTGACTTTTGAACTTATGCCATCACATCACATCACATTGAGAGGTGGGATTGAGGGCAGTTTCCGAATATACACAGGGTGACAACAATTGCAGATAGACTTGGGAAACCATTTCCAGCTTTTACAGGGCAATCCTGCAAAGGGTTAACTCATAAAACTCAAGTTAAAGCTAACACACTTTAGTAGAAGATGAGGCTGTTCAACAGTGAATCCTTGTCTTAGATGGAAAAACAAACAAACTACCCCTCCCCCCCAAATATCTAAACATGTTATCTTTCCGGTCTCACCCATCACCTATTCCTGTATTTTTTACAACAGAAAGCGGCACATAGGAAATCTACAGCTCTTTAGAGCTGGTCCCTTCATTTCTCTAACACAGGGGTTCTCAACCTTGGCAACTTTAAGACTTGTGGACTTCAACTCCCAAAATTCCTCAGCCAGCAAAGCTGGCTGAGGAATTCTGGGAGTTGAAGTCCACAAGTCTTAAAGTTGCCAAGGTTGAGAACCCCTGCTCTAACAAAAGACAGACATAACATTCACTCTTATAATCCCATGCAGGAGCTGGGGTGGAGAGGCAATGAAAAACAGGGCAAGGATGAGAAGGTGGACTCTGGCCACCTGCCATCTTGGATGTTATAGGCACTCCTCAAAAGGCAAGCAATATCCAGAGTCCGTCAGAGTTGGGCAGTTATAACAAATTTAAATAACCAAACAACTCTTTTTTTATCAATATAGAAAAACACAGAGGGCCTGCTGGTTTGGGAATTACACCTTACTTTCAAAGCTATGATAACATGGTATAGAAAATGGTTAAGATATTTGGTACTAAGGTATCAGCGCTCAAGTTCTCAATGAACCATGGAGCTCATTGTGTAAATCCCTCCTTTCCCTGCAACCTACATCTCAAGATTACTGCTGTGGAAATACAGTTGGGGGAGATCCCATTTGTGGCACCTTGAGCTTCCAAAGCAAAGATGGGATATGCAATAAATGCAATAAAGAACAGCAATTAAAATGACCACCACCATAATAATAATGTCCTTTTGTAGATAACATTTGGATCTCATCCAACAATTAGTAAGCTCATTCCTGTTGTGTTATAAACAATTGCTGTTCTTTGAAAATATCTTAAAGCAGTGGTCCCCAGCCTTTCTGGCTTAGCGGCTCAGCGGGGGGGGGGGGAATAGGGAGTGGTTCTGTGTGAGTGACAGATGTGTGCATGAGCGCAAGGACCCGCCACTTGTACAAGTGGAGCTGCCTGCGCATACGCGCACCTGCCACTTGTATGGTCTAAAGTAAAGCCAGAGACAGTGATGGTAGTGTACAATAGTGTAATAATGTGTGGGAAAGACCTGGGGAGAACAGGCCAAGTAATGCTGCTAAGAGAACAGTCAAATAAGAGACAACTTAGTCTGCAGCTAGATAATTGGGCGGGCTAGAGGCTCAGAGAGATCCTTCCTAATTTCTCATGCATTAAAGCAGACATGTCAAACTCGCGACTTCAAAAGATGTCACGCGACATATCGGAATTTTTCCCCCATTGCCGGCAATGGGATGGGCACAGTTTCCTCATGACATATGTGGCAGTTTGACACCCCTGCATTAAAGGAAATGGAGAAGGGGAGGGGAATTATACTTTCAGACTTACAAGTTTCTGTTAATGTAGTTTTACAATAAAGTAGAAATAGCTCAAACGGTTGTATTTCCTGGTCTGTTCTACTTAGTAAGGCTGACAAATAGTTCAATGCTGTGTTACAAAGAAAAATCCATGTATTATACTTTTTATTGCCTTTAAAAGGACTCCAAAAAGCTGCTGACAAGATCAGCTTGGGTGTACGATACACATGTGGATAAGCAAAGCAGAAATATACGTAGAGAGAGAAAAAGACAGCAAGATATAGGGTTTTTAATACCATATTGTATTGCTGGGGTGGAGAGACTGGCAGGAGGACTTGGGGACAGGAGCTTGGAGAGTACTGAACTGGCTGCGGAGAGGACTGCAATGCTGGGACCGGCTAAGAGATGAGCAGGAAGGGAAAAGAGAGGGGAGAAGGGGAAGAAACAGGCATGAGAAAAGGGAGGAGGGAAAAGGAGAGGAGAAAAGGTAGAAGGAGGTTAGTAACTGTATATATACATACAGATAAGCAACTTAAAAGCTCCACCAGTGACCGAGCTCTTCCCTCACCCCCTCCCCATCTATTTTAAAGAGGAAAAAAAAAGAAAGAAATGAGTGCTCTGGAAAATATTTGGTCAGAGGGAAAGGACAGGAGGAGTTGCATGGTCTTGGATCTCTGGGGAACCCGAGATACATATATATGTATTTTTTCCCTAGCATTTTCCCGCAAGGCATATACGGTATATCCCAGCAGAAGCAAATGTGCATACATCCAGCCAGCCTCATAAAAAAGGATGAGCTGGACAACCAGGTCTTGAGAACGCAGCAGAGTTCTGGAAGCAAACTTCTCCGCCTGCATCTTAGACCACCTTCCCGATTCTTTGCAGAGGAAAAAAGCAGTAGTTTCAACTCCAACCGGAACAATGGTTTATCTATTTCTACATGGGAATTTTTACACAATCCGCAATTCTACACAGCCCGCTAGGCTGGAGCACATACATTTAAAGCAACTCAGAATAAATGAAAGCTTATTTATTCAAAATGCTTCTTCTGTTTTTCTCATAGTCAGAAAGCAAAAGGGGATAAATATCATTGGACGGTCTAGGGCAGGGGTAGGCAACCTTGGCTCTTTTATGACTCGTGGACTTCAACTCCCAGAATTCCTGAGCCAGCATGGCTGGCTCAGGAATTCTGGGAGTTGAAGTCCACGAGTCATAAAAGAGCCAAGGTTGCCTACCTCTGCTCTAGAGGGATGCAGTTAAGTAAGGGGAATAAAACGGGAGTAAATAGTTGGTAAGTTATTTTGTGGATGTCTCGATAGGCTTTTAGGAAAATATCAAAAGGTTTGTACATTCTAACAAGTCAGGAAAGTAAACAAAAGGTCCCACCCCAACCTGGGCATCCTCCAGATGGGTGTACCTTAATTTCCAAAACTGTCAGCACCAGCAATGCTAGCTGGAGGATTTAACAAGTTGAAGTCAATACTTCCAAATATTGCTCAGTTCAAGGAAAGCTGAACCCCTCCTATGGGTTTTAAAAAAATATATTGCTTTGGGTTTTTTTTTCTACTTGGAAACATGAAGGACTAGAAACCAGAACAAAGGAGGTTCCCCTTTCACACATTAAGACACAAATACAAAATATGCTTTTTAAGAATGTGCTATTAGCTGGGGTGGAGCACTGGAAGTCTTTAACAAATAAAGATGACTAACTTTAACAAATAAGGGTGATGAAGTGAGTCTGGTTTCATCAATAAGATTATAAAGTTTAAAGATAAAAAGGCAATGTTGGCTATAAGTGAAAGCACATTAATACAATTTACACTTTATATCTCCCCATCCCATTTCTAGCTTTATATAAATGATCATGCTTAATGAAAAGTTACTGAAAGCTTGCTTACTTTATGCTTGCCTTAATATAAAATGGAATTTCCAAATGTATTATTGTTTCTGAAATCTGATAGGAATGCTTATATCCCTTTCCCCTTTAAAAGGCATCTAAATCCAGGTAACAAAATCCTTCTGCTTCTCTAATCATAGGTTCTATTCTATATTATAGTTATGTACAAGATTGTAACATAGTAAATATGTATGCATTCGTGTATTTATTTATATCCTGCCTTTATAAATAACTTAGAGTGATGAATGTACTAATAGCCCTTCCTCCTATTTTCCCACAACAACCCTGTGAGGTGGGTTGGGCTAAGAGAGAATGACTGGCCCAATCTCATGGCTTTCATGCCCAACTACATAACATCATCTGTCTTAGTGAGTGTGGGGTTTGCTCTGTTTATATACAGTAGCTTCCCCTGCAAATATTGGTATTGGTGTGCGTGCATGTGCGTGTCTGTGGTGTTTGCGTTTCTCTTTTCTTTGGTAGTTTTTTGATTAGAGTATAGTTTTCTACTTGTTTGTTTGTTTGCTTGATTAGGGTATTGTTTTCTGCTTTGTCTGAAGTTAATTCCTACTTATCTGGATGTTGGCTGCTGGAACGGATGCATTTTGATATTTTGGTTTCCTTATTAGCTTTTTTATTGTCACTTTTGATTGGTGTTTAAACATGGTTTATCTCTATCTGTTTATTGATGGCTGATCTGTCAAGAATGCCAAGCTTCTAGGAATTTGCTAGTGTTTTTCGTTTTAGCTTGGTCTAGGACAGGGGTTCTCAACCTTGACAACTTTAAGACTTGTGGACTTCAACTCCCAGAATTCCTCAGATAGCTTTGCTGGCTGAGGAATTCTGGGAGTTGAAGTCCACAAGTCTTAAAGTTGCCAAGGTTGAGAACCCCTGGTCTAGGATATTCACAGCTGGTTGTGTCTGTCCATGTGTCATTAAAAAAATTAAGAAGCTTCCATTGTATCTTTTGAGTTGGTTGTGTTGGTGTTCATGAATGCACCCTGCTAGTCTTCTGCCTGTCTGTCCAACATAGTGTTGGAGTCCTTATACTCTCTATTTTATAAGTGACTCTTGTTTTTTTCTTCTTGGGCTACTGGATCATTTGGTTTACTTAAAAGGTTCTGAAGTGCTTTAGTTGATTTGTGCGCTATGATGATACTGTGTGGTGTTAACAGTCTGTTGGTTGTTTCTGAGATGTTTTCGATGCATGGACGTATTATCCTTCTCTTACTTTGTGTTGGTTGTGCTGTAGTGGATTGATAAAGTTGATAAAGTTGCATGGATTCTTTTGTTAGTTGTGGTTCTATGGATGTAAAAGAGTGCTATGACCTCAAATGAAACCATGACCTCATTTTCCTCTATTATTGGGTCTTTGATTTTCTGGAGGCAGGGTAGTGGGAAGACAGAATATCTCTGTGAGAGATACAAGCTTCTTTTAAAGTTTTTAGCTGTACTGTATGTTGGAGTCCCTGGTAGTGACACAACTGGATGAGGATGTATATTGAGACTTGAGGCTACCATAGAAGTTTGGGACGATGGGTCCACTACTTTTCACCTGACCTTTCTTGATTGGGTCATTAAGGCTTCTCTTGATCAGGCTGCCTAGTTGTCTAGTTTCTGCATTGGATTGGCATTTACTGGGAAGCAATAGGAGTCAAGGGGCAAAGGTCAAAGAGAGAACCATCTTCACAGTACCTGATGTATGCTTCTTTAGTAGAAGCACTCAGGGCTGTGACCTCTAAGCTGGGAGAATGGCTTGAACACATTCCAGGAACAACACCAGAGCTAATAAAGGAGAATATTTGTAGCTCAGGGTTGAAATGAGGGGTCCTTGATGCTCTCTGAGCTTGGTTGTTGTCTTGCAGATGTCTCATTACCCAAACTAGGTAACATCATCAGTGCACATGCTAGCACGTGATGAGGCAAAGGTGTTTTTTCCAAAGGCAACTGGACTTTGTTTTTCCTTGAAGACATTTTGCTTCTCATCCAAGAAGCTTCTTCAGTTCTGACTGAATTGTAGTGAATGGAAGGAGTTATATTGCTTGCAGGCATCTGGTCATTAGGACTCTCTCTGAGAGTCGCTGAGGCCACTTGGAGGTTTATCTGTGCACTCAGGTCACCTGAATAGTGCAAATGGGTGTAGAGCCTTCTTGGAACTGCTGAAAGGACCGTGTTGTAAACAGGAGATAGGTGGTGTCGAATCCCTCCCCTTCTGTAGAGAGAGGGCTGTTCAGTTTTAACCCAGATGGCCTCTTTCACCTCCTCTCTGTCCGGAATGTGGACTTGTGCGGCATATGGCTGTCTTCAAAAGAGTGACCTTGGTCTTTCAAATGCAGATGGATTGCTGAATCTTCTCTTGATGGGATTGTTCCTTCCATTCTCCACCATTCAGTTAGAACGGAAGAAGCATCTTGGATGAAAGCGAAACGTCTTCAAGGAAAAACAAAGAAAGTCCAGTTGTCTTTTGAAAAAGCACCTTTGGGGACAACCATGACCTGCATGACTGAGAATCTCCACAGACATTTAGCACTGATGATATTGCCTAATTTGTGCAATGAAATGTCTGTGAGAAAACAACCAAACTCAGAGAGCACCAAGGACCCTCTCAACACCAGAGCTGTGCAGAACAACATTTAGAAGACTGTAGTGCAAGGTATGCACGGAAGCCTCAAACGCCAAGGTCTCTGACAGGGCATCTGAGATTGAGGAAAACACACAACACCATTTATGGGGTAAGAAAGGATTTCTTTAAAATAAAATGTAGGATAAAATATAGTGACAGTAACTTACGTCCAGTGAAAAAGAGACCTTTGGACTACAATTGTTCATCTACAGTAGAACCACATATGTACTCATAACGTAAAGTTCCTTTCCATGAATTTGCACTTGGCTTTAGTTAATGACTTCCAAACCCTGGATACCTGAGATCTGCTCTCTCCCATGCTACAGCTGAAGATGCACAGTCCATTAAAAGGAAAAGGGGAGAGAGAAAAACAGAAGAGGAAGGGGTACCTAGAAGGGAGAAAACCTTTTTCATATTTTGTCTTATAAAATATGATACCTGTCTGGCCAGTTCAATCTGACAAAGATTGGTATGCTCCAGGTTCCATCAATTAAACCAAGCCATCTGCTGGGACCACAGAAACACAACTGCTCTATAGCAGCACCTGTTTCCTGGAATGAGGTTCCTCCCTAAATTCAAATGGTCCCCACCCTATTTGCATTTTGAAGGACCTTGAAGACTTGGCTCTTCAGGCAGCCTTTGGCAAGGACAACTGATGCCCCTTTCTTTTCTTTTTTTAATTGGTTGCCATTCGAGTTTGTTTCCTTTGCCGTGTCTTTTTTTTCCCCCTATTGGTTTTATGTTTTTCTATTGTTCCTTATTTTTTACCTGTTTTGAACCACCCAGAATCGCTGGGAGCCAGGTGCCATATACCTGTTCATCAGCATCTTCATCTGGATCAAACTATTAAGTATATACCTATAGGTCCTGCAAGTCATACTGTACATACCCTACAATAAGTCATGCGTTGTTTCTGCACAGCAAAATAAACTCAGCAGGGTGAGGTATCAGGGCAGGAGTCGCCCATGATACGTGATTAAACTTGACACTACTCCTCTTGATCTAGTTTGAAGCTGACACACTTATCAGCACCTTTTTAGAGCAGCTGCGCTTTTTCTTGCGCATGCATGTAGCTACATGACCTTAAGAAATGTAAGTGGTACCCAACAAGAGGAAGCCAAGGAGGAAGTAAAAGCATGCTCCTTAACTCAAAGCCGTATTTTTTATCATGCAAGCTCAGGAAAGGAAGTGCTGGCAGATGCAGTCTGTATACCCCGGCCTGATCCAAATCACCTTTTTTCCGCTTCAGGCCTTCTACCCGGCACATCCCTAGTGAAGAATCTAAAGAATTAAGGTGCCCATTCTTCGTATTTCTATTGATGCAGCCTGAAAATTTCCTTGAGGGAGTAAGTTTAGGACATCATTCTTCCCTGCATTTGACTACATCTGGTAGGATCCAATTGAGAAATAGAAAGAAAAATACCCGGACACGGTTTGAAGAGGGAGGTAAATACCGAATGTGTACGCCTCTGCTCTGTCCCTACCAATATAGACCCTGGAGCACTACAGTCTTATCTAGAAAAATCTCCTACTCAAATGTTACACGTGACAGGAAGCCAGGCATGTACCCAATTTTGTGCTACAATCAAACCAGAAGGCGGACAGTCTAAGGGGACTAATTTGTGCACAAGGTCATAAACATTATTCAAGCTTCATATAAACATTTCCGAGTGCTCCACTGGCCACTGCTTCCTCAGTAAGGAGCCACAAAGAAGAGCTCCCACACAGTGGTAACATTGAATAATGATTCACCTGTGATATGATGTGATTAGTCATTGCTGGCTGTTGCTGCGGTGTGGGTGGAAGTGGCTGCGGTTGCAGTTGCTGAGCGGCACACGGCAAGAGGCTTCGGCCAGACTGCGCAGAGGAGACTTGGCTGCAGGCTTCAGGAGTACTTAGAGAGAGACCTTCATTTAAAAAAAAAAATGGAGTGGGTAAGGTGTGAGCAAAGAGATGTGGTGCCATTCCAAATGTGATTATTAACTATCTATGACAAAGCAGTGAGACAGTCCAAATCTACACAGTAGGCCTCAAGGATAAAGTTGGATTCCAAATCTTATACAATCAAATGAAATATTAACCTGGGGGAGGGGGGAACAGGTGATCTGATTATTATCACCCTATTCTGTATCCCTTTCTCTGGGTTAATTCTAAGGTGAGTCCTTTTTTTTTTTATCTCTGTGAAACTTAATATTCTAAACAAAACCCCCTCCCTTCCAAAAACACTCTTTCTTTCCCCTGTACAGGGAAGGCTTTCAGCGTTCTGTTTTTGACTGTAATGGTATGACCATAATTACAGTGGCATTTGAGAAACAGTAGGCACTAACTAGTTTTTACTCCCACAGACATTCTTGCAAGGACAGAATTATCATCACCACTTCCCCTGATGAATGCAAAGGATTCAGGAAATATATTACATTTATTTACTTTTTGTTAAAGCCAACAACCAACACCACACAGATCTCAATCCACCACACTCTGGACCTTCTTGGATATGATTGCTCTGCTTTATAATAGCACTGAATGGTACCCAGATTAGGAATTCACCTGTACAAGCCGACTGCTCTAGGGACCAAGCACGACTCCACTTCTTCGTTTTGTCACAGAAAAATCACTGAATAATTAAAGGACTGATCCACATATGATAGAGAGTGTAGGTTTTTCCCAGGTGTTTCCGAGACTCACAGACAACTCTATAGGACTCTTGTGGTATATATCCTCATGCTATTTGTGCATTGTGATTTAAACTGCACATGCAATAAATAGTCCAAAACAACTGTGTAGGAAGCTGCTTTAGCCTTCCCATTTGTTATGTGTCATATTTAGCTAACTATTCAGGTTAACCACCAAAAGATGCTGTTATGACCTCTTATGACACAACATAGCATGTTCTTACCAATAAATTACTTTCTTTCACTCTAACTGTGGTCCCTATTCTTCTCTTTTATGACGTATACAATTGAAAAAAATAGAACAGAACACAATGTTAAAATAAACGGTAAACGGAAAGGTAACTTGACATTTTGCTCTTTATTTTATCCATATGGCTAGTATTTGGTCTTTGGATTCCTGTTTGCCTCTTGCTGTTAGAAAAGATTCTACATAAATGGTAAAATGAAAATATCGAACTACCAGCCCCTTCAAAAGACGGTGCTGTATTTGCTGAAAATAAGAGGTCTTAAGAAACAGTTGCTATGCAAAAAGAAATTAAAATGAAACAGATTTATGTTGCAAGAAAAGTCAACCAAACCCGCCATCTAGTCTTCTTTAAAACCACATGAAGGATTCACTTGACACAGTCTCTGGTTAAAATATTTATGTTTGAAGGACAGAGAGAAAGAAAGCCAAGCTTTACTTGTTGGCATAGAAAACCATGAGTTTGCATGTAGTTATGCCCTAAATATTTGTACAAGAATCTACATAATTCTTCTCTTGTAAGTTTCTCAGGGGTTGCTCCTAAGGAAGGAAGCATTTTTGCACATATTTGCCTACCCAACATAATTTCAGCAGACAAAGAACAGAATGTGTCAAGGCCAAAAGCTGGTGGGGAAATCCACAGCTACTTTGCTATCATTTCAAATGGTGTATTCAAAAAATGTTTAAAAGCAGTCTAGTAAATGCATTTGCTATCAAAAAAAAAAAAAGAATCTGAATAATCAACCGTTTCTGCACCAAGGAGGGATAGCTGGACAAGGACATAAATAGTTTTTTCCAGTTCTGTGACTGAAAGAAACACAATCTCCTTGATTATCAATCCAGGGAGCTTGCAAATGAAAAAAAAATTATCTACATCCTACTGATTGATGGGAATTACAGTCCAAAACATCTGAGGTTTACTGGTTGAGAGGTACCCGAGGGGCCAGGAGAAAGAATTGATAGCAGGGAAGAGGTTCTCTAGCACTAGTGCCCAATAAGGAAAATGCTGGCAATGAAAAGGCTAGAAGAAAGAGGAACATAATCAGAAACAGGACCAGAATTTCAATCTCCTGAAACCCTGTTGGGTCTGAAATGCCAACCCAGACACAAAAATTTCCTTTTTTTGCTGCTAATTATGCACTCAAACTCCTTCGTAAAGGAGTAGGCAGCACCATCCAAATTGTATTCGGTATCACTCAGGTCTGTGTCTATTATGCTACGACGCCAAAATAAGTCCGGCATGAAGGGAAATCCAAGCTGAGTGATCAAAATACGGCACATCCAATACATTTAATTATACATCTCTTTGATAATACTTTACAAAATAGTACTTTTGTGAGGGAAGAAATAACTACTTGCTTAAAGCCACCTCAGAATTTGCATTTGAGACTTCCTAACCCACAGCTCCTGCTTTCGGTCACATTCCCACACAAGTGTTTTGGTGTTTTTAAGAACTTTTCATTACATAATATATTCATTTACCAGCTGCCATGTAGCACTCCTCCACCAGTCTCTCTTCCCATGGGAATAATGTGACAGAGAATAATGGAAGGAGGAAAGGGATGAAACTTAGTTATTTGTGGGACAAAGATGGGCGAGCAGTTAAAAATAACCAATGGAGATACAACTAACAGACCAACATAAAAAGGAGCAGCATTTATTCTGCACTTTTATTACAGTTTTTGTACAAATGAGATAAAAGAAATAAAAATTCTGAGAATATGCATCACTAAATCACCCAGCAACACAGTCTATTCTTGGTGCTTTAGTTGTGAACCACACTTACTGCATGCCTGCCTTGATGGCTTTCTTCTGTGACTTAAAAAGCTATGCACATGGTTTAAAAATGGGTGTCAAATAGCTAGATGCCAAAGACAAAACAAAAAATGTCAACGTTCTTTGATGCAAAGACCAACTTTTCATGCATCTGCACAACCAGATGGGTGACAGGATTTTTTTTCCAATACCATTGATGACTATGAAGGTAGGGGGATCATGTTCGTAAACAACTATACTAAAAGGAAAACACGGTAAAAGAAATAAACAAAGGCATATCAGTGCCTGCCCTTGAAGTAAACAGGCTGAGTAGATGGATGGTTAAATATGAGTCATCCCTAGTGCTGTAGAAAGCAATATTGAGAGAGGAGACACAATGTTACTTTATGCCACCCTCTGTATTGACACATCCCTATTTCTGAGGATAAAAGGATGAATTAGTACATCTGTAAATGCATCATCCACCTCATAAATTAAGTATGCTACATAATACTGCGGAGCGATGGAAGAGAATCTTGGAAGTGCATGTTCTTTCACCTTGATGGGAAAGAAGTAACAATATGCTAACTTACCCATACAAATAGCAAGTACCAACGCAGATGCTGATGTCTATACAATAGCACTGAAGGTACCTCTCCATGCACTTCTCTTTCAGAAGCATATTTAATGTTACCCAACATTTCCCAACCGGCTACCTTGTTGATGTTTCAGATTACAGGCTGATCTCTATTCCTGACATGCTAGGTAGGTGAAATCTCATTTTCTAGCCTTGTTTGCCTGACCCAAGAGATGTAAAATTCATATTTTCAACAATTTTTCAAGAGCCACCATCATGTTGGGTTGCATATATATGGAAATTCATCAGTTTTCTTATGATCTGTTTCTAGCTGGGAATGATTAAGAGTTTTTACTGAATAACACACCAATTAAAACAGATACGAAATCTCAGAATGAAATTACAGAATTCTGAATGCTGATTTTTTTTTTTTAACCAAAGAGAACTAGACGAGGCTTATATTCTGCACATCATTCTCACTGATGGCTATCATGGAACAGGTCTTTGTGGTGTCTGCAGCCATCAACACTGAAGCCTGTACCAGACTGGCATGGTATGACTTATAAACAGCTCAAGTGGGAAGATGGAGACTAAGCATTATCACTGTGGGTTGCTTTTCAATGTGAACATTTTTTTAAAGCTGACGCAGCACTAAAAAGGGCCTTCATAAAACCCAACATATAGGGCTCAGAAATAAAATATCATCATGTTTAAAGCAGTTCTAATTGGATTTAAAAGAGAGAAGGTATTTTGTCAACATGGCCCAGTATTGTAGTTGAGATCCAGACCCAGATGATACTTAAAGACACTGACTTTTTCTCAATATCTCAATCATCTCTGGAATGAGACAAAAACCTCAATACCAGCTCATTTCCTGTTGCCGGCTCCGTTTCTCACAGCTGACATGACTGCTATCTAGTGCAAATGTTTCAGGGTGGTTTCTAGCTGCTTCCTCTTCAGGTCTTTTGATTTCTATAGTGTTAAGCAATGTTAATGCATGAGTCGCAGGCTAGGACCCACTGGAAGGGGGACACACAGGATTACCCCAACATATAGTCATCACAAACTTAGAATCTCTTATTTTACTTGAAGAAGGGCAAATAAAGAGTTACCTGGCCTGGCAGTCCTGTTGGTGCCATTCCCTTTGCCAATGCCACCAATGCTGTCTCCTCGGGTCAAGATAGAAATGCCACTGAAGCTGCTGGCTTTGGTGACCGGGGGCCGCAGGTTGCGCGTTGAGCCATCAGAGTCTGTGCTACTCCACGGCCGGGGCTCCAGGGATTTCATCTCACTCTCTGTGCTGCTCTGGCGGCTGCCTGAAGCCCGGCTGAGCCCATCTCGGTTACCCCTGTGGCAGGGATGGCAAGGTTAATGTCATTGTGGGACCAGAAAAAGGCACAGCCTGTCTAAACATTCAAGGTGTCAATGTTTTAGCATTGGAACAGCAGACAAATGAGCACAAGTAGCTACACCGAAAAGGGCCAGCTGAAAAGCTACTGGCCTTCAAACAGACTTAAGCTGTCGGCCGATGGACCTTACAGGCTGCCCCTGGAGAACTAGGCAGAATGGTCAGCATCACAATGGAGGGGTGACAATCTAAGTCAAAACTGCCCTACGTAACAAGTGCTCTGACCAAAAATGCAGGATGAGTTCAAGTAGGCCCCGTGCTCTGACATCAGAATTCGGATGTCCCTCCTAACTCAGGGAGCAGGTATTTCCAGCAGTCAGTTTAATTTAAGCAGTGTAACTTTTGGGGGGAGTAAATTGTAGCATGGGCATCACGAAACCATTTGAAACCTTTTGTGCTAGAGAGTGATTGGAATGTTTCCTCGCATAGCATGTACCTGCCACTCGCTCCTTACATACACTGCCAAAAAATACCTCAGCGCTGAAAACATAGAATCTGCACACGACATCACTAAACAAGAGCAAGTTGGTGAGAACTGGAAGAAAGTGTGAAAAATACTGGCAGTCTAGTTCGTATGTGAGAAGGTACAAGTGAAAAACAAGATTGTTCCTAAATTCCAGGACAGCATTAGATAGTTTAACAAGAAGAAGTTTATTAAAATTAGAGGGAGTTATATAACAGTAAGGACAGCATAAATGCTTATGCTTCCAAGAATACAGTTTAACAGCAATTCCCCAAGGAGAACAATTCAGAAGTAAGTGGGGAAGCGTAATCAATGTATTTAATATTGAAAGTCATCTAGGAAAACTTTAATTGGCTGAAAGGACATTTATAGGTTTGGTAGTGCTTGTCCAGACTGAGATTATATTAGAATTTGCATAGCTTGAAACTGACATATATATAGCCAACACCATGATGCATCTCAAAGCTTTATACAGGTCTTTTTGCTTCAAACCTCATGTTTACAATCCCTGGGAATAGAAGCTAATTGTTTTTAAATACCAAATGCTGATAAATATAACTCTATCAACAAACTACTAGTACTGGTATATAGTCCTTCAGGCAGCATGCATGCTTTAGATAAGAGTGCATTGAGAAAAAGGCTCAGTATCCAATGCTTGAAAAAGAGGAAAGGGAAGGATTTAGTGACCCAGTAGGTATAAAATGCATATCTTTTTGCAAAGTTACTCTTTAGGTGTGGCTATCTTAAATCTCGGTCTTCAGTTTACTCCCATAATGTTTTGTTTTTAAACTGTTAGTTTAAAAAGATTTGATCTTGTTGCACCTGAAAGAGCTTTTAAAGCAGTGGTTCTCAACCTTTTGCAGGCCGCGACCCCGACCTGCGCCACGCATGTGCGGCCTGCGCCGGCCGAGGGGAAAAGGGGAAAAAATGGTGGACTGCATTGTTTGGCGACCCCCGTGAAATGGTCGTTCAACCCCAAATGGGGTCGCGACCCACAGCTTGAGAACCGCTGTTTTAAAGGATGTTCATTCGAACTGCACTGAATTTATAGACAAACAGTTGCATATACACAACCTTCTTCCCTTATAATAATATCTTATTATTGAAGATGATCAATTTCAGGAGAAATTCCTCCAGCTTATTTGTACCCACAGCCTACTGAACTCCATGTGTTCAAACATGTTTCACATTAAACTTGTAGTTGAATATAACAATGGTAGCCCAGATATTTAGCTACTGCAAGGTGGCTAAGTTTCAAACTTGGGCAAGGGACTTCAGCCAGATGCAGAGATAACAGTAGGCTGTCTTTCAGTCCAAAAGAAACCTCCTCCCCCACCCCAAATCCATACTTGCCAAGTTGAAAAGAGTCAGCAATTCTGAGTTTTGGTATTTTGCTTTCTCAATTCCTCCATCATATGTCAAGATTGGAAATATTGAGAACAGATGGTTTTGGTTTGTCAATATTAAAATGAGCATGTCAGACTTTGAAAAAACAATTTCAACCACCTGAAAGGATTGAGTGGAAAAATGGACCCTAAATCTATTGTGGCAAATTGAAAAGTTAGTCTATCATTACAGAAATTGGCAATGGAGACTATTCTGATCAATCTCTGTGGAATAGGTAATGTATAGACCTCTACGAAATAAAGACTGTATTGCTGAACAATGGGGAGTTTTCAAACTAAGGAAGTGAACATAGAACTTAATCACAGTGGGGGAAAAATGGGGTGGGGGGAGATAGCTGTAGTCATTGCCAATGGCTTACAAAAAAAATGTTGAGTCAATAAGTATTTTAATTTCTCCATTATCATCAGAACAGAACCGAAAAATGCATCTATGGAAGAGATTAAACAACATACTCTATAACCTGAATTCACATTACTGAGATATTTCGACAACCTTCCAGCATACTTTGGACAGAATAAACCGGGGGTTTATTTTATATAGACAGCATGGGAAGGAAAGTTGAACGGTACTGTTGATCAAGTAGTGTTCATTCCATGATGGCTTGTCCAGAAGAGCTTTCACACAGGATGTATCAAGAGACCTCACTTGAACAGACCTCACTTTTATCTATTATCACTGCTTACTAGCCAATTCTAACTCATATCACTTCTTTATGTAGAACAGATACAAGCTTCTGAGAACAATGGCCTCCATGCTGAGTGTCCCCCAACAACTTCAAATTCTTAATTGCATCTTACCACATTAGATCTTTGGGATAATTTGTTGAAACCTAACCACCTACAGATAAGAAGTTCATCTGTAGACATGGCAGCTTCCTTTCATCTTGCCATAAATTATCCCAAAGATCTAATAACTGATCCTAATAAAGTTCTGGAAAGCAGACGAGGCAGCCTCATAAGGCAACTGAGTTTTGTGGCTGCTATTAAAAGTAACAGAACTGAAGACAGATACAGATGTGGGACACTGTGCCCGAGAACAAATTCCTGTATGAATCCCACTGAAGCAAGCAGCAGCTATACAAGAATAATAACTCTAGTTCAACTCTTGACAGGTATAGTTTGGTCTTCAATGCTCATAATTTGCTACTTAGGCCTTGAGCAAATATATATTTTTTCATCACAAAGCAAAAGCACTTATATCATGCCATGCAGACTGCTTTTATTGAAGTATACCAATGCAGTCCACACAATTTACCTGCTCGTTTTCCCAAGGTAGCAAAAGCAACATCAATAGATGAGTTACATGCTAAAGGTAACCATGGAAAAAGAATAACACAAGAGAAGAGTGAAGAATTCCTTGATCCTGCTCCTATTTACACATTTACTTCAAGAAAGTAGAAAATTACTGCATAAGGGTTTGGCATCACAGTTTAGGATTTGCAAGGTTCCTTTCTCTTATATTGTTAATAAGGAACTTTAGAAAAGGTCATTAGGATTTGATCTTCATTTGGTACCCTCATTATGCAAATTTATCCAAATTTATCTTTAGACTGGACATTTTCCAAAACTTTAGATTCTATTGCCCCACATTAAAGCTTAGGAATCATGTAGGTATTATAGTTTATAAGAAACTACAAGCAAGGGTTTTCTTTGCCAAATCAGCAGTTTCAAGTCCAATTGATTTAAAATGTCCAAATAGTTGATGAATCTCTGTGGTATGGTACAAAGAACTCCAATTACTACTGGCATTGTAGTTGATTTTTTTTCTTCCAAAGTCCTCCAATTTCAAATTACAAATCTCAGTAATTTTTCCATTTGATTTTTATCATTTACGTCCTAATATTTCTACATCTATGAACATCAGTTTCTTCCCCAATAGCAGTAATGTCTGGTTTTTCAGTTGTCTGTTGGTCTGTATTTTAATACTCAAGATTCTGACATCCTCGTTTTCTTTTTCACACATGTGGTGCCAAGTAGCTATTTTTTAACAGTAAAGCCAAGTTTTCCACATGGATTTCAAAGTATAATTTTTGTCGCAATTTCATGGCATTGATAATACACTCTGGGCAACTTTACTGCAGCAACTAATGAGATGATCTACGTGTTCATCTTTGATCTTACGTAGTTGGTATTTGCTGTAGTTTAAAATATGTCCAATTTCGGCTTTGATGATTCGTAACCTGTTGCCATGGTGGTTCTTCTGTGCTTTTCCTTTTAAAGAATTCCAGCTTTTAGCTGCAGCCAAGTCAAATATTGAAGTGATTCCCCTTCAATATCATGTATATACTGAACATGAAGAAATTTAGATTTTCAGGGATTAGTTTTCAGTGCTTCCTTTTTGCAATCTTTTTATTTTTATTTATTATTCTTTAGGGGGGGTTGTGTGTGTGCTACTGCTGCTATCCTCAACCTACACTTGAGTTATTTTAATGAAGTGGCTGAAGGGAGCAACCTGAGACTGAATCTTAGCAAAATAGATCTTGTTACTGACATATTCAGCCAGGTGAATTGTACTCATAAAGTGAACTTTTTACTGAAAAGGTTACAAATTTGTAGTCTATGTGTATGTGTATGTGTATGTATTCTGCTCTCATTTTCATAGTTTGGAAGGTGTTTCTTCACCCATATTATTGGTAGAAGCTCAACTGACCTTTGCCTCTTTGCTTTGGCTAGTAATCAGACTCTAAAACTTCAAAAGACTCTAAAATTATAATCATACATATTTACCCAAGCTATTTTGCAAAGGTTCTGTCCTGAGCACTAGATGATTCCAGGACAGAGGGTCTTTTCAGTAATGGCATCCTGACAAATATCAAGCCCTGAAACTATCCTTGTCAACTTGGGGTGTCAGGAGAAGACAGCTGGGTTTCTTAAGTAAGTTACAGGAATCTGGATCGCTGGGTTTTTAAAGCCATGTAGTGCATTTTGCTAGTTTAGTTTCAAGATTTCTAAATGTGTGCTGCTTTTTGAATGTATGGCTTCGTGTCTTATTTTATATTTATTTTCTACACTTGTCCAATGTAAACTGCTACAAATCTTTGTATTCCTGGATAACATATAGACCAGTGATGGCGAACTTCTTAGAGGCTGAGTGCCCAAACTGCAACCCAAAACCCACTTATGCATCGTCGATTGCCGGGTGGGTGTGGCCCATTGAGTGGGCGTGGCTGCAATGGTAACGGCAGACTGGGTGGGACTAAAAAGTTCAATCAATCAATTCCAACTTTGCAAGATCTTTTTTTCCCGTGAAAAGTTGAAATTGACTGATTGAACCCTTTTTTTTTTTGCACACGGCAGCGGCGGCCTAAAGCGAAAAGGTTTTATAAAACCCAGCTGAAGGCCTAGGACTGGGGCAATGGCGCGCATGCCCACAGAGAGGACTCTGAGTGCCGCCTCTGGCACCCGTGCCATAGGTTCGCCACCACTGATATAAACTCTGAGATATGAATCCCTCCCTTGCCACAGCACTTCTGAGAGTAATAGGAGTGGTCTGTGAGAGTACAGAGAAAGTCCAAGAATCCCCCGTTAGTCTGTCCCTTCACTTGTCTGAAGAAAGGACTGCTTTTATAATGCATTCCTGGATTGAAGAAAAAAATTCATCATTGTTGACTATTATTGTTGTTGTTATTTTAAAAGCATAACTAAGCTATAGTGAGAGGTGGACTTAACTTTCTCCCTCTTCATTGCAAAGGTCCTTTTCAAAGGATTGTTCAGCTCAACTACACTGCTGGCATACAATGACTACTCCAGGGGTTCTCAACCTTGGCAACTTTAAGACTTGTGGACTTCAACTCCCAGAATTCCTCAGCCAGCAAAGCTGGCTGGGAGTTGAAGTCCACAAGTCTTAAAGTTGACAAGGTTGAGAACCCCTGGACTACTCCATCCCTTTGAAGAGAAAGGTTAGGTATAGAGCTAAAGTTCAAAGTTCTCCATGCTGGGCTGAGAAAGACTCAGGTCTGAACCATCAGTGAATTCCTATGAGACACAGCCAGTGGTCTAGAGGTATCCGAATCAATGATCTATCTTGGTATAAAGCAGCTTCCTATGCTGAGCAATATGAACTTTATTTTGAGAGAACAAAAGCTTAAAATTTGAGCCCTGTGCTTTTAATGACACCCACTTCATCATATAAGGTTAAATAGAAAAACCAGCTGAATTACAAGATACAAAATTACACCTTCTAGAAGCGTCAATAGATAGTGGAAGCAGCTGCATAAAGACTGGACTGTTTCTGCCTTTTTCCATCCATTTCCCCATCCTAATTCTTTGTAGGGCTTCAACCTGAAGCTCACTTACTTGGAAGTCAGCTGCATGGGAAGCAAGAGAATTTACTTCCTAAGTAAATGCTCTCAACTACCCACCTCCTAGCAGTGAACAGTCTCTAGGCACCCTTTTCTATTTTATTGTGGGAGAAGAAAAAACAGAAAGTGATGTTGCAAAAGAGATGACAACTCGAAGGACTCGACAAGCAGCCATGCATGGTGCGAACTTGCTCTGCAAGACAAATGTATGCAAGAAATCACACAGAGGTACCTAAAGATCTGTCGCCTTTTGTGAGAGCTAGAAGAAAAGCCTTCTTTGGCGAGTCTGTTGGTTAACATCAAAGAAAAGCATTGTTATGGGGTTTCAGGATCCTCGAGAAAGACTGAAGATCAGAAGGAAGCATGTGCAAGCTTTACTCACCTGCTTTCGTTCAGGAATCCATTTTGGCCCGACTAACCATCAAGCGGAACCGCACAATTTGAAACAGAAATGGAAAGAAATCTCATTAGACAATGATTACGGCGGGCTGAACGTCTCCACAAAGCCCTGCTAAAACTTTTTTTATGGCTATAACAATCGGGTAGAAGATCTATAATTTTAAAAAAAGCAGGTAGTCCTCAATTTGCAAAAGATCATTTAATGACCGTTCAAAGTTACAACAGCACTGAAGAAGGTAACTTATGACTGTTTTCCACGCTTATGACGGTTGCAGCATCCCGGTGCTCACCTGATCGAAAATCAAGACGCTTGGCAACTGGCTCCTTATTTATGACATTTGTGCAGTGTCCGGGGTCATGAGATCCCCTTTTGCACTAAGCCAGCGGTTCTCAACCTTTTCCGGGGCTCGACCCCGGCCCGCAACGCGCAAGCACGGTGCGACGGGGTGCATCGCGCATGCGTGGCGCGATGGGGTGCGACGGGGCGCATCGCTCGTGCGCGGCACGGCGGCCCGCATCGCGCATGCGCGGCGCGACGGCCCGCATCGCAAAGGGGAAAAAAATGGCCGACCAAAAAAAATGGCTGACCCAAAAAAAATGGCGGGCCCGCATCGCGCATGCGCGGCGGCCCACATCGCAAAGGGGAAAAAATGGCCGACCCCAAAAAAAATGGCGGGCCTGCATCGCGCATGCGCGGCGGCCCTCATTACAAAGGGGAAAAATGGCCGAGCAAAAAAAAATGGCTGACCCAAAAAAAATGGCGGACTGCGGTGTTTGGCGACCCCCGTGAAATGGTCGTTCGACCCCAAATGGGGTCGCGACCCACAGGTTGAGAACCGCTGCACTAAGCTATAAGAGCCAGACCATGTTACCAACTTAACAACTGATGGGATTCACTTAGCAACTGTGACAAGAAAGATCGTAAACTGGGGCAAAGCTCATTTAACAATAGACCCAGTTCCCAACATAAATGTCGGGATCGACTGTGGTCATATGTTGAGGACTACCTATACAACTATGAAGAAGTTTGGTGGTCGTCCTCTAATGGTGCCTTGTGAACCCATTTGAATGTTCAGTATTTGATTAAACACAAATCAACTTATGGGTACATAGAATATTGAAGATCTTCTGGGTCCCATGCAAATGTATCCCCGCTTACCTCCCGTGCAAATATGCGTTCCCTAACCCTCTGGTATTCCTCTTCTCGTTCTTCTATAGATTTGCTCCTTCGTCCATCTTGCAGTGGGATCCTAATCTAATGACAAATAGAACTTTGTTCAGTCACAGCCTTACTCTGTGCCAAACCCAGCAGTAAATCGTATGCATACAATCAGCCATTACTTTTAAGCTGGCTGAGAGCAGAACACACTGCGTAGATTTTTCTGGGTAAATTAGTTTGCTTTGAAAATATCTCTAGGTTTTAGCAAGCAAATTTTGTAAAGTCCTTGATTACAACACTTATGACAAACAAAAACTAACAATTATTTTGCTTTCAATCATCATAGTTTGCATGTATAAACCAAGCCCATGCAGTCCATGGAACTGGTAGTTGGGCATGCACAACATGACCTCACCTCTGAAATTATAACATAATATCTAAATCTAAGTATCCTGTTAAACTGCAAGCTGTCCTTTTTTGTTAAAAGGAGTAACAATCTAGGATGTTCCCGTCTTCGCTTTCTAGTTCACCAGAATCAAAATAATCTCACGGAATAAAAAGAGGTTCTTAACTCTCGGCTTCAACAATTGAACTAGACCTTACTCTTCTCTAATTCAATGAAAATATAAGACCATAAAAAGAGCCCCACTGGATCAAGTCCAGAGCACATCTTTCCACCATTCTTTCTTACCCAGTGGCCAAGTAGATACACTCTGGAAGCTCACAGGCATAGACTGCATAGATTTTTCACTGCTATTTCCTTCATCTTGGTTACTTCAGTTGATTATTTGCAAATGGTATTTAAGGGATACTGCCTATGATTTCAGAAGTAGTAAACAGTGGTCACTGATGTGCCAGGTAGTTGCCAGGCCGTCTACGCTGGAGAGCTACAATTCATCTCTAGTGTCCCCAAATTCCACTAGTGACTATACATTGCATAAAGGGCTACCTTCTTCTATTTGTCCTGAATCTGTCCACGTTTAGCTTAAATAACTTGCCCCAAGTTCTAATGCAATAAGGAAAAGGCATGGATTGCACGAAGGTCCATACAAACTTTGGATTCTGTAATTAACTCTTTGCATGTTGAGTTGAATTTGTTACTTTCCAATCCATTCCAGATCTTCTTGGAGCACCCCAGAAAACCCTTTCAAAAAATACGATTCTGAAAACTAAATCACCAAAAGCCACTTCACCAACCTTCCTGCAATTTCTTAAATTCCCAGTCAATATACCCAAATCTGTATCATGCTACTAGGAATTACAGGTGGTTGTCCCTTCGCTGCCAGAGGGCATCAGATTAGAGAAGGCTGCTTTCCATGCAAATATGATTCTGACTTAATGATATAAAACATCTTGTGGGAACTTAACCAAGTAAAAAAAATATCGCAGACAAGCAGTGTCAGTAAACCAGCCCAAGTGATGAAAGCTAATAAAAATGATTGTTGTGCTTCATTAATTATGGAATGCAATCAGGTAAAAGTTATATCTGGCTTCTCCTACCTGATTATCATCTCGATCAATGCTGGCATCATCTCGCTTGAGGATAAACCTCTGTGGAAAATCAGAGTTCTTCTCATCTTTGATGTGTTCAGAGAACCTCTGCTCAGGACTGCGGAGAAGACCCAAGCCAATTTTTAGCAGATGAAATGGTGAAGCAGTCAGGATGTAAAAGAAGTAAAAGATTTATTCACATGCCCAATACATCAATGCGCCTATGAGGAGATATCAGGGTGGAAAAATCAATGTTCTTCTCATCTTTGGCCAAGGGCTATCTGAACAGCATGTAACCTCTTTGAAGGTTTGCCCAGGAAATGACTTTTTTTCTTCTGATCATGGTGAGTGCTGAATGTAATGAATTATATGATGAATATTCAATCTAATGAAGTGTATACAGACCATCTGAGTGCACCGGTGCATGGAAATGCAGAACACACTAGGTGGATTAAAACAAGAATGTGCCCAACAAAGTGCTCAGAGAATCTCCGCTCAGGACTGCAGGGAAGACCCAAGCCAGTTTTTAACAGATGAGATGGTGAAGCAGTCAGGATGCAAAGGAAGTTAAAAGATTTATTCACGTGCCCAATACCCCAAAGCGCCTGCGGGGAGATACTAGGTTCACAACTGGCATATGCCGGATTTCTCCCAAGCTATCCTCTCCATTCCCCAAGAGGCTTCCCTTCAGACCACTTTTGGTCTATCCCAGGGGTAGGCAACCTCGGCTCTTTTATGACTCATGGACTTCAACTCCCAGAATTTCTGAGTCGGCATAGCCGACTCAGGAATTCTGGGAGTTGAAGTCCATGAGTCATAAAAGAGCCGAGGTTGCCTACCCCTGGTCTATCCTTAATACTGGTCAACCTATACTATCCAGATCAGCTCAGAATTTATCTAGGTAAAGCTTTATACTTGCAGCAGAATTCATTGTTTACCAGCATCCAAGTTTACCAAGCTTTGGCCCAATAAGAAGCTTTGGGGGGACTCAGAAATGTTTGTCTCAGTGAAGCCAGAGAAAATTTCCTAAATCACGTTTGGCACGGAGGTGCTATTTCTGATAAAAATAATGCTCAGTGGGACATACTACTCTTTTCTTTCTAGCTATGTGCACAGGAACTGGATCCTCTAGCCTAAAAATGTCACAGAAGGTGCGTTTTCACCTTTGTTGTTGTTGTTGTTGTTCGTTCTGCAAAGCAACCTACCCAGCAAATCAACATAGAATTTTCTTTACTGCTTTAAATGAGGAATTTCAATCTGAAAACCTGTAGAGAATTTGGAATCATTCAAAAAAAATAATAATAATCACTCGAGCCGTTTCTCTATTGGGAGGTGGGCGGGGAGCAGAAGAGCTTGGATTCATTTCCAGTCCAATCTGTGTCAAGAGAAACTCATCCACCTTCCACTGTGTTCTTACACTTTGCTTTTGCTCCCTGCCTCCTCCTCAGCCCTGGGGTACTTTATAACCTTAAGGCTGCCAAGAAAGCCCAGTGTCCAAATGGTGTCTTTTTGAAGGGATTCTAAACCTGTGGCCGGTAGATGATGCTGAAATTAAAAACAACAACAGCAACAACAAAACAAAATCTCATGCTGGTAGGCCCTTCACAGGGCAGTTTTAAAGTGCTACCTAACATTAATGCCAACATAATTACAGGAGCGCTCTGGGAAACTCCAGCACACCCTGTAGAAAACAGAGAGGAAAAGTCAACTCCTGTTTCCTGCTGAAGAGGAAGGAAGAAAGTAGGGAAGAAAGTCGTAGCATTTTAGGTGCTTTTCTTCCATCAATGGGAAAAGCTAGAAGAATGGGGGAAAGGTTTGTGATCAGGAAAGGAGTGGGTATGTCTTTTTGGACATGTGGGCTGTGGGTCTGATAGAGGTTTCCAAGCAACTGGAGGGGCACCATGCTGCCTGTCACAACTTTAGGAGAAGGGCAAACACTAAGAGGTTGTCACAAAGAGCTTTGACTGACATATTCCACTGCTGTCATATTAATCAATTAGGCAATGCAAGGGAAGGAAAGACAAACATAATCTCAAGGTTGCTGCAAGCAGCCTGCACAAGGAGCAGTAAAATATGATGGTATAACTTTACAATCGTAGGATTAGCTAGTTAGAAAGAGCTCAGACTATTTCAAAAAGCAACAGAAAGGTTAAAGGACTAAGAATGTAAATTTATTTCCCAGCACCCCTTTCCTAGCTGAAATGCATTCTTGCCTTACATTCTTGTGTTGCCGGTCTTGTTGATAATCACAGCTTTCCCCGTTTGGTCTACGTTGTGGTCCATGCCAAAATAGGCAGCCACCCGATGTAGAAGCATTCTGTGGTATGAGGTCATTTGAGGAAACTTCTTGAATTGATTGCTGACCACAGCAAGGGCAAAGGGGAAAGAGGAGAAAGAATAAGACAATAAAAAATCAAAGCCACAAAACACTACTGCTGCTTCAATTAAAAGTGTCATCTCAGAATAACTTATGCTGAAGTTGTTTACTAAAAGCAAGGGGGCAAGGGGGTAATGAAGCAACCCTGACTTTAAAAAGCTGGCAAACTAGGTACAGAATGAAAAATGCAAACTCCCGATTGCCATGCCATTACATGAAATGCCCTAGTAGGCCTATGAAATGAAATGAAACAAAATGTTAGTTGGAAAAGAGAAAGACTGACTCTGAGCAATAACAGATTCTACAGGATGTCTTCAATGGACATAAACACTTTCTAAAATATAACCATCTGCAGAGAACATCCTGCTATGGTATAAGGGAAAAGGGCATTTGAGGAAAAGAATAACTTGTGAACATTCGTTTTTGACATCTTCAGCATCTCTTGATAAGGCTAAATCAAAACTAAACATTTATTTGTCAACACAGTCTCCTTTTCTGTTGCAGCTGAAAACCCAGCAACCAGAAAAACCTAGAACTGTGCACATACAGTGTGACAAGAACAAGAATCAGTAATTAACTTTTACCATTTAAAATACTATTTTATTATTTTCCTGACAGACTTAGACGGGGAAGGTCACATTAATGGTTTCAATTTTTTACTTGAAAACAATACAGTAAACTCATTCATATTAGAATCAACTTTTGACCACAGTGGAGCCTGGAATTAAGTCGAGGCACCTTGTGACAGACTTGATTTTATGACCATTTTTACAACAGTCGCGAAGCAAGTTTTTAAGTGGTTTTTTAAGGGTATCATGTGCTTCTTAAGCAAATCCATTCTTCCAAATGGTGGTGGTGGGGGGGGAGGGTTGCCAGAAAGTAGCAAAAAATGCCAGAACCCCATTTAAAATAAAGTTGCATATTGTAGTCATGTGACTATGGGGCATTGGAACCAGTTATCAATGCAAGCCAATTGTCAAATGCCTGAACTGCAATCAGGTAACTGTGGGGTGGGAGGAGGGCAGTCAACCAGTTATAAGTCAAGAACAACCTGTAGCTTCCCATCAATTGCTGCCTGCCTTCCTCAATTTACAGTCTTCCATAACCTGGCCCTCTGCAGATGGGGCTTTCTTCTTGTGATCATTCTTGAATTGTGGTTATAACACATCTATGTGGTGCCAAATGCAGGCAGAACAAATAAATATTTGTTTCCAAATGAGTAATGCTCAAATAGATCTTCCTGAAAACTGAACATGTGGGCAACCTTGATCATTGGTTCCATGGCAGTTGGTGGGATGAGTTATCAGAGACACCCTCATTCAGCAAATTTAACAGATTAAAAGGTCAAGCTAAACTGCTGTGGAAAGTATCCATTAATTTAATACCAATGCGAGCAATTAAAGCATCACTAGCAACTCAGTAATACTGCCTTACTCATACAATATTGAAAGTTTATTAAAAATCATTGACAATTTAAGTAACCCAGAAAAATATTATCATCTCTACTAGTAGCTCATTCAGTACACCTGGGAGTAATGTGGACTCTTCTAGGATAGGCAACTCTTCCTATAGTTTTATGCAATGAATGGCTTGCGCAACCAATCCATTTCAAGTCATGTGTACGGGCTATAGGAATAATGACCTAAAAATTGATATATTACAATGTTAATATTGTACGTACGTATCTCTATGTAGTAAGCTGCTCAATGTCACTTGGCATCAATGGACATGTAAATACCGAGGGAAATAAACCTAAAGCATGAACCGTATTATAGCTCTTGCTTGAATCTTGGTATATTCTGCCCCAAACAAACAATTGTCAGGGTAGGATAGTTGAGTGTATAAATTAGTTCATTTTATGATCAGAATAATCCCGTAATTAGATTTGGCCAATTATAAGGACCCAGTAACAATGATCCCTGATAATCAAAGCTGCAAATCGATAAATCTCCAGTCAGAGCTGTTCATATTACAGTACTTTTAACCTGCTGAATCTGTGATTTTCAGCTAATCCTAAGAAATTGGCTGGGCATTACATGATTACATTACATATACGATACACACGCACGCACAGACACACACAATGATTATAGGCCACTGAGGCTTGGCAAACATGTTTATTATAGACTTGAAGATAGCTTTATTATAAAGGGTTGGAAAGTTCTTTGACAAATAAATGAATAGCTGCACAGTCAATTGAAGATGTTTCTAACACTGGAGAAGATAATGATAAGCCGACTTTGTTTTTATATCAACTTTTTGTTATGTTGAATTCAGAGAAAACTGTACAAGCTGCAATTTGTGCAGAGGTGTTCACAGGGGTGGCTGTGTGAAAAAGGTAAAATGCTGCCCATAAAAAAAGGCATGGCTTTTGACTGCACGGAAGGTACTGCCCCCTCAACTTGGTTGACACCCCCTACCCCAAGGGATGCCCTGAAATGTTGTGCTGCAGCAGCCTGTGCACCCAATTATGACTGGAAGGATCAGGGTGAAATCCCCATTTAACTCTAACGCCTTCTGAATGATTGAAAATATTTCTAAAGATAAAACTGGGAGGGAGGTGGGGGGGGGGAGAAGAAGAATCTTGAAAGCTACGCTAAGCTGCTTGGAGAAAGAGAAAATGAAAAAAAAATACCAAAATGGCTTTATATTTTTATGCTGGTGGTTCAATTACGAACCAGAGAATTGTATAACTGGGAATAACATCTACTACATTCAGACATTGTTCTGAATCCAGATGCAGCGTTTAAAGAATTATCTGTAAAAATACTAAACAAATGGAGAATACGGAAACTCCATAGCTCAGCGGTTCTCAACTTTTCAGGCTGCGACCCCGACCTGCGCCACGCATGCGCGGTGCGACGACCCGCATCGCGCATGAGCGGCACGACAGCCCGCATCGCGCATGTGCGGCGTGCGCGCAACGGCCTGCATCACGCATGCGTGGCGCAACAGCTTGCATCGCACATGCACGGTGCTGCCCCCTGCGCCGGCCGAGGGGAAAAGGGGGAAAAAATGGCGGACTGCGGTGTTTGGCGGCCCCCGTAAAATGGTCTTTCGACCCCAAATGGAGTCGCGACCCACAGGTTGAGAACCGCTGCCATAGCTGCTCTGTATCAATCCTAAAAAAAAAAAAAACCACCTGACTGGGTCGTACATGCAAATGTACTAACTTTTAATCTGTTGAGGAAAAGAGGGGAAGGAAACAAAAGCGCCTGCATTTTCATCAAATGGAAGACTTTCATCTCAAGACAAGAAAGCTTGTGGTCTCTAACAGTTACCCTTACTCATAAATCAACCCACATTACTTACTTGTTATCATTAATAAATTCCAGGATCTCCTGTTCTAATTTTAGCAGCATCATCCTATCCCTGTCAAAGAAAATCATGGGAGAAATAGAGCAAAACATTCAGTGCGGGGAAAGAAAAGTCTCTTTGAAAAATCTGCAGATTTATGTCCTCCTTATTCTAATATTAAGCTAAAAGCTCAAGGTAATTCAACAACAAAGGCACTGTTACCTGTTCTGCACTGACAGATGCAAAACAGATGTAGCATATTAAAAGCAGTACTTTTTTGTTTAGGCAAATTCCTTTCTGCATGGAGACTAGAAACACTGTAGCCCACAGGCTCTCATACATTTTCTATTATGAAAGAGAAACAGTATATCAAAACATGGCTACCGTGAGACATTCAGTTTCAATGCTGTTTATTAATGAAATAGCAGAAGCACAGTAGAGCTATGTAAAGGAGGATTTTTAGAATTAGCACTGTTCTTTGTAACTGTGTAACTCATATCCATTTCCCCCCTTTCTGTTCTTGCATCTATAGTACATAAGGTACGCTAGTATACAAATGTAGCATAGTAGGATATCAATGCATCTATTTTAATAAAAGTCTGTGCTGCTAGATAGTCGGCCTAGCCAGTGGTTCAAGCTTTAGAGAAAGACTAAGACCAAGCTTAAAGACCCATTGGAACCATGAAGCTTACTTAGTAGCTCTAGGCCAGTCACATTTTCACTATCCAACCTATGCTACAGGGTTATGTATATCCCTCTTACACCTCTGGAGAGACCACAAAAAAGTAAATGAGCAAGCAAATAAGTAGCAACATGCTTGCATCATTAATGATTCAGCTTTCCATAATTTTCTAAAGCCTCAGGTGAATGATGTAACAAAGCTAAGATTACAGTCCAGTAACAACGTCAGTAGGAAACCTGTAAACATCATGTTATGCTAAGAAAAATGTAATGAGATTTTATTCATTATTACATATTTCAGATAACCTACAGACAGGGTCAACTTACCCTACCAAATGTTGTCCTGTTATATCAGACTACATGACTAGGCAGACAATGGGGAAAGTTCTCACAAATATTCTGATCTCCATTAATGGTAAATTGGTAATGGTAAAGGAAAGGAAGATACTAATGAAGTCACAGACCAATCAGCACTAGTCTAAGAACTATTATCATGATTCCTTGGAGCACTGTTACCAAGAACTTGGGCCTTAGTCAAAGCCCAATCCCTTCCAATTCCAGATCTCACCGTTGCCGTGTCAAGCTCAAGACTTTCCAGAGCAAGATAAGCATGTAAGTGCTTGGGAGTAGCAAGACTAAGTAAACTGAGAGGACACTCTAGGCTTAATTTATATGTAATTCATGTTCTCGATACTTACATCATTCCATGATTTCAGGAGGGCATGGAAGGCTGCTTAGCTGCTCCATCCTACCCTTAGCAGACACATACCAACATAAACATGTTAGATTTTTGGCAGCTAACACTACCCTTGGTTATATATGCGCCTCTTATTTTTAATTCTGCATGCAGTTGCAGGATCCACAACAAGACCGCTCCTGAACCTACCTTGGATTTTTCTTCAGTGTATTTACTAAAAATTCATGCAAATCTATTCCAGTGGAGTCTGTGTATTCCTGGCTGGAATCTATAACAGACAATAGAAGCAGACTCAAGAAATGACCTACATATAGAAGGGAAAAAAAGAAAAAAAGAGGGAGGGAGGGAGGGAGGGAGGGAGGAAGGAAGGAAGGAAGGAAGGAAGGAAGGAAGGAAGGAAGGAAGGAAGGAAGGAAGGAAGGAAGGAAGGAAGGAAGGA
Source organism: Bothrops alternatus (assembly GCA_034064705.1). NCBI lineage: Eukaryota > Metazoa > Chordata > Lepidosauria > Squamata > Viperidae > Bothrops > Bothrops alternatus. The sequence continues at coordinate 8,385,867 of JARGCV010000080.1, forward strand.
AGGAAGGAAGGAAGGAAGGATCTGGCATTCAAGCACTTTAATGCAGATAATGGAATGGACATAATTTTAGTACAATCTTTTCCATCCATTTGGATACTCAAATGTTGCACTATAATTCCCTTTTGCGAAAATACTGCTCAGAATAAGAGTAAACAATGAGAGCTATAGTCCAACTCATGTAAAGTTATAGTTGAGAGCCTATGAGGTATTTTCTGTCAGATATTACATGCACTTCACACTCCAAACTTCTCCCTTTAAATTCAACTTTAAACCATGAGGATAAATTGGAGAGTTTAAATTAAATTAAAATATTAAATTTTAAATATTTCAATGTGACTGTTTTATTTACTAATCATTCTACCATAGTGGAAGGGCTTTCACCTTGTGTAGCTCCTAAAAGATGAATATATAAATCCAGATTACAGAAAGATGAAGGGCTTATTTGACCGAAGCATGTTGTGATACATCCCTGAATTCTTGTTATAAAATATCAGCCTTTATCATTGTAATCAATGAATTTGAATATTTCTTAAGGTAGTGAAGGGGATCATCATTATCATTACTATAAAATGACATAGACCAGAAATAGAGTAATCTTGTTTTCTTAGAGTGCAAATTGTCAAGCCTCACTGCTTGATCTTCAAACCTCTTTTTAACAAAAATTACACTAATCCATCAGAAGAAGTTGTGTGGGACAAATCATCACACACCAGGTTTTTATAATGAAGTATGTTAAGTTCAGCATTATTTACAAAGTCTTTTCATCTCAGAGGAGGAGAAAGCAAACTCAGATGTTGTTAGCAGTTTTTGGCTTCTTTTATTCAAATTTCTCATTCTTTTCATCCCAAATTGCAGAGTTTAGAGTTGCCAGCCCAGGTGAATTGGTTGGTTAAGTAGGATCTGTGCTTTATAGGTCTATTTAACCAACCAGTTCATACTTCTACACACCAATGAACAATTTAAATCAAGCAACTCAGTAGAACATCAACAAACAGAGTTTAAATATTGGAAGCAGTTATTTAGTGGGCTGCAGCTCAGTGGAAGTGTGTATGTTTGCTAAGCTATGTCTGCTGGAACATGGCATTCTCCAGGAAAGCAAAGTCTCATTCACATATAAAACTCAGTCTTAGACCCTCTGTGTGCTGACAAAATGTGGACACGGGAATCCCCAATACTGAGTGATACATAGGATAATTGTTTCATGCAATCTGAAGATAGCTTTCCCAGTTTCGCAGGTTATTTCTGTGAAAGAATGGCAGAGTCTTCTCTTTTAATCCTCAGGATTATTAGTTCTTTTAAATTTGATGCCGGGGGGGGGAGGGTGTGAGGGGGAAAGGGGGAGGCGAAGAGAAATGTATTGCTATCTAAGCTTACAAGAATAATTCTAAAATACTTTCATACAGCTCTGAGATGGTGAAGTCTGGGTGTAGTGCGCCAGTGGAAAGAAAGAAAAGATCTACAGGTAACCCTCTTTGAGCGGGCATTAGACAAGTGGTTGTAAGTCGAGGACTATCTGTACATGGAGGAAATTTGGGACAAAGTTGCGAGAGAATTTTTTTTTTTCATTTTTCACCCCTAGGAGAGAAAAGAGGATGGAGGAATTGAACCGGGAATTTTGTACAGCTCTGTCCCTTGTGTCAGAAACTTCCTCAACTATGGAAATGGCCCAAAGAAAAAGATCTGAGGTTTCCTAAAAAGTCAGTTACCACTTTGCGTAGGACAGCTATGTGGCGTGTGTATACGTACTTGTGTACATATATGTGTGCATATACACATATGTCTATATTACCCGTATGTGTATGTGTGTGTATACACACACAAACATATATGCAAACACATACATACATACATATATGTGCATATGCGCAGGTACAGAACATATGGATATTTATATATAACTTGCTACAGTGAAACCATATAACTTCATCATGTACAGCATCATTCCAATCTGGTCTTCTGCCTCTTCACTGAATCTTATCAGCAGGGGAAGGTTTTTTTGTGGGAGGAAATCTAAGTGTTCTCTCATTGGCAATGGGGAATATTATCAAAGTGTGCAGTTTCCCGCAAATCACAGTCTTTACATGCTTTTCCACATTAAGATTTTTTAAAAAACATAACAGCATTAGTCTTAAACTTTTCTAACTATATAAGGCTGCGTTTTTTTCCTTTACTTTGTCTTCAATGGGAGCATATAGTGCAGCGGCCCACATCGCAAAGGGGGAAAAAAATGGCGGACCCAAAAAAAAAATGGCCAACCCCCCCCAAAAAATGGCGGGCCCGCATCGCGCATGCATGGCACGACGACCCGCATCGCAAATGGGAAAAAAATGGCGAACCAAAAAAAAATGGCCGACCCCAAAAAAAAATTATAAAAAATGTCCGACCAAAAAAAAAGTGGCGGGCCCGCATCGCGCATGCGTGGCACGATGGCCCGCATCGCAAAGGGGGAAAAAATGGCGGACCAAAAAAATGGCTGACCCAAAAAAATGGCGGACTGCAGTGTTTGGCGACCCCCGTGAAATGGTCGTTTGACCCCAAATGGGGTCGCGACCCACAGGTTGAGAACCGCTGATATAGTGGCTAATCAACACATTGTGATTTGAGTAGACCCAGAGGGGGAGGCTCAGAAACCGAAAAATGACTGGATGATTTGGGCCCAGTTCTATCACTCCAACCAATCTACCTCACAGGAGTGTTGCTTAATGGGAAAATTATGGCTATGTATTCCTTGAGGAAAGGCAGGATATGCAACTAACAAATAAGTGATCAACAAATTGAATGACATCAAATATATTACACAAGCTTCAAGGATTATTAAAACATGTTACTAATTCACTTTTAAGTTTTCAGGAAATGTGTCTTTATTAATTTACTGCCATCGTCCAGGGGCCTGGAATTTTACGAAGAGCAGATGTGACTGGAACCTAAGATTGTCTTACCTCTAGACAACATTTTCTTGGGGGCCTTCTCTTTGTTTTTCTCTTTTTCTTCTTTTTCGGGACCATCTTTTGCAGATTTGTCATCTTCTTTGTCAGATGGGCAACTGATGTGCAAATGTATGATATCCTAATGACAGGACAAAAGCTGTATTTGCTGATGCTTTGCAATCAACAGAAGCTGGAAGCATCGTATGATCAACTTTTTGGATCTAGGAAGGAATTTTACTTTGGGTCAGGTTGGCCACCAATCACTGAAGATTCTGGCCTACCCTTCTCCATGTGGCTAAGTTCTTATCTGTGTGTGAGCTTTAAATATATATAATATATAAGTGGAATCAATAATTCTTGTATGCTATCAAAGTTCCCTACAAATGAGGCAAACAATAAATATACTAAAAATATTGATTTGAATTGGACAGGTTGTTCTGTCCCTGTTTTTCCTTGCTTACCCCACCCAAAGGGGGGGGGGGAGAATGTGATATTTCACACTAAGAAAACATTAAATTCTGCTTAGGGAGCCAACCAAGAAATGATCAATTAGGTGTGAAAATGGAAGTCTTTTCCAGATCAGATAAGTTAACAACCCAGTGGATTTTGCACTGATATTTTCTAAGCATAGCTCACTTGCTTGAATAATCTACACTACTGGGTTGGTAAATCACCTCTCCAGTATGTGCCACCATTCTTGATTTTATCTTCTTATTATAGCACCCAGTGCCTATAGCACTCTACCTGATCTATGGTGCTTTACTATATATGGATGATCATAGTTTGTGTCATTTTCTGCATAGATTGCTGTTCTACAGGAAGGAGATATTCAAGTCCCCCAATATGTAGATATTATTTGGAATCACTAGAAGATTGTAATCAGACCACTGGAGTTTACCGATATGCCAATGGTATATCAATATCACTTTTAATACATTTTAACTTGGCTATCGCGTTGCCACAAGATGCCATTGGTTCAGACAAGTTTTGCTCAAGATGTCTTACACCTTAATCTATTTCAGAAATAATTAATACTGAAAGGGATTCTTTACCCCCACCACCCCCAGCTGCAAAGGGTATTTAGTTGTTGTTTGGCTTACTTGGGTTTCCAAAGGCCCATCCACAAAGGGACTAGAGGATTCTTCACATACAGCCAGGCTCCTCACTAATTTCAGTTTCGAATTTGACTGAAACAAACAAACACACAAATGCTTCTGAAGTTAAGATGCAGCTGACTACAGCCTCCTTTTGATGTGTCATGGACCTGCCAGTCATTTACTAGTAATTAAGGTAGCATTATCTATCAGAAAGATAGATTCCTTTTTTTTTTGCCATGGAGCAATACAAAGGGTGTCATCTCCATCAATATTAGTAAGCACATCACTAAGACAAATTTTTTCTCTTGGCATCTTAGATGGGATCCCATTTTATATGACAATTTGCTGCTCCATATGACCTCAGTTTCTACCTGAGCCTAAAGAACAAATACATGATTTGAGCTTCTCAGTTGCAAATTCATTACATAATTCCCCCCCCCAAAATGTAGGAAAAGTAAATAATAAATAAGTAGATTCTTCCTGTCTTAATTCCAAACCTATCATTCTACAGCTGGCACCTTACATGTATTTTCAACAAGCATAGCCACTCTGGGTGGTTTGCCAGGTCCATTGAAAAATATGCTAAAAATAAAACTTTGTCCCAGCCAGCTTGCAGATTTGGGGAGGCAGGTTGGGGCAGGGAATGGCGATGCCCCACAATATTTTACATAGGTCAAGCCCACATGGTGAAATACAGATTCTTGAGAATGTATTGTGCACATTTTCATATAAATAAATGGAAATAAATTAATCTGACTCCAAGGACTACCAGTTGGAGGCCTTTACTAATGTAAGGAATATTAAAAGCACTCAAGACAAATGCCTAAAAGAGCAAGCTTTAAGTCAGTAGTGATTTACTCTCAAATTATAAAAAGTAAAACTCCTGTCAACTCTGTTTTTACAGATGTAGCAAGCTTAGATTTATTTATTTTATAATTTTTGTAAGCAGCCCCACGATTCTGAGTGGAACCAGCAAAGCAAAACAAGATAAGAACTCTGGGCTGCACCGATTCAGCCTGGAGTGGCCGAAAAGTATGAATGAATTCTCCTTCACAACCAAAAAGGAAAACAAAACCAGTATGTGGTTAACAAGCACACCAGGCAAAATGAAAGTGAGCTTGGCTTTCCTCACAGTGTGGCATTCCTCTATATATGGGGGGGGGGGGGGAATAGATGGGGAAAGATTTAATAATGGGGCACTCCATCAACGCCCTGACTTACTGTATGCAACAGAATAACCGAGACATAGCTAAAACAAATGAGATTCTAAAGCCAGAACTAGAACAAATTTAACATGTTCACGTGGATTTCAGAAGATGGATAACTTTCAGCATGCCTTCCCAAAAACTGTCTGCTCTGCAGTTCTGCTTTAGCCACAGAGAGAACAGGGGCCTTAGCCTCCCAACTTGAGATGCCTGGATAAAGTGCCTGTGAGCTACTCAAAGGACACACCTGAAAAATCCTTGCGGGACCTAGGAATAAAATGCAATACCAGTGGCATTCTGAGCCTTGGAATCGGTTATGAACTCAAGACTGTGAAGTACTGAATCTGGCATCCTGTTAGGAAGGCTGGGACTCAGAATTAAGGATGGAAACAGGTTTAGTGTCACATCACCATCTTCTGAAGTGTAACGATAGGACAACATGAAGAAATTTGACACTGACCGGAATCTCTTACCTTAGCTCTTTTTCTAGCATGCCCGTGATTGGATGTTCTCCTCTGTTTAAGAAGAAAAAAAAAAAGAGATGGGAATAGGAAGAAGGCGAAAAGTTATTCTCTGCACTCTTTATACATGCTAAGTCACATGCTAGGAGATGAACAAACATGTTATGGCTGAGTTTGCAAAAAAAAAGGCCACGTTGACTTGTTTGATTAAGGAGGGAACTACAACTACTTCGATAAAAGACGAGAAATGTTTTATTCTTTTTTTTCTGAAAATGGATAAAAATGAACTGATTTCATGATTTGTTAATTAAAAATATTTTATGGGAAGAAGGGAACTACGATAAGCAATATGTTAGGAAGGAGGTGATAATTGCTATGTTTGTAACTGCTGCAAAGATTAGAAGTTGCTTCTTTAGACAACTTTCTTTTTGGTTGTTTTTTTTTCTTATTCTTCACTTTTGTTTTACCTTTTTATTTTTTTTTCTTCTTCTAAGTTTTTGTAATTTGTTTAAATCTCAGTAAAATCTTCTTTTAATAAAAAAAATCATAAAAATGTGAGTATGTGCTATAAAAATGTACCTCCCAAGCATCCCCAAAGCTTAAAGAAGCAGGGTGATAAGTATAAGTCAGGGGTAGGCAACCTTGGCTCTTTTATGACACGTGGACTTCAACTCCCAGAATTCTGGGAGCCAAAGTTGCCTACCCCTGGTATCAGTGCACTATTGAGTTGGAGAAATTACTTCTCTGTCCACAGATGAATGACAAAGGCATACTAGCAGTTGAAATCCAGCAAGCACAATTAACAATGGAATCAATTACCCAGAGAAATGGCAGTACTCTCCTGCACTGGATGTGCTAGACATGGTTGCAGATTTCTGGGAGTTGAAGTTACACAGGATTTAAAATTGCCAGAGTTGAAAAACATCACGTTTGTTCTTTCTCGATTCACTTCGCCAATAAATTAAATTAGGTTTCTGCACTTGGAAGATGGACTCAGTGGACTAAATTACTGTTTCATTTTTAGGATTCCCATACTAGCTTTACCCAATCTTGTGTTATCCAAGTAGGATAGAAATAAAACTCCCAATTTTTTCATCCAGCAGAAATCTACATAGAGCCTGCCCTCTGCCTCTTCTTCCTTTCTTTACCATTTTGTCAAACTGTACATATACTATTAGTTTAGCATACGAAGGAGGAGGCAACTGCTTTTCAGAATTAACATAGGCACAATGCTGAACATTTAACACATTCTGTCTTCATCCAATTAATAATAAAAGACTGGGTTTCCATCATGTTAAAATAAAGTTTTGTATTACACCAAGAAATGATGGCGGTTTCTCTACTGAACGATATACTTTCTTGCAAAGGAAAGATACTGTCAGTCCTAGGCCTGTTTCCGAAATTCTTATAAGAGGTATAAATGTAGTAGCCAAAAGGCTTGGCGTTAGCTGATTACTTCACATCACAAAATTACACAACTTGTCATTTCCACGACACACTTACCAGAGTCTAAGAAAAACTGAGTCATTTGTATGTTTAGGGAAAAGCCAAAAAGATCTGATGACAGTAAATTAAACATCAAAAGGGCAAATGAAGAAACAGAATGCAGTTCAAGTAAAGAAATATGTTGTGTCCAAAACAAATTTTGTATCACTTAGTTACAGGGGCTTAAAAATAGACTTCAATTCTCTTCTAGTCCCAATGCCCTTCTTTCTTCCCTTAAATTGACTTTTAATTCCAACTTTTCTGTCCAGATTTTGCTAATCCTACACTTACCATGCTTAAAATGAAGACTATGCATGTAGCAGCAACAAAACTTGCAACTTGTATATTAAGATCAATTTCACCTTTCCCATCAACTGCCTTTCAATGCTACTGAATTTCCAAATTATAATATCCTTGGGCTGGGGCACTTCTATTAAACTGCTTTGTATAACATTGAATAGGGATGGCACTATACCAGCGGTTCTCAACCTTTTCCGGGGCTCGACCCCGGCCCGCATCGCACAAAAAAATGGTGGGCCCGCACCGCGCATGCGCAGTGCGACGGGGCGCATCACGCATGCGCGGCGCGACGGCCCGCATTGTGATAGGGAGAAAAAATGGCCGATCAAAAAGAAATGGCGGGCCCGTACCACGCATGCGCGGCGTGACAGGGCGCATCACGCATGCGCAGCGTGCATCGCGATAGGGAAAAAATGGCCGACCCAAAAAAATGGCGGGCCTGCACCGCGCATGCGCAGCACGATGGGGCGCATCACGCGTGCGCGGCGCGACGGCCTGCATCGCGATAGGGAGAAAAAATGGCCGACCAAAAAAATGACGGGCCCGCACCACGCATGCACGGCGGGGCGCACCGCGCATGCGCGGCACGACGGCCCGCATCGCGATAGGGGAAAAAATGGCCGACCAAAAAAAATGGCCGACCAAAAAAAATGGCGGACTGCGGTGCTTGGCGACCCCCGTGAAATGGTCGTTCAACCCCAAATGGGGTCGCGACCCACAGGTTGAGAACCACTGCACTATACCAACACACCATGATTCTGAGCTTAGGAGGGGTTTTTTTAAATTATTGTTTTCTTGTTAGAATTAAGAAGTAGCCTATTAAGGTGGTAAACACATAGGAATAAGTCTTACTAGACCCACTCAGATTTTCTTCCAAATCCTGTAGATAAAAATTAATATTAAAAAAAACACTATAGAGGACTCTTCTTAGGAACAAGAGGGCAACACTGAAGTGAAAGAATTTCATATAAAAAACCCCCACCAAATATCACATAAAGTAAAATGGTAGCAATTTCTAACATGATTTTATTTGCACTACACTCCAGGAATGGGCGCATAACTCTACAAACTTCATATATGATTAAATACTGGTGTGACCTCATGAGGACTAGCAATAGACATGTTGAGTGCTCCATCTTCACAAAGAGCAAGTTTCCAGGCCTTGAAATCAAAAAAGCAGGAAGAAACAGACAAGAGCTTTGCTTCCATAAATTTCTTATAATAAAGTCATCTCATCTGAAAACAAGATGCTCTCTGGAATTCTTGCATTATTATTATTATTATTTATTAAATTTCTATACCGCCCCTCTCCCGAAGGACTCGGGGCGGTTTACAGCCTTAAAATTTAAAAAACATATAAATGTACAAAATTAAAATATTTAAAAATAAATTAAACAAATTAGGCCATAAAATCTATAAAACCCAATATATACAAATCCTAAAATCCTAAAAATTACAAAAATCCTAAAAATTGCACAATCCCCCTAAAACATTTTCACCCGGTTGGAGCCGGAGCTTCTATGCCAGGCCGGCCTGTTGAAAAAGGAAAGTTTTCAGTTCCCGACGGAAGGTGCGTAAGTTCGTCATCGTACGGAGTTCGGGGGGGAGCTCGTTCCAAAACGTTGGAGCTCCCACTGAGAAGGCTCTCCCCCTGGGGGTCGCCAGTCGACATTGTCTGGCCGACGGCACCCTGAGGAGGCCCTCTCTGTGGGAGCGAACCTTAACTTCCCTTCTAATAAACAATACTAAATAGAGCTCCTAAATTCTTATTCCTTGAATTAACAGCCCATATTTGGTGGTGGTGGTGGTGGGGTTTATATGGGGAGAGGAGAAGGGGAGGAAGGAGAACTCTTATACAAAAAAAAGATGAAAAAATGGCCCAAGGAACAGCTGTTAAGAATTAAAATAGGGGTGGAATAGACAGCCAAAGTAAGAAATGGATGAATATGTGGATAAATGAAGCGGCATTCTATTTCAGATTTTTGAAGATGGAGGAGGAGGTGATGTCACATTAGTACTTTGGGTGGACTTTCAGGACCCCTCACTCCTACCTAGCAAGGATTTGGGAACAACTCAGCAAACTGCTGAATTCAGGGAAGAGCCACCACCCCCCCCCACCCCCATCCTGGAGAGGAATGTTACTCTAGCCCTTAAGGGAAATGGAAAAAGGATTCAGATCTCCCAGAGAAGGGAATAATCACTACTAATTCTCCCAATCTCAATAAGAATCCACCAATGGTATGCTAATATCTAGTCTGACCTGCTATCCAAACGAACTGAGAGTCAGGTTATCACGTCCTCATGGGCAAAAGACTAAGATGAAACTGGGAGGTCCCAGGCAAAGAGGGGCGTGACAACTTGACAACTTAGTCTGATTGGGCAGGAGGACTGAAATAACCCATTGGTGGATTCTTCAGTCATCATGCTGGAGAAGAGAATGAGTGGTTTAAGTGAGCAGGAAATTTCTAAGCAGGAGATGATGGTAAAACTGAGATATATTCTATGGAGCTTCTAATGGATTAATTTAGCAACATCACTTAAGATAACTGACCAAGATACTAGAAAATTAAGTCCAAGGTCTGTAGACAGTCAATTGTGGGCTTTCATGGGCCTACCGGTTTGGCTATCTATGAGACATTATGTCCAATTACCTGAGATTCTTGCCGTACGCTGCTCTCCTCCCCGTCCTTCTCAGTCTCCTCTTTGCTTGGTGACCTGGATGTAAATTTGGTTTTGTTCAAAGATTCCTCAACCAATCTTTTTTCTGATTCTTTCATTATCTCCAGTGTCTCCTGTGTGGTGTTGCTGTTAGACATCTTCAGCACAGTATAGTGTTAGTGATGGATACCTGCAAGCAGGAGGAGAAGAGTTGGAATTTGTTTGTTTTTAACATACCTCTATTATTATTTATAGCATTTCCTATTTTTTGCCTCTTTCTTAATTGAGGCTTGCCTAAAAGAGGTTTTTTGGCTTCTTAAAATCCCTCAGGATCCACAGAACATTCTTTCTATTATTGGGAGATATACTACAGATTCCAGATCAATTCATACCTGTTACAGTTGAAAAGAACATTCAAGTGCTCCTTCCCTACTCAGTTTTTGACAAAGCAGCCCCCAAATAGTTGTTCTTTTTGATAGAGGAATATTTTATTGGATTTTCTATTTTCCCCACAAGAATAATCCTATGAGGTGGATTGAGCTAAGACAGGAACTGGCCCACAGTCATCCAGCCAGCTTTCATGCCAAGGGATGTTTAGAATTCACAGTCTCCTGGTTCCTAGGCCAACATCTTACCCATGACTTCAAACTGGCTCTCTTTTAATATATAGTATCTTCTTATCAAGACTATGGCTGGGTGACTTGCATTCTCTTTTCCAACCCAATGTTGTGCTAATTAGCTCCTTCTCAGTACCTAGATTGGCCAGTAAAAGATATCCCACAGATACACTTATCATGCAATGGAGTATATACAGCACACACTATGCTAGTACACTTGAAATATTATTTATTACTGGTATTTCTATGCTGCTCTACTCCAAAACTACTTCAAGTGACAATGCAAAGCAAAGCAAAGCAATGCACACAGGACAGTACACCAATTTTCCATCCGCATCATCACATAGCTAATTGATAGATATTTTTTCCAGTATCTCTGTTAGAATTACAATGAACCTTCCCTAAAGGTAAGGAGAATTAAAAGTGTAAAAAAAGTTTCCTCAAGCTTAACTAAAGGGGCAAAAAAGCTGCACATTTTGGTTTGGAAAAGCAAATGACATCAAAGAGAGAGTTCCACATGATCAAGCACATGATTTTAGGAAAGCAGCCACTAAGTGAGTTGATACCTATACTATATAAAGATTGAATCCAGATCTCCCCAGGACTGCTAGTCTCCCTGGAGGAATTTTACCACTGCATTTAAATTACAAAAAACCCTTTCATTCAAAAAACAGATGCTGCAGACCCCAAGTACTGTAAATTCAGTAAGTCACCTTTCAGAACTAGCAGCATCTTCTCAAACAGGCTTCATAGGGACCTGAATTCAGGTGTTTTTTTCTCAATTGCATTTAAGCAGCTGAAAGGAAAGCAAACCTATCCAGAAGCGCTTCCCACTTCTTTTTGTCAAGTTTTGTTAGTGCTGCTGAGACTTCCCGGCACCCTTTGTAACAAGCTATTTTTAACAAAATGCAATAATAGAAAAGAAAATATCATTGCCGGTTTTCTGCAAGATTAGGAATGTGGCTAGTCTTACAGAAATTCAGCTAAATAGGAATGCTGGTTTAAGTGCTGTGCCTTGCCTGTGCCTTTCTAAACCTATACAGCGCATTATTTTGAGGACTCAAACAATTTGGAACCAGAAAGCAGAAGCCCTAGAGAGTGTTCATCAACTCATTTTATTAAGCAACTGCCAAGTCTCAACAGAAAAGCAGTCAAAAGTCTAGGAAGATTTATTGAATGCTGGCCGTAGGTTGGATTTACTAATATAGGCAGACTAATTCAAAGTAATTTCCCTTTAATTTGTAGTGCTGTAGAGCAACAAACATACATTATTGCTGATTTTACAGCCAGCAGCCTTGGTAATTACCCATGGGAAAGTCAGAAGTGAGATTTTCAGACAATTGTTACTCAAGTGGGGAGGAGAGGGAAGAATGGTTGGTTCATTCTTACAATGGGTTAAGAAAATAAGCTTTCATGACAAATTGGGGGAGGGATCCATGCTTTTTAAAATTTTGCTCACTGTCATTTCTACATATTATAGGGCAGGGGTCTTCAAACTTGACCCTTTTATGACTTGTGGACTTCAACTCCCAGAATTCCTCAGCCAGGCACGCTGGCTGAGGAATTCTGGGAGTTGAAGTCCACAAGTCATCAAAGGGCCAAGTTTCAAGACCCCTGTTATAGGGTAACTTAACTTTCCTGCCAAAATTAGGCATTTAAAAGTAAATATCAATACATCTCACGTGTGAATTGGTGACTCTCAAACCCTTTACACATGCAAGGGGATATAGGGAAAAGCTCTGTTACTAAGCTAAGTGGGACTTATTAACAAAACATTCACCTGCGCTCTCCTGAATGTGATGTCTAAGCCCATTAGTGAAACGTATACTGATTTCACTCACTTTATAGAAGTGGAAGAGGATCCAGAATAGCCTGTAACATTATGATTGCTATTGGGGCTGTGGGGAAAAAAAAATCTGTGCATGAATAACAGGTTATCTGGTTTGTCCAGTCAGAACCAAACATTTGGAAATAGCTGAAAGGGGAAAATGAAGAGACTGGGAAGATAAGGCTGGCAGGAGAGCTGCCCTGTAGTCCATTTGGAGGAGAAAGGGAACAAAAAGCCAACAAGGAAGAGACTTTGGTTGTACCACCAAAAACTAGAACAACTAACATGTTCTAGGGAGAAAAATGGTTTGTTCTTTGTGACAAACCTTCTCTTTGCTTTCTAGTCATTTTTCTTTTGAAAAACCCTTTCCTCTAGGGCAGGGGTTCTCAACCTTGGCAACTTTAAGACTTGTGGACTTCATCTCCCAGAATTCTGGGAGTTGAAGTCCACAAGTCTTAAAGTTGCCAAGGTTGAGAACCCCTGCTCTAGGGATAGTCTGTCGAGAGCCACAGAATATATAGGCCTGAAATGAGGCCCAAAAGTGAAGCTAAAGCAGAAGATGGAAGAAGCAGAATCCTGAGGAGCTGGAACCTAAATCTGGGAAGCCCTCCCCTGACAAAGGTCTCTCCTTGAACTTTAACAAAGATCAAGTATCTCTGGAAGGAAGGCCTTCCATTCCCTTCTTATTCCCAGAGATCGAGTAATCTTGAGCAGAGTTGCCCTAATGAGGACCCCTGGAGTGAATATATAAAGAATGTACTGGGTAAAGAGAACTACGTGGAGAAGGGAACAACACATATATGCGTGCATATGCACAGCAATGCCTATTGCCTTAGGAGCCAAAAAGTACAGGATCAACCAACCATATGGCAGAAATTCCATAATGACTTGAGTTCCACTGCAAGCAGCCTAGGAAAGAGAAATTTTTCTGACGCATTAAAAGCTGAGGAGATGAACATCAACATAAAGCATTGATTCAAAAGGTCAAGTTTGACTGATTCGCATACCGACCTTCAGCAGGTCTAGATTACTGCTGAAGTTCTAGGCAATCCCAAATCAGAGCATTGCGGTCTAAGAGGCAGCAGATTTGCTGGATTTTTAAAAGTCTGAAAAAATGATCAGAAGCACATTTTAAGTTCAATAAAACAACATTGGTCTCATCAGCGACAACTCATATACTGTGAAGTAAACAAGTGGATATGTAGATAAAAATCTATTTTTCTTTTATCCTTCTTACTAATCTATAATTCTGATGCATGAAATCTGGCATCTAGTACACCATCTGGTATCCAACAATAATTCCTATCAGTCAGTTTTAATTTAAAAAGAAACTTCCCAAGTTCTAATTATCTGAAAGCATCCAAGAAGCACTGTTACTCAAAGAATGAAGTTAATTTACACTGCTGACACTATCCTGGTGCACTTAACATATCTGCAATTTACCCATATCTCTTATGTTATATAATTGTTAGTTAACCAGCTGTTCCAAAATAAAAAGGAACCCATTGATCAAGAATGTGCTAATTTTGCTTGATTGACTTGCCTGGATTCTTTAGAGTACTGTTTGAAATGCTCCCACTAAAGTCATAAGAACATAAGAAGAGCCATGCTGAATCAGGCCAAAGCCCATCGAGTCCAGCATTCTGTGTCACTATGCACAATCATTCACAATCCTCCTTTTTAAAAGGCACTTACTTCCAACATGAGGAGAATCAAAACAAGGAATGTTATTACTTCTACATATGCATATACATGTATGCACACACATATAATCATAATTACTGCCCTCCCACATGCATCATATACATACATACATACATACACACACACACACCAACATAAGCAGAAGAAATGATCTGGCTGAGATCATTTTGGGAACAGACAGGCCAAAACAAAGTCATAAATCTTACACAGAGGTCTTTAGGCTATGCATCATGCAGAGAAGCAAACTGAGGTTTCTGAGTTCAACTAAGGTTCTCTCTTTATTGACAGCAGGGAAGACTAAAAATCATTACCTTCACCAGTCTCACACACAGACACCCCCAAAAAGATACAGCACAGTTCAGCAAACTCATAAATGTCTTGCCAGAGTTTGTTGTATGCAACAGTTCTTTCTCAGATTCAAACTAGATCCACAATATTCTTTTTCTTATGTGGTAACTTGAAATGTCAGATGAGGGAAAGCAAGGTTTGAATAACCCAGTACAGAATGTCTCCCCCTTACCACTGCAATACCAAAACTGAAAAAAAATGGTATGTGTAACTATTGTTTGTGTTCTCCACAAACCACAACAATCCTCAGGGTTGATGAAACAGGATATGAAAGAGGTGAACCATTTGGTTCAACCACCTGAAAAGTATCTTAATACCAAGTATATGTTCTCTGTGATATATGAAAGTCTGGATCCATGAAGCAATTAAGACCATCTCATTAATCTAACTCCTCCCCAGATGTCTGGGATTGCAACTTCCAGAGTAGCACAGTTAGGGAAAGGCTGAAATATTTAAATGGCACTTCCATATTCAAAGACAGTATTTGTCTTTTGTCTCTCGTTAAAAAAAAACTATAAACATGCCCTCATATCATGTTTGACTCTTGGGGAACATAAGAGCATTTATGCAGGTACTGAAAACACTGTGGAACTGATGCTACCTTTCTCAATATGTTTTTATGACTTCTCAGTCTAGTCAACAGGGGATTCCCTGATCTTTCACACAATTTCAACCCAAGGTCAATTTAAACTTAGATTCCAAGGCCTGATAAAATTGGCTAGGTGATGCCACATGAGACCTCTCACATATATCTGGGGACTACTCATTCTACCTTATCTAAAAATGTCCTTAAAAATCTCAGTTTTGTTTTTCTTAAAGGGCAGGCTGGACGCACTAATTTTTTTAGTGTTCTGATTAGATAACCCAGTCTTTTCCAACTCAATGCCTTCTCGATGTAGTAAGATACACTTCTCATAGTTTCCAGTTAGGTTGGGAAAAATGGCCAAAGGATAAATGGCTTCAGAAATCACCTGAGCATAGCCTGAAGGAATGCAATTGCCATCAATTGTAACATAATTCCTGCAGGAACTGACCTAGAAGAAAAAAAGGAAAATCCAAGCTATTTCTCCTCTTTAACATTAAACAAAAATCAAGACTGTGAGATTACGATTACACAAATGCCAAGAGACACCCACTCACACAGATTGATAATCAGCTAATTTTGTAAGCATGAACATGCCCACTCAAGTGACATATTTGATAGAAAAGCAACCAGCTCCCATAAGCTGCTAAAACCAGAAGATTTCCATTTAACCATATATTACGTTGTGGATTAACCTTTATTGTTTGTTTATTTATTTCCAACCTTTGGTATTTTTTACAAATAACTCAAGGCTGCCAAGCATATCCAACACATGTTTCTCTTATTTTCCCCACAACAACAATCCTGTCAAATGAAGTTGGGCTGAGAGATTGTGATTGGCCCAAGGTCACCCAGCTAGCTTTCATGGCTAGAAAGGTGGGACTAGAACTCAGGGTCTCCTGCTTTCCAGCCCCTTGTACCTTAATCACTAGATCAAACAGACATACAGTAAGTTATCTTTTTCTAGTGTTTGTTTTAAGATGTTATTCTAAAGCAGAAGCATGTAACAATCAAAATTAATCATATCAATATAGCAGCTTCATTCATTTCTCATTCTACCCTATTTCAAGATTGCCTGCAACTATTTGGAAAGTAAACAAAAGCACTGCAAGGAATAAGGGATGCATTTGTGACAGAAAATAGTCTTACTAGTCTTCATGCATTTATAATGTTTTCCCTGACGCAGATTAAACTTCAGAACACTCTGGAAAAAGTTGCCTTTTAAGGAGGAACTTCACAAACTATCCACAGAACAGAAAGAATAAATTATCTAGCATATAAAGTTTGCTTCCCATTCAAACAGCTACTAAGGACTTCCATTTCAGAAACATCTCATTTACATTTGTAAAAGTCTGACAACTAGGAAAACAATTCTGTAAGGGTGTCAAAATCTCCAAGAGATTGCCACCCACTATTCCTGTTTCATCTTATCTTGCCACAGGTGAAGGAAAATATAATACCTATTGATACTGGCTTCTGGGAAGCACTTATATACTACCATTTAAATAGCTTAACCAATGTCCCTACGGTATTATCAATAGATAGATTAGCCAATGTCCCTACTATCAGCAGGCACAAAAATAGTAATCAAGGACAACATCAAGCTTTGCAACATAATATAGTAACTTCATTACAGCTTCCAGATCTGTCATTTTAACTCCCAGAATTCTCAGTAATGGCCATTCTGACTGGGGAATTCCAGGAATTGAAGTCCATATAAAAGAAAGTGCTGATGATGGGAAATGAATTCCATTATAATCTGTACACATCTGTTTTTAGGTCTATGAAAATTTTAGGAGAAATTTCAGTGTCCCAACAGAATTTTAACCAGGATAACTAATTAAAATATTTATACAATGCATAAGCTAAAAGAACTAAAATTATTGCAAAACGTTATGGGAAAACTCAACTTAATTTCTCACTTATTGTACTAATATATCCATCCAGCAACAGCAGTTTTACATGTAAAACTGTAAAAGGCGAAGCTCTGAGCAATACAGGCTGCTGATGAGTATTATGTTTAGAGGTTATTAAGGACAACCTTGTAAATTATATGCGAGTATTTGTACCAAAATCACGTTGATTTCCTAATAAATTATATTAAGAGTGACATGTTCAAAGCTGTAAAATTGCTTACTAGAGATCTACAATAATTTAGAAAAATTAGGGTATAGAAGATTGCGACAGAGGCCCTTCTAGTCTGAGAGACAGCTGACTAGCAAGTAATAGAAAGCAAACACAGGATACACCTCTAAAGATATGGGGGGACCTGTTGAAGTTTATTTTTCCTCATCGATGGAATGATCAAAGGACAGGGGCTGAAAACCAAAACAGACACTTCAGAGTCTCAGCAATGCAAGCCAAGAATTCAAAGTAAAATGTCTAACCAGGGATCGGTTTCAGACTTATTCTTCATATGTGTGTGTGTGCTAATGTGGAGGGGAGAGAGAGAGAGAGAGAGAGAGAGAGAGAGAGAGAGAGAGAGAGAGAGAGAGAGAGAGAGAGAGAGAGAGAGAGAGAGAGAGAGAGAACAAACTAAGGTAGAATGAGAAAGAAAGAAAGAAAGAAAGAAAGAAAGAAAGAAAGAAAGAAAGAAAGAAAGAAAGAAAGAAAGAAAGAAAGAAAGAAAGAAAGAAAGAAACATAGATAAAGGGAGAAATAGAAGGCTAAAGGTACAAAAAGAGGAAAGTAAATAAGAAAAAAGAAAATATAAAAGAAGATATAAAGCAGTGGCTTCCTATCTTCTTCACAGCAGTTATAAGTATACCTATATTTAACCTCTTTCTCTTAAAGTTGTATCATGACTCCTACTATCTATTCTGTCTAATCAACAAAACCATAAATCATAATCAGATGCTATATTTTTTCTGTCCTGCTCTATGGAGTAGAGAGTTGGTCTCTGACAGAAGGCCACCTGAAGAGACTAGAAGCATTTGAAATGTGCATTTACAGGCGGCTGTTACGAATAAGCTGGGTTGACAAGATCAGAAATGAGGTGATAAGCCACCTGGGAAAGCCAAGAGAAATCATCAAAACAATGAAAAAAACAAAAATTAGAATATTTCAGACATGTGATGCGACACCCCAAAAAATACGGCATACTCCATTTAATCCTCCAGGGAAAGATTGAAGGCAAAGGAGGTCCAGGCAGAAGAAGAACATCGTGGCTTCAAAATCTAAGGGACTGGTTTGGACAAAACTCAGCAGCACTTTTTTGTGCGGCTGTGATAAAAACAGGATCACCAACCTGATCGCCAACGTCCGATAACGGATATGGCACAAGAAGAAGAAGATAAACCATAAGTTCATTTTTTAAAGCAAAAGATCCATCATTCCTCTGGATGGAGCCAGAGGGAGCTGGGGGAGGGGCTGTTCCTGCTGATATATTTATTTTATTTTATTTTATTTATTTTATTTTATTTGACTTATATGCCGCCCTTCTCCCCAGACTCAGGGCGGCTCACAGCAAAATATACTGCCAGAACTACCATTCGTACCGTCTTTGGTGCTGGATGGGGTTGCACTGGCCCCTACAGACTCTGTGTGCAATCTGGGAGCCCTCCTGGATTCATAACTCCTGCTCAAGTAGCAGATGGCAGTCGTGGCTAAGAGGGCCTTTGCTTAATTTCATACTGTGCACCCATTCCCGGATCAAGGGGCCCTATTCACAGTCACTCTTGCCCTGGATACTACCCAACTGGACTATTGCAATGCACTCTGTATAAGCAAGAGGTTTCGTGAAGAGTCTAAAACAGCCATCCAGCCTCAGCTACAAAGGGATAAGCAAATGTTTACTGGTGTGCTCTCTTCCCTCCTTTCTTCCTTCTGAGGAAGGCATTCCAGCTTGAAAAACTAGCTCTTCTCTGCCTGGCCAATACACTTGGGTCCTCACATAGTGACCATTATGTTCAGCAACCCTTCGAAGTTAGGATAGTGCCGGACGGATGGTAGTTACAACTGGTCCTCAAAGTTATGGCCATTACCATGTCTCCCTAATCACATGATCAAAATTCAAGTGCCTGCATTTATGACCACAACCTGTGCAACTCCCCACCCCCCATTTCTGCTCTTTCAACCACCCTCTACTCCGCCATCCTTGCTATGTGCACTTCACTGCCTCTGCCATCACTGCCGTCCCCAGCTGACCTATTTCCTCTCTGCCTTAGTGGGAAATTGCTCTAGAAGCCAGTCATATGTGTTCCTCATTCACAGGACGCTGACTGGTGGTGTCAAATTAAGAAAGAAAGACTATTAGGTTTCACCCGAGTGCTTTACTAAAAGCAGGGGATGGGGGGAGAAGAAAACTCTTCTTTCGTGAAAAGATTTCTCTTTCTGTGTGAATAAGTCGGCTACGCTTCCCTCAGGACAAACATGCATTGGAGCAAGGAGGCAGCTGGCATGATGCATTGTGGCCTATAAGGTTTGTGGGAAATGTTGAGGTTCACAGGAGCTGAGCAAAAGGAAAATTGGGGGTGTGTGGTGGTGGTGGGGGGATGAGACGTACATTAGAAAAGGCAGCAAACCAGGCAAATAAGACAAATTACAAAGAACATAGAGAAGCTACAGCAGTAATAACTACAGAAAGGGAGAAGGGAAGTCCAGAAAAGAAATGCTGAGGTTTTATCTAGTTGGTAGGTAAAGAGAATGAAACCTAACACTTTGATCTACATAAAGACAGGCAAAAGTAATTCTGTCTCATTTGGCCACTGAAATCAGTGCTTGAATTATCTGATAGAGCAGAAGGATAGTAAGAAGGGGCTTGGCTCCTTCAATCTCTAATATCCTCCCCTTTAGACCTCGTGCTTAAATATGCAGAAGGCATGTTTTCATCATGAATGGGAGCAATTGGGATGTTTCAATTTAATTAATAACTGTTCTCAATCCCTCCCACACACACACACACACACACACACCCTGAGTTCTCCGGAATAGGGTGGCATAGAAATTAAATAAATAATAATAAATAATAATAATAATAAACCCTTTCCCAGGACATTATTTGAGCATTTCCTGAAGCAGAGAAAGGAGCCATCTTGAAAATACAAAATTAAACAAATGAACTCAATCTATCTCACCAAGGGGCTGGCTACCATTAATGGCAGCCTTCCATTCCTGCTGTCAATCAAAAAATAAAAACACCAGGTTGACATCAGCAACAGCACCCAGCCAAATATCAAGGAACCGTTTTTATAGAGGTCAAAACACTCTCAGGTTGACAGTTAAATATTACAATAATAAAAGGCACTCTGGTTCTGAAATGTTCTATTCTGTGAGAATTTCACTTGAACTTCTTTCTGCAATGTGTCTCTTTGTGCACATAACAGATTAACAAAATACCAGTTGGAAGGGACCTCAGAGGTCTTCCAGTCCAACCCCCTGCTTAAGCAGGAAACCCTTTACCATTTCAGACAAATGATGGTCCAATCTCTTTTTAAAAACCTTCAGCGTTGGAGCACTAACAACTTCTGGAGGCTCTTTACATTTGGCAATTGAAGTCTACCAAGTGCAAATCTCCTCAATTCCTTTATTTTGGATTGTCAAAGGAAACATTTCTCCCCATTGCCATATATCAAAGTCCTTAACTGATGATTTATGAACTATGGTACACAGTTCATTTTGGAATGTCACATCTATGAGTTTCAAATCCTTTTCATACTTTATCACCCTGTTTCCCGTACTTGCCATCCAGGTGCCTCCAGGAAATGTACAAATATGGCCTAAAGTCAACCACTTTCCACTCTACTTTAAGTAAAGAACACAGTTTCCTATGCATCTATTCCTATTCCCAATATTGTAATAATTCTGCTCATCATTACTTAAATTATTTGGTCATGGACAGCTCACAAACAGGCCACTCCACACTAATATCGGTGAGATTGGCAGCATATTTTTAAGAAATAAATATAATAAATAAATTTCCAGGAGACAGGAATGAAATGATGTAAAAATATTAGGCTAGGGTTTATTGTTCTTTTTATTATTATTATTATTAAATGTATGACTGGAAGTTTCTCTTGAGAAACAGATTACTGGCCTAGCTAGCCAGATAATATTACTGTCCCAGCACAGATAACAATTAAAAAAAACTGCAAATGTTCTCCAAGAAAATATTCTCCCCAAAATTTTGGACAATATAAAATGTGCTAATGTTTTTGAGAGAAGCCTAGCAGATTTATAAGGTGAGCTGCTGGATCAGCCAGCCTAGGAAAAAGCCACTACGTTCTTCCTTCTATTCCAGATTAACACGGAAGTAAATAAAAATGAAATTGGATAGGAAAACGCTTTTTACTACTTGTGGTATATGAAGTGATTGGGGGGGGAAGGGTTCCACACAAATCAAAGAAGACTGGCAATTAAAAATTGACTCTGGCTACAAGCTGCCTTCATATGGCCTGTTCAGTCAAAAGGAGTTGGCAAAAATACAGTTTCTGTTCTCTTTCTAACAAAAAATCATCAGCGGTGGGAAGAGATCGCTACAGGACAGAGCAACTCTTTTCTGTTGGCTCAATTATTTGGTTTTATAGCTCTGCACAAGGATTTGAGGTCAACACCACATCTTTCTGAATTAGTACCTCCTGCAAGGTTAAATGATGATGCTTTTGCTTTCTATTTATTCATTGGCCTCTGGGTCAACCAATCTGAATCATGCCACCATGGCAACAGTCTCTTACCACTATGAGCAACAAGACATCTTTTATTTTTAAACTCTCGTCTATGTTCCTAAGTTTCTTTATAAAACAAAACAAACAAAAACCAAAAAAAAGTTCTTCCATATGCCTATCATGCAAGACACTTGGGAAGTAAACAGGGTGCTTCTTTCACACTGAGCTTAAGGGAAGATATGGAAAAGCTGTGTGTCTGTAAGCGGGTGTACAGGGTGCTTGCAAGAACAGCAGTCTCAGCTTCTGTACACACTTGTGGGAGGAGGCAAAATAGAACAATGGAGGCAAAGATGCTTTAATTCAGTGGCAGATGCTTTAACCTGAGTTCCTTCAGTCATGGTGGTCTAAATACAGGGAAAGGGAAAAGGAAACAAATGCTGTTCTGTTGTTGCTCTGAGATTTTCATACAGGTCAAAATAATGGGCCTATTTTGTTCAAAAGGTATTGTTTAACTACTTTGTTGATAGAAGTGGGGTACAAAAGTTGAATTCTTACTACCCTGGTACGTTCACGTGGGCTTGAATCCTGACATTCTTCTATTCTACTATCCCCTGGTATTGCCACATCAATTATCCACACTTTACTCTTGTCAACCACCATTAAATCTGGTGTGTTGTGCTCCAAGGCTTTGTATCAGTTTGTATTTAGAAATCCCACTCAACGTTCCCACCCATGGCACGTGGTAATTTTTATAGATGCTCCAGTGAGGCAACTAGCGACTATGTTATATCACGGTTTATAATCTGTCTGTGTTATCATCTTGCACGAGATGAGATCTACGGTTTTTTTTTCTGCACAATGTGCAATTTGAATTATTTGATGATTTTTCAATTCTGGCCTTGATTGCATTAGTTCAAAATAGCTTGCTCTTGAGCAGCCAAATATCAAGCTACCAGGCCTTTTTGTTTTGGTAATGTTCCAGTTGTAAACCATTGCCACATTCACGGTTTGTTTCCTGTACAGTTAGTAAATGCATTTTTAACTTGCATCAATGCTTGTTCTTTGCTGTTTTGTTCTTAATAAGCCGACACATGCTTTCCTTCTTCAACAGCTTGTTTGGCTTGAAATAAACTGCTGCTTCCATTTCTGTGAGAGAGGTACACTCTATCAATATCACTATGGGGGATGTCAGGCATCATGAATAGTCATGAGCTTTCTTGTTTTCTGGCCCAAACTGTTTGTGTTCAATTAATTGTGTTCCATTAATAATTCCAGCAGAATATTGTATAACAGGTATAATCCAGATATTGATGTTTTCAGATCATTCATATAAAGCAGATGGGAGGTTTTGTTAGGGTTTTTGTTTGTTTGTTTTTGCTGTTTTTGACAGCCAAGATTGTTTTCTTCAAAATCACTGTAAGTTGGATAGTAGTAATGACAAATAAGAGTAATAATGAATCAAAGATGCCTCTAATATTGACACATCGCTGTTTTTCATTTCTGACCACCAATTCTGTCTTCTACTGCTTCGTTATTTTTTTCTATAAACATTCTACATTCATCAAACTTCATTGCAAGGTTGCCATTTATGGCCCTAACTAGCCCTTCCGTCAGCAAACTAAATACCCACAGAACTAGTACAATCGCTGTGACCCTCTCTGCTACATTTGGTATACTGAAGTATTTTATCTGCACTTTTTCAGGTACTTCTTTTTAATATTTACAAACACACACAAAAGAACATCTTTTGGGTCTGAAATAATTTAGGTTGGTGCTTGACTCCAGTTAGAAAGATAATCACCCCCTCTCTTCGCTACCATTATTCCTTCAAGAGGGTGGCATGCACATTTCTGCCCAATCATAACTGCATTAAAATCTTAGCATTCTGAATTGCCTTCATTGAATATAATCAGTTCAACAATGAGGGTGAGAAAATACCTAAAAAGTGAACCAAGACGTTAAGTTTTTGAGACAAAAACTATATTTTTTATATTTATATTTTTCTTCATCTAATTAGTAAAGTCTGCTTTCCTGTATACTGGTTGTAGTAATACTATGATTGCACAACTTGGTCGAAAACACTGAGACGGGACTTAGCTACTTTTCAGCCCAATTAAATGACAGAAATGTATCTGCAGAGGGAGATTACTTTTAAAAACAGAGTGGGAGAAGACATCTTGGATTAACTGCAACAACCATGAGGGAGATAGACATCTTCTTTCTGTCTAATTATCTTATTCAGGGTGAGACAGTTATGATTAGGGGTCCAGTAAGATAAAGATAAATTGTTATTATTTAAAGATTATCTAGGAAGTATTTACCCAAATGCCTCTTTTACTACTCTACTCCACTTGAACATACAAATTCTGAATCAATGCTGAATATTATCCAGCTAACCTGAGAGATACCAGCACCCTGCCTAGCTTCCTCCAAATCTCAGCAAGCGTAGAGTGAATTGCCTTTGCTTTTGTGTTCCTCTAAGTCCTGCAAAAATCCAGAAAAGGGTGAAGTCATGCTCTTATTGTATTCCACAGTAAGCCAGCCTTGCTTTACCTGGGTGTTCCCTACAGATATGTTGACTTCGGCTGACAAAACTGGGATCCAACCAGGAGGACAATATTGAGAATTCTGTGGGATGGATCAAACATCTGGAGGGCGCTCAGCCTGGAGGAGACTCTGCTGGGTTGCGCAAAAAGCTAGTCAGCCAAAGGAAGCTATGACCTGGGAGTCTCAAGATTCTGAGAGATTCTTTAAACACTAAAATTGATACTTGAATTATGTTTTGCCTTTTACTATGTTGCTATTTTAATTCTGTATTTGTCAGTAACAATGATGGCCACAGTTTGTAGTAGTATTGATGGGATACACATTTTTAAGTAAAAAAATAAAGCATGCAGGGTAGCTATTTCTCTTCCTTGGGGGCATCTTTCCATCATTTAAGAGCCACAGGTTTAAATGCATTATTTCTTGGAAGAATCCATTCTTTTCTTTTCCTTCCCTTTGTTCCAAGTTACTCTAATATATGAGCACTTAAAGATGTCTGGTATTCATTCTAAACCAGAAAACTGCTGGAATTCTAGCCGGTAAAATAATTGAATCTGAAAAAAAAATAACAAATGAAAGGCACAGGGGTCTATTTATTCTAATTCATGTGTGATCATTAGCAATGTTCCATTGCTCTTCAGCAGAATTTCCTTTTAAATAGATCTGGGGTGCACAATCTTTTTCTGATTCAAGGCCACACTTGGCCTTTGAGATACGTTATTGGGGGCCACGTTCCCTAAAGTGGCTGGAGACAAAACAAAGGAAAATTAAAGCTGGATTTCATTTAATTAAAATAACTCAATATAATTTGGTTACTCTTCATTCATTTAATAATTTCCTTACTGCTATCACAATACAATAGGGGCTGTGGGTTCCATAAGGCCCTGGAATTATAGTAGCACACTCCTGATCCAGATCCTGCTGAAACATCTTGCATCTATTGGCTAAAAGTGGAGCAGAAGAGATTTAACAACTTTACTTTGGACTTCACAGAGCAGTTGTTAAATATTTTGGAGAAAAACAACAAGAGGCCTCCTGACTTCCAGGTGCTTCAGCACCTCAAATTAATTCAGAAAATTAATGAAAGTTATTGTCATAATGGATTGTTCATGATTTTTTTTTTCATGATATAAGTAACATTTAATAAGCTTCATTTAAGTCTTATTGAAACAACCAAAACATACACTATATCATGCTTTCACTGCACATGATAAGTCATTTCATTGTCTTTCCTCTGTCATTGGAAAAAGTATGTGAAACCCAGCTCTCTTCAGAGGAGTAAACTGGCGGATGTTCCAAATTATGAAAGAAATCAATTATGTGGGGATTACACCACCGAAGAGAGGCAATTTGGTATAGTACAGGGGTCTTCAAATTTTGGCCCTTTTATGACTTGTGAACTTCAACTCCCAGAATTCCTCAGCCAGCATGCCTGGCTGAGGAATTCTGGGAGTTGAAGTCCACAAGTCATAAAAGGGCCAAATTTGAAGGCCCCTGGTATAGTATCTAAAGCAGGGGTCTTCAAACTTGGCCCTTTTATGACTTGTGGACTTCAACTCCCAGAATTCCTCAGCCAGTGTGCCTGGCTGAGGAATTCTGGGAGTTGAAGTCCACAAGTCATAAAAGGGCCAAGTTTAAAGACTCCTGATCTAAAGCATAAGCTACAAACTAGGAGACTATGAATTCTAGTCCCACCTTAGGTATAACCCAGCTGAGTGATCTTAAGCCAATCACTCTCTCAGCGCTAAGAAGGAGGCAGTGGCACTAAATCTTGCCAAGAAAACTGCAAGAACTTGTACAGGCAGTTGCCAGGAGTCAATAGTGACTTGAAAGCATCCTAAATAAATAAATAAATAAATGCTGTATATGGAAACATACACATATAAAGTTCAAACTGAATGTTTGATATCATCAAAGTTTGCTCTTTGAAATTCAGGTAAGTGACTCAGCTTCTGATCTATACAGCTGCCCCCCAGGCGCCTGCACGCATGCTAGAAAAGCAATGGAGGATCTGAACACAACTATCGGGTCCACCAACAGGCTGCCGGATGCGAATCAACTTAGCTTGTTGCAGATTAACACAATCAATGGGCCGATGATGCGCTTGAGAAGCCGGGCGCAGAGAGAGGCAGCTATATAGGCAGGCTCCCTAATCACCTAGCATTCCAATTCTGATGACGTCAGCAGTTTGGCCTACGAAAGCTCAGTAACTCTTTTACTTACAAATTTGTTTATATTAAACGGTCTTGTTTATTTTTATCCTGGTGTTTGTTTTTTCTACATTTTTATTGATATATATTGTTTCCTAAATTTTTTGGATTGCTAACAAAGAATTAAGAGGGACTGGGATAGCTATTTCGAGCTGATTAGCTCTCATAAGCCAGACATACCCTTCTGAGATTCGAACCTGGGCTACTTGCATGTTAGGCAGCTGTATTGACCTCTAGGCCACAGGCTCTTTCTCACTTTGTCAGCTGTATCAGGGAGGGAAGAGACCAGGGGAGGAGATTTATCTTGAGTGTTTTTTGATGCACCCTATATATGAAAAAAAAATCATTAAAAGGTTTATCATGTTTATGGGGAATGGAAATGGCTACAAAACCACGACCAGACACTTGTATTTCTATCAGTCCATTGCCAAGCAGCTTGTATACAAAAGGAGAAAATGCAATACCACCGTTACTCTTGGAATGGCTATCCAACGAAAGTCACCCCAACAGCAAGACATACAATACATACACTCTTAACATCATAAAGAAAGTCAGAATAATAGCAATAGACCTGTAGGCCATATTTACGTTTTCTAAGCTGGGTGTTCATGAGACAACTGTTAAGGAAAATTCTTAATAAAAATGATCTATCTGGAAGGATACCAAAGAAGAAACCACTACTATCCAAAAAAATACAGTTGTATATCTCACTACCACCTGTACAATACAGTAGACAAGCTATCAAAACACTGTCTTGCAGAGCGCTGAACACCCACTCTCCAAGATGGAATTCTTGAGGAATTTTATATTTGGAGAAGCCTAGCTGCGACTGGCTCACTCTGTTGAGGCTGTCCGGCCTCTCAGGGATCCATGGGGATCGTCAGGCAAGGCTAACCCCCGTATCAGTAAATCACTGGAACGAGGGCAGCAGAGCTCCAGTGAGTCCAAAGGCGGCGAAAACAGCTTGAATGGAGCCTGTAAGGCTCACTGGAGCCGAGGCTGCAGTCAGCTGCAAGCTGACTCTGTTAATTTGGAATCAGAATCTCAATTTAAGTGAATTTAGAATTTGTATTTTAAACAAACTAATTAATTTATTCTAATCTGTAATTTAATCAAACCAACTAATTTAACCTAATCTATTCAGAGGAGCCAAGAACAATTGCGTCCTGCTGAGCTAAGACCAAGTCAAAAACTGGGACGGTCCAGCCCAGAAGGAGGCGTGGCAGATTTCTGACTTAGTCTCAACTGAGCAGGAAGGCTGAGATTACCCACCAGTGGATTCTACACTCATCATGCTGAAGAACACTGAATTTACAAGGCCATCCCTCACTACAAATGTGAACCATAGTGGCGAGTGTATCATGATTTCGGGCTGCTCCCAGCTTCAAATCTAAAGTGACTTGCCATCATTAAAAGAACAATGGACTCTGGGCTACACCAGCAAATTCCACAGGAAATTCTAAGGGTATCCATTCACAAGCAGAAGTTTTAAAAAATTGTTTGTCATGTAACATGACAATGATCCTCAAGGGAATGGACCACAATACCTCCAAGGAACATGTTACAAGAAATATTTAATAGAAGTCATTGCTGACAAAGGACCTGTTACGCTAAAGCTTCACATTCTAACAAAGGCAGTGAATGTTGACTGAATGTGTTCATTGAAGACATGACATTGTAACTGGGGTTGTTTTTTTGCAGGGGGATGTCATTTATTTAACCAAAATCTCTATTATCTACAAGTAAGATTTAGATAAAGTCTAGATCACACAGTAAATTGCAGTAGTTTAGGATTACAGATAAAGAGTTTGCAAATCTTCTTTACCACTCTAAGTTATTAAATCAAGCTATTGTCCGCACTAAGCCTGGGGAAAATTAGGCCTACAGAACTATAACCACCAAAGATTCTGATCTATAAGTGACAAAAAATAAGTGAACTAAAGTGAAGCTGCCATTCTTTTGCATCGTAGAAAAACTGTCACGAGAAATAACATTTCATGAATAAAAGTTCTAATTCAGCTTGTTCTTTACAGTGAGGGTTCTGTTGTTATCTTAGAAGAAAGCATAAAAAAAATATGTTGTGGTTGTTCATTCATCGTCAGTAATAAACAACCTCTTGAAACTGTATTTTTTTCTTTTTAATCATGCTAAAGTTAGATGTGGTATGTCCAAAGATGACTGATCAGGCCAATTTGGGCACAGAATGTTCTCACACATGTTGGACAGACATGGGAAGGCACTGCAGTTGTTGCACTACTACCGGTAGTAGCTATGGCCTTACGTGGCTTGCTTATGTTGTGCTTCAGCTGTGCTCCTTGCTCCTTGCTTCATAGGCCTGATAGCTCTTATGGACGAGGCAATGCCAGGAGGGCACTTTTGTGCCATCATTTCCAGGTGGTTGTGTCTATATTGAGCAATCTCAGGGGGGGGGGCTTTAGTGTATTTTTGAAGTGCTTCTTCTATCTTCCACACTAACTTCTTCCAGCAGAGTGTTCTCCAAAAAGAAGTTGCTTGGATATGTGCTTGTCTGGCATATGAGTGACATGATCTACCCAACTGATCTGTGCTCTCATCAGCAATGTATGGACTAATGGTAGACATGTTCTAGATAAAACTTAAGTGTTTGGCATTTGATCTTGTCATCTGATGCCTGTTATCCTGCAAAGTTAAGTAATGTTGAAGTGGTTGAGCTGTCTTGCAAGTCTTTGATACAGAATCCACATTTCATAGGCATACAAAGGAACAGTAAGTACCACAGCTCTGTAGATCAAGGGTCTTCAAACCTGCCCCTTTTATGACTTGTGGACTTCAACTCCCAGAGTTCCTCAGCCAGGGCCAAGTTTAAAGACCCCTGCTGTAGACCTTCAGTTTTATTACTGATTCCTTGACATTCCCACACAGTGGAGCGCAGTCTACTAAAAGCAGAAATTGCCTCTGCTATTCCTGCAGGTTAACTTTTCCATCAATATTCATTGCTTAGGAGAGGATACATAATTAAAGTGCTCCACTGCCTGCAGTTCCTGCCCTTTTACTGTGATTAGGTTCTGTGCATGGTGTATGAGAAGCAGGATGGTGCATGACTCTAGTTGTTGTTTTTTTATGTTGATAGTAAATTCAAAGTTGTCACAAGACGGGGAGAATTTATCCATGTTAATTTGCATCTCTGGCTCTAAGTGTCACAGTCATCAGCAAAGAGGAAATCTCTCAGAACAGTTTCCTTCACTTTGGAGATGGGCTGAAGTTTCATCAGGGTGAAGAGCTTCCCATCAACTCTGTATTTTGAGGCTGATTCCAGCATCACTATCTCAGGAGGCATCTTTCAACGTGACTGGAAATCCATTAAAGGATTCTCCACTGTCCAGCATCGTGATCAATATGCCAACATGCTATCATCATAAATGATCATGATAAATGATAAATATTACCATTATATTGCCATCATTATAAAAAGGAATTCTCCATTCTCACCTGTTTTTGCTGTCAGCATAAACAAAACAAAACAAAACATATCAGACAGCCACTTCCTTACAACTATAAAGAAAAAATACAGTGGTAACCTAAGTAATGCTGTTTTATCGTTACATTGCAGTACAAACAATTAAGTAGTGATTATTATTTTTAAGAAAAGCAGTAAAAAATTATGCACCTCCAGGAGAATCTCACCTAGACTCAATTTTCAATAATAACAATAAAACATTTGATAATAATTATTAGAACAAGCTCCCTATCAAGCTGTGTGGAAGAAACACTTAGCTAAGGTGTGCCAAAGTTCAGGTATTTTCACTGTAGCAGCATCCTGAATTGTTGGCTCTAATTACCTACTTAATTCAGGAATAAAGAATGAAAACTCTGTGATACCCAGATTGTATCATTCCAACAGTAAAGCAATTCCATTGAAGTCCAAATGTACAGATGCACTACATATTGAATTCCCAATAGTCCAATTCTTTGGCAGCTGAGAAGATCTGAGCAACCAGTGATTTCACAGAAACTTGGTTTCACACTGTCAAGACGATATGAATTTCAGACAACTATCTGGAAGTACAGGAATAGCTTCTTCTCAACTTCCTCTTTTACCATTTCTATTGTCGAGAGAGATATGACAATATCTCTTGCTCTTCTGGCAGCCTCAATCATCGTTAATTGATATTGTTGCAGTGTGTCTTTTATGTTGTTTCTCCATCTTCTTCTGGGTCTGCCTCGTGTTCTTTGACCTTCTCCTCTTTTTGTTTATGTTTTGTATGATGTGGACTCCCACAACATCCTCTCCAGGTGCCTTAATTTGCTGTCCTTGTGTGCAGTTTAAAATGGGTTCTGTGCCAATTCTTTCTCTTATGGTCTCATTTCTGACTTTATGTCTTCTGCAGCTTTCCTCAAACATCTCATTTCCATGGTGACTAATTTTTGTTTATGTTTTGTTATAAGTGTCCATGTTTGGCACTGGTAATGTAGGGTGGGGATGAATATGCTTTGTATGAGATGCTTCTTTGTGCTGATCGGTACTGTTGATCAGGTACTGTTGTTCCTAGATATTTGAACTTTGGTACTTGTTTTAAGCTTGTTCCTTCTAATGCTATGTTTAGGGTATGCAGTTTTTTTTCCTGTAAGCAAGCATATAGGAATAGCACCACACAAAAACACATACACACACAAATGCATGGGGCTGAACTGGAACGGTGCCAGCATTACCAATCATATCAATCCCTAAATTTCCCTTTAGGAATAAAAAGGACAGTATGTACAACAGGGGAGTCAAACTCAATTTCACTGAGGGTCGCATCAGCATTGCGGTTGTCCTGGGGGGGTGATCAGAGTGGGTGCAGCCTACTGGGTGGGCATGGACAGAGTGAGTGTGGCCTACTGGGTGGGTGTGGCCAGTTCTAATCATTCGCGTCAAGGGTGCCTATGGGGACCTGGGCAGGAGTGGGACAGGTCTCTGGCAGAAGGGGGTGGGACCGGGGCAAGTGCCAAGGCATGGTCCACTGGGGCAAGTGCCAAGATGGCCACCACAAAATTGTACATTGGCTCCTGGCTGGCCTGGGCCAGGGCCAAGGCAGCGGGGGCCGTTCCCTCACTGTTTCCAGGATGGCTTCGTGGGCCACATGAAACCACTTTGCGGGCCACATCCGGCCCCCGGGCCTTGTGTTTGACATGTCTGATGTACAATATATTGAATGCTGAAAAACCATCCCCCCATCTTCACATTTTGCACCCAGAAGAATATTTATGAGAAAATAGGAAAGCAACTAGAATCTAACATAACAAAACTTTACCATATAGTGCGGGTTTTAATGAAGTTGTTATGTGTTAATGAAAGTTCTTGGGTTAACTTTTATTTACTGGACCCTACTAAGGAATAAGAAATGAAAATCCAGCTATTATGTGTTGATGATTGTCCTGAAAAGGCCTAAAAGCAGCTCCTAACTCTCATAGCTCAAAAGGGTTGTTTCGTTCATTTCTGTTGCAAGTTGCTGCGAGGGGAGAGAGAATGTCAGTATAAATGTACGTTTAGTAAAATATACAGTTATGTACACAGCAATTTTGATCTCTGAATATGATACTGAAAAACCTATAGCCATTCAGATGATATGTCTGAGAAGAAATTTTTTTTATTCATTATTAAATTAAGACACAGGTTAAAAAAAAACAACTCTACTCTTCCAGAGATCAGGATTATACAGAAATGCATCTTGCTTTAATTATTTTCCAAGGTTATTTGGGGGTTAGAGTGCTGACTGGGCTCTAATAAAAAAAAAAAAGAAATGTAACAGCCTTGACTTAAAATGTAGTTAGTTTTGCAGATCATAGCTCAGGGTTTTCATCTTGTTTTTCACCCATCTCTGCCCAAACCCCTTTAGAGCAGGGGTCCCCAACCCCCCCCATCTGTGGACCAGTACCGGGCCGCAGCATGCCAGCAACCAGGCTACACAAACAAGCAAAGCCCCATCTGCAGGCAGCAGAAAAACCTCTCTCCATGCTGTCCCTGGTGCCCAAAAGATTGGGGATCTCTGCTTTAGAGGTTATACAAGGCAGAAACTGGATTGATTCTATCTTTGATGCTTTCCTAGTTTATTTTCAAGCTTTGCCAAAGGCTCATTAAAAACCTTTTGTTTTTCCTTCATTTCCTCCTCTACGTATATAGATGCCCCTCCTATTTGAGGGCTGCGCCAAAACAAAGCATGGTCTTTCCCCTTTGATGATGTAAATTCATAAGATAATCCTTCCCAGTCTAGCCGTGAGACACAGACAGATATCAACATTTTTCAAAGAAACCCACAAACGGTTGTATGCATTCTGCCTATTTCAGGGCTGCAAAGATGGGGATTAAGGAAAGACGTTCCCCTTACCCAGCACAAGTACCAGTTTTATATCAGCTGGCATTTCTCTTTTCTTCAAAGCTATTAAGATGCAGATGGGAACTGCCATCAGTGACGTCAAAATAGTCTCTTGGCAACGATTAAGAAGGCCATCCACCATGGGGATTTCCTGAAAATTTAGCATGAAAATTACCCACCTCCTCTGTAATGTCAAGATGTGCGACACTGCACTGGAATCCCTTTTAACCCATTCCTGCAGAAACAACAGCTCCGCTTCCTGGCACCCGCTCTCTTTGCCCAATTCCCTCATTCTTTCAAATAACAACAGTGGGAGGGAGAACATTCTGGGGTTATTAGCCGCTGGTGAATACTGAACCAGCTGCTTCTTTCCGGAATTGGGGGAAAAAAAATATGCCCACTCATAAAAATAGCTCTTAACTCTTTCCCACCCAAGAATGAGATGCTGCACACAAAAACGAGTTTGAGGGTTATATAATTTCACAGCAGCCACGTGAAATCCAATCCAGCTTTTCATTAACCATTGCTGTCCACTGAATGTGCAGAGTACTCAGCAATTGAAGAAATGAACCAAATACCAAATGTGGAAGGGGGGGAAATACACAATCAAGCTAAGCTTGTGCTAAACAGCAAAAGAAAGTTTCTAATGTTATAACATACACGCCGGCTTTTAGAAAAAACAGGTTGCAGAGGTGCCCATCCACACTAAAAGAAAAAAGAAAAGAAAAAAGGACAGCACAAGCTTACTTTGAATGTGCTAGGCGTGTTCATTTCTAAAACGTCCAAGGCAGAGTTTCCATTTGAAAGGGACAAAGACCAAATGAAGACAGAAACAGTTCTTAGCTGAGTTACCAAATGCACTCAAGGGACCTTTTAATGGAAATGAGTCTTGGAATGGAGAGAAGTGTTTTAAGTACGGCAACAGTAATTCAGCTTCTTCCCCTTAATTTTGTAAATTCAGAGAAATAAAGAATAAATCTGAAGAGAACATCCACTTGCAAAAGTTATTTCCATTCACCTTTGACAAAACCATCCAGCCAAAGCAGCTCTGCATTATTGACACCACTAGCTCTTAAGTTAACCTTCTTAGGACCCGGTATTGTTTCTTCAGCATTTCTATCATCTTTTTTGATGATTAAAAAAAAGGTACGGTTTTAGCATACCGTTTCAGACAAAGACAGTTCGAGGATTTAACTTCCAATTAAACACCTAAGTAAACACACACAGAAAAGTTCCGAGGAAATCTTTCCTAGGCAACCAGGTTCACTCTAAAACAGTAATAAGACCATCATGACACACAGGGAAAAAAGCCAAAAGTGCATCCATTTCATCCTACCGTGTTCAATGACATACAGCTTTGGCTGGCAGGTCGCTCCAATTTAACAGCCATCGCCTTTGAATCTGAACAAACTTATATTGCAAAAAGATGTACAATGTACATATTCAATAAAGTGCAGAAATTCAGAATGGGGGAGGGGGGTTTAAAAAAAGATGCTCACCTCATTCTCAAAACCAAAAGAAGAATGAAAATTGAACAAAATTTCCTCATCAGAGTCCAGCAGGGAGAGTTTCTTCATGATACAAAAGAAAAGAGTGTGCTTATTGGGGGGGGGGATTCCCTTCTTCCCTCTAGATGAAAGCACAGCAATAGCCAGGCAAAACTGGTGACATGGAGGTCACCCAGACCCTGCAAGTCTGAAGAAGGGGCTGTGGTGGACGGAGAAGTCATGGAATCAGATATTCTTCATTCAGAAGAAAAACCATTCACAAAATCCTCACCGAAGAGCAGGAACCCCCATCGCTGACGTATCATGATAGCCAGATAGCTGCACAATAGATTTACAAGGACTGGTTTGTTGCAATCAGCAAAAGATTTCTCTTTTGTCAGCTCTTCCCCCCCCACACACACACATACATCATTCCAAAATCATTAGTGACTTCATCCTAAAAATAAACTCACCCTTGATGGAAACTGCAACTCCAAGTAGGTCATCTATTTCCCCTTCTCAACAGGGATCTCATTGCCAGGAACAGTGATCGGAGGAATCATGCCAGGGGCTCATGGTTCTTGGAATTCCCCCCCACTCACCCGCCCCCTTCCGCGTCACTGCCGTGCCTGCCTTTTCAGCCCCCAGTGAAAAAAAGAAGGCTCCTCGCCACTTGCTACAGCATCTAATTACTCCTGACAAGCCATTCAGAAGGAAGCAAAATCTCAGCTGCTGGAAGAGATGGCAGAGAAAGCTCTGCCAATGGCAACTTCCACACACCCCCTCTCTCTCATTCAAAGACTTATGCAGAATCGCCTCTGCAAGGTTCAGGATAAGCACTTTAAAGGCACAGCACCCTCTTTTCCGCCCTAAGAATGTCAATCGTAGAAGAACAATCAGATTAAAGGAGGGCTGTTTCTCCAGTAGAAGCTGCAATGTGCTTCCTCAGAAAGAGAAAGTTCTTGGTGCTGCCAGAAGGATTTGTATGTAAATTTGAGCTATCTTTTATTTTCTTTACATTATTCTTACCAAGCTCGGTAACTTCCCTGTGTGGGCTTATATGCTCCTAGAACTCTTCCCCAGCCAGCCAGGTCATGGTTGAGAGTTCCAGAGATGGTCTACAACCTATAACAGGGGTCTTCAAACTTGATCCTTTTATGACTTGTGGACTTCAACTCCCAGAATTCTGGGAGTTGAAGTCCACAAGTCATAAAGGGGCCAAGTTTGAAGACCCCTGATTTATAAGATGGCTAGGTTGGAAAAGACAGGTGTACATGAATATAAAGGCTTCATGCCAAGCTTCTACTCTATAACACATTTCACTGTCTTGCAAATATTCCCTCAGTCCACACTGTCCATCTTCATTATGCACATACACATGCCCATATTGCTATTCCCTGTAATAGCAAAAAACATCATGCGAAGTACACCAAAAGAATAAGACGTGGTAAGCCAAAGAAATTAAAGATGTATCAGTATGTATTCAGGAGAGACAGAATGGACATTTAAAGAGCCAGACCAAAACAAATTAGCTGTAATAAGTATAGCTAAATTGGTCTCATACATTCTAGTATTTTAAAATTGCACCAACAGTTCTGCATAGGACAGACTTCAACAAATTCACCAGGCAACTGGTCAGTGGTTCAAAAGTGTGCATATACCATACGGGTAGTCCTCGACTTATGACTACAACTGGGATAAGAATATCCACTGGTAAACAAGATGGTTGCTTTTCCTACAGTTCCCAAGAGAATCACTGCAGTTGTTAAGTGAATCACACCATCATTAAATGAATCCAGTTTCCCCCATTGATTTTACTAGCTAGGAAGGACATGTGACCCTGGGATGCTGCAACCGCTGTAAATACATGCCAGTTGCCAAGTACCCAAGTTTTGATTACATGACTGTAGGAATGCGACAACAATTGTGAGTGCAAGGACTGGTATATAAGTAAGTTTTTTCAGTGCCATTGCAACTTAGTATGGTGGCTAAGCAAATAGTTGAAGATTACCTGTACTTAGAATACACTTAGAAAGTGGATGACATAAAATGCTTCCAATTATTGCTCCTTCCTGTTAAGCTGCATGAAGTAAGGCTTAACTGGAAGCATTTTCCAAATAAATTACCCTACTCCCAACTGTACGACATTAATAAAAGCAGATACAGATATATACCTGACTTTTGCTGGCTCACAATACAGGTAATACGATATGATATGATTTTTAATCATAATGCTAAAATAGGTGAAGTTTTCCCTACTAGGCATATGTACCTGAAACGTAGAAGTAATTGCTACTAACGTTGGGGAGAGAGAGAGAAAGGAGATTGCTATTTTGTAAATGTGACTTTGGGGTCCCTAAGAATGTTCTAACTCTCGATATAATATATTAAGTGACTGTGTAAACTGATGTACATTTCAAAGACAAACAAGTGAAATAAAAATTAGCAAATGGAAAGCTTGTTGAGACTGCAAGGTTGTTGTGGTTTTTTTTTTAAATGAAAAACAAAATAGACCCTTTCTTTAGTTCTCTCTCTATAAAA
Source organism: Bothrops alternatus (assembly GCA_034064705.1). Classification (NCBI taxonomy): domain Eukaryota; kingdom Metazoa; phylum Chordata; class Lepidosauria; order Squamata; family Viperidae; genus Bothrops; species Bothrops alternatus. The sequence continues at coordinate 8,422,799 of JARGCV010000080.1, forward strand.
TAGAATTCAGTTTTTTAAAAAGTGTGGAATCCAAATGTCTCATGATCTGCCTCTTTTCAAAAAATGTGCCTGCAAACTTAGAACCTTCTGTGGATTTCTGCTTTCAGCTCCTCCTCTATCTATATCTCTTTTGGAGAATGGAGATACAGGTCTTTTTTCAGCTATGGTACCAAAATTCTGATGTTAAGTGCAAAGTATTATTTCTCTTTGGGAGGCAGCCTGTTATAGTCTGACGCTACATAGACATTTGGATGTTAATGCTCGAATACTGCTCTGTTTTAGCAGAGGCAAAAGATTAAAAACCCTATACATTTAGAAATATTCAAAGTTTCTCTGATTGGCTACAATTGATGACATTACACTTTCACTGCTGTGAAATATACTTTATGGATCTGCCTGAATCAAAACCAAGACAAAAATCTCTTAGTTAAACAAAAGAAAAATCTCATACGTTTGAAAACATGTGATCAGAATCCCTGAAAGGCTCAATCTAGTCAATCAAATTGAATCAAATCCTTCAGAGATCCACTATACTCTGGGAGTTGAAGTCCAGGAGTCATAAAAGAGCCAAGGTTGCCTAGCCCTGCACTATCCAAACATAAACAGGAATTCTGCATAAAATCTGAAAACTGGGTTTGGAACCGCAGGCCCGTTTTTTCAAAAGCAACTGCTTATTTAAAGAGTTGAGAAAGTTTTCAGTGCTCCATATATAGTAGAAAGGAAAGCTGGGGGGGGATATACTAAAATAAAGAAAAAGGAAAAATATATGAAGTTTTTAACAAGAGATTAAATCTTGTCCTCATAGAGCTATACTGATTAATCTTTCCACTAGGTCAATTAAAAAAAACAATTTCTAGGTAAAAAGAGTGGACACATTTAATCCAGCCAGCATTTTGAATCAAATCTAAGGGATTATCAAAATAAATCAATATTTATGCACAATAAATCCGAAAAGTTATTCACAGTTTGATAAGGTTCCAGTTTCATTTTATAACAACACGTTAAGTCCTTTAACATTTATTTTTCTTCTCAAAAGCACATTAACAAATAAGAATATGAAATCAACTTCCAAATCTTTTATTTATGGGCCCTTTATTTATTTATTGGAAAGTTTACTTATGTTTATTTTTAACCAATCTCTCTCACAAAGTCTAACCGAGCATTTGTATAACAACTACTGAGGCAGTAATCTTATCTTTCTAAATATGTTTTTTTTTCTTGGTATCACTCTCCTTGTGCGCAGAATAAGACAATTATATATATTCAACACAATGATTCATCAAAAATCTTAATCATGCTCTTTAAAAGGGCAATGTTTTGTGAAAAGTAAATTACTTCAAACTTAATTGAAATGAAACACTTTTATAATTCAGAATTTTAAGTATCCCCAGTATTTCAGCATTCCTTTCTGTGTGTGCACATATGTACACGCTTTACTAGAAAACACCTGAAACTTCCTCTTTCCTCTATAGCGACGTTTTTGAAACTGTGTTGTGATTCCCTAAAAATATCTATGGTTGCTCAATTAGAAATCCGGGTACGGTAGACCAACTTTCCTTAAAGCAAAACAAAATCTTGTAAGCATTCTTTTGAAATATAAAGTTGGTTGCTTCCCAAAGGATGAATTGATATAAATCTATTGTGTTTCTCAAGCTTCATAATTTTAAGATGTATGGACCTCAAGCTCCCAGATTTGTGGAAACTGAAGTTCATGCATCTTAAAGGCTGCCAAGATTAAAACAAAAAACACCGATCTAGATGAACTAAACCTCAATTAACCCTAACTTAAATTGCCCTCCAGTACACAATTAAAACCAGTCTGACCTGGACAAATTTAGCATGCTTCTATAATATGTAGTTGCCCAAGAATCTGGCATTTCCACAATCTGCAGAGGTTCCTGAATTGACAACATGATATGGAATAGCTCTCCCTGATGGCTGAAAGCTAAGAGGAAAAAAAATTGCTCAAATGCATCCTACCGTATGCACTGAAGTGCTTATTTACAGAAAAGGGGGGGGGGAGGAAAAATCACAGCTAACAACTATTTCTAAATGCTACAGGAAGAAAACTATACATGATTTTAATGAATTACTATGAACTAAAATATAAATGCAGGATAATAACATTTTAGGATAGGCATATTTATTTTATGTTACTTTGAATATTATTTAGAAAAATATTGAACCAAAACTACATGCCAAACAAATTCACATCTTCACAAGGGAGAGGTTCTTTTTTATTTTCTTGTCACATACATGGATGTGGCACAGCTTATCCCTTGATTAAGGAGGGAAATGTTTTGCCCTTTTATCTCAAGACAAAGGAGAGCACCTTAAAAAGGTAGGTGACATTATTCTAAAACCTCTTGGGAGTCCTGAAAGTCAGGATGTACAAGGCTCCTTAGGGACTTCAAATCAACAAGTCAGCATTTCCAAGAAGCAACTAAAATCTACAGCTGTAGCTGCTCCATTTTTCAGAAAAGCTGTTCTTTTCTAATATGAACGGAATATCGTCAGAAACAAAGGCTCCCACAACATTAATGCATAATAATGTTTCATTACACATTAAAAGCTGTATTAGAGCAACTTTAAGCAGCCACCTGAGCATGTATGAATTCCTCTCTCAACAATAAAGTTTACAATGAAACTGGTCTCTCTGCACATAAATGTATAGGGGCAATGCATGTAAACAGCTCCATGGCTGTCAGATCTAGTAAAGCAAGAAGAGCCACCAGCTGAACCAATTCACACTTTCTTTTGTTAATTCCATGCAATCCTTATATATATATATATATATATATATATATATATATATATATATATATATATATATATATATATATATATATATATATATATATACACACACACACACATACATATACATATACATATACATATATACATATATATATACATATACATATATATATATATATACATATATATACATACATACATACATATACATATACATATACATATACATATATACATATATACATACATACATACATACATACATACATACATACATACATACATACATACATACATACATACATACATACATATATATATATATATATATATATATATATATATATATATATATATATATATAAAATGAATAGGTGGGAAGAATTGTAAGCTGCTACATATTACCGTTATAAATGTTATTCAAATGGCAGAATTCATCCAAGAACATTCTACAATATGGTGGTATTCTCAAATTCTAGATCCTGGCTTTGAAAAATGAGATGCCAGATGCCAGATTTTTGGCTCAACTGCAGGCACAAAATGTGATATAAGTATTAAAAATTCTTATGGTGCTGATAAAACTGAGGTACAGGTCAATTTAGTCTGAACATCAAGAAAACTCAAATTTGAACATAGTTTGTCCATACAAAACCCAAGAGAGAAGCCAGGATAGTCTCCATCAAATTAAAACCTTTATTGTTGTTTTTGTTTTTGTCTAAGCTATAGAAAAATAACCTCTGCTCTCATCTTTATACATTTTTCTGAGCTTAGATCAGAACGCTCCCCTCATGATCCACCCAATGTCTGTCCTATTAAGGCCAAATTCCTTCCATTTTTACAGGTACTCTTTTCTTATTTACTATCTAAAAAACATAACTTTTGTAAGATTCAGGAACTGGCCATGCATTGGTTTCTAGACTGCTCTCTTGAGGAGCTAAGCAAGAAAGTGAGGCTAGTGTTAAGAAAGGCCAAGTTAAAAAATTATTTTCATTTACAATTTCTTTTATATTTCTGTAGCAAGAACACCTGGAGAAGGGGGGGTAAAGGAAAAGCTTCTTTCACTCCCCCAGCAATTTTGAATGGTAGCAGTGACACAGAAAACGCTTTAACCTGATTATTACGGTTATTCTGAAACTGCAACAATTCTGATCAGATACATTATGGGAGTTAAATTAAAGCCTCTACACTGCACTTAATTCTAATTAAGAATTAGTGAATTCTTCTAATTAATGAAACTTAGGGGATTGCTTACATATATGATAGAACTGAAGACAGAACATCTCTGAAGCTAGAATCTACCTATTCACTAAATATTACAGGGACCCTTAGAGATAAATAACACTTTTGCATAATTTTCAAAAATATGTATCTAATCAGGCTACTGTGACATGTCATTAGGCATGCGGGCTACACAACTGTTTAAAGAAGGACTCAGGAAAGGATAGCGTTCTGAAAGATTTGCTAGAAATATAAACAAGTATATGACAAATTATAAGCTTGCAGTGCAATGAAGCTGCCCTGTAAAATATTTGTAGCAAACTGAATTGCAGGCCAGTATCAACTGGCTGAAAGGATCAAATTAATTAATCTAATAATCCAATATAAGAAAATCAAGATGCAATGCCAGACACAGGTCTCATCCTATTCCTGTCTAGACAATTTAGCACACATTTATCCCAGCAGAAAAAGCAATCTCAGAGCAAAAAGTAGACACCCCCCCTCCTGGCTCCTATATCAATACATCCAGTTGAAAACTGTGACACATTAAGCAAGAGCAAGGAAAGAAGGCTCTGAGACCAAAGATCAGTAAAAGGAGAGAAATAAATTCTGAATCTTTTCTTTTGTACTCCTTTTACCTATACTAAATAAAGACACCCCTGACTCTCGAATGGAGTTTAACACTTGATGACTACATCGGGTTACAAAAGTGAACTGCCATTACCATACAAAAGTTACGAGGCTGAATAACATATATGCCATTTTAGAACCCTCAAAGGAAACAAAAATGCTACTTTTCAATAAATTTCCTTTCCTGTTTGCCCAGAGGTTGTTACTCATCACAGGGAACCAGGAAAATGTCTATTTATCAACCTGTCCTACACACTGAGTCATAGTATCAGATGAAATTCATCTATCTTTGGCCATATCAAAAGGGCAACACAATGTGCTTTGAGAAGGAAAGAAATAAGTCCAGGAATTGTTTCAAAACTTCACATGTACATTGTTCTTCAGAGCATAGCAATAATATTTTTTGACTGCCTCCCTTTTTTAGTATCATTGCAAGGCACACACATTTCTTCTTTCATAGGGTGCTGCCCAGTCATTTTTCAGTCCTCCCTCTCTCTCTAAATTGCCTGAGCATTTTAATATAGGGGCCAAGAGAGATTTTACAATCCTAATCTGCAGCTCTTGCAATGTTTATTTTCATTCTTTGTTTAAAGAAGGACTGTGCACTTAAGGACTTCTTTTAATGGTCAAATTTATCCCCAGCAAAAACTCTGGGGCGAAGAAGCACAAGTCATTACCCGAATGACAATGAGAGGTTTAGACTATTCTTCATATATTACCTGGCTGGGCCATGGCTGTCATATGGAACAATTAATTTAGGCCCAGCAGGTGCATGCAGTGGAAATTGGGTCATTCGTGCTTTAGATTTATAACGAAGAGGTCTGTGTCATCAGGAAAAGGAACAGCATGCAGGTTTGCATGGTGCCAAAAGCTTTTGTCAAGCAAATCCCTGACACAGTAAGCATGTATGTGTGTGTGTAGATTTACTGTGTACACAAATGTATTTTCCCTGTTAATGCCTCCTCTCATTCTATAGAGGCTGCTCATTCTTAGGTAAAAGTCATACTTTTTCCACAAAAATTCCAAAGCAGTAACAAGAAATGACGGATGCGGAGCGGTGTCTCGGTTCCTAACACCATCGGAAATATGTGTTTTCTGATGGTCTTAGGTGGCCCTTGTGAAAAAGGGGTCGTGACCCACAGGTTGAGAACCGCTGTTCTAACACTTGAGCCCATGCCCCTTTTACCCTGTTTTTCCTCCAGCTATTTAAAAAAATTCCTGCTTTTGGATGTAGCAAGTGAGATAACCAGTTTTTGTTTTGTTTCAGTCTTGGTATATTTGGTGTTTTAGGTATCTAACAGGGTGGGAGGAGAGTGTTTTAACAGATGAAGTGGAAGAAAAAATAACCTTATTATTATATGCTCTCATATTTTCAGGGCACTGGTAAGAAAAGTAAGAACTCCTAAATTAGCTTAATCTTCTATTTCCTCCAAACTGGGGGGGAGGGGGAGAGACAGAATCACAATAAGAAGTCAACGTTGTAGTCTTGAGCTTAGCTCAGTTTAACTAATTTCTCACATTGTGTTATCTTATAATGTGCTTTATGACATTTTAATTTGCTGTGTTGTGTGATTCAGCCATTGTGTTTTATAAAAGATGATTTGCAGCTTAACATTATATGTGAATTTAGCTACTATGGTGAGTCAACAAATACTGGTACAAACTCTGATAACTCAGCACAATAACAAGAACAAGATCCAGTCTGGTTGATAGTCTTAAGCCTATTGGGAATATCACCTTTCTTTTCCATTTATGGTGGGTGCTCCAACACTGGAAGTTTTTAAGAAGATACTGGACAGCCATTTGTCTGAAACGATATAGGGTTTTCTGCCTGAGCAGGGGTTGGACTAGAAAACCTCCAAGGTCTCTTCCAACTTTGTTGTTTTGTTACAAGAGGTTGGAGCTCAATGACAAAAGACATTACTTTGTGTATAAAAAGTCTTGGGTTCAGTCCCTGTCATTTTCAGCTAAGGAGTCTCTAAAAGTACAGCATGCCAAGATATCTACTCTTATATTCTGGTGAAGCACTGCTAAAATAGATTGTACTGGGTCAAAAAATTGTGCTAGACCTGGGATCTGTTCATATTGGATTTATGTGGTATGGTTTGTAAACTATGGCTGATGACTTAGCCCGTTGTCTGAAGCCAGCCATCTGTGACTGAGCTGGGCAATTCAACAGCCAATTAAACTTCATATCTTCATAATGTAAAGACTCTACATTCCCCCTTTTCTAAGAAACATAAACATTGGTGTGACAAGAATCCACAAAATGGACCACTACTTTTTTCCACTTGTTTCCTGTACCATCTCATCCATCATTACATTTCTAAAGGCAACAGCCACAGTAAATTGTTTTCTAGGGAGGAACTATGCTATACTAATTATTACAACAATATTCATTATAATGCAAAGCTTCTGCCTCCTCCCTCCAATCTGTCTTTAAAAGGGGGTGGGTGGGCTATTCTAAATGAAAAAGATTAGAAAGCCAAATCTTCCCTTTTCTCAACAGTAGCCTGCAAGTAAACCATCATTCAAGAGGGTCAGAGAGGAAAGGGGAACAGAACAGGAAAAAAGATTCAGTAGATCAGGGGTCTTCAAACTTGGTCCTTTTATGACTTGTGGACTTCAACTCCCAGAATTCCTCAGCCAGCGTGCCTGGCTGAGGAATTCTGGGAGTTGAAGTCCACAAGTCACAAAAGGGCCAAGTATGAAGACCCCTGCAGTAAATGTTGGAAGATGTGGGCAAATTTGAAAAATAGTTGTCAACCTTTTAAGTTATGTCTTATCTTTCCTTTAGTGTGATGGTCTTAATTTACAAATTTCAATCCGAATCACAATCTATATTAGTGTTTTCAATTGTTTTTTTTTTAATTTTATTTAATTAGTGAATGAACAAATGTATCAGGGGAAAATACAAGGAAAACAAAAGGAAATTATATATTTATGGGACACTGAAGAAAATTGCCGGAAAGTTTAGACATTTTAACATCAATTTCTGAGTTTCTAAAAGAGTTTATAAGAAACACTGCTGGCTACTTTCTTATTATGAATTACTGAAACATAAAGTCCACATTTATACAGCTGGTTGGAAATGAAATTTGGGATCTCCTTAGAAGATGTGCACCCGGCATTGGCAAATATTTAAAACAAGGCTTCAGAAATTAGGTCACAGGCAAAAAAAAAAACCCCAACACTTTGCCAGTTTAGGAGCTGACAAGCAACAACTTCTGCCCTAGATTTGGGATATTCAGTAGAGGATGAATCAGGTGCATAATGTCAAAATAAAAAACAGGAGGGAGGACTTGTTGTGGGCTTTCTGTTCGGAGCATAATTATGACACAAATTTTTATTTTAAAATTCAAAATGCTGTAATTTGTGCCATTCAACTTACAATGGGGCAAATCAGTTCTTTGGCTTGCCTATTTCATTTTTCTTCCTCTCCCACCCATCCCACACTTTCCTGGTAAGCTTTCTCTTAAAACAACAATCACAAAAATCGATCCAGTGTGCTAGAAGTCAAATCAACCTGCTCAGTGCCAATGGGACATTCTTCCAGCCAGAGGGAGGGGACAGCCTATTTTCATCAGTCCTTTGGCTGGCACTGGCCCAGGAACGATCCGAAGTACCACAAACCATGGTATAATCTAGTCCTCTATTGGAAGGTTTTCAGGAAGGTGTTCTCCAGTTCAGGAAGGTATTCTCCCAGATATTACAAGCCATCATCTCTTTGAAGCAGAGACTTTGGTGTGCAGCAAAAATCAACATTCAAAAACTGAGCAACCCCAAAAGGAAATTCTGGGAATGCAGCATAGGGAATTCTTTATTAGATACAATCATACCAGAGTGAGAGTGAGAGAGTGAGAGTGAGGGGGGGGGAGAGAGGGAGAGGGAGAGGGAGAGGGAGAAAGGAGTTTGTGTATGACTCATTCTTAACCATGAAACATTGTTCCGTTAAGCTCATGTATGATAAACTTGTACTTGCTTCAAAGTGCTGTCTTTTTATGTTTCAGACCAATGCTTTTAGATCAAAAGCTGAATTTTGACTCATTAGGTCAAAATCAAGTGTGGTACTCTTTGCAGTTACAAGGCCTTGAAAATCTGTTTCAGAAAGGAAATTTGCACTCCCTAACCACTGATGTGGCCAGAATTACAGCAGAAATCCCTCTTTTCACAAGACAATTGAATCCGACTAAATGCTGGTAACAGTAGCCAAACTAAATGCTTAAATGCCTACTGAGACAAGTAGAAGATTTTCCATCTCTTTCGTTGGAAGGTGAAAAATCGCCTAAACCTGACCACTTTACTCATGCCTCACTAACCCAACGATGCAATGTGGATTTAATAAAATGGGAAACCGTGTCTAGCAAGATCTTATGTTTTCTCTGAACTCATGAGATGAGAATAAACTGTTCAGAATGAAGAAGCAATGCAACTAGCACAAATGATCTAGATGCTGACGTGCTGCCCACAAATCCAAATTCGGCAAAGAAACTAATTAAGTGCAGATTATTATGAAACACTTATATACACTCAGGAGAATTACCAGCCCTCTGAAATGAAGAACTACATTTGGCAATTTTTTTAAATAGACAAAAGCATTAGCTGTGGACAGGGTACAAGCAATTCAAGTAGAATGAACAGGTGGCAATAGACCAGTTTCAAGTCTGTAATACTATTTTCCCACTCCAAGCTTCTTCAAACCTTGGAAGAGATATTTCTGTGGAAGAGGGGGAAGAGTCCGTGGAGCCAAGGGAACGAATGGGGGTGGGAGGATGGGAGGAAGGAGCCCCTTCCTTGCAAGGAAGCTTGCTTTGGCAAACTCCCCCCTCCAGCTAAGAGACTCCTTTAGCTGGGAACCAAGTTTGAATCTTCTTTTTAAGAAAAAAGGGAATGGAATTTAGCTACTACGATTTTGCTAACCCCTACTCTATACAGTCTGGGGAAAGAGAATCCACCAATGGAGACTGTACCTGTCTAGGAGCCACACTGCATGTCCGTCCTGGGCAAGATAAAGTCAAAAACTGGGGTCTCTATGGTCCAGGACGGGCGTGGCAGCTTTGGCTGACTTGATCTGATTGGGCAGGAATACAGTCTCAACCCATTGGTGGATTCTCCATCTCCAAGTGCTGGAGAAACACTTAGGTAATGGAAGGGGAATGGACCATCATTAAAAGGGGGAATGGACTATCATTAGAGAAAAAGGTATCTCAGACTAATGTTTAAATTGCATCTCACTAAACAGAATGTCCCCAGTGAAGAAAATAGTTTAATTTCATATATAAGGTCACCATTCAGACACAGGGCACTTTCCAACAGGAAAAAGGCTGTCTCTCTGCTCCAATGGGGCTTTCGATTTAGAAAACTGACACAGTACACGGAAGATGTATTAAGCTACCACTGTATGAGGTAGAGGCTGCCTTTGCTTGGCACAGCACAATAGGCAACTGCATTCTTCAAACTTGACTCGCGTCTAAATTTAATTAAAATTAAGTTAATGTAATTTAAGGCAACTAATATAATTACTCCTTTTGCACATAATGCATTTTCCTTCTGTCAAATTCACAGTTATACTTAATGGCAAATTTTGAAGCAAAGGTTGTTCATGTAAGCGATTGTCAAACGAATGAAGGAACGGAAGAGAGAAGAACAGGAAGCTAATTTACACATTGAGATATAAAGGATATTATATAATTAAAAATTAATTTAAACCATTATGTTGCTTTGTAATAAATTCTATTTCAAAGATTAAAAAAATAGCCATAATTAAAAGCAAAGCCCAGCACAGAGCTTTAATGTTTAAGGTTAGTTGTAGTATCCAGCAAAATAGCAACAACAAGCCAACCTTGGTTGATTTTGAAAAGCTAAGTAGGATCAGACTTTGGTTAGTACTTGGATAAAAGACTAACGGGAACCCCCAGACTGTAAGTTAAAAGGTAAATAAATATTCAGGAAGAATCTTGTTATCGTTGCCAATAATAAGTCACCAGGAATTGAGGTGAACATGAAACAGACTTGACTTTGCTCAATGCAAAAGAGCAGGATTAAACACAAAATGACAAATTTGGTTGTGGGCAAGTAGGCAGTCACCCACCTTTCTATATATTTATGTGGCCATCTGCATGAGGCCCAGAGGCTGACACCTTGCTTTGTAGCAAACTATCTTATTTTTTTAATCGGGGCAAGGATTACATGGGAAATATAGCAGGCACTACACTTATCCATCCTGCAGTGGGTCACAGGGAACTTTAGAGCTGTATCAGACGCTTATAAAGAAAAGATTACATATGTCAACAAGATTTGCTAAGATGGGCCACAGTAATAAATAGATGTAAAGCAAACCCTTAACTCAGGGGTCTTCAAACTTGGCCCTTTTATGACTTGTGGACTTCAACTCCCAGAATTCCTCAGCCAGACACACTGGCTGAGAAATTCTGGGAGTTGAAGTCCACAAGTCATAAAAGGGCCAAGTTTGAAGACCCCTGCCTTAGCTTTTATTATCCTGTGCTAAAGTTTGAAGGACAAGGCTGGATGGGGCCCCTAGACATACCACAATCTTCTACAGAAGGGGTCCCCAACCCCCGGTCCGTGGACCAGTACTGGGCCGCGGCATTCCAGCAACCGGTCCACACAAACAAGCAAAGCCCCATCCGCAGGTTGCAGGCAGCACACTAAAACCACACCCCCTCCGGTCCGCGGAAAAAAGTCTCTCCGTGGAACCAGTCCCTGGTGCCCAAAATGATAGGGACCTCTGTTCTACAGGAAACATGGCTCTTCTCAGGGCAGGAAACTAGGTGTTACCTGTTAAATAAGCTGATGTGGGAGCCGTGCTTTAAATCTAGAATGAAGATTGTTACACTAGCATAAGCACCCTTACAAAGAAACCCTCTGTCCTCTCTTCTAGATAAACAAATCTACATACCAACCCAGCACTGGCAGTGTCATTCATCCCATTTTTAGTTATTGCAACCAGATTCATAATCCAGTAATATTCTGTTCTCCTGCTACCTTTAATCGCTCCTCCCCAAAAACAAAAGAAACTGATCTGCACTTTGACCATTCTAAATTAGGTAAGTTCTCAATGCCAGCCTATATTCCCTTTGCTCAGACAATAGTCTGGTTATAACACATACACTCATTGGGGAGGGGGGGCAGCATGTGCATTATCATAGGCAGTGGCTATCTACTTCTTTCCCCTTTCCTGAAGCTGGCAGAATTTGACATGAACCAAATCTGTCAACAGCTCAAGACAAACCTGTGGACTCTAATGAGCAAGTAAGGTCGGGTTAAGGTGGAGGGTGAGGTGGAGATCATGCTGCTCCATTCAGCTCCAAACAATGATAAATAATTCAGGAAGAAAAATACCGCAATACAGAGTACCCAGCAGGGTTTAAAAATAGAACACAGAGAAGTCAAAAGAGGAGACAGCAAGAGTGCAAGCACCACAGAGAACAGGGATCTGTGTCAACAAATTAAAAGCTACCAGATGCTGTGATCATGACAGAGTCGGCTGCCGCCAGATTGCAGCAATCACGACATCCTGTTGTCACCCAACACCCAGTGCTTTAAAAGAAAGAAAGCTCATTTGTTCTCTCTGGAAATGCACCAATTCATTCTAAAACAAATACCTCTTTCGGCTAACAGTATAAATCCAAATGGAAGATAATAATAATAATAATAATAATAATAATAATAATAATAATAATAATAATAATAATAATAATAATAATAATAATAATAATAATAATAATAATAATATTTCACAGACTGACTACAAGCAGCGGCATGACAAAGTAGCAACAATGGTGCATTGGAAGATCTGCAAGAAATATCATTTGCCTGTAAGCAAAAACTGGTGGGATCATAAAATAGAGAAAGTCATAGAAAATGATAAAATTAAACTGCTCTGGGTCTTCAGAATTCAAACAGACAAGCATCTGCAATATAACACCCCGGACTTAACAATTGTCGATAAGAAAGACAAAAAAGTCTGGATAGTGGACATGGCAGTGCCTGGAGACAGCAGAATAGATGAGAAAGAACTGGAGAAGATAACAAAATACAAAGACCTACAAATAGAAATAGAAAGACTGTGGCAAAAGCAAGCAAGGGTAGTACCAATAGTAATAGGCACCTTGGGTGCAATCCCAAAACAACTGGAGCACCACTAGAACACCATTGGCATTGACAAATTCACTATTAGTCAATTGCAAAAGGCGGCCTTACTAGGAACTGCTTCCATCCTGCGACGATATCTGTAATACCATCAAACATCCACATCTGCCTATCCCAGGTCCTGGGTAAGGACTCGATAGGTAGACAAAATGCCAAATCCAGTCTGAACATCTGGCTGACTGTGCGATGACCCATAATAATAATAATAATAATAATAATAATAATAATAATAATAATAATAATAATAATAATAATAATAATAACAACAACAACAACAAGAAGAAGAAGAAGAACAACAACAACAACAACAATAATAATAATAAAAAGTTGGAAGGGATCTTAAAGATCATTTAAGTCCAACTCCCTGCTCAGACAGGAAACCCTATCCATTTCAGACAAATGGCTGTCCAGTCTCTATTTAAAAACTTCCAGTGTTGGAGCATTCACCGCTTCTGGAGGCAGGTTGTTCCACTGGTTAATTGTTCTAACTGTCAGGAAAGTTCTCCTTAGTTCTAGGTTGCTTCTCTCCTTGATTAGTTTCCATCCGTTGCTTCTTGTCCTGTCCTCAGGTGCTCTGGAGAATAGCTTGACTCCCTCTTCTTTGTGGCAGCCTCTGAGATATTGGAACACTGCTATCATGTCCCCCCTCGTCCTTCTCTTCATTAAACTAGACATACCCAATTCCAGCAACCGTTCCTTATATGTTTTAGCCTCCAGTCCCCTAATCATCTTTGTTGCTCTTCTCTGTACTCTTTCGTCTTTATCACGAAGAATACTAAAAGATGCAAGGCATCACTGAAAGAGAGGGAGAGAACAAGAAAACCTCATTTTTCCCACCAAAGATGAATTAATGAAAATCTCACTGAATTAAATTTCTCAGCTTAAGAACAAAAAAAACCCTCACATTTCCGTCTTTATCATGAAGAATACTAAAACACTACAAGGCATCACCGATTCACTGCTTAGACATACAATACTAATGGAAATCTCAGTTTTAATCAGCCACGCTACTGTTCTGATTTAATGGAGTGCTATTATCTTGTCTAGCTTTTAGCACAATTAAATCAACACTATTCCATTTTTACCTCTAAAACATGAATATTATCACTTACTATTTAAACATCAAAGTGACAGTCTTTAAAATGAACTCTTGGGCCATCCAGGGTTGATTAATATTTGTTCTCCAGAACTCTACCTGTTCTGCATGCCTCGGTTCCAAATATCTTACACCGCCCCACCCCAGAATATCACATTTGTAAAATACAAGCATATCAATATTACTTTTTTCCCCCTTTCAACTGAAAACAAGCAATCTCAAATTCAAAGGAATGGAGGAAGAATTGTGTAAGTGAATCTACCAAAAAATTTTAAATCAAGATTGGGGGTGTGGGGGATTCTGCATCCTTCTTTCAGAGAGGAGGAGACAGGAATGAAAGTCTATGGGAATAGGGAGAAATCTCACCAGCCCCAACATCAATCATCATGAAATAGAAAAAAGGTGTCAGAATGACAAATACATTGTTTTTGGCTGATCCATCCATGTTTAAGGGGTTGTTCAATAAGTTTGGGGATTACTTTAAATCAGGGGTGTCAAACTACCGGCCTGCAGGCAGGATGCATCGTAGTGAAACCGCACCCACCCCATTGCGGGCAATTGCAAAAAAGTCACGATACCTTGCGACATGTCAGGTGACGTTGCGAGTTTGACACCCCTGCTTTAAATACTGAAAGTTATATATATTCAGCAAATAAGTAGAAATAGGAGATGGGAGCCTTCTAAACAATTTTCAAAGGAAATAGAGAGGCTTGAAAAGGAAAAAGGAACTGTATCAGGAGGGATATCCTTGGTTATTCAAACCAACATAGCCAATAGATAAGCTGGTAAAGAGCAAGCAGACTGTGAGATACACCAGTTTTCTATGTCTTACTTCCTCTAAGGTATTATTTTGCTGTTGTGTGTCTAGGTAGTCTCTAGCTTACAACCATTCCTTTAGTGATCATCACTGAAAAAAGTGACTCATGACAGTTTTTCACGCTACCATTGCAGTGTCCCCATGGTCATGTGATCAAGTTCTAAACATTCGACAAGTGGCATGTATTTATGATTGTTACAGTTTTCCGGGGTCACGTGACTGTCTTTTGTGACCTTCTAACAAGCACAATCAATGGGGAAGCCATATTCACTTAACAATCATGTTGCTGACTTTACAGTTGCAGCAAATCACTTAACAACTGTGGCTAGAAAAGTTGTAAAATGAGGCAAAACTCACTTAACAACTGTCTTGCTGGAAATTTTGGGCTCAATTGTGGTTGTAAGTCAAGGACTAGCTGTATCTAATTATTAGATTTCTATCTACCTCCAAAATATCACATTTGTTGGGGTGGGGTGTGTGTGGAAGCTGACATTTTTAAAATAGGGATTGAAGGAACTTTGTCAAACAACTGGTACAGAACTAGTGTCGGAAGATCATGTGCTTGACTCTACTTCCCTTAATCCCCAGCGGGCAAGGTACCTGATAGGATGATGTATTATTACATCTGCCTTCAATGCTGTTGAAAGAAGAATATTCAACTACCGTATATCTTTCAGAAGGCTCAACAGTATTTGGGATAATTAGATGATCTAGTCTAGGCAACCTTGGCTCTTTTATGACTCGTGGACTTCAACTCCCAGAATTCCTGAGCCAGTCCACGAGTCATAAAAGAGCCAAGGTTGCCTACCCCTGATCTAGTCATACATCATAGTAAGCCAAAAAGCTTTTAATCACAGTGCAGAGGACTATTACAATGGTAAAGAAGAACAAATGGCATGCTCCTTTTCCTTTTTGTTTTCCTGTAGAAAAAAGAAAATGACTTTTCTTATATATCGATGTACATAGCATTGCTTAATAAGGCCTTGAAGTTTAAAGCAAGTCTCTCAGCTTCTCCATTCCTTCCCCATTCCCAGCTGTATTCTTATCTTCTAATGTGGTGTGCCTGAGGAGGTTATCTCAACCATCTGTTGCTGGAAAGATTTGCTGATATTGTCTCACAGAAACTTTTGACTGGCTGTTAGGCAAGACATATAAACAATGAGTGTACTTAAGCAGAAATATGACTAATTGCAGCAATATACAATGCGTGTTTGGAAACCCTTCTTAGGGATCAGCTGCAATATAGATCATATTTCCCAGAAAACTACTGTATACCAGCCAGAATGATCTGGGGAACATTCACTCTTATTATTGATGGGTCTCCAACATCTAAAAGAACATGAGATTCTGCTCTGTGTTCACCTCCATCTAATGAAAGTGGCTGTTTCCTGTTTGTTGCCTTGGCAGTGAATGTTTCCTGCCTATCTTATCCTTTGCAGTTAAAATTATTGCTCTTTTGCTTTGCGTAGTTTAACAAACCTCTTCAGATTCTATCTCACTATGTATTCATTGCCCACAAAGCCACAAATGTACTACCCAGTTTGTTGTCACAAAATTAATATATGTTTGAAACTAGTATCATGCGTTTTATGATGTTCTATCTTTTAGATTATTCTCTTTCTTATGTTTAAATTTTAATTAACCCTTTTGCTAAACTGGAAAGATCAATATAAATATAAATATTAAGAAAATCTAAACTATTACAAAGTATCTCCAATTATTTTATAGCATCTTAAAAACCATGGAGAAAATGTTATTAGTTGGAGTCAAATGCTATATGTGATCAACTGTCAGGGTAGCCCTATGTTATCGGAGCAATCAAAAAAGCAAAAAAGAGGGGAGGGGGAATCCAGTTGACTGATTAGCAAGTATTGACGAAACACAAAACTTTTTTTCACAGAATTGCCAGCCAATTAAAAACTTTCAGTATTCATTTAACAGATTAGATAAAAATAATTTTGCATTTTACCAAATACTAGCTGTAAGATATAGAAAATAACTGTTCATTAAAAGAACAAAAAATTATTTTCTGAAGAGCCAGAGTTTGTTTCACCAAAGCTCATGCGTCTGAATTCAGTCCATAGCCCAGGTTCTAACCAGCATTGCAACATGGTGACTTCCAGGGCTTTTTTTGTCATACAACCGGAGTTCTGGCACCTTTTTTGGATGAAACCTTGTAGGGTAGGCAAGGCGGGTTGTATAACATGTGTGAGTTCTGGCACCTTTTTTTTTTTTTTTTTTACAAAAAAAACACTGGTGACATCTCTTCAGAGATGCCTTGTTGGCTCTCATCTTACTCTTTTCAGAAATAAATAAATAAATTTCAACCAGCGAATGATATAGCAATAGCAATGGTTATCCCTACACTGTATATTTCAGGCACAGTTGGCAGAATCCTTATTAAAAGTTTACCAGCTTCAGTTCTCTGTGGAATGTTGAGTTTATTGGACAGATTCTGTGACACTGAGCTGAGTGTCTAAATTGAAACAGTCCATTTGTTCTCTCCCTATATCATCAAATGAAGTGTGCCCAAGCATTAAGATTTAAAGCAATGTTCCCTTCCAGAACCATATGTCATGTAAAAGGCTTTGTTAGGCATAACTAAGAACTGTCTTCCCAAACTTGGTACCCTCCAGATGTGTTTATTTCAGAATCCTTTTCCCAGGATACTGGATGACTGGCTTGAAAAAAAAAATCAAACGTTGTATGTAAAAAAATCCTCCTTCATACGACCTAGCCTCAAGCAACACAAATATACAGCGATGGGGTCACCTGCGTTCTACTTATTGGAAGACCAAAGTAGGCTTTTCCCATGAGTATATAAGTGAATATGAAATAAAAAAATAATCCCAAAAGTGCTTCAAAAAGCAAACACTGGGCTTCTTTTGAAGTGCTAACGGAACAAAATGTACATGATATAAAAGCAGATTGTAAAATAATTCAAATAGCAGCAACCGGCTGCATGTAAAGTAGTGCTTGAAAGAACAGTTCAGGCATCTGGAAAAATGTGATTATTAAATTAGCAGCAGTAGACTGTGAAGTCTGGGGTTTTTTTTCTAAAAAGAAAAATAATTATTATTCAACAGTACCCTTTGCTGTTAAATGGCTTCATTAATTGTTATTATTCCTTTGTGTTGCTATTTTGATGTGCCATTTTAATGGATTCCAAAAGAAAGGTGGCGCAAAAACAAATAAAAGGGAGGGTCTGTGTCAACTGATCTCTTCTGGTAGAATGACTGCTGCTCCTGCTGCTTTCACATGAGTTGCACTTCAAAGTTGCCGGGGCAACTGGACAAGCTACTTCTATAAGCACAACAGAGATATTAGGTGCACTCTAACATCTCCAGGGGGATCTGCTCTCATCTGTAATTAAAGTGTATAAAGTAAACAACAGATGGAATTTTCACCTACTGCCTTAATTACTGAAAAAGGTCCTCTATTCTATATTCATGCCCAGCCAAGTCGGCATTTTATAATGTTCAACCACACAAAACCATTGTCCTTCATAAAAGCACCGTTGGGTTTATTCACAGGGATTGTTTTTATTTATCAGGCTGTGTGATATTTCACATGGGTAGCCTTCAGTGAAAGTTTGCTACACTTGGAACACAACAATGGCTACAATTATTATATTAATATTATTATCATCTTATTGGAATGCCAGGTAGTCCTCAACTTATGACCGCAACTGGAACCAGAAATTCCACTGCTAAGAAAGGCAGTTGTTAAGTGAATCATGCCCAATTTTACACACTTTTTTGCCAGTTAAGCAAATCACCGCAGTTATTAAAGCAGCGGTTCTCAACCTCTTCCGGGGCTTGACTCCGGCCCGCGCCACGCAAGCGCGGCGCAACCCCGGCCCACATCACAATAGGGGGAAAAAATGGCCAACCCAAAAAAAATGGCGGACTGCGGTGCTTGGCGACCCCCTTGAAATGGTCATTTGACCCCAAATGGGGTCGCGACCCACAGGTTGAGAACCGCTGTATTAAAGGAATCCAGCTTCCACCAATGACTTGGCTTGTCGGAAGCCAGCTTGGAAGGTGACAAATGGTGATCACGTGACCTTGGGACACTGTAATAGTCATAAATACATGTTGGTTACCAAGCACCAAGTTTTAATCATTAGACTATGGCAGGGGTAGGCAACCTTGGCTCTTTTATGACTCGTGGATGGCTGGCTCAGGAATTCTGGGAATTGAAGTCCACAAGTCATAAAAGAGCCAAGGTTGCCTACCTCTGGTCTATGGGGATTCTGTGACAATCCTAAATGTAGGAACAGGTCAGTTTTTTTCAGTGCTGTTGTAACTTTGGGTGGTTGCTAAATTAATGTAAGTTGAGGATTACCAGTTTAGAACAGTTTCATTACTGTTTATAACTCCAGTTTCTCAAAGTCTGACACACGTGCACATGTACAAGAATCTTAAAAACACTAGGAATGACTTAATAGCACAGGTGCATAAAAAAGAGGAATATGGTCTTACGTTATTAAAATATCTGAATGTTCAAAATTTGTTCCGGATGATTACATTTAATTGTTGGAGCATTAATCTTCAAAAGAGCACAGCACAATACATACAAAATTTAATTCTGCTTGCATTTTTTGTGATCAGGATGGTACAGGGACCTCAGCGTCTTCAAATCTGAAAATCAGATGTGTATTTAATAATGATGCCCAGTGCCAAGACTAGCTTGTTAAAATGCCAAAAAAACCTAACAGAGCCACCTACCACTACATGTGTAATTGCTTATGATGCCATCATTACTCAAAAGCTGGTAGGGCCCAAACATATTATGAGTATGCTTGCGCAGTGTTTTGACTATATGTCTTAGGTCAGAAGAACTATTTTTTTAAAGCAGCTGCACTTTTCCATACCTGTGCAACACCATAGGCCCCAGCGTCTGAAAATGATCACTAAGCACTGAGTACAGATATCATAAATATTGCTGCAAAAAAAAGTACATAAGCTGCCACACTTTCACAGATATTTCAAATCAGAAGATGGAGTTGAATACAAAAATTAAAGTTTTCTTTGTTGACTTGAGTTCAGTGTAAAACAAAGTTTTTAATCTGAGTTTTGTGCTAGAGCAAACTTGTAAGTACGTTTCTAAAGTGTATTCTGGCTGTAAGTACGTTTCTAAAGTTTATCTCCAACTATGTTGTCCTAATACATTGGTTTTTATGCAAAGTCTCCGGAGAGGAGCGGCATACAAATCAAATCAAATAAATAAATAATATGTTCAAACCAATAGCCATATAGAGGTCATAATAATTTAAAAGGCAATTTCACTTTAGCACTTGCATTGTTCTAAATATGGATTCTACCGGTATGCGTGCTGTGGTGAAACTACAACTGAGAAGAGTCAAGTTCAAGTCCACCCATAGCCCTGTAAAGTCATTGGGTAAGTTTGCAGCAGTCATTCTCTTAGGCCAACTTGCCTCCCCCATAAAATGAATAAATATGAGCCAGTTGCCAAGCATCTGAATTTTGATCATGTGAGCATGGGGATGCTGCAACGTGAAATATAATCATAAGCCACTTTTTCAGTGTTGCTGTAACTTTGAACGGTGACAAAATGAACTGTTGCAAGTTGAGGACTGTGTGTGTGTGTGTGTGTGTGTGTGTGTGTGTGTGTGTGAGAGAGAGAGAGAGAGAGAGAGAGAGAGAGAGAGAGAGAGAGAGAGAGAGAGAGAGAGAGAGAGAGAGAGAGAGAGAGAGAGAGAGAGAGAGAGAGAGAGAGGTAGAATGATAAAGAAAAAAGATAAAGGAAGAAATAAAAGGCTAAAGGTACAAAAAGAGGAAAGTAAATAAGAAAAAAAGAACGTAGAAAAAAGAAAATATAAAAAAGATATAAAGCAGTGGCTTCCAATCTTCTTCACAGCACTTATAAGTATACCTATATTTAACCTCTTTCTCTTAAAGTTGCATCATGACTCCTTCTACTATCTATTCTGTCTAATCAACAAAACCATAAATCATAATCAGATGCTATATTTTTTTCTGTCCTGCTCTATGGAGTAGAGAGTTGGTCTCTGACAGAAGGCCACCTGAAGAGACTGGAAGCATTTGAAATGTGGATTTATGAATAAGCTGGGTTGACAAGATCAGAAATGAGGAGGTGATAAGCCGCCTGGGAAAGCCAAGAGAGAGAGACTCACATTTCCATAGGATTGAATACATTTAAATGAAATATATCAAATGAAGCATACCCAGAATTCCTGAACCAGCCATGCTGGTTTAAAACTCAGTCAGTGTTTCCTCCATCTTGGGAGGGGTGGGGTGATTGTCTGCCATTATCAAAATGTGTTTGCAACTGGATAAATTCTTTTCATCCATTAATATTAAGTACCCCTTGCAGATCAATTTATGAATATAACTGGAAAAATGAAGAAAAAGAGCTTTAGCAGTTATACATGTTATCTTTGTACTTCCGGGGAAAGGAACTTTCTGCCCCATCCAAATTTAAAAAAAAACCTCAAGTGAGGTTTGATAATCAAAAATTATCAAAAATTAAATAAAAAAGTAGTAATCTACTAAGCAACTATTCCAGCCACTGACATATTTTTTCTTTACTGAATGCTTTTACTTCTATCTAGGCTCCGTAAACATTCTAAATAATAAAGGCAGGATATGAATGAATGAATGAATGAATGAATGAATGAATGAATGAATGAATGAATGAATGAATGATAAAACCATTCCTGGGAAGTGTCACCTCAGCACAAATACAAACACGAAGACAAAGCTAAGCAGAGAGTAGACACCATCCTGGAGAACTAAAGCAACAGAATGGAAAAGTCTCAATCATTGCTCTACAATTAGCAAATTGTACCTAGTGAACCAAAAATATTACCCAAATCTGCTGCAGTCAACAAGCAACAACACACACAGACATACACACATAATCTTATATTCTTTTGCATAGAATCCACATAGGTTGCCAATTCTGAAAGCAATGGTGTTAAAAACTATCTCTTATTTTTCGTACCCTGTATCTTAACTAGCAATTGAAATCATTTTAATTTACTTTTCATCTACTTCAAGAAAAGCTTTCCTTTAAATACATGCTAGAGAGTTAACACTACATTTTAATTAACCTAAATAATCCTTTATTGAATATTCTTACCAAGTTTATTACATTTGAACAACTGTCTAGAGGCATGCCGAACTGTTTAGGTTAGCAACAGTTCAGCAGAATTAAAACTCAGAAGGCTTTCCTTGTTCAAATCTTCAGATCAAATAAAATCCAGACAGAGTGAGAAGGGGAAAAAAAACTGTGGCGGTGCAATGGTTAGAATTCAGTATTGCAGGCTAACTCTGCATTCCACTGGCAGGAGTTTGACTCAGCCTTCCATCCTTCCAGAGGCCAATAAAATGAGAACCTAGACCAGGGGTAGGCAACCTTGGCTCTTTTATGGCTCGTGGACTTCAACTCCCAGAATTCCTGAGCCAGCATGACTGATCTTGGAAACCTCTCCGTTTCCCCTCAGCATGGAAACTAGACTGTGGGGGTAAATATGCTGACTCTGTAAACCGCTTAGAGAGATCTGTGAAGCACTACAAAGCGGTATATAAGTCTAAATGCAATGCAAATGCAAAAGCTGATGGGAGTGACACTTCTTCCTCTCACAGTGTGGTCTCACAACCCTCTACCAATCTGCTCCCTCCCTCCCAGCTGCCAATGTCCTTGGGTTTTTTCCTTCCTCCTTCCAAACCATCTCTGCTAGGAACAAAGGTGCCTCATTCCATTCCAAGCATTAACAACTCAAAAGCAGCTATTCTATGTGTGGAACATTTTTTGCACAGAATGTATTGTATAAGCCCTAAGCGTTCCTCTTTAAAGAGGAATCAAATACAGTAAGTTTTATGGAGTTTTCACACTGTGCAGAGACTTCAATAAGAAAATATACTGTTCCAAACTGAACAATGGCAAGTAGCAATAACATGTAATAAATATTGTAAGCATTAACGCTGAGAAATATTTTAAAATGTATTTCAAACTTAGCTTAAAAGTTAATGGACTAAGTTAAATCAATAGTATATAATGTTAAAAAGTTAACACCTTTAATTATTATTAAAAGCATGTTAGGATTCCTCTAAGGGCAAAAATACTTTAAGGCAATTTCCAAAATAAAATCCCATGCAGTAACAAAATAAGAGTATCTTTAAAAGAAAAAAAAACAGTAACGACAACATCCAAGTTTAGTATTTAGCTAATACTAAAATCTAGTACCCAGTTTCAGTAAAAGCTAACTTTCAGCATATAGTCAGACTGTTCCTAACAAACTAAAATAATAAGATTCATTGGCAACAGAAGATAACTCATTCATAAAATCAGTGGTGAAAAGACTCATCTAATCCTTCTCAAAAATGGACAACAAGAATCATACATGAGATGAATAATGGACATCCTACAAAGAACTTAATTTAAAATAAGTCCAGCTGGCATAATGTAGATATCACATGAACTGATCCCATCAGCACCATGAATTTTTGAAGGGCCACAATCTACACCAGCTGAAGTTTCCAAATCATCTTTACTGAGTTCAAGTATAGAGAAAATCATTATCACCACCTTTAAATCAAGAGCAAACCTGCAGCTACCATGTGGAAGCCACAGCCTGGCGCTTTTGCTAAAATATGCATTATTTGAGTCTTTCAAAAATTATACTCTAACACAGGGGTGTCAAACTCGCGACGTCATGTGATATCGCACAACATATCGGGCCGATTTTGCCATTGCCGGCAATGGGGTGGGCACGGCTTCCGGATGACGCGTCCGGCCCACGGGCCAGCAGTTTGACACCCCTGCTCTAACAAGTCCAAATCTCCTTCATAGATATGTTTAAATATATTTTGCAGGCATCAATTCCATTTTGCAAGGGTAGCTGGAGAGCCAAGAGCTCCAATAACATCACTGTTGTTACTCCTACGATACTGAAAAAGTTGGCACTAGGATTTCTATTCCTACAAGGATAAAATTGCATAATATAACATTCATGCCTATTGTCAGTGGTTAGAGATCTCATACTGATATGGTTGTAGTTCTCCCTGCTCAGTGATACTCCAAATAGGAAATGAACTTATTTTATTCCCAATATTGAAACAAGGCTGTCTCCAGATCTGAGATGTGTGGAACCACTCACACTTAAGAAATGAAAGGTATTATAACATAAGAAATTAAGAAATGGATGGATAAGAGATAAAAGATAGGCATGGAGATAAATACAATTAAATGCAGTTACATGGACAGAGACCACAATACTCATTAACTGCATTTTTTTAATTCTTTCTCAGCTATTATTTCCACATAGTTCAAGTTAAAGGTTGTAACCAAACATAAAAGTTGGGGGTCTTCATATATTTAACTAAAATAACCAGGGTTTTGTAATTTCTTCAGCAAAGCAAGTGTCTGTTTTAAAAGAAAACAGTCTTTCATGGCCCAAGTAAAATGAGCCAAGGTCTAAGCTCCCCACATCAATGTGTCATAGCAGATTTTAGATGAGCTAGGTAAGAGAGCCCAGATTAACCTACATTTCTTTCTCATGACCCTCCACATCTGGGCTGTGTGATCTCCTCCTCCCCACGGGATTTTCTTCACTGGTTTCTGACCAGGACTTGTACAGTACATCACAGAGAATGAATTTATACAAGTTAGAGGTGTGCAGGGCTCTAAGAATATATTTCAAACATACTCCAAAGGGATGGAATAATGACAGTTTGCCTCTTCTAAAACAGGAGAAAGAGAAAGAATTACTGTAACAGGCTCAGTCAAGAAGAAACAGGTGGCGGGTGGCTACATCAATGGTTCTAATAAAGAAGGCATCAAGGCAGAACCAGCTAAGTGACTTTAGACCAGTTGCGCTCTCTCTCTCAAGCCCCAAATTGGATCGTCCCCCCAAGGAAAGCTGATGTCACTGGCTAATCCTTTCAACTCGGAAGTGCCTAGGTCAGGGCTAGGCAACCTTGGCTCTTTTATGACTTGTGGACTTCAACTCCCAGCATTCCTGAGCCAGCCATGCTGAGGGGAAAGGGAGAGGTTTCCAAGCTGAGCCATGCTGGCTCAGGAATTCTGGGAGTTGAAGTCCACGAGTCATAAAAGAGCCAAGATTGCCTAACCCTGGCTTAGGTGCTTTCAACACAACGACTCTCTCAGCCCAACCCACCTCACAGGGTTGTTGTTGGGCACTGAAAATAGGATGAGGAAGGTGTGCTGGATATGTTCACTGCCTTGAATTATTTTTAAAATTAATAAAGGCAGAATACAAATAAATAAATAAAATAAAAATAAACAAGCCTGTCTGCAATCATGGCCTTCAGGTACAAAGTTTCAGAGAAGGCACTTTAATTTCCACTGACTTTCCCTGGGAATATTGCTGCAGTAGATCTTTTTTTTTTGTGGCTGTTGTTATTGTCCAAGAATTTTAGATGAACTTACCCCCAAAGTACATTTCTAGTTACCAAAGGATGAACCTAACATTTCCATCCTAGATGAACAGGACAGGCAGCTCATATAGTCGAAAGTCAAATCATTAACTGCTTTACTATATTTACTAAAGTACAATGTTCCTCTATTTTCTCTGTTTCTTTGCCTGTGGCTAATGTGAATTATTCAATAAAGAATTTTAACAACATATAGCTGAAGTGAGACTAAATCGGACAGGATTTCCTCCACATGACAGAAAGACATCTTAAACCTTCTCTTTCACCTGGGAGAGTTGGATTTCATTCCTTCCCTTCCCTTCCAGTTCATCTTTTCACTTCATTCAACAACCACTCTATCTTCCACCATCAAGGAATCATTTCTTTCTATACGGTTTTGGACACATCAAAATTAATTCAGGCTTCTTTCCTTTATTGCTTGATTCCCTGATAAGCAGCTAATGGAAATGCTTTAGTAGTTTAGTAAGTGCTAACTTTTTTTATCACACAACCATTAAAGGTAGTTTGTTTACAGCCCTGAAGTAATGTCACTCTTGTTAACAAGGGGGGAGGGGGAAACAGCTTTCTTCCTAAATTAAGTCATTGTGGTAAACAAATTCCCAGGACACTTTCCAACTCACAAAGCTATCCACAGGTAATGATGATGTGAACAGATTATAATTTCATTCTTGGAAATGACACTCAGGGGACAATGAACAGAGTAAATTCCATTTTCCAGCAGGATTAATATATAATTTGCATTTCTTCCTACCTAATCAAATGTTGGAAAGAAATTAAGTAAAGAGAATCAAGAGTCTATCTATCTGCTCATCAGCATGACAACTCTTTAGAACAGAACTGAACCAAATTTGGAAGCAAGGGGTGAACTGGAAAATGGTCTCAATCAGGTGCGGGCTGCAAAAAAAGATGCCTGTGTTTCTCCTACAGCACCCCTCCCAGTCACTTACTCCAAAGTAAAGCATATACACATATACAGCCACTGCTGATAAATGGGTGGGAAGGACCTCCAGAATCCATGCGTGTTTTTCCCTTTGTCTTCTATTTAGCCAATACAATGTTAGATTCCACATTCACAGTACATAGAATATATGAGTAGAAGGATCTTACAAACTACTGAATCTCATACCACCACTGTTCTCTACTCAGTGGGGTTATAGGGCTGTTAAAGCTCTCTTCATCCATATAGATCAGGGGTCTTCAAACTTGGCCCTTTTATGGCTTGTGGACTTCAACTCCCAGAATTCCTCAGCCAGGACACAACCATCAATGTCTTGCCATAGTCGGAATTCTCCCTGTTAACCCTAGAGTTCTTGTTGCGATTGGTCCATTCAAGGCACATGATGGTGATTGGTTTATGTGATTGGTCCATTCAAGGCATGATGGTGGTCCCTGCTGAACTGAAAAGGAGCTTGAGATCATTCCTAAGGTTCTCGTGCATGCAAGGACCTCATCGAAGGTTCTTGTTGCTGCTTAAAATGAGGACTTGTGTCAATTTTATAACTGTGTGGAAAGGCAGCACAAGGCTGTGGGGACTTGATGATACAGAAAAGTAGGTGAAGGCCTGCAAAGACCCCAAGAAGTGGGAATCAGAGCACAGGGTGTCTTAGTGAGTGGGGGAGGACTTGGTAGGACCGAGACAGCAGGCCTAAGACTGTGCAAGACTTCCCCTATCTGAGGAACCGCATACTTTATTTAACAACCCTATCAGGAAAAGCAAGGGTTTAAATAAGATGATCACATGGGCACCTTGTTTAAAGACCATCACAATCTGCAACCATAATAGGCAAGCTCTATTATGGCCATAACTCGAAGACTGTCTCTAATTGCTAATAATGTAAAGTGCTCATCATCTCCTAGCAATATTGTTTGCCCCATATGGGTAAGTAGGAAATGGATTGCAATTAATCGGTCTGTTTCATCATTCCACTACAGGGCACTGGAGAAGGGAAATGATTTCACAGGTTGAGAATAATGCTTTTATCTATTTCTTCTGTAATATGGAAAATGCAAAGATTCTAAAGCCTGTGGTGGAATGGACTGGGTGATGTTGAAAATGTCAAAAAATATATAAATTCGGATTTGGATCGGCTAGAGAAAAATTGAAGAATCAACTTCAATGGATCAATTCTTAAAAGAGATCAGCTGTCTAAAATGATCGGAAATCTCTTTGAAATAAAACTTGAAATAAGCTTTCAACTGGGTAATATGATTCCTTCAAAAGGTAGGAACCAGTAAGCATGACAATGTTCTAGATATCTGCCGGTGCAAACAAGACAGGAAACTTCTCATAATAGCTTATCGAATCCACAGAGAGCTACAAACACAATTGAGCCCAAAATTTCTGTTGTTGAGACATTTGTTATGTGAGTTTTGCCCCACTTTATGACTTTTCTTGCTTCAGTTGTTAAATGAACAACTGCAATTGTTAAGTCAGTAACTTGGTTTTATGTGAATCTGGCTTCCCCATTGACTTTGTCAGAAAGTCACAAAAAGTGATCAAATGACCTTAGGCCACAGCAACAGTCATAAATACGAACCAGTCGATAAGCATCTGAATTTTGATCATGGGGGGTGCTGCAAAGATCGTAACTGTGAAAAATGTTCATAAGTCACTTTTTTCCAGGGCTGTTGTATCTTTGAATGTTCACTAAATGAATTTTTGTTAAGTCGAGAACGACCTGTATTCCTGCCCCTCTGCCACTTTCTATTACCACCACTCTCCTTAGTGGAAGAGTTTGCTTTACTGTACTGATTTCTGCAGAGCTGAAAGTCTTTTCCACTGTTCTGGAAAGGATGGCAATCTCAGATGACTGGAGCAGCCCTTCCATGTCAAGAGCTTCAAATGTCTTCCTGGGTTTGGTTTGTTTTGGGGGGTTTTTTGGTTACCAATCCCCAAATACTCATCTCTTCTAACAGCATGTCTGCTCAGATAAATTCTTCTACTCTGCCCTCCTTAGAGATTTCATTTGCTGGCCTTCACAGAAAACTTTCTGTGTGAATAGCGTATGGTCATCACCTTCCCTGATGAATCTTAAGAAAAGCTAGCCTCTAGCCCTTCAGTTTTTTTTCTCCCCCAGCAAGGAAAACAAGCTTGTACTTGCAGTAAGTCCAATTAGCAAATCCTTCTGGTAAGAAGACAAATACAACACACACCTGACAAGTCATCACAGCTATTTCACGAACATCCATTATTTTAGTAAGAACCGAGGTCAACTGTATTTCTCTCCTCCTAAACTCTCTGGCTAAACTCCTCGGTTCCTGTTTGTTTGCTCTGCTTACTAAAAAGTACTGGCTGAGAATTCACCTCCACTTTTTAGGGCCTCATATAGCAGTATCATTTGGCAAAGTCTTGCAGCAGAATAACCAAAAATTACAGTATATGCTAAAAAAAAAAAACCAACCCCCCCCCAACAACCAGGAACCCTGGTTAATAGGCTGACCAGTCAGGGCAATTCATCCGTGTCCTCAGATATTCATGCACATTTAAATTATAGCATTCGCGGCCAAGAAAACCAATATCCAATTCCATGAAAAATTATACTAATACATTATTCAAATTAATTAAGCATTTTCTCTGGTGGGATATTTAATTGGCGCTTTTTAAGCATTTAAGAATTCTTGAGGCAGCAGTGCTGTTTACAAATCGCAACAAAAAAAATACATTCAGGTAGTCCTCGACTTACAACCGTTCATTTAACGACTGTTCAAAGTTACACCAATACTGAAAAAAGTGAGCTAAGACTTTTTCCACATTGGCGACCACTGCAGCATTCCCCATGATTCAGTGATCAAAATTCGGATGCTCGGCAACTTGTTCATATTTATGAACGGTTGCGGTGTCTCCCTGTCGTGCTTTTTGTGACCTTCTGACAAACAAAGCCAA
Source organism: Bothrops alternatus (assembly GCA_034064705.1). Lineage (NCBI taxonomy): Eukaryota > Metazoa > Chordata > Lepidosauria > Squamata > Viperidae > Bothrops > Bothrops alternatus. The sequence goes on from JARGCV010000080.1 coordinate 8,451,820, forward strand.
CGGGGGAAGCCAGATTCATTTAACAACTGTGGTACTAACTTACAACCTGCAGTGATTCATTTAATACCTGTGGCAAGAAAGATCGTAAAATGGGGCAAAATTCACTTCACACATGTCTTGCTTAGCAACATAAATGTTGGGCTCCATGTGGTTGTTAAGTCAAGGATGACCTTGTAAGGCGCAGCCGCCAACTGCCACTTTGCCTTGATGTCGGCTCACCACTGTCTGAGCCACAGTAATCTGCGTGCTGCGGTGTTGGGCGCAGAGTAGTTTGCGGCATGTAATGATGAATCTGCCATGAATCCCGCTGCCGCCACTAACCTCCTTACGTCATGGTGGATTCTCTCCTCCTCTGGGGAGATCCTGGCCTGGAGTTGGCGCAGCCAGAGCAACAAAGTCCTAGCGAAAAAGGAGTTAGAAATGGCTGCCTTGATCGCCCACGCTGAGGCCCGGTGTGTCCTGCGGAAGGTGAGTTCCACCTTCTTGTCCTCTGACTTCAGGGCCTCCGCCACATCCCCGGACACCATGGATGGTAAAAAAAGAGCTGCTAGAGACTCATCTACTGCCGGGACCTCTATTACCTCCAATAAGGCCGGATCTATGTTGAACAGCTTGTCTGTCTCCCCCCCCCCATTGGAAGGAAAGACCCTGGTGCCCCCAAATTATTTTGAATTGTATCAAAGAAGAGAAGGGGGCACGGGATATATTGTTGTGTGAAGGTGGGCTGCGAAAACACCCCGCTGTTTGCGTCCTGACATGTTGAGGGTCCCTCCTGGGGAAGCCTTGGTCTCTTAACCTTTGCGGTGCTGCTGGCCTTGTGGAGCAGGGATTTGAATAGTCGGGTTGAAGAGACCTACGAATGGTGGAGGGTCTTGGCATATATCATCATTCTCTGACAGCCCTTGATCCGTTTACTCATAGTCCCCCGCGGGGGACTACCTATTTCTAGAGGAACGGGATGAAGAAATTGATCCCTGGTATGCTGAGGCTTCCTCTTGGGAAAGGTAGGATCGACCTCTTGAAGCCACAAACCCGGCTCTGGACCTATGATGCCTTGAAGAGGCCATGGCCTGAGTGACGGCCTGAGATATCAGGGATTGTAAGTGTTCTGATGACAGAGCTCCCTGATTGTCTGAGGGATGAAGGCCTGCTGCTGCTAAGTGTGCGTCGGGTGCCCCCGGGCTTTCAGGTCCCTCGCTTAGGGGGAATCTGTCTGCCTGGTCTGCATCAGCCTGTTTCTAGAGGTTCCTGGTTAGGCTGCAGTGGGCCAAATATTTCCTCCTCTGTGTAAGCAGATGGGACTAGACTGTCTCCTGCTGTGTTTTGCCTCTTTTCGGCTCTAGAGAATTGTTTTTCCAGAGCCTGGTGGCGACGTTTGGCCTCTTTATCAGCTGCCTTGGAGGATCTTTTGCCAGATATTGCTTTGGCCTTGATCCTGCCCGCCGCTTCCTGGTTGGAGGATCTTGGCCTCTTATGTCCAGGAGGACAAATGGAGGAGTCCTGCGCTGCCTGAGTAGCATTGGTGTCTGCCATTGGCAGAAGAGATATCTCAGCGCTAAGACTGAGAGGAATCTCGTGTTAAGAGGCCTGGTAATGGGCCAGTCTAGGCCAGAGAGCAATCTGGTAGTGATTGGAAATAGTCCCGGTGGCAATGTCAATTAATGGTACAGACACCCGCTGTGTTCTCCTGTACCAGCCTCCGTTGTGCTGCTGGCAGGGGTATATCACCTTGAAGATACCTCCCACTCACACGTGTTGGTCAGACAATTTGTCCTCTCTCTCCTTCTCTTTCTCCTCTTACTTTTTTTAATTTTTTTAAATTATTATTATTAAACGTGGTAGGTTGCCAATGGGCCGGGCTGTAGGTGACTAGGTAGGAGCGAGGAATGGCCTTAATCTGTTGAGAAGCCACTGTAAGTGAAGCGGGGCGACACACGCTTCCCTGCCTTCCTCCCCCACACACACACACACTGTTCAAACGCTCCGGCTCTATTCTCTCTGTTAACTCTGGGGAAGAGGAAACTTAGAATTGCTCGACTAATGCTGGTTTGAGCCAGCAGCGGCTTACCGGCGTCTTGCTTTGAGCAGGGGCTGGCAGCTGCAGTTTGAAAAAGCGCGGCTTGAAATGGCGGTCGCGAACTTGTTCTATTAATTGTGGCCACTCCGCCTCTATGGTTGGGGTGCTAAGCCCTCGTATTAGGTGGTCCAGCTGTTGCCGTGAGCTGGAACTGTCTGCCTTCCGCTCAGGGATAGACTTTGTTCCCCCCACTCCTGAGGCCATGCGGAGCCAAAATGGTGACCGGCCTCTTTGTCTGCCCTCCACAGATCAGCTGGGCTTCGGGGTAGCCTCGCGGAGTCGCTCCACTCGGCTGGAAAGTTGTGAGCAACGCTGTCTGTTTACTGCCCCCCCCCAGCCTCAGAAAAGTTAGAAATTGAATTTTTTAAGAGTTTTCAATACGACCTGATCTTTAGATCCAACGTGTGTCTCCCGTCGGGTGAAAGACTAAGTCGAGACTGGGGGATGGCCCCAGGGAGAGGGGCATGGCAATTTGGCTGACTTAGTCTATACGGGCAGAGGACAAGCAAAACCCATTGGTGGATTCTCCACTCGTCATGCTGGAGAATACTGTATTTTTGATAGCATATATAACATTCCTGTGTACAAAATGGTATCATAGACAATAGGAAATAGCAATAGCAAACTGTTTTGCAGTTTCTATATCTACCAAGATGCATAATTGTGGTTATTTTGGAAAAAGCTCTTTTCTTCAAAGACAGTTGTCCATATAAATAGATAAACAGAATTTGAACTTATATCTGTATACAAAGTCTGTTACATTCTTCTGTTCTCTTGGGGGGAAAAACATTGTCAAACATATAAATATATCCTAACAATAGTGCAACTGTGGAGAGTTTGGTAGATTATTTGCAGTACAGACTGTAAATGATAAAATTATATTTCAGGTATTAGAAAAGTTGTCAGCATTTTACTGAACAAGACAAGAAAGGAAATTAAGATTCCCCCAATGTCCTAGTGTAAAAATCAGATTATAAAATTTAAGATTTTCTCTCTCTTTCTAGTTGTGACAAGTTATTACTATTCAATTAACAAAACAATATAGGCATATATCTTGGAAAACTAAGGCTGAGCTAAAACAAATCTCAAGTGACTAAAACAGAGTTTAACTATGAATTATTCTAAGAATAGATAATACTCCTATTTCAGCCAATCATAAGACAATATGCCAAAATCAATTGACATGCATTATAGGAACTTTATTGCTCACATTAAGCCTGTGATTGGTAAGGGCAAAGATTCAAATCATGAATAGAGGTTGCATATGAATTTGCTATTAAATATGCCAATATTCTTCCATGACTGATCCATATATGAAATTTTAATGTACACTGGGCTCAACTGTATCCCAAATCAGTAATACTGTTTTCAAAATTATGTAAAAATGTCCTATAAGAAAAAAAGGGGGAGGCAGTGCCAGATGGTTTTATGAATCATTTTTAAAATGTATATCTTGTCCTTATAGAAAATTACGACCTGTTTTTTTTAAAAGTGATTTAAAATAACCTAAATAATTAATAATTATTGTATTATATCATACCTGAAGGACACTCAAGACTGCTCCAAAATATTTCTTTTATCTAACTTCTTTCAGCTATATATTGTCTCTAATATATCACATACTGTTTAGACCAGGGGTAGGCAATCTTGGCTCTTTTATGACTCGTGGACTTCAACTCCCAGAATTCCTGAGCCAGCCATGCTGAGGGGAAAGGGAGAGATTTCCAAGCTGAGCCATGCTGGCTCAGGAATTCTGGGAGTTGAAGTCCACGAGTCATAAAAGAGCCAAGGTGGCCTACCCCTGATTTAGACAGTGTTTTATAAATGTTGCAAAACTTCAAGCATTTGCTTTGAAATAAGTAGACAAATTTGGTATATTTGCTATATAATATGCAGGCTTCTTTTTTTCACCACTAACGGTACAAAATAATTCTTGATGCAGAATTATTTCTAGTCTGAAGCCAAGTAATATCCCTCTTAATGAAACTCAAGAGTGCTGTAAAAATCCACTTGCCCTCGATTCCATTTTCTAGAAGCAAGCAAAGTTCATGCGAACTTACATCCTATTCCTAGAATCATCCCAAGACAATCACACCATTTCCTGCCAGGTTATGCCCATATCCAAGCTTCTCAAATTAATATTCTAAATATTAAATTCTCTCCTGTGTCACAGAACTGTAGAACACACTTTGCCATTCAAGCTTATCATCCTCTCATTATAAATGGGTATAGAATAAGAAATAGGATTAATGTTTCAGGACATATTATTTATATACTGGGAAGTTAGTACATCTCAATTTATCCTCTCCTACTGCTTTTGTAGCACTGTGATGAAAGAAAGAAATGTTCCGCCTTGCAGTGGTGCTGGAAGAATAAATGTATTAAAAATAGTTATATATTGTACATACACACACAACCATCTCTATGACAACTGAAGAATAATTCCAAGACTGATGTAAAAACTGCTGGATAAAATTAAGAATATGGCTAAATGGGTCATGAAACCTTGCTCATTTTTGGCCTTAGGACCTGACAAATATATAGATAAATATATACTACTGACAATAGTTCAAAGATCTTAGAAGAGGTCCATGGTTACATTTCAATTGCAAGGTGTAAGCAGGGATATATTTTAGTTTTCGGCTGCACAACAGGCTTTTATTCCTCTCCCCCCCCCATTTCAAAGACTGCAGTTTGTGAAATAAAAGTGTGAGAGGTAAAGAAAGAGAAGGTGCTGCCTCCAACTAAATAATTTCTGAGGAAAATAACATCAGGGAAAAAAAACAAGCCTTTTCAAAAGAGCATGCCACTTATTTATCACCGGGTGCCAGGTGGGCGTGGCCCACTGGATGGGCATGGCTGTGGTAGTCATGGCAGATTGGGTGGGTGTGGCCAAGGTGGGCGTGATCACCTCAATGTTGCTTGTGGGGAGGGACACCTGTGGGAGCCGGGTGGGGTTGAGGGAGATGGGGCGTTGTCTTACCTGAACGCCTTTTCTCAGCATGGTGGTGTAGAATCCACTGATTGGGTTATTTCAGCCTTCCTGCTCAGAGAGACTAAGTCAGAGCTTTAGTCACGTCTCCCCTTGGGTGTGGCTTCCCCAGTTTTGACGAGGCGAAGGATCCTGACAAAGTCTGACGCAATGACTCCAAAATACAAAAAATAAATGACAATACGCAAGTCTAGACACCTATCAAGGGAGGGTGTGGATTCTACACCACCATGCTGAGAAAAGGTGTTCAGGTAAGACAATGCCCCTTCTCCAGCATGGTGGATGTAGAATCCACTGTTGGGACATACCAAAGCCCCCCATGTCCCTTAGGGAGGGAAGGTCTAGGCTGGTGTTTCCCTAGAGGAAACGACCTGTTGAAGAACCCATCTGCCAAATGCGGTGTCCGCCGCGGCAAACGTATCAAACTTATAGTGTGTAATGAAAGAAGATGGAGACGACCAAGATGCCGCCCTGCAAATCTCCTCTACAGAGGCCTGGGTAGACCAGGCCGCAGAGGTCGCTGCGCTGCATGTGGAGTGAGCTGTGATACGGGCTGGGACCGGAAGTGACTGGGAAGCGTAGGCCCTAGCAATGCAAGCCCTAATCCACATACCAATGGTGGAAGAAGAGACCTTTCTGCCCATGGCAGAGGGCTGAAAAGAGACAAACAAGGCCTCCAACTTGTGAAAGGCCGAAGTACGCTTGATGTAAATACGCAGAGCCCTGTGTACATCCAGCTTATGCCACTGACGTTCTAGACGGTGAGAAGGATTGGGGCAGAAACTTGGCAAAACTAGATCCAATGACCTGTGAAATCCAGTGTTCACCTTGGGAATAAAGGAGGGGTCTAATCTAAGGACCACCCTGTCCTCATGGAAGGTACAGAGATCATGTCCGACTGAGAGAGTGGCCAATTCTGAAATCCTTCTGGCCGAAGTGATTGCAACTAAAAAGGCAGCCTTCAAGGAGAGAAAATGCAGAGAGCAAGACTGGAGAGGCTCGAAAGGAGTAGTGGTTAGGGCCTGCAACACAGTAGGTAAATCCCAAGATGGATACCTATGTACTGTGGGAGGACCAGAATTGGCCGCCCCTTTAAGAAAAGCGGAGATAGCTGGGTGCTGTGAAAGCGAACTTAGATTTCACAGGTGAGAACCGTGGACAAGGCTGCCACCTGCCTATGGATGGTGTTAGTGGACAAGCCCTTGGAAATGCCCTCCAGCAGATCATCTAAAATATTAAGGACCGTAACTGAAAGAGGGACCAATTCGTATGAGAGGCACCACTGGCAGAAATTTCTCCACGTGGCGTCATAAATCTGGTTCGTCGAAGGGCGTCTAGAGGCCTGAATCATAGAGATCACGCCCGAGGAATAGGCCTGCTTAGCTAAACTCTCTCGCTCAAGTGCCAAGCGGCTAATTGAAACCACTGAGGGTCTGGGTGCTGGAGCTCCCCCTGGCTGAGAGCTACTCGGTCCGAAGGAAACCTTCACAGCCTAGCAGGCCTTGAACACTTTAGAGGCCAAAATGGTGTCCGCCTATGGGCCTCTCAAAATGGCGACCGCCTGGCGACCACAGGGTCAAAATGGCGGCCGCGACTCCCGCAGCTCCCAACAACGACGAAAGGCGACCAAAAAGAGAAGGAAAACCAATTTTGGGCCGGGGCTCATGAGTGGAAACGCCCGCTTTCCCCCCCCCCATTGAACGAAACTTGCGGTTTGGGAGAAGGCTCCGCCAAGAATCCGGAGGGAAAAGGCCGTCGCCTGAAACCTCGTTGCGAATCTCCTCTACAGTGTGAAGATCTCTGAGGAAACGCCGGTAAATGGCAGCGGAGCGCCGCAATCGCGGGGAGCAGTCCGGACCGGGTATGGGAATTACCCGAGGATCCGGCTTGAGGAGGCCTGAAGGCCGGGAAAGGGAGGAGAAGAGCCCTTTCAGAGCCCACGGGGCTCCGATCCTCAAAAAAGGACAGAGTTCTTACCTAAATGGCCAAAACCAGAACCGTCTGAAAAGTAGATAATTTGGGGGAAAAAATTGAGAAAAATCCAATTAGCCTAATTTAAAGGAAAAAAACCCGTGGAGCCAAAAAAATCTGCATTCTGCTGAGCCTAAGACTAAGTCAAAACTGGGGAAGCCACACCCAAGGGGAGGCGTGACTAAAGCTCTGACTTAGTCTCTCTGAGCAGGAAGGCTGAAATGGATTCTATCAGTGGATTCTATCAGTGGATTCTACATCCACCATGCAGGAGAACCAGAGGGTTTCTGGCAGGTGGGGCGGTGGGCAGGAGGTTCATCCTGCGGGGAGAGACGAGGCAGGGTGGGGGTCACAGGGCAAGGTGAGGCGGGGGCCGGGGCGGCCGCTGCCTGACACTATCAGCCCCTGCACACAGAGGCCAGTGAGCGCATGGGTGCTGGGATGCATCTGGCCACGTGGGACCTCGGCGAGTTAGCAGGCGGCTGGTTGAAGAGGGACGGTTGCCATCTCTGGGGCATGGTGCGCATGCCCACAGAGAGGGCTCTGAGTGCCGCCTCTGGCAGGCGTGCCATAGGCTCGCCAGCACTGATCTAAAGGGACCCTGTTCCATCCACAATATGGTTTAAGAAACAACTTAAATATGTCACAAAGAGAACACAAGGGGTGACGTTAAAGACAGCAGATTTCCCAACTGCAAATAACTTCAAAAAGGAAGGATTTTCCCACACCTCCTCTTCTCTTTGAATAGACAGTGGAATAGTCAAAAGAAGAAGGTAAGTTGCAAATGCAAATTCCAAAGCCATCTTAACATCTCTGATAAAAAAAATCTACAGAAAATTCCAGAACAATTTATATTTACCCAAAATACTCCTCTAGTAAGAATTCAGAGATCATATTAGTTCAAAGTATGTGATATTGAAGAAATCTGTACTGTACTTGCTCACTGTCAACCCTAGCACAAACCTGGACTTACTTTGTATCAAAACAGTCCTAAGAGGTAATGTAGAAAAACAGAATATTAGGCTGCTTGCTTCAATACTGAGAAAAAGCTTTCTAGGAAATGCATCTATCTTACTCTGTGACAGCAAATGCTTCAATGCTGATTAGTAGACAGGCATCTGAAAGGATTCATATTACAGAAAAAGCTTTACATTAAGCATTCAACCTGGGAATACTGTATGCCACAGGAGTGACAACATTAACATGATTAACAGAAAAAAAAAGTTTAAAGAAATCCAGTTTAAAAAAAAAAGTAAAACAAGGCTTCTTCAAGATAAAAGTTCGAGAGAAAAGTGTGGGAACCCTTTAAAACTACCAGTAATATTGTAGCTTCATGATCTACAATATGAGAGCTCTATCTAACTCTTAATACAGTTTAAAAATTCTGAGTAACTAAACAACCAAAACACTATATTGTGCTATGTCTTCAGTGAGTACATGGAAGCAACATTCAATAGGGGGGGGGGGAGAGAGAGAGAGAGAGAGAGAGAGAGAGAGAGAGAGAGAGAGAGAGAGAGAGAGAGAGAGAGAGAGAGAGAGAGAGAGAGAGAGAGAGAGAGAGAGAGAGAGAGAAGAATTAGCTAGCTCTCTTATGGGAATAAATTGAATCATAATATTGACATCCTCCAATCAATGGGACCATAATCAGGCCCTTCATTGCTTAAAAACACACACATATACATACTGGTTGTTGCCATCAGACCTTGGTGTTCCCAAATACAAATTTATGGAAATGAATTATCCCGGATCAAAAAATATTTCTGTGAACTTCAGAAAAAGAGCTTTTAATGCTGAAAAAGCTGGAAAGAATCACATACCACTAGCAAAGGCTTTGTCTTTTTATTAATTTATGGTCAGGCTGATGGTGTCCAAGTGGAGAAAATGAATGCTATTGTTATTTTTCCCAACAAAACCCAGAGAAGGATCTTAGGCCACTCTTATGTTGGTTGGATTCATGGTGTTCCTGAATTCACCATAAGGAAAGCACAGAATAAGATAGATGTGCATAGGAGGATAGCAAAGGGAAAATCTCTGCTCTCCAAAAAGTATATTATCATCTGTCTCAAGTTTGGAAAGATAACCTAGATCAGGGGTCTTCAAATTTGGCACTTTTATGACTTGTGGACTTCAATTCCTAGAATTCCTCAGCCAGCATGCCTGGCTGAGGAATTCTGGGAGTTGAAGTCCACAAGTCATAAAAGGACCAAATTTGAAGACCCCTGACCTAGGTGATCCCACAGGTGATTGGAATATTTGTGGAAAGTTCAGACAAAGATGGAACATTTTGTCATTAATGAGGCATGCTGTATTTGAAGAAAATTAAACAATGCACTCCATTAAAATAATTTCATTAAGCCATTAAGCACAGTGGAGGAAGTATCATGATTCGGGTCTGTTCTGAGGTGAGTCAGCTCACCATCAGTGAGGGAACAATAGATTTTGAACTGCACCAACAAATCCTACAGGAGAATGTCAGGGTGCCCATCTGTAATCTGAAGCTGAAAAGAATGTGAGTCATGCAGTATGATGATGATCCTAAGCACACAAGTAAATCTATGATAAAATGGGTAAAAAAAATAAAATGTCATGCTATAGAACGGCTGACTCAAGGTCCTAATTTTAATCCAATTGACTTGAAGTGAGCAGCAAACTAGATGGCTCAAAACTAACAACGAGCTGAAGCAACTTCATAAGAGGAATAATTACTGCTGCAGAGTATGCCACCACTTATTGTGTCTAAAACTCAGACTTTCCTAACGAATACAGTAACTGTTCAAATAGTTTATTAAAAACAATCTATGGGTTCCTATTTGGGTGCTGTTTGCTTAACCAGAACCACTTTATACATCAGTAAGACAAAGATGATGCTGAAATATATTACAGATCAAAGCAATGCATGATAAAGAATACAGTTAAACCTTGACTATATGGCAGATCACTATGCAGTTGCTGGAAGTTATGCTACTTACAACCTGGATTTGACATTCTTATGCCCCCCACAACTGCCATAGTTATGAAATTGCATTTTCAGCACTCAGCAACTAACCCTCATTTATGGCTATTTGCAGCATCCTTTGGTCACGTAACCACAATCTACAGGATTTTTTTCTGGAAACTGGCATTTACTTCCAGTTTCCAGCAAAAAAACACCCATTGCAGATAATGGATTCGCTTAACAATCGCAGTGGTTCACTTGGTTTATTCAATTTCTATTTTATGCAATTCCTACAGCAACCCACAGTCACTTGGTTGAGTTGGGCAGCTATGGAAATTGAACAAATAATAAATAAGGAAATAAGTAAGAAAGTAAATAATGACCACTGGAAAAAGGTTGTAAAATCAGAAGTGTCTGGTGCCTGCTTAACAACCAGCATATGACTATAATTCTAGGCTCAATTAGGGTTGTAAGTCAAGTACTAATTCACAAACATTCAACACTGTAGCTATGAATTTTCCAGCTTACATCTTACCATTATTTTATCTAAGACAGACTTCTCCCTATCTTTAAAATTGGTTCTCCATAATATTTTGATCATTCAAAAGAAAGCACTACATCTATTGAAGAATGGACCTTGAAAGTCATAAATTTGGCAGAAATGGCCAAAATATCTGCATATTTGAAGGATCATTCAAATGAAAAATATATGTTGGACTGGAAAAAATGGATAGATTACATACAAGGGAAATATCAATCTAAGAAACTGTATCTAGCCTATAGTTAAATGTTTTATATGTTGATTGAAAAATGTTTACAAGTAGAAAAGGATTGTATTAAGTTGAGTTGCACTCAACCTGTTTTTTTCTTTGTTCCCTCTGTTTACATTTACAAATATATAATTAATAAAAAAAAAGAAAGAAATTACCAGCATTACAACGTGCCCAACATTTTTGCCCCAGCCATTCCATCCACTGCGTAGCAGATCAAGAATTAATCTAACAATCTTCCTACTTCAAATAGCAAAAGCAAGAGGAGTAAATTTCAGACCCATCTATAGAACTGTAGATTCTTAATAATTCAATAGCTTGAGTAACATTCTAAATATTTTAGGCAAAAAGTCTTCCAATAAGAATCAGAGTTCAAGAACCCCCAAAGTAAGGTTTTGGTGCCTAATCAATGAAAGGTAAACTGATGCCTTCAAGAGGGTTTGCGCTGATCTTTAGATATTAAGGATATTATATTACCAGTATATAAATTATAGACTGTAATACATCAATAGGGTTATATAAAAATGGATTTTAATGATTTCTACTGATTATATTAAATATCCGGGGCTTTATATACCCCAAAATATTTTAAATATATGCAAATAAATATGCCAAAACTTTTAGAAAATCTTTAATTAGATGTTAATAGGTGATTAAAATTCCTTTTTAAATTTGTGAGGCAACTTTAAGGTTATTAAAATGAATAGTCCCTCATTTGATTTATGTGCTTAGAGGTATTTCTGTTCATATCAATTCTGCAGTCCTCTAAATGACGTTGAACTAAAATTCCCAGCCAATGTGGATAATGTGAGAGGCAGGAACTAAAGAGCAAAATCCAGAAGACAAGCAAGATTTCTTTAAGGAAGGCAACAATTATACTTGTTATATACTAAATCAGTTCAATATGAATGTTGCATTGAGTACTTAATGTGTTATGTGTCTTAATGAAGTAAATTGGATACAATACTACCTTTCTTGACTTCTCTGTTAAAATGCCAGGGGATCTCAGCTCCTAAGCTTTACTTGATCTAAATTTAGCAAGGTAATGGAAACAGTGGGAAGGCATGGAAGTCATTTTAATATCTGCACTTGTAGGTTGCTAGGCAGCTAATTTCTGGGTGATTTTAAATTACTCAACCAGAAAAATGTTACTGGGATAGAGGTACATTGTTGCTTATAGAATATCATTATTAATTATTTTGCACAAGACACTGGCTTCATTTGGAATGGAAGGTGACATACCAACCCAACTTAAATTAAGCTGTGCTTAGTTTTAATCCATGGTGTTTAACTAGAGATTCCTAAATAAAGCTTAATTAACTGGATTCATCCAAGTCATAAATCAGGACTCACAACTGCAACAGCTTGGCATATAACACATTAAGCCAAAACCAACAGTCGTATAGGTAGTCCTCAGTTAATAACCATCCATTCAGTGATGATTTGAAGTTGCAAGAGTGCTGAACAAGGGGTACTTACAACTACCGGTAGTACCTACAACTGGTCTTGGAAGTTCCAGCCATCACAACACCCTCAAGGTCACAGGACTGCAATCTGGATGTTTGACAACCAACTCACACTTACTACAGTTGCAGCATATCGTGGCCACATGATTGTCACTTTTGACCTTCTCTGCTGGCTTCCAACAAGCAAAGTCAACAGGGAAATCAACAGGGAAGGTCGCAAATCTCTCTAGTAAGTTGCTTTCTCCATTTTGTTTCTTCCAGGGATCTAGCAGCCCACAGCACCAGCCTCCAGCCCACATTCTGTATTGCACGCTTGATTATTTGGCCATGTTTGTATGGCATTGTAGTAACCTCTCCTGCTCTTGTTTGTCTGCACTTGCTTAGTGACAAAAAATCCAGCCCAATTACTGCTGTTCAGCAACAACTACTTGTAGTAGGCCCCTTTATGACTTGAAGTGGCTGGCTCAGGAATTCTGGGAGTTGAAGTCCACAAGTCATTAAAAGGCCACAGTTCCCCACCCCTGCTCTGCAACATGATTCCCCCAGAGATTAGACTTGCTACTGGCTTTCTGTAAGGCTCTAAAGCAGTGGTGGCGAACCTATGGCACGCGCGCCAGAGGCGACATTCAGAGCCCTCTCTGTGGGCACCTGCGCCATGCCCCGGAGATGGCAACCATCCTCTTCAACCAGCCACCTGCTAACTCGCCGAGGTCCCACGTGGCCGGATGCATCCCAGCACCCATGCGCTTGCTGGCCTCTGTGTGCGGGGGCCGCTGGTGCCAGGCCCCTGTCTCGCCCTGCGACAATGGCACCCCCACCCTGCCTCGTCTCACCCTGCAGGACCAGCCTCCTGCCCACCGCCCCACCCACCAGAGACCCCCTGGATCTCCCCCAACCCTGCCCGGCCCCCACAGGTGTCCCTCCCCAGGAGCAACATCGAGTTGGCTGCGCCCACCCATCTGCCATGACCACTGTAGTCATGCCCATCCGGCAGACTACACCCACCTGGCGGTCACGCCCACCCGGTACCCGGCGATGCATAAGTGGGTTTTGGGTTGAAGTTTGGGCACTCGGCCTCTAAAAGGTTCGCCATCACTGCTCTAAAGATTTGGTTCCGCTGCTGCTGAGCCCGGGGCTCAAAACTTACCTATACTGGCAAAACAGGCCCTAGAAGTTAACAGTTTAGGATATTTAAATGCCACCAGATTGAAGAAGGCTTCTAGTAGTACTTTAGGGCAACCAACAGATTTTCTAGGTGACTGCTAAATTCCTTTGCTATCCTGTCTATTTTGCTGAAGAGGCTAAATCGTTCTTAGAATAGCAAGTTCTTTATAAACAACATGAACCACACATGTCCCCAAGCATCTTGGTTATCTCAACAAAATCCCAATCTTGTTACTGGTTTCTCCTTTTCTTTCAGAATAGGAAAATGCCCTCCTTCTCATTGTGAAGCTGTTTCACAAGAAAGGTAAGAGTAACATACCCACTTCCACTAATGACTGCAGCTTCTATTTGGCTCATGAAAATTACATGAATAACCTAATAATCTGTGAATGTTTTCAAGCCAGCTGAAGTTTTTCACTTTAAGACAAATCTTAACTGATATCCTTGGTACTGAAACACCCCCCCCCCGAACCTCTCCCACAGACAGTGATGGAAAGTATTCTGCAGACTCGCTTGCTTTCAAATAGTACTATTACTGCATCATGTTCTATTTCCTCAATATAGGCCCTCGCGTTCCAATCCTCACTAGCACTATTAGTCTACCATCAGCATACAGCACGTTCATTAAACTGCTGCTTCCTAAAAGCAGTGGCCCATTTTTTAGCAAGGGAAATATAGTATCATTATTAAAATAAATACCCAGTCCTGCAAATGCATTCATACTGCTCAGCAACAGAGCTCGTTTTCAGACTGAGAAACTGGGGGGGGGGGAATCATCTATCTTTGTTAGTTTATTTTTAATCAATTTATACAGCAACCATCTTAACAATATTTGGGCTAGAGAACGATAAATAAAAATAAAACAAACACATAGACAAAAATTCAAATAGCAGCCAAGAGAAACAAACTATCATCCACATAGCCAGGAGACAGGTCCCTTGACACACTCAAGAGCTCCAAGGCTGAGCACAGAGGCAGGTCTTTGGGGTCTTATGAAAGGCCAGCAGGGTTGAAGTCAACCCAGTCTCTGGAGGGAGAAGGCTCCAGTGAGTGGGTGCTATGGGAGAAATGGCTTGTCTTCTGGGTCTTCCTTAATCAGCCGGACTTACAGCACTGCCATCCTGCAATTTGTTCCTGGATGGAACAAATAGAGACAACCAGGAAGAGAAAGTCCCTTAAATAATCCAGCCCCAAACCATCAAGGACTTGAAAGGTAACAACTAGCATCCTGAGTTGCATCTGGAAGCACATCTGTAATCAAGGCTCACAAAGTAATGGTGATATGTACCCCGAATAACTGGCAAAATTAACTCCCTGTGCCACTGCATTCTGCGCTACTTCAAGCTTCTGAATGTTCTTGTGTAGAGAGCTTTCCAGGAGTCCAGACAGGGGGCAACAAGGGAGCGATGGTAAGCAGGGCCTCCCACTCCAAGAACAGACAAAACTGATGCACAACTCAAAAGAATGCAAAGGCCTTCCCAGCCATGCCTGCTTCCAATCTCATGTTCCAGTTCTGAAGGAGCCTGTCATTTGCTGCAAAATTCATTTTGGGAAAGAGATCAACCATATGATTAAACAAACAAAAATATAATGATTTGTACTGTATGAGTTTAAACGATGCATCTTAATTATCTTTTTTAAAAGCAAAGGAGCTTAGTGCAAGGATTCACAGATTCTAAAATTGGTAAGTAGCATGGGAAGAATCCTGTGTATGACAGTGTCATCAAGAAAGAACTTGCTCCAACTGCCTTAATAACTTGGCAGGTTCAAGCTGAGATGAGTAGCTACAGATAGAAATACAATATGTTTACGGTTTTAAAGAGTAAAATCAACATTCCCACATCTGGAAAAGGATGTGCACAAAGTTGTTTTCCTCTGCTCACAGAGCAAATGTTTGTCTCAGATGTTTGGCCAGTTTATTTTCAGCCTGTCTGCAGGTTCAAAAAGCAGTTGGTGATTTCACAGAGATTTTTACACTGGGATGAACCCCTACAATTAAGGGGGTGGGGCACCTTTATTGATAGATGTCTCACTTAATTTCGATATGCCAAGTGAAACAAGTCAGGCACAATCTTATTCAATCTTGCTGTAGTTAGACTCTTGTTTTCCCTTAAGCTACGTCTTCTTGCTAGTCTAGTTTGCTTGGCTATTGTTAGCTGAATATATAACAGCTTTATCATAAAAGCTTCCAGGCAGATTCAGTGACCTGGTTTCAAGCTGGTAGCTAACTTCCAAATAAGCGCACTATGTGAAGAGAAAGACACAGTATGGATTAATTGTTCAGATGCATGGCTAGAGCTGGAGACACCCAGATTCAAACACATTCTCAGCCACAGAAACTTATTAAGTGGCCTTAGTACTATATCAGATACTATTTCTCAGCCCAGCCTATTTTGAGAGTTACTGTTATGGATGAAAAAAAAAATCGAGAATACTTCTTTAAAATTCTGCAGGAAGGGCAGGATATAAATGATAAATAATAAATAAGAATAATCTGACCGAATCACCTAAGTGAAAAGTTTTACATTTGGATTTCAACTTCATTTCCAAACTTGTGTGACAATTTTATAGGGACACTCTTAGCAAAGGAATGCATGAGTGAGTTGCATATAAAAGAGATAGTAGATGACATCTCAGTCTTGGGAAAGATGGAGCATGAGAAAGATGAAATGACCACATCTTAAAATTCTGTATGGTACAAGAAGGGGGTAGAGGAAAACTCTAACAAATATTCAAAATTCTGTTATAGTATATCCTACAACAATAGACTACCCTGGAACCAGAGTTTATATAAAGACAAGTTTGTCTACTGGTAAACTTACAAGAATAGCCATGTTATGTTATCAATTGTCATAGGCCCAACCCCGTCAGCCAAAAATTATTATCTACTGCCAGATTTAAACATAGATAGGTTACTTATCATACTAAATATTCATCAGAACATCAATGCAAGAATGTCTATGTCTCACATTTAACAACTGTTTTATAAAATATTTTGTCAAGAAGGTAATCATCACTGTCTGTTACATTCACACTGTTTATTATTCCTCAACCACAACCCCAGTTGCATGTGTAAGAGAAAGTAAGAGAGAGACAGAGAGAGATCATGCATTCATTCATCTTTCTCTCAGAAATACTTCTGCATCTATCAAAGAGAACAGTCTCTGAAACTTTTATCCCATAATTATTTAATTAGTCTTTAAGGCACAATACTTCATTATTTTCACTGTGGGCAATGTAAAATAAATTTTAACATTACCTTAACTAAATCAATATACAGGCTAGATTCCAAGAATTGGGACAGATACTGAGCTGCAAAAAGGCCTTATACCTGTGATTTCCTAATACCTGAAGCTAAAGAAAGCTGGAAAAGCAATTTGTGATGTGGCTCAAGGATGTGCTTCTAAAGAGTCAAAAGATGATTGGACTCCAATCATCAATTCCAAGAAGCAGGTGGCTAGAAACATTAAATCAGCTTAAGTTTGAATGCCTGCCTTAACTCTAATCCTATCTACACCACCTGTCTAAAACTAAAACCATACTAATTTTTTAGGTTGGTGAATATTTCAAATTGTATGTTGTCTGCAAGTGAAATCATTCCATGAGCATCATTTTTCCCATTCAATGTTTGACACACAAACTGAGACTACTATCTCCAGACTTTTAACAACCCTTTCCTTTGATCACACTGATTGGAACCGAGAAGAGTTGAAATTAGTAACTTCCAGAGTGCTACTAATTCCCAACTCTGGCCTACAGTAAGACCCAAAATGATCTGCTACAGTATATATTTCAAATCAATTATAGCAAATAATACTTTCTACTCAAGCATAATCAAGCATCTTCGGAAGCTAATCTCTAATGAATCTGCTAAACGGAAGTTGAGATTTTTAATTTTTGATACAAAACTAAGCCATGAATTTCTGTAGTATAGCCTAGCTACTGTACCAGCCAAAGTAAGTGTGTTAAGTTAGAGGTACTCTTTTCCTTTATTTTTGTGACAACAATTCTTGTTTGTTTTTTGTTTTTGTTTTTTGCATTAATCAATACATTTCATTTCCTACCATAGTTGATCAGCCTTTGTGATTGTGTAAGGCAGTGGTTCTCAACCTGTGGTCCGCAGACCCCGGGGGAGGGGGGCGATGTTGTCACAGGGGGTCCATGAAGGCTTGAATAAATGTTATGATTTAAATTTTGAGTTAGGTCTTGATGATCCGTAGCCATGATCAGTGGTCACAAAAGTTATTTCTCTCCCCCCACCAGTTTGTGATGAAGAAAAAGCTGAGAACCATTGGTGTAAGGTCTACACATTCCGCTTCATCCCGCTCACCTTCAATCTTCTCTTCTCAAATTAGATATATTAAAAAAGCTATCCTTAAGCCTCTAGGGCAGTGGTCCCCAATCTTTTTGGCACCAGGAACCGGTTTTGTGAAAGACAATTTTTCCACAACTGGGGGGGGGGGAATGCGCAACCTAGATCCCTCGCATGTGCAGTTTGCAGTAGGGTTCATGCTCCTATGAGAATCTAATGCCTGATGGAGTTGAGGCATTGTTGATAGTGCTGGGGAGTGGCTACAAATACAGATGAAGCTTCACTCACTCATCCACCGCTCACCTCCAGCTGTGCAGTCTGATTCCTAACAGGCCATGGACTGGTACTACAGCAGGGGGTTGGGGACCCCTCTTCTAGGTATAGGGCTCAAATTTATGTGGATTGTATGCAGCCATCTAAGTGACAGGAGCATGAATATTTAGTTCACAAGAATCAGCTGTCAGATTTTATTTAGGGAAATACAGAGTATAAGAAAAAATAGATTCCTCTTTCATACATACATACATGTAAATGTTTCCCCGTGTATCAAGTGTTCATAATGTGTAAAGCAATTGGTTTTCTTTCCCTTTTTTTTAATGTTAAAAGCACAAGTGTTTCAATGATTTTCTTTCATTGCTGTTTTTCCATGCACACTTAAGCTCCATGTTCTCAAACTGCAAACTACTATGCTTCAATCCTGGCATTCTTTGATAAACTGCACCCTTGGAAATACAGATGTGCCTAGACTCAGGAGAAAATATGTTTCATCCATGGAATGTGGTTCGGTCCTCCTTCTATTAAGATTCCCACTGATATTATTCCAGAACGACCATTTTTCCAGAAAAGCAGGTAAAAATTATTGGGATGTCAACAGATGCAAAAGTCATGTTTGGAAATAAAGTACAAATAGCCCTCCACTTATGATGTCAATTGAGACCAGATGGCCATTGTTAAGTGATGTAAACACCACTTCTTCTTGTGCCATATCCGTTATCGGACGTTGGCGATCATGTTGGCGATCCTGTTTTTATTAGTAACCGCATGAAAAAGTGCTGCTGAGTTTTGTCCAAACCAGTCCCTTAGATTTTGAAGCCACGATGTTCTTCTTCTGCCTGGACCTCCTTTGCCTTCAATCTTTCCCTGGATTAAATGGAGTATGCCATATTTTTCTGGGTGTCGCATCACATGTCCGAAATATTCTAATTTTCGTTTTTTTAATTGTTTTGATGATTTCTCTTGGCTTTCCCATGCAGCTTATCACCTCCTCATTTCTGATCTTGTCAACCCAGCTTATACATAACAGCCGCCTGTAAATCCACATTTCAAATGCTTCTAGTCTCTTCAGGTGGCCTTCTGTCAGAGACCAACTCTCTACTCCATAGAGCAGGATAGAATTTTATTGGTGGTAAATTAAATTTTATTGGTGGTAAATTAAAACACCACTTGGAGATGGTAATTCCTGCAGTAGAAGAGTTGGAATTAAGTGAATCAAAAGGAAGGAGGCCACCATTTTGCAAACCATCTGCCAGCTTCTCCATTGACTTTGGTTGTCAAAAGCCAGAAAAGAAGGTTGCAAATGCCTGTTGTGTGAGCATAGGATACTGTGATGTTGTATTCACAAGCCAGACACTGAATGCCTGGATCACAATCATCTGACAATGGGGATGCTACCACAGCCGGAACTCCAAGGACCAGTTGTAAGAGCCATTCATTCAATGTCCTTTGAACAGTGGCTGAACTAGTAGTCATTAACTAAGGACCATCTATTATGTATTTCCTGAGGGGAAAAAATTAAGTCCCTCAGAAATAAAGGACCCCTCTACCCTTCCTTAAAACTGATGCTGAACAATAGAATAATGGAAATTCAAAAGTAGAAAGGCATAGCAAAGGTGCTTATGGTAGGTTGCTAATGTCCCTCATTTTATATTTCTAATTTCATCTGCATGAATTTTCATTCACTCAGCTCACGTAACTAGTCAGGAAGCCTGCACTGTTCAGTACTTTTAAATTGGTTTCTAAATTTGAGTATTTGTCAAGAGACAACATTTAAACTAATGGGGTGGCTTAGGATATTGTAGAGTTTATGGGGTTTTTTTCCCTTTTTCTTTCCCTTTGTTTTTTACTTACTATACTGAGGCCTAAAAAGGCTTCAATATTATGGCCTTTGGGCTGCTGAACAAAATCTCATGCAGCACTCATGATGATTTGAGTTTGAGACCCCTATTCTAGGCAAAGCTAAGCCAATCTCAAAATCACGCCAATCTCATTTTCAGCTATGTAAGAGCTTTTAAAGCAATTTGTGAAAACCAACTTGCCCACTTATTTTGTTCCACATGCCTCCCACTGTTTATTGTGCTAAGTAGAGGCACTGTCACATTGCCATAGCATTTGAAAACGGTGACAGAGGCAGCTATGACACTATCATTTCAAATACTGAGTTCAATAGCTCTTGATTTTTGCATGTTGTCAGAATCATTAACATGCTAATTGCAAATAATCTCACTATGCTATCACAGACAGGCAACTAAATTATTTACACAAGTAATTGTTCCTTATACTAAACATGTGCAATCTGCTGGCACCTCTAATGCAATTTTCTACAACGATCTCAATGTTTGATAAAGAAATGCATTTAACAATTTGAAATCACAAAGATGTTTTCTGCTCAAGCAGGGTTTGCTTGCCTTCATAACTAAAAGCGGTTTTCAAGATGAATTGTGGCTTGTGCTTTGAAAAACAGGGTCTTTATAATGGAAATTCTGACACAACTCTAAATATAGCTGCACAACTGGTGGTGCTATTCTGACAGGAGCTAAAAGCATCTGTATAAAAGAGGGTGGAGGACAGCAATGAGAAACAGCACCCAATGAGAGAATTGGTAAGGTTAGCAAGACCTCTTCTACCAGGTGCAATTGCATATCTTAAGGCTTATCCCTGGAAGATGATTTTTCATTAATTATCCCTACTATTCCTTTCTCCTGAATGCCAGTTTTGACCTTTCTGTAAAATTTGTCACGATTTTTATTCCAAAGTATAGCATTGCTCTCCCAGGACATATGACTGCAATATTTCAAAAATCCTCCAACATCACAATTGTGCTCATACTGCACTTTTTGTACATAGAGACTATTCATCAAAATACAGTCCACACTGTAATTACCAGATAGCAAGAAAACAACTGACTACCATCACTGAAGTCATAGAAGAAAGCTGAGCAGTTAGCGTTTGTAAAAACACAACAAAAAACTTGAGACTTCCTCAAAGGTAAGCATCATACTGTCTTTAGCAAGCAGATCTGTATACTTCAAGAAATATTTCGGTTTATTAAATGTCTCAGTACCTGGGATAACCAGCACAGACTAGTGCAGCTAATCAGACTGCTTACCTGTTGACAAACCAATTAAGAATGGCTTCAAATCCTGGTTGCGAACACCCTGGTTATCAACCAGAAAAAGAAGATCATAAGAAAACAAGAGCATGACCATTTGGCTGGTTCCCAACTGTTAATATTTTGTAAATCTCCAATCCTAAATTAATTTATCTTAATACACTCAGAAAATGGCAGTTTAATTCAAATAACATATAAATCACACCATTGTTCATTAATACAATGTGGCACCCAGCCTATGTTTCAGGCAACTGGGAGTATTTATTTATTAATAAAATTTATATGGCCATCCATTCTAATAGGTTCAATCAAGATTTTCTTTTTCCAATACAGAAAAAGGAGGGAGGCAGTTGGTTCCAGAAACATATTCTACTTCCAAAAACACATATTACCTACTGATGCAGGTGATACTATTTGTGTGTGCACTGTATTTCAGGAAATGTTTTCATACGATTTTTCATCAATAACTTGTCCGTGTCCTAGGGAAGCTGTACTGTACTCTAGAAACTAAACAAATTAAATGATGAAAAAAAATCATTACTGTTGTTATTAGTTCAATAGCCACTATCCATTTCTTTTAGAGATAGAAATAAATTTATATTAAACGGTTCAACACATGTTTTTATCCAAAGCCTAATGCACACCTGTAATTTGAGTGCCATTTCCTCCAAAAGTTGTTCTCCCTCTCCGAAATTTGGGGTTTTCCAAAAAAAGTATATTGTCCCAATTCAATAGCACAGGCACTGAAAGCAGTTTCTTTACAAAAATATTAATAGAAACTCTTTTAATGCAGCGGTTCTCAACCTATGGGTCGCGACCCCATTTGGGGTCGAACGACCGTTTCACGGGGGGTCACAGGACACCGCGGTCCGCCATTTTGTTTTTTTGTTTTGTTTTTTTCGTTGCGCGCGCCACGCATGCGCATTCGGGCTGTTGCGCGCACACCGCGCATGCGCGGATCGGCCCGTCGCGGTCCGCCATTTTGTTTTTTCCATCATGTGCATGCCGCGCATGCGCGGATCGGGCCGTCGCGTCGCGCATGGGCGGCGCAAGTGGGGCCTCAACCTGAAAAAGGTTGAGAAGCACTGTTTTAATGCTAATCTTGACTCTCAGTGAAATTCTCACATATTTCCACTAACTGGATTAGAAACCAGACTCAACTAAGCAGCTTTTAGATAAGAGAAAACTGCTCACTAAGCTTTGCCCTGTTTCAGATTTAACAAGTCTCTGAGAGTACAAATTAAAGTTTTCCAAATTCCTTATAAACATAGGCAGTATACATACAGAGGAGAAGAGAAAGTGCCAATTTTATGCAATGCACTTGACACAAAATTTAAAAAATGCTCTATGCAATATACAAGCAGTTCTGGACCTACATCTGAAATTATATTTCCAGTCAAGCAAATGCAAATCATCTATTTAGATCATGTTTCATCTTTAGAGCAGATTGTATAACCTTACGTAGGCTTAGAACTGTATCTAGTTTGTATTGTATGTCAAAGGTTGCCCTCCAGAAAAGGGTGTGGGAGGGGTAAGAAAAAACTACTTCTGATTTCATTTATTATTTATTTATTTATCATTTAAAAGAGGAACTTAACTGAAGCAGTCATTCTGCTCTCTTGCCTTCATTAGTCTAACAAGACAAACCTATCTAGGTAAGCAATGGCTGCATCTGCTGTCAACCAATTCAAAGATGATCTACTTAAGACAATCTGTGACCATTACGGCTTTGATGATCCTAATCAAGCTATCAGTCTTATCTGCAAGGTACCTCAAGTACATACTCTACAATACAATACTGAACAAGGAGAACCAATAAAAGCTCCAAGCAAACTACCAGAAGAAACCAAATACTTCAACAATGCATCTGAGAAAGAACTACTAGAACTCAGCAGACAAGAAACTTTGTCTTACATGACTTCTAACAACACCAAGCATCTCCTGTAGACAACAAATACTCCAGGCAAGTAGCTTTATATATATATTACTAAAATACAAACAATGTTATTCAAAGTATTTCAAAGAAATGGACGATCTATTAATGATCCTAAATGGTTCATTCAATATGAACATGGCTCAGATTGTTTAAATCATTGGCATGTATTACTAGACATGGGACCTAGTACTCACAAACAAGGCAAATGGACTGAAAAATCATTTAATCAGGAATGGACATCTTTCTTATCTAAAATACTATATAACTCTAACAAACTAACAATGACAATGATACAAGATTTTGTTAAACAATCTGATTCAACACCTAATGTGACTGTATAGAACTATTTCCACAAAGGTAAAAAACTAAAATTTACCAAGAAAATTAATACTGCAAAAACAATACTATTATATTTCTTCTTAAAAAATTACTCTACAACAGATAGACA
This sequence comes from Bothrops alternatus, assembly GCA_034064705.1. Classification (NCBI taxonomy): domain Eukaryota; kingdom Metazoa; phylum Chordata; class Lepidosauria; order Squamata; family Viperidae; genus Bothrops; species Bothrops alternatus. The sequence continues at coordinate 8,475,279 of JARGCV010000080.1, forward strand.
TTCATATGACTATTATCATTCAAGTCTCACCGCAATAAACAATATTATGCCTCTAATGAGACAATCTCTACATAAAACTTTTTTTGACAGATTACAAAAAAAAGACTTAGAAGATATGAATGATCAAAGATGGCCATTTGAATTAACATATGATGACCTAGCTACAGCTACTGCTAATGGGGAATTTCCAGAAACATGGATAAATGAGGAAGTAAGAAATAATTCAGCAACTGCTCTCCAAACTAACAAACAATCTAAAGAGGAAGTTAAACCAAATGTCAAAACTAAAAAAAACCTTTCCCTCCAAAACACAGTTCAAATGTTCGTGAACAAATGCATATATACTGAAGAAGACTGGATCATTAAAAATATAGACTCATATATATACTGGATCAGTCAACCTTGTGGTGACCAATCCAAACAGACAATCCCACGTACCACAAGAATAATTACTGCTAATACCAAAAACGCACTTGATATTATATTAACTAATCCAAACTACAAAGCTTCTAATACAAACAAAGTAACAGAAATCCTAAAACTAAACAATCTAAATCCAACTAAAACTCTTAGAGCAATTGCCTGCATTTTGCAAGTCTCTACTTCCCGCAAACATTGCATATTGTGTACAAAACTACAGAATGTTTAACTCCAACAATGAAAACTTTCCCTGGAAAGACTATGTTAATAGAAACATAATATGGCTAGAAGAATTTAGCACTCCAGGCAAAAATGTTAAAGAATTTAAAGCTATGGCTTGTGGAATCGATGTTAGGATTGACCAAAGGGGCAAACAATCTACTCTTCTTAAAGCTGCTCCTATGCTCATCACTAGCAACAGTGATATTACAATTGTTAAGATTGGTTGTGAAGAAAAACTTATCCACAGACAATCAATACAACAAAGAGTGCTAAAAATCAACCTAACAAACAAACTTCCTGACACATTTGGAAAACTCTGTCCAGGCGCTATAAAATCTGCACTAACTGATGTATGTGATAATTGGGAACCAACTCTTGCTAACTTTGTCAACACTTACAAAGAACTCATCGGTTGGAATACAAACCTAACAGACCAACCTGCAATTTGCACAACAGACAATGTGTAGATTGCCAAAAAGTCTTTGGTGGCTGGAAACTGAAATCTGCAGAGACTGCAGGATCTGCTCCAAATGCAAAGTATCCAAAACTAGATGCCAGTGTCAAAACGAACTAAAAGTTTTCTGATAAGTATGATTCTAACTAACAAGCATACTAACAAACAATGTAGACACAAGCTAATTATCCATCTCTCTACAGGAACACTAAAAGACTATTTCTCGACTACAAAACTTGGAAAGAGACCAGGAAAACACATCTTCATCAACCTAGCCAGAAAGAAATCCAAACAATCATCTCAACAAACCTCTAAAGATCCACTAGAAGGGGCGTTGTCTTACTTGAACGCCGTTTCTCAGCATGGAGATGGATAATCCACTAATGGGTTAACTTAATCCTCCTGCCGAATCAGATCAAGTCAGCCAAACTTGTCACGCCTGTCCTGGGCCTGTTTGCCCCAGTTTTCCATGAGGATGCAGCTACTGACTGACAGCATGACGTGTTGGCTCACAGAACAAACCCTAGGCCTAAGGACCAATTGGGTGGGTGTGGATTATCCATCTCTGTGCTGAGAAACGGCATTCAGGTAAGACAACACTCCTTCTCCATCACTGGAGATGGATAATCCATTAATGGGACATACCAAAGCCCACTGTCCTTATGGGAGGGAAGCAGGCAAGTTTGGAACTGTGCCGCAGGGCACCTGTTGGAGGACCCTCCAGTCAAAGGATGCCTTGGCAGATGTGTACCTGTCCAGTTTATAGTGCCATATGAACGGTGACGGGGAAGACCACGTGGCTGCCTTACATACTTCCTCGATGGAAGCCTGCATGGCCCAGGCCGCAGAGGTGGCCGCACCACGTGTAGAGTAGGCCGTGACACGGGGTGGAATCGGCAAGGAATTGGACTAGTACACCCCCACAATGCAAGCTCTTATCCAACGACTGATCGTGGAGGCCGAGACCTTCCGACCCTTGGAAGAAAGTAGGAATGAGACAAAAAGAGCTTCGGAGTTACGGAAGGTGGCTGTCCATTTAATGTAATAATGAAGAGCCCATCGGACGTCCAGAGAATGCCATTGACGTTCCAGATCATGGGACGGATTGGGGCAGAAATCAGGAAGGACGATGTCCTGGGTCCTATTAACTTTGGGAACAAAGGTGGGGTCTAAGCGAAGGGTGACCCGATCCCGGTGAAAGACACACAGATCCTCCCTGACTGAGAGAGCCGCCATCTCAGAAATACGCCGGTCCGAAGTAATAGCCACCAAGAAGGCGATCTTAAGGGATAAGGACTCATGTCGCACGAACTGAGGGGCTCAAAAGGAGCCTTGGTAAGAGCCTGAAGGACCCTATGTAATTCCCACGAGGGATTCCTGTGGACCACGGGTGGCTTGGTATTAGTAGCTCCCTTGAGGAAAGAATGGATCAAGGGGTGCTGCCCCAGAGAGCTAACAGTGTCGCAAGAGAGCAATGGGCCACAGGACCACTCACCACCTCCAGGGCCCGCCACAGATCACCCAGGCAGTCCAGCAGCACCATGGCAGCCACGCCCTCTGCCTGCACCCCACAGCATCAACTGTGCGTGATGGGGCATAAGGGGAGAGTCTTTTCTACGCTGCCTGGCTGCCATGTTCTTGGCTTCGCTGCTCCGCGTGGGCCACGCTCGGGGGCTACTCTTCTCCAGGGGGACTGCTGGGGAGGAGAGGACCATGGGGGAGAGGCAGGACTGGGCCAACAGCACATGTGCCCACAGAGAGAGCTCCGAGTGCCGCCTCTGGCACGCATGCCATAGGTTCGCCACCACTGCACTAGGCTTTAAAATGTTCTTCCAATTTGATTACAAGAATAAGATGAAAAAACTCATTGGGAAAAATCAGAACATCTCAACTTCCTAAAGGTGACTGAGAAAAATTGACAGCACCAAGCTTCTCTCTTCCTCCACCTGCTCCCCCCACACTTAAAGAAACACTCTCCCATCACTCCATTACAATATTACCTACACATAGGTGGAAACCCTGGAATAAAGGTAAGATATATCTTTCTCAGTCCAACGATTTGTCAGTTCAACACAACCTGAGCGCTAGAATATTTTTCAACTGTAAATTAATCTAGGGAACAATTTTCCTAGAGTATTACTCTTTAGACTTCAGCAAATACATGCATATACCAGAACCTGCACCATGTAAGCCAGAGGTCCCCAACATTTTGGGCACCAGGGACCGGTTCCATGGAGAAAGGTTTTTTCCGTGGACCGGAGAATGCGTGGTTTTGTGTGCTACTGCATCCCACGGATGGGGCTTTGCTTGTTTGTGCGGACCAGTTGCTGGCATGCCATGGCCAAGTACTGGTCCACAGACAGGGGATTGGGGACCCCTGATATAAGCAGCAGCCATGTGTCAGGTGCACTAAATTTGAGATTTTCAAAACTATGATCCAAGGAATACTGGTGCTCCATAACATCCATTCAGGTAGTCTATAGAAATTTAAGAAATAAATAAATAAATAAATAAATAAATAAATAAATAAATAAATAAATAAATAAATAAATAAGAAATATATGTTCTTGGTTCTGTGCTTTATTATGACAAACATTGATGTCCCTTTTGACCAGATTATTAAACTGGCTAACAAGGCTAAAATCTTTTGATTTTCACAATAGAAGTCATTTTTGAATATGATGGTGTTGAAGAAAAGTTAACTTAAGATGAAAAAAGGAGCTGTGGCCTGTAATCTTACAAGATCACAACTCTAAAACAGTTTCTTAAAAAGGAAGGAACATTTGCTCTAAGAGCCCTTAAAAAGGTTACTTCCTCTAAAGTGGTGACTCAAAAAAACAAAAGAATGAAAGGTAGGAAAGATGTACAGTGAGGGGGGGAAGTATTTGATCCCCTGCTGATTTTGTACGTTTGCTCACTGACAAAGAAATGATCAGTCTATAATTTTAAAATCAGGATTTGCCTTTAAGGATGACCCATGTATTTTGCCTAGTCAAAGTATCACCATGATGCTGAAATGTGGGGTCTCTGTAGTTCAGTGCTCCTGGTAATGATCCAGGGAGGAACCTGAATTGAAAAGGCCACTCTTGACAATAATGCCAAAAGGAAAGAATCGAAGCTAAGGGCACACCACAGCTGTGGGGCAAGAACAGGTCAGATGCTGCATATGTGAGAAAAGCCAATCACTTAGGAGAAGAAATCTCCAAAATCAAAAGTAGGCAAGTTCTGCTGTAAAGAAAAAAGTACAGAATTGGCTAAAATATTTAGATGCATTTGGATGACAGGTCATGCAATGCTCAGCTCAAAATGCACTCTTCTAGTTACTAGGGAAAAATATCAAACTTTCACAAGTAGATCTGGAGGAAATGATACGGTCCAACCCAAGCCACAAGGAGGTCTAATTGCTGATGGAGCAAGTACTTTAAGAAGCTCCTAATTTCAAAGTGACACATAAAATTGGACATGGGAAGAAGCGTTGTCTTACCTGAACGTTCTTTCTCTGCATGGGGGGATGGAGAATCCACCAATGGGTTAACACTGTCCTCTGCCCAATGGGAGACTAGGTCCGAACTTTAGCTCCGCCTCCGGCTTCCTTCTTCCCCAGTTTTTGCCAGGCGAAGCACTCCATCAGGTCGGACCGTGTAGCTCCTTCTCAATGACCTGTAAGAGAACTCCTGCCTAGACCGGTTAGAGGAGGGTGTGGATTCTCCATCCCCCCATGCAGAGAAAGAACGTTCAGGTAAGACAACGCTTCTTCTCCTGCATGGGTGGATTCCGAATCCACCAATGGGACGTACCCAAGCCCTCCTAAGTCCCTTCGGGTGGGGGTCTAGGATGTCTCTTACTAGTCCTGAACTATCTGCTGCAAAGACCTCCTTCCAAATGAAGCCCCTGCTGCAGCAAATTGGTCTATCTTGTAATTTCTTATGAACGAGGACGGAGAAGCCCATGTGGCTGCTCTACAAATCTCCTCTAGTGATGCCTGGGTGCGCCAGGCAGCCGATGTGGACGCACTCCTTGTGGAATGCGCCGTGATGTTGTCTGGTACTGGCTGATCCAGCGCCTCATAGGCCTTGGCTATGCATGTTCTAATCCATCTACTAATGGTCGAGGTTGATACCTTCAGGCCCTTAGATGTTGGGTGATATGACACAAAGAGGGCCTCGGACCTTCTGTAGGCCTCTGTTCTGGTGACATAATGGCGCAGAGCCCTGCGCACGTCCAGTGTGTGCCATCGTCTTTCCAGACGATGAGTGGGATTCGGGCAGAAATCCGGTAGTACTAGGTCCTGGGACCTGTGAAACCATGTGTTGACCTTCGGCACAAAGGATGGGTCCAGGCGTAGGATTACCCTGCCTTCTGCGAAGGTGATCAGATCCGGTCGGACCGAGAGGGCCCCCAACTCCGATACCCTTCTTGCCGATGTGATGGCCACCAAAAAGGCCACCTTCAGCGTCAGGAAACGGAGTGGACAGGTCCCCAGTGGTTCAAAAGGACCTTCGGTTAATGCCTGTAGGACCCTGTGTAGGTCCCAGGATGGAAAACGGTGAACTACAGGGGGTCGCCTAGTGGCTGCCCCCTTTAGGAATGCGCTCACCGCCGGATGTTGTGACAGAGGTCCCCGGTCCTCGCAGACCAGGACCGTCTGTAATGCTGCCACCTGCCTGCGGATGGTGTTGAACGCTAGTCCCCTGACCATGCCGTCCCAAAGATACTCTAGGATGGTAGGGATGTTGGCGGTCAGAGGGTTTATGTCCTGTCTGCTGCACCAGGAAGTAAAGTTCCTCCATGTTGCATCATAGATCCTGTTTGTAGAAGGACGTCGGGCGTCCTGTATGACCGAGATGACATGTTGGGAGAAGGCCTGCCTACTCAGACCCTCCCGCTCAAGTGCCAGGCGGCTAGTTGTAGCCACTGCGGGTCTGGGTGCAAGAGTTTCCCCTGGCTCAGGGACACCTGGTTCGGCGGCAGTTTCCATGCAGGCGAAAGCGATAGGTCTACCAGGTCCGCAAACCACGGACGCCTCGGCCAGTATGGCGCAACCAGTACCACCTCCGCCTGTTCCAGGATGAGCTTGCGAACCGTTGCTTGGATCAGGGGCGGAGGAGGGAAGGCGTACAGTAGCCCCTGGGGCCACCTGCATCTTAGTGCGTCCGTCCCCTCCGCTTCCCTGGTCTGGAACCTGGAGAAGAAGCGGTGGGTTTGAGTGTTCTCTGGTGTTGCGAAGAGGTCTAGGCACGGCCGGCCGAATCTGTTCGAGATCGCCTCGAACAGCTCCGGTGCCAGCCTCCACTCCGCATGGTCTATGGTGACCCTGCTGAGGGAGTCTGCCTGGTGGTTTGCCTCCCCCGAGATGTGTTCTGCCCTTATTGATGCCAGGTGTCGCTCTGCCCACAGGCCCAGCGCCCTGGCCTCCTGCATGAGAGCCACTGACCTGGTCCCGCCCTGCTTGTTTACGTGCGCCTTTGCTGTTACGTTGTCCGTCAGGACTAGCACGTGCTTCCCTGCCAACAGGGGTACAAACTGAAGTAGGGCCAGGTGGATGGCTCTCAGTTCGAGCCAATTGATTCTGTGCTTTAGGTCCCCTGGACTCCACCTTCCCTGGGCCATCTGATCCCCTGAGTGAGCCCCCCAGCCGAACAGGCTTGCATCGGTTGTGACGGTTACCCTGTTGGGTTCCCTGAGTGGGGTGCCCCTGTTCAGGGCCCCCGACCTCCACCACCTCAGGGAGGCTAGGACCTGTGGAGGCACTCTGATTTTCCTGGGTGAAGCGCTCTGATTCTGTCTTTGGAAGGGGAGCAGTAGCCACTGCAGACCTCTGGAGTGCAGTCTGGCCCACGGGACAATCCCCAGGCATGATATCATCTTTCCCAGGAGCTGGGAGAGCTGCGCCACTGTGGCCACCTTCCTCTGCATTATCAGAAACGCTAGTTTCTGTAAGCTCTCCCGGCGCTCCTGGGAGAGGTACACCATGCCCTGGTCCGAATCTATGATCGCTCCCAGATGCTGGAGCCTCCTCGAGGGTGTGAGCTGACTTTTCTTGTAATTGATCGAGAAGCCGTGCCTCTGGAGTACGGCTATGGTGGTCTGGATGTCCCTTAGTGCTGCCTGGTGTGACGCTGAGAGTATCAAGATGTCGTCCAGGTAGCATTGGACCCGCACCGGTCTCATGCGCAGGTGCGCTCCCAATGCCGCCAGCACCTTTGTGAACACTCTGGGCGCTGAGGACAGCCCGAACGGGAGTGCCCTGTATTGGTAGTGTCGCCCCTTGTGGCAGAACCTCAGGTACTTTCTGTACCCCGGTCTTATTGGGATATGAAGATAGGCCTCTGTGAGGTCTATTGAAGATAGCAGATCCCCTTTCCGGATGCTGGCCAGTATGGATCTGAGGGACTGCATCTTGAACTTCCTGTATACTACATAGCGATTTAACCGCTTGAGGTCCAGGATTGCTCTCCAATCCCCTGATGTTTTTGGCACCAGGAAGAGGATGGAGTAGAAACCTTGCCCCTCCTGTCCTGGAGGAACCGGCTCTATGGCCCTTATCTCCTCCAGGTGTCCGATGGCCTGAACTATGAGGCCCGCCTTGGTCCTGTTGCGTGATAGTGGGCAACTTATGAAGTGATCTGGTGGTGTGGAGTAGAATTCTATTGCTAGTCCCTGGGTCACTGTTTCCCTGACCCAGGCATCCGTCGTGGTCGCCTGCCATGCCTCGCTGAACCGTGCCAGGCGACCCCCGATGGGGCTGTTCCAGGAGTCACTTGGAACGTCTGTAGGGTCGTCCTCCCCCCCCCTTTAAAAGGGCGTTTGGACGGTTGGCCCCTGCCCGCGGCTGGACGGTCCTGACCGCGCTCCTGCCTGTATGAGAAGGTGCGCGGATTTCTGGGCCCTTCCCAGGACCGTCCCCCTTGAAAGGGCTGCCTCCATTCTCCGGCCCCGTTCTGACGGGGTGCCTGCCTACGGAACTCCTGGGTTCCCTTGTCCGTTCTTTTGGAAGGGTGAGCTAGCACTTTCCTTTTGTTTTTGTCTTCTATCAGGTAAGGATCCAGGATTGCCCCGAAGAGCTTTGATCCTGCATACTTAGCTGTGGCGAGTCGCCATTTTGACTTAAGGTCCGCCTTCCAGTTCTTGAGCCATACCAACCTTCTAGCTGCCACTGTCCCTGCAATGGATCTAGCTGAGTATCTGGACGCGGCCAGTGCGGAGTCTGCCATGAATTCCGTTGCCCTCCGCAGTTTGGTTAGTGTTTGTCTTACACGTACCTGCTCAGGTGGAACACTTGCCTGGATCTCCCGCAGCCACCTGATCGCAGCTCTGGCGACTAATGAGTTCGTAGATGCGGCTCTGATGGCCCAGGCAGATGAATGGTGAGCCCTGCGGAGGGAAAGTTCTACCTTCCTATCCTCCGCCTTCATTGATTCTGCTAGGTCTCCTGGGATGGCTGAGGAAGGAAGAAGAGAGCTTAGTGGAGCGTCCACCTGTGGCACCTCTATTAAAGTTGCTAATGGACTGCAAACATTATACATTTTCTTTTCCACGCCATTAGGCGATGGGATGGTGCCTAGATTAGACCACTGGGTCCTTACCGTTGACCTGAACACCTTAGTGCATGGTACCTGGATCACCTCTGACACCGGTGCGTGCAGCAAGGGATCCTTTGCGTCCTCCTCCTCTGAGGACGGCGGTCTGGCCTCCTTGGTCTTAGCTGGCAGTTCTAGAACAGAGCATGTCTTAATCATGAGGGAATAAAACAGATTATGGTCAAATAAACCTGACACTGGGGCCGCCTGTGGCTCTGCATCCTCATTTTCTGACAACGGGGCATCCTCATCGTCCCAGTCCTCCTGCTCCTCGTCTGCCACCTGTGGAGAGTTCTCAGACTCCTCAGAATCCTGAAACAATATCTTTTCCCCACGGGAAGATGGTGTGCGTGTTTTGTGAGCTCTCTTGGGAGGGGAACTCCTCCTAGAGGCCCTGAGGTGCACTAATGTTTCCTCTAAGAGGGAATGGAGTCGTGAAGGCCACTTACCAGATCTCTTCCTCTTCCTACCTCTGTGCTCAGGTTCCTCCTGGCTTGTAGAGGGCTCGGAATGGTCTGGTGAAGATGGCACCGAAATGGGGGACACCTCCCTTTCTGTCTCCCCCCTGGGAGACCACTCCTGTTCAACCGCTTCAGCCGGCTCGAAGGAGGTTGGTGTCTCCCTGAGGGACAAGGCCGGACTCTCCGTCCCGCTGTCCCTCAGTCTCTGCGCCTTGGCAAATTCCCTTTCCAAGGCTTGGTGTCTTCTTACGGCCTGGCGCTCGTCTGCCTTGGATGGCTCAGATAGATGTTTAGTTTTGGCCTTCTTCTTGCCCCCCCCCCGCTTCCTCCGTTCTGCGTCTAGGCGACGACGGAGGGGGCGCTGAGCCCTGGGCCTGAGTGCCTTCTGCCATAGCCATGTACCAAGAAGCACCCTTTTCGGGTATCTAGTAGGTACAGACCGGTGTCGGCAGCGTTACAGGGAATCTCCCTAACGTGCCTGGTCGAAAATGCTCCTGCGGTCGCGAGGCTTCTAGCCAGGGAGTTTTGTCCCTATGCCTGGCCCGACCGCCCTGACTCCGCTGGGGAATCTGTTAGGAGCCAAAAACACCGCACAAAAAACACTTCCGATTGAACCCCCTGGGTGCTCGGCCTCGGTTCCCCTGATCTGGCAGCCGGAGCTAGGCCTCAGCCTTGCCGGCAGGTGCTTTCCTCCCCCCTGGGCCCACAGGCAATGCAAACGGGTGAAGGAAGGGGATTCGCGTCGGAAACAAAGGCTTTCGTGCCGGAATTAAAGTTTTCGCGCCAGAGAGCCTAAGCACCAATCAGGGATCTGAGGCGCTCTGGCACGCCCCTTTTTCAAGATGGCGTTTCGCGCCAGTAGACGGGGCCGCCCCCTATTCAAAATGGCCGCCGCGCCGAATTTTCGTTCGGAGCTCTGTGCTCCCGGCCATGCGGTGCCTTAAGGGCAGCTGGCCTCGGTCTACCCCTTCGGAAACCGTCGGTCCCAGCCCCTGCCCGCCTCCCGGCCGGCTGGCTGGGCTCCCCCCGCACCCCTTTGCCCCACTTGCGGTTACTCCTGCGCCGATCTGCGTCGAGTTCCGAGAAGCCTCCTTCGACGCCTGTGGTCCTGTGGAGCTTCCTGGGGCGCTGCAAGTCAAATAGCGGAGTCCAGGGATATTTCCCCCTTTTTCTCCGCTATTCCCCGGCCCTTGGCCCGGGTGGACTCGCTGTCGCGCTCCCAACGCGTGGGGAGAGTTGACCGGCCGAAGGTCCCGGCGAGTAGACAAAAGTCCTTACAATCTAAAAACTAAACTCTAAAGTTCGATCTACAACTAATCCAATCAAAACAACAACAAAAACCTTTCTCTACCAGTCTTTCACCGAAAAGAAATTTCTTCTTTTCGCGGAGCTATGCGAAGAGCTGTTCCTTGGGCTTAGACTAGGTAAAAACTGGGGAAGAAGGAAGCCGGAGGCGGAGCTAAAGTTCGGACCTAGTCTCCCATTGGGCAGAGGACAGTGTTAACCCATTGGTGGATTCGGAATCCACCCATGCAGGAGAATATGACAAAGATCAGCCATGGAAAATCTGAAATTGCTGAAATAGAAATGAAATCATTATAAATGTGGTATTTTAGAATAAAGTGAACTGAGACAGAACAGAATGGGTCACTTTAATTCAGATCCATATGATGAACTGTTTAGATCATGATGCCTTATTAATGAACACAGGGGCAATGATACGCTATAACAGGAGTTTCAAACTTACAACCCATTGGCCATGTGGAATTTTCAAATAATTTATGTGGTCTGCCCAACACACTGTGCACACTGAGGGGGCAACCCAGCCATGACGGAGATTAAGCACAGATTAGATCTGTAGGCTATGCCAAAAGAGCACCTCCAGACAAGGATACCCTAGAAGTAGTAGGAACCTGGCAGCTCACTTCAGTGAGTCTTCTAGCAACCTTAGAACAGGTATTGCTTCTGAGCCACCCAGAGTTGCCATGAGGCAAGATGGGTGATAAACAAACAAACATGATGCTGAACTGTCCAGATTGAAAGCAGCCAAGAGGCAACATTTTGCCTGGAAAGACTGACTGGAAGGCTGGAACAGCCCAAGGCAGGGAAGGAAAAGGTGGCTGAACAGGAAAACTAGTCTGACCAGCCCACCACAGAAGTTTCTTGGTAAGGAATGGGAAAAAACGGCAAACAAGTAATTTCTCTCTTGAAAAAGAAGGAAGAACTCCAGGCACAGAGGAAGAATAGAAAGAATTGGGAAAATATTTGTGCTCAGCAAGGAGCCAAAAATAATAAAATAAAATACAATAAAAATAAAACAGAATTTGGACAGCTATGAGATCATATCATCCTGGATCTGATTCTCTTCCTCTACAAAATATTACTATATTAGCATTCTAATTATTAAAACATATTGGCAGCTAAGCGGCCAAAGTGAAATAGCTGATTTGCTACTCTAATTGATGGTAAAAGGTTATGGCTGCTTTTTATTATTTTGATATTTTATAAATGCAGATATAATGGCATATCACAATACTCTTCATTTTTGATTCATTAAACATTTTAGTATCAATGCATGAAAGACTTTAGTTTTGCTGCCTTTAGTCTAATTAACTAGTCTTCATGTGGTAATTGTGACAAATACCTTTCCAAAAGGACATTGCTAAATAAATGCTTTGCTATAACCTAATTAAAAATGGATCATATGTACTAGGATTTGTGGATATCCTATATATGAACCTACTGCAAATATAATGGGAGTAGTCACTGAAAAATTTTATGGAACTAAATGCAATATCAAGGAAGGACACAATTATTAATGTATAATTGCAAAATAAAAGTGGCAGGAATGAAACACCTCAAATTACCAGAAGATTTGGGATGGGTACATTGACTAGTGCAGGAAATAGATCAATGATGTTTTGTAAAGAATTTATTATTTGTTACCAACATTTGCATCAAGCAATTTAAACATAGTCTCAACACATGGACATCTTTGGATGCACAATGTTACCATCAAATTGACTTCACAGTACAATCCAGTCAATCCAGTCAATTAAAACATTTTGAGATTCAGATTATAGAGCAACTCATAAATTACTGACATTCAATATATGGGTTAAATTTAGAAAATTAGAAAGCAGGTCAACAAGATTATACCTGGAAGAATTATGGACAAAATATAACAGCAATATAAATATACTGAAATTTATGCAAAGGAGAATCTAAGAAACTATGCGAAGAGAAAAAAGATGTTGTAAAAACCAAGTGGAAAAAAAATACAGATGAAAAGATATAGCTCACTTTCAAAACAAACTATCATGGTAACCAAAGAAAGCCAGAGGATGAAAGTCTTGAATAAGAAAAGCATAGGATGACAGAACAGACTTCCAATATTAAGGGACACAGAAGAAAAAAAAAAGATATATTAATAAGATCAGAAAAATCACAAGAAAAATTACACTTAATACTCAAGGGCTGTTGCCATTGTTATCTGTTCACAACAATGTAGTCACAGCTGCCAGTTCTTTAGCCGTGTTGGCCTTCATACGTATCAAATTCTCAAATTCTTCCCAAGAATCTAGGCTGTTGTAGTGTATCGGCATAATATATGCGCTAGATCCAAGCAGCATGGTCTTTTGCAATTGATGGAAATTTTGTCAATGAGATTTTATAAGAGCCCACTGAATTTGGGGGGGGGATGGCACCCAATGGGCTGATAAACCACTGGAGCCATCATGGCAGGTTTATGCCATAATCTTTAAATTTCAATTTTCAGATCTTGATACTTTGTGATATTCTTCATTTCTTGTCTTCTATTCTACTATCACTAGCTATTGCCAAATCTATTATCTATACTTCTTTTCAACCAGTTATATTTGGGGTGTTGTGAGCCAAGACTTTTTATTACGATTCGTCGCGCAGTCAGCCAGATGTTTAGACTGGATTAGGCATTTCAGTCCACCCCAAGTGCTTCCCAAGGACAGGGGATAGGCAGATGTTACTATTTGATGATGTTAAAGGTATTGTCCCAGGTAAAGCTGCCTTTTGCAATTGATTGTGATTTTGTCAGTGCTGATGGTGTTGAAGTAGTGATCCAGATGTTTTGGGACTGTACTCAAGGTGCCTATTACTACCGGTACTATCTTTGATTATGATGGTGATGGTGATGATGGCCACAATGTAGTCTCGGGGAACTAACAACAATCAAACCCATATTTTTTAAAAATACCAACAACTTCTCCATCAAATTAAACACAAACATATTTTAACTAAGCTCATAGCAATGTCATAGCAAGTACACATAGGCTGGACTCAAATTACATCCTAACCCAATCCTTCCCCCTGAGGGAAGAGCCAGGCTGTCAAGGCCTTCTAGAAAGCCAAAAGGAGTGGGGGGCTTTTGGATTTCAGGGGAGAGAGAGGCTGTTCCATTGTGAGAGAGATCTAATAGAGATGGAAAAGAAAATACAAAACCTATGCAGAACTGAAATTTTTTACAAATAGATGAAAGGGTTACAGATGAAAGAAATATTTGCAGAAAAAAAGAAATAGGTGAGGTATGACAGGCATCAACACATTTATCAAATAGAAAAGCATCAGAAACAGATGAACTATCCAATGAACTGTTTAAAGCTGCAGAAGAAAGCCATTAAAGTGCTAACAGCTCATTAATAAATAAGGAACAAGGCTACCTCTTAGAGACTGCAAAAGATTGGTATGACACCAAAGCAGGGACATGCAAAAAAATGTACAAAATATTAAACTAAAGCAGTAGCTTAAGATTTTACAAAGAACAATAGTTAAACATACAGACAAAATGTCAAATAAATAGGCAGGTTTTGCAACCTGCAAAATCAACAGTTGACATAAGATAATGGATAAACTAAAGGACATAAGAAAGCTATTTATCTTTGCTTTATTGAATATAACAAGGCTTTTGATTCATAGTTCGTACCAGAACAAAATATGTTAAGGTTAATGAGTATGCCAGATACATCTGATTATTTTTCTAAGAGATTTTTTACAACAAAAATGAAGCCATTATAAAAAAATAAATTTGCAAAACCAGATTGATTTAGAGTAAGAAACTGAATGAACATACACAGACATAAACATGCACACATACAAATACACAAAATATATTGTCCCCATATATGTTTAACTTATATGGACATATTATAAAAACACCAGGACTGGAATATATGACAGTGACAATAACTATTTGTGATATGCAGACTATAGCACTGTTAGCTAGAAGAATAGCTAATTATGAAAGTAACAACTGGAAAGTAAAAAAAATGAAACTTATTGCTAAATATAGAAAATGTCATTTCAACTAATATATTTAGTGAGTTCGACGATTTTGAAAAAAAATAAGATGCTGAATAGTTTTATTATCTTTAGCTCAAGATGAAAGGTAGAGAGCATGCTAGAGAAACAAACAGATTAATAGGGAGAAAAGCAATAACAAGTTTAGACAAGATCATGAAACTAAGTATATTCCTATTACAACAAAAATCAGAATAAAAGAAATGATCTTTCTAATGACAAGGCATAGCTGTGAACACTGGATAACACTGAGAAAGGATGAGAGAAATATACACACCTTTGAAACATGGATTTGGAGACGGTTATTAAGAGTACAGAAAGATTGCAGAAAGAACCAATAATCTTTGACTAAATAAAGACTGACTGCTACCTGAAAGGTATGATCAGCAAGCAGGAACTCACATGCTTTGAGCATGTGAGGTGACAAAAAAAATGCCTGTCTGGTAAATTAAGAGAAATAGAAGGAAACAAAAACAGACAAGGTAGATGAATGGAATCAAAGTATGTACAAAATTGTATCCCAAAAAACGCTGCAAGTTATACCAGAGACAAGTTGAAATGGTAAATATTTCTCCATGTCACCAGGAACTAAACCCAATTTACTGATTCCAAATTAGCATACATTTAAGGTTTGTTGCTCTCAAAGGTTTTTACCAGACTTGAAACAAAAAAACAGCATAGAAAATGACTATTTTTCATTTACAACAGTCCCTCTTCACTCTATCTTTTGTGGTCGCTGCGTTTTGGGTTTTTTTGCCTTGCTTTCATCACTTCTAAAAACAAATGTTTCCTTACTTCCTTATTTAAATATGCACATCTCCTCCCAAAGCCTCATACACACACATCCATAAATGTCCATCCATAAAACAGATTAAGACAATGTATAAATTAAATCTCCCCACCTTTTATAACTAAACTCTGAATTCCAAAGGCCAGGTAAAAAATAGATCAGCCTGCTTCCAAAATGTACAACAGGCTGAGATTCTGAGAAATTTCCTTTTGGACAGAAATCCAGGTTTGTGGAATGTTCATGCCCTTTAGGATACAGGTATCATCATTATTTAAGGATCCCAGTTACCACTCAGAAGATAACTCTATTCCTCTCTGTAAAACAGCATCAAGTGAAAGTGCTTTCCACTTCTGGACCCCCCCCGAAGAATCATGGGAACCCATATGGTTAAGAATATTCTTTTTACACAGCGCATCAAGCCCACAAATGAACTAATAACAGTAAAGCCTCTTGCAAATTAAGTAAGACCATTATTACACCCAGCAACTACGAATCCCTAACCCGAATATACTCCGGTGCTGGCAACACAGACGCATCCATGGCCTCAACAGTTTCATCTGGCCCCAAACTAAGATTCTCAAGGCAAATGCTGAGTGACACACACACACACACACACACACACACACACACACACACGACGCCGACCCTTCCTTCGTTCAGGTTCAATGGCACTTCTTTTCTCCACCCCAGACGGGGAGGGGGGCGCCGTTTCTGAAGGCCAGCAGAACTACCCGCTTCCTGCCATTCCCAAATTCAAAAGCATGTTGCAGACATCATTCCCTTCCTGGGCTTTTAACCTGTTGCACCTTCACTTTCCTTTCTCTCCCGGAGGAGACATTCTTCTTCCTCCTCCTCCTCTTCCTCCTCTTCTCTTCTCTCTCTCTTTCTCCCCCCTCTCTCTCCCCCCCCAGCATGAAAAACACAAAGAGGCTGAACGCCGACACCCCCCCTTCCCCTCTCCCCCGTCGACCCGCTCCTCCCACCCGAAACGGTCCTCCCTCCCGGTCTCTTAATCGGGAAGGAGACCGAACTTTGCAAGGCTGCCCTCCCGAAGAGGCGAGAGCGCGCTACTTACCTCCGGGGGAGGGAGGGAGGGAGGGGAGGGAGGAAGAAGGAGGGGGAGAGCAGGGACCCCGTCCCCCCCCCTTCCGTCGCTGGCGTGTTTTCGTGCTGCCGCTTCCCTCTTCTTCCTGCTCCCTCCTCTTGGGCGGGGAGGAGAGGTGGCGCCGGCCGAGGGACCTGCTGTCCTCCCCGCTTCCTCTGACGTGAGCGGTAGAGCGTAGGTAGAAGCCGCCGCGGGAGGAGGAAGTCCTGGGCGGCAACAAGTGCGGGCAGCTGCACCGGGGCTGAAGCGCCCGCCGAGAAAAGCAGATGGGCCAACTCGGGGCGGAGCGACGGGCCGGGGCGCTGGAGGGTTACCCCGCCGAGCCAGCCAGGCTGGAGCTCGCTCCCGCCCGCCGGGGAGCTTAGGCTGGAAGGGGGAGGTGAGGGTCCCAGCTGAAGGCGGAGGCGCTGGCACAGCAGAAGAGCGGGGGCAGGTCGGGGCCTGGATCCGGGCGGGCGAATGGTTGCGGGCCGGGCGACTCGCCGAGGGTCAGGTGGGGCCGCCGAGGCGGGGAGGGCTGGAGAGAGGGAGGCAGGAAGGCCAAAAGAAAAAGAGGGAAGGGGGGAACGGGGAATTTTTAAAAAAAAAGGAGGGGGAGGAAGAAGGGAGGGAAAAGAAAAGAAAAAAAAGAAACAGAAAAAAAGGGAAAGAAGCTGCCGGCCCCTCCCCCTTCCTACGCGCGCGCGCGCCTTGCGTCACTCGCGCCCGCCCGACGCGACGCGGCGACGTAGCCCTTGGCGCGCGTCACTCGGCGCCCTGCTCGGCGTTGCTCGGGACAACGTCGGAAGGCGACGCCTCCGCGTTCCGCGCTAGGGAGAGCCTAAGAACCGTGCTGGAGTACACCCCTTCCCCTTTCTGCTTGGTCGGGGGAAATGAAACGTCCCTGAAACAGCTTCCCGTCATCTAGGGAGTCCTGCGCATGTGTTGGCCTGCAGTTCCCGCCAATTTCCTGTTGTGAAGGCTGAGGAGCACGGAAGCTGTAGGCCCAACGTTTGAAGGACCCCGGAATTGAGGAAGACATTTAAAGATATTTCTGAGGAAACGAGCCAGCGCTGAATTCGAGGTCTAGGAGACCGCATTGAAAGCTCCAGGGGCTGGTCTGAGGGAAATCTCAGCCTTGTGTGTGGCTTGTATTCGTGGAGCTGTTGCTGCCTGCAGTTCTTCGTGTGTATCAGAGGGAAAGGAAGGTGACACCATGTGGCTCCTTTCAGATTTAGGCTACTACTCTTGGACCCTTAAGACTAAGCTTCCATTGGACTTAGCTGGAAATAAACCCTTCCGAATCAGAGGTTAGATAAGCAGTTGTGCTTATGAGGCTGAACTAGAATGAGAGTTGCACTGGATCACCTGAATATGTTTACTACAGAGTAGGCTGAAGATGTTACCTAGCCTGGTAATGAAACGTGCGGAATCCAACCTACAAGCAGGGAGAACAAACCTCCACCCTCATCCCACACCCAAGCGACAGATATTCGCCACTATTGCAGAGTATTTTGCTGCAGGGTCCTGCCCCCCTTGATGCTTTTTGTAAACTGAATTTGTAAGAACTGTGTGTAGGATGACCTTGGGGTGACTTTTTGATCGATGCCTCCCCCATTTTCTGGACGCTCAGCACTTTCAATGTTTGCCTCATCCCTTTTCATTAGAACGTAATTTGGAAGATGAAACTACAGCACTTTCTGTGGTGTAGTTACAAAAGACAGACCAAGCTTACACAGAAATAGCCCTGACAGAAACAAAATACTGGTTGAGTTCATATAACCTGATTAACTAAATTTGGCATTTGTAACTGACCATGTGTAGTCTAGCTACATTGTTCTGTATATATTTTGTTTCAGAATTGACCCAGAAGAAATGCCAAATATCCAGTACTGTATAGTGCACCCATTGCACAGAAAGCTCCCTCATGGAAGCAAAGGAATATATGAGGGTACTTTTAGTCATGTCAGACCACTTAGCTTCATAATTAATAGTATTCCTTCATAATTTTACACAAGGAATATAGCCTGGCCCGGCTAAAAATGCTTGGATCTGAACTGTATACTTAAAGCATATCACTTATTTCTGTACAATTCTTCCTGGATAAATGCAGAACTATGAGAAAAATAAAAATCTTAAATATAATCAAAAGTAAATTATTTGAAAAAATATAAACATTAAAACAAAGCTCATTTTGAAAAGTGGAAAATCTGAAAGACAGCCCAGTCTTACTGGATTTGATATCCTAAAATGTTTTGGGAGAACAAAATTTCAAAACAATTGTTCTCAAGAAAATAGTTCTATAAATTGTATTGCCCTGGTCCTAGCTGTTACTTATATTCTACTCTGATAATACTCTTCACCTGATCTTAATGCATGTGTTGGATGGTATTAAGGGAAGGAATATTTTAAGTAAAGATAATCATTGACTTACAACAGTTCATTTAGTGACCGAAGTTACAGTGGCATTGAAAAAAGTGACTTAGGACCATTTTTTACATGACCACTGCAGCATCCCATGGTCACATGATCAGAATGCAGGTGCTTGGCAACTGACTCGTACTTATGATGGTTGCAGTACCCCAAGATCATGTGATCACCTTTTGTGAGCTGATGAGGATAGTCAATGGAGGAGCCAGATTCACCTAACAACCATGTTACTAACTCAACAACTGCAATGATTTGTTTAACAACTAGCAAGAAAGGTAAAATGAAACAAAACTCACTTAACAAATGTCTCCCTTAGCAACAGAAATTCTGGGCTCAATTGTCATAATCAAGGACTACCTGTATATTCTATGCTGACCATATACTTTCCAAGTGAGTGATGTTTTCTTCCTATGAGGAAAAAAACAAATCATTTATGCTTTGTAATGTGTTTGTTAAAACTGCAAAGTCACCTTTAACTCAAATTAAAAATTATTTGATCTGGGCTCAAAGCAAAATTGCCGTGAGTAAAACTTTGGAGAAGCAGCTGAACAATAATGCGGAACAGTCATCAATGACATGGGTGTTCCTTTTGCCCTGAAGTTTGTGTTTTATTATAATTTTCTACTCCTAAGCAATCATATTCTCCATGACATGGCCTACACACAGCACAATTTTCCAAAGAAACCAGCAGTATTTCTTTAACTTCCAGACATCAGCCTGAAGAAGTCTTATCTGTGCTCAAATTAGCTAGTATCTACAGGAATAAAAAGAAAAAAAATGCTTCAGAGGCTACTAAGGAACTCTTTCTTGGAAGTGAGTCTTACTTGACATAATATGTTGTCAGCATTCACTTTGAAACTGTCCTATCTGATCTGTCCAAAGTTATGTGATCAGGGAAGAATTGCCTTTCTGCAAGAGGCAGCTCTCCTGCTTTTAATGCTGCTGAAAGTTGTACCATACCTGGAGATGGCAAATCACCCAGAGATGCAGAAGTTTTACCTTAAATTAATTGAAACTTTCCAAGTTTCACTTTTTAAAGGAAAAGCCCAATACCAGAGTCTTTGAGTTGCTTTACAGGCAGCTCTGAAGAAACAGTTCAGCAGCCTTGAAAATGAGAGACATGGGATGGAAGTGGAAGAATCCATACTGCATGTAAAAACAGGATCATATTATGTATATATGTGAAGGGATTTTATTGTGCTTATGATTTTAGTATGCGTAAGTTTGACATTAGCATTTATTTTATATATAGTAACCATTTTATATTGATACTTATAGTGTTATCATGTAATCATTACTTTGTTATTTTGTAATCATTATTTTGTAGTTAATTGCTTGATCAGATGCTTTATATATATATTGTAAAAGTAAGGGCTTCATGCTTTAGGTACAGGTGATTGCTTATATGAAAAGAGCACAGTAAGGGGAGGGGGGAAAGGAGTTACAGATGGAGCCTGGGTTGCTGTGTATGAGTCATCAGCTAAGAATTGTTTTTTTGTGCCATCTTATGCCTGGTACCAAGACCTGATCTTTTTGTTCTGAAAAGGTATAAAAGGTGGAAGACATCTTTTCTGGTTGTTGCCTTCATCTCTCTACCAGCCACGAAGAGAGATAGAGTCATCCAACTCTATTTTGATCAAAATAAAAGTTGTTTGCTTGCTGAAACCTCAGCTCAGGAGTTTCTTTGGCTCTTTTAAATTCCTGAGTAATGCTGGGGCAATTGTGACGCTAAGTGGAAAACCTTACATCCGTGTTTGTGGTCTGCATGGCCCCACCTACTTTTGCACGCCAGTTAATCAGCTTCCTGTGTACAATTCATTGCTTTTTAACACATTTTTTAACAACAGAACAATTGAATGTATTTGTCCTTAACAATTGCAATGCATTGAAGAAACTGGGGATTTTGATCGATTGCCGGAAGGTGAACTTTACAGCATGTGTGCATAAAACCTCCTATAATTACAGTACAGCACAGTCAAGACAGAATCCCAACTTCTAGAAAGGCAGGTGGATGCTGCTTTTTTCACTATTTTCTCTAATTATGGAGCCCTGAAAGGATTTCCAAGTTCTTAATATGGCTCTTCCACTGGAAAACGAACCACTCCACAAATGTTAAGATTATAATATCAGTGTGCAGCATCCTACAGAGCAACCACTTTATTGTGGCATAGGCTTTCATGGACTTTAATCTCCAAATGTTTGTACCATAAAGGAGTTACAGAACCACAAGCATCTTGTGTATCTTGGAATGGTCACTAATGGTTGTAAATCAAGGATTACTTCTATAATCCAATGCCTGATTAGGTTATTCCTTTATCACATATCAACAGCCATTAACAACAGACTTGTTGTCTAGCAGTGTAGAAAGAAAATATTGCAAAAAACTGGGGCTTAAATAAAATATTTTTTCTCTATTCTAAGTACTGTTAAGGGATGAAATCCAGGTATGTATACAATATAATTCTCCAGAGCTAAGGTCATGCCAGGGACTGTTTAAATTTACTTCTTATATAACGGTCCAGCTTGTTCTTATTAAAATATATTTTAAGTTCAGAACCACAACTATACAAATATGTGCACTGCCTACAAACAAAGTATTCTGTGCTTTACTGAAATATGTATTTTCCCTACAGCCTAATAAAGTTACACTAGACATAGGATAAGTGAAACTAGAAGGTTAGGTCTGAGCATCACATTTGAACAATTGAGAGAGTGTCAAGAGAAAATGATGCTTTTAAAAGCACAGCTATGATCTTTAAATTAATACAGCTGTTGCCAAAAAGAGAAAAAAATGGAGGTTTTTTGAGAGTGCTACTCCCTGATTGTGTTCTGTATCTACTGGTCCACCCACATACACACCAAGTATACAAGAATAGCTGCATTAAAGGTGCAGGAAAGGAACAGGAAACACAGAAGAAAATTAATTTGAGTTCTTTCCCTTCCTTGATCTTGAGGGAAGTTAACCCCAGAGAAGGAAATATTAAAAGGGCAGGAAAATATATTTTTCTCCAAAAAGATTTTTAAAAGCATTTTTTTGAAAAGCAGAAACCTGCCCTCAAATCTCTGTCCCCAAGCAGGAGCCAGCTCTATACAAATGCAGATGTAAAACCATCAGAAAGTTGGAGCCAGAGAACTCAAGAAGACAAAGAGAAAATCTGCATACCTCACCCAAACTCTTAAGTCATTAGCCCAGTCCCAGGGAAGCAGGATATGACTTTGGGGACATAATAGGACTAACCCATTACCATCAAGTATACCAGAGAGGCACACCTAGACTCAGGTCAGAGTATGTGACACAGGAAATAGCCTCAAAGTTCATGCCATAGGAACAGGAAACTTCCAAACAAAAGGCTAGAGAGGGTATAAAAACCCCTTGTCCATGTGCTCAGCCCTTCTCTGCACTTTCTGCTTCTTCAATAAACTCTATCCATCTTCCCAAAGCAGTGGCCATGTTGCTTATTTATTCCCGGCTTGGATGAACCAGGATGAAGACTTACTTCTAACAATTTGGCACCCCAGATGGGACTCCAAACTAACCTCTCCAATGGACTGAGACTGGTAAGCCCCATCTTGCCAGCAGCAGACTCCTTTGTGTCTGTAGATGGGTTTCCCAGGCCTTGCCCATGTGGAGCCAGGGTAGTAAAGGGAGTTTTGAGAGTTTGAGCTCAAGGGCTGCTTTGGAAAGAAGGTGAAGGTGAGTACCTCTAAATTTTAAGTTTAAAACCTAGGGGAACAAAGAAAATGTGTGTATGTGTGTGTGAGTGAGAAGACCCTTTTTTCCCAATCACAGTTGGATTTTGCTCCTTCTGGTCTTTCCTAGCCGCAGAAAGGATCTGTTTAATTGGCAGAACCTGGAAAGCATGGGGGTTTTGTCAGAGTGTAGGACCTTTTGTTAAGGAAAAGGGAGAGGCTGTGTGAAAATGGAATGGAATGAGTGAATGAGAGAATTGGATTTGGGCAACCGGCTGGTAAGGCCCTGTAAGCAAAGCCCACCTATAGGAGGGGCTGATACTAGTGCACAAAGCATAGGTCCTCCTAGACTTCTTCTAAGTCTAAAAACTGCAGCCAGGGTGTAAACGGAGGCTGGGTACCTGCAGTGGTAGGTCCTCCTCAGACAACGTATTTTTGAGGTCTGCAAAGTGACGGTAGAGAGTCCCTCAGCTGGAAGTGCCACTTACTCTGTGTAGGGACCGGAGTCCTTCCTGGGCAATTTTTTAGTGCCCAAAAACAGGCGGGGTGGCAGGTTTGTTGTCGCTAAGAGCGGCTGGGAAATGCTGCTAACGAGAATAAAAAAAACCCCGACTGAGCCAATTTGAACCCCACATCGGAAGGGGAACATGGGTAGCTGCAGTTCGAGGGTTGAAATTAGAACACCAATTAGATTTGCTCAAAGCATGGGACGAGAGGCAGGTGCCTGTCCTGGATGGCATGAAAAATAAACGAGCTAGGAAAATTGTAATGAGTGGGCTTTGCTGAAGGATGAAACTGGGAAACCAATTTGGCTAAATAAAGGTACTTAAAAAGGAAAATAAGATAGTGAGTCTCTTTCTTTCTCTCTCTCTCTTTCTCTCTCTCAAGTCTGCAACCACGTGGTATGTTTAAAATTTGTGCCCTCCCTAACTTGAGTTATCTGAAATTTATGGTGGGAATGACTAGAATGTGTAAAACTAAGACTTCTGTTTCCTTTTCTGTTTTCCTTGTCTTTGTGTATATATGTTTATCAAAGTCTTTGTGTGTGAGGTAAATGTGACTGTTAAACTGTTTCAAATCCAAAGAGAAAAGAATTTTAAATTCTGCTAGAAATTCTGCTTAAAATAAGCCACAAAAAGGAAATACCTCACTCTGTTTGTCTGGCCAACAGAGTGAAGAAAAATGTGTTTGTTTGTTTGTTTGTTTGTTTGTTTGTTTGTTTGTTTTCCTCTTTCTCTCTGTGTACTCTTAAGAATAGCCCTTCTCTCCTCTGCTCTTTCTGCTTCTTCAATAAACTGTATCCATCTTCCCAAAGCAGTCGCCATGTTGCTTATTTATTCCTGGCTTGGATGAACCAGGATGAAGACTTACTTCTAACAATCTCTACCTCAAGCCTGTTTCTGAGGGAGGAGAATCTAGAGAAAGAAGCTGAAACAAAGCAGCCAATAGGAGGGAATTGCCATTTCTTTGGGTAATTATAACATTAATCAAGATCGTTCAGTAAAGAGTTTGCACTTTATGAAACGCTAATTGGGCATGTTAGTATGAATGAATTCACACTAGACCTTTATAAACTAAGAATGGGTATATGCCCCCCCTTTTGCAGCCACCAAATTGTGTTAACAAAATTCAGTGTTAAAAAAGAGTAGAAGTGTAATATTTCTCCATTTGTTGTGTTGTTAAACCTTAACAACAGATTTTATATCTTATAAATCACTGTAAACTTAAAAAAACCCAACCTTTTTGTGCTGGTCTGTGACCATAATAAAGACTGAATATCTGAATAAGCCATTTTTGTTACTTTTTTAGTCTGATCAGTCAAAAGCAAGCACTTCCTGTTCCACAATATTCTTTCAGCAGATGCAGCCACAACTTGCCTGCTTTTTCAACCTAAGGTGCATGTGAATTGCAACTGACTTTCATACTCTGAATGATATAACACTTTTTTTTTTTGTAGAAGACCCATCTGAGGATGTCCCTTCCAGATTAATAAGGAAAAGTCAATAGACAATGAACATTGGACCAGGTTACTTACGGGACCGTCTGCTGCCTCATGAAACCCAGCGACTGGTTAGGGCCCACAGAGTCGACCTTCTCCAGGTCCCGTCAGCCAGACAGTGTCGCCTGGCGGGGCCTAGGGGAAGAGCCTTCTCTGTTGTGGCCCCGGCCCTCTGGAATCAACTCCCCCCGGAGATCCGTGTCGCCCCCACCCTCTCCACCTTTCGTAAACTGCTCAAGACACATCTTTGCCGACAGGCCTGGGGCAGTTAACATCTTGCCCCTAGCCAGTGTATGTTTGTGTGCATGTTTGTTGGATGATTGGTTTTTTTAATTCAGGGGTTCTTTTTTATATGTATTTTAATGTTGATTTCTATTATGCTGTGAGCCGCCCTGAGTTCCTGGAATAGGGCGGCATAGAAATCCAATAAAATAAATAAATAAATAGTGTTTAAAAAAATAAAAATAAATTTTCATTTCCTAAGAGGACTGGAAAATTGCTCCCTGCTTTCAATGGCTGAATCTTTCAATTGTGATTTAAAATTTCCCACAGTATGCATTACATTGGGGACACTGCTGAAAATATTAAGTAGTAGCTATCTACTGCCATAAAAATGAGCCAATAGCCAAGTACCTGAATGTAGGAGAAATTATACTGCAATTTTCAATTTGATAGCAAACATCCTTCAATATGAATGCAGATCTTGATTAAACATATAAGGTGCTCCTTAGAGGGGTTGAAAGTCAAGAACCATGCCCATCATGCCTCTAATGCATCCTAGATTAACTTGAAACATAATACTATTTATTTCAAAATACTGTTTTCCAAAATGCACCCCTCTGAACACTGAAGGGTGTATATGAACAAGCCTCCACAAATCTGCCTGGAAACTAGCATTTGAAGTCCTCAAGGAACAAGGAAAGGCTCAATATCAACTAGTCAAATGCAGCTTATTCAATCATCCATGGCTAAAAATATGGCCAAGGTGATTTCCATACTAGAAATGTGTATCTTAAAGCATCACCCTGCTATTGTGAGAGCAATATTAAGACTTTTAATTAATGGTATAGCACTACAGAAATGACTTTGTGATGCTATAAGTTGTAAAATACTAATGTAGAATGATCCACATTCACCATGTGAATCAGGACACTGTGATGGCCTGTATTGGTTCATTTGCTCTGTTGATATCCCACCTTCACCTGAACACATAAGGTAACTAGTAGCAGTGCCTCTACTGAAAATGCCAGATATAAAACAAATAAAATAAAGGCAAAATATAATATAAATCACACACAACATCGTTCACATAGAAAGCTGGCTAAAGAAGTGTGATCAAAAGGCAAAGATAGTAGGAACTGCTTTAAATTTGTGCAGAAACACTCTAGGGCATCAAGGTATTCTATTGATTCTTCTTTTCTGATGGTCCCAATCCAAATAGGGGTGGGGGTGGGGATATAGTTATTTTTGAGTAATGAAAAACAAACCTGCCAAAACTGTCCCAAACTGGCTCAAACAAATACAGTTGCTAGGAATTATCCAGCCAGAAAAACTGGCCCCAGGAAATCCTGGCTTGGAAGCGGAATATTGAAACTGACACATGGTCTTAGGAGCAAAGAGGATTGTTTGCTTGAGAGAACATTCCAGCTGACTGCACATACTTCCCAGATACCTGCATATGGTTAGACACAAGACAATACAATGCAGTGGGTGATTTGAGTGGTATGGGCCTTTTCTTATTTTTTCTTATGTGTTTTCCAGAACTGCAATTAAGGGGCTTGCTAATCTAGAACAGTATTAAAATCACGCTCTTTTGTAATGCAAAACGTTACTTTACGTGTTTAAAATCACATACCCCAATAATGGATGCTTTTTTAAAAACCCAAAACAGTATATTATTTTCAAAATCTATCCATTATCCAAACAGAAGTCGTTAAAAAAAATACATTGTGAAATTGCATGCAATTCCTCATATACTTCAGAAGGGTAAAATATGTAGATAAAACCTTCTTCCAGTTAAGGTTTTGACTTTTTGAGAGGTATTCAGGTACTATCTAGCATAGAAATGCAAAAAGTTAAAAGAATTTAAAATCTTCCCAGGTGCTAATTACCTCTTGATCCAAGCTACACAACTCATAAAGACAACCAAAAGCAATTACTACATGGGTACTTTTCAGGTATTTATGGTAGTATTCATTTCTTGTGAATAGTTATTTCAGTAAACTGATAGGCAGAATATAACAGATAGTCAAAGAAAGAGCTAAGTGATATGCATATGGATACACAAAAGTCAGACACTTTATCCGCAGCATTGTCCTTGGCTAAGGGAAGATTGTTCCCACAGTGGCAAACACTGCTCCTGCGCCAGTCAGTTCTCACTACCTTGTCATACTATTTCTTGCTTTGTTTTTATGGAAAACCTACCCCATAATACCAGACAGTTGTGTGAATCCCTTAGGGCTTTTGTGGGGAAGGGGAGGGGATTATGGCAGGCTAGACCTGTTTGTGTATCTGTGAGTGAGACAGACAGACAGACAGACAGATCAGATGGATGCTGTGGAAAAGATACAAAATGATAGGATAAAGCCATGGTGTTAGTGATGGCAACTGATTTAGGTCAGTAGATGATAGAGGAATGTTGAAAAGCTGAAGGCCTGCAGGCCACTGTTAGCAGATCAGAGGTGATATCTGGAAGCAAAGTTATTGTGGGGAAAAGAGATGGAAATTAGACTATTAGGTTGCAAAGGCTTTACTTCTGACTTTTAAATAATATAGACAGCATCAAGTAATCTGAATGTATAAGTGTACCTGTGCTCCTACCAAGACCCAAAGAAAGGTATAAGACACACTGGTCACTTGGAAAAGCTTAAGACATAAAATACATGAGGACAGTTAATCCATGACTGTCTCATTTAACAATCATGTGCAATTACAGCGGTGAAGAAAAAGTAACTTTGCAACCAATCCTCACATTTATGGCCTTCATAGATCTGTAAAGCAAAATAGAGCTGAAATCAAATCATAGGCATTGCAACTTCAATTAGCTATGGCTTCACTTAACAACTAAGTTGCTAATCCCAATTGTGGTCACTAAATGAGCTCTACCTATGTTCATTTGGATTGTTGAAGTACTACTTGGCTTGGTTCTGGGTATGCTCCAGACCATCTTCCTCATAACCATCCAGGGCATTCATTCAATTGGGGAAGTTACATCAATCCAAATAGAGCTGGAAAGGACTTTGGAGGTCTTCTAGTCCAGCCCCCTGCTCAAACAGGAGACCCCATACCATTTCAGATAGGTGGCTGTCCAGTCTCTTAAAAACCTCCAGTGGTGAAGCACCCACAACTTCTAAAGGCAAAGCAGTTCCACTGGTTAATTGTCCTTATTAGGAAGTTTCTCCTTAATTCCAGGTTGCATCTCTCCTTGATTAGTTTCCATCCATTGTTTCTTGTCCTGCCCTTAGGTGCTTTGGAAAATAAGTTGACCCCCACTTGTGCCCAAACATGAGAGAATGAGATCAGTGGGGAATCAAAGAGAGTAACCCTTACTTTCTTAAATAGCCTCCTTCCCCCAGTGTGGATAGATGGATCCTAACCTCATTCCTCCAAGCAGTAAAAACAGAGCTATTCTGCAGGGACTTTGCAACTTAAGGTAAAGCTGCTTAAGGTTGACAACCCCCGTAGTTGGCATATTTAGGTATAATGCAGCATTTTACTGAAGTTGGAGTTTTATGGGTGATCACAATTCTGCTTATTATATATGGCTCTATTTTACTGTTCTGACAGTCACATCATTCCACAGTACATAAACTGAATAAACGTATTAATGAATGTTAAAAACACATGTATGCAAGCAATACACATTGAATATGCTTTGTGATGTTAGGCTGTTTCACTTGAAGAGAAATAAACCTGTTACATTTTTCTGCAAAATGTGATCAAGGTTGGGTTTTATTACACAAAGATTGGGTTGGCCTGAGCATTCGGGACTGAATGAAAAAGACTTGAAGTGGGGCATGGATCCCTTTTCCCCAAGCAGAAGACTTTTGGAAGGAAACAAACCATGTTCAAGCCACAGACTGGCAAGGCATATGGCTGTGGTATTTATAACTGTAATGAGCCTCACACAAAAAGTGACTAAGAACCAAAGGGCTGTATTTTTAAACAAGCTTTGACGTAAGTGAAGTGTGAACAAAGAACTATAAATTAATCTCTTATACCCCACTCTTCTCTTTCTGGGCTAACAGGATGTTGGCCCATTAAGAATCCAGAGCTGCCTGGTTAACACCAATATAAAGCAATATTTCACCTACTTTTCTGCAAAGCTACAAACTGGAAACATTTAGATATGCACTGCGCTCTTGAGATCATTCTGGCAGCCAGGCAGTCAAACCTGAGCAGTGTAGTAGTTAAGGCACCACGCTAGACACTGGGAGATGGTGAGTTCTAGTTCCACCATAGGCACAAAGCCAGCTGGGTAACCTTGGGCCAGTTCATCTCTCTCAGCCCTAGGAAGCAGGCAAGGGCAAATCACTTCTGAAATCTTGCCAAGAAAACTGCAGGGCCTTTTCTAAACAGTTGCCAGACATCAACATTTACTCAAAGATACACACACACATGCACACAGAGTGTAGGAGTTTCGAGTGCATTAACTGCTCTTCCAAAATTCTGGCTTTACTGTAGTAATGCATAAAATCTTTAACATTACTTTAAAAAGAATTAAAACATTTCTTGAAAGTTTAGAAGGGAATATTCTTTTTTCTGTTACATGAAAGATATTTCAACTTCTATATGGTTTACACAAGGAATGAATAAGTGATAACTTCCAACAGGTATTTGCTTCTTCCAAATCAATTTCCTGAATCACAAGATGTTCATATGTGTTGCCAGATAATAATTGGAAATGGCAGCTACATTTGCCATAATCTTTCTTGGGAACTCATCCTTCATCTTCAACCTCACAATAAATACATTCCAGATCCTTTTGTCACACAATATAAACTGGCCTTTTGTTGGATTCCCGTTGTATGGATCAGAGTTGATTGAATTAAGCTGAGGCAGAGTTAGTTAGGACACTGATGGATGTTTATGCAGCCTATTTTTTTCAGGGACCATATGAACTATTTCACAAGAACCAGCTCATCCTTCCTGTTTCATGGAAAGATTTTTACTGGCCACCATTTATCCAATCAGAATCTTCATTTAGTATTGAGGTTCAGTCATCACAAATCAGTTCTTCCTTAGCCCTCAGTCTGGGCCGGTTAAGATTTTGCCAATGAATATTGTGTTAAAAATGAAGTGGTAATTCTAGCACTTGTGTTTTATTGATCTCATTGCCAGAATACAGCCATAGTGGCTGTGAGAATAAGCGTGGGAGACAGGAGGAAGAGCTGCAGCCTACACTGATAAGAGAAATCGCAGCCCAAAGCAGGAATGGGAATAGAAAAAAAAAATTAGGACCCTTCTTCTTCTCTGGAATATAAAGGTAGAGGAGTGGGGAAGTGCTTTCAGACTTGCAAGATTCTGCTACTGTAACCTTACAATAAAGATAGTATTCTCTCTACATGGGGCAACCTTTGAAGAATGTCCGGAGACTACAAGTAGTCCAGAATGCGGCCGCGCGAGCCGTCTTGGGTCTCCCAAGACATGCTCATATCACTCCAGCTCTCCGCGAGCTGCACTGGCTACCTATTGGTCTCCGAACACAATTCAAAGTGTTGGTTATGACCTATAAAGCCCTTTATGGCAATGGACCAGGATACTTGTGGGACCGTCTTCTGCCTCATGAATCCCAGTGACTGGTTAGGGCGCATAAGGTTGGCCTCCTACGAGTCCCGTCTGTTAGACAATGTCGTCTGGCGGGGCCTAGGACAAGGGCCTTCTCCATTGCTGCCCCAGCCCTCTGGAACCAGCTTCCCTCAGAAGTTCGTACTGCTTCCCTCCTAGCTTTCCGGAAAGCGCTGAAGACACATCTATGCCGACAGGCTTGGGGCATATGAGCTGTGCTCTGCCCCTCGGCCCTAAGAGTGTCCCACCATCAGCGGCTGTGAGCTGAATGTGTTTGTATGTTGTGTGAATGAAATTAATTTTTAAATTTTTAGTTTAATTGTGTTTTTAAGTGTGTTGTTGTTGTGAGCCGCCCTGAGTCTTGGGAGAAGGGCGGCATATAAATTAAATAAATAAATAAAATAAATAAATAAATTCTGGTTCTTGGTTCTGATTTCCTGGTCTGCACTTTCTTGAAGAAGTGACAATAGCAGGCAAGTTGAAAAACAAACTCTGCACATGATCCTGAAAACATCAGAGGAGTTGAATGAAGATCAGATCTGAAAAGACAATTTCTATATCGGTTTGATAATGACAACTAAGTGACTTCCACCTGAGGCACGATCACAGCGAGGTTAGTACTTGTTTAAAATCAGTTCCCAAACTGGAGCAGCTGCACAATGTGGGGTGGTTTTGAGAGCTAAGCTGAAAGGGAGGCTAGTGGTTTATTTGAAAGTCGAATGCCCCAGCAGAGAGCTATGAAACCACTGGGCAGCCTCCACCTTCTATACTAGTATCTTTAGATTTAGTGTCTGCAAACAGGATTCTAGTCCGGTTGCACAAAAGAGAGCAAAACAGTTGGTGAATTGGCAGGTCCACCAGTGTATCGGTTACATTCTTTCCATGCTACAAAATCTTTGGAAAAATAGGCGCCTCATTGAAATAGGGAAATAGCAACCAGAGGCATCTAAACCCTGTGCCAGATCACGCCTATGCCAATAGTCTGTTGCTTCTGAAAGCTCTTCTGCCAATATCAATAACTACAAAAAGCAAAGGTCCAGGGGACTATTTTGATCAAGCCCAGACTGAAAATCTACCAAAGATCCTGCCCTCATCACGTGAAGGGCTAATTTTTAATTCCTCTGTCAAGAATGTTGTTATGTTTCTCCGTCATTGGCAGTCTGATGTAGCTACCCGGTCTCTGATTTTTCCAGAAAGAAAAAACTCTGCAGGAATGAAAACTGTCCCTTTGCAGAGGACCAGATGCTCAGCTTGCCAAATGCCTGACAATAAAGCTGAGATAGACTCTTCTCCTTCTAAGGCCTTAGAAAGGTGCTTCTATTTTGAGTGGACTACACTCATTGGCCAAAACCAAGTAAACACTATGACAGCTTAGCGCAATGTATGAATTTAGCCAATGAGGTTTATAAGCCATGATTTAGGGGTTAACAGTATGTGTAAATCAGTCCACAAGAACTTGCTCAGCAAACCGTAGTTAAATCAAAACACAAAGTTGGCATGAAGTGTGAAAATAGATATTGAGTTAAAACAATGGTCTGACTGAATATGAAGTACTTTCCTATTAAATCAGATCACTGATGGGATCTATTGCATGACCATGCCATCATTCTGCTAAACACCTAATTCCCACAGTGCTGTCTTATGCCTAAAGATATTTACCCAAGTACTATTGCTGTATTGCTATTATCTTTCTCATCTTTTCATCTTTCCTACTAATTCACCTATTGGTATCTTATGATTTATGATGGTATCTTATGATTGATTATTTACTGCTTTGCTGTTTATCTGTACACTGAGAGTTTATGCACAAGAGACATGTTCCTTGTATGTCCAATCACACCTAGCCAATAAAGAATATTCCTATTCCTATATTACCATTTCAAAAAAATGAAAATCAGGGCTAGAAAATAGTTGGCTTTCTCCCCCGATGGACCCTAGGCAGGATGGCAAATAATCAGGAAAAATAGGACCTATTGTTCAGTATGATTTGAGAGGCACAGATACCTTAACATTAGTAGAAGAAAAGAGAAGAAAATGTTTGAAAATGATTCAAAAGGAAGAATAGAACAGAGCAGAGCAGAGCAGAGCAGAGCAGAGCAGAGCAGAGCAGAGCAGAACAGAATAGAATAGAATAGAATAGAATTGGAAGGGACCTTGGAGGTCTTCTAGTCCAGCCCCCTGCTCAAGCAAGAGAACCTATACCATCTCAGTCAGGTGAATGTCTAGTCCAGTGATGGCGAATCTTTTAGAGACCGAGCGCCCAAACTGCAACCCAAAACCCACTTATGCATCGTTGGGTGTCAGGTGGGTGTGGCCAGTTGGATAGGTGTGGCCAATTGGGGGTGTGTGGCTGCGGTGGTAACAGTAGACTGGGTGGGACTAAAAAGTTCAATCAATCAATTCCAACTTTGCAAGATCTTTTTTTTCCTGCGAGAAGTTGAAATTGATTGATTGAACCTTTTTTTTTTTTGCACACGGCGGTGGAGGCCTAAACCAAAAAGGTTTTATAAAACCCAGATGAAGGCCTAGGACTGGGGTGACGGCGCGCGTGCCCACAGAGAGCGCTCTGCCGTCTCTGGCACCCATGCCATAGGTTTGCCACCACTGGTCTAGTCTCTTCTTAAAAATCTCCAGTGATGGAGCACCCACAATTTCTGAAGGCAAGCTGTTCCACTGGTTGATTGTCCTCACTGTCAGGAAGTTTCTCCTTAATTCCAGGTTGCTTCTCTCTTTGATCAGTTTCCAACTATTGTTTCTTGTCCTTCCCTCTGGTGCTTTGGTAAACAATCTGGCCCCCTCTGCCTTGTGGCAGCCCCTCAGATACTGGAATACTGCTCTCATGTCTCCCCTATTTCTTCTTTTCTTCAGACTAGCCAAACCCAAGTCCCGCAGTCATTCTTCATTATGTTTTAGCCTCCAGGCCTTTGATCATCTTAGTTGTTCTTCTCTGAATTTTTTCCAAACTCTCAACATTTTTTTTGTGTGATATGGTGACCAAAATTGGCTGCAGTATTCCAGGTGTGGTCTTATTAAGGTTTTATAAAGCGGTAATAATACTTCACGTGATCTTGATTCTATGCCTCTGTTTATACAACCCAGGATTGTATTAGCTTTTTTGGTTGCTACTGCACACTGCTGGCTCATAGTCAAGTGATCATCCACTAGGACTCCAAGGTCCCTCTCACAGTTACTGTTTTTAAGCTAGGTCTTACCCAATCTGTATTTGTACCTTTGGTTTTTCTTACGCAGATGTAAGTCTTTGCTTTTCTTCACATTGAAACTCATTTTGTTGGATAGGGCCCATTGTTCAAGTTTGTCAAGATCTTTTTGGATCCTGAGTTTGTCTTCTGGGGTGTTGGCTACTCCTGTCAGTTTGGTGTCATCAGCAAATTTAGTGAGTTCCCCTTCAATTCCTCAACCTATTTTTCTGCATAATAATCATTCTCTTCCATTATGGCTTAGAGGTAGAGCTCTTGCCTCACAATCAGGAGGCTGTGAGTTTGATTCTAGATAGCGGCAGGTTTTTCTTTCTCTAGGTGCAAAGAGAAAATATTTGCTGTGAACTCTGGATAGGCGTCAGGAAGGGCATCTGGCCAGTAAATGCTCAGCTCCATTCGGTCGCCCTGACTCCACCCCAATGCAAGGGATTACAGGTTATTAAAAGAAAAAAAACATTCTCTTCTATGCATTTTTCTCACCACAACCTCTTTCACTTCAAAACAAAACGCCACAGTTTTATACCACTGATCCTTTCTCATACTTCCCATTTGGGTAACTATATACTTTTTGTGCCACTCACTCTTTTTCAAGGAACTTCAACATCTTCTTTCTTTATTCCGTTTTCCATTTCTTCTCTTAGGAGACGTATCTGTTTTCTAAGGTCTTTTTCACGCCAAACCACATTTTCTCTTCTTAGAATCTTTCTTTCACTTTCACTTTCTTCTGTGTCCTTTTACCCTCAAGATCCAGTCATGACACAATGAAAAAATGCTATCGCATGCAGAATTTCACTCTTTTCATTCAGACAGTATTCTTTATTAATGTGGTGCAAAGTGCAATTGGAGAAGGAGTGGGGCAGAATCTCGGCAATCACACGGTGACTTCCCAGGGAAGAGACAGAGCTGCGCGAGCAATTGTGGGCCTTCCACGTTGTGCCCACATTTCGCCAACTCTCCGCATGCTGCATTGGTTGCCTATCGGTCTCCGAGCGCAATTCAAAGTGTTGGTCATTACCTATAAAGCCCTTCATGACATTGGACTAGGATACTTACGGGACCACATACTTCCCTTCGACCGGTACACAGGGTCGGCCTCCTCCAGGTCCCGTCAGCGAAACAATGTCATCTGGCGAGTCCTAGGGGAAGGGCCTTCTCTGTTGTGGCGCCCACCCTCTGGAACCAACTGCCCCCTGAAGACCGCGCTTCTCCCACCCTCCCGGCCTTCCGAAAGAATCTTAAAACTTATCTTTGCCGGCAGGCCTGGGGATGATTGTGGATTGTTGTGTGAATGATGAATGTGTGTTGGGTTTATTTTTAATGCTTTTTTGTTTTGATTTGGACTTAGATTGTAATATTGTTTTATATATGTTGTAAGCCGCTCCGAGTCTTCGGAGAGGAGTGGCATATAAGTCCAAATAAAATAAATAAATAAATAAATAAATATTCCAGGGAGAGGCTCAAAAAAGGAGGCTATTGATCCCAGAAACTAATACATACAGTATACTAGAAAAATCCATATAAAAGTAACAGGTAATCCTTGACGTACAATTATTCGTTTAGTGACTATTTGAAGTT
The DNA here is from genome assembly GCA_034064705.1 of Bothrops alternatus. Taxonomy (NCBI): domain Eukaryota; kingdom Metazoa; phylum Chordata; class Lepidosauria; order Squamata; family Viperidae; genus Bothrops; species Bothrops alternatus. The sequence goes on from JARGCV010000080.1 coordinate 8,510,320, forward strand.
ACAACAGCACTGAAAAAAGTGACTTATGACCAGTGATGGGATTCAAATATGTGAACAACTGGTTCTCTGTGTGGATGCCACTTCCAGAAGTCCATCCTGGGCCTGGGCAACAAAAAATTAGCTACCGGTTCTGCCAAAGTGGTGCGAACCGGCTGAATCCCACCACTGTTTACGACTCTTTCACACTTGCAGTTGCACTATATGTAAGAGAACGTTACATATCTGCAGAAATGCACATGATCAAAGATAAAATCTCTCCAGAATGTATGAGTCAATATAAAAGAGAAAAAAAGTGACATTACCATAGGTGTATATTACAAGCCACCCAACCAATTAGAAGAAATAGATGAACTCTTTGCCAACCAGTTAACAAATGCATGTAGGAAGCATACCACAGTAGTAATGGGAGACTTCAACTATTCAGATATCAACTGGGAGACAAACTCTGCAGTGAGTGGGAGATCAAACAGATTCCTAATCAACCTAGCCGACAACTTTGTCACCCAAAAGGTGGAGGAGGGAACTAAATGTAAAGCTATACTGGACTTAATCCTTACAAATATTGAAGAAGTGATAGAGGGAATTGAAATTACCAGAACCTTGGGTGAAAATGACCATGTCATACTGGAATTTAATATAATGCAAACACTAGAGCAATAGAAAACAATCCAACCAATGTCCTAAACTTCAAAAGAGCCAACTTTAACAAACTCAGGGAGAACCTAGGAAAGATCCCATGGATGAAAATCCTTAGAGGGGAAAACCACCCAAGAAGCATGGGAAACCCTGAAAAATGCAATCACAATAGGCCAGACCAGCACAATACCACTGAGAAAGAAAAACAAGAAATCCAAGAAGAAACCAGTAAGGCTGCACAAAGATCTCTCTAACAAACTGAAAGATAAAAAGGACAAATACAAAAAATGGAAAGAGGGGCACATAACTAAGGCCGATTATCAGCAGACAACCAGAACATGCAAAGATGAAGTCAGGAAAGCAAAGGCTCAGAACGAACAAAGACTTGCAGCAGAAACCAAGCATGATAAAAAAAATCTTCTTCCAACATATTAACAACAAGAAAAAAGTCAAGGAAACTGTAGGCCTACTAAAGAGAGAAGATGGCAAGGAAATTACAGGCAACAGGGAGAAAGCAGAGCTGCTTAACTCATACTTTGCGTCAGTCTTCACACAAAAAGAAACTATAGCCCAACACACCAAAAAAACCCCACTGAAAAAGACATACTAGAAACAAAAATTAAAATAAGCAAGAAAATGGTAAGGGAACACCTATCCAACTTTGATAAATATAAATCACCAGGACCCGACAGACTACATCCCAGAGTTCTGAAAGAGTTGTTAGATGTTATCTCAGAACCATTGCACCACATCTTTCATAAATCCTGGAGCATCAGGGAAGTACCTGAGGATTGGAAAAGGGCTGATGTAGTTCCCATCTTCAAGAAAGGGGAAAAAAAACAGACCCAGGAAACTACAGACCAATCAGTTTAACATCAATACTTGGGAAGATCCTTGAAAAGATAATTAAAAAACAGATCTGTGAACAACTAGAAGCGAACAAAATCATAACTAGTAGCCAGCACGGGTTTGTTAAAAACAGATCATGCCAAACCAATCTTATCTCATTCTTCGATAAAGTGACTAAACTAGTAGACCAGTGAAATGTAGTGGGTGCAGTATATTTAGATTTCAGTAAGGCATATGACAAAGTAAACCACAACCTACTCCTTGGTAAGCTAGGAAAAGGTAGAACAGACAACATCACCACCAGATGGATCTGTAGCTGGCTGGCAAACCATACCCAATGAATAGTCCTCAATGGCACTACATCCACATGGAGAGAAGTAAGCAGTGGGGTACCACAAGATTCCATCTTAGGCCCAGTACTCTTCAATATCTTCATCAATGACTTAGATGAGGATACTTGATATCAGCCCTCCCTGTTAAACCAGATGGGAAACAACACTAGATAAAGCACTTCCATTTTATTGTAAGAACCTTACAATGATAGAATCTTTGTTGTTGTTATTGTTCTTGTTTTGCACATTAACTTTGTCTTTTATTTCTCCCTTTTCTTTTTTCCTTATTTTATTTTAGTTTGTGTTGATGTTTACTCTTGCTTTTAAAACTTTTAATGAAATTATAGTAAAAAAAAAATACTATAGGATGTGCATAGATAGCAACTCCTTTGTTGCACAGTACACATTTGAGTCCTTTACCTCCTATTTAAAACTGGAAAAAGAGCAGATCCCGGCAGAGATTATACTACATAATGTGCTAATTTTATAGAACGATTGTCATAAGATATGAGAATGTATACTATTTATATGGTGACTTTTAGGCATGCCGTTGTGAGTCTGTAACTGTTAAATTAGATGTGGCATTAAATGTGGGGATTGAATTTGTTTCCCAATTTGAAATATTTCCTGCTACAGAAAAGAACTGTCAGTTTTCATCTGGATCACGATAACACAAAGAATGACACAGATAATAACTATTTTCTCCATTACTGCAGTCCAGGCCAAAAAAATCACATTTCCCTAAATTCTTACTAGTCTTAGTGTAGAGGTTGTTTGGCTTAATAAGCACAAAAAGTGGGTTCATTATTCAAACTGCAGCCACAGGGTGGCAAGAGTGTTGCATTAAATTGCATAATTTGGATCTGTAAATAATTGAAATCTCCTGCTACAGTAACACAGCAGATACATAGCTAGAAGCAAAAATCAGGATCTAATTATATTTTTCAGCCCAAAACCCCACGAGAACTTTGAGGAACTGAAAAAGGTGAAAGCTAAGTAATCAAGAGGGCTAAAACAAATCATTTATGAGGAAAAATTCAATATTCAGGCCTTTTAGGCAGAATAGGTTTGTAAAGGGAGAAAAGATTTGCTGTTCCACCCCAACAATACAGGTAGTCCTTGGTTTACAACAGTTCATTTAATAACCGTTCAAAGTTACGTCACTGAAAAAAATGACTTGTGAGCATTTTTCACAGAACCGTTGCAGCATCCCCACGGTCATGTGAATAAAATTCAGACGTTTGGCAATTGACTTGTATTTATGACAGTTTCAATGTCCTGGGGTCGTGCAATCACCTTTTCCCGCCTTCTGACAAGCAAAGACAACGGGGAAGCCAGATTTCACTTAACCACTGGGTTACTAACTTAATAACTGTGGCAAGAAAGGTCATAAAATGGGACAAAACTCACTTAACGAATATCTCAACAACAGAAATTTTGTGTTCAGTTGTGGTCATAAGGTTGAGGACTACCGGTAAAACTATTTTTTTTTACAAAAACATTAATTTCTTTTAATAAAATGTTGTTGTCGATATCATACATATTTTAAATTAGTCCTATAAAAGGGATTATTTTTCCAAAGGCAGAATAATAATATAGTTGCTTAATGCGAAAAGAGTTTTGGTGTTTATCTGGGATATATCAGACCTATGCGCAGAAATCAGAATAGTATTCTGAGAATTGGAGGAGAAAAACGGTAGCAAATGTAGGCAGTTTCTCAACTTGTTTAAAAATCTGAAATTTCACCATGGAATTACAGATGGGATTGGATAAGGGGCGTCCATGCACTTTCAGCGGTCCGTTCTGAGCCTTGCAAAAAAGGGCTAGGGCAGGGGTAGGCAACCTGGGCTCTTTTATGACTCGTGGACTTCAACTCCCAGAATTCCTGAGCCAGCCATGCTGAGGGGAAAGGGAGAGGTTTCCATGCTTAGCTATGCTGGGTCAGGAATTCTGGGAGTTAAAGTCCACAAGTCATAAAAGAGCCAAGGTTGCCTATCCCTGGGCTAGGGCATCAGCCGGTTCGCCGAAGTCAACAAAAAATTAGCTACCAGTTCTACTGAACCGGTGTGAACTGGATGAATCCCACCACTGCCAAAGACATCCATCCAATGGATGAATTGTATGTTATCTAGGATAAACCATGATTTATTCCAAAACTATGGTTAAAGAAATAATGGTATAGTGGAATGTGCTAATTGACAGCCCATCCTAAATGCTATCTCTGCTGAAGGTCAGGTCCGCTCAATCATGCCACTCTGTTTCTCATTAGCACGTGAGTTGGGTGCGAGGCTTGCTTTCTGAGAAATGCTCTATCGATCAGTGGCTTATGCAATATGTACAGTAAATCTCAAAATATCATACTGATCTTTGGCCTAGATTCCCTTAGATGCTCTTTGGAATAGATAGAGCTCTGAGAATCCAGAAAAGGCACTCAAATGCTCTGGCCTTAAATTCAATACAGCTTAAATTTACCTGCTTGTCCATCAAGGTAAATGCATTTCCTCTGTGGCTGTGATGCACCTACTCTAAGCAGCTTTGTGTGATGTACTGTCACTGAAAGCACTCTCTCGTGTCCCTGAACCCCAAATGATTTCTTTTCAGCTTCCCAATCTCCAAGAGTGCAGGGTAAAATTTAAAAGGTGACAGGACTGAACTCTTTTTGAAAATCCCAGTTTTGAGGTCTTGTTTGTCTAATTGTCACACTCTCTAATCTTGAAACTCTGATGGTTCAAGTTACGTGCAACATTCTGATGTGGAAGTAGGCTTGAACTTTTGAGGACTGCTGGTCCCCAGAGGTATGAAATTAACATGGTTCTCCTTTCCATCCATCAGAAGAACCAACGGAGCATAAAACAAAAAATCAATTCCACAATGACAAGATTTTTTTTATCCTCACAGATTCACTAAGGCATCATGTTTGTTTTCCATTGGGGTATGATAGCTGAAGTGTCATCACTTGCCTGTCTTTTTATGAAGAATTGTGAAGTCCCTCCTGTTGTGAAAGTAAATTTTGATTCCCAGCTTTACATCTCCAGAAACAGCATTGTAGTCCTTCCTTTTACTGTGGCTGGAGTCTCCAGGCAGGTAGAAGCAGTGTGTGACACATGCCCTGACATCATGCCAAGGGCAATTGCTAACTATTTACATTCATAGCTCCTATTCCTGGAGTCATGTTGCCAGCAGTCTTAGTGTGCTAAGACCTTTGATCTTAGCTCTTCAGTTGCGCGATGTTTCAGAGGTAGTTTTTCCCAGACGGTCCTGTTTACACATTGCCTCCACCTTCAGCCAAAACCAACTCTCCTGTTATGCCTCTCTCAGACACAATTAAATAAGCCTCCATAACAGTCAGTGGCGCCATGGCTCAGCGGTTAAGATGCTGGGCTTGCCGACTGGAAAGCCGGCAGCCCAAGTTTAAGACCTGAGCATTATGAGATGGGGTGAGCTCCAGTTCCTTGCCCCAGCTAGTGCTAACCTAGCAGTTCAAAAGCATGCAGATGCGAGGAGATAAATAGGTACCACTTTGACAGGAAAGGTTACTATGTTCCGTATTGTCATGCTAGTCACATGATTGCAGAAAAGTCTTCAGACAGTGCTCGTTTAATAGCAATAACACTTAGACTTATATACCACTTCATAGTGCTTTACAGCCTTCTCTAAGCAGTTTACAGAATAAGCATATTTCCCCCCAACAATCTGGGTCCTCATTTTACCAATCTGTCTTGGAAGGATGGAAGGCTGAGTCAACCTTGAGCTGGTGAGAATCGAACTGCCGAACTGCTGGCAGCCAGCAGTCAGCAGAAGTAGCCTGCAGTACTGCATTCTAACCACTGTTCCACCAGGGCTCTTAGCTCTTGAAATGGAGATGAGCACTGCCCCCTAGAGTCAGCAACAACTAGCAGAGTAAAATCCGCAGAGACTCCTTTTTTACCATAACAGTCAGCTCCACAAATATCAGATGGACTTCTTTCTGCCAAAGTTGGTGGTGGAACCTTATCAAGTGATGCACACCACGCCATCTCTGAGATCTTCGCTTCAGAGTCCTACAACTAGAGATGATCACAACTTTTTCCAGGCTAAAAGCCACACAGTCCTTTAATGTCACGCCAGGGGCTTCACTCCCAAAAAATGGCTGAGGCCTGAACAAAAAGTACATTTGCTTTAATTTACATCTGCATTTGATTAACATGAAATATAGCTAATCTAATCACTCTCCGGTTAAAATATCCCCCTTCTATCACAATAACAATTACAGTTCAATTGCAGGTTTTGGAGATCCTGGGGCAATATGAAACTTTAGGAAGTACATCTCCATGTTACAGAAAAAACAGAAAGAAACTATAGTAGAATAATTAGTCCTTTGATCAAATGGGGAAAATGCTTATCTACTATGATCAGTGGATCATACAATGAAGATTAAAGCTACGGCCAAGTGTGCGTACTTCCTGCCTTTAAATACACTGCATTTAGAAAAAAGAGACACCCACCTAACCAGACAATTTATTCAGTTTGCTCTAATAAGAGAGCAAATGGAAACAACTGAAGCTCCTAGGAATCCATCGCTTTCCAGCTTCTAAAATTTCCTTTATCTTTTGAGCCCTGAGACTTAGGAGCTTGTACTTTTTCTTTGACTGCCTTTCAAAATAAAAAGATAGGAGTTCGTGATTGACTCCACATTCAATATAAAATACCCTATTTGATGATGGTGATGATGTCATGGAACATTCTACTCCAAATAGCAACCCAGAGTAACAGGGATGTTTGCAATCACACAAATTTGGGCATTGCCCACGCTGTATTTCCTGGTGGATAATTGTCAAAACAACTCCTTGCAAGCAAGGTCAGTGTTCTTACCAGGCACATGAATGCTGAGTTGATGCCAAACCTAAAACTTCCTGTCTTGGTGGCTTTGGATCTAGCGAGTTCTTGATCAATATTTCTGTGAAAAGGTGCAGATCCTGTTTGTTTACTGGTTACAGCAGTCCATTTTCAGTGTTGCAAAACATAAGTAGTTTGGGAAGTCAACAGGCACAAATGAATGTGTTCTATGGCATTTATGCTAATGCAGAACCCGACAAATGCTTGATTAACTATCCAGGTTGTCATCTTATTACCAGATCGTTAAAAATATTGAAAGCACACATGAAAACCAGAACCAAGAATAGGTTTTCTCATCTGGAGAGTTGGTGAATCACTGCAAATTCTAATGAAGATGTGGGCAAAACCACATAAAATGTCATCAAAAACACATCCCTGTAGGAAACCTCAGACACAATTTATTATCTACCCTATTAAATTCTGCCTTACCTAAGCCATAAGGTTGTGGATTTTGCAGTTACAGCTGGCTTCCTCACTATGATCTGATACAGATGTGCTTTCCTTCTATTGGCTCAGTAGTAAGAGATGGTTAACATTTCTAAGCAAAAGTCTACCTTCAGTCTCCATCTGGAAATAAACTGCTGTGTTGTTTGTTTGCATGCACTACTGGGTTTTTTTGATGTAACATTCTAGATAGTGTTTACCTTTTGAAGTGATTGATCTTGGGAATTGTTTGGGATGTCACCTCTGACTCTTTCTATCTTACCAGTAGTTGGAGCAATTGGTGATTGCTCCCAGCCTTATGTTGGAGGTTGTTTTTGCTGGAGGGATTTTTGCTCCCAAGGATAAAATAATATCAATATAAAAAGATGAAAAGGTGACTTGATCCTACACGCTTATGTAGTATTTTGCCTCCCTGCAGGTCTTGAGACCAGCTATTTTACAAGAAATCCTTTGGCAGGGATTTTAAAAAATGGCTTAGGAAAATATGCAAACTCAGTCAATAGTTTGTGCATCCTAGGCTCTCAATTCATGGTGGTTTTTTTGTACTTATTCCTATTCATCTATTTAATATTTTATAACAATTGCACATGGCTAAATCAGCCATGTCTGCTATTCTTCATTCCCATTTAGTAAAAATGACAAGAGTCTGGGGTATGCTTCACTTGTTCCAGATGGAAAACTTGGGACATCCACTCGATTAAATCCATCTGGATTACTGTACATTGTGGATTCTTCTGGATCATGATGGGGGAAAGAAGGAGAGTGTTTTGTATTTTTGTCTGACAGTCTACACCTCAAACATCTCTGTTGCTGTATTGCAAGAATAATTTTATTTATCATGGGGTGTGATGGAATAATGAATCTGTTCATTCAAGAACTTCTTTTTGAAGGCTTTATTTATTTGTTATTTGTAGCAATCACTGATTGTTGATCCTTTTGTGTTAGCCTCCTTATTCTTTTTTCTATTGCAAAATACTGGCAGGTGGAAAAAGCATAGGATAGAAAAGATAATACATCGTTGTGCTTCATGCTTTACTACCAACATAGTAAAAATTGGGTTCTGTTAAAGTCTAGTATAATAGAAAGGATCTTAGAGACCCACAGCAATCTTCCACTTTGGTTGTTATGAAATACTCCTTGCGCTATTAATCCAAAGCTACTGCATAGTTATTTAATTTCTGTGGCATCCTTGGTGTTCTCTGAGTTTCGGTGTTTGCTTGCAGATGTTTCATTGCCCAACTAGGTAACATCATCAGTGTTAATGGGTTTGGAGTTTTCTCCCTGTTTATATACAGTAATTGGGTAATGAAATGTCTGCAAGCTCAGAGAGTACTAAGGGTTCCACAGTTTGATCTTAAGCTACAAAGAGTCAGTTTGGGCTAGTGGTTAAGACACCAGGCTACAAACTGGGAGACTGTGAGTTCTAGTCTTGCCTTAGCCATGAAAGCCAGCTGGGTGACCTTGGGCCAGTCATTCTCTCTCAGCCCAATTCACAGGGTTGTTGTGGTGGGGAAAAGAAGGAAGGTGTGTTGCATATATTTGCTGCCTTATTTGTCAAAATAATAAAGATGGGATACAGATAGATGTGTTTTCTTCTAGTAAGCCATTTCCATTCATTGTTTGATTTCTTTTCTACTAAAGGGGGAGGGGAATAGAAGAACATAGGAAGACAATAATGTCTGGACCTCCATAAAATATCATGATCGTAGCATAAGAACTGGACTCAAAGCACCTAAGCTGCCAGGTGTAAAGAACAGAGGAAAAGTTCCAAACTCATTTTTTGCAAACAGAATTATGATTCTGAAGTTAGCTTTGCCACACATCTTTTAATCTGCATCATCATGTTTCATCTATAGAATTGGAGAAGGGACGTCATGATCGAAAAATCAGGTGAGGGACCTTGACACCTGAGCAAAGCTTAGCTGATATCTCAAGGTGGCAGAACCCTGAGTATCACAATGACGTTGCACCTGCCAGACATCACCATAAAGAAGGCCAATCACTCGGTGCTTCCTTCCCTTTGTTTATCAAGGGTGTATTAGCAGCTGATAAGGGCTTTGGAGCTTCTGAAAAATGGGGGAACTGCATGAGTTCACTGGTGAGTGCCAAAGTTGGGGGCATTTCTCTCTGGCCAGGTAATGAAATCTGGTACAAAGGTTGGCCACCTTGTCATTGGCAACAGGGGAAGCATACTGTATTCATCTAAAGGGCAAGGACAGCAATAGGCAGGGTGATGATGCAAATGTCATGCAGAGGGGTACAAGATTTTCTGCTTCTGTTTTTCCTGGTGCTTATTGGAGCGGCTTGAGGCTGTTTCACTTTTTCATGTTTTAAGTCGGGTGAGCCTGTTGTAGCCTTGTACTGTCTTTTTGATATACTTTCAGCTAAAATGACATGCAAGCACATACAGATAGTCCTCGACTTATGTCAGTTTGATTCTATGGTGGACCCCGAAAAGAGGATTTATACCTGAATTTGAAATTTTGATGTCCACCTCTCCCCCCACCCCCAGAGTCACATGACCACGTTTTTGGGTGCTTGGCCACCAGCCCACATTTACAGGCATTTGCAGAGCCTTGTGGTCAAGTTACTGCAATTTACAGTGGTTTTGTCAGAAACCAGTATTTATTTCTGGTTTCTGGTGAAAAACCACCCCATAGCGAAAATAGGTTTGCTTAATGACCGTGGTGTTCACTTAATAACTTTACAATTACCACATTTGTTTAACGACTGCCCACAGAAAAATAGTAAAGTTGGATGTGGCCTTGTGGTGACCCGTTTTTAAGACCATCCCAACTTACAATCGAAATTGTGGGCTCAGTTACACTCCTAAGTTGAGGACTCCCTTTAGTGGGCTTTTGGTAATATGGATCAGCTCTCTAGGGCATCACAAGAATTGAGACACGGCATTGGATGCCCACGTTCTCCATGCTGATATAATGAATACAGGTGATTAAAACAGCCTCCTCTACTAGAGGTTTGACGTGAGGAGTGAAGAATGTTTACCAAACCAGACGTTTACAAAGACTAATACCTCATGCTGTATTTTCATGTTTTATGAGGACTGCTTCTTAATATGATCCTATGTTTAATGTTGATTGCTTTAATATTGGAAAAGCGTACTGAATTTCTACCTCAGGTTATTGAATTTCTACCTCAGGATCTTTTGCTAGGGATCATAAAAGATTGCACTACTACTGAGACGAATTTACTTCTGAAGCTCGAATGAACAATATGTGATAGACTAGAAACAGTAGTTAGAACATATATAAGAGGAATGTTTACTAAACCAGACGTTTACAAAGACTAATCCTTAGTGTTGTATTGCAGGTTATATGATGATTGCTTTCTAATACGATCTTATGTTTGATGTTGATTGTTTCAATAAAAGAATTTTTTACAAAAAAAAAAACCAGCCTCCTCTATTTTGATACATCCCAAGTATTTTGAATGACAACTTCCATCATTTCCAGCCAACAAAACTATTGCAGAGTAAAGGTGGCTCAAACTATTTTTCAAAGCACTAGAAGGCTAGACAAGAAACAATGGATGGAAACTAACAAAGGAGAGAAGCTAGAACTAATGAGAAATTTCCTAATAGTGAGAACAATTAACCAGTGGAATGGCTTGCCTTCAAAAGCTGCCATCATGGGAGGTTTTTAAGAAGAGACTGGACAGACATTTGTCTGGAATGCTATAGGGTCTCCTACTTGAACAGGGGGTTGGACTAGATGACCTCCAATGTCCCTTCCAACTTGTTATTCTGTTATGTCATTCCCAATGCCATTTACAAAAATAGTGGCAACACGTGTAGGATAGGGATTGGAAATGGATACTGCAAAGCTTCTAATCAGTATAACTTTCTGTTGATTGAATGGATTGCACTTTAATTTAGCAGTAGGGAAAGGCCCTTAGTCAGATGTGTGAATCCAGATTATCTTCCTTTGTCCTATGCCTGCGGTCATGCCCTTTGAATATTTTGTCTTGGACATCGGGGTTGATTGGCATTATCTTTAGCATGCTAAATATATTATATTTATTGCATGTTAAATGTAATGTATTCTCTGTATTCTGGTCTTACTGGCTGAAAGAAAATTCATGTTCTAGCCCTTCTGGGAAGTGGTAGATTAGTAGAATTGATCTACTGAGTCTACTAATGCTTTGGGATCAAACAGTTTGTTTTTTTCCCACGGCTCAGTAAAAATTTCCACCAAAAGACAGCTACTTTAGAATTAACGCAAAGATTTTCCTCGGCTTCTTGCAACATTGCTCCAAGCTGGATTTCAAACCAGAAGCCTAATTCAGACCGTAACTAAAAAGCCACACTAGGCCTAACATTTAAGGGGCGTGTTTTGAAAAAGACAAGAGTCTTCTGAGATGACAAGAGTCTTCTGAGATGATCATTCTAGAGCTGCAGGAGACCGGGAGGGGAGGTAGTGCCAACCCAATGAAAACAGGTGCTTTGAAGCCACGCTTGGGGTTAAGCATATAAAATAAATGCAGAGGTGGAATTCCAACATTCTTTCCAGTTTATTAGCAGCGGATAAAGGCTTTGTAGTTCCTGAAAACTGGAGGAAGAGTGGTGTTCTTCTTTAAGCATTATTTTTTAGGGATATACCTGTCATGCATTCTATAAGTGGGAATATAACTACATTCATTTTATACAGACACACACACACACGCATGCATGCATGCATATATACATATATACATATAATATATACATATACATACATACATACATACATATATATATATATGCACACATACATACATACATATACTGCTCACAAAAATAAAGGGAACACAAACATATAGGATCCTATACTATTGTGTTCCCTTTATTTTTTTGAGCAGTATATATTACCTTGAGTGTTGTTGTTTTTTTTGATGCACCCTGTCGGCCCAAATATGTATCAACTCAATCTAGAGCCATCCACAGGCAGCAGTCGCAACTGCGACATCATTTATATTTTTTTAAAAAAATTTGGATTGCTAACAAAGAATTAAGGGAGAATGGAATAGCTAATTTCGAGCTAATTAGCTCTCATCAGCCAAATATGTTAGCTCAAAATAGCTATTCCATTCTCCCTTAATTCTTTGTTAGCAATCCAAATTTTTACATATATATATGTGTGTGTGTGTGTGTGTGTGTTTTTAAAATTGTTAACAAAGAAATAAGGGATTTCTGAGATAGCTATTTCGAGTTATTTAACTCTCTTCAGTCAGAATTCACCCTTTCCGGGATTCGAACCTGGGCACTTGACACACATATTTACTCCCTGACCAAGACACTTCAAATTCTACGTGGGAGAAAACCCGAAGAACCAAAGACCTACATACAAACACCCGCGAAAACCTCAGAAAACAAATATGTAAAGTATATATATACTTTGATACCCGGAGAGAATTTATATACCATATTTTCCTTGTATAAGATGCTATAGATCAGTATGTCTTTTTTACAAATAAATGTACCTAGGACTTGTGTTTTTAGAGTAGTTTGTGAGGGCAATAGAAGAAGGGGACGACAGAGAATGAGGTGGCTGGATGGAGTCACTGAAGCAGTAGGTGTGAGCTTAAATGGACTCCAGAAGTTGGTAGAGGACAGGAAGGCCTGGAGGAACGTTGTCCATGGGGTCGCGATGGGGCAAGATCGTCGGCCAGCCGAACTTCCAGATTTGCCAGCTCAGCTGTTTGGCGCTCCACCGAACAGCTGATTGGCACGGAGAAACTCTCATGCCAGAGCGTCTTATACAAGGGTTCATCTTATAGATGGAAAAATACAGTATACACACACACACACACACACACACACACAGAGAGCACTCCTTGTGCACATGATGTTATTCATCTTTTTTATAATAGTCCTCTTATTTGCTCCCAAAGGTACTATTTACCATGAAGTGCACCACAACAAGATTTTTTAAAAACAAAAAAGGGCTCATGCACCACCCTCTTTTCCTGTGAATTCCTCTTCTGTCAAGTTTCCACCAGTCCTGCTCTCAATGTTACGGCATTTCAGCAGCCCCATCTGGAGCAAAGGGCACTCCCACCTCCCTCCACATCCTCACTGTTTGGGGCTCAGTCTTTCCTTTCCCCAGGCACCCATTCCCACTCATTTGCTAAACTCTGGCTCTCTCCCCTGCTGGATAAAACCTCCCTCTGGGCACCAGAAGGCAGCCAGCCAATCACAGAGGGACAAAGGGCAGGACCAAGGCTGCCAGAATGACAAATGCCGAGGCTGACACCTGGGAAAAGCCAGTTGTTGAGCTGAGATCTCTTAAGGGAGAGTCCTCCTCTTCTGGCAACACCAGCAGGTCCTGAAAGTCTCAGAGGTGCCGGAGCTGACTGTCTTCTCCTCATTCTGGGCAGACTGCCAAGCACCCTGGATGCAGCAGCGGCACAATTCATGAGTTCCAGGCACTGCCACTAGACTTCCTAACAACATAATTCTTCACTGCATCTTGCTACTTGGGTGCTTCATGGCTTCCGCCTACAGCCTCCAAGGAAGCTGGACTCCTCTAGCTGCACTGACTTTACTATGGACTTCTTTGGCTTGGGTTGAAGGAAAGCCAGGGTGTCCTTCCTGCAGGATGCCTCCACTGGAATCCAGTGCTGAGAAAGCCTTCTTGATTGAAGTAGCCAAGCAGCAGATACTCCAGAAACTGAACCTGAGCGAGAGGCCCAACATCACCCACCCTGTGCCGCGTGTGGCGGTGGCCAATGCCCTGCGGCGACTACACATGGGCAAAGGCTGGACAGATGTGATGGGGCACTTCTCCAGCTGGGAAAAAACAGAGTCGGATGAGCAGGGGTACGAGATCATTAGTTTTGCAGAGACAGGTGAGTGCCCATAGGTCTTCCAAAGGTGCAGGCCAAATACGCTAGACCAGATCATTTGTTTTTAATGTTCCTCCACTCCATAATTGCTACATATAAAAGTGTGCTTGGAGAGGAAAGGCTACAAATTACTCCTGAAATCTATCCCATTGTTTAGTTTAGAGCCTGGCTATGTGCTGGAATACATCAGTTGCAAAAGGGAAAAAAGTAATGTTGTTTTGGGTCTACTGATCAATGGGAACAGATTACACTCTTCTCATCAGATCTAGCTTCCTGTGGCATCTCAGATCTACACAGAGACCACTCCCTCTCGCAAATAATTGCATATTTGTCTGGTCAGAAATATGTGCACTTGGCATGGTCGTAACTTTATCCAACCTGCTGAATCTTTAAAATGTGCTAGATCAGAAGTTTTCAAACTTTTTGAAGCTTTGGAAGCTGTAAGTTAAAAAAGAATTGAAAAAAAATCCCAGTATCCCTGATCAAGGGATAATGTTCTGGTGATTAAAAAAAAAAAAGACTGTATTTAAATGAACTTTTTTCCCTTTAGTCTCTTACTGGGCAAGCTTTACTATCAAACTTCTGAGCACATTATTGTAAGGTTATTTACAATTTAGGACCCATATTTTGTAATGATGATGATGACGATGATGATGATGATAGTGATGGTGATGACGATAATAATAAAGTTGGAAGGGACCTTGGAGGTCATCTAGTCCAACCCCCTGCTCAGGCAGGAAATCCTATACCGTTTCAGACAAATGGCTGTCCAGTCTCTTCTCAAAAACTTCCAGTGTTGGAGCATTCACCACTTCTGGAGGCAGGTTGTTCCACTGATCAATTGTTCTAACTGCCAGGAAGTTTCTCCTTAGTTCTAGGTTGCTCCTCTCTTTGGTTAATTTCCATCCGTTGCTTCTTGTCCTGCCTTCAGGTGCTTTGGATTAATATATGTGGGGCTAAATGCAAATGTAGCAAATAAGTAAGGACCAAAACAACCCTCAGAACAGGGGTGTTCAAACTTGGCCCTTTTATGACTTGTGGACTTCAACTCTCAGAATTCCTCAGCCAGGCATGCTGGCTGAGGAATTCTGGGAGTTGAAGTCCACAAGTCATCAAAAGGCCAAGTTTGAAGACTCCTGCCTTAGAAGAACTTGGGCTCTGGTTTGGGGCTGGCAGCTTAGAGGCTGATACTTATTTTTGCCTTAACTCTTTTCTCCCCTGCAGAGCCTTCAGGCCTCCTTCAATTCCAGCTCACCCATACAAGAGGCCAAGCCATGCACCTCCTGAAGGCCCAATTGTGGCTGCACCTTAGGGCGCACCAAAACATCACAATACATATCTATGTCGCAGGACAGCCACAAGTGGTGCTGGGACAGCAGCAGCTGGGAAGTCAGGGGAGGAGTGGCTGGCACTCTTTTTCCCTGATGCCAGCTTTGCAGAACTTCTTCGAGCATGAAGACAAAACTTTACGCTTGGAGTTGCAGTGCGAAGGCTGCCATTCCAACATTGTGTCTTTGATGACAACCAGTAGCAACTCTCATCAGCCGTTCCTGGTGGTGAAGGCAAAGATAAAAGAAACTGGCCACTGGGTCACCAAGCGCAGCCTGAGCTGTGACCAGAACTCAGATCTGTGCTGTCGAAAAGACTACTATGTAAATTTTCGGGACATTGGTTGGAATGACTGGATCTTCAAGCCAGAGGGCTATCAGATAAATTATTGCATGGGCGAATGCCCCATGCACCTGGCAGGTGTGCCTGGGGTGGCAGCTTCCTTCCACACTACTGTCTTCAATTTGGTCAAAGCCAACAACATCCCCATCGCGGGACATTCCTGTTGTGTCCCCACACAGCGACGGGCCCTTTCTCTGCTGTACTTTGACCCCAATAGCAACCTCATCAAGACAGACATTCCTGACATGGTCGTCGATGCTTGTGGCTGCAGCTAAAGATGGGATGGTAAGCAGAGAGAAAACCGAAAAAAGGACAGCGAGTAGGAAATGGGTTATTTCCTTTCTGCTTCCCTTTGGACTCTCATGAACATCCAAGGACTCTGAGCCAAACTGAAGGGGCGGTATTATCATATGGACTCTTTTCAAAAGAGCAACAGTGTTTGGTTTTTCAGAGAAAACAAGTTACACTAAGATGTAAACGAGCCTGTTTTCTTACCATTGTATAATGTATAATGTAGTGCTATGCAGGGCTGCGACTAGGCCTCTAACCCCCAGAACCCTATATTTATCTTCCTTTCTGAAGTTGCTACTTGATAGACCCTCCAAGCTGTTTCCCTACCTCTTCCCACCCTGCTCCCAGTAGCTTCATTCACCTCTCTTTTCCCAATCCTGTTCTGTGGGCAGAAGAGCCCCACAGAAATGGGTCTGGAATGTATAGGGTTCTGGATACAGGGGTGTACATAGGCTTGTCTCTGATGCCCTCAGCATGTCAAGATACAGTGGGAGAGCAAGAGACACAGGCAAGAGCCTGAATCACACGCATCTTCTCAAGCCTTATTAGTTGCCCCTAAAGGCAGATCTCATGGTGCATTTAAAAGTTCTCCTTGTTGCTCTTCTCATTGTCATGGTGTTCTTCTCAATCCAAGGCTCCACATGGACTGGGTCAAGTTTACTTGGGAACTCCTTCACTGGATGGGCAGAAAAAGAAGGAAACCAAAAAGAGCTGCCCAGATCCATACCCAAAGGACTCTAAATGTGTTTTGACTTTTGTACTGTGTGTGAGATTTATTGCATTTCTGTTAATGTATCTATATTATTTTATTTTATTTTGGAATGACATTAGTAGCAAAGCAAGTTTCAATAAAAAAAATAATAACAATTCAGTGTATTCTGAGAAATATGTGGAATGCTGGCAAATGGTTATCCTGAGCAACAGTGGACTTCAAAAGCATATACTCTCCTTTAACCACAGCTTCGCTTTTGTTCCCTTTCCTCCTGCTTGGTATTGACAAGTTTGTCCATCTCCCATCTCCTGCTGCACCAAACTTTGTCACTAAACCAGTTCTCCACTGTCTGTACATTTAGCAAAATTCCCAACTGTAAACTCTGAGCTTTCCTGCAGTGGTGGGATTCAAATATGTGAACAACTGGTTCTCTGTGTGGATGCCACTTCTGGAAGTCCATTCTGGGCCTGGGCAACAAAAAATTAGCTACCGGTTCTGCCAAAGTGGTGCAAACTGGTTGAATCTCATCACTGCTTTCCTGTCACTCCACCATGAACTTTCATCACAATGAAAACTGTCCTTGAGGTCAAAGTTGGCCTATCCACTAAAGTGATATTCTCACTGACAAATTGCAGTAAAGTATGTGTGGCTTAGGCTATGCAGAGAGCCAGAAAGATTCAAAGAGGGAGGGAGGAAGGGAGGGAGGGAGGGAGGAAGGGCAGCCTTAGTCTGCATCAACAGAGTATAATTTTAACTCTTTCTAGTCAGCAATCATCAAACTTCACCTTGTCCTTCCATTTTAGGGAGCACATTAACTAACTAGAGCCTGCAGCTAGCAAAATAATAAAGGAAAACTGGAAGGAAAAACTTGTGAGTAACACTGTAAAGGTTAAACCTGGAGGAGAGAAGACTGAATAAGACATGATCATTGTCTGAATAGTTATCAGGTAGAAAATGGGCCAGATTCATTCAGAATTGTTCCAGGAGACAAAGCATGTTTAAGTTACCAGGAAGTTAGTTTGAGTAGGACATCAGAAAGAATTCCCATAATGGTAAGAGCTGATGGATGGACGGATGGATGGATAGATGGATGGATGGATGGATGGATGGATGGATGGATGGATGGATGGATGGATGGATGGATGGGTGGGTGGATGGATGGATGGATGGATGACTGTTCTAGCTGCTTTAATAGTGAATTCCTGCAGTCGGCAAGGGATTGGACTACATAATCCCTAAAATCCTTTTCTACCCTTAGCTTTTATGTTTTTATGAAAAAAACAGGACTACTTCTGACCCAGATGAGTTTTCTGCTGCTTCAGCCAACACAGGGTTTCAAACGGCCATATTTGAGTGAGGGGCACTGTTAAATACTTCGTTTGTGTGTGAATGATGAAGACGCATGGTGATGATGAACAAACACTTTATTCTCCTTCTACAACAATCAAGCAAAAACCAAAAGGCATGCAGGCCTTTTTATATGGCCAGAAACCCAGACAGTGTCAACCAATAGGAACAGAGCGTTTTCGTGCCTTGCGCATGCACACAAAGCTGGCGCCGCTCTGTCTGGTCCCGGGCAGCTTTTGGAATGCCCGGGACCAATGCAACATCCCAAGCCTGCTTTTGCAGGCTCAGAACACAACACCCCTCCCCCCTAGATGGAACATATTTCGCGTACACACAGGTACGTCATGCACTGGGAAGAGTGAGATACAGTTGCATTATTCCAGTGGTTCTCAACCTTTCTCAGATTGAGACCCCACTTGCCCCGCCCATGCGCGCCGCGACCCCGACCCAGGTGTGCACACGCGCATGCGCGCGCCGGAAAATTTTTTTAAAAAAAATTTAAAAAAACAAAAAAAACAAAATGGCGGCTGCGACGGGAGGAACTGCGCATGCGTGGATCGGCCCGTTGCACGCGCCGCACATGTGCGCATCCGCCCGTCGTGGTCCGCCATTTTGTTTTTTTGTTTTTTTTATTTTTTTAATTTTTTTTATTTTTTTAATTTTTTTAATTTTTTTTCCCAGCGCGACGGGTGGATCTGCGCGTGCGCAGCGCGCGTGCGCCAAAAAAATAAAAAATAAATAAAAACAATTTAAAAAAATAAAAAATAAAAATAAAATAAAAATAAAAAACAAAATGGCGGCCAGCGGTGCCCGGCGACCCCCGCAAAATGGTCGCGCGGCCCCAAATGGGGTCACGACCCCAAGGTTGAGAACCACTGCATTATTCAAATGCAAAAAGTGTGGCATACTCGAGTCTGCGCACAGGCAAACCCCTTCAATCTTTATTAACACAAATAAATGTATCCGAAATCAAAATAATGCAAAATAATCTAACCACTGGTTACTTCCTTCATTCAGGGGCCTCATAAGAAGGTCCCTCATGATTTGACAGCAACCTCACAAAGTCTCTCAGATGTTTGGGTGGGCACTTGGCCCGCTGTGATCTTCTAAGGGCCGGTGATGTTGCCTGGCCGGCCTGCTCGCCTACCAAGCTAGGCAGGACAGAGTGTTGTTGCCCCAAATATCTAGGTGACCCTGGTGAGGATGCCCGGCCTACCTGCTAGGCAGGCCAGGACTTTGGTGCACTGGATACCCGGTTGACCCTCCCAGCTGCTGACTGACTGGGCCCTCTGAGTCCAGACCAGAATACCTTGGAGGGTTGGCAGTCCCCAAGTCCACAATGGACTCCTCTTGGGAACACTGTCCCTCAAGCCCAAGGCCAGCAGATGGAGAGGCCTGAGTAGCCCCAGTACTCTGTAGCCCCCGAGCACATGCCCGTGGTGCCTGAGTCAGGAGCCGCCTCCATGACAAACCCTTTTTCTGGTGACTTCCTCTTGGGAGCAATTGCTGAATTGTGCAAGCGCCCTTGATGGAATTCCTTTACTTTTGCTGTTTGTGATTTATGTGGATACCCCCGGTCAGTCTCCCTGTCTGGAGCATTATCTGTCATATGTGAATACTGTGTGTGACGCCTTGTCTGGAGTAATTGTGGATGTGTGGGATGACACCCTATCCAGTGAATTCTTGTCTGGAGCACTTGCAGAACCTTGGGATGATGCCCCAACAGCTTCATCAGCTAGTGAGGGCCTGTTAGACCTGGGAACCTGTGACCCAGAATGCATATTATGGTCCTCCTCCCCCCGCCAGAGCAAGGCCAGGAGTGGAAGGGTGGCAGTCCAGTCTCCAACGCAGTTGGTCTATGTGTCTGTGAAGAACGCGGCCGTCACCCAAGGCAACTTCGTATGACAATGGCCCAGAGACCTTGCAGACCACAGCTGTGACCCAGAGATGTCCAGACCCATAGTTTTGTGCCCAAACCGGATCGCCCACCTGGAGTCTCCTAGGTGCCCGCAATTGTGACACCTGTGGAGCCACCCAGTCAGGGTGCAGCCTGTCCAGTTTGGTGATGAGGCGGTGACCCCAGCAGAGCTCACCAGGGCTCTTTCCTGTGGATGTACATGGTGTGGTGTGCACCATTCTCTCTGCCAATCCGTTGGAGGATGGATGGAAGGGAGCCGACGTTGCATGCCGGATCAGGTTGGCCTGAAGGAAAGCCTGGAACTCAAAAGATGTAAATTGAGGGCCATTATCAGAAACCAGGACATCTGGAAGTCCGTGTGATGCAAAAATTCCTCTCAATACCTGGATGGTCCTGGCAGTAGTAGTGGAGGAAACAGGAACAACCTCTAGCCACTTGGAACGGCTATCAACAACAACCAGGAAGAATTGCCCCTGCAAGGGCCCAGCATAATCTATATGCACCCTAGACCATGGGGTTTGAATTTCCTCCCACCTATGTACTGGGGCCTGGGGCATTTCAGGCCATGACTGTTGGCACAATTGGCACCCGTGCACCTGGGCCTCGATGGCTTTATTGAGCCCAGACCACCAAATATGACTGCGCACAAGCGCTTTCATCCTGACTATATCAGGATGTCCCTCATGCAGAGAGATCAAGATTCTAGACCTCAATGAGGCTTGGATCACTACCCTGCTACCCCATAACAGGCAACCCTTGAAAGTGGAAAACTCATGCTTCTTGTGCCAGAAGCTTTGGAACTCAGTATCTGGGCACCTGTCAGGCCATCCTGACAACACCCATGTCAGCACGCGTGTAAGCGTGTGATCAGTGGCGGTTTCGGCAGCCACGTCCCTAACATTGAGGGGAGACTCAGGCAACTCCTGAATGAAAAGAATATTAATGGCAGGAGCAGCGTCTGCTTCTACCTGTTTTAAAGGTAATCTGCTTAGGCCATCTGCATGGCCCATTTCTTTTCCCGATTTGTGAACTAAAGTGTAGTCATATGCTGACAGGAAAATGGACCATCTCAGTATACGAGGAGAAATGATATGTGGGGTCTGTTTGTTAGTGGTAAACAAACCCAGCAGAGGCTTATGGTCTGTATAGAATCTGAAATGGCAGCCATATAAGAAATCATGAAATTTCTTTATGCCAGCCACTATGGCCAAGGCTTCTCTGTCAATTTGAGCGTAATTTCGCTCTGCAGAAGACAGAGTCCTTGAGTAATAGGCCACAGGGACCGGTGTCCCATCAGCCTTCAGATGGCTAAGTACAGCTCCCACCCCATAAGAAGATGCATTGCATGTGATGCAAACAGGCAGTTGCTCATTGAAATGCGCTAAAACAGCATTAGAAGTGAGCAAAGCCTTAATCTCATTGAAACTCTTGTCATGGACTTTAGTCCGCTGCCAAGGAGCCTGCTTGTCTAAGAGCCTATGTAATGGCTCTGCCACTGCAGTTTTATGTGGGAGAAATGCATGGGAAAAATTTAATAGCCCCAAGAAGGCTTGCAGCTCACTCTTAGACTTAGGGCTTGGGGCCTGCTGGATAGCTTGCAATTTAGTTTCAGCAGGGTGAATGCCTTGGGCATCAATCCTGAATCCTAAGAAGTCAGTAGAAGTGACTCCTATCTTACATTTATCCTTCTTTAGTTTAAGGCCTGCTTTTTGAAAACGAAGCAAGACAAACCTTAATCTTTCTGCTAAATTGTGAGATGACTCCCCAGCAATGAGGACCTCATCGAAGTAGGGACAGACCCCAGGAATACCTCAAAGTGTGCTCTCCATGACACTTTGGAATATGACAGGGGCTACATTTACCCCAAACTGCAGTCTCTTCACCTTGAAGGCTCCCCTGTGAGTTACAATAGTCTGGGCCTCTGCAGCTGCCTCATCAACAGGTAGCTGTTGATAAGCCTGTGACAGGTCAAGTTTTGCAAAAATGCACCCTCCCTTGAGGGAGGCCAGGATGTGGCTTACAACAGGGACTGGATAAGCGTGCTGTTGCAACGCCTTATTCAGTGTACACTTGTAGTCTGCACATATACGTATTTCCCCATTAGCCTTTAAAAGCGTTACTATGGGGTTTTTTCATGGACTAGAATCCACAGGTTCTAAAATGCCTTGCTGGAGCAATTTGTCCAGCTCAGCATCTATTTTACCTTTGAGGGCAAAAGGTACCCTCCTAGGATTGACTCTGATGGGCGTGATGGTTGGGTCTAACCATAGCGCAATGAGGGGCCCCTTGTAGGATCCTAGCTCTGAACTAAACACATCTGCAAACTCCTTGCAGACTTCTGCAAGGCTCAACGTTTACAAATGGTGCAGCCCAGTTACCTGGATTCCCAGACCCTCAAACCAATTGAGTCCAATAAGACTCATACGTTCACCCCCAACAACCACCACATCTAGGGGACCTTCAAAATCCTTATGCTGTACTCTAAGGGTGGCCTCCCCCTTAATACACATCACACAATTCTGAAAATCAGTGAGTATTAGATTTGATGGTCTGAGTTTAACTCGAAGGCAACTTCTGCTACATATCCTTTTGAATGTGTTAATTGAAATAATTGAGAGAGCGGACCCAGTGTCCAACTCCATTGATAAGGGAACTCCTTGCAACCTTACATTAATGGAAAGTTTCTTCTTAAGGGGCTTGTGTGTCCCTGTTTTCAGAATACTCCTGCGCGATGCGCAGGAACCCACCCTATGTTGGCTGGGGACCCTGGTACCTTTCAGATGCAATTCTTCATGAGGTTGGACCTTCTGGTGACCCAAACAGATGGATGCGATGTGGCCTTGCCTGCCACATGCCCTGCAAATGGTGGAGCAGAACCTGCAGTCAGCTCACTTGTGGCGTCCTCCGCACCCGAAGCATTGAAGAGATGCTGAGGCCTTGTCCGGACGTCCCTTCTGCCTCCTTTCAGCTGGCTGGTGAAGTCTGTCCACCTCCTCTTCAGGATCCGCTTCCGATCCTTCTTGAGCGTCCTCTTGATGGATGGTAGCTGTGCCTGGAGGGTTTCTGGTGAGCCGTAAGGCCTTCACAGCCCTGCCTGCTGCTTCCTTAGCTGCCACCTCTCGTAGCGTATCTTGGAAGGAGACATCTTCTTTTGCAAAAATCTTCTGTTGTAAGTCTCTATTCCTCAAACCTGATACGAAACGATCTTGCAGCCTCTCTTCCAGATTCTTGAACTCACAAGGCCTGGCCGCTTGCCATAAGGCAGCAATAAAGTCCGCAGCAGATTCACCCAGCCTCTGGTCTCTCTGCTCGAATGCGTGCCTCCAAGCAATGATGGATAACTTCGGCTGGAAGTGCTCCTTCAACATCTTTTTCAAGTCAGTATATGTTGTAAGGTGTAAGGGCCACCAGATTTTCTGCGTTGTCAAAAGCTTCTTGTCCACAGGCACACAAAAGAGTTGCTGCCTTCAGGCCATCTTCTCTTATCTTTGCTGCTTTTAGGCCGTCTTCTCTTATCTGATTTACTCTGAAGTAGTTCTCCACCCGTGCTATGTAGGAATTCCATCTCTCTGGGTGGGAGACATCGAAATCAGACAAGCGGCTAATCTTAGATATCATAAACTTTACGATCTTCACCAATCACTTCCTCTGCAAACCGTTGTTTGGGAAAGGGTCCTTTAGCCGAGCTTACCCTCCAGTGACGCTGTACTGGCAGGCTGAGACGCTGATTAAGACACCATTTTTCCCTTCATCAGACTTCCTGGGTGAGTCCTTAAATCTTTTGTTTCAGCTTGCAAAGGATCCCGCCTTCGTCACCAGTGTTAAATACTTCATTCACGTGCGAATGATGAAGACGCATGGCGATGATGAACAAACACTTTATTCTCCTTCTACAACAACCAAGCAAAAACCAAAAGGCACGCAGGCCTTTTTATATGGCCAGAAACCCAGACAGTGTCAACCAATAGGAACAGAGCGTTTTCGTGCCTTGCGCATGTGCACAATGCTGGCGCCGCTCTGTCTGGTCCCAGGCAGCTTTTGGAATGCCCGGGACCAATGCAACATCCCAAGCCTGCTTTTGCAGGCTCAGGACACAACAGGCACCATTTTGTCTACTCTTGTACCACTTTGCCTACTTCATAAATGTGGAAAGGAAAGAAGAGGACCTTGATGGAGATATGCAAAAGCTATTTCCTAGGCAAAACAGGCCAGAACATTTTTTTAAAGCCTAGAACACAGATAACATTCAGAAGCACTCACACAGATGCCTCCCTAATTCAGTGACCTATAAGAAAGAGGCAAAGGCACAGCACAATCAGACTTGTAAGATTCAGATGTTATAGCCAATCTCAATAAACCCTAGTTTTAGCCTTATTGTGGAGTTGGTTTCCTGGTCTGCCTAACAAGACTGACAATGGCAATTTGCAGGTGCTGACAACCACTCCCTTCAACACTGCCACCATGTTGGATATATGAGAGCTTGAGTGAAATTGGCATGAATTCTGTTTGTTTTCCCTTTTAACCAGAGCGAATGATCACAGGCACTGAGGAGGGGTGCACAATGAAGCAGCAGAAAAGCATAAAGGCTCCTTGCAAACCACCATCATCACCTCTACCATATTGGTGATGCATCATTTGGGGCAACTTGCAAGTTGCCTAGACATCCATCCTAGATACACTTGCCATCTACAGCCAGCCAATAATAAACAAGATATCAACTTGCTGGGAAGTATATGGAAATTTCAGAGCAAATCTCTTCTTTCAAGCAAATATATCCCAACAATGTCCACAATAAGCCATAAACATTTCCTTCCACCCAAACAAATAAATATCTAGAGATCTTCGTAGTTCATCTGACAAGTACTCTTTCTGAATGATTCCGGGGATGTCTAAGAAATGGTTTGCTTTTCAATCAAAAGAAAAGCTGTGCAGGGCATAATAAACACAATTTTGTTCTATCACTCTGTGAAAGAAATGCCGGTCAAAGTCCAGTGTTGCATGGCAGCTCAGAGGTCCATGATCATCTCTCAAGCCAAGTTGGTTCCCCTCTCTCTCATGGCCATGGATTTGTTGCTTGGCAAAGTACAGCACAGAGAGCAAAGGGCAGCTTTCATCAGCCAGGACTCTTTGTGCACTATCTACTGCTCTGGTCACTCTGTGCATGAGCAGATCACACTGTGATCTGTTTCCTGGATGAGGAAGGCTCAGACAGACCCTGATACTCCCATCAGAGGCTTACCTCTACTTGCAATGTGCAGGTCCCTTTGAGTCCACAATGGCTTATTAATTCACAAGTTCAAAAGACAACCTAGCAAAGAGCTAACTTTTCTAACCCTTCCCCCAAAACAAGTGGGATTTTCCATAACTAGAAGCCTGTCCAACTAAAACTGTTGCTGTTGCATAATGCTTATTAATGAGTAATGGCATACACCTCTGATAGGATGCTGGGTTGAAAGAATTGGGCTGGCCACTACTAAGTGCCCTGCCGTCACGTTGAGCATTCTCAAGTGCCTAAACATTATGATAAGAGAGCATGTCTAGTTCCCCATTTTTAAAAAAATGTTTTTGGCTGTTATTGCTATGAGGATGTGATGCTTGGTAGAGTTATTTATACAAAGAAAGTGTTTTCCTGGACAAGGTTCAATCCTATTTGAGGTGACATACTCCCCTTGGGGTGTGAATATACACTTTTGAGTCTTAGTGTGAGGTATATACTGGTATAGTCGCAATTTAGAAATGCTGGAAATGCTGGGAGCTGGATGCTGTAGAAAGTTAATAAATAAATAAATAAACACTTGACAGTGATTGGATTGGTACAACAAGTTAACTCAATCTATAGGCTACCTAGGGTATATAAATTAAGCCACCATGCTTTATGCTTAAGAATGGTCTCCTCAAGTATAATGTTTGAATCCAGTTTAATTTCTTGTGCTCAGACAAAGCTTTGGCCGTAATATAACTCAGCCAACTCATAGGAAAAATGTAGGTAGAGCTTGTTGTAACTGAACATTTATCATTCAGTTCAGGCTGCTAATAATTTGCTTATTAGTAATTGCACTCAAATCATGACATACTACTGTATCACTTTTGTGCATTGCCCATTAGGTTTGCATGAAGATAATTCAAGTTTGTCTTAAAGGAGAGCGTTCTCTGTTTATGGAGCTGTATTTATTGAGCATAACTGCTTTAGATAAGGAATCATTTTGCACAGGTTCATCACCCATGGCTTCTTGACAAAATTTTGCAGATGGAGATTGGACAGACATTGAAAAACATAACGATAGTGATGTAATATATTTATACCACTTCCTGTTTAAAAAAAGCACATCAAAGCTATTCTCAACTTAAACACAAAAACAGCATAAAAATTTATGTAGTAAAATGAACAGGGGGGAAAACCCATCCATTTAACAATAACAATAATAATCATAAAGTTGGAAGGGACCTTGGGGGTCATTTAGTCCAACCCCCTGCTCAGGCAGGAAACCCTATACCATTTCAGACAAATGGTTGTCCAGTTTCTTCTTAAAAACTTCCAGTGTTGGAGCATTCACCGCTTCTGGAGGCAGGTTGTTCCACTGGTTAATTGTTCTAACTGTCAGGAAGTTTCTCCTTAGTTCTAGGTTGCTTCTCTCCTTGATTAGTTTCCATCCGTTGCTTCTTGTCCTGCTTTCAGGCGCCTTGGAGAATAGCTTGACTCCCTCTTCTTTGTGGCAGCCCCTGAGATATTGGAACACTGCTGTCATATACCCCCTTGTCCTTCTCTTCGTTAAACTAGACATACCCAATTCCAGCAACCGTTCCTTATATGTTTTAGCCTCCAGTCCCCTAATCATCTTTGTTGCTCTTCTCTGTACTCTTTCTAGAGTCTCAACATCTTTTTTACATCGTGGTGACCAAAACTGGATGCAGTATTCCATGTGTGGCCTTACCAAGGCACTGTAAAGTGGTATTAATTAAGGTGACCAACCATCCTCCTTTAGGGAGGACTGTTTTCCTTTTGTGAGTTCTGTCCTCCCTCGAAAAGTGTCCTCCTACATGTCTTCCTTTTCGATATTTGAAGACTAATCTGCAGGGCTTTTTTTCCCTCACAGAACGCCCAGAACAGCGTTCCGGCACCTTTTTTAATGGTTTTTTTTTCAACTTTTGCATGAGCTGTGCTACTCCCGCTATTGGCTTTCGAAAGCCAATAGGAATTGCTGCTGAGCACGCCAAAACAACCAGCCAGCAAACTTTGCACATGCAAGTTGTCTGCAGCAAAGGCGAATTGGCAGGAACTTTGCACCCCTCCCTGCTACCCAACTACACCATCTCCTAGTTAGTTCCGAAGATACCTGGAGGAGACTGGAGCGGCGATGCCACGGTAACTTTCTCTTGATCTTCGGCCCTGCTAGGGCAATAATGTCTGTGGGCACAAGAGGCAGGGGCGGCGGGACTGCTGCTGGCGGGGGTGTGAGGAGCAGCAGTGGCCGGCTGCTCCCATGCTGTGGGAGCCGCGGGGCCTCCTCTACACGAGGCTGTGCAAGGTGGGTGGTGGTGCTGGCGGGATGGCTGCAGGTGGGATGTGTCGATGGCGGGCTGCCCCCCGGAGCCAGCTCAGCTGGTGCTTTGGGAGCCGCGGGGCCCGCTCTACATAGCGGGGCAGCAGTGCTGGCGGGGTGGCTGTGGGCGGGGGCACAGCATGTAAGCATAATTACAATATAAAATGTTATTGTTACAAATGTTTTTTATTATGCATTTATCATATTATAGTGTATTCTGTATTATTGTTGCAATGAATAAAATGTTTCTTTTATTTACAATATTTTTTTCTCTTCAATTTATTTGTACCCTCCTTTTCATTGTAAAAAAGTTGGTCATCTTATATTAATACTTCACGTGATCTTGATTCATTCAGAAAAGATCTGCATGAAAAAAACCAGGTTTTCAACATCCATCTAAAAGTTATAACAATAGGTGCCTCATTGATTTCAAGAAAAAGATTTTAAAATCTATGTGCCACCACAGTGAAAGACTACCCATGGCCCTCTTCGTTCTGGGCATGAGCAACAGGATCACCTCCAATAATCACTCAGGTCTGTACAGTAATGTTGATGGTAATCCGTTAGGTATTCAGGTGTTAAACACAAAGAATCAGGACCATTCGTAAGGTTGCAGCCAGTGGTGGGATTCAAATATGTGAGCAACCGGTTCTTTGTTTGGATGCTGTTTCTGGAAGTCCATTCTGGGCCTGGCCAACAAAAAATTAGCTACCGGTTCTGCCAAAGTGGTGCAAACTGGCTGAATTCCACCACTGGTTGCAGCATAGAGGAGTTATTATACACAAGAACTAAAGTTCAATACTAAGGTGACCAACTGTCCTCCTTTAGGGAGGACAGTCCTCCTTTTGTGAGTTCTGTCCTCCCTTGAAAGTGGCCTCCTACATGTCCTCCTTTTCGATATTTGAAGACTAATCTGCAGGGCTTTTTTCTCCCTCATAGAACGCTCAGAATGGCGTTCCGGCACCTTTTTTTGATGGTTTTTTTCAACTTTTTTTCAACTTTTTTTTCAACTTCAGCAGCTGTGCTGCTCCCTCTATTGGCTTTCAAAAGCCAATAGGAATTGGTGCTGAGCGCGCCAAAACACCCAGCTGGCAAACTTTGCACATGTAAGTTGTCTGCAGCAAAGGCGAATTGGCAGGAACTTTGCACCCCTCCCTGCTACCCAACTTCACCATCTCCTAGTTAGTCCCGAAGATATCTGGAGGAGACAGGAGCGGCGATGCCACGATAACTTTCTCTTGATCTTCAGCCCTGCTAGGGCAATAATGGCTGTGGGCGCAAGAGGCAGGGGCGGCGGGACTGCTGCAGGTGGGGGTGTGAGGGGCGGCAGTGGCCGGCAGCCCCCCGTGCTGTGGGAGCCACAGGGCTTGCTCTACACGGAGCTGCGCAGGGTGGGCGGTGGTGCTGGCGGGGTGTGTCAATGGCGGGCTGCCCCCCCGGGGCCGGAGCCGGCGCAGCTGGTGCTTTGGGAGCCGCGAAGCCCGCTCTACACGGCGGGGCAGCAGTGCTGGCAGGGTGGCTGTGGGCAGGGACGCGGCATGTAAGCATAATTACAATATAAAATGTTATTGTTACAAATGTTTTTATTATGCATTTATCATATTATAGTGTGTTCTGTATTATTGTTGCAATGAATAAAATGTTTCTTTTATTTACAATATTTTTTTCTTCAATTTATTTGTGTCCTCCTTTTCACTGTAAAAAAGTTGGTCACCTTATCAATACTAAATTAGCACCAGATAAGGATCAACAGAATTCAGGAGGGATTGGACTTGGAGTGCTTGTGGGAACACCACAACTTTAAACTGATGTCATGTTTAACTCCACTATCGCCCCAGCTCTGCCTGCTATTCTCCTACAACTGGTTCATATGGATTAGAACCTTAGACTTTATAAGCAAAACCTGGCTTGGTAGCCAGTGCAACGTCTTCAAGAATAGAAGAGTAATGTGTTCACAGTCAAGAACCCCTGCAGCAACCTAGCCACCGTGACCAGAGCAGTTTCTGGACCAAGCTTGGGCACTTTGTAAATTTCTTTTTTTATTTATTTATTTTATTTTATTTATTTTATTCGGTCTTGTATGCCGCTCCTCTCCGGAGACTCGGAGCAGCTAACAACATGTATATAAAACATCAAATTTCAATACAAGTCCAAATAAAAATATCTAAAAAAACAAACTAACACCCACTTATATTCACCATTCAATCCACAAAACAAAAGTGTATATTTTCCCCATTTCTCCCAACTTTTAAGCCAATTCAAACATATACATTTATTATATTCAGCTACATAGCATGGAGGCAAAATTACTTTTGTGCTGTTTTGCCTATTCCCCACTTTTTAACTGGATTTTTGTTAAAAAATAAATAAATAAATTGTTTTCCGGTTTCTGCAGTTCTGTTTTCTTTTTTTCTTGTTTCCTTTTTCTTCCGTTTTGGCTTAAGTTGTGTTTCCAAATTATAGAAAAAAGCAAAAGCAGCTGTATTGACCGGGGGGGGGGGGGAAATCCAGATTATACCAGAGCTTTAATATGATCAACTAAATGTTTCTAAAATAGCATGCAAGCATTTCAGTTTCCACTAATTCTTCATCATGAAGAAATTATTTTATTACTAGTTTTAGCTGCTTGGTGAGCTACTAAGAAAATAAAGTACTGTACATATATATTTTTTTAAAGCACATTTTTGACAACATTATTTGTCAGATGTTTTAACATTTTAAGGGCTTTGTCAAGGTATCTGGTAAATATTTTCAGGCATGTTCATACAATTTCACAAGACACATATCTGTTAGGGTTCTCTGAAATGTAAAATAGGCAATGCCATTTCTCTTGAATGAACTACTGGGTTAAAGGTTTTTGGTCCTAATCCAGCCTGCTATTTCTGCATGCACTATTCAGTCCAGATCCCCAATTTTGAACTGAAAAATAAGATAAGATAACCTTTATTGTCATTTTTTTTTACTGTGGGCACAACGGCACACATCAAAAATGAAATTTAGTTGCCCGCTCTCAAAGTGAAACATATACATGACACACACCTAAACATACTATGAACAACATATGTATAGACCCACATCCCTACATATACGTAGCAAATAAATATTAAATACTGTCCATCTTGAATATATAACGGAAGGAGGAAGCTTGAGAGTTCACAAGGTTAATGCTGTATGGAACGAAACTATCGTTGAATCTGGATGTTCTGCTACGGATACCACGAAGCCTCCTCCCAGAAGGTAACAAGAAACTGGGAGACCACAAGTTTTAGTCTTGTCTTGGGCACGAAGCCAGCAGAGCAACCTTGGGCCAGTCACTTCTTCAAGCCCTGAAAAGGAGGCAAGGACCAACCACTTCTGAAATTTTATCAAGAAAACTGCAAGGACTTGTCCAGGCAGTTGCCAAGGGTCAAAAAGCAAATCAAAGGTATGCATGTATGCACGTACACACAGACACACATATACACAAATTGCTTTATTAGTACTGTTTTATTAGTTGTAAGTTGCCCAGACTTGTTTTAAGATGGGCAACTATGATAATGTCATAAATAAATAAATAAACAAATTGAAAGTCTGTCCTAATTTGTAAGTTCAGTATTAGGAAAATCAAAATGGTGGTCCCTTGGGGTTTGGACAGTCCTTTTAAACTGCAACATTTTATTCAAAAGACACATTGGACAGGCTATAAAATGGTAACACATACAGATAGTCCTTGACTTACGACCACAATATCAGCCAAAAACTTCTGTTGGTAAGTGAGACATTTGTTAAGTGAATTTTGCCCCATTTTGCGACCTTGTATACATATTTCAATCAATATTATAATCCCCTATCCTACCCCCCCCCGACTTCCCAAAATGAGTACAGGGTAAAACAAAAGAAAACCCAGTACGTCAAACAAAGTTATTATATAATCCTAGCAACAATTTTAAACTATATGCTAAATACAGTCTCTTTAATTCAATTCTAACTTAAATTTATTCAACCTTATCAATTCAAGTATTCTAATTCCTTAATTTTATCATAGAACTTATTTATTTCTTCTTATACAAATATCCCTTATATAAAATAAAATATCAATCTATCCTACATATCTAACCCATCCATCAATCAATCTAATATCAAACCTTAAATCATTTCAATCCATTGAACATCAAACAAACAAATCATCTTGTTAAAAATAATAATTTTCATATCGATAAACCCATCAATTCAAAAAATACTTTCTTAATCAATTTAATATATATATATATATTAAATTTTGCGACCTTTCTTCTCGCCATTGCCAAGTGAATCACTGCAGTTGATAAGTTAATAACCTGGTTGTTAAGTGAATCTGGCTTCCCCATTCACTTCGCTTGCCGGAAGGTTGCAAAAGAGGATTTACATGACTTTGGGACACAGCAAGTGTCATAAATATGAACGCGTTGCCAAGCATCTGCATTTTGATCACTTGATCATGGGGATGCCGCAATGGCCATAAGTGTGAAAAATGGTCATAGGTTCCTTTTTTCAGTGCCATTGTATATTTGAACAGTCACTAAATGGACTGTCGTAAGTCAAGCACCACCTGTATTGATTAACTGAGATGTTTAATTTGCCTTCTCATGGAAACACATTCACTATATCAGAGCGGATAATCTGTGGTTAATGTTCAGCTGGAATACCCCTAAAAAGCTGGTTTCCTTTTCTCTCCCTGTCCTCCACCATCTTACGTTGCCTTGAGTTTCTCCCTCTGTTGGTGCCTCTCTCCGCTTTCCATTACTACCCAGAGAAGACTGGTGTTTATCAGCTTTGGAAACAACCGTTTCACCTGCAGTAGAATGTCACCTTTGATCTATTGCATTTGGGGGAAAGAGGACCCATAGCAATCTCAGTTTATTTACCACTTTATTTACACTTTTAAAGGAAAACACGTTCTCCCTGAGTTGTAAGGGAGCCACCCGGCCTCCACATACCACTTTTAAAAAAGAGAGAATGTAACCAAATATAGTATATCCACTTATGATAACCTATAAAGCACTGAAGCAGCTCTGGTATGCGGGAAAATTTTTCAAAGAGGGGTAGATTATAATGAACTTAGCCAGCTCAACAATCTGAATCCAGCTGTTCTTCTTCCTTTTCTACACCACCATCTAGTTCAGGGGTTCTCAACCTTGGCAACTTTAAGACTTGTGGACTTCAACTCCCAGAATTCCTCAGCCAGCCAGAATTCTGGGAGTTGAAGTCCACAAGTCTTAAAGTTGCCAAGGTTGAGAACCCCTGATTCTAGTTTAAATATAATAGCGCCACTGCTGTTCCGTCTCTTGCTTCCCAAATGTTGCTCCATTTTTACAAAAAGCATTTCAATTTCAGTGTCAGAGAGATTGTCCTCCCCAGCATGGAGAGGTGCACTTCTTGGTGCTGATTACTCTTCAGTAAGGCCACACACCAAACTTCCACTCTTCTTTGCCATGGGAGATCACTTCAGCCCTACAGCTCTTCAGTTGTTTTGCCTGATTGGCAAAATTATTTGCTGCAAGTGAAATACTCCAGATTAATTACAGGGCCAGGGGCAGTTCTTCTGAAAGGAGTTCTTGGCCAAAATTTCCATTGGTATTCATCCTGTACATTTTGTCCAAGTTTTTACCAGCAAAGCAAGATGTATAATAGATAGGATTGTGCAGTGCTTTGGATTCAAAGCAAAAAGCCAAGTTGGTCTAGTAGTGGTTAAGGCGCTGGACTACAAATGAGGAGTCCATGAGTTCTAATCCTCTTGTAGGCAAAGTCATCAGGTGACCTTGGGCCAGGCACTCTCTCTTAGCTCAATCCATCTCACAGACTTGTTGTCATACCCGCCCCAATCTGATCCCTTAGGAAAGAAAGACCCTCGACTCCATCTTATTAAGAGATGTTGACTGCAGTAAAGTCAGGTGAGCTCTGGGTTTCCCACGCTCAAAAGATACAGAAAGGTTTCCCCTCATCCCAGCCCCATCTTCAGCCAAATGGAACTCACCGAAGTGTTTTGAGATATTTTGGGGTAATCCACATACTTTCTCAGGATGTCTAGCCTTGGATGTTGGTACAAACTGCTTCCAAGCTTCTCTGGTCCTTATCACCTGTCATTCCCCCCTCCCTATTTCCCATCATGTACACACACAGCTTTATTGCCCATCTAGCCCTCTCCCCTGCTAGCCTTCTATGACATGATGCCAGTGAGGCATCCAGCCAAGCCTGGCAGACCTGACAGTTGTCTTTATTGGGAAAACAGGGGTAGGAGCACCATGAATGCAGGCCTTGAATCCCACAAAGTAGCATGTGAGGCATTTACATAGCATCTGCCTGCAACCCCTTAAAGCAACTGTGTCTTTTTCTGCAGTTGTGAGGCTGCCCACCAGAGTTGCAACATGTTTGTTTTCAGGAGCTGCAGGCAAGTCTTCGTGCCTGCTCCACTGCAGTCTGAAACCTATGTTTGCCTTTGAATCCAGAACATTGTACAGCCCTAGGAAGCCCTGCACAATCCAGTGGCAAATAATGAAGTCAGAGCACTGCCAATTAGTCTTTGAATGCAGGCCAAAGTTCGCTCAGAGCCAGACTTTATTTATTTATTTTTCACATTTCTAAGCTACCCATCTTCCTGAAAGAGTTCCAGAATCCATGGAACAGTTCAGAATATTCAGCAGCATACGCTATCAAGAGATGATCAAAGTGACATCATGCCATCAGTGAAGGCAAGAATTAGATCCTGATATTATTCCAGTGATTAAATATACCCAGATGAGAGTTGCTATGGCTGTCTCAGCACAACAGATGCTACTCAGATTTGGTTACAGTTGTTGGAGAAAAGCTCTTCCTCAATAGTCTTCTGAGGAACCTGGTGCCTCTCTGTCTCTTCAAGCCCAGCACTCAATTCAACAGTATTGTCCACAAGCTATTCTGGTCAGAAGAGTAGCTTCTCAGAAGATTGCTTGGA
Source organism: Bothrops alternatus (assembly GCA_034064705.1). Lineage (NCBI taxonomy): Eukaryota > Metazoa > Chordata > Lepidosauria > Squamata > Viperidae > Bothrops > Bothrops alternatus. Next base: position 8,544,728 of record JARGCV010000080.1, read on the forward strand.
CACTTTCCTTGCAGCAAAGAACATGGCAGCAGCACTTTGTATAAATACTGGACCATCCTCTTTGGGATTTCCAGAGTAATTCCAGGGAGTTAGTACGGAAAGTTACCGAAATGGCTATGAGGGCAGGGACCTTGATCTTTATCAGAGCATATTCTGTCCATCAAACAATTAGGTTGACCTTGTCTTTCATCCATAGCCTCTGCCCAAACAACGACTTATCTGAAGGAGCTTTCTGTCCCTGACTGGGTTTTTATCTTTTCCCCGGTTTCCAGAGCCTTATGTCACCTTTGTGGGGTTAAATTTATTCTGAGCAAACAAAATCATAACATCCATGGGAGAGCAATACTGGGAAATGGTTAGAGGCCTTGATGACTCTCCCATAGTTTCTCCATAAAATTTTGGATCCAAGTCCAGAGATGCAATCTTTATGTTCAAATGTCTGTGGAGGTTTTTACTCATTCAGGTCATGGTTGTCCCAAAGGTGCTTTTTACAAAAGGCAACTGGACTTACTTGAGTTTTTTTTTCCTTTTGAAAGCTTTTCACTTCTCATTCAAGAAGCTTCTCTAGAACTGCATTTGTGCTGCACTATCCACCCGCCAGCCTTCTTGCATTCATGCATGGCTTACACTGAACCTCGCAAGCTCTCCTCTAGCCTCCTCCATGTTCCCTGCGACACACACATGCACACCCTCTCCTTCCCTGAGATTCCCACCATTTCCTGCTTCACAATCTGCATGTCTTTGAATGACAACAGCAACCGGGAATGAGGAAATTGTTGTCTGTGGCCACATGACATTACAACCACATCATCTACGGTAGCAGTGCCAGTCCCATCCCAATTGCCATGATAACCTGATGACTCACTGCTTGTATTTTACAGTATACTGATGTGTGGATCATGCAAGCCTTGCTTACCCCCACTGGTTCTGTGGATAACCCAGCAATTTTTATCTGGTTTTCTATGTATTTTATTTTGTATTGGAATGTAGGTTCCTTGCACTTTATAAGTGACCTAACACATTTCAAAAATGCAGTTCTGTTCTGTTTTGTTTGTTTATTAAGATGTTTCCTTTATTCTATTTTGTGGTCTCTCCTCCACCCCTGAATCAGCTCATACAATGAGCTTTCCAGAACAATGACTTCACCAAACTTTTATTTCTGACAGAACCTGCAGTTCATGGCACGTCTTTGGAAAGCTCTGTTTCAACTTTTGGATGTAAAGCTTTTTCCTCTCCTCTGCCCATTTTGAAATGGTGAAGGCAAATGACACTTTAGAGCAATATCTTCACTGCTATGCAAGCTACCACTAAACAAGGGGCTGACATTTTATGCATGGATGAGCTCATTTAGCTCATGCCTCAGCTTACAAGTTGACATTTCAGGCCAGTTAAGAAATCCATCTGCTGCCAATGCATCCCAGATTTCTGGGAGTCCAACCACACAGTCACCCTTTGGTCCCTAACAGCATTTCTACCTTTGAGGAAGAGCAGATGTTGTTTGTGGAGTGGGAGAATTGTACAACTGATGAGAAACAAAATCAAGATTGTCCCAACTAAATATTCAGGGGGGAGTGTTCCAAAGGGGGAGAAAACCCAGACAGGAAAGTAGAAGATTTGGGCAAAAATCTCCTTGCTGTTCAGTCTCGGGGGGGGGGGGAGGATGGGTAGAAAGGACAGAAATGGAATCTTTAATAACCTCAGCCTACAAAGAGTTGGAGATATTATTCTTCTTACTATACTGAATCAAGAGGGTGTCTGTAAGAGAGGAGGTCTCATTAGCTGTAGCTGATAAAGAAAAGGAAACTTTAGAAGCACAATGGTCCCCAGCCACCCATGACAGAAAGGAGGGGGGGAGAGAAATTGGAAAGGGAGATGGCATTAGCAATGAATCCAATGTTGCAGGAACTAACGGTTTCCAGATTAGTGAGGAACATTGCATCAACAAATTCTAGCTGTCTTCTGCATCCTTGGGGAAACTAATCAATTAGCCATTAAAGTGAAAAGGCAAGAAGAAGAAGAAGAAGAAGAAGAAGAAGAAGAAGAAGAAGAAGAAGAAGAAGAAGAAGAAGAAGAAGAAGAAGAAGAAGAAGAAGAAGAAGAAGAAGAAGAAGAAGAAGAAGAAGAAGAAGAAGAAGAAGAAGAAGAAGAAGAAGAAGAAGAAGAAGAAGAAGAGAACCTTTGTATTTATTAGAAATATGAAGGATGGGATCAAGGATACATACATACATACATACATACATACATACATGGGTTTAGTGTGCAAGCAGCCCATTTTATTCTACATCATGTTTCATGTTTATAGATTGCCTTTACACTCCATCCTTTCTTTCTCTTTTTGCATTAGCTGCACTAGTCTGGCAGTTCCTATATCAGTTTGGATCTTCCTCACTTACTGCATCAGAAGAATGACTGATAATTAGCCACAACTGTAATTAAAATTGACATTAGCCTGTTCCTAAAGTCTTCCCATTCCCAGAAGGATATTAAGAGGATTCACAAGGAAAGATTGTCTATTAGAGGTTTAGGAAACGAAGGCATTGACCCAGTTTTAATGTAGACTAAGCCACCTGTTGATCAAATTATATTGTAACTAGTGGTTTGCCATTGCAAAAAACTCCAATTGTTTATTTAGGAGAAAATTATTTATTTAATGGTAAACTACCCCTGTCTAAACAACTCTGGGCAGAGGAAGATCTTCCCCAATTAAACTACTACTTGCCATGAATTCTAGGAATTGTGTTTTAATGTATCTGTAGGTCAGTGAAGGAAAGCTAATGTAGTGGACGATATGCTGTCAGAATTAAGCTAAAAGCCATTCCAAAGTATCAAAGCATATCACTTAGAAAAGATCAGCACCAAGCTAGCAGGAGCAACATGGACATATGCATCTCTAAGAAATGTTCATTATTGACAGAGCCATGCCATTCCTGACTGGATTAATTTCAAATAATTCTCTCCTGCTCTACTAATACTTTTCTTGAACACAACACTTGACATCATAACCATGTTTGGGCCAAGCCTGGAGGTTGCATTTCCCACATAGTTGTGCCATGAGGCCAAGAGAGGTCCCCCAGAGCATTTAAGAAGAATATTTTGTTGGCAGGAAGCCATCACTGCCGACACTACCTTGAGTACTTCGTTGGATGGGTCTTCCCCCCCCTTTCTGTTTATGCTGAGACAGCTTAGACACACCTGGCAATGGACTTTTGTCTCGTGTCTCACTGCCATGTATTATGTCATATTCTGGCACTCTCAGAGAGAGCAAGGTCCACACTCCCTGAAATAGCTGCCTGTCCTTTCCGCCAGGGAAGGACCTCTGCCCTGCATTCCAGCGCCATGGCAACACCTGAGGGCAAGGACCAGCAGGCCAGAGCAAGAGGGCTTGGCCTCTAAGGTAAAAATAAACAGGGGTCTTGGATAAGGTACCCGCAGGGCCCCCTCTTGTCCTTGTATGGGTCTGAACACAGGCTGAGAGCAAAGACCAATAGCTTTTGATTCCAAGGGATGGGCAGTGGGGAAAGGGGATTGTGACTGGATTAAAACCTCAGGCCTGATCTTCTTACCAACTGACAGGAAAGACTGTGTGGGGTGAGACTTCTCACACCCCCTTTTCCAAAAGGGAATTGAGTCTATTACTTTGGTTTGAAAGGGCTGTTTGGCCTGCTGAGAATTGGTGCAGAATCTGGGAATAGACACAGACCCACCAGCCCTAAGTTACTTTCATGCACTGGAATGAGCTTGAGGTTTGGGGCTTGGGAAGAGAAAACTTAATGGAAGCAAATTTGGGGATGTTCTATGGATACATTGCAACCAACAAAAAAGAAGAACGTCATGGCAAAATGCAAAAAAAAAGGGGGGGATATCTGGTTCAAAGAGGAAATCATTGTTCACACACCCTCACAGAATACTAAAATCAACATTGCCCAGTTAAATTGATTGGCTGTATGTTTGAAACAAACACACTTATTTTGGCCACATCATGAGGAGGATCTCACTGGTGAATGCAGTTATGTTGGGAAGAGTTAGCAGTAAAAGGAAACCAGGCCACCAAAGAACACAAAGGCTGGACACCAGGCATAGAAAAAGTCAAAGAAGCAGTGCAAAATCAGATGTGGAGAGATTTGATCCATGGATTCACCAAGAGTCAGACATGACTAAATATATAATATCATTATCATCATCATCATCACGACAGACAGACTGATGGATCAAAGAATTTCTTTATACTAATGCAGTTCTCAAATCATGCCGAAGAACCATAGAACCAGAGAATCACGGAAGGGACTAGGAAATCATCCAATCCAACCCCCTGCACACTGCAGGATTCACTACATCTATAATAATAATAAAGTTGAAAGGTACCTTGGAGGTCATCTAGTCCAACCCCCTGCTCAGGCAGGAAACCCTGGCCTATACCATTTCAGACAAATGGCTGTCCAGTCTCTTCTTAAAAACTTCCAGTGTTGGAGCATTCACCGTTTCTGGAGGCAGGTTGTTCCACTCTATGTTGCTTCTCTCTTTGGTTAGTTTCTATCCATTGCTTCTTGTCCTGCCTTCAGGTGCTTTGGAGAATAGCAGCCCTGAGATATTGGAACACTGCTATCATGTCACCCCTCGTCCTTCTCTTCATTAAACTAGACATACCCAATTCTAGCAACTGTTCCTTATATGTTTTAGCCTCCAGTCCCCTGATCATCTTTGTTGCTCTTCTCTGTACTCTTTCTAGAGTCTCAACATTTTTTTACAACGTGGTGACCAAAACTGGATGCAGTATTCCAAGTGTGGCCTTACCAAGGCATTGTAAAGTGGTATTAACACTGCATGTGATCTTGATTATATCCCTCTCTTAATGCAGCCTAGAACTGTGTTGGCTTTTTTGGCAGCTGCAGCACACTACTGGCTTATATTTAAGTGATTGTCCACTAGGACTCCGAGATACCTCTCACAGTTACTACTATTGAGCAAGGTACCACCTATACTATACCTGTGCATTTGGTTTTTCTTTCCTAAATGTAGAACCTTACTTTTTTCACCATTGAATTTCATTTTGTTAGATAGTGCCTAGTGTTCAGGTCTGTCAAAATCACTCTGTATCTTAAGCCTATCTTCTGGAATAGCACTGGCTGTTCCTGCCAGCTTGGTGTCGTCTGCAAATTTTATGAGTTCCCCATCTATCCCCTCATCCAGATCATTGATGAAGATGTTGAAGAGCACTGGGCCCAGAACAGAGCCCTGGGGCACCCCACTACACACTTCCCTCCATGTAGATGTGGTTCCATTGAGGACCACACACTGAGTACAGTTGGTCAGCCAGTCTTCCCCAAATGCTCTTTTTTTTTTCAAGTCTTGCAGGGTTGGCGACAGTGAGGACAACCACAGATGTTCTTCAAATTGCATTTGAAAGATGGGGGTTGGAAACGGTCGACCTGTCCTTAGTTTGGATGGTACTAAAAAAAAAATGGTATCTGTGTTTCAGAGAAAAGGACAGGTGCAATTTGCAATCGGTCAGTGAAAGAAGAGGTATCTTAGAGGGAAAATATTGAGATAACCCTAGTACATCCACTGAGTACATATTTAGAAAAGCATCTGTGTGCAAGTCAAACAAAGCTAATTAAAGGAACCCAGAGACAGGTGCTTAAGGTCTGAAAGGACAAATACAGTTTATCTTAAAAAGTTACATATTCCAATAGAAAGTTTCCATCTCTGAGAAATGTGTTATCGACTCTTCGTGCCCCCTAGTGATCGACAGAATAAATGATGCAAGGAATAAAATATTTCTGGAGATTCAGGTCTCACGTGTTTTCTCACTACAGGTAGTCCTCCATTCACAACCTTTTGTTTAGTGACTGTTCGAAGTTGCAATGGCACTGAAAGAAAGTGACTTACGACCATTTTTCACACTTAACAACCATTGCAGAATCCCCATGATCATGTGATCAAAATTCGGACGCTTGGCAACCAGTTCATATTTATGACTGTTGCTGTGTCCCAGGGGGTCATGTGATCCCCTTTTGCGACCTTCCGACAAGCAAAGTCAATGGGGAAGCCAGATTCACTTAACAACCGTGTTACTAAAGTACAAACTGCAGTGATTAACTTAACAACTGTGATGAGAAAGATTGTAAAATGGGGCAGAACTCACGGAACTATCTCGCTTAGCAACACAAATTTGGGGTTGACAGTCAAGGACTACCTGTATTCCCTTCCCCCATTAATTGCTCCACAAGGTAGGGAAACAGTGAAAAAAACCAGATGTAATCTGATGTTCATTGAGACAAGGAAGTATTTTTTTTAAAGTTTCAGCTCACATCGGGTTGTAATATATGTTTTTTTTTTAAAAAGCAAAAACAAAACAAATCTGCCAAACCTACATATAGGATTCATACAGGCTGTGTTTGCACAACTTGCTTTCCCTAAATAACTGAAGCATGATTTACTTAACCCAATTGTGAGGATTCACATATCATAATCAGCCATAAACTAACCATGTGGACTGAATTTGCAACATAAAATTAAAATAAAATGTGGGTGGTTAGCTTGTGGTCCTGCACTGTTAAGAGATCTAAATTAATGGCACTGTTAAGAGATCTAAATTAATGGCACTGAAATCCAGCAAGTCATGACTTCCTGTTCACCAGGGGACAATGGGAGAGACATGAATATTTACTCTGTGTCACCTCCTTTGTCTATCCGTCTGCCTACTCTTTGCTAAGACATTGCTATTTTGAAGCCAGGTCCTTTTTACTGTTTTTCCACAGGCAGGCATGCACAAACAAAGAACACCTTGCTCTTTAAATCTCCTTCTAATAGGATCTAGCTAAGTGTTGGGCTTTGTCTAGGTTTGATAAATGAATTTTCTATAAATACATTTCTTTCTGTTACAGTTAAGAAACCTACTAGGTAACAGTTGCTCAGTTTGAGTCCTGCATTTAGAAATGTTCGGATGCACACAAATGGAACACTTCAACTTCCAACACAAAGCTTTCTTTAAATATAACTTAATATAAAACTTACTGATTAAAAGTTAAATGTTAATTAAAATTAGCTAATAAGTATAGAGTTGTCTAGACGCGAATTTATTCACAATTTAACAAAACCCTGTAGGAAGTCTAAACAGCAGTTGTGCATTGATTTGTTACCTCTCCCTTTTAGGAGGGGGGGGAACCCTACACAAATGCCCCAAAGGAGAAAATCTTTGGAAATACATTGGGCATGTCCTCCTTCAGATTAATAATCCATTCCACAGATTCCTAATTCTTCCCAGGGTGATCTATCAGATCACAAAATGCTGCTGCTTAGTGCCAGATCATAATGGGCAAAGAACTGTGATCCAAAACAGAATTCTGGGTAGGCAAATTAAGCTGATAAGTGTGCAAGAAAATGGAGAAGTCATTTTAACCCACTTATGCCCCCCAGGTTTGGAGGGCAGCATCAAGCAGGATCTGGCTGAGTGGGAGTTAGGAGAGGGAAGCTGAAAAAGAAGTGATTTATTCTGAATTCAAACAAATAGTCCATGTTAAGTTACCCAGGCTGGCAATCCTTAGGAACATAGCTTCCATGTTTGATGGTAAAGCAAGGAAACAGAAAAGGGTTTTCTTGGCATAGTCATCACCTTAATGTCTACTGTTCTCTAACCTGCTAGAGTAGGCATGGGAAACATAAGTTCTCCAGATGCTGCTAAACTATATATTCCTGCATTCCACATCACTGGCTATGCTAGATACGACTTCAGAAAATTATAATTCCTTATCAAAAATGTTATCATTTATCTCTACTAGCCTAAGTAATTATCAACTTGTCTGATATCTGCCTTTTTTCTAAGTAACATACTGGGGTCATCTCTCCAGGTTTTCATGTCTCAGCCTTTCAGTCTTTTTCATAATGACTGGAATTCTACTTTTCAATAGAGGCTACACTAAAGAATCCTAAAGTCTGACTATGTTTTGCCTTCCCTCCCCAGAGAGTTCAGATGCAGTCAGTTTTATTCAGACTATCAAGATTCAGAAGGATCTTGATAGACACGGTCACTGGGCCCTATCCAACAAAATGCAATTCAGTGATGAGAAAAGGCAAGAAAAGCCAAAAGCACAGGTGGAATAAGATAGAATAGATGGTACCTGGCTCAATAGTAGTAACTAAGAGAGGGATTTAGGTGTCCTACTGGACAACCAGTTAAATATGAGCCAGTGTACTTGATTGGTTGTCCACCAGAACAACCTGGGATATCCTAGTGGACAACCACATACCAACAGAGGGATAGCATCAAGACAATGACAAGTGGTAGTACTGCTTTACACTGCACCGGTGAGACCACACTTGGAATACTGAGTCCAGTTCTGGTTACCACATTACAACAAAGAATGTTGAGACCCTGGAAAGTGTGTAGAGGAGAGCAACAAAGATGATAAAGGGTCTGGAGGTTAAATCACATGATGAATGCTTGAGGGAATTAGCTATGTCTAGCCCAGGGGTAGGCAACCTTGGCTCTTTTGTGACTCGTGGAATTCAATTCCCAGAATTCCTCAGAAAGCCATGCTGGCTGAGGAATTCTGGGAGTTGAAGTCCACAAGTCATGAAAGAGCCAAGGTTGCCTACCCCTGGGCTAGCCTATCAAAGAGAAGGATTAGGAATGACATGATATCTGTTTTCCAGTACTTGAGAGGCTGTCACAAAGAAGAAAAAGGCAAAGCTTTCCTAGTTCAGTCGTGTCCGACTATAGGGCATGGTGCTTGTTGTGTCCTGAGCCTGCTGCAGTAGTGAGCAGGCTCAGAAATGTTGCAAACGGTCCTGGGCAAACCAAAAGCTGCCAAGGACCAGACTGGCTGTCGCCAGCATTGTGCGCATGTGCAAGGCGCGAAAACAGCCAGCTTCTTATTGGCTGACACTGTCCGGGTTCAGGACTCTATAAAAGGCCTGCGTACCTTTTGCTGTTTGCTTGGTTATAAGGAGAAGATCAATAAAGAGATTACTTGTTCATCATGTGTCTTCGTCTAATGCCTAAGAACCGAATACATAAAACTGGCAACAAAGGTGGGATCCCTGCAAGCAAGAGAAACAAATAGGACTCACTGAGAAAGTCCTGGAGACTGGGAAGACGGTGTCCTGCATTTGCGACTCAGCCTGCCAGTACAGCATCACTGGAGGTGAGCTCAGCAAAAGGACCCTTTCCCCAAATACTAGCTTGCAGAGGAGGCAATTAGCGAAGGCCGTAAAAGTTTACGATGTCGAAAATTGGCCGCTTGACGGACTTTGATGTTTCACACCCAGAGAGATGGAATTCGTACGTAGTAAGGGTGGAGAACTACTTTAGAGTGAATCAAATCAGGGAAGACGGACTGAAAGCGGCAACTCTTCTGTGTGCCTGTGGCCAGGAAGCATTCGACATTGCAGAAAATCTGGTGGTCCCTGCACTTCTGGAGTCAGTAATGTAAGCTGACTTGAAGAAGATGCTGAAGGAACATTTCCAGCCGAAATTGTCTGTCATCGCTTGGAGGCACACATTCGAGCAGAGAGACCAGAGGCCGGGTGAATCTGCTGCAGACTTCATCGCTGCCTTAAGACAAGTGGCCAGGCCTTGTGAGTTCAAGGACCTGGAAGAGAGGCTGCAAGATCATTTTGTGTGTGGCCTACAAAGTAGAGAACTGCAACAGAAGATCTTCACGAAAGAAGAAGTATCGTTTCAAGATGCCTTAAGAAAGGTTGCAGCTGAAGAAGCAGCAGGCAGCTCTGTGAAGGCTTTGTTGCTTGCCAGGAACCCTCCAGCTACCGTGACCATCCATCAAGAGGATGCTCGAGAAGATTCAGAAGCGGATCCTGAAGAGGAAGTGGACAGACTTCACCAGCCAGCAGAAAGAAGGTCGGAGGGGCATCCAGACAAGGCCCCAGCATCTCTTCAATGCTTCGGGTGCGGAGGACACCACAAGCAAGCTGACTGCAGATTCCGCTCCACCATTTGCCAGGCATGTGGCAGGCAAGGCCACATTGCCTCCATCTGTTTGGGTCGCCAGAAAGTCCAACCTCGGGAAGAATTGCTTCAGAAAGGTAACAGGGTCCCAGCCAACACAGGATGGGTTTCTGCGCATCATGCAGGAGTATTCTGAGGACAGGGACACACAAGCCTCTTAAGAAAAAACTTCGCATTGACATGAAGTTGAAAGGGGTTCCCTTATCGATGGAGTTGGACACAGGGTCCACTCTATCAATCATTTCACTTGACACCTTCAAAAGGATTTGCAGCAGTAGTGGCCTTCAAGTCAAACTCAGGCCATCGAATTTAATCCTCACTGATTCCAGAATTCCAAAGTCACTGTGAAAGGGGAGGCTACGCTCAAAGTGCAGCGTAAGGCTTTTGAGGGCTTCCTAGATGTGGTGGTAGTTGGGGGTGAACGCATGAGTCTTATTGGACTCGATTGGTTCCAGGCCCTTGGAATCCAAGTTACTGGGCTTCACAGCTTGCAAACGTTGGGCCCTGCAGAAGTCTGCAAGGAGTTTGCAGATGTGTTTAGCTCAGAGCTTGGCTCCTACATGGGCCTCCCATTGCATTACATTTAGACCCAACTATCACGCCCATCAGGATCAAGCCTAGAAGGGTGCCTTTTGCCCTCAAAAGCAAGATAGATGCAGAGCTGGACAAGCTGCTCCAGCAGGGCATCTTAGAATTGTGGACTCTAGTCCATGGGAAACTCCCATTGTAACGCTTTTAAAGGCTAATGGAGAAGTCCGCATATGCGCAGACTATAAGTGCACACTGAATAAAGTGTTGCAACAGCACACATATCCAGTGCCTGTGGTAAGCCACATTCTGGCCTCCCTCAAAAGGGGGCACCATTTTGCAAAACTTGATTTGGCACAGGCCTATCACCAGCTACCTATTGATGAGGCAACAGCAGAGGCCCAAATGATTGTAACACATAGAGGGGACTTTAAGGTTAAAAGACTGCAGTTTGGGGCTAATGTAGCCCCTGGCATATTCCAAAGTGTCATGGAGAGCACACTTTGAGGTATTCCTGGGGTCTGTCCCTACTTCGATGACGTCCTCATTGCTGGAGAGTCAACTCAAAGTCTAGCAGAAAGATTAAGGATTGTCTTGCTTCGTTTCCGCCAAGCAAACCTTAAATTGAAGCAAGACAAATGCAAAATAGGAGTCACTTCCACTGACTTCTTAGGTTTTAGGATTGATGCTCAAGGCATCCACCCTGCTGAATCCAAGCTTCAAGCGATTCAGCAGGCCCCAAGTCCCAAGTCCAAGAGTGAGCTGCAACCTTTCTTGGGACTCTTAAATTTCTATCACGCATTTCTCCCACATAAGGCTGCAGTGGCAGAGCCGTTACACAGGTTCTTAGACAAGCAGGCTCCATGGCAGTGGACTAAAGTCCATGAAAAGAGTTTCAATAAGGTTAAGGCCTTGCTCTCTTCAAATGCTGTATTAGCACATTTCAATGAGCAACTGCCTGTGTGCATCGCATGCGATGCATCTCCTTATGGGGTGGAAGCAGTACTTAGCCACCTGAAGGCTGATGGCACACAAGTCCCTGTAACATACTATTCAAGGACTCTGTCATCTGCAGAGTGGAATTACGCTCAGATTGACAGAGAAGCCTTGGCCATAGTGGCTGGCATAAAGAAATTCCATGATTTCTTATATGGCCACCACTTCACGGTCTATACAGACCATAAGCCTCTGCTGGGTTTGTTTATAACTAACAAACAGACACCACACATTATTTCTCCACATATGCTGAGATGGTCAATTTTCCTGTCAGCGTATGATTATACACTCATTCACAAACCTGGAAAAGAGATGGGCCACGCAGATGGCCTCAGCAGATTATCTCTCAAACAAATAGAGGGTGATCCTGCTCCTGCTATTAACATTCTTTCCATTCAGGAGTTGCCTGAATCTTCCCTCAATTCTAGGGACGTGGCTGCAGAAACTGCCACTAATCACACGCTCACACACGTGCTGACATGGGTCTTGTCAGGATGGCCTGACACGTGTCCAAATACGGAGTTTCAAAGCTTCTGGCAAAGGAAGCACGAGCTTTCTACATTCAAAGGGTGCCTGTTATGGGGTAGTAGGATAGTCATCCCAGCCTCATTGAGATCTAGAGTCTTGATCTCTCTGCATGAGGGACATCCAGGAATAGTAAGGATGAAAGCGCTTGCGTGTAGCCATCTCTGGTGGCCTGGGCTCGATAAAGACATTGAGGTCCAGGTTCATGGGTGCCATGGGTGCCAACAGTCAAGGCCTGAAATGCCCCAAGCCCCTGTACATAGGTGGGAGGAAACACAAACCCCTTGGTCAAGAGTACATATAGATTATACTGGGCCCTTCCAGGGGCAATTCTTCCTTCTCCTTGTTGACAGCCATTCCAAGTGGCTAGAGGTTGTTCCTGTTTTCTCCACTACTACTGCCAGGACCATCCAGGTGTTGAGAGGAATTTTCTCCTCACATGGACTTCCAGATGTCCTGATTTCAGATAATGGCCCCCAATTTACTTCTTTTGAGTTCCAGGCTTTTCTTCAAGCCAACTTGATCCAACATGCGATGTCTGCTCCCTTCCACCCATCTTCCAACGGCCAAGCAGAGAGGATGGTGCACACTACCAAAGATGCTCTCAAGAAACTGACTTATGGTAACTGGCATCACAGGTTAGCAGATTTTCTTCTTGCACATCACACCACACTTTGCACAGCCACAGGGAAGAGCCAAGCAGAACTCCACTGGGGTCACTGCCTCATCACCAAACTGGACAGGTTGCCCCCAGACCAGGTGGCTTCACAGGTGTCACAGCCGCGGGCACCTAGGAGACTTCAGGTGGGCGATCCGGGCATGAAACTATGGGCCTGGACATCTCTGGGTCACAGCTGTGGTATGCAAGGTCTCTGTGCCGCTGTCATACAAACTGGCCTTGGATGATGGATGTGTCATTCGCAGACACATTGATCAACTGCGCTGGAGGCTTAACAGCCCCACTTCCGCTCCTGGCTCTGCTGTGGGAGGGGGGAGGAGGACCATAATCTGCATTCTGGTTCACAGTTTCCCAGTTCTAGCAGTGTCTCACAAGCTGCTGAGACTGCCACTGAGGCTGTTCGGGGGTCATCTCAAGGTTCAGCAAGTGCTCTGAACAGGAATTCTCTGGAAGGGGGGGTCATCCCACACATCAGTTATTGCTCCAGACAGGGAGTTGCTCTGGGGGTACCCACATAATCCAAATACTTCATATAGTGCTCCAGACAGGGAGTCGCACTGGGGGTATCCACATAATTCAAACACAGCCCCAGACTGGGAATTTCACCAGGGGCACTCACACAGTTCAGCTATTGCCCCCAAAAGGAAGTCCTTAGAAAGGGGGTTTGCCATGGAGGCGGCTCCTGACTCTGGCACCTCCGGCATGTACATGGGGGCTGTGGAGTACTGGGGCATTTCCGCCACTCAGGCCACTCCAGCTGCTGGCCTTGGGCTCGAGGGACAGTGCCCCCAAGAGGAGTCCATGTGGACTCAGGGACTTCCACCCCTCCAAGGAACTCTGGCTTGGACTTAGAGGGTCAAGCCAGTCAGCAGCTGGGTGGGTCACCTGGGTCCTTGGGGCATCAAAGTCCTGGTCTGCCTAGCCTGGCAGGTGAGCAGGTAGGCCAGGCATGCTCACCGGCCATTAGAAGGTCACAGCAGGCCAAGTGCCCACCCAAACATCTTGGAGACTATGTGAGGTTTCTGTCAATACAAAGGGAACCTTGCTAGTCTGTAACAGGACGTTGACTAATACTCAGTACAGAATGTTATATACCATATATGATTTTGGGTGCATTTTGTTTAGTTAAAATAATTATTCTGAGGAAGTGCTCTGCCTGTGTGCAGGCCAGTGTAACTCCACTATTCCCTGACCCTTGGACAAATGTACCTGTGCGTACAGATAAGGTGTGTTTTATCTAGGGGGGAGGGGTGTTGTATCCTGAGCCTGCTGCAGTACTGAGCAGGCTCAGAAATGTTGCAAACGGTCCCGGGCAAACCAAAAGCTGCCCAGGACCAACTGGCTGTCACCAGCCGTGTGCGCATGCGCAAGGTGCGAAAACAGACAGCTTCTTATTGGCTGACACTGTCCGGGTTCAGGACTCTATAAAAGGCCTGCGTGCCTTTTGCTGTTTGCTTGGTTGTAAGGAGAAGATCAATAAAGAGATTACTTGTTCATCATGTGTCTTCGTCTAATGCCTAAGAACCGAATACATAAAAGTGCTCATCTTTGTTTCTTGACCAAGGGAGCCAGAGTTGTCTGAAGACATTTTCTGTGATCATGTAGCCAGCATGACTATACACCAAAGGAACACAGTATGCTATTACCCACCAAATTAGTACCTATTCATTTACTTGCATTTGCATGTTTTTGAACTGCTAAGTGGGCAAGAGCTGGGGCAGGAATGGGAGCTCACCCCATTTGGCACTTAATTCTTGAACCTGTCCAACGGGCAAGCTCAGTGTCTTTAATCACTGGATTGACTTATTCTCTAGAATTCCAGAGGGCAGAACAAGAAATAATGGGTGGAAGCTTGTTAGAGAGAGATCCAACCTATAAATAAGAAGAAATTTTCTGATCGTGAGAGCAATTAATCAGTGGAATCACTTGCCTTCTGTAGTTGTGGGTGCTTCATCACTGGAGGTTTTCAAAAATAGACAACAAGGATGGTATAAGGCTCCTACCTTAAACAGAGGAATGGACTAGAAGACCTCCCTATGGCTCTATGATTCTATGGTTCTATCCTCCAAAGCACCTGAGGGCATGGTAAGAGATAACAGGTGGAAGATCATTAAAGAGAAATCCAATCTAGAACTAAGGAGAAATTTCCTGTCAGTGAGAAAAATTAATCAGTTGAATAGCGTACCTACAGAAGTTGTGAGTGCTCCATCACTGGAGGCTTTCAAGAAGAGACTGGACATCCATTTGTCTGGAATGATGTAGGATCTCCTGCTCAAAGCAGGGGGTTGACTAGAAAACCTCCAAGATTCCTCCCAACCAATTATTCTATATTTTATGTTCTTTCTAACGTTTTCTATTTCCTAGGCTTAAAGTACATTTTTGTAACTGTCACCACTGTTTATCCAAGATCATCTCTGTGGCTCTCTGCATTTTGCAAAAAGCTGCCTTTTTTTCAGTCTGGCTTCAGAGTTGTCTGAAGGGTATACGTTTGCCATAATGTATATAATTAATAGAATAGACAGAGGAATAGACAGGCTATTACATTCCCCCTAGAGCTCTGAATGACAAATGGCACTACGGTATCCTTTGGGATATTTGAAAAATTCCTTCTATATACATTTGTCTACATTTATCTTCACAGGCAATTCAATATTTGAATTAATATTAACTTGCCTGTTTAAGATAACTACCATTGATCAAAGATCACCCCAGATGAAGTTTCGCTGACTTCTAAAACTTACACTAGTGGGTGTTAGTGCAGTTCTATAGCCACTGTCAATGGCAATAGAGATAGATTTTTAGAAATATATTTTAAGAAATGAAAGTTCTTCCCTACTTACATTACTTTAACTTGGAGTCTATATCCTCAAGATAAATAGTGTAAGAGAGCCACTTTGGGGTAGGGGTTAAGGCACCAGTCTAAACACTGGGAGACCGTGAGTTCTAGTCCCACCTTAGGTACCAAGTCAGCTGGGTGACTTTGGGCCAGTTTTTCTCACGCAGCCTTAGGAAGCAAGCAGTAGCAAATCACTTTCAAAATCTTGCCAAGAATATATTTTTCATTGAAATTTAATAAACTTGATTATTGGTTTTTGAAAATCAATAAAGATTGTTTTTTTTAAAAAAAAATACTACACTGGTATGAGTAGGACTTGATATTAATTCCCCTTTGATTTCTTACAGATAATTAACATGTTACTGTTGCAATTAGAGTGCTTTTATATTTACATTCAAGCTTTTTGAAAGAAAGAGCTATTAGGTCTTGAGGTTAGAAACAACTGATGATATTCAAACATTTAACTATGCCTAATAGAAGTAGCTTCCATTGAGCTAAAAAAAAAAGCAACTGCACATACAACTTTCCTCAACGGGGAAGTGTTGGATTATAATCTCCCTGATTCCCAGACAGTGAATGGAAATCATGGAGCTGACATCTAAAACACCTGGAAGGTGCCGGGTGAGGAAAGCTAGGTCCTCAATGGAAGCGCATCTACATGGAGGGAAGTGTGTAGTGGGGTGCCCCAGGGCTCTGTTCTGGGCCCAGTGCTCTTCAACATCTTCATCAACGATTTGGATGAGGGGATAGATGGGAAACTCATAAAATTTGCGGATGACACCAAGCTGGCAGGAATAGCCAACACTCCAGAAGACAGGCTTAAGATACAGGAGGACCTGGACAGACTTGAACACTGGGCGCTATCTAACAAAATGAAATTCAATGGTGAAAAAAATAAGCTTCTACATTTAGGCAAGAAAAACCAAATGTACAGGTATAGTATAGGTGGTACCTTGCTCAATAGTAGTAACTGTGAGAGGGATCTTGGGAGTCCTAGTGGACAATCACTTAAATATGAGCCAGCAGTGTGCTGCAGCTGCCAAAAAGGCCAACACAGTGCTGGGCTGCATTAACAGAGGGATAGAATCAAGATCACGTGAAGTATTAATGCCACTTTACAATGCCTTGGTAAGGCCACACTTGGAATGCTGCATCCAGTGTTGGTTACCACGATGTAAAAAAGATGTTGAGACTCTAGAAAGAGTACAGAGCAACAAAGATGATTAGGGGACTGGAGGCTAAAACATATAAGGAACGGTTGCTGGAATTGGGTATGTCTAGTTTAACAAAGAGAAGGACGAGGGGGGACATGATAGCAGTATTCCAATATCTCAGGAGCTGCCAGAAAGAAGAGGGAGTCAAGCTATTCTCCAAGGCTCCTGAAGGCAGGACGAGAAGCAACGGGTGGAAACTAACCAAAGAGAGAAGCAACCTAGAACTAAGGAGAAACTTCCTGACAGTTAGAACAATTAACCAGTGGAACAACCTGCCTCCAGAAGTTGTGGGTGCTCCAGCACTGGAGGCTGTTAAGAAAAGATTGGACAGTCATTTGTCTGAAATGGTATGGGGTCTCCTGCTTGAGCAGGGGGTTGGACTAGAAGATCTCCAAGGAACCTTCCAACTCTGTTATTCTGTTATTCATTTTCAAACATGATGAACAAAATTAATGAAGGGCCAAGTTTGATTTCAAGTGGCAGGCCATTCCAAAGGGCAGATCTGCTATGGAGGACAGCAGCTTCACATCACCCCCCCTCTTGGTAATTAATTGCCTCTGTGATAATGTTTTTATTTACCATAATGACAATGTCTCATGTTGTTGCACAAGATATACAGCTCATTGCTATAAAGTTTTAAATCTCAAAGGGAAGTTTGCTTATCAACTTCTGTCCTGATGCTCGACATGCAAGAATGGATGATTGTGGGGAAATGCGTGATTTCCTGATGGGCAGAGGGTAAGGACAGTTTCTGCGTTTCTGGGAAGCCAGGTTGTTTGGCCCCCTACTTGCATAAGGAGCACTGAGGACAAGACATGCAACCCATCTCTAGCCTTGCCCAAGAGAAGGTTTTATTTTGCATCACCTGCAACACAACAGTGCGTGTTTGCTTACCCTTTATACACAAATATACACAACGTGGTATTTGACTTTGCTTTGCAATGGGCAAAAGGGCTACACAGGAGCAGCCAGCAGCACCATCAAAGTCTATCTCCTCTGACCCTTCCTGTGCCATCTTAGGGAAACTGCTTTGCCCTTAATCCTACTTCTCCCAAAGAGAAGAGGTGGAAAATCTTTTCTGCACTTATTTTTAGCTGGAGGGTAGAGTGTTGGTCCTTTGTCTGAACATGACAATCCTGTCTTCTTGTGGGACAAGAAGAGAAAAGCAGAAGGGTCTTGGGCTTCACACTGCAGCTGTAAGTCAGACGGTGGCTCTTTATTGCCTTCTAGTGGGCAGATAAAGAGAGGAAATGATGAATCTTTTACGGAAGGCAACATGATAGCCTTCACCAAACTGATGCCAGACCTGGGCTACATCTGTTCCTATGCGAGCAGACCACTGGAGTCTTTGAAGCCCAGATGTGCCACAATGTGTTGTGCAGTGCTTCAGTTCCAATCATCACCCTGCTACCACAGTCTTTGGCCATGTTAGCTAGTAATAATAAAAATAAACGTCCAGAACAGATGGAGGATACCAGGTTGGGAGAATCGTTTTAAGTAAGATGACATAAAAAAAGAGATTTGTATGCAGGTGCCAAGTCTAGTTCTAGCAGAAATGACTTATATTCCTGAACCAAAGAGCAGCTGGAGTGCCATTACTGTTGGCCTGAGGATATCTTCTCTGATCCATTTTCCTTCTTTCTTTTACAACTAGGGAAGAACAAGGAGCTAGGCTTGACTTGCGTAGTGCACCTGGCTAGTTACTGCTACTTTTCCTGGTGGTAGCCCTGCTCAGGTGCAGCAGCTCCTAGCAGTGGTGGGATTCAAATATGTGAACAACCAGTTCTCTGCATGGATGCCACTTCCAGAAGTCCATTCTGGGCCTGGGCAACAAAAAATTAGCTACCGGTTCTGCCGAAGTGGTGTGAACCAGCTGAATCCCACCACTGACTCCTAGGCAGTGGGAGTCACAATTGTGGCATATTTGGAGAGTGGCAGATTAGAAGAAGGCTGCTGTATTGCTCTGGATAAGGAAAGGATGCTCTGGATAAAGAAAAGTGGTTAAACACCAGGCACCAGGAGGCCTACCTCAGGCATTAAATCCGGTTGGGTGACTTTGGGCCAATCACTCTCTCTCATTTCTCCCAATCCATCAATGGAGAGATTGCAATGAACCAGCCAACACCTGACCAAAAAAGAGAGAAAAACCCAGTGCAATTCTGGGCACAGTTATGGGACAATCCGAAGAAATATAAGAAAAAAAACTTGAAATAATAGCAGAAATGGTTGAGAAAAGGACAAGGAAGATCAGAATTGGCCAGAACCTGGTGAAGATGAACTGCCTGTTTTTTGGTTGAAACATCTGACTGGCCTACACCCACTCATTATCAAGTAGTTTAATAACATACTGCCAGGAGGTGAAATTGAAAATTGATTAACATCTGATAAAACTTACCTGATAATGAAAGATCCAACAAAAGAGGCAGTACCAGGCAACTACAGGTCAATTACCTGCTTACCAACAACTTTCAAATTGCTAATTGGTGTTGTAGCTGATGCAGTCCAACAACATCTATTTGAAAGCAAGCCCTTTCCATCTGAACAGAAAAGAAACTGCCTAAATAGGAAAGAAAAATATATCAGCTTCTAATAGACAAGATTTCTTTTAAAATTGTAAGAGAAGGAAGATCAACTTGAATGTAGCTTGGATTGGTTACAAGAAGGCATTCGACTCCCTACCATATGATTACACAATCAAATGCCTAGAAATAACTGAAGTCAGCAGAAACGTCAGAAGCTTTGTGCAAAGATCAATGGCACACTACTAGAAGACACAGTGTCAACACTATAATCACTGAATGTTTCCGTTCTGACAACTGATGAAATTTGCAGCCATCTCTGCTTTGCTTTTAACATGCTTTTTCTTCCATTCAGAAATCAGGTGCAGAAGTGGGGTTGGGATGAATGCTTGAGCTCATAACCCTGCTCTGTGGGAACTCAAGGACGAACTGATAACGGTTTGGCGGGCTGAGGAGCTGGAGAGAAAGCCCAAGTTTCAGGCTAATTGGAGAACGTGATTTATGACTGCTAATTGGGGGTGGGAATTGCAATTTGTTACTTTGTATCCGGGGGAAGGGAATTTAGTTTTAGGTTCAACTATGTAGTGCCGATACTTTGTTTCCTGAATAAAATGTTCTTTAAGAAAGAATTCTTGCCTTGAAGTTCTTTTGATGGGTTTCATCTATTGGAACCATGACACACAGTTGCTGGTCAATGTTAATAGACAATATCAACAGAGGAATCTTTCAAGGAAACTCATTATCATCACTACTGTTTACAATTGCATTGATTCCTCTGTCAACAATACAGCCATGGCTACCAATCATCAAAAACATCTGCTATGCTATCTCTCCTCCTTTACATGTACAATCTAGCTATATGGAAAAAATACCACCTGAAATAGAATTGCCACTCAATACTATCCGTATATACAGCCAAGATATTGCAAGTAAGTTTGGATTGGATAAATGTGTCACCCTTACCCTCAATATGATAAAGTGATGAAAACTGAAAGGATCAAGATGTCCTATGGAAAACATCAGGAGTCTGGATGGAGAAATTCACTACAAATATCTGGGCACCCTTCAAGCTGACAATTCCAAACATACTGAAGTTAAAAAAACAAAGGTATGAATGCATCATGAAAGTGAAGAAGATCTTAAAGCCAAAACTCAGTCAACCGTAAAAGGCAGCTTTATCTGGAACAGCATACATCTTGCCATGATATCTTTAACATCATCAAATAGCGTCTGCCTATCAATAGGTGGATAAAAATGCTAAATCCAGTCTAAATATCTGGCTGACTGTGCAACCAGCCCAAGTATAAATACTTTGTGTTTGAGAAGCCTTATCTGTTCCTTGAAAATGATCGGGTTGGTCAGCCTCTTATTCCTGGAATTGTAGCTTACATGCAAAACATGGCACTGCAATATCTTCTACATTTTTCTTGTCCCTGTTGAAAAATGGAAATCAAACTGACACTAATTGACACTTAAAGGGAAAAATTATTCCCTAAATGTATGCATCAGGTATTCTTCCAAGTTTTAGTTGCTTGGGCAAAGTCATCGTGTTTCTCTAAATAAACTTGATGAAGTGTTACTGAAAGCCATAAGCACAGTAAGTGGTTTGGATCCCAATTTTCCTTTCATGATGAACCAGGAGTCTCAGTCACAAAAGCCCTATTCAATCTTTTAAAAAAACAGAGCACTCCAGCAATGCCCCACCCATCCCCAATGTTGCTTCAGAGGTAAATTCTTCTTCAGAATGTCTGCTTTTATCATGAACGTTGTGCTAATAACTATGGGTTGTGGGCTCCTCCCCTGGAGACATTCACTCTAAATGCACAAATGTCTGCAGGAAGTGGACTTTATTTGAGCAACAATATCTGGGAGGGACAGGAATGAACTGGTGCACTGACATGCTGAGCACTTTTCGGAACACCTGATTAAGGCGACTGGAACATTCCCCTTGAACACTTTTGCTCCTTAACTGCCAAGTCAATTCATAGCTGACTCTTGAAAATGCCAGGGATAAACACTCTCCAAGCTGTTCTAGCTCTTGTGGCATTATGGAAATCTTGAAAGTGCATTCCTGAATCTTCCAGTATTTCAATAAATCTAATAAATAAGTTTCATCTATTTACCTCATGCACTATTGACCTCTTCTTCTCTTTTCATCCCCTTTAGCCAGGATTGTCATCTGCTCCATAGATGCATCAGTCTGCACTCCAAGGGTACCTAGTGACAAACCCTAGAAAGTTCTGTTTAACGTGAAACTACTAGGAAGATATTCATGATCAGTTCTACTGCTCCCCTCCATTTAATTCCAGGAAACAATACCCTTGAATGCGGTACAGATAGTCCTCAACTTATGACCACAATTGAGCCCAACATTTCTGTTGTTAAGTGAGACATTTGTTAAGTGAGCTTTGCCCCACTTTACCCCCCTTCTTGCCACAGTTGTTAAGTGAATCACTCCAGTTGTTCAGTTAGTAACACGGTTGTTAAGTGAATTTGGCTTCCCCATTGACTTTGCTTGTCAAAATGTTGCAAAAGGTGATCATGTGACCTTGGGACACAGCAATGGTCATAAGCATGAACCAATTGCCAAGCATCTGAATTTTGATCACGTGACCATGGGGATGCTGCAAAGGTTGTAAGTGTGAAAAATGGTTACAAGTCACTTTTTGCAGTGCCATTGTCATTTTGAATGGTCACTAAATGAACTGTTGTAAGTCGAGAACTACCTGTATTGCCTAATTTTGATAATAACCTGGCTAAGAGAAAACAGAGAAGATACAGTAGAAGCACTGCAATAAGGAGTAAACTGGACTTGAGGACTGAGGTGAAGCCTCTGTTGAATGAGGTTGTATTACCCCAGAAAGAGCAGATTTGGGCTTGGCAGTACTTCTTGATGTCCAGCTAATGAGGAACATGTTTGCACAACTACACCTAGTAGATCAATTGCAACCTTCTTGGAACCAGCTGGATTTGGCAACAATTATCCAAGTCTTGGGAAAAACCAGGAGAAGAATATAATTAGTGTTTCAGCTGTCTTGTATGCTCTTTTCTGTAGCTAAAACTGGCAGATTCTTTTTTTAAAAGTTTTTTATTTATAATACAATTTTAAAAAAAAGAAAACATTGGACATGATGTAACATTCCAGTTTGAACATTTCTATCAAATTATTTCTCCTCTTACATTCAATTCTTTATCTCTATAAACATACATAAACTTTTTATACAATACTTAATACATTTTCTCTATTTGCTAACCTAAGAATATATATATTTCTATCTTATCGCTAATCTATAACCCCAACAGTCCTCTTCGATTCCCACCAATGGTACAATTTATCCCAGATTTCAAAATATTCTGATCAGCTTTTATCTTTCAATTCCCTCGTAAGCCTGTCCATTTCAGCACAAGATAGTATTTTATGCAGGATCTCTTCATTTGTGGGAGTTTCTTTGTTCTTCCATTTTTGTGCAAAAGCCAGTCTAGCAGCAGTCAAGATGTGCAACATCAAATAGACTATTCCCTTATCATATTTATCTGTGGTTATACCCAATAAGAAGAGTTCAGGTTTTAGCTCTATCTCCAACATTAATATTTCTTTCAACCATTTCCTTATCCTATTCCAATAATCACGGGCATTAGGACATTCCCACCATATGTGGTAATAGGTCCCTATTGCTATTTTACATTTCCAACATATAGGTGAAAGATTTGGGCCCATTTTGGCTAACCTCGTGGGTGGGAAATTAAAACTGGCAGATTCTTATGAGATGTAAGGTTATTAAGACAGACAGGAGGAACAGGAGTTTAGTCATTTTTCCAGCATCAAAATATAGAGCTGAATGAGATAACTTTCAGACAATTGTCACAGAACGTGGTAACCCATGGCTAACAACAAGGCAGTGTTTACTGTATTAAACAGTTGCTTCCATTGGTTGTGTTTGCATAATACACTGAGCTACACTAACCAATCATACTCAGGCTTAAATCCTTAGATACTGGACTCATGCTCTTTAAGCCAAGTCTATTTCCTTCTGTAATAATTAGCTGTCATTTAATTCAGGCTAAGAAAGAAAGTGAGATTTTTGCTCTCACTTCTTAACTTCTTTGCTAGAAGAGGCCTAAACAACGTTCCTCTCT
Source organism: Bothrops alternatus (assembly GCA_034064705.1). Taxonomy (NCBI): domain Eukaryota; kingdom Metazoa; phylum Chordata; class Lepidosauria; order Squamata; family Viperidae; genus Bothrops; species Bothrops alternatus. The sequence continues at coordinate 8,568,126 of JARGCV010000080.1, forward strand.
CAGATTGTCTTCTCTACATTTACATTTGCAATGAAAAACATATTGGGGAAGGGTTCAATTGGTGTCCAACTACCTTGTTAAGAAATGAAATCCTTTACCTCAGTGTTTCTCAACCTTGACAATTTTAAGGCATGTGGACTTCAACTCCCAGAATTCCACAGCCAGCTTTGCTGGCTGTGGAATTCTGGGAGTTGAAGTCCACATGCCTTAAAATTGTCAAGGTTGAGAAACACTGCTTTACCTGAAGGTTTGCCGCAGTGACAATTTCAGCAAAACATGCAATCTCCTTCTTCAAAAATGATGGTTCGTCATTTCCTCATAAGTGGCTCATCTTTCTTCCAGCTGCAGAGCCAGATCACATTTCTGTTTCCTGGCAGGGAACCAAGGAAAAATTCACATGCTCTGTTTTACAGTGTATGACTTTTACCGATCAGATCCTTTTGCAATGTTCGCTGCTTGAAATGCAAGCAACAGTGAACAGATGTTGCTGCTTAGGTGTTGAGGCTAATTGTATCCTGTAGAGGGCAGCAAGTGCCATGTCTTGCAGTACTCTCTTCCAGATGTTGACTGAACTACCAAAAGCATCAAGCAAAAAAATGAATGGATGCATTATTTTCAGTAACAGACTGCCATACAATCATGCTATAAGTCTGCTGCATTTGCCAAAAGTATCTCTACCTCACAATCATTAAAGATGAAGACAGCATTCTTCTCTTTTACATCAAATGATTTATAACTTTTCCCTGGAAACTTTAAACGCAGCCTAATTTGCATCAGATTAATGGGTGAAGGTCCTTTCTTTATATTTGGAAACGTTTTGCCAATCTGACTTTTCTTATCAGAAAGCAGTGTTTTGTTTTGTTTTTTTAATGAGAATGCATGGCCATCAAAGCAGAACAATGAGAAAGAACAAGAGAAAGAAAATGCAGGTAGTCCTCAACTTACGATCATAATGGAGCCTGCCCCTTACGGTCATATGCTATGATGCTTGAAAAGCACGTCATCCATGTGATGAACTCAATTTCACAACTTTTGTCATTAAGTCAATGCTATGGTCATAAAGCAAAAGCTGCAGTCATTAAGCGAATCCATTGTTCGCTATGGGTGTTTATGCTGAAACCTGGAAGAAAATGCTGGTTTTCAGAAAAAAATATCATAAATCGCAGGCACATAATTGTGGGATGTTGCAAATGGCCATAAATGTGGTCCGGTTGCTGTGTGCCTAAAATGTAGTCACGTGACTTCAGGGGCGGGCAGCTGTCAGAACTTTGGAACTGGATCATAAATACCTTTTGGAGATACGTCATAACTTCAGTTACTAAGAGACAGGTCGTAAATTGAGGGCTTCCTATAGACACTTTAAAATTATGAATCTGGAGACAGTTACTAAGAATAGTGTGGATTGCGGGAAGGTCCAATTAATGTCTTAATGAAATACTGACAGTTCTCTTGAGGTGATGATCGCCACACAGAGAGTCACATACTTTGGTTATGGGAAGCAAGCAGTGATAGATTAGAAAAGCAATTATGTTTGACAAGGCTGAGGGAGGCAAAAGAATAGGAGTCAATAGATAAAATATGTGATTGGATTAAAGAGATCATTGGAATATACTTGGAAGAGCTGTGGATTATCATCCAGGGCAGGTTGAAACAGTTGCTGGGGGCCAGGTATGATTCGATGCCCTCTAATTAATTATTCTTCATACCAAAGCAGAAAGTAGGTTAATGAACAATCCCGACTTAGAATTACTGCTAGACATAATTCTAAGTTACGAGCTGAGGTACGCTTCACGAGCTGTGGTCCAATTCCCCACCTTTCAAAACAAATGTCAGTACAGAAATCTCTAGGAAAGAAGCAGCAACTCTACAGATATTCAGATATTGCCAACATATGCCTTCCATCATCCCATATAATTGGCAATTCATCATCTGGAATCCAGGACTTCTTCTCATGTAATATATAATGATATATATAATAATATATGGATCATACTTCCAGAATTTTGGATTTCTTACTAGTGTTTTTGTCTTTATAAACAGGAGAAGCTAAGAGAAGCCAGGATCAAGAGGGAATCAATACTGTAGATAGGATTTGTAGATTAAGAACTCATGATTTATTTATTTATTTATTTATTTATCAAATTTCTATACCGCCCCTCTCCCGAAGGACTCGGGGCGGTGTACAGCCTAAAATTTAAAAAACATATAAATATACAAAATTTAAAATAATTAAAAATAAATTAAATAATTTGGCCGAAATCCCCATTTAAATATGATAGTGAGAAAACTGCATTCTTCATTAAAGAACTGATTCTAGCAATCATAACAAGGGACAATCCAAAAGAAATATGTTCCAATATGTAATTACTATATAATAAATTTCTGATGAGCAGAAATATGTGTGTAACGTAAGCTCATTCAATAGGGCTCCATATTTCTTTGGTGTATTTATAATTTTTATTAAAATTTAAAACAAGAAGATAAAAACTACCACAAACTAGCAGAAAAAGAGAGAGAGGGAGGGAGAGAGGGAGGGAGAGAGAGAGAGAGAGAGAAATGCTAGAAAAGGAAAAAGTTTAAAAAATAGAAAAGAAACAAAAAAGAATAGCTTCTGATATTCTTCACACAATTACAAGTACAAATATATTTTGACTTCTCTCTCTAAAGTTACATCATATTACCTTTATTTCTATCATTTCTCCTGTCTAATCATTAAAGTTATGTCTCAATTTTATTTATTTTTTATTTTTACACAAAAGATCCACAAGAGGTTTATAGCCAGCAAATAAATGTAGATAATGCCTTTTCTCTAATCAATTTATCCATTTCAGTAAAATCTGTCAGCTTCAACAACTGTTCCTCCGTAGTAGACAATGTTGAATCTTTTCCTTTCTGTGCATACAGTAACCTTGCTGCTGTCATTATATATTGAAATCTTCCATGCTTTTTCTAATTGTTTATCCATTAATCCTAACAAAGTCTAAAGGAAAAGTTCCAGCTTCAGTTGAATATGGTTCTTTAAAATCCTCTGGATCAAAGTCTATTTGGATCCAGTTGGGTTAACGTTTTTACATGTCCACTAAGCATAATAAAATTTTCCTTCATATTCACATTCCCAACATACATTTGAAGTGCCTTTACGGTAGTTCTCAACTTACAACTTTAGTTGAGCCCATAATTACAGTTATAAGTTAAGTGGATCATCATATGACCAATTTTACAACTTTTGCAGCAGTCACTAAGCGAATCTGTGTTCAGCTTCAGCCTAGGTTTACCTTTAAGATTTGGAATTCAGGGCAACAAATGTCATAGTACATGGGATATGCCAACTGTTGCTAACTATTCTAGGGGTTTTCACTGAACAGAAATTGGATTTACAAAACTTAGCTTGTAATTTTTTTTCTTAGCATGAAGATGAACTTTTCCATATGTAAATGGTTGCAGACCACACAGCAATTAAATAAGATCTTGTAAAAGAAGTGTGCAAGATATTTCTCCTTAACTTCTGAATAGGTTATCAATATAAACAGAGATCCAGTTAGGTCCCACAGAGTTGCTTTGGAGCTATGGAGTATCTACTGTATATCTAATAAAAAGGAGAGAGGAAGAAAGAGAGGGAAGAAGGTAGCATGGGATATAGAGGCTATTTCTCTCTCCCACCCTATGATTCTGCTGGCATATTTATTTGGCTAGCAACATCAGCACAGATGGTGGATACACTTGTTGTCAGGATCGAAGATATTCCGAATGCTGACTCAGCACATCACTGGTCACCTGCAGAGCATGAGAGTCATTGGAGAAAATAAGCATCTGCTAGTGCTCAGCCCAGAATCAGGTTGTTTCTGGGAAAGCCTGCTAGCTCCAGTTTCTCATCTGTTAAGAGGCAGAACATGCGAGTCAAGTAAAGGATGCTGCAAGCAGCGAAAACCACCCACAGGCAATGGCAGATGTGATGACAGAACTGAGCTCAGTGCTGGGTGTGGCTCCCAGATTGCACAGGGACCTGCTGGGCATAGATCCAGATTTGGTTTCTCTCTCTCTCTCTCTCTCTCTCTCTCTCTCTCTCTCTCTCTCTCTCTCTCTCTCTCTCTCTCTCTCTCTCTCTCTCTCTCTCTGTCTCTCTCAAGGAATTTAGGTAAAGGAGGAAAAAAAATTCATCTGCCTCTGTATTATAAATCTAAACTTGTGTTCTTAATAATCCAAGACACGCATTTTTAGGAGGGACACAGTGGCTTTAATTTCTTGTTGTCCTTCAGACATTGCTGAATTATTATTCCTAACAACACCAGATAGCCCAACCAATATTTGCATGGTCATAGAACCCCCTGTTATTGGGCTTCTTTATGAAAGGGGCGTTTATTGGCTCTCCCACCTTTATATGACTCCTACCTTTATACAGATAGTCTTCGATTTACAACAGTTCATTTAGTGACCATTCAAAGTTACAACGGCACTGAAAAAAGTGACTTATGACCGTTTTTCACACTTATCTTTGAAGCATCCCATGGTCAGGGGTAGGCAACCTTGGCTCTTTTATGACTTGTGGACTTCAACTCCCAGAATTCCTGAGTCAGCCATGCTGGCTCAGGAATTCTGGGAGTTGAAGTCCACAAGTCATAAAAGAGTCAAGGCTGCCTATCCCTGACCATGGTCATGTGATCAAAATTCAGATGCCTGGCAACTGGTTCATACTTATGATTGTTGCAGTGTCCTGTGGTCACATGATCACCTTTTGTGACCTTCTGGCAAGCAAAATTAATGGGGAAGCCAGATTCACTTAACAACCCGGTTACTAACTTATCAACTGCAGTGATTCACATAACATCTGGGCAAGAAATGTTGTAAAATGGGGACAAACTCACTTAACAAATGTCTCACATAAGAATAGAAATTTTGAGCTCAATGGTGTTGTACGTCAAGGACTACCTGTATATGAAGATGTATTCCATCTCCAGTGAAACAGAAGTCCTATTGTCTTTTGTGTCTCTTTGTCTACCATGTAGAAAAGTACCCTGAAGATAATGAGAAATGAAAGTGAATGATCTTGAAATGCTTTATCTCTTTTTTAAATTTATTTATAAGATTTTATTAGTTTTTTCCATAATATAATAATAATTTTTCAACCAACGTGCTGTCTGAGTTTAAATATGCTAATACATATTTAATTCCTAATCCTTTATTCTTTCCTCTAACCATCGGTGAAGTAAGTCCCAAATTTGATAATATTCTGTTTCTTCTTTTTCTTTCAGTCTCATAGTCAATCTGTCCATCTCTGCGCATTCCAATATTTTTTTGATTATTTCTTCATTTTTCCAATATAGTGCAAATATTATTCTTGCTGCTGTTGTGACGTGTAAGATCAAATATAGGCTTTGTTCGTTATTCTTTTCTGGCCTTATACCTAATAAAAAAAGTTCAGGTTTAAAATTACATATTCTCCCAACATCTTTTCTAACTAAGTGTGTATATTTTTCCAATAATTCTTTGCGTTATCACATGTCCACCAAACATGATAGTACATGCCTGAGTTATGTTTACATTTCCAACATCTATCTGACATATTTTTAAACATTTTTGCTAATCTTGCTGGTGGCAAGTGCCATCTATAAAACATTTTATATAAATTTTCTGTATAAGAAGTTGACATTGTCAATTTATAATTGAAGTGCTTTATCTCATGGCCTGATATATTCATCCAGGTTTGGGGGGGGGCTTCATTCCTCTTCACTAGAATATTTAGCTTCAGGAGATATGGAGTTCCTGATACCAAATTTTGGCAGAAATCCAGCGTTAGGGCCTCTCCTGTTGAAGTTACAGAGTGCTAGTTGTTGTCCCTCAGCCTAACTTACCTCTGTGGATGTTATAGAAGGATTAAATGTTGGGAAACTGGGCATACCGCCTTGAACTCATAGGTGAGAACCGGTATGTAAATAATAATCATATCATCTATATTCATAAGGGATATTTTCTGCTTACGAAAGCTGGGGGAAAATTAGGGGATGATAGGTATGGAGGAGATGACTGAGTTTCCTGGTGATATGAATGACCATTGCTGGATATAGAACATCAGATTTAAAAAAAGGATTTAATCAACTAAGCTGGCAAATGAAATGGATCAATAAATAGGAGAAAGAGGATTCAGTATTTCATATGGTAAGAAATAAACATAAAAAACAAAACAAGAGTCAGCAGAGTGAAACTTTCTCATATGAACAGCAAATGAAGATCTGTAGGTGGTTTGTATATTTTATTACATAGTGTAAATAAGTCATTTAATTGACACCTTTCAATTTTATAAAGGGCAAACCATTAAAGTTTACCAACACCCATTTAAACATGTGATTCTTTATTTGCATTTAGAATTCAATGTTAAGCCAATCCTATTTCCAATACACAACTGTTGCATGGAGGAGAATCTGGAAGTAATGATTTCCAGGAGTTCTTAGCTCTCTCATGCTAAGTTCCCAATCATGTCCTTCCATTACTGTATTGTATTTTTTTGGAAGGGAAATGGTGAACAACTGGAATACCTGAAAGAATAGGTTAGGTACATTCTCATGGAGAAATGTTGTCTATGTACTCCCTAGGAGTTGAAAATGATTTGGCACATAATCAATATGCTGGACTACTATTTCATTGTCACTACTTGCACTATCCAGCCCCTTTAAAATTCAAATCTCAGTAGCCTGGTTAACATGAAAGATTAACATACAGCAATAAATACAAAGCACCCAAATAAAAGCAAAGCAATAGAAAAACACACTAAAATAGGTTGGAAACAGTGCTTTGAAACTTAAAACAGTGATTCATATTTATATGTTACTGATATATAAGGGTGTAGGTCTATACCAGGGGTAGACAACCTCGGCTCTTTTATGACTCATGGACTTCAACTCCCAGAATTCTGGGAGTTGAAGTCCATGAGTCATAAAAGAGCCGAGGTTGCCTACCCCTGGTCTAAACATATGTTGTATATAGTATGTTTAAATGTGTGTTATGCATGTTCACACTTTGAGATCAAGCAACAAAATTTAATTTTTAATGTGTGCCATTGTACCCACAGTAAAAAATGACAATAAAGGTTATCTATCTAAAAGGTTATACATACATACATACATACATACATACATACATACATACATATTATTCAAGATAAAGTTAAAAGACAAAATGTGAAACTCCCCAAAAAAAAAAACCAAAAGGGGGAAAAATCCAAACCCAACACAAAGAACCAAAACTTTAAAAAAGAAAAAGGTCATCAAAAAAACAACAACAACAAAACCCACCCCAGACTGACTTCCGGTTTCCGGTCATGAGGACCGGAGACATCTAAGCGAAGCTCCGGAACGGGGCTCGCTTTTTTTAGCGAAAAAAACTGACTACCGGGAAAGGGAAGCACCGGAAAAGAGGGTGCTTCCAAAGAGGACCATCGGCGCGCCCGGACAGGGCCGAAAGTATCGCGGAAAAGCCCGGGAAGACAGCGGACGGGGCTGAGGAGGCAGGTGGCGGCCGGCCGGCCGGCAGGCCCCAAAGAAGCTGAAGCCGACGAAGCTAAAGAAACCGCGACACCGCAAAGCCGCGCAGCCGAAAAGAGCCAGCGGAAGCGGGGAGAAGACGGTGAGCAGCGTCAGCGAGACCTGCGGAGGCCCCCGGGAGGATCGAACGAACCGGGAAAGACCAGCGGACGAAGCTCAAGAGGCAAGGCAGACCGGGACAGCGGACAGCAGCGAGGGTCGAGCAGCGAGCCGAGAGACGCCAGCCGCCGGGAGAGACCAGCTGCGGGAGGAGGACCCTCGGAAGATCCAAATAAGGTACCAGAGACAGCAAGGAAGACCCGGGCGGGCGGAGGAGGAGAAGACCAAGCGGGCGAGCGGCAAGGAAGAAAGGAGGGGGGAAAGGCCCCACAGAAACACCGTTCCTCCTCCCCCACAGCGGGCAGCGAGCTTGGGGGATTGAAAAGCTTGGGAGGAGGGCTAATTTCCTCTGACTGAGGTGAGGCCCCAGAACAAAAGAAACTACTCGAGGGCCTAAAGACTGACTATTTAAGTGCCTGAAGACTAGTCACGACTAGAGCCTAACTGTTGCCTTGAGAAGGGGGCCACTTGCACAGGCCCCAGACCCTCTCAACTTGGTGTCATCCCTGCCAGTTTTGTAAAGTGTATTGGGAGAGAAATTACACCCCTTATTGGACTATTATCTTGCTGGTAGCATATGAACTGTAAGACATGACCACTTGCTAACTTTAAACAGAAGAATTAGACCCAATCTATCCTATCAGCTTGACAATCTTACACAGGAACAATTCTCCCACAACTCTCAACATTAAGGGGTGGCTCTAAGGGTGGATAAGCTCAAAATGGCAGCCAGACGGACAAAACAGACCAAGACACCACACACAAAGGGAGCTGCATCCTCCCCGGCCCAGCCCTCTAATCAGCCAGGCAATACCCCACCCATCCTCACACCCCCCCATCCAACTACAGGCCCTCAGACCCAAACTCCAACCCATGACTCCACAACAGCACGCATGATCCAAGAACTAAAAGAGACGATTGAGACACTAAATGAGACGATAGCGACGATGGTGGCAAGGATGGAGGGCATGGATACAAAATTGGCAGAAATGAGTGCGAAGACGGAGAAAGGACGCATAGAAGCAGAACAGAAGATGGAGGAAAGATACAAAAACATGAAAAGGATGCTGGCGGACCAAGGGAGAGACCTGGAGAGAAAGTGGGAAGAACAACGCAAAGCGGTGGCCACAAACCTGGAACAAATGAAGGAGGCAATGCAAACACATTACAAGAACCTCCAAGAAACAAGGGAGAATACGGAAAAGATGATGAAAGAAGTGGAAAACTGCATAGAGGGACAGACTGCTGAGGTTCAGGACCAGTCGACCATGATGCAATTCTGGCAACTGTCATTTGCGATCAGATTCAGAGGGTGGAAAGAGACAACATACGAAACCCAAGAAAGCCTGCTCAGGACCTTTGTAGAGGCACTGGCAACATTCCTGGGCAGGAGCGCCAATGAGATTGGGTGGCAAATCGAAAAAATCTACAGAGTGGGTGCCTGGAGGGCAGTGAACAGGCAGCAACCAAGGGACGTGGTCATCCACTTCACAACACAGAGGCTCCGGAACCACATCTCTGCCACTTCCTATAACAAGGCATTCTACATAGAGGAACAGGAGGTGAAGGTTCTGAAAGAGATCCCTCAGGCGATGCTGAGAGACAGAAAGGACTACAAATTCCTGACCACAGAACTGAGATCGCGTGCACTGCGATACCGGTGGGAAACCCCAACAGGACTGTCACTTTCCTATAGAAACAAGAGACACTACTTGACCTCGGTCCAGAAAGCCAAAGACTTCCTCGAAAAGGAACTGAAGTCGGGAGGCCCTCAACCCACCGCGGGAGAAGACGCAGATAGACCACGGGAAAGCGGGAGGGATCGAGGCCAACGAGCAAACAGCGCAGAGGCACAGATCAGGGCAGTGGCAGAGGAAATGAATGGAATACCTAGAGAGGCGAGGGCACAGAGAGCAAGGAGCAACAAAAACAAGGCAGCAAGACAGCCTACAGAGGACAGGCTACCAGGCTCCACTACCAAACACACAGACCAGCAAAGCAAGACCGCACAAACCAATACGAGCAGCAATCCGGATATCATGGGAACGGGACCAAAGAAGACAACAGGAGAAATAACAGAAATGGTCTCGCAAAAGTATCCCGCAACAGATGATGGCAACTAAGTATTTGACCTGGAATGTGAATGGACTGAACTCCCCCCAGAAAAGGAGAAAAATTCTCCACTATCTAAACCAAGATAACAGCGATATAATCTGCCTACAAGAAACACACATCAGAGCAGCAGACCAGAAATATCTGATCAACTACAAACTAGGCGCGCACTTTGTGGCAGCGGCGCCAAGAAAAAAGAATGGGATTGTTATATATGTAAAGAAACATGTAATGGCCAAGCTAATAGAGTCCGACCCCCAAGGTAGATACCTGGCAATTGAAATAACACAAGAGGACAAGAAGATTCTAGTAATGGGCGTATATGCACCAAACCAGCAACAAGGCAAATTCTACAAAAAGCTACACAAGAAAGTAACACAACTTAACTACAGATCTTACATCATCATGGGCGACTGGAACGGGGTCATAGAGACTGCTCTAGACAAAAAAAGAACTGCACCGAACCCGCAAAAACACTCTAAGTTGCCTAAATCCTTCTTCGATATGAAGGAGGACCTCGAACTGACAGACGTATGGAGGAAAAGGCACGGCAAAGAACAAGAATTCACCTTCTTCTCTGGCAGACACCAATCCTTCTCCAGAATTGACTTTATATTAACTTCTAGTGACTTGCTAACTTGTCTAAACACGGTGAAAATCCTACCCAAGACATTGACAGACCACAACCCTGTGAGGATGGAATTAAGACACGGCCCGAAACAGAGGAGATCCTGGAGAATCAATGAAAACCTGTTCAGACACGAAGACAAGGTGGCGGAATGCAAAAAAGCTATGAAGGAATTCTTCAACACACATATGAACAACGGAACGCCGATAGAACAGATCTGGGAAGGCAGCAAGGTGTACATGCGAGGGATCCTCATATCCATGAATAGCTGGCACCGTCGCCAACAAGAACAAAAAAGAAAAGAGTTAGAAAAGGAGATAAGCAAAATGGAGCGGCTACTGATAAAAAGACCAGAGGACAAAGTCACCAAAGAAGGACTCAAGATCTTAAGAAAGCAATTTGACATGTTGATGGCGGACCAAGTTGCAAGGAATATACAATATGCAAAACATAAGACATTCTGCAAGGCCAACAAACCGGGCCGCTGGCTAGCCTACACTATAAGAAAGAAACAGAAATCCCGCATAATTGAAAAGATAGAATACAAAGGCAAGCTAGAATTCCGACAAAAAACCATCAAGAAAGCCTTCACAGAGTTCTACTCGAAACTATATGCCGAGGATAAGATACAAGACAAAGAGATAGATGAATTCTTACAAAACGAAAAGATACAGGCGATTACCGACACACAAAGAGAAGCCCTGAATGCCTTAATCACAAAGGAGGAAATACACTCAGCGATCACACAACTGAAAGCAGGAAAATCGCCCGGGACGGATGGGATAACAGCGACCTACTACAAGCATCTACAGGATGAGATGCTAGAACCCCTCAGAAAGCTATTTGCCAGCATTCAAGAAGGAGGCCAGGTCCCACCATCCTGGAAAACAGCCTACATCTCATTAATCCCAAAGGAGGGGAAAGACAACACACAGCCCGCAAACTACAGGCCCATCTCACTACTAAACACAGACTATAAAATCTTCACAAAAATTTTGGCCAATAGACTAATGACTGTTTTACAAAAAACAATACACCCGGACCAAAGGGGATTTATACAAGGACGCCAGATGAAAACCAACGTGAGGCAGCTGTTGAACATAATAGAGTACCTGCAAAGGCACAACCAGATACCCGCCGCTCTAATGTTTGTGGATGCAGAAAAAGCCTTCGACAGACTGAATTGGCCGTTCCTGACGAACTTGGTCCTGAAGATGAAAATGGGAGCACAGTTCTTCAACTCCATAACGGCAATTTACCAGAAACAAACAGGCCAGATCATTGTCAATGGAGACTTAACGGACTCATTTAATATAGAGAGAGGCACGAGACAGGGCTGCCCGCTGTCCCCCCTGCTATTTATCCTAACACTGGAAATTTTACTGAACAGAATAAGAGCGGCAGAGGATGTACAGGGCATACAGATTAAACAGCAAGAATACAAACTATGTGCCTTTGCGGATGACCTGCTGGTGACAATGTCGCAACCAGCACAATCAGCAAGGAAATTGATGGAGATAATGGAAGACTATGGTAGGGTGTCAGGCTTCAAAGTAAATATATCAAAAACAAAGATGCTAGTCAAAAACCTGGACAACAAAGCAAAACGGAACCTGGAAAGAATAACGGGTTGTGAAATAGTCAAGAAAGTCAAATACTTAGGAGTGGAGATAGAATCAACAAATGCGAAATTATACAAGAATAACTACGAGGTCCTGTGGAATAAGATACAAGCAGACCTGGAAAGGTGGAAATCGCTACGTCTGTCCCTGCTCGGCAGGATAGCGACAGTAAAGATGAATGTATTACCCAGATTTCTATTTCTCTTTCAAATGCTACCCATACTCAAGAAGGATGCGGACTTAGACAATTGGCAGAAAGGCATCAACAGATTTATTTGGGACGACAAGAGACCGAGGGTGAAACTAAAAATCATCCAAGACGCAAGGGAGAGAGGGGGACTCAAAATGCCTAATCTAAAGCTATATTACTATGCAGCAACGTTGGTGGCGGTTAGTGACTGGATCAACATGACAAATGATAGAGTTCTGAATGTTGAGGGGCATGGTCTACGATTCGGCTGGCACGCATACCTAGTATACGACAAAAAGGCAGATAGGAACTTCAAGGAGAACCCACTACGAATCCCACTGCTATGGGTCTGGAAGAAATATAAGCACCTCCTACACGACAAGATTCCCATCTGGACGATCCCTGGACACGCAACAGGGGATATGAACACATCCCAAGGGCAAGGAGTGGTGCCCTACAGTGAACTTGTACTGGGAGAAGAAAACAGGTTCCTCTTGAAATCTCAAGCAACGCTAGCAAACAGAGGAATAGGAAGTAACTGGCTATCATATATACAACTACAGTCAAGGTGGCGTGAAGACAGGAAGAAGGGCTTCTCCCAGAACGACGAGAACCTAATTAAACAGATCAGAGAACAGGGGATTATGCACATCAAACGAGTGTACAGCACTCTGATAGAAATGGACTCTGAAACCGAGCTAGTCAAGAACTGTATGATAAAGTGGGTGCAAGACTTCGGACACCCTATCGCCATAGACACGTGGGAGAAAATCTGGGTGAGGAATGTAGAATTCACGAAATCGCAACACTTAAGGGAAAACTTCTACAAGATGTTCTATAGATGGCATCTAGACCCGAAAAAAATATCACTCATCTACCCGGGCACCCAGCCCAAATGCTGGAGGTGCGGAGACGGGGAGGCTACTTACTTTCACATATGGTGGGCATGCAGAAAAATCAAAGCATTCTGGAGGAAGATATGGTGGACACTCCAAACTATTTTCAAAAAGCGTATAGAATTTCTACCTCAGGCTTTTCTGTTAGGGATCACAAAGGATATCACTACCTCAGAGACAAATTTATTTTTGAACTTAATTACAGCAGCAAGATTATTGGTGGGACAGTACTGGAAGAATCCGGAAATACCGCCTATTGAAGAATGGACTGTGAAAGTAACAAATCTGGCGGAAATGGCAAAAATATCAGCATATTTGAAAAATCGCTCCAATGAACAATTTGTGACGGACTGGAAACAGTGGATAGACTATATCCAAGAGAGACACCAATCAAACAGAATGCAGCTGGCGTTTAGCTAGGGCTCGATGGGAGGAGGGAAGAAGGGTTAACAAATCAAAGGTTTACAAAAACTAACACCCAATGTTGAATGTATATGTTCTATAACTAATGCCTCTTAACATAACCTCATGATTAATGATGTTTGCTTTAATATTGTTAAAGTAGACTGAATCTCTACCTCAAGATATGAAACTTTCACCTCAGGATCTCTGGTTAGGGACTATAAAAGATTGCACTAGTAATGGGATGAAGTCAATTCAGAAGCGCAAACGTACAATATGCGATAGACTAGAAACAGTAGATAGACCATATATAAGAGAAACACCAATCAAACAAAATGCATTCGGATTATACTTGAAGATGTAAGGGAGGAGGGAAGAACGTTTACTAAAACAGATGTTTACAAAGATTAATACCTAATGTTGTATGCTATGTTCTAGGAGGATTGTTTAGCAATAAGATCTTATGTTTAATGTTGATCACATTAATATTGAAACAGATAGGAGAAACACCAATCAAAATAAAATGCAACAGGAGTATAGTTGAGGCTAGACGCGAGGGGGGGGGGAAAGGCCTACTAATTCAGACGTTTTCAAAGACTAATACTTAGTATTGTATACCAGGTGTCATGATGATTGCTGCATAATATGTTTTTATGTCCAATGCTGATTGTTTTAATAAAAAAAAAAACCCACCCCAACACATATGCACATATTATTATCCCTCCTAACTGAACACTGATTAACTTACTTAAAAGGTCTCTTTGGGACATCAAATAAGCCATTGGTTCCAGAATGACAACTGAAATGACTTTGTTGTGTTTTTCTATCTTCCAAAGAAGAAGGATGAGGTGGAGGCTCTGATGAAGATCTGAATAACAGCTCAGTGATGGAGAGTTGGTTCTTAGGGTGATCTGGTTATAGACTATTTAGAATGTTTACAGGTTAAAATTGTGTTGGGAAATCTTGATGTGGGACATGAACTGAAAACAGGTGATGGAGTAGTATTGTTTAGAGCAGAAATACATAACCTTGACATTCCAAGGCCATGTCTGAGTCTCAAAAGATATGTATATATTCCTTAGAAACATAAAAAAAGGCTAGAAGATTTTATTTTTCAGTACGGGAAAAAGAAAGAAAACCTGCAGTGTACAATAGTGGCTACAGTTTTGGATTAAGAGCAGGTAAGCTCAGGTTTATATCCCCATTCTTGTGTTTGATCTATAAAGATATGTGTGTGGGGGGAGTATGTGGGTCTATCTATCTATATGTCTGTATGGATGTGTATCTCCATTCAGCCATGGGCCTCAATGGCAGCAGTTTCTATAACAAGCCACTATGACATCAAAATGGCAACACAATGGCTCATTACATCATCATGTAAATGATATGATTAAATCATGACATTGTGATATCTCTCCCTCGTATAGATATGAGCCAGTGACTCTCTCACATCACCATTTGCCACATAGCATTGTTGCCATGAGGATCTAATGAAGAGTCATGCTGGGCATATTGTCTTCAGCATCTTATAAGAAAGGTGAGATATACATGAAAATAACAACACACAACTATGTTCATAAATACATGCATTTTAATGACATGTAAATCAAAAGTAGTTTTAGTTCTGTTTACAGAATAAAACTCTGAAACTGTTACAACAAGTTATAGTCCAGATGTAGTCCTCTGCACAGAAAAAGTTGGATGCCTCTGGATTAAGGTTCAAGTAAAGCTGAGGAGACTGAGATTCAGATTCATGTCAGCTATGCAGCTCATTTGGGATGGTTTTGGCTCAGTTGCTACTTCTCAGCCTAGCCTACTTCATGATTGTTGTGACAACAAAATGGACATGGAAAGAACCGTCCACACAGCTGGAGAAAAAGTAGCATGTAGATGCAATCAATGGATAATACTTATTTTAAAATAGGCGAGGTATGTATCATAAACCAGGATTCATTTAGTAATCTAGCCACTTAAATTTTGCATTAGCTTTCATTCCTGAATTGTTCTCAGAAATGGCACATACAGACAATAGATTGGATTACCCCCAATATAATAATAATAATAATAATAATAATAATAATAAAGTTGGAAGGGACCTTGGAGGTCATCTAGTCCAACCCCCTGCTCAGGCAGGAAACCCTATACCATTTTGGACAAATGGCTGTCCAGTCTCTTCTTAAAAACGTCTAGTGTTGGAGCATTCACCGCTTTTGGAGGCAGGTTGTTGAATGAAGGAGCTGAATTATCCCTTTATGGGAAGGGGATTCCAGTCAGTTTTGCCAGCTAATCAAAGTTACGTATATAGTTCTTGAGAAGGAATACAGTCCTGTTCAAATAAACCAACTCCTATCTTAAGTATACAGATGAACTACTATACCCAATGTAGTACTTCCATTTTATCACAGAAGGGAGGTTTAATGGTCTCCCTGATCAAGATCATCTCTATCTCCATCCACTGGGAGAATCAGTGTCCACGTCTTCCTAAATTGCTTCTTTTATAGTTTCTGCCATGGGAATTCAGAAAAGTGCTTTCTTCTCCCTTTATTTGGTAAATTAATGACGGCTTCAAGGAGAGGTGCAAAGTTCACTCAGTCCCTTCTGCCATTCACCAATTGACTGTATTGTATATCTATGCTGCATGTTGAGCATTATTCTGAAACACAATAGCACTTGTATTTATTATGTATTGATAACTAAGCACAATACAGATCTAAAATAAAACAACTGAAATATTATTTGCTATTCACTCTGACTCCATAATACAGAATAAGAAATTCTGATCTAAAAGATCCATGACATATAATAACTTCTATACTGTCATAGCAACAAGTGAGACTTTTCTTATTTTGAAATATCTGGAAGGGGTTCCCCCTGAGATAGAAACAGTCCCATCCTCATTTTAACGGGCCCTGAAGATGTAACTCTTCATCTAGGTCAGGGGTAGGTAACCTTGGCTCTTTTATGACTCATGGACTTCAACTCTCAGAATTCCTGAGCCAGCATGGCTGGCTCAGGAATTCTGGGAGTTGAAGTCCATGAGTCATAAAAGAGCCAAGGTTACCTACCCCGATCTAGGTCTTTGGTGAGGATAATGGTATCCTTTTTTTTTCCTTTCCCTTTTCCCGCCAAATTTTTTTTGGGGGGGGGGTTCTGTCATTTTTCTTGACATCTTTTTGTGTTGTTTTCAAATGTTTTTAACAATCTTTAAACTGCCCAAGTCACCAAGAACCAGGCAGCATACAAATTTAATAAATAAGAACAACAATCATTAATATATTCACAGACGACCATGAAAAATAAGTATTTTGGGATGTTTTTAAAAAAAATTAAAGGCATTATATGTTTATATGTTTCCTGATCACTGATAACAAATAAACTTTCATTTTATTGAACTGAACTGTAACTTATTGGTCTATGCACTGTCTGAGATGTCAATTTAGCCTTTCTATGACTTCACTGGAATTAGATGAAAATGGAGCTTGGAAGTAGGGCATTTGCAGGTGGAAGGGTCAAAAAAGTCAAGATGGCGGACATGATTGTGTGATTAAAATCCCACCCCTTTTTAATATGTGTTGCCTTGTCCTTGTCCTTTTTTTTTTTTTTTACTCTCCCCCTGTGTTAATTTGTAGTCCACAGCCCAACCAATCCTTAAGGAATGAGGCAGCCTATTTCACAAACTCCACGTTGGATGTTGTGAAAAAACGTCACACTGAAAAACATTAAATGTCTTGGCTCCCAGGAAGTGGGATAGACAAGAGGGGTGGCCATTCTGCTTTGGGTGCCCAAATATTTACCAATCATACAAGAGAGGGTATTTATTGCCCTGCTTCAGACATTGAAATATATTGTGTTCTTCCTTCTGGCATTTCTTCAGAAATGAGCTCTGTTCTCTCCCCTCCCCCAACTTTCTCCTTCTGAGGAAATGGGCATGGATATGGGTTTTCATTTGGGAGTGGGGCTTGGCAAACGGCTGGCCCAATATTTTCCGAAACAGTTTCAGGGGCATTTCATGAAAGGAAATAACAGTTTTTGATCTGGGCCTGTCAATCTTTTCTGCCTATTCCTCTTTGAAAAAGTTCCTCCGTTAGAGAAAAACTTGCGGGTGGGGGTGGGGAGAGATTGAGAAAGATTCCTTTATGGATACATGTACAGCAGTTTGTGTCTGCATATGTCACATATGACACATGCCTGCGTCGGCGCGTGTACTATTATGAATGGCAAAAACTCCAGGCCAGGTTTTCCAGAGAGCTCTGGCACTAGAGGCAGCATGCTGTGAGAACTAAGCCGGAGAGGGGCTCCTTCATCTAAAAACCTCACACAGGGCTCAGCTTACTCTTCTCCTGCTGCTAGAGATCCCCACCTTAAGGAAAAGACAGCCAACAACTTCGAAACTGTCCAAAAACTCTTCTTGGAAAGTTGCAAGGGGCGGGGGTAGGGTGGGGGCGAAGAGAAAAGTTGTCTTTCCATCCCATCTCCTCTCATCCCAATCCCACTCCCACTCCCGCCGGCGAGCTTCCCGGGTCCCAGCAGAGCCCTCCTTCAAAAGACAGCAGCGCAGACGCTGCGGCTGATTGGCTCCATGTGCGAAAGCTCAAGAAAGCATCGGGAAAGTTTTGAAAGAAAATCAAAACTTCCTGCTTCAAGGTGGTCCCGGGTTGCAGGCTGGAGAATCGAATATTTGTAACGCGTGCTGCTTATGCCTGGCTGCGCAGGCATGGAAAGCGGCAGCCCCCGATCGCCTTTTGAACGGCTTTAAACATACTCCCGGTGTTGTTGTTGTTTTGGATTTTATTTTTATAGAGGCGAAAAGAAGATGTGGAAAGTTTGGGGAATTTGGAGAAAGGTTAGAGCGGTCTCGATTTAGCCGCCGGGAGAGTTGCGATTTGCTTCTTTTAAAGCGCTTCCCCCTGCCAGCGTTTGGATGTTGCTCTTTGGGGAAGAAAGTTTACGGGAATTTTGGAATTTCGGAACCGGGGCCAGATCTTAGAAGTGGATCGCCGCCGAACCCCAATAAAGAATACGAGGATCTCCAATGTCCGCCCCAACGTTCTTCCTCGCTCTTTGAAAGGTAAGTTTCTGTGTGCGTTTAACTCGCAACTAATTATGGCAATCTTTTGAACTTAAAAAAAAAAAAAACTGACTCGCCTTGGAGGCATCTTTGACAACCTGTAGGTTCGAATGATGACTCCAAGGGAAAAAAATGCGGGGAAGGAAAATGGGTTTGTTTGTTTTTTAATTTAATTTTTTTGAGCGAGAAAGGATTCAATTCAAGGAACTTTAGAAAACAAGTCCAAAGGAGCCTCGGACGGCGGTTGGACTCTCTGTTCAACAATGTAGAGCAATGCGATAATTTTTTTAGCTTGGACGTTTCCTCTGATTTGTGCATGAAATTGGGAATTCATTTTTCTTTGACAAGGGAAAACAAAATGTGCCCGATCGTTTCTCCATCTGGTTTTGTTTTTTGGGGGGAGGGGAGCAGAGGAAAGGAATCATTTTAATTAAACAATTCAAAAAGAAAAGTTCTCTTACCAGGATTCTTGGAATCATTTAAGATCCAATTAAAACAAGGGTACAAGCTGCAAAAAAACCCATTACCAATTGGTTTGCAAAATTGACAGATTGGTAGCAAGATAATCCCAAGTGGAGCCTTTTTACCTGGTTTCCACTTTATAATTTGGTTTGCTTTTCACATCTCAGTGGGCTTGGTGTGAAGTTCTGTAGGTCTATCTATCTCTATAAACCGAGTGATGGCATTTTTCTTTAACAAAACTTTTTTTTCATGCAAGCAGGTCAAACTTCAAAAACTTGTTGTGGGGTGAAATTGATGGATTCTGTAGGTGAAATTAAATTATTAGAACCAGGGTAAATTTCAGCTGGGTAAAATCAGGTCTTAAAATATACAATTGTTAGTTTTGGCCTTCTCTCACACTTGTTTCTAGACCCCATCTTTGGGAACTGATGGGGAGGAGGGCATAATTGTTAGAACACAAACAAAAGAGTCCAAAAATCTATTTTTCAAGCTGCCCAGATATCATTTAAAATCCTTTTTATCCCACACTTTGGATACGATCATTTGAACATTAACACTTTTAACTTTTTTCCTTTACAATTGTCTTTCTTTCACTTTAATGACAACATTCACCAGTGGCTCATTATGGAATAAATGGGATTTGTGAGGTATGTTTTCACAACAACTGGTTAAAAGTTTTTAACACTCAGGTGTCCTGATTAAGGGAAATTTACTTTAGTAGAAAAGGTTCAAGATTGCAAAGAGCTTTTCAAAGCCCTCCCCAAATTAGACTTTCTGAGGTGCTTTAGAAGAAGCTGCGATACCTAAATTCGTTTAAATGTCTAGCACAGATGTTAATGTTGTTTATGAAAATGTTCTTTAATGCTGGGTGATCTTTCATACCCCCCAGTTTTAAAAGCTACTGTGTTCAAAAAAAAAGAAAGAGAAAAGGAATCCCTTAGCATGACTCATCTCCAACGTTTAGTGACACAACAGAGAAAAGAGAAACAAAGCCCTCCATGACAGGCTTGGAAAAATAATTAAGAATCCATTTCCCCTGTCTACTGGAATTGGCAGCTGGAGTGACCTGTGTGGACTTGTTGAACTGCTAAAGGGGATTCGGTTGCTGGGGATGCCTCTTGACTGCAGCTCACGTTAACCACAATCTGCTGTGAGTGATGGATTGGGGAAGGGGGAGGGGGCAGTGAAAAGGATGAGATGGAATTTGAAGCAGTAAAAAATAAATATTGGGGTTTTGTAAGAGACTTGCTGGTTCCAGTGTTTTGGACACACAAGGAGAGAAAGCTGAGATCAGAATGTATTTGTTGCTTGCAGGTTGTTAGAGGAAGGCCATGGGTGAACATCTGACTAAGGTCTGAGGACAACCTATGACATAGTTATTGCTGCTTCCTGGGTCTAATCATGTCCTGAAAGTGCATCTGTGCTTCTAACACTGTAAGTGTGATGGAGAAACATCCCAAGGAACCCAGTAGAGCCCAAATCGGCTGTATGTGAGCTCTACCAAATTTTGATTGATTTGGTGGTAAAATATTTTGCTTATAAGTCCTACAGGAAAGGAGTAAGTGACACATGGTATGGTATTGCTGTCCCATGCTGCTTCTGGAAATACAAAGTCCTACTTACCTTCTACATCTTCTTGAATAAGTCCCCAGTTAATGTCTTATTGTAATCTAAGGATATAAGTTCTGAGACGACTACTGAATTATATATTCAAAATAAGAGAGTGTAAGAGAATCTGATGGTCCTCAACTGAGGTTGATTTATTCCGGAGGTACTGTTGAGAGAGAGGTTGTCCATCCATCATATAGGCCTGAAGTTAGTGGGGCTCTACCCTCCTAATCCTATCGAAAAACACTGAAGACTTGGCTTTTCCCCCAAGCACTGGAATAGGATGAGGTGTCTGCGTGTCAGAAGCTTAGCTTGGTGCCAGGTTTTTGCTTTTAATGTTTATGGTATTAATAGTTTTAATATAGTTGTCTTACTGACATTGTTTTAATTCTTGATTGGAAGCTACCCAGTTTGGTGTAAGATGAATGTTTTAAATAAATGAAATAAATAGTAAAAAAAAAAAACCCTTGGTATTATTTGACCACCCAGATGGCAGAGAATCGAAAAAGAAAATTTTAAAGTAGAAAACCAGTAATATTAGCATTAAGTGGAAAAGCCTTTCACGTGTTTCTTTGGGAGAAGCAAGAAATAGATTAATCTGGCACCACAAAATATGGACAGTTATTTTTTTTTCTGTAAAAAAAAGCCTCAATAAAAACCTATACTTCTGCTAGGTTTACCTTGCAAAGCACACTCAAGTCAGTGAGATATAGAGATTGGTCTTTCCAACTCTGTGTATTAGAACATTGCCCATACTTATATACCAATAGAGGTTTCCATCAGGAATTGTAGGCTGGACTTTTGAGAATCAGATAATCGGATCGGATCTTTCTTGATTTTTGTGTCACAGCATATTTTTCTGCTTTCCTACTTGGTTGGGCTATTACCTTTATTACTTTTAACATTGCTGCCTTCATTACATGGTTATTATTTTATCAGTGGTAGAACAAATATATGTCTACGATAGCACTAAGACTACAACTTAATTATTGAAATATAATGTGACTGTAGTAGTACTATTGCTGATGCCTAAAATACAGGACTTCTGTTAGGATCAGGATCTAGGTTTATCAGTTTTGCATCTATTCAAAAGTCTGTTGTGTGAATTTTTTGCACAATCCTGCAACAGTTTTAAAAGGCAAGAAAAGGTGCATTTGTCTTTGTATAAAACGTTAACTAACATGCTGATGTTTATGCACATAATTCCACCATGTAAACATTTTATTGCACTTTTAAGCCAAGGACTGCTATGCAGAATTTAAAGAAATGAAAAAAAAAAAAACCTGAAAGATAACTATTCCAATCTGCTTGGAAAGCTTGGAAGTGCAAATTAGATCAGTCAACTTTAAGCTGGGGACCAAGAAAAAGAATTTTAATATCTCTAGTTGTGGCTACATATTCTTATATACAAAGCTGGAACAAATATTTCCAACATACTGAAGCCAATCCCCACTTGGAATGTTACTACTCTGTAGAAACTAGCATTACTGTGGATATTTAGATCTAGGCCACACAAGATTTGTAAAAACATATCCCTCTAATTTTCAGTCTCCTCTTCTGCTTCCTAAGCCATGAGATTGCTCTACATCCAATATAATCCTTCATATTCTCTTTGTTGTTTTTTCTGCAACTGAAATTTAGATTGTAAGATTTTTGTCCAGGGCCTGGTATTTTGCTGTCAGCTTTTGGAGCTGTATGATCCTGCATGTAGCTTCACTTTCCTACAGGAGTAATACTCCTGAAATAAGTGCAGGTAGTCTTCAACTTACAACAGTTCATTTAGTGATGGTTCGAAGTTACAACAGCACTGAAAAAAGCGACTTATTACTGTTTTTTCACACTCATGACTATTGCAACCTCGCCATGGGCACGTGATCAAAATTTGGGTGCTTGGCTACTGATTCGTATTTATGACAGTTGCAGTGTCCTGGGGTCAACGCGATCCCCTTTTGTGAATTTCTGCCAAGCAAAGTCAACGGAGAAGCCAGAATCACTTAACAACCGTGTTACTAATTTAACAGCGGCAGTGATTCCTTTAATGACTGTGTCAAGAAAGGTCGTAAAATGGGGCAAAACTCACTTAACAAATGGCTCACTTAGCAACAGAAATTTTGGGCCCAATTGTGGTCGTAAGTCGAGGACTACCTATACTATGGCGTTTATGTCTCCATACCACTGAGTGGATCCTTTTTTAAGCTGTCTTTCCCAACCCTCCCTCTTTCCTGCTTTCTCCATTGAAGCTTTCTTAGTTATGTTGCCTTGGAACAGCTGCCTCGATCCACCTGGCATTTTGCATTTTGAAAAAGGTGGTGTCATGAACCCACATCGTGCACTTCCCATCTTGGGGGGTAGACACACCTAAACACTCCCTGGACTGCAGAGAAAGTGGTAAGCTAGTGATGGCTATTTTGGGTGTTATCTGGGAACATCCACCTTCATCCATCTGCTGTGCTGAGGAGGCAGCGTCCTTTAGGGTGGGGCCAAAAATTTCAAAGGCCTCCAGCAGATTCTCACATTCAGGGTGAATTGATTATTCTGTGGACACACAGTAGATGCTATGGAATCACCTCACTTAGGAACGCCTATTATCCAACCCATGCCTCCTAAGCGTCCATTCTCTTGGAGTTAACTTTTGAGTGAAATATATGAAAAAAATAGTTCAGAAAGACTTGGCTAAATTAGTAATTCAGAAACCTGAAGTATGAATTTACCTCATCTTTGACAGATGGCACTTTCTGTCTATAAGGAATGAAGGAATCTCTGGCCTTTATATAGTTTTCTACTTAATACATTTAATTTTTCATACATTCTCCACATTTTACAGATTAAATTAGGGATATTTAAGCCACATTATATTATGCAATATTTGAAAATGAGCCCCACCAAATTCCAGGGACTTTTAGTCTAAGCAGACATGCACAGCATTACCCTCTTAGATAACTACAACATCATTATTTTTATACAAACACTTACTACCCCAGCGTTTATTTATTTATTTATTTATAATCAAATTTCTATACCGCCCCTCTCCCAAAGGACTCGGGGTGGTGTACAGCCTAAAATTTAAAAACATATAAATATACATAGTTTAAAATAATTAAAAATGAATTAAATAATTTGGCCGTAAAATCCCCATTAAAACCCAACACTTACAAATCTTAAAAATTTACTCAATCCCCCTAAAACATTCTAACCCTACTGGAACCAAAGCTTCTATGCCAGGCCGGCCTGTCGAAAAAGGAACGTTTTTAGTTCCCGATGGAAGGTGCGTAAATCTGTCATTGTACGGAGTTCGGGGGGGGGGAGCTCGTTCCATAATGTGGGAGCTCCCACAGAGAAGGCTCTCCCCCTGGTGGCTGCCAGCCAGCATTGTCTGGCTGACGGCTCCCTGAGGAGGCCCTCTCTGTGGGAGCGTACCGGACGGCGGGAGGTATTTGCTGGCAGTAGGCGGTCCTGTAAGTATCCGGATCCGATGCCATGGAGCGCTTTAAAGGTGGTCACTAGCACCTTGAACCGCACCCGAAAGACCACCGGCAACCAGTGCAGCTCGCACAGGAGCGGTGTTACATGGGAGCGCCACGACGCTCCCGTCACTACCCGCGTGGCCGCATTCTGAGCCAGTTGGAGCTTCCGGGTGCACCTCAAGGGGAGCCCCATGTAGAGAGCATTACAGTAGTCCAGCCTGGAGGTAACGAGGACATGAGTGACTGTGCGTAGCGAGTCTCGGTCTAGGAAGGGACGCAACTGGCGCACCAGGCGAACCTGGTAGAACATCCTCCCGGCCACAGCCGTCAGATGGTCCTCTAAGGACAGCCGTGAGTCCAGGAGGACTCCCAGATTGCGAGCCCTTCTTATGCCTAACTATTTTTCTATCAACTTTCTTCTTTTAATCTATATTCCTATTAAACATACCGATAAGCTCTATTTTCCCTGTTCCAATCACCTCTTCTGTGCTGCATTCTGAAGCAACTATATTAATGCTAGTAAACTGATACCTAGCAGATTACTTCAAACACACACTTACACATGGGAGCTGGTTAAACCACAGATTTTTGAATGTACCACAACTGGCTGAGTTTGGACAATATGCCAAATAGCAACGCATGGTTTACAATTCACAGTAGTTAGGTTCATGGCACATGCCAAGTTAAAATAAAAAGACTCCATTATGGTTTGGTATGATGGATGAACTAGCCACACACCACTCTAAATTTTTTATTAAGGCTATATTTTTATATAACTTCTATAGGAACCTGGCTGTTTTGAACAGCTGCAACTAAAATGTTATTTATTATTTGGTTAGGCACTTGCTGAAGGAGAAATGCAGGGCTGGAAAGGATCACAGTGTTGAGAAAAGTTGTTAAGCATCTAATATATATCCCCCATCACTACCAAATTACAGAAGGTATCTTAAATTATTTTGTAATTGAGCTAATTTTGAATTCTTATATTGACATGCATATTGGAATTTGGCTTTTTACCATATTGCTTCTCTGAACAATTTAGACAGGTTAAATATCTATAAAGAAAGTGAATGTGAACTTCACAGAACGATTGATAAATCAATGCTAAAGTAGCATGGACAGAAATGGCTTCAATGTATGAAGGCCTGATTAAAATGAACAACTGTGTGTGTTGGTAAAAAGAAGTTAGAGGAGGCAGGAAAAAGGAGATTCACAATAATGTGCACGTTTTCATAGAGTTCTTGACCAATAACCAAAGCCATTTCCTCTTCCTCCTCTCTGAATTTTTCTTCCTGTTCATTTTCAGGGGTCATGTCTTTAGAAGTCTACCTTTCCAATGCAATAGTCTAAACGAAGAGAAACAGGAAAAGATTATGTAGTGAAGTTCTCAACTTAATCAAAGAATCTTATGGACATTCCTGTGGAAGTCAAATAAAATAATCCTACCTAGCAGGTAAAGTTCACTTATGTTCTGGATCCACATTAAGATGGCTACCGTAGTAGGTAGCATTTAAAGGAAAGAGACAGGCTCGCAGAGGCTATGTACTTTTACAGTGCACAGGATGAAAAAAACTCAAATTAAAAAAAAATCCACCAAAAGGAAAGATACTACCCTCTTCCCCAACAATGCCAATAATTGTAACCTGATGATTGCATGGTATAGTACATGGCTTATGTGATACATTGTGGGTGGATGTACAGGCAGGGACCCCAAGGATGCTTTATTTGGCCACTGTGTCCACGTGGGACTATATTTAGTCTCTACCCACATTGTAAGCCCAGTATTATCTCCTTGCCACAGCTACTTATGGAAGTACATCAGGAATAATTCACTGCTTGGAACAGCTATGTAAAGCAGTCTCCAGCTGCCCGCATCCTAGGAATCTCGTAGGAAGACCCACTATGTACATCCAGACTCTGAAACCAGGAACACTGGGATCTGTCACGTGTGAATGAAGCTACATGTTTGAATTTGGTGGCTTTCTCTGTGGTGTCATAGAAATGCTCCAGTCCTGTCCTTTGTTGACCCATTGGAGGAATGGCTTTACTACCTCACCCTGTAAATCCCTGTGAGAGAGGGACGTGGTTTTCAAGCTGCTCTGGATGAGGATGTCATATAGGAGAAAGGGGCTCCATACAAAGCTGATCTAGTGTGGCGGAACTCATTATAATCCCAGCCCCAGCGGTGGCACTAATCTTCTTGATGATACATCCTTATAGATTTTGCCTGTTGGACTAGAATATAAATTGGGGGCAAAGTAGAAAGCGGACACCTTTGCTTAATTTTGTCATTTTATTTCAGTCACAGGAAGATGCAAAGGGCGATTCTACATGAATACATTTTAAATCAGTATATATAAATGAACAATGATTGGAAGACTTTGCTCCCAGCTTGTTAGGAAAGAGTCTGCATCTATAGAAAATAGAGGAAGTAAAAAAAATGTTTCATAATAAGAAATGGAAAGTAGAAGATGTGGCCATCTTACTTTTATGTTAGGGAGAGTTGAAAGAAGTTATTTTACTGTAAGGAGCAGGATAAAGATGCTACTGATCCATATTCTGTACATTATTTAGCTATAGTAAGAAAAGATGCAAAAGCTATGAATTTGCTATGATATGCTTATTTCCATCACAAAATGGTGCATAAAGAGAGAGAAAAGAGAGTTTTCCTCTCTGAGAAGCAGCAAATCCAAAGAGAGAAGAAAGAGATCCTCTGCCAATTGCTTATTTTGTTCCTTGGTCAGCTCTATATTATTTCCCCATTTTATCCTCTTGGGTCTCTAATTCCTATGATTTTCCTTCAGTGGTAAAGGTAGAGTACCAGAGCTTCCCTAATCTAAGCCAAGTTCCAGGAGAAAGAATAAGCACACACAGTTTTCACATTTCTCGTGGTACCATCTATTTATTTATTAAATGTGTAAGCCTTTAAAATATATTGAATTGAATACCAACTGCCCTGATACTATTTTTACAAATGTATTGTTATGATTATCTACTATCAACTTAAAACACATTAGAACTCAAGTTTTCTTTCTATAGGCAAAAAGGTGGGATTAAAAATCAAATAACCCAATTCACAAGGTTGTTGTTGTAGGGAAAATAGGTGGAAAGTGTACTGGATAAGTTCATCACCTTAAGGTATTTGCAAAAATAAGAAAGGTGGGAAATAAATAAATAAATCTTAAAATATATAATAACAAATAAACTTGGAGTGGAAGACTTGTCTCCTATGCAATCGTTTTATTTTATGACCGGTTTGGTTCCACTTAATGTTTGCCAACTGGAAGGTGTAGCTGTGTAGTAAAGACTGCTGGGGAATTGAAAAGGCAGAAGAAATCTGGGGTTTTATAAAATGCCAGTCTATAAAACTTAGGGAATTTTTTTTCCTTTTCATTTTTTCCACACACCTCTCTGCCTGCACTCTCAATTTTACAATTCTCTCGTCCTCCAGTTTGCACTGACTGTAGCCAGCATATGAGAAGCTCTATCATTAACAACAGTTAGAAGGGCAGAGAGCCCTGCAGATCTATAGGTATTAATGCAGTTGTACATCTCAGAGGAGAGCAAAATCCAATGAATGGCTACATTCTAATGACACATAGTTAGAGATTTGTGGATGAAATCTATTAGTTATGGGAAATGTTAAATTTCTCATTCCTGAATCCAAGTTTTTGTAGTTACAGATAACCCTTGGCTTATGACCACAATTCAGCCCAAACTTTCTGTTGCTAAACGAAGCAGCTGTTAAGTGAGTTGTGCCTCCTTTAACAATCTTTTTGCTAAAATTGTTAGGCGAATCAGTACAGCTGCTGAATGAATCATGCAGCCATTAAGCAAATCTGGCTTCCCCCATTGACTTTGCTTGTTGGAAGCCAGCTGGGAAGTTTGCAAATGGTAATCACAGGACCCGGGGACAACTGCAACTGTCATAAATAAGAACCAGTTGCCAAGCACCCAAATTATGATCACATGGCCAGGGAGATGCTGCAACGGCCATAAATGTAAAAATGGTCGTAAGTCACTTTTTTCCAATGCTGTTGTAACTTCGAATTGTCACTAAATGAATGTTGTAAATCAAGGATTATCTTTATTGTAAAACAATCTCTCATCACAGTTGCAAAAATGTAAGCTGAAACAATAGTTTAACAAGTAAACTGTTAAATTCTAACAAGCTAGCTAACAATACTTTTCCTACCTCCTATCTTGGAGTAATCCCATTGGATTTGAAGGGATGATTTCTCAATAGACAAATGCATTGTATGTTTGCTCCTTTCCAGACGTTGAAAAAGGAAGCCCAATCTTCTGTGCTGTTTTAATCTTTTAAACATGTGACAAGGGTTAAAGCATAGCAGAAGAACTGTTTCCAGTTAGAATATTTTATATTAGCACATTTAAATAAGAAAAAAAATAGTTTATTACAGTTCAAAAGAATGACTTTCTTTTTCTCTTCCTCCAAATTAACTGTACCTCCTTAAGGCTTCATTTTGGCATTAAGGAAATATTGTAGTTTAATGGATTCTGAATAAAAGTTATGGACTAGTCCGGTAGTTCTGTAAGCCTGAAACAAGACATAAATTTCTCTACTGTTTTGGATCTTTCCACCCAGGAAGCTTTAAAACAAACCTTGATATGTTCTGCAATGCTACATGTAGGCATAAATCCCACTTAATTCAGAAGACTTATTTCTGTAGACAGGTACACGGTTGTACTTTTGAACAGGCTTGCAACTTGCATATGCTACCTATATGGCCAGAATGTTTATTTATCTTTTCTTCAGACCATTTTTATACATTAAAAACAATGGGGCACTGTTTTACTGTAGGAGGATTTCAAATATAACTTAAAGAGTAACATGATGGCTAAAAGCATGGATCCCTTCTGCTTTTCAGACTTTCCCCAGGGGACCCCTTGAGGGTCTTCTGAAGTTTCCTCGGTGTAGGATGGGTTGACCAGATGCTGTTGTGGTCTTATCTCAAGCTGTTGGTCATGCTTGTTGAAACGATGCAGGCTGGAATCCGACAACTTCAGAATGGCCACAGAGCGGTTGAATTCCCCATCTCATCAACTTGCAGCCAACATAAATATTGTCTTTATTATATGATAACTGCACTTTTATCGGTTCCCAAGAGATCACCCATTTTTCTCACTTATCTATTAATATGCAGATCTGCAGACAAAGACTGATTTTTCTTCTGATTAGAAACTAGAAAACTGGAGGTTGTATACACATAAACAAAGAATGAGGTTATCCTTACATAAAACTCTGTTTCACAACTCAGTCCTAAATTCATTGGATGGCTTGAGTTGTGTGCAGTTAAGGTTTCCAAGTCTCAGAATAGCAGGCTAAGGATAAAGCCTAAAGGCTTTATGATTGCCTTTTTTTCCCCTGCAGAGCATACCCTGAGCTTATTATATTCCACTATAACGTTCCAAATACAGGTAGTCCTTGAGTTACGATCACAATTTTTATGTTGTTGTAACACAAAGTTTATGTTGCTAAGTGAGACATTTGTTAAGTGAGTTGCAACGGTTGTAAATGTGAAAAATGGTCATAAGTCACTTTTTTCAGTAACTTTGAAGTCACTCAACAAACTGTCGTAATTCGAGGACTGCCTGTAATGTATTTGCTGAATCTATGTGTGTATGGAGGCCTTGCAGTTGAGTTTGTTTTTGACATATAAGGCATCTATTGTTTTTACTTCATTTATCTACCTTCTGCTTTCGATTTACATGAATCGCTACGGTATCATAGATTTCCCAAAACAGAATTTACTAGCAAGGTTTATAGATTGGCCCCAGTCCTACTGATTCTCTGGAAATCCCCAAGAACAAGTTTGTCAGCGGGCTTCAGGATTCCGTGGAAGTGGGTAGCTTGTGGAATGGTTATTGCAGGAAAGATCTTGAAGGCACTCCCCTGTGTTTTTAGTTGTGTTTGTGTTTTACTTGTTTTGTGCTTTACGTTTTATTTTTAAGTGTCCTGTTTTTATGTATGCTGTCCAGAGTCACGTTCGTGAGATGGGTAGCTTCATAAGTTTGATAAATAAAATAAATGGCATAGTTTCACAATGCCAGTACTGTATACCAACCATCTCCATCCAGTCCATGCATCCAATTCAAAAGGCTATTGTCTCAGAGCATTCAGGCTACAGGACATCAGCGTTACTTCCCTTGCTCATACACAAAACAGGCATGCATGTGCTTGTCCGACATGACTATGTATATTGGTATACATGCTTTTTCCCACACCCAAATAATATTGGAGTATAAAAACCACCAATAAGCAGCCCCATGCTGTTTAAATCTTTAAGCTAGATGCTATTGTTTAGAAGTTATGTCTTAAAAGAGCCTTTTTCTGGGGCTTTGCATCAAAAGGGAAATGCCTCACAGGCAGTTCTTCCAAAGATGAGTCATTCACAGCAAATTCTGGTATGGAAATCTTTTATTTTCCTATCTACAAGCTAAGTTCTTCTCCCTAATCTGGAAGCCTATATTGGAAAAGAGCTCTTGTGGAGTGGCCTGCTTAAAAGCTCCATTAGGATGGAGCAGACCAGTGCTTCCCAAACCTGGGCCAATTACCCAAATTTGGGTAAAAGCGTTTTTTTTAATTGGGTAATGACACCTGAACCCATTATGCAATCTCAACAGGGACTTTTAAATAAGAGTTTTTCTGATAAACGGTATAAAGGACTTTTCTGATAAGTGGTTTTGGGTAATGAAGGAAAGGATTTGGGAAGTACCAGAGTAGACTTTGCCTTCCAAATCTTCACATAGATATGAAGTGTACTGGATGACCTTTGGCCAATTGTAGATTTTCATTACTGGGATTGTTGGAGAGAGGGAGGGAGGGAGGGAGGGAGGGAGGGAGAGAGAGAGAGAGAGAGAGAGAGAGAGAGAGGGAGGAGGAGGAGGAGGAGGAGGAGGAGAAGGAGAAGGAGAAGGAGAAGGAGAAGAAGAAGAAGAAGAAGAAGAAGAAGAAGAAGAAGAAGAAGAAGAAGAAGAAGAAGAAGAAGAAGAAGAAGAAGAAGAGAACCTTTGTATTTATTAGAAATATGAAGGATGGGATGGGATCAAGGATAAATACATACATACATACATACATACATACATACATACATACATACATACATACATGGGTTTAGTGTGCAAGCAGCCCATTTTATTCTACATCATGTTTCATGTTTATAGATTGCCTTTACACTCCATCCTTTTTTTCTCGTTTTCCATTGGCTGCACTGATCTGGCAGTTCCTATATCAGTTTGGATCTTCCTCACTTACTGCATCAGAAGAATGACTGATAATTAGCCACAACTGTAATTAAAATTGACATTAGCTTGTTCCTAAAGTCTTCCCATTCCCAGAAGGATATTAAGAGGATTCACAAAGAAAGGTTGTCTACCGTATTAGAGGTTTAGGAAATGAAGGCATTGACCCAGTTTTAATGTAGACTAAGCCACCTGTTGATCAAATTATATTGTAACTAGTGGTTTGCCATTGCAAACAATTCCAATTGTTTATGTAAGAGAAAATTATTTATTTAATGGTAAACTACCCCTGTCTAAACGACTCTGGGCACAGTTCATGAACCCATCAACCAAATAGCTCAATAATTACTATAAACCACCACAATATTCAGCATAATAACAAATGAACCTTTTTTTTAAAAAAAAAGTATAATGTGACATACTATCACACTAAGACCTCAAGGCTTGCTAAAATAAAATTGTCCCAAAGTCTTCTTGGATGCAAGAAATGGAGAGGCTATCCTACTTATAAGGGGAGTATGTTCCAAGGTGTACTTCTTAGCTCGCCCCCTTTAATCCCTATATGGGAAGAGAATCTGTATCAGCTTTCTGTTTTTCATACCTTATGGCAAGGCAGTCCATTTAAAATACACAATTTAGAAATAATGTTAGGAAGGGGAGAAGGACACCTTTGAGTTCTAGTTGGTTAAAGTGGTTGACATCCAGATGTTGGGAGCAGCCAGGAGCCGCTGAGACAAAACAAGAGTATGCATTATTTCTCCCTCTGTTTTGTTTTTGACAATTTCCCTTTTTTTCCCTTACTGAAGTGTTAAGGGAGACGGGCCAAGTATCTTTCTCAGGATGCATCCCATCACCTTGGCCCAGCTAATTCTGCCCAGTTGTCCTACTTCCAACGTTTGCAACTGAATCTGTTAGGCCCAGCTAGCCAAATACTCAAAGTAGGTAAGAAAATAGCAAGGGCATTTCTGGATACATTCCAGAAGGCTTGGGTGATGGAAATGCCGATAGAATGAAAGTGCCATTAGTGAACTGGGCATCCTGAAAGCTGTGCAATTTGCTTTGGAGTGACTAACGTTGTTGCCAATGTGGCTTGCATTGTTGTATTTTATTGCTTGATATGTCCCATCAGAATCGGAAAATGTTGTATTTCCATGCATGGAAAATAACGGAACTTACAAGGGGGAATAAAATTGATGTTTGGTAAGAAAGGGTTTACGGTATTTACTTCATCATCCACACCTTTAATTAACAATTTCATCTGGGACTCCACACTCTGCTTAAATTGTTACCGTAGTATCACTTCTTCACATTGCTTCTTTTATTGGCTTTCATTATAAGGTAGACTTTGGAATGGCACAGTTGAACAAATGATTAGAACATTAAGTTCTAATGAACAGTAAAATAAATAAAAAGTTTCAGCAACATGGAAAGAAAAGCTAGATCATGCAGCATAGTGATTTAGAAATTGAACGGCACAATGAAAAGCGGCATTGTGGACAGGAAAATAATAGCCACCAACCTCCCCTCCAGGGATATTTTGATTAGATGGTATTTGAAAGAGTGAGTAGTTGTATGTATTGGGTCAGCAGAGACATTTGGTCTGTAATAATATTTGTGGGGCTATGTGTTGTTTCGCAGAAGCCATCTGTTGACAAGACAAGTATGTGTGTGTGTTTGTTAACTGAATCCTCTTGCGCTTTTCCCCGTCTATCACTATATAGTTAGGAACAAAACGTTACTGTCTTCACTAGAATTCCTGCCCCCCTTTTAACTTAGAAGATCATTACCAAAAACAAAACAAAATAATGACCATAGAAGGCCATTAGAAGCAAAGTGTTTTCCCACACTTCCTTCTCTACTACTGTCTTTTCCTCTAGGAATTTAAGATGAGGGTGAGGGCAAAGAAATATTTCCTCTATTAATGGAAATGAGGGGTGATGAGGAGCAATATTTTAACATAGACTCATGCCCACCAAATGTGGATTATTTTTCTTAACATGCCATTTTTTTAACTGCATTTTTCTCAATTCCAGATTGTATTGAATTGTCTTTGTGAATGTTTAAAGGCAACAACCTTCGCCACTGTGTTTGCATTTCAGCTGTTTTAATGCATGCTTATTTTGGTTTTGACTAAAACACCCTACTAATTTCAATGGAAGTCTTCTAACTATGGGTGATTTTAATGCAGGATGGCTTCACTGCATTTATAGAGTTGAGATTAGGAATGTTTATATCATCAACTGCTCCTGTCTTCCTCATCTTTCTATTTTTCAAGGGCGTTGTAAAACATCCATCCTCTTAATGGTACGATGGGAGGGCAAGCTGCAAGCTGCAAGCTGAGGGTTTCTAGATAAGTCCTTTATTACAGAATTGTAGTCTTTCATTCATTAAAAGAGAAATCAAACACATGACATCCCTAGGTCATTTTCACATTTTTTTTGTCATTTCTTCTACCTTCTCTCTTGTTTAGGATTAAAAAAAACCCGAACAGCTGCATAATGTCTTTTAAATGATACTACTAGGAACTACCGGTATCTGTCTGGATGAAAGCACTTCAGGATGGTGTGATGCAATCACAGAGAAACTGTGTGATGTATCAGGAAATTCTTGGTTTGAATTCTGCCTTAGTCAGTAACTCATTAGGTTGCTTTAAGCACACTCTTTGCATTTAACTTCAGGACCGTAACCTACTGCATGGAGATAATGAGAACTGTATAGAATTATTGTAAAAGATTACAAGATATTGTGTGCCACATGCTTTTCAAAGATCAGTATAACAAAACATAGAACCCCTTAGGGACAAAATGCCTTCAGTTCAAAAATGCTATAGTAGTGCTAAGTTTTATTGCTGTTAGTATTCTTCTAAAAAATGCTGCTTAATTATGTTGAGGTGGTTATGAATACCATAGCATTGTTACATTCACATTGGGCAAATGTTTGTTTTGGAGTTAAGCTGGATGGATAAAACTCGACATAGTTTGTGATGAGACCTTCACTTCCATCTTAAGTGCTTGCACTTCAGATTTGGGCACTGAGCATTTTTCATTCTAAAGATTGTGGAATGCAGCATCGGGGGTTACATTGAATTGTTGGGCATTTCTTCATTTAATTAATGGAGTCTCTTGCAGTTCATGAGTAAGAGTGTGCTGTGACATGATGACCTAGCCACTGTAAAGTGTCTTAGGAAACTATTGTTTCCTTAACTGGTGTGATGTTGAGCTCCTTATAGTAGTGGGAGTGAGACACCCACCTCATGAAAGGACAAGAAGTTAACTAAATAGTTTATTACCAGTACATTTGCAACGTCAGGGAGATGCATTTGTGGGATTTTCTATCCAAATAACATAATGCAGACTAGTATAATGCAAATCTTGGGGGTTGTGTTTGTACATTGGGAAAGGAACATATATTATGTTGGAAAATATCCCATAACAGCATGAAAAGAATAGGACTGAGGAAACTGCATTCTACTTGGCTCAGGATAATACTTGAAGCCAATCTTTTTGGTCTCTCCAGATGAGTTGCACTGTTGTATGATTTGCAACAAAATATAAGCAATGACCAGGCTGAGCCCAAGGGAAGGGTCAAGCACGTCATCAGTTTGGAGTCTCTTTGCACCAAAACGTCTAAGTCCAGCCCACCTTGACTTCTGTTGACTCTTTTCTACTGCCAGTTTTGTTTTGATTATTAGTAGTTCAGATTCTTGTAGAGCAGTGTTTCTCAACCTTGATAACTTTAAGGCATGTGGACTTCAACTCCCATAATTCCACAGCCAGCAATGCTGGCTGTGGAATTCTGGGAGTTGAAGTTCACATGCCTTAAAGTTGTCAAGGTTGAGAAACACTGTTGTAGAGAGTATTAGCATGCAATATATCTGTATTCATTTGACTTCTGATTTCCTGATCTTAACACGGACATTAATTTTGCCTTTTATGTTTATCTTGTTGAGTAAGCCACCTTTTTTTTTTACACAAGAGTGATTTCAAAACTAGCTTCTTTATCCAACTCTAGCTGGAGCTAAATTTCCTGCTATAAGCATTATTTGCATTGAAGGCAGAAAGTCCGGAATCCAAAATTTGGCATCTCCAGTTAAAAGATCTAGGTTCACATATGTAAAAAAAAAAAAAAAAACAGATTGGAAAGGCCTGCTGGTCAAATGGTATCCTATTGATCTATCTTAAAAAAAGCTTCACAGGCCTAGAAAGATAAAACTAGAGAGATACGTTCAGTCACAGTGTCCCAGGTCCAAACTAGACCATCTACAAATGGAAGGCATTGTTCTTTCACAGGCTCAGGTTCTTAACTTAAGCAGCTCTACTCTACCATTAAGCTGAGGAGAGCCAAAACAGACTCTTTTGCTTGTTGCAACCCATTTCAGGGAATGTCTTGCTACTGCTTTGATGCCAAGCAATGACTTTTAAAGGTCTGTGCTTTTAGCTCCTAGCTTCCTGTTTTTAATAATACAGCTCTGGCGGATTTTGTTTTTGTAGCTGCTGTTTCTATGCTTTTGTTTTAATTTTAGTTTGTAAAATTTTAATTTTAAAAAGTTTATGAAATTTTAGTTTTAGACAAGAGATTTTCATTAGTTAAAATTTATTTAGCAGTATTCACCTCTGTAGGTTCACGGGTAAATATAGGTACAAACAGGCATACGTTAGTTGTGGTTTTAAACAAACATGCTTTATATTAATAATCTCAAATTTGTTTCAAAGAAATGTGCCACTCATATCAATAAATTTCATTGTTTCTATGTAAAAAAATCATACTTGGATAAGCCTTTTATGGATTTATTCATTTCTTCTCTTTTTTAAATACAATTTATAATTCTATTTGATTATATTTGTATATTGATGGAACATCATTTATCCCCAGCACACACACACACACACACACACACACACACACACACACACACACACACACACACACACACACACACACACACACACACAGACAAGGAGCATTCTTGAAATCTGTTTCAGAAAGTTGGGAGAAGTTGGCCAGCAGATTTGAAGGCCCAGAGGTTATACCAGAAGGAATCCCTCGAAAGGGCCGCTTGCCCTGAAATTGCTGTCTAGGTCTGGCTGCCTGCCTGTCCAGTTGTCTCTCCTGCCTGTCCTGTCTGGTTGGGAAGGAGGTCGTGGGCTGGGGATAGCTGTACCTGGCCCCTGCCCGAAAGGGTTGTCTCCTTTGGAAGTAATTGGGTCGCTTGTTTGCCCTCTTAATGAGGTGATTAAGGACCTTGCGCTTATCCCGGTTCTCGGTTAGATAGGGATTTAATGCGTCCCCGAACAGCCTCCCTTCTTGATAGGGCGCGGCCAAGAGCCGCCACTTAGACCTGGGATCTGCTTGCCAGTGCTTCAACCATAGCATGCAGCGGCCGGCTATGGTAGACGCCATGGCCCTGGAGGAGAACCTGGCAGCTTGGAGGGTGGCATCTGATGTGTACTCCGTGGCCGCCACCATCTTGCTGAGGTCCTGATGTGTACGGATGTCCTCCGCTGGGATGCAGGCTTGGAGTTGCCTGAGCCAGCGGAGAGCGGATCTGTTGAAGAACGATGCCGAGGTGGCCGCTTTAATGGCCCATGCTGTCGCTTGGTGAGATCTGCGATAAGTTAGTTCGCACTTATGGTCTTCTGCCTTAAGGGCCTCAGCGACATCCCCGGGAATAGCCGTGGGGGATACTAGGGGCCCGAATGGCTCGTCCACCGCTGGTACTTCCAGCGCCTCCTCTAATTCCTTGGCCACATTGTACAACTTCCTATCAGAGCTGCCTGGGAGGGGAAGGGAGACGGGAGAGGCCCGCTGTTTGCGTATCGCGTTTAGGAACATGGGGGAGGCAAGGGATGCGATGTTGGGCGGTCACCGGTTCGGTGAAGTTTGGGTCCGCCTCCGATTCCATGGGAACCGGGGTGGTAGGAGAGGAGGAGTCTGTCCCCAGGTGGGCAGTGGTGGTTGCCTTGCGGAGCAAGGTGATGAAGAAGGAAGGATTAAAGAGGCTGCTGAATAGGGGTGCCTCTGGAGGAAGCTCCTCCTCCTCCTCCTCCGACATTGGTATCCCCTGCTCTAGGTCGTGTGCCTGGAGCGATGACCCCTCAGAACAGGTGGAAACGGCTGGGGAAGACGGGGCATAGTAAGCCTCGGCCACTGGCTGTTGGGCCGGTGGGAGGGCGGTCACCGCTGGGGCAGAGGCGTGCTCCCTGGCCTCAAGCGCGCGGTCCACTGCTTGCGCTATTAACAAGGCGAGACGGTCCTCCGTGGGGAGCAGAACGGGCTCCGCTGGTCGGAGGCCGGCCACGGTGGGAGTAAAGGTTGCCTCAGGGGCCCCATGGTGGGCCCTCATGGCCGAGGATTGGGGGGCCGGGGAGATGGCTCCTGATCCCCTGTGCGCAGGGGACTGAGTGGTCTCTCCCGTAGACCATATACCTAGGGGAGAGGTTGGGGGGCCTAAGGGAAGGTCCAAGACCAACCCCTGGATTTGCGAGGTTTCTATCATGGCCCTTTTCTGTGCTCTGGAGAATTCTTTTTCCAGTGCTTGGTGTCTCCGGCTAGCCTGCTTTTCCGACATCTTAGAGGTTTTGGTAGTCTTGTCCCTGCCCTTGGTCGCAGCATCATCTGTGGTCACCCGGCTGGGTGGGCTAGGGTTCCCTGGAGCCGCTGAAGTTTGCGAGTTGCCCTTTGTCATAGCGATAGGCTCCTCCATTCTCTGATACTGCAGGGACACGATGGGGGGCCCCTGAGATGCAGAGAGAATTAAACACTGGATGAGAATAGACGCACTAGTGGGGGCGCCTGGAACCCAGGTAAGGCTGCAGTGTAAGAACAGACGCACTAGTGGGGGCGCCTGGAACCCAGCTAAGAATACGCACGGATAAGAACAGACGCACTAGTGGGGGTGCCTGGAATCCGGCTAGGGCTGTGGTGGGTAGGCACAGGCGCACGATAGGGTACGCCCGGATCCAGATACCCGGATGGGATCAGGTTAAGGCTAGAGACACCAAGTCTGGAGAAACAATTGTTGGGATGTTCCAAGGGAGGGTGCCCCTGTTCCCAGGCTACCAGGTAGTAGGGCCTACAGTCAGGTGGGTGGCAGCCCTGGGATGGGTTGGATACCTGCCTGGAATGAACTTTCTAAAACTGTTACTTCTGTCCCCCCCCCAGAGGGATGCCTAGGTGAGCGGAGGAAGGAGCCCCTTCCTCCCTGTGTTTGTGCCACGCTGCGGTCCGTGGCCTAGTGCGGGCCGCGTGGTCCAAGATGGCGGCCGCCTGCTCGGATACGGCTCCGCGGCTCCGGTAGGCAAGTGCTGGGTCCGAGGGTATCTATCCCTGGGGATCCCCGCGCTCGCCACTATTGCCGCCGAGACTCCAAAATTGGCCGCCGCCGAACAGCTGATCGGCGCGACCGAGGCCTAGTGTGGACCGCGTGGTCCAAGATGGCAGCTGCCTGCTCGGAGCGGCTCCGCAGCTCCGGAGGGGGTAGGTAAGGGCTGGATCCGTGGGCTGCTACCCCTAGGGATCCCCGCGCTCGCCGCTATCGCCGCCTGGGCTCCGAAGTTGGCCGCCACCGACCAGCTGATCGGCGCGACCGGGCCGCCTGCGCCTGAGGGAATGATCGGCAGCACCCCCTGGGGGCAATGGGCGACGGCGCTTAGTTAATGGAGCTGCAGCCGAGCTCCGAGGTCGGCCTGATTGAACATGGATGGCCAAGCCGATATGTGTTCCCTCCCCCTCCCCCGTTCCGCGTAGCGTCGGAGCTTCGGTAGCAGGCTCCGGCTCGCTTAGTTAGGTTGGGATCTCAATTGGGCTGCTCTGGCAGCCGATTGTGCTAACGGCCGTTAGCCCAATCTATGAGATTCGGGGCTTGGGGAGGACTGGGAGTCGAGGGAGAGAGGGGGGAATGCAAGGGGAGAAGGGAAGGGCCCCCTTGCCTTAACCCTTAGCTATTTACCCCCCCATGGAGATCCTTGATCCCTAAGGTTGGAGCGATATTGCTAGCCAGCTAAAACTTGCTAAAAATATCACTACCCAGCTATTGGATCTGGAAAAACCACGGATGGAGACTGTACCTGCCTAAGAGCC
Source organism: Bothrops alternatus (assembly GCA_034064705.1). Taxonomy (NCBI): domain Eukaryota; kingdom Metazoa; phylum Chordata; class Lepidosauria; order Squamata; family Viperidae; genus Bothrops; species Bothrops alternatus. The sequence goes on from JARGCV010000080.1 coordinate 8,607,554, forward strand.
AAACTTGCGCGTCTGTCTTGGGCGAGATCAAGTCAAAAACTGGGATCTCTATGGTCCAGGATGGGCGTGGCAACTTTGGCTGACTTGATCTGATTGGGCAGGAATACAGTCTACACCCATCCATGGATTCTCCATCTCCATGCTGAGAAAAGGCGTTCAGGTAAGACAACGCCCCTTCTATGCTTTTGTTTTAATTTTAGTTTGTAAAATTTTAATTTTAAATAGTTTATGAAATTTTAGTTTTAGACAAGAGATTTTCATTAGTTAAAATTTATTTAGCAGTATTCACCTCTGTAGGTTCACGGGTAAATATAGGTACAAACAGGCATACGTTAGTTGTGGTTTTAAACAAACATGCTTTATATTAATAATCTCAAATTTGTTTCAAAGAAATGTGCCACTCATATCAATAAATTTCATTGTTTCTATGTAAAAAAAATCATACTTGGATAAGCCTTTTATGGATTTATTCATTTCTTCTCTTTTTTAAATATAATTTATAATTCTATTTGATTATATTGATATATATTGATATATTGATGGAACATCATTTATCCCCAGCACACACACACACACAGACACACAGACACACACACACACACACACACACACACACACACACACACACACACACACAAGGAGCATTCTTGAAATCTGTTTCAGAAGGTTGGGAGAAGTTGGCCAGCAGATTTGAAGGCCCAGAGGTTATACCAGAAGGAATGTACAGACAGATCCCATTGCACGAGTGAAGTTCTCTTCATGTCACCCTGGCTGTAGTTCATGATGCCTTGATTTGTTATTTTAGTAAAATCCTGTGGCTTGTCTATTCTTTAAGCTCTGTTTGCAATCTTTAGTTTGTACGCCAGGAATAATATAAACAACTAACTGTTTCTGTTCTTCAAAGTAGCTATTTTTATATAAATAAGAAAACTCAGAGGAACTTGGAATTCTGTATCCCAGAAAGTTGCGTTTTCTTTGTCAGTCTCTTCAAACATATTGGAAATCTCCACACTGTATCTGATGCTAATAACTGTTATTCATTTTCTCTGTTGTAATAAGATCATCATCACTAAATATAATTTGAAAGAAAACTTATATTTCTCACTGCCATATTTGCAATGAAACATTTTTCCTATATTTGATTTTTTTCATGATATAATCTTCTTTGAAATATATACATACACACTACACACACAAACATACACATATGTATAGTATATATATACACACACACATATATATACATATGCATATATCTGTGTGTGTTATTATATTATATTATATTTCTATATTATCCCTTTATGTTCTTCCACATCTCTTAATTGCTGATTTTCTCCAAATGTATTCTGATAGAACAGTGGTGGTGAACCTATGGCACGCATGCCAGAGACGGCACTCAGAGCTCTTTCTGTGGGCACGCATGCCGTCACCCCAGCCCCGCCTTCCCCATGGCCCCCTCCTCACTAGCAGCCCCGCCGGAGGAGAGTCACCCCCAGGCGCAGCCCGCACAAAGCAGCACAGCCAAGCATATGGCAGCCGGGCAGCAAGGATAAGACTCCACCCTCGTGCCCTGTCGCGTGGAGATGATGCTGCAGTGTGCGGGTGGAGGGTGGGGCTGCCATGGCGCTTCAGGGCCACTGGGCGATCTGCAGCAGGCCGTGGAGGCAGCGGGTGGCCCTGCGAGGTGGGGGTTGCGGGGGTGGAGCGGACAGGGGAGGGGGATGGGGCGGGAGTGGGCCAGGGGACGGGGCAGTTTTTGGGCACTCGGTCTCTAAAAGGTTCGCCATCACTGTGATAGAAAGATTCATTGATATATTTATTAAGAAAGACTCATATTGTTCCACTGGACTTTCTTGGGTATTTTTTTTTCTCCTTGAAAACATTTTGCTTCTCATCCAAGAATTGAAGAAGCTTCTTGGAATGAGAAGCAAAATGTTTTCAAGGAAAAAACACAAGAAGTAAGTCCAGTTGCCTTTTGAAAAGTACCTTTGGAACAACCATGACTGAGAATCTCCATAGACAAGGACACACCTCATTTAATTCTTTTTCCTCATTCCCTGTCATATATAGCACTAGCACTAGCACTTAGACTTACATAATGCTTCGTAGTGCTTTACAGCCCTCTCTAAGGGGTTTACAGAGTCCTCCAAAATCTGGGCCCTCATTTTACCAACCTCAGAAGGATGGAAGGCTGAGTCAACCTTGAGCTGGTCAGAATCAAACTCTGCATTGTCCTGGGATACGTACATTTACCTTCATTTGTGAATGCCGTTGTTATTTAATTTTAGTTTTCTTGTTTTTTTTTTTAAATTATAAGGATGTATAGTTTAACATCTCTCTATGCAAATTTGCAACTGGGGGTTAAAGTTCCTTCAGACTATTTTTGTTTGGAATATGTTAACTGAGAAAGGCTGAATTCATTATTTATTTATTCCAAATGTTACATGTCCGTTGTGTCCTGGGCCTGATGAGGAAACTCAGCAGGCCCAGAATTGTTGCAAATGGTCCCGGGCATTTTAAAAGCTGCCCGGGACCAGACAGAGTGGTGCCAGCCTTGTACGCATGTGCAAGGCGTGAAGAAAGAAGAACTCTTATTGGTTCACTCTGTCCGAGTTTCAAGCCCTATAAAAAGGCCTGCGTGCCTTTTGCTTTTTTCTTGGAGTTGGAGTAGGAGAATAAAGCATTGTTAATTGTCACCATCTGTCTTCATCATTTACACGCGAACAAAGGAGTTAACACTGGCGACGAAGGTGGGATCCTTTGCAAACTGAAACAAAAGATTTAAGAACTTACCCTGGAAGTCCTGAAGTGGGGAAGATGGCGTCTGAATCAGTGTCCCAGCCTGCCAGTACAGCGTCGCTGGAGGGTGAGCTTGGCTAAAGGACCCTTTCCCCAAACAGCAGCTTACAGAGGAAGCAATTGGTGAAGATCACAAAAGTTATGATGTCGAAGATTGGCCGCTTGTCTGATTTCGATGTCTCCCACCCAGAGAAATGGAATTCTTACATAGCACGGGTGGAGAACTACTTCAGAGTAAATCAGATAAGAGAGGACGCCCTGAAGGCAGCAACTCTTTTGTGTGCCTGTGGACAAGAAGCTTTTGACATTGCAGAAAATCTGGAGGGCCCTGCACCTCTAGAGTCAGTAACATATACTGACTTGAAAAAGATGTTGAAGGAGCACTTCCAGCTGAAGTTATCCATCATTGCCTGGAGGAACGCGTTCGAGCAGAGAGACCAGAGGCTGGGTGAATCTGCTGCGGACTTTATTGCTGCCTTAAGGTAAACAGCCAGGCCTTGTGAGTTCAAGGATCTGGAAGAGAGGCTGCGAGATCGCTTTGTATGCGGTTTGAGGAGCAGAGACTTACAACAGAAGATTTTTGCAAAAGAAGACGTCTCCTTCCAAGACGTGCTATGAGAGGTAGCAGCTGAGGAAGCAGCAGGCGGGGCTATGAAGGCCTTACGGCTCACCAGGAACCCTCCAGACACAACTACCGTCCATCAAGAGGATGCTCGAGAAGGATCGGAAGAGGATCATAAAGAGGAGGTGGACAGACTTCACCAGCCAGCTAAAAGGAGGCAGAAGGGATGTCTGGACAAGGCCCCAGCATCTCTTCAATGCTTTAGGTGCGGAGGATGCCACAAGCGAGCTGACTGCAGGTTCCACTCTGCAATTTGCAGGGTGTGTGGCAGGCAAGGCCACATTGCATCCGTCTGTTTGGGTCGTCAGAAGGTCCAAGCTCGTGAAGAATTGCATCTGAAAGGTACCAGGGTCTCCAGTCAACACAGGGTGGGTTTCTTCGCATCGCACAGGAGTATTCTGAGAACAGGGACACACAAGCCCCTTAAGAAGAAACTTTCCATTAATGTAAGGTTGCAAGGAGTTCCCTTATCCATGGAGCTGGACACTGGGTCCGCTCTCTCAATTATTTCAATTAATACATTCAAAAGGATATGCAGCAGCAGTGGCCTTCGAGTTAAACTCAGACCATCAAATCTAATACTCACTGATTTTCAGAATTCTGTGGTGTGTGTTAAGAGGGAGGCCACCCTTAGAGTACAGCATAAGGATTTTGAAGGTCCCCTAGATGTGGTGGTTCTTGGGGGTGAACGTACGAGTCTTATTGGACTTGATTGGTTCGAGGCTCTGGGAATCCAAGTAACTGGGCTGCACAGCTTGCAAACTCTGGGCCTTGCAGAGGTTTGCAAGGAGTTTGCAGATGTGTTTAGTTCAGAGCTAGGATCCTACAAGGGACCCCCCATTGCGCTACGGTTAGACCCAACTATCACGCCCATCAGGGTCAATCCTAGGAGGGTACCTTTTGCCCTCAAAGGTAAAATAGATGCTGAGCTGGACAAATTGCTCCAGCAAGGCATTTTAGAACCTGTGGATTCTAGTCCATGGGAAACCCCCATAGTAACTAAGGTGTTGCAACAGCATGCTTATCCAGTCCCTGTTGTAAGCCACATCCTGGCTTCCCTCAAGGGAGGGCTCATTTTTGCGAAACTTGACCTGGCACATGCCTATCAACAGCTACCTGTTGATGAGGCAGCTGCAGAGGCCCAGACTATCGTAACTCACAGGGGGGCCTTCAAGGTCAAGAGACTGCAATTTGGGGTCAATGTAGCCCCGGGCATATTCCAAAGTGTCATGGAGAGCACACTTCGAGGTATTCCTGGGGTCTGTCTCTACTTCGATGACGTCCTCATTGCTGGGGAGTCATCTCAAAATTTAGTAGAAAGATTAAGGGCTGTCTTGCTTCGTTTTTGAAAAGCAGGCTTTAAGCTAAAGCAGGATAAATGCAAGATAGGAGTCACTTCCACTGACTTCTTAGGTTTGAGGATTGATGCCCAAGACATTCACCCTGCTGAAGCTAAACTACAAGCTATTCAACAGGCCCCAAGCCCCAAGCCCAAGAGTGAGCTGCAAGCCTTCTTGGGGCTATTAAATTTTTACCATGCATTTCTCCCACACAAAGCTGCAGTGGCAGAGCCGTTACATAGGCTCTTAGACAAGCAGTCTCCTTGGCAGTGGACTAAAGTCCATGACAAGAGCTTCAATGAGGTTAAGTCCTTGCTCACGTCTAATGCTGTTTTAGCGCATTTCAATGAGCAACTGCCTGTTTGCATTGCATGTGATGCATCTCCTTATGGGGTGGGAGCAGTACTTAGCCACCTGAAGGCTGATGGCACACAAGTCCCTGTGGCCTATTATTCAAGGACTCTGTCATCTGCAGAGCAGAATTACGCTCAGGTTGACAGAGAAGCCTTGGCCATAGTGGCTGGCATAAAGAAATTTCATGATTTCTTATATGGCCGCCACTTCACGGTCTATACAGACCATAAGCCTCTGTTGGGTTTGTTTACTACTAACAAACAGACACCACATATCATTTCTCCTCGTATGCTGAGATAGTTCATTTTCCTGTCAGCATATGACTACACTCTAGTTCACAAACCTGGAAAAGAAATGGGCCATGCAGATGGCCTAAGCAGATTGCCTTTAACTCAGGTAGAAGCAGACGCTGCTCCTGCCATAAATATTCTTTCCATTCAGGAGTTGCCTGAATCTCCCCTCAATCCTAGGGACGTGGCTGCTGAAACTGCCACTGATCACATGCTTACACACGTGCTGACATGGGTGTTGTCCAGATGCAACATTTCAAAGTTTTTGGCAAAGGAGACACGCACTGTCTACCTTTAATGGGTGCCTTTTTTGGGGTAGCAGGGTAGTCATCCCAGCCTCATTGAGGTCTAGAGTCTTGATCTCTCTGCATGAGGGACATCCTGGAATAGTCAGGATGAAAGCACTTGCGCGCAGCCATCTTTGGTGGCCTGGGCTTGATAAAGCTATCGAGGCTCAGATGCACGGGTGCCAAGTGTGCCAACAATCATGGCCTGAAATGCCTCAGGCCCCTGTACACAAGTGGGAGGAGACACACACCCCTTAGTCAAGAGTACATTTAGATCATGCTGGGCCCTTCCAGGGGCAATTCTTCCTTATCCTTGTTGATAGCCATTCCAAGTGGCTAGAGGTTCTTCCTGTTTCCTCCACTACTACTGCCAGGACTATCCAGGTGTTGAGAGGAATTTTTGCATCACATTGACTTCCAGATGTCCTGGTTTCAGATAATGGCCCTCAATTTACCTCTTCTGAGTTCCAGGCTTTTCTTCAGGCCAACCCGATCCAGCATGCAACATCAGCTCCCTTCCACCCTTCCACCAACGGGCAAGCTGAAAGGATGGTGCGCACCACCAAGGACGCACTCAAAAGGCTCACGTTCGGTAGCTGGCATCACAGGTTAGCTGACTTTCTTCTTGCACACTGCACCACACCTTGCACGACCACTGGGAAGAGCTCAGCTGAACTCCGCTGGGGTCGCTGACTCATTATTAAATTGGACAGGTTGCACCCAGACCGGGTGGCTTCACAGGTGTCGCAACCGCGGGCACCAAGGAGACTACAGTTGGGTGATCCAGTCTGGGCTAGGAACTATGCTTCTAGTCATCTGTGGGTTCCTGTTGTCATCTGTAAGATCTCTGGACCTCTCTCATACGAAGTGACCTTGGAAGATGGCCCCATCCTGCGGTGTCACATCGATCAACTGTGCTGGCGGTTGTCCCCTGTGGATTCCGCCCCTGCCTCCGCTCTCAGGGGGAGGGGGCCCAGGAACCACGTCGCATTTCAGGTCAATCTCCTGAGACACAATCTCACTATTCCTGGGACGTACCGCAGGTCGCTAGGGATTTCTCAGGGGAGGTGCAAGGGCATCCTCAGAGTTCAGCTATTGTGCCAAACAGGGAGTCATGCGTATTCAAAAGAGCTTCAAACAGGAATTCATCTGAGGCGGGGTTTGCCATAGAGGCGGCCCCTGACTCTGGCACCTCGGCTACAGAGGACTGGGAGTATTGGGGCACACCTGCAATGCAGGTCACATCTGAGACTGGTCGCGGGCTCGTGGGACTAAGTTCCCTGGAGCCATCCAGGATAGTTGGAGAATCCTCAGCCAATTCAGAGGGTTGGGGAATTTCAGCTGCTCTCACGGAGCCTGGGGAGAGCTCTGGCAATTCTGCCGGCATGCCTTACCAGGGGTCACCTGCAAAATTTGTTCATAAAAGTCCTGGTCTTGTGAGCCCAACAGATGGGCCGGTAGGCCAGGCGGCCTTAAGAACAAGTCCTGGTCTTCCTAGCCGGGCAGGTGAGCTGACAGGCCAGGCACGCTCCCTAACCTTGCGTAGGTCACAACGGGCTAAGGCCCCTCCTAAGCATCTAGGCGAATATGTGAGGTTCTTGTCAGTACAAGGGACCTTACAGGTCTAGGTTGAGGAGATGGGACCTATGTGGGGTAGAAGATAGACACACAAAGTCCACATTAGAGAGTGGGTTGGTTAGCTAACTCTATTAGTTATAAGAAGGGTGTCTGTATGTGAGCAGGCTATTATTTTCTTTTAATTTATTTTATTATTATTGTAAAGAAAATTGGAATTGTGTGTGTTCTATCCAGGGGGGAGGGGTGTTGTGTCCTGGCCTGATGAGGAAACTCAGCAGGCCCAGAATTGTTGCAAGTGGTCCCGAGCATTCTAAAAGCTGCCCAGGACCAGACAGAGTGGCGCCAGCCTTGTGCGCATGCGCAAGGCACGAAGAAAGAAGAACTCTTATTGGTTCACTCTGTCCGGGTTTCAAGCCCTATAAAAAGGCCTGCATGCCTTTTGCTTTTTGCTTGGAGTTGGAGTAGGAGAATAAAGCATTGTTAGTTGTCACCATGTGTCTTCATCATTTGCACGCGAACGAAGGATTTAACGATGTCCATAAAATGAAAAGAAAATCTTTATTGTATACTTATTTCAGTGTTCTGTTTTTTTTCTTATTTTGCTTTTTCTTAGATGTTCCTAAAATTATTCCTGCCTTAATAGTTTATACCACAAGATTTTGCTAATTTGTCTAAATATTCAAATATATCCCTTCATGTGGATTTGCTCTATCATAAATGTGTAATTCATTCTTTTTCAACATTGGGCAGGACTTTAGTTGCATTATCTCTTAACCCTTAAAGTGTATCATTTCAGTTTTTATCTCGTCTCTAGAGGAGAAACTGTTTCAAATATTATATGGGATCAAAAGTGTTCTTTTGAATTCTTCAGATAATGATTAGGCAATAAGATCTTCTCCAGATCTTTTGAGGGAATGTAGTTTTCTGGAGAATCCCAAATTTCTTCTTCAGATGAATCTTTTTTTAGATTGGACTGGATTCTGACACACGTGTAGAATGTGTGCTACTTAGTACTTCAAGTTTTTAACATTCCTGATCAAGATCTCAGAAATCTTTAAACAATTCCTCTTTTGGTATTATGCTTATTTTGTCACTTCTGAATCCAGTCATTCTACATCAATCCGTAATATTTTTCAGCATATTTCTCACACTGCTGACTTTTTACTTATTTATGTATTCATTCATTATTTATTTATATTTTAAAATATTATTTTATTTTATTACAGATCATCTCTTGCTCATTTGTAGTTTTGTAATATACATAATTTCACTTTTTATACATAATTTTATTTTTCCTCTAATATATAGTTCTTTTGCTTACATGGCTCTGTTTTTGATATTTCTCATTTAATATTTTTTTGATTTTGCCTTTCTAGCCCTCTCTCTCTTTATTTTTCATAATTTTGAAATTAATATTTTCCACCAGTAATTGTACATCTCCTGTTCACTTATGTTATATCTTGTTAGATAGTATTTGAAAATTATAATTAATTTTCCCTCAGTAGTAATTATTTTCACAAGTACACTAGGCCATGCTTTATGACTCCAGAAAAGTTGTCTAGAATATATAAAGATATTTCAAATTTATGTTGGAAATATGGACAACATAAAGGATCATTTTATCATATTTGGTGGACTTTAAAAAAAATCAAGGAACTTTCAAGGAGAAAACTACACTCTCACCAGCACTAGCAGAGCAAGCTACTGTATATCAGGCAGAGTGAACAAAGACAGAAATTTCTGGGTTCAAATATGTATAACGATACAAAGAATTTTAAAGATCAATATTTCATTGAAGCCAGACCTTATTCTTTTTTTTTTAATTTTTTTTATTGATTTTTAAATTTTTAACAGAAAAAGAAAAATGCTCAAATCAAATCATAGTGTTAAAATAAACAATAAACATAATCACAACATTAATACATATTTCAAAATCATCCATTAACAATACATTAGTACATATTTCAATACATTTAATAATAATAACTCAACTGAAAATAATCATAGACCACATTTACCAAACAATTAACATTACAGCCTGGTACCCCCACCACCACATCCCCCTAACCCTAACCTTCCCCCCTCACTTACCAACTATCTACCTACTCTCCTCCCTCCTTCTCTTTCTCCCTCCTTCTACTCCACCCAACTATCCCTACTCTTCCCCCTTCTTATCAACTTTCTACTTACATCAGCCTTCACTCCTCCTTCCCCTTTCCATCAGATGTGGTGCCCAGAGGCCACCCAAGCAACCCCTTAATAACAATAATTATATATCCTTACATCAACCCCATTACAGTTGAGAAAACATAGTATATAAAATTATAAACCCTCCCTACCCCCCCCTGACTTCCCAGAGTGAGTACAGAGTAAAACAAAAGAAAACCCCTACTTCAAACAAAATTATTATATAATCCTAACAAGAATTTTAAACTTTATACTAAATACAATCTCTATTTAACATTTATTCAACCTTATCAATTCTAATACATATCTAATCCCTCAAACTTCAATCCATTGAGAGGTTATATAAAATCACCCAAACAATCAAGTTTTATATATATCTTCCAGTAATCAACCTCTTTCAAACCATTGAACATCAAATTAAAAAAAATCATCTTTTTAGAAAAATAAACAAATAATATCAATAAACCCCTCAATTCAAAAAAGAAAAAATATGTTCTTAATCAATTTAATATATCTTCCATTAAACATCCTCTCTTACATCTTACTTATAAAATTGGTCTTTAATTCAGCCCATAATCTTAGATTAGCCTTAATTCCTTACATTTAATTTTAAATTTCACTTCTTCAATCGACTTCTGGGCTTTCTCATCTGTCAGATAAACCTCCATAACAAATACAATCTATTTATTCCATTTCTAACTTACATTCCTTCAACCTTATCAAATCACATAATGCTTATCTCCCATCAATCAATCAATCTAATGTCAAACCTAGATCATTTCAGAGCAAATACATTCTTCATCAATTTAATTATATCTTCCATTAATCATCTTCTCTTACATCTTACTCATAATCTTAGTCCTTAAGTCAATCCATAATTTTGAATTACCCATAATTCCTTGCATACAATTTTAAATTTCACTCCTTCAGTCGAATTCTAGGTTTTTTCTTCAACCAGGTAAACCTCCATAACGAAGCCTCCCTTCCAAATAATAAGTCTCTCTTCTTTACTTGCAATATCATTTGAGTCCAAATAAACCGTCTTAACCTTTGCATTAGTCCTCTGTTACTCTTAGCCATAAACTTTTGTTGAGGTAACAATTCTAATCTCTGTCTTTGCATTTCCTGATCCTCAGCCCCATAGGTAAGTTGCTTCTTAAACTGAATCAATGTCTCTTTTTTGTCAATTAAATCCTCTTCTTGCTGCTTATCTAAAAGGAATAGCCATCCCCTCCTTTCTTGAAACAAATCCTCTTCCTCCACTCCATAGATAAACTGTTTATCAAGCAAGAACCATTTCCCTTTATTCTCTTTATTCTCAGTACTGTCTTCTTCTTGTTCTTGTTCTTCTTCTTGTTTAAATTGTATTATAAAATGTTCAGCAGTCGGTTGTAAATCAGTTTCATTTGGAAGAAAGAATCTGGTTAATATTTCTGTAATAGTCTCTTTCAGTATTGCTTTAATCTCTTTCACTATTGCACGCCTTTCTTCTTGAAATTCATCAATACGATCCAAAATAGGTTTAACATTTGAATGTAAATTCCACTCCATTTTAAATTTAAAACAATCACTCTGGCTTTAATCCAATTCCTACAGCCGTCTCTCTAACTTCGCTTACGAGAACAAGGAGAGAGAGAAAAAAATGGAGAATTCACTTTCACTTTCAAACACTTTCCTTTAACAGTGAAAGCAGTGAAAGCTATACGCCATTTTGAAAGCATTATGTTGATTGTAGAAGTTAGAAATATATAGCCAGAAAAACAATAAAAAAAATACTTGCAATCCAATAAGAACTCCTGTATTCACTCAGTCTGCTTACAGTCTCTCTTGCGTTCTATTTTTATAAGCAGAGGCGGTCGCGCCGTCTTTCTCTGTCTGATGACAGAAGCGTCTCTGGGCAGGAGCGTCTTCAGGAGCTTAGGGAGCTATCGCTCTTGATCCCTGAAAACTTTTTCCAGGGATTTAAGAGGAGCTCAACCCTGCTCCTGATGCTCTACACCTCTTCTTTGCCCGAAGAGGGGATTTTTCACCGCAAAAAAACAGCTGATGTACGCTGTTTTTTGCGGCTTTACAAACCCAGGGAACGGAGCCTCACAGAGGAGACTCTAGCGACGCCGGCGGAGCCACCGGAAGTCATGACCTATAAAGCCCTTTATGGCAATGGACCAGGATACTTGCAGGACCGTCTTCTGCCTCATGAATCCCAGTGACCGGTTAGGGCACATAGGGTTGGCCTCCTACGGGTCCCGTCTGTTAGGCAATGTCATCTGGTGGGGCCTAGGGCTAGGGCCTTCTCTGTTGCTGCCCCAGCCCTCTGGAACCAGCTTCCCTCAGAGGTTCGTACTGCTTCCTCCTTCCTAGCTTTCTGGAAATTGTTAAAGACCCATTTATGCCGACAGGCTTGGGGCGTATGAGCTGTGCTCTGCCCCGGGCCTAGAAATGTCTCTCCATCAGCAAATGTGAGCTGACTGTGCTTGTATGTTGTATGAATGTGATTAATTTTACTGTTATAATTTTATTGTATTGTCTGTAAACCGCCCTGGGTCCTAGGAGAAGGGCGGCATATAAGTTCCAGTATTAAATTAAATTAAATTAATTAAATTCCTACCAAGCCTTAGTGGGAGATCCTTGAGAAAGCATTATTTCCTTCAAGAGGAACACTTTGCACTTTGTAACCAAGAACTAATGTATGAGTTTGCTTTTGGCCTCCTTTTTTGATTTCTCTTTTTATTTTAAAGCTTTAAAATAGCAAGTTGTAGGATAGGGACTGTCTTATAACTCATTTTGGTAATTCAGCTTAAGAAACTTTTTCACTAAAGAACATAATAAAAATGCTTTAAGTGAATAAATAATTACTGCTAATCAACTGCTTTAGGTTGGGTGACAAATATTGTATTTATGCTGTTCATAGTTTTATTCTGCAACATCATTTAACATGAAAAAAGCTCTCTCCAACTTTTAAAGCCTATATTTGAATGGAAAATGCTCTACCCCTTTGATGGTTTAAATCTGCACTTTTCTGTTTCCTCTTCATCTTGATTTATATGACAATTGCACAGTAATATTCTAACAAGATGTATCCATACACATTTATAATGCCCTTCTGCAGGAGCATGGGAAGAGGGGAGGAGAGCAGCTACCCTGAGCACTGTGCCTGCCTCCCTTTGGGCTCCCTCGGCCTCTCCGCCCTGCTCTAGGCTGGGGCTGGTCAGATCCCCCCCCATGGCCAGCGTTGTGCCCGCTGCCAGCCCTCCTCCTCCATCCTCCTCCTCCTTCTGCAGGCAGACCGTGGCTGAGGTTGAGAAGCTGGGCAGCTGCGGCTCTCGCTCCCCTCCGGCCTCCATCTGCCCAAGGCCCGAGCTCGGGGTGCCTGGCTGGCTAGTAATGGGCTGGAGAGCTCCAGACAGCAGCACCTGCCCCAGGACAAGCAGTAGGCGGGGTGGGCACTCCCAATGTCTGCAAGGGAAGAAGCAGCGAGAAAGCTCCACACCCAGCCCAGCCCAGGCATGGCATGGCAAGTGAGGCAGCAGCCCCACACACGTCCCTGTGCACGAGCGCGCCCCCACCCTGCCAGGCAAGAGGAGCCGCAGCATCTTCGGTAGAAGAACACAGGTGGGGAGCGGAGGGCATGAGGAGCTCCGATCCCAGCACAGCCCCTCTCCACTCTCCTCCTCCCCCCCTCGGAAGAGCTGTGGGGCTCAGGAGCCTCCCCCCATGCCCCCCACACGCTCCCAGTCCCCAGGGCATGCTGGCCACCTTTCTCCCCGAAGGAAGGAGATGAGTCACCTTGGCAGCAGCTGTAGTTTGTAGTTTTGTAATATACATAATTTCACTTTTTATACATAATTTTATTTTTCCTCTAATATATAGTTCTTTTGCTTACATGGCTCTGTTTTTGATATTTCTCATTTAATATTTTTTTGATTTTGCCTCTCTAGCCCTCTCTCTCTTTATTTTTCATAATTTTGAAATTAATATTTTCCACTAGTAATTGTACATCTCCTGTTCACTTATGTTATATCTTGTTAGATAGTATTTGAAAATTATAATTAATTTTCCCTCAGTAGTAATTATTTTCACAAGTACACTAGGCCATGCTTTATGACTCCAGAAAAGTTGTCTAGAATATATAAAGATATTTCAAATTTATGTTGGAAATATGGACAACATAAAGGATCATTTTATCATATTTGGTGGACTTTAAAAAAAATCAAGGAACTTTCAAGGAGAAAACTACACTCTCACCAGCACTAGCAGAGCAAGCTACTGTATATCAGGCAGAGTGAACAAAGACAGAAATTTCTGGGTTCAAATATATATAACGATACAAAGAATTTTAAAAATCAATATTTGATTGAAGCCAGACCTTATTCTTGCTGGGATCAATGACGGTCAACTAGAAAATAGCCATAGAATGTTAATTTTATACATGTTTACTGCTGAAAGACTATGATATGCTCAAAAATGGAAAGAATATGAAATAGCCACAACAGAGGAATGGCTGGTGAAGATGGTAGAACTAGCAGACGTGGCAGAATTAGTTCAACAACTATACTTACTATTGACTGGAAACCCTTCATGAACATTTTGAGAGAAAATAAAGAAGAATGAGCTTGTGATTTATGAGTTTGAAGATTAGAAAGGGTAACTTATGGGAAGAAGTAAATTATGATGTAATCTTAGCGAAAGAGAGGGTAGAATGTAAATGCATTTATAACTGCTGTCAAAAAGATTTGAAGCTTCTTCTTATATTTTCTTTTTCTATTTCTTTCTTACTTAGTCACTATTTTTCCTTATTTCCTTGTTTCTTTTCTAATAGTCGTATCATTTTTCTCTTCTTCAGAATTTCTTCAATAAAAATTATATTAAATAAAATACTAGGCCAATGTGTCACCAACAAACTTCCAATCACATAGATGGGATTTCTCATCCTTTCCTCTCTACTGCAACTCTGCAGATATGTGGATGGGAAAGGATGCAGAAAATTAAGAAGTGGCAGCTATTCTGTCAGTGGATGGATAAAGCCCAAATACAGCTGCTACATCTCCAGTTTTTAATTTGCTTAATTTAATTTTTAATATCATTAATCTTTTATAAATCAATTATACTAGTCAGCAATATGCTGTCTGGGCAGTTGTTATATGAATAAGTTGCATATTAATTAAATAACAATTTATACCTCCAATCAATTTTATATTAAAAAAACAAAAAATCAACAACTTGTTCAAATCTGAAATACAATCAGCAATTTGCAAACATCAGACATGTCATAATCTAAGACACATTCATATTTTCACTTTGGAACATTATAGTATTTGGGATTTTAAATATAAAGATAACATTTTAATAAAGTTACATGTACAATTTTCTCTTTCTAAATTAAAAAAATTACAGAAAACCTCAAAACTACAATAAATATTCTGTTCATATTTAAACTTAAGGAAAATACTAAAGAAATTACCTATCTGATATTAATAAAATGATCAACAAAGGAACTGATTATTTGGAAAAATATCTATTGGCTGATCAGTTATGAGACAATGCATTTCAAATAATATAAACAAAAACACTACATTCAGCAGATTGATTCAGTGAAAAAAAAGTTAATTGCAAAAGGTAAATATTAACTCATGAATGTTTAAAACCTACTTGTAGTTCTGTTTAATTCCAAAATCCATGAGGAATTTAAAAAAAAAATCTTTGCCACAACTCCATGACTTGCATTACCGCCTCTTTATTTACAAAAAACAGGTATTAAGGCCATGTTTCCATTTATATAATACAGGTAGTCCTCGAATTACAACAGTTCATTTAGTGACCATTGGAAGTCATGACAGCACTGAAAAAAGTTTTTCACACTTACAACCATTGCAGCATCCCCAAGATCACGTGATCAACATTCAGACACTTGGCAACTGGCTCATATTTATGATGGTTGCAAGTGTCAGTTGATTCCCTTTTGCGACCTTCTGACAAGCAAAGTCAATGGGGAAGCCAGATTTCACTTAACAACCGTGTTACTAACTTAACAACTGCAGGGATTCTCTTTCCAACTGCTTGCAAGAAAGATCGTAAAATGGAGCAAAACTCACTTAACAACTATCTTGCTTAGCAACAGAAATTTTGGGTTCAGTTGTGGCTGTAAGTTGAGAACTAGATAAGATAACCTTTATTGTCATTTTTTTTTTACTCTGGGCACAACGGCACACATCAAAAATGAAATTTAGTTGTCCGCTCTCAAAGTGAAACACATACATGACGCACGCCTAAACATACTATGAACAACATATGTATAGACCCACACCCCTACATATATATACGTAGCAAATAAATATTAAATACTGTCCATCTTGAATATATATAACGGAAGGAGGAAGCTGGAGAGTTCACAAGGTTAATGCTGTATGGAATGAAACTATGGCTGAATCTGGATGTTCTGCTACGGATACCACGAAGCCTCCTCCCAGAAGGTAGCAAGGAAAACAGGTTGTGAAGAGGATGTGTAGTGTCCCAGATAATCTTACGGACCCTGCTCAAGCAACACTTCTGTGCTATGTCCTGGATGGGAGGGAGGGAACTGCCAATGATCTTTTTGGCCATTCTTACCACTCTCTGCAACTGCCTTCCTGTCTGAAGCAGTGATGCTTCCAAACCAGACTGGCCTGTATTTGTAAAAATAGTATTGTTTTCTGATTTGACTGACTTGGTGCACATTTTTTTCTAGTCCCGAGAAAGCAACTACCTAGCATTGGTCTGAATTGTCAACAATATACTCTCCTGCCATAGGTTTGTATTGTGCTATTCCATATTATTGCACTCTGGGATGTCATTGTTCTACTTCTGAAACAGCTGAAAGTAAAATTCTGTACTGATTGAATTGATTTTCAAGCCAGATTAAGGGTCTGTTCTATAAAGTGGTTGTATAGAGGTCTCAGAGAGTGGGCTGAGATCCCAAACTGTTCATACATCAAACTGTAGTGATTATTTCCATATGATTTGTCTAGGGATGCTAGTGTTTTTCCCATACCTAGTTATTAGGAGAAAATAAAATGTTCTCTTAACCAGGAGAATTGTAAAATCTACTCTTGATAAAGATCTTTAAGGAATGGGTGGGGTTTAATTAATATGACCCATAGTAGGAATGAGAGAGAAGTGCTTGTCCTTTGAAATCCCTTCTGGGCTGAAACAGATATTTAAATTAAACCGTGAATGGATTTCTCTGTATTTTTTTCCTCAGACTTGCATGAGGCAAAATTGATGTTCTTTTCAAAAGACAGGAAAAGATTGCCAAGGGATGCCTCTGCCACAGGAGCATTTCACTCTGAGCAATTGTTTCTCTATTCTTAACTATATTACAACTCTATTGGCTGTTTTGCAACTTATAGGCTAAGTAGAGCAAATATTCACTTGATATTAACAAAAACACTTTACAGTAATTTGAAGATTACTTGGGGCCCCAATAGGGGAGCATCACACTGGAGTTGGTTGATAAATTAAGAGGCCATCCCACTTCCCCCCCCTCTATACATCCTGCTCCCTCCCACCCCATATTTTAACTATAATTCTAGTTTTGATTGTAATTTCCATTTTTATTGTTTAGAAATAGTTATCTTTCATGATTTTAATACTTTTAATGCTGTAAGCTGCCCAGAGTCATTTTAAAAATGAGATGGGTGGCAAATAAATCAAATGAATGAATGAATGAATAATAAAAAATAAGCAAGCAAGCAAGCAATAGTCTTTTGGCTGGGCTCTTCCAGCTATATGGGACTAGAACATTTATTGTCCCTCAGCCAACAGGTTTTAATATATGTGGATGACATCAGAGGAAGCAAGCTAATTTAACTTCAAGGCAGGGCTAGACAGAGTCATGGATGCCAAGTGTATCGGTGGTTATTAAAACGGATGTCCATGTGCCGCCTCTATGTTGGTTGAGGCAGGCAGGATTCCCTTGAGTACCATTTGTTGGGGGTCAAGGGATAGGGAGGGTTTTGCCTTCTCTTTCTGCTCAAGATCCCCATGTACAATTGGTGGGCCACTGTGTGACACAGAATGCTGGACTCAATGGGCTTTGGCCTGATTCAGCATGGCTCTTCTTATGTTCTTATGTAACTAACACTGGCACTATAATGTGACATTAAACTTAGTCAACAGTGTCTATCAGAAATGCTTAGTTGTGTATACATTATGTATAATGTAAATAAGGGCACACTGCAGCTGAGTGCACATTATTGCAAAGAAAATATATGTTATTACTTAGTCTACAAGCAAGATTATTTGAAGCTGGCTGGACTTTTACTGGCTCATGTGGAATGGCTTGGATTGCCATTGAAGGAAATGGAAACGTGAACCATCTATTTCTGAAACAAAGCTATTATGGCCCTATAAGATTCCTGATGGAAATCCATCTGAGAAAGCCAATTGGAGGAAGGATAGGATATATCATTAAATATTCTTTAAAGAATCATAAGTAAGGGAGGTTGGGATGGGCAAGTCATTCATCAGAAAACATCAAATAGCAAATGCACCATTATTAACATAATTAGTTTAAATGATACAATAACAGTGATGTCAATTAGTGATATGTTGTAATGAAATCTAGCTTTATAGCAATTAAAGACCCAAATTGCTTTTTTTAAAGCTATAAATTGATGGATGAAGAAAGGTAAGAATCTGAGTGAATTAGAGCCTCAGATGGAAATAAAAATGATACTTGGCTCAGAGGAGGAGAAAACTGATTAAACAGAGTTGACAAAAAAACGATGTAGAAGATTGCTTAAAGCCTTAAACAATAGACAGTTTATTGATCTTTAATGTGGAAGGAATTGCCACCTCATTCTACAGTGTGGAGTTCTTAGTGATCTCAGACTGTTACCGCAGTAATTATGTTACCATAGTTGGGTAATTAACCAAGTTTAGAGAGCACAAAGAACTCTATATTTCCACCTACAGTTACAGATATTCTCTCTATTGGAATCATTCCACAATGCCACCACAGGGAACATGAACACTGATAGCCTAACAAATGCATACCAGCATTTTTAATTTCAGGAACTACTTCATGCTGCTGTGGTCAATACCACATTCCTCAACATGCCCCAGCCTTGCCAATGGCAGTAAGCCATAGCGTTGCTGCTCTTCGTTGCCTGAGATTCCTCCTTATGCATACTCTCTCTGTCAATTCAAGGAACTGTTGTCTCCAAATGGCCAGACAAGAGACTAAATTTTTCAATCATGTACATATTAATAATGTATATTTTAAAAAGTTTAAAAGTTACGGCTAGACTTTCATGGGAGAGTTACAAGACTGGGCTAGATCCGCCTAATTCAGCAGAACTGATGAGAAGAATGTTTGAGGTGCCTTTTCACCAGTGTTGTGGGCTGCTATCCCAACTGTTTAGTATGAGATTTATGTAGGACTGGAACTTCAGTGGTGATCCCTAAAAATGAAAAGAAAAAGAACTGCTTTTGAGGAGAGATCTTCAGCACCCCAATTTCCAATAAACATTGAGCAAAAGATATATTGTACATAATCTTAACTGGAAAATGAATGAACAGCCATATTAGGCCTCTGCGTACCCTCAGGAAATTGAAACAACGCATGTGCAGACCCCAGTGATGTGTATATGCAGTCATTGTTACTAGAAACAATGCAATTTCTCTTTCTTTCTTTCTTTCTTGCACATAAATATGCACAATGTCCAGTTATAACTTTAAAATAGCAAATGGTTTGGGTTGATAGGGGACATCTCACTATTGAACCCATGAAATACAATCACTGGTACACGCATTAAATCCAATATAAAGGTATATTGGACAACAATAGCGTACCCACTTGGTTTAAGGTACCAATATTATTGTTTAAATTTAATCTTAGCTAGAATTGGCTATGGTTATCAATTCACAACTGCGATGACCTAAGAAGGTGATTCTGATTTAAATTCAAAGGCGATTAAAATCAGACTCCTGTGGTTCTGTCAGGGCCTGTTGGGACTTGAGCTGATTCTCTGTGTGGTAAACCACTGAGCTGCTGGTTTCAGCAACTATCTAAACAGCGAAATTACTTCAGGCCTTGGACTGAGTCTGCCCACTCAGCAAGTTATAGGTTCCTTTTGGATGGGAAGAATTGAGGTTGCTGTCCACACTAACTCTTTGTCAAAAACTGCAAGGTACTTCAAAACTTAGTGCTGCTCCTAATTATCCTATATCATTACCTGAATTTGCTCTTTTTCTTTTTGATTTGTCCTTTGGTCCTGTAGTGCAAACTCTTGGTTCCCAAAACCTCAAGCCCCAATTTATTTATTCCAATATCTACCTCAGCTGCTCCAAACCAGGCTTTTTGGGTTAACAGAATCAACAAAAGGAAATACACCAATTAATTAAGTGGAAGACAAGGGGGTAAATAATGTCACTTTGAGTGCAACCATCTCCTACAAGCTGTTGGATGCATACTGTTCTCCTGATGGAAAGGTATATGTATTCCTTCTTATACCAAAAGTCCCAAAGGTACATTTCTTCTCACCCCCTCCCCCCACTTTTCCCCTTATTTTCTGTCTTTGAACTAAGTCATTAGACTAGACCAGGGGTAGGCAACCTCGGCTCTTTTATGACTCATGGACTTCAACTCCCAGAATTCCTGAGTCAGCTATGCTGACTCAGGAATTCTGGGAGTTGAAGTCCATGAGTCATAAAAGAGCCGAGGTTGCCTACCCCTGGACTAGACAGATACAAAAACCTTAGACAGATACAAATCAATTGAGAGCTGAAAAAAATCCAGACCACCTCTAGATGGCAGCAAAGAACTTTCTGTTTCCCTTTGCAGTCATCTTCTAGTGCAGAGGTCCCCAACCTCAGGTCCATAGACCAGTATTGGGCCGTGGCATGCCAGCAACCGGTCCGCACAAAACAAGCAAAGCCCCATCTGCGGGATGCAGGCAGCACACAAACCCACACACTCTCTGGTCCTCGGAAAAACCATTCTCCATGGAACCGGTCCCTGGTACCCAAAAGGTTGGGGACCTTTGATCTAGTGGTTTTCAGATCTAGTATCCCTATATACATTTTCCCAGCTCTAGTAAAAGTGCCAGAAGTCATTATGGCTTCATTATGCCAGAAGTCCCTGTTCCCCCATTAATATTTATCCTTATTTAATTCCAAGCTATCTGGATGTCTGCAGCCTAATTTATTTGGGAAAAAGCCATTGGTCATTTTTTTATTTATTTTTTGTACCATGCCACAAACTGTAGATTCTGAGCAGCATATACGAGTTTAATAATAATAATAATAATAATAATACAATATTTGATTGTGATTAATTGTCATCAGGTTTGTGTTGACTCTATCACATGGATTCCTTTCAGAATGATCTATTTTCAACTAGGCCTTTAGGTTTTTCAATAATGTGTCCCTTCCACTAGTAACTGAATTCATTCACCTTGTTGCTGGCCATCCTCTTCCTGTTTTTTTTCTCCAATTTTTCTGAATATTATTGACTTCTCAAGGGAACTGGGCCTCCACTTGATATGTCAAAAATATGGCAGTTGGATCTTGGTCATTAGTAGTTTGAGTGAACATTACAGCTTATTTGCTCTATGATCTATTTGTTTTCTTGTCTACCCATGGTATCTTCAACATTGAAATTCACATGTATTGATGCCATTTCTATTCTGGTTCTTTCAAGTTCAGCTTTTGCATATATAGAGTCACTATGGACTACACAATTCTAATTATTGTTAGTATAAACACATCGCAGCATTTAGAAAAGGCAAAAAGCAATAAACTAAAAACATTAGAGAAAACTACCACTCAAGATGCATGGCACAAAAAAATTGGCTCATATTAAATACATGCAGGAAAGGGTTGTTTTAATGGTCTTCCAAATTCTAAGAGGGAAGCGACTATAAGAGTTTCCAGACCATGTCTGTAAACCAGCGGTTCTCAACCTGTGGGTCGCGACCCCATTTGGGGTCGAACGACCATTTCACGGGGGTCGCCAAACAACACAGTCTACCATTTTTCCCCCTTTTCCTTAGCTGTGCTACTCCCTCTTATTCTGTTGGCTTTTGAAAGCCAATAGAATAGACTCTCTTTTTTTTTTTTTTTTTTTTTTTTTTTAATAAAAATTCTTTTATTGAAACAATTAACATTGAACATAAAAACATGTTATGCAGCAATCATCATGATCCCTGGTATACAATACTAAGTATTAGTCTTTGAAAAAGTCTGAGTTAGTAAGCCTTTTCCCCCACTCCTCGTGTCTAGCCTCAACTATACTCCTGTTACATTTTATTTTGATTGGTGTTTCCCTTATCCGTTTCAATATTAATGTGATCAACATTAAACATAAGATCCTATTGCTAAGCAATCATCCTAGAACATAGCATACAACATTAGGTATTAATCTTTGTAAACATCTGTTTTAGTAAACGTTCTTCCCTCCTCCCTTACATCTTCAAGTATACTCCGCATACATTTTGTTTGATTGGTGTTTCTCCTATGTATGGTCTATCTACTGTATCTAGTCTATCGCATATTGTACTTTTGCGCTTCTGAGTTGACTTCATCCCATTACTAGTGCAATCTTTTATGGTCCCCAACCCGAGATCCTGAGGTAAAAGTTTCATATCCTGAGGTAGAGATTCAGTCTACTTTAACAATATTAAAGCAAACAACGTTAGTCATAAGGTTATGTTAAGAGGCATTAGTTATAGAACATATACATTCAACATTGGGTGTTAGTTTTTGTAAACCTTTGATTTGTTAACCCTTCATCCCTCCTCCCCTCGATCCTTAGCTGAACGCCAGCTGCATTCTGTTTGATTGGTGTCTCTCTTGGATATAGTCTATCCACTGTTTCCAGTCCGTCACAAATTGTTCATTGGAGCGACTTTTCAAATATGCTGATATTTTTGCCATTTCCGCCAGATTTGTTACTTTCACAGTCCATTCTTCAATAGGCGGTATTTCCGGATTCTTCCAGTACTGTCCCACCAATAATCTTGCTGCTGTAATTAAGTTCAAAAATAAAGTTGTCTCTGAGGTAGTGATATCCTTTGTGATCCCTAACAGAAAAGCCTGAGGTAGAAATTCTATACGCTTTTTGAAAATGGTTTGGAGTGTCCACCATATCTTCCTCCAGAATGCTTTGATTTTTCTGCATGTCCACCATATGTGGAAGTAGGTAGCCTCCCCGTCTCCGCACCTCCAGCATTTGGGCTGGGTGCCCGGGTATATGAGTGATATTTTTTTCGGGTCTAGGTGCCATCTATAGAACATCTTGTAGAAGTTTTCCCTTAAGTGTTGCGATTTCGTGAATTCTACATTCCTCACCCAGATTTTCTCCCACGTGTCTATGGCGATAGGGTGTCCGAAGTCTTGCGCCCACTTTATCATACAGTTCTTGACTAGTTCGGTTTCAGAGTCCATTTCTATCAGAGTGCTGTACACTCGTTTGATGTGCCTAATCCCCTGTTCTCTGATCTGTTTGATTAGGTTCTCGTCGTTCTGGGAGAAGCCTTTCTTCTTGTCTTCACGCCACCTTGACTGTAGTTGTATATATGATAGCCAGTTACTTCCTATTCCTCTGTTTGCTAGCGTTGCTTGAGATTTCAAGAGGAACCTGTTTTCTTCTCCCAGTACAAGCTCACTGTAGGGCACCACTCCTTGCCCTTGGGATGTGTTCATATCTCCTGTTGCGTGTCCAGGGATCGTCCAGATGGGAATCTTGTCGTGTAGGAGGTGCTTGTATTTCTTCCAGACCCATAGCAGTGGGATTCGTAGTGGGTTCTCCTTGAAGTTCCTATCTGCCTTTTTGTCGTATACTAGGTATGCGTGCCAGCCGAATCGTAGACCATGCCCCTCAACATTCAGAACTCTATCGTTTGTCATGTTGATCCAGTCACTAACCGCCACCAACGTTGCTGCATAGTAATATAGCTTTAGATTAGGCATTTTGAGTCCCCCTCTCTCCCTTGCGTCTTGGATGATTTTTAGTTTCACCCTCGGTCTCTTGTCGTCCCAAATAAATCTGTTGATGCCTTTCTGCCAACTGTCTAAGTCCGCATCTTTCTTGAGTATGGGTAGCATTTGAAAGAGAAATAGAAATCTGGGTAATACATTCATCTTTACTGTCGCTATCCTGCCGAGCAGGGACAGACGTAGCGATTTCCACCTTTCCAGGTCTGTTTGTATCTTATTCCACAGAACCTCGTAGTTATTCTTGTATAATTTCGCATTTGTTGATTCTATCTCCACTCCTAAGTATTTGACTTTCTTGACTATTTCACAACCCGTTATTCTTTCCAGGTTCCGTTTAGCTTTGTTGTCTAGGTTTTTGACTAGCATCTTTGTTTTTGATATATTTACTTTGAAGCCTGACACCCTACCATAGTCTTCCATTATCTCCATCAACTTCCTTGCTGATTGTGCTGGTTGCGACATTGTCACCAGCAGGTCATCCGCAAAGGCACATAGTTTGTATTCTTGCTGTTTAATCTGTATGCCCTGTACATCCTCAGCCGCTCTTATTCTGTTCAGTAAAATTTCCAGTGTTAGGATAAATAGCAGGGGGGACAGCGGGCAGCCCTGTCTCGTGCCTCTCTCTATATTAAATGAGTCCGTTAAGTCTCCATTGACAATGATCTGGCCTGTTTGTTTCTGGTAAATTGCCGTTATGGAGTTGAAGAACTGTGCTCCCATTTTCATTTTCAGGACCAAGTTCGTCAGGAACGGCCAATTCAGTCTGTCGAAGGCTTTTTCTGCATCTACAAACATTAGAGCGGCGGGTATCTGGTTGTGCCTTTGCAGGTACTCTATTATGTTCAACAGCTGCCTCACGTTGGTTTTCATCTGGCGTCCTTGTATAAATCCCCTTTGGTCCGGGTGTATTGTTTTCTGTAAAACAGTCATTAGTCTATTGGCCAAAATTTTTGTGAAGATTTTATAGTCTGTGTTTAGTAGTGAGATGGGCCTGTAGTTTGCGGGCTGTGTGTTGTCTTTCCCCTCCTTTGGGATTAATGAGATGTAGGCTGTTTTCCAGGATGGTGGGACCTGGCCTCCTTCTTGAATGCTGGCAAATAGCTTTCTGAGGGGTTCCAGCATCTCATCCTGTAGATGCTTGTAGTAGGTCGCTGTTATCCCATCCGTCCCGGGCGATTTTCCTGCTTTCAGTTGTGTGATCGCTGAGTGTATTTCCTCCTTTGTGATTAAGGCATTCAGGGCTTCTCTTTGTGTGTCGGTAATCGCCTGTATCTTTTCGTTTTGTAAGAATTCATCTATCTCTTTGTCTTGTATCTTATCCTCGGCATATAGTTTCGAGTAGAACTCTGTGAAGGCTTTCTTGATGGTTTTTTGTCGGAATTCTAGCTTGCCTTTGTATTCTATCTTTTCAATTATGCGGGATTTTTGTTTCTTTCTTATAGTGTAAGCTAGCCAGCGGCCCGGTTTGTTGGCCTTGCAGAATGTCTTATGTTTTGCATATTGTATATTCCTTGCAACTTGGTCCGCCATCAACATGTCAAATTGCTTTCTTAAGATCTTGAGTCCTTCTTTGGCGACTTTGTCTTCTGGTCTTTTTATCAGTAGCCGCTCCATTTTGCTTATCTCATTTTCTAACTCTTTTCTTTTTTGTTCTTGTTGGCGCCAGTGCCAGCTATTCATGGATATGAGGATCCCTCGCATGTACACCTTGCTGCCGTCCCAGATCTGTTCTATTGGTGTTCCGTTGTTCATATGTGTGCTGAAGTATTCCTTCATAGCTTTTTTGCATTCCGCCACTTTGTCTCCGTGTCTAAACAGGTTTTCATTGATTCTCCAGGACCTCCTCTGCGTCTGGCCGTGTCTTAGCTCCATCCTCACAGGGTTGTGGTCCGTCAGAGCTTTGGGTAGGATTTCCACCGCGTTTAGACGAGTTAGCAAGTCGCTAGAAGTTAATATAAAGTCAATTCTGGAGAAGGATTGATGTCTGCCAGAGAAGAAGGTGAATTCTTGTTCTCTGCCATGTCTTTTCCTCCATACATCTGTCAGTTCGAGTTCCTCCTTCATGTCAAAGAAGGATTTAGGCAACTTGGAGTGTTTTTGTGGGTTCGGTGTAGTTCTTTTTTTGTCTAGAGCAGTCTCTATGACCCCGTTCCAGTCGCCCATGATGATGTAAGATCTGTAGTTAAGTTGTGTTACTTTCTTGTGTAGCTTTTTGTAGAATTTGCCTTGTTGCTGGTTTGGTGCATATACGCCCATTACTAGAATCTTCTTGTCCTCTTGTGTTATTTCAATTGCCAGGTATCTACCTTGGGGGTCGGACTCTATTAGCTTGGCCAATACATGTTTCTTTACATATATAACAATCCCATTCTTTTTTCTTGGCGCCGCTGCTACAAAGTGCGCGCCTAGTTTGTAGTTGGTCAGATATTTCTGGTCTGCTGCTCTGATGTGTGTTTCTTGTAGGCAGATTATATCGCTTTTATCTTGGTTCAGATAGTGGAGAATTTTTCTCCTTTTCTGGGGGGAGTTCAGTCCGTTCACATTCCAAGTCAAATACTTAGTTGCCATCATCTGTTGCAGGATATTTTTGCGAGACCATTTCTGTTATTTCTCCTGTTGTCTTCTTTGGTCCCGTTCCCATGATATCCGGATTGCTGCTCGTATTGGTTTGTGCGGTCTTGCTTTGCTGGTCTGTGTGTTTGGTAGTGGAGCCTGGTAGCCTGTCCTCTGTAGGCTGTCTTGCTGCCTTGTTTTTGTTGCTCCTTGCTCTCTGTGCCCTCGCCTCTCTAGGTATTCCATTCATTTCCTCTGCCACTGCCCTGATCTGTGCCTCTGCGCTGTTTGCTCGTTGGCCTCGATCCCTCCCGCTTTCCCGTGGTCTATCTGTGTCTTCTCCCGCGGTGGGTTGAGGGCCTCCCGACTTCAGTTCCTTTTCGAGGAAGTCTTTGGCTTTCTGGACCGAGGTCAAGTAGTGTCTCTTGTTTCTATAGGAAAGTGACAGTCCTGTTGGGGTTTCCCACCGGTATCGCAGTGCACGCGATCTCAGTTCTGTGGTCAGGAATTTGTAGTCTTTTCTGTCTCTCAGCATCGCCTGGGGGATCTCTTTCAGAACCGTCACCTCCTGTTCCTCTATGTAGAATGCCTTGTTATAGGAAGTGGCAGAGATGTGATTCCGGAGCCTCTGTGTTGTGAAGTGGATGACCACGTCCCTTGGTTGCTGCCTGTTCACTGCCCTCCAGGCGCCCACTCTGTAGATTTTTTCGATTTGCCACCCAATCTCATTGGCGCTCCTGCCCAGGAATGTTGCCAGTGCCTCTACAAAGGTCCTGAGCAGGCTTTCTTGGGTTTCGTATGTTGTCTCTTTCCACCCTCTGAATCTGATCGCAAATGACAGTTGCCAGAATTGCATCATGGTCGACTGGTCCTGAACCTCAGCAGCCTGTCCCTCTATGCAATTTTCCACTTCTTTCATCATCTTTTCCGTATTCTCCCTTGTTTCTTGGAGGTTCTTGTAATGTGTTTGCATTGCCTCCTTCATTTGTTCCAGGTTTGTGGCCACCGCTTTGCGTTGTTCTTCCCACTTTCTCTCCAGGTCTCTCCCCTGGTCCGCCAGCATCCTTTTCATGTTTTTGTATCTTTCCTCCATCTTCTGTTCTGTTTCTATGCGTCCTTTCTCCGTCTTCGCACTCATTTCTGCCAATTTTCTTTCCATGCCCTCTATCCTTGCCGCCATCGTCGCTATCGTCTCATTTAGTGTCTCAATCGTCTCTGTTAGTTCTTGGATCATGCGTGTTGTTGTGGAGTCATGGGTTGGGGTTTGGGTCTGAGGGCCTGTAGTTGGATGGGGGGGTGCGAGGATGGGTGGGGTATTGCCTGGCTGATTAGAGGGCTGGGCCGGGGAGGGTGCAGTTCCCTTCAGGTCTCGCAGTTTGATATGTTTAGTCCGTCTGGCAGCCATTTTGAGCTTCTCCTCCTGTTGGCCTGTCCACCCTTAAAGCCACCCCTTGATGCCAAGAATTGTGGGCGGATTGTTCCTGTGCCAGTTTATCAAGCTGCTAGGATAGGTTGGATCAAACAGTTTATATTTTAACAGAGAAAAAAAAAAAAAAAAGAATTTTTTTTTTAAATTGTCCACTAGGGGGTGCTATTTGCTTTCAGATAAGCTTCGCTGTGCTGGCAGAGATGATGCAAGGTGAAATGATCTGTGGCTTGAGACTTGCACAGATGGCTCTTTTCACCAGGTGCAGTACACTTAGACTTTTTGGGGTCTGGGGGGGTCTTCTGGGGGTCTTGTGAGGGTCCTCCCCCTACCGCTGGGCTCCCCCTGCGTCTACTGTCCCTCGGTGCTCTAATCGGCCCCCGCTTGTCTTACCGGTGTCTTTCTTCGTGCCTGTTGCTCCCTCTGCTCTCCTCTCTTTTCTGTGTCCTATCGGCTTTGTTTGCTTCCGCCTCTCGCTTCTCCTCTCTTGTCGGCTTCTTACTTTCTGGCTCTGGCCGCCTTTGTTCGCTGCTCCAGTCCTCCTCCGCTGTTCTCTTGCCTTTTCTTCCGCTCTCCGA
Source organism: Bothrops alternatus (assembly GCA_034064705.1). NCBI lineage: Eukaryota > Metazoa > Chordata > Lepidosauria > Squamata > Viperidae > Bothrops > Bothrops alternatus. Next base: position 8,635,545 of record JARGCV010000080.1, read on the forward strand.
CTCTTCTGGAGGTTCTCCGCCGGCCGGCAGGTCCCCTCGGCAGCGCTCCGGTGTCTCCCTTCCGCTCCGCCGCTCGCCTCTCGCCCGTTCTTTGGAGCTCCGTGACTTACGGCTTGGCGCGGCGTTCTCGGGCCTGCCGGTCGCTCTGCTGCCGCCGGCTTCCTCCGCTCCGTCCGCGGCTTCTCGGGACCTCCCGGCGGTGAGTCTGACCTCGTTTGAGAGGTTCGAGATTCCTTTTTAATCTCTACCTCTTTTTTTGTTTCTCCCTGTCTCTTTTTTGTATTTAATTTGAATTTCGCGCGAGCCCCGTCCCGGAGCTCGCAGAGAAAGGCTCCGGTCCTCGTGACCGGAACCGGAAACTCCATCAGAATAGACTCTCTTGAATAGAGTCTAATTCTATTGGCTTTCAAAAGCCAATAGGAATTGTCCAGGCTGTCTCTGCCCTGCTGAGCCCGCCAAAAGTCCCAGTCTGCAAACGATGGTGCAAGTTGTCTGCAGCGAAGGCGAGCTGTCTGGAAGTTTCCACCCCTCCCTGCTGAGCAACTACTAAAAATGTAAGTAAAAGAGGGCCAGGGATGGGAGGTGGGAGGCTAGCGGGCACAGGGAGGGTTGCTGGTGCGCATGGGGCCCGGCGGGTGCCTTACCTCCCTTGGGCTGGGCCAGCTGGTGGCCCAGCCGGTGGTCGCCCTGGGCCGTCGCTGCCCTTGCCAGCTACGCCTCGGCCAATGCAGGGGGCGGTACCACGCATGTGCGACGGTCCCAGGCAGGGAAATAGTCCTCAACTTATGACCGGTTGGGAAGTCCTCGACTTACGACCGGTTGGGAAGTCGTCGACTTACGACCAGTTGGGTAGTCCTCGACTTACGACCGGTTGGGTAGTCCTCGACTTACGACCGGTTGGGTAGTCCTCGACTTACGACCGGTTGGGTAGTCCTCGACTTACGACCGGTTGGGGGTTGTGGCATTAAAAAGGTTGAGAACCACTGCTGTAAACAAAAAGATCTGCTTTTTGTTCACGCCCCTTAATTTCCTAACATGGGTTCACTGGCGGGGCTGCCCTGCCAACAATCTTAACCACTGCATTTTTGACCCGCCATAGCTTCTGAATTATCTCCAAAGGCTGCCTTGTGTAGAGTGCATTTCCTTATTCAACTGTGTGGTAATGAGGGCATGACTTATAGTTTATTTATTTGTTAAATTTATTTGCCGCCTGTCTTGCCAGGGGACTGTTCTGGACAGCTTACAGCACTAGAGAAATGAAAAGAAGTGTAAACATAACAGTAGCAAAGTAATGGAACAATGCAATAAACAATGAGAATGCAGTGAGATGAGATGGGCAGGTGAGGAAGCAGGGAGCCAGGGGAGAGGTGGGGTTTGCTATCAGTCTAGTAGCCTCCTCCATTGGGTCCCCTTTTTGGTCAAAGTTATCAAAGTATCCTGGTCAAGTACGGTTATAATTGACACACTCGCTGAAGCTTATCAAAGTCTCTCTGGTCATAGCCTTCCATTGCATTTTAAGCAATAGCCCTGAGTCCAGGAAGGCCCCCATATTATCAACCACTGCCCTTGGTATGAGTGAGAACTCCTTTGGAGTTTACTTAGGTTGGGTCGATATTCCTGAATATTTAGTGACATTCAGCACTTCAGTACAGGCAGTCCTCAACTTTCACCACAATTGAGCCCAAAATTTCTGTTGTTAAGTGAGACATTTGTTAAGCGAGTTTTGCTCCATTTAATGACCTTTCTTGCCACCGATGTTAAGTGAATCACTGCAGCTGTTAAATTAGCAACATGGTTGTTAAATGAATCTGGCTTCCCCATCGACTTTGCTTGTCAGAAGGTTGCAAAAGGTGATCACATGACCTTGGGACACACGGTTATAAGTATGAACCAGTTGCCAAGCATCTGAATTTTAATCACATGATCATGTGGTGCTGCAAAGGTCGTTAACTATGAAAAACGGTCATAGTTTTTCAGTGCCGTTGTAACATTAAACAGCCACTAAATGAATTGTTATATGTCAAGAACTTCCTGTATTGGATGGATTTAATGTGAACTATTTTGCCTCATCCAGACTCTGACAGAGCTCAGACACTGCTTTAACTTTCCACTGTGTCCCTGGCTTGGCCTGGGATGACAATGGACAAGTGGGTGCCCTGTACCATTAAATGTTCTTTCTCAAATAGCATAAGAAGACCACTCAGTTTTATAGTACCTCATACACATGGGTCGCCCAAGACTACAGTCTGAAATTACCTCAAGAGAACTCTGAACAGAACTGCTAGGCAGAAGTCTACAGCTACTATAAATGCAGAGGAGTACTTTGCTGGTCTTATCAGCATCTGTGTAGATTCGAGGATAAGCTTTTACCCATGTTCGGTTGTGTTTATTTCAGGTATTTCATCATCAGTCTAGGCACCTTTTTGTTGGCTGTGTTAAATCTTTAGGAGTCAGAATCCTTGCTGATTGATTGGAAGCTACTTGGAGATCTACCAATACCTTTCCCTCAATTTGTCACTAAGGCAATTAGAGGAATTTAGGTTTTCAATATGTCAAACAAAGTAATACACAGCTCTTAAAACTGCCAGATTTTTTTTTAAAGAGAAAGACTGCAGTACAATCTTTTAATAGTTTCTTCTCCGTTCTCTATTAGAACCACAACAGCCTCAGAAGGTATAAACTAATAAACTAACATTCCTTTGTTTTTGTCCCCACAGATAAAAAAAAATTGCCCCACATTAATAATCTGAAACATTATATTACAATATAGACTCAGGTTCCCTCTATTCCGGAATCCTGTATCTTCTAATAACTATCTGGTCTGTGGCTCAAACAGAGAATAAAAGTAATAGGTCTATTTAGTTGAGGAAACTGTCTGAATCATCTGAAAATATGCATGGAAATTTATTTGAGAAGAGGTAGATGTCAGATCAAGGGGTAGATGTCAGATAAAATCAGATGTGAAAGTTGGACCATAAAAAAGGCTGAGCGACAAAGAATTGAGGCCTTTGAACTATGGTGCTGGAGAAGACTCCTGCGAGTCCCTTGGACTGCAAGGTGTTCAAACCAGTCAGTTCTAGAAGAGATCAACCCCGACTGCTCTTTAGAAGGCCAGATCTTGAAGTTGAAACTCAAGTACTTTGAGAAGGAAGGACTCACTGGAGAAGAGCCTAATGCTGGGAAAGATTGAGGGCAATAGAAGAAGGGGACGACAGAGAACGAGGTGGCTGGATGGAGTCACTGCAGCAGTAGGCGTGAGCTTAAATGGACTCCAGAAGATGGTAGAGGACAGGAAGACCTGGAGGAACGTTGTCCATGGGGTCGTGATGGGTCGGACACGACTTCGCAACTAACAACAACAGATGTCAGATCCTTATGAAGCCTTTCAGCCTTAATAATATAATGGGGAAATTTTTATAATTGCGGGGCTGCAGAGTCTTGTGAGTATATTCTTGTTATTTTAGAACAGTATTATAAAAATGCACCAGCTCCTGCTTGATTACGGTAAGGGAAGAATGCCCAGCAGGTGAAATTGAAACAGATTGATTTATTGATCCAACTTGTATTTTTATGCACAAATGCATGTGCACACATTTTCCTACTGCATATAAATTCCTTCAGTTGTTTTACAGAAGAAAAGCAAAAAGATTTTGTGACCAGCGCCAATACAAACATGCTGATGGACCAAAGCGCTCTCCACCCAAACTGTGGCCCCAGGACCACCTACTGAGGCGAGGCTGTCTTGCTGGGTACCAGGAAATGCCTGGCTTGCTAGTTAGAAGGAAGGCTTCGCACTCCCATAATAGAAATGTGGCTAGAAAAGAGCCAAGAATAGAGCAGGCAGGTGGCGAGTTTTCCTTCAGCCTTGCACCTCTGGTTCCAGATGTGGCACTGCTGTTCGGTTTAGCTGCATCCCTTTGGTTTCTCTTCCGAGATATAGTTTGAGGAAAATACTAGGTTATCAGACATGGTTCGCAAATTAATTTCGACACATATTTTCAAATGCTTCAGACAGAGGAATAGTGAAAAGCAAGATAACTGATGTACGAAGGCAGAAGGGGAATGTGGTTTTCTGGCAAGGATCTGATGTCCTCTCGTTCCTACTTCAGAATGGGGGCAGCTTGTCCTATATAAACTCTCCAGCCTACAGATTTGACTGTGGAATGAAAATTGTATGATTCAGCAGGTGGTTCTGATAATCCTCCTGGATACGTGGCAATTTGTGTAAGAATAATAATTTCTACTGAGGAGAAGTTCACTGTGCGCTAACAAAATGTGGAAATCCACAGTAGCTCAAATTAACTTGTGCTGTTTTCAGTAGACCTTAATCTCTAGTCAGCATATTTTGGATTTGGCTATATAGAATCAATTGACTGCAACCATTAAGGTTTAATGTATTAAACAAAGTTATGGCTTCACCTGCTCTTGGCAATCACAAGCAATAAGGATGTTGAATTGGGAGTTCTTAAAAAAGGACTCTGGGATCTCTCAAAGGCAATAAAACAAATTATTATTATTATTATTATTATTATTATTATTATTATTATTATTATTATTATTATTATTATTAATAATAATAATAGTACTTGCCAAGAAAAATAGAGGGCAGATAGTATCTGCCAAGAAAAATAGGGGGCAAAGGACTATTGCAAATCCACCAAACTGTAGAAGAAGAAAAACGAAGTTTGAATGACTATGTGAATCAAAGTACAGAAAAACTGCTGCAGGCTGTGAAAACAGAGAGCACTATAAAAATAACAGAAACAAAGGCAGAATATAAGGAAAAACGGCTGGATGACAGATTAAATAGATGGAAAACCAAAACTTTGCATGGACAGCATTTGAAAAACATTGAAGGAAAATGTGATAACAACTTGACATGGGCATGGCTTAAGATGGGAACTATCAAGAATGAAACGGAAGGCTTAATACTGGTTGCTCAAGAACAAGCACTACAAACTAATGCCATGAAAGCGAAGATACAAAAATCCACTGACAATCCAAATTTCCGACTTTGTAATGACGAAGATGAAACTGTTTCACATTTAATCTGTGAGTGCAGCAAAATCACGCAAACTGATTACAAAGCTAGACATGAACAAGTTGCTAAATTAATCCACTGGGCATTGTGTAAAAAATATGACTTGCCTGTGTCCGAAAAGTCGTGGAAACATAGGATGGAAAAAGTTGTTGAGAATGAGAGGGTAAAGATCTTGTGGGACTTTTGAATACAGAGAGATCGCCATTTGGAACACAACACACCAGATATTGCAGTTGTAGAGAACGGAAGCGTACAGCTGATTGATATCGCTGTACAAGGAGATGCCAGAGTCGAAGAAAAGAAGTGGAAAAAATTATGAAATATCGCGACCTGGCCATCGAAACTGCACGATTATGGATGAAATGTGTAACAGTGACACCCATTGTCATCAGGGCACTGGGAACTATGTCTCAAAACTTTGCAAAATACATCAAGAAACTGCAGCTTCCTGCAATAACTCCAGCAATGTTACAAAAAACTGCGCTATTCAGAACATCTTATATTTTAAGGAGGTACCTGGTTGACACCTAGGTAGGTGAGAGTGTGAGTTCTGGTCCTGCCTTAGCCATGAAGGTAACTGGGTGTCCTTGGTCCAGTCACTGTCTCTCTCAGCCCTAGGAAGGAGGCAAGGGCAAACCACTTCTGAAAAACCTTGCCAAAAAAATCTGCAGGGACCTGTCGTGGAAGTCACCAGGAGTCAACACACACACAAAAACCCCACATAGAGCATATCTGATCCATACAACAATTTCCCAGTAAATCTGTAGCAGCCATTGCCTACGATGCAACTTTCTCTTCAGATGAAATTATGATCATGAAAATGCAAGAGAAGTTGCATTATCTAGCCAAGGAAACAGCCCTGTCCTCACATGCTTTACTCCTTGATAGTAAATACTCAGATTGCCTAGTTGTAGAAGAAGGGACTTTATGTGAGCTGGGGAAGTAGGATCTTCCTTGAACGGATTAAACTTGATCTTATCCTTCTACCTTTAGGTATTTGCAACGGATGTCAAACTAGCTATACTGCAAGGTAGGCAAAGAGTTTATTTATTATAAACTTGAGTCATTCTTAAGTCAAGGAAAACTGGAACATCATTCTGCCGGGCCTCTCTAAGCAGGGGGAGCCTTGCCAAAGTCTGGTAGGAAGGACTTTAACGCCAGGCCTGCCCTCAAGTTATAGGGCTTCATAGCTGCAACATTGGTAAGATCCTCCTGAGATCTACTGGGATCATATTAGATGTGTTGCTGACTAATTAATGTATTCAAACCAATCTGTGCTCAACTCATGCATGAAGTTGTGTGCATGCATTTTTAAAGAAAAAAGGAAAGAGATGCCTGTAATAGGAGGTGCTGAACTCTCACATCTTTGCTGTCAGGGCTAGTTTAAAACTATGAAAGGTTCCATGGAGAGTAATGGGTCCTGAACTCTGCTCCCAAAACGTGATCTTAACTGGGGGAAGGGAGGGGGAGCGGGGCACACACGTACACATGCACACACATGCAGATACAGCTATTTTATGTCCAACATAAACCCATCCATGTTCTCTCTTAGAAGCCAAAGAAAATTAGCTCATCCTTGTAAAAAATGCAAACACAAACAGAGACACCAATTTATCACTTGCCATTTTACAGGATATAATACAGACAGAGAAAATAAATACATATAGAGAAGCATCTTTCTTGTCTCTCTCTCTCCTTTCTTTTTTTCTCTAAGCACGTACATCACAGAGTGACTCCCTTGGATAGGTCAGCCATTCAGGCTCCCCCATCTGGACATCCAGGTGACTACTATAGGGCAGCAGAACAATTTTCTGTGAATCTCTACTGCCCTCCAGCTGATACCCAGATATTATCAATCCAGACCTGGCAGCCTCAATGGCTGACCTTTCCCAGTAGAGATTTGGAAGCCATAAGCAGTACTTCTAAAGGTACTACTTGGGTTAGCTCTTCCTCTACATATAAGAAAGAGAAACACACCCAAAGGGAAAGCTAACCAAAGACATTCTGGACCCTGCATTAGAATGGTAGATCCTTTTGTTTTTCGCATACAGTAAAAGCCTTAATGGTAATCACTGCCTCCTATCTTACTCTACTACAAGCACTGTTAGGACACAAATATTGGAAGCTCTTTAGCGACCCAGTGGATGATATGTATAATATCTGATCTCAAATAGAAATTGTTTCCCCACTGTTCTTTTTTGGATGTGGAAAAGTAGTTTATAACAATATTCCTATGCCTGACAAACATTCTAGAGCAGCGGTTCTCAACCTTTTGCAGGCTGTGACCCCGACCTGTGCTGCGCATGCGCGGCGCGACCCCGACCTGCACCGCGTATGCGCGTCGCGACGGCCCGCATCGCGCATGTGCGGTGTGAGTGCGATGGCCCGCATCACGCATGCGCGGCGCGCGTGCAACGGCCCGCATCACGCATGCGCAGCACGACGGCCCACATTGCGCATGTGCAGTGTGCACACGGCGGCCCACATCGTGCATGTGCGGCACAACAGCCCGCATCGCGCAAGCACGGTGCAACGGCCCGCATGCACAGCATGCGCGTGATGCCTGCATCGCGCATGCGCAATGCGATGGTCCACATCGCGCATGCATGGCGCACGCACGACAATCCACATCGTGCATGCGCGGCGTGACGGCCTGCATCGCGCATGTGCGGTACTACCCCTGCGCATGCGCGGTGCTGTCCCCTGCGCCGGCCGAGGGGAAAAGGGAAAAAATGGCGGACTGCGGTGTTTGGCGACCCCCGTGAAATGGTCATTCGACCCCAAATGGGGTCGCGACCCATAGGTTGAGAACCGCTGTTCTAGAGCCAAACTGTATTTTAATAGATCTAAAACAATATTTTTCAATCTTGCCAACTTTAAGATGGATGGGTGTCAGCTCCCAGAATTCCCCAACAAGCATGGGAGTTGAAGTCTACACATCTTATAGTTGCTGAGGCAAAGAAATACTTGCTTGGAGAGACATACAGTCAATCTTCCATTTACGTTACCTCTTTTTAAATACTATAGTTTCAAGGAGAATCCTCTTTGTTTTTGCCCTAGAAATTTCTTCTCCTTTTCATTTTGTTCATTATTACTCTACATCTCTTTATCTTGTCTTTGTTTACAAAGATTTGTATTCATTCTTATTTCTCTTTTAGTGTCTAATTAAGGTGACCAACTTTTTTACAATGAAAAGGAGGACACAAATAAATTGAAGAAAAAAATATCTTAAATAAAAGAAACATTTTATTCATTGCAACAATAATACAGAATACACTATAATATGATAAATGCATAATAAAAACATTTATAACAATAACATTTTATATTATAATTATGCTTACATGCCGTGCCCCCGCCCGCAGCTGCCCCGCCAGCACGGCTGCCGCGCTGTGTAGAGCGGGCCCCGCAGCTCCCAAAGCACCAGTTGCGCCGGCTCCGGCCCCAGGAGGCAGCCCGCCGTCAACACACCCCGCCTGCAACTGCCCCACCAGCACCACCGCCCACCCTGCGCAACCCCGTGTAGAGCAGGCCCCGCAGCTCCCACAGCACAGGGGCAGCCGGCCACCACCGCCCCTCACACCCCCACCCGCAGCAGCCCCACCACCCCTGCCTCTTGCGCCCACAGCCATTATTGCCCTAGCAGGAAAGAAGATCAAGAGAAAGTTACCGTGGCATCGCCGCTCCAGTCTCCTCCAGGTATCTTCGGGACTAACTAGGAGATGGTGTAGTTGGGTAGCAGGGAGGGGTGCAAAGTTCCTGCCAATTCGCCTTCGCTGCAGACAACTTACATGTGCCAAGTTTGCTGGCCAGGTGTTTTGGCATGCTCAGCAGCAATTCCTATTGGCTCATGTAAAAGTTGAAAGAAAAACATCAAAAAAAGGTGCCGGAACGCCGTTCTGAGTGTTCTATGAGAAGAAAAAAAGCCCTGCAGATTAGTCTTCAAATATCGAAAAGGAGGACATGTAGGAGGACACTTTTTGAGGGAGGACAGAACTCACAAAAGGAGGACTGTCCTCCCTAAAGGAGGACAGTTGGTCACCTTACGTCTAATCCTCTGACTTTTGGATACAGACAGAGTCATCATATTATTGTCTTTGGGGGGTAAGCAACATTACTACACCATGGGCAGAAAAAGAAGTAGTACCAGTAGTAAACAAAATAAAATAGGAGATAAGAGGAAAGGAAAGGAAAGGAAAACTAATTTACCATCAGACCATTCAGTACACTTCTTCATATCTTCCTATCTTTGCAAATTCTCCTTGTTTCTACCATATCTACTGATCCATACATTGCTTTTTGATTTTTATACTTCTGATCTCTCTTTTTCTGAGAATCTCATCATCCATCGACAGCTTTCTTAGTCTTCCTCTTCCTACCAATTCTTTTTTTTATATTTGCTTTGCAATTAGAACTTTGTTCCTTCTTTCTTTAACCCTAAACCATTTCTTCCCTACTAGTTTCTCACACTTGTATTCAGTATAGATTTATTTATCAATCTGATTTATTTATTTATCAATCAATCAACAGGAGTGCTGATTTACCAGCCTATCAAGTACTTAGAAGGCGAGGGCTAGGCAGCACATGGAAACGGCAATGAATGACTTAAAAGCCAGCCTTCAGCACACCCCAATCAACATCTAAAAAGCCGCTTACAACAGGCACTATGAATACCACACACAGAACAACACACACTCTGCTAGAGAGGTTCCCTGAAGATGGGCACCAGCACGAGACTGAAAGCTTGGAAGACAAAACCTCTTGTCCCGGTGACCGACCCAGATTGGATCATATATATCAATCTATTTATCAACCACTTACAATTAATAAGACCCTCACAGTCTCATTAACCAGATTCATTGGGGGGAAAGCTGTTAGTTTACAGAACCTTGGTACCCCACTTATAATAATAGATTATTTGATCCCCTTTCTGAATATCTCTTGAAGCAAAGGGGAGATTGCTACAGGCTTCTCTAAATATGGGAGATAATGAGAAAGGTTTGAATGATCTGAAGAGACATCAAGAGTTCTTTATCTTTCTAAGATACAAGCAGGATAACCAGATTCTCCTGCAAAGATTTAAAAATATGACATATCAAAAAAAAAATACCAAAATTTGGGTGGATTATTTCACCTGGGTACCAGGAAATTATCCCACCATATCTATCCTTCTGAAACTGCATAATGAAATGAATGAATAAAACAATTTATCTGCATGAATCCAGAGGAACCAAAGCAATAAATTAACGTCTTGCTATAAAACACAGCATATTATAAGGACTTGCTATAAAATGCAGCATATTATAAGGACTTGCTATAAAACACAGTATATTAGTTCTCTACCATTGGAATATCTGGGTGGAACCAATCAGTTTTATACAACCCTCCTCATTTTGGTTACACACTATTATGTAATTCTCAGGATAGCCATGTGTATAGCTATTGTAAAAAAATGCACTCTCAGATTATTCAATCGTTTCGGTTTGTAGATTCAGTTCCTCCTAGGGCAGGGGTGTCAAACTGCCGACCCACGGCCAGTTTTATCATACCAAAGCCACACTCACCCCATTGCCGGCAATGCAAAAAAAGTCGCGATACCTTGCGACACATCACACGTCCTAGGGCATAATAACATTTTATTAACTTGTATTTATCTTTGTGTTTGATCTCTGATTATAAATAAAGTTTAGTGGACATGTTCTGATTCTATCTTGGAGGCAATAACCTAGAGCTAGTTTCTGTTCCACTCTCATATGCTAATTGAGATTCCATTTTTGGATTCCCCTCCCCCAAAAAATCTAATAGCCAAAAACTCTTTTGGGCAAGAGTGGCAGTTTCCACTTATCTCCTGTTTTGATAATGAACTAATCTAATATCAATTTGTTTGTTTGTGATCATCCGCAACAAGTCTGCAACTCATGAAGGGACCATAGCTCCCCCATGCTGGCTGAGGAATTCTGGGAGTTGAAGTCTGCAAGTTATGAAGGGGCCATAGTTCCCCTCTGCTGGCTCAGGAATTCTGGGAGTTGAAGTCTGCAAGTTATGAAGGGGCCATATTTCCCCCACGCTGGCTCAGGAATTCTGGGAGTTGAAGTCCACGAGTCATGAGGGGGCCATAGTTCCCCCACGCTGGCTGAGGAATTCTGGGAGTTGAAGTCCAAGAGTCATGAAAAGGCCATAGCAGAAACTTCACAGTCATAATCAATAGCTGCTATATCTACAGGTAGTCCTCAACTTACAACTACAAATGACCCTGGGATTTTGGTCATAAGACATTATAGTCGTGAGTTGAGTAATCATATGACCAGATTTGATTTTACAGCTGTTTTATTATGGCTGTTAAGCGAGTCACTACAGTCATTAAGTAGATCACATGGTTAAGCAAATCACATGGTCATGGGTCCAAAACCAGCTTATTCCTTGGGCGTTTTTTTTGCTAGAAAATGTCAACAAATGTTGCAAAATGCCAACCCATGACCACAGAATGCTTAAATCTGTCATAAATGTGAGCCGGTTGCTAAGTCCCCCCAAATGCGAACCCACGACCACAAGGGTGGTACAGTAGGCTTTACTTTGAGGATGGATTGTAAGTAGCTTTTTTCAAGTTTCAAGTATGCATTCTTCAGCTCCTTTACATGGATCCCATTACATGGATCTATAAAGCTGCTATTTATTTTCAGTCACTCACTTTCATTGAACGCAGCAGTCCAAACACAAGGAATTGTACAAATACTGTATTTGGTTGAGCAATGCAATTTTCGTACTGGTCTATCTGTCTTATCCATGTCAACCTTCCCAGGTAGACGAGACAGAGAACACGAGAAGGTGAGCTAATTCAACATTACTGTAAAGCTACATTAACAGAATCTTGCCAAGTCTGAAAGTACAAGTCTCCCACTCTTTTTGCAGCATGATAAGCTAGGTTCCTTTCTGAGTTTCTTTCTCTGCCGGTTATTCAGCTGAGGCTATGTCCTCTCTTATCTGATCATGCCCTAGGCAGCATCTTTTCCCTGCATCTCTCAAGATTATTCCCACATAACATTACAATCCATAACATACGAGCACAGCTTAATAGTTACCCAAATGTTTGATGTGGATGACTACAAGGAACAAGTTAGTAGTATACAGTGTAAGTAGTTCTTTCAATAGTCATTTGACCCACAGCCCATTTCCATACAGTCTGTTTTGGCTGTTCTTCAATGGTCTCAAGGAACTGAGAGAAAATAATGAGATATTGGAGAACTCACTGGATAGGCCAAAGTATACATTACTGCATTCAGATAGATCTGTGCAAACACAGGAATGCCCAATCATGTTAAAGAATAGACAGCTACCTGAATCACAATTAACAGATAAAGTATCTGTTTTTAACAAGTGGATCCATAATAAAATGCCACATTAAGCCTGAAATCATATCAGGAAGGTATTTTGGAAAACCATTTTAACCAACAATGAATGAGAGGGCCTATTTAAGCTAATTCTTAATCCTTTTTTTTAAAAAAAGTATAAATACATTGGCGTTTTTTTAACAGAGCAGCAATGTTTTGGAATGTTAGGCAGCTTTTATTAATTAGTGTATTGTTTTTATTTATAATCCCAGCGACTGGTCAGGGCGCATAGGGTTGGCCTCCTACGAGTCCCGTCTGTTAAACAATGCCGTCTGGCGGGACCTAGGGCAAGGGCCTTTTCCGTTGCTGCCCCAGCCCTCTGGAACCAGCTTCCCTCAGAGGTTCGTACTGCTTCCTCCCTCCTAGCTTTCCAGAAAGTGCTGAAGACGCATCTATGCCGACAGGCTTGGGGCATATGAGCTGTGCTCTGCCCCTCGGCCCTAAGAGTGTCCCGCCATCTGTGGCTGTGAATTGATTGTGTTTGTATGTGGTATGAATGCGGTTAATTTTAAAATGGTTGTTGTATCTTGTTGTGAGCCGCCCTGGGTCTTCCGAGAAGGGCGGCATATAAATGTGAATATTAAATTAAATTAAATTAAATTATAAACTGAGTAATATATTTGCCAAGGCATCGCAACATTTTTGTTGTTTCCCCCTCTATCACTACCACAAATCATTTCTCAGTTTTCCAAATGTTTCACATTCCTAATATTTCTCTGAAGTCTACATTTGAAGTATTTGTTGATTCTACTTCACTGAATGTTCCCTGTTAACACTGTTTGCCAAATTTGTATTTTTAACTTTTCAAACATTCTGAGCCTGGATATTCTTACATAATTGTCAAGTGTAACTCTGGTTCTTGAAGTTTTATTTGTCCTTGACTTTTCTTAACTGACACTGCGGACATTAGCATTTTGGGAATTTTTTGTTTGCATTTTGAAAAAAAATGGCATGTCTGAAAGAACTAAATTTAATGTTAAAATAATATTAGAATTCTAGCCATTTTCCATGTAATTATATTGATGCCTAAATCATAATTCTAGATGTTCAATATTTGCAATCATGTTTCTTTCATTATGCTATTATCCAGAAAGAAATATGAAAAACACTATCATTGTGGCTCATAAAAAAGATTTGATATAGAGGCACCTGAGTGATTTCTGAGAAAGTCTGTGAAGTATTTCATCTGCTGACTAGCATCTTTAGTAATTATTCAATCTGTAATGGCTTTGCTTGGTCCCTTTTTCCGGCATCAACTGTCTCACATTCTCATCTCTTATAGGCTCTGGACTATGAACTCTGCTTCTCTGTTGATTGTCAGGGAGAGAAACATCTCTCTAAATTTTTACTTAAACATTCTATAGCTATTAAGCCTTTGCTGCCTCTTTTATTCTGAGAGGAAAGCTATTCTTTTCCATCAAAATTCATATTTAATAGCCTGAAGTTAATTAAAGCTAAAACTCCCCCAAAGTCATTGTATTTAAACAAATGCTACCCACACAATCCATGGTAGTTCAGCAATTTATATAGATAGATATACTTAAACATGCTTGCGTTCAGATTTAATCAGATTGTTTTCTTTAATAAGGAAACCTAAAACATTTTAAGTGATCTAGTAAAATTCATGTTTTAAAATCTAATTTTAATCCTGAGTTGCATTTACAGTTTTAATCTTCTTTCAGTTGTGGCCCCCTACAACTTTCATTTCAGGTAAATAAATTTGGCTGGTTCCACAAGTATTTATCAAATTATTGAATTTCTATCCCCCCTTCTGTTTTTTCCTACACTCAAGGCCAGGCACAGAGCCACTCAGAGGAAGAAGAAGTGTTATTTCCTTTCCTTCTTTCTTATGTTTATTCTTCCTCGTCTAATTTAGAACCAGGTAGGAAAGATGATGTATTTGATAGGTACACCCCATTGTGAGAATGCAGTAGTTAAACACATACTATATGTGAAATGATGATAAGTGGGAAGTTTGGAGGGTATAGATCTAGTAGAGGGGAATATCTGAAAATCTGGGGACTGAGGCACCTTGATGAAAAGGAGCCACTTTTCCCATCTTCCACAGCCTTCGTCAGACCACCTTGAATCCTGCACTGCAGCCTGCCCCAGTTTCTGGAATCCTGGTCTTTTCAGAGCCCATGAACCTGAAACAATGAGCTTTGAGGCAGCTGTCTGGGCTGGGGGATTAGCAGCATCAGGGGAGCAGAGCATGAATGAGGGCGGTGGGCCAGACACAAGGGATCGGCAACACAGCGGAGGTGAGCAAAGGGGATTCTTTCCTGTCATAGTGAGGGGACACAAAACCCTCATTCAGGTCACAGGGGGACCAGCCTGGCTCACACATGGAGGGTGGAATTCAGTTTCAGTCTAAAAAAAGGGGGCTGGGAACGACACATGCACTAAGAGTTCTCCTCTTCCCTCAACTTCTCTCTCCCAGGAAATGTGAGAAGGGACCTTTAAGAAAAAATGCCTTTGAGACTTTTCACCTGAATGGATAAGAATAATCCCAAGGGTCACACAAAGAGAAATTATTGACTTTTGTTTCTCAAATATTATCACTTATGGGAGAAAGTTTGTTTCTGAGATTTATCAGATTCGGACTTCCATAGTGTTCATATGCCGATTTGATTGGTCAGCCAGAACCTGGAAATTACATACCCTGGACTCCATTCCATACCGTAGATTAGCAAAAATCATCGTCATATTCCCATTTTGGAGACAAGAAATATTTCAAATAGAGAAAGTAATTCTCCAGTTAGATAACTTCTGGTTGCAACTGCTAGGAAGAATGGCATATCCCCTCACTGTGCCTGGAGTTTTTCTGCCATTGAGAATGCATGTACTCCCACTTTTAATCTGGTCCTGAGTTTGTTTAGCGATGCATTCAGAGTGCACTATGTATCTTAGAACAGTGCTTCCCAAACCTGGGTAAATCATCCAAAGTGGTTTTTCGTTGGGTAACAACAGACAAATCCATTACCCATCAAGACAGGAATATTTAGATGGGACTTAAAGATTGCCACATGTACTAAAATGTATTCAAAAATCTTCCGAAGTATTCCTATTAAGACAAAAATCAATGAAATTACCCAATGGTAATTTGCTGAAATGACATAAAGATTATTCAGTGATATTAGTTTATAATACAGGGATTCCTCGAGTTACAATCATTCATTCAGAGACCATTCATAGTTATATGCTGAAGGAAGGGACTTACAGCCGGTCCTCAAAGTTTGATAAGACTTTCTGAAAAGCGGTTTCGGATAATGGAAAAAGTTTTGAATGTTTACTGAATTCTCAATTTACTAAATTCCAATAATTCTTAAGTTTTAAACCTACTGTGTGCTCCAATACAGGTGGTGGATAATGATGTACCGGTATATATGTGGTACTTACCTGCTTGCTAGCTATTGTCATTACTCCTCCAGTCCCAAACTGACATGGCTATTTTAAATATCAGTTCTCTACCAGAGCATTGGTAACTTGTGGTCTCTAGAAACAAATGATTTGCAAGTCCTAGTACCATTACTTAAGGCTTCTAGAGAATTAGCAGTACTTGGAGGCACACTGATTTTCCAGAGCTATTTCACCAAACAGCTACCGGTATTTCACACTGGAATTTAAAGAAATTTATCTCTATGTAGACATAAAAAAGGGTAGCACTTTCAGCTAACCACCACAACACAATGTATATGCAGTTCTGACTTACTTATGACTGTGATCATTTGAATTTTTTTTTTCAACTAAGGCTGCTGGGAGAATAAAGCTGAGGTTATAGGGGGTTCTCCTAATCCCTCCCACAGGGTGTTGTAGGATTTATATAATGTGGTGAGACCAGCTGGCCTCCTAGCTTAGCTGGGCATTTTGCCTGCATGAAGGCTATGCCCTGGGTGTGTCACGCCGGCAGGCTTGAGAAACAGACTTGCCCCATGCCTTAGGGCCACTCTTCTTCTACAGAAAAAAAAAATTGGCCAGGACATGAGGCTCCATAGGGGCTTGGCAGAGATACAGGTTGCATTTGGGAATCAGCTGCTCAAGTATATTGGCCTGGGAGTAGGGAGGTTTAAGGACCAAAACCTTAACACCAAAATTCTAAGGGCTAAGTTCATGCCCTTGTGACAGATTGACTGCAAAGAGGTAGTCTTCAATTTACAACTGTCCACTTACTACCTGGAATTGGTTGCCCTATCTTAGGACTACTTACAACCTGGAAACCCCCCCCCCCACACACAGTCACATGAATGAACTTTGGGCGCTCAGCAACTAGGCCGCATTTATGGTTGTTTGAAGCATCCTGCAGTAATTTTATTTTATTTTATTTTATTTATTTTATTATTTTATTTTATTTTTTGTATTCTACCTTTATTATTTATACAAATAACTCAAGACAGGAAAAAAAAACTAACATAACAGATCTTTCTCCTCCTGTTTTCCTCACAACAAGAATCCTGTGAGGTAGATTGGGCTGAGAGTGACTGGCCCGAGGTCTGCTTTCATGGCTAAGGCAGGATTAGAACTCACAGTCTCCTGCTTTCTAATTTGATGTCACTAGACCAAACTGGCTCTCTTATTATGGCTTTGCAGAAAACTGCAATTTTTGGCAAAACTGTACCCATAGTAAACCATTGGTTGGCTTAACAACCGCCACAAAAACAGGTAGATCATGTGACTTTTACAACTGTGACAACTGTAATGGGCAGGTTCCATTACAGTGGTAAATCAAGGACTATCTGTATTATGGTCGTTCTAAATATCAATTTTGTCATGCACCAGTAGCTATGGAGAACAGACTGATATCCTAAGACAAATGGGTTGCAAGACATTATAATTTCAAGAATTGCTCTCAGAACACAAAAATATTTAATAGAACTTGTTACTGGAAACCTGTGTTCCCAATAGATTATAAATCACCCTTTAAAATTGGATAACAGTGGGGAAAATGGGGCTTAAAGAACAGAATATTAACCTGAATCAATCAAATAGTGAGCAATTAGCCACAATATCAAAAGAGTTCAGAAAAATTATTAAAGAAATGACTATGATTTAATCCTAGAGTTTTTCATTTTAGTCTCCAAATAGGTCTTGTGTTTCAAACAGGACCAAAAGTATATTGCATTGATGCAATGAATTCCCTATATGTTGGTTTTCCCCCATAGTTTTGATATGATGAGTACAAATAAGGAGTGCTTTCAGAGATAACTGGAAATCATAGGTTTCCATAGCCAAATTCCTTTAAATTTTCAGACATTTTCCAGGTGGTATTTAATTGCGCAATCATATATGACCATCTTGCAACAAAAACAAAAAATATTATATAAACTTCATTTAAATTCTGCTCCAGGGGAAAAAAAGATTGCATTAATTTGCTATCAAGCACCATCTCTTTGAGAAAATTAGCTACTGCAGAAGCACTTCATTGCATTACAGGACTGCTCTTGTGTATTTGGGGTTGTGGTTTTTTTTTTGGTGAGGGGAGATTCATCCATAGTCTTGAATGAGTGATCAAAAAGAAGTCTGGCTTCACATTTATTGCCAAATATTAGTGCTATAGTTAAATCAGATGGATACAACTCTACATAAACACCTTTGAAATGAATTTGTAATGGCTAAGTTTTAAAAGTGTAACTGCTACTCCAAGCAATCTCAGGCACCTTATATTGTTGACATTAAGGTTGTTATGCATATGGCTAAAAAAAAAAAGCCTCATTTAAATTTCTTTGTAATGCAAACCAAAACACCTATGTAAGTCAGAATTTTCTTTTGCATTGCAAATGTCATTTCACTTTTCTTTTCTTTTATTCATTGCTTAGTTTTAAACATTGTAAGTTGTTAACAGGATAAAGGGATTCAATTTAAGCATCACATGTGAGCAAATTTTTAAGGAAAACCCTTTTAAGCTATTCTACCCTCTAACGGAGGTCTCTTTTGGAAGTAAAGTTAGGAAGGAGTCCTTAGCAGTTAATTCTTGGAGTTTCAGCAAGTGACATACCAAAGGATTAATTGCAGGAGTGGGCTATATAATGGTGTTTAACATACAGAACTGTTGATAAGGCATTGAACTCCATGTGATGATGTACAGCCATCAACTTTAAAAACAAAAAACAAACAAACCCTACCAATGTGGCTAAGTGGAACATAGTTGTGTAAGAAAAGACATTTTCCAGAAAGGAGAAGAACTTTGCTGCTGAACATAGTTAATTTGAAAATAGCTTGTTTGTTAAAGAGAACATGTATGGTGGTTTTGTTTGGCCTTTTGTTACTTGGCTGTTTCATTCTTATCCACTTTCTACTCTGAAATGCTATTTTCCCCTTTTCATCTAGTCTGGCCCTGCCAGAGAAAGACTTCCTGCTCATACGTGCTGCCTTCTTTCTCTAGCATCTGATCCCATCGCTACCCTTCTTTGAAACCCTTACTCGCACCCACTCTACATATCCTTGAATGCATTTCTCATAGCACATAGCACATAAAGGGCTGCTTTCAGTAGTCCACAGTACACCTATGCAGAGCATCCCTCGCTCAGATTTTGTTGATTCATCAACACTAATTTCTGTTATCCTTTGGGAACAATAGAAATCAGTATAACCTTCAGAGAAATATAGTAAAGAATGTTGCACTTCCGTTCCTTGTTGAAGAATTAAGTGCATTTGAATCAACTTGTTCCATAACTTCTTGCTTCGCCACCAGAGTCTTCCAAATTTCCTTGTAGCTCATTTTCTACTACGGGCAACTTCTGTTTTCTGTCTCTCCCAAATGAAAGTTGAATATGAATAGGGGGAGCCTTTTAGGTAAAAGATAAATCCATTGTACCCAATCTATCCATCTACAAAACTATTTCCCAATCTAATTATCAAGCTGTGTATGTTGACTCCCATAACAGAGATGTCATAACCCACTCACAGTACCAAGTCTTGGGCTTGTCTGCACAGACATAAACACACAATTGAAGTACCCCTATTTTTCATGATCAATTTTGCCATATGCAATTCTGAGATTCCCTTTTCTCAAGCCTAGGATCTGTAAAGGACTTTCTAATCCAGCTATGACACTATGGTTCCCCTACACACATACATAAATACAGTTGAAAGTTGTATTCAACTGCAGTGACCCTAGCCTAGTGGTGGTGGTCATCACTGAGAAAAAGAATGCATTTCCCCCCATCTCTCATTTCAAATTTTATTTTTAATTACTTGCCCAAAAATTTGGTCTATAGATCTACTTAACCTAGGCAATAAGTGATATACAGTATTACATCCAGTTCAAAGTATCAGTTCCAAAAATCTTGGATGTAGGGCAAGTATTTCTTTTCTGTTATATACTAAGATGAACCCTTCCCCCCAAATGATGCAGGAAGTTATAAAGATAACAGCATTGTTTGAGACAGATCAATAAAGCATGGCTTCTAGACAAACATTAAAACTTTGGCAAACTTACACTCTATGTGTTTATAAATATTTAACCATTTGTACTCTGGCTTATAATATTTCCACTTCCATGGTTGCTTACAAGTCAGCAAAACAATAACATTAAGATGCAATTCAACATGCAATTTGGAAGACAATATTATGTCAATTTAAAGAGCAGGACCACAAAACTTTTCAGCAGAACTGAAAGATTAATCTTGGCTAACAAGCCAGGGTAATTAAAAAAAATACATTGACTTGGTGCTAGAAAGGTATCAGATAGGACAAAGCAAGTCTCCTGGGACAGAACAGGTGACACCACAAGAAGACCTTCTCTGTAGTCTCAGACGGTTAAAATTCTGAATGTAGGAGCACCTAGAAAATGGTGAGCAAGATAGTAACAAGCTGGCTGGGTATCAAAATCCCTGCAGCCCATCCCAATCAAATATTTAATTTTATTAAATAACAATAGTCCTGTGGAACACTTGGGTTTGCAAAAAGCCTTCAAAGGCAGCCTGACCAAAACCAAAATGTTGCAGTATCAAATGGATCTCTCCCTCCCTTTCCCCTTTCCCCTTTCCCGTTTCCCCTTTTTCCTCTCCTCTCCTCTCCTCTCCTCTCCTCTCCTCTCCTCTCCTCTCCTCTCCTCTCCTCTCCTCTCCTCTCCTCTCCTCTCCTCTCCTCTCCTCTCCTCTCCCCTCCCCTCCCCTCCTTTATATCAGCTGCATAATCAAAGCGTCTTGCAATTGTAAAAATAATATAAAACATAGACTAATGGCAATATAACCAAAACACAAGCAGAAGTCAAAGATCAAAATGAAATACATGAAATCTTGATGGAGGAGTTATGTTTTTACCAGTTCTTACATATTTAGAGAGTGGGATCAAGTGCATCCCTCTAGGGAGTGCATTCCACGGGAATTCATAAATTGAGAGTATTATTTAAAAACCTCCAGGTTCTAAATCACTGGGGAAACTAGGCATAATACAGATTCCATTTTTTAGATTCACTTCTTCCTCCCTGTAGCGCTAGCAAAGGATTAGCAGGTATCTTCTTCTTCCCTTTACAATTTCGTAGAGGATATGACTGAAGGAAGGGCTTCATGTGAATTGCTGCAATATGCTTTACCTGTGCTGATCTTGAAGAAGATTTAGATGCTCCAGCAGGTCCACAATGCAGTAGCTTGGGGAGTTATGGATGTGCCTCAGTGAATGTATGTTATACCTCTGCTCAATGAGCAGCACTGACTCCCAGTATGGTATGTTTCCAGGTGAAATTTAAGATGCTGATGGTCACCTATAAAGTCCTTCATAGCATGGGGCCAAGGTTATTTGCAGAACCAAATCTCCCCAATTATCGATATCCTCTTCATCAGATTCAGCAGCGGAGGCATGTTTCAAACCCTGTCAACCAAAGAATGTGATCTTGTGGGACCCAGAAAGTGGATGTTTTCCATTGCAGCAACTACCCTTTGGCCCCAATCTTGTTGACCTTCCAAAAAGCCTTAAAGACTTGGATGTGGGGTTGGAAGGTAAGCTGGAACCATGGGGTGTTCTTCATTATTAGAAGTGTTTCTTACCTTAGTGGTCATTTATATATTGGTGGGTTTGGTTGTTACTAAACAACACATAACGCGTTGGGTTATCCTTTCAGAGGTAGGTAGGTAAGTAGATAGACAGATAGATAGATAGATAGATAGATAGATAGATAGATAGATAGATAGATAGATAGATAGATAGATAGATAGATAGATAGATAACCTTTATTGTCATTTTTACTGTGGGAACAGAGAAACAATATGACCACAGAAAGGCAAAAAAGCAGTAAAGTGACTTTCAATTTCCTGTTGGCTTCCCCATTGATGCTGCCTGTGGGAAGATGGCAGGCAGTGTTGGAAAGGACTCTTCCTCCTTGACTGACACACAGAATTGTCTGTTATCTTGCTGAGGGGAGGGGGGACAAAAGGGAGTCTTGGCTAGCACGTAGTTGGCATTTGGAAGAAAGGACATTAAGAATACCCAGACCTGTAAGCTGAACTGGAAGTCCAAAAAATATTATGAAGGCAATGGCAAGCAACTTCAGTGTTGCTGCCTTGAAAATAATGTACAGGTAATCCTCAACTTACAACCACAACTGAGCCCAAAATTTCTGTTGCTAGGTAGACACTTGTTAAGTGAATTTTGTCCCATTTTACGACCTTTCCTGCCACAGTTGTTAAGTGAATCACTGTGGTTGTTAAATTAGTAACACAGTTGTTAAATGAATCTGGCTTCCACATTGACTTTGCTTGTTAGCAGGTCGCAAAAGGGGATCATGTGATCCCTGGGACACTGTGACCATCCTAAATATGAGTCAGTTGCCAAAGTCTCTGAATTCTGATCACATTATCATGGGGATGTACAATGGTTGTGTGAAAAACTGTCATAAGTCACTTTTTTCAGTGCCGTTGTAACTTTGAGTGGTCACTAAATAAACTGTTGTAAGTTGAGGATTACCTGAAGATGTGCCCAGTCATTTGGAGTCAAGCTGAACTCAAGGGAATCTTTAGTTTATCATGGTCTGTGCAATTTTGTACTTAAATTATTTGGGCCATGTAATTCACAACTCTAATGTCCCAGCCCAACTTATAAATCCTTGTATGTTATAGTTTGGGAGCCGAAAGATCTTGAATGTTGTGATCACTGTTTGTTCACTTCCTTCTAGTGATTCCTAGTCTAGGAGTTGTAATGAAGATGTTAAGCATTAAAACAGACATTTCTCCATCCCATTCTTCACCTAGGTGCCCTACAGACAAGTCAAATCCACATGTCAATCTTCTCCCACTGAGTACATGGCTATACTCCAAGCCAGGGCTTTTCAACCTTTTCACTCATTGAACCACTTTTAGAATATGGCAATATCCGAGTACCACCAGTCGCCTAGCAAGGTGTCAAAAACTTGATGACCAAAAAAAAAAAAAGGAAAAAGTGATAAAGTACAGGTAGTCCTCGACTTACAACAGTTCGCTTAGTGACTGTTCGAAGTTACAATAGCACTGAAAAAAGTGCCAAGGAACAGCCGAGCAAGACACCTACCTCCTGTCCGAGATTTTCATTGTTGTGAGCATTTCTGTTGAGGATTGGCAGTGGGGGTGGGGTAGGGGGGTGTTTGGTTTTTATTCCCCCCGTCTGCTGGATGGTTGCAGCAGGTTTTGGTCACTTCACATGACCCTGGGACACTGTGACCGTCATAAATATGAATCAGTTGCCAACCATCTGAATGTAAATCACAAGACCCTGGAAAGGCTGCAATGTTCCAGCTGATCGGCGTTTCTTCTGGGCTCAGCAGAAGCACCAGGATCAGCGCTGAGCTCCAGCTGGAGCCCGGTGCTGATCTTGGAGCTTCCACTGAGCCCTGACAGTCCCAAAGAAGCACCGATCCTGGCGCTTCCTCCGAGCCCTGACAGCCCTACAGCTCCAGCCATCTCTCGCTCAGGCTTGTGCGGTTCAGCTCATTCCCTTCCCCCACTACCACTTTTCTAGGATGGTCGCATACCACCTATCAGGTGCCAATGTACCACAGGTGGTACCCGTACCACTGGTTGAAAAGCCCTGCTCCAAGCCATGTAATATTTAGCAGTATTTCTAGTTGGGATACTCCATAGGGAGAAAGACTTAGGTAAACTTTGCTGTGATGGCTCAAAATGCTTCTTGTGGGTTTTTAAGGCATCTTCGCTTGCTTCCAATTCCTCTACCTCTTCACTAGACGGAATATCTATACATACAGAGTGTATGTGTTTCTTTTAACAAAGGCCTGGAAGAGCCAAACTACAAGCGTGGGGTGGGGGATGAGTTTGCTTCTCTCTACGGAGCCAGATGCGGAGGGGAGCAATCCAGTAAAAAAAAAAAAGCATTAAAGTTCCTCATTGCTTTGGCAATGGAGGGCCAAAGGGGGACGGTAGCTTTGCCACCCCCCTTGTAGTGTTTACGTGGAGCGGGCCTCACTGCTTCTGGCCCTGCGCCGTGATTTCTTGGCAGGCAATCCAGGAGGGAATGTGTTTCAGTTTGAGCTTTTTGGCAGGCATGAAGGCAGAGAGGGGAAGGTTCCCTTCAATCCAGTCCTAGTAGTACTCAGTTCTCAAAT
Organism: Bothrops alternatus; assembly: GCA_034064705.1. Taxonomy (NCBI): domain Eukaryota; kingdom Metazoa; phylum Chordata; class Lepidosauria; order Squamata; family Viperidae; genus Bothrops; species Bothrops alternatus. Next base: position 8,659,501 of record JARGCV010000080.1, read on the forward strand.
TTATGCCCATCGGCTGCTACTTGGGTGGGCCAGAGGCGGCTGTGCGGTGGGAGGGGAGGAGGGTGACTCTCAGCAGGAACAGGCGTTCCCTTCCCATTGGCTGTGCTTGGCTCCTAGGTCTGCACATGTTTTACTTACACACACACACACACACACACACACACCACTGCTGTTCTCTCCTCCCCTCCGCTGAAGGGAACTGCCATTGACATCCACAGGAGGTGATTTTCTTGAATGCCTAATGCAAAATGTGATAGGCCCCGATTGTTGTTCAGAAATCACCAGGCAGTTCTTCTCTTCTCTTCTCCTGCTCCAAGCAATTGGGGGGGGGGGAGAATCTGTGTGAATGTGTGTGCACACGCATGCCCAAGGAGAGGTGTTGACTCAAAAAAAATATTTGATTGGCATCGTGCCAATCACAGCACAGATATGTTTGTGTCTTCTCAAATGCTCAAGCCCAATCATCATCATCATGGACAGAGATGCTGTTGAGGAGAAGATGTTGGAGATGTTTGTCTGACTGTCCTCTTCTTTTGGGGGCCCACATAGCAATATCCATGCCAGATATTGGAAGCCAAATATCCATGCCTGTGAAGCCAAAGCCATATCAAAGAGTGTATTGCCCCTCTCCTTGTTTTTACTCACAGCTATCAACTTGGTGGTATTAAGAGTTGGGGTTTTGGGGTTTTTTTTAATTATTGAAGGAGGCCTTGTGGAAGAGTAAGAATTTGGAGCCAATCCACAAAGTTTTTCTTGAAACAGTAAAGGGAACATGCTGCTTTAAAGTTGAATTGATATTCTTAAAAAAGAAATAAACAGATTTGGGGGGGGGGAATTAGAGCAGGACTTGCACTAATCTAGCCCATTTCCCTGCTCCATGGCAGCAATTGAAACAAAAAGTGTCTCCAGCAGATGCCTCCCCAACCTTAGAGAAAGTGCCAACATGTGCCATTGTGGAAGTTAAGGTGTTGGATTAACATAAGAGAAACCCAGGTTCTGCTCCATCTTTAGCCATGGAAGCTCATTGGAAGCTCATTTAGTGACTTTGGGCTAGTCTCTCTCTCTCTCTCTCTCTCTCTCTCTCTCTCTCTCTCTCTCTCTCTCTCTCTCTCTCTCTCTCTCTCTCTCTCTCTCTCTCCTCTCTCTCTCTCTCTCTCTCTCTCTCTCTCTCTCTCTCTCTGCCCAACTACTCACAGAGCTGTTTTTGGGGGTATAAAATGAATCCTTGAGTTCTTAGTGGGGGGAAAGATGGGCTATAATTTGAACCAATACATAATGCAACTTGCTTTGGTTTGTCAAGGCAACCTTGGAAAATTCTCTGGGATACAGTCTATACCAGGGATCTTCAAACTTGGCCCTTTTATGACTTGTGGACTTCAACTCCCAGAATTCCTCAGCCAGGTATGCTGGCTGAGGAATTCTGGGAATTGAAGTCCACAAGTCATAAAAGGGTCAAGTTAGAAGACTCCTGGTCTATACAGTTGCAAGAATTTTGAAGGAAATCAAACCAAGATGCTGAACAATAAAGTAGGTTGGGTATATTATATTATAATATTATATTATATTAATTAGATTAGATTAGATTATTAGATTAGATTAGATTAGATTATTAGATTAGATTAGATTATTATATTAGATAAGTTTATTAGATTAGATTAACATAATAACTAATAATAACAATAACAATAATAAAGTTGGAAGGGACCTTGGAGGTCATCTGGTCCAACCCCCTGCTCAGGCAGGAAACCCTATACCATTTCAGACAAATGGCCGTCCAGTCTCTTCTTAAAAACGTCTAGTGTTGGAGCACTCACTGCTTCTGGAGGCAGGTTGTTCTACTGATTAATTGTTCTAACTGTCAGGAAGTTTCTCCTTGGTTCTAGGTTGCTTATCTCCTTGATTAGTTTCCATCCGTTGCTTCTTGTCCTGCTTTCAGGCGCTTTGGAGAATAGCTTGACTCCCTCTTCTTTGTGGCAGCCCCTGAGATACAGGAACACTGCTATCATGTCCCCCCTCGTCCTTCTCTTCATTAAACTAGACATACCCAATTCCAGCAGCTGTTCCTTATAGAGGAACTAGAGAGGACAATAAGAATAAAAAAGGAAGACACTGGTGGCTCAGACAATTCACACGCGCATTGGAAGGTAGGACATTTTCACTGTGATCTTGCACACACATATACCGGTAAAAGGAAGGTAGGATTGGTAATGGCAATGAAGTCAGGATTAGTCATTTTTCTATCACCTCCATATACATCATGCTCAGAATTAGAATCTGCTGTGTATACTGTATTCAACTTAGGTGAGCTATCTTCAGCCATGTCTTTCAAAGGAAAAGAAGCATGGTATTAGAAGCATTACATTAAATTATACCTCTTTTTTATGAAAAAAAGTCTCTAAGGAGACATCAAGATTGGAAAGAAATGTTCAGGACAGGACAGTAACCTCTTCTTCCTACACCATCCTCCTCCCCCAGATCAGTTTATCTCAGAAAAAATATGTCCCAGTGTTTCCAGTAAAAACCTCCGTCTTGTGCCAAAGATCAAGCTGTGGAGGGGGAGAGAATGTGCCTGAGGAAGATGGTATCTATTGTGTCTCGTCCTGAACCATAGACTATTCAGGTCCTCTCCTGTAGCAGCCATTTTTTAGATTTTTCTCACAGTCATGCTACTGCGAGGGACACTTTCAGCACAAATATAATTTTGCTTCCTAAATATGAAAAAAAAACCTCCTCAAATTAGGAGATCATTCCAGGCAGTTAAGAATTCAGTATGAAAAACATAATTAAATCTTACAATGGAAAGCTTGGGGGAAATGAACATATTTGCCATCTGATGCTGAAAGGCAATAAGCTCAGCTAAATGGCAATTCTGAGTTGAATTGGACTGATCTGGAAAAGCTAAGCAAGATGGCGGCTAGATGGGAGACCATCACAAAATGCCAGGGCTATAGACTAGACTAGCAAGTTGAAAAATAACTCCAAAGAAAGCAGTGTTAAACCACTTCCATAGTGTGGCCAAGAAGACTTGAATGAGGTCTATGAGGTCAGCAGAAACAATAGAACTTGACTTGCAGGACACCTTATTTTTTATAAGAAATTAAAGTGGTAGTAATCAAATCCCCTAGAAAAGGATGTATCAAAGATGGGATGTCACAATTGAAAGCACCATGTCTTTGGTCGTTTATCCACTTGATTTCAGTTGACAGAGAAACATGAAGCAGGGTATCATAAAATGCCTTTTATTTCTGCTAAAGTCCCCTAAATAGCTGGAAATGAACTATGTGAGCCAGTTTGATCTAGTGCAGGGGTAGGCAACCTTGGCTCTTTTATGACTCATGGACTTCAACTCCCAAAATCCCTGAGCCAGCATGGCTAGATCAGGAATTCTGGGAGTTGAAGTCCACGAGTCATAAAAGAGCCAAGGTTGCCTACCCCTGATCTAGTGATTAAGGCACTAGGCTAGAAACCAGGAGACCATGAGTTCTAGTATCTCCTTAGACATGAAAGCTGGCTGAGTGAATTTGGTAATTCTTTCTCAGCCCAACCCATCTCACAGGGTTGTTGTGAGAAAAGAGGGGGAAGGAAGAGCATTAGGTACGTTCACCGCCTTGAGTTATTTATAAAAATAATAAAGGTAGGATAAAAAAAATCTGTTTAAGGGGCTTGGCCCTCATTTTAACTGGACTCTATAATGAACTTGGACATACTATCCCCTTTCAATCTTTGGCAGCCATGTGTATTGAATGAGACTATTCATAACATAGCAGCTTGCCCACATATTAGATTTAGGGTAAGTGTCCTAAATTGTATGTGATACTATACTTCCGAAAAAATCTTAAAACTTATCTTTGCTGGCAGGCCTGGGGATGATTGTGGCTGACTGTTGAATTTGAGTGGGTGTTTTATTGTATTTTTAGATATTTCTTGTTTGGGATTTTTATTGTAATTTATTGTTTATATATATGTTGTTAGCCGCTCCGAGTCTCTGGAGAGGAGCGGCATGCAAGCCCAAACAAATAAATAAATAGCGCTCAGGGAAAAAAAAGTATAGAGGGTTTGAAAGACAGCTTGCTAAAAATGTTAATTTGGAGTTCTTCCTTACAAATGCATTAAAGTGTATACTCCCACAGTCCTTAAGCAGCAGAAAAAGCAGCCAGCATCATTTGCACTGCCCTGGTGAGATTGAGCAATAATCTGCCTTGGTAATGAGGTTTGCAAGGGGTCCTATCCATACAGTTTTACTGCAGGATAATTTAAGGGCAGCAGTTGGTGGAATCGCCTAGCTTTGTTTTTCCTCCCATCCAGTGTCAGCTGCAAGTACCATTAAGTACCTTCACTTCATTCTTCTTAAATATGTAGGAGTGGACTTGGGTAAGTGTGAAAGGATGCCTGGAATGGAGGCTTTAACCACCTTCAGCAGTTCCTGGGTAACAATGAAGAATTGATCTTGGGGAAGATTGAAAGAAGATACAATATGAGAAGGAGCCATTGGAGGGGGACTGGCAGAAAATATTACCCAGTCTTGAGATACAGGGAAGGAAAAGGTGAGAAAGAAGTTCAGAATGACTCTGCCTTGATTCTGTTTAGTATAAAATGAGACAAAGAGAAACTTGGGCAGACTTTCAAGATTTTGTAATTCTAAGGCTTAAATCAGTGATGGCGAACCTTTTAGAACCCGAGTGCCCAAACTGCAACCCAAAACCCACTTACGTATCGCCTGGTGCCAGGTGAGCATGGCCCACTGGGTGGGCGTTGTCATGGCAGACTGGGTGGGTGTGGCCAGGGTGGGCGTGGCCAGCTCGATGTTGCTCCTGAGGAGGGATGCCTGTGGGGGCCAGGCAGGGTTGGGGGAGATCCAGGGGGTCTCTGGCAGGTGGGTCAATGGGCTGGAGGGCGTCTTGCTCAGCTGATGGCTTGGGGGAAGGGGGCAGATACACCCCACTCCCAAAAGCTGCCCTCTCACGAAAGCAGGATGAAAACTCCCAAAAGCGACAAGGAAAAAAAGTTAAAACACAAGAGTGTCTCACGATGGTTTTCTTCCCCACTTCCTTCTAGCTGTAGTTTAAATATGTAAAGACCACAAAAGAAAACCCTTGGCTTTCTCTCGTTTTAATTCAGCAGGCAGGAACGGGAGGATTGGGGGGGGATTGTTTGTTTCAAAGGAAGGGAAAGAGAGGGGCTGGGGGAGCACGGCAGGTGAATGGCGATGGCGCAAGGCTTCTGGCTATGCAGGGTGGCGTTGGGGGGTGTGTGTTCTCTTTAAAAGACCAAAACGAGACAAAAAATAAAAATCCCCCACTCACTCCATCTCCCAAAAACACAATAACAGAGCTTTCAATGATACAAACAGTCCTTGGAGGCCATTTGGCTCACTGCCTCTTTGACTTTCTCCCCCCCCCCCAGACACTTGCCAGAGCCTCTTAATCACAGAATGTTGAGCAGGGTGGGTCCCCCCTCTTGAGTCAGGGGTGCCAGCTCAGCAGCACCAAGGCAGATTGGCACGGTCTGTCTCACCCTCATGTCACCGTGGAGGGAGGGAGCTGGACTCGAAAAATGCCCATCCAGTGCCCAGCAGCTGCTGCCAAGGTGACTCATCTCCTTCCTTTGGGGAGAAAGGTGGCCAGCATGCCCTGGGGACTGGGAGCGTGTGGGGGGCATGGGGGGAGGCTCCTGAGCCTCACAGCTCTTCCGAGGGGGGGGAGGAGGAGAGTGGGGAGGGGCTGTGCTGGGATCGGAGCTCCTCATGCCCTCCGCTGCCCACCTGTGTTCTTCTACCGAAGATGCTGCGGCTCCTCTTGCCTGGCAGGGTGGGGGCGCGCTCGCGCACAGGGACGTGTGTGGGGCTGCTGCCTCACTTGCCATGCCATGCCTGGGCTGGGCTGGGTGTGGAGCTTTCTCGCCGCTTCTTCCCTTGCAGACATTGGGAGTGCCCACCCCGCCTGGGGCAGGTGCTGCTGTCTGGAGCTCTCCAGCCCATTACTAGCCAGCCAGGCACCCCGAGCTCGGGCCTTGGGCAGATGGAGGCCGGAGGGGAGCGAGAGCCGCAGCTGCCCAGCTTCTCGACCTCAGCTGCGGTCTGCCTGCAGAAGGAGGAGGAGGATGGAGGAGGAGGGCTGGCAGCGGGCACAACGCTGCCCATGGGGTGGGGAATCTGACCAGCCCCAGCCTAGAGCAGGGCGGAGAGGCCGAGGGAGCCCGAAGGGAGGCAGGCGCAGTGCTCAGGGTAGCTGCTCTCCTCCCCTCTTCCCATGCTCCTGCAGAAGGGCATTATAAATGTGTATGGATACATCTTGTTAGAATATTGCTGTGCAATTGTCATATAAATCAAGATGAAGAGGAAACAGAAAAGTGCAGATTTAAACCATCAAAGGGGTAGAGCATTTTCCATTCAAATATAGGCTTTAAAAGTTGGAGAGAGCTTTTTTCATGTTAAATGATGTTGCAGAATAAAACTATGAACAGCATAAATACAATATTTGTCACCCAACCTAAAGCAGTTGATTAGCAGTAATTATTTATTCACTTAAAGCATTTTTATTATGTTCTTTAGTGAAAAAGTTTCTTAAGCTGAATTACCAAAATGAGTTATAAGACAGTCCCTATCCTACAACTTGCTATTTTAAAGCTTTAAAATAAAAAGAGAAATCAAAAAAGGAGGCGAAAAGCAAACTCATACATTAGTTCTTGGTTACAAAGTGCAAAGTGTTCCTCTTGAAGGAAATAATGCTTTCTCAAGGATCTCCCACTAAGGCTTGGTAGGAATTTAATTAATTTAATTTAATTTAATTTAATACTCGAACTTATATGCCGCCCTTCTCCTAGGACCCAGGGCAGCTTACAGACAATACAATAAAATTATAACAGTAAAATTAATCACATTCATACAACATACAAGCACAGTCAGCTCACATTTGCTGATGGAGGGACATTTCTAGGCCCGGGGCAGAGCACAGCTCATACGCCCCAAGCCTGTCAGCATAAATGGGTCTTTAACAATTTCCGGAAAGCTAGGAGGGAGGAAGCAGTACGAACCTCTGAGGGAAGCTGGTTCCAGAGGGATGGGGCAGCAACAGAGAAGGCCCTAGCCCTAGGCCCCACCAGATGACATTGCCTAACAGACGGGACCCGTAGGAGGCCAACCCTATGTGCCCTAACCGGTCGCTGGGATTCATGAGGCAGAAAACGGTCCCGCAAATATCCTGGTCCATTGCTATAAAGGGCTTTATAGGTCATAACCAACACTTTGAATTGTGTTCGGAGACCAATTGGTAGCCAGTGCAGCTCGCGGAGAGCTGGAGTGATATGAGCATGTCTTGGGAGACCCAAGACGGCTCACGCGGCCGCATTCTGGACTACTTGCAGTCTCCGGACATTCTTCAAAGGTTGCCCCATGTAGAGAGCATTACAGAATTCCTAATGTGTTATAGGAAACAACCTTATACCATCCCCTAGTTTGTTTAGCTTGGTCTTGTCAATACTGGCTAGAAGCAGCTCTTCAGAGTTTCAGATAGGGAATCTTTCCAGGACTATTTATAACACTGGTGTCAAGTATAGGAAATCAGGAGTCAAGATCGTTCAAATGAATATAGGTTTATTGCATGCTAATACTCTCTACAAGAATCTGAACTACTCACTGGCAAAGAAAATTGGCGGTAGATAAGAGTCAACAGAATTCAAGCTGGTCTGGACTTAGATCTCTTGGGGGCATGAAGGGACCCCCTCAGGCTCAGCTTGATCATCTCCTATAATAGTTGTCTCACCTTTTGGCTTATCTGGGCTACATAGAGTGAAGAGGAATTGTCTTGGGCTGCATATTGTGTGTGTGTGTGTGTGTGTGTGTGAGTGTAATATAGTTATAGTTAATTTTTCAATATTTTTATTATTAAGTTTATGACCTTGTGGAGCCACATTACTAGCTCTCCAGGCTGCGTGAGGCCTGTAGGCTGCAGGTTGAACATGCCTGGTTTAGAGTGAATTTGACTTGTCCTCTCTCACTGAGGTAAAACAACCTCTAATTGGCAGTTGACGCATGTCAAGAGGCAATCAGTTTGTAAAACTAGTAGCTTTGTTGGCTTTGAAAAGGGGTGGAAGACTTTGAAATTTGGGAAGTTGGAAAAAAAAATCCTCTGGAACAAGACATTGGCAAATCACTTCAATTTTGCTGCCAAGAAATCAATATGCGCCTGTCTCATAAAGTCACTAAGAAATGAACTCAGTTTGAAGGACATTTTGTCTTTAATTTAATGGGCATGTTAATTAAAAAGGAAGGTTTCCTTTTGAAAACTGTATAGAACTTTCAATAACCATCTGCTAGGGAATGGCTGGTGAGTCATGCCCTATTTCGTATGGACTTCTCAGAAGGTCCAGGAGTTTGAAGTAGTTGAAGATGGAACGCTAAGATTGGAATCTCTTGGTTGGATTCCACAAGACCTTCCCAAGTATCTTTATATGTTAAGTGAGGGGTGGCCCAAAGTTCATCCTGCCCTGGGAAATGCTGCAAGTATGGTGGTTAACATAACAAATCTAATGAAAAATTCATTTTGTAGAGCTCATGATTGGTCTTGATCTGGGGTGGAGGGAAGAGGTTATGGATGATTCATTTCTCCTTTTGAACTTTATGTATTTAGCAATACTTTCTTGGGCAGGTAATTTGGGTTACCTGGATCTCAGTTTCCCATCTGTTCAATTAGAAATTATGTTGTAACCCTACCCTGCCTTGCAGGATAGGCTGTGATAATGAATTTGATACAGGTTGCAAATAAAAGGGTACCGAAAGGCCAACATGAAGGTGTGCAAGGTAACTAGGAGTAGATGGAAAGTAAACCTCTGTCTTCTTAATCTTGTGTTAAACTGCGCACTTCCATTCTTTAAAAACTCTATATTGGTGTCTTATAATTGGCTAAGGAGTCAGTGGGAGCCACATCCATCTCTTTTGCCTTGTTCTCTTATGTGCTCTGGAGAATCTTCCCCAATTGGTCTTATCCCAGAATATCACGTAGCACTGGGTATATCACTAAATGATCTCCTGAAACATTCAGATCAAGTCCACTATAAATGAAAAGACCAAGTGGATACTGTGTAGGAGTATACTGTATATATTAAGTACCTTTAGGATGCCTTGATTTTTAATAATGGATAATGCAGTCCAAGTGACATAGAGACTTCGTGGTAAGAGTACTAAGCAGAGTTTTACATGGGCTGTGGTTTCCAGGGGTCAACAGCTATGAATGTAGAAATTAACTTTCCTTTTCAAAACCAAGTGTGCAATCCTTATTATCTTTACATGTTAGAATTTGGAAGTACTGTATGTAGGTAACGTTAGTTGAAATGTTGGAAACCAAAACAATGTTTGTGTACTGATTCCAGTGTTTTGATTGAAGCATTTTGGTGCCTTGTATGGTTTCTTATTCCTCCCTATTAGTAGAATAAATTATGCAAAATAACTCAAATTTATTTATTTATTTGGGTTTGTATGCCGCTCCTCTCCGGGGACTCGGAGCGGCTAACAGCATATATATAACAATAAATTACAATAAAAAAACCCAAACAACGATATCTAAAAAAAACCAATAAAACACACATTCAATTCAACAATCAACCACAATCATCCCCAGGCCTGCCAGCAAAGATGAGTTTTTAGATTTTTCTGGAAGGCCGGGAGAATCGGAGAAACGCGGACTTCAGGAGGCAGTTGGTTCCAGAGGGCGGGCAGCACAACAGAGAAAGCCCTCCCCCTAGGGCCCGCCAGACAACATTGTTTCGCTGACGGGACCCGGAGGAGGCCAACCCTGTGCGCTCTCACCGGTCGTAGAGAAGTATGTGGCAGAAGGCGGTCCCGTAAGTATCCTGGTCCCATGCCATGAAGGGCTTTATAGGTGATAACCAACACCTTGAATTGGGCTTGGAGACCAATAGGCAACCAATGCAGCATGCGGAGAGTTGGTGAAATGTGGGCACAACGTGGAAGGCCCACAACTGCTTGGGCAGCTGCATTTTGCATTAATTGTAGTCTCCGAACACTCTTCAAGGGTAGACCCATGTAGAGAGTGTTGCAGTAGTCGATCCTCGAGGTGACAAGGGCATGTGTGACTGTGAGGAGAGGCTCTCGATCCAAGTAAGGACGCAACTGGTGCACCAGGCGAACCTGGGCAAATGCTCCCCTCGCCACAGCCGACAAATGATGATCCAATGTCAGCCGTGGATCGAGGAGGACTCCCAAGTTGCGGACCTTCTCTGAGGGGTTTATAGATTCACCCCCCCAGGGTAATGGAAGGACAGATAGAAGTGTCCTTGGGAGGCATCACCCACAGCCACTCTGTCTTATCGGGGTTGAGCCTTAATCTGTTAACACCCATCCAAACCCTCACAGCCTCCAGACACCGGCACATCACATCAACCGCTTCACTGATATGGCCAGGAGTGGAAATGTACAGCTGAGTATCATCAGCATACTGATGGTATCTCACTCCATGCCGATGGATGATCTCACCCAGTGGCTTCATGTAGATGTTAAAAAGTAGGGGGGAGAGAACCGACCCCTGAGGCACCCCACATGGGAGTAACCTAGAGGTGGACCTTTCACCCCCCACAAACACCAACTGCGACCGACCAGTGAGATAGGAGGAGAACCACCGTAACACGGTTCCCCCACTCCCAATCCCTCCAGCCGGCACAGAAGGATAGCATGGTCGATGGTATCAAACGCCGCTGAGAGGTCAAGGAGCACCAGGATAGAGGACTGGCCTCCATCCTGGGCCCGCCAGAGATCATCCATCAGAGCGACCAAAGCAGTTTCGGTGGAGTAGCCGGGCCTGAACCCCGACTGCAGAGGGCCCAGATAATCGGCTTCCTCCAGAGACCGCTGGAGCTGACGTGCCACCACCTTCTCAACAACCTTCCCCACAAAGGGGAGGTTGGAGACCGGACGATAGTTGGCCAAAATTGCTGGATCCAGGGAAGGCTTCTTGAGGAGGGGGTGCACAAGTGCCTCCTTTAAAGGAGCCATAAAGGACCCCTCCCTCAAAGAAGTGTTGACAATCTCCTGGATCCAGGTACGTGTTACCACCCTACAGGCCGAAACCAGCCAGGAGGGACATGGGTCCAACAAACAGGTGGCAGAACTTACAGCTCCAATGGCCCTGTCCACTTCCTCAGACGTAACAGCCTCAAACTCACCCCAGATGACCGGAAAAGAACATGTCCCTGTCCCCTCGACTGAATCATTATCAGTCGACTCTGCTACACAATTGGAGTCTAGGTCAGCCCGGATCTGAGCCACTTTGTCTGCGAAACAGTTGTTAAAGTCTTCGGCACTACCCTGCAAGGGAGGCCCCAGACCCCTCGGGTTAAGGAGGGACCGGGTCACCCTAAACAGGGCGACCGGACGAGATTCCGCAGACGCGATCAAAGCAGAAAGATACAAAGATCTTGCCGCCTTAATCGCCTTCAGATAGGCTTTAATAAATAAGCTCAATCTGGTTCGATCAGATCCGGACTTACTTCGTCTCCATCGCTTCTCTAGATGTCTCTTATGGCGCTTCATCCCATTTTACATAATTACATAATATATTATATAAACTTATGCAAAATTTGCTCAGATTATCTAATAGTATGCAGTATTATATTATGTCTTTTTTCTTCAAACTATGTTCCACTGAACATGAGAAAAGTCCTACTATATCTAGTTTGGCTTGATTTTATTTCCTAGTGGAAACTAACAAGGATATATAAAGTAGCCACAGGATTGTCGTTTGACACAGCACAATTTTGTACTTTAACTGATAATTTACACAGCGTCTAAGGAGGGAGAAATGTATCAAATTCTTTTGCTGAGTTTTTAAAAAGCGGATCAGCTAAGTTCTAACAAGGTTAGCTAGCGGTGTCATATCCAATTAAGAAATCTTAGAGAAATGTATTTTTCATAAAGTATTATCTTCTCCTCCTTTCTCCTATAAACTGATTTCTTGCATCTACAGGTAGTCCTCAACTTACAACGGTTCATTTAGTGACTGTTGAAAGTTAGAACGGCACCGAAAAATGTGACATGACCATTTTTCACCGTTACGACTTTTGCAGCACCCCCATGATCATGTGATCAAAACTCAGATGCCTGGCAACTGGTTCACATTTATGACGGTTGCTGCGTCCCAAGGTCACGTGATCCCCTTTTGCAACCTTCTGACAAGCAAGAGTCGATGAGGAAGCCAGATTCACTTAATTGGGTTACTAACTTACCAACTGTAGGGGTTCACTTAACAACTGTGGCAAGAAAAGCCATAAAATGGGGCAAAACTCACTTAACACATGTCTCACTTAACGACAGAAATTTTGGGCTCAGTTGTGGTCGTAAGTCGGGGACTACTGGTACAAGGCTTCCCTTTTACTAGTTTTTCAAATAACTCTTGGTCTCAGCTGGTAGGATTCTGAACAGTGTACCATGTAGTAGTAATCAGCATTCAACCAGCTAAATGGGTTCAGTACACACTGACCAACAGAGATACATTGTGATAAAGTCGGCATTTATCGGAGTAGAGTTACTTCATGGGCATGTACTGGATGCTTCATCCATGCGCAGATATGGGATTTTCATATTGTGCCGTATTCCTATATAATGTACGCAGGAAGCTCTGCCTCTTCAGTTTGTTCAAGGAGTGATAAATCAAATGTAATGTTCATGTACTCCAGAGCAACTCTCTCTCTCTTGACCCTGCCCCACCTAAAGCCTTTGGCCAGTTCTGTGGGTGGAAAGGGAAAAACGATGGTAGGCGTGAATCCTCCTGACATTAGAGCCTTGAGAAAAATATATGCTGACTTGCTTAAAATTCGTTGCTGCCCTATTTAAGGTTGCTACCCTGTAGCCCGCTGAGGAATTAGCATTAGAAATCATAGGATATTTTTTTTCTTGTGGGCTGTAGCACGTTGATCTGATCTTGTAAAAGCTGCCACATGCATTCAGAGTGTGTTACATTTCCTGTCTCTTCCAACCAATTTTGCACATGTTAGACAGTTGGCTACGGCAGATTAATTTTTTGGGGAGCAGTGATTGAAATGTGTTTGACTCAGTCAATCAGTAATAACTTTGGGAATTAGAGAATACATGATAATATCTGTTGTGAAAACATCGTACGGACAGCATTTGGGTAATCAGCCGTGTGTAGATTAGGTGATCTGCTCTACTCTTCTTTGAAAGAGGTGCAATATAAAATATTGCTGATGTGTATACTTTCTTTTTTTTTCTTAATAAAAAATTCCTTTATTAAAACAATCAGCATTGTACACAAAATCTTTGTATGCATCAAACATCATAGCATCTGATATACAACATTACATATTATTCTTTGTAAACGTCTGGTTTGGTACACATTTTTCACTCCTCTCTTCAACCCTCTATTATACATCTGTTACATTTTTTAATTCTCTATGATCCCTAACAATAGGTCTTGAGGTAGTAGTTAGACCTTGAATATAAGATCATATTAATAATCAGTCATCATAGATCACTACATATAGCACTAGGTATTAATCTTTGTAAACGTCTGGTTTGGTAAATATTCTTTACTTCTCCCTTCCAGCCTCAACTATATGTCCGTTGTGTTTTATCTTTTATGCTCCCTAGCAAAAGATCCTGAGGTAGAGATTCAGTAATCTGGGGTAGAAGTTCAGTCTGCTTTTTCAATATTAAAGTGTTCAACCTTAAACTTAAGATCATATTAATAAGCAGTCGTATTGAGAAGCGATCATCGTAGAACATAACATACAACAATAGGGATACATTCTTCACTCCCCATTTCAAGCCTCTACTATACACCTGCTACATTTTTTGACTTGTGTGGTCCCTAATACTAGGTCCTGAGGTAGTAATTCAATAACCTGAGGTAGATATTCAGTCTGCTTTTTCAATATTAAAAATGTGTATACTTTCTATTGCACATACCAGTACTCTTTGACTTGTGACTATAATTGGGATCAGAATTTCCCTTGCTTTGCACGTTGGTTATTATGTGAGTTTTGACAATTTTGTGACCTTTTTGCTATGGTTGTTAAGCGAATCTCTGCAGTTGTTAAGGGAATCGCAGGGTTGTTAAGCAAATCCAGCTTCCCCCATTCGCTTTGCTTGTTGGAAGCCAGCTGGGAAAGTCGCAAAGGCTCTGTGACACCGCAACTGTTGTAAATACATGCCAGTTGCCAGGCACCCAAATTTTTAATGCTGCGATGGGTCGTTAAGTGCAAGGATCAGTCGTAAGTCACTATTTTCAATGTCGTTGCAACCTCGAACAGTCGCAAAACAGATGGCTGTAAGCCGAAAACTGCCTGTATTCTTTCCATCTTAACTTGGATATAATTAAGTCATCATAAAATGATGCTGGAAACATTTGACCTACAGTATGATGCAGCGTCATACCACTTGGGGGGGGGGAAATGGTGTGCAATTAAATAGGGATGTGTTGACAGATTTTTTAAATGGAGTGCCACCAACAGTGGATGAAGCAAGGAAGGTGTTAATCTTCTGGAGGCAGCAAAAAGGGGCTTGGTCCAGTGGGAAAACTTTATTTCTACTGCCCGCAAATAAATGGCTATGGGAGGTTCCTGAAATCAAAGACGTATAGAGAAATAGACAGATGGGATGGCGGGCTGAATTTTCCACTATATTTATGTCCAAATAATACAGAGATTACACTAATAGATTAAATTAAAAATTGCTATCCCAATAAAATGTCGGAAGAAGGTTAACAACCTAGCAGATTATTGTGTAAAAAGCTCTGTGAAATATTATATAATGGTTAATGAGTTAGTCCAGGGGTAGGCAACCTTGGCTCTTTAATGACTCGTGGACTTCAACTCCCAGAATTCCTGAGCCAGCATGGCTGACTCAGGAATTCTGGGAGTTGAAGTCCACGAGTCATAAAAGAGCCAAGGTTGCCTACCCCTGATTCAAATAGATTATATCCAAACATCCGACTTGGACATATTGAAGTTGTGGCTATCTATGCATAGCATATAACATTTTTGATTGGGAATAATTCTTACATTCTTACTTTCTGTTTGTCCAAGAAGAGGAAACTCCTACTTGGGATTTTGATTTTAGTTTGTGAGCAACTTTCTGTTTGAGTAAACCAGCAAATCATTAAATAAGCTTGAGTTCATTGGCTGAATAGAATCCCAGTGAAGAACAGAAAGCATGCGCAGGGCTTCTTTATATTTCAAACCATGGAAAAGCAGATACATATCTCTGAATTCTGACAACTGATAATAAAAGCTGGATCTTAAAAATGGTATATGAATATTGCTTGCCCATTTTCCTGCATGTATATTTATTTATTTATTTGTTTAAACTTATATGCCGCCCTTCTCCCAAGACCCAGGGCGACTCACAACAACAATACAAGTAAAAACATAATATAGAATCAATTTAATCACTTGTCCGTAGACTAAATACTTAGCCAGGCAGAATATATAGCTGGTCTAGCATTCTAAACTAATCAAGGAGAGAAGTGACCTAGAACTAAGGAAAAACTTCCTAACAGTGAGGACAATTAAACAGTGGAACAGCTTTTGCCTTCAGAAGTTGTAAGTGCTTCATCACTGGAGGGTTTTAAGAAAAGACTGGACAGCCACCTATCTGAAAGGGTATAGGACAGTGGTGGCGAACGTATGCCACGCGTGCTGGAGGCAGCACTTGGAGCCCTCTCTGTGGGCACACGTGCCGTTGCCCCAGCCCTGCCTCCCCCCCACAGCCCCCTCCTCCCCAGCAGCCCCCCTGGAGGAGAGTAGCCCCCAAGCGTGGCCCACACGGAGCAGCGAAATCAAGGACATGGCAGCCAGGCAGTGTAGAAAAGACTCTGCCCTCATGCCCCATCACGCACAGTTGATGCTGTGGGGCATGGGCAGAGGGCGTGGCCGCAATGGCACTGCTGGGCTGCCTGGGCGATCTGCCTCGGGCCCTGGAGGCAGTGAGTGGCCCTGCGAGCAGGTGGGGTGGGGGCGGGAGAGGGGGTGGAGCAAGGGCGGGGCCAGTTTGGGGCACTCGGCCTCTAAAAGGTTCGCCATTACTGGTATAGGATCTCCTGCTTGGGCAATGGATTGGACTAGAAGATCTCCAAGGTCCCTTCCAGCTATATTTTGATTGATTGATTGTATGAAGAACACGGGGGAAGGAGGTACTGCAATTCAATGTACTGTCAGTAGAACATCAAAATCTATGGAAAACTTGCAATCTGTTGTATAAACCTGTCAATCAGAATCTAAAATCCTCAGTGATGCTACTAATATCCTGGGACTCCTCAGGGGAGCAAGGAGCAGGGAAAGGAACTGTTTGTTCGTTCATTAGATTTTTATCCCACTTTTATTGCTTTATAAGTCACTCAGGGCGGTGAACGTATATGATATTCCGTCCTCTTCCTACTTTCCCTACAACAACCTTGTGCGATAAGTCGGGCTGAGAGTGACTCTTCCCCTTTTCTGCTGCCTCTCTCCTACCTTTCCAAGCACCTAGCCCTTGCCACCTCCCACCAGAGTGATCCCTGCCCTTCCCTCCTGACCTGCTGGAGGGCACTGCTGCCTGCTTAATGATAGGCATAGATGTGGGCAGCTATGGAGGTATCCAGCAAGCAAGGAGGTAAGGTAAAGAACACAGCAGAACCTTAGAAATAAAGGTTGACATTCCTATTGGAGCCTAAAAAAGCTACCAGTGAGCAAGGCACTGCTTGCATTTGTAGCCAAAGGAAAAAATGGGTATCGGGATACAGAACCCCAAGGCCATATTGGGGAAAGGCAAAGGGGTCTTGACAGTTGAAGTCCTGCAGATCATCTTCCCTTAGCATCATCCTGCTCTACACAAACCAGAATGTTGCCACAGAGGAGGGTTTATGTGCTTTTCCACTGGAAAACTAGTTTTCCGCTGGACCACCTTGTTCGGCTTCAGCTTGTTTCACTGGCAGAAAGGCCCCGAGAAGGAGGATCCAATCAGGAACGGTATTGTAGAACTGGGGCAGGTGTTTTATAGCTGACCCTGCATGATCAAATCAGGAGCAATCTTTCTCAACTGGGGTTCTGCAGAACTCCTTGAGTTCATGAACCCATGAGTGCCTAGATCACAGGTATCAAACTTGATTGCATCACATGAGGTATTGTGATGTATCGTGACCTTTTTTGCCTTTGTGGAGCCGGGGTGGGCGTGACCTGCGCGTGACGCATCCAGCCCATGGGCTGCCAGTTTGACATCCCCGTCTAGATGTTCTGCAAGAGAATGCAATTCGAAAAGAAATGTTTTCTGAGTATCATGCATTGCGCAGTGGTAGCTCTTGCAGTGGTGGAAATTATTACACACTGCAACTCAGGCTGCTGGCTTTCTGCTTTGATGTTGCAAACGTTGTAAAACACGGATTGTGTAAGTTAGGAGTGAATTGTATGGCATGGTTTTCATATTTTTTGAAATTTTTGTGCCAGGTTTCCTTGAGGCCTGAGAATTGGAGCCTGAACCTCGCTCCCCTCCAGTTGCAAATCTCATTAAGATTGTTTTCTGTACACTGTGAAAAATAGCAAAAATATCCCTACCTAAACTAAATGAATGATTTTGAATTAACTTTTGAAATGAAGCCAAGGAAACTATTTTTTTTAAAAAGTAAATTGCAGGTGCAGGTACTATAAATGCGATCCTGTGCCAAGATGCTTCTATCAATAGTTTAGGAAGGCATAGGAGCAGATATAGGCCTTCCCTCAAGACTGGCCAGGTGACAGAATCCCATTGATATTTATATTAATTTATTTATACTAATCAAGAGAGGAAACGCAAGTCACTTCTCTCCAGGATTTTGGGAGGGTCATAATTCTAGTCATTATGAAGCAGCTTGTTACAACTTTGCTAGATCAGATGGCCTTTGGGTGCAAAATAAAATTGCAGCAAAAAGAAATGGAAGGTTATTATCTGCATTTGCAGCCAGTTCATCTGATTTAATATGGATCATTCATGGTTATATCCTTTAGTCTAAATTAGAAATATATTCACTTTTTGCTCCTTCTCTGTTTCATTTGTGCATCTGAATAGCGTTTCTTTTGTATATGTTTATATGATAGCCAGTGACTTTCCAAGTATCCATTTTTCACAGTATTAACTGCTGTCTAATATTTGTTACTAGAAAGTATTAATGTGCAGCCACAATCAGTATTTAACAGCAACACATAACTGTCAATGCTTGTATGATTTCTATTTTGCAATTTGGATATTGGTTGACAGACTCTAGAATCCCATTGTTATTTATACCAATCAAACCTAATAAATGTTCGTATTAAATTGAGTCATTTAAGTAACAGAAGGAATTTGATTTTGAAGGGTAAGGGCAAGTTTTGCTTGTTGCATTTTAAAATGTATAATTCCATTTTTCCAACTCCAAATCTGTTGAAATTCAAGTAATGCATTCAGAGCCAAATTTCCTCAATCCTTACCAAAATATAATAAAGTGATGAAACGAAATAAAGTATTATTTACCCAAAAGGTTGAATTCTATGATCTGTTAAAATAATGCAGTTCAAATTTCACTTGATCATAGTATATCAATGATGAACAGTTTAACGAATGTTGCATTGTGTAGCAGCACCTGAGGAAAAAAATGCTATTAGATAAAAAATATAAAAGGGAAAAAGAGAAACAAAACACTTTTTTTCCTGATGGAAAGTATGGAACTTTTCTCTCTGATGGACTAAATATGACTTCATTCTTCCTCTTCAGCTTCATTATTTGAATATCATGGCAATCTTGAATTTTATATAACCTGATCTGCTTGTCAAAGTAAATTTCATAAGCGAAACAACAAGTAAAACCAGGCACCCAAGATTGAGTACTGCAATAAACAGCAAAACCCAGCAAAACTAAATAAGAAAACAAAGTGAAAAGCTGTAATGTGACTTTTTCTGAATGTTATTATCAACAAACAGTTGCCAAACTCTAGTTCAATGAAAAATCAACACAACTGAGACAGAAAAAAAATATTTAATTCAATAATAATTTTCTTTCCATCTACAATTGTGTTGTTAATTTACACATGGAAGCATACACCTACAGTTTCACCAACTGGTCTTTCAGGGAAAGTACCATTTGAAATTTATAAATCTGGCATGTCCAATCTTCCCTGATGAGTCCATGCATAATATTAATTCAGTTTACTTAACTATCCCATTATTTCCTGTCAAATATCGCAAAATCTTATTTGACAATATTTTTTTCTCCTTTCTTATTAAATATTTTGAAATATAATGCAGAAAAAAATCATTTTACACTTAATGTTTTTTTATTCCCTGAGTCATTGAGAGCCAAGCAGCATACAAATGTAAATTATTACTGTTAATAATAATAATATTTAAATGCAGTGTGTTCGGGGGAGTTTTGTATGCCTGCTTTGTGCCATTTATAAATATCATTGTAAGTACAAAATAGACTTCACATTGATCAGTTGACCCAAATGTGGGCAAATGTTTTGAGGAATTCCCAATCCACATGTTCAAATATTTAAACCACATTTAAAACTGCATTATTATTACAAGGCACAGCAGTCTGTTGTTTAATGAAAAGGTGGGTAGGAAATTTCACCTGATATCTTCGCTGGAAGATTGGCAGCTGAAAGGGGACGCCTTCTGCACCAGCCAATATAGTCCTTTCATATGCATCCAAACCACTTGGGATCATTAAAATGGTACACTGCAAATTCAGTGTACCCACAACTTAGCATTTAAATGTGGTTATGTGAATCAGCCCTGAGCCAGATTTCAAAACTGCTGAGCAAGATCAGCACTTTTAAGACTAATAGCACAATTAATTTAATTTAATCAAATTAAGTTGTAAATTAATTTAACTTGTGCAAAAGCTATTGCCAAGAAAAGAAGATGTGTTGTGAGCATTATCTCACCCAACAGGTGCTCACCTCTCACAATTGTGGTATAAATTTCCTTCTCTCTATTATTCTTTTGTATTTATTTTCCAGGAAGATTGGCTAATAGAAGTATTGCAAATTCACTTTTTTCTTATCCAGCTCAGTTTCCTTCTCATTTCAGAAGTCTGGATGGATGGATGGATGGATGGATGGATGGATGGATGGATGGATGGATGGATGGATGGATGGGAACAGGAATTTTAATGTTGGTCATAGCAGATAATGTTTTTTTAAATAATACAGCAATTTAAAAAATATATTTTAAAACATTTCTTAATGCACATTTTTGCCTTCATTATTTCACTTTTTGCATAGTTTCCTCTTTGTTTTCAGAACTGTATTTAAAGTTAAAAGAAAAGGCTATCATGGTAGTCACTGCCATTACAGTACATTCTTTTAAATTTATATTTGTTCAAATTTATGCACTGACAGAAGAAAAAAAACCAGAAACAACATTATTCACAAAGAAGAGGTACAAAAATGATTTCAGCAGAACATTTTTTTCCACAATTTGATGTAAGCTAAAAACCGAAACATTGAGGGTCAGAGCTTGGCAAATCTTGACCAGAAGAGAATTTTTCAAGACAGTTGCCAAAACTAGGAACACCTCTGTGTTCATCCTACTCCCTTTCCTGTCCTCCGATTTAGAACAAAACCTCAGCGAAGGCTCTTCCAAGATATTTGTTTATTTCTTACTTAGATTTATGCCCTACCTTGCCTTAAAGAGCTCAAGACAGCATCCATAGTGCGGCTATGGATGCCACCTCCTCTTTCCCCTAAAGAACAATCTTAGTGAGAAATGGCGGGCAGAAAGATTATGAGTGGTCCAAAGTCACTGTGTGGGATAGATAGCAGAAAAAGTTACAGATGGCTCTTAGGGATTAGACCAGTGGTGGCGAACCTATGGCACGGGTGCCAGAGGTGGCACTCAGAGCACTCTCTGTGGGCACGCGCGCCATCGCCCCAGTCCTAGGCCTTCAGCTGGGTTTTATAAAACCTTTTCACTTTAGGCCTCCGCTGTGTGCAAAAATAAAAAAGGTTCAATCAATCAGTCAATTTCAACTTCTCACGGGGAAAAAAAGATCTTGCAAATTTGGAATTGATTGATCGAACCTTTTATTCCATCCAGTCTGCCGTTACCACTGCAGCCACACCCACCCAATGGGCCACACCCACCCGGCACCCGACGATGCATTAGTGGGTTTTGGGTTGCAGTTTGGGCACTCAGTCTCTAAAAGGTTTGCCATCACTGGATTAAATATATAATAATAATCACATGTCTTTTTTAGGCGGTTTAATTTTATTATTATTATTAGTCAGGGTGGTTTTACAAAGGCACTACGATATCATTCATAGGTAGGGAGAGGGAGGGAGGGAGAGAGAGAGACTGTATGTGATAGAGACATAGAAATAGAGAAAAAGAAATAGATATATAGAGATAGAAAAAGTGTGGGAGAAATAGATAGCTAGAGATAGAAAGAGAGAAAAGAGAGAAAGCGATAGAAGCGGGTGTGTGTGTCATATAATTCTATATCAGTAGTGAACATTGTGGAGATAATCAAGTTAGTAATTAGGAGAAGCAGAATAGTTTTCCTTTATGTCTTTCAAGTTCTTGAAAATTCTGGGAGCCGTAGCCTTAACACTTTTGTGGGCTGTCAGGTTGGGAGAGATGGGATGAGACCTTGCAGCACACATGAGGCTGAAAGAGAGAAAGTACTCTGCAAATGATATGAATTTAGTCCTGCAGCCAACAGGCTAGAGAACTACACATTGTCCACAAGAAAATGCAGCCTCTCCAGAGAAAATAAGAAAAGTTCCTATTTCTTAATCTGATCCAGTGGAGTCTTTCTTAAACTAAGCAGTGGACAGTCACTGTGTTTCGGCTGATCTGCCAGATGCCTGGCAGCAAACTATTGAAATTCAGCCTTTGCAGTGTTTCCTTCTCTTCCTCTTAGCCGGGCACCCTTCTTTTTCTCAGGGCATCAGGAGACAAAATTGGCCAATTTTTGAAAAAGGGCACGTGGCTGGTAGCAGGTAGAAAATAATAAGCACCACGGATCAACAATAAAGTAATGCATTCATAAGAATATTGTCATGTATATTTGCTCTTTGCATCCCCCCCCCTCCCAAAATCAGCTGGCCTTTGGGGAATTGTTTCTCCCTTTCTAAGCCTTCTTTAGCTCCTTACGTTTGTATTGCATCAACCACGCCTGCTGATCCCAACTACTTGTGGATAGATTGTACCATTTTGAGAGTTGGTGAATGAATTGTATAAATGCAGGAATAGAGCGATTTACCTGTCTGCCCCAGGTGCAGCAGGAGCTGCAGCAAAAGATGTGGTAGCTGGAAGTGGTGTATTCCTATGTTTTTTACATTTGGGGCTTGGAGAAATTGGCCTTATTTGGACACTTGGGAGCTCTTGGGTGTCTGTCCCCTCCTCCCCTCCTGGATCCGGCAGGCGGCAAGATTTGTCAACATGGCACTTCAAACCTCTTGTGGGTCATGTTGCCTGCAAAGGGGGAGCTGTGGCGCAGGGGTGTGCGAAGGCAAATAGTAGAGTTTGTTCAGGAATTAGCTGGCATTTGTTGAATAGAGAAGGGAGCAGGCAAGTGGAGTGGAGGGGAAGAGGAGTGTTTGTGTGTCAAACAAGATGACGAGGGAAAACATCTCTTGGAGTGACACAGATCCCAGGCTAAGTGCCCTGGCACTTCCCAGGAGCTGGATTTATGCCCTGGATTGGTGGCAAGGAGCATAGCCTTTTTGCTGTCACAAATCACCTGCCTCTCCCACGTATTTTTCCTCAGTGGCCAGTTTTTCACACCTCTGGAAATAATGTTGCTTTTCCACACTCCTTGCACTCTCTGTTTCTATTCTGGCCTGGTTTTTACTTTATTTTGGAATATACTGGTCCCAAGTGACAACAGTTTCCTGACTGCTATAAAACTTCTCAAATTTCTTTCTAAGGTTTCATTTCATTCAGCTTGTTATCCTATTCTTGTTGGAATCTGATTTGGGTATGTATACCCTATTTTTAACCATTTCAACAGCCCTCAAATGGCTTCCCACTCAACCCCTAGACATCTTTATAAGCTGTTCTTAAAAAAAAATATTGACTATAAACTGACATGAATCTGTTTGGATTTGTTGGCCTTTAAGCAAGCAAGCATGCATGCATACAAGCCAGCAAAATATCTGTATGTCTAATTATCTAGCAAAATTCTACATTTGGAAAAACTGAATTCTGCAACTGCTTTGACTTACTGTTATGAGAAAGCTGGGAAACCAATTCCAGCAAACAATAGTAGCAGAATTTGGATGGCAACAGAAAGGCCATTACATGTAGGTATATTGTGCAGATGTTTTCATCTTTTAAAGCTTACAGCAGAAATATAAAACCTACAACACGCACACCTAGGATATGTAAATTATATAGAGACACTGTAACTACACAGATACACACAAACGTACACAATCTCTGTGTGATACATATTTATGTTAATTTTAGTGTTGTAATAATTATGATTAATTAATAAATTAGTATGTATTAATTATTAAGTCCAAGAAATAAGAAGACATTTGTGACACTGTAATGT
Organism: Bothrops alternatus; assembly: GCA_034064705.1. Taxonomy (NCBI): domain Eukaryota; kingdom Metazoa; phylum Chordata; class Lepidosauria; order Squamata; family Viperidae; genus Bothrops; species Bothrops alternatus. The sequence goes on from JARGCV010000080.1 coordinate 8,683,016, forward strand.
CTACGGTAATGAGGACACAGTCTTTTTTACTTTGTTATGTTAACATACACCAGTATTAACAAGAAAGACCTGATTCTGACTGAACACAAAACAAATAGAATCACATTTGCTTGCAAATCGTAGTTCAGCAATAGACTTTTTTTTAAAATTCTTGAATAATGGAAGCTCCTTGGGTTTTCTGAGAAGTGACAAATAAATATTCTTCCAATTTTTGAATGTAGCCATTTCTAATACCAGGAACTATGCTCATTCATTCCTTTAAATCTCTTTAATGGAGCTTTTACGGAGCTATAAAACTATTGGTTTTGTTGTAAGACATTGGCTGATCTTGAGCAGCTCAGGAGTGTTGGACCTGGTTAGAACTGGGACCTCCCAAAAATACCAAGGGTGCAAGTTAGAACAGTTTCCTGAAGAAGAGAATGGAGAACCACCACTTGTTGATATGGCAAGGAGACTTCATGGACATGTCCATGTAGTTACCTGAGTTGAACTTAATTGGAAGGAGACTGTACATACATGAATTGTATAACAATAATCTCTTCGCTCATTGTTGAATTCTTCATTTGCTGTTACTAGATAAGTAAATGTTCACTAAGTAGGATTATTTATCTAGATAAGTAATTCCAGCTAAGAATTTTAGCCCACTTTAGTTTAATTTTCAATCCAATTTAGCAGTTACAGGTAGTTAGTTAGCTTGACAAATACATTTGCATCTAATACACCAGTAATTATCAGATTGCATTCATAGATAACTGAAACAATATGCATTCTTTTCAGAGACTGGATTATAAAAAATTCCTAGATAAACATCTTGCCTTTGGCCCCTAGAGTTGTTCTAGCTATAGTTCTATAAATATAAATTCCAATCATTTTTATTTTACAGATAGAAATACCAATATTCTAGTGAAATAATGGATTTTCTTTTAAAATTTGTAAAGATCTGAAAAGGAAGAAAATATGGACATTCAGACTCTTAACTTATCAGTGTCAAAAAAATAAGTTCAAAAATTTAAGTGATATGTCATTAATGGTATAGTATTTTAATAAATGAAATGGAAGTTAGCATTTCACCTTAGAGGTCATTTGTGATGTTTAAGACTTTTCTTCTGTCCTTCACTGTCTATGATGATAGCTTGTTCTGAAAACCTGAAAATCAATCCTGTGATCATGAGGCACTTGGCCACCAGTCATAACAGCAAACCGAGTCTCCGGAAAGGAGCGGCATACAAACCCAAATAAATAAATAAACAAGTTGCGCTTCATGCCCAATTATATAAAGTCAAAGTGATTCCTCCAAATTTATCCAAGGCATCCAATTCATTAAGTTTTTTCTTCCTATTTCAGCAAGTTCAAGTTCTCTTTGAGAACTTCTTTTATTCTGTTCAACTCTATGTCTCTTTGCACTTTTAATACTAGCATTATCTGTGAGCAGACCTTGGTGTGTCTTATAGGTAGCCATGGATGTCCTTCCAGATCTATTTGTGGAAATTAGATCCTCTTCCTTAGTAACCAGAGTAATGTTTTCCAGTGGAAGGGGATGTTGGGATATCACTACCAGGTTCCTAAATTTGTCTAAAACTTTCATTCACCTCCCTAAAAAGTTTTGGGAACAATAGTAGTAAAGTCGTTTGGCTTTGCCTTCTTCTGCCTTCCTCCCCCTTTGGTTTACCTCTCACCATTCAGCCTAGCTAAAAAAGATGACCCTAGCAGAAGCACCTTGTATCTCTTGATGTCACTATTAGAATAATGCTGACCTTATGTCAAGATGGTAATCCTCCAGGATGATAAATAATATATCCTGATCAATACCGTATTGTGTTAATATAAAGGATTTGGTGAATGAAGATATTTTTCAAGTGGTTAGATTCTTTTAATATCAAGTGTTGTAATATGTTGTGATACATGAGGCTTGGATGGGCTTGCAACAAAAAGACTGTACCATGTGACTTTACCATGCTGTTTGGAGCAACAGGAAATGGAGGCGGAGCCAAGAGATGGAGTCCATTGACCACATGCCCTGGAACAAAGGACTTGCCATATGGCCTGGGACAGGAAATGAGGGAGGGGCCAACAGGTGGATGGACAGTTGTACCAAGGTTTGAATCCATTGGCCACAGGGTGGCCCTGCAGTGTAGCCTTGTCATTGGCTACAGAGTATAACATTGTCATTGGCTGTTTGTAACCATGTGATGCATTGTGTAACCACCCACTGTAACATTCAATAAATAGGGGAGGCAGCCTTTTGTCACGAGTTGCTTCACCCAGAGAAATGTGATCAGCATGTGTCTCTTAATTCGGCGATGGTGAAGGACCCGCCATTGATTGGGGTGCTATGGGGTGCCCCAGATCAGAATTGAAGGCTTGCCTGCGGAGGGCCAAGCTTCAAGTTCAAGGAGCACTGAGATGAAACAGAATCCCAAAATAGATCCATCCTTCTTTCCTTCCTTCCTTCCTTCCTTCCTTCCTTCCTTCCTTCCTTCCTTCCTTCCTTCCTTCCTTCCTTCCTTCTTCCTCCCTCCCTCCCTCCCTTCTTTCCTTCCCCCTGCTTCAGCTCAATCCAACTTTAAGCTATAAAATTCAAGTCAAGTAGAACAACCCAGGCTATTAATAGAAAAAAAATCAAAAATAGTGTGGTTTATAATACTGTTGGTTAAAGCAAACCATCTTAGCCTGTGGCAGCCTTTGACTGATCTTGTCTGGGTTTGCAAGCTAAGCAGGATCAGGCCAGTTTTATACTCAGATGGGGACCACCAGGGAATAGCAAGGTTGTAAACTACAGCAGGAAATTCAAAAAAAATCCCAAAAGAGGGCAGTGGCAAAGCATTTCCATAGTACCACCAAGAAGTCTACACAGCCACAGCCACGAAGTTGTAAGTTTTTGCACTCAACTCGAAGGAGAGTTTTAATTTCAAAGACCAATGGGAAAGGAGCATCAGTCTGGAAGGGAGTGGAGATTAGAAGAAATGACAGAAGTGATAACACAGGGGTGTCAAACTGCCGGCCCGTGGGCCAGCTGCATCATGCGGAGGCCGCGCCCACCCCAGCTCCAGTAATGCAAAAAATGTCACGATTCATTGCGACACATCACGTGATGTGGCAAGTTTGACACCTGTGCCATAAAGGATAGTTAGAAAAATTGGTAGATATAATTTGTGTATGAGGCCAAACATCCAGAAATGAGAGTGACTGAAAATGTTCACTTATTAATCTGAAATACCAGTTATGTCTGGGACTGCAAGCCTCTATTATTCATTTTTCAAGTGTCTCTTCTTTTAATTTCCTATGTGCTTGATTAGACCATATACACTAAACAATGTTTTCTTTAAATCAAACTTTAAATATAATAGTTATGGCTTTGGGGGGCTTTTTTTAAGCAATAACTATTGCCTTGAGGGTCTCTTGAAAAAGCAATAAGGAAGGCAAGAAATGTTTTTTGTTGTAACACTCTTGGTTTTCCAAATTTCATTCATCTCAAGAAATATACAAAAGGTTTTAAAGTCGAGAAAAAGGTGAAATATTTGGGGGTTCTGTTGACCTACAGAAATACAAAATTGTTTCAAAATAATTATGTGCCTTTCTGGAATGATATTAAAAAGGATTTACAAACACTGTGATTTTATATCTGTGTGTGTGTGTGTGTGTGTGTGTGTGTGCGTATGTGTGTATATATCCCTGTATATATATATACACACACACACACACAAAAGATGGAAAAAGGATGCTAAATTTTCCAATCCTAACATACTTAGCTACTTAGCTGTTGTAATGGAAGGCCTTATTCATTGTGTGGCCAAACAAATATGTAAAGTCAGAGCAAATACACATTTTCAGTGTTGCTTCCCTGTTGAACTAATCTTGTCAATTGTTCCTCTCACTAACAGATTGTGAGACAATAAGAGCATGCACAGAGAGATTTTTTCTTAACAGTGAAAATAATCCTGTTGAACAGCTGTTTGGTAGAAAAGAAGGAATCGGGCAGGGAATATACTCCCACATATTTCTTTCTGATTATTTGGATTTTCTCTTTTTAAACACAAATAAGTTGTGTCACAGCTGCTGAATTAGAGGGGGGAAAAACTCCATGCATTTTTAATTCAACTACACCAGAAAACCTTTCATATTCATTGCATCCCTAACTGAACTACAGTAGTTAATTCTGTTTGCAGGATGTTACATGTACTGATCGGAGATAAATGGAAAATTGATGCATAAAAGCAAAAGTAAGCTATAGCTAAATTTAACAATTTAGTTATACCATCCAGATGTACTAGAATGAAATTCCTGTCTTGCCTAGTCAGTCTAGCCAAAGGCTACATTGTCTGGCAATTACGGAGGGCATCAGAGTAGCGAAGCTATTAGGCAGTAAATTTACAATTTTATTAACAAGCAGTAGTACAAATAATCTCATAATATTTCCTCCTTGTCTTGCAAAAGTTACATTTTTGCTTATTAGCAGCACAGCAGAAAGTGGACCAGATCACCTGAAGCTCATTCCCGACCTGCCAAAAAATGTTCGGCCTTCTGTGATTTCCACCAGACATTCCTTACCTGTAAATACTTTTAATTTACACACTAGTAATCTGCATTTGATATTTGGCTATTTGAAAATAATTAAAAAGAACCGAGATTTTCAGATGCACTTGAAAGTCGGTTCCTGTATTTATTCCGTGTTTTCACAGTTATCATGTCTAGGAGTTGACTTTCTTATTGCCTTCTAGATACTTACAGCAAAGGATTAAAATGGTAGCTTTATTGTTTGGAACAACCTGCAGTAGTAACTCTGACAGTGTGTTCTTTTGGGGAATGTTAGTGGCAAGCACTATGGGTTAGAAGGGAGATTGAAATGCACCAGAAAAATTCAGACAGGTATTTTATGCAGTTTCCTTACTGCTTGTGATTATAAAGTGGCGCATGTTACTGCAAATTACAAAATTTATACGTAGAGCTAACCCTTGAGTTGAAAATGATTGATCAGGAAAGAAGTTTGGAAGTCATAATGGAAAGCTCAGTGAAATGTGAGTGTGCAGTTAAGGGTGCCCCTTCTGCCCATACAAGTAGTCCTTGATTTATGTCCACAATCAGGGTAAGAATTTCTATTGCTAAGCAGGACCATTGTTTAAGTGAATGGGGGCCGGTTTTACAATCTTTTCTGCCACAATTGGTAAGCAAATCACTGCAGTTGTTAAGTAGTCATTAAGCGAATCTGGCTTTCTCCACTGAGTTTGTCGGAAATTGGCCAAGAAGGTTGCAGATGGTGAGCCTGGGATGCTGCAAGCTGTCGTAAAGACATGCCAGTGTCCAAGCACTCGAATTTTAAACACATGACTGTAGGACGCTGAGACAGTTGTAAGGGCGAAAACCAATTGTAAGTCAATTTTTCCAGTGCTGTCGTAATTTCAAAGAGTCAGTAAATGCATGGTTGTAAATCGAAAACTACCTGTACTTGTAAATGCATCTTCTTGGGCAGTGTAAAGAAGGAGGCAAGGGCAAGATCCAGGTAATTTTTTTCCTCCGTCTCTTAAGCCAAGCTCCACTCCTGGTGACAGAATCTATGCAATTTTCTTGGCACAACTACAGTAATGGTTTGCCGCTGTTTCTCCTGAGAGGTGTTTTGACTTTCCAGTCTAGCCAAAAGTTCTGAAATCCCCAGGTGGTCTCCTCTCCAAGTATTAAGTAAGTAGCAGTTACTGAAATCAGCCAAAGAAATAGAAATGTTTAATCGCACCCTCTTGGCTATATTGTGTTTCCCTAGAAATCATTCCCAATTCAGTGCCAGTAGGAACGTTTTTTACTAGCTTTAATTGCTTCACCCAGGGAGTAATTTTTGAGTAATTGTGGCTATGGAAAAAAGATGAAACCACCACCACCCTAACAGAAAGTGAGAGGGGGGGAGGGAGAGGGAGAGGGAGAGGGAGAGGGAGAGGGAGAGAGAGAGAGAGAGAGAGAGAGAGAGGTGTTGCAGCTCCAATCTGGGTTTCCTCCTCTCTCTACACTTTTCAAGTGAAACAAAATACCCAGAGAGCTGCACACTACAGATTGAATGTAATCTGTAATTTGCCAACAGGTGTCAGCCACCAGACCTAAATGGTTTCCATATTAAACCAAATCTCCATGTTATATGGCTGTCTAGCTCAGAGTCCCAGTCACTAAGGGCAAAGGTTGGGGAGGATAATTGCTTTCTTGCCTGAACTTATCAACTCCTTAGAAGCATTTAGCTTGCTGGATTTGGCAACAGGATGTTGGATTGCCCTTGATTTAATCCGGCTGCACTCTGATCATTATGCCATTTCATAAAGTGTGTGTGTGTGTGCGTGTGTGCATTTTAAAAACAGTGCAGATATAAAAAAAAAAATCTGTAAAACCCCAGACCATGAGCAAAAAAGGATAGAGAACCCTCAAGAACGTTCTGCCCAGCCCTCAGTTCTGCCTGCCTTTCTGGGGCAGGAACAAGGACAGCGGCCCTTCCTGTATCTGCTTCCCCGCCTTGTGCTCCCGACCCTTCCCAGCACCCTCTGAGCCCCCTCTTGCCCCCCCATGTCCCCTCCACGTATTCTTCCTTAGTGACATCCCAACAATGGAAAGAGATGAGCTCTGAAAGGAGGAACTCAAGCGGAAGGTCCCGGCCCTTCGTACCGGCAATGAATCCCATTTCTCCCAGCGGGGCAAAGGGTTCTGTCTATCCCCCCCTCCTTCCCTCCCTTCAAGGAGTATGTGGTGGGGTTGGTGGGGGGTTCCTCTCTGTCTCATTCCCCTTTGGAAGAAGTGACGGGAAGGAGGGAGGGAGGGAGACACTCCCAAATGCCACACACAGGCAAGCCTCCCCCCTTGCTTCATTCTTCTTAGTCAGCCGGTTCTCATTTCCCCATCTCACCTTTCTTCCCCTCTAGTTTTCTATCCCCCCCCTTTTTTTAACCACCAGACAAGGGAGCTCTCATTCCAGCCACAGCCCCTCTCATCACCCTTCCCTGCTGCAGCTAGGCTGGCCTGCATCATGGCACCCTTCGGATGTCCACAGTGACTCCAGCAAGACCCTCTCCTATTACAGCCCATATGAACAGCGCATCTTGTTTTCAGCCTGCCTAGCGCAAGATTGGAACTAATAGCCTTTGGGTTGGGGGCTAATGGCCTTCTGGGTGGCATTTCACCTATTCAGGGATCCTCCGACCTGATGATCTGTGACATAAATCTCCTCATAGATTTCTCAGAGGAACTTAACTTGCTTGGAGAGTGCTGTGGTGCAGCTCCCCAGGGTGAGGTCTTTCGGCATTTAGTGCTAAGCAAAATGAAATCCCTGCATAAGACCAGGGTGGGCTTGAAATCAGAAAGAACACGAAGCAACATGTCTCTATGGACACATGATTGGCTAGGTCTGTTGGGGAATATTGGCTTGTGAGTAACTTCACATTACTTCCAGCATGTATGCGTGAGGGAGACTGGAAGGCACATGTGTACAATCTATCATCGTTTAAAGAGGAATGGAGGACAAACACAGGAATTTTGCCTTCTGAGTGTGCACGCATCTTTGCAATCTGGTCACAATTATGTAGGTGAGTATTCTTCCCCAACAAGCATTTTCTACAGTATAATTAGCAGTGTATACTTGGCTGTGTGTACCTTTACTTGCTAACTTTTGCACATAAACATTTTTACTCTTTAACAGTGCACGTGGCCACATCAATCCATTTAGGGAAGCAAGAACAGCATTCTGCAAGATCTGTTAAAGGCAGCAACTGCCATTCAGTGTTCAAATATATGGGATTAGGTCCATTAAAATGTGAGAGAATCTTGGGCTTGGAATACAAACCGAAATTGGTTGGTGTCCTCATATCCACTTGGCATGTTGCCAGAAGCCAACACTCAGCTGTTTCCAACAAGGATAGCCAACAGGTATAGTTCCCTGGATCAGGAAATCTTATTCTGACAATACTAAAATGCTAAAAATAGCAGGGATGCCTTTTGCTTTTTATAAAGTGAGAGCCAGTTTGGTTTAGTGCAGGGGTCCTCAACCTTGGCAACTTGTGGACTTCAACTCCCAGAATTCCTCAGCCAGCTCTGGGAGTTGAAGTCCACAAGTCTTAAAAGTTGCCAAGGTTGGGGACCCCTGGTCTAGTGGTTAAGGTGCTAGGCTAGAAAGCAGGAGTCTGAGAGTTCTAGTCCTGACTTAGGCATAAAAACCAGCTGGGTGACTGGGCCAGTCACTGTCTCAGCCCAAGCCACCTCACAGGGTTGTTGTTGTGTGGAAAATAGGAGGAGCATTAAGTATGTTCCCTGCCTTGAGTTATTTATAAAAAAGAAGGAAGGAAATCTCCTTTTGAATCAAGCTGGAGTCCTAGTGACATCATGGACCCATCCAGACAATTTTCTTGGCCATGTTATTAGAAGTGGTTTGCATTGCCTGCTGGGATTTTTTTTCAACTTTTCCATCCAACCCATAGCTCTAGTGATTTCCTATTCAAGTGATAATCAATGCAACCCTGCTTAGCTTTCTGAGATGGACTAAAGTCCACTTTGTGCCCCCACCTACTGCAAGTGAGAGAACAATTCCAAGTGTGATGCTTGCTCCAAGTTCAGTAAACCTCTAGATCTGAGTGACCAAGTGAGAACGCTCACAGTAGAATGAGGTAGTGCCAGCAGCAAAAAGAGGACGACAAATGCACTCATTTGTTATCTGAGATGGAGGGGAAAATCTAGCTAGAAACCACACCATCATCTGCAGTCCCCACTATCTAGCTATGGATATAGGCAGTGTGTAGAGAGCACTGCACGACAACTTTGGAAACACAGAGGGATTTGCAGTCATTATATGTTCATCACAGCTCTCCCACATTCCTTTTTTTACGCTTCCTACAGATGAATAGCTGAAAACAAGAGAAGAGGTTGTCAACGCTTTTTTCTAGCAGAGCTCTGATGCTTTCAGCTGCTTTCAGATGAGCGGAAAGTCTTGTCACGCAGCTGCAAAGCGTTACAGGAGCCTTGCCAGCAAAATTGTAGGCAACCAGCAGGGCTTGCCCAAGGCCACCCAGTAAGTCTAAGCAATGAGAACTCAAGAGAATGAGATCATCATATGTTTCCTATCTACTGCTGGTAAACTCTCTTGGTGGAATGGGAAATCTGAACCCAGATCTTCAGTCGCACTTTGTACACTGGCTTGGCCATTAAAGAAAAACGCAGAAAAGGTGTCATTGGATCTCATTTTCCTCCAGTGGTGGCTAAAGTTCTTTACTGATTGTGCTGCAGTGAAACATCTTCTCTTAATCAGACTTTTACCATGGTCTCAGTTGCTATTTCTCGATTCCCTCAAAAGAGAATATTTGTATATTCACTTCCAGATTCAGCCTCCCCCCCCAATTATTGTTTGCAGTTTCCATCTTGATGCATATATGAGTACAATAATATAAGCTTTCTTGCAGGTCAGGATCTAATTTTTGAAAAGGGACAATTGGAAGTAAGGGTGAAGGCTGGTGGTAAACACCTTAAATCTGAAAGCTGTAGCAGTTTTGTCTGTGAATTTTTTTGTGACTGTGTTGGAAAATGGGCTAGGGCCAGATTGCAATTGCTAAAAACTGCTGAAAATATTATGCACATTTTAAACTTGTTTTACAATGATGCTGAGTTCCTTTTAACAAAAAAAATTAATTACACACTATCATGGAAATGTGGTCCACAGTCATGACTGCTTATACTGCACATGCAGGTCACTGTTTTGACACAGTGACTACATGGCAGGCTGAAATTCAAAAAATGTAACTTCCTCATACTCCAGATACTTTCTTGAAAATCTGCCCTAAAGATTTGGAGCTCCTGACATGGAAAAGGATAGCAGTGGTGTGCTACTTCTAACTTCCAATTTACTATCTTCCATCCTTGTAACCTTGGTTTATAGTATTGTAGTTTTGTTTAGTAGTCCCCTACTACTCCCATTTTACAGCTGGAAAATTAAAATCTTGGGTAAATGACTTTCGTTAGATCATATAGCACAGTGGTGGCGAACCTATGGCATGCGTGCCAGAGGTGGCACTCGGAGCCCTCTCTGTGGGCACATGCACCGTTGCCCCAGCCCCACCTCCCCCTGCAACCCCCTCACCAGCAGCCTGCCCAGAAAGGCTCCCCCAAGCGTGACCCACACGGAGCTGCACAGCCAAGCACATGGCAGCCGGGCAGCAGGGGCAAGATTTCACCCTTGCACCCCATGACATGCAGATGATGCTGCGGGGTGTGGATGGAGGGCATGGCCACCATGGTGCTGCAAGGCTGCCTGGGCGATCTATGGTGAGTGGCCCTGCAGGTGGGCGGAGCGGGGGGTGGACCGGGGGCAGAGCAGGGGCGGGGGCCAGGCCAGTTTTTGGGCACTCAGTCTCTAAAAGGTTCACTGATATAGCATGTCCTTAGTTGAAGTGAAACATGATCCCAAATTTCACAGATCTCATTCCTTTATTCACTAGCCTTCAACCTTGGATGGGCCACCTCACACAAATATGTCCATGTGGTTAGTGGATTTTCCCTCCTGAGATCTAGCTCTGTTAAGTGTGATCAGATCACCTTCTTTAATTGGTTATCACAAAAAGAATCTACAATTTCGACTGCCAAGGCTTGTCAAGGCATGCAAATTTATTGGAGAAGAGGCCATCACTTAGCAATAGTCTCAGTACTTTGTTTCTGTTTCACACACTGGCACTTTTTGACTCCGTGGTTGTCAAAATTCCAGATTAAACCCCTTTTGGACAGAACAGATAAGATATTAGTGTGAACTGGATAAACTAATAGACTATTTCTATATTTTTAACAGATTGATGTTCTATATCCAAAAAAGTTATGAACCTATTTAGCTATAGGAAAAAGAAATGCTGCTAAACATAGCAGTTAAAGAAGTGAGTTTCAACAGTAAGGCACATTCTTTCTATGCAAGAACAAATCACTATCTTTAATCATTCAGAAAAACACAAATAGAACCAGCATACCAGAATGGTTGATTGGAGATGAGAGGTTGTTTTTTTGTTTTTTTTTTAAATATAAGACTATTTAAGCCTATCTCACTCTGCTCCTCTGTGACTATAATAAAGATTTGATTTGAGTCTATACATCATGACTATTTAAAAATATCCAGTTAGGATTTTGAGATCCAGTTGATACAAATGAGCCCTTGTTGCTTGAAATCATAGGAACCCATTGCTTGTCAGAACAAACCAGGCTACCTAATTAGGTCCATTTTAGACATGATTTTAAAATGTCTTGAACAAACCCTGAACTCAGATGCATCTTCTTTCTCAGCTGGTTGAAAGTAAGCAGAGTTTCTTGTGACCATTAAATTCTGAAAGGGAGTTATGATTTGTTGAATCAAAATTGCTATGAGATAGAGAATAAAGTGAAGTAATGGACTCTTCTTATCTATTGTGGTCTGAGTATATCTTCAGGGCATAGTGACTCCTAACGTCAGTATTATTAGTAATAGTAGTAATATTCAGTCAGTATGTTTTTATAGATATAAAACGGTGGGATAAAAGAATGACATTTTAAAACTGTTTTATCATTTTATTTACTCACAGGTCTATTTCTCTTTGTTGATCCATGGCTATAATAAAGATTTGATTTGATCTATCTCAGTGTTTCTCAACCTTGACAATTTTAAGGCATGTGGACTTCAACTCCCAGAATTGCTGGCTGTGGAATTCTGGGAGTTGAAGTCCACATGCTTTAAAATTGTCAAGGTTAAGAAACACTGATCTATCTCATGAGTTGCAATAAAAACTAATAGAGACAATCATAATCGGTTACATTAGGGGAGGAGATTCTGATTATGGAAGTACACATTGACAAGATTAAGAAGATTTTGTTAAGTGTTAAAAAGCTTTGTCTTTCATGTTTGTTCCAATCTGTCTGCTGTTCAGTTGCACACATAAATTATTTGGGGTGTCAAAGGCTAAAGTGAGTCAATCACATCTGTATGGCCATTAAAGGACAACAAAGAATATTCTTTTTATCTCTTTGCTGCCATGAAGATGATTTTTGCAGCTCGAATCTGGACGTTCTATGGCAAATCAGACTGACCTATCAGAAGTACAGAATTACAGTTCTAAATCCTGGCTACAAACTGTAATCTGGGGTTAAAGACCATATTCTTTTATGGCATACCTGTCACCTCAGTCTGAATGGCCTCTAACCCATTCACCCCCATTGCCCTGACTGTATATGTTTCAAGATTTGAAAGGTAAAGTAAGGACATGCTCTGGTAAGGTCATACTACCGCCATTCCAACATGACCCTCACAGTACCCTAGATGGCCCTCTCACAGACAGTTCTCTAGGTTTCTTTGGGTTTCAGTTTCACTTTACTGCCTTCTGGATAACACAGGCAGGAAAGCACAAATATGCCCTCCTTCATTATTTGAGTTTAGATCAATGCTGGGCAAGATACTTTCCAGATGTTTTGTTCTTCAGCTTCTTTAATTCTCAGTCTCTCACGATTTAGTCCCAAACACCTGTAATCCATGAGTCTGCTGAAATCCATCTGAAACCCAGGTCTTTGAGTGCCATTTAGATTAGAAATAGGAAAATGCTTTGGAGCATTTCTCATTTTTCAGATTGGGAGAAGTGGAGAGCAAGATTAAGGCCTTCTGTCTATTGAGGTTAGAATGGCCGGTTCCTTCTCCCTGGATGACCTCAACTTCAACCTGGCCTAAGGCTGTCCTTAACCAGCCTGTCTCTGTCCCAGCTACCTATTTCAGAAACAGAGAGGTTAACAAAGGCCAAAAAAAAAAGAGGATATCTACATTCTATTCTATTCTATTCTATTCTATTCTATTCTATTCTATTCTATTCTATTCTATTCTATTCTATTCTATTCTATTCTATTCTATTCTATTCTATTCTATCAGGAGTAGCCCTGCTTTTCTTGCATCCTATCTTACTACAAGCATGGAAATGGATAGGGGAAGATTTGGAGTCGGTATTACTTATCTGTACTTGTTTTGGTAAGGTTTCTCTTTTTAAAAAAGGGATATTCAAAAGAATGTGGTTATTCTTCATTTCCCCAAAATAAAATAAAATAAAAATCTGGCTGATTCTATGGACTTTGAAGCTCAATAAATGAAATACTTTTTTAAAAAAAGCATACCCATTTAATATCAGCATCTTGCATCTTTGCTACACTTTTGCTTCTTTACCAAAAACATTTCTATACCACCAATGAACACGTACAGTTTACTGTTCCCTGCAGGGCAACTGCCCTCCATATTAAACGAACAAGACTTCCCTTTCAAATAGACGGCAGGCAGGAACCTGCCGGATCATTTAAATATCAATCCCAAACCTGGCCCATTCACTCCAGCAACCTCTCTAGGCCCCATTTGAAAAATACTGTCCAACTTTTTAAGAAAAAAATGGAAAAAGAAAAGGAAGAATGTGGATGCTTGTGATGCTATATTTTCTGTACCCGTTCAAGTTGACCATCGGCCTGGCTGCATAAGCAAAGGCTTGGCATTCTTTGACTGGAGAGGGATGGTGGAGATATGCTCTTCTGAAGTCACACCACAGCATTCCTTTGCGCCTTTGAAAGGATCCTGGGATGCCCTCCTGAGCGAAGACTGGTGAATTGAAAAACAGAAACATGTGGAAAAACAGGAGTGTGCCAAGTCGGCCTATTTGGATATCTAACCCAGCAGTCTCCACTCTTGGCTCGGATTGTCAGTTACAGTGTCTCAAGAAGAGAGAAAGTCTTTTCCATCACCTGCTGCCTGATCTTTTGAATTGAAAATGCCAGAGTTTGCCCCATAGAGCCAAGGTTCCTCCCCAAAGCTACGCTGAGCTGGGGGAAGAGCCTGAATTACAGCAGTCAAGAAGCTCTGCCTTTGGCAAGTCCTTCTTAGGTCTAGTTTGTCTTTTCCTATATGGGAGTGATCCTAATGATCTGTCTTCCAGCATGGTAAGGAGTCCTAAAGCAGCATTTGTTTTTAAATTGTTGCCATTGTTACACAATTATTTTTGGAGCGTCTTCCATGACCGCACTTCCTTTTCTGACAGGCGTCTCTAAACTTCCCTCTTTAGGTGTCCAAGTTAACTGTGTGGTCGTTTGCCTACTGCCCAAACTGAAGTCTTCTGCCTAGGCTTAGAAACCCTGCTACATTCCCAAGGCAGTCTCTTTTGTGTACGGCTCAACCCGAGTGGGAATAAATCTAGTTTCTTGAAAAAAATCACTTCGATGCATCTCGATTCAAATTCAGCAGGGGGGGTGGTGGTGGTGGTGCATCCTGCTCGCATCCCTCCTTAAGTCTTCACGACTTCACCGTCTGGGAACTTTAGTAGCTAGGGGTTGTGGGAGTACAGGATCCTCCTTAACTTCTCTCCCATTTTTGGTTTGCACATTGCAACAGTCAGCAGTGCTTTCCAGGATTCATGGTCCCCGACCACCGGCGAGCATTCACGCTCCGGCGCTGAGTCCAATCTTCTTGCTTCTCGTGGTCCCAGGTGCCAAGTTAGCTTTGTCGTGTTGGGTAGCGGCGGGGGCGAGAGAGAGAGAGAGAGAGAGAGAGAGAGAGAGAGAGAGAGAGAGAGAGAGAGAGAGTCAAAGCCCCCCTCCCCGCCCCTTGAGTCCGAGGCGGGCGGGCGCGCGCAACTCCTCTCCGACGAAGCCGCGCGGCGGGAGGAATGGAGCTGTCTGTAAGATCTGCCATTATCGGCTTCCAAGTCATAACAAACGCGCTGAGAACACCCACCTCGCTGGGAAGGACTTCGGCTGACGGGAAAAAACGGAGCCCGGATTTGGCGGAACGGCAGGCAAAATTTCCGAGCCGCGCTTTAAGCGAAGCAAGAAAGGAAAGGGGGGGTGGGGGCGGAGTGGGTTCCTGCTGATTCGTATGCGTGTTGGTCCTTAAAATTTTAGCCGTTTTTCCTCCCCTCTATTTTTCTCTGGTTCTCCCTCAAAAGATCATGAAACAGGCGCCGTGGAGGGAGAAAGGAGCTAGATAGAGAATCAAGATCATGTGAAGCATTAGCACCACTTTATAAAGCCCTTAGTAAGACCACACTTGGAATACTGCGTCCAGTTTTGGTCACCACAAAAAAGATGTTGAAACTCTAGAAAACAGCAACAAAGATGATTAGAGGGATGGAGGCTAAAACAATATGAAGAACGGTTGCAGGAATTGGCTATGTCTAGTTTAGTGAAAAGAAGGACTAGGGGTGACATGATAGCAATGTTCCAATATTTGAGAGGCTGCCACAAAGAGGAGGGGGGTCAACCTATTTTCTAGAGCACTAGAAAGAAACAAGACAAGAAACAATGGATGGGAAGTAATCAAGGAGAGAAGCAACCTAGAACTAAGGAGAAATTTTCTAATGGTGAGAACAATCAACTGGTGGAATGGCTTGCCTTCAGATGTTGTAGGTGCCCCATCATTGGAGGCTTTCAAGAAGTCATTCATCTGAAATTGTATAGGGTCTCCTGCTCGAACAGGGGGTTGGACTAGGTGACCTCCAAGGACCCTTCCAACTGTTAATCTATGTTCTACTTAATACAATAATCCATCTGGTTTCAACTTTCCAGTTTCTTTCTTAGAAATCCAGCTCAATCAGAGGATAGAGCTGAAATGTAGAAACAGGACTGCTCTGTATTGTGTATGCTTATTATGTGGATGCTTCAACATCCACATAATAAACATTATTATAAACTATTAGCAACCACATAAATAAGATTTTCTCCAGGACCATCTGTCCCCAACCTTGTCTTTCAGATCTTCCAATGGTGCCTCCATCGCCACTGGAACTGAGTCCACCCACATTGCTACTAGTTGCCTCTTTTCTTTCCTTTCACCATTCCCAGCACTGGAGCCCTATTTTGGGATTGTCTGCAAGGGTTGGGTATCTGGGAGCACAGTTCTGGGTTGGTTCTGCTCATACTAGACTGGGTGGTTCAAATAGTTACTGGTGTAGCTGTCCTTCAGTAGGTGTATCTTGGTATATCTGTGCCAAACATCTGTAATCTGTGTCTGGCATGTTGAATATGACCTTTGTGGAGGATTCTCACTTGGACTGCAAGTTCCTTACAAAGTTTCCCCCCCCCTAACTTGGCTCTTTGTTCCAGGGTTTTACTGTTTCCAAGGCCTTAAATTTTCCCCACTGAAAATATTAAAGCTCTTTTCCCAATGTTCCTCACCATTGCAAGACTTGAAAATAGCTTCCCATGCAGTGAGGCTTTTAAAAAACCTGTTTGCAATGCAGATGTGTGAATGGTGTTAGATGTTTGAAAATATCAGGGGTAGGGCTTGCTGGCATGGCCCTGCCTGTTAGGACCTGTGGCCAAACATAGTAGCACACCGCCTCTAATGGCTTGTTGGAAGTTAAGATAAAACAAATCCCCAGCTTCTTATTCTATATCAGAGAAATACAAACTAGGATTTTTGGTTTCAAGCTGCATCTTCCAGAATGCCTAGTGATTTGTTATGCAGGAGTGCATCAGCTTCCCTCCTTCTTTTTTGTAGGGAAGTCTTCCATTTGAACCTGTTTTGTTTTGTTTTGTTTTGCTACAGATAGAATTATTTGAAGATATCATCTTTGCAAGGTTTTCAGTTGATTGTCTTTTCTATTTTTATTATGATTTTGGATTTGGTCTTCTCTTTGTAGGAGAAATATAGGAGATGGTTTTAATAAATAACTAAAGACATCAGGCAAAAGAGTAAATGTAATATTGAAACAAAGATCATTGCACAAAATACTTCACCTTTAATTCTGGACAGGGTGGCACTTCCCCCTGAGCTCCTGACTCACAACTCCTGCTCATGGAGCAAGTGGCTGTTGTGGCTGGGGAGGGGAGTTGCACAGATTGATCTAATATGCCACTTGTGCCCTTTCCTGCACCAAGAGGTCTTGCTCACAATCATTCATACCTTGGTCGTCTTCCATTTGGATTATTGCAATGCAGTCTCCATGGCCCTTGAAGACCTAAACTTCAACTAGTCCAGAATGAAGTCCCACACACATAGTAATGGGGGGGCCTTAGATTTGCCCATGTAACACCTCTGTTGTGCAGACTGGCTTCTAATTACATTTTGGGTGCAATATAAGGTGCTGCTCATTATCTAAATGGCACAGGGCAAGTTATCTGCAGGATTGACTTTCCTTAAGGAGAGTTACCCATCCCACCACTGTTAGTCCCTTTCCCTAGATCAGGGGTCCCCAACCCCCGGTCCGTGGACCAGTACTGGGCCACAGCATGCCAGCAACCTGTCTACACAAACAAGCAAAGCCCCAGGCAGCATACAAAACCACACCCCCTCCGGTCCACGGAAAAACCTTTCTCCATGGAACCAGTCCCTGGTGTCCAAAAGGTTGGGGAGTCCTAGATATTGCCCTCTGATGGGAGCTAGGAAGCCTTTTCTATGACAATACTTCTATGCCTATGGAACACTCTTCTCTTGATGTTTGGCAGGCCTCTACCCTCCTAGCCTTCCATAAAGCTTTTAAGACCTGGCTTTTCCCCTAAGTGCAGGGATAGGAGACTGTGTGATTTGGTGCCAGGTTTTTGTTTTTGTACTTAGTTTTATTATGCTTTTTTGTTGTTTTTACTTTGGGTTGGGAGCCTCCCAGAGTTGGTTATAAGATGGGAGACTATGTAAATGTTTTAAGTAAATATGCAAATTGGTTTAATGACAAGTAACTTTCTAGATAGCAAAACTGAAACAGATTCCACACAAAACAGCGGGGCAGAATTCAGATGGGCTCAATTTTGTCAATAAAAAACAATTATTTGTCTTAATTGATTTGATTTATCATTTGAAACTATGCTTTCTTTGTATATCCCAGCCTCTCAAAGAAACCAGCAATTGAACACCAGTGTAGCATACTTTATTGGATAATTTCTTCCCCACCTTTTGACCCTGGATTATCTCTAAAATAGTTTGTGTAAAAATAAATAAATGGTCTGAGGTACTAACACAGATAATTTTTTTTAAAAACCTACATATTTTCTCCCTCTTTAGAAAAATATTTTTCTTTCCAACACAGCTTAATTTCAGGTTAACCACTGCGATTGGAGCTTACCGTCTCTCCTGCTAATATGAACTAGAGAACATGTATAAAAAATGGCAGAATGAATAATATGGCCAATGGGAATGAACAGAGCATTGTGAAGATTCCTTCCCAATAAATCTTCTGTACAGCTTCTCTAATCTCCAGATCTGATTTTACTTTACATGAGTTTACATACTTCCAATGAAAAGAAATCCACACATCGTAAAGTCAGCAAAGTTAAAAATTACTGTTCTATTCCACTATCACTTCTAATGAAGGTTCTACTCTCCAGAGCAGTTTGAAGATGGCCTAGGACATCCTAGGATTATCTTGACTGTACCAGACTGTACCAGAGCAAAGAGCAAAAAAGCCACTACTCTGCCTCAAGCTGTTACAAGCCTTGAAGAAGTAACATTCCACGCAAAGGGAGATAAAATACATTACTTGCACATACTTGCCTGCATCCATATTCTTACTTCCTAATGAATACATTTGTTGGGACATTGTACAAAATCTGAGCAATTCCTATAATGGGTAGCTTCAATGTTGTTAAGCCAGGGGTTCTCAACCTGAGGAATTCTGGGAGTTGACGTCCACAAGTCTTAAAGTTGCCAAGGTTGAGAACCCCTGTGTTAAGCCATCTTTCCTCTTGGAAGACCTACTAGCTCAGGGGGTCTTCAAACTTTGCCCTTTTATGACAGCGTGCCTGGCTGAGGAATTCTGGAAGTTCACGTCATAAACGGGCCAAGTCTGAAGACCCCTGTACTAGCTGCTCCAGTCACGTAGGGTGGGGCGGAATTCTTGTCAATGGAGAAATGAACTTTCCACAAATTCACAAGAGTCTCAGAATTCAGAGATCAGAAGAAGCACCTTTTCCAAATAACGCATTGTATGAGATTTCATTAGATGTACCTCACTTCATCAGATGCATAAGCTCACAATATCTTTTCATATTGTATCATGTAACATATAATAAATAGGGTATTTCATTTGCCATGTTATAGTTGAATATTCTGTATATGTATTATATTATGTATTATTTTTCAAGAAGGGGGAAATAACTACCTACAAATGATGAAATAATTATTTCAAACAAATTCAAGTCAAAGTATTAGTCTTTATTTTTAACATATACAGTATCCGGCTCTAGTATATTGGCAGTGTATCTCAAAATGTACTCCAAAAACCTTTGGAGTGTCCCCATAATCTTCTCAGGGGTCTGCAAAATCAAAATTATTTGCCAGCCTATGTTGAAAAATAATACAATATTAAAATCCCATCAAACAATCATGAGAAGCAATAGTGGCAGCGAATGCATCACTTTTAGTTTTTAACTAGAGTCACAATCCATGACCTGCTGGGTCATTGTTTCAAAGATATTTCTTCACCAGATTCCTCAATGCCTCCTATAATGGCAGAGCTTCTAATTACTGGGAAAGTTCTTAAAAATTCAGAGACATTCAGAGATGTATCTGCCTTGAAAGTAGCCCACGTTGAACTGGAGAGCACAGTGAAATATCAGGAGCTGACCACAAGAAACATTTTATGGCTTTTGAATTATGTCATAGAATACTTTATGATAATTTGTGTTATAAAATGTTTTATAAAAACTGCCTACTTTCAATTCCATGGGAGTTGCAGGCCCTGGACTTTGGACGTGTTCTGTAAGTGGGCCCATTAGATGCATCTTGGCTGAAACTTTTTTGCCCTATGATGCATTTTTTTTCCTGTTAAAGTTTACGGTCATTAGAGTTTTAGTAGTCCATAGATATTTATTATGTATTTATTTATTAAATTCTATGCTACCAATTTGATTGTTGAAGCAATTCTGGATGACTTACAAAATGATGAAAAGACAATATAAAATGATTAAAATTAAGAGTATTTAACCTCTCTTAACATTTAAACCTTATTTAAAGACTAAAACCATTATAAATAAAGATAGATTAAATAGAGATTAAACTATTGAAATAGAAATATGGTAAATATTGATAAATAAAAAACCTCATACATACAAAAGCTGTTTTGGGGTCCTCCATAATTTTTAAAAGTGGGAAGAGGTCTCCAGAGGAAAAAAAATTAAGAAACACTGTCCAATGGTATAAGGTATAAAATTTAACTACAAATAGAATTCTGAACCAGAGAGGTGCCCAAAGAAAGGCAATATTTGGGAGGGAGGGGAAGAACAGAAAACATTACAAAGATTATAGCAATACAGTATTCAGATCCTGAAAATGCTACCTGTCTATTTGCAGTACAGTATCAAGCTGTTCAAGATCCAGATGATTCAGTTATTAGGTAAGGAGAAATTAAACGAAACTTAAAATTTGCCATTCAAACTGGGTTCTTGGTTATTTTGAATAAGGATCTGTAATAAGTATTTGAAATTTTTACAAGCTTTCTCACATCATTTTGACTCTCCAACAAACTCAATGTCATCCACTCTGTTTCTTCATATCTAAGACTCTGATACGCAAGGTGATTTCCTCTCTCCTAATTTTAACATCTCTGCTCCCCTCAACTGCATCCAAACAAATGCCATCTTCAATTAATGGAGCTTTATATTTATACCTATTGGTGTATACAATGTATAAACGGAGATTCCATTTAATAGGTAGGTGCTCCTTTAAATAATGATTGCCACTTCTGCCCCGCCTTCTCACTTGGAATGTTGGTGACATTCTGTCCAATCATAATTCTTAAAATTTAGAACTGATGAACAATTATCTAAACCAGGGATCTTCAAACTTGGCCCTTTTATGACTTGTGGACTTCAACTCCCAGAATTCCTCAGCTAGCATGCCTGGCTGAGGAATTCAGGTTGTTGAAGTCCACAAGTCATAAAAGGGCCACGTTTGAAGACTCCTGATCTAAACAGCACTTGCAAATGACAGGGAGGCCAATTCTTGGAGAGCCTCGTTCATTCTCACACAACAAACACACCAAACAAACATAGATGCTGAATAGTATGAACTTGCATGTCTATATAAATATACTGTAAATATGTTTGTGACAGATTTTTCATGAGAATGAATCTCTCTTTCCATCCCTCCTTTATGTACGAATATCTAAATTGGAGCATGAGGAAGTTTTGCCAGACCTCAGGATGATCAGACGTATTAGTGACAAAAGGATTCTTATAGTACAAAGCTATATAAAACCGGGAGAATTTGACACAACCTGGATTAAGGTTCCCTTTTACGATGTGGTGGCCTGAAGTTTCTTCCTGTGAACTATGAACTATAAAAAATAAATGAAACTGGGCAACCTGAAACCTGAGATACCTGTTGCCAGGGCAGGATATACATCAGAGCCATATTTCATTTATGAGACATTAAGTTGCTGTTGTGGGTTTTTATTTATCAACCCAGCACAGCCCCCACTCTCTCGGGCAAGATGCAGATGTAGCTTGAAACCTCACATACTATTTCTGTTTTCAGTCTACATATGTGCAGTAGGCCGCCAATAATGCCAAGAGAAGTGGGTGTGGGGATGGAGAATCCTGCTGCTGTCTTGGATTAAAACATCCGATACCAGCTAGACACATCTCTACTTAAGTTCTGTAGCTCTTTACAGCTGCAGTCTTATATATGTGTGTGTTGTAAAAAAAAAAATAAACCACTCAAAACAAATTTCTTCCCCCCAATTCCATGATGCAAAACATATCCTCCATCTTCAAAGTCACTTCTCTTCATCAGAGTTTTAAAACTAAGATGGGAATACACACATGTTTGGTAATCCCTGGAAAGCAGCATCACTGACAAAGCAATCTGGGTGGGAAAAACAGACTAGCGAGAAGGAGAAATAGTATCAGGAGAATGGGCTGAGGAATGTATCAAATGATGGGCAAGTGAGCCACATGTTACAGTCCTAAGGTTAGTGTAACAGTGTAATAGATCATCCCTAATAGCATTTCTATACGGCCAGGGTTTTTTGCCCAGTTCCAGAAGGATTCACAGCTGCGATCAAGAAGTTAACCAGTGTTCCTTCCAGGCAGCCAATGAAGTGCCTAGACTTACACTCTAGCCAACATTCACTCCCATCCTTAATGGTTTTTGCAGCAAGGAAAAGTTCAAAGGTCACTGTGCCATGCAGCAGCTGCACTTCTGTTCATTGCCCAGGCTGGTGAAAGGGACAGTGATGCCTTGCCTTTAGGATGGAAAGGGGCCATCTAACAAACCAGGTCAAGTAGTTTCCAAGGAGACTCATGGAGGAAAACCTTCACCCTAAAATTCCAGAAGAACGAATGCACATTTCTCCAAAGCCATCAGCTCATCTGCCATAGACCTCTCTTAAACCATGGCATGTGTTGCAAAAACACGGGGCTTCTGAACCAGGATCATCCCAGCCCATAACTGCAGAAGGAAATCCAAGGATTACTATAATTATATTCTAAAACAGGGTCTCCAAGCTAGGCAACTTTAAGACTTGTGGACTTCAATTCCCAGAGTTCCTCAGCCAGCCAGGCACATGCACATACCCTATTTGTGTAGCCGCCCATCCCACATGAAAGTGAAGGGCGGCGTATAGCATTTCAGATACAGTATTTGGTATCGTTCTCTGGGTTGTATTGCAATTACTACTTGGGAAAATGAAACCCAAAAAAAATGGGACAAAAACATGAGTGTGTGGTGGGGAGGGAATATTCCAAAACAGAACTGGTGATATAGTTTACAGTTAAGAGCAGAGGATTCCGATCTCAACTCAGCCAAAAAGCCTCCCTGGTTAATCTTGATCTAATTAATTATGATCTCTGAGCCAAACTTACTTCAGGGTTTGTTTCGAAGATAAAATGACATGGGAGAAAATGTTAGCATAAGGCATAAGATGAAAATGTGATAAATATTATTTCAAATATTAAGCACTCCGATATAGTGTAGATGATAATAGGCCAATTGTTGTATTGCAGAGAATATCTCCCGTAGCATCTGCCTTTTTTTTATTTTTAATGAAATGTATCCCTAAATGGCTGCCAATTTCTTCGGAAGTAGGATCAGAGGAGCTGTAAACCTCCCTGTAAACAGGGAGTAGGGAAGCATATTCCTATCTGTCATGCATGAACTTTGGCTTTAAAGAGTTAATCTTTTCCAATACATATCCTGCAAATGCCTTGGACCACAACTCTGGCTGTCTTCAGAGGGCACAATTAGCTATGCAGATTAGAGATCAGTTTTAGCAGCAGCAGGCTAGGCAATTATTTTAGTGCATCTAATTCTGTTAAGAATGTTAAGAACGAGTACCCTCTGCTGGTATCCAGAAGCAGTGCTAGTTACTGACATACACCAAATGAGATGCAGATGGTTGTCTTAGGCCAGGGGTCTTCAAACTTGGCCCTTTTATGACTTGTGGACTTCAACTCCCAGAATTCCTCAGCCAGGCACACTGTCTGAAGAATTCTGGGAGTTGGTCCACAAATCATAAAAGGCCAAGTTTGAAGAGCCCTGTCTTAGGCAATGGAAAGGTGGTTCTATTTGGAGATTAATAAAGTACACAAATCTTTACAGAAGCCCAGCAATACCAGCAAAGGCAAACTGGGCAATACGTTATTGTGCCAGCAGGTGGCACAAGGTTGCCACCCATGTTTTGCTGAAGATCCAGAACTTAAATTTGTGACTCTTATGAGGCTGGACTGGGGAAAAAATGCGTACAGGTGGCATTCAACTTACAGCAGTTTGTTTAGTGTCCATTTAAAGTTACAATGACACTAAAAAAAATTGACTTATGGCCATTTTTCACACGACCATTGCGGCATCGCCATGGTCACATGATCAAAATTCAGATAACTGGCAACAAACTCATATTTATGATGGTTGTAGTTTCCTGGGAGGTCATGTGATCACCTTTTGCTACCTTCCGATAAGGAAAGTCAATGGGGAAGCCAGATTCACTTAACAACCATGTTACTAATTTAACAAGTGCAGTGATTCACTTAACAACTGTGGCAAGAAAGATCATAAAATGGGGCCACATTCACTTAACAAATATCTCACTTAGCAACAAAAAGTTTGGGCTCCATTGTGGTTGTAAGTCAAGGACTGCCTGTATTAATAGTAAAACAGATTTCTGTTCAGAAGCCTCCTCAAACAATTGCTGTAGTTCTTCAATCCTTACTTCCCTAAGAATAAGGATCCTTCTAAATGAGGATTTTACAGTGAAACCATCTTGATCCTCTCACAGAATGTTGCAGAGGGCAAAATCTGGACTGTGTTATCTTCTGTTTGGAATGCTTCTGTATTTATCCCCTACTTCTTCCTTTTAAACCTTACTACGGAGCTGTCCATGAGGTAATTATCTAAGTGAGCTTCAAGCTTGAATAAGGGTTTGAATCTAAGATCTCAGTCTGACTTCCTAACCAATACATCACAATGTCTTTCCCTCCCTAACACTGCCACAAACCAAGTATCCTTTCAGACAGACACTTAGGTGGACTGATCTTGAGCTGACTGCAGAATAAATCAGAAATAAGCTTACAAATACTTCATCACATAAATGCTTTTGCCCTACACGCGTATAATAACAAACTGTCTCTCTTGCAGATCTGGATCCTTCAAAAGAAGCAGTGCTAATTTTTGGCCCACCTTGCCAGATGTTCCTTTGACTGTGTTCAGCCTCTGACAAACTATGTTCAATCCGATGAACCCACCAGTTAACAGCTACATGGAACACTGCTACCTTCGGCCTCTCCATGGGCAAGGGCAACCTAGCGCCATGGTAGAAGGTCAGTGTGACTGAAAGAGCCTGACTTCGGAGAGTGCCTATAACATCCTATTTCAGAGGGATTTCCAGATTTCTTAAGGGCTCTTTCCATGTCAGTTTGCCTTAAGAGTCTTTGCAAGCTTGCTGTGGAAACCTATTTGCAGAGCTTTTGTGGTGAGGTTCACTTCAAGTTGGATGCTAACCAAATCTATAGACTTCCTTAATGCTTTATAAGCCTAAACTATGTGTCCCAGCATATACCAGATATATCTCACTGAGGGTAGCCTGACAAGAAAGAACTTATATTAGAGGTAATTTAGATCTTGCTGATGGTGATGTTGTGGCTGTGGAAAGAGATTGCAAGAATTTGTTTGTGCCATGGTTAGAAGCAAGTGCAAAAGACCGCGTCATAATTTTTGTCTTTAGCAGGTGAATGTTACTGTTCGTGCAAGACAAAATGTCATCCTACACACAAGGAAGGGGGTATCAGAAGTAGGGGGAAAAAACTTTTAGAGAAATAAACCTCAGAATATCCTCAACTCCATACCAAAAACAGCCTAGTGGAGATTAAGGAAACTCAATTGCCCCGTCTGGATTATAAAGGAAGATAGAGCTGTGGGGTAGAGAAATATAGAATTAGCGAAGTAAAATGAAATGGAACAAAATTACATTCTATATTGCAACAGTTTGTGGTGCATCTGGCTTGCTAATTATAATAGCCAAATGGGATTGCTATGTTCAGAAGAAGAGCAAAAAGCCAATTTTATGCCCCATTTGTAAATTCCTAAATGCATTTATCCTGATGGAAATAGATTTGCAAACTAAATGGTCTTTGGTTTTAAGTAGCAGGCCATTTCTGCGATGTCTCAGTTTCCATGCTTCTATCTACTTGGCTCACCCTTGTATCTCTTTTCCTCCATATCTATGGCTTGCTTTGTTTTGCCTCCCCTTCATAGGCATCAGTGATTTACCATACTATCACCAAACCAACTCAGTGGGGAATCACCACACCTACGGATTGGTACCTGGAGGTGAACATCCTTCTCATACTGGTGGTAAGTTTTTTAGGGAACTGTGGAAAATGGGAATCTTTAGCGGACATAGATTATGAAACGATCAGCCAAGGATATTATATCCTCTTCGTCTCCCCAACAATAATGATTCTATCTAAGGCATCCCTTTCGGTCCAGTCCATTTAATTTCCATATTGATATGGGAGGTGAGTTTCCTAGCAGATGAACTGCTACCTTCTTGGCCTTTACCGTTTCTGGGATGCCTCTAAAATGCCCCCTTGACACCCTGCATAAAGGAGGAGGTCTCTCCAATATAACTCCTCTTTGAAGAATTTTCTGCAGGCACTTTGGAGAAGTGTCTACCTGCCCAGGAAGTCATTTGAGTAGCAAGGATGTGAATTGTTCCACATGACAAATCAGACAATTAATGGTCTTTTTTTTTACACACACACATACACACCCCGCTTTTTCTTTTGCTTTATGAATTATTTTGATGGCAAAATCATGTAGTATTGTAATTACTTTAAATATGACCCAGTGAAATAAACAACCATATTAGTGATCTAAAATAAAGCTTTGAATCATAACAATTGTGAAAAAATAGGCAGACAAAACAGACAGATGAGAGAGAGAGAGAGAGAGAGAGAGAGAGAGAGAGACAGACAGACAGACAGACAGACAGACAGACAGACAGACAGACAGACAGACAGACAGACAGACAGACATTTTAATATCCAAAACTTTATTGAAAAATTCTTGGAAACATCTTGGCAGATCTTATACATTTATATTAAATAAGTTATACATTTATTTCCTTGTGAGAAATCCCTCAATTAGCAGCTCAAGGCCCATAATAAGTAAAATCTTTGTGGTATAAATGATATTACTATATATTTATATTTTATTATTTAAAGCAATAATTTAAAAGTAAATAGTAGAATCAGTACAAAAGATATACCCTGTGGAGGTTTCTAAATTTAGAAATGTCAGCCTTTCAAGATGAATTTTAAAAATGAATGGAAAAAGGGCCTTCTCTTTATTTTGAAAACCTGAGATATAGACATTGTAGTGAGAGAATTCCATCTGGTTATGGCTCAATAGAAACTCCGTCTATCCATGTGCTTTATGTGCTGTTCCCTAAATAAAGACAGATTCTAGACTTTCATTTATCCAAACTTGAAGAAATTTCCAGGCAGGGAGTGTGATTTCTACTTACTTCTACTTATTTCTTTTGCACAAGGACTCCCAGGTTGCCCAGTTTTGTGCTACAATCTGTACTATACGTTGCACTATCAGTTAAGTTTGGGCATTCATTTAATCATCATTCTTTATAATACTATTTTTATTATTGTTTTATTATATATGTTCTTATTTATTTTTAGATCCTATGATATTCACTGTTGTTCTGCTGCATGTGTAGGTGTATGTAACAATTCTACTATTAGTTATTTTACCATACCTGGCCCCATGACTGTAATAAATTGGTTTCATTGAACTCAGTCAGTACTCCTTCAGATTTTGGGCCAAGGATTCAAAAGTTTTTCCTCAGAAGGCTTCACAATGCTTTGGAGACTGACATCGAGAACAGAGGCCTTCTAAACGCCACAGCTTCCATCAGCTACTGCCAAGGATGGGAGCTATAATCCTGGCACACCCAAAGGGTTTTAGGTTTCCCATCCCATCTCAGGAAACGAGACATACGGAGAAATGCATTTTCATATTTATTCATGTTTTTTTTTTCTTATTTGTTTGTCAGCTTTATATCTTACCTTTCTTTCAGGAGCTCAAGGAAACATACAGGTAGTTCTCGACTTACAATCATTTGTTTAGCAATCATTCAAAGTTACAACAGCACCGAAAAAGCGACTTGTAACCGGTTTTCTCACTTACGTCCATTGCCTCAGTCCCATGGTCATGTGATCAAAATTCAGATGGTCAACCATAGGCTTGGATTTATGACAGTTGCCCTGTCCCAGGATCATGTGATCATCGCTTGTAATCTTCCCAGCTGGCTTCTGACAAGCAAACTCAATAGGGGAAGCCAGATTTGTTTGACCGCATGATTCACTTAGCAACTGAAGCGATTTTCTTAACCACTGTGGCAAAAACGATCATAAAATGAGATATAACTCACCTAACAGCTGTCTTCCTCAGCAACAGAAATGTTGGGCTCCTTTGTGATCATAAGCCAAGGACTATTTATACATCCTTCTGCCTCTTCAAGGGCATTCTTGTTGCTAGGTTGGGCTGAGAGAGAGAGAAATCCAAAGTTCCATAGGGAGCTTCCATGGCTGAAGACAAACTTGAACCTAGATCTCTTTAGTCCAGGGGTAGGCAACTGGCTGGCTCATGAGTTCTGGGAGTTGAAGTCCACGAGTCATAAAAGAGCCAAGGTTGCCTACCCCTGCTTTAGTCCTACACCAACCCTTTAACCACTACATCACATTGGTGCAATCATGATTTAAGTCTTGGGATCACATATCCCAGGGGTTCTCAACCTTGGCAACTTTAAGACTTGTGGACTTCAACTCCCAGAATTCCTCAGCCAGCATGGCTGGCTGAGGAATTCTGGGAGTTGAAGTCCACAAGTCTTAAAGTTGCCAAGGTTGAGAACCCCTGACATATCCGAATCTCTCTTCCCAAATAGAATCAGTTATTCTTTCTTGGCAAAATTATATGCCTGGGATCTAGCTCATGCTTAGTGGGCTGAAGGGCGGAGGGCCAATTCTTGGCCTTTCCAATAAAGATTAGGAGAGAATCCTGCTTGAAACTAGAGACGACCATTGTCAATTCATACTAACAGTCCTGGGGTAGATGGTCTAATTGGCGTTTCCTTTGTTCTTCCTCTGTTTCCCCAGGTAGCCGTTTTTCTACACCCCGGAGCACAGCAAAGCTGACCAAAAAGCGGGCCCTGTCCATCTCGCCACTCTCAGATGCCAGCATTGATCTGCAAACTGTCATTCGCACTTCTCCCAATTCTCTGGTGGCTTACATCAACTCTCGTTGTGCTTCAGTTGGGGGTTCCTATGGGCACCTCTCCATTGGTGCTGTCAGGTAGACATGTTATTCAGGTAGACAGCCTTCAGAGACTGCAACACCAATTGCTGACTTGTATAGGAAGTCAAAGCCCTCTTAGTTTAATATAGAACTTACACTTATTATGCAGAAAGATTCACGTCTTCCCAAAATGGCACCAGCTAGGTGCCCTACTAGAGCCACTCTGAAGCAGAATCAAGCCAAGAGGGATCATTTGACCTTTGTTGAAAACCCCA
Organism: Bothrops alternatus; assembly: GCA_034064705.1. Lineage (NCBI taxonomy): Eukaryota > Metazoa > Chordata > Lepidosauria > Squamata > Viperidae > Bothrops > Bothrops alternatus. The sequence continues at coordinate 8,711,996 of JARGCV010000080.1, forward strand.
TCCCAGACCCAAAACTCATTACATGGAGAAAGTTTCCACAGAAATGGGCAAGCAGCTAGGACTGACCAAGGTCAATTTCCCAATCCTTTAGACTGGACTGAGTTTCTAATCCATGTTTTCAAAAACGATAGCTATGGCGGGAGGACGGATTATCATTGCTGTCCAGTAGGCAGACAGGCATAGAAAATGAGAGACAAGAAAAAGAAGAAGACAGAGTATATGTAAATTACAATGAATGTATCGCAAGATTGCTTCTTTTTTTTTTTGTAAAAAATTCTTTTATTGAAACAATCAACATCAAACATAAGATCGTATTAAAAAGCAATCATCATATAACCTGCAATACAACACTAAGGATTAGTCTTTGTAAACGTCTGGTTTAGTAAACATTCCTCTTATATATGTTCTAACTACTGTTTCTAGTCTATCACATATTGTTCATTCGAGCTTCAGAGGTAAATTCGTCTCAGTAGTAGTGCAATCTTTTATGATCCCTAGCAAAAGATCCTGAGGTAGAAATTCAATAAGCTGAGGTAGAAATTCAGTACGCTTTTCCAATATTAAGTAAGATTGCTTCTTAAAGAAGACTAAAAACACTGAAAAAACAAAAACATAAATAATGAAAACCAGAAGAGCAGCAGAAATATAATCAGAGGATAAGTCTGCTGAGTGCGAGATAGATTAGACGGAAACAAAAACGCTTAGAAAAAAATAATATAGACACAAAAAAATTTGTTGTCATACACTAGCTAAATTTGTTAATAGCTCTAAAGCTTATGATGAGAAGAACTAGAAATTTATCTTGCTTTAAAGAAGAAAAAGACCCGTAATAATAGCAATATTACTTAGATTGATAGACCGCTTCATAGGGCTTCACAGCCCAACAATCTGGATATTCATTTTACCAAACTCAAAAGGATGGATGGCTGAGTCAACCTTGAGCATTCTAACCACTGCAACACCCCAGCTCAGAGTCCCAGGAAGTTACTTCCCCCCCCCAACACACACAACACATTCATCCTTTTAGTTGCACTGCTGTGAAAGACGCAGCCCTTGTTACAAGCTTCTAAAACTTGACAAATGAATTCTTGTGAGGCAAGTTCTTATGCTTTTTCTCATCCCTACAGCCCTTCACTTGGGTTCCAGAAACCTCAAGGCATGTCCTTTGGCCACAACCCCACAACAGTCCCCTGTGGGTCTCATGAACACGTGACTGGCCGGCCAGGGGTGATGCACCATATGCCACCCCCTCGTGGGATGCTGAAGCACTGCCAGGTAAGAGGGTGCCCATCCAGCCCTTTGCAACCTGTCACCCTAAAACAGGCAGATATCTTATGCCCCGAAAACAATAACATCTAACTTATTTTGCGGAATACCGAGACCTTCAGAGAAGAGACAGAGGACAGAAAAACCTGCCATTACCAATACTTAAATTCCTAGGGATGCCCTATGACGCTTGGTAGGCTTAGAAAGATCTGTTGAATGAGTTTGGGAGAGGAAGATGGGGGGCTGCGGAGACTAGGGGGACAGTGTTTGGGGCTGGGGATATAGTTGGAGGGGGTGCCATCACCTGGAGCTCTCGCCGTCTCTCTCCCACAGCTGAAGTCAGAGTCCAGCCTGGGCAGCCCGCTGGATGCCCTGAGCACCAAGTGCCTGGAGGAGTGCTCGGAGGGTGACATTTCCAGCCCTGCCTCTACGGGGACACAGGTAACAGCAGGCCTCAGCAATGTGCTCTCAGGCCCACAGATGCACCCCCTTTCCCCACCCATAGCCTGGGGATTGGCTCATGGAGTTGAAATGGAGGAAGAGAAAGACCGGAGACAGATATCTCTCTCTCTTTCTCTCTCTCTCAGAGACAGTGTTACAACTGTGTTGGTTTGATTTTTTCCCCCCTGAACATCCATAGCTCACAGATGGCTAGATTAATCACAGTAGGGTTATTGTACATCAGCACTGTTTTTACTTGTTTAATAGTGGAGAGACGAGCCACTCTGCACATGAGAAAAGGCTACATGTGCACCAAAATTACAAAGCACAGCCTTCCTTATAGCACTTAGCATTTAGCGCTTAGACTTATATACCGCTTCACAGTGCTTTACAGCTCTCTCTGAGCAGTTTATAGAGTCAGCCTACTGTCCCCAACAATCTGGGTTCTCATTTTACTGACCTCGGAAGGATGGAAAGGCTGAGTCAACCTTGAGCCGTTCAGAATCAAACTCCTGGCAGCCAACGGTCAGCAGAATTAGCCTGCAGTACTGCATTCTAACCACTGCACCACCACAGGAGTTTGGGGAAATTTCTATTGTTTGGGATTCTTTCATGTGTCAATAAGAAAGTCAAAATCATTACAAATAAAAACATAATGTGTGAAGGAGAGCAACAGTTCTACATGTGCAGATCATCCAGAGGAAGTGCCCCGTAGGAAAAAAAAATCCCACCAGAAGTATCCATAAGGATTTCAGTAATTGGTCAACTCTTGCTCTGATTGGGGCATCTGTATCAGTGGTGCAGATGCCCTCAGAGACAGACAGCAGAAGTCATCCTGCAGTGACTGTTGCTATACTGTTATTTAGGACTGCAGTTAAATCAGCAGTGGCATGGCAAGAGATCAGTTCCTTAATCCAACTGTAAAAGAAATCCCATCCATGCAAGTGAGTTACATTTTCACCCCGTTTATTCATTCATTGCGCTCACTGGCATCTCCTTAAATTAAACGCATCTTTTCCTGGGATACCTGGTGCCGAAACACAAGGTGCCAAGATTCGGCTTCCTTAAGAGCTTGCTGTCACGTGCAACAGGCATGCCCACACAGATTTCGGGTTGCCTTCTTCCCTTGAAATCCAGGTCTCTGCGCAACCCCATGAAATGCCTTAGAAGCCATTTGATTCTGCAATTCAGCAGGCAACCATCATCTAGCCTTAGTCCCTGAGATGATCTGGACTGAATCAGAACCTTTTTACAAACTAAACATGTGCTCCTCGTTCAATGGCTCCTCTTTCTGCCCCCAAATCCAAGCATTGTGTTCATATCAGCCATATGGCGGGTAAGAAGAGACCAAGATGATACTCAAGACCATGGAACCTTGGTTAGAGTGTAAGGTGGGGACAACTATCTGTCCTCTTTTGGTGAATTGCCGTGAAAGAAAATTTCTAGTGGATTTTCCCAGAGTATCTTTGAATGTGTATCTTACTTCCACCCCAGGACCCCTTACTAAGTGTGCTTGATCCACGAGATGAATTGGAGAAGGAAGATGGGAAAGTGGAAGCTGAAGCAGTATATGAGACCAATTGCCACTGGGAAGGATGCACCAAAGAGTTTGACACTCAGGAACAGCTGGTGCATGTGAGTTGGCACAGTAACAAGTTTAAGTAAACTGGAAAAGCCCCTGTCCCAATATTTTACTCGAAATGCATCTCAGAAAGAGGCCTGTTTTACCATTACATAGTTTTCTGGCAAGAAGGCAGGATGAGTATAATGGTATCTTGGTACTCAACTACTTTGAAACTCATCAAACTTGGTACTCAGTGCTTTTGATGCGAAAATTTTGCCCCAGTGCTCATTGTTTGTTTAGTACTCAATGCACAAGCTAGAACTTGTTGTTGTTGCCTGCCTTATGATTCACTGCATTATTCCTCATGGGAAAAATTTGTTTGGTACTCATCATTTTGGGTACTCCTTGCGCCTCCTGGAACCAATTAACAATGAGTACTGAGGTACCACTGTATTAACAATCAGTAATAATAGGGAATTCTGTTGGCAGTCCCGGCCTTCATATGGTTGTGACTACTGCAACATTTGTTTGCCTAAGAAAGTGACACCAAAGTGGGTCACCTGGATCTGCAGCATAGGGCTAAATCGTTTTAGCTGGGGAATTATGAGGAAGGTATTAAGGATATTCACAAAATTACAGTGTGCTTAGTACACCAATTTATGTTTACAGTGTGAGTTGGCCTTGTGTTATGTTCTTCATCTCTGAATAGAGGTTAAGTTAATTTAAGTTAAGAGATGGTTAGAGATCCTAAAGATCTTTCATCTGATATGTGTGAAAAATTGTCACTTCTTTCTAGCTGCTAAGAATGCTATTTTTGTTAATACATAAGATCATACACGTTTGTCACATCTGCGCTCTTTATTTCCATTAAGACTTGCATGCAATCATGCCATTTTCCTCTCACACCAGTCCTACAAAATAGGCTAGATTAAGAAATATTTTACTTTCCCAAGGAGCTTCGTAGCTGAGCAGACCAACATTATGAGCCAGAAAGATGCCATGTCTAATATAATTTAAAAGCCATACTTTTATCATTTTTTTTATTAATTACCTTTCCTATACAGTAGTTCTGTAAGCAACATACCACAATGCAGCCAACAAGCAAAAACAAAACAAAACAAAGAAATATTGTAAAATATCAAAACAAACATCCAGTACATTAATCCAGGAAGGGTGAATATATTACAGTAAAAGGAGTCAACCATAAGAATCATAGTGTATAATATAAATTTAGAGGAATGGGAAAGATTATGGAACGTAAATTGTAAATTGACGCTATCAACTGCATATAGAGAGAATCAATACAAAATGATTTATAGATGGCATTTAACACCAGCGAGATTGGCCAAAATGCATAAAAATATAGACCCAAAGTGCTGGAAATGTAGAATCAGAGAAGGAACATTCTATCACATGTGGTGGCTGTGCCCCAAAGCAAAAAAGTATTGGGAACGAATAAGAGATTGGATACAGGAGATAACGGAGATAAAAATGGATTTTAAACCGGAATCATTTCTATTGGGCATAATAAATTTAAAGATTCAAAAACAACTCCAACACATCATTATATATATATTGACTGCAGCTCGCATAGCATATGCCCAATGTTGGAAGAATGAAAATATACCCACAGATGAAATGGTTATCTATAAAATTTTGGAATGCGCAGAAATGAATAAACTCACGCTAGAATTAAAAGACAAAGAGATGCCAGAATTTTATGAAATGTGGAATAAATGTTATATTTGGCTAGAACAGAGAAAGAAAAAGACATAATGATTAAATGTAAATAAAATGTAAATAAGATGTAATGAATAGTTAGAGTGTATTGCACGGTTCTGTTAAGAGAAAAGTTTTTTGGTTAATGTATGTTTAGTTTGTTTTGGTGTATGGTGTAGGGTGAAAAATAAAAAAAATAAAAAAAATAAAAAAAATAAAAATCATAGTGATATGTGTAACAAACGCTACTGAAATATTGTAGTATATGTGTGTAAAGCATTTTTTTTAACAATTTAATTTAATCTCCCCAATTTGCAGTCCTATCTACAGCGGATGGAATCCGAAACAACTTTTCCTGTTTCTCCTGAGGTCGGGTGAATTCTGAAGTAGTTGCTGCCTTTTAATTCTGGTCTCTGAGCTTTTTTTCTCTCTCTGACATTGCAGCATATTAACAACGAGCATATCCACGGAGAGAAGAAGGAATTTGTGTGCCACTGGCACGACTGCTCACGGGAACAACGGCCCTTCAAAGCTCAGTACATGCTGGTCGTCCACATGAGGCGTCATACAGGAGAAAAGCCTCATAAGTGCACAGTAAGTAGGACACAAACAGCTGACATTTGAGCTACCTGAAAAGAGAGTCAGCATTGTCTAGAGCAGTGATGGCGAACCTTTTAGAGACCGAGTGTCCAAAAACTGGCCCCGCCCCCCGCTCCACTCCCTGCCACACCCCCGCTCTGCCCCCCCATCCCCCACCCCGCCTGCCCACAGGACCACTCAACGCCTCCAGGGCCCGCCAAAGATCGCCCAGGCACCCCAGCAGCACTATGGCGGCCACACCCTCTGCCTGCGCCCTGCAGCATCAACTGCATGATGGGGTGTGAGGACAGAGTCTTGTCTACGCTGCCTGGCTGCCATATCCTTAGCTGCACTGGGCCACGCTCAGGGGTGACTCTCCTTCAGGGGGGCTGGTGGAGAGGAGGGGGTCATGGGGGGAGGCAAGGCTGGGGCAACGGCACATGTGCCCACAGAGAGGGCTCCAAGTGCCGCCTCTGGCACCCATGCCATAGGTTTGCCACCACTGGTCTAGAGCCATGGGCATTGCAACAAGGGCAAGGGAGGCAGGCAGCCAAATGTGCCTCATGCTGTCATGACACAAAGGCCACAATCTTTTGTACTTGCATCAGGCATCAGGATAGGAATAGTAATAGTAATAAAGTTGGAAGGGATCTTGGAGGTCATCTAGTCCAACCCCTTGCTCAGGCAGGAAACCCTATACCATTTCAGACAAATGGCTGTCCAGTCCCTTCTTTAAAACTTCCAGTGTTGGAGCATTCACAGCCTCCGGAGGCAGGATGTAAGTACGCAAGTGATAAGACATTGATAAGGGTTGGCATTCTTACAGCCGTGTGGTTGGCTGCAGATCTGCTGATTAACAGAATAAGAGAGCTGCAAAGGACCTTGGTGGTCTTCTAGTCCAACCCCCTGCTCAGGCAGGAAAACTTATAGCATTTCAGATGAATGGTTGTCCAATATCTTCTTCAAAACCTCCAGCGTTGGAGCACCCAAAACTTCTGGAGGCAAGGTGTTCCACTGGTTAATTGTTCTGTCAGAAAATTTCTCCTTAGTTCTAGGTTGCTTCTCTCCTTGATTAATTTCCATCCGTTGCTTCTTTTCCTGCCCTCAGGCACTTTGGAGAATAGCCTGACTCTCTAAAAGTAATAGTAATAGTAATAATAATAATAATAATAATAATAATAATAATAATAATAATAATAATAATAAAGTTGGAAGGGATTTTGGAGGTCATCTAGTCCAACCCCCTGCTCAGGCAGGAAACCCTATACCATTTTAGACAAATGGCTGTCCTGTCTCTTCTTAAAAACCTCCAGTGTTGGAGCATTCACCGTTTCTGGAGGCAGGTGGTTCCACTGATTAATTGTTCTGTCAGGAAATTTCTCCTTAGTTCTAGGTTGCTTCTCTCCTTGACTAGTTTCCATCCGTTTCTTCTTGTCCTGCCTTCAGGTGCTTTGGAGAATAGCTTGACTCCCTCTTCTTTGTGGCAGCTCCTGAGATATTGGAATGCTGCTATCATGTCCCCCCTTGTCCTTCTCTTCGTTAAACTAGACATACCCAATTCCAGCAGCCTTTCCTTATATGTTTTATCCTCCAGTCCCGATCATCTTTGTTGCTCTTCTCTGTACTCTTTCTAGACTCTCAACATCTTTTTTTATATCGTGGTGACCAAAACTGGATGCAGTATTCCAAGTGTGGCCTTACCAAGGCATTGTAAAGTGGTATTAACACTTCACGTGATCTTGATTCTATCCCTCTGTTAATGCAGCCCAGCACTGTGTTGGCTTTTTTGGCAGCTGCAGCACACTGCTGGCTCATATTTAAGTGATTGTCCACTAGGACTCCGAGATCCCTCTCACAGTTATTGCTATTGAGCAAGGTACCCCCTATACTATACCTGTACATTTGGTTTTTCTTGCCTAAATGTAGAACCTTACTTTTTTCACCATTGAATTTCATTTTGTTAGATAGCGCCTAGTGTTCAAGTCTGTCCAGATCCTTCTGTATTTTAAGCCTATCTTTTGGAGTGTTGGCTATTCCTGCCAGCTTAGTGTCGTCTACAAATTTGATGAGTTCCCCATCTATCCCCTCACCCAAATCATTGATGAAGATGTTGAAGAGCACTGGGCCCAGAACAGAGCCCTGAGGCACCCCACTACACATTTCCCTCCATGTAGATGCAGTTCCATTGAGGACCACACGCTGAGTACGGCCGGTCAGCCAGCTACAGATCCATCTGGTTATGATGCTGTCTAACCCACATTTTTCTATCTTATCAAGTAGTAGGTTGTGGTCTACTTTATCAAATGCCTTACTGAAGTCCAAGTAAATTATATCCACAGCATTCCTCTGGTCCACTAATTTTATCACCTGGTCAACGAATGCAATAAGATTTGTCTGGCATGATCTGTTTTTGATAAACCCATGCTGGCTTTTGGTAATGACTTTGTTTGCCTCTAGGTGTTTGCTGATTCGTTGCTTGATTATCTTTTCCAAGATCTTCCCAGGTATCGCGGTTAGGCTGATAGGTCTGTAGTTTCCTGGATCCATTTTTTTTCCTTTTTTGAAGATGGGAACTACATCAGCTCTTTTCCAGTCCTCCAGTAGTTCCCCAGTGCTCCAGGATCTTTCAAAGATATAGTTCAGTGGTTCTGAGATCACATCTGCCAGTTCCTTCAGAACCTCGGCGTGTAATCCATCTGGTCCTGATGATTTGAACTCATCTAGGGTGGACAGGTGCCCACTTACCATTTTCTTGCCTATCTTAACTTGTCTTTCTAATCTGATTTTTACAGTGCTGTTTTTGATAGGTTCTTTGTGGCAACCCCTGAGATATTGGAACACTGCTATCATGTCACCCCTAGTCCTTCTTTTCTCTAGACTAACCATACCCAATTGCATTAGATTAGATTAGAACATTTCCGCATTATATTGTTTCTCCACCACAATCCCTCAATTCATGAACCTCTTTATTTTTTTGCCAGCCTCAGAATACTAAGATGAAGCCATAGTGGCGCAATGGTTAGACTGCAGTACTGCAGGCTTACTTTACTTTTTTTTTACTTTACTTTTATTAGATTTCTATGCCGCCCTTCTCCTGGGACCCAGGGCGGCTTACAACAATAATACAATAAAAAATTAAAATTACAATAACAATCAACCATCCTATCCCAAAACACATTCATTCAGTCCAAAACACATTCATACAGCATACAATCACAACCGGTACACAGTCACTGATGGAGGCACCTTCCTAGGCCCAGGGGCAGAGTATAGTTCATACGCCCCAAGCCTGTCAGCATAAATGAGTCTTCAACAGTTTCCGGAAAACTAGGAGGGAGTAAGCAGTGCGAACCTCCGAGGGAAGCTGGTTCCAGAGGGCTGGGGCAGCAACGGAGAAGGCCCTTGCCCTAGGCCCCGCCAGACGACATTGCCTAATAGGAGGCCAACCCTATGTGCCCTAACCGGTCGCTGGGATTCATGGGGCAGAAGACGGTCCCGCAAGTAACCTGGCCCATTGCCATAAAGGGCTTTATAGGTCATAACCAACACTTTGAATTGTGTTCGGAGACCAATTGGTAGCCAATGCAGCTCACGGAGAGCTGCAGTGATATGAGCATGTCTTGGGAGACCCAAGATGGCTCACGCGGCCGCATTCTGGACTACCTGCAGTCTCCGGACATTCTTCAAAGGTTGCCCCTTTGCAAGAGCATTACAGTAGTCGAATCTCGAGGTGACAAGGGCATGGTTGACTATGAGGAGTGACTTCCGGTCCAAATAGGGCCGCAACTGGCGCACCAGGCGAACTAGACTAAGCTATGGATCGAGGAGGACACCCAAGTTGCGAACCCTCTCTCAGGGGGACAAAACTTCTCCCCCCAGGGTAATGGACGGACAGTTGGAATTGTCCTTGGGAGGCAGAACCCATAGCCACTCCGTCTTGTCGGGATTGAGTCTGAGCCTGTTGGCACCCATCCAGACCTCAACAGCTACTTCTGCTGACTGCCGATTGCCAGCAGTTTGGCAGTTCGAGTCTCACCGGCTCAAGGTTGACTCAGCCTTCCATCCTTCCGAGGTTGGGAAAATGAGGACCCAGATTGTTGGGGGGGGCAATATGCTGACTCTGTAAACCGCTTAGAAAGGGCTGTAATGCACTGTGAAGTGGCATATAAGTCTAAGTGCTATGAGCCAAACAGTGCTTCCACCATCCAACCAAAGCAGAGTCCTACAATGATAAGTCAATCAGTGCCACAATCGCTAATCTATTGCAATTCCTGAAGAAACAAAAACCCCCTGGAAAAAAATAAAATTCAAACCCCAAGCCCACTGCTCTCCAGTGTTTTCAGTGCATGAAATATATGTTTGGCTCTTTTGCAAAAACAAAACAAAACACAAACACCATCAAGACATGATTCTTCCTGAGGAAGAGTTCTTCTTGACAGTTGTGCTGTTAACATAACACCGTAATTTTGCATCCAGGTGCTTTTTCCACCCACTGGAACTGGAACTGGAGGTGGCATTGTAGAACCTTTACGTGTAGGATGTGTGCAGGATTATAATTGACTTCACTGATAAAGTTGACCATGAAATCTACCAGACAGTCAAAATTGGGAGGCAGATTAAGACAAGAATTTCAGCACAGGAGGAAATATTTTAACCTGACTTAACCACAGAGTGGGATTTGAGGGAAATTCTTCTGGCTTTTTCTTCAGTTTGAAGGCTGCAATAAGGCCTACTCACGGCTGGAGAACCTCAAGACCCACTTGCGCTCCCATACTGGTGAGAAGCCTTATGTCTGCGAGCACGAAGGCTGCAATAAAGCTTTCTCTAATGCTTCTGACAGGGCCAAGCACCAGAACCGGACACATTCCAACGAGGTATGGACAACTGCTTGAGGTAAGCCTCGACTTTAGGGCTTGATGTAGGTGGGCTGCAAAAGAAAGAAGACTCACACCTTGGTATTGGGTGTATATTACCTTGCCAAAAAAAAAAAAGATGAAGAAGCATTCTGTGCCCTGAAGATATCTGTACCCTAATGGCCTGTCTGTCTTCTGGCAGAAACCCTATGTCTGTAAGATCCCCGGCTGTACCAAACGCTACACCGATCCCAGCTCCCTGAGGAAGCATGTCAAGACCGTGCATGGGCCGGATGCTCATGTCACCAAGAAGCACCGTGGAGACACTGTAGCCACCAGTCGGACTCTGCCTCTCCATGGTGACATGAAGCAAGAGAAAGATAGTGAGGTCAGGAAGGAAGAGGGCAAACTCATGGTACCTGATTCTAATTTGGTGAGCAGCATGGGGCGGAAATGGAGAGAAGGGTGGGAGAAGAGGACATTGGACCACAAGGGGTGTTTGTTGGGCAGATACCGAGATCGGGTTTAGGGACAGACTTTCTTGAATTCAGGGAACGTACCAAAGGACAATTCCCACATCACTGACTCTCTTAGTATGTATCTTGCAGCAAAAGCAAAGATGTGTGAAATGTTCTTTAATAAACATCGGCACATATGGAAAGCAGATCTGGAGACAAGAAAGGGAAATCAAAGTGCTTTGTTTTCCACTTCTGAGCTGTGTATGTGCAGAAATTGGTACTGTATGTTTGCGTCATCCCAAGAATCTTTTTTGATTTGTGTTAAATAAAAATGCAGGTTAGTCTGCATGGCTATAAAGGGGGAAGGGGCTTAAAAACAGGCCTTATGCCACTTCAACAGAGAAATTTAAATCAGATTTTTTTTTAATTGGGGTGTAACAACTGAGACTTGTTGCAATGTGGCCATCATCTACAGTTAATGGAAGCACGGTGCGAAACATTCACACGCACACCCAAAAGTTGGCACAGTTCACCAATTTTAATTTTTCTATCTGCAGAACTCAAAATCATTTTGCCATGGAAGTTTTAGTTACATTTGTGGCAGTTTTAGTGCAAATATAAATCCTCGGGCCTAAGTGTATCCATGTGGCCCTTGTCACACCTGCACTTACCTTCAAAGGGAGGAGAGAGAAAATTGGTTTTAAACTGCAGAATAAGATCATTTTAAAGCTTAGCTTCAAGATCAAACAATAAGCAACGCTGAAACCGGTAGCCATCTTATGTATTCAGTAGTAGCTGTCCATCAAGGCTGACACTGAGCCTCCTTCTCCACAACACTTTGGCTGACTGCCCAAGGCACGCCTTAAGAAGGAATGTGAAATAGTTAGCACAGAAAGCAAACTTGAGCTGAAACCATCACATCAATACAATGCTTCTGTATTTCTACCTCCACCCAGAAGCCGCAGCCCAGCCCTGGGGGTCAATCGTCCTGCAGCAGCGAACACTCCCCCTTGGGCAGCGCTAATAATAATGACAGCGGCGTGGAGATGAACGCAAATGCAGGGGGCAGCTTAGAGGACCTGTCAGCATTGGAGGAACCGTCTGAGCCCATGGGAACCTCTGGGCTCTCGGCACTGCACAAGTTGGAGAACCTACGCATCGACAAACTCAAGCAGCTGCGTAAGCCCCTCTCGATGAAGGGGGTCAAGCTTCCTTCCATCCCTGGGGCAGGTAAGCAGGGAAAGCTTCTACAGCCCTATTTTCAGCCACGGGAAGGCAATGAAATGAACTTGCATCATCGCCAAAGTGGCTACTCAAGAAGGCCGCTGGGGGAGCTGGAATTGCTTTTTTTGAGGCATTTTTAGGAGGGAAGCGAAAACTCTCTTCCAACCACTGTCTTGAAGCACAGTCTTCTTCCTTTCATGGCGCTTCAACTATTGCCCCTACATTTTCTGCCTCCTTCTCCCCCTCCTTTTTGTTAGTAGAAATCACTTGGAATGAGTAAACCTTACAGGAGAGGCTGAATCTGTTAATTTGCGTTGATTTATTTCATGGCCTCCCAACCAGAGAAGAGATGCTTTGTGTGGTCCAATCCCCCCAAAAAACAGTTGAGCAGGTGTTCAGAGCCAAGAACTGATGCTGAGCAGGCTTGGGATGAGTTTGAAGCTGGCAAAGTCTTAACACAGTGGGGAGGAGAGAGAGAGAGGGAGGTTATCCAGTCGGCTTATTGATACAGCTTTTGAGTTTATTTTAAAAACCACGAAATGCAGTAGGTGCTCTGCATTCTCTGTCCTTTTAATGGTCTGCTTTGACTTCTTGCAGGTCCAGGAAGAGAGATGCCTGGCATGTGTGGGGGCCCCTCTGCAGCGGCTTCTCACCGGCGTGTTATGGAGCTCTCATCCAGTGACCTGCCTTCTCTAACTGTGGCAGGAGACCGGCGAGGTAGCACTACCAGCACTGTCAGTTCAGCCTATACTGTCAGCCGTCGCTCTTCCATGGTATCACCCTATCTGCCAGCTGGGAGTGCCCCCAATGGATTAGGCCTCCCGGACATGTATGACCCCATATCCCCCGATGCCTCAAGACGCTCTAGTGAGGCCAGTCATTGCGGAGGACTTCCCGGGCTGGGCAACCTCACCCCAGCCCAACAGTACCGCCTCAAGGCCAAATATGCTGCAGCAACTGGTGGGCCACCTCCTACTCCTCTCCCCCATATGGACAGAGCTGTTCAGTCCAATCTTGTAGGGGATTATTCTAGCTCATGCTTGCCTCCTTTTGTGCATGAGCACAGCGCGAATGATTACCACGGTTACGGCAGCACTGGCATTCTCCATCCCCACCTGAGCCACAGCGGCCGGCGAGCCAGCGACCCCATGCAGGCAGTGGCGGAGGCCCATCCTGTCTCACGAGTGCAAAGGTTTAAAAGCCTCAGCAACATGAGCCCAGCAAGTGGAGGTAGAGCCGGTGGACAAGTGACGGGGAGTACTGAGGCCAACCTTCCCCACCATCTCTTCTCCCCACGGCCACCAAGCATCAGCGAGAATGTTTTTTTGGAAGCTGCCGCTATAGAGAGCACCATCCCGGCTGGGGAGCCGGAAGTGCTGGAGATGGAACCTTATCTCACCTACCAGGAGCGGAACTATCCATGCCAAGCGACGGCCATGGAGCTGCAGAGCAATCTCGCTCATCGAGGCACCGTGAAGCTGGTGGGTGACTTACAGATGAGCCCAGTGAACCATGAGCAGCTGGAAGGTGGTTTTGATCAGCCGGATTACATCCAGTCTCAGTGCCAGATGAATGTTGCTTTCCACACTGCACGGCAGTGGGACAGCAATAGCTCAGGGGTAAATCCTGCATCACTCCCTGGCATGAGGCAGTGCCACTCTGCCCAGTATCCAATCCCTGATGCTAAGCCTATGGGAGCAGAGCCTGCCAATCATGGCCAACAGGCGGCATTCCAGTTTGGTCAGGCACATATTAAAGCCGAGCAACAGTTCCAACCAGCCACCGCTGCTCTTGCCTCCTGCCAAACCATGAAGCAGGTGTTATACAACCAGGCTCAACCAGTCTGTGGAGATGGTGGATACCAGCCCGAAAGCCAGCCGGGCTCTTGCTATGGCATGGGGCAGCCCCCAAGCAGGAGATCCCAGACCCCGATGTTGCAAGTCAAGGAGATGATGGTACGGAGTTATGTGCAATCACAGCAAGCATTGATGTGGGGGGAGCAGCCGGTCAGCAATATAATGGATGGCACAGAGAATGGACCCAGCCAACAACACCAGCCTTACCCTGATGTAAAGTATCCAAGCTATCCTGCCAGGCCATCACAAGCTATGGAAAACAAAGCACTTTCAAGCCCCAACAGCCAGTGTTACAATCCAAGGATGGTCCCTCATCCACCTGGTGGACCAAAGCCACCGAATCAACAAAGCAATTTGAGCTATCAAGCTAGCCCTTCTTATGAAACCCCCAGTGATGGTGGCCCCCACCATATGATGCGCTTACCCCCTCTCCATGGTCCCGAAGAAACAGGTTTTTCCATCCCAATGCACGTGCCGCTGAGCAAAGCTTCTGGGCACAAGTTGATGAATACCCATCAAAGGCACCATCAGCCCCCCAGCTGTGTGGCTGAGGATCCAGGTGGGCCTTATGCTCCTGGGCTGGATGCCCCTAAATCTGACTCTTTCTCTTATCTGCCAGAGGAGCAGGTGTCTAATAGTTTGGACACTCTGGACTTAGAAAACACCCATTTGGACTTCACAGCTATCCTTGATGATGCAGAGGCCCTTAGCCCTACCCCACCTGGTGGCCCAACCAACATGGCGGTGGGGGATATGAATTCCATGCTGAACTCATTGGCAGGGGAGAACCAGTTCCTTAATACCCTTTCCTAGTATGTTTAGACAAGGCCTTGATGACAAAGACTGCTATTTATCAGAATCAGGCTGATAACAAGAGACAAGCATGCCTCTTATTGGGCTGAACTCATTGGGGAGAGAGTTGATTCAGGTTCCTTGGTACAAAATAGCATTTGCTTTTTATCCTTATTCACCCTAGACAAGCTGATCTGCTGATGGGCTGGGCTGAAGGATGGGCATCTATGGGAAGGGAGGTGTGTCAATTCCAGTCCCTTAGTGAGAAAAGCAGAGCTCAGGACTACCTAGGTTTTATCTGCGGTCATTCATCTCTTCTTCCCACTAAATCCCCTTTCTGAAAGGAAAGCAGTATTTTTGATAAGCTTCCCAAGTGCCTCTTTTCAAGTCTATTAACAAACTAGAATGTTACAAAGCATTTCTTGCACAGTGCCTCGGAGTTTGTTGATAGGGTACCTTAAGTCTGTTGCGTATATTTATAATAGATATATTTATAAAAGTAAGCTTAGATACATGCAGTGCTGCAAAAATGTGTGGAATTGTCACCTGTTCGTACATCTTTCCTGTAAAATACACAGAGGAGGAAAGACATCTGGAGGAGCAGTATATTAAAACTGCCTCTCTTGCCACATGGAGTCTTTTAAACCTAGTTGTAGAATCCTCCCAGATGCTGAAATATACATTGTACCCCCCCCACACACACACTTGGCCATTGACCATGCTGGTCTGGGCTAATGAGTCCAGCAACATCTGGAGGATGAGAATTGTCCTGTTCTTGGAAGTTGCTGAGTCTCAGATTATATCCAATACATAATATGCCACATTCAGGTCCATCCCCTCATTTCAGCTCCCAATTTGCAAAGCTAGCAAAAGTTAACTTGGCATTTCTAAGTACCACCAATTTATCTTTTGCCATAAGCTCCCACCCTTTAATTATTACCATTATAAAACCCGCCATATAATAAAAGCACAATGCTAGGAAGGTGCTTGTATTCTGTTGTCCTGCCAGAATTCTTGCCTTAAATTATTTTTGCCTGCCTAACAATTTTACACGTGCCTCTCCCCTTCCTGTTATGGCACCTGGCCACACCGCAACAAAGGTCCCCTCTGCACTATGGTGTAAATTAAAGGGCCCTTCCCCAGCTCTAGTCATGCGTATGACTTGCTCGGTTGGGATGTGGTTGAGGATGTATGGAAAAATTATGCTCATGATTCCATACACAGAGGAGTTCCATCTGTGTATTTTCTGAGGGCTGGGATAAAGATGTTTTAGATGTATATTTGAAAAAACTAGACGATCATGTGGGAAGCATATGTTTGCAAATGCAGTGTTCATGCAGATACATTCCTCAGGGAGCTGGATGTTGCTGTGGTGCCGATTCAGTGTGAAAAGATTTGTAACATCACATATTGGGGAACAATGGGAAACTGGGCAAAAAGAGAAACTAAAAGCTGAACCACAACTAGCCACAAATACACTCATATCCATTGCAGAAGGCTAAATGCAAAGCTGGACAAGTTACACACACGTAAGAGTAAAATGCCAATGGCACAAACGAATCTTCTTGTATTTCAGATTAATTTATAAGAGAAAATAAACACCCAGCACGGAGTTCACCCAGCATACAGGTAAAATCCTCTTGATCCCAAATGAGCTAGGGCTGCTTGACACAAGCATATACACCACTGGATTTCACAATATTTTTATGATTTGAACTTTAAAGTGGTACCACAGCTATTAATTGTGTTTGAAGCCATTTCTGAGCTCTCGGTTAATTGCCTGATCATGTATGCAAAGCCACCATTTTTATACATACTTGAAAATCAATTTAACTGCTTTCGATTCTGTGAAAATATCCCACTGCTGGGCTGCCTAAAGAAGAAATTTGGCTGGAAGGGCAACACTAATGGGGTCATGATTGGGCCCTTAATTTGAAAACTGTGAAAGAGAAACTGAAGAAATCATTACAATAAGGAAAAACAGGATAGCGTGTCAAAGATAGCATTTCCAGCTATACACTGGAGAACAATCAGCCCTAAGCTTTTAAAGTCCCAATTCATCCCATCAGTCCTCTTCACGTGCCGTGCACCCGCCCAGTCTCAGAAGAAACTTTGGGGAAAGGCAACTCATGCAATATTAACGGTGTTGTGAAAATGAAACTCTCCCTACTGCTCCTTCTACAAAGATCTTTTAATTGCACGTTGATAACTTCAAATCTGGAGCACTTGAAAAACACTTGAAACTCTTCACATATGAATTAATGTTAGGTCAGATTAAGACTTATCCAGCCTATTCTCGGCTTGCAATTGCCCAAGCTACGTGAGAGCCAAGAACATAATTTTGAAGCTTAGTGTGCTCTGTCAGGAAACTTATGTTCTTGCCCTCCTGGTTTTTTCCAAGACCATATATACTTTAAGCAGATTGGGCAAAATGAAGCGTATTGAGGCAGATAGGAAGGAAGCAGAATCATAATTTTAAAAGTATTAATGGGGAATATCGTTGTCTGGTGCTTATATGCTCACCCACCCCACCCACCCACCCCCTATCAACTCTGCTTAGTTAGCCTCTGAGGTTTTAGTAATATTCCAAAAATCTGTTGAACTAAAAGGATAGAGAACGACCACACAACAAGCAATGGGGAAAAAGTGAATATATAAACAAAAGCCAATAATACATCTGTTTTCAAGCTATTTTCAGTTCTCGTAACTGCACTGGCTGCCTCTATCCTTACATTTCTGGTGTCTATAGAGATTCTGCATTTCTGGTATCTAGGGAGATTACATTTCTAGTGTTTTGATTGTTTCCAAGTAAATTAAGGGTTCCCTTTTAAAACATCCTCAGCAGAGCACAGCAAACTATTTTGTACCAAAGCTGAACCTTGGACCGCCTGGCTCCAAATTGTCCCGTGTGTTGATGGGGGCTCTTCAGGGCTTCAGACAGAAGACCTAGATCAGATGCCAGGAGCTGAATTCACTAAGTTATGCCTCTCCTATTGAGGCAGCATCTTATGTCATAGTTCTACCAATGAACTGTCCTTATGCCCCCCCCCCAGCATCTTCCTCATAGCAAAAATATAAGCTCAGTCTTAAGAAACCAAAGAATATACCTTGCCTCTGTTTTAGCTCTCCTTTTGTATCTTTCTGTTATAATTTAGCCTAGAAGCCAAACCAGTGCCTGTCTCTCCCTGGTGATTATCATCTATGGGAAGGGATAACAGGAAGTATTAAAGCAGGGGAACAAATTCTGGGCATATCACAATGACATGTATTTTGATAGTTTGTATATAGTATATATGTGTGCGGATATTTTTTACCTATAAATCTTTTTTTCTCTCCCTCTCCCTCTCTTTTTTAGAGAAAAAAAGCACCAATAAAAGGTTAATAAAACGTATTTCCTCAGGAACAAAAAACGAAAGCAAAGCTAATTTGTTCGTGTTTTTTTTAAAAAAAACATAGCAAGACACTCAAGACATCAAATACATCTTCATTTGGGTAACCAATTTCTTTTGTCCCCACACATTATTTCACTCTTTCCTAAGGCTGTGGGACCCACCAGCCCACGTGCAGTTATCACCATAATTTAAATGGAAGTAAATAAGCCAAGAAGGCAATGGGGAAAAAAGGGGTGACCTATTGCTGATAAATTATTGCAATCTTTTCTGGGCCATGGTATAGAAGTGAGTTTGTCATTGCTTTCTTCCCGAAGGGTCTTTTAATTTTCCAATCTAGCTTACAGCTGCAGTACTTTCTAACGGGTTTCCATAGAACTCTAACCAGATCTGCTTAGCTTCTGAGCCCAGACATGACCAGAATGTAATCTTATTCTCACTAGGCAATGCATTGTTGGCAATTGAGTTTTTTCATTACACTGATCAGATATGAATCTGATACTTATACTGATCTGATTCGTAACCCAGTATGAGTCCTTTTCATCAAATAATTAAAATAATTTCATCTGCTGTCAACACAATCAGCTGCATCTTACGTTGCTGTACATACTAACTTTCTATTGACACAAAGACCAGCCAATCAGCACTCTACACATTTCTAGTGAAAGTCAGAACCAGATTTTCAGGGTGTTGACTGGTTGGGTCCTTCATCACCCAGCCAGTTATGGATTTCCTAACCTCGTTCAGGGAGATCAATGGATCATATGCCTACTTTGAAAGCACTGAGTGAGCCGCCCTAGTGGTTCAGGGCTAATGTAACACATTCACACATACACAGTTTCTGTTCTGAATATAGTGCCATGGTCAATAATAGCTTAAGGAAGCTGCTGATGACAAACCTCTTGAGAAAAACTGCATCAGAAGTCTCTGGCCAATTTCCCTCTTGCTCCAAAAGACAGTGTATTTGTTAAGATGTAGGCAGCAGGTCATGCTTCCTAATGAGCTTGTAAAACTGAATTATGATCAAAAAGATTTCCATGTAAAGCTGAAAATATACTAAGAGGTCAAATCAGGCTTTTCAGAGCTATATGTGAAACCATCAGTTAAAAAAAGAAAGAAACCTTTTTGCTTAAGGCCAGCAATGTCTCATTTCATTAGTTTAGGTCAGCGGTTCTCAACCTGTGGGTCGCAACCCCATTTGGGGTCAAACGACCATTTCACGGGGGTCGCCAAACACCACAGTCCGCCATTTTTTGGGGGGGGTCGGCCATTTTTTTTTGTTGGCTATTTTTTTTCCCCTTTGCGATGCGGGCCGTTGCGTCGCGCACGCACGATGCGGGCCCGCCATTTTTTTGGGGTCCGCCATTTTTTGGGGTCCGCCATTTATTTCCCCCTTTGCGATGCGGGCCGTCGCATTGCGCATGCGCGATGCACCCGTCGCGCCGCGCATGCGCGATGCGGGCCAGGGTCGAGCCCCAGAAAAGGTTGAGAACCGCTGGTTTAGGTCGATCTTTCTCAACCTTTGCTGGCTGGGAATTTCTGGGAATTGAAGTGAGGAGTCCTAGTGCTAGTCTGATGATGTTACCTAGTTAGGATAATGAAATATCTGCAAGAGAACAAACAAGCTCAGAGAGCACCAAGGACCCCTAATTTCAGCCCTGAGCTACAAATATTCTGCTTTATTGGGAGTTGAAGTCTCCATATCTTAAAATTGCCAAGATTGAAAAACACTTAGTGTAAATCATGGAGCTCCTGTGATGAATTTTTCGGACTCAGTTCTAACACAAGTCAGATTTTCAAAGGATTCATTGTCTGAGATGGGGAGATGCATGATTTGGGAAAACTAAAGAAGGCTACGCATGAGATTCAAATTGAGAGGGAATGGGAATATGCTTACTTTATTTTTTTTCTTCTTTTTTCCACTCAATTGTGTTCCATTCTTGAGGAGAAATTGATGGTGCTTCTAAACAGCTAAAAGGCTGGCAAGAATTAAAGAGTGTTTTTGTGAACAGATGGGAGAAAGCTTCTTCTTGTTTGGACATTCATAAAATTCGTAAAATTGTTAAGTGTATGAAAGATCTGCTAGAAAAAAAACAACGAAAATGATTTTTCCCTAACTCTTTTATACACCTAAAAGATAAATGAGACCCCTAAAATGCCATGTTCAGCCAAAAACAATATAGAAGAGATGAATCATTTGGCAATAGTTTTATTATCAAACACTTTCCTTGGCCAGTCACAAATCCCACTGAGAAATAGGTTATATGCGGTGTGAGCCACAGAATTCAGTCACATTTATTTCTTTTCAAACCAGTTCTAAACCATCATTTTGTAAAGGGACTGGGGTTTTGTTAATAATAGTCAAACATTACCTTGATGATTCCCAGGTTATTTGGCAAGAAACAACAGCAATTTCAAAAGGGGTTTCAATTTTATGTTGGGGAAAACTCGTATGCCCTAATAATGATTTAGAAGGCATCTTCTAAAGATTTTGCCTGTGCTAGCAGAAGTTCATAAGATTTGTAGTCCAACACATCTGGTGGGCAGTTGGGGAAAGTAATCCTGAAGAATTATGGTTTCACGAGTACAGAGGCTATTTGGCACTATGACATCAGACAGGAGACTAAGCCAAGGGGACCAGGCTGGCTAGTATGACATCGGTTCATCTGGTGAGAGTCTTTTCCCTCCAGCACAGAATTCCAAATAATTGCTGGAATAAAAGTGTTCTATTCTTTATAGATTTGTCTGGATTGGAATCTGCACCTAAACAGAACTTGTGTCACTGTTTAAAGTCAAAGTGCTTCTAGTCATATGATTTCTCTTGTAGATTCTCATCCGTTGTTTATTGGGTATGAATATGACATCTTTTTGCTAAGGTATACGAGCTAAAAAAATTGACCAACTAAAAAAATCTTGAAGAAGGAAGATGCAGAGATCCATCTTTCCTAACAAAACATAGTCCTGAAAATGATGGCAACCTACGCTGCTGTGATTGGTGCAGAGAGCTTCACAGCACCAATGCTTGCTTCAGAAACAGATTATCTGTGATCCCATATGTCTTGAGAATAAAGCAAACCATATCCAAAAAAAAGGTATCAGCAAAGTCATTCAGCACCTGTCTCAAAGATGCTAGCAAATTCGGTAAGAAGCATCTCTACCACCTGATTCTGGTACACCATATCCTCTATCAGGCTGGCTATATCTCGCTCATGTCGCAACAGCGTTGGCCCAAAAACAATGCCAATGTTCTGGGTTGTCATCCGATTGATATCTGAGTGATCCATCACCCTGAATGGGAAAACAAAGCTGTAATGAGAACACCACACTATTTTGTCCCCTTTCAATGCATACATTGCTAAAACAGACAGCCAGATTTAATTGAGATTTCATTTCTAAAACAAAAGATAATGAAAATCATTTTCCTTGACTTGTAATCCATTTGATTGGCTAAATAGCCAATCAAAGACACATCAGTCAGGGCAACAGATCATAAGAGAAAGAAAAGATACTGAAAATCATTTTCATTGACCTGTAATCCATTTGATTGGCTAAATAGCCAATCAAAGACACATCAGTCAGGGCAACAAATCGTAAGAGAAAGAAAAGACAAATGTATGAAATTGCTTCTTCGACAAAGCAACCTTTAGATATCCTGTAATTTCTGTTTCCTTATTCCCAAAGTTAGCTCCAAGATCAAATTTACAGGCAGTTGCTCAATTATCCATGTAAGGCAATGATTTCCATTTTAATTCTCCTCCAGAAGGCAAAATATGGTTCTACACCACCTCATGTCCAGGCAGTGTTAACCCAAATATTCAACTCAATTTTCCTACCACGTTCTCATGACTGATGAGTCTGTACGAAGTTGGGGAATCCACTGCAACTGAGGTTAGGAGGAGATGGGACTGCCTGAAATGACTTCCCTATCAGTGGTCAAGATCAGTGGCACTATACAAAGCCTACAGGTCTTTCAAGAACATTCTAGCTGGCCATGTAGTACAAGTTGCAACAGCAAAACCGCTGATATTGCTAGTGCTCAGTTATGGAATATCACTGTTGGACTGATAGTCTGCTCAGCTTTAGAACAGTCCAATAATCCTGTACAGGTAGTCCTCAACTTACGATCACCATTGAGCCAAAATTTATGCTGATAAGCAAGACGGATGTTAAACGGGTTTTGCCTCCTTTAACCACTTTTCTTGCCACAGTTGTTAAGTGAATCACTGCAGTTGTTCAGTTAGTAACACAGTTGTTTATTTATTTATTTATTTATTTATTAAATTTTTATGGCGCTCCTCTCCAAGGACTCAAAGCGGCTAACAACATAAACAAAAACAACATCTCAGCATTTCAAAAATCTAAAACCAAATCTACAAAGCATTTAAAAAGACCCCCCAAACACATTCATCATTCACACACAATCACAGTCATCCCCAGGCCTGCCGGCATAGATAAGTTTTTAGATTCTTCCGGAAGGCCGGGAGAGTGGGGGAAACGCGGACTTCAGGGGGCAGTTGGTTCCAGAGGGCGGGCGCCACAACAGAGAAGGCCCTCCCCCTAGGACCCGCCAGACGGCATTGTTTCGCTGACGGGACCCGGAGGAGGCCGACCCTGTGCGCTCTCACCGGTCGAAGGGAAGTATGTGGCAGAAGACGGTCCCGTAAGTATCCTGTTAAGCGAATAAGGCTTTCCCATTGACTTTGTTTGTCAAAAGGTCACAAAAAAAGCGATCACGTGATCCTGGGACACTGCCACGATGAGCCAGTTGTCAAAGTTCCAAATTTTGATCCTGGGACCGTGGGGATGCTGCGATGGTCATAAGTGTGAAAATCGCTCACTTTTTCAGTGCCCTGTAACTTTGAAGGGTCACTTGTAAGTAGAGGACTACCTGTACTCAGATGCAGGAAAATTCGTAAGTGTGAATATGCAAACGTTCTTTTAAAATGTGGATCCCAATCTGAATTTTCAGGTTTAGCTTCCTAAAATATGCATAACAAGAAGCAATCGCAAGGGTAGCCTACGTTTAACGAACATATTCTTTTTATTGCTTCTTGTTCAAGGATGTGAATGAGTAATTGCTCTTCAATTCATCTGCTTTGTTTCCTAGCTTTGTGAAAGAGAAGTTTAAACATTGGTTTCCTTTTGCTATTTTTTTTCCTACTGGTGATTTTGTTTGCTCTGCTATAAAAGAAAAAAGGAGACTTAATACAGGTAGTCCTCAACTCACAAAAATTCATTTAGTGACTGTCTGAAGTTACGAAAGCACTGAAAACAATGACTTCTGACCACTTTCGCACATGACCATTGCGGCGTCCTCGTGATCATGTAATCAAAATTCAGATGCTTGGCAACTGGTGTGTATTTATGACAGTTGCGGTGTGTCCCGGGGGTCACATGATCACCTTTTGTGACCTTCTGACCAGCAAAGTCAAGAGGAAAAACAGATTCACTTAATTGCTGTATTATTAATTGAACAACTACAATGATTCACCTAAACAACTCTGTCACGAAAGGTTGTGAAATGGGGCTAAATGCACTTGACAACGGTCGCGCTTAGCAACAGAAATTTTGGGCTCCGTTGTGGTTGCAAGTAGAGGACTGCCTGAAACAAAAGCCTGTTTCTGCCAGGAAGAAAGTATTATTCGAGGTAATTTACTTGCGGAGGTGCTGAAGTAAGTAATGCAACGTGTCCCGGTTTGGTTGAGGGAGACTCTGGATCAGCCCAGTAAGCTTTGACACTTTTTCCTTGTGATCGGATATCTCTGTGCAGAGAAAAGCAAAAGGTTTTTGTTTTGTTTTTTTTCCATCTGAGGAAGTAATGTTTAGAACAGCGGTTCTCAACCTGTGGGTCGCGACCCCATTTGGGGTCGAACGACCATTTCACGGGGGTTGCTAAACACCGCAGTCCGCCATTTTTTTCCCCTTTTCCCCTCGGCTGGCACAGGAGGCAGCACCGCGCATGCGCGATGCGGGCTGTCGCACCGCGCATGCACGATGCGGGCCGTCGCGCGCACCACGCATGCGCAATGCAGGCCATCGGCCGCGCATGTGTGATGCGGGTCGTCGCGCGCGTGCCGTGCATGCGCGATGCGGGCCGCCCCGCTGCGCATGTGCAATGCGGGCCATCGTGCGCGCACCGCACATGCGTGATGTGGACCGTCGCACCACGCATGCGTGATGCAGGTCGTCGCACGCGTGCCGTGCATGCGCGATGCAGGCCGTCGCACTGTGCATGCGCGATGCGGGCTGTTGCGCACGCACCGCGCATACGTGATGTGGACAGTCGCACGCGCACCGCGCATACGCGATGCGGACCGTCACGCACATGCCACGCATGTGCGATTCGGACCGTCGTGCCGCGCATGCACGCAGCGGACCGTCGCATGCGCGCCACGCATGCGCGATGCGGGGCGTGCGCCACGCATGCGCGGTGCAGGTCGGGGTCGCAGCCTGAAAAAGGTTGAGAACCGCTGGTTTAGAATGAAAGATAGTTTTAACTTCCAAAGGGCAGATCAGAAATCATCCGGAGAATTTTTATATAAAAAAAAAAGAAAAAAAAAGAAATCATCCGGAGCTCATTTTGGAGAAGAAAATAAATTGTAATTGGGATGATAGGATTGTTGATACAACAATCTTACCCACCCACCCACCCCTCCACTTAGCCATAGAAAAGGTAGGCTTGGGGTCAATAGCTCAAACAAATAACAAATCCAAATAAAGATTAAATAGAGAAATCTGCCTCACGCCTTATCTTTGAAACAGAATATTATGGCAGGATGCATGACTACAGAAGCTTAAGGCAGGGGTAGGCAACCTTAGCTCTTTTATGACTCGTGGACTTCAACTCCCAGAATTCCTGAGCCAGCTATGCTGAGGGGAAAGGGAGGGGTTTCCAAGCTGAGCCATGCTGGCTCAGGAATTCTGGGAGTTGAAGTCCACAAGTCATAAAAGAGTCAAGGTTGCCTACCCCTGAGCTAAGGGAACACCACCACAATGAGATCAAAACATTCTTTTTCAACTACTCTTGGGGTGATACGTGAAGAAACACAGCAAGATGGATACCTCTTTGGCTAGCTCCTTACCACTCCTCCTTGTGCTTTATAGGGGGCTCCCTGCCTTATAAAAAAACTGACTTCAAATGCTCCATGTATATATGCCTCTGTACAAGCACTGGCATTTATTCATTCATTTGTTCATAAGTTTTCTACGTTCATTCGTTCAGTCATTCATTCACATTTACTGTAGAAACCACCCATCTCCCTCACAGACGGACTCTGGGCAGTGTACAAATAATATATACATGTATAATATACGTGTACATATGTCTAATAAACTATTCAAATAATATGTACAATATAATTACATACATACCAACATATGGATTGAAACATACAGAATGTAATATAAGTTTCAAAAACAAAAACCATCTTTAAATCAACTACAAAGTTGATTGGCGAGCTGGCATGTGTGTACCTGCGTTGATGATGGCTTAAATGCTAACCAATGAGAGTTTTAACTGAATTATGCTGAAAGTTACAAGAACAATATTTGAAAGATGATGCAGGACAAGCAAAAAGGTTATTTTTCATATAGATCATATAATTATTTAAGATTCCCCAGCCCCTCTAGCAACATTGCCTTCTCTGCATTCAATGAACTATTATGTTCCCGAAGCAAAAAAATTAAGATACCCGTAGATAATCTGAAGTATATCTCAGATTGGAGAATTAGGAAAGCCTGAGATGTCTTCCCCCCCCCTTTCCTCTAGTGAAAACCAAGATAGACAATTTCATTTTATGTAACACCTTTTCTAAAAATGAATTGCAATATTACAGAAAAGTCACAGGTTTTTAATCCTGGCTCAGAATGAACCTCTGCTGGACTCATATATTTGTGTTTGTCAAATGCTGAGGGGCAAGGAGGAGGAAGCAGACTTACTGACAGAAGCTATAAATTCATCAATGTGGCTGTAGGGCACTAGGGATTCAGGTAACTCTCGGAAGAAAAGCTTCAAGGCCCCTGTTATCACATGCACATCATCCCACTGTGGACTGGCCAGGTTCAATTTCTCCTCTGGGAAACAAGGAAGAAAAAGACTGATTCACCAAAAAGGGCAGAGTCATATCAAAGGGGACTCTTTTCAATGTGACATCTTTCTGCTTTGTTGGCAGAGAGAGTGAACAAATACCTACAGTATTAAGGGACTGAAGTATGACTCCTAATCAATCAATCGGAATGGGATAACTTGCCACAGCCAACTCGCCTTGGCCGATTCGTGGCAGGACAACTCGCCATGGGACAACTTGCTACGGGGTAATTTAACAATTCAATTTAATTATGTAAAATAAATAAAAAACCTATTTTTATTTTTTGTCATTCAGATTTCATTTTGTACCTGTTTTTTGCATCCCTTATCTTTATTGATTCTATTCCATCATTTCTTTGATATTAGGGTAACTTGTCTGCGGTGAGTTGGCCGTGGCAAGTTGGCCGTGGCAAGTTGGCCGTGGCAAGTTGGCCGTGGCTAGTTGGCCATGCTGAGCTGGCCATGGCAAGTTGGCTGCAGTGAACTGTCATAGACCCCTAACTGGTGAAGAATGTTGAGAGATGCGTTTCAGCAAAAGCTGAGATGTTATTAAGTTCCCCAGCACTTTTTTTTAAAAGGATGAATAAATGGGGACAATGTTAATGCAGCTTTTCCTCTTTCCATGCTCTTTTCAGCTGTGGTTCTTTCACTTAAGGGGCATAGCAAACCTGGACTTCCTGGTCTATTTTTTTTTTTTAATAACAGGCAGGGGAAAAAAAAGATACAGTAATTTGGCAAGCCTGAAAGATAATTGGAACAGAATAGAAAGGTCCAACCACTTCATCATCTGTTTTACTGGAAATGTTTGAGGCTACCGCTTGCCAATTCCTGCTGATTTTATAGGGAATGTTGATGCTAAGTCCAAACTCTAAGAACAGGAAGGTTATTTGCAAAAATAAAATATTGCTTTGACATCTTCACACTTGTCGTGTTAGATTAGAAGAAAAAAGTGAATGAGTGCAAGTAGTCTGAAATACTCTTGACTCCAGGTACTCATTTGCATCTGGCTGCCTTAAACTCTTACACATTTGTGAGCCCATTGGTTTCAATGAAAATAATAATAATAATAATAATAATAATAGTAGTAGTAGTAGTAGTAGTAGTAGTAGTAGTAGTAATGTCCAAAAACTTTGCAAAATACATCAAGAAACTGCAGCTTCCTGCAATAATTCCAGCAATGTTACTCAAAACATCTTATATTTTAAGGAGATACCTGATTGACACCTAGGATGCTGGTAGCAACCCGTGTCAACCATCAGCGCCAGCCAATTTGAATGTTCAGTTGACTGAGGTTCATGTTGAATGAAAATAATAATAATAATAATAATAATAATAATAATAATAATAAAAATAAGTTGGAAGGGACCTTGGAGGTCATCTAGTCCAACCCCCTGCTCAGGCAGGAAACCCTATACCATTTTGGACAAATGGCTGTCCAGTCTCTTCTTAAAAACTTCCAGTGTTGGAGCATTCACCACTTCTGGGATATAACCTTCCAGCTGCCCAATAGGTGGTTTCTCTAGTGCAGGGGTCTTCAAACTTGGCCCTTTTATGACTCGTGGACTTCAACTCCCAAATTCCTCAAACACGCTGGCTGAGGAATTCTGGGAGTTGAAGTCCACAAGTCATAAAAGGACCAGGTTTGAAGACCCCTGCTCTAATGGGACAGTTTCTAGGACATTGAAAGAGTCCCCAACACATCTGCGAAAAGCTCTGCATACATAGGTACCAGGTCCTTGTAATGACCTCCCACCCCTTTTCTTTTCTTGATAGAACTCCCAAAAGGCAAGATTCTCGCGACTGCTAGTTGATGTACTAACTTCCTTTTCTTGGGACAGTTCAATTAAAGTGCAGAGACTCAAGAGGAAGGGGAGAAGACATTGGGTAAACCCAGATTTGACTCTCGCTTTGGAATCAAAGCAGCTTAATTGTGGCTAAGGCAACAAATCCAACTTGAGTCACAAGAGGCTAGTGTAATTCACAAACTAAAAGAAGGACCTTCCAAGTCCAAAGATAAATATTTATTTACCAAATAAATATGGCTGCTCATCTTACATAGGAATGCTGAGCACAACATTTGGATATTCTCTCTCGCTCTCGCTCTCGCTCTTTGGGTCAAAACAAACAAGAAGGAGGCTTGTACAGATTCAGAATATGCACCCTATGTTCAAAACATAACTTGGTTTCATTAAATCCCCTGCCTTTTTCATGGCTTCTGGTAAGTACGGTTGCTATTTCAAAGATTGAGGGACAGAAACATTACCTTGGCAACGTTGCTCTGGGAAGACATAGCGTCCATCGGATGTCACTGCCCGTTCTGCAAAGCAGCACAGTGGTTATTGAGGACGCTACAGGAGAAACAATATCTTGTGGCAAAGGGGGAAGACAATTACTTCCACATTGGATCAGAAAAACCCAAAATTAGATGACCTCATCTAAGGGATAGAGATGAGAAGAAGACTATGCCATGTGCATGTTCTTCAAGAATGGTTAGCAAGGCATCTTTGAACTGAAATGAGGAAATCTTGTTCCTCTAGTCAGTCTTGCTTTTGTCTATAATTTTCCCATATATTAAAGGGAGATAGATGATAATGATAGAGATAGATGACAGATAGATATAGACATAGATGATGATAGATAGAGATATATAGATAGAGATATGGAGATAGATAGATAGATAGATAGATAGATAGATAGATAGATAGATAGAGTGCTGTTTTTGTAAAAAAAAAAAAAAGGTGCCAGAACTCACACACGTCATACAACCCGCCTTGCCTATCCTACAAGGTTCCACCCAAAAAAGGTGCCAGAACTCTGTTCTGGGCGTTCTATGACAAAAAAGCCCTGGATAGATAGGTAGGTAGGTAGGTAGGTAGGTAGGTAGGTAGGTAGATAGATAGATAGATAGATAGATAGATAGATAGATAGATAGATAGATAGATAGATAGATAGATAGATAGATAGATCCCTCAGTTACTCTCATTTAGTGTTTCTCAACCTTAGCAACTTTAAGTTATGTGGACTTCAGCTCCTAAAATTCCCCAGTCAGGATGAAGTCCACATGTCTTGAAGTTGCTGAGGTTGAGAAACACTGCTCTAATTCATGAGAACAGTAATTCCTGTAATGTCATAAGGGTAGCCAATAAATGGGCTTCCGGTTTCGTCACGCAGCCGCCATGGACGGCTGGGAGATCTGCTTTCTCTCCCCCGTTCAGTTTCTCATCGCTGGGGAGCCCTGAAAAGGGCCGAAAATCACCCCGAAGAGGCGACCAGCAAAGAGGGGCTTTTGCTGGATCGCAGGAGAGCAGCAACTCTCCTGTTAGAGCTAGCAATTCCTCCAAACTGGTGGACGAAAGGACCGGCCATAGAAATATGGCTCGGTCCCTAGGCTGCTAACAGCCAAAGTCACATTAACATCTGGCAACTTCAAAGCAGCGTGGAAAGGATTGGGTGAGATCTGCCTCTCTTACGTCCTAATTACTTAATTACCTGCATAAGCTGCTAAAGTACTTTTCCCCCTGTGGTGAGGGAAGGGGGATTTTAGCCCTCTCTCCAGAAACAGCAGCTATCAACCACTCGGGAGTTTAAAACATTGGAAAAATACTGGGATCCTAATTGAAATTCTATTTTCTAAAACTGGTGGATTATAAGACTTGTAACTTTCTACTCTCGATTTTTTTTCTTCTCTGATTTTTACTCTTTTATTGAAGATTTGGGTTCTTTTTCTCCCCCTTAAAATAGAGGGGGAAAAGAAAACTGAAAAGATCTAACTAACTCTGAGGTGACATTTGCTGGCTAAATTTGAGACTGTAACCTGCTATTCTTTAAGACAGACTTGTTGAAAGCCTTGAAAATAGATAAGATATAAAGCAATCTTGAAGCACCATCTGCAAGAAACTCAGCTCAGCTCTTTACTTGGTGGACTTTCTGATTGTAAGTTTTTTTGTTTAGTTTAATACACTACAATGGAAGAAAAACAAGAATGGATTTATCCCACAGAGGAAGTACAGCAACAAATTATTTATATGTTAAAAGCAATTATCCAAACTCTCCGTATGCAAGCTCAAACTATGACTTCAACTAAAGAATCATCTATACAGAATTCTATAGAGAAAGGGAAACAACCAAATGCTATGACAGAAGACTTAGATACTCAACAAATACAAACAGTGGAAAACACAAAAAGGAAACTGATAATAGAGAACAAGGATAGGACTTTTCTTATAAACCAAAAGGAATTTGAAGATAAAAAAGAAAAACAGATGAAAGAGAAGATAAATACTTCGGGACAACTGCATCGAATTGGAAAAACAAAGAGACGACCTGCTAAATCAGCTAGCCCTCTTAAGAAAACAGCAACTGAACGCCCTTATCAATATCAAACAATAGTCACAACAATACAAGGAGATCTTTTTGATGATTTAAAAGCAAAGATACGAAAGATGATTTGGCAGAGGAAAAAAGCTAGATTAAGACTGATTGGGGTTTTGATCTATACATGAGATCTAAAATAGAATATATCTAAATGGATAGAATATGTATTTTGAACATAAGATATTGTAATGATTTGAGATAAAAAATTGGTTTTATAAAATCTAGAAATATAAATATCGAAATAAGAATGTTATATTGTCTTATTAGTTTCTTAAGATATATGGTAGAATTTACATATAAGGTTTGTATTTTAAATATTAGATTATATGAAGAATTGTGATAAAGGAATTGTGCTTAATTAAAATTTGGGGGAAAAAATTAAACGTTAAATTAAAATATTAAGGGAAAATTAATCACCAGGTCACTGATTTGCTAAAAGTTTGAATGTTTACAGATAACTAAGACTTGAATTTAAGATATTGTCATGAGGTTAAATAAAACTTAGATTAAATAAAACTTAGAAGTATAAATACTAATAATTAAATTCGTATATTGGCTTGTATAAATACTGTTGGTTTGTTTATTTTTTTCTCTTTTTCTGGAAAGGAAGAAAGGAAGGAAGTAGAAAGAGGAAAAGAAAAAAATTATTAGCCCTAAATATGAGGTAGGAGACTGAGAAACTGGGATCATGTTATGAGCCGCTCCAAGTCTTCGGAGAGGAGCGGCATACAAATCCGAATAAAATAAAAAAAAATTAAAAAATCATTTAAAATCCAGAAATGATAAAGATTAAACGTTAAATTTAAATATCAGTGTGAAATTAAAGTTAAGAAAAACTTATTAGGTTATTGTCTAAAAGATGGAATGTCAAATTAATTAAGATATGTATAGACTGAAGATTATTGATGAATACTAGAAAGGTATTTTTGTTTGATTGATAGAATAAGAACTGTATTGATCTGAATATGGCAGTAGATCTTATGGGGGAAAGAGAGGGAATTAGTTGTTGTAATACTTTGAGATTTGTACTGATGATATTCAGATGTAATGGAATTACGGTACTCAACCGCCATGCTACTTTTCAAATATGTAAATGTAATATTGGAAAATTAATAAAAAACTTTGGGGGGAAAAAGGATAGCCAATAAATGTTTTCTATCTGAGTTTAGAGAAAGAGGTATATAATATATGATGCTAACTGCAATGATAGTATTTCCATCAAACCTGCTGCCCTTGAAATGCTTTATCTCTTCACCTAAAGTAAAGCAACATAGGTTTCGGAGGCTTAGACATGCCTCCTACATGTTCACCATTTATCATTCTATAAGTACTCACCACGGTCAACTATGAATCTCAGCTTCTGAATAACGGCCAAATTCCCATTGACCCTATAGATCCCATCTGCATCCAGTCCTGAAAGAGAAGATAGAACTGCTGTGAATTCCCCACTTAAATCTATGGAGTGCCAGAACTAGGGCAAAGATCCTAGCTGAGGCAGAGATGGAATGATGACCCAAGGATTCCCTACCTCTCTCTTCTACAGCTTCCACACATTGTTGGACAAATCGGGGTACTGTGCCCCCTTCTCGCTGGCACAAGGCTTCTAGCCGACAGCCAAAGACCTGATCTGGGAATAAAAATGGAAATAAAATAAAAATACCCATGGATTAAAATCAACATGTTAAACCTTTCCTTGCTAGTTCTACTTATTTTGTTTTAAACTCCATGGCCAAATAAAAATAAAAATTGTAAAAAGCAAATCTATGCCACTTGTTTCTCTCAACCACATCATGGTCCCTCAGAATTTTTAAACTCAGGTTTGTGAGTTTTAGCAATAGTGATTTGATCCAGGAATGCTAGAAACAAGAAAAAACTTAAATTTGTCTTGAGATCTGGATGAATCTGATCCTGTTGATGTTTCAAAGAGCTTTGAAGATCTGGGTCTTCAGTAGGCCTTTGGTGAGGGTAAATGAACTCCTCTTAGATAATCTGAGGTAATTTTTCTTTCATTCCGGACCAGTTTTTGTCATCTTCGCCATTTTAATTCTTTTATTTTGTCTCTTATTATATTCTTGTTCTTGTTTTTACTTGTGAGCTATCCAGAGCCGTTGATAGTTGGGCAGGATACTAATTAAATAAATAAATATCTAAGAATAAGGCCAATTTTTCCCCATGACAACTTAGAGGAAGGCCAGACTAAGAAAAAAAAATGTGGCTCAGGATGGATAAGAGCCTGGTTTTAATGGTGCAACACTTTCACCATTAAACCACAATAACTTTAAAAATAAATAAATAAATGCAGCAAGATTTTTGCTGTGCAGGATATATAGGAAAGTAGAAACACTCTAGTGATTTTTTTTTATTAAAGATGGCAAATGTATTAGTTGTCATAGCACTTATTCCTGTGTGTTCAGAAAAAATCACATATTTTTTTTGTCACTGTTACAAGAATCCTGGTCAAAATTCTAGTCATTTGTCTCAATGTTTCCAAACTATCACTCGAAGCATTATGACAATGTGCCCCAAACCCCGATAGGGTACAAAAATAACTCCGTGGCAATGCTGACTTTCTGTACCTTTGAAAATGCATAATCTCTATCCAGCCTCCATTGCAGTGAAATTACAGGGATCTGCACCATTACCTCGGATCAGTCCTTTCTCCTGTAAACTTCTCAGGGGTGGCCTCTTGGCGATGAAGCGTCTCAGCTTGCTTCTGACCCTTTTCTTGTAGACTCTGCCAGGACTACCAAGGGCTAGAGAAGGAAGAAACAGAAGCCAAGAGAAGTTAAGGCAGTTGCATATGTCTATTTTTGACAACTTTTAGCACCCTCCCGCCACCCTACCCAGATCTTTCTGGTCTCAAACCTGCTGGCACTTCACCCTTGGAGACCCCAAGTTCCTCTTCATCATCCCAGCTGAAATCCACAAGCTCAGCACTGTTGGATCGATAGAGTGGGTATAGAAGCGGCTCATCCAGAGGATTCTCTTGATCCTACAGTGGAGCAAGGAAGGAGCTTAATCCAGAGAAATTAGCAGTCAGATGGGATGGGGCGAAATGGGCAAATGCACTGCCATGAACTACAAAAGGTTCTGTTTCAAAGATATACAACCTTGGATTGATATGCTTAGGATTTCATAATGATGTGCCATTGTGATAAACCCATGGTAGAAAAGGGAGGGAGGGAGAGAGAGAGAGAGAGAGAGAGAGAGAGAGAGAGAGAGAGAGAGAGAGAGAGAGAGAGAGAGAGAGAGAGAGAGAGAGAGAGAGAGAGAGAGAGAGAGAGAGAGAGAGAGAGAGAGAGAGAGAGAGAGAGAGAGAGAAGTCCTTTGGGGTCATGAAGAACTACAAACTCAATAAAGGACAGTCCTTTTTGTGGACTCTGCATATCATCTGTCCTTTACTGAATCTGAAGGGTTGGCAACTAGCACTCTGCAAAATTGGGGGACTTCAGTGCCCACCAAGGCCAATTATAGCACAAACAATTATATGGCATGATAAAATTTTCCAAACCAGCGACCGGTTAGGGCCCACAGAGTCGGCCTTCTCCAGGTCCCGTCAGCCACAGTGTCGCCTGGCGGGGCCTAGGGGAAGAGCCTTCTCTGTTGCGGCCCCGGCCCTCTGGAACCAACTCCCCCCGGAGATCCGTATCGCCCCCACCCTCCCCGCCTTTCGTAAACTGCTCAAAACACATCTTTGCCGACAGGCCTGAGGCAGTTGACATCTTGCCCCTAGCCAGTGTATGTTTGTGTTTATGTTTGTTGGATGATTGGTTTTTTAACTTAGGGGTTCTTTTTATATATGTATTTTTTATATATGTATTTTAATGTTGATTTCTATTTATGCTGTGAGCCGCCCTGAGTTCCTGGAATAGGGCGGCATAGAAATCCAATAAATGAAATGAAATGAAATGAAATGAAATGTGGTGGTTAAGACACAAGACGAAAATTGGGACCCTGTGAGTTGTAACCCTGCCTTAGGCAAGGAAGCCAGCTAGGTGAACTTGGGTCAGTCACTCTTTTAGCCCTAGGAAGGAGGTAAGGGCAAATCACTCCCCCAAACCTTGCCACATATAATGCATAATATTGCTTGTGCATTTGCCAAGAGACAAAACTAACTTGAAGGCATCCACACACAGTCAAAAAAGAGATTTTAGTCTAGAAGGTTCCAGGCTGCTTGTCACTGAGGCAATGTTAACTGGATAACAGTCTCCATCCTGGACAGAGTGAAAGAATTTAGGAACATCTTTTTTTTCTAACAGCAATATTTCAAAGAAGAAAGGAAGAGACTGAGGTAACTTAAAAGTTCTTGGTATCTTTCACTTACTAGCCTGTGGATGACCCCTTTGATGGCCTGGTACCAGTCCTGGCTGACAGCTTCATTATCTGATTGCAAGAGATACTCATTGCCAGTCACAGTGCGAAACTAAGGAGAAACGAGGAAAGAACAAATTGGGTTAGGCAACAATTCCATTTAACCTGATCTCAAGCTCTTCTAATAGATCCTTACCACCTAAGACAGTGGTTCTCAACCTTTTTCAGGTTGAGACCCCACTTGCGCTGCCCATGCGCGCCGTGACCCCGACCCGGGCACGCGCGCGCACGACGGGCCAATCCACGCATGCGCGGCGTGCGCGCAACGGAAAAAAATTAAAAAAACAAAAACAAAATGGCGGACCGCAGTGTCCGGCGACCCCCGCGAAACGGTCGTTTGACCCCAAATGGGGTCGCGACCCATAGGTTGAGAACCGCTGACCTAAGACTATAGTAGGTATCCTAACTTAATTTTAAATGATTATGACAAGAACTTCATGTAATCACTTATTCCTGTTATGTTCCTCTACTTGTGGGCAGGTGACCAAACCAGGAAAGGATAGCTTAGTGTTACAACTGAACTTGGAATTGTAGTGAAGTACAGCCAGAGAAACCAGAGTATATTAACCAAGTATCTCGATTTAAAACAGGACTACTGTGAATCAATTCTGAAGAACTGACAAGCTTACAGTGGGACAACGATGGTTAGTTCCCAGTTGTATGAAGTCTCACTCCAAATATCTCAGGTCAAGATGGACTGGGGTTCCCACACTTACATGGATGACATTCCGCTTGCTGGACAAATCCCGGGCCCACTCAATACGAGCCCCACGCAAATCGACACTGCTTTCAGGCCGGCTACCAGATGGAGTCTGCAGGAAAAAGATCATAGGGTTAGGAGGCTCCCTGTACTCCATTGCCAGACTTGATCTGTGTCAGAAGTCACTGAGAAGGGACGAGGAAGATGGGTACTAGTCCATGCTTACTTCCTTATTGATTTATCACAGCATCAGAGACTTTTGTATTAGTGGATGGATGGATAGCTGAGAGATGGAGGAGGAAGGGGAGAAAATAGAGACAGAGAAACATATATGCATACAGCAGTGGTCCCCAACATTTGGAGCAGCAGGGACCATTTCCATGGAGAGAGGTTTTTCTGTGGACCAGAGGGTTCATGGTTTTGTGTGCTGCCTGCATCTTGTGGATGGGGTTTTGCTTGTTTGTGCGGACCGGTTGCTGATATGCCACAGTCCGGTACTGGTCCACAGACCGGGGGCTGGGGACCCCTGGCATACAGTATTTATTTATTTATTTAAATCACATTTATATGCCGCCCCTCTCCAAAGACCCGGGGCGGCTCACAACAAAAAAAATACTACAATAATTTTAAAATTAACACATTCATACCACACACAAACTCAATCAATTCACATGCACTGATGGCAGGACACTCTTAGGGCCGAGGGGCAGAGCGCAGCTCACATGCCCCAAGCCTGTCGGCATAGATGTGTCTTCAATCCTTTCCGGAAGGCTAGGAGGGAGCAGTACAAATCTCCGAGGGAAGATGGTTCCAGAGGGCTGGGGCAGCAACAGAGAAGGCCCTTGCCCTAGGTCCCGCCAGACGGCATTGTTTAGCGGACGGGACTCGTAGGAGGCCAACCCTGTGCGCCCTAACCGGTCGCTGGGATTCATGAGGCAGGAGACGGTCCCGCAAGTATCTTGGTCCGTTGACATAAAGGGCTTTATAGGTCATAATGTACATGGACACACATCACTGTTGAACAATACTGGCAGTGGGCATATCTAAAGAGTGTATTAGATCCCCAAATGGGCAAGATCACTCCTTTTGTTCAAAAGTCTCTCCCTTTTCTTCTCCAAGGGCACCTGTATGACTTTTCCAGCGATTGAGCTGACTTCTTCCAGAAAGCTTTTACATTAGTGAGAGGATTGTACAAAGCTAGACTGCCAACCATACAAGACCTTAGGCTGCCTTTCCTGTTTTGCCATTTAAGCATCTGTCTGCTGCTGCACTCACCCATGCAGCTGTCACCTTGGGGTCCTTGTAGAACATGAGGCTGTTCCCGGCTAATACCAACCATGATGATGTCCAGGACTTTCTGGAGGTAGAGGAAAATGAGAGAAGCTGGAGCCCAGCCCGCCAGAGCCATAAACAAAACATACAACCTTCCCCAGGCTGCCAAATATAAAAGTGTCAAAAGATGCTTGAAGAGTCAAGATCAATGTTCCCACATGCCCCCATGTGGCACTGAAAGGATCTGTTTGTACTTGGAATAACCTCTGCAATGTAATAAATCACCATATCTCAACGTGCCAGTGACCAAGTTTTGGAGGAGGCACCAAGGAAGAGCAATCTTGCTGATAGTTTCTGGTCTCAAAAACATTTCCTGTGTTTTCAGATCGTAAATGAGAAATGCCACTCTCCCCCTTTCTTGCTGAACAATTGCTAATGAAATAATAGACTGGTGGAGACAAAAGTATTATGAACTGGGGTTAGGAGACATCCTATTGGCTTTCTTCCTTCAAGGTCTTCTTTTAAGAGGAGAATATTCT
Source organism: Bothrops alternatus (assembly GCA_034064705.1). Classification (NCBI taxonomy): domain Eukaryota; kingdom Metazoa; phylum Chordata; class Lepidosauria; order Squamata; family Viperidae; genus Bothrops; species Bothrops alternatus. Next base: position 8,749,479 of record JARGCV010000080.1, read on the forward strand.
GAACTCATACTTCTTCTGAACTTGCTTTCATTAGCACAGAGCTAAGTGTTGGACCTGTGTACAAGTTTGGTTCATGTTGTACATACAACCATCCATTTAGGCAAGAAAAACCAAATGTACAGGTATAGTATAGGGGATACCTTGCTCAATAGCAGTAACTGAGAGGGATCTCGGAGTCCTAATGGACAATCATTTAAATATGAGCCAGCAGTGTGCTGCAGCTGCCAAAAAAGCCAACACAGTGCTAGGCTGCATTAACAGAGGGATAGAATCAAGATCACGTGAAGTATTAATACCACTTTACAATGCCTTGGTAAGGCCACACTTGGAATACTGCATCCAGTTTTGGTCACCACGATGTAAAAAAAATGTTGAGACTCTAGAAAGAGTACAGAGAAGAGCAACAAAGATGATTAGGGGACTGGAGGCTAAAACATATAAGGAACGGTTGTTGGAATTGGGTGTGTCTAGTTCAACGAAGAGAAGGACAAGGGGGGACATGATAGCAGCATTCCAATATCTCAGGGGCTGCCACAAAGAAGAGGGAGTCAAGCTATTTTCCAAAGCGCCTGAAGGCAGGACAAGAAGCAATGGATGGAAACTAATCAAAGAGAGAAGCAACCTAGAACTAAGGAGAAACTTCCTGACAGTTAGAACAATTAACCAGTGGAACAACCTGCCTCCAGAAGCAGTGAATGCTCCAACACTGGAAGTTTTTAAGAAGAAACTTGACAGCCATTTGTCCGAAATGGTATAGGGTTTCCTGCCTGAGCAGGGGGTTGGACTAGATGACCTCCAAGGTTCCTTCCAACTTTATCATCATTATCATTAGATAAGTATAAGTGGGCATGTATCTTCTCTGACATCTCCACTATGTCCCATTTCCCTGGATTTGCTTCCCCTCCTCTGGCTTACAAAAAGGCTGGGTTCTGCCTTATTTTGTGTTGGAATACAAGTCAGAATGTATTTTGTATTGCAAAAACTACAGAATCATTCAGCCAGTAGATGGCAGGTTTTAGTGTGCATCTATGGTTATACTCTATGGTTTATGTTCTAAGGAGTTTCCCGAGACAGTTGTGACAGTTCAAACCGATAAGCAGCAAGGCCCGTATTGACTGTGTACATTTTATTTGATCTGAATGGCTATGTAACCATCCTCTGCTACCAATCTGAATGGCTATACAATAATCTTCTGCTACCATTTCTATATAATAAAACAGATTTTCAACATTTTGCCCACCCTATTCCCCTTCAGATTTATGTCAGAGACTCAGAAGGTCCTGTTTTGATTCCTCGCCAGCCAGTGGACCCGGCAGCTGAGTCTGAAGAATCAGAGGAGGAGGAGGAGGAGGAGGGGCCTGGAGTGACATGAGAGTCAGAGGAAGGCTCTGAGGAGCTCCAAGACTTACAGTCGGATGAGGAGCCTGGCTCCTCTACTCGCGCTCAGGCTGAGACACAGCTATGCTGGGAGTCTGAGTTGGACAGTGATGAATAACAGCTGGGAGATATCCAGGATGCACGAACATGCCAGCAAGAAAAGAGAGTAGGACAGAGGAATGCAATGGGGCGGCTCCAAAGGCAAAGGAGAAGGCATTAGGAAGCCACGCCCTGGCTGCATAATAAAAGGAAAGGTATGGAAGGTGCTGGTTGCCGAAGGTAACCGTTCGTGTTGAGGATCGAGTTTCTGTGAACTGTGTTTGTTTGCCTTGGACATTGACTCAGATCTGTGAATAATAAAAGGGGATTGGTTTTTTCCTGCGGTTCCAGCCTGCTTGTTGGAAGAGGGGTTTCTCCTTGTGAGTTTAACAAGGACTCACGTAGGCTGGGACAGAACAGGTCCATTAATGCCCCTTTCCCTCCTCTTTGTCTATTCAGACCAGGACACTGCTTGTCAAAATCCCTTCAGCTGTGAAATGCTTCTCAGTCAGAGCTGGAGAGGTAGCCAAATGAGGACTGAGAAGCACAAATGCCCCAGATTTTTCCTAGATGGACAATGAGGAAGGTATCCCTCCTCAAGCCCCCCCCTTCCAGGGAGACTTTAATGGCATACCTGAGTTTCCGACCTCCTTCAGCAATCTTGGTTTTGTTCAGTTGTCCACATTTCTCCACCACCTGCCAAAAGAAAACAATGTCCACAAAATTGCAGTCCTAGCTGTGCCCTGTGGTCCTTCCTGAAATCCATACCACTCCCCATACTCCGAGTTCTTTAATTTCCTTCAAACTCGGGCTCCACTGCTAACTCTCCAACTGGATCAGTTGAGGGAGGAACTTCCCTAATGTGGCTGAGCTGCAACCTGTAGCAGCCCCAATCCACACCGTCAGTGATGAGGATCTGTAGTTTGGTGGCATCTGGGGGACCGTAAGTTTCCCAAACCCAATGTGCAAGAATCCAAACAATTTGGGGCAGTGAGATACAATCATTTTTCAGAGAAGACAGAGAAGAAACACACTGGTACACACACATGCTAAAAAGGACAGGTGGAGATAGCAAAACCAAGAATAGGGCAGGTGTATCTTCTGAATGCACAGATCCTAGTCCCAGCTAGAGATTTCATCTCTAACAATTCTCTTCCTTTCCATGCCTGCTTCTCTAGCTTGATTTCCTTTTACTTATTTCATTCTCTAGATCCTTCTACAGTCTCTTTACCATCTCCTTTGCCTCTCCAAATCTCATTTTTCTTCCTGGGCAACATTCCCAATCTCAGCTGAGCCAAATGAAGAAAGAAGGCAGCAGGATTGACCCACTCCAAAACCCAGAAGGTGGCTTTCTCTGGCATGGTACAACTGGCCTCTGGGGCTAAGCAAGAGAGAACATCTTTTGTCATATCCTTTCAGATAGTGGTGACTGAGGGCACTGCCATGGGATGGAAAGGGGGATATTTATATACCATTCATCCCAGGAACTTGAGAGGGTAGTACAAATATCTTCACAGATGAGGCATGAGGCATGAGGCAGATGAAGTTGATGGGATGCAACTATAACTCAGGATGTTTATCAAATGACAGATTGAGCCTAACCATTACATTGCTGTATAGTTGTCACATACATGCAGTAATTCAGCATTGTCTGAGATGGAACCATTCATAGAGGATGGCGCAGAGTATTCTCCTAACCAGGCCTCGCAGCTATATTGGGAATGGTTCCGCCGATGGTTTCCCTGTACAGAGAAAAAAGAAAGCAAGAAGATTTACCAACCCTTTCGGGTACCCATTCCCTTCCTGCTGCCAGCAGGCACTGCCAAGGCTGAATCTTAGACTTGCCAAAACTTAAATGATTGACCAAACTGGGTAGCAGATAGCGGGGTAGCTAATACACAGAACCTCAATATATTTTCTTTCTTCTTTTTGAAAACACTTGACAAAGGGGGAAGTGGCCAAGTGGCCCAAAAGCTTGATTACCAAACTGAGTTTGCTAATGTAATGGGCAGAAAGAATAACCGTGAGGAACAAGAGGGAGAGCCACAACAAAAAAAAACCCCTAAGTGTGGGGCAGAAATGTAATTTGCGAATATATCTCAGACAGATCCTTTCTAGTTCTACAAAACTAAAGTGGGGGGTGGGGGGGAGAGAAAATATTCAGACTTGCAAGATTCTATTACGGTAATGTCATAATAAAAGTAGTATCAGCATTCATAACTTTGGTTTTCTAATCTGATCTACCTGGAAGGGCTAATAGACCCTTCCTTCCTTCCTTCCTTCCTTCCTTCCTTCCTTCCTTCCTTCCTTCCTTCCTTCCTTCCTTCCTTCCTTCCTTCCTTCCTTCCCTCCCTCCCTCCTTCCTCCCCTCCCCTCCCCTCCCCTTTCTTTTCCTCCCTCTCCCACCATCTTTCAATACCTCTCTCCTTCTCTCTCAGTCTCTCTCTTCTGCAGTGCACTATAAAAGCTATTTAAAGGACTATTAGCCACAGTGTTTAAAATTACCCACCTACCTGCACTAGTGACTACTGTCCTGCCCTCTCCTTCAGGTGCACCTCTCCTTTTACCCCAGGGGGATATAGATTAACCTTTCCATTCTGCAAACACTTTTGGCAAAGACATCTCTTTTGTCCTCCAAAACTTGCCATCCCAGTGGATCCCCTTAGGACCGGTGACTTACCTTGGGAGGCCGCATCTCTGGCAACATCAAGGATTTGGTGTATCCTAGCTTTTTGTGGAGACCTTGAGCCCCAGACTGCTCCTCGCTCACTCTGTCTTCCATTTGGTCCAGGGTGGCTTCTGGCGTAGGGTCTGCTGGAACTGAGAGACCATTTCCCTCTATCTGCACCAAGCTCTGGCAAAACAACACAGAAAAGGGGAGGGGGGGGGAAAGAGAGAAAGGACATGAGGCAGGCATGAGCCCAACTAATGCTACCCTTCCCTGTCACCAATTTGATCCACAGCCACCTATTTTTTTCAAATTTGGGCCTCAATTTCTTCAATGCTGACCCACAGCTGATGATATGGACAGAGCCTTCAGATGCGACAAGGGAATGGGAAGGGTTTACTGTATAGACTAGCTGGCAATCACATGACCTGTTCTGACACAGCACACAATGATTTCTCATTACAGAAATTTCTCAGGCATCAGGCTAGTGACCCAAAATGTAATTCTGGATTAAAGCACCAGAGAGCAGTCAAACTCCAAAGGCAGCCTCTAAGAAGACACTAGCAACTTGATTGGAAGCATAAGAGTACAGCACATCTTTGACCTATGACTGCAATTGAGCCCACAATTTTGGTCGTAAGTCAGGACAGTTGTAAAGCAGGTCACCACGGGTCTGCGCCTGATTTTATGGCCCTTCTTGTGGTCGTTGTTAAGTGAACACAGCAGTTGTTAAGTGAACCCATTATTTGCTATGGGGCTTTTTTGCTGGAAACTAGAAGTAAACACCAGTTTCTGGGGAAAAAATGTCAGAACTCACAGGTCACATGATCATGGCATGCCGCAAATGGCTATAAATGTGGGCTGCCAAGCAACCATAATGCAAGCAAGAGACCACAGGGGATTGAAACATCGTAACTCTGAATCTGAATCATAAGTAGTTTTTTTCAGTGTCTGTCAGGACTTTGAACAGTCACTAATGAAGGACTACTTGTATGTCAGCTCAGTATTTGCCAGCTAAATTTTTGCTGGATAAAGGCACAAATCTCTTAAAAATAAGGATTTCATTGCTGAAGCTAAGTAGCCTGGATGTCCCCACCCCCACCCCCCAACAACTCTAGCTTCTCACCATCTCTTGACTCCTCCTGGGTGGCTTCCATGACTTTTCACCTGTTGCAGGCTTATAGTAGTAACTACGCAGGGAGCTGGAATCTATGTGACGTTCCCAGGATTCCAGCATCTGTAATGGTGGGCTGCGTGGGGAAGGAGGTGTTGTTGGTAATTGCTTCATCTCCTCCAGATTGTAATAAATTGGAGGCTTCTCCCCAAGGAGAGATGGAGGAGTATCATCCAACATCTGCCAGAAAGAAGCAGGAAATAAATCAGAGTTGGGCTTACCATAACATACCATTCCATCACTGGAAGATGGACCTGGTAGGAAAGGGTTAACTCTACCACTTTTACTCAGAGAGTAAGGCTTCTTCCTGTCCCATGGAAGAAACCTCATCCATTGAGTAATATGTCTCAAGCCAATTTACTTCACAAAGTTACTTACGGGACCATCTGCTGCCCCATGAAACCCAGCAACCGGTTAGGGCCCACAGAGTGGGCCTTCTCCAGGTCCCGTCAGCCAGACAGTGTCGCCTGGCGGGGCCTAGGGGAAGAGCTTTCTCTGTTGCGGCCCCGGCCCTCTGGAATCAACTCCCCCCCGGAGATCCGTATCGCCCCCACCCTCTCCGCCTTTCGTAAACTGCTCAAAACACATCTTTGCCGACAGGCCTGGGGCAGTTAACATCTTGTCCCTAGCCAGTGTATGTTTGTGTGCATGTTTGTTGGACGATTGTTTTTTAACTCAGGGGTTCTTTTTATATATGTATTTTATGTTAGATTTCTATTTATGCTGTGAGCCGCCCTGAGTTCCAGGAATAGGGCGGCATAGAAATAAAATTAATATTAATAATAATAATAATAACAAAAAAAGTTGTTGTGAGGAAAAACGGGAAAAAGGATAAGTACGTATGCTGTCTTATATTCCTGAAAAAAAGTGGGATTAGAAAAAAAAATTCTAACAAATACAGTGAATCAATAAATTCCACTGTGACAACAAGAACTTGCAACAGGTAGGGTATATGGGAAGAGAAGTACAATGTGTAACAATCAGTACAAGGCAGTAAAGTAACTGTCCCCTTGACCATTGGGCTGCTTAGATACAGGTAGTCCTTTACTGTTCAAAGTTACAGTGGCACTGAAAAAAATTGACTTCTGACTGTTTTCACACTTACAACCCCTGCAGCATCCCCTTGGCCATGTGACCAAAATTCAGAGGCTTGGCAGCTAACTCATATTTATAACGGTTGCAGAGTTCTCGGATCATGTGATCCCCTTTTGCAAAGTCAAGGGGAAGCCAGATTCATTGCACAACCACGTGACTAACTTAACAACCGCAATGATTCATTTAATAGCTGCGGCAAGAAGAGTTGTAAAACGGGGCAAAGCTCATACTTAGCAAGAGAAATTTTTGGCTCCGTTTTGGTTATACATCAAGGATTACCTGTATTTTTAATCTTCTCTGCTTTCCTAAACAAGCAGAGACTGTAGCCTCCTCATTCCTCTCTCTCATGCCTGCAAATAGGCAAGTGATGTGGATGAATAGGAGCCAGTAGATGGGCTTCTCTAAGCACCAGCAACTGGCTCCCTCTCCTCCCTCTAGTTGGAGCCATGTATAATTCTGCCCTGGAAAAAGCTTCATTTTTGGGGCGGGGTGGAGAAAAAGGGCACCTTTCTTGAGTACTCTTTCTCTAGTGTCTGAGTTGCATAATGGACACACTAGGCAATTCATGCCTCCCTTGTCCTTTTCTAACGGTTGTCACCCAGTTCAGTATACCTCCACATCCACCATCCTCCAGTTTTTCTATCAGCCATCCTGCTGAGGGAATCTTGGGGGCTTGCTACCCTTGTGCTCTAGAGGATATGTCCTCCTGTGTTGCTTCTCAAGCTTCGAGGCCAATTTATTTTTATTTAGCATATGGCAAAATATTAAAAACCACATCAAAATTACATTCTCAAAGAGCAAATATGAAGCTACAGTGTTTACAAATTCAAAGGTAGGCTATTTATATATGGACTATATATATATGGTGTGTGTGTGTGTGTGTGTGTGTGTATGTATACATCATTTGTGTGCTAAATTTTTTTGGATTGCTAACAAAGAGTTAAAGGGGGACTGGGATAGCTATTTCGAGCTAATTAGCTCTCATCAGCCAGCCATACCCTTCTGAGATTCAAACCTGGGCTGCTTGCACGTCAACACAGCTGCCTAATGTGCAAGCAGCCCAGGTTCGAATCTCAGATGGGTATGGCTGGCTGATGAGAGCTAATTAGTTCAAAATAGCTATCCCAGTCCCCCTTTAACTCTTTGTTAGCAATTCAAAAAAAAATAGCATATATATATATATATATATATATATATATATATATATATATATATATATATATATATATATATATATATATATATATATATATATATATATATATATATATATATATATATATATATATATATATATATATATATATATATATATGTATATATATATATGTATATATATGTATATATATATATGTATATATATGTATATATATATATATATATATATATATATATATATATGTATATATATGTATATATATATATATATATATATATATATATATATATATATATATATATATATATATACGTGTATACACACACACACACACACACACACACACACACATATATAAAGAAAAAGAGAGAAGACTATACATGTTAGAGTTGCATACAGAAAGCTCTGGGCTTTCCCTGACATGCGCTCAAAGGGAGACAAGAAGCCTTCCCAAAGAGTGTAGAAATCCTAAATTCAGGTGTCCCCTGAGCAATGACATAGAATCGGCTAATTGTTCCACAATAACAGCCGTCTTAGACAATCCTTGTAATCTCCTGGCTCAAAGCACATCAGTATGAGAAGACTTCCGGACTTAGCTTATAGAAGGACTTAACATATAGAAGTTTAGGCCAGTATTTCTCAACCTTGACAGCTTTAAAATGTGTGGGCTTCAACTCCCAGAATTCCCTAGCCAGCATGTCAAGTTAGGCATTTTTCTGAATTTTTGACATGCCAAGCCCAAAATTTTTACCATTCCAGTCTGACCATGTAGTACTTTCAAAGGTGGCCTCGTGTCAGCATGAGAGAGAGAGAGAGAGAGAGAGAGAGCAGAGTTTCGTGAGAGCAGACTTTCTAGGGGCTTTTAGGACTGTTAATTCCTCTTGCCATCTTGACTGGCTGCTCTGACAGTTTCCAGCTGGCCAATTAGATTTGGCTCTCCCAAGGCTCCTCATGAAGAGGAGGAAGAATGCTTTTTTCAATATGTCAAAGAATCAGCACCAGTGGAGGGTAAGGGTTTTCTCAGTGGCCTTCTCCCCTGAAGCACTGCGGGCAAAATTAAAGCCAATGCTACCACTTTCCCCCTCCATAGTCTGCAACTTTTGAAGACCTAATCAAGGTCTTTCTGTATTTCTTAGGCTATTTCCCTGGCCCAGCATCATAGCACTTTCAGGTGTGGCTTCATGCAGGATGGGGAAGAGCCCTGGTTTTGGTTTTCATCTTCATTATTTCCTTTTTTATCTCCCAAGATTGAGCCCTGGTTCCTCCAGAAAGCAGAACAGAAGGTTGAAGCGAGAGGCATTTCCTCTAGGGTCAAAGAAGATGATTGAAGATCCTTTTTTTTTATTTATCAAAACCAACTTCAGCTATGGAAAAAGGACTTTTACTTAATGAAGAGCCAGACTTCCCCTTGCTGCAGGATACAAGGAAGGATTAATGATATTTCAGGGATTTATGAAATTTTATAGTGGGTACCATAAAAACAGTGAGCCATCTAAGTGTCAGAATAAACTGGGTAGTGCTGATACTTTGGTCACCAAAACATTTGCTTATTTAAATGGGAGGAAAAAAAAGGTCAAAACCATTAAGAGAAACATGTCATAATTCTATAATCCTGCTGCTCAATTCATCTAGGTTCTAGCCTACCCTATTTAGCATTGTTTTGGGGTATTTTTAAGCAGCCATGGTCATTGTTTCAATTGTTTCTGTGGTTTAGTTGAGAACAGAGCAGAATGTTTAAATAAATAAATACGTGGTCCTCTATTACAGGTTGATTCCGCATTTTAGAGTTTCGACAACTTGAGACATGTAATAAAAGACCTTAGAGAAAGAGCAAGAATGGAATGTTTACTTCAATTCCCACAAAATGTTATTTCCCCTTAATTTAACTTGTGCCTTGAAGATTAACGGAGATAGGGTCTATAAAGTTTTACTGTTTGTAAATTATCAGAATTGGAAGGGACCTTGGAGGTCTTCTAGTCCAACTTCCTGCTCAGGCAGGAGACCTTATAGCACTTCAGACAAATGGCTATCCAATCTCTTCTTAAAAACTTCCAGTGTTGGAATACACCCAGAACTTCTGGAGGGAAGTTGTTCTACTGATTAATTGTTCTATCAGGAAATTTCTCCTTAATTCTAGATTGCTTCACTCCTTGATTAGTTTCATGCCTTAGTTTAGAACAGGGGCTATCTCTATCTCTTAACCACTGCCAAGCTTTCTGTCTCAAATCCTTGTGGGACCATAGCTTCAGAACTTCAGAATTGGATTGAATTGAAGAACGGAATTAAATATTTTATATGTCTGTGATTAAACACCCAAGGAATTTGTCTCTGGTACAGATGCACTCAGTCTACTTGCAAAGCAACAGAAATAATAATAATAATAATAATAATAATAATAATAACAACAATAATAAAACAGCAAAAACAACAACAATAATAGTAGTAGTAGTAATTTACAGTAATATTAATACAGTAATAATACTACTTTACAGCAAATTGCTGTAAATCTGTTGGAATCAGGAGTCTATAAATGCAGGAAATGAATAATACTTAAAAATGCCCAGAATTCAAGGGAATTCTAATACACAGCAAATGATTAACTGCAGAGAACAGCTTGCTTTATGCCATTACAGTCAATTATGCTTTTATGTGATAATAATCAGCATGTTTGTTTGTTTATTTATTTATTTATTTATTTATTTATTTATTTATTTAACGATTTTTATACCGCCCCCCTCCCAAAGGACTCGGGGCGGTGTACAGCCCAATTAAAAACGACAACATACAAAAATTAAAATTATTAAAAATAAATTAAATAATTTGGCCCAATCATTTAAAAACCCAATACATAATCTAAAAACTCAATCCCCTAAAAACAATTATGGCCATTGTTGGAACCGGAGCTACTATCCCAGGCTGGCTTGTCGGAATAAATATGTTTTTAATTCTCGACGGAAGGAACGCAATTCCGTCATCGTACGGAGTTCGGGGGGGAGCTCGTTCCAAAGCGTTGGAGCTCCCTCAGAGAAGGCCCTCCCCCTGGGGGTCGCCAGCCGACATTGTCTGGCCGACGGCACCCTGAGGAGACCCACTCTGTGGGAGCGTACCAGACGGCGGGAGGTATTTGCTGGCAGAAGGCGGTCCTGTAAATATCCGGGTCCGATGCCATGGAGCGTTTTAAAGATGGTCACTAACACCTTGAAACGCACCCAGAAGGCCACCGGCAGCCAGTGCAGCTCGCGCAGGAGCGATGTTACATGGGAGCGCCATGACGCTCCGGTCACTACCCACGCGGCCGCATTCTGGGCCAGCTGAAGCCTCCGGGTGCACCTCAAGGGGAGCCCCATGTAGACAGCATTACAGTAGTCTAGCCTGGAAGTGACGAAGGCATGAGTAACTGTGCATAGCGAGTCCCGGTCTAGGAAGGGACGCAACTGGCGTACCAGGCGAACCTGATAGAACATCCTCACGGCCACGGCCGTCAAATGGTCCTCTAAAGACAGCCGTGAATCCAGGAGGACTCCCAAATTGCGAACCCTTTCTGCGGGGGCCACTGTTTCGCCCCCAACGGACAACGAAGGAATCAATTGACTAAACCGGGACGACGGTAGCCACAGCCACTCGGTCTTGGAAGGGTTGAGCTTGAGTCCGTTCTTCCCCATCCAAACCCGCACGGCCTCCAGGCACTTCTTTGGGCAAAACATGTTTATGTTTTGCCCAAAGAAGATAGCAATAGCAATAGCACTTAAGACCTACATAGTGCTTCATAGTGTTTTACAGACTTCTCGAAGCAATTTACAGAGTCAGCGCCCCCCAACAATCTGGGTCCTCATTTTACCGATCTCGGAAGGACAGAAGGCTGAGTTAACCTTGAGCCGCTGAGACTCAAACTCCTAGAATAAGCAGTAAGTTAGCCTACAATACTGCATTCTAATCATTGTGCCACGATGGCTCTTAGATGAAGGCACTACTGACACTAAAAGCCTTAAATATTCCCATTAGGAAGTAAAAAAAAAAGAAAGCAAAATAAGTGTCATAGATATGCTAGGAAGAGATCAATATAGTTGGTTTGAGCCCTTCTCCAAAATACTGTAGTCACTGGAGCAACCAGAGGGAGGATCAACAATTCACACACAGACAAAAGGAGGCAGGGCCTCAATCATTGTGGTCACGCTAGACTTCTAAACATGAAAAGGGCAAGAAGCTACTCCTGTTTAGAGAATATAAAAACATAAGAAAAGACCTGCTCTTTACTATTACTTTTTAAGCTCTGAATCCCCAAATAACTTTACTGGGAATTATGGGAACTGAACTGGAAGGTACAACCTAAGAGTTGGTTGGGGTACAGTGTTGGATTTTGCTCAGAAAGACCTAGATTTGTATCCCCCTACAAAATGAGGTCCACCATTTTCCCATGTTCTTTGCAATCTATGAACAATGTTATTTTGAGGATAGAATCAAATCAAGTTTCAGTTATAGAACAGGAACAGATTATTTCAAATAACCACCGGTATGTAAGAATTAATAAACACCATCCAGAGTCCAACTAGAATGGAGCAGTTTAAATATTTCATGGATGGTTGGATGGATGAATGGATGGATGACAGTTAGAAAGATAAACAAAGATACATAATGATCAAGTTTCCTTCTAGCTACTCCTACCTGAATAGGAACAGCACAAGTAGCGGTGTGTCTTTCTTATGCTGAACCACAGCTGTGCCCAAGTAAACATTTTCCATAAGATCCCATTGACAGATCCATATACTCCACCCAATTCTTCCCAGCTCCACCCAGCTCTATATAGATTCTCTGCTAATGCCTAACTACATAGTGCCTCTCCAGCTAAGTCACAGCTGTGGCTCCTTCTGCCTTCTTGTCTATATTCATTGCCCAAGAGGAAGTTGAAAATTGGTTGCTTCATGGCAGAAGACTGGAAGAATATTGCTAGTGGTCAGAGAGTTTCTTCCTTTTCCTCATTTTGTCTCAGTTCTGATTATGTCTTCTTCTAAAATCCCCCTCTCAGAGATGACCCCCTTTATCCTACCTCAAGTCTTGAGGCCTTCCGAAGTTTTCTAGGAAGCACTGATACCCCCACGGTCTGGTACTTACAGCCAGTACCAGCTGTGCGGTTCAGGGGCGTGTGCAGAGGAGCTGGCCCTCCCACTAGCTTCCCCCACATCCTGTGTGGGTGGCAGAGGCTACCACTCCTTCCAATCAGGGAAAGACAAAGAGGAAATTATGCAAGGTAGCGGGGCAGATGTTCAGATAAGCAACTCTCACCTAAGCATCTAATGGAATCTTGACAGAAGAAAAAAATATGCATGCAGCAGCCCATAGCAGTCCGAGACCATGAAGAATATATAAGTCAGAATAACTGGAACTTAATGCAGTGAAAGCTTACAGCTTTAAAGAGGACATGAGTCAACTTTTCTGAGAAATTTGTCATTCTGGAGGTGTGTCATAAGGTTGTATGAAGGCCTTGACTGAGAGTGATTTTGAAGATTTTCTTAATTTCACTTAATGTCTATCTTTCTGCTTTCTTCCTAATCTGGGTTGTATTATGGATGATCCAGATGATTCTGTTCAAACACACACAAAAATACAGTGAGACTTCTAAATCCTCACATTGTGTTTTTCAACTATTTCTAGAGGAGCATTTACCTTAGTCTATGCTGCCAAAATGACTGGATCTTGCAATACATTCAAGACTAACAGACCTTATGATAGCTTATATTCCTATGGGCCACATCAGGAATTTCCAAACTGTGGCTTGGGACATGAGCACCTGGGGCAGGAAGTGATCACAGATTTGCACAAACGAAGTAGAAGCACTGTCAAAACTCCTTCTCGGCTTTGCTCCTTATTTTGCTTGTGTATATCTGGGCATTTTTGTAATACAGAATCCCTTACCTCATCCTAATTCCACAGAAAAGCCTTGAATGTTTAATATATCATTTTTTCCTATGTTTTTATTCTTTAGTCCACCCTATTTAATTTATTTATTTATTATTTATTAAATTAATCTGCTGCCCATCTTGACTAAAGGTAATCCTAGGCATCTTATAATCAACAATTTTATTGTTCTGGAGATGGTCTTCCCGCTCATTCAAGAACTGAAGCATGATATTAGGGGGGGAGACCTTTTTTTTTTAGAGGAGGAGGATGCATATCACTTGCAGCCAGTCTGAATTCTTACAGCATAGAGACCCTTGGCCCAAGGATAAGAATATAAGACTAGCCCTGCTGGACCAGGCCAAGATCCATCTTAATCCAGGATTCCTTAGAGTAACCACTAGATGCCACTCAGAAACATATCCATCTCTCGCCATTGCTCCTCTGCAACTGCTCGATTGATGACAGACTCCACCTCCTTCCCCACTTGCTCTCTGTTTTCCACCCATTTGGTTTTTTTTTTGTTATCATCATATTGATGTATTTTGTTTGAGTTCTTTCTCATTGTTTATTTTATTGTTCTATTATTTTACTTCTGTTCTGTTTACACTTTTTTCGTCTCTTCCGTTTATTGTTGTAAGCCACCTAGAATAGCCCCAAGGCAAGATAGATGGCAAATAAATATAATAAATAAAGTAAATAAATAAACTGATACTTGGACACATGCCGGAAATAAGAATTTTAGGAAGAAGCCAAGGGAAGTCAGTCAAACGATTTCACAGCTCTGATGGTAAAGCCAATTTTTATTTCTGCTCACTTACAGCACTTTTACCTAGGATAACTGGGGGACATCACTGTTGGCCATGGCCTACAACGCTCATTTAGTCTGAATAAATGACACAAAAGATTAAACAAACAATAGTTAGGTTAATCTTGCTTATAATGGCCCTAAGAAAGAGGACCTACACAGATTAATTGCAGGAGATTCCGCATTCTTAAGCCAGCCTTATGCTTTTTCACATCATAGACAGTAGAATTCATTAGTAAAGATGTAGGGTTGGCAGGCAATTCATTAGATAAATTTAAAAAAGGTTTATGGAAAAATGACTTCTTAACAGAAAGTCCACGTTCAGAGAGATAGCAGATGCCTTCTTATTAGACCCCATCCAGAGAAAGATTTAGTGCTCACTCTCTGCTGGCAAGCTCCCCAAAATATTAGGCTGTAGAATGTACAAACAGAAATATAAAGGCATGAAATTGCTCGTACTGTGTCAGGAGCGAGTAGGGGGTAGATTGAAATCTAACAGAAGAAGTAGATCAGCAAGATTGTGTGATTTTCAGCCCGAAAGCAATAACAGGAAGAGTTTTCTTTCTAAACGAGGTGAATGACTAAAAACCAGAAATGAGTTGGTTACAAAAAGCTAGAATTCAAGTCCTGCAAATGTAGGCTTATGTTCGAGGGCATTCTGATGGTAGCCTTGGGTCTGTAGCTACCAATGGACCTCAAACAATTTCCCTGAGGCTGTCTAGGTTCTTTGAGTCATTCTGATTCTTGTTTTTATAAAAGCATTTATTATTTAATGGGAAGGTAACATGGCACATGGCAAAGTGCTGGATCCAAGATAACTGTTTTATACAAAAATGCTCAGTGGTGCACATAAACCTTTAGGTACTCTTAGGAGTTTAAAATGGTGGCTGGCTGTGGCCCAATGCTTTGTTTAGGACTGCATTCAGCTGCCAAGAGAAATAAGATGGATAATAATAATAATAATAATAATAATAGTAGTAGTAGTAGTAGTAGTAGTAGTAGTAGTAAAGTTGGAAGGGACCTTGGTGGTCATCTAGTCCAACCCCCTGCTCAGGCAGGAAACTCTATACCATTTTGGACAAATGGCTGTCCAGTCTCTTCTTAAAAACCTCCAGTGTTGGAGCATTCACCGCTTCTGGAGGCAGGTTGTTCCACTGGATAAATAAGGAAACATCTGGAGCAGCATTCCCCAACCTTTCCCACTTTGTGGACTGGGGGGGGGAGGGGGTGGTTCTGTGTGAGTGGAGGGTGAGCAAGCATGCACACATGCACTCGCCCGCCACTTCTGCGGCCCGGTTCCAAACAGATCATGGCCCAGTACGGGGAGTTGGAGACCCCAAATCTGGAGGAGTCAGAAAGTGCTTTCTCTGTTGCCTATATCCACTAGGACAGTTCTTTTGTGACTGTGCAAACCCAACATCACAAACAGATTGTGACCACAAGCCATAAAACACTCTCTAAATTCTAGATTTGATTCCACGTATGGATTAAATGGCCTCCAGAAAATGGTAGAGGACAGGAAGACCTGGAGGAACAATTGTCCATGGGGTCGCGATGGGTCGGACACGACTTCGCAACTAACAACAAATGGATTAAAACCTCTCTTGACAATATTTTTTTTGCAATTAAAAAAGAAAAGAAAAATCTTTGATGAGCAAGCAGGCTTTAACTGCCAGTTGGAGTAGTTGCTGGATGTTTTTGTTGTTCTTATGCGTTTTAGTTGCACCTGAATACTTTTTTAAAAAAGAAATTACATTACAATATAATAACATTATAATAATTAATATATTTGTATTGTTGCTCGTCTCTTGGGCACTCTGTATTGATACTGTATACTGTATGTGCCTAAATACCACCTGGGTCATGATGACGTTGAAAGTGCTGTTTGGTTTTATCTCAGCTGCTATAATATTGTCTTGTTATGATGTTTTTATTTTATTTTTATGCCCTGTTAGCTGCCCAGAGTTATGTTTGTGATGGGCAGCCGTAAATCAAATACATAAACAAACAAATGAAGTCTGAGAAAAGGAAAAGGCTGAACTCACCCCATAATATCTCTCACTTCTTGCTAGCTCTTCCTCTGAACTTTGCCAGTGTGTTGGACCTTTGTGTTTTATCTGAGATAGGCAATTCAGGCTGTGACGCCTACCAAGCAACAGCTGATGGATTCTCATCTTGGCAGAAAAGTGGTTGCAGCTGGACAATAGATCCGTGTGGGAAGATGATGGGGGTGGCTGGACCCAAAGATCCTCCAGAGAATGAGACATTTCGAAGCATGCTGAAAGGAAGGAAAGTAGAACCAGCAAGGACAAATCTTGACTTTCCGCAAACATTCTATGTTCAATGAAGCTTTTCATTCAACAAGGATTGATCCAAATTAAGGAGAAATTTCATGACAGTAAAAAAAACAAAAACCTAAAGAGAGACTCTGGAATAATTCCTGACTGTTGGGGACTACATCCAAGTTTTTTTCTTGGCAGCGTTGCAAATATAATTTGCCATAGCCTTTTCCTATAACACATAGGTCTTTTACATTTCAGTCCATCCAATAGTCGTGGTGAAAAGCAAAATGTGAACTACCAGGCTTAGCTTTCAAGTCCAGAAAAGACTGGCCAAGTGCTGCCACCTTTTGAGACTTCCAGCAGAAACAGAACATGAAATCTAACCTGAAAGTCTTCTCTGCTTAGATCTAGATTTGAAGCAATCCCTTTCTGTTTCTAAGCTCCTGAATCCAGCCCATGGACATAGGTTTGCTGCTTCTGATTTTTCAGCCTCCATATCAGAGGGAATCTTTGGGAATCAGTGGCACTATGAATTTTTAAAGATTGTTGGTCCTTTTCTTCTAACTACCCCTCTCATTTGTCAGGTTTTTTTCCCCTCCAACAATCTTTCTATTTATTGTACAGGAATTCTCTTTGTCACTGTCACTACCGATTAAGTGCCACCATCTTTATTGGTCTACTTTCCCACCAAACAGTGTCCTGGACCAGTCACACAGCACTACTGTCAAGGGTATAATGACACTGTATTCATAAATATTCATATGAGGGATGGGCATTCTTTTAGGACTGGGGACAACACCTCTCTCTTGAGAGGGATGCATACTCAGTGCCTTGGGAAAACAGATGAAGTTGTTACATAGATGGGCAACACTATAATTTTCTGTTTTCCTAAGTTTGGGAATAGGGATGTGATTTTTTTTCCCTTTGCTTTTAATTAACTAGGTGTAACCACATTTCCAAAAGGAGGAAAAAAATCTACACATTACCAGATTTTGGCTTCAAAAATCTATACAACCACTAGATGGCAACAGACCTGCCCATAAAATTATAACTCTTTGCTGCCATCTGGTGCTGTTTTGGTTTCTTGCAGTTCAAGTATGGTTGTTCACTTGAGGGGTATTTGAGTTGCAATGAGTGACAAATACTGAAGTGATTTTCTATGCTGTACCTAACTGATTTGGAGTGGTATGGCACTTTTCTTTGAAACCAGGATATCTGATCCCCTAAATACATTGCATTTTTGGAGGTAATGTTTCTACTCCCAAATTATGGGAATGTGTATCCAATGTTCAGCTATGGTGGTGGTGGGGACTCCAGAGATAGAATAAATTTATTGGAGTTCCCATTCCTGGAGTTCAAGTTGCCCAACCCTGGTTTAGTCCCTTGAACTTCAAAAAACAACTCACCAGGACCTCCATCCTTTTCTGAATGGTAGCTAGGGTGTAAGAAGACATTTTGCTGTAGGCTTGCCCTTTCATCACCGGTCACTTCAGCCACATAGGATGCTGGGACAAAGATGGGCCTCTTCTGCTTGGTCTGGCCAAACCTCTTCACCTGCCACCAATCCTCATTGGCCTTGTGCACAAGGTGGAAGATCTCCCCTTCCTCGATGATCACCTGCCTCCCATCTTCAGATTTGTACTTATAGTCATAGAGAGCCTGCAGCACCACACTGCCTGCAGAATCCAGAGAAGATTCGCTCTGGGGGTGATTGAACTCTTCCAAGAACCGCCTCCGACTTGAAAACATCTTGCCAAGTCAGGTTGGCCCGAAAGAGCTGGGAACTCTGGGCTTCAGCATGCTAACTTTTCACCTACGATGAAAACAATTGCAGCACTAAATTTAGATGTGGTGAAAATGTAACTGAAGTGCAGTGCCAGTAAACTTAAATGCCTTAGACATTGTAACTTGTTAGGTCTGAGGATATTATTCAAAATTTGGTAAATTGTGGATTATTTAGTAGGTAAAATACTAGACAATACCGATTTATGTAAGCTTGGACTACTAAAAATAAGAAGCATACTGACAGAGTAAAATTTTCCTCTATGGTCCAATGTAATATCTTGTGATGGTAACTCAAAAATTAGCTGAGGGTGAATCTCATTTTCCAAGGAAGAATAGAAAATCTTAATTAAGTATTGGTTAAAAGCAGACTGACTTTCTTGATTTATTGCTGTGGTAGAATCAATCTGAGTTAGTGATTAAGGTGCCAGCCTGGAAACCAGGACACTGGGAGTTCTAGGCCTCTAAGGCATGAAAACTAGCTGAGTGATTTGAAGTCTCAGCTCAAGTCATCTTACAGAGTTAGGTTTAGGGTGAAGTTTTATGAGTGTGAAGTACAAACTGTCAGGCATGTGGCATCTTTTTAATGAAAAAAATTAATGGTGCAGAAAATGCTAGACTATGAAAGGAAAATAATACTCTGAGGAAAGCAGAGCCAGAAAGAGGTAGTAGTTCTGTAAACAACCAAGAAGGGAGTATCTACATCTATCTTCAGCCCCAAAAGTGCTTCCAACTATTGGACTCTTTTCTCAGACACTGCATGTCAATAGATCTGTATACATGGATCAAGTCAAGTCATGAATGACTTTTCAGGAGAGTTATCAGATTAGGAAAATAATCAGTTTATTTTTTTTCTTACGTATGGGTTAATTCTTCCCTCTCCCATGTCTGAAGAATCTAAGTCACCAAAAGCACCCAAGTAGCTGTTGCAACAGGAAGCAACAATGCACTTGCGGCTTCTTGCAGAGAATGAACACAGAGCCATATTAAGCAGAAATTGTTCCCAGTAGAATTTGTTTGCCAAACAGAATCAGCTGGGAGGGAAAGCAAAGCTGTCTTCACCCAACCTCCTGGGACTCCCTATTCTTGTTCTTGAAAGCATCTCCCAGAGCGTTTTTTGAAAGCATCTCCCAAAGCTTATACTGTCCCAGAAATTACCTTCAATGCAACAGATCATCTTCAGAACCAGAGATAAACAGCTCTGTAAAGATCACTCTATCCTCTGTATCGGGGCCATTCCACATAGGAATGATCCACTTTTGTGGTCAAGAACTGGTAGGGATTTTCACATTTACAGACACAAGAACTCATATGATATATGAAGACTCCACATTTAAAAGAGTTTATATAACTATCAGGAACAAAACTGCTGTAGAAATGAAATGAAAAACAAATATTTAAAGTAAAAATATCAACAACAACAAAAAAAATCTCATTCTGTAAAATGTTTTTGACCAAAAGAAGAAATAAAGGCTGGTGTGGTGAGCCGGTCAAGCTGAATTTTAATCTCTTTGCTGTTCTTCTTTCTGGGCCTTTAGATTATTGTCCCAAAGTTCTAGTTATACCATTGGAGGGACAGGTTGAAAAAGCCATGGAGCTTCAAAACATTGTCTACTGTGGTAGCATTGGCTTTGTTTTCAGGACTTGGTAACTTTGGCCAGCTACGGAAAGCAGATGTAAGACAGAATTCAAAGATGATAATGTGGTTAGTTACCCTTATGCAGTGCTTTTTTTTGTAAAAAAAAAAAAAGTGCCGGAACTCACACACAGTTCCGGTTCCAGTTGAACGCCCTTTACGGAGGGGAGGTGGGAGAAGAAGCCACTTTAGAGAGCGATTTTGCGGCTCCCCAGTGGCCCGATCCGGGCTCCAGAGGCCTTTTCCAAGCCTCCGGAGCCCGGATTCATGGCCATGGAGCGATTTTGCAGCACCCCAGCTCCAGAGCCCAAATCGGGCCACTGGGGAGCCGCAAAATCGCTCCGTGGCCATGGATCTGGGCTCAGGAGGCTTGGAAAAGGCCTCCGGAGCCTGGATTGGGCTGCTGGGAGTCCGCAAAATCATTTTGCAGGCATACCTGGACTTGTGCTGGCAGCTTAAAAGGAACCAGTTCTTCAGTTCAAAAAAAGGTGCCAGAACACCATTCTGTGGGTTCTATGACAAAAAAAAGCCCTGCCCTTATGTCATCAAAAGACAGCAGAAGAAACTGGTGTCTTCCTTGTTGCATTAAAAGTGCAGGAGAAAGAAAGCTAGCATCTAACAAATTACATATATATGGATTCCATGTTTGAAAGCAAAGGTACTAGTCCACGGGTCAGCAACCTTAAACACTCAACACTTGGACCTGTTTTCCAGAGAAAACACTGGGAGCCGCAAAACTTGAGCACATGCACGCACGTGCGCATACAAGGGGGGGAGCTTGATTGAAGAGTTTAATTAAAAAGAAATAGAGGCTGCTATGCATGAGTTCTCTCTCTCTCCCTCCCTCTGTCTCTGTCTCTCTTTCTCTCTTTGTCTCCTTCCCTCTCTCCCCCGATCTTCTGCTCACCTGGCAAGCTGGCTTCACGCTGTTCTCCAACAAGCTGACCCTATTCTTATTGGGCTGGCTCTCTCCTGCCCTTGGTCTGCCAGTCCTCTTCCCCCACTCAGTGTGTGTGTGTGTGTGTGAGAGAGAGAGAGAGAGAGAGAGACAGAGAGAGAGACAGAGAGAGACAGAGACAGAGACAGAGACAGAGAGAGAAGGGAAGTGCAAGTGCCTCTCTCTGTCTCTGTCTCTGCAAATGGCAGAGGAGACTGGGAGCAGCAGGAGAAGGCTCAAATAGGCACATGTGGCTCCGGAGCCGCGGGTTGCTGACCCGTGTACTAGTCAGAACTCTTGTGCTTTCACATCAACATTTTTCCTACATAACTTTTTCAATCAGTGCACAGCATTGTCTCTACGCTGTTCTTCTCCAGTCCTGATTTTCATTAGCGAGATGCAACACAACATCATGCTAGCAGATGTCAGGTCTGACAACTGTTTGAAATGCCCTTTGATTTCTCACTAGGCCCCCAAAGTTGCCCTGAGAGATGTTGGGAACTTCAAATGATGATTCTACTTTTTCCAATTCTTCTCCCTGCAATAAACAATAATCACCTGGATCGAGAAGCTCGGGAGACAGTAACTCCCACTCCAACAATGGAAGTTTTTAAGAAGAGATTGGACAACCATTTTTCTGAAATGGTATAGGATTTCCTGCCTGAGCAGGGGGTTGGACTAGAAGACCTCCAAGGTCCTTTCCAACTCTGTTATTCTATTCTGTTCTGTTCTGTTCTGTTCTGTTCTGTTCTGTTCTGTTCCATTCTGTTCTATTCTATTCTATTCTATTCTATTCTATTCTATTCTATTCTATTCTATTCTATTCTATCCTATCCCATCCCATCCCATCCCATCCCATCCCATCCCATCCCATCCCATCCCATCCCATCCCATTCCATTCCATTCCATTCTTAGGTACAAAAGCCAGTTAGGTGACCTTTGGCCAGTTGCCTTCTCTCAGCTCAACCCACCTCAAGGTTGTTGATGGGGAAATAGGAGGAAGAAGGACTATAATGTATGTTTGCTGCGTTGAGTTACTTATAATGTAATAGAGATGGTATAAAGATATACCACCAGACCCACACTCACGAAAACCGCACAGGATGTCACCACCACACATCCACGCAAAAAGCAAACCCAAACCCACACTGATGATGAGGCACGACCACAAACCAGAAGCCAGACCACAACAGCATCATTAGCCACTTTAAACCCCTCCAATCCATACACGAAGCAAACTGACACCCACCATGAAGATGAGGCACAACCACGAATGCAAAGCCAAACAACAGCAACGTAGCTCTCCATCTCAAATCCCCCTGCAACTCAGACTAACCTGAGCACAACAAAGCCCCCATCCAAACAGAATACTCCCCCAGCCAATCAGAGCACAGCCAACCCCCGTCCAATCAGAGTACAGCCAAGCCCCTAACCAATCAGAACACACCTCCACCCAATCAGAACACAGCCAAGCTCCCACCCAATCAGTTCATACCCCCACTGACAGTTAAAAGGAAGAAACAGCTATGATCACACATTGCTCCTAGAAGCATGAAGCCAAAAACACCAGCCTGAAGATGACGAATGGGACTTCGTCGAAACGTCGCCAAGACACATCCAATTTTGCGCGGGAGAAAACCCGAATAACCAAAGACCTACATACAAACACCTGCAAAAACCTCAGAAAACAAGTATATATAGTTATATACACACACACATGCACAACACATAAATATACACACACACATGGCTATACACACACACACACATATACTGCATAGATAGTTATCACTGTATAAAATAACACTTAGGGATATTCTGAAATACATTAATATCTTGGTGAAGAGACTAAAGTTGCTGTAAAGCAAAATTTGGAATCTATGGAACTCCCTCCCAGCATTGGTTTTTTTTGCCAGCTAAGGCTGCTGGGAGAAGTTATTCAACTGCATTTCAAGATTCCTATTCCTTGATTTGAAGACTAGTGTCAACGCTGCAAATACTGTATATTCTTTCTTTGACAATATGCAGAACTGTCTGGTATTTTTAGAGTTAATTTAGATGACAGAGAAAAGGGAGGGGAAATAACAAAAGTCGGGAAAGAAAGAAGAAGAAATCCGTCCAACTACTTGACGGTTCTTATCTTTATCATCTATTTGCATACACACCTCAGAAATAGTGCATTCACACATCACACAAAAAGGAAACCAGATATGCTATGTTATGATTCCCTTTATTGGGTCAATTTTGTACACTCGTTAATCACCCTTATGTCTGTAGGTATATATATGGGTTCAACTCCTTGATAAACTATACATAAGCCACGATGGAAAGCTTTTTTTTTTTACAGAAAATTGCTTTTAATAGCTGTGATTTGAGCATTATATACTTTTTAAACTACTGCACACCACACACCACAGTTGTTTTTAATTGGATATCAAACACCATACTTCATTTACTGTTACATTTTTGTCTCCGTCAACTACGTTTGCTAAGATTAGAATTTCAGAAATATGGATAGCTGCAGAAACCGTGAGAAGGGTTTGGCCCATTTCTGTTTGCAGGGGTTATGTGACAAACAGAAGGTCTGCTTGAAAAAAAAATGTATGTGAAAGAAGAATCAGAGCTGCAGTCCTAGCCAGTCCTGAACCTTTCAAGATGGAGTCCAGTTTTCAAAATGGAAACTAAGCCACTGACAGTTAAGGTGGCCTTAAATCTGAGGAAGACTCTTCTGCATCAGTGAGTCTACAAGAGATAACTCTTCTTCTAAAGCACTTTGAGAATGTAAGCTGACCCCACTACAACCCTTCCCTGTTTTTTGCCAACCAGTCCTCATGAGAAAATATGCCTTAGAAAACACTAATCATAAAACGTTCTCCCGTTGGGGAAAACATAAAAGAAACTTCAGCTGGAAACAAGAAAGAATACAAACTCCCACTTCCTTATTTATTTCTTCTGCATTTCCTCCCATATCACAGTACTGCATTCATTTTGTTGTCTTGCTTACAAGCCCCATTTTCCCCACCACTGCTTACCAACTAAAATGGGAAACCCCACTCCCTAGCCAGTATGACTGAAGCAATGGAGTAAAATTTCAATTAACAATCCACAGAAGAGAAAATAAGATTGCAGCCCTACTACAGTAAACTTCCCATTATCTCAGAACAATTATGTTTACCTGAGCCCATCATACAATGAGAGAGATGACAATCCTGGAATAACAGCTTTTTATTTCAGTCTTGGACTCATTCTGTAGCCATTCTTTTCATCTTACACAGAAACGGAGAGAGAAGAATGCGGTATTTCCCTTCTTTAAAAGCATTTAGTGTATGAGGTACAAAGCATAGGTACCACACACATCCGCCTTCAGAGAGGTAAATAGTTTCCTGTGGGCCGCTACTTTGCTTATGTGCACCACAAAGCAGGAAGGAGGCTCCATTTCTGAGTCGCAATACTCTTTTGCAGACAGAGAAACTGTCTTTATTGTAACATTTGTGTATATAAAACAAATAGCCTTGCAGCAAGTGTGATCTTATTTAGATCAAGAAGATAGCAATTTCAGTCCTAGGCACAGCAGTAAAGTTTACCATAATCAAAGAAGGTTATGTCTAAGAAAACCCAAGGTTGGATGACATGGATGCAAATTTATGCATATCACCTTGGGGGTTCTGCTTCAAACTTATTTTTAACTGAATATGCTTCTAATCAGATGGATCACAAAACATAAATCTTAGCTTGCTTGTTAGTTATTATCATTTCTTGGTGTTTACCGAATATTTAGCTCCTAAAAAAGCTATTTTTATTCATTTTCTCTCCCCACTGCTAAAATTCCCCTCTTCAGGCACTAGAATAGAATAGAATAATAACTTTATTGTCACTTTGAATGTACACTAATCGGCATACATTAAAATGAAATTTCATTGCATACAGCTCTCAAAGGGTCACCACCTCCAATATACACTACATAAATATGACAAAAATAAATACAGAATTATGCATATAGCCAATATATGAGAGAGAAAAAAATACAGTCTAGTTCGAATTATTTATACATATGCATGACAAGAAAAACAAACCTACACTTGTATGATTTTTTGAGTTTCCATAAGGTAGTTTAAAAATAAAAAAACTGACCATATTATCTTTTAAAGAGAGGAACCATAGTCCTCATATAAAAGTACTAAAAAATACTGCCAGGTATTTGTTTTATTTTAAAAATCTTTAGGCTGCCTTTAATACAAAAGCTCTTCCAACATACATTAAATCTGTTATCTATTTATTTATAAATAGATGTAAGTCCACAATAGACATAAGATTGTAGATTTAAGCTTGAATTTCTGTTAATTTCTGTATTTGATTTACAGTAATTTCTTTTTGATATCACTGTGTGCATTGGGTTTATTATATTCACAAACATACTTGTGGAATATACATCCATCTACAAACTTACACCACCATTACTATGGTTATATTTATTTCTCTAACAAATGATGATTAAGGTGTTCTATCGCTAGGGTCAAATACATCCCCAGCCATTCAAGTTTACTGATAACTTTGAATCAATTCCTCTGAAACTCAGATTTATTGTTGTATGGGAGGGGAACTGAAGAAGTGTTTGCAACCTTGAGTTCCTAAATGCAAAGTGGGACAAAAATCTAATCAATAAACTTGCAGTCCAATAATGCCCATGTGGCCTCTTTAGAGATTAAGAAGCAATTGCTATACAGATATTACAAGTCAGATATTCAGACCTTAAATTCACCAGAAATTTGCTTCCGCCAACTTGGATTTGTCAGGCTGAAATTAACCTACTTTGGACACATTATGCTAAGAATAGCTCTCAAGAAGACTATAATATTGGGAAAGGTAGAAAGAAAATGACCACAAGTAAAGTGGAAAGACTGTTAAGAGTGGCAACGGGTGCACCACTGGAGAACCAGGTTAGGGATAGAACTATATGGTCACTGAGTTGACATCACACACATAACTAGTCAAACTGGTTACTAGTGGTTTTTACAAATTATTAATTCCTATTAGGGTATTAACTTTATTAATCCAACTCCAATAAGGAGTGTTGGCTTTATATTTGATTACTGGTGAGGAGACTTCTGTTGATAATAGCTTTGCTGTTTAATTTCTTAAATATTAACAATCTGGTCCAGATGTAGACTTAACCTATACTAGAACTATGGATTTCACATTAGCTGCATTTTCAACATTGGGCTTTATTATTATCCACAGGAGATAACAGGAGCGAATGCGACACAACTAGAGAGACAACACACCGTGCCGCTTTACACTCCGGCGAACAATCTGAGTGTAGTATTATTACGCAACGTCCGCTTTTCCCTTGGTCTCGGGCCTCCTCCTTTAAAACTTCCGGTTGGGTAGGCAGTGCATGTCGGGATTGGTAGTCCCAAAGTTTGGCCTGTGCTCGACGGAGGATGTGCTCGAACGCGCAGGCCCAAAAGTGGGCGTGAGGCAGAGTGGGGGTGGGGGGAAAGAGTGACCCGTTTCCAACGTGACGTAGGCCGGGAGAGGGCGTGGACGGGGAGTCGGCGTTCATGTCAGGACCGGCTTCGTTGCATCAGCTGGGGACGAAGCGTGGCTGGGAGGCAGAGGGAGGACGGAACATGAAGCTGTGCCTGAGCGAAGGCAGCCTTGGTGGGCTGAAGGTCTTGGCGGCTGCCAAAGCCACTGGCGCACCGGTGGAGTTGCGGTGGCTTCCGCAAGAGGGTGAGTGCCAGGTGGACGGTAGTCCCCCCCCCCGAAACAGGGCGGCTGAAAAATCTAGTTTTATTTAATTGAAAGATTTCCAGTCCTGGAGACCGGGCTATTTATTGACATAAAAATTCGAGTCAGTGAATAACATAATTGTTTTTTTTTCCTCTTTAGGATTTTTCTTTAGTCCGTTCTCTCTGCGCTATGTCCTTTTAATTTCCCTGCTCCCCTATTACTTCCCGTGGTTTTGTGATGGACTCTTGTTCACTTTTGGGTTTCTGAATACATGGATGAGAGGGGAGAATCTGCACCTGCATTCATGGGAATACTTTCAGAAAATTAGCAAGTGATGGATTGACTGGACTAAATATAGCTGGACTTAGCAAGTGTATTCCAATACCAGTATATAAACTTATTCAGAATAACAGAATTGGAAGGGACCTTGGAACATTCAACACTGGAGGTTTTTAAGAAGAGACTGGACAGCCATTTGTCTGAAATGGTATAGGGTTTCCTGCCTGAGCAGGGGGTTGGACTAGATGACCACCAAGGTCCCTTCCAACTTTATTATTATTATTACTTCTAGTCCAACTCCCTGCTTAAGCAGGAGATCCCATGCCATTCCTGACAAATGGCTGTTCAATTTCTTTTTATTCATCAAATATCTTTGGGGGAGGGCAAGACTTTTCTTTCTATTTTTCTTCCCTGTCATCTCTTTTTGGTAAGGCCTCCAATATTTAAAAAGTTGCATCATAAGCAGAAATTTGATAGAGAAAGCCTTCCTTATTAAAGCTAGTAATTTTGACTTAAAAAACAACTTTGCCAAATTTTGGGGGTAGCATTTTCAATCTTCAAGAAGAAGGAAAAATGGTCTTTTCAAGTAAAAGTAATCATGTTCTGTCAACCCCTGGCCCTGTATGTATGCACAGCATAATATGTATGCACAATATAACCACACACTGCTCCTATTGTTATGTCATCTTAATACCTGCTGTATTAAATAGGGTAAGATTTTGCAGACAAAATTTCCCCTTAATTTGTTTTTCTTCTTCTTTGATAGCTCATGTAGTCCCATTCCTCACCCGTCCACAGCTGCCAGCTCTACAGCTGGAAAATGGATCCTTCCTCTTCTCCACAAATGTAATTTCTCAGTAAGTAATAGAGTGTTGGTCATTCTGTTTCCAGGGTAAGCTTTTGGCAAAACCTAATCTGATTGTAATGCTAGCTAAGTATTATAGGCATGTAAGAGAAGCACCAAATTGGGAGAAAAAGGGGTGCTAATAAAGGATCTTGTAGAAACTGTGCTACATAAACATCTTAAGGTTATAATTTAGAAAGTTATTTTCACATGTCTAGCTGCCTATTGGTGATTTTTCTATAATGCCAATGAACCTAAAGCATGCTGAGTGATACTTGGCATTGTTACCACAATATTTCCAAATATGATTTTTTTGGGGCCACAAATAGATAACGGTAATTAAGAAATTAATGGAAATTTAAGAAATTAAAATATATTTAATATAAGAAAATATGAAGAATAAGCATGCTTCTTTTTTCTCAGTGCTGCCATAAGTTCTATGGGATGGGAAATTGAAATAGTACAACATAGAGAAAGAAGGAAAGGGTGCCTCTTATTCTCAGTTCTTTGGAGCTGGAAGGAAAATCTTCTGCTCTTCCCATACTGTCCTTTTAATTGCATGGGAGATAACAGTGACATACATTTTTAAATTGCTTCTCAGTCAATGAATATTTTAAAATGTTGTGTAGGCTGGCTCTACTATTAGCCAATTGCCTCACCAGCCAATACTAGAAAGCAGGAAGGTACAGTGGGAGGTTGTTGATAGCAATGCCGGACAGTCTTCTTCTTAAGCCACCTTGCTGTTCTTGGCTAAAATGAACCATTTTGGGCAACTTCTATAGATGGAGTGTGGCCCGTATATGTGTGTGTGGGAAAACAGAGTAGGATCTCTTGCCTGTCATCTCAGGTAGCAGAGTATCTTGGATGGTTAGTGAGTGGTCTTTTTTGCATTTATGGTGAGGGAAGCTAGACTGTACGTTTTTGAAAATAAAAGCCTCATGCGGAGTCTTGGATACAGGTCTATAGCGTCTAAACCAGCGGTTCTCAACCTGTGGGTCGCGACCCCATTTGGGGTCGAACGACCGTTTCACGGGGGTCACCAAACACGGCAGTCTGCCATTTTCCCCCCCCCATTTTTTCCCCCATTTTTTTTTCTTTCCCCATTTCCTCTCGGCCATCGCGCACGTGCCACACATGCACGATTCGGCCCGTCGCGCCGCGCATGCGCAGTTTGGCCCGTCACGTGCACGCCACGCATGCGCGATCCGGGCCGTCGCGCCGCGCATGCACGGTTCGACCCGTCGCGCCACGCATGCGTGATTCGGGCCGTCGCGCACACAGCACGCATGCGTGATTTGGGCCGTCACGCCGCGCATGCGCGGCGCAGGTCGAGGTCACACCGCGCATGGGCGGCACAGGTGGGGGCTCAGCCTGAAAAAGGTTGAGAACCGCTGGTCTAAACATTACACCCTACTGGCTTTCTACTGTCAATATTAATAATGGATGCACCTGAGATTGTAAAACTAGGTACAGGTAGTCCCTCGTTGGGACTGGCAACTTGGTCATTAAGCAAAGGGGTTGCTAAATGAAACCACTCCTGTGCTTTATGATCTTACTTCATCTTCCCTTTGCTTTACCAGACCTGCAGAGGTTGTAAATGCAAGGTCACAAAAGTTACTTTTTCAATACCATCGTTAACCGGGAAAGGTTGCCAAAAGAGGCAGTCATTAAACAAGGACTGTATAGAAAGGGCCAGCAGGTTGTTGCATCTGGACGTCCTTATCGGGCTTTAAAGCCAAATGGCGTTAGACCTGATAAGTGTTTGGAAAATGAGCACAGCAAATAATTGCAGGATAGACTGGAAGATTTAAAAAAAATAAAAAAAATCTCCTGCCTGTTTGGAAAATGTCTTTCTTACCAAGGAAATAGATGCATAGGTGAGCATCAAGAGCACCTGCATTCTAGAAATGGAAAATCATAAGAGGGAAGCATCCTTTGCCAGAAGAAAATAACTCTAGAGTGGGAAGTGCTAATGGAAGTCTCCTGTGAGATAGCAAGAGCTCATGATAGAACGAAGGCTCTACCATATTTTTAAGTCCTTGGAAGTGTGTCGCCTGAGAGTACTCACCCCCTTCTTCTTGTTTATCTTCTAGATACTTTTTCCGCTTAGCTGGAAAAGAAATGAGCAGTTTTAGCAACGAGCACAGTGATTTTGCCAATCAGTTTTTTGAATGGGATATAACTGAGCTAGAGGTGAGTAGAACAACCATGTATTTGGGGTAGATAAGCCATTTTTCTTAAAGGGAAGAGGTCGTCTTGTTCAGGCGGCGGTTTAGATTATGCCTGGCTATATGAGTGGGATATGGAGAGAGGAACCAATTGATTCAAGAGAACCTGTGACAGGTATAGTATGCTTCTTTGTACCATTTCTTTTATCAACGTAGGATGGATCACTTATTGTGTATGTATGTGGACGAAGCTATGCTTCTGTAGCCTTTATAGTATTTAACCTGCTGCAGTTCTTTTCTCTATAGAGTAAAAAGCAACATTTTATTTAAAAGACAGAAATCAAGATGTGCTCTGGTTGCCATTATGTTGGATGCTAATATTGCTTCCTGCTCCAACAATGTTTCAGTTCATTGATTCATTTACTGAGTGCAGGTTACATAGTTTGTGTTTGTCTGCCTAGCCCACATAGCTAGCGAACTCATGAAGCAGAATCATGCTGATTTGAGCAAAGACACCTTTAATGCTAGTTAGAGTGAAAGCAAGATCTTGAACACTATAAAAATAAATTACCAAGCAGACTTATAGGGAGTCAATTAAAGTGGGATCTTTGAAAGCTTTCCTTCTCACAGCTGGGCGACAGTCCAGTTCTTGCACTTACTGGACACCTCCTCTGCCTAGTTCTCACTATCTCTCATACTGGTTCACACAACACACTGAAGCAAAACTAAACCAACTGTGCTGTGACATCCTGTGTTGAGTGAACAAATCCAATGACGTGATTCATGCATTGTGTCAAGTGACACTTACTGAACTTACTTACTGTGAATCTAAGCCAGTTGTAAGCCATGGTTACTAGGGAAATATGTTAGTTTATTTATTTATTTTATTTAATTTCTATGCCGCCCTATTCCGGAGAACTCAGGGCGGCTCACAGCATGATAGAAATCACAATAAAATACATAAATATAAATATATAAATATAAAAACCCCGAAATTAAAAAAAGAAAAACCAATCATTCCACAAACATACACACAAACATACACTGGCTAGGGGCAAGGTGTTAGCTGCCCCAGGCCTGCCGGCAAAGGTATGTTTTAAGCAGTTTACGAAAGGCGGAGAGGGTGGGGGCGACACGGATCTCCGGGGGAAGTTGGTTCCAGAGGGCCGGGGCCGCAACAGAGAAGGCTCTTTCCCTAGGCCCCGCCAGGCGACACTGTCTGGCTGACGGGACCTGGAGAAGGCCGACTCTGTGGGCCCTAACCGGCCGCTGGGATTCATGAGGCAGCAGACGGTCCCGTAAATAACCTGGTCCGATGCCATGTAGGGCTTTATAGGTCATAACCAACACTTTGAATTGGGTTCGGAGACCAATTGGCAGCCAATGCAGCTCGCGGAGTCCTGGAAAACAACTAAAAGTTTAAAAGCATGTGATGAACACACTCACAAAATGGCTGCCATAAAAGACTTGCAAACATCTTATATATCGGAGGACAGGCTAGTTCTCCACCCTATTTACCCAGGATATCCTCTACCATTCTAGTAGGGTCTTGCGAGATCCAAAGATTTTATTGCAAATTAAGTGCCAGAGGCTTTGGAGAAGTCAGTGGGTGGAAAATTAGAGGTACATACTGATGTTTGTGGCATAATTATTTGTGCCTAGGTTAGGTCTTAGTATAATACATGATTTCAGACAGTGAGATAAGGAAAAGGCTATATTTTACATTGTTTAGGCCCTTCCCTGATTACCATTCTATTACTATATAAGTGAAAGAGAGAGAGAACATCAAGAGAGTTTTGGGTGTGTAAACAGTCACCATTAAAATGGGTAGTCTCTTTAGAGAGAAAAATGGATTGGTGCCTTAGAGGCACCACTGGAAGCAGATGAAACCAGATGTTAAGAATCCAAAGTTTGCATGTGCTTCCTTTTTTTTCTTTATAGTTCCATACTATCTTGTGATCACGTTGGGCTATTGAGTTAGGTGTAGAAGTCTAATAGCCCAATGCTCTGGCTGTGTTTCATTCATTTTTTTTCTTAAGAAAGATCCAGTATAGTGGTTAAGGTATTAGATAAGGTGCTAGACGAGGTTGGAAAGACCCAGGTTCAAGTTTATTCTCATGAAAGGTCACTGGGTGCCTTTGGACTGATCACTCACTCTCTCAGCCCAACCTACTTTACAGGCTTGCTGCAGAGAAAATTGGAGGAGGAAGTCACTGAGTTCCTGGAGGAAAGGTGGGAATATAAACTTGATAAATAAATGCAACAGTATGAATTTAGTAAGATGAGTGGAGCAGTGAAGGAGGATGAAGATCAATTAAAATCCCTCTTTTTCCTCTCAGCCTGCTTTGTCTACAGCCTTGTATCTTCATGTGGTACAAGAAAAGAAAGGAGAGGATGTTTTGGGCATCATCCGGAAGCCATTGGACTACCTTGACCAGATTCTTACCAAAAAGGATACCTCTTACCTCACTGGAGTAAGTAAGAACCTCTGTAAGCAGACTTTGCAGTACTGGCTGATGTACAAGCTGAGATGTGGGAGGATCAAAAGGATATCTGGTTGTTATAAAACCTTAGCTTTTTGTAAAATTGAATCTAAAGCACAGTACAATTAGGCTTTATATGGATTATATATGCATAAAAATGCTACACAGGATCAGAAGAGAACATGGAGAACCATAAGTCTTCTCACACCTTCCTTGCAGCTTTTGAGATTTCCACAAGCATTGTGCATAGGGGGAGTTACTTTAGTAAATGTTAAGGATTAAAAGCTAGGTCTTAAGAAAATTAGTAATAAGAGCTGAAATCCTCTGGGTACTTAACTGTTTTTATGCCTAAAGCATGAAAGCATGTTAGATGGAGTGATTCTCATCAACAATAATCTTTTCAGAGAAGAACAGATTTTTAGCCTATTTTTTTTTCTTTTTTGGTTCTTGTGGGAGACAAATGTTTCTTTCAAAGATGAATTAATTCCTGTGGGAATTTATTATTATTTTATGAATGCTGCTGGGGAGGGGTGAGACCCTGTCTTTTGCTCCAGCTCCTGCTCCTGCCGGGGACATGAAAGGAGCCCTCAACTGGACGTCCCCTAGGCAAAAGTTTTTACCATCCCATTTTGTTATCCTAATAGGAACACAGTGGCTCACGTGGTTAAGATTCAGGGTTGGAAGTTAGCAAGCCATGGGGAGGGGTGAGCCCCTGTCTTTTACTCCAGCTCCTGCCGGGGACATGAAAGGAGCCCTCAACCGGATGTCCCCTAGGCAACAGTGATGTCACCAACTAATCCTTTCAACCCAGTTGCACCTCGATGCTTTTGACACAAGTGTGATGTGATCATAATTATGGGAGGATGCCAAAGATTTCCAAAATAAAGGCTAGAGACCCGTTACAGGTTGCAGATTGCTCATCTCCGTTCCAGATTTTTTTTTCATTGGGGAAAAAGCACCGGAGTATCTATTAGGGTTTTTTTCTTTACAGAGTTTACTTCAGAACTAATTTTATTGTTGTATATCATATAGAATCAAATTCTGGAATATGTAAATAAAAATCACCATGCATTATGTAAAGCCAATTAAGCTGAAGTGGTTGTTGCTATGTTAGCTTCTCTTGTCAGTGTTAATGATGGAATAAGAATTTACATGTGTACTATTATTAAAGAAGTTTCTATCTTGAACATTTAGGAAATGTTTTTTCCAATGCATGTGAAACATTCAAGCTGCCCCTGTTGCATATCCAGACTGAACCAATTTCTTCTGATTTTTTTAATCTAGGATGTTGAGTCAGCTGCTGATATTGTCTTATGGGGATCTCTGTTTCCTCTGTTAAGAGATGACTCCTTCTTACCAAGTAAGTGATGCCCACAGCTTAATTCAGCTTTCTCCAACCTGATAACCTCCAAATTGTTGGACTTCAATTCCTATAATCTCTCAAAGTTGGGAAAGGCACCAAAGATGGCCTTCCTGCTTTGACAGGAGGTAGCAATATCTGCTTACCATTTGGCTGCTAATTTACATAAGCCATTTTTGATTTCCCTTCATCAAATTCAACTCTTGTTGAAGAAAAGTTCCTTTTCTCACTTTCTCCTTTCCCTAAATATGGAAGTATCTAGATAACGGCTAAAACAAGCTCCCATGCTCCTCAAAAAAAGAACTCTCTTTGGAGAATGTCTTCTGTACCAGGCCATCATACACACGACACCTTTGCTGTTGAGTCTTCAATTGTGATGGAAGACTAATAATAATGGAGGCAAAATCTTTGTCTACCCCTGCTGGCCTTTCTGAGGAGCTCCTAAGTGTCCTAAGGTTTAGAAAAGGCCCATGGCTAGTTTTTGAGTGCTGTTTGGATTCTCTAGAAATAACCATGTTCTAATTTAATTTTCAAGATGAGCTGAAAGCTCTGAGGAGTTGGTTCCAGAACATGAACGTGAAGGAACACTGCAGAAAGGCAGTGGAATCTGTATGGACACCCAAGGGATTGCTGGAACTTAAAGCCTATCTACAGAAACATCCTGCTCCCAGTTTGGCTTTTGAGCAATCAGCTACCAATGAAGCCAAGGTATTAATGGTACATTTCCTATGCAAAGCAGGTGTTTTATTCTCACTCAGTACAAGAGCATGTTAAGCAGGGGTCTTCAAACTTGGTCCTTTTATGACTTATGGACTTCAACTCCCAGAATTCCTCAGTCAGCATGCCTGGCTGAGGAATTCTGGGAGTTGAAGTCCACAAGTCATAAAAGGGCCAAGTTTGAAGACCCCTGATGTTAAGTCTCTAGCCTAATAAGTTGAAGGTCATTTTATTACAGAATTCCTTGCACTTACCGAAGTAGTGAATCAAGAAGAAAGTGAAGCTACAAATGCCCAGCATTATCTTGGATGGACTTTAGCATACATATACTTGAAAGACTCAGGGGAGTTCCGTACTATTGAAATAGTGGCTTCAGCTGTTGTTCAGTAGGATTTGAAATGGGAAGTACTATGGTTTGGGGGGAAAGTAGTCCTCTATAGGCAAGAGATGATATACTACCTGTTCAGAATTTGTTTTGTTAAATATTAACTGCATTATTTAAGGCGGGGAAAGTAGACCAAGGGAAAAGTTTGTGCTTATGATGGTTGTTTTAGACTTTGGTATTCCCTGGCAATTACCATAGTCCATTAAAATAACTCAGGGATTTGGGTTGCTGAATATCAGACATCGTTGCAGGAGGTCTGTCCTTCTTTCTAGGAAGAGGAATCGGTCCAGCAGCATTTGTCTGATGTGGAGATTGAAGCCATTGCTGAAATCTGGAGCAGAGGACCAGCCAGCCTTCCTAGCCCCTGGAAACCACAGCACCCTATGTAAGAATCTTGCTGGGCTGAAATGTCCTTGTGGTGGTAATAAGGGATACCAAAGAAGATCTTAAAACAGGGACACCCCACCCCACCCATGTGTGCATCTTGCTCTCTTCGTCTCATCTTTGGCCATTTTAAATTGACGTTGCTTCTTTATTTCTTCAATGGTTTTTATTGGTTTTTAATTACTCTAAGCTGCTAGAGTCGCCTACAGGAGAGATGGGCAGCAAATAACATTGAATAAATATAAACAGCTCTCTTTTTCTTTTGTTTCTTAACAGCAAATACACATATTATACATGCTATGTCTAATTATATACTGGGAATTGTCAATATGAACCTTAATATTATCAAAACACAGCCATATAGTTCTCTAGAGCAGGGGTCCTCAACCTTGGCAAGACTTGTGGGCTTCAACTCCCAGAATTCCTCAGCCAGTAAAGCTGGCTGAGGAATTCTGAGGCCCACAAGTTCTTAAAGTTGCCAAAATTGAGGACCCCTGCTCTATAGCATCCATTATTATCTGTCTCAGTGATGTGGAAACTTGTAGCTTTCTGGATACTGTTGTATTATAATTTGATCTTTAGCAGTGCTGACTGGAACTGGAATTTCAGCAACATCTGGCGAGCTACCGGTTATTCACCTCTTGATGTTTACTAACTCTGTAGGCCAATTTCGCCTACAGAGAATTAACCTTCCTAAATTGCAGATTCTTCAGTGTGTTGCATAGCTTTCCCCACCTGCCTCTCCCCCACCTCATTTCCACCAAAGTTGTTTGAGCAAGTCAGAAATCTGAATTTATCTTTTGAGTTCCTGTGTCTGTCCTCCTCAGATTGCCTGTGGAAGGCATGAAGAATGTGCTAATCACGAGTGCGCTGCCCTATGTAAACAATGTGCCTCATCTTGGAAATATCATTGGCTGCGTTCTCAGTGCTGATACCTTTGCCAGGTAAGTTAAAGCATCTCTTTCCAGGCACCCACACCCAAGACAGACTTCTGGTCCATGTGAACTTATAAATGGTTCTCACTGTGAGTCTCTGAATTCTGCCTTTGCCATACTTGCTTCCTAAGATCGTGTTTTTTCCTGGAAATGTTGGATGTGAGGGGGTTTTTTTTATACAAATAATATGCTCTATTGGAATGATTTTTATTTATGAAATGTATTGCCCCCCCCATCTTACTTCAGGGTAACTCTGGGTAGCTTACAATCATAACACGAATGATGGTTCAGACAACATAAAACAAGATCATATGAAGCCTTAGTTTATTTAGTTTTAATTTATTTTTAACATTTATATCTTTTAGTATTTTATGGTATACTACCCAGAGTCCCTCTGTGAGGGAGATGGGTGGTTTAAAAATGTGATAAATAAAAATAAAACAAGATCATAGGAGATCTTACTTCTTATTGATAGCAATAAATCTGCTTTTTAAACAAGCAGCATTTATTTATTTTTTAGATACTGTCGCCTTCGCAATTGGAACACCCTCTATATATGCGGTACTGATGAATATGGTACTGCCACAGAGACAAAGGCCATGGAGGAAGGACTGACACCACAACAGATCTGCGATAAATACTATTCTATCCATGCACAAATCTACCAGTGGTTCAACATCTCTTTTGACTATTTTGGTCGCACCACCACAGCCCAACAGACCACGTAAGTGCTGCAATTAGAAGAATTGTCAATGGGGGAAGAAACGCAGAAATGAAACAACAGGGGTTTTTTTTCTCCTTCCCTCTCTGACTTACAACCTTTGTGTTGCCTAACTTTTGTATTGCACCCGCAATAAAGTTTGTCTCCTGTTTTGGAGCTTGCCAAAAGACTGACAGGTGATTGAAGGTAGTTTCTGCAGCTAGTTTCTGAACGTGTGCAAAGAGGAGCACTTTGAATGTTTACTTCAGTGGTTCTCAACCTTTTTAATGCTGCGACCCCCCCCCAACCGGTCGTAAGTCGAGGACTACCCAACCAGTTATAAGTTGAGGACTGTTTCCCTGCCCGGGAGCGCTGCGCATGCATGGTGCTGCCCCCTGCACCGGCCGAGACGTAGCTGGCAAGGGGCAGCGACGGCGCAGGGCGACCACCGGCTGGGCCACCAGCTGGCCCAGCCCAAAGGAGGTAAGGCACCTGCCGGGCCCCACATGCACCAGCAACCCTCCCTGTGCCCGCCGGCCTCCCACCTCCCACCCCTGGTCCTCTTTTACTTACATTTTTAGTAGTTGCTCAGCAGGGAGGGGTGGAGACTTCCAGACAGCTCGCCTTCGCTGCAGACAACTTGCAACACCGTTTGCAGACTGGGACTTTTGGCGGGCTCAGCTGGGCAGAGACAGCCTGGACAATTCCTATTGGCTTCTGAAAGCCAATAGAATTAGACTCTATTCAAGAGAGTCTATTCTATTGGCTTTCAAAAGCCAATAGAATAAGAGGGAGTAGCGCAGCTAAGGAAAAGGGGGAAAAATGGCGGACTGCGTTGTTTGGCGACCCCCGTGAAATGGTCGTTCGACCCCAAATGGGGTTGCGACCCACAGGTTGAGAACCGCTGGTTTAGTGTAAAGAACTGCTATTCATTTGAAGCATTTTTAGCTCATCTCTTGGCCAAAAGGGCTCCAAGCATAGTCTTGACATTATCGGAGAAGAGCAACTATTACCAATCATAGAGTTAGTAAGTGACTGCTCAGTTACATCATCTTCTGTTTGTTATCTATTGTGATACTTTCCCTTGAATTGCTAATGATCCTTGGGCAGATTAGCGGACAGTTGTTGAGGGCATGTAACTTCCTTGTGAAGCCAGATTAGGGGCTCACTGGGAGGTAATGGATGGATACTTTCATGTGTCACCAGTGAGGATATGGCAGGACTGAAAGTGATACAGATCATCATGTGCTCTGTGTTTTATGAATATAATTTTCAAATGAAGCTATGTTCCTGCTTTATTAGCTTCTTACATCATCAATTGCAAGACATCCTGTTTTGTAATAAATGGATGCCAAAAATTTGTCAAGATTTTCATTTTTACAACTGAATTGTTCAAAGGACAAGAATACTTTAAAGGGTTAATTAAAACAATTAGATAGCATTAAGTCATAATGGTAAGCTAGGATATTTAAACGATTAT
The DNA here is from genome assembly GCA_034064705.1 of Bothrops alternatus. Taxonomy (NCBI): domain Eukaryota; kingdom Metazoa; phylum Chordata; class Lepidosauria; order Squamata; family Viperidae; genus Bothrops; species Bothrops alternatus. Next base: position 8,787,796 of record JARGCV010000080.1, read on the forward strand.
TTGTTGAATAAGCCATGGTTACATTAAACCAAAAAACAATGAACCCCTGTTTCTTGAATATGTATACCTGATGAATTTTTGGATTCCTTTGATCTGATTCATTCATCGTTGTACACTCTAAACAACCAAACAGCCTATTTATTACCCTTCAGATATTTTAAATTACCTGGCTGCTGGCTGCAGTTGCTGTGAATTGCATTCCAGAACCTGTGGAGAGGATTCAATTACCCATCCTTGCTTGTATTATTGGAATAGATCATGTTGCCATTTTAATTTAGTGCCTTGCTTTGACCCTACTTATTAGAATTCCACTAATAAACAACTTAATTAAAATGAACCATGGCTTGATACTAAATCCAGATATTATTGTGCTGTACAATGAGAGGCACTCATCCACTCAGGGGCATGGAATAGAGCCATGGAATTACACACTGCAGACCAACATACACCCCTGCTGGATTATACATCTGCATGGAATAGGACCTTGGTAAGATCAGAATGAGTGATTTTGTTTTGCCTATCTGTTAGTCTGCCTGCCCATCTACTATGCCAGTGCAAATGCAAATGTCAACATTGTTTGGAAACTCAGACAAATAAAGGACAGTCAGTGCTTTGCAGTCGCAGGCACTCATGCTTCTATTTATATTTTAAAAAATATTTGTATGTGTGAAGATCAGAAGCTGTTCCTTACATCTCTGCTTCTCTAACCCTTCAGAATAGCGCAAAGCATCTTCCAACAGTTGCTGGAGCACAAATATCTTCTGACCGAGACAGTGGACCAGTTGAAGTGTGAGAAATGTGCGAGATTCCTAGCAGACCGCTTTGTGGAAGGCATCTGCCCTTTCTGCAACTATGAAGAAGCCCGTGGAGATCAGTGTGACAAATGTGGCAAGCTCATAAATGCCACTGAACTTAAGGTATTTTTGGAAACAGAAGCCTGAACCTGATCTTCAGAGTAGACTCTTTTCCAATAAGAGTTGATGACATCGAAGTCATCTGTTCTACTGAAATTCTGTTAAAACTGGATAAAATCTCCTCTCCCTTTCCTGAGAGGAGTACAACCATTATGCTACTTCATCTTCCCTTTTCTCATGATTATGAACTAAACCAAGGGTAGGCAATCCTGGCTCTTTTATGACTTGTGGGCTTCAACTCCCAGAATTCCTGAGTCAGCATGGCTGGTTCAAGAATTCTGGGTATTGAAGTCCACAAGTCATCAAAGAGCCAGGGTTGCCTACCCCTGAACCAAACCATCTTGTAATGTTTGATTTTGGTTTACCCAGATGCTGTAATTTGTAACCCATGGTTTATTGACTGTAAGTTATTGAGCCCAGTGAGTTGTGATTTACAATAGTGGCAAATATCTATAGCTCGGATGCAGGATGAGGGTGAAGATTCGTTCTCCAAGCTTGCAGGTTGGTTTAGGGATGTTTCATTACCAGGCTAGGTAATATCTTCAGCGATGTTTAGGGGATGTCAGTGTTGGTGTTCTTCTGTTTATAATAGTTTGTAATATAATTCTGTTTATAATATAATATAATTGTGATTTATTAAGTAAACTATGGTTTAAAAAGCCCGCCTTAATAGAATGTATGCCCCAGGGCTTATACGATACTTTGACCACATGTTTTTCTGATGACAAATCAGAAATCAACCTTATTGTCCTCATTGTATAAGTCAAGTTTTGCCTTAATTTGTCTAGTGTATCTGTATCATTAAATATCAGGTATATCCACATTCACAATTATTTACAGTAAATTTCTCTTGTGGCTGGGGAATCCAGCATGCTGCAATCAAAGTGAGATAAAAGCACATTAAGTATTTATCTTAAATCTTCAGACCTTGCAATACAGTAAATAGGATTACTTTTATTCAGAGGGTGGTCCAAACTGCCTCCAGGATCTGAGATATTAGCACTGTTGTGGAAATTTTGAGTCTTTGCATTTTATTTTTGCTATTGTAGATTTAAGAAGAATATCATCTTATTTTCCCTTGTTTCATTTTTTCTGTTACTTATATTGCTATATTTCTTCATGGCCATCTACAGTTTTGCAAAAGAACAAACATACTCCATATTTATCTTCTGTATTATTATTATTCACTTAAATTTCCCTCCTTTTCCACTATTATTTTAACATATCCTCAACAATACTGGATCCTTCTCTTCAGAGATATTTAAGAGGTTAAGTCTCTTGGGGATGGGGGATGAGTTAAAACTGACCAATTTTTTGCTATGTACTGTACACTTGTCAAAACCTGTTAAGGGCCTACAGCTCAACAGGTACTATGAATCTTTTGTTTAACGTTGTCCTTATTTATTATTAATAGCTAAATTTTCTTACTACTGAAGCCCATCCAGTTATTCCCCTGTCATTTTTAATGTCCTGTTTTGTTTCCATTGGCCATTTGATTTCAAGATTATCCATGTACAAGAAATGTATTCATGTAATCCATGTAAAATCCATGTAAAATCATGCATGGGATAGAAAAGGTGGATAGAGAAAAATTATTTTCTCTATCACACAATACCAGGACAAGGGGGCACTCCCTAAAGCTCATAGGTAAAGAAAGTGAGGACAAATAAAGGGAAATATTTCTTCACCCAGAGGGTCGTTGATTTATGGAATTCACTTCCAGAAGGGGTCGTGACAGCTGTCAGCCTTGACAGCTTCAAGGCAGGGTTAGATAGATTCATGGATGCCAAGTGTATCAGTGGTTATTAAAACGGATGTCCATGTGCGCCTCTATGTCGGTTGAGGCAGGCAGATTCCCTTGAGTACCATTTGTTGGGGGTCAAGGGAAAGGGAGGGTTTTGCCTTCTCTTTCTGCTCAAGATCCCCATGTACAATTGGTGGGCCACTGTGTGACACAGAATGCTGGACTCGATGGGCTTTGGCCTGATTCAGCATGGCTCTTCTTATGTTCTTATGTTCTTATGTATTTAAAGACTATACTTAAAAAGTTGTGAGAAAAAATATATGACAAGACAAGAGAATCATGTCTATGTTGGGCTTCTCCCAATTCCAGGATTTTTATCATTTCTTTTTATCATTTCTGCCTGCATTGCTGCTAATTTCTTAACAGTATCCGTTCCATCCATGGGCCTAACTACAAAATGCTGCTTTGTTTGATGTGAGCTATCTGTGTGTAGCGTAGTCTCTATTCTGGATAGTTGGCTTTTTCTTGAAAGGATCTAAAGACTTCTTTGGATTTAAAGGTATACAGCTATGAAATGTGGCAATTCTGTTTAGGTAATTTGATGAATAAATTATTTCATGATGTGTTCTTCTTTTTCTTCTGACAGAAACCAGTGTGCAAAGTCTGCCAAGGAACTCCAGTGGTGAAATCTTCTCAGCACCTCTTCCTGGATCTACCCAAGGTGAGCCCCTTGTTCTTCTGTCTTTAGAAGGCAGTGTTCTATGATTCTTTGAATCAGCATCTGTGGCAGTGATAAACTGTCAATAAACCAGGACTGAATCCAGATCAGACAGAGGCACTCTTCTTCAACAGAAGTAAATGAACTCTAGAATTGAGCAGAGGGGGATATTACTTGATTCAGCTTTGCACCTGAAGGCGCAGCTCCTTTGCCCAGTTTAGTTTGTTGGTTAAGCCAGTCTTTGACGAGGCCTGACATGATCGTGAAGACAGAAGATTTAATTAACAGCTTGATTTGAGTATTGAAGTGGGCTTCACTCGGAGCTGTCTTTGAAGAATCTTCTTAGAGTGCAATTGGTCCATTTTGTGAAGCAGAAATAAAGTAGATGGTATAGGAACCAGTTCAGATAATTTTCCCTTCCTATTTGCCCATCAGTGAAGGTCTTCATCAGAAACTGCAACTTCAGGAAATGGATGTGAGTGCTGTACACATTTGCTGAATATTGACAGTTGGTATAACAAAACAGTCACTTCATTACAATTATTATTAACTATCTAGGAGAACTTACACTAACGTTTTAGGTCATACCTGAAATGATTTTCAAGTTGCCTGGTTACAAACAAAAGACACATGGTATGCACTGGGATGATTTCTGCCATCAGAACTAGGGAGTTCTGGGCAAACTTTGAATCTTAAAGCTTATAAAGCCTCAATAGCTAAATAGTAACTTATCTGGAAAATACTGCTCTGAACAACATACGTCATACAACCAATGCTGATAAAGCATATCTTAAGATAGAACCCCTTGCCCTTCTATTACATATAGTCATGTTGTAATGTTCTCATAGGGGGAAAATAATTGATATAAGTAAACCTGGTACAGGCACAGGAAAATTAATTTCTCTCCTCAGATGAGCAAACTACCGTATTTTGATCCAAAGAAGGCAGCAGAAAATTTCACTTCCTACCTGGATTAAGGTAGTCCTCAGTTAACAATGGTAATTGGGATGGGAAACTCTCGCTAAGTGATAGACATACAGTACAATGTTACATAAATGCACTGACCTATGATGGCAGTTCTACAATTCCAGCTATGGTCATTAATCAAATGTCATGTGTTCTTTAAGCACAATGTCATGTGACTGCCATTTGCAACTTCCTGCTGGTTTCCTCGTCGATATTACATGTCAGAAGCTGGCAGAGAAGGTTGCAAATGACAATTACAGGACCATGGGACACCACAACCATTGTAATGGGGAGCAGGTTGTCAAGCACCCAAATCAAGGTACGTGACAGAGGATGCTGCTACAGCTGTAACTTTGAGGACCAGTCACAGGACTCCTTGTTCAGCACTGTCAAAACTTTAAATCAGTTGCTCAACAAATGATCATTAACCAAGGACTACTTGTATTACTAATGTTAGGATAAAGAAACACAAAATCCCAGGTGTATTCCAGAAGTGATAGAAAGGATGAATAAATAATAAAAAGGAAGACACTGAATGAAACAAATTATCTTAGTTGGGTAGAATATCACTTTGCGTGATATTTGGTAAAATCCAAATACACCTAGAAGCCCAAGTTTCATATATAAGTGGAGATTAGAATGAGGCTAGAAAGAATGAAGGAGGCCCAAGCATGTATTGTTTCATAAGTAGAGGCCAAACTGAGACAAGCAGTTGACCATAGTCATGTTCCTCAGAAGGTAAATCGTTAACTAAGACCAAAAATTTCCAACACATTGAACTCTTAAATGTGCTTTTTTGCAAGAGATGCTCTGGTTAGCATGAGGGATGTGGCCAGTTGTCAAGTTGCTGGAACAGTAAGGCTGAACTCTTCAGTTGGATTCATTCAAACATTTGTCATATATATACAATGTACATATGACCATGATACACAAAAAAATATGTTGGAAGAATTAATAGTGGCTTCTAAGTCAGTATTCCATATAAGAAACTGAAGAGAAGTAGCTGAAATAGTTACTAATTACCTGTTTGACTCTTTGGAAGATGTAGCAGTACTATATTTGGTTTTTGGATCCAATTTTGTTTTTTGTGTAATATAAATTTCTAGTTTGTTTTGCATTAGGGGACAAAACTGGTGTCTCAAGCCTTAGAGAGGTTCTCAACTTTGAGAACTATAAAAATTCATTTGGAAGGTTTTAAGGGGTAAAAGAACAGAAAAGGGTAAAAAAATTCTGTCCTACCCTCTCTGCAAGTATATTTTCTGATATTTCTTTTGATATACTTTCTGAGTATTAGATACTCATATACCGTATTTGCCACAACTGGCTATGCAATGCTTTTTGTGTATAAGGGTGTGTTTATCTTTAAATGCTATTTTTTTATTTTGATTTTACTTGTCACTCTGAGTAGTATACAGTATAAGCATTAGAAGTACAAAAGAGAAAAATGCTAAAAGTGATGCAAGCAGAGATGTGATGTCATTTGCCTAACACTCTTATCATCGTGGCAAGTGCATCATAGCCAGAAATCCTGTTTGTTTTTTCTAACCTTTCAACAACTAGTTAGAAGAGAGTCTGGAGAAATGGTTGGCTGTGTCCCAGTCCAGTGGGGATTGGACCCCCAACTCAAGATACATCACCCGCTCCTGGATCCGGGATGGCCTCAAGCCACGTTGTATCACTCGTGACCTGAAGTGGGGCACATCAGTTCCACTTGATGGCTTCCGTGAGAAGGTGAGGAATATGGGGCAAAGAGAGACATTTTTTTTTGGTGTGATTGAATGCCACACTGTGTGTGAATATCACTTAGACATACGGTAATATGTGAATAGCTTGGGATTAAAGTTCACACAAGCCCTATATAGCAAGCCAGTAGTTACAGTATGTAAATTATAGTCTAAAGAACTGAAGGTCTGCACAGAACATCTATTTTGAAATAAGAGCAACCATCTCTGTGTGAGCAATAATACCATAATGTGAACTAATTGTACTTACTCAAAAGGAAGATAAGGTATCCCCAGTCATTACCTTTAAGTTGGAGGTGGTGGGTTGTCTTCTTTTTCTTTCAGACTAGAGACATAAGCTATTGAATAAGAGAACTAGCTTCTGCCTGACCGAGAATGCAGAATCTGAAAAAACACTTGTGAAGTCAGTGGGTGAAGAGCCACCTCTGTCCCTACAATCTAGATGCGTTCTTGTTTTAATCAGGGTCATCATCTTCATTTAGAAAAATATGATAATTAATGGCCAAGAGATGTGCAAGTGGTACAGTTTGGAGCTCAAATCTCAGCTGCTCACACAGATATTTCTTTTCCCCTTCCCTACTTTTAATAGGTATTCTATGTTTGGTTTGATGCTCCAATTGGCTATCTGTCCATCACAGCTAATTACACTGACCAGTGGGAGAAATGGTGGAAGAACCCAGAACAGGTGGGCTAATCCAGGCACTTCCTTCTGAAAGTTGATTCCTTTCTTTATATCAAAGATAATATATCTTTATATGTACAATACTATAAATACATAGTAGTGCACCTTTACAATATTTATACAATACTTTATCTTTTTTATTTCTAATATGAAGAAATACGTCATTACGAAATTTTCTGTATTCACTTATATATCTCTGTAATATGTAAAATATAAATAGATTTGTGGCAGGGAAATCAGGGAACTCTTCCATCATTCCATTACATAAACTCTTCTGAGCATGAAGCATGCTCACTACTTAGAACCAAACTTCTTCTTAAGTTCTTCAACTCATCCTAGCAAATTGCATGAGATTATTATGTCTATAGGACATCTGTACCTCTGATTATTGTAAGATGTATTTTTAAAAAAATTCATCGTGATAACGTGCTGTCACAGTCAGTTATTTGAGGCTACATAGGATGGGAGGGAGTTGTCAGAAAGTCGAGGTACAACTGTGCCTTATGCCATGTTTTCACTCTTTCTTCTTTCCCTTCTCAGATTCAGCTTTATAACTTCATGGCCAAGGATAATGTTCCCTTCCACAGCGTTGTGTTTCCTTGCTCCTTGCTGGGCACCGGTGATAATTACACTCTGGTCAACCATCTAATTGCAACAGGTAATTTCTGGGGGAGAGAATTAACCACAAACCTCATTTTTTCCATTCCTGACTTCTAGTCTTGTTGGATGCCTTAGAACCAAAAACTGACCGTTTCCATTCCCTTTCTTCAACGGAGGAACCCTTAAAAAAGGAGTTCCTAATGCAGGAGTGGGCAGCGTTGGCTCTTTTATGACTCAGAATTCCTGAGCGAGCCATGCTGAGGGGAAAGGGAGAAGTTTCCAAGCTGAGCCATGCTGGCTCAGGAATTCTGGGAGTTGAAGTCCACGAGTCATAAAAGAGCCCAGGTTGCCTACCCCTGTCCTAACGTCACCCTCTCTCTTTTTTTTCCTGTAGAATATTTGAACTATGAGGATGGCAAATTCTCCAAAAGCCGTGGTGTGGGAGTTTTTGGGGATATGGCCAAGGACACAGGCATTCCTGCAGACATCTGGCGCTTTTACCTGCTCTACTTGCGGCCAGAGAGCCAAGATAGTGCCTTCTCTTGGAATGATCTGATGATCAAAAACAACTCCGAGCTGCTGAATACCCTCGGCAATTTTATCAATAGGTAAATCTGGGCAAGAGAAAAATGGGCCCATGGTGTAAATTCAGTAAAACAGTGTGGTAGCTTAGCTTTGGGTACAGGATGAGCTAAAAACAGTATTAAAAAAAAGATTCAGTAATTTTGCACAATATTGGAAGAATGAAGGACTGCCATCAGAAGAAGAAATAATCAGGAAAATATTGGAATGTGCAGACACGGACAAATTAACTATGAGGTTGAAAGATAAAGAAGATACAGACTACTATCAAATTTGGAACCTATTTTATTCTTGGCTAGAGGAAAGAATGAAGGATTAGGAATTGAACATGTATTAGCATAGCAAACTCCAGACAACTTGTTGATTGGAAAAATTAACATATGTTAATGAAAAAAAATCAATACAATCTTTATTCAATAAATAAATAAATAAATAATAAAAAAAAAGATTCAGATTCAGACAAACTATTTACTAGCCTACTGCAAAGGCTGGCCTAGAGTTAGGACGAGGAGTAGAGAGTGAAGCGGCACCATAGGAAGAAGGGTTGGAATTGGAAAGGCCCTTGTGTGTGTGCATGAGGATTATTTTTCCCACCTGTTCACTGTGCCTTCAGGTCAGTAACTTTCTGATGCTCATTTCATACCTTGTATGCAATGACCCATGTGGTTCTCTTAATTCTCAAGAACATCAACATCTCACATAGATAGACAGAATTTTATATCGGTCAATTAAAATGAATAACACAAAACTATCCCCTAACCAGAAGAAATATCAGCAACCATTTGTGAGCAAAGTTGTACTGTGTGATAGTTTGGTGTTCATGTATGAGATTGTTGAAATCTCAGAAGATGTAGTGACATTATAAAATTGGGGGCATTCTTTGAAAGATTTTGTGAGACAATTTTGCAAAACAGCAATCATTGTGTTGCTCATAGGAGTTACATTTAGACATCGCTCTTTGTCTAAACTTAAACTGTGTTGAGGATGAAAAGGAGAAATCAAACGGTCAATCCCAAAGAGGATTGGAGTGCAAGAATTTATTAGGTGGAGGCACTGGGGAAAAAAGAAAATTGTGGGGGATTGAGGAGCACTTGCTCTGGAATTCCATACTACTTAAATCTCTGTTTATAGTATATAGTTTTCTGGGGTCTTCTGGAACGAGAGATTCAGATGTACCAGAACAGACCCGTAGCTGTGACCTACAGAATGTGAGTTAGGCCAAGTGTCAAGGTAACCAATGCATTGTCATCCTTGTGTAAACATCTTTCATTATTTGACTGTCCAGGAGTTGCCCAGATAGGTAGATTGCGATAGTTGGAAACAAAAGATGAGAATTAATCTAGCTTTCTGTCCACTTCTAATGTATCAAACTTTAGTGTATCCTCTTAACTCTCTCCCTTGTCTTTGCTTCCTTTTTCAGAGCAGGAACTTTTGTGTGCAAATTCTTCGGGGGTTGCGTCCCTGCGATGGACTTAACCCAGGATGACAAGCGCTTGTTGGCTCACATCACATTGGAGCTGCGGCAATACAACCAGTTGTTGGAGAAGGTCAAGTACGTCCTGGAAATCTAGCATCTGCCAGCAGCTCTAGGAGCTATGTAATCGGTAGCTTAGATAAAACCTTTCCTGAAGAATGTGCATGAACAACTGCAGTGGTAGAAGTTTTGAAAAAATGGAAGGCTCTTTTCCATCCTTTATGCTTGTGGGGAGTCATCTGAGCGAGAGGTTGTCCCAGACCGGCTCTGAATGTGTGAAGTAGCAACACCTGAATATCTAAACGCTTGTGGATGCTGGTTTCATAATCTTGAAAACTTCAGATGAGATTGTGATTAATTTGCGTGTTCTTTATTAGTTTGCCTACCCAGAAATGTCCAAGACTGTTGTAAGTGGCTGATTGAGAATTTGAAAGGAAAAAGCCCAACAGATTTACTGGAAGGTTTCCTGCATGTTTGCGTGGGAGGGCTGCTTAGTTTTGCCAAGTGTTTCTCAGCAACGAGAGGTCAACTGCCATTTTCTTCCTTACCTCTGCAACTTCAACAACTTTGTCTCTTGGCTTTTCTCTCTCAGGATTCGTGATGCCTTACGCAGCATCTTGAATATTGCTCGCCATGGCAACCAGTACCTTCAGGTCAATGAGCCCTGGAAATGCATCAAAGGCAGTGATGCAGATAAGTGAGTGTCTGATGGTGGGCAAATGCTACCGTGGGATGGTCTGCTTCAAGCAGAACTAACTAAGGGAATTCTCCTCCCAACGTTGTGATATAGCTTATTTGGATTAGATTAGTTTAAACCAGGGGTTCTCAACCTTGGCAACTTTAAGACTTGTGGACTTCAACTCCCAGAATTCCTCAGCCAGCAAGGCTGGCTGAGGAATTCTGGGAGTTGAAGTCCACAAGTCTTAAAAGTTGCCAAGGTTGAGAACCCCTGGTTTAAAGAGAAAAATGCCTTGATGCTTCTCTGCTTTTATTCTTCTGAGCTGGGTTTTATTTTCAGACATTTATTTAAATATTGATTATTTTTTTTAATTTGTATCCTGCCTGATTCTTTTTACAAATAACTCAAGCAGGTGAACATATTCCACACACCTTCCTCCTCTTAATTCCCCAACAACAACAACTTTGTGAGGTGAGTTGGGCTGAGAGAGAGTGACTGGCCCAAGGTCACCCGGCCAAGTTTCATGGTTAAGGACTAGACCAGACCTGTCAAACACAAGGCCCGGGGGCCGGATGCGGCCCACGAGGTGGTTTCACGTGGCCCACAAAGCCATCCTGGAAACAGTGAGGGAACGGCCCCCCTCTGCCTTGGCCCTGGCCCTGGCCCAGGCCGGCCGGGAGCCAATGGACAATTTTGTGGTGGCCATCTGTGCTGAAACGCATTCAGTCTTAGCTCCACAAGGCCGCCTAGAAACAGCGAGGAACCAGCCCCTGCTGTGTCGGCCCCGCCCCCTGGGTGCATGCTGGGGAGGGGTCACCCTTTGTGAGGAACGAGGAAATGGATCATGCCTTGGCGCTTGCCCCGGTCCCACCCCCTTCTGCCAGAGACCCTCAGATCTATCCCACTCCTGCCCAGGCCCCCACAGGCACCCTTGACGCGAACGATGTAGAGCTGGCCATGCCCACCCAGTAGGCCACACCCACTCCACCCACACCCACCCAGTAGGCCGCATCCACCCTGGCCCCCCTGCCCCCCCGAGGGCAACCCCAATGCTGATGTGGCCCTCAATGAAATTGAGTTTGACACCCCTGGACTAGACTAAACTATCAGTGTTGCCTATTGGTTATTGCCCCATTTTCTTGGCTTTGCTACTTTTTTTTTCTTCTTAGAGATGTCTTTTCTTTTCTTCCTAGAAAACGGGCCAGCACTGTGATAGGGGTAGCTGTCAACATTGCAAGCTTGCTGTCAGTTGTGTTGCAACCTTACATGCCCACTGTGAGCGCTGCAATCCAGGACCAGCTGTGCATTGCATCCAGATTTAATGTTGTGACCAATGACTTCGTCTGCACCCTGCCAGCTGGACATCAGATTGGCACGGTACGTGCTGAGGGGATGGAAGCCATGTGATAGGTAACGGAAGCAGAGCTGAGGACCAGTTCTCCCAAGTGCCAGAGAAAAAAAGAATAAATAATATCAGTTTAGATGCAGTCAAGATTCATGTAAGAAATATTGTTCCATACTAAATATATATATATATATATATATAACTTATTTGCCAGAAGAAGCATAGGTTTACTGAGTTCTAAAACGGATATAATTATACTTTTCCTATTACAAGCTTCAGCTTCTTTCCTTTTACTGTTCCTAAAAACTGTTGTTTTGGATCATGCTGGAAACCAATGAGGAAAATAGCTTCCGTATATTCTAGGCCAGCGGTTCTCAACCTTTTCCGGGGCTCGACCCTGGCCCGCATCGCGCATGCACGGTGCGACGGCCCGCATCGCAAAGTGGAAAAAATGGCGGACCCCCAAAAAATGGCCGACCCAAAAAAAAATATGGCCGACCAAAAAAAAATAATGGCGGGCCCGCATCGCGCATGCGCGGTGCGACGGCACGCATCGCAAAGGGGGGGAAAATGGCCGACCAAAAAAAATGGCGGACTGCAATGTTTGGCGACCCCCATGAAATGGTCGTTCGACCCCAAATGGGGTCGCGACCCACAGGTTGAGAACCGCTGTTCTAGGCAGCCAAGCCACAAGGGAAACTTCAAAACCATTTGTGTAAGTTAATTTCATGGTGTCGAAGTTTCTTCCATTGATAAATGTGGCTATCAGGGTTCTCCAAAGTGGTCAGTATTGAGCCCAAGAGTCAATGGGACTATCCAAGGGGTTGATGTTGTTATTGCTATTCAAATACTATTAGTTAGAGCAGTATTTATTAAATTGTTTTCATATTTATTTGTATCCTGCCTTTATTATTTCTACAAATGGCTCAAAGCAACAAACATATCTAACACACCTTCCTCCTCCTATTTTCCCCACAACAACAGTCCTGTGAGGTGAATTGGGCTGAGAGAGAGTGACTGGCCCAAGGTCACCCAATTAGCTTTCATGCCTAAGGCAGAATTTGAACTCACAGTCTCCTGGTCCCTTAACCACTAGGCCAGGAGTCCCCAACGTATGGGCCGCAGCCCAATAAAGGCTGCGGCCTCTTGGCCAACAGGCTGCGGAAATGGCTGACTGGCACGCGCACACATGCGCACACACTCCCCCTCACTCGTGCTAGTGCCCGCTGGTGGGTGGGTGTGCGTGGCCCATTTGCACATGCGTGAACAGAGCCACTAGTGCTGTGCCAGCGCATATGGCACCATGTGCAGGCACATGGTGCCGTTTGCGTGCGCTCATGTGCACACACCAATTTGAAACTGCTCTCCTTCCCTCTGGGCTGCGAGCCCAGAAAGGTTGGAGACCTGCACTAGGCCAAACTAGATTAAATAATAAATTATTTGGGGCAGGGGGTTGATGAGATATAATTTATATAAATTGTTTGATATTAATCTTAATAGTTTAATATTAAACAATAGTTTAATGGCTACACAGACAGAAGTGACACTGTTGGGAACTTAAGTTATGCTATGCTACAAGTCTACTCTAGCTGTTTCGTACCTTCATCAGAATTCCAAACATTTACATGCAACTACATGAATGAGGATACGGGATACCGCACTCAGATGATAAGCCTATAGAATGCATGTAGACCTGTATGTATATTATTTGACCTCAGAGAGGTCCTGGATTTTTCATGTTCTTCTACATTTCATTCCAGGTGACTCCCTTGTTCCAAAAGTTGGAGGCTGAACAAATTGAAAACTTGCGAAAGCGTTTTAGTGGAGGACAGGTAAGAAATGGCGGAAGAACTGATTCATCCAGACTTCTTTGGAAACCGTTGACAGTGAGAGGAGACATCTCTACACCACTTCTGAGGCTCCTCAAAATAGTTGGGGTGCTGACCCTGTACCTCACATGTTTATGAGCCAGGAGATCAGTAGCCAGATGATCCTCTTCTCTACAAGATGAGGAAAAAAAACCTGACAAGCAAGGTGCACTTAAAGCTGCTGTGGACGAGAACCAAATGCATAACCCCCTTTCCCACAAAGTAAAAGCCTGTTTCTCGATGGCTAGGTTGTTAAGTCTGCCTCCTCTACAATTCCTCCTAACTCATTCATGATAGTTAACTGGAAAACCAAGGAGAAAAGCACATCCTCTTTGTAAAATGCAGATATACCCCAGTGCTCAGCTTCTCCTTTCACTTCATATTTGCTGAGTTGTAGTAATGTCATTGCCAACTAGTGATTGGGACCAAAGAATTAAGAAGGATTGCTCATATGCCACCAAGATGAGGAAATTGAGCATCAGAGAGAGAGAGAGGTGCCCATTCGCACAGAGGATCTTGCTACGTTCTACATTCTGGCACCTCTGACGAGGGGAAAAGCAGGCCCATCCATTTATGGTGTGCCTTTCACAATCTTACGATGGGGGCACCAGACATACAGCAAAGCCTCATTTTAATGAACTGGTTGGGGGAGGAGATGGCTGTTATTCTCCCATATCTGGTAAAGTCAAATCATATGTCACAGGTTGCATCATTTACATAATTGGTGTCATTGCGTGATGACAACATAATGAGGCAGAATTTGATCCCTCCCACTGAGGTCTAGATAGTTAGGTTTCACTGTATTGTAAAGTAAATAATACGAATATACCTTCTTAAAAATTAAAAGATTACTTTTTAAAAAAAACAAATGCACAAAACACAAACTTTTTAAAATACGGCTGACGTGTCAGCTGACGTTAATTTATTTCCGTTTCCCAGATCTTACATTCATGTTTAAACTATGAATTTTAGATCAGCCATGATAATTTCATTACTCTTTTCTTTGCTCTTTACCTGCAAAACACTGTGGGGAGCTTCCTTTCTATAGCATAAGCTGATTGATCAGCTCCTAGGTTGGTGGCCAATCCTCTTGATCCTTTCATCCTCAGAAAACATTTGGGGAAATGTGCACTTGGATATTCTTTAAAAGTGTATTTTATTTTCAGAACAACTTTTTACTTTGCCAGCCAGCTCTCCTACTTTGACTCTTTTTACTTTTCTGCACCTGTGGTTTAATTTTCCTGTCAAGCTGGAGCAGCCCAACTCGCTGACTGTATTTTACATTGACACTGTTAACTGGATTGGGATGGGCTCTGTGCCCCAACTATTAGTAAATCTCTCCTGTAGCTGTTGTGTACTCCTCCTCCTCCTCGGGAAATCTGGTTTATATACTCTAGGTCAGGGATAGGCAACCTTGGCAAAGCTGGCTGAGGAATTCTGGGTGTTGAAGTCCACAAGTCATAAAAGAGCCAAGGTTGCCTACCCTTGACCTAGGCTGCTTGCAAAGACCTTCCTCGGCTGTAGCACCTAACTATTCCTGCCTCTTTCTGGTCTTTCTTTGGTTCCCTTCTCCTGCTTTCCAGTCTGAAGACTTCCCACCGAAGCCAAAGGTAAAAGTTGTTAAGCTGATAGCATTTTGTGGCATAGGGTCTAGGTACTTGGGGTTTCACCTGTCTCCCATAGTATCTGTATGGCCAATCTGATCTGGTTTGGCTGGCATGCTCCAGGTTCCTTCGGTTAAGCAATACCATCTGTTGGAATCCTGGAAATGAAACTTCTCTGTAACAGCCCCTAACTTCTGGAAAATACAAACGGCCCCTGCCCTTCTGGTGTTTTGAAGGTCCTTCACCCAGGCCTTTGGAGAGGATGACTGCGGTTTCCTTTTAACCCAGGTTGTTTTCCTTTGCTCCTCCCTAGTTTTTCACCCTGCTGTCTTTACCTTTCTTTGTGTTGTTTTATGTTTTTCTTGTTTTAAACCATTTATAAATTTCCCAGCATCACTGGGAATTGAGCAGCATATAAATTTAATAAATTATTGACTCTCCGCAAGCATCCTTTAGAGTTCCACCAGAGAACCAAATCCTTGTATGAACTCTTGAAGCGCTCTAGCCATAATTTAACTTGAATCCTTCCTCCAAGAAGCATATATCTATGGCTCATTAACCACGATAACCATTCCTTTGTAGCTTGTATTGCAAGTTCAACCCTCCCCCCCAAAAAATCTTAAAGATTGCTACAATCACACACCAGTCCTTTGTCTCTGCCTTTTACCTTAATACTGCGATACCATAATATTCCTTTTATGGATGGTGCTTAACAAGGAGTGCATGCCTTATTTCTCCATTTCCTGAAATTAGCTGCTAATTTAGATACTAATATTTTTAGTATCTGTGGTATTGTTTTTCCCTTCTTGTCAATAAGCATAATCCAATTTGGAGATCATAGAAGCATGGTGTGAGTAAGGTATGTTAAAAAGTTGAGAGGTGTGGCTCATTTAATAATTTTTATCTTCTTTGGCTTCCAGAAAAAAGCAGCTGCAAATATCCAGAAAACATTGGGAGGGAAGGAACATCAGGAAGGAGACAAACGGGTAAGATTGGATTCTGAAGTGTTGGGAATGAAGTTAATAACAAGTGTAGTATCATTAAGGTCTAGGCTTCCCTGTATAGCTTATTGGTGTGTTTTGCCTGCATATGGCATACTTAGGTATCACTTATTTCTAAGAAAACACAATAAAATAATGCTGTAGGTTTATGAGACTGAATGGATTGTGCTAATAACCTTTTTTCTAGTTCCAGTATGGTGAATTTGCACAACATACTAATTGTCTTTGGACTGAGCATGTAGCATAACTCCAGCCAGCCTGATGTGTAAATTGTAGTTTACACATTAGCATGCTCTGGTTAAACTAGCCATCCCTACCATGGTAGCCGTTTTGTGAGAACCCCCACATTTTCTCCAAGACATATTCACAATATTTTCCCTTGCGTTTTTATAGCTTTTTTCATTTTATTGATTTCAGTTGTGCTAATCAAGTCTTTTTATAAGTTAATAGAAATATATCTAGACTAGAAATTGGGGATGAAAGGGGCGTTGTCTTACCTGAACGCCTTTTCTCAGCACTGAGATGGAGAATCCACCAATGGGTTTAGACTGTGTTCCTGCCCAATCAGATCAAGTCATCCAAAGTTGCCACGCCCATCCTGGACCATAGAGATCCCAGTCTTGACACGAGACACGTTGTGGCTCACTAAGACTAACCCTAGGCCTAAATGACCTGCAAGGGCGGGAGTGGATTCTCCATCTCTGTGCTGAGAAAAGGCGTTCAGGTAAGACAACGCCCCTTCTCCAGCACTGGAGATGGAGAATCCACCAATGGGACATAGCAAAGCCTACTGTCCCTAAGAGTGGGAAGTAGACCAATCCAGAGTGGCACTTTGATGTACGACCTGCTGGAGAACCCTCCTACCAAAGGAATGTACTAACCATACAATATTTTAGATCTGCAGGTTATTAAGATCTGATTATCCACCCATATTTTATTGCTGCCAGTTAAGAATGAATCATAGATTTATAGGGATGGAAGGGACCTTGGAGGTCTTCTAGTACAACTCTCTGCTCAAGATGGGAGCCCATCCCAGACAAATGGGTGTCCAGTCTTTTCTTGAAAACCTCCAGGGGAGGCAATTTGTTCCATTGATTGTTCTCAGTGTCAGGAAATTTCGCCTTAGTTCCAAGTTGGCTCTCTCTTTAATGAGCTTCCCACCCATTGCTTCTTGTCACTCTGAGGTGTTTTGGAGAATAAGTCAACCCTTTCATTTATCTGACTGTATAAGTAGTCCTTGACTTACAAACAGCTTGTTTAGCAACTGTTCAAAGTTACAACAGCACTGGAAACAATGACCTATGACCATTTTTCACTCCTGACTGTTGCAGCATCCCCATGGCCATTTGATTGACACTTGGATGCTTGACAACTGACACATATTTATGATGGTTGCAGTATCCCAGAGTCATGTGATCCCTTTTGCGACCTGCTACTAAAAGTCAGTGGGAAAACTAGATTCACTTAACCGTGTTATTAACAACTGCAGCGATTCACTTAAATGTGGCAAAAAAAGTCGTAAAATGGGGCAAAATGTTTCATTTAGCAACATAAATTTTGGGCTCAATTGTCGTAAATTGAGGACTACCTGTACTGGAAAACAGCTATCATGTCACCCTAATCCTTCTCTTCGTTAGGCTAGATATACCTATTTCCCTTAACTGTTCACTATACAATATATGAAGGGTGTAGCACTTTCCATACTCAAGTCTGCATTTCTACCAGTAATTATTTCTGTTCCACTTTTCTTTGAAATTATAATACATTTTAGGAAGTTAGTAAAAGAACATGTAATGTCTAAATTTCCACGAAAATCTTAAGCTTATATTGTTTTTAGCTTGGTGTTTCCTGTTGAACAAGGTTGCCATATACTCATTGCAGTTTTGTATCTAGGGTAACAAGGTCAAACACACAAAGGCCCAGGGTGCTGGGAAAGAGCAAGTTGATGCCGTGGTCTCAAGAGTTGGTGGAACTGCAGAAGCAACAGAGTGTGGTAGAAGGAAAAGGGAAAAAGAAAAAGTGAGCTGTTGAGCTGTGATTGCAATCAAGACATCTCAGGTTCATTTTGTTTGGGACAATTGCTAGCAACTGTGATCCCATTTAATTTTCTCCTTTTTTCAGTCTTTTTGTCACTACCACGAACAGTTCCAGAACCTTCAAATTGTTGGATTACACCGGACAAAATAAATACTTTATTGTTCTTTAGACAAGTACAAAAGCACTGTTATACGCAACGATACATGCGGACATCCCTCCCTGCATGTCCTCGCAAGGACAAGAACAATAACTATTAAGAACAAGTCAGTTGCACAACTGCCGCAGTCAGTCTCTAGGAAAGTCAGGGATCTCCTCTTTGACTAAAATAACTGGGCCACACATGGTACAGTTCTGTAAGGGAAGTCCAAAGTAGGAACAAGTTTTTCAAGTTCAAAGTGTCGCAGGGCACCGATGTGTTTTAAGGTGTCAACAAGTGCCCCCTCCTTTTGGCGTGTGGCACAGTCACTCAATCCAGAAAGGATAAAGCCCTGCACACTTTGGTCCATAGGAAGGAGAAATAATTTCAGTGCAGAAAGTGTTCCCGGAACCCATCATGTCTTTAGGCTCACCATCCGCTGGATGAGCGCTGCTCGTGTAGCTTCCACCTCAGCGCTCAAGCGCTGTATTTCTTGCTGGAGGTGCTCATTATGTGCTGTGAGCTCAGCCACTCTGCGCTCATTCTGCTGTTCCCGCTCTCTGCCGCGCCGTCTCTTGCCACCGTGAGGCTGGCCACTCTGCCGCCTCTTCCGGCCAGTAGACATCCCTTCATCGTCATCAGTGCCTGTCTGTGTAGGAGAACCATGGCTAGAATCGGATTCAGCTGGCCCTGGGGGCTCCTTGCCCAGTTGCTCCAAAAGTTCTGCTGCAAGATCAGGCTCCAACTCGTAGTTTCCTGCCACTATATCCCCATCAAGCTCCAAGGAATTGGAAGTCTCCAAGTTCCACAACAGAGCAGCACCATCAAAGCCATCAAATTCCCTCTGAAAAAGAAGCGGAGCGAGAGACAGGTTACAAGATGCATATTGTTGGCCTCCATCTCCAATAGCTTCTGTGGCAGGCTGCAGACGGAAGTTAAAAAAACAAAAGTTCTTAGCTGTCAAACCAATGGGAAGGCTTTGTGCTGGCTGCCTTTGCTGCCTGTTTGTTTCTACAAGTTTGAATATAAAGTGGGAGAAAAAAATCCACTCAGTCCTTTGGGTAAGGGGTGGGGGGGTTACATAAATCATTGTAATGTACAATTTAACCTGAAGATTTTAACTGCAGCATTTTGGATCTGATCTCCAAGAGGTGCTCTGATGCCTGAGAAAACATAAATGCAGCCCTTCAATGTCTGCTTTGCATTCAGAAAACAGCTTCCAATGTTGTCATGGAAACTGAGAACCTATGAAAATTTTATTAACTCACAACGCCTCCTTCCTATGCAGTCTCCATTTGCTGAGTTGCCTTGCCCACGCAGCATGTTTAACTGACTCAGTGTTATTTATTTATTTAATTCGATTTCTATGCCGCCCTATTCCAAAAACTCAGGGTGGCTTACAACATAGATAATAACATATCTGGGGTTGGGTAAAATCCTCAAGTAGTGGAACAGAAGATGTTATATGTAGCACATAAGGGCCCTGTGTGGTATAAACTTTTAACTTGGATAAAAATGGAACAATATCCAACTTCGGTTCAAATAACTCCACCAAGACAAATTGGAGGTAATCAGATTGCTGAAAGAACAAGTCTCTTTGTTACTGAACCTGCATCTACACCCCCCAAATGCAGAGCAGCCAAGCCGTGCCTATTACTTCCTAGCAATATAATGTAAAGAGTGCCGGCAGCCCTTATTTAGTGACTGTCTCACACAGCAACCATTCAGTTACAACAATGATAAAAAGGTAACTCTGTGACCAGTCCTCACATTTATAACCTTTGCATGTAAAGCAAAGAAAAGCTGAAGTAAAATAAGCAGTCACAGTTTCACTTTGCTTAATGACCGAGTTGCTGATCCCAATTGTGATCATTAAACAAGGACGGCCGGTATATCCCTGAGGCAAGGGCTCTTGTGATTGGAGAAAATGGGGATCCTATTCCAAAATTTTACACTTAGTAGTGTAGCTGGATGCTGCCAAAACCACCAGTAATGAGATTTAACCAGGTTGGTAGCTGACAGAAAATAATGAAGGTTGGCAGTTTATATTTGCAGCCATGTTGGTATTAAGCCCTCGCCTCCATTCGCATTTCTGATGCTCTTGAAGCTAGAAAGGACTGCAAACAGATTAAATATAATACATTTGGTATTATAAAAGAAATGGCCCCATATCAGCCCCATCTAATTAAAATTTCACTGCATTATTTGACGGGCTTAGAGGAATAATACATTTCTAAGGAAAGAATAATTTCTAGGCCCGTGCATGTGTTTTCTTAAGATAATGTCACACCTCAACAAGCACACTAACAAGTCAAGACATTTATTACATTTATATTCTGCTCATCTCACATTTGAGCAAATTTTTTTGGGAAGACTGGGAGTGCTGTATTGAAGGGCTTGCTTCTGAATATATGACCGAACAATGAGTGCTATCAATTTAGCATGGTGGATTTTAAAATATCACCTTTGACTAGTTTTTTTTTACTTATAACTATTTCTTTTAAAGAGTTATATAGCTGCCCATCTTAGACCAAACTGAGGGTGGCTCCCAATCAAGAATTAAGCAACATTAAAACCATAAACATTAAAAACAAACACCTGGCACCAAATCAAGCTTCCGTCATGCAGTCACTTCATCCTATCCCAATGACTGGGGGAAAAGCCAAGTCTTCGGGGCTTTGGGGAAGGCCAGGTGGATTATATAAGTCGCCCATCTCACATAGTAACTCTTGGCAGCATACATAACAACAAAATACATAAAAACTTATTAAAATCACAACTAAAAAAACCCTAAAAGACAGAATGGCTGCAAAGCATACAAAGAGCACATCAGTTAACATCATCTAACAGGCTTGATTCTATCATGGGATCCTGAGACTCATTAGCAAAAACCATGTTTTAGGGTCTTCTGGAAGGCCAGCAGGATGGGACCAGCATCAGCGGGGGGAGGGGAGGTTGATTGACGTTCCACATGGCAGAAAAGACAATAGTCAAAAGCAGCTCAAATGAAACATTTAATAGAACCACCTTACTTGTACCTACTTAAAATTGAGTTCAGTGCAATTGGTCTATAATGCAGTGTTACTCAACTTTGGCGTGGCTAGCTGAGGAATTCTGGAAGTTGAAGTCCTCATCTTAAAAAGCCAAGGTTGAGAGACGCTGCGATAGTGGAAAACAGCCAGAAAGAACACTCCGATATGCCCACTACTCAAATTATACATTTATTGAAAGATACAAATGGCTTCTGAGCACACATACTTAGATTATAAAACCACCCCTGGAAAGACCTGAGGAAGCTACAATTACTCAGGCATTTTTAAATTGAAATATATCTAATAATTCCTTACATTACTGAGACTTTAACTTGGAAAAAAAATGAAAGCACTGAAAGATGAATATAACTAGCGTTCTAGAACACAACTCTTCAGATCATCACTTGATGAAGGGGAGGGATCATAAATGAAGTAAAATACAAGGGCATCCTCTTATTTGTTGCTTTCCAGATGTGCGTGCAACTATAACTCCCCAAACCTGGCCAGTGTGAGCAATTATGGGAACATCTGAAAGGCACCTGACGGGCACGTGGTTTTATGTTACAATGAATGTGCCCATTTTTAAAGGATTGCAAGATCTGTTGCCGTAGGTAGTGGCCACATCCCTCTAGTGCAGTAAATAGTGTGATCTAGAGCCAGCCCACAAAAGAACAATAGAATCCAACCGCCCACTTGATACAGGACTCAGCAGTTCTGGAAGCATCAGAGAAAAGCCATTTGACTCACCTGCTCCTGTCCGCCCCCAGAGGGGTCTGTCCTGTTGGATACATCCGAGGACAGCACTTCCTGCAAGTCCTCGTACCAGGCTTCCAATTCCCAGGTGGGCACTGGTGTGCCCAGTGAAAAGGGCAGGGATTCTGCCATCATGGTTCAGAAAATGCCACACTGCTTCTGAAAGACAAAGTTATGGATGCTGTCAGAAAACCGGATAACATCTATGTAGATTGCCACACAGCTCAGCAAGTTAGACTTGCTCTGGGAGAAAGAAACAGTTTCTCCAAGGCTTCATTTTAATTCAGATCACCTACAACAGTGGTGGCGAACGCGTGCCAGAGGTGGCACTCAGAGCCCTCTCTGTTGGCACGTGCACCGCCGCCGCCAGCAGCAGGTACATCAGGCCACCACCACCGCTCGGAGCAGGAGCCCCGCCCAGCACAAAGGAGGCGAAGCGGCCGACTAGCAAGCTTGAGCAGAGGTGGTAGAGCAGAAGTCACCAACCATTGTCGATTGGCGGACTGGAAGAAAAGGGAGGGGGAAGTATTTTACATGCGCCCTTGTATGCACGGGGCCGCAAACATGCACGCGCTGCAAATGAGGCGTGGTTAGTGCCTGCATGATACTCACTAGCCCTGCCCCATTCTTGCATGGTGCAGCGCCTTGTATCTGTACCCTGCGTTACGGAGGCAGCCAGTTTTGCACCTTGCAGCACGGTGGCCCATTTTTGTGCCCCTGTTTTTTGCGTGCCAGAGGCGGCACTCAGAGGTGCCTCCCTTCCCCCCCCCCAAAGGCACCACAATGCTGATGGGGCCCTGGCACTTTGCGATAAATAAGTGGGTTTTGGGTTGCGGTTTGGGCACTCGGTCTCTAAAAGGTTCGCCATCACTGAATTACAACAATGGGCAAGTAGAAAACCTTCTCATCTCTCATGTTAGGAAGCCTTCTCTCTCATGTTCCCAAAAGAAGCCCCTACAAAATCTGCTCAATGTACCCGAGGCAGAGCAAATTCTTTTAAGAGCAAAAATGAAACTGAACAGTAAAAATGTACATGGGCTGTGAGAGGAGGAAAAAAGCAACCTCAAATTGCAATTGGGCAGCACTCTTATGGAGGACCAACCTGAATGCAGCACATGAAAGGGCAACTAGGTTGGGAAAGGCTGAACACCCTATTAGCAAAAGGCAGAACAGCTTTTCAATGAAGACCAATCACTAAGTTGGCATCAGCCAACTTACACTTGATCGTACCCTCCTGACAAGCCAGTTCTGAACTTCGCAGGACTTCTTCAGAATAAGAATTGTAGCTGTCAATATATGCCATATTTTTGATGTATGACTGAAATTGGTCCATTGTTATTTACAGTATGTAGATACACAGGAGCAAAACTGCAGTGTGTATCCATGTAACCATGAAGCATTCCATTTCAGAGGCACCTTACCAATTTTATTTTACTTAAATGATCTACTGGGGGGGAAAAAAACAGGCAGGGGAAATGGTGTTTTCTCCATATATCTGCTGTGAGCTGATTCTTTATTCAAGCTCGGAATTCGATACTGTATTCAAGTCATACTGCCCAGGGAGATAAGTCAGGGGTTTTCCAGATGTCTTAACAATGGGCGGAGGTTAGCAAAAACAAACCTCCTGGACTGTGAGAAATAAGAGGTGAGTCATCATCACAAGACAGGCTGGGAAGGCTAGCCAAGCTTTCCTACATCTCAGACATGGAAGCTTTCTTTCCTCCTTGGCCTGGAGGCCAGCTGGGACATGCTCAGAGTAGAAAGCACCGTCCATTTTTGGAGGCTCCGAATCAGCAATTAACAGAGCCACAAGCAGGTTTGCCAAAACAAGTGACTGAGCAGTGAAGGCTTGCATAGCACAGTGAGTTGGCACAGAGAGCCTCTCTGTCCAATTAACTTTTCCTGTAATGTATACTCTGAAACATATTGGACCACTAAAGCAAATTTCAGGCATCTTTGAAAAAAGCCTAGCCTTTTACGTAAGCTTTCCACAGCCAACCAGGTCTGTGTCTATTTAAAACTTGAACATGAGCAGATTGCCCTGATTCCCGGCCATCCTGTGTTGGGCTGAGAGTGTGACTGGCCCAAAATCACCCAACTGACTGTTATGCCTATGGAAGGACTAGGACTTGAAGGCTCCAGGTTTCAACTCCATCACCTTAATCCCTGCACCAAACTGGCTCTATTTTACAGCTACGGTATCAGCTGCATATATTGCCAGTTCTGGAATAACCTTCGTATACACAATGGAAGCATCTTAAAGACATTTAGAATATTCTTGGTGAAAAGCACCATGATTGTATTGTCTTCCACAAGGAAACAACAGCAAAACCGTTAAAAACCAGTTTGTTTTAAACAACCAATGAAAACCAATTATTTGTTTTAAAATGCTTTTCTAAGCACAAGCTTCAATTCACATAAATTATGTATGCCCTCCCCACTGATCCAAATACTTTACTTGAATAAGCCACCATTCTAGGCATTATTTCAACAGATAACTGATAACCATATGAACATGGCATTTATGATATAAATATTTGTAAATTATACAGATAGAATATATTGTGCAATAAAAATACATCAGTTTGGGAGGGAGGTCAAAGAAAGAACAGCAAGTAGTTTATGTTGATATCTGTGCCTCTAAGAACATAACATTATTATTGTTATGAAGAGCTTGGTTTACAGTTTCTTCTAAATGAACATAACTATTTTTACAGTATAACTGTAACTGCCTCAAAAAAAGATTAGTTTTAAAAGAGTGAATGAATGACATTGAATAATGTATTATTTTTTAAATGCAACTTTTCTGCTAAATATAATATTCTTTAGGTTAAAAAACTAAGAAGAATGCTGGACACTCCTGAAACAGTCACAGGTAATCCTCAACTTACATCTGTAATTGAGTTTGCAATTTTGCTTGTAAGTCATGACGGTTGTAAAGCAGGTCAGCATTTTATGACCTTTTTGCAGAGGTTGTAATTTGAATATTGCAGTCATGAAGCAAACCCACGGTTCTCTATGAGGAATTTTTTCCTGAAAAGTAAACCCCGGTTTTGGGAAAAATAGTCATAAATTACAGCCATGACGTGGGCTGCTTGCCAAGCACCCAAAACATGGTCAATGATAATGGGGGTGGGGGAATGTCGAAACTTCAAATCTCAAAC
Organism: Bothrops alternatus; assembly: GCA_034064705.1. Classification (NCBI taxonomy): domain Eukaryota; kingdom Metazoa; phylum Chordata; class Lepidosauria; order Squamata; family Viperidae; genus Bothrops; species Bothrops alternatus. The sequence continues at coordinate 8,812,837 of JARGCV010000080.1, forward strand.
CTGAAAAAAGCAATGCCCCCTTGGGGTATTACAACATGGGAGCCCATTCACTGTGCCTGTCCCAAGGTGAAGGAACTAGACATGACCTTGGGAATGAGGAAATTTTAAGCTGGAAATGTGGAACGCATGAAGGGTCATTTTATCATGTTTGGTGGATTTACAAAACAGCCAGAAAATTTTGGGCTTGGGCTCAGGTACACAACAATACCACAAATTTTAAAGATTAATATTCAATTAAAACCAGAACTTTTCTTATTGGGACTAATGGATAGACAATTAGAAAAGCATTATGGAAGACCAAGATAATTTATAGGCACAAAAAGTGGAAGGATTCTGAAATATCCAATAATGAAGGAATGGTAGAGATGACAGGATTAGCAGAGGTTGTTTTGTTTGATTAAAGATCAACAACTACATTTGTTAATGACTGGAAAGCCCTTCTGGGCTTTCTGCTGAAAAAAGAAAAAGAAACAAAGGTGACTGATGAATCGAAATGGTAGACTATGGAAAGAAGGATATTATGTTGTATTCTTATGGAGAGAAGGCAAAATATAAAGGTACTTGGAACTGGTGTTAAGAAGATTGGAAGTAGCTTCTTTATAACTTTTTTCTTTTCTCTATTTCTTTTATTGCACTTTTTCATCCACATAACTTTCCTTGGTTTTTTTCTTTCAAAATTTGTATTGTTCTTACTCTTCCACAGATTTCTTAGTGATAATTATATACATAAGGAAATGAGGAAGGAACAAGCAAACTATGAAAGGGGGACCTTCAGACAAAAATTACTGAATCCCAGAGGTAAAAGGATGAGAAATGATCCAGCCTTGATTTTGTTTAGTTAAGGCAGAGAGAAATTAAGATAGGCTTTCCAGATTTTGTTATTCTGTCCTACAAAAAGCATTCCCAGAATCCCTGCCACTACCGGTTTCTTGACCTGGCCTATCTTGAAGGCTGAAAGATAGGAGACTCTATAATCCAATCTTACAACGTGTCTATTCTGGAGCAAATCCACTGAATTCAACAGTTATTACTCTCAAAAATGCAGAGTTCTTAAAATGAATCTATTTGAAGTTTAGTACAATTCTCCCAAGATTCCCTCCATGCAACCCGTTTTTCTTGGATTCTTACCTTTTTTTCAAGTGTGGTGATGTATTAACGTGCGATTTTTTGTTCGAAACTGAAAGAGAAAAATCTGTGATTATTACTAAAAGAGGACACTGTGTATCATAAATGTGTTACACCCATCTAAGGAAAGCCCCCAACAATCTTGCCCTTTGACACTGAACAGCAACGTGGAATGGGGGCACCACAAATTCCCTTTACTATTTTTTTTTCACTTCTATCCTTTAAAATGGGGAAGTGCTGCTGCTTCTGCTTATCAAAGCATTATCCTCTTCTTCAAGCTCATTGACAATTGCCTATATGTTTCATGTTAGTCTTTTTTTCCCCCACAATCTTTGTGTCGTGATTTAGATTGCAACCAAGGCGATCATTAGGGGTTTTGGTTTTTTGGAAGTAGCACGTTTATGCATTTTATACTCAAAACCAATTTTTTATTCTTTTAAATGCATTATTTCTAACACTGTCATTTTTTTTATAGAAAGGCTAAATCCAGATGAAAAAAATATCTGGATGCAGCTCACCCTTCCTTCACTGAACTCAGCATCAGAAAGAGTTATATTCCCTCTATCCCCGCCTTGTAAAGCAGAGGCGACCAAATTAGCATGGGGGTCACAAGCTAAACTGCAGATCAGAAGACCAAATCAGACAATGCTTACACTTCAGAATCTACACTTGCCAAATCTAATGGTTTCCTTTTAACAAAATATGAACATCTCATTTGAATATGAAAAAAAAAACATTCCTTCCATCCCTACATGCATCAAACTCTAAATCTCTGCTTTCCAATGAGCTTCGTGGACATGGACACTGGGTGTGTGTGATTGTACTCTTGAACACCCATGGCAGGAACCAGGAAGGCTGCTTTCCATTCTAGCCATGCATCTCCTACAGAGATTTCTGCAATGCCCCAAATCAAACGGCAAAGCAGCAACACTACACTGAAACTCACAGGAACATTAGCAGGCACAGGGGACACCACCACTGGTTTTCATCAGCCCGAGTGATGCAAGAAACTAAGAGAATTAGGGATCCAAGAACTGTTATGCAGCTTAGTGGAAAGATGCATGTTTATGTGTGTGCAAGAGAATGGTTCCCAAAGGAATTAGAGAAGCAGGCATTCCAAGTAACCAGAGTACCCTGGAGGGGGGGGGTGACTTTCCAAACTTGGCAGGGAAATGTTACAGCACTGTTCTCTGCTACTGGCAAGAATGCATCCCTTTTAGACTTCTCCAATAGTTTAATAAATTCTGATAAATTCTTCAAAGTTCTCAGCAAGGCAAGATTTCATTTCCAATGGTTGGGGGGCGGGGGAAGCTTGCTATAACAAAAGCTTTGTCCTCAGGGTTACTTGTCAGGCCCACAGCAAGCACATAGCTGTGAGAAAGGATGTAGCCTGAGCTGGCTAAGCACCCAGTTTCAAATTATTTTAGAAAATAAACCCCACAGCTTTCTCTTCTCTGCACTGGAAACTAAGCAGGCCAGGAAAAATCAGGTTTGACTTCACTACAAAACCCAGCTAGCATCCTTAAGTTCACTCCGGAAATCTGGGCACCTCTCAAATTTTCTAGGAAGGAAATGGGAGTTGCTTAGGGGAATCCACAACGCACTATACCGTATACTGGTTTTACACCATGCCCCCGTACTCATCCCTTTCCTATGAAATTGTGTTTTTAATAAAAAAAAATAGACTCAAATGCCTCCCCCTTTTATGCAGTACACACAAATCCTGCAGCCCGTTCTGTTTAAAATGTTAACTGAGTGTTTGTTAGATAAGCAAATCCACCCCTCGAGTTCTGATCTCTTCTCTGGGTAGAAAGCAGACTCAACACAAGCCAGGATCTATGAACCATCCCGACTACCTGGCAGGAAAAGGGGGAAGAAAACGAGCCTTTCCAGGTACTGGTCGGGGGCACAGGTGGAGAGGAAAAAAAGGGACCGGCCAATATTGGCCAGTGCTTCAGGTCAAGAGGCAACGAAAGCGCCGCGCATCTTGCAAGCGGAGTCCAGCTTAGAGTGCCAGATCCGCCAAAGATGCAGAGCCCGTGAACAAACCGATCCGGTTTTTCTGTCCAGCTAGCCAAACCCTCCACTGGGCGCCCGAAAAGTGCGCAGGCAACCGAGTTTGTCAGGCGCTTTCTCCCCTCCCAGTTCCGCACCTTCCTACGCGGCCCCTTCTCGCCCGCGATCCTCTCTCCAACTTGCTGGCTACGGCTCATTCTCCTCTCACGGCTCATCGTCTTCCGCTCTCGACACCCGCCGGCTCCCGAATGCCTCCTCCCGCCTCCTGCTCGGGATGGTCCCAGAAATCTTTAAAAGAGCGCCCCGCCCCTCGGCATAACGCAACCCTTGCGCCATATCTGGCCAATTGGCGACGTCGCGCCTTTCCATTGGCGGAACAAAGAGAGCCTCCGCCCTTCGCCGCCCAATGGGCCGTCGTCGTCCTCTCGCTAAGCCCCGCCTTCTCCAGTGTGAGTGACGCAGCTCCGCTGTGGTGGATACTGCCGCGTCGCACCCGGAAATGACTCCTCCCGAAATTTCCCCCCCTCCCTTCAGGGTCACGAGTCTTTAAGTGGGTGAGTCATGCGCTGGAGATGATGCAATGTCTTGGCAACCGTTGGCGGTCACGGCAGCGGGCGCCGAGGCTGAAGTCCTGACCTTGGCCCTCCTAGAACCCTTTTATAGGGCTTGCCTTGTTTCCTTTTCTGTTTTCCCTCCTCCTCCAACGAGCCTGTGCCTAAATCTCCCAATAGTAACTAGGCCGAATTACGTTGGGAGCCCCCCCTCTGATAAGCTTTTATGACGTCACGCCACGCCCACCGTTTGCTTAAAGGGCCAGTTCTCCCTGGGGAAACCGTGACAAGGCCTTCCCTGAGCTGTCCTTGCACCTAGTACTTGGCCTATTGTTGCTCTATGCTATTGTTATTATCATCACCTGAAAAGCGGGGGGGGGAGGCGGCTTTTGGAATGAAATAAATAGAGCTGCCCATCGGTTCAAGATACTGGATTAATAGCACGGATTTGAAAGGAGTAAGCCTGTGTACATTTGCTTTTGAATAAAACGAGAGTTCTGAAGAAAAAGCATTTTCTCCCTTGATTTTTAATGATGTCATATATGAATTCCAGAAAGCCCAACTGTAAATGACTGCAGTTTTGAAAATAATCTGCTCTTTGTACTAAGGAGTGCTTATTTAATCAGAACATTTTAAAACAGTTGTTTTAACCAGTCAAATCTAAATATTACACCTGAAATTGAAAGCAATTCCGTGGGGAAGAAAACAGTGTATACACACACAAGTGTATATCTGGATTGTGTCCCTTTTCACCTCAGTGAGATTTAGTCGAAGGAAGGAAGTAGAGTTTTGCACAATTCTAATAACACTTGTTTAGGAGAAACAAACTAATAAAACAATAAGGACACATAGAAATTATATATTAGACTTAAAAAAAAGGTACTTATGTAAGTGTCAAAATTGCTCCTGGCACAAAAATTCAGGCTATTTCCAACTTTGCACAGATAGGATTACCAAATGACTTCTAATTTGAAACAATACAAAAAAGCCCAACTGTTCTGTGTATCAAGTAGTTAAATACTAGATTTTTGAATGGACTTCATCAAGTGATTCAAGCCACTTGAATAGGTTTCATAAAAATGAATGCAACTGCAAGTAATTAATATAAAACAAGCATTGGGTTTAGAAAAAGGACTTGAACTTTTAAACTGGAATATTATGATTATTCATTTGAAAATGAATTTGAGAAGCTACCTTTAATGTATTGTATTGGCAGTGTAATTTGAATAACTTGATGTTTCATTCAATTGTTATGCTTGTGAGCCAGAATCTCAGTTTTCCATCGCAAACTTCTATATATCATCTTGCTTGACAAATAGCATTGAAAGTGGACCTCTGAATTGCAAAACATTCTACGTGACGTTCTGTTTGTAGGAAATGCTAGTCAGGCCTGGCACAGCTTATATCCCCTAGGAATCCATGACACACTGTAATACACAGTTTTCTCTCACAGTGTTGCTTAAGGGGATGTCTAGTAGAGGATGGATAAGCTATCAGGGAACCTTCAGAACTCCCACAAGAACTTCCAAAGAATCCTTGTGTACACTATCAAACAACTGCAAAATGTAATAGACTTGGGCCTAAAACTGTAGTATACAAATCCACATTAAAATATGGCTCTTTCTGTCATAATTACAGCATTGAAGAATGTGAACATTAATAACTTACATTAGAATTAGAAAATTAGATCAGTAAAGTTATTAATAAAATCATGTTTTTAATAAATTGCCAACTAACGTTTATATGATCTGAAGAACTTTGGGATTATGACTGGACCTAATTAACCACCAACAGCATTCTCCTACATAAAACTACACTGTATGTCATACTTTTGATCTGTTCACAAATATGACCATTGACCAATTCAGGTGTCTGCTAATGTTGCAATTCATCCAGACTCTTCTTCCCAAAGCAGTGCAGAATTTCTTTTGGTTTCTGTATGAGACACGTTCATTCAATACATATATGGTACAATATAAGACAATATTTTTATTTTGGCCAGAATGTTGTTGGATGCCTGTGAAGCACAGTAAATTGGACTTACATGTGATTTATGGAGCACAAGTCATCAAATCTTGTTGAAACAATTTCCCTTTGAATTATTTAATACAAAATTACCTTTTGTCAGCTTGTGCTCCATTCCTGAGAACCACAAATAATAATTTACTATGCTTGGGGGTATGCCAATGCCAATATAACTGCCTATTTATTCATTCTTAACAGATTTTTCTCTTATGAGAAAAACTTGATCCCAAAGTCTGCTTAATGTATATTTTGCATAGATGTCTATTGTTTTGTTAAATTTTTCATAATTAAGATATGTATTACTTTCATCTCCATTTCAGTTTCTTTATGTTTCACATCCAATTGTGCTCAGGCTTAATTAGCTGAATATGAACAGCCTTTTATCACCTCTATCTATGGGACACAGATCATAGGCCTGCAGCACTTTGCATGGGATTCCAAGAAAGGTGCTCTGGAGTGATTTCTGGATTGCAATCCTGGGGGTGGGGGGGAGAAAGCAGTTGTTTTGAAGAGTTGTAGAGAGCTGTTATGGTCTTGCCTTTAAAGCATGTTTTGGGAATCAAATCCAGACTCCTAAACTGTTCTGTTAAATTACTAGATTAGTAAAACATCTGAAGAGTATCCACCATTGAAATCCCAGATAAAACCATAGTTCCAGAAGAGGAAATGCCTCACTTGCATTATCTCTTGAATGCACAGCCATAAGACATACCGTAGTGAATTATCAATTCAGAGCGTTTAAGAAAAGAAGCTAGATTATTTGCACTGGATCTCTATCAATTATTATTTACCTCAATAGCTAATTGTCTATCTATCTCAACTTCTGAGGCTAAAACAAGCTGCAAGAGAAACTGTAGCCTCCTTCTCTGTTAGTTTGAAACAGGATGCTGGATTGTATAGAACTTTAATTTGTCTAAACAATTTTTTAATGTTGCTTAAAAAGAACTTCTTTGCTGGGTCAAGTGTGAAGTCTTTTCAGGGTGTTGTTTGCAGCATGGTCAGTAAGATGCCTCTGGAAAGCTAGCAGGAGTTTTCTCCTGCTGTCCCACCCTTTAAGTGAGAACATAAAAGCTTCCTCCACGCAAAGGGATAGGCTGAGATTTTGTTTAAAGCTATTTGTTATCAAATCCAGTAAGTTATCTAAATACAGCCAATTAGGTTGAGTGAATCATGGTTAAATTAATCTGTATATTTATTCTATAGCCACCCATCTCATACCTGTGACTTTAGGCAACTCACATCAATGGGAACAGTCTTTTTAATTCTTCCTTGGCAGTTTCTGCCCATTGTGATAGAACTTTGGATTCTACGTTTCTCCTCAGAATAGGGAGGAGATTCCCGAGAATAACTTTTTACCCTCTAGAGTTTCCATCTTATAGACTGCCTTTATATAATGTAGTTGTATAAACTGTACACACCAATTTTATCCATTCAGGGGGCAAAACGAGGATGATCATATAGGGGTTCATCTTTCATTCCCCTTAAAACGTCACTGCGGTACGGGATCGGCTTCTTTCCAAAGGCTGCCCAAACCTCTGCAAGCGCATTCGAGACACGGGTCGGGGAAAGCAGGTCGTTCTCGAGCATCTTAAGAGCTAGTGGGTCAAAGCGAGGCAGGCCGCAAACAACAGGCGGCAGGATTACTGCCGTGAGTGCCGTTCCAATTTTCGTCCGCACCGGGACTTTGAAACAACCCAAAGGGCCCAGGCCAGATTTTACAGCGAGCCCTGCGCTCCAAGCGCAGCTCCTGCGCCCTAAGCGCAGAGCGGAGGAGGTCGGGAACGGAATTCCCAGGGCTGTTCCCCCACTCCCCAACCTCCACCCTCACCCGGCCCCCAGTGCGCATGCCAGGGAGGAAGCTCCTTTGCTCTACCCCCTCCTCTTCCTGGCACTGAGTCCAGGGGGGAGGGAGGGAGTGAGGTAGGCACTGGGGGGTGGGGGTGGAGAGCACCAGCGATCCCCTGCACCCTGACCCCCCCACCCACCCGGCACCCACCGCAGGTGGGGGGGCCACCCGTAGCCCCCGGGAGAGACGCGATTACAAGTTGGAGCTTGCAGCTGCTTCTGGGGAGGGGGCACCATGAACCAAGGTAAGTGCCAAAGGGGCCCTGGGCACTCTCTGAAGTCGGACTTCGGGGTGCATTTGGCAGAGGCTAGGGAGTTGTGAGTACCCGGAGTCGAGTCGATCTCCTGCTGCAGCTTCTCTTGACAGTTCAAACTTCTGCCGGAGTTGCCGAGCCTTTCCATTAAAGAGGAGCTGCTGGGAAAGGGCGATTTGGCCGCCACCTCTTAAACTATTCTTCCTGTACCAAAAGGGAATAAATAATGCTTTTGGGGAGAGGGGGGGATTTCCCATTTAAACCTGATTGCACAAAGCTAAGGAGAAAGGTTGCCGGGGTGCTTGGTTGCCTTATGTCTTCCCTTCTTGGGGGGGGGATCCAAACCCCACTCCTAGACCTTCAGTTACTGCTATGGTGGGAAATGTTCAGCCATCCTCCAGGGATGAAGGGGGTCTATGACCCAAGGAAGAAGGGGCAGTACCAGAACATTACTCGGTAATGCTTCCAGCTTCTGTTTTCAGTCTCTCAAACTGCAGGTGGCAAAAAGGGTGAACAGAAGGATTGCTTGTCACAGATACGTTTCCCCACAAATTTCTCATAAGAGGATTCTCCTGGAGTCTGATTTCTGTATTTCCCATTCTTGTGTTGATACCTTTTCAGACTGTGCAGGAAAAGTCAAAGGAGGGCTCATCTCCTCCAGTGCAGGTTCTGCAGAGTAGAAACGTGGTTGAAAGGTTAAAAGTCACCAGAAAATTGGTTAGGACCATTTCCCAACTCTCATTCAACATCGAGTCCACATAAAAGGAGATTAACAGATTTTCTCATGATCATTTAGGAAAGTCAGAGGCAAAATATGCATAAAGTCTTCCCTCTAGAAGTGTTGTACAAAGGATGGTGGTAATAGTGGTCCAATATATCCAGAGGACACCAGGTTGGGAAAGTCCAGAATAGAACATAACTCTCTTAGAATCCTTTTCTTCAGATTACAGAACTGCTGTGGCTGTTCCCATCCAAGCATCAACTATTATCTTTAGGGGGAAAAATAGAAACTAGATAGCACCTTTGATCTTCTTCAGTAGGAATTTGCTTATCAGGTAGGATAGCTCCTTGGTAATTGTTAAAAGGTTTAAAAGCTACACTCGCTTCCTATGCAAAATCCCAATTTGTTCTCATTATTTTGGATGGCAAGAGATTCTAGTGCAAGGGATTAACTTGCAGAAATCCAGGCAGTAATAATTAATGGTACAATATTACTTTTTCCGCCAGGCTTATTTGTCTTGTGATTCTTATTTTATTTTATTTATTTTGGTGCATTTAAGAACATACTGCCCTCCCCTCCAGATATTTTGGACTACAGTTCCCAGAATTACATGCAATTATTATGTGGCTAGGGGAGCTGAAGCTGAGAACAACTGGAGGGCTCCAAGTACAATATTCTCCCCCCCTTCCCCAAAAAAGTAGGTTGGATTCTACAATATTACCAATTGTTCAAAATGCACAGTACGTGTTTGTTGAAAATAGCCAGATTAGGTAAACACACCTTGCAGACCATAAACAGTGCAAGCCTTGTTTAAAGTTAATCAGAATGCAGTTATACAATCAGAGAGGAGTCTAATCTTTTTGCTGCATATGTTTGATTACAGGTAGTCCTCAACTTATGACTACAATTGAGCCCAGAATTTTATTGCTAAGTGAGACGGATGTTAAATGAGTTTTGCCCCATTTTTTGACTTTTCTTGCCACACTTGTTAAGTAAATAACTGCCATTGTTAAGTGAGTAATACGGTTGTTAAGTGAATCTGGCTTCCCTGTTGACTTTGCTTGTTAGAAGGTCACAAAAGATAATCACATAACCCCAGGACATTGCAACTGTCATAAATATGTGTCAGTTGCCAAGTGTCTGAATTTTGATCAGGTGACCATGGGGATACTGCAATGGTTGTAAGTGTGAAAAATGGACTGTCGCTTTCTTCAGTGCTGTTGTAATTTTGAATGGTCATTAAATGAACTGTTATAAGTTGAGGACTACCTATATCCTGATGGAGGATAGCTATCCTGCATTATAAGATCCGGAGCATGTGGCCAACTTCCATATTACACTGTGGCAATAATTTCTGATCTTTTATTCTCTGCAGTGGGTCAGCATAGTTTTCTATACTGCTTTATAAAGTTCCCTCCAAGGAATCAAATGCTTTGCATATATCCAAAGAATATATGCCCAAGACGTAACATTTTAAAATATATACTTAGTATAAAATATATATTTAAAACCTATATATTGTTGATTTCTTTGCAACAGAACCAGAACTACCTAGCCTTTAGTCAGTGACAACACAAGGCCTGGGCACTTTAACTTGGATGCGGAACTGTCCTTACCTCATTGTTGCACTGACAGCCGCTTAGATGTACGTATTAAGTTTCACTCAGGGCAGCAACTAGTATGACAGGGCCCCGTCTCAGGAATAGTGCCGTCTTTAAGGATGATAAGATTACGGTAGCCTCCTTCCGATTTCTCCCTGTGGTTTATAGTAATTTTTTAAATGTAAAAAATATAGATGTATGATATAGGTGTAAGATGAACCCCACATATGGTTTCAAAAAAAGAGCATTTTTTTTCTATTGCTTCAACATTGCTTTCAGATGTTTCCTCAAAAAGAAAAAGACCTAAGCACAAAAAATAGTCTACATTCACCTGCTCTGAAATAAGAAATCTACTTTTATACTGCTTTAGCCCAGTCTACCTTTAGTTCTGTCAGTGAGTAAATGGGAGGGGCCAATCAATGTGTTAGCAGGTCTATTAACCATTCCTAGTATTTTTCCTCTGGATTTCTGAGTTCTTTAGGTATATTTTATCAATTTATGTGTGATGAGAGGAACTGCCAACTTTTTAAGGGCTGATCCTGTCTTACACTTTTTACACTCACCTGATCGGTAGAATTAATACAGATTATCTTCTTTTCTCTTCTGTTTTCTGCCTGCCAGGCTACTGTTAAAGGCACTAAGAATAGAGCAGTTCAAGCTGTGACCTGGTTTATAGCATATTAAGAGTATATTAACTATATACATGTGACCCATTTGGTTTTGGCTTAATTGTGGTCAATGTAACCATGATTAAAGAAATATTGGTTTAACACAGTACATGAAATTAATCTGTTTTTCCCCCATTAGTAATTAATTCTAATTGGGCTATCATTTTCAGTCAGTTTTTATGACCGCAGTGAAGAGAAATACACTATGTTGTATCCCTATTGTGTAATCCTTGGCTTGCCTGATGAGTGTAGATTTTTCAGCGAATGTGAGATTCAGTTTAGACCAGACATGTCAAACTTGCGACGTCACATGACGTCATGCAACGTATCGGGACAGTTTTGCCATTGCCAGCAATGGGGTGGGCGCGATTTCAGGATGATGCGTACAGCCCTCAGGCTGGCAGTTTGATACCCCTGGTTTAGACTAAGCTAGGAAGCGGGAGGCTCTGAGTTCAAGTGCTGCCTTAGCCATAAAAGCCAGCAAGGTGACTTTGGGCTGGTCATTCTTTCTCATCCCAAGCCACAGGGTTGTTGTTGTGGGGAAAATAGGAGGAAGGTGTATTGGATATGTTCGCAGCCTTGAGTTATTTGTGAAAATAATAAAGGAGGGATAGAAAAAATGAATAATGTTCAGAATTCTAAATAAGCATTTCTTCTAATCATTTTAGGTGACAAAGTTTCACCTTTGACCAATCAGCCAAAGAGCTTTCCAAAAATAAATGCTTAGTTGTCTATATAGGCTAACAAGTTTGTGTATGTGGAGATGGGCCACTAGCCCACAGGCATTTTGTGGGCTACTAACAAATGAATGTATTTGTAAAGCTCCAGTCCATTACTCATACTCTCTGAATTTTTCATCCCTAAGCTTCAGCCAGCATCAACATGTTTCTATAGAAGCTTTTTTTCTTTGTGGCATGGAAGAAACCAATATCTTGTCTACATCTTTGTATCTGCCTAGAAATGCCACTCTTATGAATAAGAAAAATTAGCATATGATTTAGATGTGCAGCCAAAGCAATTGGCTATTGGTTCACTTTTATGCCAGTCATTATAAGTCATGCACTTAGGGAGGAGTATTCCAGATTAATAGAGATGATTTCAGGATTTTGCATGCAGCATGGAATGGGCTGGATTAAAAATCTTTCCTCTGATTGGTTAAATGTTTATTTGCTAGGAGGAATATAGAAAGTTATTTTACATTAAATCAAGCCATTGGTCCAACTAACCCAGTACAGTACTGTATTATCAACATGGACTAGTAGTGTTTTGCCAATATTTTAGGCAAGATTTTTTCTGTCTGAACATGCCAGAGGTTGAACCTGGATTCTCCTGCATGTTTACTTAAGAGAATCTGCAGTAATGTAGTAGTCTAGTCCAAGAACTGGAGGTAACCTGGTGGTTCCCTCAAGATGCTTAGGGCTATGATGCCCAGAATCACTGATTTTGGCCATGTTAACTGGTTCTGTGGTATATACAGGAACTGTTACCCAAAATATCTGTGTATTCCAAGTTGACTCTCTCTTAAGGATTTGCTTTTGTGCAGATTATGCTCAGAAAGCGTGATCCAATGGTGTGCAATATGTATCGTATGCATCAATACATGCAGGTCAGTTTCCCAAGGGTTGCCACGGCCTTATATGTTAAGCTCTGTCCTGCTGTTACATTAAAGTTGGCAAATACTCAATTTTTTTCTTTAAACTGGGATTTTAATCCTCCATAATAATTGGGAATGTAATGGTAGGCCTTGTTTTCCTTGGGCGTCTTATCTATCACTTCCTTGTACCACACCAAATAGTAAAAAGTGATTCATTTTAAAGTAACAAGAACTTTTACTAACTCAGGCTGGAATAGTGACACATTAGAATGGTGTCCTAACATTAGCCAAAAAAAAAAAAAGAAGTATTTGACCCAGATATTTTCCTATCAAAAAAATTGTAGAGAATCTTATCTCCCTTCTTTTTCCTCACTTGAGGAGTCTCAACTTCATGTTCTCCTTCCTTCCCAGGCGTAGGCTAGTGTGGCTACTGAGTGGCGTGAGCTTGCTGGACAGGTCACCATCTGGATTCTCAGACGAGAGGCCACTGGACTGACCAATGAGTGCCTCAAGGGAACCCACCCAGCCTTAACATCGCCTGCCGCGAGGTTTGCAGCCATGAGCAGGTAGGAGCCATCTGCATAGCAGAGCTGGATTAAAGGATCAGCCAGCTGTTTGCTATTTTGTGGCTCTCTCCTGATTTTATTTAGTAGGGCAGAGCTGCCCACTCAATTGGGGGAGGAGAGGGTGAGGGGCTTGGATAATGCAGATCTGTTTCTCTCACTCCCTTCAGATCTTCTGCTGTTTTAAGTCATGTCTTACTAGTGTCCTAGTTCATGCAGTGCCACTTTTCTGTGTCCTCTTTTATTCTCTCCAGCTATCATTCATGGCCTGTTTGTTGTCTTTCTTTTGAATGACCCCCAACCTTTGTGCCTCTCCTCATAATCTTAGAATAGAATCCTATGAGTTAGTTCTTCTATGACTGTACCACTTTGGACTGTATAAATTAATAGGGAGTTATATTGGGAGTTGTTGTTATTATCCTTTTTTTAAAAAAAAATCCATTGTAAAAGAAAACAGGACTCCCACTTACCTGGAATCTGAGGTGGTGTAGTCCCCCAAGTGTGATTCTGTTGGTTTGTGTAGCTTGGCCTGAAGCCATTCTGTTGCTCGCTCAGCTAATAATAACTCTTACCCATGACACAAAGCCTCTCGCAGTCCTAGAGCTAATCTCACCTTTCCCAGATAGGAAAGGCTCAGTGGCAGGCTGTTTATTCTGCCAAAGGGTTTACCTGGGGAGTTGGGAGATTTAAAGGTAGGGACCCAGTTTCAGATGCCAGGCTTTTGAGCAAGGCTAAGGGTGAAATCTTGTTTTGTTTGTAAAGGTAGTGAATGCTTTAAGCAGACGCCTTAAGCTCCTCAATGCTGTCAGGCCTGTAAAAGTAGGCCTCATCCTTCTCAGCTTAGAATAGCCTGAGTTCTTGGAGCTAAGGACACACATCTCTTATGTTTTCATCCCCACTAATACTAGCTAGGATCCTCTCCTACTGCTGCTCTCAATGCTCTTTGAGCACTGTGATGCCTGCCATCCTAACAACCACGGGTTCTTCCAGGTGCCCAAGCGCTGAGGGAGCACAATGAATGGCGGCGATGATTGCTCTGGTGTGGATCGAGGTGGGCGCCCAGCAGTCACACCTGTGCCTGTGGGCTGGCAGCGCAGGGTGGAAGAGGGCAGAGTGTGCTATATCAGGTACAGCGTGCCCCCCAACCAATATATTTCCTTCTCCTCTGTTCCCCACTGCTGCTTTTGTGCTAATCTGGCCTGTCCCTCTTTGCTTTCTCCTAGCCCTAGTGGGACAAGCTTGGCTTCATTGGAGCAGACTCGTGCATATCTGCTGGCGGACGGCACTTGCAAGTGTGGACTGGAGTGTCCCCTCAACGTGCACAAGGTAGAGGACTTAAAAGAGAAACTGATTAGTATCTGATGTTGAGAGAAATTCTAGGGTAGAATTTTTTTATTTGCCCGAGTGGAAACAAACACAAGTAAAAGAAACTAATAACACCTTGACAAGAAAGGTAGGAAACTCTTAACAGCAAATCAGTGGGTCCTGCTAGGTTTTCTAGCTGGCTGATTAGAGCTTTCTAGTTTCAACCAGGTGTCTTTCTCAGTCTATGTGCAGGTGGCAGGAATGGAGCCTGGGAACATTTACATGCAAAGCATGTGCTTTATCATTGGGACATATTTCTTGGTAGTCAGGTGATAGATCAACTAAGAACATGATTTACCACCTTAGCGTTCCAGCTTCTCTTGGCGAGGCTGGTTTGGTATATATAGAAACTGAATTATGGCACATCTGGAGGACATTGTATGTGCTTTGGGAGGTCTTGTTATTGTCAGCAGGCCTGACATAGACTCCCTCACTCATTATATACTTGTTTTGGCAATTCAAGTCTGTGGGAGATGCTCTTTTAAAGTACACACACACACACACACACACACAACACTCTCAGTCTCTTTTAGCTGGCCAAAAAAGTCTGAGTCTTCCAGGTGATGGAATAGAGTTTTTGAACAATTACAGTACATTTACATCCCCCTTCTTTCTAAGAGCAATCAAAATGCACGCTTCCATTTATCTTTTAACTGTCAATTTTAATCTTTCTTTAGTGGTTCATTTTATGCTGTGTCAGTTAATTACAGTTAGCTACCATAAGTACGCACTTGTATAGAAAGGCAAAATGCTTTGGTTTGTGGTCCTGCACACCCTTAAACCCCTGGGAGGCAACTTCTTCCAGGTCAAGTATCAAACTTGGTCTTCGAGTAGCTTGCGGTGGCTTGCACTCAGAAAAGTAAAAGTTGAAGCCTAGACAATGCTCAGCTGGGTTGCATTTCATTCAGATTAAAATTAAACACAGGTTTAAATGATCATACATGTATTATTGGGCTGGAGATTGTGCTCCTCCACTTAAATCCCCCTAGAATCAGTGGAATGTCCTGCTGAAAAACTCAGGAGGTTTCTGATATTCAGCTATAGTCCTGATTCCAACTAGAACCAAAGAATGGGCAAATTCCTGCCGTAGCACCTTTTGTCAGTTGAGGGAAGGGCAGGTATTCAGTCATTAAACCTTTCCCCATTATGGTCAGGTTTTCAACTTCGACCCTGCAGCAGTGGTGATTGGGAGTGAAGGCAGCAAGGGAGACCAAGACATGACCAAGCTCTGCAATCACCGGCGGAAAATAGTGGCAATGGCGACACTTTATCGCAGCATGGAGAGCCATGGACCGCTGGGCCTGCCACATCTAGGGCCAGGTAACGGTGTTGTTTGATGAATGCCCTGATTTGTTTTCTTGTTTGTTCTTCTTCAGCTTTTCTTTGTCCCAGTGCTTCTCGTCTGGCCTCTTGCTTGGGACGAACAAGAGTCTGAGTAAGAATTCTGGATTAGCCTTCTAAACAGAAGCCGTACCATGATCTTATTTATTTATAAAATTTATTTCTCGCCCATCTCATATCCAGCGATTCTGAGCGGCCTACAATAATCTTATTTATTTACTATGGCAGTGTAGATAGCTGTCCATCTTGCAACTGCGGTTCTGGCTGGCAAGCATAGGATTAAAAGCAACAAGCAACAAAAATGAAAACCATAAATAACAATGATAGAAACACTGATAGAAATAATTCCACAATAATGGCATAATGACACGATTGTAAAAAGTATGTCTTAAAACTGGGAACAGATACACATCTGTTTTTTCTATCTTACTGCCAAGGTGGAAGAACTTGGAAGTTTGATTTTTAGATTACTTTTTTTTTATATATACCTACCGTACTATCTAATCTTCTGTGTTCTCATTCCCTCCAAGCAGCTAGCCAGGCTTTTGGTGTAAATTGGGGCTTTCTGTTTGTCCTTTCTTTTGGAGAAGAATAATCACCTTTTCCTCTATTTACAGGGGCTGGAATGACTCTGCCATCTCATTCGGCCACGCCAGGGCCCAGCACTTGCCTGCAGCAGGCTCTTTCCAGCAAAGCTCCAACCAGCTTGCCCAAGGGGCCAGATCTCTCCTTGCAATGTCCCTCTGATCGTTATGGCAGTGCCTGGTCCGGTCCAAGCTCTTCTTTTCCCCGCCATCACAATGCTCTCTTTGGGGATGTCTTCCCAGGTCGCCTGCCGGCCACTGTCAATGGCAGTGCCCGCCCGACTTTCCCGTCTGAGCTGAACACTGCCGGGGGTTCTTTCCTGCCCAGCAAGACCTCCGCAGATGCATCACCCCGGCCCTATTCATCCAGCAGTTTCCTCTTCCCCTTGCTGGATGAGGTGGGGTCCGGTCAAGAGGGCAGCCCCTGGAGTGGTCGTTCCATCCCTCATGGGTCGCAGGCGAGTGCTGCTGGCTCCCCTGCCCCCACCAGCTTCTCCTCCGTTTCCTCGTCAGCAGGCAGCGCTGAGCCTTCTCCCCAGCGGTCCCGGCACTCCTCTGCCTCCTCCGAGCAGGGCCCCTCTGGACACCGCCTGGCTCCCAGGCCCTCCAGCTTGGACCCAACACCCCCGACCAATGCCTTAACCAACCAAAGCAGCAATAACCTGCCCTCAGTGCCCTTAGGAGCTGTTCCGGAAAGCAAAGGACCGCCTGGCCTGCTGCTCCTTCCTCCACAGGGCCCAGGCTCTTTCCCAGCCAGCAGTTTGTTGAGTGCAGCCGCCAAGGCCCAGCTGGTCGGCAGGG
This sequence comes from Bothrops alternatus, assembly GCA_034064705.1. Classification (NCBI taxonomy): domain Eukaryota; kingdom Metazoa; phylum Chordata; class Lepidosauria; order Squamata; family Viperidae; genus Bothrops; species Bothrops alternatus. Next base: position 8,829,891 of record JARGCV010000080.1, read on the forward strand.
GGCGTCCTGACGAGCTGGCTGCCAGCACTTTACCCAACCGCTTGCTGCTGTCAGTGGTGGGCGGGCGGACACCTCGGCGGCAACGTCGCTCCCCCACTGTCTTGCGCCTGCTCAAGGATTCCCACGCAGGACAGACAGGAGTCACCCATCCTGAGGAGACACTGACCCGACACCCCTGGCCTCGGGACCAGCCCCCTGGAGGAGAGGCCAAGAATGGACCCCCAAGCTCAGCCACCCCAGTACAGCCGCTGGCCTCTCTGCTCAGTCTACTGGCTCCTCCCGGGAGTTCACCTGCGCCAGGCCTGCCGCCACTTCTCCAGGCCCCTGCTGGCGACAGCCCCAATCCTTTGCCCCCCTTCCAGGACTTCAACAGCCAACTCCTCAGCCTCTTTGGTCAGCTGGCCTCCACGTCTTCCGAACAGATCTCAGGGAGTTACCTGCAGCCAAAACCTCCCACCTCCCCGCTTGCATCCCAAGGACCCCCAGGTAGGTTTGTACATGGAGGTGGAGGTGGCTTTCATCATGTTTGGTCCTTCCTCAGACTGGGAGCTGCAGCTGAGTGACAGTCCTCTGAGGGGCCTGGAGAATTTACTTCTTTCTTCTCTTTAAGGGGAAAAAAAAAAAGTCAGGGAATTGCCAGCCCCATGGCAGTTCATGCCTCCTGATTGTCTTGCCTCCCTTTTCTGGGCCAGGAAAGCAGATCTTATCTCTGCTGAACCAAAAGGCCATGGCCGAGCTGGGTTGTTGCCATCTGATCCTTTCTGATCACGATCAGCCTGTGCAATCCTGAATTTATAATTAAGGCTTGTCATCAGTTACAGATTCTGGTTAAAGTTTGTATTAAATGGTGGGGACTGAATAATCAGAGGTGCCCTTTAATCGGGCATTTGAACATAGGCCTTCGTTTTATGTAATGTTACACAGACGGAAATAGCTATAGGAGACGGTTAGTGGTATACCCCATTCTGTGAAAGTTTACTCAAACCAACCTTTGTTGTGGTACATGTGGCTTACACCTTGGCAACAAGTACAGTGGTTTAATCCTTGCCCTTTGCAGTTAGATAAATTGCTGCTTCTTACTGCCCGACTAGATGTGCCGGTTAAATTGTTTATCTTCCCTTCTGTGAAACTTTACAGACTGAGGAATAGAGGAGTAGCAGTGGCGAGGAGAAGCTTAGTCTTGCCATTGACATAACACCATTATAACTACTATATTCCCCTCTACCTTCCATCATGGGAACTGGTGTAGGAGATGCATTACCCTCCCCCCCCCTTCTGAGCAGTGACATTCACAGTAGGGAAGAGTTAGAAAAGGAAAACAACATTAAGGAAAAGAAGCTCTCCAATGCTGCCCTGGTAACACGTATAACTATATTACAATATAAAACAAACATTGATTGGATTCATGTGTTCAGTTTTGTTTTAATTAAGGCTTGATGAATAAACCACAGCCAAGTGGGCTTATATTTTATGCTAATCCAAAGCAATGCTTTTACGAATCAGTGCTGAGAACCAATTTTGTCAACCCAAAGTATTTTTGTTGTTAAGTCATGTCTGACTCTTCACGACCCACAGACCATAGCACGCCAGGCCCCCTGTCCTCTATTATCCCCCAGAGGTAGCCCAAATCCATGTCCGCTATGTCAATGAGGGGCTCTGTGAAGCGGTATATACGTCTCAGTGCTATTGCTATTTAACCATCTCCTCCTCCTCCTCTTGCCTTCAATCCTTCCCAGCCTCAGGGTCTTTTCCAATGAAAGCAAAGCCTGCGATGGCTTAGTACAAAGCGTCAATCCGGCCCTTGGATTATGTGAAGTCTAAATATCTCCTCCTCATATCTATAGATGAAACTGCTAATGATGGCTGGCTTAGAAGCTGATGCCTCTTCAGAGGAGAAGCAGACAAGACCAAATGATTGGCTGATAGTGCCTCAGTGGTGATCTGTCTAGTCACAGAAAATTTCACTGGTCTCCGAATGAAATTGTTAGGAGGTGGAAGGGTTGAAAAGATAAAACTCCTAAGCCTTTAGCAATTGAACAGCCTATTGGGGAGTTGCACCATGATGCATTTTCCCCTCTGGGTATCCCTTAAAATACACAGGAACACACTGGCCCCTGGAAAAAAAAAGTGGCTTGCAAGCTGACACTCTTATTATACACTCTGAATAGTGTAAGGAATTATGTGGAGTAAGTGTCTTGAGTGTGAATTGCTGAGAGTTTAGCTACAGATGACACCGGGCATCTGCTCTGGCCTGAAGGCTTCACAAAGGGCACCTCCAAAGCGCAGTGCATTCTGGGAACAAGCATTCCCTTGGGGCAGGGGGTGTGGCCATTCCTGTGATTGGTGATGCCTTTTGTTTTCTTTCTCGCAGGTGCTGCTGCTTCGGCTTCACTCATGACTCCCAGGGGCCTTCCCACCCCCAGCCCCGTTACTCTCACCTCCGGCACAGTGGAAGGTGGGGGTGTGGGCTGCCCGCTGCCCACAGGCACCGATCCATTCCCCTTCCTGGCACAGGAACAAGCACTGCCGTTTGGGAATGCTCTACCTCCTGGGCTGCTCCCCCTGGGCTCCTTCCCCTTCTCACTGACCCTGGGCCCAGAGACACCACTTCCCCCTCTTAACCTGCAGGAGGAGCCAGACGGACAGCCCTTGTTGCCTCTGGTGCTGCCCAGCCTGGATTTGCTACAACAGCCAAGTGGGCTCCTGGCATCACTGCTGGCACTGCCAGAGGCCGCTTGTGAAGGGCAGAGGGAAGCCGCGACCACGGAGCCATTGTTGGAGCCCTTTGCCAGCTTGCCCGAAAGTCTACAGCCCCTGCTCTTCCCAGCACTCTCCACCCCTCCAGCTGTCCTAGCTTTAAACTCGGCACTGTTGGCAACCGGCCTGGGCCCTTCTGACACAGGACCGAGCCCCACACAGGTAAGAAAGGTTGGGCCAGAGCACAGTTGCTTTTAGAAGGGTTTCATTTCACTTGAGATGTGTGGTAGGATTGGATGGAAAGCGTATCTAGTGGACCACCCCTCAGTCTTCCCTTTCATGGAGGATCTTGTGGGATTGGTCACAGATTGAAGGCTGTCTTAGGAACGTGTACGGTTGGGAAGAAGGTAGTTGCTGTTAGCAGAGTTTTCACAAGATATATCCGGCTACTATAGGGATACAGTAGCCACAGAGTCGGCCTTCTCCAGGTCCCGTCAGCCAGACAGTGTCGCCTGGCGGGGCCTAGGGGAAGAGCCTTCTCTGTTGCGGCCCCAGCCCTCTGGAACCAACTCCCCCCAGAGATCCGTATCGCCCCCACCCTCTCCACCTTTCGTAAACTGCTTAAAACACACCTCTGCCAGCAGGCCTGGGGCAGTTAACATCTTGCCCCTAGCCAGTGTATGTTTGTGTGTATGTTTGTTGAATGATTGGTTTTCTTTTAACTTCGGGGTTTTTTTATATATATGTATTTTAACTGGTGATTTCTATTTATGTTGTGAGCCGCCCTGAGTTCTCCGGAATAGGGCGGCATAGAAGTCAAATCAAATAAATAAATAAAATAAATAATACTAATCTGTTGACTTTATCTATTAAGGAAGTGTGATTCCAAGGAGACCTTGCCTTAGAGTAGGGGCTCTTCAAACTCGGCCCTTTTATGACTTGTGGACTTCAACTCAGCGTGCCTGGCTGAGGGATTCTGGGAGTTGAAGTCCACAAGTCATAAAACGGCCGAGTTTGAAGAGCCCTGCCTTAGAATTATAAACTAGTCGTTAGAGAATGAAAAAAAAAAATATTTAAAGAGCTCTGTACCTGCTTTAAACGATAGAAACCCGGTTTAGGGTTAAACCAGGTGGCTGAACCTGAGCAACAGCTTTGAGTTCGCTCCTGAAGTCATCTGAGGGGCCCGTCCTGATGGCTCTGCTCTTGTCTCAGACCTTTCCTGTCCTTCCATCCCAGACTGGCCTGGCTAGCACTCCTGTGGCACCTACCTCCACTAACAACGCACCGACAACTACTGAGGGTACCCCCAGTGCCTCTGGGCGGCTGAATCCCCTATTGCCCCAGCTTGTCAACCCGCTGCTGAGTACCACACTTCTGGGTGAGTTAATAGTCCTCTTGTTCGATGCCAAGCTCCTGGGAAGGTAAAGATAATTAAAGCCCAAATGACTGCCCCTAAGCAAAAAGAGACTATCTCCCCTCCCCCCCCCCACACACAGATGTCCTGTTGCTCTAATGCAGGGGTCTTCAAACTTGGCCCTTTTATGACTTGTGGACTTCAACTTCCAGAATTCCTCAAGTCCACAAGTCATAAAAGGGCCAGGTTTGAAGACCCCTGTCCTAATGTTTTGCTCTTAGCTTTCTCCAAGCTGATTCTTCCTGGCAGGAGATAGTTGAAGCTATGCAGTAGTCTTCACTTATCAATCACAAGTGAGACCGACAGCACTATTGTGACCGGCTTTAGGATCTCATTTCCTCTTTGGTTGTTAAGTGATTTCCCAGTCATTAAGTGAGACATCATGTGACCATGACTTGTGATTTTACTCCTGTGATCTTCATTAACTCGGCTTGCGAGAACCTGCTTCTGAAGCAAGCAAATGGCAACCATGTGACCATTGAACACTGCAGTGGTCATACCTGTACACGACTGTGAAGAGCCCAAGTCACATGACCATGGGTTGCTACAATAGTCATAAATATGAGGATTGGTCACAACCACAAACTGGTTTTCTTTTACACCGTAACTTTGAACTGTCATTAAATGAGGCATCAGTAAGCAAGGACTGCCTGTAGTTTGCCACCTCTGGAGAGCTGCAGTTTGGGCAAAGGTCTTCCCCACTTTGGACATACCAACAATTTGCTTCTCCCTATCCAGCCCCTGTTGGCATTCCTCTGCTGATACGATTGGGTGGAGAGGGACAGAGCTATATTTACCGGCTGCAACTTCTACCTGTGCAAGAATTGTTGTAAAGCAGGGGTTCCTCAACCTTGGCAACTTTTAAGACTTGTGGACTTCAACTCCCAGAATTCCTCAGCCAGCAAAGCTGGCTGAGGAATTCTGGGAGTTGAAGTCCACAAGTCTTAAAAGTTGCCAAGGTTGAGGAACCCCTGTTGTAAAGGGATGATTCTTCAATTCAGCTTGATTTAATCCATTATAAACAAAAGCAGTTGCATGCACACATAGATGCCTCTTTCAGATGCCTTCTGAACTTGCAAAACTGGGATAGGAGATAAAATCCTCCTGACCTTCCAGCAGTTCGCTATACGTTTGGAGGGGAGAGAAGAAATGTAGAAAAGCTTAACTGCTAGTACCCCACAGAAGTGTTTGGGATTGGTGCTGATGATAGCTGTATGCCAGCAGCAGAGCTAATATTCTCCTCGCTTTTGTCCATGTGAAGGTGATCTTCCGTCACTAAACCCAGCCTCAGGCCCCACACTGATTGGGAGCCCTCTTCTCCATGCCCAGCAGCCCCTTCTGCCACCCAGTCTACAAGGGCCTCTCGGAATCCAGTTTTTCCAAGGACAACTGCCCTTATTAGCAGGCTCCAACCCCCTGGCCTGCCTCCTCCAGACCTTACAGGTAAGCCCCCGTGTCGCTGTCAGCTTAGGGTAGATGGATGAGCAACGTTTAGCTCTTCTTTCATGCAGAATATCCATACTTGGGATAAAAGAGCATGTTTCATTCATAGATGTGTAACTCATAATAATGCATTTGCCAGTTCTGCATGGATTAAGTTCGAAGCAAAAAAAGAAAAAAAAAGCGTTGATATCCGTAAGGACAGTATATGGTCGTTCAGAGGACTTCACTAAAACTATTGATTCCATTGCCAGATTAGTGGTTGATTCCCTGGGGCTGATGGTACTTGGGGATTTTAACCTTCTCCTGGATGGTGTTGAATCTGGAACAGCTAAGGAGCTGAGGGCAACCCAGTCGTCAAAGAACCAGAGATCACACATTAAATCTGTTTTTTTGTCCTTCGGGTAGCTGTGATATGATCTAAGATACAGTACGTTACGTCAGTCCTTTGCCATGGTTAGATCACTCTTTGATTGTTATTTTGGTGAGCCTGTGCAATTTTCCCCTGCCACTACAAGAAAGTATGACCAGTGTTTCTCAACCTTGACAATTTTAAGGCATGTGGACTTCAACTCCCAGAATTCCAGTGTTTCTCAACCTTGACAATTTTAAGGCATGTAGACTTCAACCTTGACAGTGTTTCTCAACCTTGACAATTTTAAGGCATGTGGACTTCAACTCCCAGAATTCCACAGCCAGCATTGCTGGCTGTGGAATTCTGGGAGTTGAAGTCCACATGCCTTAAAATTGTCAAGGTTGAGAAACACTGTATTAGGCTGTCTACACCAGGCACCTGATGAACCTGAAGGAGTTTCAGAGGACACTCGAGGTTTTTCCTGAGGGTCCGGCAGGTCATTTGTTGGAGATCTCTGTTTATGCCTGGAATGGCCAGGTCATGAGGGCCCTGCACCAGGTCGCTCTATGCAGCCTCTCCCTGCACTTAGGAGCCGTGATGGCGCAGGGGTTAGAATGCAGTATTGCAGGCTAATTCTGCCGACTGCCGGGAGTTCGATTCTGACCGGCTCAAGGTTGACTCAGCCTTCCATCCTTCCGAGGTCGGTAAAATGAGGATTGTTGGGGGGCAATAGGCTGACTCTGTAGACCGCTTAGAGAGGGCTGTGAAGCGGTATAGAAGTCCAAGTGCTATTGTCTATTGCTAATCCCATGGAGGAAGAATGGGGAGGAGCTAGATTTTCCAAGAAACTCCAAAAGATGAAATGTCAGAAGAGAAGGACAAAAAGCAAGTGAACCAGCTGAGCACCTTAAGAACCCATTTTAGGGATTAAATTGTTGCGTTAAGAGTGGTGACATTTATTTATTTCTGCGGTTTTATTGCCAACCGGCTATCCTTTTTAGAGTGATTCCTTCCTCAAAACCATCTCCTGAGCTTGTTTTAAGTCTACGACAGACAGATAATGTTCAGAAGTGACTCAGACACTTCTTAATTTACCGAAATGTAAGTAGAAACAGGAGGTACTACATAACCAGACTGGCAAAATTCTGATCTGACACTGACAGATGTTGGGTATTATTGTATTTCCCTCAACAGATGTCGGGTACGGTTGTATTTCCCTCAAAAATTTAAAATATCCTATGGCTGTAAGAAATAGAAATAGGGTGGAAAGTTGAATCTGAAAACTTTGATTTGTAGACTTGCTACAAGACTTTACGTTCTCACTTCACCTGTTTATTCAAGGACACTGAGGGAGGTCATTTGTTGGTTCGGATTCAGATGTCATCCGTATGCAGGTGATACTCAGATGTATTTATCAATTCCTGACTGACCAACCGGTGCTGTCCGAGTCTTGTCCAGTGGGCAGATATCAGTGTGAACAAATTGTTGTTTGCACCCTAGCAGAAGGAACAGAAATTTCTGACCCCCAACCCTACTATCTTTTCGTAAGGGTCTAAAGACATGACAGTGCCAGTCAGCTTGGGGGCCCCCCATGAAGGATCAGCACAACGGAGGTGGTTGATCAATAACAGATCCCACCTCCCCACCACTCTGCCTCCCCCCTCCCCATGTGTCTTTCATTTTAAGATTTGATTTTAACATTTTTAGTTTTAACTAAGATGTACCTGAAAGCCGCCTAGGGTTATCCCTATGGTAAAGTGGGCAGCCAATAAATTTTATAAATAAATAATAAAATCAATTTCTTCCAGAACTTTCAGGAGGTTATCCTTATTACCAGTTGTCAGGAAGACTAGTTTGGAATGCACTCCGGCCTAAATCATAAATTGCATGGCCGAGGAGCATATTAATAAATATAGGGATTTACTGTACATAATTGCTGTAATTGGATTGCATCAAAAGAGGAATATATCAGCAAGAATAGGATGCTTTTTTCAGTGTCCCATCCTTCTTTGAAGATGCTTAGTGCCCCAAGGGTAAGCAAAACCTGAAATCAGGATGGGTATATTTCTTTGAACCCACCTAGGCTTCAGTGATAATTCCAGGTTGGTGCCCTCGTCAACGATCAAGTCATGAATGAGGGCAGACCTAGCATTCAAAAGCAATAGGCAGAACCCAGGGCCAGTAAGGCTTTGGTTAACTGGTTGAATAAATATTAAAGTGAGGCCCATAGCTGTTTTAGGGGGGAACAAAGCAGTGAGACAGCGGAATCTCCTTATTCCTCTACTGGGGCCTATCCCTTCCCAGTTGGGATTCAGTTTTCATAGTCTAAACAACCAACGTCTTCTCAAAGACGTTCCAATGTACTGCTTAGTTTATGTGTGAACTAACTAGACATTCTTTGTCCAGACCTCGGTCCAATATATTGTTTCTCTGAAAGGTTAAAAGATGAGAAAGGACCAGGGTAAGCCAATTGAGCATGATATTGATGGTGTTGAGGAAGAAAGTCCAGAGAAGTTGAATATTTAACAGCAGTGTAAACATTCAAATATCCATCCACCTGGCAAAATGTAAATTCAGAAAAGCTTTGGGAGAACCAACCTCTGAACATTGCAGAGAAGATAAAATGATCTCATGAAGGTTTCTTTCTTTCTCTCTCTCTCTCACTCCCTCTCTTTGTCTCTCTCTCTGCTTGCCAGCTAAGCCCTGGCTTCAGTACCCCAGAGAAACTGGTGCTACCCGGTGAACCTCCAGCCTCAGCCTTGTCCAGCGTACTCCCTGTGCCAGAGACTGAGCCAAGCCACCAGGCTATCTTGCCCCCTTGCACGGACACTGCCCTCACAAGTGCCTTAGAGACTCCCAGAGCCCTTGAGCCAACCCGGCAAGGAGAACAGGAGGCCCCTGCAGGGCAAGAGGCCTGTGGTTCCCACTCTCCCCACAAGCGGCTCAGATGTAGCCCAGAAGAACTGAATGGGGACTCTGCCAGCAGCTTTCCGCGAGGGTCATTCCGGGGCAGCAAGACTGGACGGCGGGGTGGGCGGGGGCGGGGCAGGCGGCACTTCAATGGTCAACTTCCTGAGTTGGGCGCAGGACATCTGTCGCATCCCACCTGGCGTTGCAACGGAGAAATGGTGGCTAGCAGTGCAGAAACTCAAGCAGGTCCATTTGCTGTTCAGGAGATAAAGGTATGTAGAAGTGCTTAAATGGTCCTCTCCAACTTGCTACCCTTCAGGTGTTTGGAGATTGCGTCCCCTGGAATTGCCAGTCAACTGGCTCAATTCCGGGGGTTGTAATCTCAGTATGACTGAAGGGTACCAGGTTGGGGAAGGCTTAGATCAGTGATGCTGAACCATTTAGAGACCGAGTGCCTAAAACCGCCCCGCCCCATTGCTCCATCCCCGCCCTGTCCCCGCCCCACCTGCTGGGCCACCCACCACCTCCACGGCCCACCGCAGATTGCTCAGGCGGCCCTGCAGTGCCATGGTGGCCACGCCCTCCACCCGCGCCCCGCATCATCTGCCTGCAAGGGGGCGCGAGGGTGGAGTCTTGTCCCTGCTGCCCAGCTGCCATGTGCTTGGCTGCACTGCTCCACTCCCAGGGGCAACTCTCCAGGGGGGGCTGCTGATGGGACTGCGGGGGGAGGCAGGACTGGGGCGATGGCACGCGTGCCCACAGAGAGGGCTCTGAGTGCCGCCTCTGGCACACGTGCCATAGGTTCGCCACCACTGCCTTAGATGGAACAAGGAAGGACTTCAAGGAAATTGTAGGGAAATTATTTTACTTCAGTTGTCCAGACACCCCAAAAGGAAAAAGCTTGCTTTCTGGGGGTACTTTCTTATGGACATCTCCACTGAACCCCAAAGTACTGGACCAGGATGGACCTTTCACCTAGTCCACAAAGCAGTTATGTTGGCCTGTTCTTTAGGTAAAAGATAATTCCACTTTGAGCCCACACTGGATCCCACACTGCCCACAATTGGAATTAGTATTTCCATTGCTAAGCAAGGCAGTTGTTAAGAGAGTCATGTTCAATTTTACATGGGTTTGTGTTTTGTTTTTTTTGCCACAGTTGTTAAGCAAATCACTGCAGTTGATTCAGCAAATCTGGCTTCCCCCATTGACTGCTTGTTGGAAGTTAGCTGGCAAGGTCTGCAACTGTTGCAAATGCACGCCCGTTTGCCAAGCACGCCCGTTTTGTTCACATGACCCTGGGGATGCTCTGACAATGTCTAAGGACCACTCGCGAATCATTGTTTTCAGTGCTGTTGTAACGTTGGCCACTAAATGAATGGTTATAAGTTGAGCACTGGCTGTATACCATAAGTGCTCTTTTTACATCAGCCCAGATCCGTTTAAGATTCCCAGCAAGGAACAGTTTTTCCATAGTCCTCCAGAAAGTGCTTCATGGTGTATCTTTGGTTTTTTTCTTGCATTGGACAAATAGCCATATGATTTCATGGTACCAATTAGGTTCATACATTATGCTAAGCCATGGTTTTCTTAATCATTATTCATTAAATAATACAGTTAGCAAGAGTCATATATAATAAATACCAAGGCTAAATTTTTTGTTTGCAAACCAAAATTGCTTGCGTTTTATGTCACTCTAAGCAGGGGTGGGGAACCATGGCTCTTTTATGACTTATGGACTTCAACTCCCAAAACTCTTGAGTTAGCCATGCTGGCTCAGGAATTCTGGGAGTTAGTCCACAAGTCAGAAAAGGACCATGGTTCCCCACCCCTGCTCTAAAAAGCACAAATTGCTCCCAATTTTCGCAGCACTTTCTATCCCTCCAGCTGTCTTAGTTTTAAAGTCAAGACTGTTGGAAACCAGCCTGGGCTCTTCTGACACAAGGCTGACTCCACACTATATGGAGGTCAAACAAGGCTTTGCTTTTAGAAATTGAAAGCTGCAATTTTTCATCTCAGCGACACAAAGACAGATTGGGGGGAAAAGGCATTTAATGCACCAGTCTCCCCTACTAAAGGGATCTTGTGGGATTTGGTCAGAGGCTGAAGCCTGTTTGAGGAACTTGTAGGACTGGGAAGATTGTAGATGCAAGTAGCAAAGGACTTGCAGGACATAACCTGCTTCTAGTGGGATAAGACTGATATTATGGCTTAGTGTGATGTGTGAACCCAAACATTGTTTTGTTTCCTTTGATTGCTCCTTCAGAGGACTTTGGTTTTAAAGTAAAAGACTATTCTAAAGCTTACTCAGGAAGAATTTTGGACTCTTCAAACTATGGGGGAGGTATGTATGTGTTGCTGTTTCAATAACTTGCCCTCATTCTAACAATATTAAATATAAACCCGTGCATGTAGAAAACAGGAGAGCCGCGTAGCAATGTGCCAGACTATCTAATATTGCCCATTTTACACGAGGGAGCATTTAAGTATGGGTGTCTCTGTACACTTTCACATTTTCCCACTTGGCCTTCACGCTGAAACAAAAAAGGTTGAGGAAAGGTTTACTATGTACGTAAGGTTGAACGGATACGCTGATCCTTGTAGAATGGTTGTGAAACCATGGGTTGCCAATCAAGCAAATTGTGTGGAGGGTTTTATCACTAGTTCTGGAGTACTTTTGGAAAGCTGACATCTTCAGAACTGATAATACCCTTTAATCATTTCTTTCTCCAGGGCCCTCCAGGTAGGCGACCAGCCCGACGTGGTCGAAGGAGGAAAAGCAGGTGAGAATCAGTGCCTAGAAGGGATGGGATTCATAGAGGGAACAGAATTCAAAGCAAGCCTAGGATATCTCAGAAGTTATTTATTAGTCCACTGTTTTCTCTTTGCAGTGGTGTCCGGCCCAGTGCCCGACCTGAAACTACACGGATTCGGGGTCCTAGCATTGATCCAGGGTCCAGCCCATTGGTAATTATTTTTCCTCATAAGTGGGTGGATGATAATGTGAAATAGACCAAGCCAGTATTTCTTGGGGAGGGGATTCCCCTAAGGTTTGACATAACAGTGTTGGTGTGTTTTGCCTCTTTTTAAATTGATGTAAGGGGCTCCTTTGTGGCTTATACCTATTAGTTTCTACTTCAGTATGGAGGGAAAAAATGCCAGCTTTTTGGCAATTGTGACTGCAGAGAGCCATTTACAAGGACTGCAGAAAGGATGCTCAAGGGTTATATTATGTGCTCCTGAGGATGTCCCTCTTTGTAAAAGAAGGAATAAGGAGTGGTACTGTGATCCCAACTTGGGAATAGTGCCTTAACTTTGTCTTTCCTTACCTTTCCCCCTTGTAGGTTGACTACACTGTTGCTCGACGGCCTCGGCCTGGCCGGCCTGTGAAAAACAGGAGGAGGAAATTGGCCACATAACACTGCCTGAACCGAGGGGGCTCCACCACTGTCCATTCTTAAGCAAAGAGAGCTTGGGACATCTGTGTCTCTTCATCCATGACCCCCTTCCATCTCTGGGGCCCAGCCTGTGGATGTGGCCCAGGGGAGGAGACGAAATACCAACAAGAGGATCGGTTGTTGCTTATGGTTCTGAGCATCATGACCATGAATGTGTTTTAGCTTCACCACTTGCCTGGGTCCCGAATCTTTTACCGGAGGGATCTCTAAAAGCACACGGTGCATACTCTGGTCTCAGCATTTTTTGGAGAGGGGTTGCTGTCGGGAGGAGGCTAAGGGGGGAGGGAAGAGGGCCATGCCCATAGCACTTCTTGAAGCCATGTTTGTAATGTCCCTCTTGGTGGCGCAGGAGACCCTCCTGCTCTTGATTTTGTGTCTTCCCCACCCCTGGTGAGATTCCCCTACAGTTGGGTCTCCAAACCTCAGCAAGGAGTAGCAAGGGCTGGGTCCTCGTGGAGGGGGACAGCACCACCCTTTCACTTCCCACCTTACCTCAGACCTGTGTGCATCGCACGCAGGTGAGAACCGGCTCAGGGTTTTAGTACAAGAATCAGTCACTTCTTCTCTCTGCCTTGCCAAACATAACACACATGTGCTCTCCCACACACGCAGGCAAGCTCAGTCCTGATCCCAGTGGCCAAGGTACAAAGCAATAAGGAAAATAAGCCACGCTAGACCAAGGAAACATCCTTCTTTCAGTTTTCCAGAAATTTCTTCCCTCCCAACTGCCTCTATTTATATGCTACTCAAAGAGAGCGACAATATGCCAGACCCTGAATGGTGACTTAGCCTGTTCTATTCTCCTCAAGTCCAGTTGGAACTCTGGGACTGTAAGTGCACCCTCCTTCCCTACACAAAAAATACTCCTACTTTTAAGTATATATTATTTCCTTGTATTTTCCTTTAAAAAAAAATCCTTAAAAGAACACTCAGGTCACAGCTTATTGGGATGGGGTGGAGAGTTAAAAAGGTTTTGTGCTCAAAAATACACGTGGCCCATCTTTGCCAGAGCAAGCTCCATTTTACCCTGCTCCTCTCCTCATTCATTCCCCAAAAACATACACTACAATCCTCATCTCTAAATGACCAAATCACTTCACCACTCTTCTCCCATCCCACGTCTGGTTGCAACTCTTGACACATTATGCAAAAGCACTGTGTAGATACTGTACAGTTGTGCTGTGTCTCCCCTTCCCTCCCATGCACTTCAACCAACCAACTTCGGCCTTTCTTTTGTATAAAGGAAAAAAAAAAGGAATTGGGGGGGGAACTATTTTTCCTTTTTTGAGCTTAAATTTTGTTTTGTAAAAATAAAAATACACAATTGTGAATTGTAGCTTTTCTATGGGAGCGACTTTTAATTTAACAGATGAAAATATTTTGAAGCTTAGATTGAAGTTACTGTTTATTTGTTTATTTTTTTGGGGGGGTGTTTTGTATCAAGTATTAAAATATGTATTTAAAACCGCTGGATGCGATTGTTTTTGAGCAGCTGAAACTCTAGCCTTGGAACAAGACTATATTCTTAACTTAGGAGGGGCCTTGTCTAAAAGAAACAGTCTTACTGGGCAGGCAACTCTAACAAGCAATAACAAGAAACAGGTTGTTTGCAGATGGGCAGCTGCCCCCCTGCATTGTGCATCTTTCAATTCTCATTCGAGTCTAGCATTAAATTAGAAAGCGTTTTCTTCATGACTAACGGTAATTCAAATGCATTAGGTAACGCAATATTACTAAATTGCCTGAGCTCACCTCCTGAAAGCATGACTGTACTGAGACCTCCTTGTCTTCTGTCAGCCAATAATCAGTTTGCCTTGGAAGCGTGAAAGCAGCAGAAGCAAATTAGCCAAAAGTGCTAAAAGACTTTTTGACATTTAAAAATGCTATATATTCCAGCTTCTTGAGAGAGAGAATATAGACAGATTATTATGCAAGATAAATCATGCTTATTGATCGTCTCTTAACAGTTCCAACCAAAGGTTGCTTTTTCTTCCCTGGACTGGACATTTATTTTTATTTTTTTTTGCATTTGCCCAATCATTTTTTCTTTATTCAACATATCCAACATGAAAAAGCTGTGAGATGACTCTTATAATTCTGTCATACTGTTTTAAGAAAGTCCTGGATTTTAATTCCAATATTTCCCAGCTCATCTGTTCATTGAATTTAGAACCTTGTATGTACAAATTTGGTATCATTACATTGGCTACCATTCTGTCCCTGAGAGGAGATGAACTGGTTTGATCCATATGCACAAAAATAATCCCTACATACAGATATTTGACTAGGGCAGGGGTAGGTAACCTTGACTCTTTTATGACTTGTGGACTTCAACTCCCAGAATTCCTGAGCCAGCATGGCTCAACTTGGAAACCTCCCCCTTTCCCCTCAGCATGGCTGGCTCAGGAATTCTGGGAGTTAAAGTCCACGAGTCATAAAAGAGCCAAGGTTGCCTACCCCTGGACTAGGGCAATGTGATCAATATAACTGCAGTGTTTTAGATGTCAAAATACTGCTGGAAGGAAAATTGGGGGCAAAGTTCAGTGAGTTGAGTCTTACAATCAGAAGTGACATTAAATCACCTGTAAAGATTCAAGACAAATTTCCCCTTTCTCCAGTGGTATTGTCTGATAACCAATCTTCAAAATGCTTTTGATTTTCAAAGCTCAGTGTATCATATTGAATATATTTCTGGGAGAAATTATACAAAAATAATGCAAACACAGAAACATCTTTGAACAAGCCTGGTAGCTGCATTTCATTTCCAGAGCGTTCACTACAATTCAGTATCTAAGACAGCGGTTTTCAACCTTGGGGTCGCGACCCCATTTGGGGTCGCACAACGATTTCGCGGGGGTCGCCGGACACCGCGGGCCGCCATTTTGTTTTTTTATTTTTTTTATTTTATTTTTTTTTATTTTTTTGGCGCGCGCGCCGCACATGCGCAGATCCGCCCGTCGCGCCGAAAAAAAATAAAAAAAATAAAAATTTTTTTAAAAAAAATTAAAAAAAATTTTAAAAAAATTAAAAAAAACCAAAATGGCGGCCGCGACGGGCGGATCCACGCATGCACGGCGTGTGCGACGGGCTGATCCGCGCATGCACAGATCCGCCCATCACGCCGGAAAAAAAATAAAAAAATTAAAAATTTAAAAATCAAAAAAATCAAAAAACAGAAAAACAAAATGGCGGCCGTGATGGGCGGATCCACGCATGCGTGGCACGTGCGATGGGCCAATCCGTGCATGCACAGATCCGCCCGTTGCGGCCGCCATTTTTTTTTGTTTATTTTTTTAAAAAAAATTTTAAAAAAATTTTTTTTCGCGCGCGCGCACACCCGGGTCAGAGTCGCGGCGCGCATGGGTGGGGCAAGTGGGGTCTCAACCTGGGAAAGGTTGAGAACCACTGATCTAAGAGGTACTCCATACTATACAGTAACTGCTAGGAGGGGAGCCAACGTGGCAGGCAGAAATTTAAGGAGGGCGATTTGTGCATTTGGGATTTTCACTTTGCTTTGTATATCTTTGAGCTTTGAGGGCTCATCAGAAATGAATAGTGGTGTTACGTTGCAAAAAACAAAACACCCATTCGCGACAGGCCCAAAGCTCTGCTCTCTTCTTCCTTTCTTGATACACAAGCGAGGCCCACTTCCAAGGCATCCCAGGTAACCCTGAAGCTGCTGCGTTCCCCAGAGGGAAGAGAAGAATGTGCGGCCTCATTAGCTTCGTGTGCCAGATGGCAAATTTGCACAGCCCAACTTTAGACCATGAGCTGGAGGATCCCCGCCCCCGCCCCGGCCTACTAGATGCTCACAGGCCTAGCTTTGCTGCGCAGTCTCCCACTGATACCTAGTGATACAACCACTCTAGGCCTGGAAGTTTAATCCCTGATGAAAACAGACAAAAATATAAAATCATCTGTATCATGTCAGGTTTTTTTTTTCTTTAAAAAAAAAAAGACCAGCACGAAGCAGTAAGCATCAGAGTTTAATGACAGAAAATAATTATACAACACAATTCAACTCCATGCTGACAGCGTTAAAGACACCTTTCCATGTAAAAGGCCCTCGTGGGCCAAAGAGGCAGCGCACCTTCCTCAAGAAATGGGCAAAGAGTGACTCCCTCACTAGGACAAGAGCTTCCCCATCCAGTAGGGTGTGCCACTTTCCCCTCTGCAACCAGCAACCTTCAAGGACATGGAAAAACATTGGGAGGAGGGAGGGGCACAGCTGCCTTTTAAATAGAAGTGCTCAGTCCTCTGGCCTGTAGGAAGGTTCAACTCCTGCTATGAATGTGCAAGAAAAGGGACAAAGGTAGGGAAAGGACAGAGCAATTAGTGTGTGTTTACAGAGTGGGCAAATCTTCCAACCCTGGCTTTCTGTTAAGGAGATTTATTTGGCCAGCTTCTGTACCCGTGAGTTGATGTTGGCAAAATTGTCTTCCACAGCAGCTAGATTCTCTTTCATGGCTTTCTGGACCTAGGGAGAGAGGGTCAGGGGAGAGTTGTCAGCCACGGAGGGGAAACAGCCAGGCACATTCACTTGAACCCTTAAGGGCAAGCTCTCGCCTGGCAGATCTTCCTACCGCCATATACAGTGATAACCCCAGGAGCACCAGGTTGAGGTTATCTACCATCTGGAACCCCAAATGCTTTAGGGTAGTGCTGATATCTAATAACCAGAGGCAATGTTTTAGTAAGCCAATTTAATACATATCAAGAATAGCAGCATCTTCCATGCAGAATAAATTGGGCAAATCCATTTTTTTTATTTCACATTTTTCATAACACTTGCAAAATGTTGCATAATACCCTGTCTGTCTGTCTGTCTGTCTGTCTATCATCTATCTATCTATCTATCTATCTATCTATCTATCTATCTATCTATCTATCTATCTATCTATCTATCTATCTATCTATCTATCTAATCTCTCTCATATCTATCATCTCTCCATCCATTCCCCTCTCTCTCTCTCATCTCTCTCTCATCTATTAGTGAATTTTAGTTTTAATAATATTAAACTCCCAACACCCAAGCTGAACATGGAATGCCAGGAAAAAAGCCTAACATCAACACATTTACTTGAACCCCAAATCCTCTGATGGGGTCACTGCTCTATCTGCCCCTTTTTTCAGATTTAGATATAGATCTAGAACTATAAAAGACAACCTCAGATTCGTTGATGAACACTGTATTAGTACTTTCCCTTTTAATTCCACTACAATGTTTTTGCAACCCTGACTGAATTTCGCCTGGGAAAAGACACAGAGCTGGCAAGACAAGGAGAGCTGCTGTTGGAGGAAGACAAAGGAACCTGACTGGTTCTGCCATATGAGAGGGACTCCAGTGGTTTCACCACTACAAGGAAGAAATTGCACTAGCAATGGATTCCTGGATGGACCAGATGATCTATCTCTGAGATCTCCTCCATCTCCTGAATTTTAAGGTTCTGTAAGGAGGAACAGAGCTACTGAGGACTCTATTGATACTATTGGTCAGAATTGTTGCAAAACTAGATACCAGCCCTCTTCTGAAATCTTACTCTCTGACCTCTGTTGTTCAGGAGACATTCCTAAGAAAATGTTAAACATATTTTCACAATTATGTCTAAAAACTATATAATCTTGAGTAAATGTTACATATCAAAATTCCTCCCTCTAGACCTCACCATCATAGGATAAACAACTCTGTTATACCTTTTGGTGGAAGGCAACAGCTGCTCCCTGCTCTTAAACACTGTGAGACGTGCAAGCATGTTTCATCTGTAGAGGGACATGCAAACACCATCCATGCAGATCAGGTTGTAGAGGTCTTAGTGACTACGACACTGGCGCTACCCCAGGTGACTCTGAGTCTTACCTGTGTCAGCAGGGTTACGTTATCCTTCAGAGAATTAGCAATCATTTGCTGGGTAGTGTCCAAATGAGTCAGGAGCTGCCCAAATTGCATGGCTGTAACCAAGAAGAACCCAAGTCAGCTGGAGAAAAAAAAAACACTATTCAGCAGTAGACTGCTCCTCGGGGCAACAAGGAACCCAAAGGCTGATAATTTATTTATTTTTTTGAATCCGTGACTTCAAGGCTGCTCCTTTTCTGGTTTGTAAGTAGAAGTCCTCGCCATCATCCAAACAGGCCCGAGAACTCACCTTGTTCATGCAACTGCCGCACAGCAACTAGGCGCTGCACCACCTCAGGGAGGGTGCTAGCTAGGGGGCTCCACTCCTGCACAAGTGCATACAGCTGATGAACCTATTAAGGAGAGACAAAGGAACATCCTGAGCAAGGAGAGAAGTTGAGTGAGGATCTGGCCCTAGCCTTGACCTTCTGACACTACACAGCACTCAGGTTAACATATGCATGTATGCATACCTGGGACAAAAATTTGGCTCTCAAATCTAATGAGCCGGTTGGCATTAATCCATTATTAATCAACCATTAACCAACCAACACATAGTTAGTGCATAAATTACAAATATTCAGCTCTAGTGGCAGGCAGAACAATCATCTTGCCCAGTCGTGCTTTAGTTATGATGCTATCCAGCAAAGTTCAGTTCATGCAAACAAATGCTAGCCACTAAGTGCTAAGCAAACAAAGGGTGCACGTGCCTGTTATGACAGAAGCCATGTCACATGTCACACTCCCTTCTTCTTTCTCAGAAACCGTACAGGCACAGGAGAGTGCAATCTCCAATTTTTATAGGCAGAATCTGAACGAGGAATCAAAACTATTGTTTGCTCAGAGCAGTCATAAATGCTCTGTTTTCTCTTCCGGAGCTGACCAAATGAACCCAAGAAACCACAAAATCTAGAGCCATCATGAGCTTTAAGCTACCTGATGCAACAGATTATTAATATTTCAAGCTATTAAAAATAAATCTGACTTAGGTGTAGCAGCTGCAGAGGTAACAGGCAGTACAAATCCCTATATACTTAGATTATCAGCCAGAAAAAAACGTTGCCCTTGCTAAACGAACGCCAGGCATATACACCAGGATTGGGCTCAGGAATTCTGGGAGTTGAAGTCCACAAGTCAAAAAGGGGGGCATGGATCCCCTACCCCTGGCTTAAAATAAGAGGGGAAAGATGTGTTGGATATGTTCACTGCCTTGAGTTATTTGTAAAAATAATAACGGTGGGATACAAATAAATAAATAAAATAAATCCACCCACCATATCTTCCTGCTACTCAAGTCCAGGGAAAGAAGCAATTGCTTTAAAATTTTCCTGATACGGTTACAATGGCCACTGAGACCAGAATGGCTGTAGCTAAGCAACACAGTTATAAAGTGCAGTTCATGTGACCACAGCACTTAAGTGATGGCAATTCCAGCAGTCTTGGTTACCATCCTTAAGGGAGGACCTGTCATAACAGCAAATTCTGTGGGAAGCCAGCAAGGAACATCAAAAAAATCACAATCACGTGACTGCAGCCTGCTGTGATGATGCAATAACCAGACATTGGGTACCCAGATTGTGTTCATGTGATTGCAGGGATGTTGCAAAGGGGGGAAATCTGAGGACCAGTCTTAAGTACAGGTAGTTCTCGACTCACAACAGTTTATTTAGTGACAAAGTTATAACAGCACTGAAAAATGTGACTTATGACTGTTTTTTCACACTTATGACCGCTGTAGCATCCCCATGGTCACCTGATCAAAATTCAGATACTTGACAACTGACTCCTATTTATGATGGTTGCAATGACCCTGGGAACATGCGATTTACCTTTTGTGACCTTCTGACAAGCCACGTTAATGGGGAAGCCAGGTTCGCTTTACAACCATATTCATAACTTAACAACTGCAGTGATTCACTCTCTTCACTGCGGCAAGAAAGGTCATAAAATGGGGCAAAATTCACTTAACAAATGCCTCGCTTAGCAACAGAAATTTTGGGCTGAATTGGGGTCATACATCGAGGACTACCTGTACCATTTATTCCACACCATTGTAACTTTGAACAGTGAACCTAATAGGCATGACCTAAGGAGAACCTGTGTGTACGAACAACTTCTAAAAATTTTTTTGTGGATTTATCATGTGGTGTATTAGAAAGACTAAACAGAAGCTGACCTTGCTTTGGGTGTCTGCGTCCTCTACTGTGGCTTTGTGCTTGGCAATCTCATTCACCTTTCCCAAAACACTCTAGGAATGGGGGAAGAAAACTGATGTTAACAGAGCATGATGCCTTGCCACAATATCAAAATCCTATCTGACAAGCACAAATGTACTACTGCCTGCTGGGAAACCCTAGAGCAGGGGTTCTCAACCTTGGCAACTTTAAAACTTGTGGACTTCAACTCCCAGAATTCCTCAGCCAGCAAAGCTGGGAGATGAAGTCCACAAGTCTTAAAGTTGCCAAGGTTGAGAACCCCTGCCCTAGAGAAACATTTTCCAACTGTTTGTCCAACAGTTCCACCACGCAGTCCTCTGCTCTCAATTGTTTATTAATTTTCAAAAGCCTCCAAGTCAACATCTGGTGGAAAAAAAGGAATGGAACTTTGTTTTTATCTATGGTAACTGCAGCCAAGATTATTGTAGGCACAAAGATGGAAACATTTGGCAAAACATTTGGTGAAAGTGATGGAACTCGTTGAGATGGCCAGTTTTCTTCTTTGATTAGAGATAAGACAATAGTTATATTTATTGCCGATTGGAAACCCCTTATGAACTTTTTCCAGAAAACAGAAAAAAAACCCCGAACTTACAATTTAGGGTTTTGAAGATTAGATAGGATAGATAATAGAAAGAAGAGAGACATATTGTAACGTTAGAGAAAGGGGTAAATTTATAATTGTAATAACTGCTGTAAAGAAGACTGGAAGCCATTTCTTTATATCTTTTTTTATTTTCTGTTTTTCATTTACTCTTTTTTCTTTTTTGCACTTTCAACTTTTCAAGTCAAGTCAATGCTTATTACAGTCAAAGAGACCAGAGCAAATTAAAAATACTCAAGGAATATCCAGTTAAAATTTCTAGAATAAAATAATAAATGACAGATAAAATCTATATTAAAATCACAATTTGGCATCCAATCTGTCAGTTGCACATGAGCAAAACACAGCATGGCCTAACTATAATATAATATTAATCCTTAAACTGTGAGGCCCATAGTCATTAAATACTGAAATATAGAAGAGTGATAATGCAAAAGGGTTTGCTGCATTGATTGTGTAAAATAGCTATGATGGATTAATCACTTGTTTCTGATGAATCCCCAGTGCTGCTGCGTAGAATCTAACCACCTGTGCTGTCAGTTTTAGCTTTCTCTTTGATTTCTTTCTTTTCCTCTTTTCTTTCTTACTTTATATTATTACTTCATATTAGTTTTTAATCTTTCCTTTTAGAACTATTAATAAAATTATATAAAAAAGAAACCCTAGAAAAAGACTCACCTGTAGCCTTGCCTCCACCTGGTCCAGAGTTGCCACATCTAAGGAGTTGACTTTGGCCTGCAAGAGTTCCAGAGTTTCCTACGGATGGTTGGGATTGAAGAGTGTAAATCACTCAGCTGACAACACAGAGAATGAAAATCTAAAACTCCTTTAACTGCTTACAACATTCTGATTAATCAAATTTAGTCTTATTTGCAGTCTCTAGGCCTTACATCATGGGTGTCAAACTCGCGACGTCACGTGACATGTCGCGACATATCGCAACTTTTTTCTCATTGCCAGCAATGGGGTGGGCGCAGTTTTGGCATGACGCATCCGGCCTGGAGGCCGGCAGTTTGACACCCCTGCCTTACATGATATTTATCTCAGTTTTTCCATTCCTTTCAGAACCTGTTTTGTTTCTAAATATAAGGATTTCTCTCCGTCATTAGTTCTTAATGTCCAGAAATGTCTATTATTTTGTGTCATTTTTAGAAAACAAAACAGACTGGCAGTGGAGAATAATATACTTTGAGCTATTGTATATATGTGTGTGTGTGTGTGTGTGTGTGTGTGTGTGTGTGTGTGTGTGTGTGTGTGTATATATATATATTTGTCCATAGCCAGCTATATACTATTGTGTATTTACCACTGATAATACTGTGTGAGGTTAATGTGTGTATACAAACTTAAAGGTGAGGAAGCTTTCATATCCAGAAATACAGATATGATTGAGATTATGTCACCAAGAGCTTAGTCATTCTAAGTATGAGGTTATAACTGATCTTTTGATCCCTATATAGCATTTAGGAAAGATGAGGTCCTTTTAAACCATTAAATAACATTGGGGGTCCACAGGATATGGTTAAAAAAAATCAAGAACGCAGGCCTGAAAATGCATTCAAAGCTCTGCTTGTCATATATAAGAAAAACAGGCAGAGCTTGGATCACACCATTTGTGGTCATCATTTTTACTATTTGACTGCACATATCCCTGAAACAATAACATTTATTACATTTTACTGTCATGCTGCCTTCTGCAGGAGATCAGAAAAAAAAATATACTTTGCCAGACCAAACCGTTCTTGGCAATTTCTCTGTCCCTTTGATTGTTTGGCTTGTACGATAGATAGCCAAGTCTGGACTACCTGGTCTAGAACATCTTGCAAAGGCAAAAAAATATGTGCCTCAATCATACCTTACTGAAATCTATTCCCCCCACCCCCATTTCTTCGTTTCTCCTAGCCTCCCACTTCCAGGATTTCGTAACAGGCATACATCCAAGGGTTTTGTACACCAGCTATCAATCACAATATGGTTTTGCAACCATCCACAGTATAAACCACTCTACAAGATTCCTTCATGCTTACTCCTGAAAAGCAGACATCCCATTTAATTCCTTCCAAGTCACAGGAGGCCCAAGATAGAAGACCGAATTAGTGCCTTACCATTAAGCTAGCACCCTGCAGTCCAACAGACAGAGGATTCTACAGTAGATAGACAGGGGGGAAAATGGTGATTTAATGCAATGCCATTCAGTTTGTAACGAGGATGTTAGTCTGCAATACAATGATACGCCATTGTTTTAATATAGGCCAGTATTTCTCAGCTTTGTCAACTTGCAACGTTAACATGTTTCAACTCCCATGCTGGATGGGGAATTCTGGAATAATCCAGATGACAGTGACTAAGGCATGAGAAACTGTCAGTATGGGGGCAATTTGATTTATAAAACAGTCAAAAGGCACTCCAAGCCATGGCTGCTATCTGCTGTTCAAACTGAAATTGTGATTCAGAGGGGACCCCTAAAAGGCACATTTGGCCTATCCAGAGTAGTGCAGCCCCATCCAGAGCCAAAGATGATAATTCTCTGTATCTGGGAAGGCCCCAAATCTTCAGCCACTCAGCCTGAGTCTGAATTGAGTCCAAGACTGTTTCCCCCCATTAGGCCACTACAACCTCCTTACAATGTGAAGTCCTGCTCCTCCCCCCTCCCCCCTAAATTAAAATTGAACTCTAACAAGTTTTTGCTTCATCTATAACATAATTAGATCTCAGAATTCACCTAGTAAGGAAAGCAAAGATCCCTAGAGAGAGCCAAAAGAAAGCTCTTCTTCACGCAATCCATCCATTGCTGCATTTTAGCTGTTGACATAAAGTACAATATTTTTCCCTATGCTTCTCCGTTAAGAAAAAAGAAAAAAAAATCATCTCAGGCCTGAGTAATGGATACGTCTATGGGATCATTACAATCTATTAAAACCCCCATCTTTGTCAGGCAACTTGCCAGTCTACTGCCTCCTGTGTCTCTCACCTGCACATCCTGTTCACAACGAACCGACGCTTCCAATTCAGCCAGACGCTTCTCCAATTCTGCTATCTGACAAGGCACACACAAACACAAAAACAAACAAAAAATTAAGATATTTTACTCCCCAATTCTGACCCACAAATCTCTGCTAGCTTGGAATCAAACAGGCAAAGTGCTTCTAAAGTTTTGTTTTGAATTGAGATGAGTTTTCTGGGAAGCAGGCACTTGAAAGAACAGGTTTGGTGTTTTTTTTTTATGCCAGTAAAACCAAGTTAATGGGCCAGGCAGTGGAAACTTGTGGCACTGAAATATCACTCCCAGCATCCTTTCCCAATGATCATGCTGGCTCCTGCTCCTGTCCTTCAGCAATTTCTGGAAGAATACCCTGGATTTCTAACAGATGAACAAATCCGTCAGTGTTGAATATATCAACTTTATGGAGCTGATTAGAAATGGGATCGGCCATGGCTTCATTTTAAGATGTACACAGTGCCAGCAATAAGGAAATAGCCCCAGAAATCTGGAGAGCCTGGAACTCCAGTTCCCCAGTGTTACTTTTCCTTTCTAAAGTCACCTTAATATTTTAGCAGCATGCAGAGCAACAGTGGCTGTGATATCAGCCAGGTTATGGTCTTAACAGTTTCCATGCAGAAGGAGTAGTGATTCTGGTTCAGATGTCAATTACTGTCAATTGTCAATTACGCTTCTGTTACTTCCACTATCTGCCATATTTTGTTTTTAATATCGCACACATATATAAACATGCACACAGAGAGAGACACATGCATGTGTGTGTGTGTGTGTGTGTGTGTGTAGGTTGTTTGGGGCTGTTTTGGATTGGCTGTTGGGGCATCCCAAGGGGATAATTGAAGCAGTAGGTTTGGATTCGGCTTCATGGTTTTTATAGTACTGTTTTGTTGTTGTTGTGAACCACTCAGAGGTGGTTTTTGAAGATGGGCAGTCTTACAAATCATTTAAATTAAAATGTAATTTAAATTAAATTAAAAAAAACAGAATAAATAAATACCCCTCTTTTCAACTTACAAAAATATATTTTTTTTAAAAAAAATGGCACACATGTTTTAAAACATTGTTTACAGATGTCCAAGCATTCTGGAGAACGGGCTGTTTATGAAGTCATGAATATTAGCCCTTCAATGCAGCTTTTATTCGTTTAAACAGCTTGTGGAAGAATCCCACCACTTTGGTCACCCAAGACAGTCCTGGGGAAAGATAACTCACCTCTGTTCTACATATCTCGCCTCCCACTATTCTAAGGCATTCCCCCCCCCCATCTCAAGAGAGGACCCAGAGAACAAGCATTTCCCATTCTTACTTTAGCAGCTTGAGAGAACTTGTCTTGCTCGGGTCGAGAATGCAGTTCATATGTCACGGTGTTTTCTGGGCCCACTGGGACTTTGGCAGCACCTTTCCCACCAGTAGAAACGCTTTTAGCAGTTTTTGTCGCTTCCAGTTGAAGGAGCAAGCGCCTGAAAAGGCAGAAGCCCAGGAAGTCTTACGGAACTTAAGAGTTGTTAAGTGAATCACTGCAGTTGTTAAGCTAGCCATACGGTTAAGTGAATCTGGCTTCCCCCACTGACTTTCCTTCTCAGAAGGTTGCAAAAGGGGATCACGTGACCCCCGGGGACACTGCAACTGTCCTAAATATGTGTCAGTTGCCAAAGGTCTGAATTTTGATCACGTGACACTGGGGATGCTGCAACGGTCGTGAAGTGTGGAAAAATAGTCATGTCACTTTTTTCAGGGCCGCTGTAACTTCGAATAATCGCTAAATGAACCGTTGTTAAGTGGAGGACTACCTCTATACCCCCTCAGAGAGCCTGAGAGAAAGACAAGATATATTTGACCTTGAGCTTGCCTGGAAAGTGGCACTCACAATCTCTTCAGATCCTTAAGGGCAGAGGGTCTGACCGAGAAAGCTGGGGATAAAAGCTACTCCCTGAAGGAAGTCCTAGTCCCCACCACAACCTACTTGGCCAGAGCACCATCAGGGTCCGTTAAGTTGATGGCCGCCTCTGGTCCCAACAGTTTCTCCAGATGGGTGGAGACCAGCTGCTGTTTCAGGCCAGCCACTTGTTTTGCAAGAGCAACTGGTGTCAGTTTCTCCTCTGCTGAGGACTCCTTTACGCTGTTCTGAGGAAGCAGGAATACAAGTGTCAAAAAGTCTAATAATCAACAGTTCCCTCCCCTCCAATTTTAATGCAAGAATATTATCTGAGGCAGCACTTAATTTTACACACACAGAAATTAAAGAATGTGCCAAGTTCTGGACCAGCTTAATCTGGTCCAAATCAAGAAGGCCCCCTCAGCAGGTTCCAGATTGCCTTTATCTATCTTCGACTTTTACCTTGATTTTCTCCACTTCAGCAGTCAGCTCCTGAACTTCATGCAGTAGTCGCTGATATTTCTGCTGAGGGGTCTCTTTCGCATGAAGTCCTTCTCCTAACTTAATGAAAAAGGCAGAAAAGCAACGTTAGAACTTTGGGATATCAGCTGATAATATAATAGAAGCTAAGATAGCAGTTTCCACCTTAATCCAATTCCTGAGTTTAAAGTGGGCTTTATGGAAATGTTTTCAAAAAAGTGCCTGGATTTTCCCCTGTCACCTAAGTGTGTGTGTGTGTGTGTGTGTGTGTGTGTGTGTGTGTGTGTGTGTGTGTGTGTCTGTCTGTCTGTCTGTCTGTCTGTCTGTCTGTCTGTCTGTCTGTCTGTCTGTCTGTCTGTAGGGGGGGAGGAGAGCTGAACTAGAACTGGACTGGAAGACTCCCTTTTCAATTGAATTTGTCCAAATACAGTAAGTCAACAACTTACAATTTCAT
Organism: Bothrops alternatus; assembly: GCA_034064705.1. Lineage (NCBI taxonomy): Eukaryota > Metazoa > Chordata > Lepidosauria > Squamata > Viperidae > Bothrops > Bothrops alternatus. Next base: position 8,856,683 of record JARGCV010000080.1, read on the forward strand.
AATCTCCAGACTCGTAGCCAGTTCTTTTGGATTTTCCAATACGATCAGAGAAATCTATAGAACAAAAAAAAGGGGGGGACATTTAATTTTGTATTTTTAGACCACTTGAATTGCAGTTTCATATATTTCCATAAATTTAAATTAAAGCAGATGAGTATTTCACTCCCTTCTTTTCAAATTTTGTAATAATTTCCTCTTGTCACAATGTGCCTGGAACCCCTGGCTGCACTGCTGACTCTGGCATAAACTCTAGTATGTTGGTACTCATCATTTGCAAGTCCTCACATCACCAACAAAATCACCCTAATAGATATATTTCAGTGCAAGCAATGTATTACCACTGCCATTAGCATGTGGGTATTGCCCTTTTTTTTGCCTTTGTAGGCAATGATAGTGATTTTCAATTTTTTTTTTAAAAAAAAACCCTAATGAAAAATTGCAGAAAATATACTTTGCACATACACAGCGACACAAATAAAACACAGGATAATAAATAATGCAGATTATAATTTTAATGGACAAAGATGTATTAGGATATTTTTAATCATGACCTTTAGATCCTCTCTGTGGATTACTGTAAGAGTTTACTACTACCACCGTTTTCTAGTTTAGGGGAAGAATCTGAAACTATTGCTCTTTCCTGGATATATTGTAAGTGACAGCGTTACTTACCTAGCCCTTTAGTACCCACTCTCTTGTCCTTAAATTTGTCATAAGCTGCATTAGGGTTGACTATGATGTGTTCCACACTGGTGCTAGTTAGCTCCTCCTATGCAAAGAGAGGAGACATGTATTAGACAGGGAAGCCTTCTTTTCTCTCCCCCTCTCCAATCCACCTTCCTAACTGCATCCATCACTTTCCAAAAACTTGTCTTAAAGGTCCACAGAACAGAGGAGGAGAAGCTCCATCAGCAGCAACCTATCAAGCTGCAGTGACAATGTTGTTTTTGACAAAAATATCAGCCCAAGCAACAATTCACTGGATATATAGTTTGAAAAGCTATTGCTGGAGTCAAAAGTGAATCTCCCTGGTTAAAATCAGCTCTGCATTGGTCAGCTGCAGGGAGGAATGGATTTCTCCTCATTAACACAGTTTGGTTTATTGGAGTTTCCTAAAAGAAACTCTGTGGTTAGTTTGGATCAGGGGTCTTCAAACTTGGCCCTTTTATGACTTGTGGACTTCAACTCCCAGAATTGCTCAGCCAGCGTGCCTGGCTGAGGAATTCTGGAGTTGAAGTCCAGAATTCTGGAGTTGAAGTCCAGAATTCTGGAGTTGAAGTCCAGGGCCAAGTTTGAAGACCCCTGGTTTGGATCATTTTGGTCTCCTCCCCACCACAGAGAGATTCTCTTTATCCAAACAACTCTGTGCATTCATTTAAGGACTGGGCAGTTCTTGTTTCCCTTTCAGATCTGCAACTTTGTAACTAAATAGAGATGTTCCTACAAGTAGATGTTAGCAGTGTACACAAGTGAACATGGAGGGAAACAGCTAATTGTCACATTCTATTTCAAAAAGGAAAAAATATTCAAGTGTTTAGATTGGCACAGTTCTAGCTGTCTACATTCCTTGGTCTCCAAATATTGATCAGAACCCTATTTGCAAAACCAAGATCACTGTTGATGTTGAACTTTGTCCAAGTCCACACGGCTATTGAATAAACTCTGTTTTTACTCCTGATTTTTTTTTCTTGAAAAATGAGTATGTAAGCGTGTATATGGGTGGGAAGACAATGCCATTTACTTTTGAGCCATTTATTCATCATTATAGTAGGCCTTTCTTCTTCTACTGCCCGGGATAAAATAAAATATTGTCTATATACAAATAAACATATAGAATTGTTTATTTTTTTTAATGACCCAGTCCGTACTTGGTTTGATGACCAACAGGGAAAAACAAGCCTGTGGAACTCACATAGCAGCTTTCTAATTCATGGCATTATATCTATCAAACATTATGATGATTAAGACAGTTTTAATTATGAGTTTTACTGATATTCTAGTTTTATGATTACTGAATTTGTTTTACTATTTTGCAAAAACCACCTTCAGTCTTAGATGGGGGTGGCATAAAAATAAACCCATCTATAAATAAAATAGCAAAATCAACATTGTGGGTGGTTTTACCCTGTATTCACTTTGGGAAGCCTGGGGGGGGAGGGGGGAGGGTTTTAATAATAGTTATTTTATATTTTTTCAACTGTTTTGGGGAGTTTTTCTTTTTTTTTTCTCTTTATAGGTGGTAAGGGGTTGCTGGGGGGGCCTCTGGGCACCACATTTGTTGGAAGAAGAGGGAGGAGTGAAAGTCAGGCAGGTAGGAAGAAGGTAAGAGGGAGAGTGTAGGTGGGAGGAGAGGATGGAATTGGAGAAAGATTAAGTAGGTTGTTAGAGGGAAGAAGAGGGGGATAGTTTTGTTTCAGAAAGATGTGGTGGGGAGGGGGTACCGAGCAGTTTTTGATTGCGAATTGTATAAGTATATAATTGTGTACAGTTGAACTGTTATTTTATTCTTTGTTAAAAATCTTATAAAAAACCAATAAAAATATTTAAAAAAAAACATTGTGGGTGGAGACCTGTTAAGTCCACATTTAGAAGGAAAATCTGTCTTCATGGTCAAGACACTGGCACGTTAATTCTAATGCTAGGATGCCAACAACTCAGCTCTTACCACTAAGCAATCACTTCCAAGTATCCTTACAAACCCAAGAGTATGCTAAAAGCATATTTAAATATTAAAAATCGTATCTAAAATGATGGAATCTACCTGTCCCATTACAGGAAAGATAAAATTTTAGATGAGGAAAAATCAAAGCAGTTGACTATTATCAAGTATTAGTTTGATTTACTAAGTATTAGCTTGGAAAATTGGAATGGCTTTTAAAACAAAGGAATGGGCAGGGTTAAAAACAAGACGTATGTTAAAAAAGACAAGGAAAGCTACCTGGGACTGATAGCATAACTACTGTTATAGCTTCCCTCCTTTTTAAAGAATTATACCAAAAAATAATAATACTAACAATGAGGAAGGCAGGGAATCAAACTGAAAAGTCATTGTGGCCAGTCTTCCACAATAGGTTCCAGAGAACTTTGGTAGAGTAAGGTCAAAATTCTCCTCATAGCCTCATCCTCCTACTCATCTTTGGGTCTTGAAAGATAGTCTTCCAATGACAGCCAATCCCCGCACTCAAAATATGAGAGAAGAGAAGCAATTTGTACGTGAAGTAACTCTGTGATGAAGGGAGAATTGGCTTGCAAGTAAGACTTGCCTTAGCATAACAACTGCAGAACATAAAGTGACGTATGCATGCCACAAGGTTATGGGATAATGAAAACATCCAGAGGCCTGACTCACACTGGCTACAAACATAAATGATCGGTAAAAGGTTTACACCATGAGCTTAAAGCTGGTTCCATTTATGGGAATTTAAGAATGTCTCACGCCTGGCCACAACCTTTCTGGCATTCTCTACGTAGCACAATAGAATATATGCCTTGCAAAAACACAAGGTGGGGCTATGTTCACATGGTGGTTTATCCAACTGGGAACAAAACACTGCTTCTTCTCTGCAATGCACTCAGCCGGGCAGAGAAGACTGGAAGGGCATGGTGCATGTGACCCCCCTTGGGAACAGGCCCCCTCAAGGAAGCACCACAACCTGCCTGGCCTAACCTTTGAACTATCTAGCATCTTACTCTGAAGGAGGCAAAGTTGAGGGCAGTGCCCAGTTGATGCCCTGCTAAAGGATGGCACACAAAAGCAGGAGCAATCAATGGTGTGGCTGGGTTCATTCACTAAAGCTGGGGTTAAGACTTCTGCGTCACTGCACTTCAGGGAATGTATGCGTCCTATCGTTCAGAGACGGTTGCATAGCTGTTGCATTTACACTTCTGCCATTGTTAACGACGATGTTTGAAAATGCCTTGCCTTCCGGCCACCTCCCAACTGGAAATTGGAGGAACCAATCCCCACGCAGGACGCACATCTCCGCACAATGCATAATTGAGTTGTGGGAGGGGTGGGTGTCAGCCCGTCTGCAACCATCCACAACCGAAGCTGATCCACCAACCCCTTTGCACCGTCGGTATATATCGCCACATACAGGCAGTTACGGACAAGTCTAAATCAAGCTTCACCCCGCAAAAGTAAGCCATGGCTAATGAGGCCCTATTCATTACAGGTAGTCCTTGACTTACAACAGTTCATTCAGTGACCTTTCAAAGTTGCAACGGGCACTGAAAAAAGTGATTCATGACCGTTTTTCACACTTACGACCTTTGTAGCCTCCCCATGATCGTGTGGTCAAAATTCAGATGCTTGGCAACTGGTTCATACTTACGACCGTTGCTGTGTCCCAAGGTCATGTGACCACCTTTTGCAAGCTTCTGACAAGCAACATCAATGGGGAAGCCAGATTCACTGAACCGGGTTACTAACTTAACTGCAGTGATTCACTTACCAACTGTGGCGAGACAGGTCGTAAAATGGGGCAAAACTCACTTAAGAAACATCTCACTTAACGACAGAAATTTTGGACTCAATTGTGGTCATAGGTCGAGGACTACCCTGTACTAGGCTTTACTATGCTGGCTGAGGGTGACTAGGCGTGTTCAATTAGAACTTAATTCCTTCTCCCTGCACCTTATGCAGCTTCTTGGGAAGGCTGGAAGAGATAGACAGAAATGGGGGTGGGGGGGGAGAAGCAGCTCCCTTGCAGGAGTGGAACATAACTCTGTTCTTTTATGACCCTGATTCCCCTCCTCCAAGCTAAGAGATGTCAGCCCTTTTGATTTTAATGGACTCTGGTGGGAAACATATGGCTGCATCAAGGCCAGATTGCTTTTGAAGAGCTATTACAAGATGCTCAAACTTCTGCTTTTATTTCCCTTTGCTTTCTCACATTAAATGCCTCTGGAGTAATTGTTCTCAAAATACCAATGGCAAAAAAAAAAACATAAAACGCATTGATGAAAGCAGCCCTAATGCCACAACATGGGGGGTGGTCATGGTAAACAAAGACAAAACAATAAAGGCAAGCTTCAAAAGCAGGTGGGGTCCCTCAAGACATGATTATGCTGCCAGCAGAATCTATTCTGTAAATTGTGCCTCATCACAAAAAGTAGCTCTAATCTATTTTACAAAAATCTACTTTAACATGGGAACGTGGCAGAAAATATTACACATATTATTTGCAATCGTATGGCTTGATAATGCAATTAGAAATTATTGTTTTTCTTATGCTGGCAATACCAGAAATCACATGAGTGTAAAACTATGGTAGCCATTATAACAGCTAGCTAACAACAAATCTTTTAATATACCTATTTAACTATATAATATGAACTCTCAAAATATTACAATCGCATAAAGATTACTTATGTTAACCATGTGGAGCAATTAAAAAAAAGAATGACTATTATTGTCTTTTCCAATTTGTTGGTCTGCTTCTGATGAACTTCTCTCATCTTTAGTCATCTGAGAGAGCTCAAAAGCACAGGAAGGGTGAGTTGATTCAAATCTGAAAGATGGCTTAGCCTTATTAACAGTAAGTAAAAAGTTATTAATTAAAGTATGAGCTGCAAATAGCTGAAGGATTTGCTATGCAGTGAATAACAAATGGATGACAAATTTCTAGAAGGCCTAACATTGATGGTTAATGGTATGACAAATACAACATAAATAATAATAAATATAGTCCTCGTTTAGCGTCACAATTGGGCCAGGCAACTCGGTCATTAAGCAAAGTAGTTGCCAAGTGAAACTGTGACTGTGCTGATGAACTTACTTCAGCTTTCCTTTGTTTTACAAACTTGCAAAGGTCATAATTGCGAGGACTGGATGCAGAGTCGAAGGGAAATAATATTTTACTTGCATTTGCGTGTGAGCTCCAATGTCATTCAAAAGCACACAATGCCAGGCTTTTGCCCACTGGCAAGCCTTTTGCTGCTGCATCACGTTAAAGCAGCGGTTCTCAACCTTTTCCGGGGCTCGACCCCGGCCCGCGCTGCGCAAGCGTGGCGCGACCCCGGCCCACATCGCGCATGTGCGGCGCGACGAGGCGCATGTGCAGCACGACGGGGCACATTGTGCATGCACGGTGCGACGGCCCGCATCGCGATAGGGAAAAAATGGCCGACCCCAAAAAAAATGGCGGGCCCGCACCACACATGCGCGGCACAACAGGGCGCATCGCGCATGCGTGGCGGCCCGCATCGCGATAGGGAAAAAAATGGCCGACCAAAATTAAAATGGCCGACCCAAAAAAAATGGCGGACTACGGTGCTTGGCGACCCCCGTGAAGTGGTCGTTCGACCCCAAATGGGGTCGCGATCCACAGGTTGAGAACCGCTGCATTAAAGCAAAAGCCTCACTCTTTAGCAGTTTAATTTCTAGCCCAACCATCTTTAAATTGGAAGATAGTTATATTTAAATGTCAAATAAAAAATATATATTCTCATTCCCATCTCCAAGGGGCAGGATTGGAATGCTGAAGTGATGTGCGAGCATCCCCAAAGCAGTCAGGAGTGCCTAATAACAATGGCTCAGCTAAGTATAACTGAAGACTTTTACCACTTTTGCCCTGAAAGGGAGGCAAAAAAAAGTTGTCCCCCCCCCCACAGCCAGACTGTCTTAACCTGCTCACTTCCGCAGCCAGTGGCAGCTAGCAGTACAATGGAGTCGCAGCAAGGTTTTTTTTGTAGAGAAGCAAGCGTCTTTCAAATCTGCAGTTGCCGTTGCAATAGTTATGCTATTAATAATAAAGTAGCTTAGGAATACCTTTATACAGTGAGTGTAATATTAATGAATTTATATGAAGAATAGAGGAGGGGGACCATTCTTTTATTTATTTATTTATTTTATTTGGACTTATATGCCGCTCCTCTCCAAAGACTCGGAGCGGCTTACAAGATATATAAAAACAATAATCACATCTAAGTCCAAATCAAAAATAAACATTAAAAACAAAAACCGAACACACATTCATCATTCACACAACAATCCACAATCATCCCCAGGCCTGCCGGCAAAGATAGGTTTTAAGATTCTTCCGGAAGGCCGGGAGGGTGGGAGAAGCGCGGACTTCAGGGGGCAGTTGGTTCCAGAGGGTGGGCGCCACAACAGAGAAGGCCCTCCCCCTAGGACCCGCCAGATGGCATTGTTTCGCTGACGGGACCCGGAGGAGGCCGACCCTGTGCGCTCTCACCGGTCGAAGGGAAGTATGTGGCAGAAGACGGTCCCGTAAGTATCCTGGTCCAATGCCATTCTAAGAGCTTTCTGAGAATCTGCCATGATCATCCTCATTTGGCAGTCTGATGAAGTGGGCTGTTTTACCTACAGATCCCACCCAAAGAAACTGAGAAATTTCAACAATGTTTAGGGGAACCTCCCAGGAGCTTTCCAGAGGATCCTCAAATAGGAAGCAAGTTGTAGAAGGAAAAATTGGAAGTACAGGGACACCATATTCTGAAGTACATAAAAAAAAGGGGGGAGAGAGAAAATGCATGATCAAAAAGGGACAAAATGAAGATAAAAGTTTTGCCTTTCTTGTTTTTGCCCAAGACTGCATAGTCATTTATAGGTATACAAAGAAACCTGTAGCCAGTTGACTTGTATCCTATCTCAGCCAATTCTCTAGAATGCCACCTGCATTCGGGCAATGTCCAAGCATCCTCTCTGGTCTCAGACAGGCTTTCTTGACATATGGCTAACCTAGCCACTTTATTCGAGGGTAAATTTCATCAAGCACAAACAAGAGGCCCAACAGGCTGTGAGAACTTGACCTTAGGCCAATGAAATGATTATCAGGATTCTGACAGCAAAAAAAAAAAATGTGGGTTTAAGTCAATATAGCAAGGACTCTCTCAATTTTTTTATTTGTATTTATTTATTAAATTTATATGCCACCCATCTCACCAATAAGGCAACCCTATTATATAACAGACACTGCTTTTCTTTTTAAATGGGCACAGACTCTTTTCTTCTTTAAGATTGTAAAATGAAATCTTTCAATGCAACTTTTTCCTTCCTTCCTTTCCTTCCTTCCTTTCCTTCCCCTGCCCTCCCTCCTTTCCTTCCTTCCCCTCCCTCCCTCCCTTCTCTCCCCAGTAAGATGACTCTGGACATCTTGCCAAAGAATTATAAATTAATGATCCTTTAAACTATGGAAAGTATTTCAGGTCCTAGATTTTAATATCCAATATTAAAACTGCTGGGCTTTAATAGCAAATATTAATTGTGCTAATCAAAAAGATTTAGTGTTAATAGCAAATACTAATACAGTTGTTAATACTATAACAATTGAAGTGCAATTCAGAAAAATGTTCTGCTGCAGTGGTCCATGGTTTTGATGCATTATTGTACACAGTTTTCTAAATACATTAAAGGTAGGGCTGTTCAAATATTCCTGCCTGTGACAAAATGTTTCATTTGTGTGTATCTGTGCATGTGCCTCTGTATATGCATACATAAATACTTTCTTCTTAAGATTTCCTACATCAATGTCATTTGTAAAATTAAACTTAGTAACCCAGTAACTGAGTTTGCAGGAGTAAACATGAAATGCTTAAGTAATTTTTGGCAGTATATTTTAATTAGTTACTCTACTACAGGGGTGTCAAACTCGCAATGTCACATGATGTGTCGTGACGTATCATGACTTTTTTGCCATTGCCGGCAATGGGGTGGGCGCAGTTTTGCTATGATGCATCCTGCCCACGGGCCGGCAGTTTGACACCCCTGCTCTACTATTTTGGATGAAAAATATTAATTCATCTATTTTGAATACTAAATAATAATGTGGATATACCTCCTTAGCACTGTCCCTTTAAAAAGAAATTATTTACAATTTCTAACATACTCAGGCAGCATAGCCAATTATGCAGGTTGTTGTTAACAGTTTTGGAGAGCACCCAAGTGGAAAAGTCTATTTTGCAGTATCAAGACATTCAGCTTTTGAAGTGAATATGGAGCCTATAGTACAGATAAGCCTCAATTTAAGACCGCAAAATGGGACCGGCATTTCCATTGCTAAGGAAAACAATTGAGTCACACCCAATTTTACAATGGTTGCTAAGCAAATCACTGCAGTTGTTAAATGAATCATGTGATTATTAAGCAAATCCAGCTTCTCCCCATTGACTCTGCTCATCAGAAGCCAGTTGGGAAGATGATGACATTTATTTATTTATTTGGGTTTGTATGCCGCTCCTCTCCGGGGACTCGGAGCAGCTAACAACATATACATAACGAAGAATTACAATATAAAAAAAACCCAAACAAGATATCTAAAAACCAATAAACACACATTCAATGCAACAATCAACCACAATCATCCCCAGGCTTGCCGGCAAAGATGAGTCTTTAGGTTTTTCCGGAAGGCCGGGAGAGTTGGAGAAACGCGGACTTCAGGAGGCAGTTGGTTCCAGAGGGCGGGCGCCACAACAGAGAAAGCCCTCCCCCTAGGGCCCGTCAGACGACATTGTTTCGCTCACGGGACCCGGAGGAGGCCGACCCTGTGCGCTCTCACCAGTCGTAGAGAAGTATGTGGCAGAAGGCGGTCCCGTAAGTATCCTGGTCCCAAGCCATGATGGGCTTTATAGGTTATAACCAACACCTTGAACTGGGCTCGGAGACCAATAGGCAACCAATGCAGCATGCGGAGAGTTGATAAAATGTGGGCACAGTGAGGAAGGCCCACAACTGCTCGTGCAGCTGCATTTTGCACTAATTGTAGTCTCCGAACACTCTTCAAGGGTAGCCCCATGTAGAGAGCATTGCAGTAGTCGATCCTCGAGGTGACAAGGGCACGTGTGACTGTGAGGAGCAACTCCCGATCCAAGTAAGGACGCAACTGGTGCACCAGGCGAACCTGGGCAAATGCCCCCCTCGCCACTGCCGACAAATGATGATCCAATGTCAGCTGTGGATCAAGGAGGACACCCAAGTTGCGAACCTTCTCTGAGGGGTTTATAGATTCACCCCCCAGGGTAATCGAAGGATGGATAGAAGTGTCCTTGGGAGGCATCACCCACAGCCACTCTGTCTTATCGGGGTTGAGCCTTAATCTGTTAACACCCATCCAAACCCTCACAGCCTCCAGACACCGACACATCACCTCAACCGCTTCACTGATGTGGCCAGGAGTGGAAATGTACAGCTGAGTATCATCAGCATACTGATGGTATCTCACTCCATGGCAGTGGATGATCTCACCCAGTGGCTTCATGTAAATGTTAAAATGACTCCAGAACGCTGCAACCACCTTAAGTACATGCCAGTTGCCAAGCGCCCAAATTTTGATCAAATGACCATGGAGATGTGACAATTGTAAGCGCAAGGACCAGTTGTAAGTCACTTTTTTGTTCAGAACTGTTGTAACTTTGAACTGTCGCTAAATGACTGGTTGCAAATCCAGAACTACCTGTACTAATAAATAGGCAGTCAGAAAATCTGTGCCATTTGGAACTTCGACAGCGGTACTCCAATTCTGCTTTCAGAAAATGGTTGAACTGGATTAAATTATGCAAATAACTTTTTATATAGTAATAGTACACTCATTTTTGAAATGTGAAACCAGCTGTAGCTACATGGTAACCACCAGCTGGCTGAGTGGAAATCCCAAATTTAAAAAAAAAGAAAATTTTTTCTTTTATAAAGACTGGCAAGAAACCATTTTTTCAGAATTCCTTACATTGGCCTTCAATTGATAAATAAAGCACAAAGCAAAAAAACAAAATGACTCATTTCCTTGAACCAGTAAGGAAAAGAGCGATGGTTTGAGTTGCAGAGGTGAGGGTTGAATATCTTTTTCCACAGATTCTTCCTGGGAAAAATCAACTGGTAATTCATCTAGCCCCGGATGGTTCTACCAGAAGTAGAAGGCACTCCCTGAAGGAGGCGTGGCTAAAGTTCTGACCTAGTCTGCTGAGCAGGTTGGCTATGATTACCCATCGGTGGATTCTACATCCTCTCGTGCTGGAGAATAGAATGTTTTACATTTTACTTTGCATTCAGTGGTATATTTCGATTAGTGGAAGCAATTTTATGGTGACAGAAAGAAGAGGAGCCATTTCTCCTCCCCTTTACATTTTTCCTCTTATATACCTGTAAAGTTTGTTTCAGAAGATACTCCCACCCCAAGTGCAGGGATGTGTGTGGGCAGAGAAATCTGTTGTGCTAATATAAGTCTCTTTGTGAGATACAGCCCAACCTGACCACACCAAAATGTTTCAAGGCATTCCAAAACAAGAGGACTCATTTTATTACTGTTATTTATCTAGAACAAAAATACAGTTCACTTTCTCTTCAGGTAAATATGACAGTAAAAGGATCAGTCCAACCAGCAAAATTCAATTCCTTCCTTTGGACTTTTCTGATTAGAGTAAGATCATCTCAAATATAGAAGATCAGAGAGTATCCCAATTAAATACTATATATATATAAAGCTGGATGAAAAATATTACTTAATGAGATCCTATTAAAGAGTCAGATTTTGACTAAGTAAAGCAGGGCCTCCCTTGTGGTGGGGCCATCCCAGCTGTAGAGGTTTGCCTAGTACCTTTATTATGCTTAGGAATAGGCCTATTTCCTGCAAGCTTTTAAAAATTGTATGGTCTTAGTGTTTTAAACCATTGTCTATACACCATAATTTTGATGCCTGATATTCTCTATTTTAGATAGCTAGAATTTTAAATTACACCTTTGATTATATCGCATCATTAATATAATTTATATCATAGTTTACTGCATTTCAGTTTTTTATGATGGTACACCACACAGAGTGCTACTATTAAGCACACTTATATATATAAAATAATAAAGATTGTATTCCCAAAATATTTTTCCCGTTGATTTGATAGATTGGCTTTCTTCATGAACTGATCACTGTGAGTCATCTTTACACAGTCAAAATGAAATTCTCCCCAGACCAAATTAACAATCTTGATTATCCATCGATCTAGCTTTAGACTGTGTGGCATGACAATGGATTTAGCTCTATGATAGATGGGTTAGAGATTGCAAGCAAAATTTTATTGATTTATTGATGCATAATTTTAAACAGCTGTAATAAGGTGGCTAGTGAAATGAGAATTCTTGGGATAACTGGATAACCAGGACTATATTTCTGTTTGAAAGAACATCAAGCTGCTTTGAATCTGACAATCAAAATTAATTGCCAGCCTCAAAATTTGTTAATCCTATCAGTAACAATTTAAAAAATATATGATAGGGAAAATATACAGAAATTGGCTTCCAGAATGCCTTCTAACTTCTTATAAATTGTGCTGAGGGAGCCGGATTAGAAAAGAAGAGTTAGCAAAAGCCAATGCCTAATTGCTCCCCCCTCAGGGACACAATGGGGAAATATGATTATATGGATCAGTTTGCTTCTGAACTCCATTTCTCTTTCCCTCTGTGCCATATCTTGCCCTGCTTTTCCAGAGTTTGTACCCTACTGCTAGTCAAAGGACTATATTTCCTTTCCAATAATCTGTTGGGTTGGAAAGACTATAAAGAAGATCTATTCAGCCCAAAGACTAGCTAATCTAGAATTTACATCTTGAGTGGTTTATACTGAAGTAATCCAAAAAATATCCTTTGGTGAAGCTGGCTACTGCTCTCTGTTTATGAGCCATTAATCAAGGTAGCACAATCATTATGTGAAGGGACCTTACACTGCTTTACAAGGACTCCCACCCCTACTCCAGCAATTCTTCCCCTCTCTTAATAATCAATTTAGAATACTGTACACTGTTCTGGTTATTCAATTTTGAGAAAGTATGAAAGGTATCTAGCTTCTCTTCACAGATTGCACCATAACTGCATCTTCATGTTCAAGGGCCACCAAAGAGGTCTACTGCTCTAAGCTCTTGCTTGTAGGTCTTCAAGGAGCTATGACTGGCCACCATGCAAAAACTGACACTAAGCTAAATGGCAAAGGGTTTCATCTTCTATTTTGAGGCAGTCCACTGGAAGGAGTCTTTGCCTAACTATAACAGACATAAAATGTAAATGGCTCTGCCTTTCACTTGTTTGCGATGGATTAATGAAAGGGCCAATATAAAGAGCACGCCACCAATCAGGTCTCTGGTCTCTATGAAAACTGAGTGGCAGTCAAAAATGGATAGACTACATTCAAGGGAAATATCAATCTAAGAAATTGTATTTAACATATAAATTTTTATTAGGATTTATATAATAATTTTGTTTAATATATAGTGGGGTTTTTTTCCCTTTTTTCTTTACCCTGTATTCACTCTGGGAAGTGGGGGGTGGGTAGGTTGGGGGGGATGTAATAATGTACTCAACTGTAATACTTGCAATATATAAGAAATATTTAATGATAGAAGAGGGGTTGCTCGGACAGTACCTCTGTACTACATCTGGAGGGGGTCGTGAGGGAGGAGTGAAAGAGGGGAAGGAAGTAGGATGGTTGGAGGAGAGGAGGGTGGAGAGAGGGAGGGAGAGAGGTGAGGAGGAGGGAAGTAGGAGATAGGGAGGAAGAAAGGGGATGTGGTGGGGGGGGGTGCTGCCGAGCAACACCCATAGTTATTTAAAGTATTGTATATATGCATTTAAAAGAATGTATGCTGGTTTTTTGTTTAGTGTGGGAGAAAGTTGAAAAAGAATGTATTAACTTGAGTTGTATTTACTTTGGTTTTTTTTTGTTGTTTAAAATTATAAAATCAATAAAATATTTTAAAAAAAGAAAAGAAAAAGAAAACTGAGTGGCAGTTTCTGCATGGTATGAAAAGCCGGCAAGCAAAGCAAAAGTCATCTTATTTCTTAGTACTGATTTACTGTGGTGTGGAAGAAACAATCGTGAGCATTCTCAGTCTTAGGTAACAATACAGGTAGTCCTCATTTGGCAACCGCCTTGTTTAGTGACTGTTTGCCTTTACAAATGAATAAGTAACTCTGTAACCGGTCCTCACATTTACACTCTCCGCAGATCTGTAAAGCAAAGGAAAGCTAAAGGAAGACTGTAAGCACAGTTGCAGTTTTACTTGGCAACCACTTCACTTAATGACCAGGTTGCCAGACCCAACTGTGGTCACTAAATGAGGACTACTTGTTTATATTTCGGTAGCCAGTGAAAAATGTATGCATAAAATACAGAAGGTTCAGTCCTTTAGAGTAGCAAGCACTGGCAAAGATGAAGAGGTTAGCAGCTACCACTTCTCAGCACAAATACCAAAGCAGACGGAAGGTGAGGCTTCTTACCAGCTCCTTGCGTTTTCACCAGAGATGGAAGAATGGGGGGGGAGGGAAAGTTAAGAAGAAGGGGAGGGGGAACGAGGAAAAGGAAGGGAAGAAAAGACAAAAAAAATATTAGAAGGCTTTCACATGCACTACATACCAAAATTTAAAATATATTCATTGATCAAGGTAATAATTTCTGTTAAGCTCGCCCCTCACCTGATTTATTTCAATTTTCAGCACCTTGGGGGGGGGGGGAAAGCCCCGTGAAAGGGAGATATTTGGAAAAGAAGAGAGTGAATTCACCTGTTACTGAGAGCAGTGTAGGCTAGGTGGAGATCATGAGAAAGAGGCCTTAAAAATTAATCGGCAACTGGATTTCTGCCACTGCATCAAATTTAAGCTTTGCTAGACTAAGCACCAATGGCTCAAGACTTCTAAAGCAGCCTGTGAAAATGTGGACAGCGTAAGTGGGAAGCTCCAAGGGGAAAAGATTGTCTCTCCACTTTTGCTTAGTTGTATCTATGGCTCTGGAGGTTAAATTAAAAAAAAAAGTAGAGACTAAAAGTTGTAGGGGTATTCCCAGAGTATACATTAATTAACCAAGGTCACTTTTTGTTTGTCCACAAGAAAGAGGCAGATAAGAGCAGGCAAACTCCCCCCTCAAAAAAATCATCCTGCTCAACTCTCAGTAAAATGAAGCTGATCTAAAGGCTGCAAGTTCTGTACTCTAAGGTGGCTTAACTGACTCTGTGTCTGGTTTCTACACTGTACCCATCAGGAGGAAACAAGTGAAAGAAGCAATACTAAAACACAATGTGCAGGGATTTTTAAATTCCTCATTGCCCTTGAAGGCTGCTTCGCAAATTGGGAAGCACACTGATATAATAATGACTCATCAGCATTACATCTCTGGAAAATTCAAATCCATACAGCCATCGTCAACTTATTTGCAAGGCAAAACAAGCCTCTAGCTGCCTTTTCAAAACCCCTTCTCAATTTTATTTGATGCTCCCAAAAATTACTATCCGATCATCAAAGGTAGCCAGCACATTTCAATTTTAATTCAAACCTCAGGGAAGAGAACTAAGTTGGCTATCAGGAATAAGCCAAACACTGTGTGGCTCGTGTGCAGCTTAGGGTGCTGAATCAGCTCATCGTTTACAAATACAGCTTTATAATGCTCCCCTTATAGGTAGGAATCTAACTTTATTCCCTTCTCGCCTTGCCATCGCACTCCCTTCTTCCCAGTTGTTCCGATATAAGAACATGGGTAGGGATATGGCAGTCTGGCTACTGTTTTTGCCCCCTGCTTTTTGGCAGTTAGAGGGGCCACTACCTGGCAACATGAGAGGACAAAACACCAAGAATGGTCTATTCATGCAACAGTGGGTGTGAACCTGCAGAAATGTATAAGAATGGCAAGATCATTGGCTGTGTGGAAATTCCCCTAGAGCAGGGGTAGTAAGCAAGCTTGGCTCTTTTATGATTGGTGGACTTCAATTCCCAGAATTCCTGAGTCAGCATGGCTGACTCAGGAATTCTGGGAGTTGAAGTCCATGAGTCATAAAAGAGCCAAGGTTGCTTACCCCTGCCCTAGAGTAAACTAACTTACATAATAAGCCACAGAAGTCAATTTCTGTTTTCCAAAGCCAATATAAGAAAGCCATTTCTCCTTTGGTAATGCTACAGCTACTAAATACCTGACTGTCAAAATAGAAGAAAAATCAGTAGGAGCTATAAAAAGCCAAGTAATAATTTACAGATCTAGAAATCTACCACTGGTTTAACTACAAGACAGCAGATCTCATAATTTCAAGGAACACTAGAGAATCAGTTAGCCAATTAAACATCACCTTAAGATGCATGCAGAAAAATTCAGAGATGACTATTTTCTGCAATGGGATTTTCTTTTAATGGAAGTGTGCGCGGATGTGCGAGCAAAAGTGGATAAACATTTTGTCTCCTGTTCCAATTGCAGCATTTTTCAGACAGTTCTCTGAGGTCTTACACAGAAGATACTGCCTGCTAGCAAGTAGTGGGGGAAAAGTGCTCTTCAGCTAAAAAAGTTGTGCTGATATCCTACAAATGCTTTAACTTTAGCTCCAAGACTTTTCCTGCTGAAACTTCTGAAAGCCTGAAAAATTATATTCAGTGTATTTAAATGAAGTCAATGCTGTAAAAGGTTGACAGAGTCCAATTTTGGTACTTAGAATTTGTGTATCTGCATATACAGTAGTGACCAAAATTGTGGAAACCTTTTGGGAAAAGTGTATTTTTGAGGTCTGATGGCTAATAACACCACTTTTTTGGGGAGTAGTACCACAAAATTATATATCAATGGAAAAATAATTTAATCAAGAATGTAATGCAGCAAAGTTTGTTCAATTATCTGTTCTTTATTCTATGAAGTTTTAGCCAAATAACCAGAAAAAGGAAGCACAACTTGCTTAGGTTGATATCAGGTAGCTTTCCTTCATCTGATTGTAGCCAATGAGCATGAGTGTTTAGAGAGCCAATCAGGTGTCATCTTGTTTTGGCAATAAGCCAATCAGATCACAGTAGGATTCAGTTATTGATGTCATGTATTGAAGCTGAGAGGAGGACATTTGTCAGTGTGTTATGTGATCGCTATCAAGTTGTTCCGGTTTTTTTGTGTTCTTTCATTTAGTGAGCTTGTAAAACGTAATAAAATTAAAGTAATGGTGCAAAGAGTTGACTGGTTGCCCAGAAAGCGATGTAAAATAGTATTATTAAGTGAGCACGGCTATAATTATAAAGAAATTAAAAGAAAAATTGGTGGAAACTTAACCAAAGGTGGCATTTCTACTGTACACTTTTCCCAAAAGGTTTCCACAATTTTGGCCGCTACTGTATGCCTGGGACCATCAACCCTTTTCTAGCTAATAGGAGTTTGTAATTAGATTGGCCAATCCTTAGTATTTGATCAGGGTGGTTACGTAGATGGGAAATTGATGGTGTCAGCTTTGTTGAGTTGTTTGAACCCTATTACTGAATAACAGTAGTATTAGGTAAGCAAGCCACTCTGATTGGAGCAGCATATAAGCCTAATGAATAAACAGTGAATACATGAAGGCCCCACTGAGATCATCAGAATGCCTATCTAATTTTACTGGGGTTGCATTTTTTTTAATTCAGAAAAATGAATCTCCTATTTTAGTCGTCTTCAGATATTTTTCTTTAGATAATTCCTTTGGCAAGCAAGGCAAATGCAAATTAGATCACTACAGCTACCAAGAGAGCATCTACCACCTTGGCCAAGCATTCAGCACAGCTACAATCAAAGCCTGAACAAGGTTTTCACTAGATCTAATGAAAGGGAGCTAAGCATGGCATCCAAAAAACATGAAGGGAGCCAGATGCATCAGCAGAACATCACCTAACAATCATAATGGGCATTAAATGTAAGTCCCGTCTCAGTGTGAGCTTTTTAAATATTCATTAAAATGTTCAACTTGGGGCAGATTCCAGCTTGATTTCTTTGAAAAAGCTTTAACAAAAGCAATGACAAGCGTGAATAAGAAATAGATAGTCCTCTCTGTGCTCCTGCAAAATGAAACAACTTCCCCAAATTAATGGAAATCAAGTACTTTAGGAGAGGATGAGTTGCATCTCCCATCTTCAACACATTCACTTCACCCAATCACTTATTTCCCACAATTCAATTAGATTTCTAAAAAAAATAGCATTGAATGATTAGATTTTTGTAAATCGGGAGCTTCAATTTTCACAGTCCAAATTTGATAAAGCCATACAGGAGACACATAGAAGCTACTTATAGAGCAGATGAGAAAAAAAACACCAAGGTATAAGCAATTTTCTGTATCAGACTTTTGTTCCAGATTCTCCAAAGTCAGAGCTGGCTGTTACACTTTCCATAGACTTGGCACCTTGAGCCATCAGTCCTCAGGCTAAGGAACTACCCTTAGGAAAGGGCATACTCTTCTCTCCAGCAAAAAATCCTCTTTTGCCTTCTTAGCTCAGTTCAGTTAAATATTATACTAAGCATCACTAATAACAAGTGTCCCCCCAAAATTATAATACTTTGCATGGTCCAGAGCTGATTACTGCTATTAAAATGCAGATTTCCATCAGTGCTCGGTTATCTGATGTCTAATTCAACATCTTTATTCTAGAATCTAAAATGTTCCTCCTGCCTTACTTGCACTTGGGGCATTTTTAATGCTGGTTTTCTATAACTTCCAGAAACTGCCACTCTGACTTTCTTTACTTTCAGAAGTGTAAAAAAAAATAGGGCCTAATAATGCAAATATTTACTGGTCTTCTCACTCTTTCAATTAATTCCTTTGGGTAAGTAAGTTCTTTTGCTCTTTAAAACCTATAATTTAGAATGTGTTGCTCTCCTCTCTTTTATGTAATGACCCAATGAAAAGATAACAGTGCCATAAAAGTACAAATAATATAGATTATAAGAGATTTTTAAAACTGATTTAATTTTATCTAATGCAGATTTAGTTCCATGCAAACACAGATTCTAGAAGCATGCAGAAGGAAAAAAAATAGCATTTTTAATGGTCTTACTTGTGCAAACTAGTATCCAGGCAAGGTGGTGTGAAGGGTGATGGGGAAGAGCATTAGGAAAACTCAGATAAGTTTAAGTGTACAATAATTCAATATAAACACAATTAAAACAATGATAAGGCATTTTCTCAACATCTCAATCGATTCCTGGAAGTGGCTGTAAAAGAAAGGGCCTTATAACTAGCAGAGGACGGTAAAAAATATGATTGTTAACAAAGCTGGATCAAATCTGGAGGACTCTTAGCAATAACACTGGCTTAAACATATAGGAGTATTAGCACACATCTTCTTGGTGAATCTTCTCTACAGCAACTTCAGGTATGATGACACTAACAAATATAATGTATTATGGGAAGAGATTGGTTTGGACGTTCAGAAAATAGAATCCAAATGGGCACTCTCTACTTATCATTTGAAGTAATAACTTTTTTTTTGGTTACTTCATAATTCCCCTATGTTATCTTTCTGCATCTCTAAACCAGGTTCAATTGTGAGTGGTCCTGCACAACATCACGTTTTATTCCATCAAGCATGACTATGGGATGAATGCATCAAAGCATAGAAAGGAAAGCTCCTTTTATCCGTGTTTCTCAAACTTAGCAATTTTAAGATGTATGTACTTCAATTCCCAGAACGCCTCAGCCAGCCCTGCCCACATGTCTTAACGTTACCAAGTTGGAGAAACACTGTTGTATAAAATAAATTCCACTTTCTGAGAAGGCTCTTTTTCTTCTCCCCAACACCCTTTCTAAGAAGGCAAATTCTTATTCCTTACCCCTGAAAAGAAGATCTCAAAATAATTTGGAAGAATGCATATGGATAAGGTATAATTAAGGTGCAGCTTCAGATTAGCTTGGCATTAAAATGCCATGCCTGTAACAAAAATCCATTATATTCCCAGTAAGCCTGGAAGATTTATATTAGAATAGAACAGAGCTGGAAGGGATCTTGGAGGTCTTCTAGTCCAGCCCCCTGCTCAAGCAGGAGAACCTATACCACTTCAGACAAGTGACAGTCTAGTCTCTTCTTAAAAACCTCCAGTGATGGAGCACCCATGATTTCTAATTGTCCTCACTGTTACAAAGCTTCTCCTTAATTCCAGGTTGCTTCTCTCTTTGGTCAGTTTCCAACCATTGTTTCTTGTCCTGCCCTCTGGAGCTTTGGAGAATAGTTTGATGCCCTCTTCTTTGTGGCAGCCCCTCAAATACTGGAATACTGCTATCATGTCACCCGTTTCTTCTTTATTGTCCAATTCCCCTCACATCTGGAATCTACCATAAACTAGAGCACTTACTAATATGTTTTCATGTCATGGCTACTATTAAAAAAGTTATACTCAAAAGCAGAAATATACTTCTTCTCATATGGTCATGATTTTCTCCAGAAAAAGGCTCACCTCAGGAAGTGGAACAAATATACTCTATGATGAACATTTTGCCAAATAATCCAACTTTACGTTAGGTCCCCTCCAATTTGATGGTATAACTACACAGACCTTTAAAAATAAATTTAGATTCAATATAGCACATTGTTGTAGATCACACTCAAATGGATTCCTTCCTATAGAGCAGATAGACACACTTGGGATTGCAGGTAGCACCCAAAAGAAAATCCTAAATTAGAATCCAAAAAACCATATCCCATTATATTCCATGAAAGGATTCTAAGTACCGGTAACTGTTGGCTGGAGGCCAGAGTGGGTAGTGGCCATTTAAGAGATAATCCAGGAAGTTATCATCTGATCTTTTTAAGTCAGGGGTAGGCAACCTTGGCTCTTTTATGACTCGTGGGCTTCAACTCCCAGAATTCCTGAGCCAGCCATGCCGGTTCAGGTATTCTGGGAGTTGAAGTCCACGAGTCATAAAAGAGCCAAGGTTGCCTACCCCTGAGTCAGACTATATAAAATCTCTGCAATGCTTGATTTGCAATATTATTTTCACACAAGCAAGATATCAGTAATGCAACTAACCAACAGGTACAAAATCATCCTAAAGAAGATGATAAGCAAGTTCAGTGAGTTCTTCTCCACCACAGTCCCTTTTTTACACACCAACATTAATGTTCATGCCCGCATGCACTGTTAATTCAAGCTGTCGTTCATTTTAGCTAACACAGCACCTTGACCCATACGGGATCAAACAGAGCTGCTGAGGTTTTTTTCCAGTTGTTTAGAAGTAGACATTATGGGCAGAAGGGAGGGAAAGCCTGAAGTTGTAAAATGTGGGCACATTTTTTCCCCATTTTGCCCATCAAGGGTAGATGCAAACAACACTGAACTACATGAACTATTGCTCTAACTCAACATTAGGTAGCTGGCAGTGGGTATATTTATAAAAGATAATAAGAGATAATAAAAATCAAATATAAAAAGCCCAGTTATTCATCTCAGGAAATCATTCATTAAAATTCCTTTATAATTTTTCAAGCCAATGGAGTTAGGCATTTGAATTTATTTTTTATAATTAGCTTTGGATGGTGGGCTTATTTTTTTTTTTACAATATTTGTCATTTTACAGTTTTTATTAATTTAGAATATTTGCAATTCTACTCTATAACAAGCTTCTTAGTGGGGCTCACTTTTTCTGTATGGAAGATGAAATATAGAAATGCACTGTCTCTTCCTAGCTTACGGTGTAAAATCTGTAGATCTGATTCTATCTTACAGTAGATCTGATTATAACTAGAATCTAGTAGCTCCTGGAGGATTAAAGGCTTAAATCTCACATCTGGGCCAAAAAAGATAACCAGCACCAAAGATTTCAGTGCCCAAATTGCTTGAAGCTTTAGAATTCGATCATCACAAAATGCATCTGAATAGAAGTTGATAACATTCACACTTCTATCAGTTTCTAGAATTCCTACATATATAGGACATGGAGCCCAATGATCAGAATCCAGTGATAATATAATGAAAATGCTTTTAAAAAAACTTTAATGATGTGGATGTAAATTAACCTGAGTTCACAAGTGGAAGTATATTAAAATTAATTTATTTGTTAATCAAAATCATTATTACCTGAGTTTTAATTGTACAGAGAGTACGGAAGCTGAGAACAGAATTACCATCTGCAAGCCCATTACACATATTGCTGTTCTCTTCTCAGGTATAACACCTCAAAAGAAATTAGGTAAAAACTATTCAATGGCTATTCATATTCGCCCAGCTATAATCAATACATCAATAAAATGAGCAGGATCTAGAAATAAAAAGCTTTTAATTGACTTTGGAAAGGACCTTTGCTGTAGAGTATTTATTTATTATAGGTATTATAGAAAGACTTTGACTATGAATGCAGGACAGATGAATAAAATAGAATTATATAAAGAATTTGTCATTTTCTTTTTCCATTTTGTTTTCAACTGCTTTTGGAAAAGCAGGGTTTCAGAACTGCCAATGCAAAAACATGATCCTTCACTTCTTATTCACTTCTTACTCCTTAACGGGAAAAATACAGACTTACCAATGAATATTATGAAACTAAAATACATCTAAATTATGACAATGCATATTTATTACACAGTACATTTGTAACTATCGATAAAATTTTCAATAAGGCTTCTGAGACAATGCAAAATCTATTTATTTTTCATTATGGACCAAGGTGAATCTCAAACTCATTCTCCTTGAAAAAGTATGTGATTTGCTTATGATAAACATCTTTCCATCCATATTCTTCCATAGAAAAAAGGCTGTTTGATATATGCAGTAATATGTATAACAAAAATGCATCAAAGCTGCTTTTTACTTAGCACTATTTTCACAAGGTTCCTTCCATTTTGTCACAGCTCAGTAAAAAAAAATCACCAACTGATTATATCAGATGTAAAACTACAACAGACTTCCCCCAAGATGACATGCTTAAGGATAGGGCGATCTTTTTCTCCTGCCGATGCACAGTTGATTTTGCTGCTAAAGCAGGTTCTTTTGCTCCTTTGATCTGAACGGTAGCAGGAGTGAATTCTTCCAAAATTACAACTCTATTATATTGGTACAAATTTTAAATGGGCTAAAAGAATGTGTGAATATCTCAGCCAATACAGGTATCCTCGCCTTACAACTGGTCGCTTAGTGAACATTCAAAATTAGGGCAGACCCTCCAAAAGCTACTTATGACCTGATCCCAAAGTTATGGTTGATGCAGTGCTTCAGGGGCTATTGGAGGCCTTGGGAGGCCTAGGGCAGGGCCTTTTCTAGACCTCCAAGGGCTTCCCCCGGGGTCCTGAGGCACCCTGTGCTCTACTTAACCCAGATGTTCATTTAACAACTGCATGAGGAAGAATAGACATGAGGGAGGAGACTTAAGTGAGGTGATTGCTTGGGTGCCCCATTCAACAGCCGTCACAACTTCTGATTATACTGGGCAGGCTCTATTATAATTATGAGTCAAGGACTACCGGTATTTAAATAATGCTTTGTAGTTTAAGCTCTGCAAAAGCTGAACAGTGGGAAATGCTTAGCTGTGGAGTGGGTGGTTCATCTGAAAATGGGCTATAAAGCAACCATTCCTTGTACAATTACAACTTCTATATTAGCACATCTGGCTTTCATTACAGCAGAAATGGCTTTGGATCCTTGGTCGGAGGAAAAAGAGGAACAAAATATTCAAAGGTTTGTATGGAAACTGAAAAAAGGTGATCCTCAACTTACAACCATTCATTTAGTGACCGTTCAAAGTTACAATGGCACTGAAATATCAAAGTGACTTATGAGGGTTCCTCACACCTATGGCCACTGCAGCATACCCACGATCACATGATCAAAACTGGCATGTATGTACCATGGTTGCAGCATCCCAAGGCCATGTGATCATCATTTGCAACCTTCCCAACAACGTCCAGCAAGCAAAAACCATAGGGAAAGTTGGATTCAGTTAAGAACCGCATGATTCACTTCATTGCAGTGATTTGCTTAGCAATTGTGACAAAAAAGTCATAAAATAGGGTGCAACTCCTTTAACAATTACTTTGCTTAGCCATGGAAATCCTGGTCCCAATTGCAATTGTAAGTCAAGAACTTCCTGTACTATGTAAACATTTAAATACATGTCTTTCTACTGTTCCCTCAGAATCAAAATTTTACACTTTTGGCACAAAGATCCTGTTTATGGTTATAGTGTAAAACACTATGTACAGAGGTAATATTAAGAATACATTTACATATATTAAAAATGTAACAGCAGGGGGAAAAACAGCCAAGCGTGAAAGGCAAAAGCTCAGAAATGAGGCATAAGTTAAATGGGAAGACAGTATTTGGATAAATAGGGTAAAGGCAAACAAATACAACAGGAAGAGATATAAATAGACTGGAAGTTAATTCACATTTATTTTGGAGCTTCCATAATAACGCATGCTAATGTCTTACTTTTTAGTGTTTGTACTGCACCACCATTTTAGAGCACTGTCTTCAGTGAACAATTTGAGAATTTCAGTAAATATTATCAAATGCCTATTTTTTTTAAAAAACCCTCCTTTTCTCTACTTAACCCCCACCTCACTGAAAAAGTACTTCCTTCTTTAACCAAATGAACAAACCATTTAGATATACATGTTATGTGATGAAATCTTTATACTAATTCCCATCAAAACAGGTTATGTATTTCAATGTATCATTTGGACATCTTTAATGGCTTTTTTAAAATCCACGGCAAAGAAAACGTCTCTCTTTTTTTTCTCTCTGGTAAACCTTTCCTCTTCAATGGCAGAGATCTGATATTTTAAGACAGCATTTACACAAAGCAAAGAATCTCTCTCATTTTCATAGCAGGTAATGACAGGCTAAAAGTATAATGCTATGGTTCAGGCTAGATAGGCAGCTGTTTCAGTTTCATTGGGGCACTCTGTGCCAGAAGCTACAGCACTACATTATTCTGCAACAAACAAGTGGAGCACAGCTGCCTGACCTTTAAGGAAGCTTAACATCTTTTTGATGCAATTAGCTGAAGTGGGAAGCTATGCACCTCTATATGGTGCTGAGGTTCAACTCTCAGTGGCCCTAGCCAACTGGATCGAATGATGAGAGAGGCTTGGAGCCGTAATTCACCAATACCTGGAGGGTCAGATTCTCCACTTTTGGGTTATAGCACCAAAGATTGCCTAGAGCAGCCCCCCCAACCTTTTGGACACCAAGGACCGGTTCTGTGGAGAGAGGTTTTTCTGCAGACCAGAGGGAGCATGGTTTCACGTGCTGCCTGCATCCTGCGGATGGGGCTTTGCTTGTTTGCACAGACTGGTATCTGGCATACCACAGACTGATGCCGGTCTACAGACCAGGGATTGGGGACCCCTGGCTTAGAGGCTGCATCTACTAAAACCCACCTTACAAGATAAGCCTAGTCGAGCTTGAATTAAATATAAATAATTGCTTTTCATTTTGGCATCTTCAAGGCAATCTCCTCTTTTATTTTTTCTCTTCCTACTTACCTTTTTTACTCTAATCCCTAACGCTATAATCGCTGGCTTAGATCTGGGTGGTCCCCAGCTAACAACTGGTGGAATTCAGTTACAGCAACAATGGAGAGTGCCAGGATTGCCATTGCTAAGCGATGAGGTTATGTGACCTCATGCTTTATGACCATCTGTATTGCCAAGACCACAGTGACTGGAATTCCGGCAACTACGACCCAATACATCTGAATATGCCAGTAGACAGCCTTTAAACTGTGCCCAAGTGTCTTACTGATTTCATACAGTGTATTAGGCACAGTGAGTTTTGTGAAAAGAAAAAAAAAGTACAATATTACAAAATAATAAAATAAATGCCTCACGCCAGCATTAGGGAGTCAGGACTGTCGCTGTAATTTTGAAGGTGTGATATGAGGACCATTTTACCCATATTTTTTTTTCTGTCAAGAGGGCTTCTGGAGCTTTTGCTGAAGCAAAAAGGAGAGGGTCAAATGCAATCCCTACCTTTTGCTTTCTACTGTATGTCTGTATTTTTTCTTCTATCAACATACTTTTTATTCTGCCTCTGACAAACATGCATATCCTGATTCAATGTCTGATTCAAAATAAAAGGTTGAATTAAAAGAAAACCCAAAGATGATACATTAAGTTCAAAGATATACAAAGCACACAGTGGCAAGCAGCAAATTAAATAGTTATGTAAATTAACACTAAGATAGGATTTTTCATATCAGTTGGCACTATAACTGAGGCTTGAATATCAGGCCTTATTAATCTCAAAAGATTGGCTAAATTGTTATATAACTTCCATCACTAGCTGTAGATTTTACTAAGCCTACAGAAAGGAACGGCTACTTCAGTGTGCTTTTAGCTAGCATTACACAGGTAATGCTTTGTTGACCTGATTACTCCTCAATCCCTATACCCCGTTACTATGAGACTAAATATACCTCCCACAATTCCCTTTGGGAACGCTTGCAATGCCAAGAAGAGAAAAATAGCTTTTATGCAACTCACTGCAAAACATTTAAGGGCATACATCAATGCTACCTATTGTACTGCAGGAATAGGCAAGCCTTTAGCAGGAGATGGGAGGAAACTTTAAATGTAAACTATATGGTTTTGAATTCGATGTTTATCTACAGAGACAGAGGATGAGACATATTGTCATAGGTGCTCATGGACCCAACACATGCAGAAAAACACAGTGCAGTGTGTTTTCTTCAGTCAATTACCTATGAGCAGCTCTTGTATTTGAGGCAACAATAGACCTTATTTACATCAGGGCTCTTTATTATGTGCTCCTTTATGGAAAGGCCAACTAAGGACTGTATAAGGCAGTGCTTCCCAAAACTGGGTAAATTATCCAAAATTTGATAAAAGTGGGTATTGTTTTTCTTTGAGTAATGACAACGGTCCCATTACTCTTTTACAACAGGCCTTGACAGCTTCAAGGCAGGGCTAGATAGATTCATGGATGCCAAGTGTATCGGTGGTTATTAAAACAGATGTCCATGTGCCGCCTCTATGTTGGTTGAGGCAGGCAGGATTCCCTTGAGTACCATTTGTTGGTGGTCAAGGGAAAGGGAGGGTTTTGCCTTCTCTTTCTGCTCAAGATCCCCATGTACAATTGGTGGGCCACTGTGTGACACAGAATGCTGGACTCGATGGGCTTTGGCCTGATTCAGCATGGCTCTTCTTATGTTCTTATGATAAGCAGTAAAAAAGACTTTCTGGTGGGTTTTGGGTAAGGAAGGAAAAAGATGAGAAACACTGGTATAAGGGCTTTATAAAATTATAAATGATATAAAATTATTTTAAAAATCACTATCTTTTTCACAACATTAAAGGCTACATCATATGTATTTTGAACAGGAATGATGCCAGAATGGATCCTTAAAAAAAAAATAAAATCCCTGAGAGGAATTTGGGCATACAGTGTCCATACCTACCACAATTGCTTTAATATGACGCACCCAGTCTAGATACAGTAATCTCTAATAGTAGAAGGTGGAAACTTCTTTTAGTGATAATCTCAATGAATCAAATCGCATTTTTGCCTTTAAATTTGTGACCTTTAGATGCAAAAGTCACAAATTTCAGATTATGAATGGTTCACAGATCTGAATAAATGGAAATGACAAAAGGCCTGAAATTCCTCAGTCAAAATTTCTTAAAATAACAGTCCTAGTCAATAGTATTTTGCCCTAAACATTCCAGTCTGTCTTATCCTGAAGAAAAGAAATTGAGTAAGATATGTGACACTGTGGCTTTTCATCCCAATTAACCGAACCCTTTGCACCCTAGGAAGGTCCCTCCATTAGTGATTGTGAGTTGATTGTGTCTGTATGAATGTAACTAATTTTTAAATTTGTATTGTATTTTATTGTATTTGTTGTAAGCCGCCCTGGGTCCTAGGAGAAGGGCGGCATATAAATTTGACTATAAATAAATAAATAAAAATACCAAATGATGAAATTGGGCATGGGTTTTCAATATCAATCATCAAAACTGCATGGGTCCTATCTCTTTCCCACTGGAGATTAATAAGAGACCCTTTACTTCAGCAATCTCCCACATATGAAAGACAACTTCTCTGTAGCCACACTAAATGCTTTGCTATATTTTCCTTCCATTATTACTGGAAGGAAAATATTGTAAAATCCCAAGAGCAGAGCAAATGTGCCCATGTAGACTAAAGCAGAAACAAAAGACAATGCATTATTTTGTTTCCATTCTTTTCAGGTTATCACAATAATTTTATATAATGACTCATTGCTATGTACTCAAACCCTTGAGCAGGTGACTCAAATAAAAGTAAATCCTTTTTCCAGGCACAATCCCACAAGGATTGTGAGGTTTTGATATTTGTTCTTGTAAAGTGTGCAAGGAAGCATAAGGAATCAACTTACAGATATATTACTACTGTAACTATTCTATTTTTCAGTTAGAACCTATTACATCTTTGAAAATATTAGGACAGAATCTTTCATAAATTCTCTTCAACAGAAAATATATATTTTCACTGACACAATGGCCAAACTTGCAGGTATCTATTTACAAAACCATCTCCTCAATTTTTATCAGCCTGAGAAACAGCCTTCACATATATGCAGTTTAGTCTAAGACAACATATTAATATTAGTTTTTATATATATTAAAAAAAATTGTAACACTGTTCAACAGTCATTTTTATACATGAACATTTGTTTTGGTTGAAAAATCCAATCTTGTATAAGTTTTAAATCACAAATTTCCTTTTAAGTTATAGTTATTTTCTCTATATAATTGTGATCTTTATTTTAAAAACAAAAATATAAAAAAACTCTTTTAAAAAATGGAATTTTTTAATCAAACTGGAATCGCTCATTTATCTCTCTAATAAGCCAGGGATCAGAAACAAAAAAAAATGTTTTTCAACTCTGACATGTTACAAGTGATAAAACAGGGTTCATGATTCAAGGAGGAATCAAAAAGGAATATTAAAATTAATACACTGACTTACTATTAGAACCTCTGGGTTACCATGATATTCCAAAAACCTAATTTAAAATGATTGCAGGTTGACATCACATTAGTTTATTGTAATGAGAATAAAATAACCTGAAGCCTTCAGTTTTATTTCTAATTAATCTGTTTCAAGTTAATCAGAAGTTAGGACATAAGGCCAAATTGCAATTAATTGTGATTTATTGACATATAATAATTCCATAATACATTGATTGATGCTGGTTTATTTCAAATAAATCATACCTAAGATTAATTTTAAAAATTGTGGGAATTAATCACCAGAAGCCGTTAATGGTTGGGCAAATGACAAAAAGCCAAAGGGGAGTGAGCACTTGAGCCCATGATGCATTTCCTGTCATGTCCAAGAATCAGCTTCTGGCACTATACTCTAAGCCAGAGCATTTGTTAATGGGTGCTATGGTTACTTCAAAAAAAAAAAAAAGTGGATGCAAGATTGGACTATTAAAGACAGAGTCAATATGAATAGGC
The DNA here is from genome assembly GCA_034064705.1 of Bothrops alternatus. Classification (NCBI taxonomy): domain Eukaryota; kingdom Metazoa; phylum Chordata; class Lepidosauria; order Squamata; family Viperidae; genus Bothrops; species Bothrops alternatus. The sequence continues at coordinate 8,885,841 of JARGCV010000080.1, forward strand.
TTTGTGAGGGAGTTTTAAATATTCTGTTTATAGTATAAAAAGGGATATACAAAAACAAAGAATCAAAACTCTTTTGATTCTAAACTTTAAAATCTATAGCAGTGATGGCGAACCTTTTAGAGACCACGTGCCCAAACTGCAACCCAAAACCCACTAATTTATTGCCAGGTGCCAGGTGGGCATGATCCAGAGTGGGTGTGGCTGTAGTCATGGCAGACTGGATGGGTGTGGCCAAGGTGGGCATGGTCACCTCGATGTTGCTCGGGAGGGACGCCTGTGGGGCCGGGCAGGGTTGGGGGAGATCCAGGGAGTCTCTGGCAGGTGGGGCACTGGGCAGGCTTGTCCTGCAGAGTGAGGCGAGGCAAGGCGAGGCAGGGCAGGGGTGCCATTGTCGCAGGGCAAGGTGTGGCAGGGGCCAAGGCGGCTGCTGCCTGACACCATCAGCCCCCACACACAGAGGCCAGCAAGCGCATGAGGGCTAACAGTGTCCATCAGCAGGGCCCCTCAACTAGCACACTGTGGGGCTCCGCAGCCCGCCACCAGCAGTTCAGAGAAGCTACCTCTGAGCTGGACAGCCACCCAACAGCTGAGAAGGCGATACAGTGGGTCATGTCTGGGAAAAGAAAAGCATGCGAGGCCAGGAGGGACAGGGGGAGGGAAACCAGCCGTGCTGGGATGCATCTGGCCACATGGGACCTCGGCGAGTTAGCAGGTGGCTGGTTGAAGAGGTATGGTTGCCCTCTTCAGGGCATGGCACGCGTGTTCACAGAGAGGGCTATGAGTGCCGCCTCTGGCACGCATGCCATAGGTTCGCCACCACTGATCTAATAGCATCCATTTTATAGAGCCTTCATGAGATTCAACAAGCATTTCCACAGGGGAAAAAAATCATTACACTGGACTAGTACAACAATCCATTATTTGAATGTACTTTTAACAACATGGGACCACATCATGACTAATCATAATGCCATTCCATCACAGGCTGGCAGCATAGTGAGACAGAAACTAGATACTCTAACTAGGACTTTTCTTTCCGCAGCTAAGTCTCATCCTGAAATTTTACTTTCAAATTTCTGTAGCTACTTAAAAGGATTACTATAATTCCTTCTTCATTAAAAAAATAAGTGATATTCTTCCGATATATCTAAGTTATGCTTCCTTCGAGATTATAAACTAGCTGAGTCCTTGGATATTTTCATTATTTCCCATCCCAAACAAATCTGATTACAATTTTTAAACCTCAGAGATGTCACGGCTTTTCTGGTCCTACTCATTTTCTTCTGGGCGAGTTCAGACTAAAAAAGGAACTCAATTAAGCAAGACCATCATTAAGTATGACAAATACCTCAAAGTCAAAAGATTGGAAGACAATGTCTTGAAATCACAGAACCAAAGTATACATTGCAAAGGAAAATGAAAGAAAGACAAAAAATAAATATATACATAATACTTTGCAATTTGGTGGAAATATTAGACTAATCCCACATATACTCAATTCAGTCTGATTTCAGTACGTTGTTGTTAGTTGCAAAGTCGTGTCCGACCCATCGCGACCCCATGGACAATGTTCCTCCAGGTCTTCCTGTCCTCTACCATCTTCTGGAGTCCATTTAAGCTCACTCCTACTGCTTCAATGACTCCATCCAGCCACCTCATTCTCTGTCATCCCATTCTTCTACTGCCCTCAATCTTTCCCAGCATTAGGCTCTTCTCCAGTGAGTCCTTCCTTCTCATTAGGTGGCCCAAGTATTTGAGTTTCAACTTCAGGATCTGGCCTTCTAAAGAACAGCAGGATACAATGGTTAAATATGAAAGATTTAACCAAGTTCCTTGTAACAAACATACTTGTATTTTTATTATCTGAATGTCATTCTGATTGTATAGCAATAGCACTTAGACTTATATACCACTTCACAGTGCTTTACAGCCCTCTCTGAGTAGTTTACAGAGTCAGTCTATTGCCCCCAACAATCTGAGTCCTCATTTTACCGACTTCGGAAGGATGGAAGGCTGAGTCAACTTTTTTTTTTTTTGAAAATATTTTATTAGATTTTATAGGGGTAAGGAAAGAGTAAGAGCAGTGTAGGTAATGGGTGGGATTCAGAGTGGGGTTCAGGGAGGGGATTGGGAGGGGGGGTACGTACAATAATGGAGTACAACAGAGGGGTTGCCCCCAATAACCTTTCAAGCTTTAGCAAGCAAACTATCGTCCGGATACAGGTATTCAGTGGGAACAGTTAGAACATATGAACATAAGAAGAGCCATGCTGAATCAGGCTGGTCAACAAAGATAACTATAGTTATAAACCATATCAATTAATCAACAAACATCAATCCTCTTAATAAGTTTCACAATCATTTTTGGCTGACTCATTTTGTTATCTATTGATAAAAAATTTCCCATGTTTTAAAACAGACTGATTCTTCTTTCTCTTTGATCTCTAGAGTTAGTCTGTCCATTTCTGCATATTCTAAAATTTTCCTAATTATAATCTCATCAGATGGTACATTCTCATTTTTCCAGTATTGGACAAATGCTATTCTCACAGCTTTGCCATAGTTAGATCCTAATATTCCTAACAAAAACAATTCTGGCTTAAATTCTATCTGTATTTTAGTTATCTTTTACAGCCATATATGAATCTTAAACCAAAATTTCTTTGCACTAGGACATACCCACCAGATATGATTGTAGGTGCCTGGCTTTTGTTTACATTTCCAACAATCATTCGAAACATTTTAAAACATTTTCGCTAGCTTTACTGGTGTCATGTGCCATCTATAAAACATTTTATAAATTGCTTTAGTCAATTTAATATTTCTATCCCATAGCTTTTGCCAAGCTTCTAAATCAATAGAATATCCAAAAAAAATTGCCCAAATTATCATTGTCTTTTACTTGTTCTTCTTCCATCTACCATTTTAGCAGAAATATATAAAGTTTCTTAATCAAATTTTCATCTGTTTTCAAGAGAGTTTGATCGAATTCTATCTGTTCTTTGAAAAATCCCAGTGCCTTTAAATCTTTCTTGTATCTTGTTTGACTTTGTAAATAAGGCCACCATGATAAATCAATACCTTGTCGTTGTAAGTCTTGTCTGTCTTTAAGTTTTCCATCCTTACCCAAAATGCCTTTATAGGTAACGAGTTTATCATAATTAATTAAATCTGGGTATGCAAAGGCTTCCATTGTTGAAAGCCACTCTGGTATTTTAATGTAATTTTTTTGTTTTATTCTCTCCTATTCTAACAGCAGTACATTCCTTATAGCATGATTTTGAAAAGGCATGCCAACCCAATTGTAGATCATGCCCCTCTAGATAAAGGAGTCTTTTATTTCTCAGTGTTATCCATTCTTTAATCCATGGTAAAATAGCTGTTTGATAGTAAAGTCTCCAATCCGGTAATCCAAATCCTCCACTATATTTGGCTTCTTGTAACATTTTAACTTTAATTCGTGCTTTCTTCCCTTGCCATATAAATCTCAGTATTGTTGCATTTAGATCATCAAAAAATATCTTCCCCAGTTTTACAGGAATTGTTTGAAATAAAAAGAATAGTTTCGGTAGCATACTCATCTTAACTGTCACTATTCACCCTAACAGTGATAGTTGAAGATTTTTCCACTTTCCCAAATCTAATTTTATTTGTTTCAACAATCTTTCGTAATTGTCTTATTTTTGTGTTGCGCATCTTGGTGTTAGGTAAATGCCTAAATATTTCACTTTTTTAACTATTTGGAAATTTGTCTTTTTTGTAAGATAAGTTTTCTGTTTGTCTGTTAGGTTTTTTGTTAATACCTTAGTCTTTTCTCTGTTTATTTTCAAACCAGCCACTTCTCCAAATTTTTCTATTTTCTGCAACAATTTAGTAGCTGTTTCTAGTGGCTCCTCCAAGATAAAGACCAGATCATCTGCAAAAGATTGTAGTTTATATTTCTGGTCTTTCATCTCCAAACCTTTTATTTCCGTGTCTTGCCTGATGTTTCTGGCCAGTACTTCCAATGTTAGAATGAATAGCAAAGGGGATAGTGGACATCCCTGTCTTGTGCCTTTTTTAATGTGGAAGCTTTCTGTATAATCTCCATTTAAAAGTATCCTAGCTGTTTGTTTATTATAAATTGCATTTATAAAGTTGTTGCCAAAGTCCATTTCCCTCAGCTGATGGAACGTAAATTGCCAATTTAAATTATCAAAAGCTTTTTGTGCATCAAGAAATATCAGTACCATCTGCTTCCCTGGATGATTTTCATAATATTCCAAGACATTTAAAATAATCCTTAAATTATTCTTTATCTGACTTTTAGGTAGGAAACCGTTTTGATCTGTATGAATAAATTCTATCAAGAATTTCTTCATTCTTTCTGCCATTATCAAAGCAAAATATAATCCACATTTAATAACGATATTGGTGTATAGTTTTTTATTTGTGTGAGGTATCTTCTTTGGGTATTAAGGTAATATTAGCTTCTGACCATGAATTTGGTATTTTTGTCTCTAAGAAAATTTCATTACACAGTTCCTTCAGAATCGGGCTTAATAAGTCCTGGAATACTGTGTAGAATTCTGCAGGAAGTCCGTCTGGACCCAGAGTCTTATCTTTTTTCTGCCTTTTTATGGCTTTTATAATCTCCATCATTGATATTTTCCAGTTTAGTATATTTCTTATATTCTCCAGGACTCTTGGCAAATCACTTTCTTTCAAGTCTCATAATAGGCCTTAATAATCTGTTTCATTGCATCGTTTGAAAATGTAGCTCTACTTTTGAGTCTTGTAGTTTACTTATCAGTCTTTTTTCCTTTTCTTTTTTTAGCCTATATGCCAGCCATCTTCCTGGCTTATTGGCATTTTCAAAGAAATTCTGTTTAGGCCATTTGATCTGCTCTGCCAATATATCCATCTCTGCCAAGTTTAATTTATGTTTTATTATCTCCATTTGTTTCTTAAGGACTTTCTTTTGTGGATCAGATTGTAAATCAGATTCCAAATTTTTAAGTTATTCTCTCAGGTTTGACTGTAATTGTTTCTTTTCTTTATTCTTTTTGGCAGTATATGTTATAGTCAAGCCTCTAAAATATGCTTTGGCCGTGTCCCACACATTTTGAAGGGAGGTTTCTTCTTTCCTATTTATTTTGAAGAAGAATTCCATTTCCCTTGTCGCTAATTGTAGAAATTCTTTCTCTTTCAGTACAGATCTGTTCAAAGGCTATCTTAATTTTTTCCTGGTACCTTTCCAGGTCATTTTATTGGGTTATGGTCTGCCCAGATATTAGTTTCTATCTCAATATCTTGTATTATCATTTTCAAGTCATAAGATGTCCATATCATGTCAATTCTAGACCATGATTTACGTCTATTTGAGTAAAATGTATATTGTGATTTTTCTGGATTCATCTCTCTCCATGTATCTTGAATAGACAATTCTTCTTTCATTTTTAAAAAGGCTTTAGGTAAAGTATTTCCCCCTTTTCTCCCTTGTTTATGACTTTTATAGTCCCGGGATAAATCTGCTATTGCACTGAAGTCTCCCAATATACAAATATTTTGTTAGTTTAAGTCCATTATTTTGTTGTGTAATTGGTGGTAGAATTGCTCTTGCTTATCATTAGGTGCATATATTACAACCATCAGTATCTGTTTTTGATTGAGCATAATTTCCACCATTAATATTCTCCCCTCTTCATTTACATAAACTTGTTTAGGGTTCATCTTTTCTTTTGAGGTGCAAGTGTGGAATAAAGCTTACCCATTTTCGGTTGTTCTAAAATTCTAGCGTGTTGTCTCTTAATGTGTGTTTCTTGTAAGCAGATTATGTCCATTTTTAGCTTTTGTAGCTTAGTAAATATTTTTCTCCTCTTTGATGGAGAATTCAATCCATTTATATTTATTGATAAGATTCCAATCTCGTCCATTGCTTTAGTTGTATCTGGATCTCAATCTTCTAGGCGATCTTATCTGTCTCTGATCTCTCGGTCTTGTTTCTTCCTCTGGTGTGGTCTTTTTAACTTCTTCTCCTCTAAATGTTCAGACGCTCCTACAGCCCCCATCTCCTCTTGTTTTTTAGATTCAGGGTCCCCTTTTTCCAAAAAGGCTCTGTGCTTATCGAAGAATTCTGCTGCTTTAAGCGAGGTATCCAATCTATATCTTTTCGAGTCCCAGAAAATTAGTATTCCTTCTGGAACCAACCATCTAAAGTTTATTCCTTTGTTAATCAATTTCCTAGTTAAAAACAAATAGTCTCTTCGAGACTCTCTAATCCTTCTAGGGATTTGCTTAAGGACTAGTATTTCTTTTTCTTTGTATTTTAAGGGTTGGTCTCTTACTATTCTCAAAATTTCATCTCATATAGATCTTTTAAGGAATCTAACATGGACTTCTCTAAGAACTCTGTTTCTTCTGGCATAGCTTGAGTTAACTCTGAAGTCCTGGTCTATTTCTCCTTCCATTTGAGTCTTTCCCATTCCTAAAAGGTTTGCAAGTAGCTCAACTATCAGTCCTAACACATTCTCATCCTTCTCTTCTATTATGTTTTGGAATCTTAAAAAGTATGATGCTCTTTCCACCTCTGTGACCGCAAGGGAATCTTCCAGTTCCATATTTGTTTGAGCCAGTCTTTGATTCTCCTCTTGTAAGCACTCTAATTTATGATCAACGTCCACTGATTTATCTTCTACCTTTGGGATCCGTTGTTGGTTATCTGTAATCGCCTGTTGAATGTTTTCAATTTTTTGAGTCATTTTAGCAAAATCATTTTTCAGATCTTCATAATTTTTATCAAGATCTTTTTTCAAAAAAGTCAAGGAGGCGCCTGGGCTGCAATTGCCCGTAGTATTGCCTGGATGTCCTTTTGTTGCCAAGGGAAACAACGTACATTCTACAATTGGATCAAAAAAATCGTTATAATAATGAGCCACTATAAAAATACCTTCTGAACGGCAAAATATTTAAATATAGAAAGCATCTTACAGAGCTGTTCACTGAAGCAAGATTTGAGCAGCAGGATACAATATTTAACCAAATTCCTTGTAACAAACATACTTGTATTTGTATTATCTGAATGTCATTCTGATTGTGTAGCAATAGCACTTAGACTTATATACCGCTTCACAGTGCTTTACAGGCCTCTCTGAGTAGTTTACAGAGTCAGCCTATTGCGCCCAACAATCTGAGTCCTCATTTTATCGACCTCGGAAGGATGGAAGGCTGAGTCAACTTTGAGCACGTGAGACTTGACTGCCAAACTGCTGGCAGCAGGAAGTCAGCAGAAATAGCCTGCATTACTGCATTCTAACCACTGCGCCACCAGGGCTCTTATATTCCTTGGATTAACAAAGAGGATTATTTCCTGAAGCAAAATGAGAACTAGGAAATTCACATTTGACTAATTCAACTATGCATGCATAAAAATCCCACTTAACTGTAATGATCCACCTAATTTGAAAAGGGGGCCTATTTAATATAGCAGTATGGATGGAGTGGAAATTGAGAATATTGCATAGAAGTCAGCCTTATTATCTTCTTTTTCTTTTAAAAAAAACAACAACCTAGGTCTATAGTTGTAAGAAGTAAAATTGTACTGGTGAAGCTATTGGTTATGTTTTCAGTTAAATATATTTACTATAAGGTAAATAACAGTCATAATTGAGACTGGCAATTTGGTTGTTAAGCAAAGGGGTCACTAAGTAAAATTGCAACTGTGCTTATCTTCCTTCAGCTTTACTTTACAAACCTGCAAAGATTATAAATGTCAGAATTAGTCATAAGCTTACTTTTTACATTGTAATTACTATCATAATTGAAAACAATCTTTAAACAAAAGGGTTGATAAACAAGGACTACTTGTGCAGTTGTAAATGAAAGTTTATGTAACTGCAAAATAGTAAGTTGTGTAATATTGAATTTACTTTCATTAGGTGAAGAAACATAAAATAGCTTCTTTATCCACACATTTGGGAATTATATATTGTGGCATAAAGAATCTTAGAATCCTAAACTTGTGATAGTGCCTCTTGTAATTCAAGTATTTTACTTTTCTGAATGTGGAATATAATTTTTTAACACTGCATATATAAAGAAGTCTAGCTTATCAAATGATACATCTAATCTTTTCAGAAATTTCTGGTTACAAATATTTAAAGAAAAGAAATACATGCCTAATTCCAGATACCAAACTCGTAATATATTATGATAATTTAACATTCACGCCAGTTCTTCTGAACCATTTAAGATTTTTTTTTCCCCTAGCTTCTCCTGGAATGCTTTCTTTCAGACTGGGACTAAAACCATTACATCTAATTGTAAAAGCTTGGCTTTATTTGTTTTTCTTATTAATCAAATCTGTATAGCTGTCCAGCTTATAAAAAGCAATTCTGAGCAACCTACAAGAAACAAGTAAAACAAGTATAAAACCAATTAATTGTTCATTACAGCAAAGGTCTCATCACCAAAGTCAATTAATGCTTGCCCAGTATAGTTTTGCTGATGGTTTTCCACCAAGAATTTAAAGAAGACGTCAAGGGAATCTTGCACTTGAATATAAACTGACTAAAGTTCATATACAATTAATAAAAAACACATTAAAAAGCCTCACATATATACAAAGGCACAAAAACAACTCTTTTCAGACAAGAAGGAATAAAAATAACTTTGAAAGATTCCAAAGCAATTGTCTAATATCTAATCTTGATTTAGAAAATTGTTATTACAAAACAACAAATATTCTCCTTAGAAAATCTACAGTTCAGAATTATTTTGTGGACTCACATTAAGGAAGCGAGAAGCAGTCAAGGAGATCAATAGTTTAACAGATTGATGTTTTTAAGTTTATTCAGGTTTATTTCAGTTATTCAGGTTAAAAGAAACTATGGAATCGTTCTCTTTAACAAAGATTTAAAATACCAAATTATATCTCTTTCCAATTTACACATTTCCTTTCATTTGGTCACTCTATCACAACAGTAGGCAATACAAGTCACTACTGATGAAATGACATTTTTGAAAATAGTCTGAAGGCTAGATATTTAATACTCATAATTTAAAAAAAATAGAATTTCGTATGTTCCTACCGCATCAAATTCTGCTTGATCATCTTCAGGGAGGTCACTTGTTTCATAAACATCAGGCTCATTCCTGGCCTGAAAAACAATGAGAAAAAAATCAGAATATTAATCCAGATTCTGAAGGGACCTACTACAATAGCATTTCCTTAAAAAAAGATCTACCATTAACTAATAACAGTATGAATTAACTCTTTTTATCTAAAGAACTAAAACCAGAGAACATAACAATATGGACCACACTTAAAATTAAGTAATAGGTTTTCCAAACTTTTCTTTTGTAAGATCTTTGTTTATTTTTAATTATCTTATGTTTTATGTTGCCCAGAGGCAGAATAGAGTTGGGAAACTTAAAAATAAATAAATTCCACATACTGGCCCAGAGAATATTTATTAGCTCATTCACAACTTAAAGCAGCTGCTTTCAATTATTCAGCCTTAATAAAACCTTTTCAATAACAAGTAAAGATTCAAAGGGAAAAATTCAAGGGAGATTAATGAACTTGACTGAATTACATGTGTACAGACTTATTTGTGGTGTTTTTTTACTTAGAAAATACATAGTGATGGCTAAATCAGTAGTTGATATTACCACTTCTGCTGTTCAGAACCAGGCCTATAAACTCCAGCAGAATCACAAACTATTGGCCTCATCAGTATTAAATCAACTCAGGCAACCAGGTACATGGTCATTAGCAAAAGGCATGGTGGAGTAATTAAAAAAAACTCTCAGCAGAAAAATGTACATACTGTGATCAGCTCTGGTGCAATGAGAAATATACACGAGGGCAATTCGGAAATAAACTTCCATTTGATTATCAATGACAGACACTCGCAGATACAGAACTTTTATTATACACATTTAGAAAACTACATTATATTACGACATAATCACCATTCAAATTGAGGCACTTGTCATAACATCTTACAAGATTTGAAATTCCTTAGTAGTAGTTGCTCAGCACCAAATCTGGGCTATTGGGGAGGGTGTTGATCAAAAACATCCCAATGGAACTGCTTCAAAAGTTCTTGGGTGCGTCTAGAGATGTGCGGGTGAGCATTATTGTGAACCAACACCACACCGGAAGTGGTGTCATAGAAAATCCCGCCAAATGTGAAGATGCCGAAGGAGTGCTAGTGAAGTTCATGGAGTGTGGTTTGACCATCAATTTAGACATCTACTGTGAAACGTTATGAAAACTCAGGCGAGCCATCCATAACAAGCGTTGGGGCATGCTGACTTCCAGTGTGGTGTTGGTTCACGATAATGCTCGCTCGCACACTGCTAGATGCACCCAAGAACTTTTGAAGCAGTTCCATTGGGATGTTTTTGAGTGCCCAGTAGAGCAAAATGTTGCTCAAATGTGAGCAGTAAGGTCACATACTTGCAAAAATATGGGAAAAGCCAATGTCCTTTCAAAGGAATGAGGGGAAATTCTATATTTAGTGAAAAATGAAACATTCTGCAAATCAGCTTTTGACAAGAAACCATATTATTTCAGAACAGCCCTCTAACAAAAAAAATACCACAATGTCTGAAATTAAACAACAACCGATTGGGTTAGGCAGAACTCATTCAGTTTTATCCTATTAAAGCCCTGCTGATTGCTGGCATGTTTCCTAAAATATAAAGTAGTCTTCCCTAACACTGTACATTTAAAAAAAATATGGAATCCACATATTTCAATCAACTTTTAATTCATTTTTATTTTACAGTACAACATACAGATGAAACAAAGCTGCTTATGTTTATTCTAGCTAGGTGTTGGCTCTCCAGAATCTCAAGAAGAGAAGGTCTTTCCCATTTCCTGCTATGCAAGCTAACTGAAGCTGCCAGGGACTGAATGCAGAATCTCCTGTGTGCAGAGTAAGCCGTTAACCACTAAGCAATAATCCCTCACAAATGCTGAATTACTCCAATGACAGGACAAAATAGAGAGATGTTGCTACAGGGCATGGAATGTGCCATCCCTTAGGATTCCCGTCTACTCCAGATAAAATACCCATAAAGTGTCTGCAACCCAAACCTTAGGTTATATCCTTCAATGTGATACTAGATCCTTTTTAAGTGAGACAAGCACAATTTATTGATTATTGTATTGTCTGGCAGTTCAGTCAGCAACTAACAGCAGCAGCTTTTCATTTTCTCATACCCTGCATTTAAGACATTGGAACAAAAGTATCCCTCTGTATTGTAATCATACTTTGTCTTTAGAGAAAAGTGCCATTGGATTTGCGCACCATGTTACCACTAATAGTTATTTATATTCTGGAATAGCTTTTGATGGGAGTATCTAATTTTCATGTTCTTCGTTCAACTATATTTTATCACCCTGGCAGTGGTGGAGAAAAGCCAGAGAGAAGTGTAAATAAAGTATTTGGGGGGGGGGTGTCGGAGTGAGGAAAAGACTCCAAGCAACATTTTTGCTTATACTTTCTATGTTTGTGTCAACTCTACAATGAGTTGGTACAGTTTGCACCAACATGCAACATTCATTATCAATCTTTTCTTCAATTTCCATTATGGCTCTTTTTCACCTAACTATAAACACAAGTTTAATTAAGTCCAGATATAAACAACAGCCCAACAGACACAGAGGGTCAGCATTCTGAAAAGTGTGGGAAACGAGCTGGCAACATCTGTCCCCCAGAATATTACTCAATACTCCCTGCTCTTTCTGCAGGGGATCCCAGCCTGTCTGCACAACCTCAGGGGCACTCCTTTCTTAATAGCATCCCGTCATCCCGGCTGCCAGATACAAACGTCCTTCGGGATGCGGCTGAGCTTTGGGCTCCCCTTAAACCTCTCTAATCTCAGCCAAGACGAAGGAGCTCCACTCCCTGGCGCGAATCAAAAGGCCCACTTTATGCTCAGGTGCTCCTCTTCTCTTCTCCCACCCATCTCTTCATCCAGCCATCCCGCATCCTGCAGCCCCATATCTCCAGTTCCACTAGCCTTTCCGACCCCACCCTTTCCCTCTCCCTCTCCCTAGGCGCGGTTCATGCTCCTCCATCCTTCACGCGGCACCAGCCTCCCCTCGCCCCCACTCCTTTCCCCCCGCAGGGGCTTCTTTCATGCCACTCACAATGCCGGGCAGGTCCGCATACTTGGGATCGGCCATAACCAGGTGCAGGGATGGGTTGAAGCCACCTAGGCCGGTGAGAGGCAGAAAAGCCCAGTATCGCGAGAACAACCGAGAGACGCGATGGGAATACTGAAAGACTTTGGGGGTTTTGCCGCGCTATGCTTTCTGGGAGCTGTAGTCCTGGAGGCAAGGAAGTACCGGTAATTTAGTCATCCACTGCTGGATGAAGAACGCTAAGTTTAGTCGTTACTGGGAATGTTCTTAGCCTACGCTAGCGATTTCTCCAGGGTTGATTTTAATTTTGTTTTCATGTCAGGCTTCAAAAGCACAGAAGAAGCTTCTCATCAAAGTTAAAACCAGAAATTCCAGGGAAAAAAGGATTTCTGATTTTTATTATTAGTAATTGGCTATTATTAGCCACCTTTATGCCCTGGTGCTTTTTATTCTTTATTTTTGTGCTTGAGTTTTCATTTATTTAGTATCCTAATTCTTCTACATCTACAAGAAAAGTAGCCAACTTTTTAAAAACAAATACATTTAAGGTTTATAAAATAATGTGCCTGCAAGATTTTTCAGAAGTAACAGGAACAATATAAAAATTTGGAACTTTATGGTCTTCTAGTCCAACCCCCCTTCAACCAAGAGACCCTATACCAGTGGTAGGCAACCTTGGCTGTTTTATGACTTGTGGATTTCAACTCCCAGAATTCCTGAGCCAGCATGGCTGGCTGGTTGAAGTCCATGAGTCATAAAAGAGCCAAGGTTGCCTATCCCTGCATACCATTCCAGACAAATGGCTGTCTAATCTCTTCTTAAAAACCCCTGATGGTGAAGCACCCACAACTTCTTCAGGCAAGGTATTCCACTGATTAATTGTTCTCAATTTTCTCAATGACGGAAATTTCTTCTTAATTCTAGTTTGGCCCTTTCTTTGCTAAGCTTCCGTTCATTACTTTTTATCTCAACCTCAGGTGCTTTGGAGAATAGGTTGATCCCCTTCTCTATGTGACAACCCCTCAAATAGACTGCTATCAAGTCACATGTAGTCCTCTTCATTAGATTAGACCAGGGCTTTTCAACCTTTTCACTCATTGTATCACTTTTAGGATATGGCAACATCCGAGTACAACCAGTCGCCTAGCAAGGTGTCAAAAACTGGATGACCAAAAAAAAAAAAAAGGAAAAAGTGATAAAGTACAAGTAGTCCTTGACTTACAACAGTTCGCTTAGTGACTGTTCGAAGTTACAATGGCACTGAAAAAAGTGCCCCCCAAGGCACAGCGGAGGAAGACACCTGCCTGGCCACCCAGCGGTGCTCTTCCTCCTGTTTTCATTGTTGTGAGCATTTCTCTTGAGGATTGGCAGCGGGGGTGGGGTGGGGAGTGTTTGATTTTTATTCCCCCTGTCTGCTGGGTGGTTGCAGCAGGTTTTGGTCACTTCACATGACCCTGGGATACTGTGACCGTCATAAATATGAATCAGTTGCCAAGCATCTGAATGTAAATCACAAGACCCTGGAGATGCTGCAACATTCCAGCTGATCGGCGCTTCTTCTGGGCTCAGCAGAAGCGCCAAGATCAGTGCCGAGCTCCAGTTGGAGCCTGGCACTGATCCTGGCACTTCCGCTGAGCCCTGACAGTCCCGAAGAAGCGCTGATCCTGGCATTTCCGCTAAGCCCTGACAGCCCTGCAGCTCCAGCCATCTCTCGCTCAGGCTTGTGCATGCTGCCACCGGTTCAGCTCATTCCCCTCCCCGCTACCACTTTTCTAGGATGGTCGTTTACCACATTCCAGGTGTCAATATACCACAGGTGGTACCCGTACCACTGGTTGAAAAGCCCTGGACTAGACATTCCAGTTCTCACAAATGTTCATTGTGTTGGAAGTCAGCCCCCCAGAGAAGGAAATATTAAAAGGTCAGGAAAATATATTTTCTCAAAGGATCTTGAAGGGGCAGGAAAGCCTGCTCAGTTTTCTTAATAGCCCCAAGTCTGCCTCCGCCAAGCAGAAGCCAGCCTTGTACAAATGCAGATGTAAACCATCAGGACAGTTGGAGCTAGGACAGCGGTTCTCAACCTGTGGGTCGCAACCCCATTTGGGGTCGAACGACCACTTCACGGGGGTTGCCAAACAACGCAGTCCGCCATTTTTTCCCCTTTTTCCTTAGCTGTGCTACTCCCTCCTATTGGCTTTTGAAAGCCAATAGAATAGACTCTCTTGAATAGAATCTAATTCTATTGGCTTTCAAAAGCCAATAGGAATTATCCAGGCTGTCTCTGCCCTGCTGAGCCTGCCAAAGGTCCCAGTCTGCAAACGGTGCTGCAAGTTGTCTGCAGCGAAGGCGAGCTGTCTAGAAGTTTCCACCCCTCCCTGCTGAGCAACTACTAAAAATGTAAGTAAAAGAGGGCCAGGGGTGGGAGGTGGGAGGCCGGTGGGCACAGGGAGGGTTGCTGATGCGCGTGGGACCCGGCGGGTGCCTTACCTCCCTTGGGCTGGGCCAGCTGGTGGCCCAGCCGGTGGTTGCCCTGCGCCATCACTGCCCCTTGCCTGCTACGCCTCAGCTGGCGCAGGGGGCGGCACCATGTATGTGCGGCGCTCCCGGGCAGGGAAAGTCCTCGACTTACGACCGGTTGGGAAGTCCTCAACTTACGACCGGTTGGGAAGTCCTCGACTTATGACCGATTGGGGGTCGCGGCATTAAAAAGGTTGAGAACCACTGAGCTAGGAGATTAGGAAGACAAAGACCTAAAATCTGCATAACCCACCTGAGACAGGACATGGTAGGATTAACTCACAAAGGCCAACGGGCACACCCAAGCTCGGGTCAGAATACATGACACAGGAAATAGCCTCAGAACAGGAACAGGAAATAACCTCAAACAAAAGGCTTCAGAGGGTATAAAAACCTACTCCCTACATGTGTTCAGCCCTTTTTTTCACTTCTCTTGCTGCCAGAACCATCTTCCTGTCTGGGTCTCTTCTCCAATAAACTACAACCTTCTTCCCAAAGCAGTTGCCATGTTTATTCCCAGCTTGGATGAACCACGATGAAGACTTTTCTTTCAACAATTGTACAGTTTAACCCCTAGTCCCCTAAGCATTTTGGTTGCGTTGCGCTCTTTCTGGCTTCTCAACATCTTTTTTGTATCATGACCAAAACTGGATGCAGTATTCCAGGGGTGGTCTTACCACTGCAATGTTTGCCCTTGTTTATTCCTAGGGCTGGGAGAAAGTAAATGGTCTAAAGTTAGCCACCTGGCTTTGTGCCTAAAGTGGAACTAGAGCTCAGGATCTCCCAGTGTCTAGCCCGGTGCCTTAACTACAAGCCCAAACTGGTTATCTTAGACCAGTGATGGCGAACCTTTTAGAAACTGAGTGCCCAAACTGCAACCCAAAATGCACTTATGCATTGTTGAGTGCCGGGCGGGTGTGGCCCATTGGCTGGGTGTGGCCCATTGGGTGGGCGTGGCCCATTGGCTGGGTGTGGCCCATTGGCTGGGTGTGGCTGCGGTGGTAATGGCAGACTGGGTGGGACTAAAAAGTTCAATCAATCAATTCCAACTTTGCAAGATCTTTTTTTTTCCCCGCAAAAAGTTGAAATTGACTGATTGAACCTTTTTGTTTTGCACACGATGGCGGAGGCCGAAAGCGAAAAGGTTTTATAAAACCCAGTTGAAGGCCTAGGACTGGGGAGACAGCACGCGTGCCCACAGAGAGGGCTCTGCATGCCGCCTCTGGCACCCGTGCCATAGGTTCGCCACCACTGTCTTAGACTGTTTAGTAGTTTATATCCATTCAGAATCGCCTCAAACTGTGAGGTGGTCAGCATATAAATTTAATAAAGAAATAAAATGAATATACCAAATTCAAATGCTGGGATTGTTAGGTAAGTTATAAGCTGGAGAGGGGCATGATGACTCAGCGGTTAAGAAGCTGCGCTTGCCAGCTGAAAAGTTAAGAGTCCAGGTTCCAGATCCAAGTGTCACACAACAGGGTGAGGTTCCATTATCTGCCCCAGCTCCTGCCCACCTAGTAGTTAGAAAGCATGTATATGCGAATAGATAAATAGATACCACTTTGGTGGGAAGCAGCACTTTGGCATGTAGTCATGCTGGCCACGTGTCCATGGAAATGTCTTTGGACAATGCTGGCTTCCTCAGCTAAGAAATGGAGATGAGCAGCACCCCCTAGAGTCGGTCACGGCTGGACAGAAGAAATCTTTATAATAGCTAAATGTTAGTTAGGTAAACTGTCTGTAGGATGTTAGAAATAAATCGCAGTGTATAATTATGAGCCCTGGACAAATCTGCGGATATCAATATCAGTCCACCGGTTTCAAGGGATGTCCTTTGTGTATATGACATGGGCCTATGATCCCAATCAGCAGTTACCTTGCATTGGGTGTGAACATCCAGCATTGTTTGAATGTCCCACTGATTAGTGATATAAAACAGCAGTAGCAGCTTTAGTGGGGCCTTTTCTTCACTATTCACTCAGTTGCCCCTTCCATGATGCATTCAGAATACTCACAAAAATGGGAACAGAGGGTGTCGGCGCTGCTAACATCGGATGTTCTTGCTTCGACAACAGATGGAAATGTAGCCATCTTTTCTCTTTCGCTTTTAGAGTTAGATGATGCTGGGAGGGGGGATGTAGATGAGCGTCCAGTTAGTCATAACAACAATAACTCAGCCATGGGAATCAAGGTTATTGTGCTCAGAGCTCATAAAGATTTGGTGGGCTGGAGAGCTGGGGAGAAAGCTGGCACTTCAAGTTAATTGGGGAATGTGGTTTATGACAGTTAATTGGAGGAGGGAATTGTGCTTTGCTACTTTGTGCCCAGCGGAAGGGAATTCAGTTTTTGGCTTTAACTATGTAATGCCGATACTTTGTTTCTCGAATAAAAGATTATTTAAGGTAAACAATGCCTCAAAGTTCTTTTAAAGAGTTTCATCTGTCGGAACCATGACATTGTGATTCTGTAGAGCTCTCTTCTAGGTGCAGGAGTCAAGAACTGTTATAAAACATCCAAGCATGAGACAGTTTCTTTGGCAGACCACCTTCCAGCTGCACAGAGCAAACAGCCTCAAGGGGTAGAGCCCAGGAAATTGCAGTGAACGAAGTGTATAAAATCATGCATGGGATAGAAAAGGTGGATAGAGAAAAATTATTTTCTCTATCACACAATACCAGGACAAGGGGGCACTCCCTAAAGCTCATAGCTAAGAAAGTGAGGACAAATAAAGGGAAATATTTCTTCACCCAGAGGGTCGTTGGTTTATGGAATTCACTTCCAGAAGGGGTCGTGACAGCTGTCAGCCTTGACAGCTTCAAGGCAGGGTTAGATAGATTCATGGATGCCAAGTGTATCAGTGGTTATTAAAACGGATGTCCATGTGCCGCCTCTATGTTGGTTGAGGCAGCAGGATTCCCTTGAGTACCATTTGTTGGGGCTCAAGGGAAAGGGAGGGTTTTGCCTTCTCTTTCTGCTCAAGATCCCCATGTACAATTGGTGGGCCACTGTGTGACACAGAATGCTGGACTCGATGGGCTTTGGCCTGATTCAGCATGGCTCTTCTTATGTTCTTATGTTCTTATGTTCTTATTGAAGATAAAGGTTTCCCTCTCCAGTCGTGTCCAATTCTTATTTCTGTGTCTTGGTCGAGGGAGCCGGTGTTGTCTGAAGTCATTTTCTGTGGTCATGTGGCCAGCATGGCTATCTGCCAAAGGCACATGGAATGCTTGTTACCTTCCCCTGAAGTGGTACCTATTAATCTACTCACATGTGCATGCTTTCAAAGGCAAGATGCTCGATTCTTGAACTTGAGCCATCAACTTTCCAGCTGACAATCTCAACATCTGTAACTACTAAGCTGTTGCTTCCCCCTCAAAAACTATTGAAGAGGATAGCTAAATGCCTGCAGAGTTTGAAGGAGAGGGTCCAGCTCTGCATTCCCAAACCAGCCTATTATTTTCAATTGCAGGACTGGACACTTTCCCTCAAATTTTGTCTTATAGTGAAAGTATACTTATCTTCCCATTCAGCCAACATCTATCTAGGCATTGAAAAAGAAGGCAACACATACTTCTTAGTCTTGGGCTGCAAAATAGATTGGGCCAAACCCGGTATTGGTGAAAAGGAGAATAATGATGATGGTTATCTCGCCAGTCTTTACCCTTTCCTCAGCCACCTTCCGTAGGATTACAGACCTTGCTTGTGTCTTGCAGAGTCTGGCTTTGCTGCAAGTCAGGAAATAATACAAAATGTACTCTGTGGTATACAGGGGGTGCATCTTTTATGCCTGTATAATATTAATAATTCATTATGCCTTTTTATTAGGTATATGCACCTAATCCATTTGAACATCCTTATTGTAAGCCTAAATAATTCATTCGGCAGATTTGTTGTAAGCTGTAAGAATGAAAGGTGAATATGCTCCAACACGATAGCAAGAGAATATGTTAAAAGTTAATTACTAATGACAAATAAGCTGCCCGTTATTTGTAGAGTTTTAAATTTTCCACATGACTTTTAAACAATTGACTTTGCAGCTTTATATCTATTTACTTGGGGGAGAAAGGTTCAGTCACACTGAAAGGCCATAAATAGAACTCTAAAAAATTAATTCTGATTTAATATTTTAAAACTTATTAAAACATTAAACATTTAGAACTTTTAAAACATTTTTGTATCTCTTTTAATGTTACTTATTTGGGTTGATTTCTTTTTATTTATTTATTTTATTGTGAGATGCTTTGATTGTTCTTTGAATGGAACTACTACAGGATAGAAAATAAATATTCATGCAACATTCTGCTTATCTGAAAAGTCTTTTCATGTTTCACTACCAAAGTCTTAATTCAGTGGAAATATAAGGCATAAAGAATGTCAGAAAAAGGCCTATATGTACCCTGAGTTTCCAAGCACAGTGCTCACTGGCACCAATATGCCAAAGGAAATCTGCCTTAATATATGTAGGTCTTTCCTGCTCCACCTGAACTTTTAACAATATGTCTGAATTTTAATTTTAAAAAATCAGGAAATTGTCATGTAGCAAAGCATAACCTTAACAATCAGTATAACCTTTAACGTTAAAAACATCTTAGATTCTACGTAGGCTTCATATTTTCAAACAATAAAAATGTCAAGTGGCTGCTGAGACAGTGATGGGAATGACAGTGCAGGGATTAGAAAGAAGTAACGGAGATCATCTTCACTCATTTATCTTTGATAAGTCTATGCTTTATCATCAATCATGTCTCCCCTAGTGGCCAATTTATGAAAAGGAAAGCCCCACAAGCATTGTCTGAAAGTGCCTGTAAAATTCCTGATGGATTTCAAATAATATTTGGGGAACCATAGTTGTGTATGTGTCTACCTTCATATCAGTGCTGGCTCCTGGCAACTGCCTGGACAAATTCCTGTAGTTGTATTGATAAGATTTTTTTTCAAAAGTGGTTTGTGCCCTTGCCACCTTCCTAAGGCTGAGAGAGAATTATTGGCTCACAGTCACCCAGCTAGCTTTGTGCCTAAGATGGAACTAGAATTCACCCTCTCCCAATTTCTACCTGCTACCTTAATCACTATACCAAACTGGCTCTTGGAAAACCATATGCATTTCCTATAAATATGCATGTTTGTGTATACACATTGTCGAGCTGTAAAAATATGAGGTTTTGCATCCATGTGGGAGCACATATGAAACGTTTATTCAATTGTTAGAGGAGCTGCATCTCTTATCAAATTCATACGACTGCTTTTAAACTGCTCAGGTCTATTTTCACATGCGTCTCTCTGCAGTATACAGCTACTTCACTTTGCTAATGAAAAAAATAAAATAAAACTCAGCATCTCTTTTGAAGGTTTTGTAGAGCTCTCTTTCTGCACACATGTTTTGTACTATTTATACGTTCACTATAGACATACACAAATGTAAACTTATATGTGATATAGATAGAATTAAAGCATTTCTCCAATTAAGTCTCCAGAGCTTCCTTCATTAGATGTACAATGTACAAATAATATAAGGAACGGCTGATGGAATTGGGTATGTCTAGTTTAATGAAGAGAAGGATGAGGGGGGACATGATAGCAGTGTTCCAATATCTCAGGGGCTGCCAGAAAGAAGAAGGAGTCAAGCTATTTTCCAAAGTGCCTGAAGGCAGGACAAGAAGCAATGGATGGAAACTAACCAAGGAGAGAAACAACCTAGAACTAAGGAGAAACTTCCTGACAGTTAGAACAATTAACCAGTGGAACAACCTGCCTCCAGAAGCGGTGAATGCTCCAACACTGGAAGTTTTTAAGAAGAGACTGGACAGCCATTTGTCTGAAATGGTATAGGGTTTCCTGCCTGAGCAGGGGGTTGGACTAGATGACCTCTAAGGTACCTTCCAACTTTACTACTACTACTACTACTACTACTACTACTACTACTACTATTATTATTATTATTTCTTGTGCTCCTTACTTACTTGTTTCTAATTTGCCGTATTCTCATTGAGGCCTACTACTACTTGTGCTAAATTGGTCTTTATTAGGTAAACATTTCATCATTTTAACATTCTAAATCTCTTAGAAAGAAGTATGTATCAATTTAAAATATGTAAAATGATTAAAATATAGTTCTCAAACTTCTTTTGGGGCTATAATTAATAGGTTGTGGTTACCTTTTTTATTGTCCATTTGTTTGCACATTAAGCACTGCTGCAATGGAACTTTTTCGGAGGCTTGCTAGCAAATGAAAGCATCCAAAGGCTTCTAGTCCTGAACTCGGGAGCACAATCCCTTAAGCAGAGTGTGATTTCCTTTTGAAGGCCACATAGGATGGACTTTGTAATACTTGAAACATGGTTTCTGTAGTACTGTTGCATTGGCTAACTTATATGGATTTTCTTGTATTTTAAATTTGCTTTTTTAATTGTATTGAAAGCCTTAACCTTCAAGAAAAGCCATGTTAGTTAGCCAGTGCAACAGTACTACAAAAACCATGTTTTAAGTATTACAAAGTCCATCCTGTGTGGCCCTCACTTCTAGCAATAGCGCTTAGACTTACATAATGCTACATAGTGCTTTACAGCCCTCTCTGAGCAGTTTACAGAGTCAGCATATTTCCCCCCCCCCAACCAAATGGGTCCTCATTTTACCGACTTTGAAAGGATGGAAGCCTGAGCCAACCCTGAGCCGGTGAGGATTGAACTGCTGGCCCTGCAATACTGGATTCTAACCACTGCACCATCACAAGTGACGTATATCTAATTCAGTGTTTCTCAACCTTGACAATTTTAAGGCATGTGGACTTCAACTCCCAGAATTCCACAGCCAGTCAAGGTTGAGAAACACTGATCTAATTGGTCTTCAAGGAGACTAAAATACCGTTCTTGGCTTCTCTCTTCTTGTGTTCTCCATATACAGTATCTCAATGTTGTGGGGCAGATTATTCAGAGGCCCAAATTCACTCAGCTAGCTGTAGCTCTGAGTAGCCGTTTCAGCAAGGCCTCCTCAGTCCTTGTCTATCATCAAACTGATTATTTTACAGTGCCCTGCATCCCTCTGTTTAATGCTGCAGCATATGGCTACTGTGCTAAAATATGACACTGAACATGTAGCACTGTATATACCATAAGAACTGTTGTTCCAGATTGAATCAGAAGAAGGGCCATTTAATGAGGCATTTGGCGTTCTCATCGGTATCCAATCTGACGTCTCAAAGAACCCAGAGACCTGTAAGCAGGCCACAGACTTCACCTCTCTTTTCTCAGCCATTCCTTTTTCAAGCTTCACTTAGTTCAATCCATCCGGAGGAAAAAGAACCCTTTTTGCCAATTATTGTTCTGCTCTTGTCTTCTTGCCTGCTGCAAAAAACGGCCGCATTTCTGCTATCGTTACATCTTCATATGTCAGACTTCCACTGATTTCTGCTGTTTTTGCAATATCTGCCCAAATGGCTCTCTGTTTCTTGGAAGAGTAACAGTGGTGATGATTAAAAGGTTTTACTGTATGCATATCTTCCTGGCTGGGCCATTACTTAGAAGCTTAGAGAAAGGGGGTGGTAGGAATAACTCCAATTATGTAGCCATTTTCAAGCCTATTCCTGCAGCACCGAATAAAGAGCTGGATTTGTAACATATTGCAGGACAATTATTGCCGACTTAAGCCCCGTGAGAAATTCGGTGTACCCCAAACCTGTGCTTTAATCAGAACAAATGTTGTATCAGCCTAGGATATCTTGACATAAATAAAAGCTAATTCACATGACTTTCTTATTTAAAATTATATACATTTTTAATATTATACATTAAGGCCCAGTATTGTATACATGAGTACCTATATATGAGCACAAATAGTTTTCGTAGATTTCCTTAGAGAAAAATACAGCTCAGCCATAATGCCATTTGAAGGTTAGACATGGGCAGAAAGCCTTGCAAAGAAGCTTCATTAGCAGGAGGGGAACCTTCACCTGGGTGGTCCAGTTAGAAAATTATGCAATTGCTAGCATGGGTGTCCTTATCAGGGAAATAATAACAACAGAAGCAGCCTAGAAGCCACTTGATCAATAAAACTGATTCACTCTCAACAAATGGCAATAGTTTGTCACTGCCATGATGTTTTTCAGCCTCCCATCCTACGGTGGGATTTCCTAGGTTTCCCATCCAAGCACAAACCAGGACTAACCATGCTTAGCTTTCTTTCAACCAAAGTCACAAGGTGTTGCCATCAGTGGTTATGTTCAAAAGGAGAGAGCATTTGAAAAAAACAACAATAAAGGGAAGAAGAATCTTTCTCCACATAAGCTAGCTGGATTTTGAAAGTGGTAGATGATCTATTAATTTAGCCCTTATTAGATCCCACTCTTCTTGAGACCATTTGTACCTATGCTGAAATGTACGTTAATCCTGTTTGGCTTATTAAATGTAGAACAATCCTACATTTTGTTTCTAATACCAGGACTTTTAAGGAACATCTGGGCACTGAGCAATATACACTGGGTTCCCAAAATGGTGCCTGTAGATATTTACTTTGCTAGCCACAGGCTCCATGCTCTTCCTTTATTTAAAGATTCAGTATTTTTTTTAATAGAAAATCAGCAGGCAGAAAAGCAAAGACTGACTTATAAGAGAAATCTGGGCCCTTCGTGTACACCTGACACATTCTTAGAAAATAGAAAAGATGGGAGGCAGCCACAGCAGCAAGCTACATTTGAAAATGTTTGAAAAATCCAGAAATAAGAAGGAGTGGACAGCATTCCAGGAAGCTACAGGTGATGGTGAGTAGCAATATTGTTCATTTGGCTTCTAGTGACCATTGGCTTGATGTGCCCACTGTGGCAGTTATTTTGGGAGAGTTCCCAGGATATGGTTTTATTCCGAGTACATCTACCAGCCCCAAACATTTATGAACCTAGATTTGAACTAAACTCAAGCCTGTGAAAGTATGAGCACTTCTTGATAGCATGCTAAAAATCTGTTTTAAAAAACAGTCAAAAAGTTCATTTTAAATAACTAGGAACAGAATATTCACACACCCCAAATTAATAAGCCATAGTCTTTAAAAGGAAAGGGAAACATATACCTGATTCGATCACACATTTGGAGTAGAATTGTCAACTTTCATCTCAGGTGATGAAGGAAGAACCAGCATCATAATTCCATTATGTTCTATGACTAGACACTAAAAGAGAAGCTATTCACAGACATGTGCAGGACCTGCACACCGTTCATTTTCAGGTCACGTAACTCCAGTTCTGGCTCTATGCTCTCTATGGTCATAAGGTGAGAATCAAAACAAAATTGTATGACTGTTTTGAGAAATTATTTGTCCTTTTCTTCACAAGTTCCATTTCTCACAATACCATCAGATACTGTCACTCATTGCTTAGTCATGTAAACATATGCAAGCATTATATTGCTTATTGTGTGAACTTCATGGATTAATAGATCCTATTATTGGTTGAATACATTAAGGATACTACCTCGTTAAGCCTCATTCCTAAATAATGAGTTGGAAGCACCTTTCAGCAATTCAATCCACAGGCATTGTCAGTTACATTTACTTATCTGTCCTTACTAATAAAATTTTCCTCAATTTATAAAAGACCTGCTCAATTCTTATTCCCATTTGTTTTGAGCTCTCTTAAAACCAATCTGAAATAACCAAATTTGCTATTTTCAGTCTTCTATAAATAATAAATTTTTCAGTGATGGCTTTGAATTAATTCCACACCACTCAAGTCCCATTCAATTGTGATTTTTTTCTTTCTTTCTGAATATTTCTGAAATAAAGGAGAATCTTTTAAAAATTTACCAGCTGCATACAAGAGGAAAAGTAACTTTTCTACACTTTGCATGACAAACTCTCATTTTCAATATTTTCTCTGCTATACATCTATTGTCTATAGGGTCCCTGTACTATTTTGTATCTGGAAAGGATAGAGGGAACAAAGTAACTGCTACCAACTGGAATGTCAAGTGAAGAGACTAGCTCAGGGGTTCTCAACCTTGGAGTTGAAGTCCACAAGTCTTAAAGTTGCCAAGGTTGAGAACCCCTGGACTAGCTGGAAGGTGCAGTTCTTTAAAAAAAAGTTCACGTCCACCTTAAGGCACTGGAATTGTTCCACCTTAAAAGTATTAACCCTGAGCTAGAGCCCAACCCTTTGCCTGATGCTGATGCTGCCTGATTCCTGCAGCAGGAGGAGGGGGATACAAGCACTGCAAGCAGAATCCCAGGGTACCACAGGGACGGAAGACTTACCAACCCAGCCGAGAGAGCCAACTGCTCTGCTGCTGTGGGGTGACAGTCTAGGAAAGGCTTCCCCTTTGTGATCCTTCTTTTGAGAGTGCCTGTGTGCAACCTGCTTTTGCCTCCCTCTGTCTCTCATTTTTCCTTGGGAATTGCATCTCCTGCTGCTCTTCACTCCTTCTAGCTACAAAAGCTGCACACCAAGACAGAGCCCCATTGCCCAGCCAGCATGACTACTGAAATCAATGAATGCAGCATCAAGGTGCTTTGTAGGTTCCGGCCCTTGAATCAGTCGGAGATCATACGGGGAGATAAATTCATCCCAGTTTTCCAGGGCGACGACACCGTCATCATTGGGGTAAGCAAATACTGGAGGTGAGAGAAATATGTACATCTGTCTGGAAATGCTTCAGAAATGAAAGGCTTTCACTTCTTGATCCTCTTAGTAAGGCCTGTTCTGGATGGCAAATTGCCCTTGAATACAAGAGCCGGATGCTCTTAAAGCCAGCTGAATTTATGCTTAAATTCAGCTCTTTTGTGTGCTAAGGAGCCATCCAGGTGAAATCTTTTATATCTTCCTGCTAGCTTAAAAGCTATCATCATAAACAAGAGCGCCTCTCTATCTGTCCAAGAGAAAATTGATAATGGTAAAAAGATGCTTTGAGGTTTTTTTATTTATGTTTGCATCCTTGAAGCCACTGGGTGTGGCTAGTTTAGCTATTGGTTTGACTCCTGGGGAAAAAAAAATAAAGGAACCTCTTAGAATTAGATGGAAAACAAAACAAAAATTCATAGCAAATGCAATGTTGGGTTTCTCTCCATTAAATCTCTTTGCAAGTGCTGTATTTTCTTCTCTTTCCAAACCTTAAAATTATTCTGTTAGTTCAACTTTAAATTATCCTGTTCTTTCTCCTCCACATCCCCACCTATAGAGTATTCACTCAAAGATGAAAAGTTGATGTCTAATTGGATTTTTCAACATTAACAATTGTAATTTTCCTGGCCATTCCCACTGCATTCTGTCCATCTCCATAATGCTCCATGTGCCAGTTTCATTCATAAGTATAAGAATACAAATTATGCAGGTGCTTGCTAAATAGTCGGCAGGTTGTTTACACATGTCTAACAACGCCCCAGAAGCCTGTCCTTGGGGTCACTGAGTTTGCTTCTTTTTGTTATATTCTGGTTTTTTGGCGATTTTTGGCGATTTCGGGAGCCAAATATACCCACTAAGGGGAGGAGTCATGACTGATTTTGCTTGGAGTAGAAACATATATGCTGGTAACATGCTGAACAATTATGTTTAACTCTCCTCTCATAATAGACCAATGCCACTAGCCATTATTTTATCAGTAGCTGGTTACAATTGGGGGACTAAAAAAGGTTGTGTATGTTCAAGAAGTAGCTAGTGGTCACTTTGCAGAGGGCCAGCAGATGAATAATCTACCTCACTAGTCTTTAAACTGTAATTTAGGGTTCATCCACTGGCCACAACTGATAGATATTAAATTAAGATTAGTTTGGTTTGCACTCAAGGTGACCCAGCTACTCGTGGTATATGGGAGGATTCAAACTCCCAAATAGTCTACTTTACTGCACATGAATTTATGCTTTCAGGATCTCTCCCTAGTCCCTTGCAGCAGAGGGCAATCAGCATGGCCTGACTGCTTTCCTATTGCACCAGCAAATTAAGGCCTGTGATCTCAAATTTATTTTCCACTTGGATGTCAAGTTCTTTTCTCTTGCCATGGCTTGGAAAAGGCTGGCATGTAAAAAAAAAAGCCTTTTTGATTTGGTCCTGCTGCACTGCAAAGTCATTCCAGTTGGTGGGTTCAGCAGAGATTTTCAGTGGAGCTCCTGAGCACGATGGGCCTGTGTTCACAATTTGTGTCGTTTCTTTCTTTCTTTATAAAATCTGAACTACAGTTATCCGTTCATTTGAACTACAATCAAACCATTCAAAATTGCTTAAGCTCTACCCCAGTTATCACCAGATCAGTTAAGACTGGTCTATTAAGAGATGGATTCATTTAGGCACTTGAAGTTGGGTAGATTTATGCCTTTCCTGAAAGATAACCCCATTCTTCTGCCTTTGGAAGAAAACCACAGTAAGGCAAGAATTTCACTGCAGAGAGAGCAGGCAGCAGGGTGCCTGGGCTCAGCTGCTTGGTCATCTCTCAGAGCAATGACTAGGAGCCTTCTTTCCTAGGTACCACTCCCTTCCTTTGTGTTCAGCTCTAGGCCATTATTGGATCCATTTCTAGGTTACATCTTTGTTTTGATGCCACCGTCATCTTGATCTTCTGCCCTTTACTGCTCTTTCCAGATGAGATTGCACATGGCTCCAAGGGTGTGTGTGTGTGTGTGTTTTGGAGGGGGGGGTCTCTTTTGCCTGTGGCAATAGATAAAGCCACTGATTTTACAATCAGCATCTATCTGCTTGCATCCATTCCAGATACCTGGAATGAGCAATAGCAATGATGTATTTATTATTTGATTTGCTGATTTTTTTCCCATTGATGCTGAACCAATTTTCAGCTGGAAAGAACACAGGTTAATAATTGATTTTGTTACACATCAAGGAAATCTGTCTATTTAGCTGTAGCTTTTTTTCTCCTGAAATATTCTGGGGAAATTATTCTCATATATTTTATGATTCTCTAGTCATGGTAAAAAATGGTGAAAACATTGTTGCTTTTGAACATGTTCTAAGGAGCCTTCATGACTCCTGTACCTTTTTTTTGCTATTATTATTATCTCTCGCTATACAACAGAAGTTAACCATATGCAATTCATGAACCCTCTTTCTGAAACCCTAATATTTTTCAGGAATTATGTTGCTAAATACAAGCAACTAATCACTACAAAATTCTCTTCATTATTCAGTATATGTAAAAGAAACCACATGTCATGTTTTGCTATGTACCAGTATAATCTAGATCTTTTAGAAAAAAATCCTAAAGATAACTAATCTGAAGAAATCACACCAATCCCTCTTTGACAACATCACTTTACCATCTAACCCACTTCATCATCACTTCGATCCTGCAGGAAAAAGGAAAAATTAAGGATAGCCTTGCATCATTGAAAAATGTCTTGCCTCCATTGTAAAAGATTAAGCAGCAACATGTACACAGGTTTCTCTATCCCGGTTAATATCCAGTTGAGGCAGATTCTAAACCTATCATCTAAACCAGTGGTAGGATTCAAATATGTGAACAACCGGTTCTCTGTGTGGATGCCGCTTCCGGAAGTCCATTCTGGGCCTGGGCAACAAAAAATTAGCTACCGGTTCTGCCGAAATGGTGCAAACTGGCTGAATCCCACCACTGACCCTCTCCATCATAAATAATGGAAGATCTGGCTGGGGTGATATTCAAAACAACTGGGAACTATTTCCTGAGGGAAGGCTGATCCGGACAATCTGGGTCTGCTCTTGGACTTGATAGGAACCTCTATTTCTGGGAAGCCTATCACAGCTAAATTAGTCACGCAATATGCAATATGATTTACCTATATTTGGAATCCTTTAGTCTTTGAAAGTAGTCAAGTTTGTGGACCTTTAATATAAATATTCCATAGTTGTAAATGGGAATTTAAAAGGATGCATGGTGCAACTTAGAAAATGGAACTTCCACTCTACCAGCAGAGTCAGGTAGAACTGGAAGGAAGAACTGCCCCAGTACTTCTTCCTTAGCAACTTCTTACCCCATCCCATCATTTATTCTTTTCTTCTCTCACCTGACATGGGTCAGAATTTACTTTTGCCTTATCTTAAAAGAGGGAGAAGGAACTTCATGGTAGCTGATAAGAAGGTCCTCTCCTTGCCTTTTGAATTTTAACTGTCTTTGTCTCCTAATAAAATATTTAGTTTTTATCTTTTTAAATTTTACTTGTACACTGCCCAGAATCCCTCTGTGAGGGAGATGGGTAATTTCTAAATTAAATATATAAATAAATAGAAACAGCATAGGCATTGGTAGAAAGCCTCTCCTGTCTATTTTTTTTTAAAAAATTAAATGTTTAATTTGTGCTTATTTGTCACAATATTTCTATACTGTACCATACATAAATAGAAAACTCTGTTGCAGTTCTTAGAAACAGTAAAATATTCAAAGCAGAATAGAAAAACTAGCAACAGAATACAGCATAAAACTAGCAACAGGGAAGAAAAATAGCATAAACAGGACTAAGGAATAAACTAACTTTTAGACTGAAAGTTGAAAGATAAAAGTACTGCTAGAACAAAAACAAAAATCAAAGTATGGACAATGTGCAAATTCTTCTGCAGAAATCATTTTATGAGTAGGATGACACAACTGTAAAGCCATTTTGATAAAAATCACCCTCCTCACTCGTATAAATTTCAGAATGCAAAAAAGCAAAAATACCATTGTTTCCAATGAATATTGTAATATTAATGTTTATTAGATTTACCTTCTTATTTATGGCAATGAAGATATAGAGCAGTGGTGGCGAACCTATGGCACGGGTGCCAGAGGCAGCACTCAGAGCCCTCTCTGTGAGCACGCGCGCCATCGCCCCAGTCCTAGGCCTTCAGCTGGGTTTTATAAAACCTTTTCGCTTTAGACCTCCACCACCGTGTACAAAAAAAAAAAAAAGATTCAATCAGTCAATTTCAACTTCTCACGGAAAAAAAAAGATCTTGCAAAGTTGGAATTGATTGATTGAACTTTTTAGTCCCACCCAGTCTGCCATTACCGCTGCAGCCACACCCATTCAATGGGCCACGCCCACCCAATGGGCCACGCCCACCCGGCACCCAGCAATGCATAAGTGGGTTTTGGGTTGCAGTTTGGGCACTCGGTCTCTAAAAGGTTCGCCATCACTGATATAGAGCAACGTTTAGATTCACTTTTCCTCCAACTTGGAACCCCTCCTGATACATGGACTTCAATTCCCAGAATTCCCCAGCCAAAATGACTATTTGCTACCATTTCTTATATTTGAACTTTATAGAACTAGGAAGCAGGTAGGTTAGAAAATATAAAGGTACCATTTAAATCCATCCAGGGACCATCCAGTCAGAGCTGAAGAAGCTTCTTGGATGAGAAGCGAAACATCTTCAAAGAAAAACAAAAAAGTCCAGTTGCATTGTGAAAAAGCACCTTTGGGATATTGCTTTTACTGTCTGCTCCCTCAACTCTCTCATAGCAAAACAGCAGCAACACTTTACTTTACAATATGGAGTGTCTCAAGCAGTACCCACAGAAAATCAGGTTTTTTCCATCTCTGCACCTCAGCCAGAAGCTGTGTGGCTACTGGTCTGTTGCTCTCAACCTTTGCCTACCTCTTGGGGCTATAGTTATCGGCCAGCTGCCTAGCATCTGTATCTCCTAACTTACTTCTACTGTACTCAAGAAGGGTTAGAGCAGGGGTGTCAAACTGCCGGCCCGTGGGCCAGATGTGTCATGCCGAAACTGCGCCCATCCCAGCTGCGGCAATGGGGAAAAAGTTACGAGTCACGTGACGTTGCGAGTTTGACACCCCTGGGTTAGAGGGACCATTTTTAATCTTCTGTGGTTGAGATTGTCTCCCAGAGTGTGCAGAGTGGCTTTGCTCTCTACTGGGAAGGACTTACATTCCCAATGAGTTATAGTATTTTGTGTAAGAGTTTATTGTTTTGTGATGATGCTAAGCAGGTAATATATTTTCTAAGTCATCACCATTATAACCTTCAGAATGATTTACTAACCTGCTAAGAGGTTTTTGGCATGGAAGCACATGCTTAGCAAATATAAAAATCTACCTTGTAAAAAACCAATTGAGTTGTAACTTGGATGACCATTTGTTCAGAAAGGAAGACATCAATTTCCTGTAAAAAGGAAAGGGGAGATAATTTCATTATTGTAATTTGTGTATTGAAATTCATATTTAACAATACTTACTAGATTTTAAATGGAACCCATATACTATTCCTTTACCATAGTATAAACTACTACAAGAGACTGTGCTCCTACAAAATCTGCTGTACAGGTGTTTACCAGTGATGGGTCCTCTAATTCTTAAACCAAATATTGGTAGAATACTTGGTCATTCTATTTACTTTGTCCCTTCTGAACCAGCCTGCTAGGTTTAACCAAGGAGAAAACCAGGCTACTCACTCCATTTTGTGTTGGATTTTATGTTGCTTACAGCTATCAAATACAATAAGTTGTTATTAAGCCACACTATGAAATACTTTTACTAAGGGACAGGATACTTACCGTATTATCTTGGCTTGCTTATTTTGTTCATTGTCAAAGTAATCTTCTAAATAGCTGAACAATCCCATCTTACCAAAAGGGAACTAAGATTAATTTTCCTAGTGAGATTGTCTTCTATAATGTAGTATTTTTATTTCTGAGTGAAGCTAACTGTGAAGATGTATGGATACTCCTGATACTGTTTTGTTTTTGTTTTTTACTATAAAAATGTGTATAGAAATATCACCTAGAGCAGGGGTGTCAAACTGCCGGTCTGCAGGCCGGATGCATTACCAGGAAACCATGCCCACCCCATTGCCGGCAATGGAGAAAAAGCTCTGATATGTCACACGATGTCACATGACGTCGCACATTTGACATGTCTGACTTAGAGCGACTAATTTTGAAACTTGCATGACAGACCTTTTCTCTAATTGGCCATAGACTGTAGTATGGAAGAGAGATAGCTTTGTTATTGAATTAAAATGGAAATGTAACAGAGCAAATAACCTCCTGCATAGTTTAATACAGGCAGTCCTCAACTTACAATTAAGCCCAGAATTTATGTTGCTAAGTGAGAAATTTTATGACTTTTTTGCCACATTTGTTTAAGTGAATCACTACAGTTGTTAAATTAGTAACACCATTGTTAAGTGAATCTGGTTTTCCCATTAACTTTGCTTGTCAGAGGGTCGCAAAAGGAAATCACATGATTCAGGAACACTACAACTGTTGTAAATATGAACCAGTTGTCAAGCATCCGACTGTAAATCACATGACCTTGGGGCTGCTGCAATGATCGTAAGTGTGAAAAACGGTCATAAGTCACTTCTTTCAGTGCCGTTGTAACTTCAGATGGTCACTAAATGAACTATTGTTAAGTCGAGGACAATCTGTAGGGTAGTCCAAGTATGAAGAAGACTGGCTCTGCAGTCCCAGCCTGAAAACATAGTCTAGCACACAGTAGGGGCACTGGAAATTCATTGTTGTAGTATCTCTTGGTATTATTCTGTGACTCTGGTCACAGTTTTCAATCAGTTTTTGGTGGCACTTATGGAGGTTTCATAGCACAGGGCTTGCCGGCAGCAGCTGCAGTTTCTACTTCTGTGGCTAGATGTCCACAGTGGCATAGAATTTCTTTCAGAGAGCACTTTTTAGCGTGTGAGTAGTCTTAGCGTGTGAGTAGTCAACCCCAAGGTCTCTTCCCAGATTCCAGTACACTTATAGAGTAACTGGCAAGCATATGGCAATAATCTATTCTGATGACATGTCCCACCCATCTCCACTGAAGAGAATTTGAGCATCTGAGAATTTGTTCAGCATAAACTCTGAATCACTGTCTTTGTGCCAGGAGCACATGGTCACCAGCAAAGAAGGTTTCTTCAGTGATTGTATGGAAGAATTTAGTCTATGCATTCAAGCAACTAAGGTCATGTACACTCTCTCCTGCAGACCTTGCATAGCAATAGCCATAGCACTTAGATTTATATTCTGCCTCACAGTGTTTTACAGCACTGTTTAAGTGGTTTTACTGAGTCAGCATATTGCCCCTATCTCGGAAGGATGGAAGGCTGAGTCAACTTTGACTGGGTCAGGATTGAAGGGATCGAACTCCTAGCAGTGTGAGCAGAGTTAGCCTGCAATTCTGCATTTTAACCACTGTACCACCACAGCATAGTAAGTGACAACATGAAAAACAGATTGAACAGGATTGAGGCTAGCACACAATCCTGTCTTACCCCACTGGAAATGGCAAATGTAATTGATGTACTATTGTTGTAAAGAATCTGTCCTGTCATTCTGTTGTGGAGTAGCTGAATCAACTTCACAAATTTCCTTGAGCATCCATAACATCTCAGGTTGATCCAGAGAGCCTCCCTATTTACAATTTCAGATGCCTTTTTTAGATCAATGAAGACCAACTAAAGCAATGGTTCTCAACCTTTTTAATGCCGCGACCCCCGACCGGTCGTAGGTCGAGGACTACCTAACCGGTCATAAGTCGAGGACCCCCATCTGGTCGTAAGTCGAGGACTATTTCCCTGCCCGGGAGCGCCACGCATGCGTTGTGCCGCCCCCTGCGCTGGCTGAGGCATAGCTGGCAAGGGGCAGCGACAGTGCAGGGCGACCATCAGCTGGGCCACCAGCTGGCCCAGCCCAAGGGAGGTAAGGCACCTGCCAGGCCCCACGGCACCAGCAACCCTCCCTGCGCCCGCCGGCCTCCCACCTCCCACCCCTGGCTCTCTTTTACTTACATTTTTAGTAGTTGCTCAGCAGGGAAGGGTGGAAACTTCCAGACAGCTCGCCTTCGCTGCAGACAACTTGCAGCACCGTTTGCAGACTGGGACTTTTGGCGGGCTCAGCAGGGCAGAGCTTGTGTTATTTATAAACAATAATAAGGGATATAAATAAAATAATAATAAAAAGTGCTAGTTGAGGACTGACTGGACCAGTCTATGATTTGTCCAGTACTTAGCACCTTACATGGCATGAGTGATTGTGACATTGTTGAGATTATGCTGAGAAACTATGACATAGTCAAATAGGTGCCAGTGTAGGGTTACAGCTTTGTATTGAATATTGCAAGTCTGAATATTGTGTTGTTGATGCACAGGTCATTGCTGTTTAGTTTTTCCATTTCATGTCTCCCAAGGACTCCATCATCCAGAATGACAAGTCTGTCACTTGCCAGAGTTATTTAAACAGTCTGGTCCAGATCTTCATAGAAATCTTCCTTATCTTCATCTGAACTTGTGAGAATTGGTGTGTAAGTGTTGACAATGGTGATATACCAGGATTTGATAAGACAAAATCGGAACTTCATAATGTGTTCATTTATTCCAGTAGGTAGAGATGTTTTTCAGCAGAGCAGTTTTGATTGCAAAACCTACTCCATGAGTCCTGTTGTCAGTCTTTGGTTTCCCATTCCAAAAGAATGTGTTATCCATTCACATAGCATATAAGTGATGCTTGAGCAAGGTCTGCAGGACTGTCTGGGACACTACACATCCTCTTCATGACCTGTTTTCCTTGTTACCTTCTGGGAGGAGGCTTCGTGGTATCCGAAGCAGAACATCCAGATTCAGCCAGTTTTGTTCCATATAGCATCAACTTTGTGAACTCTCAAGTTTCCTCTTTCTGCTATGTATTCAAAACGGACAGTGATTAATATATATCCTTGCTGTTATCTAGCAAGGAATGGATGTTCCAAGTTCCAAAAATGAGTTTTCTTTTGTTAATTTTTCTTGATTCTTGACCATAAAGTAGATGGTTTTCTAGCCAAGGTTAACTAGCCAGATATTATGAGGCAGTCAATTAGGATACTTCTTCTAAGCCTCTCTCTCATGTGAAGGTGGGCAGTGCTACCCTAGAAGGCCTGCCCAGTCATCCTGGATGCTGCCAGACATGTCTGTGGACCTGGTACTGAGATGAATGACTACTGGTCCAAAGTCCACCCATACGCAGGTTTGTGACTACAACTGCTGATAGTCATCCTCACCTGTCGCTTTGCCGCTCCTTTATCACTACAAAGCTCAATGAATTTTCAATGAAGATGATTTGGAGATGAGTTGTAGATGCAGATGAATTGCCCAACAGAATCTTATGGGTGATGGAGTTTTAAGCAGAATAGCCATTGTACAGGAGCAGTCACACACTCTAGGCCAGCGGTTCTCAACCTGTGGGTTGCGACCCCATTTGGGGTCGAACAACCATTTCACAGGGGTCGCCAAACAACGCAGTCCGCCATTTTTTCCCCTTTTCCCCTCGGCCAGCGCAAGGGGCAGCAGCGCGCATGCGTGGGGTAGCACCGTGCATGCGCGATGTGGGCCGTTGCACCGCGCATGCGTGATGCGGGCCGTCGTGCCACGCATGCACGATGCAGGCCGATGCGCCACGCATGTGTGGTGCAGGTCAGGATCACGCCACGCATGCGCGGCGCAGGTCAGGGTCGCAGCCTGAAAAAGGTTGAGAACCACTGCTCTAGGCAGAAGAGACTTTAATTCAGTGGCATGCAGAACATATAACTGGAGACCTCTCCTGCTGCAGTGGAAGATCAGGATGCCTAAATGCATCAGTGTGCTGTTAGTGCTCCACAGTACCTGGTGGGCCTGTCTTTTTGGCCATTAGACTGTTGATTAATTTCCTCCAGTCAATCTGCCAGGGTCAGACTTCCCACTCTGGGGTAGACAAATCCTCTATCTCAAAGGCCCATTGGTTATCCTCACCTGGCTTGGCCCATCTGCTAGAATGGTTTACTGGGGCGTGGTCACTGTACCTGTTACAGCTACTTAAAGCTACAGGTGAGAGTTGAGTGCCAGCTGGTGCCCGAAGGCGAATCAGCAGCTCTAAAAAGGCTACCACCTCCATCAGAGGTGCTTCCCTTCCCTGAACATCCCATATACCCCTTTAGTAAAAGAGAAATTTAATACAGTATAAGTAAACAAAATATAGAACATTTAGGAAGGAATATTTGGGTGTCAAACTCGATCACATCACGTGATGTATCGCGATGTATCGCAACATTTTTTGCCTTTGCAGAGCCGGGGTGAGCGTGGCCTGCGCATGACGCATCCGGCCCGCAGGCTGCCAGTTTGACACCCCTGGCCTAGATTAAGGAAATAAGATTCTGGAGAAGGCTTTCATTCCTGACTTTGACAAACTGGTTGTGGAATGTAGAGTTAAGGAAGGATCATAATATGAGGGTTGTTACAGGCATTAATGCCTTGATGTTCTTAATAGGCAGACCTTTAACAAGATGTAAATTAAGACTCTGTATAGATAATAGAACTATGAAGAAAAAGAGCACACAAAAGAAAACATACAAAGACCCGATTGCTGTTTCTGTCTTACCCTGGCAAAAGAGTGATTCAGTTTAATAATCTGGGAGAAAGAAATTAAACGATTCACAGAAGTCCTGTGTTAATGAATTCATTTAATAAGGGGTGGAGTTTTGCTGATTTACTTTCCAAGATTCTATATTCTTCTTTCCCCCCCCCTCCGGTAATTAAACTAGACTGATGAAAGACATTGCAAATTTCCCTGTCCTTCTATTGCTGTTTAAGCATTTATCCCACATATCCCATAGTATGGGAGTGTGATTTTATAGACCTAAATTTATTGCAGGCATCCACATGTTGATTAAAGAGGTTTTATGCAATTTAAAATTTAGTTTATAATTTAGGTTATGGGCTGCTTATCTGAACTACCAAGTAAATACCAGATTAGAAAGGAATGAAGGAGAAGCCTTGCTGAAGTCACTTCAGATGTCTAAGATTGACAGTTCAATTCCTTCTTATTTGTAAATTGTTCTGATAGACTTGTTCGGCAATTGCCTTGCTGTAGAAATGTGTGATTTCCAAAATTAGCTTTGCTGTCCTTTGATAGAATTATTTGTTTCAATTTATACACTAGCCATTTGTAGTAAAACCTACTGTGCATTTCAGATGCCTGGGAAACATATGTCCTCCAGCAAATTGGACAGTAAACTCAAAGTGTGGCCAGTGATTAACAGCTTAACTGAAACACTAATACACAAAAGGGATTATTGTATTGAACCCAGAACAGTTATCCACAGGGAACTGTGGGACCTCCCAGAACAGCTAAACTCATCCTCCCAATAATTGCAGGCCAACAGAATTAATGATGTGAGTTCAGCAAGAACCGGAGGACCACAGATTCTCCATCCCTGCACCGAATGCTCTTCATACTTATGGCTTGGTTGTCTCTTGCTGTTTTCCACTGCCGCAGAATGTGAAATATGACTACTATCCCTGCAGTGGGTTTCTTCAATATTCCTGTAGTCAAATAGGATGATTGCTCTTAAGGCAGAAGAGAAGTAGCCACAGCCCACAGGGGATGGGGGTGGGGGAAGAGGAGGAATATCCGTAGCTTGGCAACCATGAGAAGAATTGTACATACTGCAGAAAATCTCAGCGATAGGGTGAAGAGGAAGAAACAAGGGATGCAAAGAGCTACATTTGCCTGCATCTACTCAGTGTGGTGGCTTCTGACTTAAGAGTTAGGCAGCTCTTAATCTATTTTATTTATTTATTTTATTTATCTAGTACTGCTTTAACACAGATGCACTCCTCCAGTTGTTTTAATTGGTCCATGATTGGGGCAAAAGCTTTTGCTTCTGTACTGGGGTGATTCCGTAGCAAAATTGGAGTGGGGGGCACAGTTCAGCAAAGGCGTAGCATAATTATAGTTTGCAGTTTCACTGGCAGAACCTCAAAAGTCACATGTTTTTACATTGATGTTATCTTCAGTTCAGCTCTTTTCCTGGCTGTGTAGTATTTTAAGTGTAGGGAAATATTATTTTAATAATAATAATAATAATAATAATAATAATAATAATAATAATAATAATAATAATAATAATAAAGTTGGAAGGTACCTTAGAGGTCATCTAGTCCAACCCCCTGCTCAGGCAGGAAATCCAATACCATTTCAGACAAATGGCTGTCCAGTCTCTTCTTAAAAACTTCCAGTGTTGGAGCATTCACCGCTTCTGGAGGCAGGTTGTTCCACTGGTTAATTGTTCTAACTGTCAGAAAGTTTTTCCTTAGTTCTAAGTTGCTTCTCTCCTTGATTAGTTTCCATCCGTTGCTTCTTGTCCTGCCTTCAGGCGCTTTGGAGAATAGCTTGACTCCCTCTTCTTTGTGGCAGCCCCTGAGATATTGGAACACTGCTATCATGTCCCCCCTCGTCCTTCTCTTCATTAAACTAGACATACCCAATTCCATCAGCCGTTCCTCATATGTTTTAACCTCCAGTCCCCTAATCATCTTTGTTGCTC
This sequence comes from Bothrops alternatus, assembly GCA_034064705.1. Lineage (NCBI taxonomy): Eukaryota > Metazoa > Chordata > Lepidosauria > Squamata > Viperidae > Bothrops > Bothrops alternatus. The sequence goes on from JARGCV010000080.1 coordinate 8,923,729, forward strand.
TTCTCTGTACTCTTTCTAGAGTCTCAACATCTTTTTTACATCGTGGTGATTATATTTTGTCCCTCATTTACTCAGAAGATTAGTTGTTTATGCTACTAAAACTTTGATTCCTTTAATCTTTCACTGGGGGGAAAGGTGCATTGTCAGACAAAACTTTTTAACTAGGGTGCCTTAGTTAACTTAAAGAATGCAAACAAAATCTGGGACCCATAAGTCCCATGGAATGGAAATGTGACAAATTTTATAAAACATTTTTATGACATAAACATGAATATAAAGCAGTATATAACAATACAAAATGTCATGAAACATTTTCTGTGCTGACTGTGCTCTACAGCTTGGCATTGGTTAAAAACAGTTTGTGACATAATTCAAAATGTCATATAACATTTCTTGTGGTGACGTCTGATTGTGCTTTAAAGGCAGATACAAATCTGAAGGTATCCCAACTTTTCCAGTGAAGGCAGTAAATTAGAAGATCTGTCTGTTGAAGACACTGAGGAATCTGATAATGAAATATCTTTGAAATGATAAGCCAATGAGGCAACAGATTGCCTAGTAAAGGGTTAAAACTTTATTTAACAGGAAGATTGTATGAACTAATACTATAGCTATACTTGTGCCAGTTTAGTGTAGAATTCCATTCTTGTTTAAAGAGTGCTTACTTTTTCAAGAGCCACAAATGTGTCTCTTGCATTTCTTTTCTTTTCTTTTATATACTTTAGCTGTCTCTTTTTCCTTTTGTTTCCTTCTTTATATTTGGTCAAATGTTCTCAAAACTTTATCCAAGTTCTCTTAATTTCTGCCCAACTTGCTGAATATAATTGTAACTCTTACATTATTTCAATACAATTGAGGTCATTTACCATTTCTTTTGATGTTCTGTGGGCACAACAGCACACATTAAAAATGACATTTAGTTGCCCACTCTTAAAGTGAAACACATACATGACACACACCTAAACATACTATAAACAACATATGTATAGACCCACACCCCTACATATACGTAGCAAATAAATATTAAATACTGTCCATCTTGAATATATATAACGGAAGGAGGAAGCTTGAGAGTTCACAAGGTTAATGCTGTATGGAATGAAACTATGGCTGAATCTGGATGTTCTGCTACGGATACCACGAAGCCTCCTCCCAGAAGGTAACAAGGAAAACAGGTTGTGAAGAGGATGTGTAGTGTCCCAGATAATCTTACGGGACCCTGCTCAAGTAACGCTTCTGTGCTATTTCCTGGATGGGAGGGAGGGAACTGCCAATGATCTTTTTGGCCATTCTCACCACTCTCTGCACCGCCTTCCTGTCTGAAGCAGTGATGGTTCCAAACCAGACTGTGATGCTATATGACAGGATGTTCTCGATTGTCCCTCTGTAGAAAGTGGTCAGGACGGGGGAAGGAAGATGTGTTTTCTCATGCGACGCAGAAAATGCAGGTGCTGCTGTGCCCGCTTCGCCAGTTTCTCACTATTGAGAGACCAAGTCAGCCTATTCGTTAGCTGCACACCCAGGAATTTGATGCTGGTAACGTAAATCTTTTCTAGCTTAGAAGATATAACCTTGGATTTGGATAACTGCTCCTTATTTCATCAGTTTCTGACTGCTTCACCCATGTTTCTAGCCCTCATTGTGCAAAATATCTTTAAAAAATTATAAGCAGCATTTTGTGCAGTAACCACAAGGGATGTCTAAAGCTCTCACATACATCAGAATCTCATACAGTATACGATTTCAAGGTCATGTTTGTGATTGTTTCTTGCTCTGTTTTTGACTTCATAATTTCTGTTAATGGTAAATTAGATTCTGTCATTACTCATGTATTACACTGAGGATGGAATGTGCAAATTAAACTGGCTTATGAGAAATGAACCTATTGACTTATACTGTACTATTTCTTCATCCGGCAGATAATTCTTTAGGGAATTTATGATAGGAAGACGTGATGACCTGTGCTGTTTAAATGACCTTAAGATTATAAAGTATTCAGCCATAATAGCTGAATATTTTTCAAATTGGGTGCGATGGGGTATCAGATATTGTAGCATTAGATCACAAAGAAGAAGCAAACAAATATTTACACATCTTCCACTCAGAAATATAAGAACCAAGTTTACACACTTGGAAGCACACAGTGGTCACTTTTGAAACAGAACAGCCAACAGAATGATCTAATTTTAAGAGTTACGTATCTAATTATTTTACATAAATATTTTTTCCACCATCAAATTGTTATGAATATAGAATTTATTTGTTTTGACAAAGCAGTTTGGTTTCTACAGGTACTTAACACAAATAATTAAGTAAACAAGGCCCATCAATGGGAAGAAGCAAGGTAACAGTAATACTTAAAGAGGGTTTCAACCAAGAAATTAATTTTGAATAGGCTCTTTCTTTATTTCAAAGGTACAAGATTAGGATAGTTTCGCTCAGAGCATGGGTGGCCCTCGACATATGACCACAATTGGCCCCAAAATTTCTGTTGCTAAACAAGACAATTGTTAAGTGAGTTACATCCCATTTTTATGACTTTTTTGGCCATGTTTGTTAAGCTAATCACTATAGTTGATAAGTTGTTAAATAAATCTGGTTTCCTCCATTGACTTTGCTTGTTAGAAGCTCCTTGGGAAGATTGCAAATGACGATCTCAGGACCCTGGGACACTGCAATGATTGTAAATACATGCCGGTTACCAAGTTAGATAATGTGACTGTGGGGATGCTTCAAGAGTCATAAGTGTGAGAACTGGTCATGAGCCACTTTTTTAGTGCCGTTGTAACTGAACAGTTATTAAACAAATGGTCTAGAACAGTGATGGCGAACCTTTTAGAGACCGAGTACCCAAACTGCAACCCAAAACCCACTTATGCATCATCGGGTGCCGGGTGGGTTTATCCCATTGGGTGGGTGTGGCCCATTGGGTGGGCACGGCTGTGGTGGTAACAGCAGACTGGGTGGGACTAAAAAGTTAAATCAATCAATTCCAACTTTGCAAGATCTTTTTTTTCCCCTGAAAGTTGAAATTGACTGATTGATTGAACCTTTTTTTTTGTACACGTTGGCAGAGGCCTAAAGTGAAAAGATTTTATAAAACCCAGCTGTAGGCCTAGGACTGGGGTGACGGTGCATGTGCCCACAGAGAGGGCTCTGAGTGCCACCTCTGGCACCCGTGCCATAGGTTCGCCACCATTGGTCTAGAAGATCTATCTGTAATTAACCTCCCTTGATTTTAAATGCATCTGTAGTATCTAGTATTTTTCATTTTAAAAATAAGAGGTTGCTGCTGAATCTGTGATTGCCATTCCATTCGCTGCTTATGAATGGAAAATTCTTTCCTATTTCATATCTTTTCTGTTATGTTTTGCGTCTTTATCATTCTCTCCCAGTCTTTCTTTTAATTTCCTGAGGTTGCAAAACACAATTATCCATATGCCCTGTGTTGTCCTCCTTTTCCACTTCCAGCATCCTAAGATGGCTGAGCACTCAGCAACAGTTGCCTTGACTCTCCCAAAGCAGATTATGGGATTTTGGTGGATGCTTCTATCACTGATAGAAGAAACACATACAGAGGAAACTGATTATAACCTTAGCAGATCCAGCTAAGGACTGTGGTTGTAAATGAAAATGGACCAGGCTCCAGTTCAACCACAGAAGAACCAAGTAGTTATTATCTTTGAGTTCATAAGTTGCAATATTTTCAGTTTTCTGCTTCTTATACTTCCCTAGAATTCTTGAATGTGTATTTTTCTCATCAATCTCATAAATAAAAGAAGGACCTTATAAGCTTGAGAGGATCCCACTACCTTCAAAAAGATTGGTCAGCAAAAATGATATCCGTATGATCATGATTCTCAAGGAGCCTAGCCATAATATTTAAAGGCAAATTGGGGAGAATTTTTTTTTCCTAAATAGAGTGAGGTTTTTTGTATTATTCCTAATGTGTACCCTAAATTTAAATGAACAATTTGTTTAAATTCATTTACAATTATAATTTTGCAGAAAATTTATATGTCTTGCTTTCAGCGTCCTAATCTAACCATATGCCTCAAAAGATTTCTCTATTATATATAATATAATATGCCAAATTGAGGGTAGCAATATTCCATAAATTTACAAGCCCCAAAATTAAAGTAGTCGAGCTTATTCTTAATATATGGCAATTAATATTTATGCTAATATTTGATGTCAGTTAAATACCAAATTATTACTTCATGTAGCTTGTAAAATCAATATGTATAGAAGCATTTTTCCAAATATAAAACCAGTTCAGTATATAATACTATGCTATTTCATATAAAAGAATGAATAGAAAATCAACCTAATACCATTCTGTGCCCAAATTGATGAAAGAACTTTATAACTGGACGTTTTCATTAATTTATTTATTGTGAATTTTGTATTGTGCTATTTGTGTTTAATTTCTTTGTTATACTCTTTGTTATACTCTACCTTTGGTGAACACTGTGCAGATAGTGTCATTGTTTATTTTAGTCACTAGATGGCTCTGGTGAAGAGTGAAGATATATAGTAGCTGGGAGAACGCATAAATTTATGTTCTCTTGTAAATGAGACAATAAAGTTCTTAGATAGCCTCTTGGCAGGTAACATGTTTTCTTTAAACCACCCATGTCATTCGTAATAGATCATCATAAAATGTTCAGTCTGGGCTTCTTTTGAAAAGCATGGTAATAAATCCAAAATATAGCTACTAAAAGACCAAGGGATTAGAACTGAAATTTACTTCATCTGTGTTTCAAACAGTTGCTGTGATTTCCAGACAGTCTCTAGACTATTATGTGCCAGTAATGGATTTTAAAATCCTAGCTAGTTTAGAATTGGTATATCTAAAAGTTCACTTGCATCTACACCAGTCGGTCCTCTACCAATTATAGTTAGGCTGTGGTGTTTTCTCCCTGAGGAAGTTCACAAGATACTGTAGTTATTAATATTTCTGACGCCAGGGTAAATACTTTTTGTTCCCTCAGGTATTTTCATTCAGTCTTAATCTTGATAGAATTATTGTTATAGTAGACTTTCAGCAGCTATTTTATTTAGTTATTTATATTACTGATGTTTTTGAAATTGGGTTAGCAGGCCTGTTTATACATCCAGAAGAGTGTGAGGGCCTTGAACCAGGAGGAAGTGGGCAACAGACAAATGATCTGAAGGTGCCAAAAGCAAAGAAGCTATGACTCTCGCTTGGCCATTCCCTCAGAGAATGCCTCATGTCTAACTTGGGCTAAGGAAACTTTGCACAGGGCTAATAAAGCTCCTGATTAACAAACAGTTACTAGTTCAGGTCGATGTGGTTATTCTCCCATTTTACCACATGGTGTGCAGTGCTACGGTATTCCCAGTTCATTTTGTCAATGCAAATGGCTATTCTTTTGTAAAGCACAATGACTTTTCTTCCCTCACCACCACCTCATTTTACAGGAATCCATCTGCATGGTTCATCAAGGAATATAGGTAGGGTTAGAGCTCTAAAGCTGCCATTCTTTAAATTCTTCAGTCTTGTGGGTTAATTTTTATGCTGTTTGAGCTTTACTTATGGATTCTAAAACCTGTGTGTTTGTTTGTTTGTGTGTGTTTGTACAACAACTGTGATGAAATATCTAAACACTGAGATAAAAATCTCTTAATTAAAAAACCGCCTACCAAATACTTACCTTTAAAGAAAACTAGATTTATGCTTGTTTTATTATATATAAATATCACTGTTTTCTTTGGTTGCAGTTCTGCTTAACCAGCAGTAGAAGTAGGCACATTGCTCATTTCTTTAACTAAATGCTGGTCATGGCCTAAAGGTATATCCCACTGACTGTTTGAATTGATATGGGAGTTGACTTTTTTTCAAAGTTGATTAACTGTCACACTCAAGAGACAGTAGAGCAATAGCTGATAGGAGAGCCATCTGCCTCCTTCCCCTAGATAGGTCCAAAAAAAGGCATCACATCTGCTTTTACCTAATACAGCAGCTGCAGTCTCATTGGCCTTGGTCTTTTTGTTACAAAATCTGGTTATCTCATCCAGCAGTACCAGGAGAAGCTGTGAAGATAAGCAATATGGTAGATTCTAGGTGTCTCAATATAATTGGGTCTGATGAAGCTGTGATTAGCTAAAAGTCGGTTTTCAGACGACTAGTTACATTGTGTCTGTTGTGGAAAAAATAACATCCTCAAGGCCCTTAGGAAGACAGCAGGAATATGATGACTTCTGCTGTCTTAAACTCACTTCAGCAGCTGCATCTGATCAAGTGGAGCCTAGCCCATGAAAGCTCATGCCATATGTATGTATCTCTCTCTCTGTGTGTTCATGTTTAAACTGACACAAGACTCAACATGCTGAATGAACACTGGGGTAGGTTTGAAATTGGTCATTCTCAATTACCTAAGTGCTTTTTCACAGCTCAGTTATTATTAATTAGATTATTGTTCTGTGTCCACCATCACCCTGCCACTAAAAATATAAACAAAGTGCCAAAATCATTGCAGAACAGATGAGGTAATTCCCTCAATTTGTACCTTTTCTGATTCTCCCATTTTCTGTCAACCTTCCCAAGTAGACAAGACAGGAAACATGATTAGATAAGATAATTCTACTTTATTCTAAGATTACATTATAAGAATCTTGCAAATTTGATAGTACTAATCTCCTGCTACTCCTGCTATCTCTTTTACAGCCTGAGAAATTAGAGAGATTCTTTTCTGAATCTCTTTTTCTGCCTATTATGCAGCTCTTGGTTGTGCCCTTTCTTATCTGCTCATTCCATCTGTAGCATCTCTCTCCATTCCCCCCTTCCCCCAGGTCATTTCAACATATCGTTCCATCATCTAAACTTTGAGATGAATGGGACATCTCATCCCTTTTGGTAATGTTGACTTTATTGTACGATTAGCAAATTAAGCAAAGCAAGTATACTGTAATCATGCCACACTGAACAGAAAAGTTGATATTGGGAAGCCATAATTGGAAGCTATCACTCTGTCTTTTGGGCAAGCTGGTCTGAAGCTAATTAAACATGCCTATAAGAATCCATGAATCTCTAATGAGTAATTTATTATAGAATAACTAAGAATACATACAGAATGATTTCAGCAACTGCTGTGTATCATTTAGATCATTATCATATGATCTTTTTTGGACAGAAAATACAGTTTCCATCTGTTCTTTGTTTTGGTACAGTAACAGTCTGGGATGGACTGAGGCTGTATACCATATTTCTGACCGGGTAAAAATTAACTTACTCATCATCTTTCTTCAAACAATTTTGTATACAGCTTGAGTATTAAATGCAGCATTTTGGTAAGGGAATAAACCAAACCATGGAACAAATTTTCCATGGTAAAATTTGTCACTGAAGGATGTATGAAAAAGAAGATCTAATATAACCTTCCCCAAATTGGTATTTTCCAATTTGGGGGAATTAACCATAATTATTAGTCAGGAGAGCCAATATATCTTTAAGTTACCTACATTATAAGGCTCTAAAACAGTTAGCAGTGACTGGTGCTGTAAATTGGATCAAGCATCAGTACGTGCAGATTTTTTTTTTGTTATAATACATGTATTGTAATTTTACAAAATTTATTGTAGTTTTGTTATAATAAATAACAAAATATAATTTTGTTATAATAAATATCAATGGTAAATGAAGGAATCTACTAAGCTAGAATCTCTTCTTAAAAACAGTAGAGCAGCCTACAGCCATTTTCAATAGTAGTCATCACTAGCAATTAATGGCACAAAGCATACTGTAGGTCACATTACGGTATGGCAACATCACGTGATGTGTTGCGATGTATTGTGACTTTTTTTTTCCATTGCCGGCAATTGAGTGGGTGCGGTTTTGGCATGACGCATCCAGCCCGTGGGCTGGCAGTTTGACACCCCTGCTGTATGGGATAAGGTATACTGCACCCCGTTCAAATGAATGTTGTGCACAATTAATTGCATGCTCAACTAGGTCGAGAAGAATTTTAGCTACACATTTTGTAAGCAGGGATACGTATAATGAAATTGAAATAAAATATCTACTCTCTGTAAGTAATATAATGCACATTTGGTAGTGAGATGTAGGGTGATTTTAACCTGAGTTTGCTTCTGGTTCTGTACATATAACTGTCCAGCATGGTACCTGGGATACCAGCCACCTTCCATCAGACTGTCCAGGGTTCCTGTTTAAAAGATTGAACTTAGGTAGAATGAAATACCCTGAGAGATTAGAGGGAAAGTTAGAAGCTCGTACTTCTGGCAAATGAATGATTTGTGATTGACCGTGCCCATCATGGCATTCACCTTGTGAATATGCCCATGATAGATTCTCAGTATTACAAATATGCCCACTGATTAGGCATCCTTCCTTTATGTTATCTGGAGCTTTGATTTTTCAGGCTGCAACCTTGGACTGTTGCAGGATGATAGAATGGTACATTAGAGGAAATATCACAAGAGCAACATGTTCCATTCATCTAATATTCCCCTCTCCAACCTTTATCAGATTTATTTAAGAAGTGCTTTCCTCAGAAATAGGGCAGCAGGATGTAATTCACTATATGCGAATGTGATAAAGTTAGGAAGCAGGTGCAGATTAACTGCATAAGCTATTATGCTAAATATGTAGAGGCCACTGTGTATTCAGCTTACTATGGGTTGAGTAATGGCAGGCTAGAACATGCTTTGTGTCCTGGATATGCCTTTCAGATGATAAACATGGGCACTATAATATTTGCAGATGGAAAAACATCTGTCTGGACATAAAACAAGTAGCTGTTTCTATACCCATGGGCCCTATAAACCAGTCCAATAAGCTGAAGGTGAATCACTGAATATATTTTTCAGTGCTGTTCAGCTTCCTCATAATTTTTTAACTGTCTAATTGACTTTCAGATCAGGCACTCATATTTTTGAGAAATTCCCCAGGTATATATTGTTTCAAGTTGGTAGGTTGAATGGGTCTAAATAACCCTCACCGGCATTCACATAACGCACACTTTAAGAAGTCAGAAAAAAGAGAAGCAGATGCATTGGTATAGCATGCTAAATTGGTTGGGTTTAATCTTGTTTAGCTTTTGTATATGTGCTTATCATGTTGTGTAAAGCCAGCCTGTTTGGCTAGTTTATGTATCACTGTATTCTGTGATTCAGTTACAAGTTAAGTGTGCTATGTGAGTCCTATCTCACTTCTTATGTGATTGCTCTGCTTAAATTTACATAAGTCAGGAACTCTATTGCAGTGTGCCTAACTTCAGGACCAACATTATGCCTGTTGTCTTGATTGTTGCTTTTTTTTTTTTTTGTAGCTGATAGAGATGCAGCGAAAAGTCACCTAACCTACATTTAAATGAATCAGCATTTGGACAGCTCCTTATTCACAGTCTATCCCAGAACTCATTATCTCCTGTATACTGTATGTATCGTATGATCTAGCCCAGGGGTAGGCAACCTTGGCTCTTTTATGACTCGTGGACTTCAACCCCCAATTCTGGGAGTTGAAGTCCACAAGTCATAAAAGAGCCAAGGTTGCCTACCCCTGATCTAGCCCAAGCTCTCAAATCTTTCAACTTGCCAAAAACAGAACACTAATAGTAAGGTAAATGTGTTTTGGGAATACCATAACTTGGTCAGTAATGGGGCAAGAATGGTTTAGTTTTAACACAGGCTTTTTTAAAATTAAAAACACCCAGTCAGCTGTGCTTTGGGGACACCATACCCGAATAAAGATTTGGGGCAGATTATAAAGCCCTCCCAGCTGTCTTTCAGAGAATAGAGTGGGAGAAATAAAGTGTTTGAAAAAAGGGTCTCTGCTTACAGAATTCATTGCATGACCTGATTGGCTGCAGCTCCTAAACAAAGTATATTACTGCCTGCCTAACCATCAGTAGGGCATTAAGCTTTGCCTTGTACACTCCTAGTGCAATAATTCATAGAACACCAGGTACTTCCAGGTAAAAGTGGCTAGGAATTTTCTATTCCACAACAAGGCAACTTTGGACCTAGTTAGTATGATTGTGTGTTGCTAGAACAGCCAGTAACTACCTTTGGTCAAGTTAGTGACTGACTGGATCAAATGGATTGTGTAAACAGTCTTTCTGATAGAGTGGGGAAGAAACTGTAATATGTTTTTTGAATTGTAAGCCACCTAGAGTCATTGACTGAGTTGATCAGCCATAGAAATTGAATAAATAAATAAAATACCTCCAGACATGAAAAGCACTTATACTCAGCAAGGTATTTGACTGAATTTATTACTGAAGAAAGCGAAACCTTTTTTTTTTCCCCTCCCTGTTCTAATTGCTCCATCATCTTCCAGTGGACATTTCCCTGAAGTATTCTTTGGCTGGGCTTCCCAGAATGTGAAGCTGTGAATCATCCTAGCAGCACTTAGACTATTCTAAGAACTTGTTGTAAAAGCCACAAAGTAAGATGTGACAATAGCATTTACCCTTAGGCTGCTGATAGAAATGGCAGTTCTCCAAGGATCTGAAGAACAACTTCTACCCTCAAAAACACGCTATAGGGCACTGCACACCAGAACAATTAGACACAAGGACAGTTTTTTCCCCATGCCATCACTCTGCTAAACAACTATTTCCCAAAACACTGTCAAACTATTTAGTAAGGCTGTATTACTATTCTTCTTCTCATCTTTCCTATTACCTATCTCCTTATCTCCTTATGATTATAACTTTGTTGCTTGTATCTTACAATTTGTTTTATTTAGTTTCCTAGTATGATTTATGTTGATTGCTTATTTAGTATCCTATGATTATCACTAAGTGTTATATCTTATGATTTATGATGAATGTATTTTTACGATGACTATGGTCATGATTTATCACTTATAGCTTTTATATACACTGAGAGCTTATGCACTGAAGACAAATTCCTTATGTGTCTAATCACACTTGGCCAATAAAGAATTCTATTCTATTCTATTTATCCATTCTGGTAATAAGCCATTTTTTTGTTAGGAAAGCAATCTGATCATGGGCTTTGTGAGTTGTTACTGGCACTTATAGGTAGCCAGTGCTATAACCTCAAGAGAAATATTATTAACTATGACAGGATTAATCAGTTATAGATTCTGGATCATATCCAAAGTCTGGGTCATTAGAGCTCATTACAGTAATCCAGATGAGATCAAGACATGATTCCATCATCTTTGGTCCAGATAAAGTCATAACTGGCTCATCAACTGAAGTGAAGCAAATGCCACCCACCATGGTCTCCACCTGCTGTTTAAGTAACAGCTGTGAGTTCAGGATCTTCACCCTTCTCCTATCCTCCAAGTATGTATCAGACTTCAGGTGAAATAATACTGGTTCCAGTATTCGGTGTTCTGAATGCTTACTGATGTATAGCAATTTAATTATGGAGGGAATTAATCCAATTTTATTTTGTCCCATCTAGGCACTGTTTTTCAAGAATAATACACTGGGTACTTCATGTAAACATTTGGGTATTCTAATCTACTATTTTATCTTTCTGTGTCCCTCTGCAGGGCAAGCCTTATGTCTTTGACCGAGTCTTCCCACCCAACACTACACAGGAACAAGTGTATCATGCTTGTGCCATGCAGATTGTCAAAGGTCAGTCTGGGCATGGTAGAATTTCAGGTACTTAATAGGATTGTTTGGGTAGGGCAGCAGGAAGAGAATAAATAATATCCATTAAAAATGGCTAAGTTTATTTTTGTCCTTCATCTTCCTTTTTTTTTTTTTTTTTACAGATGTGCTGGCTGGGTACAATGGAACCATCTTTGCCTATGGGCAGACGTCTTCTGGAAAGACTCACACCATGGAGGTGAGGCGGTTTCTAACATATTTTAAAGCTGGTCTGTAACTAGAAAACACAGGCCTGATTGTAGCGTCTACAAATAAATCCTAGGTTTCAACAATCAAATTTACCTGAAGAATTTGGGAGGGCTTGTTGAACTTACTGTCAATTCTTCTGTCCCACTAGGGCAAACTGCATGATCCCCAGCTCATGGGCATCATCCCACGCATTGCCCAGGACATCTTCAACCACATCTATTCCATGGATGAGAACCTGGAGTTCCACATTAAGGTCAGAGACATATGAAGAGGGACCAGTGATATAGAGAGTGCTTATTACTTATCTTCTTGAAGCATTCTGTCCCATTCCTTAACTCCAGAAGGTTCTTAGAACATTGGGCACGTGTTCCACCACTTGCTTTCATGCACCAACTAGTGCAGTTAAATCATGCCCGCCATGGCCAGGTGAGTGGAATACAGCTAGATGGTGGCAGTGGTCCTGTGACTTTTGTCTGAAATGGTATAGGGTTTCCTGCCTGAGCAGGAAACTAGATGACCTCCAAGGTCCCTTCCAACTTTATTATTATTATTATTATTATTATTATTATTATTATTATTATTATTACTTCAAATGGCAGGTTCTGTTATACCACCTCTACTAAGAATATTCTAGATCTATTACCAGTAGTTAGGACTGATGAGAACTGTACTCCACCATATTTGGACCTACTAGATCAGTGGTTCTCAACCTGTGGGTCGCGACCCTTTTGGGGGTCGCACAAGCCTTTCACAGGGGTCACCTAAGACCATCAAAAAACACCTATTTCCGATGGTCTTAGGCAGGGCTTGTCAACCGCCTTCTCTCCCTCCCCCCCCTCCGCTCCACCTCACTTGTTTGTGGAAAATATGCTGCTTGGCAGCAGTCTGCACGAACTCTACCAAATGTGCCCTGCAGGGGGCGCATGAAGAGCGCAGGCGCAGAGCAAGGCCCCGCCCTCCCCAGAGACTCATTGTGCAGCAACCAGATTGACTTCTTCTCGTGCACGCAGGTCAGCGAAGGGGAGGCCGAGAGAGGGAGGGAAGGAGGAAGGGACTCCTCCTCCCCTAAGCTTCAAAGCACGATCGGCTTCCCAAGGGCGCCACAATCCTCACGAAAGCGGGGGAGGGAGGGAGAAGCAAAGGGGGCGAGAATGCTCACAGCGGGCTGGAAGGAGCCCCTGTCAGCATTGGTGACGAGAAATTCCCCACAAACCCAGGGAAGGGGTGTAGAAAAGGAGCCCCCTTTGGGAGGAAACCACCACCTTCTTCTCCTTGGCTTTGTGCTCTTCTCTTCCTCGGCAGCCGGGCTGGCAAGCCTCTCCTGGCTGGAACTTCCTTTCCTTCCCTCCCTCTTGGTCTCTTCCTCCTTCCCTCCCTCTCCCATTGTCCCTTCCTTCCTTCCTTCCTTCCTTCCTTCCTTCCTTCCTTCCTTCCTTCCTTCCTTCCTTCCTTCCTTTCGCCTCCCTCTTTGTCCCTCCTTCCCTCCCTCTTGTCCAGGATCGGGGCGAGCCTCTACAGCTGATCGGTGCTTCTGCAGCTGTAGCTGCTCTCCTTGGCTCCTGCCCAGCAAACTTGCTCGTAGGCTTGCTAATTTAGCAGAAGCGCGAATCAGCTGTAGCCCAGCGCTTATCCTGGAGCTTCTGCTAACTTTCAAGCAGCATGTCTTTCGGCAAAGCTGAGCAAGTGAGCTGGGCGGAGCTCTCCTCTGCCTCTGGCAGCCTGTCTCCCTCCCCTTGTCCCTTCCTGGGCACGGAGGGGGGGAGGAAGGAAGGGACGAAGAGGGAGGGAAATAAGGGACAATGAGAGAGGGAAGGAAGGAACAATGGAAGGGAGGGAAGGAAGGAAGGGACAAAGAGGGAAGGAAGAAAAGGAAGGAAGGAAAGGACAAGGGGAGAGAGGGAGGGGAAGAGGAAGAGACTAAGAGGGAGGGGAAGGGAAGGAAGGAAAGAAGGAAGGAAGGGACAATGGGAGAGAGAGAGGGAAGGAGGAAGAGACTAAGAAGGAGGTGAAGGAAAGGAAGAAAAGAAAGAAGGAAGGGACAAGGGGAGGGAAGGAAGGCAGGCACCCACCCCAGTCCCATCCTAGAGACCCACAGATTCCCCCCCCCACAGGCACTCTGCAACCTGAGTGATCAGCTGGCCATGCCCCCTGGCCATTGATCACGTGACCCTGGGACACTGTGAATGTTATAAGTATGAATCAGTTGTCAAGCATCCAAATGTAAATCACATGACCCTGGGGATGCTGCAACAATCATAAGCGTGAAAAATGATCATAATTCGCTTTTTCAGTGCTGTTGTAACTTCTAACAGTCACTAATGAATTGTTGTAAGTCGAGGACTACCTATACTTTCCCATTTTTTCCTTTTTTTTTTTTTGGTCAAGTTTTTGATACCCCCCGGCCAGCTGGATGGGAGGTTGGGGGTCACCACAACATGAGGAGCTGTATTAAAGGGTCGCGGCATTAGGAAGGTTGAGAACCACTGTACTAGATTGATAGAAACTTGCTTTTTTTGTCCTGTTGCTCCATTGTATTTGTTACAAAAAGGCTAAAAGCTTCACAATCCCCATCTGGAAGATTCAAGTTACCTATTTGGAATATCTGATATTGTATAGTTGTTTGCTGCAGGAAAGGCATGCATCCTTGAGAACCAGAGCAGAGGTAATTTTCCATCTTCCCATTTTTCATTTTTTTTATTCCTTCTCCTCTCAGGTTTCTTACTTTGAAATCTATCTGGACAAAATCCGTGATCTGCTAGATGGTGAGCGAGCTTCAAGGGATATGAAATATCACGTGGGGTGGAGAGCAAGCCAGGAGATGGAATAAATCAATGGCCTGGCAATTGTGAAGATAGCGGGTAATTTAAATAAAACATATTTCCTTGGATTCATTGGGCTCTCTTTGACCCATTTCTTCTTCTTCCCCAGTGACGAAGACCAATCTCTCGGTTCATGAGGATAAGAACCGTGTGCCATTTGTGAAGGTGAGATAGTTGGGAAATTGAACTAAGATATTCCCTAAAAAGATCAATACTGGGCAATGGTCAATCTCAGTACCAAATTTTATTGACAGAGGAGCAAGATTGAAAAGTCTGGCTTTAGGTACTGTAGTACCAAAATCAATGAAAGCATTACATCTTAAAAGAGGTTCTGCTATTTTTAAAAATACCACATACTAGAGAGACTTACTTAAAAATAGGATCTAGTCCAAGGCTTTTCAACCAGTGGTATGGGTACCACTTGTGGTACATTGGCACCTGGCAGGTGGTACGCAACCATCCTAGAAAAGTGGTAGTGGGGGAGGGGAATGAGCTGAACTGGTGGCAGCACCGCACAAGCCTGAACGAGAGATGGCTGGAGCTGCAGGGCTGTCAGGGCTCAGCAGAAGCCCCAGGATCATTGCTGCTTTCCAGCTGATTGGTGCTTCTTCAGGACTGTCAGGGCTCAGTGGAAGCACCAGGATCAGCGCCAGGCTCCAGCTGGAGCTCAGCGCTTATCCTGGTGCTTCTGCTGAGCCCTGAAGAAGCACCAATCAGCTGTAAAGCAGCATTGATCCTGGTGCTTCCACTGAGCCCAGAAGAAGTGGTGATCAGCTGCAATGTTGCAGCATCTCCAGGGTCTTGTGATTTACATTCAGATTCTTGGCAACTGATTCATATTTATGACGGTCACAGTGTCCCGGGGCCATGTGAAGTGATCAAAACCTGCTGCAACCACCCAGCAGACAGGGAATAAAAACCAAACACCCCCCATCCCACCCCTGCTGCCAATCCTCAACAGAAATGCTCACAATGAAAACCTTGGACAGGAGGAAGAGCGCCGCCGGGTGGGCAGGCAGGGTGTCTTGCTTGGCTGTGACTTGGGGGACACTTTTTTCAGTGCTATTGTAACTTTGAACAGTCATTAAGCAAATTGTTGTAAGTCGAGGACTACCTGTACTTCCCCCCCCCCCCCGTCTTTTTTTTTTTTGGTCATCAAGTTTTTGACACCTTGTTAGGCGACTGGTGGTACTTGGATATTGCCATATCCTAAAAGTGGTACAATGGGTGAAAAGGTTGAAAAGCCCTGATCTACAGTATTTGTGTGGGATATAAAGATTCTCCCCAAAATTTCCTCTCTTCCTAGATATTCTTTTTTAGAACAGATAGACAAACTCCAGATGTTTTAAGTAATTATATTATACAAATTTATACATTTTTACATCAATCTCAAGCAGCAAAACCAATGGCGAGGAATTGTGGGAGTCTGTAGTCCATTACAACCAGAGGGCACTAAATCACCCATTTCTGTTACTGAGCATTTGCCTAGAGCAGGGGTAGGCAACCTTGGCTCTTTTATGACTCGTGGACTCCCAGAATTCCTGAGCCAGCCAATTCTGGGAGTAGAAGAGCCAAGGTTGCCTACCCCTGGCCTAGAGTAAGAAAGAAGTCAGGACAAATCTGTGGAGATTCTCAGCCATCCAGATTGTGGTTATCTCAAATATGCTTTTCCAAAAGGCAACTGGACTTTATTTTTTCCTTGAGGAAAGACATTTTGCTTCTCATCCAAGAAAGTCAGTCAGAACTGAAGGAGCTTCTTGGATGAGAAATGAAATGTCTTCCTCAAGGAAAAAACAAAGTCCAGTTGCCTTTTGAAAAAGCACCTTTGAGATAAGTCAGGAAAAGCTACTCAGGTGCAAAGCTGAGGGAGATAACTAGGAACAAAGCATATCAATTAACTGAAGGGAGTGATGGGATTACGAGCAAAAAACTTTTTTTTCTTTTTTGCTTAAGGGTTGCACTGAACGATTTGTCTCCAGCCCTGAAGAAATCCTGGATGTCATTGATGAAGGAAAATCCAACCGCCATGTGGCTGTCACCAGTGAGTTTTGAAGACACGCAATTGGGAAAGGATGATGGCATATGGAACAGGCATCTGAATCTCTGTTTCACTAGGGCAGGGGTAGGCAACCTTGGCTCTTTTATGACTCGTGGACTTCAACTCCCAGAATTCCTGAGCCAGCATAGGAATTCTCAGGAATTCTGGGAGTTGAAGTCCACGAGTCATAAAAGAACCAAGGTTGCCTACCCCTGCACTAGGGCATTTTCAAGTGTTTTTCTGAGAACTTTGTACCTCTTTGTTTTTGCAGATCCAGAAAAGCATCAAAAATGAGAGGGTTGACTCTACGGTAGATCAGATTGAGGTAGTTATTTCAGGCAGAAGATGTCAGGATGGGGTGGGAACTGGTGGCAAGACACTGGAAATCCTTGAGCTGCCCGTTTTGGTTAGTCCATAGGATGGAAAATCATGTTCTGTGCCACAGGCTGCAGAAAAACATAACAAAAAAAAACCACAACCAACTGGTTTCAGCTTTGGACCAACTCCTTCATTGGTTCAGTGGGTCACAGACTCTACAGACAGATCTGTACTGAAGAAAATGTAAGAAAAGAAAGGTTCTAGTGCTCAGGGAAAACCAGAGTGATCACACTTAAGATTTTAAGGACTATGCTCTGAAGGACAGAGCCGAGACTCTATGTGCAGGCAGTGGTGATGTAACTTTCAGGTAGGGGCAGAGTTTTATAGTGATGGGGGCAAAGGCACCTCCATGTTTAGTCCAATTTCAATTCAATTCAATCTATTGGATTTCTATGCCGCCCTATTCCGGGAACTCAGGGCGGCTCACAGCATAAATAGAAATCTACATAAAAATACATATATATATAAAAACAAAACAAAACCCTAAATTAAAAAAACCAGTCATCCAACAAACATACACACACAAACATACACTGGCTAGGGGCAAGATGTTAACTGCCCCAGGCCTGTCGGCAAAGATGAGTCTTCAATAATTTGCGAAAGGTGGAGAGGGTGGGGGCAATACGGATCTCCGGGGGGAGTTGTTCCAGAGGGCCGGGGCTGCAACAGAGAAGGCTCTTCCCCTAGGCCCCGCCAGGCGACACTGTCTGGCTGACGGGACCTGGAGAAGGCCGACTCTGTGGGCCCTAACCGGTCGCTGGGTTTCATGGGGCAGCAGATGGTCCCGTAAGTAACCTGGTCCGATGCCATATAGGGCTTTATAGGTCATAACCAACACTTTGAATTGCGTTCAGAGACCAATTGGCAGCCAATGCAGTCCAGATCTATATGATGGGCTGTATGAAGCTGAATGAGTTCCTGTTAACATATTTATACACTAATAAAAAAAAGTACAACTATCCCTTAAAGCGGGGTTGTTCAGACTTGGCCGCTTTATTACTTGTGGACTTCAACTCCCAGAATTCCTCAACCAGAGTGCTTGGCTGAGGAATTCTGGGAGTTGACGTCCACAAGCCATAAAAGGGGCAAGTTTGAACACCCCTGCCTTAAAGGTTACAGCAGCCGATTTTGATAAAGCTGAGCAGGGTTAGAGGTAATTAGTTCTCAGACAGAGATTACCAGTAAATCTCAGCCTCTCCATTTTTTGTCCATAAGGATTCTTTCTGTCCTCAATTTATAATTAGGAAGCAGTCACAACTATTTTTATCACCTATTTTGTTTGGTTGTGTTTTTCTGCAACCCAAAGTATTGTACTATAGGACTTGTGGGTGTGGGGTGTGGAGAACATGGATTTCCTGTAGAGAGTTGAAAGTAATGTAATTCTTAATATATTCAACTGGAGTAGCATTTTGATACTGCCTTCAAATGATAATTGCTTATTATCTCAAATCAAACCGTTCATAAGTTTCTGTAATGTTTGTTTTTAGACCTGCACATATGAGGATTATAGTAGAAAACAGACAAGTGTGTAGACCAGGGGTCTTCAAACGTGGCCCTTTTATGACTTGTGGACTTCAACTACCAGAATTCCTCAGCCAGGCATGCTGACCCCTGGTGTAGACAAGCTCATTTGCTAAGCTTTTTTCAATAATACTGCCAATCTCCATGCCTCAAAGAGCCCTTAGTAGGCTGAATATTGTACAATTTCAGTGCAGGAAATCTCTGCTCAGAATTTGCCTATTTCTCTCTCTTAACCTTGCAGACATGAATGAGCACAGTTCCCGGAGTCACAGCATCTTCCTTATCAACATTAAGCAGGAGAACATGGAGACTGAGCAAAAACTGAGTGGGAAGCTTTACCTGGTGGATTTGGCTGGCAGCGAAAAGGTGCTTGGGGCTTAAAAGAGACCTGAGCAGGGAAGCAAGCCATTTGATTTCTTTCGTAAACTAAGATCAGCATCATACATAGGGAGCATGGTGGCTTGCATTGTTAGGAGCTGGGTTGGAGGTTAGCAAGCCCGTGTTCGAGATCTGACTGCTCCTATGGGCTGGGGTGAGCTCCCATCCTTCCCTCCAGTTCCTGCCAGGGATATGAGAGGAGCACCCAACTGGGCATCCCCCAGGAAATGGTGATGTCATCAGCTAATCCTTTCAACCCAGAAGCACCTTGGTGCTTCTGACATGAGTGCAATGAGTGCAATGTGAGCATCAGACATGTACTGTATTGCAGCAATGCCATCATAAAATATATACCTTGAAGTTAAGACTGATTAAAATGTCATACTCTCCTCTCCTGGGTGTAAGGAAACCCATTATTTGAATGACGGGTCTCCAAGTCAGTATCTTAGGGATCTCCAGAGAGCTATGTGCCTTAAATGCAATTAGGTAGCAAGTCTGAATAGTATATTGGGAAATCACTGAATGGGAGACTAGGCCCTGATTTGCCAGCCATAACTCTCTGCCACCCAAAGGAAATGATAAGGGGTTTTTTTAAGCTGTTTTTGGAGTGAAATACATTTCAAATGTTTGCGACAGTTACTTTTCATTGGTATCCTCCCAGTACCTAGAAAGCTAGTTTATTCAGAAAAGAAAGCCTCATTTTGGATTTAGTCCTTATAACATACACATTTATCTCCATTATAATAAACAAATGCCTTCTCCTGTCAGGTCAGTAAGACTGGAGCTGAGGGAGCTGTGTTGGATGAGGCCAAGAATATCAATAAATCTCTGTCTGCACTTGGGAATGTTATCTCAGCTCTGGCTGAGGGCACAGTAAGTAGCGCATCCCTTAACAAAAAGATTGCTGGCCAGTTTTCCCCATCCTGGTGCTCTACAGATATATAGGGATTTATATATGTCAACCTATCTCAAGGACATGAATCTGAGTGGACTAAAAACAATAAACAAAATGATAAATAACATAAATAGCAACCGACAGACAAAACTAACAATCCTTCCAATTAACACAACCAAAAAGAAAAAAAAGAAAATGACATCTACCAGTTGTTCTGGGAGTAGGGGAATTGAAGCCTGATATCTGAAGTTATAGTCGAAGAATAACTGCCAAAATTCATAGCTGATGTGACTTTTGGATTTCTGGGAATGGTGATTCAACGGGCTTGAAGAATGTAGCTAAAGCATCTGACACGATCAAAACTCCTGGAACATGTTGACACAGGGGTGTCAAACTGGCGGCCTATAGGCCGCATGTGTCACATGCAGGCCACGTCCACCCTGGCTCCGCAAAGGCAAAAAATGACACGATACGTTACGATATGTCACATGATACGATCGAGTTTGACACCCATGTGTTGACTGCTCTAGAAAATATGCTTACCTGTTGATTATTTGCTTCTGATGATTTAGGTTTTCCTTTCCTATCTGGAAGATGAAATTTCTAGATGAGTTTGCTGGTCCCTGACCATTGGATGTATAGGATTTTTTTTTATTGATAAGAACTGTGAGTAGATTGGCATTTCTGTGGTCAATTTTGTCTGTATGAAAAAGGCCAAATATATTCCTTCCCATTATCTCATGCAGAAAAGCTATGTGCCCTACCGAGATAGCAAGATGACCCGTATCCTGCAGGACTCCCTCGGTGGGAACTGCCGCACAACAATGTTTATCTGCTGCTCTCCTTCCAGCTATAATGATGCTGAGACCAAATCTACTCTCATGTTTGGACAGCGGTAAGTATACCGACAGAATTGCTTTTTGAATGGATATTACCTGCTCTATCCTTCCCAATCTGGTATTCAGTACAAATTTTTAATATCAGGTATTAGCTAGCACTTGATTGGGGAAAGCTAATCTCAGTTTTTCCAAGGGGTAAAACAGAATTGGTAAAATGAATCACTAAATGGACTAGGATGGGGAAGTTGCTGGAAATGTACCAGGTTTTTTTTTAACATTAAAACATTATTCTTTAGATATTAGTACTTCAAAAAGCGGAAGGGAGGAAGGGAGGAAGGAAGGAAGGAAGGAAGGAAGGAAGGAAGGAAGGAAGGAAGGAAGGAAGGAAGGAAGTTCTAAGGGACATAAAATATCTACAGTATACTATGGGTATGAACAGATTTATCAGTCATTCCTTTCCCCCAAGCAATGCTGAGATTCATAGCTTGAGTGGGTGGAAAGGGAAAGATAGGAATTCCTAATACAATTCTCAGCATTGTTTATTGAACAATAATTCCCTAACATCCTTTATGAAAAAAACACATTGATTAAGTTGATATAAAAAAATCTATGTTTGCATACAGGACCTTAGATTGTATTGTATATTACAGCCATGTACATTACTTCTTTTAAGTTAAAATAAGGCCTACTTTAGGGACCAGTAGCTAAAAGGCTTGAAGAATGTAGCTAAAGCCTCTGACACGATCAAAACTCCTGGAACATGTTGACTCAGGGATGTCAAACTGGCGGCCTATAGGCCGCATGTGTCACATGCAGGCCACGCCCACCCTGGCTCCGCAAAATTTATTGATATTTTGCAGTATAACTGTCATCTCACTGCTTTGGAATTATCACAATTCTAGTAAAATATGTTACTTTGGAAAAGGCTACTATTGGAATAGCCAGATAAAATTGATTCTGCTGCTATTTTTGGAGATGAGGCATCTAGGGAAGGACTGATTTCAGCTGTGGAACACAAGCCTTGCATGGAAAGGGTCAAGGTTTGATTACAAGCATCTTCTGCTAAGGTTGAGGTAAACTCCAGCCTAAAAACCTATTCTTGCTAGTCGGTATATACGATATGAGCTAAGTAGTATAGTAAGAGTTTCCTGTATTTTTAGAGCTTTAGTCATCTGTGTCAATACTAGGAAGATGATCAATATAATAAATAAGGTGTAATGGAATGTCTTGGAAGGAAAGAGAAGCAGCAAGGTGGATGGACTCAATTCTGGTGGCAATGAGTGCACTGTTGGAAAACCTGAAAGATCCAATTATGGATATATCATCATGAGCAAAATGTATCTATGTGGTTGCTAGGAGTTGAAAACAAGTTGGCACAATCAGTCAATCAATCAAATGCAGAATGTCCATTAAACAAAGCAAAGTCTTCTCCATAAAGATATTCATTTCCATTTCAGGGCCAAGACAATCAAGAATACAGCATCAGTGAATCTGGAATTGACAGCAGAACAATGGAAGAAGAAATTTGAGAAGGAGAAGGAGAGGAACAAGACCCTCAAGGAGACAATTGCCAAGTTGGAGGCTGAGCTAGGACGTTGGCGTAATGGTAAGTTGGGTGCAAAGAAAACAAAGGTCCTGTTTGCTTTCTTTGTTATTGATTGCACTGTCTTTCAGAACTAAATGATATTAGCAATAGGTGCATTTCCTGTCTATCAACCATATGTTGACAGGTTGAGATACGACTAAACAGGTTGTTTTGGGCTAAAATTTATTTGAACCTGAAACCAAGCAATGAGAATTGCACATTTCCTCATTTTTTTACTATGCCAATAAATATTTGGAGTGGGAAATTAAAAAAAAGCAAGGATACAAGCAAGGACTATGGCTACATTGCATTCTATGGAGCTGCATTTGCCTAATAGAAAGACTTTGGAAATGGTTATCAGTGTCCTAAATGTCACATTGATTCATGTAGTTTAAGGACAGATGATCCCAGACATATGTTGTATGTATGTATGATGTAATAAAGATGCCTCAGGTTGCCTAGGAACTAAATAATAACTGCAGATATGACAAAGGGTATATGACAAAGATATTACGAGGGTTGAAATACAAGGGACAGTCAAAGAACTTAGACTACTATCATATATCAAGTCAGATTATTCAGCATGGACAGAAGATGGAGATGCTAAGGAGTGAACTTGGGACCTTATGCGATGTAATTTCTCTTCATTGGATTTTTTTATCTTTACTCCTATGATAAAACAGATGTAGTATTCCTTTAACATATTAGGTGCTTATTGTGAAAAAATATTGCATAATCCACTCTCCATTCAGAGATTTGGACCAAAGTGGCCTTGAATTTCAGAGTTTATCTAGCCCTGAAAAAGGACACCTATTTTCCTTAATTCTGATACCTCTGAATGGGCTTTACATTTTTAGAATGGTGAAAAAGTGTGATTTCTTATGTAATCATGGCACAGATCTGTCCCTGAAAGGCACTGTGATACCTCTGATTCATAATAAACACAGCAGTAAAATAAGCATGTGAAAATGTTCCCTGTCTTCTATTTAAACATTTTTAGGTGAGAATGTCCCAGAAACAGAGCAGTTGAGTGATGAGGAGAAGGTGGTACCTGATATTTGTGATGAGACACCCATTAATGATAACAACTCCTCCATCGTCATCCGGATCTCCGATGAGGAGCGGCATAAGTATGAGGAGGAGATCCGCAAACTCTACAAGCAGCTTGATGACAAGGTAGAGATCTCTCCTCCATCCCATGTAAACTTCTCCTGAGTTGCTTTTAACCCCATCTCAGTCACAGTGTCTTTTCTTTGTGCCTTACCTGTCTGAACCATGGACGCAGCTTAAGGTAGTGAGCAATGACATATTTTTGTCCAATCAGGATGATGAAATTAATCAGCAGAGCCAATTGATGGAGAAACTAAAGGAGCAGATGCTGGACCAGGAGGAGGTGAGTAATTTTCCTAGGGTACCTTTATGCACATGCATCCTGACTTTTTATCTTTGTTACTTAGTTTAAGCCAGCCTTTCCTCAAAGAAGCAAATGATATCATAGGTCAGGGGTAGGCAACCTTGGCTCTTTTATGACTCGTGAACTTCAACTCCCAGAATTCCTGATCCAGCCATGCTGGCTCAGGAATTCTGAGAGTTGAAGTCCACGAGTCATAAAAGAATCAAGGTTGCCTATCCCTGTCATCATTCTTTCTCCTCACATTGTCCTCCCAACAGTCCTGTGAGAGATGATGATGTGTCCAACATTGCCTAATAAGCTTAGTAGATGGCTATGGATTTTGTCCTGGTCTTCCCACCACTTTAATTAAATACTGTAATTGTATTCCGGTCCTCCCCAGTTACGTGTCTTCAGGCTCTATTAGATTGCAGCTGTGATCATTTTAAGCAAGCTACATCACTGACTGGAATTGATGGAGATATAATCAGAAGGCAGTTGGGTAGAGAAAGACTAATATAACCATAACAGCCTTCTATTTCTCAGCACTCTGTACATATCTCTATATATTTCTACTTCTTTTTATATCATCCTCACTTGGCCTTCCTGTTCTTCTTCCTTTCTTATATGTCCTCTGACATTTTTCTAGCTACTCACTAACTCACCCCGCCTTTTCCTTCTGATAGCTGCTAATGTCCACTCGCGGGGACAATGAAAAAGTGCAGCAGGAATTAAGCCATCTGCAGTCTGAGAATGATTCCGCTAAGGAAGAGGTGAAGGAGGTACTGCAAGCTCTAGAGGAGCTGGCTGTCAACTATGATCAGAAATCCCAGGAAGTAGAAGATAAAACTCAGCAGAATCAGCTATTGGTGGATGAGTTGTCTCAGAAAGTGGTAAGTGCTGAGATCTTGTGGATCGTAAAACATGAGTTAGAGTTCAAGTGTTGCCCCTTGTAGAATCAATACATTCATCAAAATTTCAAAAGGTCTTAATAAAGTTCTTAAAAAGCCATTCAGTAACAAAAGAAGTTTTGTTAGGATGCCAAAAAGAAAATAGTGGTGGTATTATTTATTTATTTGTTTGTTTGTTTGTTTGGGCTTTATGCCACTCCTCTCCGGAGACTCGGAGCGGCTAACAACATATATATAAACAATAAATTACAATAAAAATCCCAAACAAGAAATATCTAAAAATACAATAAAACACCCACTCAAATTCAACAGTCAACCACAATCATCCCCAGGCCTGCCGGCAAAGATAAGTTTTAAGATTTTTTCGGAAGGCTGGGAGAGTCAGAGAAACGCGGACTTCAGGAGGCAGTTGGTTCCACAGGGCGGGCGCCACAACAGAGAAAGCCCTCCCCCTAGGGCCTGCCAGACGACATTGTTTCGCTGACGGGACCCGGAGGAGGCCGACCCTGTGTGCTCTCACCGGTCGTAGGGAAGTATGTGGCAGAAAGCGGTCCCGTAAGTATCCTGGTCCCATGCCATGAAGAGATTCCTTAGAGAAAGATTCCAGGACTGCAGTGATTTCAAAACTGCATAAGATTCCAGAATAGCAGTACCATAGAACAGCATAATAATTTCACCATAGCCTTTTTTTGTTTTTTGGTTTAACTAATAAAACTTCCATTGCCATAACAAAGGGAATGGGTGTGTTGTTGTCTCCAGTTAGATCTTTACTCAGAACCTTTGCGTATATTCAAGTTTAAACCATTTTTTCTTCTTAATTTTGTTTTGTATAATCTAATTCCTACCAGAGGGTTTACATTTAAATTAAGACACTTAAGAAATTAAATCATTAATTTATGAATTAATTCAGTTTTATTTGCTTAATTTAATTCAAGAAATTAAGGTCTTTTCCCTTTAACTAAAATTGAGAGTCCCAAATTTTTAAACCAGAGGAATTCTCTTTGATCTGGATAAGCCACAGATGTCTTCATCTTTACAGGCCACCATGTTATCTTTGGAATCAGAGTTGCAACGCCTACAGGAATTCAGTGCGCACCAGCGCAAACGCATTGCTGAGGTCCTTAATGGCCTTATGAAAGATCTGAGTGAATTCAGCGTCATTGTGGGCAATGGTGAGATCAAACTGGTAAGCAGCTGGTAGGAGATCAATGTTTGGAAATAAGAAAAGTAGTCATTCACTCTCAGTTTAGAAACATATAAGATGGATCTGGGGAAATTCCTAATGTTTTTCTTTGGTAGTATCTGCTATATTTAATCAAGCCCTTTTAAATGTTATGCCCAGCTAAAAAAAAAAATAGAAACAGATGGGTTCATTTAAGATATTTAAGTGCTGACATTACCGCATACAAAAATGGAAGAAAGTACGAAAAACTACTTAGAAAATAATGGAATTTAATGATCTGGGAACAGAGTCATCTGATGAACAAAGGAAAGAAGGAAGGATGTATAAACTGTTCTGCTTCTTAGAATCATACATTGAATTATGTGCCCCAAATAATACGTTTTCTTTTAAAATTGTTAATTTGTAGCCAGTAGAAATTAGTGGTGCCATTGAGGAAGAATTTACTGTTGCCCGGCTCTACATCAGCAAGATCAAATCAGAAGTGAAGTCAGTTGTGAAACGTTGCCGTCAGCTGGAAGGTCTTCAAGTTGAGTGCCACCGCAAGATGGAGGTGACAGGACGGGAATTATCTTCTTGCCAGCTTCTCATTTCTCAGGTCAGATTTATGGAAGTGGAGATGAAAGGACACTAGCTATGGCATTTAAAACTGATAAAGGGTAGAAATAAGAGGGACCAGAATACCCCTCATAGGAAAGCATCTAGATTTTCACAATCTGGGTAAGGAATCTCTGGCCTTCCAGATCTTATTGAATTAACGTCCCCTCCATCTTTCATCGTTGGCCATCATGCTGGGTAGGATTGATGGAAATTATAGTTCAGCAGTATCTGGGATTTATAGGCTACCTACCTCAGTTTTATGTTTGAGAGCTAGGAAGTAGAAAAAGTAATACAATCCGATCAGGAACTTCACTGGATTTAATTAGCTTTCTTTTCTTCCAATCTGGAGTAGAAAAGGGATGATCTCCCATGTCGTCAGGAAAGGACTATGTCGGAGAGAAGTTTGACAAATGTTTTAAAGGATTACTTCTTTGTACAACCTGGCCCTCTGTTATTTCTTAGTCAGCTCCTATCAGCTTTAAGGAAGACAGATAAGATGGAAAAAATTTTTTGGGAGATCAGCGAGAGCTCCTAATTCAGGAGACCTTAATTGACTGGTTAAAATTTTGGTTTCGTGTCTAGATTCAGGAGTCTGGAGCTTGTACCGCTGGTTTTGTTGATCCAGTTTATCGCTTCTACTATTGTTTCAGTAGGGAGAAGATACCATTGGTACCAATCCATGAATATTTCTTAGAGCAAATCTGTAGAAGTCAAATGGTTGGCATGTGTCTTTAAATATTTATACATATATATCTGGGAGACCAAGCTCAAGCAGAGTATCTAGAAGTGCATACACAGCTGTTTCCCAGCAGGAATCTTAATGTTCTTTTGGACATGGTAATATCTGTAACAATGGATCAGCATAAACTGTGGAGCATGGTGTCATTGGAAGCTAACCTGAGAGTGGGATTTTTGTTTTTTGTTTTTTAAAAATCATAGAGGATTTATTCCTTCTCCTATTTCCATTTTTTCCAAATACTAGCTCATATAATTACCCTTCTTTCTCTAATGCCACTATTCTAATCCATTTTCCAACCTTCTCACGAGTGCTTTGAATTGTGTATGAAAACAATGAGAAATCTAATTATAGATCACTTTGGTACACAGAGCTCTGTTTTAATATTTAATATTTTGGGATTTATCCCTAGGGCCAGACTTCATGCTGTTGCATATCGTGGTTCTATATACCAGTTTTTAAAACCGGATCAGAGAAATAGCAGATTGAGGATAAGTTAAATTCTTTCTCCATTTTTTGTTTTCCGATTCTGGATCACACAAACATTCCTTTCTTTTAATTAAAAAATTCTGATGGAAAGTGTTCATGAATCCACAGTTCCATGAAGAATTTTATGAGGGTGTATGTGAAATGGGGAGATCACACAACATATCTACACCCACAAGCACACACATTGATTATGTTTTGTTCCAAAAACATTTCCTGTTTCAAATAGTCATTAATGATTCATCTAATTAATATTAATCCTAATCTAATCTAATTAATTGTGTGTATTATTTCTTAGAAGTGGTCCTATTGGTTGCAGCTTCTGGATGTACTTGCATAGAATTGTACTGTAAACTATGATAGGCATACCCTTGAAATACAGCATGGAAGGGGCTTTTTGATTGTTTGGTCTTCTCTTTGTTTTGGAACTCTGAAGATGTATTTGAGAAGAAACGACAGTTTCCAAGTTTGGGCAGGCAGAAAGTTGAGTTCTTCCTCATAGAAAATAAGATTGGGAAGGCTGGAATCTGGACTATGTTTGTGAAAGGGATCTCTTATTTGCTTACATTTCCCAATCTTCTCAGCATGAAGCCAAGATCCGTTCACTTACTGAGTACATGCAAAGTGTGGAGCTGAAGAAACGGAACCTGGAAGAATCCTATGATGCTCTGAGTGAAGAGTTGGCTAAATTGCAGGCCCAAGGTAATATGGATGGTACTGGGCTTATCGCATAGTTTATGACTGGGACAGAAGTATGTAAATAATTCAGGAAATGAGATGATGGGAGAAATGGCAGAATACATATTTGAATGCAGAATGTTTGAGTCCTTGTGTATAGTGTTGTTTGCTTGCAAGTGCCTTTGACTATGTGTGAATCTTCACAATAGCTCCTTCCTATTATTATTTATTATGTGTAAGTAGCTTGTTCATTTGTTTACATAACCCTTTCTTATATGCATAATGGTATGAAGCAGATTACCACTTCTCTTTTATAGATGAAGGAGGGAGGGTATGCAGAATAAGTCTTTTTAAAAAAAACAAAAACAAAACCTTTTTACTCCACTCTTAAACCTTGAGACTGAGAGATTAAATTGAAGGAATAGCCTGCTCAAGAAACCATGGTAAATTAAACGAGCAATTGATGTTTTAGCCTAATCTCCTAGATCAAGAAAGGAGATTACTGATCTAACACTGGTCACTAATCCATGCTCTAACTCTGTCTCCATCCTCTCATTAAGGATCTTTCTTCTCTCCCACAGAGACTGTGCACGAAGTAGCCAACGAGCAGGACCTGATACAAGATACAGATGAAGTCAAAGTTAGTACGAGAGATAAGGCATGTCTATCTTCATCAAGGGTGTTATTCCTCTTATGCAATCCCTTTGGCCCCTGGCAGCATTAATTAAAAAGAGGGGTAGAGAT
Organism: Bothrops alternatus; assembly: GCA_034064705.1. Classification (NCBI taxonomy): domain Eukaryota; kingdom Metazoa; phylum Chordata; class Lepidosauria; order Squamata; family Viperidae; genus Bothrops; species Bothrops alternatus. The sequence goes on from JARGCV010000080.1 coordinate 8,952,732, forward strand.
GGGGAAAATAAAGAAAGATAAGAGAGACAGAGGCCCAGACAGGTGTATTTCAGGCTCTAAAATGAGAACTGTCATGGTCAGAAGATGAAGAGGAGTTACAGGAGAGTCATCAGCCTGAGGACATTCACTGGAAGAGTTGCAGGCAGGGAAAGCAGCGTTGCCTAGCAACCTGGAGAGGCAGCTATCAGAGGCCTTAGAAGATGAAGAGGCAGAGCTAACACCTCCCCCCAGTGCAAGAGCCTAACGGGAAGAGAAGAGGACTGAGCAAAGATGCTCAACAAAACTATGGGCCAGAAAGAATACAGACACAGACAGACACACAGACAGACAGACACACACACACACACACACACACACTGCCTCCCCCCCAAGGAACAAATCCAAATCTCACTGCCCCTATACAAGGAATGCCTCATCTATCAATTGGCAACAGCTCTTTCTTTACCTCACCACCTTGTTCCCCAACTCTTTAGCTTATCTTCTCAAGGAGTAAGTCTGGATTCTGATGCCACAACTGACTGACCCTCTAGTACCTTATTTATGATTTGAACTCTCTCTTGCCTCTAATTTAAGCTAGTTGAGTTTTGTGGTCAGGGTAAGTCATGAGGGACTATGATTGTTTGTCAAACCTTTTTTGCCATTAGAATTGTTCTCGAATACTTATTTTGTAAAGATATAAGACTTAACTGTGCACCTGTGATTTCCATGAGCCAGAATAGGACAAGAACAGAGAGGACAAGCATATGACGGGCTGTTGAGAGTATAGCTTTACTGGAAAATAATATAGTTTTGATGAGTATTCAAGATTTGCTGCTTTATGAGGGGCCCTAGCACTGCTATCTACACATCTGAATTGCTTTCTTTTCCTGCAGAAGGCCTTGGAAGTGCAGCTAGAGAATCACCGTGAAGCCCACCACAAACAGTTGGCACGCCTACGTGATGAGATCAACCAGAAGCAGAAAATCATCGATGAGCTTAAAGAGTGAGTCATTTTTAGGCTGGGTCAAGATATTCTGATGGTAAGGAGAGAGATTCTCATTATAAGATAGGTTATGTTGGAGATGAAAAGCTGTTGGTTTTGGGTTTTTTTGAGGCAGGGCCTGACTTAATCAGTTTCAAGAGACTGATGGCAAAGTATCAGCAGAAAATTGGACAAAGTTTACAAAGCAGGAGGAATGTGAAAAGAATAAAATAAGCAGCAACCATTTATGAACATGTGTAGAATAGAAATTAGGAGCAAAGATGGAAGTTGGGGTAAGGGTAAATCATCCTTGACCAACCTCACATCCTCCAGCTGTGTTAGGACTGCAACTCCCAGTTACTAACAATTTGAGCTTTATAGTCTTTCTTAATAAGTCTGGAGGAGCCAAATAGGAGAAATGTTAATTAACTCTAGAAGTAATGACAATATGGTTGAGTTGTTGCACTACTGTAAACCCATATCTCTTGTGTGACATAAATTCAGCTGTCAGGAATCCTTTAATTTGTGTATAATCAATAGGATTTATAGGCTGGTAATTAAGATCCTGAGCCTCTATGAACTAAATCTAATTTAATGCCAGTAATTCCTTCCTGAGAGCTGAAGCTTATTCAATAGAGCTTGTCCTAATAAAAATTCCTTAGGCTGGATTGCTGCAGTTAAAAATTCATTTATATATTGTCCTGAAATACAGTCCCTTAACTTAAGCATCAGAGGCTTTGACTCTTTAGTCTCCATGTCCTGAGCCTTTAGCACTGAATCCTTTTGCAGATCTTATGCTAAATTGAAAAGATGCTGGATAACTATGATAATCTGCTTATCATCCCAATAATAGCATATTTCTCCATACATTCTTTCCTGTCCAGCTTAAACCAGAAGTTAGAACTTGAACTGGAGAAACTTCGTGCTGACTATGAGAAACTCAAGAACGAGGAGCAAGAGAAATCACAAAAGCTTCAGGAGCTGACGTGAGAATTCTTCCCTTCCAGAGATATTTTCAGTTGCCTTTCTTCATCCCTGAGTATAAGAATAAGTCCCACCATCTAAAACAAAATGTGTTTGGTCCTGATGAATTCTGGGATTTGATGCCATAAGGCATCAGCTGAGAAAAGCTGATGTACATTAAATCTATGTAGTGAGCTGGGGAAGAAACTATAACTCAATTGAATGAGGACACATTTAATAATTCAAATATATTTGGTTTAAAAAAGAACATTTACCAGATTCACCCAAAAATGTGGTCCTAAATTGAAGATGATCCTTCACAAGGAAATGTCATGACTGGGTCTTATTTCATATTTCTAAAGCTTTGCACACTTCCTGTTTCCTTCCCCTTCCAATAAGAACTTGTTCAAGCCTGCTGTGTCTCACTTCCTTCTTCATTGCTTCCATGATGACCCATATGGGGGTTCTTCTTTTCCTATATAGAATAGCTCTAGAACATTTTACAGCTTGGGTCAAAACAGATGGTGCTCAATCCCCAATTCTAAGAGATTATTTATATTCATCTGCAATCGAGTTATCTGGAAGGGATCAGCGAACCATTCTGCCTCAGTTAACAGTACTTGTTGTTTCTCTGCCACCAAATCTGCCTACTCTCACATATATGCAGTTGAATTTGGCTACTCACTACCTAAGTTTCCCTCCTTCAACAAAAAGCCCCTATTTCCTAAGACTTTATAAAACAGGCATGTACAATCTAAGGCCCCATGGCCAGGTGATTAACCTGGAATGGAACCCATAGAGCCCCTCCAAAAATTGCCACTAATTGTGACAATTTTTCAAAGGGCAGAAGACATGATGATTAGGCATCTGGGGAATGATTGTATCAAGTCAAGTTTTTGTCCTAGTTCTATTGTCTTCGGTTCTGTACTCACCTACATTTTGGAATATGTAGTTATGCCGCTCAGAGGATCAATGAGACTTTTAGCCTGGTAAAAGTTGTAAAAGAGTGTAAAAGCTCAGAACATGAAAATTAATTTAGCCATTATTTTTTTAAAATCAATTTATACAGCTGCCCATCTCAATAAATGACTGGGCAGCAAACAATATCAAAATAAAAACAAAAACAAGTACAAGAATGAACGTACATAGGAGCCAAGGAAGTATTGCAATCCACAGTCATTAACACAGCTAGGAGATGGGTCCCTTCACACCTCCATGGCCCCCGGGGGCCTGGGCAGAAAGCCAACTCTTTACAAAAGATCTGCAAGACTGAGAACATCCTGCGCTCCAAGAGAGAATATTCCATCAGGCAGACGCTACTTCAGAAAAGGCTCACTTTCTAGGCCCCATCAAATGACATTCCTTTGAAGCCTGCCCATCCTGCATGTCTATGACTGCCTCTAGTCTTGACCATATGCAGGATTCTAAAGCTTAAGGTAATGTGCTACCAGTTATGCTACCAGTTATGCTTCAGTGAGGACAATTGTGCTACCAGTTATGCTTGTGCTACCAGTTATGCTTCAGTGAGGACAATTAAATTCTTATGAGAACTCTTTTCCCAATGTTGTCTTTGCCTCACATGTTCTTTCTGCTTCACAGATTTCTCTACGAGCGCCATGAGCAGTCCAAGCAAGACCTCAAGGGGCTGGAGGAGACCGTTGTAAGCATCCCAAAAGGCAGTGTTCTCTCATCACTGGTGAATAGACTCACATCTATGGCAGCAGCATTGGGTACAAGGAGGACTCTGTCATGTGATGGCCACTTTTTAGGACTCCCAGCTGTTGTTAAAAAAAAACCTGAAAGATTGTCACTTTTTTCCCCTCTTGTGGCCCTTTTTTATTCCATTCCCCTTCCTGGTGAAGTAAATCTGAAGTGGTGTGATTGTGATTGGCACCATTGCAGAAAGATTTGGAGGGAGAGCTTACTCACTATTAATCTATTTCTGCCGTCTTTTGCCCTCCTTGTGAAGCTATGTTAGAAGGGAGTTGAAACTGCTAAGGCGCACAGACAGGTTCACCCCATTTTCAGAGTCTCTCTAGAATTACCTAGAACAGTGATGGCAAACCTTTTAGAGACCGAATGCTCAAACTGCAACCCAAAACCCACTTATTTATCACTGGGTGCCAGGTGGGCATGGCCCACTGGGTGGGTGTGGCTATGGTGGGCATGGCAGACTGGGTGGGTGTGGTCACCTCGATGTTGCTTGTGGGGAGAGACGCCTGTAGGGACTGGACAGCGTTGGGGGAGATCCAGGGGGTCTCTGGCAGGTGGGGTGGTGGGCTGGAGGCTCGTCCTGTGGAGTGAGGCGAGGCAGCCATTGTCACAGGGCAAGGCGAGGCAGGGGTTGGGGCAGTTGCTGCTTGACACCATTGGCCTGTGCACACAGAGGCCAGTGAGCGCATGGGGGCTGACAGTGTCTGTCAGCAGCCACAGCCTGCCGGTCCCTTGACCAGCGCACTGTAGGGTTCTGCAGCCCGCCGCCAGCAGTTCAGAGAAGCCAACTCTGAGCTGGACGGCCAGCCGACAGCTGAAGAGACGATGTAATGGGTCGTGCCTGGGAAAAGGAGAGCAAACGAGGCCAGGAGGGATGGGACGGGGGGGAAGGAAACCAGCCATGCTGTGATGTATCTGGCCATGTTGGACCTCGGCGAGTTAGTGGGCAGCTGGTTGAAGAGGGATGGTTGCCATCTCTGGGGCATGGTGCGCGTGCCCAACAGAGAGGGCTCTGAGTGCCACCGCTGGCACGCGTGCCATAGGTTCTCCACCATTGACCTACAGTATCCTTGTAAAACAACTAATTGCCTCATAAGTAGTTTGCACATTAACTGATTTTATCAACGGAGAGCAGCAGTTTATCTCTTTGGGGCTTAATCTGACAAAAGTTGGTTGAGCAAGTGACTAATGTAGCTTAAAGAGTTGACATAATATGCTCCCCTTCTGTGACCCAGTTAAATGTGTTTTGTGAATAGAACCAGAGGAAGAGAATGGGAGGCTAAAACATCTTATCTCAACTTGCCTTTCTATGTGTGTGCCCTTCTAGGCCCGTGAACTCCAGACCCTCCACAACCTTCGCAAGCTGTTCGTTCAAGACGTCACAACTCGAGTTAAGAAAGTAGGTAACTCTTGAAACTCATCAAAAACTTGTGAATCTTTGAAACACTTTATCTCTGAAAGGAATTTTTATAAAAACCTCTTAAACTGGAGACTAGCCGTTCTGTCCCCAAACTGCAGGTTGGAGTGAGTTACTGTATTTGCCTAAAGCCACCATCTGAAGTCGTTGAAAGGGTGGGATATGATGTGAAAGCAAATCCATGTTGATGTGCCATGTCTCTTAGCTATTATTCTATACTAGCTAGACTCCTTGAAAATCCTCTGATCCACTAATAACTGTAAAATTAGGTAGTCTTAGTATGATAGGTTTGGAGCCTCAACCCAATCTTAGGAAACCCTTTGTGCAGGTCAGATGTGTTCTTTCCATTGTAAAGGGAATTCGCTTTCTTCTAATTTCCCCACATGGCAGTTTTGAATCTTTACTCAAATTAAGGTAGAAAATGGTTTTGTTGAACATTTCTCAGTCAAGTTAAATTCACAGTCGTTCCCAATTCTGGAGCCCATACTTGTCATTCCTTATCTTGTATGATCCACATTTTACACTTGGAATTACAGTTCTTTATGGAGAAGAACAAATTTTAGTGTGGACCAATCCGAATAGTTTTCTTTGGACTTTGCACTGCTGGTGCCACTGCTGTACTATCTCATACAGAGAATCTTCCTCTTTTCCCATCTCCTTCACTGCTGCAGAGATAAATATCTTCTTGCTGTTTCTTTCCAGAGTGCGGAGTTGGAACCCGAGGACAGTGGGGGGGCTCATTCCCAGAAACAGAAGATTTCCTTTCTTGAGAACAACCTGGAACAGCTTACAAAAGTTCACAAACAGGTGAGTGGCTGAATGAGAGCCAAGCAACTACAAAGAGGGATGGAGCAGATGGAGAGAATAAGGGCAGCTAGTGAATTCAGTGCTACCGTATTTTCGTTCTTATACAGTAGTTAGTCTATTGAATAGGAATCTTTTTCCCTATCTCCATTTTGCAGTCTCCATGTATTGTAGCAGCATTGAATGTGTGTTTGTAAAGCCATTTGGATGCTCTCTCAATTTTTTTTTCATTCACCTCCTAGGACATGTTCTTAGCTTGCTTTGGAGTTCACATAAGGCAGGATCAATATATTGCTCAGGCCTACTCTCTCTTTCTATAATAAAACTCCTGCCCATATCTGTTCCATTTAATATTAAGTTTGCTTAAATCACTGTGGGGAATAGGTGAGCCTGATAGATATTGCCAAATGATAACTCCTGGAATTTATTTCCCGCTTTTATTATTTTTATAAACAATTCAAGATGATGAACATACCTAATACTCCTTCCTCCTCGTTTCCCCACAACAATGAAATGGATTGGACTGAGAAAGAGTGACTAACTCAAAATCATACAACCAGTTTTCATACCTAAGGCAGAACTAGAACTCACAGTCTCCTGGTTTCTAGTCTGGTGCCTTAACTGCTGCACCAAATTGGGTAAAAAATATGGCCAGCTTTGATCAGCTTTTCTGCAAGGCTGGCTAGAAAATATGGTTTACCAAATTTAGAAGGCAACAGGTTTCTTCTTCCTACTTTTCCATCGAAATAGAGCCCCATTGATCCCAAAACTCATCACAAAGTCTTGGCTTATGCTGAACTGTCTCCTGTTTTCTGCTAATCCATAATAATTTGCCCTTCGTATTGTATCAGTATCCTTGATTATTTGTCAAGAGTTTAAGAGAGAAGAGGTGCATGCTCATTTCTTTTATCACTCCCTGCATGAGGGTGTATTTCTGAATGTGTAGCAATTCACAAGGATTATAGCATGTAGTTCCATGGATTTTAGGGAATCAAGAATGTATATTTATGTTTAGGTAAATTATGCTTATGTACAGAAAGAAGAAATATAACATTGTAAAAAAATAGAAATCAATGTGCCAAAATAAGATCTTCTGAGAAAAGGATACGTAGGTAATTCAGTAAGGGTTCCCACAAATTACTGCATGGTGTGCTGTCTGATTATTGCTGTGTCTTCATGCAAGCATTAAAAGGAAATATTATTAGTCATATAAATAGGGCAGCAGAGGAAAACGGTTAGGGAGAAAAACCTAATACATTGGTTGGTGGAATGCATGTGTGTGATTGTGTACATTCATTGGATCTTTACTTATAGCTTCATACATTTTATTTCAGTGATAGATAGGCAAATTAGTGCCCCCTGGAAGTTTTACAATGTAACTTAACTATTTACTTGCTTGCTTGGCCTAGATTAATACTTCAGTCACTAATCTCTCTGGAAGTATACATAGTACCATTGTAAATTAGTTAGAAGTTTAAACATAGAAAGATCAAATATAGAGGAGTATAGAGATGGTCTTGTATGCAGCAGCCATTACAAAAAAATTAGCTTAGCTTGGGAAGATGGAGGGGATGGGTGAGGAAGAAGCTCAAGATTGCCCTGCCTTGATTCACTTTGGTATAAAAGGGAGAGAGAAACTCTGTCAGGCTTTCCAGATTCTGTTATTATAAGGAAGTAGAGTTTCATTACTTCCTAGGAAGTCTGTTTCCTGACCTGGTAAAAACATTTTACCCAGACTTGAGCTCTTTTGTTGATGAGTTTTGCTTTCAGAGATCATGAGGAATCCAAAGCCCTATTGCTGGAATGGAAAGAAAAAAGAGAATTGTATCTCTCCCATTATAAACAATAGGAGGGACTTTTTAAATGCCATATAAGAATGTAACAAAGGGAGCAAGAGATATTTGATTCCTGCAGATAAAGGTGGTCCTGGGCTTAAGACCACAATTGAGCCCAAAATTTCTGTTGCTGAGATATTTGTTAAGTGAATTTTGCCCCATTTTACAACCTTTCTTGACACATTAGTTAAGTGGATTTCTGCCGTTGTTAAGTTAGTAACACAGTTGTTAAGTGAATCTGGCTTCCCCGTGGACTTTGCTCATCAGAAGCTCGCAAAAGGGGATCACATGACACCTGGACACTACAACCATCATAAATAAGAGCAGGTTAGCAAGCGTCTGAATTCTGATCACATGACCAGTGGGATGCAGCAATGGCTGTAAGTGTGAAAAATGATCAAAAGTACTTTTTTCAGAGTCGTTGTAACTTTGAACAGTCACTAAATGAACTGTTATAAGTCGAGGGCTACCTGTATAAAAGCCCTGACCTCTTCCTATACATGTCAAAATTTTAAAAGATTGGCTAATGTTTCTGCAGAGGCCAAAAGGAGGGATCTCAGATCATCTTTCTCTCTCTTCCCAAAGAATTCTTCAACCCCAAGGGAAAGCACTTTTATCATCCTTGTGAAGTTCTTGCAAAGTCTAGAGGGGTGCAGTCTTAAATTAAAAGGCAGAAGCAGTATATATGATTGTGATTGTGCTGTTATACCCATTGAGCTGGGAGTAATCCCAGCTTTAGGAAGAATATAGGATTGTTTCAGAAAGAGAAAATAATTCAGGCCAATGTCTCCACCAAGAGACAGACAGATCATAAGAAGAAGAGCAGCAATAACAACAAAACTTTAAAAGAGCTAAAGACCAAACCTATAATTCCCAAAAGGGAAATGCGCTGTTTCAAGAGCCTTATTTTGCTGATAAAATATTATATTTATTTTGCCTTTCAGGGGAGGCAACAGAAGTGTTTTTTTTTTAATAATGTACTTAGTGCAAGTTTTCCTTCTTTGAAATTTCAACCTCCTTCTCTTGGCCTTAGAAGTGGCTTAAGTGGTAGATAGGTGCATGTAAAAATTCACAAACTATCAGTATTCATCTCCCTTTCTTAACTGCCTTTCCAAATAGTGAACATTTTGAAGCTATGTTGTAAGTTTAACTACATCTATTAAGAAATAACTCCTTGAAAAACATTGGGGTTTTTTTTTTGAGATAGAAGTTTCTTGGCACAATTTGCATCCTGTGATAGTTTCATAACAATAAAGTAAAAAGGATAAGAAAGGCTATCCAGACATTTGTTGTAGCAACAAGGAAGATTCCAAACAGAGTGAAGGAATCATTCACAAATAATTATGTGTCCTTTTTTAAAAAAAAACCTGAAGAGTTTTGAGTGATGAAACACTTGAGAAATATTTATTTAGGTGGAGGCGGAAAACCTGAGGAATATGCAGCTGGAGGATGAACTCATGAAGTTTGCCTTTTAGTAAGTCCAATCATTGATCCATTGAGTTAGCCGAGGTTAAAAGCAGATACAGCAGTCATACAAAAAGAGTTGGCAGCATGCAACAAAGTGTTCCAAATCCAGTCATAAATGGAAAACAGACGTACAGATCATATCAGAGTGAGACAGTTATAACACATGGCCCATATTAATCAATGCACTGCGATTTTGGGACATAAGGCAACAAGAAGGCAGGTGTTTGAAGATGTTTCAGTGAGTGTTTCTACAGTTACTGGGTCCATCAATGCATGTTACATCTAAGAAGCCTGGCCTCAGAAACTTGCACCCTTGCAGGACTTACTTCTCTGTTCTTTCATACTGCGGCATGGACATATTGCGGGCGAGGGGGGTATCAGTGAATCTTCTTTAGGATTTGAAGAAGTTGGAGATCCAGTTCAAGTTCTGCAGCAGAACTTGGGTCTCTAGGGAGGTTCTATAGCACGGGTGTCAAACTCGCCGCGTCATGTGACATGTCGCGAGGTATTGTGACTTTTTTCCACATAGCCGGAACTGGGGTGGGCATGGCTTCCACATGATGCAACCGGCTCACGGGGCCAGCAGTTTGACACCCCTGTATATAGCCTCCTAATAACCGTTTCCTCTTTGTCTGCTTCAGGCTTGGAGCTCTCATCATCCTCTGCAACCTTGTTTACTGAGATGCCAGGGACTCAATTTGGTTTTTCTGCATGCAAAGGAAAAGGTGCATCCACAAATAATGTGTACTCCCCAGCAGCAGATTAAAGAACGGCTCTTCCTTGCTTAGCTTTATCTATGAGAAATTACCATTTTTGTCCCGCGGGAACCGTGTCTTCTAGTACAATACAGAAAGCAGCTGGCTCAGCAGGAATTACCCAGCTCTCTTATCCTGGCTTTCAAATTCTGTTTCCAGTCAAATTGGTACTTCTGTACTTCTCCCTTCTGGTTCCTTTTTCCTTCCCAACAAGGCATGAAACCGTGGTAGCTTTAATCCAGCGGTTCTCAATCTGTGGGTCGCAACCCCATTTGGGGTCGAACGACCATTTCACGGGAGTCGCCAAGCACCGCAGTCCGCCATTTTAAAAAAATTTTTTGGTCGGCCATTTTTTTTTGGTCAGCCATTTTTTTCCCTATCACGATGCGGGCCGTCGCGCATGCATGATGCGCCCCGTCGTGCCGCGCATGCGCGGTGCGGGCCCGCCATTTTTTTTGTCGGCCATTTTTTTGGGGGTCGGCCATTTTTTTCCCTATCGCGATGCGGGCCGGGGTCGAGCCCCGGAAAAGGTTCAGAATCGCTGCTTTAATTGAAAACCTCACACTTGTTTCCAAGTGCAATTTGGTGAGATTTTGCAGTTGGTCTTGGGAAGTTTCAAGCAATGAATGGAATGAAAACAGCAGGAAACAGAAAGAAGTGAGATGGATATGCATTTCAGGCTTTAGGCCTTTCATTCCCTCATAAAATCATATATTTACTGAAGTGAGGAAATTAGAAAAGGTGGCAAAGTAGCAAGGGACTATGTGTATTTAGAAAGAATGTTGGTAGGTGTTTGCTTATATCCATTCCCTGCACTGCTTCTCATACCCATCACATATGGTTTCCATTACCCTTGTTCTGTTCTCCTTCCTCCTCCAATCGTCTCCGCTTACTTTAGCTGAGTAAGATGGTAGAAAGACGTTTCTGCCACATTTCATGCCCAAAATAGAGAACTTTCCTTATTTTCAGATCAGGAAAGAAAGATACTACTCTGATACCAGCAGCCAGAAGCAATAGACATTGCTGGGATGTAACTTCTTTCTCTCTGGGTTTCCGGAGCAGGGTTTAATTGGGGACTCTGCTGATGTGCTCAGTCATGTCTGTATCCCCCCTTTTCCCATTGCTGCTGTATCCTAGCTGGATCGCTGGGTCTCCAAGGTACCGTACAGCCTCTCTCACATCTTCCTCTGCCTGTTGGGCTGGGCAGGAAATGTTTGCACTTGGTAACCAAATTGGGAGTACAGATATATTTTTTTTGAGGGGGGTGTGAGGACATTGATTGGGGGAAAAGGTCAGTTGCCTCTTTCTCACCATTCCACTGCCATGGCAACTCCATCCAGGTTGGCCCTTGGCAACCACTACCATTGTGGCCTTTGTGTCTGTACAAAGGCCTCATTCTCAGCAGCTTCATGTATGTGGTTTCTACTATCCATTCTCTTGCCATGGCAATCCTGACCAAATCCTACACAGCATCTGTCACAAAAAGAAAAAAAAAGTTAAAGCTTAGCTGTCCCACACTAAAATCTCAACAGCAATGCTCTTTCCTCCACTACAACGTTAAGTAGAAACAAATAAACATCAAAATAGATGAATTCCAGATAATTTCCCAGTTTGAGGCCATATAGCCTCCTCAGTAACAACTAAAATTCAACTTGTATTGGTCATGCTAGCTGGGTCTGATGGGAATTGTAGTCCAACACATCTAGCAGACATATTACAGAAGATTTCCCTACAGTTTTCTGGAAAAACATGGTTCATAAATTCTCACTTTGTGCTTCACCCCCTTTCTGGTTTGATATCAATCTCCGAATATGGGAGCTAAATGTTATTATCTCAAACATTTTCTCTCCCTCCCTTGGAGGCTGGGCTGCCCAGTAGTTTTTCTGCCAATTACTATTGTGCTGCTGGCTGCCCCTTGAGTAATTGTTCATCTCAGGCCATTAAGCTGTCACCTCATGTTGCTTACCTGCCTGGTGTTTAATTCAAGCTTACATATGGTGAGAGTTAAACAGATCATTGTGAGTCCTCGGCCTTTATCTCCCAACCTTGCATTTCATAAAATGTTCCCATCCCAGCATGGTGCATGGCTTGGATCTGCAGCACTTGGGCAAACACTGGGGCCTGCTTAATGGGAACAAGGGATGGGTGTCACATGTAAAGGGCAGTGGCTTATCCCCAGCATCTGTGACAACTATAGATTGGCTTTAATAGATGTGCAACAGAGAGAACTTCAGTTGGTGTGGTATTTGGGTTATTTTTTCTCCATGTCATTATAACCTGGAGCAGTGGCCAATTATGTTAAAAAATGTCCCTTTTGAGTGTTTATTGAAATGACTCCAAGCTCTGCTACTTTTCACTCTGGCATTCCTCAAGGCCAGCTCCATAGGAGTTTTCCATCATGGCGTTCAGAAGTAGGGCAAGAGTAAACATAAACCTTGTTCTTGCAAATTGAGATGTTGGCTTTGAATATGCCCTTCATATGTTGCCCTGAGGGGCATATTCAGACATTCCTTCAAAATCTATGATAGAAGGAGATAAGATGTTGTATAGCAGTTCCCTTCTAGGAAAAAAAAATCACACCTGAGATTTCCAGGTAGATCAGATTGGGTAGAATTAGTGCATACTGTGTCTTTTTCTGGATAAGGGCAGAATGCGAGAAACGGAGCAGAACCATCGTGAGATTGGAGGCAAGAGGTCTTGTTTCAGGTCTTGAGGAATGGCGTTGTACCTGCCTTGTCCGCTTCACCTCCCTTACTTTTCTTTCCCTTTCTTGTCAACATGGGTCCCAGCTGGTTCGTGACAATGCAGATCTGCGTTGTGAGCTTCCTAAACTGGAGAAACGTCTTCGGGCTACGGCTGAGAGAGTTAAGGCCCTGGAGGGTGCACTGAAGGAAGCCAAGGAAGGGGCAATGAAAGACAAGCGCCGCTACCAGCAGGAGGTAGATCGCATCAAGGAAGCGGTGCGCTACAAAAACAGCATGAAGCGCAACCACTCTGCGCAGATTGGTAAGCCAACAAATTCTGTAGATTGGGGGTTAGATCCTGGTGAGCATGGAGAGAGTTCTCCGTGGTAGCAGGTATTTTATTGATAATACGTGTTTTAGGAAGGAGCAGATATCTTTTCTACTTGGCTGAATGTGTACATTCCAGGAAATCATAATGCAGTATTTGGTAATACTATGCAGTACTTTTGATTCAATTTGGAAAAAGTAGTTTGGAAGATGGGAATCTCAATGCTGAATCAATCTGAAACTTGTTAAATCAATCTTTCATTTTCCACAGACGTTTCTCCTATAGGCACATGGTCCTTAACATTTAAGTCCTTGACTTAATGACTGTTCATTTAATGACCATTTGAAGGTACAATGACCTCGGAAAGGGTGTTTTACAGTTTGTAAACTGGATGTTGGAAACATTACACGATCATGGGATGTGTATGTATGATGTTTCACAACATCCAGTTTACAAACTGTAAAGCACGCTTTCCTAGGTCGTTGTACCTTCAAATGGCCATTACATGAACAGTTGCAAATGCTTGGGTGGTCGGCAACTTGTTTGCACTTACAACCAGTTGCCAAGTGCCCCATGATCATGTGATCACAATTTGCAATTTTCTGTGCCAGCTTTCCCAGAAAATCCGTAGGAAAGCTGGCAGGGAAGATTGCAGGCTGCTGCCACTTACCACAGAGTTGAGATTCCTTCTGCGCAGGAAGCTCTTTGAGAGCAAAAGGGCTGCCAGCCAGGTGGGAATCTCAACTCTGCATGGAGATGAGATTCCTTCCTCCCCACAACTTGCAGGCAACCTTTGAGAGCAAAAGGCCTACTTGCCAAGGGGAGGGGAACTCCTCCAGCAGAATTGGAGCTTGGATCCCAAAAATCCCAGCTCCATTCCTGCAGCCCACTTCAGTAGCACCCTTCCATGCATGGAGGAGGGTTAAACTCTTCCAATGGGGTGGAGAAATAGAACTCAGATCCTGAAAATCCTAGCTCCGTGAATTAATTAATAAATTAATGGTGTATGTTTGTGTCTCTCTGTGTCTCTGTGTGTACACACACACACACACACACACACACACACACAGTGACCATACATCCTTTATTATAATGGATAGTCCTTTTTTTCAGAAAGCTTTTCTTTAAATTTAATTATTTATTTTCTTGGTTTTGCTCTTGAGCTTTCCTTTGTAAAGAAAAGTTATAAACAAACAATTTTATAATTCTTATTCAGATTTATCCCTTTTTCAGTTTGTCCTTTACTCTGGCAAGATAACATGGTTTATACATGACATTTGTTTCTTCTTGCAGCTAAACCAGTGCGACCAGGGCACTATCCAGCTTCATCCCCGACCAATCCTTACGGTGTCCGTAATTCTGATTGCATCAGCTACACCAATAGCCTCTTCCAGAATTATCAAAATGCTTACCTGAATTCTGGCAGCACTGTGCCTGACAGCTAGTGAGTATATTTTACTTCTACTTCCATTACATTGTGCAAATTGTGATTGGTTTAAGTTGTAGTTGGCTTAAGCAAATTTCCGAGATGAATCTATCAGTTTTTCAGGAGGCAACCTGAAGAACATTTTGCTCCATAAGTCAAACTTTAATCTGTCATCATTTCATTTGGTTTACATTAAACCTGATCTAAAACTAAGGTGACCAGCTTTTTTACAATGAAAAGGAGGACACAAATAAATTGAAAAAAAAAAGATCATAAATAAAAGAAACATTTTATTCATTGCAACAATAATACAGACAACTGGCATGTGCAAAGTTTGCCAGCCGGGTGTTTTGGCACGCTCAGCAGCAATTCCTATTGGCTTTCGAAAGCCAATAGCGCAGTGGTTCTCAACCTGTGGGTCGCGACCCCATTTGGAGTCAAAAAACCATTTCACGGGGGTCGCCAAACACCGCAGTCTGCCATTTTTTTAAAAAAAAAATTTTGGTCGGCCATTTTTTTGGGGTCGGCCATTTTTTCCCCTTTGCAATGCGGGCCGTCGCGCCACGCATGTGCGATGCGGGCCCGCCATTTTATTTTGTTTTTGGGTCGGCCATTTTTTTTTGGGTCGGCCATTTTTTTCCCCTTTGCGATGCGGGCCGTCGCGCCGCGCATGTGCGATGCGGGCCCGCCATTTTATTTTTTTTGGGTCGGCCATTTTTTTTTGGGTCGGCCATTTTTTTCCCCTTTGCGATGCGGGCCGTCGCGCCGCGCATGCGCGATGCGGGCCCGCCATTTTTTTTTATTTTGGTCGGCCATTTTTTTTTGTCGGCCATTTTTTTCCCCTTTGCGATGCGGGCCGTCGCGCCACGCATGCGTGATGTGGGCCGTCACGCCGCGCATGCGCGATGCGGGCCATTGCACCGCGCATGCGCGATGCAGGCCGGAGTCGAGCCCTGGAAAAGGTTGAGAACCGCTGCAATAGCGGGAGTAGCACAGCTCATGCAAAAGTTGAAAAAAAAACCCATCAAAAAAAGGTGCCGGAACGCCATTCTGAGCGTTCTATAAGAAAAAAAAAGCCCTGCAGATTAGTCTTCAAATATTGAAAAGGAGGACATGTAGGAAGACACTTTTCGAGGGAGGACAGAACTTACAAAAGGAGGACTGTCTTCCCTAAAGGAGGACAGTTGGTCACCTTACTAAAACATGTCTTGTCTTAGCTATTGCTTGATGCAAAGAGTAGGCCTAGGCCAACTGTGATTTTTTTTTTTTTTTTTGGATCTGGACTCTGGAATTCTAAAATAATTTGAATGTACAAGATCCACTATATATTATCATGTGGAAAAGAAGGCATACCAGAAGAATGAATTTGTATTTGCTTATGTGTTGGCTGGTATAACCTACTTTTTAAAAGATAATCTAGGATACATCAAGTCTGAGCTGGAGATATAAATTACTCACCAGATCATTACAATCTTCATAAATACTCAGGAAAAAAATAACTGGCATTAATAACAGAACATTTTTTTTACCAAAAAAAAAAAAGACTGCTACGGTATGTTTGGCTGTATAAGTTTTAAATTGGAGAATCAGGTACATGTTCATCCACATTGAGGATTTCATGAAATGACTACCGGTATTTTCCAAACTTGCTCTCTTCAGATTAAATATCCTTCCTTGGAATTTAGTACATTTAGTAATTTGAATACAAGATCTCAATAGTCGTCTATTTCGTACATATTCTTATTTAAAAAGGCTTTTTTAAATCATTTTGACACACAGATCTTCTCTCCCCAGCTTTTAATATCACATTTGGCTTTAGGGTTCCCTCTTTTATTACAGCACGGCTATCGCTAGAAGTTCCCCCTCAGCTGTAAGCTTCGGTACTGAGCCAAGTGGAATAGAACTGAGATAGCTAGATACACATGGTCCTTTTAGCATACATAACCTATTAATATCCATTTACTGCTTATATATCCCTTTCTTTTTTCATTCATGCAGCTTTACAAATGCACCTTCCAGCAGTGGAAGCAGCTCATCAGGTGCCCCTCTGACCTCTTATCAGAAGCTCAATATGGATAATGGTAGGCTATTAGGAAGAAAAATAAATATGCTCTTAAGGAGAAGGGAAGGTGCCTCTTGCTTTTCTGTTTGCTTAGACTGGGTTTATCAGCAGCTTGAGATCATTGTGGCCACATTTAAAGGACCCACTTGATGAGGATGTAGTGCAGGGGTCTTCAAACTTGGCCCTTTTATGACTTATGGACTTCAACTCCGAGAATTCCTCAGCCAGCATGCCTGGCTGAGGAATTCTGGGAGTTGAAGTCCACAAGTCATAAATGGGCCAAGTATGAAGACCCCTGATGTAGTGTCTTTATAATGAAAGTCTGTTGTCACATTCCTGTTTCTTAGTTTACAGATATGGGTTTGTCTCACAAAACAAACACATGGGATGGGAAAGCTAGAAAGCAAAGAAAATAAACTGAGAGATGGCTATATCGGTAGAAAATAGTTCAGATCTGTGATTTTGTTGTGCATAAGGTGCTGGTAGGTTTATGTTTAAGTTTCAGCAAGGCAGCACTTTCCAGGCAGAACTGAACACACACACACACACACACACACACACACACACACACACAAATGGCACTGTTTGTCCCTTCAGCATGTGCCCTTTTCTGAACTGTAATGCTGCTTTTTTCCCCCCTTGTTCTTCCACTGGACGGCTGCACAGGAAATGCCACAGACATCAATGATAACAGGTGAGAAGCTGTTGCCTAACCATTGGAACAAACAGTTTTCTTATTTCTTCAGAGTGGTTAGTTCCAGGGATAAGTCATTTAATTTTTATTTATTTATTTGTTTGTTTGTTTGTTTCTTAAATTTCTATACCGCCCCTCTCCCGTAGGACTCGGGCAGTTTACAGCCCAATTAAAACAGATAATAAATATTTAAAAATAAATTAAATTAATACATAGCTGTTACTAAAACCTGTTAAAATCCCAATTCTAAAACCCGAACAACCTTGTTTAAAAATTTACATAGAGATTTACATAAAACCCGAGGAGGTCTAGGCCAGGCCGGCTTGATTGAAGAGATGAGTCTTCAATTCTCTTCTGAAGGTGCGGAGATCATGACACATCCGGAGTTCTGGGGGGAGCTCGTTCCACATCGTCGGTGCCCCCACAGAAAAGGCTCTCCCCCTGGGCGCCACCAGCCAACACTGCTTAGCCGATGGCACCCTGAGGAGGCCCTCTCTGTGGGAGCGAACTGGTCGATGGGAGGTATTTACTGGCAGAAGGCAGTCTTGTAAATAACTGGGTCCTATGCCATGGAGCGCTTTAAAGGTGGTAACCAATACCTTGAAGCGCACCCGGAAAGCCACCGGCAACCAGTGCAGCTCGCGCAGGATGGGGGCCATTCGTACCCGCCAGGGTGCCCCCACTACCACCCGCGCAGCCGCATTCTGCGCCAGTTGAAGCCTCCACGTGCACTTCAAGGGGAGCCCCATGTAGAGAGCATTACAATAGTCCAGTCTGGAAGTGACAAAGGCATGGGTGACCGTGTGTAGCGCATCCCTATCTAGGAAGGGGCACAACTGGCGTACCAGACGAATCTGGTAAAACATCCTCCCGGCCACGGCCGTCAGATGGTCCTCAAGGGACAGCCGTGAATCTAGGAGGACTCCCAAGTTGCGAGCCCTTCCCGTGGGGGCCACTGACTCGCCCCCAATAGACAGCGATGGAATCAGCTGATTATACCGGGACGACGGTAACCACAGCCACTCGGTCTTGGAGGGGTTGAGCTTGAGACCGTTCTTCCCCATCCAGATCCCCACAGCCTCCAGGCACTGGGTCAGCACGTCAAAGAGCTTCATTTGGGTGGTTCGGGGTGGAAATGTACAGCTGAGTATCATCAGCGTACTGATGGAATTCCCCAAAACCTCGGATGATCTCACCCAGCGGCTTCACATAAATGTTGAACAGCAAGGGCGAGAGGATCGACCCCTGAGGTACCCCACAGTCAAGGGGCCTCGGGGTCGACTTCTGACCCCCTGTCAACACAAACTGCGTCCGGCCAGAGAGGAAGGAGGAGAACCACCGAAGCACGGTGCCCCCTATACCCAACCCCTCCAACCGGCACAGCATGATACCATGGTCGATGGTATCAAAAGCCGCTGAGAGGTCCAATAGCACCAGGACAGAGGAGCAACCCCTGTCCCGGGCCCGCCAGAGATCATCCACCAATGCAACCAAAGCTGTTTCCGTGCTGTAACCCGGCCTGAAGCCCGACTGGAGCGGGTCCAGATACGACGATTCCTCCAGATGCTTTGTATACAAAGTAGAGAGAAAGCATTTAGCAGGGAGGGAAGGTTTGAGATACTATGTGTTCCCTTTTCCTCTGCTGTAGAAGTGACCTGCCTTGTGGTGTTGAAGCTGATGAGCAAGCCAAGCTCTTTCCCTTTCACCAGGAGACTGCAGCCAGCTAATAGCTAATATCACCACCTGCCCAGAGCATCTAAACACAACCGTCAGGTACAGTCCATCATAGGCACTCTATTTCAGCAATTTTGTATTGCATCTCTTAGTATTCCCTCTTCCCAGGACTCCATCAGACTTGCCCTTCAGCTTCCTCCAACTGGGTAAATATTTTTCGCACAAGATTTGCTAGATACCTTTTAATTAAAACAAAATAAACTCTGTCCTGCACAAGAGGTATAGGGTGGGTCTTTCCCCCCCTTGCTCCTTCACTACAGAAATCCTATTTTTGAGTTTCCAGGAGTAAGTACTCTGACTGGCTGTCACCAAATCCATGGACTTGGTGATTTAACAACGCTAATTTTATCTCTGTAAAAACTACTGGTGAATTGCAGAACTAAATGTAGAAAGCTTCCTCCTTAGTATTTAGCTGGAGAGGAGCTTGTATACTAATATCATTTCTATTGACTTTTCCCTCTTCCCTCTTTTCCTCATCTTGTAGTTTCTAAATGGGATGGAAGCCTCAATCCTGCATGCTGCAGCCGGCTTTCCTTGACTTCTGCTACAATTGGCCCTGTCCTTGTGTCCTGCTCTCTCCGTGTCCTGTATATTTATCAGCTGCTGCTTCACTCTCACTGTTTCTGTCTTACTTAACTAGAGAATAATGTATTCCCTACTCCCTACTTCAGGAGGACTTGTGCCTCTCCTTTCCTGCCTCAGTTGCCTTAAGGGATGGGCTGCTAGGGAAGAACCTAGATGTAGAAGCACCCCTAATGTGCAAACAATTCTTACCGAAGAGAAAAGGCATAAGGTATTTCCCACATGACGTAATGACCCTTGACCTGCAGTAGAACACCACTAACCCCAATATCTTTAGGTCTGACTGTAAGAATAGAAGTTGAATACCTCCAAGTAGGTAGGCTAGAACTGTTAGTGTATGTGTTTGCTGACTTTCAGATAAGGCCTAGAGCTTTAACATCTAGTTCTTATCCTTTGGGGTAATCCTCAAAGAATATAAAATATTGGCAGCTAGCTTCACCTTTAAGAGTTTCCCATGATGCTTGAGCCTCAGCCTTTATGGACTTAAATTTCCCATTTTTCTTAGGTGGTCATGGCACTTCAGAAATGGCCTGGAAAGTCTTCTACAGAAAGGAGATCCTGCTAGTCATTTCCGTCAGTTGATACAATGTTAGGAATGCTGCCTACCCTGAGCAGTTATTGTTTCCTCAGTGGGAACAGAAGGTTCCAATGGGTGAGGAGGATCTTATCAGTGGAGACCATAACTCCTCTATGAGCCAGCAACTTGGCCTCAGGAATATAAGTTGGCCCCATTTCATTCTGTAAACAGGAAAGTAGATAGTAAGTTTTGCTTTTGCAGGGCAGACCTGTTGGATTTGACAGGTAATTCTCTAGCAAGTCCTAACCAACCATAACCACTGCATATCTGGGGCACAGGCTGGGGCCTAATGATTCTGTAAATGAAACAAAAATTAGGCTGCTATCAACATATTTTCAGTTGTTCCCTTTTATTATCTCTTGATAGCTTGCTCAGGGGCCTTTCATTTGTGCTCCCATGTGTATATTTTGAGGGAATATGAGTCCACTGCACATCTTTAACTTAATGTCACCACTTCTGAGTCAATAGGGCAAACAGGGTTGGGGGTGGCAGGGAAAGTGGCTTTTACAAAGGATTGCAAGCCTTTTTCCTGTTAAACTATTAAACAGCAATAACCCTGTTTAACTGTCTTCTTGATGGTTGTTGACATCCTGTCATTTTATCCGTCTGCTCAGATCACATCAAATGTTGCATGTCAAGCTATTCAAAAGTTTATTTAAAAAAAAATAAACGAAGAGTTAAAAAAAATAACAGGTTTGTGTACTCTGTTACTGTGTCTATATAGTAAAGATTCCCTTAGGTGAAGCTCAAATCCTGGTGTGACTACATAGACATATTCATGTAGTTTCTTGGCAACTATATAAAAGAGCTTTGTAACATGTAATGTTTTTTAAATTTTACAGTCTAGTCTATGGAATTTCCTGGTGATCTTCCATCCAAGTCTAACCTGGTCTGAATATGCTTAGCTTCCAGGTCATCAGCTATCCATTAAGACTGGAAAAAATGGGGGAGGGGGGAATATCTGCAGTAGATCCTCGTGAAACACTTATACTAATATGATAGCTGCAGGGAATATCAGAAAACAATGGGTAGAGGAGGGAAAGGCCAATAGGGGAATTACTGAAATATATTATGATTTAATTCTCAGAATTCTTTATCACCATAATAATGCTTCGAAACTGTGTATTTCTGTCCTTAAATTGGATATTATACAGCTGGTATAATATATAACAGTGGTGGCAAACCTATGGCACGGGTGCCAGAGGCGGCACTCAGAGCCCTCTCTGTGGGCACACATGCCATCGCCCCAGTCCTAGGCCTTCAGCTGGGTTTTATAAAACCTTTTCGCTTTAGGCCTCCGCTACCGTGTGCAAAAAAAAAAAGGTTCAATCAGTCAATTTCAACTTCTCGCAGGAAAAAAAAGATCTTGCAAAGTTGAAATTGATTGATTGAACTTTTTAGTTCCACCCAGTCTGCCGTTACCACCATGGCCGCGGCCACCCAATTAGCCACGCCCACCCAATGGGCCACACCCACCTGGCACTCAACGATGCGTAAGTGGGTTTTGGGTTGCAGTTTGGGCACTTGATTTCTAAAAGGTTTGCCATCACTGATATATAATAAAGGTACAAAGAGGGGCAATCAAAATCATTAAGGCTTTCCACAAGGGATGGTTATGATATTTAGCATTTTTTATATTAGAACAAAATTATTTATCACATATGTATATATTACATATATATCTTATAAAATATAGGATATATTTTAGATATATCCTACATATAGCTCATAGTAGCTTACATAGGGCTCTCTTCTCATTTTATATCCATAAAAATAATGATATAGGTTGATCTATGACAGATTGACAGGCCACAAGTCACTCAGTAGTCAAATGAACTCCTTGGTCAAATAAGGACTTAAATACCTGTTGTCTCAGTACTAGTCTAACATCTTAACCATGCTACATTGCCTTTCATCAGTGAATAAGAAGGGGTATAAGACATGTGTTTAAAAATGGATAGGACAATGTATTTTTCTCTCTCATAATATTAGTATAACGTTATATTACATAATATAATACCTCAGCCTCATTAAATTAAGTTGAATAGTGGGAGATTTGAGGCAGATACAAGGAATTATCTCTTTACATCAGACATGTCAAACACAAGGCCCGGGGGCCGGATGCGGCCCGTGAAGTGGTTTCATGTGGCCTGCAAAGCTATCCTTGAAACAGTGAGGGAACAGCCCCTGCTGCCTTGGCCCTGGCCCAGGCCAGCCAGGAGCCAATGTACAATTTTGTGGTGGCCATCTATACGGAAACACATTCAGTCTTAGCTCCACAAGGCCATCTAGAAACAGCGAGGAACCAGCCCCTGCCGTGTTGGCCCTGCCCCCTGGGTGCATGCTGGGGAAGTGTCACCCTTTGTGAGGAATGAAGAAATGGACCATGCCTTGGTGCTTGCCCCGGTCCCACCCCCTTCTGCCAGAGACCCTCAGATCTGTCCCACTCCTGCCCTGTAGAGCTGGCCATGCCCACCTAGTAGGCCACATATTGGGGAGAAAAGAACAAGCAGGGCTGTTCTCTAACCCAGTGTTTAATTTCTTTAAAACTTCTTTCCCTGAAGTCTCCTTTCCACCACTAAAAATTTATTTATTTATTTATTTATTTCAATTTATATGCCGCCCCTCTCCCATGACTCGGGACTGCTCACAACAACAAAACAATTAAAAAACACAATTAATTTAAAAATTTAAGAAGTTAATTCCATTCATACAACATACAAACACATTTAGCTCACAGCCACTGATGGCGGGACACTCTTAGGGCCGAGGGGCAGAGCACAGCTCATATGCCCCAAGCCTGCCAGCATAGATGTGTCTTCAGCGCTTTCCAGAAAGCTAAGAGGGAGGAAGCAGTACGAACCTCTGAGGGAAGCTGATTCCAGAGGGCTGGGGCAGCAACGGAGAAGGCCCTAGCCCTAGGCCCCACCAGACGACATTGTCTAACAGATGGGACCCGTAGGAGGCCAACCCTATGCGCCCTAACCGGTCGCTGGGATTCATGAGGCAGAAGACGGTCCCGCAAGTATCCTGGTCCATTGCCATAAAGGGCTTTATAGGTCATAACCAACACTTTGAATTGTGTTCGGAGACCAATAGGTAGCCAGTGCAGCTCGTGGAGAGCTGGGGTAATATGAGCATGTCTTGGAAGACCTAAGACAGCTCGTGTGGCCGCATTCTGGACTACTTGCAGTCTCCGGACATTCTTCAAAGGCTGCCCCATGTAGAGAGCATTACAGTAGTCGAATCTCGAGGTGACAAGGGCATGGGTGACTGTGAGGAGTGACTCCCGGTCCAAATAGGGCCGCAACTGGCGCACCAGGCGAACCTGGGCGAATGCTCCCCTCGCCACAGCCGAAAGATGATGTTCCAAACTTAGCTGTGGATCGAGGAGAACACCCAAGTTGCGAACCCTCTCCGAGGGGGACAAAACTTCTCCCCCCAGGGTAATGGGAATTGTCCTTGGGAGGCAGCGCCCATAGCCACTCCGTCTTGTCGGGATTGAGTCTGAGCCTGTTGGCACCCATCCAGACCTCAACAGCCTCCAGGCACCGGTTCATCACTTCAACTGCTTCGCTGTAGTGACACGGGGTAGAGATATAAAGCTGGGTATCATCAGCATATTGATGATAACTTACCCCGTGTCGACGGATGATCTCACCCAACAGCTTCATGTAGATGTTAAAAAGCAGGGGTGAGAGAACGGACCCCTGAGGGACTCCACATGGAAGAGACCTCGGAGCCGATCTCTGACCTCCTGCAAACACCAACTGCGACTGGCCAGAGGTAGGAGGTGAACCACCTTAGAACGGTGCCCCACACTCCAAGCCCCTCCAACCGGCGCAGAAGGATACTATGGTCGATATCGAATGCCGCTGAGAGGTCAAGAAGCACCAGGATAGTGGAATAACCTCTATCCCGGGCCCGCCAGAAATCATCGATCAGCAATGAATTGAGGAACATCCCCCCCAGGAAAAAAAAACCTTTTTGTTTGTATGGGGTTTGTTTGTATGGGTCTATATTTACGGTATTAAAAAGGTCAACTGAAATGGGTTCAGATAATTAGTTTGAGGCAGATGGGTCTCAATCACCTTTCCCAGATAGGTTTTGAGTCTGCCCTATTATAGCTTAGGTTTTAACAGATGCTACAGCTGCAACATTCGCTAACAGATTATACAGAAATACTGTACATAAAGAGATGCCTATTTGGTTCTGCCCACTGTCTTTTTGAGTTCCCAGGTGAACAAATTTAGAACAGCTCAAACTTTGTAAGGTTAGTAGTCCAGTAACATGTCTGTATATTTTTACTGAACTATAATTATTCTAATTATCAATAGGCCAGTTTGGTGTAATGGTTGAGGCATCAGGGTAGAAACTAGTTCTAGTCCCACCTGAGGCACAAAACCACCGTATGACCTTGGGCCAATCCCTCTCTCTCCCAGCCCTGAAACAGGCAAGGCAAACCACTTCCGAAAAACCTTGCCAAGGAAACAGCAGGGACTAACCGAGTCAAAAACCGACTCGGAGGCTATATATGTATATATTGTTACTTAGAATTTATGGCCTAGTGACTCCGACCCTCTCCAAAAACACTTCTTTAACGAACGGCTCGATGAACTAACACTCCTGCCTACCTCCTCTGTTCGGCTACATTTTTAAATGCTGCCCTGAACCCTTTTTTTCCTTTCCAACCCTTCCTCTAGATCAGTGTTTCTCAACCTTGACAATTTTAAGGCACGTGGACTTCAACTCCCAGAATTCCACAGAATTCTGGGAGTTGAAGTCCACATGCCTTAAAATTGTCAAGGTTGAGAAACACTGCTCTAGATCAGGGGCGGGCAAGTATGGCTCTTTTATGACCTGTGGACTTCAACTCCCAGAAGTCCACGCTCAGGTCATAAAAGGGCCAGACTTCCCCCCACATCTCTGCTCTAGTTTCAATCATTGTGTACCTGCAAGCGCCATGTTAGCTTTCTTCCCATAAGCGGTAAAGTACAAAAAAAAAAAAAGCGCGTAATCCTATACAGAGCGTCACAAAGTAGGCAATCACCTTTTTGCTAACGCCTTCCTCCCTCCCAGGCCTAACGCTAACCACCCCCCACACGCACACGCACGCGCGCACACACACAAACACACCCCAAACGGACGCCAGAAGGCGTCCAAGGAGTCGGCGCCCTCTCCTCTGTGACGCAGCTGCCCCGCCCCTCCCCTTCGGGTCACGTGTGGCGGGATCAGCTGAGCGTTTACTTCCGTTTGCCGGCGTCGGGGTTGCTGTGAGTGAGTGCGTGCGAGCGCGTGGAGTAGGCGCCGCTCGGAGCGGAGTCGCAAGGAGGATGGCCGCCTCGGTGGGTCCAGGGACGCGCACGAAGACCAAGAAGAAGCACTTCGTCCCGCAGCGCGTGAAGGTGCTGCGGTCGGCCGACCCTCTTCTGGGCGTGCTGGCTTGGGGGATCAACCATCAGGTAATCGGCTTCGCCGAATGTTTCTCGGGCGGGGGAGAATACAGAGCAAGCCCACCTCTTTTGCTGGGTCGCCTCCCTCCAGCATCCGTGCCTGGATAGAAGGAAGGCGTGGGGGGGGGTTGTCCCACGTGTCAAGCCTCGATTGGATTTCTCTTTCGCTTTCCGGGTTGCGGGATCTGTACCCATCGGTTTTTTGGGGGGCGGGGGTCGTCATCCCGCCCTCTTGATTCTTTGACTCCTAATGTTTCGGAGGGCTGCTCGGCAGTGGTTGGTTTCAGAAAGAGCAGATGGAGGGGAATGAAGGCAAATCTTATCTGTCCCAGGATGCGAGATCGAATTTGGGTCGGTCACCGGGGACCCGGAGATTTACTAGATCTCAAGCCAGAGGGGAGACCACCAGCCAATTCCAGGGCTGAAAGTTAGACTGAGAGGTCTAAAAACTCCCAAAAGAAGGCACAAACTGCTTCAGTAATGAGATGCTATGAACTCATTATGTGTTAAGTTTGACTTGAGGGAGACCGTAATTTTTTCTCCTTTTTCTCTATGGAGATTCTCAGATCCAAAAGTGAAAAAAAACCTTTCCGGTTTCTTTTTCTTTCCTGTGCTCCTGCTCCCCACATCTGGTGTTAGCTATTGTTACTATGAGTATGTTTGAATAGCTTTCCCTACTGTGATGCCCTGCGACTGTCTTGTTTTATGACAGGACTAAAAAATATATGGGGTTATCTCTGTTGGCATCACCTTGGGGAAGGCTGCAATAGGGTTATGTTTTGTCTTATTCTGTCCTATGCTCATTAACATACTTGCATAATTTTCCTCTGTTCTTGCTGCAAACTGTTTTATATGCATGGTAGGAAAAGTATATTTGTATAAGTATAATAAAATTGAAACATGTAATATATTTTGCACAGATATTTTAACTTACTTTGCTTCGGAATCTAGTGAGAAAAAAATTGTCTACCTGTTAGTAAGTTGACTAATGCCATAGTGCTTAATCATAGTCCTGATTCATATGGGAGGAGATTGTTCCTATCTGTTGAAAAGAAGGAGAAATTGAATAGTTCTGAGTAGGGGCTCTTATCATTTTTTCATACATATATGGATTCATATGATATCTGGATTCATATGATTTTCCTATCATAAATTCCCTAAAGAATTATCTGCCGGATGAAGAAATAGTACAATATAAGTCAATAGTTTCATTTCTCATAAGCCAGTTTAATTTGCACATTCCATCCTCAGTGTAATACATGAGTAATGGACAGAATCTAATTTACCATTAATAGAAATTATGAAATCAAAAACAGCAAGAAACAATCACAAACATGACCTTGAAATCGTATACTGTATGAGATTCTGATGTATGTGAGAGCTATAGACACTCCATGTGGTTACTGCACAAAATGCTGCTTATAGTTTTTTAAAGATATTTTGCACAATGAGGGCTAGAAACATGGGTGAAGCAGTCAGAAACTGATGAAATAACGAGCAGTTATCCAAATCCAAGGTTATGTCTTCTAAGCTAGAAAAGATTTAAGTTACCAGCATCAAATTCCTGGGTGTGCAGCTAACGATTAGGCTGACTTGGTCGCTCAACAGTGAGAAACTGGCGAAGCGGGCACAGCAGCGCCTGCATTTTCTGCGTCGCATGAGAAAACACATCTTCCTTCCCCTGTCCTGACCACTTTCTACAGGGGGACAATCGAGAACATCCTGTCATACAGCATCACAGTCTGGTTTGGAACCATCACTGCTTCAGACAGGAAGGCGGTGCAGAGAGTGGTGAGAATGGCCGAAAAGATCATTGGCAGCTCCCTCCCTCCCATCCAGGACATAGCACAGAAGCGTTGCTTGAGCAGGGTCCGTCAGAAGCGTTGCTTGAGCAGGGTCCGTAAGATTATCTGGGACACTACACATCCTCTTCACACCCTGTTTTCCTTGCTACCTTCTGGGAGGAGGCTTCGTGGTATCCGTAGCAGAACATCCAGATTCAGCCATAGTTTCATTCCATACAGCATTAACCTTGTGAACTCTCAAGCTTCCTCCTTCTGTTATATATATTCAAGATGGACAATATTTAATATTTATTTGCTACATATATGTAGGGGTGTGGGTCTATACATATGTTGTTCATAGTATGTTTAGGTGTGTGTCGTGTATGTGTTTCACTTTGAGAGCAGACAACTAAATTTCATTTTTGATGTGTTCCGTTGTGCCCACAGTAAAAAAATGACAATAAAGGTTATCTTATCAGTACATTTAGATGGTGCTGCTGAATGCAGAATTGGTGTGCCATTTTCTCATTACCTTTTCCATCTCTTTGACAGAATCTGACACCAGGGAATCACCCCATGGGACCATCGCCCCAGATTTTTTAAAGATGTTAATTGTAATATTTCTGGATTTGATCAATGCTTTAATATATTCTAGAATATCTAGAGTTGTTTGAGCAGGCAGCAGAAAATAACACTGAAATCCCAAGGTTATTTACTTACACCTTACACTTTTTGAAGTCTGGCCTCATTCAAACTCTGAAAAGAAGGCAGCTTTTCATGTGATGGGTTGGAAATGGGAAGGGAATCTGTGACATCTGATAGCAGAACCTATATTTCTGCCTACCAATGATTGCACTTTTTGTTCGTGCAGGCCTCAGAGAGGCAGAGCTTTATTTCATTGTCTGCCCTTTCTAAGCTTCATTAATCCCTTCCCCTCTGATTCCAGCAGCTTTATGACCCCAAGCATATAAGCTTCATGATGCAACACTAGCATAATACAGATTCCAGAATTAAGGAGGAAGCTGGTACGTGAGCCTTACTGCATGCTTTTCTGAGTTGCAAGCTGTTTTTGGTGCTGTAGGCTAAGTGTCTTGATAGACAAAAAGCCATTTGCTTCCTTCCATTTTGCTCTTTGGTGCTTTCAGAGTTGGACTGCTGAGTTTGAGTTTTGCCTAAAAATATGCATGGTTTCTTTTACCGCTAAAGAAACTGGATGAAATGCATTTGCAAAAAATCTGATTTTGTCTTGGCTTCTTTCCCAAAACTGGCTGAAAATATTCCGATAACTCTTAGTTGGTATGTTTCTAGATCAGTATAAATAACTTTTTAATTCTCTGTGCTCTGTTTTCCTCTATACCCAATGCGGCTGTTTTTCCTTAGATCAGGGGTGTCAAGCTGCCGGGCCAGTGGGCCAGATGCAACACGTGATGTTGCGAGTTTGACACCCCTGCCTTAGATGGTTTCCATTTAGGATTTGCTTCTTTACAGAAGTAATGCTGGCTAATTTACAAAACTGAACCTTGTTTTGTATTGAGAACACTATAAAATGCAGAGTGGTTTTAAATGCAGAGTGGTACAGAATCCTTATCCATTCTCTGACTCATAGCAATCATACAAAGGAGATGGTAATTTTTTCCCATTAAGGAAAGGAAACTAGAATAGACTTTATCCTGATATCACCTTAGCTCCAATGCAATGAGCTGTTCTTTCCAGCAGGTGAGTTCAAAGTTCTAAGAAGGGAGAGGTTTTTGCAGCATGCAGAGCTGAAAATATTTCCCCTAATGAAGAAAGCTGTGATGGGAAATATATGGATGCTTTGCTCCACAAAAGCTTCTTCTCTCTATGCTTTCTTCCTTGGCTGGATCGCATAAGAAAGATTCTTGAATGTCATATTGTGGAAACGTGACTTATATGTCCTGATTCTGTATGAGTTATTTGCAAGCATTTGTAATCCAGATGGCTTTGCAGTGTGTGTGACATTTTCTCTTTAAGGGATGTTTTTTTAACGAGCAGAATAGCTGAATGTATGTCCTAACCATATGAGAAATGCAACTTGAAAATGTGATGTTGTCTTAATACCTTGAAATCTGTTGAGAGTAATACCAATGTTTCTAGATAATGATAAACAAGCTCTAGCTCATCAAATAACATTTCATTACAGATACCAACTAAGCTGTTAGAATAACTGGGCAAGTACCAAGATTAGGTAGCATTAAACAGATTAAAGTTCCCTTGAAGTAGAAGCCAAGAGCTGACAGGTAAGAGATTCCTGGCTCTTATTCACTTTGCACATCAGCTTTGCCAACCAATTTGTTCCTTCATCAATGTCTCATTACCATAGACCAGATATCTATGAATCTATAGCACTTTGCTCTTCTAGGCCTCTGATAGAACTGGAAATAGGCCATATTAGTTTCTAGCTACATGTAGTCCTTGACTTACAACCATATGTTTAGCAGCTGTTCAAAGTTACAATGGCACCGAAAAAAGAGACATGACTGTTCCTCATACTAACAACCTTTGCAGTATCCCCATGGTCACATGATCAAAATTAAAGCACTTGACAATTGGTGTGTATGTACAATGGTTGCAGCATTTTGGGATCATGTGATCACCATTTACAAACTTCCCGGCTGGCTTCCAACAAAGTCACTGGGGGAGGCTGGATTCACTTAATGATTGTGTAATTCAGTTAACTACAATGATTTGTTTAACAACTATAATAAAAAAAAAGTAAAATTGGCTGGGATTCACGTAATCGTTTTGCTTTGCATCGGAAATTATGGTCATAATTCAAGAACTACATCTACCAATTGTCAAGGTTCTTCTGATCAATGACCAAATAAATCAGAACTCTGAGGCAGGAAAGTTCCTCAAATAACATGTTTATTGGATACATAATATCGGCATGTTCAAAAGTGAAACCAGGTCTAAATTTTCCCTCCAAGAATCAAAGTAATATAATGTAACAATATACTTTGGCAGGCTTTCTGACTTAGCGATCTTCCTCCTCCCCTCCGGTGGGAATGACCTTGGTTCCCACAAGAGTTGCTCATGTTTAGAATACCAGAAATACCATCTTCCCCCTCCCCCTTCTTGTGGCAACCTAGAACGAAAAAAATGGCTGCTGCCAGATTTGTTGGTAGAGTTGACACCAATTTCTTCTTGGAGACTAGGGTTGGTACTTTGGCAACCACTCTTTCCTTGGCCAGGCATATAAAGTCTCTCTGGTGTAGCTGAATTGAAATAGTCAATCTGAGTGCCTTTGCTCAGAGGATAGTGGGTATGATGGGCAGACTTTGAATATATAAGCCCTTACAGCACCCCATGGTGAACTGCTCCAATTTGAGGGAAAAGCTGCTAATAAAGATGAAATAGAAGTAAACAAATAAAATATTCAGTGATGCCGTTTTCTGTCCTGTTCTTGGCAAAGATATTGGCTAAAGGTGCTAAATTGGCTAAATTGGTGAGCCAATTTAGTCTCGTGGTTAAGGCACCAGGCTAGAAACTGGGAGACCAGGAGTTGAAGTCCAGCCTTAGCTATGAAAACCAGCTAGGTGATCTTGGGCCAGTCACTCTCTCTCAGCCCAACTCATCCCACAGGGTTCTTGTTGTGGGGAAAATACGAGGAAGGAATCTTAAATATGTTTGCCACATTGATTTTGTGTGTAAAAATAATAAAGGTGGGATATAAATTAAGTAAATGAATAAAACTTTAGCGCAAAGAAGTTATCTGCTTGGTTTGGGGTAATTAAGTTAGAGACTAAGAGGTGCTTGCTGGTAACTGTCCTATGACGGAAAGGTTTCTAGTTGGAGTATCAGCTGAACTAAATAAAAATACTTCTTCATTCAAATCTACCATTAATCATTTTATCTCAAGCATACTGCATTTTGCAGATTTTTTACCCAAAAGGAATTGCTGCAGATGCTCCATCCCTGCAATGTGGTCATCAATATTGATCTTTCCAAACCATTTGCGAAATGTAAAAATGGCTAATCCCATTTGGTTAGCTTGACACGAACTGAAGTATTCTGTTGTCAGAGAACAGCCGGAAGGCATGGCACACAGTTGGATTATTTGAAGCCAAATAGGGTCGTCTCTTTATGCCACTGGTTTAGGAAGACTGAAGTACAGAGAGGAGAGCAAATGTGATTACAGTAAATGTCTAGTGCAAGAATGTAATGTAGAATCCACCTATATGCTGCTATGGAGGCAGAGGTTCAGTACTTTAATACATAATAGTGCCACGTGTGCAAGGCATTGCCCAGTAAGTAGCTTGATTAAAAACAATACATAACACAGTCCTAAATGGATCTGATGTAGATATCATCAAGCTTGAATTAATTGCTTCTAATTTGTTTTGGAGTGTTCAATTCCTGCTATGATTTTAAACTATAAAGTCATAAATAAGCCATCTGTGGCCATAACACAACCTCACATAAGTACAATTTAGGCATTATTTAATATTTCTGGGGTTGTTTTGTCTTTTTTTGTGATGGCAATCTTATCTTTTATAAGTGCATGCTATTTTGAAAGCTTTTCATAAGTGGAGAGGTTACTAATGAATGTTTATGATATAGCTGTGCTTAAAGGCAGAATTGCATTGTCTTGTAGTTCTGCAGGGCCAGAGAGAAAAATCCTGAAAATGTACATCATTATTTGGAGTTCAACTTTCTTAAAAAAAAAAAAAAATTAAGCTATCCTTCTAGCCTCTATGATGGTTCAAAGATATCCTTCAGCCTGTCAGAATATTCCATTGTTTTATTATTTTGCCGCTTAATTGTACACTAAATAATCTGGGGGTTTTTGCACTTTGGATTGTCTTTGTGCAAAACTTCTGTTTTAATGGCAGACCCTTCAATATCAATACAATATTAATTTTCTAAAATATATGTCAATTGAGAATAGGATGCAAAATTTAGGGTAGTGTACTATGAGAAAAACGTATCTTTCATGTGTGTGTGTGTATTCACCAACTACAGCCCAGGAGATGTCAAGGATCCTACTTGTACATTTTATGAGAGAAATGTGATAATAAGCAGCTTTCACTCTCCCCCTCCCTTAAACAGAAATGCTGTCTGTACAATTCAGTATGGGCTCACTATAGCTGTTATAATGTTATTGTAAGGCTGGTTTAAACTGGCTCTGCTGCTTGAATGGCTGCCCAAAGGGAATAGAAATGGAAAATATGAAGAGTGGAGCCACATAGCTATAATTCTCTGTGGCCCATTCTTCTCTGATCCATATTTCCCTACCAGAAATTACAAAGCATGTTTTGTGCCTCTCAATGTGGTCACGCTGATTTGAGGTTTATATGCCCATCCCTGTTCGCTATTGGACTTTTGGTGCATTTTCCATATTTTCCTGGCATTATCTCTATGAGAGATACATTTTCTCTGCCATAGCAAAATTCCCCATTGGCCTTGGTCCTTTTTTCTCACAATCATGTTTCAATAGGGATTAACACAAAGCTGTTACATAAGTTGAAAAACTCCTGACTGGCTGAAAATGATGTGACAGGCTGCTTTCAGCTGCAGGTCAAAAGATCATTCATGATCTTGGTCGCGGGCTGCTTCAGATGCCTGTTTGAAGTTGTCCGAATCTAGTAGAGAAACAGTCTCTTGAAGGTTCTGTGGCTTCCTGTCAGGCAGAATTACTGAGGGACTTTTCTCTCAAGCCCTTGACCAAACTACCACTAGCAGAATTGTCTCAGTGAAACTGAATCCGGTAGTGGGGTGTTGGGTGTGACTTTGTCTGGTTTTACCTTCATTTTTTCATGTTAGATCAATGAACTCAATCAAGTTCCCCAGCCAGTGATGCTGCTCCCTGATGACTTCAAAGCCAGTTCTAAAGTAAAGGTGAACAATCATCTCTTCAACAGGTGAGGAAAGTGCTGGAGATATAGAGAGTAAAGCACATGGCCTTCCTAATCCAAATTACATCCCAATGCAGTTCCACTGCAGTGTTTCAGGCAAAACTTTATTCAAGTTCTTTCAAATGAGGTTTAGTAATTAGAATGTGGAGATTAAGCCTGACATTGTGAGTTTTGCACAGTACATTTATTTATATGCTTCCTACATGGAATGTTCTAAGGCGTGTGGCCTAATAATGTCTACCTACACTACCTTGTGGGAAGGATTAATAGCCCTAATTACTCCCAAATAGTATAGCTTCAGGTACAAACATCCCTCAAAAATAGTTTTGCTGGTTGAGATGAAAGATTCTCCTAGTGCAGCCATTTTTCTCTAGTGCTGACCAATGCCGTGCTATTTGAAGAGGCTGGAAGTTGTAATCTGGCACATTTGGCAGATATGATATGCTCTTCTAATTGATCTGTAGTGTGTATATCTCTTTGTCCTTTATAAAGAGATTACATTATTGTTTATTAAACAACTTTATATAGCTACCCAACTTACACATAGGAGATTCCAGGTGGCTTACAATTGATTAATATTGATTAAGCCTTATCAATATTAATCAATTGTAAGCCACCCCAAATCATCTGTTTACAATAACTATATATATATATAAAGCACAGTCTAGCAGAAAGCCTCGCTCAGCTAACTCCTGTTTCTAATCTCAAGGGTTTTCTTTTTTCCAACCAGATTATGGTATTAGCTTCTCTACAGTGATTATGATTCTTCTTCACTGAAATCTCCTTCCGCTCATTACTATTCCTTTATGCTGTAATGGAACTTCTTTTATATTTTTTCAAACCTCTGCTGCCCTTTAATATGGTTTTACTTGTGACTAGACCGAAAAGGGATTTGTTAAAAGAAAAGGGAATTGAAATGACTGAATTCCAGGAAATGTTAATAGTCCATACTCCATTATTTTCTCCTCTTTAGGGGCCAGTTTCTGTTTAAAAATAAATAAATAAATAAAATACTTTGTTTTTTGGGATTACTAGATAGTGTTATTTATTTATATTTATTATTTATATTTATTTATATACCGCCTTTATTAGTTTTCTAACTCAAGGCGGCGAACATACCTACTACTTCCTCCTATTTTCCCTACAACAACCCTGAGGTGAGGTGAGTTGGGTTGAGAGAGAGTGACTGGCACGAGGTCTGCCAGATGGATGGATGGATGGGGAGATACAGTAGGTGTATAGTATAGTAGGTGTAGTAGGTATACAACATTGCTAGAAAGGGTGGGCTATACATTCCAATAATGCATAATGTAACTGTATATCTGCATGATTCGTTTTTCAGTGCCTTAACTGCAAAATGTTTGAATTGTAAAGTATTTACATAATTTCTTTTTTCTTGTTTTTCCTCTTTGAGTGATGATTGATTCCTGGTGACTGCCTTGACAATTCTTTTCAGTTTTCTTGGCAAGAATTTTGGAAACAGTTTGCTCTTGCCTCCTTCCTGACCTGAAAGAGAAATGACCTGCCTAAAGTTACCCAGCTGGCTTCAGGCCTAACGCAAGGCAAGAAGTCATCGCCTCCCAGTTTTTAGCCTGGTGCCTTAAATCATTACATCAAACTGGCTCTCACATAATTTGATTAGGACATGGTTTTTACATTACAGCAGTGTATGTGTGTACACATATGCATATATGATTTAGTCTATCTTTTAAAATAGCATTTTAGAAAAGCCAAATATTACACTGCTTGAATCTACCTTCATGTAAAAGTATGTAATTATTTGCTAGTACAAGCTGAGAGCTTGCCTCCTCTCCTGTCAGATACCTAATGCTTTATATTAAAAGAGGATTCTTCCGCCTGAACAGTAATGTAACCAACCCTCGTAATGGAGAATTACACCATGTGCTAGAAGAGGCTGTTGGTGAGAGGATTATGGAGCACAGGCCATAGATTACTGAGATTTCTACACTGAATTGGCAGCTGTTCCTGTTAAAGCCTTGTTCACTTGTCAAAAAGATGGCTGTCCTCATAAAAGAAACTAGGTCCTTTGTATTCACACAAATAATGTAGTGTTCTTCTGAAAGTGAACTTGTTATTTCCATAGCAGAAATGGTTAGGCCTGAATGCCAGACGCGGCAGAGCCTGGAGGTGGTGAAATGGCCTGTAGCTCTTCAGGCACGATGGGGAAAACAAACAGATTTTTTTTCTCCACACGTGAATCATTACAAACGGAGAGCAGATTGGGACAGAATATTTACTGATGAGCTATGCTTTTACTTAAGGAGTGAAATAAAAACATTCAATTCATTTTCTGCTCCTCTAAAGTATTTCAGGCCTCTTGTCTGCCCCATTATTTGCAGACTAAACTTTGGTTTAGCATCTAACTATATTATTTAATATATTCCTGCAGGGAAAACTTGCCTGGTCACTTCAAATTTAAGGAGTACTGCCCACAGGTTTTTCGCAATCTTCGTGAACGCTTCAACATTGATGATCAGGATTATCAGGTAAATAGATACCAAAGAGTTTGAGTACCTAAGAGACCTGAGAGTGCAGACTTATTCCAGCTGTAGCCATAGAGCCCCCCCTCCTTTTGGAGGTGGGTTACCTAATGCCTTTTTCCATAATGACACATTGTGAGAGACTTATCATTCCCTCCTTGTAATAAAAGCAATGAAGACCATATGGCCGGATGTTAGTTTACAGGGGTCGGCAACCTTAAACAGTCAAAGAGCCACTTGGACCCGTTTCCCATAGAAAAGAAAACACTGGGAGCTGCAAAACCCATGCGTACATGTGCCCGCGCTGGAGGGGGGGCTTAATAGAAGAGTTTAATTAAAAAGAAATAGAGGGTGCTGTGCATGAGTTCTCTCTCCCTCCCTCTCTCTCTCTTTCTCTCTCCCTCTCTTTCTCTCCCTCTTCCCCCTCTCTCCAATCTTCTGCTCACCTAGCAAGCTGGCTTCAGGCTGTTCTCCGACAAGCTGACACACATTCTTATTGGGCTGGCTCTCTCCTGCTTTGGTCTGCCAGTCCTCTTCTCCCACTCAGTGTGTGTGTGTGTGTGTGTGTGTGAGAGAGAGAGAGAGAGAGAGAGAGCGCTCCTGCTTCCTGCAGAGACGCAGCAAAGGCGGGAGCCCCGGCCAATAAGCTTGTCAGCTTGTCGGAGAACAGCGTGAGGCCACTGTTTTACAGAGAGAGAGAGAGGGAGGGAGGGAGGGAGGGAGAGAGAGAGAGAGAGAGAGAGAGAGAGAGAGAGAGAGAGAGAGAGAGAGAAAGCGCAAGTGCTTCTCTCTGTCTCTCTCTGCAAATGGCAGAGGAGGACTGGGAACCGCAGGAGAAGGCTCAAAGAGCCACATCCAGACCCGTGGTTTAGTACAATTAGTTTGGTTTTATGTGGATTGGTTGATTTAGCTCTTATGCATTTACTGATTTTACAGTAAGGAGCCCAATGTTCAAAAGTTTAAGACAAAAATGTTCAGAAAGCATGTTTGAAATTAATCAAATTTTGTTACGTATTACAGGTAGTCCTCAAATTACAACAGTTCAGATAGTGACTGTTCAAAATTACAGTGGCTCTGAAAAAAGTGACTTATGACTGTTGCAGCATCCCCATGGTCATGGGATCATATTTCAGATGCTTGGCAATTGACTCATGTTTATGACATCTGCAGTGTCCCCAGGATCATGTGATCACCATTTGCAATCTTCTGACAAGCAAAGTCAATGGGGAAGCTAGATTTGCTTAACAACTCTGTTACTAATTTAATACCTGCAGTGATTCACTTAACAACTGTTGCAAGAGAGGTCATAAAATGGTGCAAAATGTCACTTAAATGTCTCACTTAACAACAGACATTTTGGGCTCAACTATGGTCATAAGTCAAGGACTACCTGTACTATATATTCCTCTAATAATTAAACTGAGACATTGTAGTCTGTGCTACTAGAGCATGCAGTTACATTTCTTTTATAAGGTTACTTTTGCTTCAATTTAAGAACCCAGAAGAGAGTAGTTCAAATCTGTTGTCCTGAGCAAAACTAATGTTAAAGTTGGATTATTTTAATGTTAACCCAGTGGATTATTTTAATCAGTGATTATATTAGTGTCTGTGTTTCTATATATGCTTGTCTACATACATAATCCTTATTACTCT